>OX421329.1:10025000-12901581 GCA_949125395.1 Diaphora mendica | reverse complement strand
CAAATAAGCTAACAATCAATTCGGTCCACCTTAAAATGTTAACGTCACTATTAACAGAATGTACCATGAAATTACTTTTAATAAAAAAAACTATGTTTCTATCAAATATCCAAATAGGTGGTTCCGTCTACTAGGGTCCATAGCTTACATCCCCTGGAGGATTCATTTGGGTTTTTTGAAAACTTTAATTCCAGTGATATTAAAGGTAAATACCTTATCAAGTTCTTTCCTCAATGTCAGCACTGATCTCTCTCTGTCTGCGACCAGCTCCTCTAGGTACTGGTAGCGGAGCTTTTTGCGAGCACGGCACTCACGCGCCGACTGCCTGCTGCGCTCTGCAAGCATGTAACGATGATCTGATGGCGAGAAAGAAAGATATGGGTACACGAAGAGCACAGCCAATGCTGTCAACTCATGTTTTTTTTAAATGGCAAAGACAGACTGAGAAAACTCTCTAAGCGTCCGTAGCTTTTTTTCGAATAATCACAAATTTTAACAAAAAAAACCGACTTCAATCTGGACCAAATTTAAATGGGACCACACGAGAAGCACCAGCTTTCAAATTTTTTTTTAAATCAAAATCGGTTCACCCAGTCGAAAGTAACAAAAAAAGTACAGTCGACTTGAGAACCTCCTCCCTTTTTTGAAGTCGGTTAAAAATACCTAGGTACCGCACTAGAAATAATCCTGTGTCGAGGGCGACTTTACAAACATTCATGTGGACGGACAAACGGATGAGATGAACACCCATACTCAGAACCACAATTTCTGTGTTGTCCCATGTGGGGATCGAACCCACAATACTGTATGTACCAATGTATATAGGTTATTTTCTCACGAAACATCAATCAATAGATAATCAGATCAAACATTAAACAATTTCATCAGTTCATCACCGTCTCTGTCATTTTCCCAATTTTATTTATGGTCTACACAACGTCAGGCCTCCGTCACTCCATGTACTTGCGCGCTATAAGTGCCTACCGCCCAGCCGAGCGGTCTCGGTCCGCCGGCGGATCAAATTCAGTGCGGTTTTCGCAAGCGAAGCGCGCGCACGCCGTTCAATTTTAATAGTGCTGTTCGTTCGTACGCGTATTACGATGCCGTGTGGTGCCTTATGTGCTGTAGATGGGTGTAAATCAAGCAAAAGAAGGGATAAACACCTAACATCTTTCCATTTACCTGTCAATGAATGAATGAAGAAAGGTTTAATAATTTCTTCTTTGATGTCGGTGCTTTTTCGATTCGTAATTACCAGCTGTTAGCACTAACATAAAAAAACAAATTATTTCTTACGGCTTAGTGCTTTATTTGAAGTCGGTTCTCTTTTTAAAGGCTTTTTTTTTCATTTCTAGTGAACATCTCCGAAGATCATCATCAAACTAAGAAGTATTATACTTATTTTAAAACGTTCTCCTAAATGTAACAAATCCTTTTCTGAAAACCGCATCGATATCGGTTTAGCCAAACGCGAGATTATCGCGCACAAACATACATACCTACAAACCATACAAGTTTGGCCTGTATGTCTGATCATCTCCTTTTTTTTAAGTTGGTTAAATATTTTATAAATGATAAAATTTTTAACTGCCACATAAAAGTCAGAACATATTCACAGCTCTCAATAACATAGATAAAAAGTTATGTTAATTTAATTTTATCGAAGAGGCAGCCCTGCGATTACTGTGGAATCGCGCGGTGCGAAGCAATCACTGCTGTACGCTTGAGCATTTAGGCGCATTTTAGCATACAGTGGTTGTTGACGCGAGGGAGTAGGCAATTATCGTAATAGGTATTGGAAATTTTCTACTGAGTGAAGTATCTGTTACGTAGTAACTATTGAGTAATCTGTGACAACGTGTAGAAAAAATACGAATGGTCTTCTTAAAAATGCCATGAATTTTAATTTTTAGACGAACCAAGAAGAAAGTTAATAGAAGTAAGAAGACGGATATGGCAAAGTATCTACGGTGAAGTCTCGGAATGTCTCGGAAGAAAAATTTGGACTAGGACTACAGTAGCTCGTAGAAGCTGGTGTCCCGGTCCAGTAGGTCCTTTCTGTGATTAAAGAGACCTCGACGACAAGGATATCAATCAATATACGAGTATTCCAGATCTACACAATATTCTTGCAATAAACCTTACCTTACTAAATTCTGTTTTTTAATGTTTTCAAAGTCAGATTATAGATAAATTAGACCACTTAATTTTATAAGAATACGTACACATTACCGAATGGTAGGTTGGGTACATTTTTAGTCACACGCATGTGCTAATTGCGCAATTAAACTTTAAATATAAATACTTAGGTATACATTATATAATTAGGCACAATTTTTTTAATAAATCTAAAGTCACGACTACATTATGAATAGGTATAAGTAGACTACATCAATGCACACATGTTGGCACATAGCTGTTTTTTTTTTTTCAGTACTTCGCATTATTCTGAGTCTAATAATATTTATTCAATACTGAAATGACCTCGCTCTATGAATGTCTTGAAAAATGCATAAAATGTTTTATGCAAAGTCGACAATACACATGTGACACTGGTTAGTCAGCTGATGTCTACTGACTTATGTCAACTATTACACACTATTACTAAACTATTACAATGTAAACTATACACATATTATAGTAGTTTAGTAAATAATTTGTTGTTTATTTGTTGTTTAATGACGTCTACTAACATTCCATTCATACCGAACGTCTCTAAAATATCGAGATTTGTATAAATATTCTAGATTAAAATTGTGTCAAGGATCAAATTAGTTTGAACGGATGTAAAATTTCGAATAACCAGTATCAATTTGGCGCAAAAACTGGGACGTCGCCATTAGGTACTAGTTTAGTAGACTATGATGGTCTTGTATCTGCGTTACATGCTTGATTGATAGTTCATACACTTCACACGTTTGTTTGTATGTTATTATGTTCAACGTAAAAAAGGTTTACTGTTACAGCCCTTAACAGTCCACTTCTGGACATAGGTCTTTCCTTAGCAAAGAGGCTTCGGCCTAGTATACCAGGCTAACCAGACCGGATGATATAGGGGTTGTTGCACATTTTCATTCTCTTTGCAGTAATTTTGTCCCGCGAAGTTATTTTTATGGAATAAGGGGGCAAACGAGCAGACGTAGCGCTTGATGGCAAGCAATAACCGCCGTCAATGGACACCCGCAACACCAGAGGCGTCAAAAGTGCGTTGCCGGCCCTTAGGGGATGGGGGGGGGAGATAGGGGGAGGGTTGGGGTATGGGCCTCCGGTATCCTCACTCACTCGGTGAAACACAGCGCAAGCACTATTTCACATGGTTTTCTATGAGGCCGTTTGTGCCCTTAACCGCCTTTTACGACACCCATGGGATAGGAATAGGGATAGCGACACTTTGTATTGTTAATCCAGCACCACACGAGAAATGGTTCAGTAAATATAAACATAAAAGTGCATTAATACCTAGTTTGGCCTTCATGTCCTGTTTGTCGAGCTGCGCCTTCCTGCCGGGCCGTCGTCCGCGTTTGCCCCCCTCGCGGCGCTCCCCACCCTCCGGGGCCGACGTCCCTAACGAGCCGTACACCCCGCCACCCAGCGACTCCTGCAAACAATACATACGTTTAGTGAGATTTGATAACAAATTGGTGATATAAGAGTCAGGTGTTAAAATGCCATTTTATGCATTTGATCATGTTGGAATTATGTTAAATGCTGTTGAGAGTGATAATATAATGGACGGATATGTGTTTATTGGTTGGTACATATTTCGAAAAGTTTACAGACTAAGCAGTTGCCGTTGCAGAAGTAAAAGAATATCCATAGAAAACACCCAAACGCCGAAACAAATATTTGCAGATCATACAAATATTTGGCCCGACCCGGCACTCGAACCCGAGACCTCAAGGACAGCAGTCGCATACGCTACCACTTCGCCACCGAGGCAGTTACATTAGTATGGATAAGAAATCTACCTATCAAAGCAAGTTAAAAATGAAAAACATGATTATCGTCAGGTTTTAACGTCGATCGAGGTCAACGATGTAATCATACAACTAAACAAACATTTACAATGCACGTTCGCAATGCACTGAGGTTGTACCGTTCCGATCATTATCTGACACCGGTTGTATGCGATGATGACTGGCATGTCATTGACCTAATTATGCCTTAGTGCTTGTGATTTAAGAATACATTTAGGCTATAATCATAAGTGCTCGTTTTCTAATAAGAAGAAAACAATCCTAAAAGAACTTTTTAAAATTATGCAGTAGGTATATGCAACCATACGCATTTTCACATCTATGGGGAAGAAAAGAAGTCTAATTAAGCACTTAAACGCCATACTATATTCTGGTTTTTATGACAGTTCCTAAATCAATCAAATTATTGTATTTTTATAAGCGCTAAAGACGTTATCGTGTCAACGTTAGTGTAGTTTTAATTTTAGGTGGCAAATGTACATTTCGAAGCATTTTTAAATATTCCCATTTCCAGAGCAACTCTGAAAATTATATTTCTATGTAATATAAATTATTATTTTAATGCTATGACTGTAATTTAATTTCAATAGCTAGATTAGATTCAACTTGTATTCAGTGCTCTCCCTTTTTTGGTAAGTTAGTAACGTGGTCTTTGGAAGTAGTGTGATATGATAACCTATTTTAGGCTTTTAGGTGATACAAAGTGCTTATCACGATGATATTTAGAGTTTGCGAAATTAATAAAGTTAAGGCGTAGACGTGTGTAGCGCTATTGCATATAAAGAGCATATAAGAGAAGGTTCTAGTAATCTAGTCAACAGTATCAAAGCCACTTCACTTTCGAAACCATCAATGTGTATGCGCAGTAAATCCGTTTATTCGTCGTATAGATCATTATCTCATGCGATACGCATTGAAGCAGGGCTGAACTAAAACGAGTCTCATTCATGGACTATATCTGATGTTTGCCAAGTTATGTAGTAGCGATGGAAAGTTACATGGCCTTTACATTTTTTTAACAAAAATAGTCGCGAATTGACGTTTGCGTCTCCTTTTGCCCGTAGCGTGATCATTTTCTCCCGTTTTTTGAAACATTCTTCATTGGTGCCCCGCTCCTGTTGGCCTTAGCGTGATGATATATGGCCTCTTACATACGTACTCCACTCTCTTTTCTTATACACGCACCCGCATTAGTTATTTTTTATTCTATCTATCCGCATCTCAATTAGTTTTTGGTCCTACGAGCCGGGTCAACCATATTTTGGTCCGAACGAGCTGGACACCGCTTCCAAGTATAGATGACGATAATGTTTATTTTATTTTTTCACACATGATTCTTTCTTATCTACGAATATGTCCCAAGTCTGAATCGTTTTGACTAGCTGCGCCCTGCGATATTTATTACACACGGGTTTTATTGAGTTCGAATCTGATATTGTTCACTATTTCATTAGTCTTAATTTTGTCTTCATTTGCCAGTGAAGGTCCCGTCAGGTCCAGCCGTTACAGAGAGTGGCCGGACAGACAGACGAACATTTTTTTATTTATTTAAGTATCCATAATTTCTTTAGCATCTCAATAGGCCGACATAGTGTGGGTCATCATGCTGCATGGTTGCATTGTCTGCATTCGCAATGAGTATGGCGACAACCACTCTTGGATTCTGCTCATGCTTTCCATCAGGCAGATTTACTTTGGCAGGTTCATACATGAATAAAATGTTAAAAATATGCATTTACTAATTTGAAATTACAAACCAGCGTTGCCAGGTTTTTTTTAGTCAAATCTGGATTTTGAGACTTTTAGTGAAAAAAAGCGGGATTCCTTCGTCGAAGGCGGGACAAAGACGTATTAACGTATCGCATCTAATTATAAATTACGCCACATAACATGAGTAAGAGTGGCCATAAAAAAGCTCGTTCGCAATATTTATGTTTTTCTGCTACATGCTAGCCTAATTCGTTAAAAACTAGTGCCATTTTCTATTTGCAAGGGTGGAATTTTTATTTTTTATTGCCTGCCAATTTAACTAATTTAACTTTGGGCGTCCGGTCAGTTATCCCCAAAAAGCGGGACAAAACCTGTCCCGCGCGGGATATTACAATTTTGATTCAAAAAGCAGAATGCCAGACATCCCGCCAAAATCAGGACGTCTGGCAACGCTGTTACAAACGGACATTTAAATTTTACTTATTTGTATTGATAGAAATTGGTAACCGGAAATTTCCATACTACAAACTTTAATATTATTCATGTCAATATTGAGGTTCACATGCAAACCTTTTATATGTGCCATGTGTATGTAACTTAACACACTAACATGAGACGCAATTGCGCAGTAAATTCAAATTCGCCTAAAGATCCCAGTAAGTCAAAAAAACACGGCAAACTGCTATCCACAATAGGCAGCGATCGTTGACACCAAAACCTTATTTGAAACACATTCAGTTCTTTGTCGCTGTTTGTATATTTACTACCATAAGGTTCTAAATTGCTTGCATTAATATATGAACAATAACATTTCTGTTTAGTAGCCTGACAGAAATTCAATCGGTGTAATTGTTAAGACGCACATCCACTGCGTAGAAAGGAGATGCGGCGATAAAGCATTGTGTTTTGAAACAGTGTTATTACGATTTCCAGGATTTTGACCGCATGGTTGATTTTGTGGAAAAGTAAATGAAGAAAATATTATGGCAATCGTTCTTATTTTGCAAATTAGCAGTAATTTGTAAAATGCACTCTATTGTGGTAGCTACTCATCAAAATACTAAATACACACGTTGGTTGTGATTGTCTTTAATTAGATGAGCACAACGCATTTTTTTTGTTTTTTGATGGTGATCAACCAAAATAAATACAATTAAATCACGAAGATGGTAGTAAGCAGTAAACGTACGAGTGAATAACGAAGTAGAGGAAAATCAAAGAAGAAAAGTCATTGCGCCCACTCCAAATTCAGGGGAAAAGAGTAAGGCTTATCAAATCGCGATATGTCGACATATACAGCAACCTTGACATATTGTGGTCCTCAGACCATGTCACTGTATGTCCTTCGAGAGATTTTGGCCTATACTGTACCACACTGGCCAGGCGCCCCAATATTTTCCCTTCGTAAAGAAACATGGTAGTATGCCACTGCTTGTATCTTAGTTTCCACTTCATCATCAGCATATCGCAGTCACTTGCTTAGGATCGATTCCTTATTTTTTTTTCTCTACATGGCGCTAGAAAACTGCCTTTGTGTCATATGGTCGCCTTTCTACGCAATAAATAGGATGGCAATTGATCGGAACCCCTCAATTAACTATGAAATTCATAAACCGGGTACCCCTGAGCCCTGAGCTTAGTACGGTTGACATGGTGGCTACATAAAGTTGTGTACTGACCAGTCAACGAGTGAGTATATTCTAGTGGACAAGAAAATTGTATTTCTTTGTTTCATAAATTCTGAGAACCTTATTATGTCACCTTAGACAGTAGTCGCCTACCACCAAACCAATGATTGAGATCACCGGTGAACCAGATACCCCCTACACAAAATTCTAGAAGGGAGGTAACATAAAGATTGACAACACACTTTTTGAGTTGCAGGTATAAATGGGCAACAGTATACACAAAACCATCGGGTGACCAAGACCCCGGGAATTCTAGGAGTGAGGTTACATATGGGTGACAACGCCCTTTTGAATTGCAGGTGTACATGGGCAACGGTAGTAACAAATCATCAAGTGACAAACCCCCCCCCCCCCTCTTGAAGTAAGGTTACACGAGGGGTGAAAACGCACTTTTTGAATTACACGCATACGTGGGCAATGGTAGCCACAAACCATCAGGTGATCAAATTCCCTGGGATTCTAGGAGGGAGGTTACACAAAGGGCGATAATGCAACTTTTTGAGTTACTTGGGCAATGGTAGTCACAAATTATCAGGTGACCAACCTCCCGGAAATCTATGAGTGAGATTAGACAAAGGGTCACAACGCAACGGACAACGGTAGTCATAAACCATCATCAGGTAACTCGGCCTATAAGATAAAAAGAGGGAAGTTACAACTGGCTTATGCATGACGGATTACAAAAAGGTACTCTGCCATCTGCCTCTCTGCCGTACAAATAACATATACCTGTAGTTTGATAACTACACATACGAATTGCATATTGTTCATTCGTAAAATTGAACAAAGTGACTTAAATCAGACAGTAACTGGTTTATTTTTAGTGACAGAAAATGTATTACCAAGGTATCTGGAGAAATCGATAATCTGTAGGCGAGCTGGCGTGGGCAGGGAGCTCACTTTATGAAATCATATTTTCTCTTTGTGTCGAAAATATGTCTACTAATTGGTCGTTAGATATCTGATTAATAATATTTTTACTTCATAACCCACGTAAAGATCTTATTCCGAATGAATCTATTTAATTTATATTCCTAAGTCAATTTCTGACTATATTCTTTCAATTAAGAGTGAGGTTTGGTCTGGAATCTACTAGTTTCGTTCGCAAACTCTTTGTCTACAAAACATTAGGTATGCAAATAGCTACTTTTTTAATATACTTGCTGTGGAATATTTTGACATCAAATTACTGCTTAATCCAAATATTTATTAGACAAATTATATTTTATTTAAACATCATTACATAATATCCTCAACCTAATTAACATTTCAAACAAAAAACTCACCTTAAACAGCATGAATGCACGAACAAAAGCACTCACATTTGCTATTAATAGACATAATGAATTACTTTTAAATTAATATATTGGCAAATAATACAAACTGCAAATTACCCATAATAAAAAAAAGAAAATGGAATGCAAAATTAAAAAAAAAGACAAAGAACAACGAAACGGCTACATTTTCAGTCTACATCTGACGAATGAGAACTAAACACTGTGCGAACATGGACAGAGGGGCTGAATGCCTGTCTGGATGTGAGGGGGGTGTAACTAGACGCCCTGCGCAGACCGGTTCTTACTATAGAAACTGCACGGACAGATGTACTGCCAGACGGAGATTTTAATTATTATTATTTTGCAGGGATTATGAAAATTTCAAAGAACCTCGGATGGCAACGAATTATGTTTTGAATCAATTCAAGGTCCGTACGTTATATATCAGTACGTTAGTTTTAAAGTAGAAGCGGGGTTCTACTTTTGTTTATAATTAGTTACAATATAGAATCATTTTAACTAGAATATAGACATATTTTATATATTACATATTTCATATTTTCGACTGCCTCGTTGGTCTCGCGGTTGGCGTGTGCGACTGGTGGTCATGAGGTCTCGGGTTCGATTCCCGAGTCGGACCAACTGTTTGTATGATCTACAAATATTTGTTTCGGAGTTTGGGTGTTTTCTATGTATAATATGTATGTATTTAAAAAAAAAGTATATATGTATTTGTATCAGTTGTCTAGTACCCATAACACAAGCTCTGCTTAGCTTGGGAGTAGATGGCGTTGTGTGTTAGATGTCCGATTTAAAAATAAATAAATAATTTTAATATGTAAAATCCTTTTCACTATGTTAAACTCGAAAGTTAATTAATATGTTTCATGTTTTCACGCCTGCTTTGAACTAGGCTTTTAAACAAAGAAGAATTTGACGCGATCATTAAAAAATAAATATAAGGAAAAAGCTGAAAATGTTTTTTATATGTAATGAATCTGCCTAAATAACGCGGCATTCTTCAAGAATTTCAAAGTACGTAAAATATATTATGTCACAACGTGCAATCTCTGTCTCTGATATCCTGTACAATAAATAGTGTAGTGGTTTTACTTTTACCATTTAATAAATAAACTACTATGTTATTATATACCAACTTATTTTTTTATTATATATATATTATTATTTTTTCATATTACATTTTTTTTTTAGATTTCCTCCTCCATATAAACTTTAACTGCACCAAATTTCATACTCCTCCGTTAGCATAATTTTCGTAAAAAGGGGTACATATTTTTCTTTCGTGTATTAATATACACACTTTTTTTCTTAAGTATGTATAACAATTTTAAACTACGTAGTTACATAAATTTTTGGTAAAGTCAGCGACGGCTACAGTACGTCACAAAATAACAAGGTGACGTCATGTATTAAAACTTAAAAGCAAACTGCGTACTTACTATACACATATAGGTACGCAAAATGGCAGCAGATAACACCTCGACAATATAAACTTAAAAAACTATTTAGTAGTAGTAGACAGTAGGTATATTCCACAATATAGATTTCAAAATAAATAAAAATCTAATATTCCAATTAGTCGATTTTGGCCCGCTACAATATGTACGGTGCAACCACAGAACAAGTAGAATTGTTATGTAGGCGGGGTAGGCGCGCCGAAGTTAAGCGCCGACACCTCTAATAGATCTGCTGGCATCAACTGAACGCTTTAATACACGTATAACTTTCGTCGGGAACGTAGCTGCGTAAAAACTTATTGCTATGCCGAACTGTGCGATAATTACGTGCTGAAAACGAAGCAAGGACTACAATTACTCAAAGGAAACATATCGTATCATCTCGGTAGTCTCAAAACTTTTGTTTTTAAGCTATATTAACAAAAAACTAAAAAGTATTATGTAATACACATGAAAACCGTTATATTCTAATCTATTGAAATAATCATACATTACGTATTAAATCTAATTATTATTTGCATAGTTGCCACGAGAGCACGCAATGAACTGCGTTTCCTGCGGGAATATTTCAAAACATTTGGCACGAACATATTTAATAAAAGTAATGTTTACAATTATTTGACGTAGGGATGTAGACAAATTCAATCGATATCGTAATGTTAAACTTTTCGATGATATTGATTTTTACAGTGATTTTATGTTTAGTATCGTAGTACGATTTATATTGTACGTTGGTTTTTAAAACAATATATGATTTTGTTTATTCGCAAAATTTTTATATAAAGTTATTTTGGAGAAATATTTGAAAATAAATGTTTTAATAAAAAGTTTATAAATATTTCGGCTTATAACGGCTTCCTGTACGATGTGGACGCATAGAACCGGTGGTTGTAGAGAACTTGCGAAAATGCGCAATCGTTTCTTATTTATTTAAAGTTTCTGAAAGATGTATGCCTAAACACACAAAAATATAATTTATTTTAGGTAAATACGTGTTGTTGCAATGTTTTGCAACAAAAAAATTATAAAGTAGAATGAAAGGATATCAGAGTATCAGTCAAATAAATAATTAATTTAAAAATTATTGTAACATAATTATAATCGATAAATGTCAAATTCACCACATCCCTAAGGTTTTCGAAGAAACTGTCCACGAACACAAATATTCAAGTGAAACCCTACCTTAGTTGAAATGTATAAGGTTTGTTACTATATTGTATTTAGTAACATTGTAAGTGGCTTTTTGAACTTATATACATTACATCCTTTGGACGAATCAGGAAAGACTTCGTTATGTGTGTATAATATTATTGATCGTTAATGTGTGCGTCTAGGCGACACAGTGTATCTTGCACTTGCTGCTTGACACCTCTTCTAGTATATTCATTTGTTCTGTGGGTGCAACGGTCGCAAATTCGAACATGGCGGCCATATTTGTTCGAAAATTGAAAATCAATACCATCTATTGCATGAAATGTTATATGTATGTGCTGCCTACTGCCTCGTTGGTCTTGCGGTTGAAGTATGCGACTGCCGATCAAGAGGTATCGGGTTCGAATCCCAGGTCGGGCCAAAAGTGTTATTGAGTTTTTCAGATAGAAATAGAAATACTTAATAACAGCTCGGAGTTTGGAAGTTAGGGTCTGAACCCCCGTGCCTCGGAGAGCACGTAAAGCTGTCGGTCCTGCGCCTGATCTCTCCCCGATCGTGTCGGTTAACCGTCCAATCGGATTATGAGAGAGAGGGAACAGCGAGTGCACCTGTGTTTGCGCATACACTTGTGCACACTATAATATCTGCTGCGTAGTTGGCTGGTCTCCGTTGAGACTGGCCGCCGTGGCCGTAATCGGCTAGGAGAACATTATATGTATGAGTGTGCATGTTTGTACACTCACTGTACACAGTTGTGATGCGATTGCAGAGACATATCTACAGATATTGTATGTTAGTAGCAAGGTAAGCGGGTTAATTGTTTGACAGGTAAATTCAACTATAACGTTTGGGGAATAAGGATCAATTTGCAAAGGCGCAATGGGTGAATGTGTAATTCATCCCTTTATACGTATATAAAGTAATATGAGTACCTAGATCATAATTATGTACAATGATAGTCTGATGGGATGGTTTAATGTTTGTATTGATTCCTATTTCCTTTATGCTGACATAAAGGATTTCTTTAATTGGAAATAAATATATTGAAGAAGATTATACTGAATGAGCGTGCAAAAATATACCTTACCTTACCACTTTTTATGTAGATTATCATTGAAGTACGCCTTCAGTAGTCATCAGCAGATTTTAATAGTCTACTGCTGTACACAGTTCTTTAATTAGAAAGCAGGTTCTGGTCGGTTATCGCGGTAAAGAGCAGCATACGTCTTTCTCCAAGAATCAAAGTATCTCCAAGCCAAATTTCATTGGAATCGATGCAGCGGTTTAGTTATGAAAGCGTAACAGACAGGCGGACAGAGTTACTTTCCAATTCATAATATTAGTGTGGAATACCATGGATGCTTTAGCAAAAGGCTTAAACTTGACGACATTGGCGATTAAACAATATGACTTTCCTTATTTTCAACAACAACATTAAACTAAATTCTATAAGATTTATTTCACACATAAGCGACTGACAAAACTTTTCCTTTATCCGATACAAACACAAATACGAACACGGGGTGTTTTGTTTAGTTTATACATATAAACAAAGTTTATTTAAAAAAATTGCTTATCAGCATTTGCCATTTGTGTTATCATGCCCCGTGCAACGGCGGAATGATGTGTCGCCCTGGGGAACATGGAATATATGTTTAAGTAATAAAAATGTTTAGTGTACATTAATTTATTGTCGAATTGTCACTCCCTTACCGTAAAAAAATTAACTGTTAAATTCAATGTAGTAGAGTAACGCTGATTTCAGCACGAACGGGGTGGCTCGACCGGGGCGGTACTACCCTTGCACAGAAGACCAACCTATAACTCCTTTATGACAGCATTCGCACTGTCGTTTTTTGTTAGTGAGTACAAGACCGGATACGCGGGGAATGCTTTTCGCACCATACCCTTCGTGGGTAGACGAAGGGCGTGTGTGGGACTCCCTGAGGACCGGTCTATCCACTAAACCCCACGGCGGCCTACCTCGGTAGTCGGGAGGAGCTCCAGGAACGCATCGGCGGCTTCTGGAGTCCCCCCTGCCGTACCTTACAAGAGTCACCCTCGGGGCAGGAAGCTGTCACGCCTCACGCCGTTTTATGCAGGTATAGGCGGAACACCGACCCGCCTTAGACGACACCCCCGGCCCCCGGCCGCACACAAGATGTGACCGCAGCGACCGTTAGGCGACGATTGGGGAGCTAACGACCTCTTCCGCCTCCTTCGAGCGGGATCGGCCCTTTCCCGATCACGCTCTGCAGACTCCTTCTGGAGCATAACCTGATTTGTCCGACCAGGACTCGACGCTCGGACTTCCACGCAGGGCATTCCTCCAGTATGTGCTGGGCGGAGTCCCGTTCGGACTCGCAGTGGTGGCATTGTGCTGTGGCCTTCCGTCCTATAACACCGGAGGGCTAATGATGCAGAAGCATCTCAATAGGTCGCCATAGTGTTGATCACCATGCTGCATTGTTGCATTATCTACATTCGTAATTACTATAGTGACTGCTGCTTTTGGCTTCTGCTCATGTCTTCCATCATGCAGGGTAGAGTCACTTTGGCCCATTAAATTTCAAGATACAAGGATAAGTCAGATTTTGACTGGAACAGCAAAAGACAGAATGAACTGAATTGAATGAATGAATTTTAAAACAAGCAAAGACAAGAACTAGTTTCCAGCCAGCCAACTTAATGGCAGCCAATTTAAATAGGCAATAGCTAATCAACTATGAATTGATCTAGCTTGGATTCATTTTTAGAAAATTTACCATAAACAAATATCGAGCAAAACTCGGTCATCTAGGTCCTATTAAATAGTACCTTTATAATATTAATAGACATTTTTTTTTTTTAAAAGATGAAAGTCGGTTAGATATTTTCGGATTCATTGTGAGCAACAACGTGACACTTTATTGATGGATCATATCTATACAAATAAATAACATTAACGTGTCTGTTTGTAATATTAGGTCTTTACCTATGAAATTGCCGTTTTGTATGCAATAAGTGAAAGTACTTATTTTTTCAAACTTTTTTATTTCTGTTATTCGAAGTAATCACCCATGCAATCAACGCATCTTTGCCAACGCCTTGGCAGTTTATTGCATTGCATTGCACCTGCCGACTATTACTTTTTCCAAAATTTAGACAACTTTTTAGTGGGTAAAAAATTCAATTCCCGAGAGGCAGTACAAAATGCCTTTGAAGAGTTTGTTGCCTCCCGTCCAGCTGATTTTTACAAGAAGGGCATCAATAAACTGCCAATGCGTTGGCAAAGATGCGTCGATTGCATGGGTGATTACTTCGAATAACAGAAATAAAAAAGTTTGAAAAAATAAGTACTTTCACTTATTGCATACAAAACGGCAATTTCATAGGTAAAGACCTATTATTAAAATAACCGTTTTTTACTAAATGCATATGTACTCGTAATACACGGTACAATTTACAATTTTTGTTTGTCTATCTGTTTGTTCCGGCTAATCTCTGGAACGGCTGGACCGATTTTGACGGGACTTTCACTGATAGGTGAATATTTAGCTGATGATATAAGAAGTAACTTAGGATGCGTTTTTTAGACTAGCTACGACACGCGGCGATAGGCGCGGTACGACAATGAGCGCGGGGTTCAGCTAGTATTTTATAGATATACAGGAGGAAATCTGATTGATTAAAGAGCTTCTATTTTTCTTTAAAAACACATTTTAGAAAAAAATAAAACAGAGACTGCTCCAGATATATGGTATTCAAATTAGATCTCGGAGCCTTTTCACTAACAGGAAATGCTTGTTTTTGTGCATGTAACAATATAATCTAAAGTTTCTTGTTTTTTTTATTAATAATCCGGACATTCCATTACTATCTTCAATATCTATTGCATAATAGATGCTAATCTTGACGTTATCGAGATTCTATTTATTTTGTTAATACTAACTACTATAGTTCATTCGCTTAGATACGGTCACATTGATCGCGTCGGCATCGCAACTAACGAACAATTAATGTTAAGTGGAACAAACCGCAACGCATTAATGAAAATCACATTCAAATCGATTAAACCTTTTCTGAGATTAGCGTGCACAAACGTACAAACAGAAATATATTCTAAAAATCATTGTTTTGGGTTCTATTGCGTTCAGTAAGCCCCCTATAATACTTTTTATTATATATCTTCCATGTACAGACAGCAACCAGTTACGATTTTATTATATCTATACTAATTTATAAAGCTGAAGAGTTTGTTTGTTTGAACGCGCTAATCTCAGGAACCGCTGGTCCGATTTGAAAAATTCTTTCAGTGTTGGATAGCTCATTTATCGGGGAAGGCTATAGGATATATATCATCTTGCTAAGACCAATAGAAGCGGAGCACCAATGAAAAATGTGTCAAAACGGGGGGAAATTATCACGCTACGGGCAATAGGAGACGCAAACGAGGTTGCGTGGGTCAGCTAGTGTATTGATATTGATCAATTAACGACTTAAGTGTTTAAAACCTAAAAAATATTGCATTAGATAACCACAGTTATGTCGTTAGGTGTTGCATTTCGCTATTAGACATATTGCGTAGAAAAATCGATCAACTAGTAATGTAATACCAGACAGCTGTTTCTTGCTAGTAAAAGAAAACGAACACATTTAAAATAAGAATACCTATCGGCCCTGCATTATATATGCAGATGTCAACTGATACCTACTGCGTATGTATTAGAACCAAGGCCATACTAGGTTTCAAGAAATATTATAAAAATTGTTAGATTTCGAACGTCATTATAATGGCAACATTTTTGATTGTCATTTTTCTTGTTTGACGTTTTGACGTTTAAGTAGTACATTGAGACGCTTGGATCGGTCGAGCTGGGCTTCGTAATTGACTGCCAGTTAAATTAATTTAATTGATATTTAGCTAATTGTCGTCAGATTCGGTTCCTTTAGTGGTTTACCGTTATGATTGGTCTGATTTGGACTCGCGAGTTTTAGTAGTCACGTTACCATTAGGCGCGATCCGCGATAGCTAAATCAGGTGTGTTATAATTACTAATGTGTTATAAATACTTCGGGAGCCTGTACAGCACTTTAGGAGTCATGTATGTGTGACGACGCAGAGAGAATACCAAGAGAGAATACCAAGGGCCCTTGGAACGTCGATATCAAGGACTTTACGCATCTCCAGTAAGTGCTTGATACTGCATTAGTTTAGAATAAGAACACGGTGCAACAGCCGTGGTTCATTGCTCTCGCCAGTGAACTAGGTGTAGCGATTGTATGCTTATAACATGGGCCTATAGGTATTGCAAACGTCACAAGGTGATCGCTGCATTGGCGAGAGGATTGAACAAAAATAAATTGTAACGAGACACTTTTATGCTACTGCTACATCTGCGTTAGCGTTACATTAATGACAATGGCAAACTACGCGTTAACTAAGGCATTAAAAATGCGTTGGTTACATTTAGGTTACAATGCCGTTGAGACTTAATTCCTTATGAATTAACGCGTTAACACATAATCATAATACACACCATGGAGCTTGAAGCAGCTACACTAGTTGCGACAATGAGCGCCATGTATTATTTTATGCATTTATGTAATTTAAAAAGAGAGAAAATGAAATAAAAGAACATGGTGGATGATTCAAATGCATCATCGATGAACTCTGTAAGCACTCTCGGCTCTGATTCTAGTAATTCTAAAAACTCTAAAATTTCTCTTTCGACCACTCCATTGTCGTTCTCGTAAATGCAGTTCCCGGCTAAAACGAAGTACACTCGTCCTTGCTTTGCGCGCGTTCGATAGAATGAGAGGGCGTTAATATAGCGAACATCCAAAACCCTTCGATGTGTCCTAAAAACCGACACTCGAGCTATCGCTTAACGTTTAACGCCATTAACATTGTCATTTGAATGTAACGCATTAAAACGTTGTCCACATCTACGTAACGCTTAAATAAACTCGCTAATTAGCGCGTTAAGACGCAGGTGAAGCAGTAGCATTACACTCATTTTATATTGGAAAAACTTGGAAGTCTTAATAATCTAGGACTACCATTTAAAATCTAATTTAAAAAAAAACCTAAAACCTAAACCTAAAAACCACAAAATGTTATGCCCAAAATCTCTAGTAATATTATAAATTCAAAAGCAACTCTGTTATGCTTCCACGACTAAACCGCTGCACTGATTTTAATGAAATTTGGCATGGAGATACTTTGATTCTTAAGGAAGGACATAAGCTAATCTTTTACAAGTAGAATATAAACCTTTACGGTTTACTTTATAGCATGTGTGATCTTCAGGACAAGATAAATCTTTATTTATCTTTTAACAGTAGGGATCAACAACGATTTAGCAATCGGTACTAATCTTACCGTCCTATATGTGAAAATAGGTAGCTAAATCTGTCACGGTGTAGAACGAATTCTATATATACTCTGACATACGAATATACAAGCGGCTAAGATGACTTTCGATGCTCTTTTGATGACAAAACTTCTAAAACAGTTTGTCGCAATAATGAAGTTTTTGAAGATACTATCCAAACAAATGTAAGACTGAACATCGTTTGAATACTTTTGTGATTGGCTTTCATATAAATTAAAGGTAACAAGTTCTTTTGGGTATTTTGCTGAAGTCTGGCTAGTCATCTGCAAGGTAGTAGAGCCACGCTGATTTCAGCACAGAAGCTCAACCTAAAAACCTAACCTAAATGATAGCATGAATACTGTCGTGTTTCATTCGTGAGTGTGAGACCGGAGTCCCAAAGAAGCAAAAGCATCTCTATTATAGGCAGCTATAGTGTAGCCAGTGTAGGTCATCATGCTGCATTGTCTGCAATCGCAATGAGTATGATGACCATCAGGCCATGAGGCAGAGTAGTCAATTTGGCAGGCTCATATTAAAAAAAAAGACGTGTAGCACTCGGGGACTGCCGCGGTAAAGCTATTGCATAGCATTTTTTATCAACTTATGCAATTGTATTTATTTATACAGTATGTATAATATTGTGAATGAAAAATACTAAACTATTAAATTAGTACCAACATCGTCACTAGATGGCGTTGATCACTTTTTTTTAAGTAGCGATACGGCTTCGTTACACAGCTTACTATAAAAGGTTTAAACTATTCCTAATAAATGTCTTCGTCATTGAACAGGTTGTTTTTTTTCATTGAATTCGTCGTTCGGAGCAGCTCGTCTCGATCCGTGCGAGCTTCGGGTGTCAGGTTTTATTTTCGTTACGTTATAGAATTTCTTGATTCGGTTGTCGCGCTCAAAGGCCTCAAAGCCCGCGATAAAAGCTATGCAATAGCTTAAAAATAGTTTCGGGCAAGACGGAACCTATACTTAATCGAAGTCAAGTCAAAATAGAAACCTGCCACATCGGCTATAGGAGACATAGTCTTTGGTGTCTACAGCCCACTACTATATTATATACGAATAGTATTTCTAAACCATCAATCCATCAACGATGTGTACAAAAATATCGGCAGTTAATAGTCGCAGAATTGTTTGTAGTAAAACTTAAATGAAATTCGCATCACTTTTCATAAAACTAACTTTATATTGTTAAACAATTGTGAAACTTGATATTTTAAGCAAAGAAGAACAGTTAGGCTTATAAAACTACTAAATTATAGAAGAGTCATAGGGCCAATCGATTTTTTCTCCCTGTTGCTCATTAAAGTTTATCTTTGTATGTAACTTTAACGAAGAAAAGAAGATGGCAAAAACTGTACTACATAATGTTCCGAAGGTTTGAAGCCATTCATGGAATAATCTTTTAAGTTGGGTTGTCCAGAAACTCGACAGAGTCCAAAATATTAAATCGTACTTAAAGAGTTTCTGCATTCTATTGTCCTATTTTGAATGCCTTCCAATTTTTATAATGTTTTTAACATATGGGAAATAGGTTTAAAAACAAGTTAAGAGTTCTTGAAAATTCTAGATAATTTCCGCTGTGGAAAATAATCTAGATTATCTACCTATATCTTTATTGTACAAAATTGTTTGTTTTATGTTTATACTAAATGCGTTTTATTTGTTTCATTCTAAATGTATTATTCGTCGTAATATGCGGTATTAACTAGTACCCTTTTTTTCTGCAGGTGATATGAGTTCATAAAGAATTTCACTAAAAGTGGAAAACATCAACTTGTTTTTTTTACGAAATGTCGCCCGATTTAACAGTAGGCAGGCATAGTGATATAATATCAGCCATATGTTGTATACTTTGCTTTGGCCTTTGGGCGGCTTAAAAACATCCAACGGCAAGATTACGGAGCCACAACGTTGTCTTGCCAGAGTTGCCAGTCCCCAACCCACACTCGGCCAGCGTGGGGACGTATGGCCCTAACCCTCTTCTGAGAGGAGACCCGAGCCAAGCAGTGGGACGTTATGGGTTGTTGATGTGGATGATAAGTATACTAATTTATTACCTATTATGGCACAAACTACGACCATTAGTAATGCAGACAATGCATTAGACTTTAAGGTCGCCTATGCAATTATTGAGAACAATAATGTTGTGTTATAATTTTAATAGTCAAAACAATTTACGGTAATAGGTTTATACTCTAACTAGAGTAAAAATAAGTAGAAAAATAATACGTTACTACGTACATACATATTATGTGCATTTATTATTAACTAACTTTTACACGCGGCTTCGCTCACGCAGACCTTCATCCCCTGATTTACCCCCTTAGGGGTGTAATTTTAAAAATTCCTTTCTTAGTGCTCACTTACGTTATATAAAGAACTTACTTGCAAAATTTCAGAATTCTAGCTTCAGCGGTTTGGGGGCGTCCATAAATTACGTGAGATGTTTAAGGGGGGAGGGGGTCAAGTCAAATCTCATCTAATCTTACGTTGGAGAGAGGGGGGGTCTCGGCAAATATCACGAAATTTATTTTTTGATTGAAACAAAAAAAATATACCTACACTATTTTGGCCCATTTAATCCAGATTGTACAAGCTTAAGATTTAATATGAAGCGTAATCGTAATACGATTAAGATCATTCACTAATTCGTTCGAAAGAAAATAATTTCATTCATACTTCGACGTTACAGCACCAGCTAAGCAAGCGCGTATGTTCCGCAAAGTGCGACCCTCACGGATTGTCACAAGACGAGCTAATGAGTTACTGTGCGCAAGCGCCAACGGCTTAGAGTGGCTAGATCAGAACGAAGTTGAAGGAGCAGATGATTTTACTGAAAATCATATGGACATGTTGGTTCCAATAGTCTCTCTTGAGACCGCGCCTGATTCTCCATGGACTAAATTAGAGTAGAGGTTCTTTTTTTAATCATAGTAGTTACGATTTAAGTATTCTATTGTTAAATTTTTATTACACTTATAATTAAACTCTCAGCAATATTGATTACTAGTCTTAACTAGTCGTAAATAAAAGCACGAAGCAATTTTTTTTTCTTTTTACAATAACAATCCACCGCGTTTACGTAAGAAACCCATATTTTGAAAAATCTCACGTGAGATTGGGGAGGGTAAAATCTCACGATATCTCACCAGGGGGGGAGGGAGGGACAGAAAAATAAAAAAAACACCTTACGTAATTTATGGACGCCCCCTTTGGGCTGTGCGTTGATCTCTGGGTATTTCAGTCAGTCAGTCAGTCAGCTTACTCTTATATAATTATATATATAGATTATATTTCAAACTATACTGTTTTAGTACAATAATGTGACTTTAGTACAACAATAATGATAATATGTGCGTGGTGAAAAATAAAAAAACAATTAGGTAAATAGGTATTCCCAACCGGACTAGATGTCTTCTTATCAGTTTCATAAAATGTTGATAAACAAACAATTGAACAATATAAAAAATGAACAAAATCAGAACGCATTCACTTTACTAAAAGTTCACTAATAAAATTTGTCACTTACTTTCTTTTTTCTGAAAACCATGACCTCTCTCAGGCAAAGTTACATGCATTTATCTCATTAATTAACATATGAGTAAATCTCGTTTAAAGAGTTAAATGTGATACTGCAGACAAATACGCACTTAGTTTTGTTTCTCGGTTGGCAACAAAAGGCCGGCCGATACCAAGCGAACTGCGTCGTACATTCGCGTCAACCGAATGTACATTTTATGCGGCGTAGTAACTGTCATTTCCTAACCTCAACACACACAATGACAAACACGAAAAACTCTGCAGAAACACAATTTTATCATACCGGTCAGTAAATGATATTTTTATTTAAATATTCCCTCACAAGAATTTAATAAAAAATATATTTCTACTTACGATTTAGTGAGATAACGTGAGTGCCGTGTCCGCCCTAGCGACTGCTTCAACGCACACTGGCTGCGCTGCGTCGCGTTGCGCAGTGGGAACGACCGCGCGCGTTCACTCTTCTTATTTTTAAAAAACAACTTTTTAAATCAGCAGTGGATCGACACAGACAGACAGACTACTACGAGTTGTGGCAGCGAACATGAGTCGGATTGCAACAGAGCGTACTGTAGCCCTCCCCACCTTGGGCAAAGTGACCTTATCGTTTAGCTGCACTCGGTAACAGCCGATGCAAAATAAAGTCGTAACTACGGCCGGCATGTTGCGGTACTTAACTAGATTAACGTTTTTCTGAAAATCCTACAAAGTTATTACTTCCAAATATTAAATTAAATAAATAAGTAAGAGGGAACCGCGAACTTTCCCTACCTCAATAGGTACTTTGGAAAGTCTTTTTAACAAACCAATACTATAGAATCTATTAGTATAGATATTTCTGGAAAAAATATGAAGGTGGTCTTTCCACTTTAATAAGTTATTTAAACTACTGTGTCCTGTACTGTCCTTTCAAAAAATGCACAAGTCCATTAATTTAAGCTTTTCTGTATTAACAAACACGATTTTTTTATAAAACAAACATTTATCACATAGACATTTTGACTTTAAATTCCTGGACTAAAGTCTTTTTCAAAATTCAAAGATCTTCAGAAAATCTATTATTTAATCATCTTGATTTTCTTGATACCTATTCATTGTTTGCTGAAGTTGATGCCGTTGATGGGAATGCAAAAACCTCTGTATAGAAATTTAGGTACTCTTGGAATATATTTTTCAAATTAAAAATTTTCATTGACTAGCACTTTACAGCATATGCAAGAATATTACTTGATGGTGTGATTTGGAGGCCTGGTGTCCATTCTCTGTAAGGAAATCATGGCTGACTAAAGAATCTATAGATTTAAGCGTTGTCACAAGATCTGGTGTGGGTACTTTTTTGCGACAGGGTTCCACAGAGCAGGCCAGGGCCAAAGCCACATCTCAATCTCAAGAAATCCGCATAAAAATGCTTGATCCCTAGACACTTTTGATGTGTGTACTTAGCACCAGTTTCTTATAATGGTTCGGCCACCATGTTATGTTTATTATATCTTCTATTTAGTCTGTCTTTTAACAAAATTTTTATTAGCCTCGATTATAAGATTTACATATTAAGTTAGAGTGTAAATTCTAACATTTATTAGAATGTCTCTTCGCTGTCCCAAACATTCTATCATTTAGCAGGAATAAGTGCCCTATTTTGAATATGTACAATCATATCTCCTTTAAATTGTTAATTTGTGCAACAACCTTTTCACTAGAAATAGGCAGAGGCCAGGATTCATGGCATTTCACACAGACTTCAATTTTCATTTGCCATATTAATTGACTTGTGGTGAATGTAGATGTGCCATTTTCAAAGGAAATAGGGAAAACGCAACACGAAATAAAATGGCGTCAAAAAGAAATAATATATACATTAAAAAAATGAGATTTATGCCTTAACGAAATAACAGATTCAATTATTAATTCCCTTTTTAACACATTGGGAATATTATATATAAATAAAACAAATGAGATTTTTACTGAGCTTTAAATAAATGAGTAAAACTACGTGCGTATAAAGTTTACAGGTTATTTCTTTTAAAACTTTATTCACAAATTTGAATTTATACTTATAATAAAAATGTAACAGGCCCAATTCTGTACATTAAAGATATTTTGAATTTTTTTTTGGAGGGCTCTATAATCGATACTGAAGCCAAAACTATATTTTTTCCTTTTTGTGTGTTTGTCTGTATCTTGGCCGCACATCTCGCCGAAACTACTGAATGGATTCAAGTGAAACTTGGCATCATTTGAGTTCATACTACGAGGTAGGACATAGGATACTTTTTATCCCGAAATTCAGCACGGTTTCCTGGAGAGAGGGGATGATGTATGTTCTTAGTTGTAATTCAATAACACATAGTCCGATGTCATTCATTCTTTTTTTTACTACGAAGAAAAAATAAAAGATAAAGGGAAAAGCCTTTTTTTTGTCCACGACTGTACACTGCCTGTGGGAAGCTGAGATAGATATGTAAATATGGCGGTACGAAGTTCACCGGGTCGGCTAGTACAACATAGAAACATAAAGGACAACGGATGGACGATTAAAACTACATAATGGAAAGGCCCCAAAGGAAATATAAAGTAGATCGACCTAAAATGAGAGAGGATGACGATATTAAAGAAATAGCAGGAAAAGTGGCTTCAACTCGCGAAAGAAACAAAAATGTAGAAAGATTTGGCGGAAGCTATACAAGAAAACATGAAACATATTGATAAAGATATCTATACTAATATTATTAAGCTGGAGAGTTTGATTGGTTGAACGCGCTAATCTTCGGAAGTACTAGCCGATTTGAAAAAATCTTTCAGTGTAAGATAGACCAGTTAACGAGGAAGGCTATACATAATCATACTGCGACAAAAAGGAGTATCAAAGAAAAATGTTGCAAAAACAGGGACAAATTATTCGTTTAGAAAACTTCGTAAACGGTTAGTTTCACAAAAATAATGTATGAAACAATTTTTCCCCTTTAAAAGTTAAAAAAAAAAAAAAACCGACTGCGTCAATATTTAACAATAAAAACATAGTTTTATATATATTCGTATCACCACACTCGATGTATTTTGAAAACATTTTTTTTTATTACTTTTTGGCGCCAAAAAGTATTAAAGTATTAAGTTTTTTTAATTTTGATGTACCCAGTGTCACTCTCACGACTAAGACGAATCTTTTGACACCACTCATATAAAAATACGAGAAGCCGCTTAGGCTCTAGTCTAGGGCGTGCCAAAGAAATATACATACATACATACACTCGAAAAACATAACCCTCCTTTCGCAGTCGGGTAGCAAGTCCGTGATAGCATGCCTATATTTTAAGGTTGACTCATTATAACCTCTTTTATGGCAAACAAATTTGTTCACGCTTCATAACATCACGCTACGGGCATTAAGGGACGCAGGCGAGGTTGCGTGGGCCATCTTTTCTTTTACTGAAAACACATTTTCATTGGCTTTTATTTGAATTAAATTAAAAGAATTTTATATTTCGCAGAGGAACGGAATTAATATAGCTGATGATGATTTTAAGAATAAAAAAATTCACATTGTAGTTGAGTTTTTCAGTCATCCACTTGTTCATTAAAGAATACACCTCCCATGCAGATATAAAATATGTATTATCACTACATATTATAAAAAAAACTTCATTTAAAAAAACCGACTTCAAAAACTAAAAAGTATCAAATAACTTAATTTATATGTGCTACCTATTCATAGGTTTAAAGTCAGTGCCAAGCCAAATGTAATGGTAGGTACCACACTCGCTATATTTTGAGACGAACGTCAACGACGTCACCGACGCTTCGGTTGTTTTGTTCTACGCGAAGAACAGCTATCCCGCTCAAGGTCATGCGCGGCGAGTGCGGTACCTACTATTACATTTTGGCTTGGCACCGACTTCAAACCTATGAATAGGTTATATACATAAGTAATAGTAATACATAAGTTATTTGATACTTTTTAGTTTTTGAAGTCGGTTTTTTTAAACGAAGTTTTTTTTATTTATCGCTTTTTAGTCTTTCTCAAGTCTCTCATCATCATTTCACCTAAATAACTTGAAAGAATACGACTAAAGGTAACATACATACTGTATAGAATCGAAAGGACTTCATGTATTTTTTTGTAATAAAATCTCAAATGGACTATCTTCTATAAATTCTATAGGTTACTATAATTCAAGTGATTTGAGGTAAACTGACAAGTTTACTCGTTAGGACCCGTTTTATATATTAGGGCTTTACCTATGAAATTGTCGTTTTGTATGCAATAAGTGAAAGTACTTATTTTTTCAAACTTTTTTATTTCTGTTATTCGAAGTAATCACCCATGCAATCGACGCATCTTTGCCAACGCATTGGCAGTTTATTGATGCCCTTCTTGTAAAAATCAGCTGGTCGGGAGGCAACAAACTCTTCAAAGGCATTTTGTACTGCCTCTCGGGAATTGAATTTTTTACCCACTAAACAGTTGTCTAAATTTTGGAAAAAGTAATAGTCGGTAGGTGCAAGGTCTGGTGAGTATGTCGGATGAGGGAGAGCTTCCAACCCCAGCTCTTGCAGCTTGGAGACTGTCTGTTGCTCAGTATGGGGTCGCGCGTTGTCGTGAAGCAGCTGCAAGAGCTGGGGTTGGAAGCTCTCCTTCATCCGCCATACTCACCAGACCTTGCACCTACCGACTATTACTTTTTCCAAAATTTAGACAACTTTTTAGTGGGTAAAAAATTCAATTCCCGAGAGTCAGTACAAAATGCCTTTGAAGAGTTTGTTGCCTCCCGTCCAGCTGATTTTTACAAGAAGGGCGTCAATAAACTGTCAATGCGTTGGCAAAGATGCGTCGATTGCATGGGTGATAACTTCGAATAACAGAAATAAAAAAGTTTGAAAAAATAAGTACTTTCACTTATTGCATACAAAACGGCAATTTCATAGGTAAGACCTATTATTATTATTATGAAATTAAATGATGTCTACAGAATATGAAGGCATGCAGACAATTGCTTTAACTTCATTGCAGGCGCTTACTTAAATTTAAGGGTTTCCTTCGATTTCCTTAGGATCCCATCATGAGATCCTGATATGGTGCCCATGGGACCACATGGGGAGCATACCCTTTCGAATACAAAAAGAATTTTCAAAATCGATCCACAAATTGACGGACTAATCCGTGTACATACATTAAAAAAAACCGATGAAATTGAGAACCTCTTCCTTTTGGAAGTCGGTTAAAAAGCAAAGTCCTCCACCGCGTCTGTCTGTTCGCGATAAACTCAAAAGGTTACTGCAAGGATTTTTATGCGATTTTTACCATTAGATAGAGTGATTTTTGAGGAAGATGTTCGTGTATAATTTGTAAAATTGTTGAGTATATTGGCTAAAATATAACGATATTTGTTGAAGACGTTCGAAAAAGTTAAGGCACACAACATCTTCTCAGAGTAACATAAGCTATATTAGATATATTTTCCGTAAAGAACACGTGCGAAGCCAGGACGGGTTGCTAGTTTTCAAATAAAATCCAAAATATCCGCGACTAATTTTGAATAATTCGCTAAAACATCGTGAAAACGGAACAACTTTTTTTCTCGACGCTTTTCTCGGGAATCCCGTTCAAAATTGAGCAACAAAATAATGCAGAAAGAGAAAACCAGTGCAGTGGTATTTTGTTTTAACAAATAATAAACAAACAATAAAATCCTCCACAAAACGAAAAAAAAAACGTATTAGTTATCATTCACAAAATCCTGAAAACTCAATTTTACCGCAACACCTTTCATACATACAAGTACAAAGAAGTTGTGTGATGTACTGCGTAGTATATGCGAATACTGCGTGTTTTGCATCCACTGGATAACTACGCAGATACTAACCTAGGTCAATGATTAAGGACGATGAATAATAGAGTAGGTATGTAATGAGAATACCTAATTGTATATTTATTAAAGATTACAGTACTATTTTTGTAGAGCCAGTCAGGGATTATTGCTACAGTTGATAGTCTTTTGCTGTAAAAGAGGAACTACCGAACAATAATGAAAATGTTAATGTCATGGTTTCATGTTTTTGTTTAATAGTAAGAGAGCTACTGAACCCTTCGAGTAACGGTGTGTCTGTAAGGCTAGAAATTCTTGTAGTGATGAGTCATAGCATGCTAAGCACGGTAACCATCGCCTGGCAGGCCTCAGCCCTGCACATCATCAACTAATATGTTTTTGAAAGTGTAAAAAAATGAGGAAAAAAATCTTGTTCCTATAAGCCTGAATTTTTTATAGGATTTAGTTTATTCATTAAGAAAACAAAATGACAGGCGATTCCAATGAGCACAAGTACCTGCCAGGAGAACCGAAAGGTGTGTGATTACATCATCAATGAAAATAAATTTTATTCTGTAAATTTGTAATTCACATATGTATTATGTTTGTCTGAGCGATTTAAGGAAGTAGGTACAATGACAGGCGGTACTGGCTAGCATAGTTCCTTGACAGGTGAGGAGAAAGATAGCACTAGAGTGCTCTTCTACCAGAGGTAGTAGAGCCACGCTGATTTCAGCACGAACGGGCCGGCTCGACCGGGGCGGTACTACCCTGGACAGAAAATCAACGTAAAATGACAGCGTTCGTGCTGTCGTGTTTCGTTGGTGAGTGCGAGACCGGGGGCCCAATTAGTCTAGTCAACAAGTTTCATACTTGTTGACTGGACTAAAAGATGCAGTAGCATCACTAGGCCGCCATAGTGTGGGTCGCCATACTGCACTGTCTGCATTCGCAATGAGTATGGTGACCACCACTCTTGGATTCTGCTTATGTTTTCCATCAGGCAGAGCAGAGTCATTTTGGAGGGCCAAACATAAAAAAAAAAAAAAAAAGAAAAGTAAAAATGTGTCTGAATTTATTCAGCCTAAATTTATTTTCATTGATGATGTAGTTGTGTGCTGCAAGAATTTTAAAATTAAAATCCTTAATGAAACCTGAATTTATATTTAGGCGTATTTAGATTAAGCATAGCCTTAAAACAATGTTCCAGGAAACAACTAAATACACACATCAAAAGTGTCTAGGGATCAACATATGTGTCTAGGGATCAACATATATTTTTGCAATAACTTTTCTCCTGATTGATATTAATTAAAATTTTCTTTAAGGATTCATCAAATAAAGTGTTTTCGTTTGTCACAGTAACGATAAACCAAGTCACCTTTGCATTAATAAAGAAATTTGCCATTTTCCTAATAAAAGGATTTTTGACATTTGAACCACTAACATTAAAGTTCGAAAAAAAGACTGAAATAACAGTTTTCTTAAAATTTTTATTAGGTAACTTAAACAATTAATAATCCGTGTTTCTACCGCGAACACTAACACAAGAACATCGGTTTGGCATACTCAAAATGAGTTCATCCAAATCACGCTGTGGAATGGCCGCCCATGTTCGTTGCAACAACAAAAAAAGGTCTTCTTGCGACTGGATACCCTCCATATTCGGCAGAGCTCTTCTCTGTAGCATATCCCATGCATGCTCAATCGGGTTCAAGTCTGGCGACTGAGCAGGCCAGGGCCAAAGCCACATCTCAATCTCAAGAAATCCGCATAAAAATGCTTGATCCCTAGACACTTTTGATGTGTGTATATACTCTACAATCAGTTTCTACGAACGAACTCATTAGGCGAGGCAGAAAGCGTCAGTTATGCTTTATAGTTTTTAGCGTGAACTAATTTAGTTATTCTTGTTTGCAACCTTCGTAATAATTATTCTCTTTATTATTTCATTGGATAGTATTACTGCCTCGTTGGTCTAGTGGTTAGCGTAAGCGGCTGCAGATTAAGAGGTCTCGGGTTCGATTCCCGGGTCGGACTGCTGTTGGGTTTTTCTTACAAGAAATTCTTAATAGCCGTTTCCCGCCCGTGCCTCGGAGAGCACGTTAAGCCGTCGCTCCCGGTTGTCATGAACATCTATGGCAATTGTTATTGGGAAGTCAGTGCCCTCAAATATACTGACAACTAGTTCAACCTTCGAATTCAGCTCACCCTCAGTGTTGCGAAGGTCCGATGCCAGTCGCTCCGTGTAAAAACTGATATTCAGGTAAAACCGGTTGAGCTAGTAGCCGACCCCAAATATTCGGAATAATAAAGGCTAGGAAGATGATGATTTCATTGAATAGTATGTATTATCATTAGATCTACTCGTATACTATTATTATAAGCACGAAAGTTTGTAAGTATGGATGGATGGATGGATGTTTGTTACTCTTTCACGCAAAAACTACTGAACGGATTTGGATGAAACTTTACTATAATATAGCTTATACATTAGAATAGCTACTATTTGCCGCAATAACCAACATATACGCAGGCTGAGCCGCGGTCAACCACTAGTAGTTCATATTTTCATTATTGTAATTAGAAAGCGGCTAGCAGTGGATGGATGCCGAGTGCCCAAGACGGGATAGTTGGCTCTCTTTAAGGAAGGTCCGTTAGCAATGGGAGGCGATAAGTTGATGAAGAAGCCATTATATATTGATCTATACCAATTAAGTGGCGCAGATAGATATTAAAATTAAAGGATTTTACAAGGACTAGTAAACTAGTCTCTGTGCTAAAGCATGACACACACATCACATTTTGACGGATCTGATAGTGATTAGTGATTGAAAAAATTAGAGGTCATGTGTTCAATTTACAGCCAGGTTAAATAGTTCTGTGTTAAGTACAATAACTGGTTCCGTGTCCGAGTCTATATTTTTTTTGGGTATGTGTATCAGAGTCAGAGGTCTGGTTGCTATATTACTGGCTTTGTCTAGCTTCATCAAACAGAATGCCATGTGTGTTAGGTTATTATCTAATACCTTTAAACGAGCAATTCTTGTATATATATATTTATAATCTGAATCTCGGAAACGGCTCAAAGGATTTTAATGAAATTTTGTATGCAGGGGTTTTCGGGGGCGACAAATCGATCTAGCTAGGATTCATTTTTAGAAAATGTCGTTTTATTCGTGTTTTTAACAATCAAATATATAAAGTGAATGTGCATCTAGCGCCATCTATCGCAACTCGAGCGAACTACATTAAACTATACTGGAATAAGGTGCAGAATAAACAGTATCATGGCGTACCAAGAGAGGGCGCCACTAAACTATTGGAAGAAAAATAACAAAAAGGTGGCGTTTGAATAGTCCCAATGTTCCCAAAAAATCCACTTATAAAAAAAATACCATAATAAAAATAATACGAGCGACGCTCGGTCATCCAGGTACTTAGTTATTACTATTCATCAACAGCCTTAAACAATCCACTACTCGGTATAAACTTCTCATTAGAAAGAAAGGTTTGATTTGCTACACCACGGCGCACAGAACAGAGAAATTGTTCTGTGTCCCTCTGACCAGACGGGCTGGTGTAGAGTTTGCGTCAGGTTGTGTTTTCATGTCGTATCACTTGATCGATGTATGAATAATTCGCATAAAATATTTTTTTAAGTATTTTCCTTTAAAAGTAGAGCAAGGCTCAACAATCTTTTGAAGCCGTTGACTTTTTATCTTATCTGGAGTGGCGTCGCGGCTCGGCCAGGTGAGCGTATTACCACATATGAATAAACAGCAAAATGCACACATAGATTATAGAACTACCGGATGCACACGAATATCACATGTCAGAAAAACTGCGGGAAAACTAACTTATCATGACGTTGTAGATGTCTTCAAAAAAGGAGAAGGTTATCAATTAGAGTGTATCAATTTGTTACCTCTTAACTTTCGACAGTTTTTTTTTGTTTGTTACTAAAGAACTCTCGACTGGGTGAACCGATTTTGATGATACCTTTTTTTATTTGAAAGCTGGTGCTTCCTGTGTCGTCCCATTTTGATTTGGTCCAGTTCTTGAAGTCGGTTTTTTAAATTATTTAACAGTTGATAGGATGTAGTGTTGATCACATCCACGGGCTTGAACAGTCCACTGCTAGACATAAGCCTCTCCTTAAAAATAAGGTTTTGGTCAACAATACCACGCTGGCCACAGGATCACGCAACAGTACAATCGGCATATTTAAGTACAGATTGCGGCAGTGGTAATAGATGCACAGCGGTGACTGGATATAGTCAACGTAAACATGTCTCTAATGCCGGGGCCTCACATTGGGTATATTGGCTACAAGTTGTAGTCTTGGATCCAATACACCAATGTGTAGATCGGACTTGGACCGATATTGGTCATAAACGGAACATTGCGTCCAATAGCCAACGTCAACCCACCATGTGTCGGTTTTTGCACACGATCAAAGGCAAGGGGAGTGTAGGGGTACGCGGGCGGGCAGTTTGCGTCGAACGTCGCTTCTCGATCCACAGAAGGGTCGTTGGATACTAGTAGAGTAGCAGCATACTGATTCAAATTATATGTGGATTCCACACATAATTTGAATCAGTATGCGCTCTGCCGATGTGCACATTGGACGTGCGTCATGGACTCTACGAATGCCGAGTGGTCGAATGAACAAGTGTTAGAGTTTCTAGAATTATATCGAACAGAAGAAGCACTGTGGAATCCAGTCAATAAATATCACAAAAATAAAAATGTGATAGCAGATTCATGTAGCTTTAACAGTCCACTGGTAGAAATGAGATTTCGGCCTACTATGCTACGCTGGCCAGACGGGTTGGTATAGGGTTTGACTGAAGTTTTTCATCTCTTTGCAAGGCTCTTACGACAGCCACGGGATGTATAGGAGTGGTGACGTTTCGTATTCTAAATCCGTTTCCATACGCTCATAGTCTCCACAAACACAGGCAGTAAACGGGGTGTTAGACTCGACATCGATCAGGCCTGGTGTCGGTTTTTACATGACACTTCCTGGTATCTTTTATATGACTACCTCGGTGGCGCAATGGTAGCGTATGCAACTGCTGTGCTTCTGGTCTTAGGTTTAATTCCCGGGTCGAACCAAATGTTTGTATGATCTGTAAATATTTGTTTCGAAGTTTGAGCGTTTTCTATGTATAAATAGTAGTAGCAAATAGTTTTCCGTCCGTCATGACTGCTGCTCGCAAAGAAACCTGCTCGAATAACAAAGGTCCAACTTTCCAATGCTCTTGGCTAGTGTGTTTGCCAAAAGGTGTTCCAGCGAATGTGTGGCCGCGTAACTTGGATACACAATTGGCCATTCAATTCGTAGCCAAGCTTGGACTCAAATCATAATCCAATGTGAGGCCCCGGCATCATATAGCAGTTCCGAAATGCAGGCGAGCGGCCCCCGCAATGTTGAAATATGGTGTTAAAGTATGGAGTAATATTGTGTGTGTATTTTTTTTTCTTTTACAGTTTCATTGGTTTTTACAAGGCATTATCCTATCATTATCATCAGCCTATAGCAGTCCACTGCTAGACATAGGCCTCCCCAATTATTCTATGGAAAGCTATAAATTTCTTAAAGTATTATTAAAACCATCAATAACATATCATCAACGTCTATACTGCCATAAAAAAAAATATACCTACGATTAATTATTATCGACTAAGTAATACAAGTAAATTTTTAACAAAAAAAAACAACCGACTTCAAGGTTCGACTCGATTTCTCATGGATGCCGTCATGTTCTTCTCATCATCATTCAACATCAAATTCGGTTCAGAAACGACGAAGTTATCCGCGAACACATTAAAAAAAATACATACACTGGAACAGAGAACTTCCTCCTATTTGGAAGTCGGTTAAAAATAATATATACATAGGTACGTTCGAATTGAGAACCTCCTCCTTTTTTGAAGTCGGTTAAAAAAAGGTATGTAACTTGCAAAAAGTTCTAAAAGTTGAGTTTGGCGCCATCTCTGAATTTATATTAAAACCATTTAGTCATTGCATTGCAAGGATTTTACGTTAGACTGCTAGTTAACTACTTCCACACCTAGATGGCGTCCACTACACTGAATAATACAGTATCTTCCATTGATAACATTGTTTTTGGAGATAACAAAATTAATCTAGTGGATCCTTGAAATATTGGCTAACCACAAATAAGAATTTCAAACGCAAAACTCGAATTTACCTTGAATAGTAAACATTTACCTATATCAACATAATCTACATATCTAGGTAATTACTTGATAATATTTTGCATACCTTTTTTACTATCAAAATATAAGAATAGGACAGTAAAAATGTCGGATGAAAAAAAAAACAAAAGAGCAAAAACAAAACAGGTATTAATCTTACGAGAATAATAGTAATGTCAACTAAGAAATACTCACTGGTTTAATAAAATTTAAGGTTTTATGGAATTGTACTGGTTTTACTTTTAAGTTAAGCTGACTTTACTATGAACTAAGTTAAATCATAAACTGACACTATGTCTCATGTAAATGATTACCATTCAAAGTTAGCCTGGAATATATTGCTCTCAGCAACGAGGCCGTCTTTGGTTGTATATTATTTATACTTTATATTTCATTCTATACAAAATCCAAGTGTTCAAATATAAAGTATTATCATTCTATCTATTAATGCATATTAGCAATTTACAGGTCTATATTTGACCACCGTGTTGTTCATCTGATATCAGTTTTCTCTCTAATTCTTTGCTTTACTTGTTTCCACTGAAAATCTACAGCCTATGTTTTAATTATCAGACATTTTCCTTCTTCTTAGCCTTTAAAATTTTGAAGATAATTTAGAGTTGGCTATTAGTTCAACCAGATTTACCCGACTATCAGTTTTTTCCACAGAACAACTGGCAGACACTTACGTCACAAAAATGAAACATTACTTTGTATGATGCTGTTGGCTTTTGTTATTTCAGAAGAAGATTACTTCATGAGGGTAGACCAAGAAATGTTAAGCAGATTATTTTTTGCAAAATAATGTTTGCTAAATTGATTGAAGCAATAAAAAAATTACAAAATGTTTTTTTCAGTTTTAATCCGTATCAATGTAACTATATACTGGCAAATCAGGAAGTACCACTCACGTGTCGATAAATCATACCACCCACATGTCATACTCGTAGTAAACACAGCTGATTATGAACAATATTGTATTTTATCAGTGGCATATTTAGGCGTTATGAATGTTTTTCACGCCAAAAACATTTTCACCCGTTCTAAACCATTTCGATCATCATACTCATGATGAAACTTTATACAATATTGCGCAAGAGAATCACATTAAAAACAAATAAAAATGGAATCATGTCATCTCATGAATAACATCGATACACAACGAAATTAACTATTTTTAAATGTCCTCCAATTTAACGTTATGATCATCTCGAAATATCGTAAGTACTAAAAAACATTGACGAAGATCAAAATAGAACATAATAAAGTCGTAAACAACTGTAACAAAGGATATTAATTCAAAAAACTACTTACATTTTGTGATTCCTCCTCCAAAACCGCCATAGCTTCAAAGTCGATATTCATTTTCACAATTTTACACAATTATTTCAATGCCACTTCAATATATCTATCAAGATATGACAATGTGCGAATAAATAACAAGGAAATTGGATAATTTCTATCAAACGTTATACTAGAGATATTGTTTACAAACTGGCAAGGTCATTTGACATATTTTGGTAAATAATACGAGTGCGTTCATTTTAGCCAATTTGTATTGCCATTGTACAAAAACGATTTGTTGTAAAATCGACTAAATGAAACGACACAAGTGGCATAAACTAAACTTGTTTTTATTTTTTATACATGAACTTGGTGTTGCCACTTCATAAAATTAAAATGTCAAACTCTTTTGACCTCGCTGGTTTTTTTCTTTCTGTGATAAAAATCGTAGATAGTTTTTATGTTTTTTCATTGAACTTGTGATGTGGCCATAACAATAAACCATTTTGTCCGCTTAGTATTTTAGAATGTGTATAGAGTGTGGTGTTACTAAGGTGATTTTGTATTTTTACGTGTTGTTAATGCAATAAATTAGTATCATTGTGAGATCACGATGCGTATCGGTTTAAAGTTTTTTTGGTGCGTATTTGCTTTTCATCTGTGTAAAGCGGAAGATGTAGAGAGGATAGATTCTAAAGACAATGGGCGAAGGCAGCAGTGGGGGCCTGTGGTGAGGAGTGGGTCTTTTTTTAACGATGCCGCTGTAACAGCTTCTAATGAACAGAGTAAGTACTGATGACCCTGAAAACGAGCATTTTGCTGACTTTTCATGACACCTGTTGACGTCCTTCATTCAAGTAATTTTGTAATTGCATGATTCTAAGCCAATATTTCATTTTATACACCTCTTAGAATTAAAAAAATCGTATTAATTCATATCTTAACAAGTTATAGATACCAAATTTTGTGAATCATTTGCGGCTATTTGAGATTATTATGTTTATGTATGTTTACCTACAAGTTGGTGTAATTTATCATTTATTTTTTACTTCCATGATGGATTTTAAATATTCAATTATTTTTTAATATAAGTACTTTAGAGAATTTAGAAAAAATATTTCCATACCTAAGTAATCGTGATTTTTGCAACAGATGTTATGGCTCTCCTGATTCCTATTAGAATTATAAATTAGACAACTGCCGTACATGTTTACATAAATGGCATTTTATGGTAGTATCAACCTTATTTTTTAATTATGAACCTTAAGATTAAGAGATTAGAATAGGTATCCTCTTGTGTGTACACATCTTTACACCAGATGTTAAACTTGTTACTATGGTACTTACATCAGTTAAAGAGAATTTAATGCCATAATTATGTGTGTAACTAGTCATTGTGTATGACATTGAAAATTTCGAGAGATCTCATTTTTGTGTTTTCTATTAAGTATAAATCTAAAAAGTTTAGTTAAAGTGTTCATCATCATCAACACTGATTTGATTACTAGGATTACTGTTGGACTTAGACCTTTCTTTAAGAAGGTGGTTCCTTATAAAGTATTATTATTTTTAAATGTATTGTCATGAAAGCAACTAAACTGTTGACTGCACGGTTGGCCTAGTGTTTATAGTAGTGTAGTTTAAGCGGTCGCCACGCCGCTTCCTACTGCGCCAAGTGTTGTGGATTCAATTCCCATATGGGACAGCACTTTGTGTGATCACAAATTGTTGTTCTCAGTCTGGGTGTTCTTTGTATCCGTTTCATGTATGTTTGTAAAAGTCTTCCGCTACACAGGATGTATATTCCTAATGCACGAGTTGTCCTTTTTAAAAAAAAAAAAAAAAGAATTAAGTAGCTTTAAAAAAAACACATTTTCATGCTGAAGCAGTGACTGTAAATCTCAGTAAAACCATAGAAAATAGTTGGTTTATATATTATATACACAAGATAAACAAGAAATTGTTAAGATGTCAATTAAGGATAGTCTTATATTATACAATATATATACTGTCTAATAATAACTATAAAAATCAATTTCTTGATTATGTTTGCTTATTCTAATAAGAATAAAATTAAACAACATAAATCAATTTTAAATAGTTCTGGGTTTTCTCTATCATTATAGTTATTGTTCCAACCAAACAATCTCATATATTGAAATATACTCTAAACAATAATTAAACAACTATAAGGCTATAATAATAATCAATTTTACCTCTAATTGTAGGTACTTTATTGCTTATTGGAATCTGTTAGTACTCACTAACATTTTACCTGTGCCTGCAAGTAAGTATGTTGGATATCACTGTAATCATTTTTTGCATTTAAATATAGCCTATGACTTTCACAAATATGTTGCTCTCTATTTGTTAAAGAATTTTTAAATCGGTAATTCCACTGATGCAGATATTACCCCTTACAACCTAAAAAACTTTTTAATAGTTGACTGCTGGACATCACCCTCTCTTTAAAAAAGAGTTTTCGGTCATTCAACTATACCTCCTAATAATATTAGTATAGATATGCCAGTGTTAAGTTACTGGTAATACTTGTTGGACGTTACTATTAATGTTTTAATGAGTATAGTGAGGAAGTCTTTGGGAGCCCTAACTACCCATTTCTTGATCCCTGTAACTGAAGTTTGTGGTATACCATTTTTTAATATATTATTATAGTTTACCTTTTTAAATGAAAATGTAATTGATATAAATAATGTATATAAATGTAATAAACGGAATGATAAATAACACAACATATTCCTTATAACAGGAATAATAATGTCTTGTTTACAAAAGGAAATAATAGTTAATTGAGGAGTCTTAATTAGTAGCAGTCTATTTCCTTACCCACATAGATGTATTTATTTATTTCTGGTTTTATCTTTTTCTTAATTTAAATGTTTCAAATTAAAGTCTAAGAATCTAATTAGACTCTCAAGAGGACTGTAAAAATCTGTTTTAAAAATAATAAAATAAATAAATCTGGATTTGAATATATTATGTAAGCAACATATAAAGTTTTATAGAGTTGCATGGAATAATTTAAGTATATTTCTAGCAGCTAATAAACAGTTAAATATGCAAGATAAACAAGAAATTCTTAAGATGTCAATTAAGGATAGAGTCTTATATTATACAATATATATAAATACTCATATGTATTGTTTTCAAAAGTCTGCATCATAGTATAAAATAATTATACATAATTTACTTAAACCTTACCTACATTGATTTAAGGTTATTACCCTCTAAACTGATAATAAAAAAGATAAATTAAAAAGTCACCTTTGATATTTATTTTTATCATCATCAGCCTATCGCAGTCCACTGCTGGACATAGGCATCTCCAATTGCACGCCACTTAGTTCGATCCTCGGCTTCTCGCATCCAGCTTCTGCCCGCCGTCTTGCGTAAATCATCACTCCACCTGGCCTGTGGACGTCCTACACTACGTTTGCCGAGACGCGGTCTCCACTCAAGAACTCGTTTACCCCAACGGTTATCGGCTATGTCGATAACCCTGGTTCTTTGCCGGATCACCTCGTTTCTGATACGATCCCTTAGAGAAACGCCGAGCATAGCCCTCTCCATAGCACGCTGAGCGACTTTGAACTTGTGGACCAGCCGTACCGTAAGTTTCCACGTTTCGGCTCCGTATGTCATTACGGGTAGGACGCAGTCATTGAAGACTTTCGTCTTTAGGCACTGTGGGATCGACGATGAGAAGACCCGACGAAGCTTCCCAAACGCCGTCCAACCCAGCTGGATTCTCCTGTTCACCTCGTTCTCAAAGTTGTTTTTACCTAACTGCAAAGTCTGCCCGAGGTACACATATTTCTGAACAACTTCGAGAACGGCGCCGTGTACCGCAACCGGTTCCGGTAGTACATGTTCATTGAACATGACCTTGGTCTTGTCCAAGTTCATCCGTAGGCCGATGCGTACAGAAGAGTCAGCCAGGTCGTGAACGACCTGGCTGACTCTGGCTGACCTACAACAGATGCTGAAGCATCTGTTGTAGGTCCTGCAGCGTCTCTGTCATGATGACGATTTCGTCTGCAAATCTCAAGTGAGAGATGTATTCGCCATTGATGCTGATGCCGCGCCCTTTCCAGTGCAGCGTCTTGAAGAAGTCCTCTATTGAACAATATATGTATCAATATAAATATGAACAATTTCGGGGATATGACGTCCCCTTGTCTCACTCCTCGATGCAGTGGTATGAGTCTTGTATGCTGATTCTGTACTTGGACGGACATACTGGCTTTTTATCAAGCCAAATAAATAAACATTGAACTGAACTGACTGTAAAAAGCATTTTTAGAGTACAGAATACTGCAATTAACTAATGTACCTACTAGTAGTGAAGATTATTTGATGTTTACTACCAGTTCAACCAGGTTTACCTGAACATCAGTTTTTCACGGAGCAACTGACATCGGATCTCTGCAATCTTGAGGACAAACTATATACTACTAGTTGTTGCCTGCGGCTCCGCACGCGTGTATGTTGGTTATCGCTGCAAATAGTAGCCTATGTGTTATTCTGACGTATAAGCTATATTACTGTAAAGTTTTATCCAAATCCGTTCAGTAGTTTTTGTGTGAAAGAGTAACAAACATCCATCCATCCATCCATACTTACAAACTTTCGCGTTTATAGTATTAGTAGGATTTGATTGAAATCACTAACTTTCCCAATGATGATTGCCATAGATGTTAATGACAACCGGGACAGATGACTTAACGTGCTCTCCAAGACACTTGTGTGAAACACCTCCAAACTGTCCTATTCTGGGTTATTAAGAATTTCTAGTAAGAACTCAACAACACTTATGGCCCGACTTGGGAATCGAACCAAACACTTCTTGATTGCCAGTTGCATACACTAACCCCTAGACCAGCAAGACAGTATTAAGTAACTGAGGAAAATTCGTTCTACCTGGTATAGATTAGATACTTAAACCCAATAGACACTTATTAATACTAGGCTTATTAATCACTCACTTTTCTGAAAAGAGAAGACCAGAATGTTAAATGCTTTAATCGCCTCTGTAATCTCCGAAAGGAAATTCGATCGAGATAACTTCGATTCAGATCGATTTGAGAATTTCCTAAGTCTGAAAATGACGACGATTAATAAGGGACGACCCTTCCAAAGATTCCTCTATAATAATGAATTCTTTTTATTGCACACAGAAAATAAATATACAAAAACACCTAGTATCTATCAAATGGATACGTATACATAAAATGCATAATGGTGGGTAGCAGGAAACGAAGTCATCCAGGCCGCCTTTGGATGGACAAGAGTGATAAAGATTATATTTTCTTGATATTGATTGAGAACTAAAATATATAATATCAGTACCTTGGTCTTGGTTATCATGGTGTTTCAGAAATATTGCAAAAATAATAGCTCAGTAATGCGGTATATTGTGAAAATACAATTTGGCACACATTCAAACGTCACGTTACTCATTTACAATGAATCGTTCGCATTGTAATTGAAGAAACAATTTTAAATGTTTCAAATATTCACGATTCACGGTTAACTGGTCAGATCAGTGAAGTCAATTTAAATCCAGGTTTCAACAGAGCAATATTTACCGACCAAATTGGTGATGTTCTGAAAAATGCCCTTGTGAAAAGCACCAGGAACCGACGAGCAAGCATACAGCGATTAATGAATGTGGACGAAGCGAATAAAGGGTGGGTGAGGACGAGGGAAGGAAGGTAGGACGTGGACATCAATTGTCTCTGCCTAACCCGTTGGGAAATAGACTTGACTTTGTATATGTATGCAACACAGCAAAAACTTTTTCTTTTTGACGTGACAACGAATAATAAATCTATGAACGCCGGCTGCACGCACGAAAAAGGCAGACTCATTGTCCCGTTACGCTCATTGTACGTCGGTGTATGAGCATCATTTCATTAATATTTTGTTATGACGCAGTCACGTTAAGCTATCGTCCGTAAACCGACTTTACAGACAACCAATTTTATGTTGTAAAAGGAAAGCAACTATTTTGTGTGCAATATTAAAGTCTATGTCTGAAAGGATGAGGTTATTGTCACATTACTCATCGAGTCATGTGCAGTCAACTCCATGACAATCAGATACTGACTCCTCATGTCTACAATAGTTTACTGTTCGCTCACACATGTACAGCCCGCGGTTCTGATTACCTTTCAATAAGCTCGACCGGGCTGCCAGTAATACAAAAATTAACTACTCCAAAAAGTCCGAGATTGAAAATGATTTGTATGCTGACAGGTAAAATATGTATTGTAGTATCGTAGACATCAATGATTTTAAATTTTATGAAGGTATAAACTGGTTTTGCAAGTGTAATGGTAACCATTATACATTCCTGCTGTTTTAAGTTATCAATTTGTACTCGTATAGTAAGCTAACATCTCCTTTCTATGAATAGGGCGTAGCTGCCATTAAAGTATGATGTTGAGCACAATTAGGTGAATTCTCCATACTGCTCTGCGGTCCTCTGCTGCCCGAATCAAATTTGGGGAGGCATATGTCCAGCAGCGGTCGGTTTCGGCTGAGATGATGAAGGTGACTTTCCTTTGCAAAAGATTCAATTCTTTATCACCAGACTACCTATTTTTTTAAGTGAAAAAAGTAGACAAACAATAAACTATTGTCCAATACTACTTGCTTCATCGTCGTTATCTATTATTCTATGAAATGTGTTGTTCTATATACACTCATTTTGTTTGTTTATCTGATAACGGGCGCAATTCAGACGCCATTTTATTTGTTAAATCTCTGTGAACTTTTAGATAAAAAACGTTATGTTTAGAAAGCTTAGCTTTGTTATGATATGAATGTTTTTTATTTGTAAATAAACTGGAAGCCATTGGTTACTAGTAGTACATTAAGGTTTTTCAACCGACTTCGAAAAGGAGGAGGTTCTCAATTCGATTGTATTTTTTTTTTATGTTTGTTACCTCATAACTTTGGACTGGGTAAACCGATTTTGATGATTCTTTTTTTATTTGAAAGCTGGTGCTTCCCGAATGGTCCCATTTAAATTTGGTCCAGATTGAAGTCGGTTTTTTTTTTGTTAAAATTTGTAATTATTGGTGATATGTACAACAAGGCCTGTTTTTTTTGTTTCACTGTAATTAAGGGGCGCGTCCCTAAAAACGCGCGAAAAGGCACTTGCAGTTTTGCAAAACACAAACAACTCAATTCATATTTGACACTAAAAAAAATATCTCAGTAGTTTAATAAATCAGTCTACCAATCTACCGAGTGACATTTATAAAATAATTCTTTATTTTTGTGAAAAAAAGCCTTAACAAAGATCAAAATCATCGAAATCGACCTTTTTAATTAGCACACTCTGTCCTATTTCGTGCTCTATTTTAAATGTTTTTTTCTTATTTCGCGAGAAAAAAGTATGGAGGAAAGATTTACCGTTTTAGTTTTTTATTAATTCTCACCAAAAAGCCATAATCTAAGGCTAAACATCATTAATTTTTAGCGACAAAAGTTCCATACATTTTAGTACGAAGATATCGTCTCCCGTAAATTGCAATAAATAAGTTTTATCGCGCTCAAAAAATTCAGTGCCCGCCGAATATTCAAGGTGACACCACGTCCGTTTGTAGTTCGCACTGAGCTCCATAATACGTAAATGACAAGTTTTAGGGTGGGTTGCCAGTGAGTGTCGAATTGTAACTGTTAATTTGTATTCTTGAATTTAATTTAATTTTTTTAAAGAATAATTTCAAAGAAAAATATTAGTATTTTTTATTAACACAGAACTTATTTTTATGTTTTTTTTTTAACTTGTTATGTATGTATATATCTAACTATATTTGTTAAGACGGAATCTTGCTACTCAATTTTGCAGATATCTTCAACCGATTGTGTTGAATTTTTGTAGGCATATGTATGTATATAGCGCGACAATGCTATATTATGATGACATGGAGCTGATCTAATGTTGAAGCTGGAAGGTGGTCATAGGAACTTTGTAACGATGGAACCTATCGAGTTTGGAGTCGTTTGATTTGTCTTGACGAGTACTTTGAATACACGTTGACAGACCGAGATACTTTGAGAAATTGTTTTTAAAAAAGTAAAAAAAAATTTTTTTTATGATTTCTGTTAGAATTGAATAACTACTACAGAAATAATGAAATACCTTAAAATTACAGTTTTATTTTTGACTGCATGGTTGGTCTAGTGGTTTAAGTGGTTGGCTCGCCGCTTCCTACTGTATCAGGTGTTGTGGGTTCAAACCCCGCATGGGGCAACACTGTGTGACTGTTTGAAAAAAAGACTAGCTGAGCCCCACGGTCTTACCCGTGATACTACACCAACCGCGGTTACTCCTTATATCATCAGCTACCTATCAGTAAAAATCCCGTCAAAATCGCTCCAGCCGTTCCGGAGATTAGCCGGCACAAACAAACAGACAGACAGACAAAAATTTAAAAAAAGGGTCCCATCTACACTTTACGTCATTTCCATTATTATTCATCCCTTAAGTTCGAATTTAATCAATTGGTGAATCCTGAAATTTTGCATGTAGGTTCTTTATATATCGTAAGTGAGCACTAAGAAAGGAATTTTTGAAATTCCACTCCTAAGGGGGTAAATCAGGGGATGAAAATCTGTGTGGGCGAAGCCCCGTGTAAAAGCTAGTATTATATATTTAAGGAAGTTTCCATTTCAAAGTTTTACACTCTTAATATTAATTTTAAGACAAATAGTTTGTTTTTTAACCGTCTTAAAAAAGAAGGAGTTTATAAATTAACTGTATTTTTTATTTTTTTACCCGACCACGGCAAAGCCAAAGGAGGGTTATGATTTTGACAGGCTATGTATGTATATTCATCTGTTCCCTCATAGCTCCTTAACTACTAATTAGAACTGGATAAATGAGGTATCGTTAGAAGTGTCTTGATCGTCCGCTGCTTATAGGCTATATGACGCGTCGCTCAATTTAATGTGGCGCCCTCTAGCCGACATAAAGTACTGTATTAAAAAATGAATTTGACATAAATATGCCGTGTTTGGTATCATCGGAAAGGGTGTTACTTGTACATTTCAAATATATATATAGGTATTATTAGCATTTGCTGGTGACATTGTTCGTATTTATTCAATTTTTTTTATATTTCTATGTTAGGTATTTAAAATATACTTTGCATATAAATTATTATTATCACTACACCAAAACATTTTAAATAAAAAAAGTAAAAACTTAAATTAAAATAGAAACGTACCATAACTTTTAAAAACACGTGACTACGGCTTTTCAAAGCTTGTTTCATACTTTTTCAGCGTCGTTTTTTGTCAAAAAGTGAAAAAAGTACGTAAGTAAGTAGGATCTATGTAGTAAAATTTAGTCAATATGAGCAATAAAAGCGATCAAAAATTATATGTTTAAGAAACATTATGTTCCATTAATATAACATATATCATACAAATTTTATTTCATAACATAGCATTAAAATCCGTTGATTACTGTAAAAGATCTAAGCTGACAGATAGCGCGAGCGACTTAATTTTATACTGTGTAAAAATATATTATTTGTCCATGAAATGAATTAAAAATGAATAGGTACACTTGAACCCCATTCTCGGCCGTTGACGAGTTACTTAAAGTCCGCGGGCTTTCCGATATGACTAAGATACATTGCGTGCTTTGTAGGACATTTTAAACATTCTTCAAAGGCGAACAGTTAATGAATATGTAACTAGAAGAAAAAACCGAAAGTAAATTTATTAGTTGCCAGGGTTAGTATGCAACAGTGCCCGATGCGTTTGTGTGCATGTAAAATATGAATGTGGGTGTTCAATCACAAATTCCCACGCTCAAGGACTACAGTCTTAACGAGGAACTATGGTTATTGGATCCTAAATGTCCTTGGAAAACTGGCGATTCTACTTATGGTCATCACCATACTTTATTTACAACTAGCAACTCGGCCCGGTTTCGCATGGAAGCCTTTGAAATTCTCGGATTTCCTCTACTATACGGATGTATTACACATAAACCTTCCTCTTGAATCACTCTATCTATTGGTGAAATCTGCATTAAAATCCGTTGGGTTGTTTAAAAGATCTGAGCAAACCGACAGCAAAGCGTCTTAATTTTGTATACTACTAGCTGACCCACGCAACGTCGTTTACGTCTCCTATTGCCCGTAGCGAAAAAAAATCCCACGTTTTTGTAACATTCTTCATTGATGCTCCGCTCCTATTGGTCTTAGCGTGATGATATATAGCCTATAGCCTTCCTCGATAAATTTACTATCCAACACTGAAAGAATTTTACAAATCGGACCAAGGTTCTTGAGATTAGCACGTTCAAACAAACAAACAAACTCTTCAGCTTTATAATATTAGTATAGATGTAAAGATAAGTAACATTGCAAGAGTTTAGGCTGGTTTCTTATACGACTGGCTGGTCACCTCAACCTTCCTTCGGAATATAGTTAAAAGTTTTCCGACGGAGCTAAAAAAAAAGGAAATTCGGGTGTTTAAAACAAGCAAAAGAGCTATGGTAACGTATAGGTACCACAAGTCTTGAATAAGAAACGGAACTTAAACTGCTGATATCAAAGGGTTCAGGGTCGTGTAACGGGTGTAGATCAATGGTTTTAAGTGATCAATGTGCATATATAACATACCATTACGATAGTTATTGCCAAGTGCTTATCAACGAAAGTAATAAATATTAGAGGACAACTTACATAATTTACTAGTGTTATATTTACCAGAAAACGATATAGGTATGATAGCAAGTAGCGAAACAAGGATCGGTGACCGATAACATGCAGTTATTCGCTATCCTCCTCGATTTTTATTGACTGAATCCTAAGCGTTTTGGCGCTTCTATTTATTAGCTAAACGCAACTTCATGTACCCATAGTGCTACTCCTGCGCCTTTTTCCTAGGTTTACAGTCATTTTGTTTTTTAAAGTGCCTGCCCACACTGAAAATATATCGTCTGTCGCTGGGTGTTCCGAGTCTAGACTCAAAACAAGTTTTTTTATCATGCAAAGTTTTGTCCCATGTGAGGATCGAACCATGAAAACTCATCGAAGTAGGAACTATCTGGTCATAATTTAAAGGAAAACATAAATAATGCGAACTGTTAATATTATTTACACATAAAAAAATTTATAACAATGATTATATTAGTTAAAATAATTAATATCAATCTCATAAAAATACTTTGAGGTTATGACGATTTCTGAATATTTCAAACATCCGTGATTTTATCGCACGTGTTGTTCTAGACGATCTTCGGCAGTAGACTGTAATGACTCATCACAGTTCTCAGATATCAATGGCAGACGGGCGAGCGCACGATACATGTTTTCATCTTATTTTAGAACTCATCCCACGGTGGCGACGTGGCATTAATTGTACATTTGTACCTGTGTGCCAGTACTAAAATGTTAAGACAAATTTGTTACTGGCCGCAGATAAATTTTAGTTACATTGGCAATCGATTTTCGAATTCTTTTTAAGTTCTATTTTGTTTTAAAAGTATAAAGGCCAGTTTCATCACCTACTGATAAAGTCCCTCCACTATTACGTACTTATCTGACAAATAACTGACGAAGAGGATGAAGACAGAGGTATATGTCAGATACATATATATAAATAAGTGTGATATACTAGCATTTAATCTTTACTAGTAATTAACCTTTACCTATCTGTCTGGTCTCTATCTGGTCAGCATGTTAGTAGGATAAAACCTCGTGTCTGGAGAGGACCATATCCAACAGTGGACTGTTAAAGGCTGTTGATATGATGTTATGAACTTATGCTACTGATAGGTACTAAAGTGTCAGTTAAATTAAGAATTAAAAAGCAGTCGTGAGGACTGCCGACAGAAGTGAAAACTCAATACTATAAACAAGCAGTTTTTTAGGCTCACCTGAAATAAACCTCTTTGCTCTTTAAATAAAAAAAGTAAAAAAATATATAGCTCATGGAAAGTGATTTTAACATCTGAATCACGAAATAAGTTTAGTGGTATAAGAAAGTATAATATTAATGTGTGCGTAATCTAATCTTTCACCTATGAGCATAAGGCTTAGCGTGTATAGAACCGGTTTGCATTGACTTAGTTGCGGTATGAACGCCAGGGTTAATTTAATAGTCGCAGTCGCAAACAGTCGAATGATTAATATTCTCGCAAGATTTTGTGGTCGAGTCACTTATGTAGATAATTTTCATTTTATTATTCGGTTATTTGTATGATTGCTTATTTATAGAAACAGAGTTTTAGGCAATGACTGGCTTCGAGTTAAAGGCCCGTATTCACTTTGATTAGTGCGAGTGCAGGTGTGAAGTGAGGTGATCAAGGATTGGTAGAAAATACGCGTGGATGGCGAATTCGCGGTTCACACGTACTTTCCACCAATCACCGATCCCCTGCATTATGCACCTGCACTCGCACTAAGCAAAATGAATACAGTCCCTTACGTAAATGCGGTTGTTCTCGAACTTTATCTTTCATTTGCACGATTCATCCGTACAAGCAATATCATTACCTTATCACTGACTTCCGTTTAAAATACTCCGATAAATTGACAGCAATAGGTTTAATCCTATTAGTCCTATTTGTATGTGGGGAAAACTTATCGTGCCCAAAATTTAGACATTTATTATACCTCTGCTTACTCCTTTGCAAATATTGGAATCGTATCTGTTTTATTTGTTTTGAGTTGTCTTTAAAAATATATATATATATAATTACGGATACGTGAAGCAAAAACTTTTTACCCCTTTGTACGAAAATTATGCGAACGGAGGAGTATGAAACCTGGCACAGTTAAAATTAATAAAAAATGAAAAGAATGATGGTCGATCATCGACCACTATATTCTCAAATTATTCACGTACGATGATTGTTTCCTGTATAAGAATATTCATATAGTTTGGGTGAATGTAAGTGATCTTTGTATGATATGTGCTCTTGTGCCAGCAGTGTCAATGGCGCGTTGCCAACCCTATCCCCTCCACATAGGCGACCCTTCTCATCAACAGACGTAACAATATGGTAACAGTACTGTTCGGAATGTCTCCTGTGTTTAATTCTTAACTTTTTACTCCACAAATAATGGATTTATTTTATCGTCTCCATATCTCTAGTAATTTCTTGACCCAAATGTCACCGACTTCATGCCCTCAATTCTTTAAAAAAGTCACAAACAAGAAACTAACTAGCTTTCGGAAAAGGTACTTCTTATAAAACTATTCCGATTTCAATTCTCCAGATTCCACTTGTGGCAAATACAAAAAAGGATAAAATAAAATCATTCTTCAAACGAACTATAACAATATCTTATATATTAATTTCTCGTGTCACATGTTACCATACTCCTCTGAAACGGCTGGACCGATTTTTATGAAATTTGATGCGCATATCGATATGGTAGGTCTGAGAATCGACCAACATCTATTTTTTATACCCTATTTTTTTTATGGCAATACAACGTTTGCCGGATCAGCTAGTTACTATATAATAATATTGTTATATAATAAAAAAACTGTTGGACGCCCTATTGCCCAATGCGCTTTAAAGTTCTCGCAAGCGCATATTTAAATAAAAAAATCGTCTTAGCGACCTGTCAATGTTTTTAAAATACCTGTCTAATGATATTCCACACTATGGGGTAGACGCGAGAGAAAAAAAATCCTCCCAACTTTACGTCTTGGGGAAGTTACCCCAAAAAAAGTTTTTTCGAGATTTTATTTTAGCACTTTGTCGACGTAGTGACACCATTGACACACATATCCATGCAAAGTTTAATCTTTCTGACACTAACCGTATAAGGGTAAGCCGAGAACGGACAGACATAACAAAACTATAAGGGTTCTGAGACGTGAACTACGGAACCCTTTAAAATCGTGAACGCAACAATATAGTTCTTAAATGGTTTAACAGTAGTAATATCAGCTTCTAAACAATCTGTTAACCATAATATTCGTGAAATTTTTCGCCACAGACAAATTGGAGCCTTAATACCTTTACAGTATGATGTTTTTTTTTTAATATACACAGTAATGCTAATGATGACCGGCACTGTTTGAACATTATTTAGGAAGTATATGTAAGTACCGCATCATATCGTATGAACGTAAACATATGTGTTGGCAAGCGACGCCCGATCGGTTAATTAATTCCATGGCTAAATCAGTAACAGTTTAGTGAGTGATTACTTGTGAGCAATAATAGCCATGTGACTACGTTTTAGTGCGTTTGGTACTGTCATAGTCATGAACATACATGTAAGAACTTCGTGACACACTAAAGTCGTAATAATAGTGTCGTAACTGCTTCGTTCGGGTTAGTGTAGACCAGGTACAATATCTTGAGTCTTCTTCTGTCTTCATCCTCAAGTAAAAAACTTCTATTGTAATGTAATTGATTGAGAAATTGAATCTGAATATTATAACAGCTTTGCTCGTAATTCAGGTCATACTAAAAACCAAAGAGGGATTGCTGTCTCTTTGTCTTTAAAAATACTACAATATCAATTAGTGGTCTCAGCTGTTTACATGGCAAATCTTCGTACTTCTTAACAGGTACACTGATGATCTGTTGATAGATGTCATTTAGCGCTAATGTCGTACTCTCCTCTGTACTGCTTTGAAATTGGAAATCTCCACCAGTACTGTCATATAAGGCAGCCCACTCAACGTTCCTTTTGATATTGTGCCAACGAATGACCAAGAAAGGACAAAATAAAGCGGAAGGTCGAACCAATATTTTTTCTTCCTTTTAAAAAAGACAACTCCCGCATTAGGAATATACATCCTGTGTCGCGGGGGACTTTACAAACATACATGAAACGGACACAAAGAACACCCAGACTCTGAACAACAATTTGTGGATCACACAAAGTGCTGTCCCATGTGGGATTTGAACCCACAACACTAGGCTCAGTAGGAAGCAGCGTGGCGACCGCTTAAACCACTAGGCTAACTCTGCAGTCGACCAGTAACCAATATGAAGATTTTGCCAATCTGTGATATTTATTAGGTAATGCATCTATGCAGGTCAACATCACTGCAAATAGAAGGAGAACTTAAAACGAACCAACCTTGCCAGCATTGTATAGTAGACTAACACTTCCTTTCTAAGTAGAAGCACATGTCCAGCAATGGACTATTAAAAGCTGTTGAATTCTGCAATCTTTTCACATGCCACTAAATAATCTTCACACAAAGATGCTGCATGTCGAAATTATTTTCTAAATGTTAATGATTTCTTTAATGTATTTTCAAACAACAATAAAATATCAAATAATAATACTCGTAACAACCTATTGGTAAACCGTAACTAATTATATTCTGAACTATGGGAACATCACTAACCCGACGCCGCGACGTCAAGAACTAAATATGTACTTATTGGTTAAAATAAAAAGACCCATGTTTCCTTGGGGTCAGAATAATGTAGACGAAAATTCGTCTTCCATGACCATAGGTCTATGAATTGCGGCTTTACGGCGCAATTCGCAAATACACCCCTTTTATGGCCGAAGACGAGATCCAGGTAATTCATTCTTCTCTCATATTTTTGTTGGAGTTAAGCCAGGATTTTTCTTCTCTGACAATCCTCGGTATATCGCGCTGACATGTTTTAAAGAATTTCTACTTATCACTAAGCTTTGCCCTCACTGACATGTTTTAAGGCAATTCGATCACAATGTGTCCAACCATGATGTCTTGTGTCCCGACTATCAATCAAAATAGTAATAAAAAATTATGACTAAGTTTCATCGCTTTATCATCAGAGCTACAAACTAATGATTTGCTATCAAAGGTTTAAATACTTTTTTTTTATTTTGGCTATTGTTAGAACTTTGAAACAATCGCCGGTCATAATTTGTAATGCATCAATAAATTATACCAAGGCCATTACTCGTATTTTTACTCTTAAACACTTCAAATTAGACACTTACTCTAGGTATTGTTTATTTTTTGCTGTCTCCTCTGTTTTATCTTACCCATCATCGTAAAATACAGGTCGTAATGTGGGTTGTCATCTAGCTGAATTCCTCGTTTTATTACAGTTTTTCTTTGCTCCATATTTTTAGACAGTTCAACAGACTTTATTAAGACATTACAGATTTTATAAATGGATTTGGATGAAGAATGAACTCTTTTCTGCGAAGTGTGTTTGTGAATAAAATTTATCGCACGTTGTGTGTCGTTTGTCGCCGTATCGCAGAGGTGAATGCTTGATTTTATTGTAAACTAGCTGCCCGGACAGACTTCGTTCTGTAAATCGCCCGTGGACCTTAAGGATCATACAAAAAAATAAATTAGCCGAATTTGTCCAGCCATTCACGAGTTATGCGCTTAACAACATTCACTTTTATTTATATAGATAAAACAAACCATTGTGTCATTTTAATTCAACATCGTTAAATATACATATACTTCTAAGTAAATTAAACAACGATCTTCCATCTTAAATGTTTTTACGACCCTCTACTGAATTGAATTAAACATTGATGGAATCTACATGCGTTTACATATGAATGTACTACGATGTCCTCCCGTGGGCTACGATTTTCCGCGAAGGATATTGATATTCTATAGGTCTATTATTGAAAGATAATGTTGCCCAAACAATTCGCATTTCTTAGATGAGCTGCTTGTATTGTACGTCACTCACACATAGACACTCAACACACACACATTAATATTGTCATGACAAATACGAATTAGAGGTTATTCACTTGACAGTGATGCGATTTCATATATTAAAATTAGCCCCAAAAAATCTTTATAATATTGAAACTTCCAGTATAAAAGATTTATTGTAAGAAGTTTGTTGAACTTCCCATTTGATCGTATGTGTTCGTCTGAATTTCATGTTTATTTTCTTTGTACACTATGTAGAAATGGAGCCAAGTGTTATGAATTCAGTGTCGTATTAGGCTAAGATTTAATCTAAATTATTACGTATATATACGTAATTCTAAGTGTCTCTTTGAAATGCGTATCTAATAATAGTAGTAAAAAATGATCGTTTTTAGACTTTTTATAAAACAATTCGATTAGTTACCCTGACTGCTAAGCCGAATATCATGAGTTTGATTCTCATGCAGGAGGGATACTTACGTGACGAGTGCGATCATTTTTTGTTCTTGTGTTTGGTTGTCGGTTTAGTTGGTTACCAAAGTAAAGGCTCAGCCTAGTTTGCAATCAGACAGCCGTGTGTAAGAGATTATTATTATTTATTTACCATCTAAACAATGACAAACCGTTGACATTAGTAAATGCTAATGTCAACATGTCCGAGATGTCACAACACTCACAACTCATAGCTAAGTAAATTTACTTTCGTAGATAGCGTTTATTTGAGGCATAAAGTACTTCTGGTATTTATTAAGTCTTAAGAATGTAAAACTCAAATATATGTTTTACAGTTCAATGACCAAATATCAAACTGTATTTTTAACCCCCGACCAAAAAGAGGGGTGTTATAAGTTTCACGTGTTTGTCTGTCTGTCGGTCTGTCTGTCTGTGGCACCGTAGCTCCCGAACGGATGAAGCGATTTTAATTTAGTTTTTTTTGTATGAAAGGTGAGTTACGTGCGAGTGTTCTTAGACATGTTTCATGAAAATCGGTTAAGAGATTAAAAAACACCGATTTCGTCACTGACACACTGATGATCATCAAAACTGTTAGGGTACTTCCTGAAGTGCTAGAAAGCTGAAATTTGGTATGTAAACTAAGTTTAGTATACAAACTACAGAAAAATTCATAAACCTATTACTTTTGCCCCCCAACCCCCAAATTTGGGGGGTGGAAGTTTGTATGAGACTTTCACAAATGTTTATGCTAGAGTTTTTATTTTTGGTACACATACTTTTTCAAAAGAAGAAAGAAGATGTACAAGAAATGCAGCCCAAAAAAAGAAAAAAAACTGCCTTAAGCAACTTACAAAAAGAAATGAAATCCCACCAAAAACATTTTCATGTAAAATGTTGCCAAGACGACTGCATATGGCTTACCCTGTGAAAAAGATATCAGATCTCATGTAGTGCCAAAGTTCTGAATCTACACGCCCTAACTCTACCAACCCTAACTTCATAAACTCTACATCTCAGTAAAAATGTATGGCTTGGCTGTTTCGTCACTTCAGAAACTAAATATTCGTATAGCACATTACTTCAGAAACTAGATATTTGCAAACACAAAAGGCGTTCGTTTCTCCTTTGTGACGGTGTGGTAGCGAAACGGCGAAGCCATACATTTTTTCTGAGATGTAGAGTTTATGTAGTAGTAGACAAACTCAATTAAGGAATATTCATTTAGTAACTTTTGTATGCCAAACCTAGCATATAATATGATTCTAGAAAAGGCTATTAGTGCAACTTTTGATACAAATACTAGCCTCATAATTTTTAGTGGGAATAGGGGTAGTGTAAATAAAAAAACATTCATAAAATACTTTGAACAATTATCGGAACTCAATGCAAATAAAATAGTACTATTTACACTGCCAATTAGCAAAGGGTTGTCTCAACAGGAAAAAAATATTAGAAATAACTTGAACATGACTATGTTTAATTTAACAAGCCAAATTAATGGTAGTTTTTATAATAAATTTCATTTAATTGACATCAATAGGATTGCCTATGATAATGTTTTTTCGACAACAGATAGTTATTATCTGCCGTATTATTATAAAAGACAAATAGCTGTTTCGCTATCTTATTATTTTAAAATAACAGCCAAGAACTTGGCTAACCAGACAGCTCCTATAGAGCACCCCTTAGTATGTAAGAATACTGTAGCCAAACATTTGGCTTCACATAGTGCTCCTTCTGAGCTTATTAATAATGATTTTATCAATATTAATTCAGCCAATAGCTTGGCACATTGTGACAATAATCCTTTAAATTAATTGTTAAGACAATAGAGCCTATCTCTTGCATATCACATCAGTTACTCAATGATGGTATCAATAATAGAAATATAAAAATAAATAAAAAATGTAGTAATATAGTAAAAAGGTCAATGACCATAAACATAGTTCATCAAAATATTCAAGGATTATCTAGGAAAGACTTAGAAGTAGAATTATTTTTTGATAAATATAATGTTGATGTGCTCTGCATCACAGAGCATTGGCTACAGGCCCACCAGTTAATACTTGATAATGAACTTTATTCTGCTAGAAGTGTGTATGTAAGAAAGAAGTCAATCCATGGAGGGTCTTTAATTTTTGTTCGTAATAGTATTAAGTCTAAAGAACGGAAAGATGTCGTTAGTTTGTCTACTGAGCGTACTGTGGAACTTTCTTGTGTAGAACTAGAACACCATATTATAGTTAGTGTGTATCGGCCACCACAGAGTGACTTTAGCATATTTGAGATAGTTATGGAAGAAGTTTTGAAACGTTTATGTGTCAGTAGTAAGGTCTTGGTAGTTTGTGGAGATTTCAATATTAATTTATTAGAAAAGTGTCCTATCAGTATAAGATTAGTGAGCCTATTTGAGTCATTTGACTTGAATTATTTATTTTCTGAGCCTACAAGAATTACTTCTCACTCAGCAACTTGCTTAGATAACATATTTTGCAATGGGGAATATTTAAATAGGTCAATTTTAAGTGATTTAACATCTGATCACTGTGGGCAATTTGTGACATTTCCTTGTATAAAAGAAAATATAATAAACAAAATTATATGCAGGCCCATGACCAGTAACCGATTATTGAATTTTAGTAATAACATTAGAGATAAGGTTTCCAATTTAGATTGGACTCAAAGGGATCCGGATAAGCTTTACGGCTGCTTATTCGGTATGATAGAATTCGAATTTAACAGTATATTTAAGTCAAAAACAATTATGCAAAGGCCAAAAATGACGTTCTGTGATTGGGCGACGCCAGGAATATACAGAAGTAGAGAAAGGCTTTATGGTTTGTATGCCTTGAGGCAGAGTAATTTTGACCCAAAATTTCATGATTATGTTAGAAATTACTCTATGATTTTTAGGAGGACGTGTCGCGTGGCGAAGTCTTTGTGCATAGGTGATAAAATTAAGTCTTCAAATAATAAAATAAAAGCTACATGGACCATTATTAACAATGAAACTGGACGTAGTAAACCTCGAGACAATGATTTAAAATTAAATATTAATAATAGGTTTTTAACAAACAACTTAGACATAGCTGAATCTTTTAATACCTTTTTCACAAATATACCAGTTAGTACAACTAGTATCTTGAATTCTTGTGCGTCCGGGTCTGAACTGTTGTTAAAGGCCAATGTAAATGAATGTAAGAATTTATTTGCATTTGAATACATAAACCCTACAGATATTATGAAAACATTTAAGTCTCTTAATTCTAAAAAAACAGGGGACTTATGGGGGATTTCTGTTAAATTAATAGAAACTATTATAATTGATATAGCACCATTTTTAGCTATAACTTTCAATAGATGTGTTGATTCGGGTGTTTTTCCTAACCTCATGAAGTATAGCAAAGTAATACCTTTATTCAAGAAGGGTTGTACAACTGAACCAAGTAACTTTAGGCCAATCTCAATCTTACCGGCTATTAGTAAAATTTTTGAAAAAGTCATTTTGCAACAACTAGAAAGCCATTTTAATCTAAATAATTTATTTCACAAGGAACAATATGGCTTTACAAAGGGTCGTTCAACAATTGATGCTGGTGCAACTCTTTTGAGACATATATTTAATGCATGGGAGAATTCGCAGGATGCGATAGGTGTATTTTGCGATCTTTCAAAAGCTTTTGACTGCGTAGAACATAGCACGCTTTTTCTTAAACTTAGGCATTATGGCGTTAATGGTATTGCTTTGGAACTAATTGTTTCCTACTTGAAAGATAGAATTCAACACGTAGATGTCAATGGTGCGAGGTCTTCTGGACTACCTGTTACTATGGGCGTTCCGCAGGGCTCTATACTGGGTCCTCTACTTTTTCTCATATATATAAATGATTTACCATATTATTTAAAACATATCTGTGATATAGTTCTATTTGCTGATGATACGTCACTTCTTTTTAAAGTCGATCGTAAGCAAACAGTTTTTGACGATGTGAATAGGGCACTAAATGATGTATTGATTTGGTTTACAACAAATAATCTCCTACTTAACTCAAATAAAACAAAGTGTGTGAGATTTACTATGCCAAATGTAAAACAGCTAGGCACTAATCTAACTCTAAATAGTGAAATCATAAGTATTGTAGACTCAACAGTATTCTTGGGAATTACATTAGACAGCAAACTACAGTGGGGAGCCCAGATAGATAGCCTTGCAGGTAGACTTAGTTCGGCAGCTTATGCAGTATGGAAGATACGTCAGCTCACTGATACGGACACAGCTAGGCTAGTTTATTTTAGCTACTTTCACAGCGTCATGTCCTATGGTATACTGCTCTGGGGCAAGGCGGCTGATATTGAAACGATTTTTATTCTACAAAAACGAGCCATCCGCTCAATATACAATTTAGGTGCTAGAGTCTCTCTTCGAGAGTTGTTTAAAGATATAGGTATTTTAACTGTTGCATCACAGTACATATTTGCAAATGTTATGTTTGTTAGGCAAAACATTAATGACTATAAGAAAAACAGTGATGTACACAATATTAATACAAGAAATAAGTCTAAACTCGTTGGTACCTATCATCGTTTACATAAGGTACACAACTCGTTCGAAGGTCTTGGTATACGTCTTTATAATAAAATTCCTACATATGTAATTGACCTTCCTATAGATAAATTCAAGCGTACTGTAAAAAATCACCTTATTAGGAAAGCCTACTATACGATTGGCGATTATCTGAACGACAAAGAGTCATGGGTTTAAGGTGTTATTAATGTTATTATATACACACTAACTTCGTCTTGAAATTGAGATAATTTTTTTTTTTTTTTTGAATAATGTATAAATTTTGACATGTTGGTGTTCCGGTATGAATTGTTTGTATACTTTAACCTAACGACATCTAATTCCGACATTTAATTAAGTTAAGATTTGTTTGTAACTATTTTCTGTATAATTTTCTTTAATAATTTCCTTTTTCTCTTAATTAGTTTGTTCTTGTTTAAATTTTCCTTTATTTTATCTCTTTCTTGTATCAATTCTACTTAATTTTCATCTTTATTTTTTTTTCTTAAATACAAATTGTTGATTGTTTTAGTTGCAACTTATAAATGAAAACATACACACATACTTGTATAATGTAAATGTATACATGATGGTACTTTGGTACTTATCTAACAATGTTTCCCAATTTATTAAATACGCACTTGTTATTGTATGAGCACCTTGTCGACTATGATTATTATTAATTATTAATTTCTTTGATATTGACCTGATGATTTGCCGTGCGGCCTGAGTACGCAGCTCAACTATGGTTGAATAGGTCGATGGCTGATCCATGCGTCTTACTCTATTTTACATTTGTGACATTTATTGATTATTTTATATTTGGACATATTACATCTTTTTAAATTTGACTGTGAGTGAAAGTGCTATTTGGATTTTATTTTCCATAAGTGGACCTCACAATATAACAATACAATGTCACAATATAACAATGTAAAAATCTTGCAGCTATCAGTAAGAACGGCGCATGATTGGTTAGCTCATGGCTGTGCAGCAATGACTCCAAACCTTTTATATTGTTTTCTTTGGTCGACTTCGTTCTCATTCAAGTCTCTTAGTGAAAAAAATATTGTAAACCGTATTATTATTTTTTAAAAGGAGCAACAATGGAGTTTCTTGCCAGATTCTTCTCCATGAAGGGTAGGCTGCACTTGGAACTGGCGACTAGAATCACTCGATTTTTTTAATATTAAATATTGACTATTCATAAGTGCCTGTAAAATAAGTGCCTATATGAATAAAATATTTTTGAGTTTGAGTTTGAGTTTGAGTTTATGAAGTTAGGGTTGGTAGACTTAGGGCGTGTAGATTCAGAACCTTGGCTCTACATGAGACCTGATATCTTTTTCACAGGGTAAGCCATATGCAGTCGTCTTGGCAACATTTTACATGAAAATGTTTTTGGTGGGATTTATTGTATTACTAGCTGATCCGGCAAACGTTGTTTTGCCATAAAATAAATAAAAAAATTGGTATAAAAAATAGATGTTAGTCGATTCTCAGACCTACCCGATATGCACACCAAATTTCATAAAAATCGGTCCAGCCGTTTTAGAGGAGTATGGTAACTAACATTGTGACACGAGAATTTTATATATAAGATTATAATATCGATACTTCTTGAGGAAGGTCAGTAATATAATTACATCTATACTATTATATAAAGCTGAAGAGTTTGTTTGTTTGAACGCGCTAATCTCAGAAACCGCTGGTCCGATTTGAAAAATTCTTTCAGTGTTGGATAGCCCATTTATAGAGGAAGGTTATAGGCTATATATCATCACGCTAAGACCAAGAGGAGCGGAGCACCAATGAAAAATGTTTCAAAAACGGGGTAAAATTCATACGCTACGGGCATTAGGAGACGCAAACGAAACGAGGTTGCGTGGGTCAGCTAGTTTGTAATAATATTGTGAAAAAGAATAATGTTCCTTACACAATAATTACTATTAGACATGGAACAAACATAGAACAAATACAATAGCCAATTTTCTTTACAAATACGTCCACTAGCTTATTGGCAGGTACCCTGTTCATATTAATTTTAATATGCAATTGTTTAATTCTATTTACAAGGCTCTAGAACGTGCAATACTGTGCCTTATAAGTGGCATTATATCTTGTCTCGGACCATATGCTGCATCAGAAGCCGTTCCCATTATTTTGTGCGTAAGGTTGTCACATTGAATGGTAAAAAGGTAATGAAACCTTTACATAGTATAAAGTGAAGTCGCTGCAGCTATCTGTTCGCTTAGATCTTTTAAATTACTTAACGGATTTTAATACAGTTTTCAGCAATATATAGAGTAATTTAATAGGAAGGTTTATAATGTGTAATACATGCCTATTATAGTAGAGGCAATACGAGAATTTCAAAGACTTCCATGCGAAACCGGGCCGGGTCGCTAGTTAATATTATAATACGGAAAACACACTACGACGATACTCACTTCGAAATTTGTGCAATGGCTTCATTTTTCTACAGCTTCCCACTGTAAAACGTCTCCCTCGCAGAAGGAAATGACAGCAGACATAAAATACCTGTCAAAATCAGCACAATGACGGATTACAAAGAATGCAAAGCCGATGACTGCAGTGAGAGCGTTGCTCCGAAACAACGAAGTGCGAGACATAGAGGGCCATGTTTTAACTGCAGTTATAGTTGTCATAGTGGGGTTCCATTCCTCTTTGCGACTAAGTGCAGGTACTTACCTGTACAACCGTACCCTGTAATCATCTATGTCAGTAGATCGGCTGATATTTAATGGAGCTATAGCACCAAATAATGTATAAATAGCCTATAGAAGCAAATAAATCTCGAATTAATTCAGTTCAATTCTTAATTAATTCTGGAGTTTTGATATTACAAGATTTAAAATTATCTACTTACTAAGAATTTTTATGCAAGTTTTAAACCGAACACGCCTAATAAGTAAGTTCCGTTTTACTGCCTGCGAAGTTAATGTTTCAAACCTTTTCTAACGATGAGTTCATAGTTTATTATCGCGATTCCAATGCAGTAACCGATAACAGGTATCTGTAAAATAAATATAACTATATTAAAAAGATAACATACCCCTCGTTCTGATAAAATGATCTGAAAAGTAAATGAACCATAAAATATATATAGGTACATATATTATGTAAATATAACGATAAGCTAATGAAAAAGAAATATGAAAAGTAGGTACTGTAGTCTGGAAATTTCTTTAGTCATTAGGGATCGGTAAATCACCCTCCAATTCTGTTTCAAACAATGTTGATATCAATTCCTTAAATACACATTTTTCTGCTTCCTCAAATTTTGGAGGGACTACTAAAACTATTACGCTAAATTATCTTTCAGCCCTACCGACTCCTAACTGTCCTTCGTTTGCTTTTAGTCAATTTTCTGCCTGTGATGTCAAGAAGTGCGTATTATCCATTACTTTCAACGCGACAGGAACAGATAACTCAGCCGTAATATGATACTTCCTACCCTAGATGAAATCCTACCTGTGATTTGCCATATATTTAATTATTATTCCGTATCCAACAGTGTTTTTCCAACTGCGTGGAACATGGCTCAAATCATTCCTCTCCCTAAAAAATCTAATCCTTCCTCTCTTTCAGACTATCGTCTAATACCCATTCTCCCCTTCTTCTCCAAGGTCCTTGAACGTCTTGTGCACATGCAGCTAAGCTCATTTATCTCAAAAAATTGTCTGCTAAATCCTCTTCAATCAGGTTTTCGTCCGGGTCACAGCACTACCACCGCACTCATTCATATTAAGTACGGAGGATATCCGATATAACATGGAGGAAGGAAAGTTGACGATCCTTACCTTACTCGATTTCAGCAACGCTTTCAATACCGTTGACTTTGATGTCTTACTTGGAATAGTGCACTCTCTTAACATATCTCCATCAGCAATTGACTGGTTTCATAGCTATCTGTATGGTCTTCAGCAGCGTACTTGTATTGAAACTAATTATTCATCTTGGACCTCTTGGTGTACTACATCTGCAGGCGTACTTCAGAGCGGCGTGCTATCCCCATTACTCTTCGCAGTTTTTTATCAACTCCATCACTGATCGATTACTTTCTTCCCACCACCTTTATGCAGATGATCTACAAATTTACACCTAAAATATCTGAAGCTATTGACGATATCAACAAAGATCTGATACAAATATGCGCTTGGAGTAAGGAGCATGGATTAAAGTCAATCCAAGCAAAACCCAGGTAATTATAATAGGTAGTCGTAAGATGAACTCCCCAATAACTTGGCAGCAATTACCTGCTATATCTTGTGATGGGTCAAATATCCCATATAGTGACAAGATTAAAAACCTTGGAATCTATATGGATAGGTATATGTCCTGGGCCCCCCAAATTAGTGAAGTTAGTCGTAAATTGTTTGCTACAGCGGGGTCACTTACACGTACAGCGAAGACTTCGTAACTTTCTACCCGCCAACACGAAATTCGCCGTAGCACAATCCTTTCACCTTCCTACCCTTGACTATGGTGACGTCGTCGAATAAACTTGAGCGTCTCCAAAATGTCTGCATAAGGTTCATATTTGGCTTACGTAAATATGATCACATTTCCGAATATCGCATTAAGCTCAAATGATTTCCTATCCACTTTCGCCGTAATGTTCACATGATCTCTATTTTGTACAGTACTCTGTTTCTCCCACATTCGCCGCCCTATCTCAAACAACGTTTTGAGTTCCTACACAGTTCACATTGCAGGCTCTTGAGATCTTCGGAGAATCTAAATATGCCACCCACTAGATAAAACACAGCGCAAGCGCTGTTTCACACAGGTTTTCTGTGAGGCCGTGGTATCACTCCGGTCGAACTGGCCCATTCATGTCGAAGTAACTACTAAAGGTACAGTTTTATATGTAATATCTACGAATGGTTATACATTCTTATTATGGCTCGTTTCAATAATCTTTTTTTCAAATTCTGCCACAGAAAAACAAGAATGTTTAATTTTATCTAATATATAATTTTATCACCCATACTGGTTTACCTATTCTAGCTAAATTTAATAATAAAAATCTACTTAAATACGTGTTGTGATGTAATCTTAGAAGGAAGTCAATAGAACTTATTAAAATTTTGCCGTTAGCGTGTGGCTTACAGACCTTAGGAATGATTTCACAGAATATTTAAAGCTCAAACATATCTGTTTCATGTACATAAAAACATGCATAGTTTATACTATACATCAACACGTAGACCTACGGGTAGCCATGTGAAAATGATTATATTTTATGCTGAAGTTATAGAACACATGTAACTCTTATATTAAGTATAAAGTATCCAAGTATCTTTTTGTGTAGATTTTATTGCTCCTTATTAAGTCATTTCCACATAAAAAGACCACTTTTAGATCAATTCAATTTACAGTAAGTTAGGATGTTATAACAAAAACAAATCGAATATTAATAATTCCTGGCTTGGATCTGTTTCTGCAGAATCACACGCTATTCCGTTTTGGATTACTTAGTCCCTAGTCTCGTGTTGATCCCCAATATCTAGATTTTTGCATTGTTTAAACTTCTCCCAATATTAACACATATGTTGTTGCCTGGCAACCCTAATAGCAACAGATGCAACTTATTTCTCATTACGAGTATCTCGGAGACATTGAATGGTTATGCACCCCTAATACTGCAGATGATTTTATTAAGTACGGCACTCCTAAAGTAGAATAGAATAGAATAATCTTTATTGTACACTAGATAATACAGTTTACATGAAAATAAATAAATAATTCATCAATTGACTGACCATGTACAAATGGCGGCCTTATCGCTAAAAAGCAATTTCTTCAAGGCAACCTTGGGATGGAAAAAAAAAGTACTTGAAAACATATGAATTCATGGGCAGTTTGGGTGCGAGAATAAAAATAATGTAAAGGAATTTAAGTGAATTAGATAAAAGTAACTAACACAAGAAATATTGATTATTATACATACTAATATAAATAAATATATTATACACAAATACAATATCTACATTTTCATTAGAAAAAATTAAATAACAGTCAAAAATAGATAAAATAAGCTTCAGGCACTTATCAAATTATAATGACAGGTAATGATCTTTGACCATTTTTTTAAAAATACGTAACGATTTGGCACTTCTAATAGCCATTGGCAAAGCATTCCATAGTCGGACAGCCTGCACAGTGAACGACTTATCATAGAAACTAGTACAGTGAGTTGGTACTGCCAGTTCCAGAGATTCAGATGACCTCAGGGATCTCGAATGTGTGTCACTGAGGAAAACAAAGCGTTCCTTTAAGTAAGGTGGAGTAAACGGATGAAATAGAACACCATAAAGTATGGAAAGAATATGAGCATTCCGTCGAAGGCGAATTGGGAGCCACTTAAGCCGATTGCGATATTCAGAAACATGATCATATTTGCGTAGTCCAAATATAAATCTAATACAGAAATTTTGAAGGCGCTCAAGTTTATCTAGTTGCTCCTCTGTGATATGGAGATAACTGACATCAGCGTAGTCGAGTATAGGAAGAAGGAGGGATTGTGCAAGTGCAATTTTAGTAGCTGTTGGGAGAAAATTGCGTAGTCTTCGTAAGGATCCCGCCGATGCAAGCAATTTTCGACTGACCTCTCGCAATTGAGGGCCCCAGGTTAAAGTGTTATAGATGTAGATTCCTAGATTTTTATTTTATTGGTAATGGAGTACCATTAAATGTAATGTTAGGCAGTTGCGTCCAGTCTATTCTCGATACCATTCTGGCACTGCCTACAACAATAAGTTGGGTCTTAGATGGATTAACCACAACTCCATAGCGCTCACTCCATTCACATACACGCTCCAGATCTTGACTAATAGTCGAAAAGGCTTCAGATATTCTACGTAACGGTGCTTGTGTATATATTTGAAAATCATCTGCATAAAGGTGGTAGGAGGAGGCTAATGACTTAGAGATAGAATTAATAAATATCGTGAAAAGTAAAGGAAATAAAACGCCACCCTGCGGAACCCCAGCAGACGTGTCACACCAAGAAGATAAAAATTCCTCCAAGCGCACACGCTGCCTTCGTCCAAACAGGTAACTTTGAAACCATACAATTACTTTCGGAGATATGTTGATATAATTAAAATATAATAAAAAAGTATTTCATTTTTAATATTTTTAACCACTTTTTATTCATATGTAGTGTCGTTTGACCTTTAAATGCTACAGAAATGCGCCATTTGGACAAGTTTCGTGACATTAAAATTCGATTGACCTGATCTTCGTTGTATTTCGGATACAAACATAATAATATCTTTTATTTTAAACAATGGAATTTAGTACTGCAAATGTGTCAGGTTTCAGTTAACTAAACTTTGATCGTTTTTTTTTTGTGAAAACCCTCAGGGGTTGTCATTTTAAGGGGTTCAGAAGGTAGGTTGGTATGACACCGTCTAATCCACACAACGTTTCGTCGTCATGTCCTAAATAAGAAAATGTCTTTGAAACTAGGCATATTATTATTATCAAACTGAACAGCATCCGTTTCTTTCATTGTGCTAATTTTATTTCTTCTTAATCTGATTCTAATTTCATCACTCTATCTATAGCATTATAGTTTCTGTAATCATGTTGCTGCCATTATTAGCAAGTCAGTAACTATGCAACAAAATGGTGGCTTAATGTAGCTTATGCTTATTATGAGTTAGGCTTTCTCAGATGGCAAATAGATGTACTTCCCCGAGACGGTTACCGATGTCTATCATAATCAGCCTATCGCAATCCACTGCTGGATTTAGACCTTTCTCATAACATGACATTCGGTTTTGAACAATGTCAAGTAAAGTACTGTGTTTACTAATACTACCTTGCGAGTTTCTAAAAGGCTATCAATTGTATGAAAATCCTACTTGCAGATAGGTATTTACTGTATAATTTGCCAGATCTTTTTCCTAGCCTTTTCCCACTTTAGGTGGGGTCGGCTCTCCATGTTTCACGGCGCCAAGACATTCTGTCAAGGGTTTTTGGGTCCGGTAAAATCTTCTACCTTAGGAGCTTGGTCATACTGGTCCACCATGTCAACGGAAGTCGTCCCCGGCATATTTTTCCTTCTGGTAAGCTTAGAGCTGTTCGCACGACGTGCTGCTCTGTTCTTTTCATAATATGTCTGTACTACCTCAATCTCCTTTCCGTTAACTTGCTCTGTCTATCCTCGTTACTCCCCCGGACCACATCAGCATTTTCATTTCTGTACGTGACAGTTTTTGGACATGGCATTCTTTGACGGGCCAACATTCGGCATTCGAACAAAAATCATTATCATCATCAGGCCTCTCTAATTGCACTTCACTTGGCTCGAATAATTCTTTTTATATTTAAAGTCTTAGATGGTGCCCATACTACTAAATGATAATAATATATGTATACTTAACAGATAATGTTTCATTATCAACGTAATGCTAAACTTAAAGTTAACTGGGATTTTCCCCTCCGTGACTTCATTTACAACGATTCGCTACTGTTCAGAATTGAATGGCTGTGTGAGAATTGTTAGCCTCACACAACACCAATTGATCTTAATAAAATTGGAGTTAAATAGCTCTACGTAGCTTCACTGAAGCTATTAGATTGTTTAGTTGCTTCATTCGTGTACTGCGTTGTTGTTATTGCCTATCATTATTTCCTTGGAATATATGTGAAACAATTAGCGTAATATTATCGGAGTAAATGACCTAGTAAATAGCTGAATCTAATGCTTGCTAAACAAGGTTAGATTAACCTTTAAAGGCTTCTTACTAATACATTACGTCCTTGAATTTAGTTGAGGTTACAGTTTTCATCAATTATTTTACGTGTGCTATACTCTGTAACATCATCATTCATCATCATTTTTAGGGTTCCGTGCCAAAGGCAAAAAACGGAACCCTTATAGATTCGTCATGTCTGTTTGTCCGTCCTTCTGTCTGTCTGTCTGTCTGTCTGTCCGTCCGTATGTCACAGTCATTTTTTTCCGAAACTATATGAACTATAATGTTGAAACTTGGTAAGTAGATGTATTCTGTGAACCGTATTAAAATTTTTACTCAAAAATAGGAAAAAAACAATACATTTTGGGGATCCCCATACTTAGAACAGAACTGAAACTCATGTTCACAACAACATGAACACAAACTCACTCAACACAAACTGTATCTATGGATAGGTCTTCAAAAATGATATTGAGGTTTCTAATATAACTAGCTGACCCACGCAACGTCGTTTGCGTCTCCTATTGCCCGTAGCTTAATAATTTTCCCCCGTTTTTGAAACATGCTCCATTGGTGCTCCGCTCCTAATGGTCTTAGCGTGATGATACATAGACTTGCTCGATAAATGGGCTATCTAACACTGAAACAATTTTTCAAATTGGACCAGTAGTTCCTGAGATTAGCGCGTTCAAACAAACTCTTCAGCTTTATATATTAGTTTAATTAAATGTATTTATTATAATCCTCTAAGATCTAATACTCATAATCAACAACACCTTTATTTGGATAAATATTAATTTAGGTATTATGTTGTTAAAAGCTCTTTGGCAAATAACTCATTATTAGGTACCAACTCTTATCGTCTTATACTCGTGATAACTTCTAAACGAAACGTCGGATTGGGATGAAACAAAAAGTATTTTACTTCTACATAAATACCCTTGATAACATAATGCTTTATTTGGATAAGGATTAATATTACGATACACATTTAATGTTGTTCCTTTCTTCAGACGATTTAATATTTTTTTTGAACACAAAAGCGGTTATTGTGACTAAACCATGATAGTTAGATATATGCTCTCGCAGACTTTTTTGTAGATCTTAATGGGACCTACAAACCCGTTATACATTATTTTGTTCTATTGTCAAAAGTTATTGCAGCGCACGCAAAAAAGGTTTTCGATTTCACACCTTGGGTTACGAAATAGCAATTTTCTTACGGATCCCTATTTTTTTTGAAAATAAAATATAGCCTATAGCCTTCCTCGATAAATTGACTATCCAACACTGAAATATTTTTTCAAATCGGACCAGTAGTTCCTGAGATTAGCGCGTTCAAACAAACAAACTCTGCAGCTTTATAATATTATAGTATAGATTTTTTTCTAAACTGAATAGTTTGCACGAGAGACACTTCCAAAGTGGTTAAATGTGTGTGTGTCCCTGTAACTTCTAAAATAAGAGAATGATAAAACTTAAAAAATATATTATGTACATTACCATTCAAACTTCCACCGAAAATTGGTTTGAACGAAATCTAGTAAGTAGTTTTTTTTTAATACGTCATAAATCGTAAACCGAATAATATCAATCAAAGTTACAAGGAACTACAAGAACTTTTATATTGTGTTACTTGCTGCTACGGAACCCTTCATGGCCGAGTCTGACTCGCACTTGGCCGCATTTTTAGAGAGGCCTATGTCCAACGGTAGACTATTAAAGATTGTTGATGATGACTCTGTGTGGTGATGAATAGAGAATAAAGAGTGTCACCATTTCTATTCATCTCATGGTTATCGTAAGACGCGAGTAAAGGAGCGCATTATACAGGTCAATATTACTGCAAATTACCGTGAGAGAGCCACGCTTCGGCATGAATGGGCCGGCTCGACCGGAGTGATACCACGGCCTCACAGAAAACTGGTGTGAAATAGTGCTTGCGCTGTGTTTCACCGAGTGAGTGAGGATACCGGAGGCCCATACCCCAATCCCCTACCCCTACCTCCCCTCCCCCCCATCCCCAAAAGGCCAGCAACGCACTTGTGACGCTTCTGGTGTTGCATGTGTCCATGGGCGGCGGTAATCGCTTACCATCAGGCGATACGTCTGCTCGTTTGCCCGCCTATTCCATAAAAAAAAAAAAATCAAAACTCGAAACAAACCCGTCTGACAAGCATGATATAGCAAGCCAAAGCCTCCTTTCTAAGGGGCCTATGTCCAGCAGTGGACTGATTATGTCTGTTAATGATTTATGCTAATAGAAGAAAAACAGAAAAGGTTATATATAAATTACTAACATATTATATACACATACTATCTGACCCGTGCCCACTTCGTTGGAAATGTGATAAATAAAGAACCCCTCGACCGATTTTGTGCAAACTTCACATAAACCATCTACTAAATAGTCCGAACAAAGCCTAAACATTTGGTTTGGATAGGTCAGCCCGTTCTTGAGTTATAAAATTACAACGAAAAGTGGCATTGATTTTTATATATATTGACGTGTATGTATCGTTAAGATTTATACTGTAAAATATATAATCGTATGTATATATATGTAACGTGTTTACTTACATGTAATGCGGTGAAACGGTACATGTAAACACTGAAATAGGTTACAAAGCGACAATAGGCTATTTGACTGATTTTTGGAAATCGTTTTTAATTATTCTTTATTACGTAATAAGCACACTGCGTTAATATGTTGCGGAATTTCTACTGTATTAAGAATTAAAAATTAAGATAAAGTTCAAGTTTGACAACCGCGTCAAAAAACGACATTTCTATAATGGCGCTGGTCACATGACACGTGTGACGTCACACGCTAGTAACCAAATTCACAAAACGCGAACAATACTCAGTCGAGGAATCTTTCGTTTACTAGCGTGTGACGTCACCAAAGTTGCAACAAATCACAAGGCGTTCACGTCGCAGAAAATATTTCAAAAAATTGTTACAATTTATTTCGTGCAATCTGCGAAAAAATCACATTATTTTGTTTAATTCATAGTGAAATATGTATTTTTAGGCTATTATCTGATAGGTTGACCACAATCCATAGTTTATTTTCAATATTGTCAAATAGCCTATTAGTTATAGGTACTCCCTTCATTTATGGAAACCAAATTACCTGTAAATTATTCTAATCAAGTATTGAATAGACAATCTTATAGTTTAATTATAAGTTTTCTTTTAAGTTTTGATATGGTTTTAGGAAAATTTGGCAATACACAACACCTATTATTAATATTACCAGTTAATATTCCATGTTTTACAACTGACGTAAGACAAATATGTAAACAAGACATAAAAAGTGGTATTCAAATATGGCCGACAGAATAAGACATTGAGAATCCACAAAGTCTAGAATTTAGTATATTTATTTGCACTGGCTCTTTGACCTTAAACATTTTGTTCTCTTACTGATGATGTAATATACTTATCATAGTTTAGAATGCAATAAAAAGTTTAAGAACTAAATTATAGTCCATTAATACGAGTAGAGTAATACACTGCTTACAAGTCTTCACATACACTATCGTAAAAGTCGTCGGCTCAAAGTAATTGAGTAGTAGTTGCAATAAGTATACTATATTTACAAATAAACACCTAACCTCCTTATTCATAAACGTAAGATATCTAATCTGAAACGAGCTATATACTATATCTATACTAATATTATAAACGCGAAAGTACGTAAGTATGGATGGATGGATGTTTGTTACTCTTTCACGCAAAAACTACTGAACGGATTTGGATGAAACTTTACAGTAACATAGCTTATACATCAGAATAACACATAGGCTACTATTTGCCGCAATAACCGACATACACGCGGGCGGAGCCGCGGGCAACAACTAGTATATATATAATTTGAATCTCGGAAAAGGCTTCAACCATTTTCATAAAATGTACTAGGCTGGGGGTTTCTCGGGCGATAAATCGATCTAGCTAGGATTTATTTTTAGAAAAATTACCAAAATGAAAATACCGGTCATTCAGGTTCTTTAATTTTAAGCGACGAATCTTATAATTATATTATTTGAAACTTCAAACTTGCAGTTTTAAAGATGAAAATATACAGCACCGTTTCTTACGTTAGAGAATTATGTAAACATTTTGATCGCCGATCTACATTCATTGTTCATTACCGAGGACGTGAAATTATGACACCTAATTTTAGAAAAGAAAATAAATTAATTTAAACTTATTAAATTATTTTTAAAAAGTATTGATACAGCAACTTTTTGTTGTTAAAGTGAAAAGCTAAAATTGTGAAAAAAACATTCGCGATACCTCATACTCATTTAGTTATCTACAGAATTTCGATATTGCCTAGTACTTGTGTTATGGAAATCTGATGGCATCGAAGTAAATAAATCGGAGTTTAGCCATGTCGTAGTAGACTTAAAGCCGACCCTAATTTGGCAAAAAGGCATGAAAGAAAAATAAATACTAAGTAGTAACAGTTACGTTTATTTAGTATTTATTATTTACTTTATACTTTAACAACTTAACCATTTCATTATTTTTCCTTTATATCTCAGTGTTAGTCTAAAAGATAGCTAGCTTCTAAAGAATCCAATAAATTATATTTAAAACCGGTTAGTTCCAGACTTGATTTTTCATTATCCATATTAAATATTTCAGACGTCTAAACACACAACGCTAGTCCTAAGCTAAGCAGAGCTACACAAGCTCTGCTTCCTAGCTATGAATACTAGACAACTGATATAAATACATACATATGTATATACATACTTTTATAAAGGCAAACACAAACGTGTTTCTTGAGAAATGAACACACCAATTTGACTCTTTCGGAATCTTTGGTTCATTGTTTAATTCAAGCTAACAGAGCAATGATTCGTATATGTTTGGTCATTACTTTTTGTAAAAAAAACACAAGCTCTGCTTCCTAGCTATGAATACTAGACAACTGATATAAATACATACATATGTACATACATACTTTTTAAAAGGCAAACACAAACGTGTTTCTTGAGAAATGAACACACCAATTTGACTCTTTCGGAATCTTTGGTTCATTGTTTAATTCAAGCTAACAGCAATGATTCGTATATGTTTGGTCATTACTTTTTGTAAAAAAAAACACTCATCTCATGGAAATTTTGACAATGCCAACACCATTATAATGATAGCTACATTATATTTGTAAATGTTTTCAAACAGAAATCATTATTTATTACTTACATTGTAATGATCCCATAAAATTATGTTTTTTGTATGTGTGTATTTTTATTTATTGTTATTATGTTAAACATATATACGTTATCTTCAGTAATAAAATTTACCTATTTACGGTAAGAGAATAACGCTACTATATTTTTTGAAGTTGACTAATGATACATTTTTTTTTATATTTTAGTAAATAATTGGCATGTGTATCAAAACAATTTACTACAATATGATAGCAGTGAGTCATTTATGAACGCATCCTTAGTTTGAAAACACGTGCCTGTATTATTAATATGACATTACATTTGGATTAGTTTAAAATATTGTGTACAGGTAGTCTTAGGTTCATTGACACTTTACGACACGAATTATTTCGGATCCTGTAAGAAAAATTTGTTTAAAAATCACTTTCGGTATTATCTTGATCTTATAAATGTCACAAATAAATGGTATTCTCAGTGCAAAGTATTAGTCAACACTACACCGATGTCGGTATCGGCCGACAAATAAGCTAAAAGTCATCCCATCAAACTATCGGCCGATTAAAAGTTGTAGTCTGCGAGATCAGAATTTAATTTTTGAACGAATCTTCAACAAGAATTAACCTTCTGATTCTCATGGTTGTGTTTTGGTGGGTAAATGTTTTCTTTTGTTTTCGTATTTGGCAATGGAAATTATTTTAGGGTTTTTCCGCGCTTCCAATGTTCAATTGTGATGAGAATTTAAATTCTATTGCGACCTTCCATGTTTAAGCCAAAACCTAATTACTTCCAAGGCTTTATTTAAAACTGTTTAGGATAGACGATGACCATGGATAAGTATTATTTTATTTCAAGTTTGCGTTTTACTCTGAGACTCAACTAAAATAATGAGCAATTATTTCTATTGGTAGTATAGTTAATAGTTACTTGTATACTCATTTTGTTTTAATTACTTAATAGCATATTTTATCTAGTGTACGATTTAGTGGCATTAGATGATTAGACCATCTCTTTAGCATATCTCACATACTCATAATATGGTTCTCGTGGTATTTACAACATATAAAATTTCAATATTTACATACGTACGTTACGTACATTTTCACTTAATTGATATAAATGACCGACTGCCGGCGCATTCTTTAACTAAGAGGCGCTACTTCCCCCTTTTCCCTTGTGGGTAAAAACACAATACCTACGTATTTAGTATTTACTAGCTGACCCGGCGAACTTCGTACCGCCATATTTACATATCTGTCTCAGCTTCCCACAGGCAGTGTACAGTCGCGGACAAAAAAAAACACTTTGCTCATTATCTTTTATTTTTTTTCTTTCTAGCAAAAAAAGAATGAATGAAATCGGACTATGTGTTATTGAATTACAACTAAGTACATATTTTGACTTTCATCCCCTCTCTCCAGGCAACCGTGCTGAATTTCGGGATAAAAAGTATCCTATGTCCTACCTCGTAGTATGAACTCAAATCATACCAAGTTTCATTTGAATCCATTCAGTAGTTTCGGCGTGATGCGCGGCCAAGATACAGACAGACAGACAGACAGACAGACGGACAGACAGACAGACAAAAATGAAAAAAATTACAGTTTTGGCTTCAGTATCGATTATAGTGAGCCCTCCAAAAAAATTTTTCAAAAATCCTTAAACTAGCGACCCGCCCCGGCTTCGCACGGGTGAATTTCAGATGCCTACGCCGACGACACGATTCGTGCATTTTAAATCTGTAATATCTTCGAATATGTTCATTTAAATTAGATACTGTAAAGGACCATTTTGGTCTATATTAAATGCACAATGTATTTAATTTACTTAATTGTATGAGGATTCATTCTGTATTGCTTAAAATCACTTCGTAAATAAGCCATTATTTCTCGTAAAAAGAAAGGAATAAAAAATGGATGTTGTGGGTTATCCCTAAGAGATAGACATATACCGTCGCGGACTTTTTTGTAGTACTTTTTAAGGTGTACAATACTGTAGTACATTATTTTGATCTATCTGGTAGGGTGCAACCAGCGTTTGCAATGTAAGCGCAAAAAAATGTGTTTATTTGCTACATCACATTAGAAATCTCGAAAATTAAACGTGTTCCAATACTATATTATGCATTTATTATACATAAAAACCTTCCTCTTGAATCACTCCATCTATTAAAGAAACCCGCATCAAAATCCGTTGCGTAGTTTTAAAGATTTAAGCAAACAAAGGGACATAGGGACAGAGAAAGCGACTTTGTTTTATACTATGTAGTGATGTACAGAATTAGACCTGTTACATTTTTATTATAAGTATAGATTACAACAATAACTATGTATATTTGACACTATTATTCTAGTAACAAATATTACTACTTGATTGCCTGTTATTAAATGATTCCTGTTTAACCCCCGACGCAAAAAGAGGGGTGTTATAAGTTTGACGTCGATGTATGTCTGTGTGTGTGTCTATGGTATCGTAGCTCTCAAACGGGTGGACCGAGTTCGATGCGGTTTATTTTTTTCATTTGAAAGCCAGTTTCTTTGCAGTGGTTCTTAGCTATGTTTGGTTAATATCGGTCCAGCAGTCATTTTTGGCGTATGATTACTCAAAATTAATTTAATTGTAGCTTGTTTCGCAATAGTAAATGTAAATCATTTGTTCGCCATCTATAAGAATAGAATTCATATAAAATGCACATACATTAATATGGGAGAGCAACGCTTCAGCATGAATGGGCCGGCTCGACCGGAGTGATACCACGGCCTCACAGAAAACCAGTGTGGAATAGTGCTTGCGCTGTGTTTCACCGAGTGAGTGAGGATACCGGAGGCCCATATCCCAACCCCCCTCCCCCTATCTCCTCTCCCCCTTTCCCCCTAAAGGCCGGCAACGCACTTGTGAAGCTTATGGTGTTGCGGGTGTCCATGGGGGTCGGTAGTCGTTTACCATCAGGCGATGCGTCTGCTTGTTTGCCCGCCTATTCCATAAAAAATAAATAAATATAGAATCAGTGATGAACCTTGTGATTATCTACAATTTTTTATCTATACAATCTTTTAGTATACAAATTAAGTATAACATAAATGTTTAAAATAATTTTGATTAGAAGCACATGCATTAAATACTATGTTCATATGTTGTTAACTAGTATAGTGAAGTTCGACAGGCTTCTAATATCATTCTCAGGAAAGCAAACCCTGCGGGGATACCAAGTAAAACCAACACTTTCTAAGTAACAAGCAACGTGATAAGAACACTGTATTACGTTCACGATTCCTTGGTATCCAATGAACTAGAATTCACAGCTTGTGATTGGAATCTCTATGAGACGATCTTATTTTTTTACTGACTTAAAAAAGGAGGAGGTTATCAATTCCCTGTTTTTTTAATGTTTGTTACCTCATAACTTTCGGATGGGTGAACCGATTTTGATGATTCTTTTTTTATTTGAAAGCAGGTGCTTCCCGTGTGGTCCCATTTGAATTTGGCCCAGTTCTTGAAGTCGGTTTTTTTTTGTTAAAATTTGTGATTATTCTAGAACAAATGGAAGGAAAAACACATACTTACTATCTTTTAATATATCTTACTTCGAACCTTTTAAGTACAAGTAGGGTACATAAAAGGTTATAGTTTAAGGTTATTATTAAGGAAAACATGATCACTGATCAGATAAGAAGATTGTATAAGATTTTATGGCATAAAAGTATAACTCGAGATTCCTCTAGAAATATGTACTTAATAACTGCAGTTCAGTCACATACTACTAGCACTACCTGCACTGAAAGTACACTATACTTCTTTATGGATTGATCCGGACAGAAGCGTCTCTAGCCCGTGAAGCACCCGTGTGCAACCTAGCCCGTAGCGCCCTTTAGTATGCGTAGCGATCTTCAGTACACGCCCAGATTCACTTATCACTAAAAAAAAAAAAAAAAATACATACAGTGGAACATAGAACCTCCTCCTTTTTGGAAGTCGGTTAAAAAGTGCTGCGGCCGGCCCGTGTGCACCGCACACAATGCACTATATAGGTAAAGACGCCCCTGGATCCGGATGGATAACAGATAATTTTATTATCAATACTAAGAGCAGTTTTTGTCTAAAGGTAGCTGTTGTGTAGTTGATATTGTATTGACTTAATTAAAGTAATTAACATGAAACTTGCTGATAAGAATTAAGTGAATAAAACAAAAACAGTTAATCATTTACAATGAATTTCATTCACTCATAGTCATTATCTCATGACATTTTTAAATAAAGAATAGTTATTACTATTCATGTATTCAAAACTGGTTCCGCTCCTGGTTTAGTGTCAAATTTTACCCATTAACCCCATTCCCTTGCAATATTTTTATGTATCATTTAATACACAAAACAATAAATTTAAAGCAAACTACCTTCAGGATGTTCAATTCTTCAAGAAAAAGTCGCTCACGTCCAAAACAGGAGGAGTACTGAGGACCCACCTCCACAAGAGAATCGCGGCGATATTATCGTCGTGCATGCCCCGTGTTTCTATAGACTGCGATTCCGTTACAAACCGTGGAGATTACCCGACGATGGAAACGCGGATCTGTCGCGATTCTCTCGTTCGTGATCGTGGAGACGGACCCTTAAGTAGCAAAAGACACGCATACAAACGAGACAAAGAAAAACATATTCCTTGTTTAGACTTAGTTACTTCCCATACTAACCAATTTATGAAATAATTATCAACTGCGTCAATTTAATTTTCAATTGCGTTTATTATTTCGAAACATAAAGACAAGTGTAAAATTGTCGTGCCTTATCGCTTTATTTACAGAAACAGTATTTTTTTTCATATTAATATAGAACATACTTTATTTTACACCAATAATTATTTATAACTTTGTCAGACTAGCCTTGCCCTCTCCGCCCGTGTGTATGTCAAATATGGCTCTCTCTATATCAAATCCACATCCAAACTTCTACAATTCTACCCCCTTTTCACCCCTTTAAGAGATTACTTATGGAATAAAAACTATCCTATGTTCTTTCCCTGGCCTCAAACTATCTCTATACCAAATTTCATCATGTTGGTAGAGCCGTTTTCACAAGATGCCGTGACCAAAGGAAATAGGAAATGTATTTTTTTCATCTCCTCAATGTACAGTGGGAAAGCAACATCTCGTCACATTTATGTCTACTTGACCAAAGTGGAGGAGTAGATACCACACTTCACGGAAAACCAGATCTTAGAATTTAATATTACTTAAATATAAAAATAAATATTTCGGACATCTAACACACAACGCCATCTAGTCCCAAGCTAAGCAGAGCTTGTGTTATGGGTACTACACAACTGATACAAATACATATATACTTTTTTTTTGTAAATACATACATATTATACATAGAAAACACCCAAACTCCGAAACAAATATTTGTAGATCATACAAACATTTGGTCCGACCCGGGAATCGAACCCGAGACCTCATGATCAGCAGTCGCACACGCCAACCGCGAGACCAACGAGGCAGTCAAATATTAGGTCTTTACCTATGAAATTGCCTTTCTTCAGTCTGTACCCACTAAAAAGTTGTCTAAATTTTGGAAAAAGTAATAGTCGGTAGGTGCAAGGTCTGGTGAGTGTGGCGGATGAGGGAGAGCTTCCAACCCCAGCTCTTGCAGCTGCTTCACGACAACGCACGACCCCATACTGCGCAACAGACAGTCTCCAAGCTGCAAGAGCTGGGGTTGAAAGCTCTCCCTCATCCGCCACACTCACCAGACCTTGCACCTACCGACTATTACTTTTTCCAAAATTTAGACAACTTTTTAGTGGGTAAAAATTTCAATTCCCGAGAGGCAGTACAAAATGCCTTTGAAGAGTTTGTTGCCTCCCGTCCAGCTGATTTTTACAAGAAGGGCATCAATAAACTGCCAATGCGTTGGCAAAGATGCGTCGATTGCATGGGTGATAACTTCGAATAACAGAAATAAAAAAGTTTGAAAAAATAAGAACTTTCACTTATTGCATACAAAACGGCAATTTCATAGGTAAAGACCTATCATAAGGAGTGTTGATGGCTTTAAGCTAAAATGCGCCTTAATGTCAGCTAACTTTCTTTTAAAGTTGTCGTTTAGCCACCCTTATAACTTGAGATTTGCAATATGACATCAATTTCCATACACATTAAACACCGTTATAATCTTTACTTAATGAAAAGTGCTAATATACTCATTGACAAGGACATTTACATGTAATTATCATAAAACAGCATATATTATAATTGAAACAGGTTTCTAACAATATGTGTTGTAATTATATTTCTATAAATATACTGATAATATTAATCTGTGCTACTGCGCTTTGACTGATAAAATACAACCATTAAAATATGGAATTATGTACATTTATTTCTCACACTATTTTCCTTTAAAGCATTAGCGGAATATCTCCTGAAATCTATAAAGAAAGAATCAAACAAACCCGTTCATTAAAATTTCAAAAAACTAAAAAGTACATATTTAATTTACTATGTGATTATTCGTATGAATTCCCCCCGAATGTCTACCAAACTGGTTTGCAAGCGTGAACTTAATGTGATTTTTTAAGTCATAAAACTACAGTAAATTTTGTATGTTTACGGAATATGATTTTAACTTGAAACTGCCGATCAAAGTGCACAATCATCTTTGTAACTGCCAGACGGAGGGGTAAATGATTGAGGGGGATGACCACCACTCTTTGGATTTTACTCATGCCTTAAATCAGGCAGAGTAGAGTCATTTTGGTAGCTTGAACATAAACAAGCCAAAATTTATAAAACCCCCTAATGCAAGCACTTAATCGAGTAATCATACGCCATAAATGCCTTACATCATTTTGGAAAAGAGTGACATCTTACACTGCTAGACCGATATTAACCAAACATAGCTAAGAACCACTGCAAGGAAACTAGCTTTCAAATAAAAAAAAACCGCATCGAAATCGGTCCATCCGTTTGAGAGCTACGATGCCACAGACAGACACACACACACAGACAGACAAACAGACATCGACGTCACACTTATAACACCCCTCTTTTTGCGTCGGGGGTTAAAAAAGGGTTTGTGTCAAGTTTTCCTTCTTTTTGTAGTGTTGTTGTCCTGTGTAGTTTGTTTTGACTTTTCCATAACATTTTTTTTCGATAACTATCATCTAAGGCCATGTTCAGAAGGTGAGCGCTCAACGCGCATGTACAACTTCATATTTCATTCTAGGAGTACACATGCTAACGCGCGTTTCTAGAATGAAATTACATGTAGTTGTAAACGCGCGTTAACAAAACGCGCGTTGATCATCATCCATCATCTGAACATGGCCTAAATCTAAGTTCTATGAGTGATAAACAGTGTTCTGTGTCTCTATACATATAAGATGGACATTAAATGCACAATATTTTAATACCTACACTATTAAACTTCAAATATCAACTAATGTAGTGATTGCGCATATAAATATACACATAGTTATTCATTTATTTATAATAGTGCACAATCAACTATGTGGCCTCATCCCCCTGCGGCCTTGACCAATCGCTTTATCTATGGGGCGATATGAAAACGTCCTGCCATTTAGCCTTTATAGCTCGTATAGTAAATATGATTTATTTATTTTCATCTGTAGGAATTATATGTGCAAATCGCAAGTTCAAGAATTGAATCATCAATCTTCTTCCCGTTTGAAATATGAACCTTTAATCGAGGTCAATGTTAATTGGAATAAGGCTAAAGAGTGAGAGAGAGCTAAGTGAACTGCTTTTGTTCAATATCACTAATCACTAAACTGACTGCACGGTTGACCTAGTGGCTTAAGCGGTCGCCACGCCACTTTCTACTGGGTCAAGTGTAGTGGTTTCAGATCCCACATGAGACAACACTTTGTGTGATCCACAATTTTTTTATCTGAGTCTGGATGTTTTTTGTGTCCGTTTTATGTATGTTTGTAAAGTACCACGCGATACAGGAGGTATATTCCTAATGCGGGTGTTTCTAAAAAAATAATAATTAAACAAGCTAAAATTTAAAATTTAAAAAACCCGCTAAGCAAGCACTTAATCAAGTAATCATATGCCAAAAATGTCTCACATCATTTTGGAAAAGAGCTGATACCCTTACACTACTGTACCGATATTAACCAAACCCAAATAGCTAAGAACCACCGTAAGGAAACTGGCTTTCAAATGAAAAAAACGGCATCGAAATCGGTCCATCCGTGAGAGCTACGATGCCACAAACACACACAGACAGACATCAACGTCAAATTTATAACACCCCTCTTTTTGCGCCGGAATTTCTAATGCGGGGGTTTCTAAAAAAATAATAATTATACAAGCTAAAATTTAAAATTTAAAAAACCCCCTAAGCAAGCACTTAATCAAGTAATCATATGCCAAAAATGTCTCACATCATTTTGGAAAAGAGCTGATACTCTTACACTGCTGTACCGATATTAACCAAACCCAAACAGCTAAGAACCACCGTAAGGAAACTGGCTTTCAAATGAAAAAAACCGCATCGAAATCGGTCCATCCGTGAGAGCTACGATGCCACAAACACACACAGACAGACATCAACGTCAAATTTATAACACCTCTCTTTTTGCGTCGGGGTTAAAAACAAAGTCCTGCGCCGCGTCTGTCTGTCTGTCCGCGATAAACTCAAAAGCACGGATTTTAATGCGGATAGAGTGAGCGAGCGAACCATGGGATAAAGTGATTCTTGACGAAAGTTTTCATAAATAATTTGTAATTTTTTTAAGTAATATGGCTTAATTATAACGATATTTGTTGAAGAAGTTATTCGTATACGTCAGAAATAATTAAGCCGCACATCTTATCGTAGGGTATATTATATTTTCCGTAAAGAACCCGTGCGAAGCCGGGGCGGGTTGCCAGTCTATACTAATATTATAAACGTGAAAGTTTGTAAGTATGGATGGATGGATGTTTGTTACTCTTTCACGCAAAAACGACTAAACGGATTTGGATGAATCTTTGCAGTAATATAGCTTATACATCAAAATAACACTTAGGCTACCGCGATAACCGACATATAGGTGGGCGGAGCCGCGGGCAACCACTTGTTTTTATATATAATAAGTAATAATAACATGATAACCTTTCAAAGGATGTAGGTAAATAGTTTGACTGTACTGATGTCGTACTCGTTTAAGTGGCTACCCTACCTACTACGGTGGGTTGTTGTAGTTCCTACATGGAATAAACCTTGATGTGATTCATAAATTGTTGTTCTGACCCTGGGTGTTCTTTGTGTCCATTTCATGTATGATTGTAAAGTTCACGTGACACACAGTTTTTTTTTTATAATGTTACAAGCTTTTGCGTAACCGCTGGGTCACTTATATTACAGTCGGTTGAAGTTATCTACGCCTATGATTTCTCATTACGTTGGTTTTATTGTGATAGGCTTCGAGTGTCCTAACGATTATATTAGTCAACTGTTTGTGAAACGACGGTGTCACTGACCTCATATATTTTAATATTATAGTCGGAATGGCATAATTAACCTGTCTCATGGTCACTGGGGAATGTTATAGAAAATTGCAGAGTTTATTTTACAATTGCCGCTGCACTGCGCGGATAGCGTAACGGTTTAAGCGGTCGCCACGCCGTATTCTACTGCTCTGAGTATTGTGGGTTCAAACCCCACACGAGACAACACTTTGTGTGATCCATAATTGATTTTTCGGAGTCTCGGTGTTATTATCCTTTTATGTATGTTGGTAAAGTCCCTCGTGACATAGGATTTATTTTGAACTAGCCGACCCACGCAACCTCGTTTGCGTCTCCTATTGCCCGTAGCGTGATCATTTTCGCCCGTTTTTGAAACATTTTTCATTCGTGCTCCGCTCCTATTGGTCGTAGCGTGATGATATATAACTTATAGCCTTCCTCGATAAATGTACTATCCAACACTGAAAGAATTTTTCAAATCGGACCAGCGGTTTCTGAGATTAGCGCGTTCAAATAAACAAACAAACTCTTCAGCTTTATATAATAGTATAGATGAGGGAGATGTCTGTAAAAAAACTGTTGGAAAAATAATTTTCTTCTGTCACATTGCATATAAATGTAGAAGGCGAAACAATTCCTTTTGAATGGGGAGTTTAAAAATAAACACTCGTCCTTGTTAGACCAGCGAATTCATAACAACTCGTAACTCACGGCCGAAGTTCATTAATTGTAGGTCATTGGCATCATTCACAAAACTGGTACTGAATAATTTACCTGCGGAAATATTACATTTCAAAGTTTATATCTATTACATATAATTCTCGTGTCACGTTATTGCTCAAGATATACTCCGAAACTATTGAACTGATTTTCACGTTTCTTTAAGATGTGTGATTTGGTGACGTGCCTACGATGAAAGGATAGTTAACATCACGCTTAGACCAATAAGAACTAAGCATGATTGAAAAGAGACTCAGACGAAGTTGCGTGGATCAGTTCACCTATTTTTTTCATTTCATTTCATGTTATTTTGCACTCAAGAAGAAGTATAATTTATATTGCAATTCATCGTAAGATTGAATTATGTATAAATAAAAAAAACGATTTTTGTATTGTCGTGTCTTAATTTTGTGCTTAAAATACTCCTTCGCGCTAGAGATCCCTTAAGGCTCTGAGTTTGTATGGTCTGATGTTTTATTTTTAACCGACTTTAAAAGAGGAGGAGATTCCACTATAATGTATTATTATTTTTGTCTTTTACGTTCTTCACTTAAGAACACAGCTTAATAGTTTATATACTAATTTCATGTATAATATTCCTTCCTCATTGGCATTATTATTTTCAAATTTACTGTGGTTTTGTTATCTAACTTGTAATGTATTATTAATTGATCTTTTAATTAACCTGTATTTTTATCGACTTTATCTCTCAATGTTTGCATATAACATTAATTTAAAAGTCATTTCGGCATGTATACATCACTTATTTAACTATAATATAAATACTTATATGTTTACTATGGAATTTTCTAGAAGAATCCTATATGCGTGAGTACACTTGGCAAGACAGTAATGAAAGGTCCGTTATTACGTTAAATGTGGTCATACATGTTTACCTTTATAGAGGCCATAGCTATTAAAGTTCGCGATATCAGTACTTAACCAGAATCTGTTAAATGGATTTGAAATGAACTGAAAACAGGCTTCATATGTCCATACAGAATAACATACAGGTAATTTAAAAGGTAGTAGAGACACGCTGATTTCAGCACGAACGGGCTGGCTCGACCTGGGCGGTACTACCCTCGCACAGAAAATCAACGTAAAATGACAGCGTTCGTGCTGTCGTGTTTCGTTGGTGAGTGCGATACCAGAGATCCAAATAGTCTAGTCAGCAAGTTCCATACTTGTTGACTAGACTCTTGAATTCTGCTTATGCTTTCCATCAAGCAAAGTAGAGTCACTTTGGCGGGTCATACATAAAAAAAAATGAAGTTCTGTACGAAACCCACAGAATGATTAGCGGAAAAAGGTCTAAAGAGAAACTATTACACATACTTCTATGATAGCTAGCATTCACCCATCGCATGGCCCTCCCTCAGGAAATCCTAAGCATTCCCGTATGTCAATTCCATCAAAAACCTCCATTCCAATTCCAAGAATCAGGAGAAGTACTGCCTTAATTTGAATATTACAAAAGCAAAATCTGTGTTTGTTTGCTGGTAACACTTTTATGGCATGGCGGGGTTCAATAAACTCAGAAAAAGCACAAATAATAACTAGTAAAGAATATTTAAGAAAAATTCGCCTTTTTTCAAGTGGTGTACTCACCTGCAAACCTTTTACGTTCTGTTATATACTTAATGGATTCTTTTATATTATTTCAGTTTTGTTCGAAGTGTGCCACAATGAGCCATCATGCCTCCAGGACCGTGCTGGTCTCGAGGCTATCACCATGCTACACAGGCAGCTAGATGATGACGCCAACGGGAACGTTGATCTCAGCGAAAGTGATGACGTAAGTTTTTATTTATTTCTTTCTTGTCGTCATCATTTTCTTAAGTATCGTCCCCTATCATCTGATAAAAGGAACCCTTGAAGATTTCTATAGTTTTTACCCGATTGCGAAAGAAGGAGGGTAATATTTTTCGAGTGTATGTATGTAAATATTATCTATGTATGTATATTTCTTTGGCTAGAGCCTAGAGCCTAAACGGCTTGTCGCATCTTTATGAGTGGTGTCAATAGATTCGTGTTAGTAATCTCAAAAAAAATAGTTTTTGGTACTCGTGAAAATACATTCTCAACTCTGACAGGATGCGCGATAGCGCGAAACCTAAAATTTAGTTCTGGAAAAAGTGCAATAAAAGTACAAGTGAGTTTAATTTTTAGAATTTACTTTAACAAGTTCCACCAAGTGCCGACAATCGAGAGTATAAATTATACTCGTGAAAGTTTTTTATACGCTGATGGTATAAAACATGATATAAAGACGTATTCACGTTTAGGACATTAGCGGCAGTGGCGCCACTCTAAGAGGTACGATGTCACTAGAATGCAGTAAGTCATCGGAGCTCATCCAAGGCAACAATAAAACATATATAAAGGTTCCCTTATATGGTTCGTCTAGAAACATGTTTTTGCCGTTTCAGGACCGGTATGTTTAGAGTTAGTCTTACATATGTGGAACAATGGCACAGTTAGCATTAGCTGTCAGGACTACACAACTTCTAATTATTACACCAACGAAAATCTTAATGCATAGTTTTTCTAGTGTTTGTTATGCGGTTTATAATGTACTAGTGTATAATGTATGCTGATCTTGCAGAAGAGCAGCATTGAGAATGAAATAAATAAATATTTCGGACATCTAACACACAACGCCATCTAGTCCCAAGCTAAGCAGAGCTTCTGTTATGGATACTAGACAACTAATACAAATTTACTTTTTTTTGTAAATACGTACATATTATAGATAGAAAACACCCAAACTCCGAAACAAATATTTGTAGATCATACAAACATTTGGTCCGACCCGGGAATCGAACCCGAGATCAGTAATCGCACACGCCAACCGCGAGACCAACGAGGCAGTCAAAAGAATATATTATACAATCCTGTTTCTGTCTCTTTTGCCCAAAACAGGCGGAATTTAGTCCGCAGTGAAGTTTGTGTTTGTAAACTCAACCAACTTAAGATACGTTAAATGAGTTCATCTCTTTTAGGGTTATAATACACACATCAAAAGTGTCTAGGGATCAAGCATTTTTATGCGGATTTCTTGAGATTGAGATGTGGCTTTGGCCCTGGCCTGCTCAGTCGCCAGACTTGAACCCGATTGAGCATGCATGGGATATGCTACAGAGAAGAGCTCTGCCGAATATGGAGGGTATCCAGTCGCAAGAAGACCTTTTTTTGTTGTTGCAACGAACATGGGCGGCCATTCCACAGCGTGATTTGGATGAACTCATTTTGAGTATGCCAAACCGATGTTCTTGTGTTAGTGTTCGCGGTAGAAACACGGATTATTAATTGTTTAAGTTACCTAATAAAATTTTAAAGAAAACTGTTATTTCAGTCTTTTTTTCGAACTTTAATGTTAGTGGTTCAAATGTCAAAAATCCTTTTATTAGGAAAATGGCAAATTTCTTTATTAATGCAAAGGTGACTTGGTTTATCGTTACTGTGACAAACGAAAACACTTTATTTGATGAATCCTTAAAGAAAATTTTAATTAATATCAATCAGGAGAAAAGTTATTGCAAAAATATATGTTGATCCCTAGACACTTTTGATGTGTGTAGTTTTGCCGGCCGGAACGTTTAATATTAGTTGAGGTTCTACTTTTTTAGTTGATTAATAACATAGTAAGGTACCCCTTTGCTTTTGTTGTTTCGGAGTTAAACTTTGAATTTGACACTATATACTATAATATGACGTGTTGGAACTGAAGATATAAATTAGCTAAATACTCTCTTCAGTGGTTACTAGTTTATTCGTTCAATTTTGGCTCTCATACGAGTAGTCTTGACTAGTGATGATCTCATGATCTTCTAATAATGGAAATAAGCGGTGTTAAAGTGTGTTCCAAGTAACTATGAATAAGTTTGATATTAAATGTGTTCGAAAATATCCCTGTACTTGTAATACTGTGTACTTTCAAAACCACACTGTAAAGTGAGCATCGCTGAGCTGAGCAGGTATCGCTGCTAAAATAGCCGATAATAATTAGCCGTTTCCTCGCTGGCGGTGGGAAAAGTGCCTAACGAGATTCAGTTATTTTATATCACGGCATAAATAATTTGCCACAAGTGCGGTGACGGTAATCAAGTAGAACTTACACATACGATAAGGGATATATATATAATATTATTAAATAAAATAACTCTCAGTGAAACGCTGATTTAAAAGCCCGGTCACATGCCATTCTGACCCGTCCACTCTCTGACCCAATCTTGACACGTCACGTTGTCTCACACATCTGAGATTGAGGGTTCGAATTCCCCTCAGTATCACTATTGCACTAGTCATAAATACATATATCTTGTAGATGTATGTGTTGTAATAAATAAACATTTACAAAAAAAAAATACGCGAAGCAAAACCTTTGTACCTTATTACGAAAATTGTTCAAACGTAGAAGTATGAATTTTGGCACAGTGATACCTTATGTGGAAAAAAACTAAAAAACAAAACAAATCGCATTATGGTCGAAAACTCGTGGTTATAGTATTTTAAATTTAATCAATTGCATAAATACTCGTAACTGCCGAATGCGAGATTTGCTTATCCAAGGACAAAATATATGTATTTGGTCGATTTGGACTGCACGGTTGGCCTAGTGGTTTATGCGGTCGCCACGCCGCTTGCCAATTCGCCAAGTGTCGTGGGTTCAAAATTTCAAATCCTACACGGGACAACACTTTGTGTGATCCACAAATTGTTGTTCTGAGTTTGGGTGTTAATTGTGTCCGTTTCATGTATGTCTGTAAAGTCCACCGCGACACAGGATGTTTATTCCTAATGCGGGAGTTGTCTTTTGAAACAAAAAAAAATTAAGATCGGTCGAATCTTGGGAATGTTTATATTTAAAAATATGGACTATGTTAAATTATTTTTATCGATGAGTCAGCAACAAACGAATGGCTAACCCGGACTCTTTGCATAATTATAAGTTACTAGCAAACCCGGCGAACTCCGTTTCGCCACCAGATGGCTTCACGAATGCAAAACCGTGGAAATCGGTTAGTGCGTTCTAGAGTTATAGCGTCAGGAAGGAAAACCCGACTTATTTTTATATAGTAGATGATAGGTTAAAAATGACTCAAGTCCTTGTCATCTAAGTCATCTAAAACCTAAAGTTGTTTCCTAAAGTCCATTAGAAAATAAAGAAAAGTAATTTGAATTTCATTTCCTTCCATTTATTTTGGCATTGGCATTCAAACCGTACGTACTGGTTTGTTTATTAAAAACATCCGGATAAATATCAGTGATTTTATTTTTAGATTTATTTATTTTTAATAGTCTGTTTATGAGAATGATTTCAATATGAACCTTATATATCCACCAAACTTATAATTATTGTATAATGAATCTCGAAAAAGACCTTTTAAACCGACAAAGAGCAATTAGAACATTTTGTTATTGCGGTGTTAGAATTAGCTCATATGGAACTATTAGCAAACTATTGTTTGATTTATGGCTTCCTAATTACTATCAATTAATAAACGTATGGCTAATTTCTTATCATCATCAACAATCTTTAGTAATCCACTGCTTGATATAGACTTCTCGTTAGGAAGGAGGTTTTGGTCTACCACCTGGCATATCACAATATCGCGATATATCTTCACATACCTCAGACACGACCGTCTGATCCGAAACTAGGCAATGCATGTACTATGGTTATCAGACTTACTAACATACAACATTACCGTGGGAGAGCCACGCTTCGGCACGAATGGGCCGGCTCGACCGGAGTGATACCACGGACTCACAGAAAACCAGTGTAAAATAGTGCTTGCGCTGTGTTTCACCGGGTGAGTGAGGATACCGGAGAAACAATCTCCAACCCCCCTTCCCCTATCTCCCCCATCCCCCAAAGGCCGGCAACGCACTTGTGACGCCTCTGGTGTTGCAGGTGTCCATGGGCGGCGGTAATCGCTTACCATCAGGCGAAACGCCTGCTCGTTTGCCCGCCTATTACATAAAAAAAACATACTTATCTATTTCTAAATACATACACACATAAATAAATTACACCAAGACACAAAACAAATGATGGTGCTCATCACATACACGTTTGCCTGGGTGGTAACTGAACTGAGCGCGTTTAACTCCGCCGTCTCTTTCTGCGAGCAAGTTATGCTTGCAAAGGAGATGGCAGAGCGAAATCGGTAAAGGTCTAAAACCCAGCCGGTCCGCCAGGCCCGAGAAGGCCAGGTACCGCAGGCGACTCAGGCGCCGGAGATCGCAAAACCATCTCCGTCCTCCATAAGCGCAAGCCCCCTTTTGGGGACAGGAACAGGAACATCGGAGTTGCCATACAGTAGGGAGCCATTTGCAAGTCGTAGGTAGCCCGAGGAACATACGTCGGGGTTTTATTTATTTATTTATACAACTTTATTGAACACCACAAAAAAATAAAAATACAGACATATGAAAAACTACAATTTGGTATAACAATAGGCGGTCTTATCGCTCACGGCGATCTCTTCCAGACAACCTTTGTACGGATATTGTGTAATTGCATTTTGGATAGTCTAAGGTGTACCTAAGTTTTAAATAATCTAAGTATTAATTAATATTTAAACTTAATACATGTGTCTAAAGTAAGCATACCAGTACATAGGATGAATACATACAAGATTACATACATATATATATACGTATACAAAAATACACTAAATGTTATGAATACACATATTGGGTACCTCACATCATCAATAACCAATACCCCCCCAGAAGCCTTCATATCGTCAAGTAAGTAATCTGTGACTTGCTTCTTAAAGACTTGCAGAGATTTAGCTTGTCTTATTGCTTCCAGGGGTTTCCTATCTAGAGTGCACCTGGTTCCCCGGCCTCTAGTACCAAAAACGGCGCGCGGTTTTTAGTCTAGTAGTTCAAGTCCGACATAGTCACCCGCAGGTGGTATCCGGGGGGATTTCCGTACGGAAAAAAAGGGTGGAAATTGAACCCACTACCTCTATTTTATCAGTCAGGATCACTAACCACTAGGCTAACAGATCAGTCGATCATATCACACCGGCCAGAAATCTGACTCTCTAAAGTTATAGAACCGCCTACTGATTTTACAATATAAATTTCAGTTCCTTCGCGAGGAGTTGCAGTACGACAGCGGCTATGAAAAGCGGCAGCGCGCTTTCCATCATAATGATGACATGCACATATCGGTTAAAGAGCTATGGGAGGCGTGGCTGAGATCTGAGGTACTATATTTATTTTGTCTCACTACTTTTTTTACTAACAAGCAAAGGAGCGTTGCCTTGGCAGTAGCTGGATGGTATAAGCCAAAAATCGATGAGAGTGGTGTATATTGAGAGAAGCCCTTTTCTAAGACTGAGATAGGCTGATGATGATGATTATGAACAAGCAAAAATATAGTCATATTGATAAATAAACATTACAAAGGCGGAAATTAGATAGATAGATAGAAAACTCTTTATTTGTACACCGTTTTACATATTTACAAGAGAGTACATAAGATGACCAATATATAATGTAATGTACAAGAAATTCCGGATTTTTAAAGTTCAACTGATCTTTGTACAATTGCTAAGCTAAATTCAGTATCATTTTTTATGTATGCATAAATTCTACTTATAGTGGTGGTCACCATACTCATTGCGAATGCCTACATTACTTAATTACTTACTATTTTTCGTTCGCCTCATAGTTGTTACTTTAAGTCAGTTTAAGTGAAGACTTGTAGCCAACTATAGAATGAAACTGTAGAATCTTGTATAGTAATTTTACTATTTTCTTCTCTTGTTAATTTCAGGTACGAAATTGGACGGTTGAACAGACAGTGGAATGGCTGTCGCAATCGGTGGACTTGCCGCAGTACAAGACGCTGTTCTTACAAAACAAAGTTACTGGTGCAACTCTACCGAGGTAAACCATCAAGTGTTTTATAAACCAGGGTTATTTAAATTTTCCAAAGATAAGGTTCCCCTGTTTTACTTTAAATGCGTTTTTACGCACTGATTCAGTATTTTTGTTACTTCACTGAATTTGTGATTCCCAAGTTTAGTTAAGTCCCTGAATAGGCTGTCAAGGCATGGCGTCGGTTCAGGGAGGACCTCAAATATCATGACCCGAGTCCTCCCAGTGCTAGTGGAATCACCACATACTTTCCCCAAAGAGCAGGAGACCCGTAAGGGTTTTCCACCCTGTCAACAAAATAAAATGGGTGCTGAGTGCTTAGGCAATATTCAGGATGTTTAAGTTTTTTCTACATAAGCATTATCATCATCAACAACCCATAAGTCCCATTGTAGTCTCGGGTTTCCTGATAGGAGACCATTATTATCTGCTTATATACATACAACAATATTTTTGGTACCGCAGTTGGCAATCTTATCACTTGTTCAAAATGTTCCTGGCAACTATTACGTATGACTACTACTAGTATAAATTGCCCTTTTTCAAATTTATGACTTCCAAGGCATGGCAAACATGCCACGCAATTAATAAAGCGATGTTTAAACTGTAATTGTTTCTGGGCAAAAAGTAGCCAATGAACTACCCTTTATAATCGAAATGGTGTTAAATTTAACGTCATTATGGAGCATGTCCGCTTGATAACCATCATCATGACCGAAATATGTTGGACTATTTTGGTATATTTGTTTCATACCAATCATTTGTAACACTTCGAGATACCACGAGACGAGAGCACAAAGAAATAATTAGGTTATAGTCGAATTAATGTTTAGTCAAGAAGGTTTTACCGATTACCCTTCGAGGACTAATGTTTCTGACACAAGCTTAAAAAGCAGTAAAGTGTTAATATCCTCAAGAAGATTGAGCAAGACGACATTAGTCTGCTGAAATTTCTTCTGGAGAAAAATCAAATCAAAATACATTTTCTAAAATCAATTGTTAGGATAATCTATAGTTAGGCCTGTAGAAGGAATTTATGTTAAGTTCTATGTTATGCTCCGTCAGTTTAATTAATCTATATTAGTGTTAACTCACATTTTAATATATTTTGTATCTACCTTAGGTTGGCTGTAAACAACATGCAGTACTTAAGCAACGTACTTGGAATCAAGGATCCCAAACACAAGCAGAAGCTGGTCCTCAAGGCCATGGATGTGGTGCTCTTTGGACCACCAAAAGGTAAACCTGTCGTATAAGGTCTATTTTATATGCTGAATTTAGGTGCTGAAAATAAAATGCTACCTGCTATTTGACGGCCAACTAGTTAACATACGCTTACTTGACGTCTTAAAAGACAACTCCCGCATTAGGAATATACATCTTGTGTCGCGGGGGACTTTACAAACATACATGAAACGGATACAAGGAACACCCAGACTCAGAACAACAATTGATGGATCACACAAAGTGTCGTCCCGAGTAGGATTTCAACCCACATCACTTGGCAAAGTAGGAAGCGGCATGGCGACCGCTTAGAACCACTAGGCCAACCGTGCTTCCTGTCTTTCTTTCGCATCTTCTCAGGAAATCACTCCCATAGCAATCTGCTAGAGTATGAGAATATATACTGCTGTATATAGACTGCCTCGTTGGTCTCGCGGTCGGCGTGTGCGACTGCTGATCACGAGGTCTTGGGTTCGATTCCCGGGTCGGGCCAAATGTTTGTATGATCTACAAATATTTGTTTCGGAGTTTGGGTGTTTTCTATGTATGATATGTATGTATTTACAAAAAAAAAGTATAAATGTATTTGTATCAGTTGTCTAGTACCCATAACACAAGCTCTGCTTAGCTTGGGACTAGATGGCGTTGTGTGTTAGATGTCCGAAATATTAATTATTATATAAAACACATGAAAAAGATATTCCGATGCGATTTTGGTAAAGTTGTCAATTACTTTTAGTCGCAGTGGAAAGGTCTCGGGCGTTTTCCAGAGATAAAGCGGTCTCCCCATAATACAAAGAAATCGGTCTGCCTGCTTACTTGTTGATATTATATTTATTTTTTTTTGGTTTCATTCCTAGCCTAAAGCTTGTTCCAGAAGCAATAGGTACAAGGGAATGTGATACCAAAAAAAAAACAACAAAATATGCGACTTCAATGCGTGTTTATGGATAGAAGTTTTTAGCTTGTCATACCAGTGGACCTGAGGAAACTGACAGACTTAAATAGAAAACATATCAATAGTTTCTAAAGCAGTAGTATTTTTTACGATACCTATACGATTTTTTAATTCTTAAAATTCAATCATTTTAATTTGTACAATCCTCTTGCCAAGGCAGCGATCACCCTTTGATGATGTTTATATTACCCACGGGCCCATAGATGGATATACAATCACTACTAATACCACTGGCAAGAAGAATGACCCACGGCTGTGTCACCGTGTTCTTACTCTAACTAAAATAATTAAAGCACTTACAGGAGTGTGTGGCTTCCTGTTTTCTTCTCGGCGTTCCCAAGAGCTCTTGGGTAGGTGGGTAGGTTCTTCTGCCCTTGCGTCTTCACACAAACACACGCTCCTAAAATGCTGTACAACTTCCAAGGTATTCGAACCAATCTCAATAATCAACTTTTCGACTTACGCGGACACGCCTACAAAACTCGCGACTCCACGACCTAACACAATACGGTTTATCACTAAAGAGACCGCGGGACGATGGACAATACAATTAGCTTACTATCAAGTGATTTTCACAATAACTAAAATCGTCGGCCGGTTCAACATCTCAACGTTCGATCACAATCTTTTTACACATATTAACTTTCACAAGCCTAGCCTGGCCGATCAACCGTTCTCAACTATTATAAGTATTTTAGCCTAACAAAACCTCAGTGTCGTCAATATCACGCGGAGGCTATGGAATACACAACATTAACAATCAAATTCAATTACGGCACCGTCCATTTTCAACACGATTTCTTTTCGATTCCTTCAAACATTAACATCAAACGTCAAACGTCAAACACGAACCAGCGACAATCAAAATGTTGCCAGTACAATGACGTTCGAAATCCAACATAATTCTTGAATCAACTACTACAGTAAAATATCGCATAAATTTTAAACCATACACCATTTTAGACAATTACTGTGTAAATCGACTAAAAAGTTCTACGATTCTGTAACAATCGATTGCAGTTGCCACTTAACTGATCACTACTTTCCGTTTGTTTATGACAACAAACATACATTTATAGACACCTATCTAGTGTATTTTTCGCAACGCGTCATGTTGAAAATTAAAAGTAATTAAAAAAAAGGTTGTCCGTTGTTTTTTAAAGTAAGAATTAGCTTTGCTAGGTGTAAGACCGGGATAGTTGACGCTCCTTGACCATCGTTCAGCAGTGGAGGGCGATAGGTTGATTGTTAGACAGGTTGAGGATTAGCAGGACAATATATGTTATCCTCATTAAGTTCATAAAAATAATATTTTTTATTTATTTCACGAAAAATTCATGTTACAGTATAGGACATTTTGATTTAAAATAGATCTTAATCCATAATTATACTGAGTTAAACTAGTTTCAAACTAAAGTAATCACTACATATTATTATTTTAAAACTGGATTACCCGGAACAAACAGACAGACAGACAAAAATTTAAAAACATTATTTTGGTACATGTACCGTGTATACATACATATGCATTTATTAAAAAGCGGTTATTTTAGTATTACAAACAGACACTCCAATTTTATTTATTTGTATAGACAAAGTCATCCGCCCTGCACGGATTTTTATGCGGTTTTTACTTATAAATAGAGCGATTCTTGAGGAAGGTTTTCGCATGTAATTTGTAATTTTTTAAGTATATTGCCTAAAATATAACGATATTTGTTGAAGATGTCGGAAGAAAATAGCCGCACATTTTAGAGTAACATAGGCAATGTTATATTTTTAACCCCCGACCAAAAAGAGGGGTGTTATAAGTTTCACGTGTCTGTCATTCTGTCTGTCTGTGGCACCGTAGCTCCCGAACGGATGAAGCGATTTCAATTTAGTTTTTTTTGTATGAAAGGTGAGTTACGTGCAAGTGTTCTTAGACATGTTTCATGAAATCGGTTGAGCCGTTTAAAAGTTATGGGGGTGAAAGTGGGGAAGAGTAACCGAATGTCTGCAAAAATATCATCGAGTGGGGTCTCAAATGAAAGCGCATAACGTGTTTTTTACTTTTTAAAGGGAACTCAGGTTATTATATATATCGGGTTTTTTTTTAATTTTGAGAATTTATAGTTATTCGAAATGAACCCGTGCGAAATTGGGGCCAGCCCAGTCCCAGCCCACTCATTGCTAGTGAAATATAATTACCATTTTTTTGCTTATTATTGAAAATTTTGTTCAAATACTTTATTTTGCTGCCTGCCTGAGATAGGTTAAACCTATGTTTCAGGCGATCTTATATAATATATAACTAGCTGTTGCCCGCGGCTCCGCCCGCGAGTATGTCGGTTATCGCGGCAAATAGTAGCATATGTGTTATTCTGATATATAAGCTATATTACTGTAGTTTCATCCAAATCCGTTCAGTAGTTTTTGCGTGAAAGAGTAACAAACATCCATCCATCCATCCCGCCATACTTACAAACTTTTGAGTTTATAATATTAGTATAGATGTAAGTAAATACAGCTCGGTATAGAATTGGTTTGGCAAAAGTAAGTAGAATAGAATAATCTTTTATTTGGCCCAACGCCGAGACATAAAAAAAACTAATACAAAAATCAAATAAACAAGAAACTTAACACTAGAGACAGAAAAGAGAAAGTAACATAAATAAATTATACAGACAAAAAAAAAAGTTATTATACATGTTAAAATTATACTTATTATGTGTCTCGAAGCTGCGGCCAAAAAGGTGTCCAGTTCAGGTAAATGCTGACACAAAGTGCTCAGCCCTGATTTTCAACTGTAAGTAAGTCTTATTGTGGCTATGGTTTATGCAATAGAAAAAAATCCGTAATATACTTGCTGGTAGGAGTTGTGAGACCGACCAAATCTAAGGTAACGAGTTCAATAATCTTAATTGTATAATAGAGTATTTATTACACCCATTTTTTAAAATATAAATTTGATTATATAGTGCTATAAAAAACACAAAGAAAACAACAAAAAAAATTTCAGCCTGGCAGTAAGTGCCATAAAATTAATTAATTATTATAACTTCGCGCGGTCGACGTTCGGTCCGTACTGTTCGCTCCGCTATTATACGATCAATTAAATAATACAAATGGTTTTTGTTGAATAAATATATTCGGCACATCTAAATAGTGATACAATACATATACTAGCAGTGTAGTGCAGTGACAGTGACTAAATTAAAGCCAATAAACTTAAATAGAAAAGTTCATAGTGAGCTGTGAGCCATTGAACTACCCTTATTTAATAATAAAAAAAATATTCGTGGTTCGGTGGCCCAAATGCTTGTGATCTGTGGCTCAGTGGCGTGGTGAGGTGAGGGGAATCCTGCGTGCGGTTATTCACCCATAAAAAAAACCCCTAAACTCTATTATATCGTTAGTTATATTAACGCCATCTTTAGCAAACCAGAGAAACTTCTATCGATCACCGCGGGCGAGCTGCCGACACTTCTCGCTTGCATTCTATGCTCCTGCCATCTATCCGCCCCTGAGTTAAACCACGATTAAAAGGTACAAAATGGCCAAGTGTCCAGCATGTGGTAAATTCCTTGCCGCCAAAGGTGGCGCTAGGTGTGCAAATTGTAGGACCAGGCCAGCTTGAATAAAAAAATTAAAAATAATAGTGGTCCTTCCCGCTTGAGTCCATCGTGTGCTTACGAGGACGCCACAGATGGCTCGGGCGCGGAACAGATTAGCCCTGAGGAAAACTTGCCGCCGAGAGTGGATATCGCACGAGAATTGAGGATGCTGAGATCCGAACTCGGCGATAAAATTGACGAACTCAGGGGTGAGGTGAAAGAATACCGCGAGGAAATGAGAGCGATGCGCCTCGTCATCGGGACCTGCAGTCAGCGCATGGACTCCCTCGAGGATAGACTGAACGCGTTCGAGAGCGGTCGAGGGTCCCCCGGCGGGGTAGTGGAGCTCCAAAGCACGGTGGATCAATTGAAAATAGAGATCAACGACCGCGAGCAAGAGCTACTTTCGGCGGACTTGGAGATAGGCAACCTACCCGAAGACAACGGGGAAAATACAATCCACACCGTCGAGCTGGTGGCTAGGAAGCTGGGCGTGACGCTCGGTGCGAGCGACATCGTGTTCGCCGAGCGAGTGGGTCCCAGGACGGACCGCTCGGGGGGCGCGGCTGAGCCGCAGGACGCGGCACGCGGCCGGCGCCTGGTGGTGCGGCTGGCGCGCCGCCACCTGCGCGACGAGCTGCTGCGGAGCGCGCGCGTCAGACGCGGCGCTACATCGGCGGACCTCGGCCTGCCCGGGCCGCCGCGCCGCTTCTACGTCAACGAGCGGCTCACCAAGGCGAACAAGCTCCTGTTCTACCGCGTGCGCCAGGCCTCGGCCGAACATGGCTGGAGGTATACATGGACAAAGCACGGCCGGATCCTGGCAAGAAAGGGCGACGGACAGCGCACCTTCAATATCCGCACCGAAGCGGACCTACTGCGAGTTTTTGGTAGCATTACCACCGGAAATAAAGCCGGTTGATAGGAATGAACCTATACATATTTTTCAGTTAAATTTGTGTTTCTATTTCTTTCTATGTCATTGTATTGTTTTTGTCGTATATGTGTCTAAATCCTTTGTACTTGTCCGTGAGCTATCAACTAAATTGCCCTGTGCTAAATCAGAAAAAGCCCCAAACAAATACGGTGGTAACATGCCACATAAACAGTTAAATATAAGTATTTATTTCCAGATATTTACACATATCACATATTACTTAAGTCTATCTAAATATTTACACGCTAATCTAACTTACATGCTAAATCTTACTCTATATACACTAACTATAGAATCCTACCCTTATTTACACACAAAATATCAGTCTAACCATATACACTTAAACACTACAAACAAAAATGCGCAGAAATAAAAATCTCAAAGTTGGATTATTGAATGCTGGATCGCTCGGCACTCGCCACGATGAATTCCTGGCTGCCCTGGACGAGCACTCGGTGGACATCATGGCGATCAACGAGACATGGCTGAGAACCGGATAGGAGGGCCGCGCCCCCGCCGTGCCTGGCTACAGGCTGCGGCACGTCCCGCGGCCCAGCGCCGTGCGCGGCGGCCGCGGCGGCGGCGTGGGCTTCTACGTGCGGCGCGGCCTCAACGCGCGCACCCTAGCGCACCCCGCCTCGACACTCGTTGAACAGATGTGGCTGAAAATAAACGTAAACACACAATCAATACTCATCGGCACAGCCTATAGACCGCCTTGGCTGGGCGTCGATGCGTTCCTGGACTCTCTCTCGGACTCTCTGTCCTCATTCTCTAGTGCTGATAAAATCGTCCTGCTCGGTGATTTCAACATAAACCTGCTGAATCGCAATGATAATAAGACCAGATCACTCGACAACTTTCTACAGTGTTTCAGTATCCATAATGTTGTTACTGAACCCACACACTTCACAGAATACTCTGAAACACTGATAGACGTGATCTGCACGGATGCCAGCGTACGGAGTGTGGTGGTCTCCCACATACCTGAGCTCGGTCACCACGCATTGGTGTCGGCCGAGTTGCGACTGAAAATCGAGAAACCTCCTCCCCGATGGATCACTTACAGGCCATTAAAAGATATACTTATCGACCAATTCCAAACAGACCTAAACAAAATGGACTGGAACTTCACTGGAGGTATGTCTGATGTAAACACTATGGTCAACACGTTTACCAAACATGTTATAATGTTGTTTGAATTGCATGCGCCTTACAAAAACATTAAAATAAAAGAAGATTCCTACCCATGGATCACAGACACAGTGAAGGAGATGATGCAGCTCAGGGATAGGTATTACAGCAAATGGAAGTCCTCTTCTAATGAGATCCACATGCAGTCCTATAAGGAGCTCAAGTGCCTGGTTCGGGCTGCACTGGAAAGTGAAAAACGAGCATACTTCACTACACAGATAGAATATAACATCAGCCAACCTAGGAGGCTATGGAAGAACCTCAAGACGACAATACATATTAAAAAAAAACAGGATTCTGACTTACCACCTACTTGCAGTGATCCTGACCTTCTGAACCAGCACTTCCTGGATGTCCCTGGCTGTGACTATGTAAGCATCAGTGAGCTGACATATTTTGAATTCAACAAGTGCAGCGCCAGCAGCTTCCATCTTCAGCTGGTCGATGAGAATCACGTGCTGAAAACAATACGTAGCCTCAAGTCAAACGCACTAGGGGTTGATGATCTCTCTCTACAGATGATATCTATGACGCTCCCCCACTCGCTCACAGCCATCACCTCCATCATCAACACCTCTATTGCTACATCTACCTTTCCAGATCTGTGGAAGATCGCAGTGGTCAAGCCGATCCCTAAAGTCACCAACCCAGTGTGTACTAAGGACCTTCGTCCCATCAGTCTGCTGCCCTGCCTGTCCAAAGTATTGGAGAGGGTGGTATGTAACCAGCTGACTGGGTACCTGGAGGAGCATAGGCTGTTGCCGGCCCACCAATCGGGGTTTCGCAAGGGACATAGCACCAGCACAGTCTTGATCGATGTAGTGGATAACATACTGGAAGCCAGAGACCAAGGCGAGGGCTCCATCTTGATCCTCCTAGACTTCTCCCGTGCTTTTGACAGTATCAACATTAATCTCCTTCTCTCGAAGCTGACCTACTATGGGATTAGTAGAGAGACAGTTGAATGGTTCAACAGCTACCTCACCAACAGACATCAGTTTGTGCGGGTCAGTGGAGGCTGGGATGGTGCTGGGACATCATCTTCTTACCAGCAACTGAAGAGAGGGGTCCCTCAGGGCTCCATAATCGCCCCGATATTGTTTCTCCTCTATAGCGCTGATGTGATGAACTGCATAACACACTGCAAATACCATATGTATGCTGATGATTTACAGATCTACTACTCCTTCCATCCACGAGACAGTCTTGAGGCTGTAAGCAAAATAAACCAGGACTTAGAGAACATCTCACAGTGGGCCAAAAAAAACTGCCTTGTTCTAAACCCGAGTAAATCCAAGTACCTGATCATGGGCACAAAAAGTATCATCCACCAAATTGCCAACCAACAACCAGCATTAACATTGGCACACAATACACTGGAATGTGTCACCGAAGCCCGCAACCTTGGAGTGGTTTTGGATGGTCAACTGCAGTTTGAAACACATGTGCGAGAAGCAGTATGCAACTGTTTTTACCGCCTTAAGCTGCTCTATAGGATTCGTCCATACACCTCCATCAACATGCGCATAATGCTCTGCGAATCACTAGTACTATCCAAACTAAACTATGCTGACACTGTGTTTGGAGCCTGCCTGCTCGGCAAAACGGAGCGGCTCATACAGCGAGTGCAAAATGCATGTGCACGTTACTGTTATAACATCCCACCTCGTGCACATGTCACTCCCTTCTTAAACAGTGGAAACCTGATGAGGATGTCGTCGAGACAAAAGCTCCACCTGGCCACCTTGCTATTTGGAGTGGTCCTAAACGGTAGACCGGTTTACCTGCACAGCAAGCTGTCATGGTCCAGGGATTACAACCGATATGCAACTAGAGCATCGTCCTACCTTATGAGCACACCGAGACACAGGACTGCTGCGTTTAGAGGCAGTTTCAAACTGGCAGCAACCCGCTGCTGGAATGACCTCCCCCCGCCGATCCGTGCACTGACGACAGTTGCCAGCTTCAGTACCAGATATAAAAAATACCTTCTCGACATCCAACAGCAGCATTAACATTGACACTCATGTTACCTCTTTAACAATAACACGAATAAATACAGTCACGAGTCGCAGAGAAACAAATAGCACATATCACCGCAAAACAACAGAACAATCAAAACACACGACACGATTTTTATTTACACTCATAATAATATTATTAAATCTCACAAACAACATTAAGTTTCGCGGTCTCTCTTCTTTTGTGTCATAGACAAAAGAGGTAGATAGAGGCCCAACAAGTGTTTGAGCGGCTCGCACAGACTACATATGTCAGTATTTGGTCTGTCGCTGGGCCGCGGGCTGAGAGCGTGTAAGATTGGCTTACCATTCGTCATTACTGTCTCTCAGAGCATAAATGCTTCAATGCTCTAAGACACTATCTATTCTTCATATATATCTATTTTATTTTATTTATTATGGATAAATGCATATATATATTTATAATATCCTATAGAACACACAAAATATTTACTGCCGGGCACGAACGGACCGTCAGCGCTGTAGTCACTCTGGCTACAGCAGTACGCTGAGATAGGCGCCCTTTCTGGCATCGCACAGGGCAATAAAATTGTTTGTTCTCTCCTATCGTACGTCTATTTCAAACCATGTACTGTCCTGTGTATGTCAGAATAAATGTTTTTTCTTTCTTTCTTTCTAACTTTACATTTTTCAATTGCGAGCTCAATTTGCCTAAGGGCCGGTTTTTCAATCCGCAGTTAAACGGTCTAATAACTAACAAGGGAATAAATGTATCCAGCTCTTTAACAAGCGAATAAACTTTTTGTGTTTTTCAATCGGGAGTAAACAGTCAGATAGTTACTTGATGGTCCTTCACAGCTATGTTCACTGTAATCATGCGCAAGTGAGATGCAGCTATACAGGTAGTCACACGTTAGATAAGGACCAGAAACTTTTAGACAACATTCAAGTTGACTGTTCTTTTTCTATTTCTTTTTGTCTTTTATACGATTGCCGGTTTGGGATATTTAATTAAATGAAATGAAAGCATTCGATTATAATTATTATTTGTCTATAATAGATGTAGTAAATAATAATTTAGTAAAAAGTAGTTTATGATATTCCTGTAGTAGAGTCCATAACAATGATTAAAATCAAAATTTATAAAAATGAAATGCCGGGTTTGCGGGTGGTGCATAGTAATTTTTTAAACGGGTGTTTCTACGTTTAATAAATATGTGTTTAAAAGTAAAAAGTATATTTGTATTTATGTCAGTTCTCTGTACCTATTGGTGACGAGCAGATTCCCTAGCGGCAAGTCGCAGAACTAACGTTTGACAGATAAAAATACGTATACACGTTAACATTCCACTTTTAGAATACTGTTTACCCTCACGAAGTGGTCCTAAAATATTTTTTTTACTACTCCGTAGACGTCTATCAATGAAATCATTGTAGAACGAATTTAAATGGTGACGAGCAGATTCCCTAGCGGCAAGTCGCAGAACTAACGTATGACAGATAAAAATACGTATACACGTTAACATTCCACTTTTAAAATACGTATTTTTTACTTCTCCGTAGACGTCTATCAATGAAAAAATAACAATGCACTCGCTCTGTACATTAAACTGCCAGGTAGAAGTGTCTGTCATACGTTAGTTCCGCAAACGGCCACTAGGGAAATCTTCTCGTTACCAATAGTACAAGCTCTGTTTTGTTTCGAACTAGATAGCAGTGTGTGAAATAAAAATTCTTCATCTTCTCTATAGTATCTATAACCTATATTTCTCTAATAACCCTTTTTACCTCAGAACAAAAAGTCAATCGAGTCAAAAACATCCATAATCTATCAAATATTCAATAACGACAACGTACTTAAACTTTACCACAAATAGGTACAAGAGAAATACACAACGTCAAATCACTATTCTACAGAATAAAACACTAACTGAGGTTTGAAAGCACAGATAAAGTTATCAGTCAGATTACAGCTTTATTCGTCTGATAACTGATGTCTGACTATTGAAAGACCCAAATTTACGCTAACTGAGGAATAAATGCTATTTGACTGTTTATCTGACTATTGAAAAACCGGCCCTAAGTTACCTAATAAAATTTTAAAGAAAACTGTTATTTCAGTCTTTTTTTCGAACTTTAATGTTAGTGGTTCAAATGTCAAAAATCCCTTTATTAGGAAAATGGCAAATTTCTTTATTAATGCAAAGGTGACTTGGTTTATCGTTACTGTGACAAACGAAAACACTTTATTTGATGAATCCTTAAAGAAAATTTTAATTAATATCAATCAGGAGAAAAGTTATTGCAAAAATATATGTTGATCCCTAGACACATATGTTGATCCCTAGACACTTTTGATGTGTGTATTTTGTATAATTCATAATTATATAATCACAAATTTTAACAAATAAACCGTCTTCAAGAACTGGACCAAAATAAAATGGGACCACACTTTCAAATAAAAAAATAATCATCAAAATCGGTTCAACTAGTCGAAAGTTATGAGGTAACAAACATAAAAAAATAATACAGTCGAATTGTTAATGTTCTCCTTTTTTGAAATCGGTCAAGAAACAGTTATCGTTGGGTTACTCCTCAACGAAGGCATCTCCCAAAGGGTACTGTAAAAATGCTGTTGTAAAAACACAGGACACATTCTGAATTCAACTGACATCTTAGCCGTCATACGGCTGTGTAAACAACTGTGTAAAGTAAGAACGTGGCGGCTACTATTTGATGATGTTAACACAGATTAAAACAACTGGTAAATTGTGATTGAATTTTGAAAAATTTGAAATGTATTTTGTTATCTAATAAACTAAAACTATGATAATATTTTCCGACTTCTTTTTGTCTAGGCTAGCACAATAATATATTTACCCATATAGAGTAAAATACCCTAATATTTACCCGAATACGGCAAAGCCAAAGAAGGGTTATGATTTTGACAGGCTATGTATGTATGTATCAGTGTTGGCAAAAAGTTAATCCGATTAACGATTAAAAATTACGATTAAAAAGTTAATCGCAAATTTTGCGATTAAAATTAATTAATCGTAATCAGATTTTTTCTGATTACGATTATTAATCGTAATCGTTAATCACGATTAAGAATGTATGGTTAATAGATAAAGTTTGAAAAGGTTAAAAAATAAAAAAAGCTTACATAGCTAATCAAAAATTTTTGGTCCTTTTTTTGTCTTAATTATAAAGTACAATGGACGGCCTTATTGCTAACAGTAATTTCTCCCAGGCAACCTATGTATGTACATGTATGCAGGAAACAGCGGTAGTTGTAGGTGTACACACAAACATACATACATATGTATAGTCTGTCTGATTTAAGAAGGTGATTTTGACAGTTGACGTTTAGTGCTTGGGTGTCTTTAGACCATAGTGAAAAAAATCGATAACGATTACAAATGTACGATCATCAATATAATATATGAAGCATCGTTAATCGTTTTAAAATTGGAATAATTTATTCTCTTATTTTTAAGAATTATGTTTCATAAACAATATAAACATGTTGTATTCCACAAATATAGTTAAGAATAGCGGGTGTATTTCTCAAATTGAGCTAAAATTTGACACTATTATTGCTACGTATTGGATTCTGGAATGGAAATTGATTTGGTATATGTCTAGATATAACATCGCGCTGCAAAAGATAAAAAAAGAGGCCAAGTGCGAGTCGGACTCGCCCATGAAGGGTTCCACAGCAGCAAGTAACATAATGTAATTTTTATTTTATTTTTATACTAGCTGCGCCCGCGACTTCGTCCGCGTGGAACAGTGACTTTGGGTAGCAGTTTTAATTATTAAGGCTAATATTATTTTAAAAATAAGACACACTTTTCACTGTTAAAAACATATTTAAGTATTTATATAAGTACATAAAATAAAAAGTATTTTGTATGAGCTTATTTCGACATTCGACATGGCCAAGGCTTTCAACCTGTTCTTGCACAGTTCGCTTCTCTCCGACCTCTAAGCATTCGGTCTGCCTCCTAGAGTCGTCTCTAGATTGACTCTTTTCTTCATCAGCGCCTTCGCATTCGGGTTCCTTGCGACGGACGGCGCGGCCTCTGTTTTTCTGGAGGTAAACGCTAGCGTACCTCAGAATTCGGTCCTGTCGCCCAAGATGTTTCTTCTGCATGTCAATGACATATTAGCCCTTGGCAATATACATTGCTATGCAGACGATAGCACAGTGCATGGGCGATATTATGGATACCCTGCAGCCAAGATAGTAGACGTTGAGGAAAATGGATAAGAGCTTGTCGCTGAGCTTGACCGGGTTTCGAACTGCATTTAACAATGGGGTGATGAGAATCTGGTCCAGTTCAACGTTAAGAAAACACAGGTGTGCCCGTTCTCTACCAAAAAGTCTCCGTTTCTTCCCCTCCCCACTTTTCAGAGCACTCAACTGCCACTACGGGATAAGCTCGGTGTCCTGGGCATGGATATTTGCCGAGACCCCAACCCATGGGAGTACATCGAGGGCACCACTAAGGCAGCCTGAACAGGGTGAGACGGTTTTTCGCGCCCGAGCATTTGTGACTCCTTTATAAGACCCAGGTACGCTCGTCCGTACTGTTCTCATCTTTGTGATGGATCTAGGCATTGATTTTCTCGATCTTTTGCAGCGGCAATCAGTCCGCATTATCAACAGTCCCAATACTACCGATTCCTTTGAGCCTCTGCAGTTGCGGAGAGATATCGCCTCTATGGCAGTCCTCTACCGCTTTACCATGGAGAGTGTTCTGAAGCGTTCTTCCAACTGATCCCACCTTCTCCCTTCCTCTACAGAACAACACGTGCTGGTCTTGGAAGTCACCGCCTCAGTCTTAGAAATACGCTCTCGAACCAAACGGTTTGGTTCTGCATTGTCTGCTTTCACAGCGAGTATGGTTGCCTCCACTGTTGGATTCTGCTTGAGTTTTCCCTCAGTCTGAGCAAATTCTCAATTTTTTCAATTTTAAAATACTACGTTTTTGATTTGCCATCCTTTGTCAAAATATAGTGATTTAGCTGATTTGATACACGCGATTGTGCTGCCCATTTGAAAAACATGTTTTTTTTAAATGAACTGCAACTTTAACCGTCTGTCTTTGGGCTTTGATAATTGGTAGTGCAAATGTTGTTTTCAGCGGAAACTGCATTCTTTTAAATTGAAATTGCCAATAAGTTTGAATTATTGGAATACGGGGAATTGAAACATTTTCTTTTACAATGTTGTACCCCAGATGTGTATTTTATAGCCGTGTACCATTACATATCTTTGTCGCTCAATATTTCTTATTAATAGGACTGGAACATTAACTTTCAGTCTTAACTTATGGGAATGCGCTCCTGATGATTCTAAAGATTTAAAAAACTTTATGCATAAGCTATGATATGACTGGTTCAGTTTCCCTTGCATTGTTTCCTGAGAGGTATTCGTTAACATCTTCCTCCACGTCTGACATGATCCGTTCGTTTATTTGATAACTGTCTCATTAGTCGGCGGATCAGAATAGATATTATTTTTAGATCATGTGTGCTATCATATACCAGAACTCACGTCTCAGTGTAATCATGTCGTTACTGTCATTTGGCATACAATCATCTCCTATTTTTAGAAGAGTATTTACATATTGACACTGCTCATAAATCATTGTGAAATTGTACTCGCATAATTGTAGTAAGACAAAACTTTTTAACATGTACCCATAATACATATGTTTCATACAGGCATTTATTTCATCTTGCGGCGTACCCCTTTTGCTTTTTTTTTGTGTTTAAATCCCGCCGGATACTTTTCCTTCGGATTTTTTCACGAAGAAAATTATTTGAATAAACAAAAAATCATGTAAACAAATCGAATCCTAGTGAATAATAACGAATTTGTAGTAGCAAAATTCAACATCCGCATGCGGCACAGTCGTCTGCCCTCACATGTCTGCCCGTTCGGGTAAGCACACTTAAGCATATTGTGATAACTCAGTAAATGTTACATCTGAATAGCTCTAATATTTTGTCTCCTGTCCCAAACTCATGAAGCATTATCGCAAACCTTGCATCATCATCATCAGCCTATCGCAGTCCACTGCTTGACATAGGCCTTGCCTTGCCTTTCCTTCACAAACCTTGCATATTTCCATACAAACTTTCATTCCCTATTGCTATTTTACCTTGATCTTAAAATTTTATTTATTTTATTATAAATTTAATTATTATCTTATTATTTTATGGAAGCCTTTATGGCTAGCTTTCCTCGATAAATGGGCTATCTAACACTGAAATAAGTTTTCAAATTGGACCAGTAGTTCCTGAGATTACCGCGTTCAAACAAATAAACAAACTCTTAAGCTTTATATATTAGTATAGATGTATTTATTATACTCTTCTAAGATCTACTACTCATAATTAACAACATAATTATTTAGATAAAGATTAATATTACGCATTATGTTGATAAAAACTCTTTGGCAAATAACTCATTATTACATACCAACTCTTAGCGTCTTATACTCGTGATAACTTCTAAACGAAATGTCGGATTGGGATGAAACAAAAAGTATTTTACTTCTACATAAATACCCTTGATAACATAAAGCTAAATTTGGATAAGGATTAATATTACGATACACATTTAACGTAGTTTCTTTCTTCAGACGATTTAATAATTTTTTCGAACACAAAATCGGTTATTGTGACTAAACCATGATAGTTAGATATATGCTCTCGCGGACTTTTTTGTAGATCTTAATGGGCCCTACAAACCCGTAATACATTATTTTGTTCTATTGTCAATAGTCTTTGCAGCGCACGCAAAAATAGGTTTTCGATTTCACACCTTGGGTTAGAAAATAGCAATTTTCTTACGGATCCCTAATTTTTTTGAAAATAAAATATAGCCTATAGCCTTCCTCGATAAATGGACTATCCAACACTGAAAGAATTTTTCAAATCGGACCAGTAGTTCCTGAGATTAGCGCGTTCAAACAAACAAACAAACAAACAAACAAACAAACAAACTCTGCAGCTTTATAATATTAGTATAGATTTGTGTTGATTGAATGAAAGGTAAATTGCAGTTTACGATTTATGACGTATTAAAAAAAACTACTTACTAGATTTCGTTCAAACCAATTTTCGGTGGAAGTTTGTATGGTAATGTACACATACACACACCTATAGAACCTCACACATATGGTTTTGATGAAAAATTTTTATTCAACTTTTAGTTCTAAGTATGGGGACCCCCAAAATTTATTGTTGTTTTTCTATTTTTGTGTGAAAATCTTAATGCGGTTCACAGAATACATCTACTTACCAAGTTTCAACATTGTAGTTCTTATAGTTTCGGAAAAAAGTGGCTGTGACATACGGACGGACAGACCGACAGACGGACAGACAGACAGACATGACGAATCTATAAGTGTTCCGTTTTTTGCCTTTGGCACGGAACCCTAAAAAGAAATGAACTTACTTGTCGATCATTGTAAATGTTCTAAATTGTGTTTAGTGTCGATACTAATTCTTATCCAAAAGTCTTGTTCTACGTGACATTAGTTTTTTTTACACACATTTAACCTCAAACTAACTCAAATAAAGTGACGAAAAAATAGGTATTTAATTTTAGAAATAATTCAATGGCTTATAATGCTGAAACAGATATGAAAGAATGATACTTTCGTATAACGCATTAATATTATTTAAATTGTCCATAATATAAAAATGAATGATATAAGTATGAATGTTTGTTCACTTTAGTTTCATTATACGAAAAGCATAAAATGAAAGTAAAAAATGAATGAATAAGTATCAGCTACTTAATTATAACGAAAATGATTACTGGCTAGCAAGTCGATTACATCCGATTTGTAAATCAAAACGATTATTCTTAACCTCCGCAACGATTAAAATGTCACTTCACTAAATTTAAAAAATAAAAATAATAGAATGTAACTGTTTTAGGACACCATGCAGAAGTGAAGAATCACGCGACTATTTAATTTTATTTGTGGAAAAATAAACTAAAATATGCCCCATTACATTCATTCAACTCAGTAGTATAAATAATTACATTTATAAAATTTATTTGACTTAAATTAACATTTTTTATGGTCACTTCCTTAGTGCATGGTTGCATTCTGTCGTTACGGAACGTCAGTCTCACCTGTCAAAATCTACTTCTTAGATCGGACAAAGTCTAAATGTATGTACATTCGTGTATACTATATATGTAATATATAATATGTATATATGTAATATACAATTTTATATAACATAATACATATACGTACATAGATAAAAATAAAAGCGGCCAAGTGCGAGTCGGACTCGCCCATGAAGGGTTCCGTAGCATTAAGTAACATAATATAATTTTTTGTTTTGTTTTATATTTGTGTTAATTGAATAAAAGGTTAATTGCGGTTTGCGATTTACGAGTATGAAGTATTAAAAAAAAACTACTTACTAGATCTCGTTCAAACCAATTTTCGGTGGAAGTCTGCATGTACATCATATATTTTTTTAGTTTTATCATTCTCTTATTTTAGAAGTTACAGGGGTTACACACACATTTTACTGCTTTAGAAGTGTCTTTCGCGCAAACTATTCAGTTTAGAAAAAAATGAAATTTGAAACCTCAGTATCAAATTGAAAACCTATCCATAGGTCATAGGCAACACGTATGGATTTAATGAAAAAAAAAAATTGAGTTTCAGTTCTAAGTATGGGGAACCCCCAAATTTTTGTTTTGTCTATTTTTATGTGAAAATCTGCGGTTCACAGAATACATCTACTTACCAAGTTTCAACATTATAGTTCTTATAGTTTCGGAAAAAGTGGCTGTGTCATACAGACGGACAGACAGACATGACGAACCAACAAGGGTTCCGTTTTTTGCCAATTACTACGGAACCCTAAAAATTACAGCTAAGACTCCAAATCGAAGAAATATATGATTCCTCACTCATCTAGCATGTAACCTTTAAGCTTTTGGCTTCAAATATAGACTAAGTTTTTTTTGTGCCCATCAATAAAAGTACTTTAATCAGCTTAATCACGATTAAGTTAATTTCGATTAAAATTAATCAAATTAAGTAATCGATTGAAAAATTAATCGATTAGTGCCAACACTGGTATGTATGTTCATCTGTGCCCTCATAATTAGCTCCTTAACTACTTATTAGAACTGGACAAATGAGGTATCGTTAGAAGCCTCTTGATCGTCCGCTGGTTATAGGCTATAATGACGTGCCACTGAATCTAATGTGGCGCCCTCTAGCCGACATAAAGTACTGTATTAAAAAATAAATTTGAGATAAATATGCCGTGTTTGGTATCATTGGAAAGAGCGTTACTTGTACATTTAAAAAATATATATATCATTTTCTTGTGACTTTGTCCGTATTTATTCGGTAATTGTGATAATTCTATGGTACCTATTTAAAATATACTTTGCAAAATTAATATTATAGAGGCACCAAAACATTTTAAATTAAAAAAAGTGAAAACTAAAACCCAACTACGACAAAAAACGACGCTGAAAAAGTATAAAACAAGTTTCAGTTAGTCACGCGTTGTTAATGTGTTATGGTACATTTCTACGTAACGTGTGACTACGGCTTTTGAAACTTGTTTCATACTTTTCAGCGTCGTTTATTGTCGTATAGTAGTTGGGTTTTAGTTTTCACTTTTTTTTTTCAAATAATTATAAATGAAGTTTAAAGCTTAAACTACGTCACTGTCGCCACTTGCTTTTCTTTCATTACAATATAAACTGAAGTTGTCATAATCTTTACATAGCGCATAGTATAAAATGAAGTCGCTTCCGCTATCTGTTCGCTTAGATCTTTTAAACTACTCAAGGGATTATAGCGCAGTTTTCAGTAATAGATAGAATGATCCAATTGGAAGGTTTGTGTAATACTTGTATATTATAGCAGAGGAAATCTAAGATTATTAAAAACATCCGTATGAATTCGGGGCGGGTCGCTAGTATATGTCACTCAAGCTGTCAAAGTAATGGTCGAATGCTGTTCCATCACATCAGCTGCTTAAAGCTGTAAGGTAGTGCTATTAATTATTCTGTGGTAAGGTATAAGATTTTACCTAAAATGTAACTGAAACATTTCTCATAGATCGCTTTATCGCCGCTACAGGTACCTATGCTATTTCCGAATCTTGTACGCACCCGATTTCTCCGGTTTTTAACCGACTTCCAAAAAGCAGGAGGTTCTATGTTCCACTGTATGTTTTTTTTTTTTTTTTTTTTTTTATGTATGTTCACCGATTACTCCGTCAGTTGTGGACCGATTTTGAAAAAAAAAATTGTATTCGAAAGGGTATGCTTCCGAGGTGGTCCCATTGCCAGCATATCAGGATCTGATGATGGGATCCTAGGGAAATCGAGGGAAACCCTCATTTTTTATAGGCACATACTATGTTTTTCGTATATTTTCTGAAGTTACACCGGTATTTGCGTCTGGTAGTCATCATTTTATGATGATGAGCTGATGATGTAAGGTACAACTCCTTAACGGTTAGGAGTTGGAGGATAAATCTTTAAATATCACATGTACATATGTTACCTTTAGTCGTATTCTTTCAAATTATTTAGGTAAGCTGATGATGGAAGGTGGAAGGTACAACTCCTCAACGGTTAGGAGTTGGAGGATAATTCTTTCAATTTCATACGTATCTAAAGACCTTCAGTCGTATACTTTCAAGTTATTTAGGTGAGCTGATGATAGAAGGTTAAACTCTTCAACAGTTAGGGATTAGAGGATGATTTTAATATTACACGTACGTATAGACCTTAATTTTGAATTCTTGATGATGAAATTTGATGAAATAGTTCAACTTACTACTTACCTACGATTGTTTGCACTAAAAACTGAAAAATAAAAACTTTTTATAAAAAAAAACCGACTTCCAAAAAACATCCAACGAAAACTCTCTGCCAAAAAAACACATAAAAGCGTAAAATAAACTGGTTCTTCATAAATTGCCTATACCTAATTCTTTATTCATTTAAATAGTAGTATTATAATGTGTGCTAGGTACCTAAAATCTGTTTTCGTTGGATGTTTTTTGGAAGTCGTTTTTTTTTTATAATTATTTATACCTGACTAGCTGAGTCCCGCGGTGCTACCCGCGGTTATTGTCGTACCGCGGGTGACGGCGCGGGGCGAAGCTAGTCAAAAAAGTAGCCTAAGATACTCCTTATATCATCAGCTACCTATCAGTGAAATTCCCGTCAAAATCCGTCCAGCCATTCCAGATATTAGCCAGAACAAACAGACAAAAATTTAAAAAAATACATTTATGGTATATGTACCGTGTATAAATACAAATATGCATTTAGTAAAAAGCGGTTATTTTAATACTAGCTTTTACACGGGGCTTCGCTCATGCAGACTTTGATCCCCTGATTTACCCCCTTAGGGGTGGAATTTCAAAAAATCCTTTCTTAGTGCTCACTTACGTTATATGTATAAAGAACCTACATGCAAAATTTCGGAATTCGAGGTTCAGCGGTTTGGGCTATGGCTGTGCCTTGATCTCTGGGTATGTCAGTCAGTCAGTCACCTTCCTCTTTTATACATATAGATCAGTATAGATTACAAACAGACACTCCAATTTTATTTATTTGTATAGATAAATTAATAGTAGCGTGTCTATTACGACTATGTAGTTTTCATACATGTATTCAACTACAACTTCCAATATATTTATCGACCTTGAAAACTTTTTTCCAACACAAATACGTTAATTGGCTGGCAGGGTTTAGACTGGTCTTCCACCGGAACCAGCTTCCATAACGATCACCAATAAGTATGATTCTATAGAACTTTACCTCAAAAATGTACTTATTTGTACATGTATGACCGTGGGAGAGCCACTCTTCGGCATGAATGGGCCGGCTCGACCGGAGTGATACCACGGCCTCACAGAAAACCGAGTGAGTGAGGATACCGGAGGCCCATATTTTCCGCGATAAGATAACCGACATACACGCGAACGGAGCCGCGGGCAACCACTAGTGAGCTATAAATAAATCGAAATTAACGTTTTAACCTTGACCGCGAGAATATTCAATATATGTATGTATATTGTAGATATATCATTGACACAAACTGGTTTGGTTTGCATAAAAAACAAACCTGTTTCTTTTTAATTTTCAAACAAACGAATGAAGTGTTTTCAAAGTATTCATTTAATGGTTTGCTGGCGGGTAATCCCCCGTTTTAGGTTATGTTAATTTACGGAAGAATATTTAGTTCTTTTTCACCGACTTCAAAAAAAGGAGGAGGTTCTCAATTCTACTATTTTTTTAATGTTTATTACCTCATAACTTTCGACTGGGTGAACCGATTTTGATGATTCTTTTTTGGTTTGAAAGCTGGTGCTTCCCGTGTGGTCCCATTTTAATTTGGTCCAGATTGAAGTCGGTTTTTTTTTGTTAAAATTTTATAATAAGTATCGTAGTGTAAACATTACATTTTTCTACACACAAATGTACAAGAAAAATTGCAAGTCACTAACTTAATATTTTAGTATTTCTATAACAAAATTATCCACACTTTCAAATTGAGTTTTGCATACTCGTACTAACTTCACTTTTATAATGGGTTTTAAATAATATAAATAAATAATAGATTGAAAATTTTAACAAATACTCACCACACCACATAACGGACCACACGGGAAGCACCAGTTTTCAAATAAAAAAAGAATTATCAAAATCGGTTCACCCAGTCGAAAGTTCAGAGGTAACAAACATAAAATATACAGTCGAATTGAGAACCTCCTCCTTTTTTGAAGTCGATTAAAAATAGGATAAAATGGAAACAAAATAGCTCAGCTGTTTACGATTACATCAAGATATTGCCAGCCTTTAACACTCCACTACTGGTCTAGGTCACATAGGTTACATTCTTTCTGAGGAAAGCCTCAGAAATAATGTGTTGGGCTTACGGTACGGTACGGTATTATACCGTGCTGTCTGCAATTGATGCATGAACTAAACACTATACAATACGTTTATATTAGGTGTTTCACCTATGGATCTTCCAACTATGGATACGAAGTACCCAAGATCCAATAAAAAATAAAAACTGAATTTCAATTTCCAAAGGTAATCCACTTTTGGCCTAGTGGTTTAAGCGGTCGTCACGCCGCTTCAAGTATGAGCAGTGCGCGTGCAGTAGCGCCAAGTGTTGTGGATTCAAATCCCACAAGGAACAACACTGTGTGATCCACAAATTGTTGTTCTGAGTCTGAGTGTTCTTTGTGTCTGTTTCATGAATGTTTGTAAAGTAAAGGCTGTCTTTGAGCGAGTCTTTCCATGCGAGAGTTGTCTTTAAAAATAACTAAGTCTAGAAAGTTTTTTTTTGTAATTGTTAAAGTGGCTGTCGTCTTATGTGGTCACTAATACATCTAAACTTCAGGTAAATTACCCTTTGTAGTTTAAGACAAACAAATAGCGTAATCGCATTGTAATGAATAAATGTACAAACAACCTTGAATCATTAATGGTGATTTAAAATGTTTTAAAAAAATAATTGCCGTGAATTTGGTATTCTAAACATCTACATGTTTCTTCGGGGACCTCCCGTGATTTCTTAGACACAATTACTTTATGATGGCGTTACGCATTGCGCTTGCGCGTTTAAAAGTACCTATCAAGTCTTACATGGATATGAAATATATTCTAGGCGCTGAGCCACTTTATTATTATATAAGAAGCATTTTACCCCTTACTCGGTATCTTTATTGGTGGGTGCTTTTATGAGGATAGGGGAACCGGTGGAAGCACCCATCAATAGTTAACTGGAATCGGATAGAATCGGGTACACTCGTAACTTTGCTTAGATTATTTATTATAGTGCCTAGACCTGAGATAAAATTTCTTCATTAGATACTGTTCAGTCATCTCACCAATGGAGCGATCACTTTGTGATACTTGAGATGTCTTACGGCCCATAGATAAGGCATTCAATCACTAACCTAATTCATTGGCGAGAAGAATGAACCACGGCGTTCCACCGTGTTCTTAATCTAAACTAAATTCATCAAGCACTTACTGGAGTGTGTGGCTTCCGTGTTCTCGGCGTTCCAAGAGATCTCTTGGGCAGCTTCTTCTCTGCGTCGTCACACAAACATGCTCCAAGTGCTGTATATCTTTCAAGGTATTCGAATCACAATAAACTCGTATCAGTTCTCACGGATATTCGAATTACAACTCACTCGCTTCAGCTATCGCGGAACGCGCCTACAAACTCGCGAGTCCAACCAGACCTAACAAAACGGTAAATCACTAAAGGGACCGGGTCGATGCTTAATTAGCTTAATATCAATTAAATTTCGGTTCTCAAATCAACAATCGTCGACCGTTCACAACACGCGTCTTTTTCGTACTTACTTTATTAATTTCAAACGTCAAAACGTCAAACAAAAAAAAGTGACAATCAAAATGTTGCCATTATAATGTCGTTCGAAATCCAACAGTCACCCGCTCGAACAGGTCCGTACCTGTTCCCTAATCTACAGGCAGGCGAGATAACGTTGCTACCGCTCGTTTGATAACTGAGTCCCCAACAAGAACCTCTGCGGACCGGGGGGTCCCATCCTTACCATGGAACAAGTTAACAATGCGCCCCCGGCGCCAACGCAGTGGCGGTAGGTTAGCATCCTTAACCAGCACGAGGTCACCAACATAAGGGGGACTAGTTTTGTTAGTCCACTTAAGGCGCTGTTGCAGAATGTGCAGATATTCTAGAGACCAACGTTTCCAAAAATTCTGGGAAAACTGCTGCAACATCTGATACCGAGACAACCGAAACAATTTCACATCTTCGAACGGGTGTTCGGGCAGCGCGTTAAGTGGCTGACCAATTAAGAAATGGCCTGGAGTCAACGCCTCCAGGTCATTTGGATCCGAGCTGAGCGGACACAACGGTCGCGAGTTGAGAACGGCTTCGATCTTAAAGGTATCTAAAAGGTAGTAGAGCCACGCTGATTTCAGCACGAACGGGCCGGCTCGACCGGGGCGGTACTACCCTCGCACAGAAAATCAACGTAAAATGACAGCGTTCGTGCTGTCGTGTTTCGTTGGTGAGTGCGAGACCGGAGGCCCAATTAGTCTAGTCAACAAGTTCCATACTTGTTGACTAGACTAAAAGATGCACAAGCATCACTAGGCCGCCATAGTGTGGGTCGCCATGCTGCATTGTTGAAATCGCAATGAGTATGGTGGCCACCACTCGTGGATTCTGCTTATGCTTTCCATCAGGCAGAGTAGAGTCATTTTGGAGGTCTAAACATAAAAAAAAAAAAAAAAAAAAAAAAAAAAAAAAAAAAATCTTACAAAACAACGTCGCGAGTTCCTCAAATGTCAGCGCGGTCTGACCTACAATACGCCCTAAATGCGTCTTAGCTGACTTTACTACGGCTTCAAAAATCCCGCCCCAGTGGGGGCAACCTGGTGGACTGAAGGTCCATTGTATACCCCGACGGGAGAGGGCTGTTCCAATATCCACTTTGTTTTCATTTAAAAACTTAACTACATCTCGTAAGTATCGTTCTGCACCTACGAAGTTGGTTCCGTTATCGGAACGAATCAGTGCTGGCAGTCCCCTTCGGGAAACGAATCTGTCCAAGCACGCTATAAAGGCTTCCGTCGTGAGGTCAGCAACGAGCTCGAGATGTACCGCCTTTGTGGATAAACAGACGAACACACAAAGGTACGCCTTGTACAGTTTCGCGTTCCGCAGCCGCGAGCTTTTTACTAAAAATGGGCCCGCAAAGTCTGTACCAACACCCGCCCATGGCCTAGCCTCATTCACCCTATCAGCGGGTAGATCCCCCATGTGAGGCTGCATCGTGGCAGCCTTGCTCCGATAACAAGGCATGCACCGAAACACGATGTTCCGTATGGTACGACGCCCAGACAAAATCCAAAACTCCCTCTGGAGTGTAGCCAACAAGGCGTTACAACCTGCATGAGCGTTTTTAACATGCCGATCAGTCACCAACAACTCAACCAACTGCCCTTCCTTGGGGAGCAGTAGGGGGTGACGAGCCGAATACGGCAGATTCGCATTGCGCAATCTTCCTCCTACCCGAAGCAACCCGGCCGAATCTATAAACGGGTTGAGACGCGCGACAGCACCCTTCAATTTCGAACGCCCAGTTCGTAGACTCGCCAAGGCAGGCAGTGAGACGTTATTAATCTCCGTGAGCGAGGAGAATATCCTTGTCCAATCCTTCAGCAACTCCTCTGAGAGGTGGGTATCCCAGTCTAGCTGCGCCGTCCATAACCGCTGCATGAAACATTTTAACAAAAATGTGAATGGAGCGATCCAACCGTTCGGGTCGAACGTTCTCGCAATCGTTGATAGCACAGTTCTCTTCGTCCAGGTCTTCGGGATGTCCAGAACCACTCGATAGTTGAACACATCCTGGACTGGCCGATATTGTATGCCGAGCACTGACAGCATATTAGGGTTGTCAGGATTTTCAAAGACGTGCGGATCCTGCTGGAACTCATCCGTTAACCCCTCCACCAACTCAGGAGAATTGGACATCCATTTCCGCAACTCATATCCTCCACGCTTTAAAAGCTGAATGAGCTCGTCCCGGCGAGCAAGCGCTTCCTCGACACTGGCTGCCCCTGAGCAGACATCATCTACATAAAGATCCTGCTCCAGGATGGCAGCAGCCCTAGGGTAGTTTAAGCGGTCCCGTACCGCTAACTCCCGCAGTGTACGAATCGCGAGGAAGGGACTAGAACGCAAACCGTACGTGTTTGTGTTCAACTCGAAAACCTTTATTGGTTCGTGGGGCGACTCACGCCATAGCATCAGCTGATACCTCCTGTCTTCCGGATGAATCACCGTTTGTCTGAACATCATCCTTATGTCAGCAACAAAAACCACCTGGTGTTTCCGAAAGCTCGTGAGGATATCCGACACGTCCCGACTCAACTTCGGTCCCGAATGCAAACATTGGTTCAGGGACATATCGTTCGAAGTTGGAGCAGACCCATCAAACACTACTCTAATCTTTCCAGTAGGGGCTTTAGGACAGCATGATGTGGAAGGAAGCAATGATCCTCGGATCTCCAATCCACACGCGACACAGACATGTGTCCCAAAGATTTATACTCCCCCATGAAGTCCACGTATTTGGACTTAAATACAGTATCCCGAGCCATACGACGCTCCATCGACAACAATCGAGTCTCGGCTGTCTTACGAGATTCACCCAACAGTGGTCTATTTGCCCTGAAGGGGAGCCGAGTTACAAACCGACCAGAACGAAGGCGGCCAGTATTATTCTGGTAAAACAACTCGCACTCCTCTTCGTCTGGGTCTACTCGACGCGCTGTGGGGGGCTCCTCGACCTCCCAAAACCTTTGCATCGTCTCGGATAATGCTGAACCTACGAGTATACCATCCGACTCAATAGGTCTAACCATAGGTAATACCGGTCCCATTATCGCATTATAGCCCGAGCAACCGGGCATATCAGTGCCGTGGTAGGGATCCCATGGTCCCTCGTAAGTGCCCCTCCAGTCGCGGCGCTCTACTTGACGCCGTCCACCGATAGGGGGGGTGCGGTGATCCAACCGAGGGCGTTCTAGTGGTCGGCGGCGAGTGCGATGACACCCGAGGCGGCGTTCTAACTAACCGCTCCGTACTCGAGGGTCCATCCGCACACCCGCCCGTGCCAGCTCCAGCTGACCCACTGGCCTGCCAATAGGTCGGGGAACCGCGCGCGATGTTGGCCTGAACATCGCCCCCAGCATCTTCCCTATGAGGGCCCTGGTCCCGTGGACCCAGGTTCCAAGTCCGGCCCTGTGTACGTGACTCCATCTGTCCCTGAGTCCGGCCCTGTCCATCTGCATGATGTTGGCCGGGCCTATTCATGCAGAGCAACTCAAGATGGCGGCCTCCACAAAACTTACACATTGCAAATCGAGCGCAATCCCTTGCTAAATGGGGACCCAGACACAAAAAACACCAGCCACGTTGCTTGGTGATCTGGCGTCGCCCCTGGACTCTCTGGTCCCTAAATCTAAGACAGGCGGCCACACTATGGCCATCCTGTTTACAATACAGGCAGGCATCCTGTACAGGTGTTGAGGCACCCATGTGTCCATACAACTGCCTTGGCCCTCTCTGCGGAAGTCCCCTCCTCACAGGGCTCCGAGTAGCCTTCTGTGATTCCGCAGCGGGCTTCGAGAACGAACTCATGTTCTCTGCCCTCCGCCACTCTTCCTCCAAAAACTGCATAAGTTGGGAAGAGGTGGGCAAGTTGTCTGCACCCTGACCGTGATGCTGCTCAAACCTGGTCTGCACGTCGACTGGCAGCCGGGACAGTACTATGTATACTAACATGTTAGACCATTCTTCAACCGGCAAGCCTAAATTTCCTAATGCCCTAGTGACACTCAACACCGGGTTCAACACTTCTGCCTGTATGGCAGAGACCCGAGTCACTGAAGGGATGCTAAACAGCCTCTTGAGCTGAGCATCAACCAGCCTTCTCTTGTTGTGGTAGCGCCTTACCAACATTTGACGGGCGATCTCATAATTGTCCTCGGTCACCGTCAAATGGGCTACCAGTTCCCTAGGCTCTCCCTTCAGAGCTGAAATCAGTTGTGCCATCTTATAGGCCTTAGGTAAATCGTCCCTTAAGTGGACCAAACTGTCAAATAAATTGATGAAGCTGACCCACTCACCGAGCTCTCCATCAAAGCTGGGTAGTTGTATCTGAGGCAGTTTTGATACAACCCCGCGAGAGTGTGGGCCTTCCACAACTTCTTCATCACAGCCAGTTCTGCGCTGGCGCTTTATTTCTGCTATGCGCTGCTGAATGTCATCAACAATTGAGAGGCACTGGTCAACATCAGCCTCAATCGCGGACCTTATCTAATCGCTGACCTTCTCCTCCTCAAAGGCCTTGGTAAGCGCTTCCATCATAACCTCCAGCCGGGCCGGCGCATCCAAAGCTCGAGCCAACAGTGCATCTTGTCTATCTGGTCGGCCTAGGAGGCCTTGAACCGATGTAAACCATCTCAATTCTGTGCTAATCTTAGCCCGGTACAATGAGAACGACATAGCGGCAAAACGATACTTACAAGTTACAATATTTTATGTATGTAATAAACTATTTATTTAAACACTATTAGGAACTTTATATAAAACACTATTAAGTGCTTGTGCAGTAACTTAATCTCAGATGTATATCTACCTACAAGTTTCACTTTATCAATGCCCACTAACAATAAGTTAATTTTATTAAAAATAATTGAATTTATGCTTCACTAAACAATATTATTCTAGTAATAATGTTTCTGGGCTAGCAAAATCTAATTGTATTAGACTAATATATTTGACCAATTGTCCCAAACAATTAATATTTAATATTAAGTTTTACAATTCAACCAATAACCAAATGTGTGATTGGGTGAACATATTGGACCAACTGTCCCAACAATCAATATCAAGTATGCAATATAGTTCAAACTAGCAAACAACCAGTAAAATAAGTTTTACAATTAATCTTAATTAAATGTGTGACCTACCTACATTCAATCATTATGCCAATAAATTGTTTTAAATACTTATTTAAACAACTATATCAGTGGAATCAAAGATATGTGGACAGTGGAACAGTATAGTTACCTACCTAACAACGAGATATTACCTTCTGAGTGCACTGCGGCGTGCCCAGAGGTTAACCACGCTTCTGCTACCAAAATGTTCAGTCCTCTCACCAATGGAGCGATCACTTTGTGATACTTGAGATGTCTTACGGCCCATAGATAAGGCATTCAATCACTAACCTAATTCATTGGCGAGAAGAATGAACCACGGCGCTCCACCGTGTTCTTAATCTAAACTAAATTCATCAAGCACTTACTGGAGTGCGTGGCTTCCGTGTTCTCGGCGTTCCAAGAGATCTCTTGGGTAGCTTCTTCTCTGCGTCGTCACACAAACATGCTCCAAGTGCTGTATATCTTTCAAGGTATTCGAATCACAATAAACTCGTATCAGTTCTCACGAATATTCGAATTACAACTCACTCGCTTCAGCTGTCGCGGAACGCGCCTACAAACTCGCGAGTCCAACCAGACCTAACAAAACGGTAAATCACTAAAGGGACCGGGTCGATGCTTAATTAGCTTAATATCAATTAAATTTCGGTTCTCAAAACAACAATCGTCGACCGTTCACAACACGCGTCTTTTTCGTACTTACTTTATTAACGTCAAACAAAAAAAAGTGACAATCAAAATGTTGCCATTATAATGTCGTTTGAAATCCAACAGATACTTTAAAATGTCTTTTGACATAAAAATATTTAAATAAGTTGGAACGTTAAAGTGAAATAATCCCATTATATCCCATAATAAAGACCATGACACGACAGAAAGGATGCAGGTCTTTTTGACTGCCATAAAAATAATATTAAGGGAATGGTGTATTGTATGAATTGTATCAACCTATCGCCGTCCACTGCTGACCGAAGGTCTCCCCCAAGGAGCGCCATCTATCCCGGTCTTAGGCAGCCCGCATCCATCCATCCGCCGCCAGCCATTTTCTTCAAATCATTGGTCAAGCCACAGGGCGCCCTACACTACTTTTGTCTATCTCTAATCATGGAATGGTGTTATCATGCGAAAAACATATTTACATACATAGACGAAAAAATAAATACCCGTGATATCTTACTACACCCCCTCCTCCCTTGTGACATTTCATGATTTTTGTAGAAAGCCTCACGTGATTAATGGACGGCCCCTTTAAGGAAGAACTATTCGTAGAACCAAACAGGTTTTTAAAAAAGTGTCAGTCCGTAGAACTGACACCCAAAAAACCATTATATGTTTTATTATTACCTCTATAAGTACATCAGCACGTACCAATCTAAGTGTTTAATATGAATTATGTATTTGTTTTTATAGGTAAATTATTGAGCAATTTTAGATTTGAATAGCCAGTCTTTTTACCGTTTATAAAATTAGCACCTGTGTACAAATTTGCATATTTTCTGCATTAATAACATAAATCAACTTACTCTTAATTACATGTTTTTATCTATCACAGTTTATCACAGAATAGTTTACAGCTTTATTAGATAATTATGAAAACTTTGTAGCTCGCAGATCTTTTTCTTCTTTGAAATAAATGAAACCTAATTTCGAATTGATTCGTAAACTTTAAAAAACTAAAGTAACTGCTTAACTTAGGTTATTGGATGATGTACGAGTAATCTTTTCCATTAATTACATAAAGGCATAGCAAATGGAAGATTACGAATAATAATTGAATTAGGTCTGTTAAAAAAAAAAAGAGGGATTTCTTCCTAGTGCGGGAGTTGTCTTTAAAAAAATAATAATAATAATATGCATGTATTACACATAAACCTTCCTCTTGAGTCACTCTGTCTATTAGTGAAAACTGCATTAAAATCCGTTGAGTAGTTTAAAAGACCTAAGAGAACAGACAGCAGCAGTGATTTCATTGTAACATGTAACATTATGTAAAGATGAAAATTACTTCCCTCTCGACTGCGAGAGCATTTAACGTTGTGATTGGTGAAGATTTCAATGGAAACAAATTGCAACGACGAACGCAATCACCTTAATGATTTTGTTGATATGAATTACACACATACCAAGCACGTGGGAATATACGGTTACGAGTAGCGAAAACTCGATAATCTTATTCGAGTATCCTAATGTTCTCATCGTGTCATTAAATATGGAACCTAATGATGTTTTTTGTTATTTTTACGTTCGTTGCTTTGTGTTTTTCGGCGTTTATTCAGCCAAACAAAGGCTTAAATAAACAAATTATTTTGAGGAAAATTTGTACCATTGACATTGTTGCGTAGCCAAATGAAAACTTCTTTAAATAATATACAATACTTTAGTGAAGAATCAAGATCATTGTCGATTCGCTAGTCTGTAAGGTAGTAGAGCCACGCTGATTTCAGCACGGTTCGGCCGGCTCGACCGAGGCGGTACTACCCTCGCACAGAAAATCAACGTTAAATGACAGCGTTCGTGCTATCGTGTTTCGTTGGTGAGTGCGATACCAGAGGCCCAATGATGCAGAAGCATCACTAGGCAGCCATGGTGTGGGTCGCCATGGTGTGGGTCGCCATGCTGTCTGCATTAGCAATGAATATGGTGACCACCGCTCTTGAATTTGCTTATGCTTTTATTTTTATTTATCTTATTATCTTATCTATCTTTTATTTATCAGGCAGAGTAGTCATTTTTCAGGGCCAAACATAAAAAAAGCCAATCTGGAAACATTTTAGGCATAGACATTCCATATTTAAGAAATCAAGACATGTACTCTACAGCTTATGATAATTATTTTATCATCCCGGTGTTTGTTAAGACCTTATTCCAATTACCTTTAGTCAGCCGCAATGTAACTATAACCAGTATTTATCCATCCATAAAAAAAGAAATTTGCTTGAAACGCAAACCCATCATGAGCCATTGAAGGTCACAACACTATTACAACCATCAATAAAGTGCAAAAAGTATTGTTTCCACCGCACAATAGGCCACGTCCATTGTTGAATGAATTGAAAGCCATAAGGCTTGATTCACATGTACACACAGCGATTAAACGATGCTAGAAGCGTTACTGAAGGTAATTAAACAGTACCTACATCGTTTTATATTAAATACATGTACAAATAATGGCAACGTTATATCCTTTTGGTTACTACATATTTATGTGTATGTACTTACAACGTGGACCAATGTTCTATAAGTTATGTGATACTACATCATGTGAAAGATACATGTAGTTGGGAACAGGTACACCTAGTACACTGAATCGTTACAAAAAAAAAAGATGTTGTGAGTCAGCTAATGTTATAAGGAGTTGTTATATGGTGTGAAATATATTATTGGGTAACTTAGGCTACATCTATTTTCGAACAGTATCCGTCCCGTGGGACGAGCAAAGTACAACAACAATCGCGGGTAACACCGCGGGGCGCGGCTCATTTTGATTAGTCTAGTATTGTAAAACAACACTTTTTAAGAATTGTAATTGCAAAAATTATTCTTTTTGTTATTGTTCCGGTAAACTTACTATCACTTGTTTACATACTATGCACTGAAGCAGTCCATTGTTCTTTCATAGCTAAGATATTTAAAGACAAGCATTCTTCTAAAATTAAATAAATTACTCTAATTACCATAAGCGTCTCTAGCCCGTGTGCAATAATTTATTCTAGCGCCCTAAGAGCAGCGAGCTTCAGTAAGAGGGCAGATTATTTAAAAGTGCCGCGGCTAACACTGCTGCGCCCACGTTGGTAACAATGGCTATGTGAGATGTCTTCGGGACAATATTATTATCAAATAAATAAAACACTGGGAAATTATATCAAGAACAAATATTTATGTTAACTATACTATATATTATAAGAAAATGTATTAGAAGAAAAGGTAAAATATATCAAATTGTAAAACATCATTAACCATGGATAAACTGTAATTAAAATTAGAGACAACAAGATAAATTAAAATAGGAAGAAACAAAATAAAGTTTGGAAGAATATTGTGGAGTAAAATAGGAAGTAAAAAATTGAAGCCTTATATTATAAATGTAGCATAACAAGAGAAGTAGAAAATTGGAAATAGGAAACATATAGAAGTAAATAAAGAGAAACTGTATATAATACAAGAAAAGATAGAATTCAAATATTTAAATGTGTAAAAATAATCATAGTAAACAAGACAAAATAGTAACAGTACCGGGAATATTACCCGACGAACCACATAAATAAAAGACGACAATATTAAATACCCAGAATGACAAGGTCCTGTCTCTTCATGGACGGGGAAAAGCAGAGAGGTCTACAGACCTCACAAAAAAAAAAAAAAAAAAGGCCCTGAGACGCCCCTGCTAGTTACAGTATTCCACCCTAAATTTTACTCCGCGATGAGCTTTTCTTGAATAATAGCCTCTACAGTTGCCTAGTTCTGTAGTTCATTCCGTGTACATCCCTGTAGTTCTTACATTATTACATAGTAAAACCATAGGTGTCTCTAAATAAAAAAGAAATTATAACAATGTTTAATTAGTTTTTCGCATACAATATAATAAGGGTGATTACACTCTGTATTTTTAATCCGTCACCATACAGACAGATTTATACTCTATTTAAAAATAGTATATTGCATAAAGTGGACCAAATGTAAAAAAAAATACTCAAACCTATAAAGTCATGCTACACGATATTGATGAAGTAATAATTTATTAGCATTCGAACATGCAAACACAAAAAAGTTAGGGCATATTCAGATGACGAGCATTGAATGTGCGTTTATTAAAACGCGGATTAAAGCTGAGGCAGACTGCTAACAGGTTGGGTCCGGATGTCGTAATAACAGCAGTTCCCGGGTTCCTCCCATCTCAGGCGCAGAGTTGCACACCATGTGGTTTTAGTCGGTCCGATTCCGGTACACTACCCCGCCGCAAACCCTGGTGGGGTGACGGGGATTCCACACGTAAAAAATATACTGCTAAAAGGTTGGGGGACCCGGCATGAACATCTTGTTATTTTCATCAAAGTAGCTCTATGAATATATTTTGCTATTTGCAAGAATAATATAATTTAGACTACTTATAATTATAAGTCTTGCATCCACAGCTCCTTAGTAATTAGTCTCTGATATTTGTAAAAAAATTACATATCCTACACACCCACTCTCCCTCTCATGCATATGTCAGAAACTCACTTCAGTATTCCCAAAGGGGCAGACGCCCACATGTTGCCGACTATAATTTGATGCCACTCATGTGATAATAACACACACACATCTATTGTTGTTATACTATACATAGTTCACCCACCACAATGAAAATGTTACAAGCAACTAAAATTGAATGTGGCCAGTGGGTTTTAAACTGAATTTTGGAGGGCGACTGTCAGCCACTTCCTACTTCGCCAAGTGTTGTGGATTGACAACACTTTGTGTGATCCACAATTGTTGTTCTGAGTCTGGGTGTTCTTGGTGGGCATTTCATGTATGTTTGTAAGGTCCCCCGCGACACAGGTTTTTTTTTTTTTAATAAACTCCCGCACTAGGAATAAATCCTGTGTCGCGGGGGACTTTACAAACATACATGAAACGGACCCAAAGAACACCCAGACTCAGAACAACAATTTGTGGATCACACAAAGTGTTGTCCTACTTGGGATTTGAACCCACGACACTTGGCGAAGTAGGAAACGGCGTGGTGACCGTTAAACCACTAGGCCAAACGTACAGTCAAATATATTCCTAGTACGGAAGATGTTTTAAAAAATAAAAATATAGCAGTGTTCGTATTTTACCGGACACTAAAGCGTGCTCAGGCGACAAGGTGCGGCGGCTCATACATTAATGTTTTATTGTATAAAGTTATATTTCCAGCTAATAATAATAATAATAAATCTCTTTATTGTACACCAGCTTATGAAATTACAAGGTAAACTTAAAACTAATATGAAGTATGTACAAGTGGCGGCCTTATCGCTCCAAGGCAATATCTTACAGGCAACCATGGGATGGAAAGAAGAGGGATGAAAAAGTATATGGTAGTGCCTGGTGTATTTTTGGTGGAAAGGAAAGTAAAATGCTAATGTTCATCTAAAAACTACTAACCACGAATTGTATAATGAACACTTACGACAACAGTATCCACTAACTTTAGTTGTCGATGATAGCTAGTCCCTGTCTAAAGTTCTGTGCTGGTTTCAATGGTCGGATGCTTAAACCGGGATATCCTTGGAATCTCTAGTTATTCAACCTCAAGTTATTACTACCTCTCTAACACGTTATTAAATCATATTTTGTAGAGTTACCATCATACGCGTTTCTGTCAAGACTGTCTGGACATACATACATACATACATATAACATTATCATTTTATTTGATAAAGACGTTTCTGCTAATAACAAATTGCGACCACAAAAATATAGATTATGACTCACATCGCGCAATTAATTTTAATAGCAATATTCAAAGAAGATGATGTGAAGTGTACGTTGGCCTCGAATACATTATGGGTTTTTACTACTACTACAGTATAAACATGTCTCTCTTGTTAAAAGTCGAATGGTTATTTAACACGTATGTGACGAGGATTGTACATTTCATAGCTTTAAATTTATGTAAATGGCTGTGAACTATTACAGTTGCCAAAGTCATATCGACTGGTATGTATTGATTCGTTACACTCTCGCAAATATTTGGTAAATTATCGTCGTCCACTTGGAAACAAGCGGTTGTCCCGTGTGGAATTAAATCGTGGTGTCAATAGTCTTACATCAGATTATGTACAAGAACCATTTAGCTTCATTCAATAGTGAGGTACTCGGGCGACGCTAACCGTGACTTTGATTTTAATAAAAAATATTTTTAAAACATTGTGAACTGTGCCAGTTCGTTACTTGTTAAATATGTTTCACTTTTGAGAAGGTGTGTCATTTTTTTTTCTATTATGTGCTAAATGTTCGATACCTGGATTGAAACGGGTGCTTCTTATTGTGTGTATTTACTGTTAAGTGGACGATATGTGGAGTTGACTGAGGATGGTAATTATTATTTTTGCTATTTCGTTTTGATTGTAACTTTGAATATACAATTTGTTACACTTTTGGATTTAAAGTTTGTGAAAATAAATCTTAACTCTGAATACATAAGGAGTGCTTTACCTCGATATTCCAAAAACGTTACATTTTAAATTTCAAAAGATTTAAGACTTGTTCCCCTTCGGAACATTTATAGTTATACATAGTCACATGATAAGCTAGTAGTTTAAATGACTAAACTCCGGTATCACGAAGAATGGTAGTGGTACTAATAAACTTACTAAATGGAAAGAGGCGATCATGGAATATTTGAAAATATAATATAGTTTCTATCGAGTATTTACGGGACTTAACACTTCTAACTACTTAGACTTGTCCAAGACCGGGATAATTTACGCGTAGTTGACCTTTTTACCCGGTACTTACGCGATAAACACATCTAACTACTTAGACTTGTCCAAGACCGGGATAATTTACAAGTAGTTGACCTATTTACTCAGTACCTACTTACGGGACTAAACACTTCTAACTACCTACTTAGACTTTTCCAAGACCGGGATAAATTACGCGTAGTTGACCTTTTTACCCTGTACTTACGGGACTTAACACATCTGACTACTTAGACTTGCTCAAGACCGGGATAAATTAGGCGTAGTTGACCTTTTACCCAGTACTTACGGGACTATGCATTTCTGTATTAGGTCAAGACTGGGATAGTTGACGCGTAGTTGACCTTCGTTCAGCAGTGGACGGCTTAAGCTAGTGTTTATGTTGAACAACCTATCGTCTGTTAGCAAATCAGCGTATTTTTACTTACTCTAAGTTAAACACTTTCTGGTTTCTATAACATCGATCATTCATTAGCCGTGGCGATGACGTAAATTGTTACGTTTCGTGAGTTAATTAAAAGTAAACCATGTTACCTATATTATACTCTAAGAAAAACATTGTAAGGAATACATGGCATGTATACATATAAATAAAATTGAAGTATCTGTTTGTAATTTCAAATAAACAGCTTTTCCTTATGAAAGTATATATAAAAATATTATTTTGTTGTAATGTAAGTACCGGTGTATCTATGGATAGGTCTTCAAAAATGATATTGAGGTTTTTAATATCATTTTTTTTCTAAACTGAATAGATTGCGCGAGAGACACTTCCAAAGTGGTAAAATTTATGTCCCCCCCCCCTGTAACTTCTAAAATAAGAGCATGATAAATCTAAAAAAAATATATGATGTACATTACCATGCAAACTTCCACCGAAAATTGGTTTGAACGAAATCTAGTAAGTAGTTTTTTTTTAATACGTCATAAATCGTAAACTGCAATTTACCTTTCATTCAATCAAAACAAATATAAAAAAACAAAAATATGTTACTTGCTGCTGCGGAACCCTTCATGGGCGAGTCCGACTCGCACTTGTTTTTTTATGGTATTGGCGGGCAAACGAGCAGACGTAACAAAAACAACATTTCGACGGGACTTTCACCTGCAGATAGCTGATGATACAAGGAGTTACTTGGCTACTTTTATTTTAGACTAGCTTCGCCCTGCGGTGTTACCGGTAGTTGTTATTGTGAAGGTACAACATCAACCGCGGGTAAAACCGCGGTGCGAAGCTAGTACAGCATAGATAATTTAGTTGTGGTGACGTAACTTTCGGAGTACCAACACTTGACCTTCTACGTTAGTTGGAATTCTTCTAGGTTTTTGGTATGAACGTGGGCGGGTGTCATATTGACTTTGCTGAGCATCATAGCAAGTGTTATCAATATATTGTAAATTGGTAATGCCATATCTTAAAATGATCGTTGTATGAATAGCGTAGATTACTGTATCTATACTTATAATAAAAATGTAACAGGTCCAATTCTGTACATTAAAGATATTTGAAATTTTTTTTTTGGAGGGCTCTCTATTATCGATACTGAAGCCAAAACTGTATTTTTTTTTCATTTTTGTCTGTCTGTCGTCTGTATCTTGGCCGCGCATCACGCCGAAACTACTGAATGGATTCAAATGAAACTTGGCATGATTTGAGTTCATTCTACGAGGTAGGACATAGGATACTTTTTATCCCGAAATTCAGCACGGGTTCCTGGAGAGAGGGGATGAAAGTCAAAATATGTACTTAGTTGTAATTCAATAACACAAATATTACAAAACATCTCGGAAAATATCTATACTATCACACTATCACATCACACTAATATTTAAAGGCGAAAGTTTGTGTGTATGTTTGTTACTTCTTCACGTAAAAACTACCGAACGGATTTGGATGAAACTTTACAGCTTTACAGTAATATAGCTTATACATCAGAATAACACATAGGCTACTATTTCCCGCGATAACCGACATGTACGCGGGCGGAGCCGCGGGCAACCACTAGTAATTAATATACCTTTTATTTTGTTATAAATTTTCTTATATTTTTTATATTTATCTTATATTTAAATTGTTATAAAAATTATATAAATATAATGATTTATATTCATATAATTTTTATAACAATTAATTATACATACATAATACACATACATTATACATACATATTAATAATAAACATTATAATATATTTCTCAATTGAGTAGTCTAAAACAGTGACGTCACAAGTTTGTATTTAGTAAATTTTCATGCAAAGGTATAGTTTTGACAGATGATAAAAAGTAACTAATGTGACTAAGGTGTTAGCTACCCTATTATTGGTGATAGTCGTTCGCATGATGTGGTATTTCTATGAAAGAATTGCACTGCCCGGATAGTGTAGTGATTTGGGCGGTCGCCACGTGCGTCGCCACGGTTTTCTACTGCGCCGAGTGATGTGAGTTCAACCCCCACATGGTGTGGTCCACAAAGAGTTTGGTTTTTCTTTGCGTCAGTTTCATGAATGTTCGTCAAGGACACAAACATACATGTCTACATGGGATATATTATTTTCCCAATGCAGGAATTGTCTATGTAGAAAAGAAAGAATTCGACGATAGTTTGCCTGCCTGCCTTAGTTGTTTCATATATCTATCGTTTTATTTATGGGAATTTTAACTATCTACAAACATTTTGTTTTGAAAGAAAGAAAGATAAGAAGAAAAATAAGAATAACATGTTATACAACTTAATGAGCAGTTTATAACTTCCTTCTTTATGTATATTACCAACTAGCTGACCCGTGCCCACTTCGTTGGGCGGTAAACATTTATTTCTCCGACTTACTTTGCGAATCCGGCTACCATGAAAAAGTCTTTCCACTTTTCGGGTTATTATATATCCTATGTCACCCACAAATAACGTAGCCTTCTATTCGTAAAATAATTTTTGAAATGGGTTCAGTAGATCCAGAGAGAGGGGGTAACCCCTACAACGTCACAAACTTTACCTCTTTATATAATAGTATAGATTAACGCTGCTGCTGACAAAGTTAAGTCGAAAAATATTATTTTAGACTAACTCCGCTACTTACTGCTAGTAACTTGGCTACTTTTGTAGCCTAAGTAACTCCTTATTATCATCAGCTACCTGCCAGTGAAGGTCTCAGTAAAACCACCACTCTTGGATTCTGCTTGTGCATGCTTTACTTCCATCAGGCAGAGTAGAGTCACATTGGCAGGTCATACAAAAAAAATAAAAAAGAATCGATCTAGCCATTCTAGGGATTGGCCGGAACTAACATACAGACAGGTACACATTTTAAAAATTGTTTTTTTATGTAAGTGCCGTATAAACTTTTATATGCATTTAGTGAAAATCGGTTAGTTTGAAATCACAAACAAACACTTTAATTTTATTTATTTGTATACATCAGGGATGTTGCGGATGTCGATTTTTTCACATCCGCGGATGTGAATGCGGATGCGGATTTTTGAAGTCTCACATCCGCGGATGCGGATGCGGATACAGATGTTTAAAATTTTACATAAATATAATAAATTAATGACGAACTTAAACAATAATAAAATAATTATTAACATGTTTATAGTTGAAAATTAGTGTATAATGCTTCAATTTTTTTACCTTTACTTACTAACTTTCGTATTAGTAAGTGAAATTAAAAATAGGAGCCTTATACTTAATAAAGAATAATATTATTTCTGATTCAAGGCGGTTACGCAAATAATATCTTAAATACCTCTCTATGAACACGCCACCATTTAAGAATACTTTTTTATAGTGCGATAAGAAGATAATTCCTAAGCATAGGATTCGGACGAAACTTGATGTCCCTGGTCCTAGTTGTTACATATCCTTTTCCATGGAATCAGTCGAATGACTGATTCCATGGAAAAGGATATGTAACAATCATAGTTAAAAGAATGAGAAATCATTCTTTTAACTCCTTCGGAATTGGCATTAAGAGAAACGAAAACGTCATTCTCAGTATTTTTCATCATCAAAATTTCATCTTTCTTCTTCTTTTCTTTAATAACCAGTGTAAAAAAAATTGTGCTTCAAGCGAGGAACTAAGTATGTGGGTGGAATAATAAAGAATATTGTTTTAGAATGATAAACTTTATCTACAATAAAACGTATTCCCGGTGTAACATAACGACATTTATCTGTGAATGTTAATTTAATAAGCTGAGCTAAGACCAATATAAAGATTTCTCAATAAACAATTATTTAGACACAATGATCACTGTATCACAAAAACACTGATATCTATATATACGATAGGTAATCCACAGCGCAAACAAGCACATATTGATTTATTTACAAGAAACAAATGATGCACCACCCACAACAAACGCGTCCGATCTCGGCACCAAATTTTTCGCTCTCATTGGTCATTGACACGTGCGAACAGCACGTGCTATTTGCTGAGCCCCGCTCAATTTCTTCCTTGTCACAACTTGTATCACATTCGCATCCGCATGAAAATCCGCATTGATAATTGCGGATACGGATGCGAATGCAGATGTCAAAATCTATGCGGAAGCTCCGCATTTGCGGATGCGGATACGAATATTCGCAACATCCCTGGTATAGATATGTGTATAGATGTGGCTAAACGTAAATTGAAATTTTGACAAATGGTTACTCTAGCTGGGTAAATCATGAAATAAGACGTTTTCATGTAATTGTACATACTGAGTCATACACTTTGCCATTTCATAGCAGAAAACTGATTGGTACTTGATTTTACTTTAAAGCGTGAATGAAAAATAGACCTTACTTCATTCTAATAAATCTGAAAGTCGGAAATTATGCGCTTGCTCCTCTACCAGATGATACCACTTCACATAAGTTATTTATGCAGCGTTCAAAGCAAAACAATTTCAAAGTAATTGTCCACATTTTTTAGAGTTGAACATTTGAACATATTTATGAAAACATAACATTTATTTGCAAGAAATAGTACATTTGAAGGAAAACACGTCTGTATTAAATGCTGATCACATTTAAATTATCATAAAACCTTAATAGTAAGAGAGCTACTGAACCTTTCGATCAACGGTGTGTCTGTAATGTATATTGCGTTGATTTAGATGCTCCCGACGATTTAATGTTATTTATGACTAATAATGAGAAGTTTGTCTGGTGTTCTCAGACACATTTTTACTTGCAATCCAGTGCTATTTGTCTCCTCGCCTGTCAAGGAAATATGCTAGCCAGCACCGCCGGTCATTGTCCCTACTTTCTTTAAATCGCTCAGACAAACATATATATGAATTACAACTTTACAGAATAAAATTTATTTACATTGATGATGTAATTGAAGAAATGTGTGGCTTTCTGTTCGCCTGGCAGGTACTAGTGCTCATCGGAATCGCCTGTCATTTTGTTTTTGAACTTCTTAATGAATGAACTAAATCCTATAAAAAATTCAGCCTTACAGGAACAAGTTTTTTTTTCTCATTTTTTTACACTTTCAAAACCATGAAAGATGATGATGTGCAGGGCTGAGGCCTGCCAGGCGATGGTTACGTACTTAGCACGTTATGAATCATCACTACAAGAGTTTCTAGCCTTACAGACACCGTTGGTCGAAAGGTTCAGTAGCTCTTGGTCCATAAGCTATGCATGTAGCTATCATGTGACGTGGGATTTACAATACAGCGTGGTACCACCCCGATTACTCCCGTAAGTGCCGAAAGAGCTAACTAATTGAGCAAATTACGCAGAACAGCAGCACTGTTTTTTTTATGTACTAGGCGGGCAAACGAGCAGACGTATCGCCTGATGGTAAGCGATTACCGCCGTGGACACTTGCAACACCAGCGGTGTCACAAGTGCGTTGCCGGCCTTTGGGGGATGGGGAGGAGGATGAGAAGGGGTATGGGCCTCCGGTATCCTCACTCACTCGGTGAAACACAGCGCAAGCGCTATTTCACACCGGTATTCTGTGAGGCCGTGGTATCACTTCGGCCGAGACGGCCCATTCATGCCGAAGCGTGGCACTCCCACGGTAAAATAAACTGTTATTAAGAGAAGAAAAACTTAAAACTAACTCTAAACAAATTCATATATCAAGCGTGGTATAGAATACCAAAACCTGCTTTCGAATTAAAGACCTATGTCCTAATAGTGCACTACTAAAGGTTGTTTATGTAACTAACTTGTAAAACCAAAACTAAAGTTCTAAAATAAAGGAACGTTTTTTCCTTTCATTATACTTGAGAGATCTAATCTAATTTATAGTACCTGTCTAATAACATTTGTTGTCTATATAGAACTAGATGACCCCTGCAACCTCGTCCGCGTCTCTTATTGGCTTATTGCCCGTTGTTATGTTCCGAGGCTTCAATGAAAGACTCTTCAGGATTGACTTGATTTATTACAGATCACGGGTTCACAAGTATATTCAGTGTAGTTGCTTAGCACTCCAGAATCATCTGTCTGCCTATAGTGAGCCAACCTCAAAAGATAGACATATGCTATCCGGGACTTTTTTATAGATCTTTTAAAAGAGAACCATTCTATCATCATTGTTTTCCTTGAATTTGAACCGTTTACTCAGCGCACGGAATGGAAGCTCTCAAAAGGAAAAAAAAACAACCGTTATTGCAACATTTCACTGATACTCCACTCCTTTTGGTTGTAGCGTGATGATGTATAAGCCTTCTTCGATAACTGGATTATCTAACAGTGAAAGACTATATACTATACTTTAATCCTTTTGGAGATTTACAACCATATTTATAGTTAATATATTGATCTTGTAAACTTTGAATGAAGTTACGTAAGTCTAAGCTGAATAACTCTAAATTCTTCAGTGTATCGTCGACTCGTCGTTTATTGATATCTCCTTCAACGTCCCATGACATCAAATAACCAATAATATGCCTCTTTTAACAGTCAAACATCCGTCCTCCTTTAACAAACTGCCTCTGTGGCACAGTGGTAGTGTATGCGACCGCTGTGCTTGAGATCTCGGATTCGATTCCTGGGTCAGACCAAATGTTTGTATGTTATGCAAATATTTGTTTTAGAGTTTGAGTGTTTTCTATGTATAATTATAATTACAAAAAAAAGTATATACATATGTATTTATATCAGTTGTCTAGTACCCATAACACAAGCTCTGCTTACCTTGGGACTAGATGGCATTGTGTGTTAGTTGTCAGAAATATTTATTTATTTATTATTTACATAATGACCCATTCCAGAATCAACACAAAAGAAATAAAGACATTGAATTAAATGCTGGTGTTTGTCCAACAATAATAATAATATAAGCTTTACCTACATTTAAAATGCGAAGAAGATAAGATAAGGTTGCCAATCTTTTATAGCATTTATATACGTACTAGAACTTATTTCAATATCTCCATGGGTACGAAGTTGTAGTAACAAGTTAAATAAGGCTGGATCCCGTGACGATTGTAGTTAATTTTATATCGCTGCTTGTGTCATATTAATTGGTTTTGATTAGTTAGCCATAAAATAAATAAGTGGATATACCACGCGACTATTATGCCTTCTTATAAGTCCTTGATTAACAAATACAATCTTTTTGCTACTATAATAAAAATAAAAAGTATTACTATGATACTATTCAAACTAGTAGCGTTCGTGTATTACGAATTATTAATATCACACCACGCCAATGCCAAGCTTGACATGCTAGTCACGAAGGACAATCTTAGTTTCTGGTTTTATAATATACCGAAAACAAGCTAAGTAGACAACTTAGTCAAACGTTGTTACGAAGTGTGTAAATTCTGTCTAGGATCGTTTTAAGAGCGTTAACACCAAATATTACATAGTAAATGTATAACATTATTTGCCCTGACCAACTGATTCATAAATCGTTTGGACTATATAATGGCAGATGACACTTTTTATGTTATAAGCACCCACTAAAGGATTTTTCAGAAATTAAAAGGGTAAAATGACAGCAGTCGTGTTTCGATGGTGAGTGCGAGACCGGAGGCCCAAAGATCCAGAAGCATCTCAATAGGCCGCGATAGTGTGGGTCGCCAGGCTACATTTTTGCATTACTTTAATTCTGCTCACGATTTCCATCAGACAGAGTAGACTCATAACCAGGCCTTTATATAAAATACAGTTGAAATGTTTTAGTGTAAGAACTAAAATTATATGTATGAATATAGATAATAATCTTGTTATTCATTATGGTGACTATGAATACCGAGTGCCTCAATTTTTAACTATGCCATGAGTGTTGTAAGAGCCGGCTAAAGGAGCAAACTAGCTAGACAATAACCCTCCTTTGGCTTTGCCGTAGTCGGGTAAAAATACTGCCGTGGGAGAGCCACGCTTCGGCATGAATGGGTTGGCTCGACCGGAGTGAAACCACGGCCTTACAGAAAACCTGTGTTGAAACAGCGCTTGCGCTGTGTTTCACCGAGTGAATGAGGATACCGGAGGCTCATACTTACATACCCCTCCCTCCATCCCCATCCACCAAAGGCCGGCAACGCACTCGTGACGCCTTTGGTGTTGCGGGTGTCCATGGGCGGCGGTAATCGCTTACCATCTGGTGATACGCTTGCTCGTTTGCCGCCTATGCCATAAAAAAATGAAGACAAACTAGAAACAAGTTCTTTACTGTCTGGCCAGTGTGATATAGTAAGTAGGTCAAAAACCTCCTTTCTAATAAGAGGCTTATGATTAGGCTGTTATTGATAATGTATTGCTCATAGCCCAGTTGCACTCGGTGATTAGAAACAATCACCGAGGGTAAGCAACGACGGCGCGGTCAGTACCTGGATGGGTGACCGCTGGTGGCATGATGCCATGAGCTTCTCCGTGATTAAGCAGTCGATCCCTGTTGTTATCGTAGGATAACAGTCGTGAAGCTTAGTTGGGAGGCCTTTGGGCGGCTTAAAAACATCCACCGGCTAGATAACGTGGCTACGACGTTGTGTTGCCAGTCCCCAACCCGCACTCGACCAGCGTGGGGACGTATGGCCTTAACCCTCTCCTGAGAGGAGACCCAAGCCCAGCAGTGGGACGTTATGAGTTGTTGATGATGATGATTATTGATGAAATGTCTTGTTCTCATGAATTCAGTCTTATATCATCTAGTAAATGTATCCTGCAACATTTGAACACCAATCACTTTCGCAGAAGGCAGCAGATGGAAGGACTGGCTCCTCGCATCCTTACTCCTGGGAGCAGTCGTCGGTGGTTGGGCAGCGTTGCGAGCCGGTCGTGCCAGCCGCACCCAGGTCCAGAGGATGTTACGGGACATGGAACAGCTGCGGAAGGCAGAGATTACTCTCAACGAATTGCAGGTCGAGTTAGAGAAGGCACGCTTAGAACAGGTTGGTGAAATCACTTATCTGGGCTTTTTTCCCAAACTAGGTTGGGGTCAGCTTCTTTAAGCCTACTACAATATGGCTGAACAACCCAATATCGAAGTTCTTTAGAAAGATTAGAAGTAGAAAGATTAAAGAGAAAACTGACCTTTACGGGTACGATTGGCAAAGATGTCCGTCTAGCAACCGGGACCGATGGCTTAACGTGCTCTTCAAGGCACGGAGGAGTCTCAATGTGTCAAGAAATGCATGACTCCATAGACTAACATGGCTAGGATTGGCTAACTGTGTAAAGTGTTATCAATGTGTTGCCACTGAGCCATGAGTCCCCAATGAAAACACTGTAACTAGTTCATAAAAATATGATTACCTATTTTTAAACGAATCACGGATTTTCAAAAAAAGTGTAATTTTTCTGAAGAGTATTGATTTTACTTATCCCAGCGTTTCAACGTCAAAAAAAATTGAACTGTCCCTCAAACGATTTTGAACTTTACATGCAGGGGGATAATGCGTGGGATGAAATGTGATTAGATACAGCCGCCCTTAAATCATCTGTAACTGAGATTTTTAAGATAAGAGTTAGGTTTTTTACCCGACTACGGCAACGCCAAAGGAACCCTCCTTTGGCTTTGGCGTATTCGTAATGTAAAAGAAATTAATATTAAAACGGCACCAAAACATTTCAATAAAATAAAAAATTGAAACAAGTTTAAAAAGCGGTAGTCACGGTTAGTTTTATGGTGCGTTTTTATGTAACGAGTGACTACGGCTTTTCAAACTTGTTTCATACTTTTTCAGCGTCGTTTTTGGATTGGGTTTGAGTTTTTACTTTTTTTTTAGTAGCTCTTTTCTTGAAGGTCGTAGAAAGACTGTAAAACGAGGAACATTTAGGAGAATTTTACATAGATTACTCTGTTTCCAGGAAAGTGTGACGACGGAGAAAAAGAATTTAGAAAAGAAATTAAGAGAAGCAGGTGACACACCATTGTTGAATTCAGCCTCTTCAGATTTGGAGGTGATACAGCTCAAAGCAGAAATCGAGGTAATTTATAAATGGACCATGCTGAAAATCCTTCTAAATAAACGCTTAAAAGAATACGTACCTAATATCTGCATAGTACAATGCAATATTTGCATGAATGTGGTACAAAGTTCTTCGAACATGTTCGTAGTAGATACTTATGAACAGTCATTTGCTATAATTTACTGTTGTTTATAGTTTTTATTATTATCATGATGACAATCTCACAAGCTGCCCGCCCCGATTTCGTTCACTAATTCACTTTAAACATTTACACTATGTACTTGCTTCGGCAGTAGATATGCTAAAATCGGAACGATACAGAGAACATTTGCACCATATAAATACCTATTAGTGGTCGAAATTCGACCATAATTCATTTTTTTAGTTTTCTCCATTCTTCCGTCATATAAATTTTAACTGTGAAAAATTTCATAGTATTTGTAAAAAGTAGGTAGATGTAGGTAGATATTAGGAGCGTATTATTTATATGTACTTGGCAGGGAATATCTTTCAAATAATAATAATAAATAAATAAATAAATATTTCAGACATCTAACACACAACGCCATCTGGTCCCAAGCTAAGCAGAGCTTGTGTTATGGGTACTAGACAACTGATACAAATACATATATACTAAATTTTTTTGTAAATACATACATATTATACATAGAAAACACCCAAACTCCGAAACAAATATTTGTAGATCATACAAACACTTGGTCCGACCCGGGAATCGAACCCGAGACCTCATGATCAGCAGTCGTACACGCCAACCGCGAGACCAACGAGGCAGTCAGGCAAATATTTCGGACATTTAACACACAACGCTATCTAGTCCCAAGCTAAGCAGAGCTTGTGTTATGGGTACTAGACAACTGATATAAATACATATATACTTTTTTTTTGTTGTAAATACATACATATTATACATAGAAAACAGCCAAACTCCGAAACAAATATTTGCAGATCATACAAACATTTGGTCCGACCCGGGAATCGAACCCGAGACCTCCTGCACAGCAGTCGCACACGCTACCACTGCGCCACAGAGGCAGTTAACTAAACTAACTAACTAAAATGATAAAAATGAAGCTAATGCTAAGTAGGTACTCACATACGGTTTTACTCGATCGAGCAAACATGTCCAGTAAGAACCACGGCACGGGCTTTTGTCCACACATTCAGCATTGATCGATCGAGTGACGCATATTTTGGCTCGCCGTTCAGTATTCATCTATAATTCTATCGAGCCGGCTCGATGCGAGCCTTCGAGTTGTGAATTTCGCGGTCCACACGTTAATTTTTACTCCTGTTGAAGTAAAACTATCGAGTAATACCGTATGTGAGTACGCACCATAAGAAGATGACGCAACATAAAGAGTCATCACACTCGCATTTGAATCGTAAATGTAGATTTGGTCGTTTGCTCCCGTAGGACTTGCTAAAGATATCGACGTTTTCCTCCACAGATGCTTCGAGCAGAACTACGTCGCGCTGAAGGTGAACTAGAAGATAGATGTTGGGCACCTCCACCGGGGCTACAGCAATGGCTTCAGTTAACTCATGAAGTAGAGAACAGATCGTACTTGCGCAAGAAGCAGCAAGCAGACATGCAGTTGCAGCAGGCGAGGGAAGCAGTGAGTATGATTGTTCATTCTTCTTAAGTTTGGTAATTTATCTTTTCTAGTGAAGCCACTGTAGAAAGTTTTTTAAATAATAAGCATTAACAATATTTTTTTCATTAAGGAATCTACTACTACTGTTGTTCGTTTTTATTTAAATAAGTCCTTTGTACAATAAATAGAGCATAACTTGTGTCTATTACTGGTCACCAAAAATATATTTATTGAAATCGATTATTTATTTATTTTCGTGAATTAATTATTATTTATGAAAATAAATAAATAAACTCAAACCATGAGTAGGTACTTTAAAGCTAAGTTAAAAAAAATCTTCAACTAAATTTTGTCAAACTGTTTACCGTATATGAAAAAATAAATAAATGTGATCGAAGTTATCCTTTCATGTATTGTTGTTGATTTATAAACAAAAAATTTACTAAAACCAAAAACCTATTTCAAGAACTGGACCAAATTGAAATAGTACCACACGAGAAGCACCAGCTTTCAAATAAAAAAAGAATCATCAAATTATGTTCACCCAGTCGAAAGTTCTGAGATAACAAACGTAAAAAAAATATACAGTCGAATTGAGAAACTCCTACTTTTTTGAAGACGGTTAGAAATGAAAATAATCTATATTTGCAATAACATAGTTGTTCTGTTGTTTTAGTGCGAGAAACTACGCAAGAAGCGTTCGAGTTTAGTGGGCGCTTTCGTGTCTACCCACGGCAAGTCGATCGATGATGTCGACCGGTCCATTGTGGAGGCGCGCACAGCCCTCAACGAGGTCACGCATGAGTTACAGGTAATTTTACTACATCATCGGCAACCCATTGCAGTCCACCGCTCGACATAGGCCTCTCCCATTACACGCTACTCTGATCGATTGTGACCAATTTTGGGCTTCTCACATCCAACTCTTACGCGCAAGTCGTCACTCCACCTGGCCATATATTACTCACGATACTCAGAGCCCGCGGCTCCGCCCTGATATATGCCGGTTATCGCGGCAAATAGTAGCCTATGTGTACTCCGCCTCTGCGAGTGTGATGACTCTTTAGCTTTTTATACACGAACACGTCAAAGCAATATATAAATGAACATTTTTATCATTTGAAAGATATTCCTTGCCAAGTTACCTACAACCTACCAAGAGCTTGTGCGAATAAAAAACATTTCAACTGAGTAAAATGGGTTAGCAAATATCGGGGATTTTATTTTTTACTCGTTTTTTTTAGTATGAAACTAAGAAGTATTGTACCATTTTACAATCCTGATTAAATGCGCCAACTTTTAATGGCACTTGCCAAGGCACTTTAGTACATTTTTTTTAAAAGTCGACAAATTTTTAAAATTTTAAATTTATAGTTAAACAAATACTCTTAATTCTAGGAAACTTGGTTAAATGTGTCATTATTTTTAACTGTGATTCTAGAAATGTTATTTAGAATTTCGGTTACAAAGTTTAAATGAACAAAAATAATAAAAATTAACCACAATAACCGAAAAATGGTTACAGTTTGACCAAATTTTTAGGTTTTTCTTAAATGCCCATAATTTTCAAACTGCATGGGATAGTTTTTTTTTTTTTTTTTCTCATGATGGTTACAATCAATCCTGTCGCCCCGTTTCGGCTTGACATTGAGTTCTGGGACACCCTGTATTGTTGAGTCCGATCACCAGGGTTACGTTCCTACAGGAAGCCCGGCCCATAGATGTGAGCTAGACAATCGCAAACCAGCCCACCTGGTGAACGGATCTCAACTGAGGTGCTTCACCTCGTTAAAATATATTTCATTCTTACCTTGTGTAGGCAGCGTCGATATCTGATGCGGTGAGGGGCGCCCCTGTAACGATGTCCACGCAGTTCCGTACACTACACAAGATTCTGTTTAACAATTCAAACTACTTCACTCCTACGAAAGCCGGGGAAGGTTCCCGAATCTTTACTTAACACCCGGTATGAACACTTCGATCCTACGAGGGCCGAGGATAATTCCCTTTTATTGTTATGAACGGCTGCAAAACCTCATTTAACAATTAATTAATAGCATATCAAAACGCGGTGGCCAAAACAATATCACACCGGAACCTAAATTACAATCAAAATTACGGCACCGACCGTTTTCGACTTGTTCTCGAGAATTCTATTATCCGAGTCAAGTGACATTTTACAACTGTCACATATGACAAATCCTAGTGTTGCCATTACAATCTACATTTATTACCATCGGTATCGAACATAATTATATAGTTTTCACTTCTATCGGCAGTCCCCAAACACTGCCCCGCCTTTTTTTAAACTAAAATGACATTTGTGTAGATTCTTCTTAAAACAGTCAATCAGTATTCTTCAATATGAAGCTTGATCCATTTTAATTAAAGAACTTACACTTACACGTTACCAGAAACACTGAAAAATTATTTACCTTTATGTACATTTTATAACAAAAAAATAGATTTAATGGAGTAATGGATTTCTGAATTGAGTTAAAAAATTCATATAAAAGCTAGCCTATGGAAAAATCTAGTATTTTAATCTGTATTGGGGAACCAGCAATTGTATTGTATGTATATTTTCTATATTTATTTACAGGAACGTATGACCAGGTGGAAGCAAATTGAGCGTCTCTGCGGTTTTAATATTATCAACAACAACGGCCTACAGTTCCTCGAGACCACGCTCTACAGGAATGCTAACGGACGACCTACCGGACGAGGTATCCTTATTTGCTACATTACTTACACGCACTACATAATTATGATGAAATTTTTTACCTGTTGATCCCTAAAATTTTGACAGATTAGACTATGTCACACGGTTGAAATGCTTAATTATAGTAGTAATTTTTTTATGGAATAGTTGCAAACGAGCAGACGTATCACCTGATGGTAAGCGATTACCGCCACCTGGGAGGGGTTGGGGTATGGGCCTCCGGTATCCACACTCACTCGTAGGCGTGGCGTGGCTCTCCCACGGTAGAAATCATAATAAACTGTTATAAATGTTCCTGATTCCAAAAATTAGTACTACCCAAGTTTTATTCTTCATTAAAAACTGAAGTGCGGTGGATGCTTTAAGACGTCGTTAGTGTCTCAAGCACATTTTTGAATGACGCTTTAAAAACGTCCTTGGCGGTCAATAAGTACAATAACCATCAGCGAATTTGTCACACATTTTGTCATATCGCTCGTTCGTTCGGCCTCTTGCGGTCCTCAGCTGAACGAAGGCCTCCCCCCATCCACTGCCAGCCATTTTCGTCAAGTCGTCATCCCCTATGTCATACGAAAAATAATAAACTAGCTTGCGTTTAACTAGGCTTCTGTATACCTTGTCCAGACTATCCCTTGCAGTTTTTTCGGCATAAAAACAATTTGTATTTGATCGGCTTTATTTGACCGAAGTAAGTATTTATTTTATTTTACAATTTTATGTAAACGCACAGCTGGAAATAGAACTCGAATAAAAGGAATGACATGATGAGGATCAATTACAAGTTTCAACAAATATCCAAATGACAACATTTAAAAAAAAATACTATCCTAAGGTTTTTTCTTAATATTTAAATGGTTTTATTGTTTTATGTGTAAATAAAAGAAAAAAAACTTTTAAGCCATTGGAGTCGTGGGCAGACGCGTATAAACTTACCACACTAAACGAAAATATCACAGACTTCTAAAAATAACATTCCAAGTTCTACAGACAGATTTCCTTAATTCCCAGGTCGTATGAGCAGTTCACAAGATGACCTGAGCATCGGCGATGACACGTCCTTGTGTGGTTCAGGTAAGAACTGCGACGAACTGCCCGGCTTCCACGATCATGTCGACTAGGACACGTAGGATCGAATTGAAGTATGTGCGTTTATAGTGGACACACTCTAAAAGCTTCTACAGACGACTAATGGGACCAAATTATTATAAATTGAATATAATAACTTGAATCCTTTATTGTTTATGTAATGATACACTAAATTATTTAATGTATTGAAAGTTCTTAAAACAAATGTATAATCAAAATTGGTTTATGTACATTACACAGCTAATAATCGATATCATCACATCACAATCATAAACAATATATCTACTTTTCTTATGTGTACTGTCAAATTAGCCACCTCCGCAGACCCTTTTAGAAAAAGCAGTTTCCATTCTAAACAACGAAAAATGTGAAATAAAATTTAACAAATAACAATTTGTTGAGTTTTTAGATTTAAAACATCATATACTAATGTTGAAAAGGAATCAAACAGCAGAAGGGGTATTCTGCATGACAAGTTTAAATCCTCGTATTAATGATGAGCGCGACACAGGATTTATTCCTAGTGCGGGAGTTGTCTCTAAAAAAAAAAATTAACAAACCCAACAAACACAGAACACCAACCTAAAATGCCTGCATTTGTATTGTAGTGTCTCGTTGATGAGTTCAAGACCGGAGGCCTAATGATGAAGAAGCATCTCAATAGGCCGCTATGTTGTGGGTCGCCATGCTGCATTGTTGCATTGTCTGCACTCGCAATGACTTTCCATCAGGCAGAGTAGAGTTACATTGGCTCATATATATATATATATATAAATTACACAACAAAAGAGTAACTAAAAAAAAGCAAATCAAAAGAGCATGTTCATCGACAAAATGGTTGTTAGCAAATATATCTTTCCGAAGCTTAGCTTACTATTGTTTGGTATCTTCATATTTGACTTTCCAATGTATCCATGCTAGTTGTCTTTTATTTTGCATAGTTTTACAAAATACTAAAAGTTCCACCCCACCGATTTCAGACTTAATTTATTGTGTTTGAACTTTGCCTATTTAAAAAAATTTGCAAACCGAGTTTCACTTTTTTTAGTCGATTACTGTGCAACACTATAAACGCCCATACTTCATTATCGCAATATCTGTGAAATAGATTCTGTCATTTTGTTTTGACGTTTTAGTTGCTTTCTGTTTGTTATATAATGTGAAAAACTCGCTGTGGAGCCCATGTTATATATAAAGATAAAATAACATTTAAATATTCATATTTGAATCTCAATAAAAGATTCTAATAAATAAATGTTTACTGTGGCAGCTTCTTTTTTTGTAGTTAGTAGAAAATACACAAACGAAAGTACTAAAACACAGTCATAGTGAACGAATGTTATTTGGAACAATATCTAGACAGAAATCAGTTTTTAGTAATTTGTTGAAATTAGAAGTCTTTAAAAATGATTCTTCAGTTGAATAATAATACTGTCACAAAATACTGTTAACTATTTATGCTCTTACGTTGAATAGTTTATACATTTCTTTGAATTGAAAAATCTTTTTTTGGTATTTTTCTCAATATGTGATAATATTAACTTAGTATTAAAAATAACAAAGTTTGCTTAATTTAAAAATATTAATTAATATCTAATTAAGTACCTAAAATTATAAAAAGAGTGCTCAAAGTTTAAATCATATAAACAGCGATTGGTTTCTGTACTTAAAGGATTATTCTATACATAGTTGGTTATTTTAGTCGATTATTAAATTGCATAATGATAACTAACTTTTATGTTACCTGATATTTAATTAAATTCGTACCTTACTCTTTTTAGACCCATCAGATTTTTTATCTTACTTAGATTGTAAACAGTCTTTGCTTAAAATCATTTATATCTACACATCGATTTTTTGTTCGATCATCAATAAGATAGTCACATTTTAGTCGGGTTCCTGATATAATCCTAATTTTATCAATATAGTGACATTAATACTAAGTCTACAATATTTTATTTATTATTTCTAGTTATAAGTATCAGTTGTATGTATTTGTTTTATTTAATAAATCATATATTTTGAAAATATGTCTCGTCACAATCCGTAGGAAGCTTTCAGGCATTACTGTTAAGGTATTATTTGTTAGATAAAACATATTCATTTAAGAAAGCATGTATGAAATAATACAAATTTTAGCTTTATACATAATATCTCTTATCGGTGTGCGTTTTCCTTATTTTCCTTTTCCTATGCATGATTTTTAACTAATATTTTAATTTTATATTACCCTTTCATCAATAATAAAACTGCACTAGAACTACAAAAAACTTTCAAAATACGTTAATAGCTTATAATGACAAAATATGTCAAATAATCTGCTTGTTAGAATATGTATTGTATACTTATAAAGTACATATTTATAAATTGGTAGACATTGCTTTCATTTGGTTATGACTTATTTAGTAGATTATTAAGTTGATTTTGAATTATTTTGCACGTTTGAAAGCTTTTGAACGATTGTGAATTTGTTTTATTTTGCCGCCACTTTCCACTCCTGCCATCCGTCAGTGTTGCCAGATTTTCCTTTTAAATATTTTCTATTAGTTGTGCTTGATCAGTGTTTAATAGCAACATTTTTATTCCGCACCTTTACAGGTAAGTCATTGTTATGTATAAATAAATAGATAACCCACTAGTGCTTATTGTAGTAGTTCATTAATCCCTTGTATTATTTCATACATGCTTGTAAAATTACAAAACACGCTTTACCATCAATATTATATTCGATTTTTAAGAAAACTCTTTGATTGCGCTGAACTATTTTTTTACTGTATTATTTTATTGAAAATAGCTGCGGACAACTTTTTGTGGCGCGAAGACTCGTCAGGCAGTGAAGCTGACTCCCCACATTATCCTCTGGACCTGAGACTCGCTGAGGCAAGGTAGGTATATTATTGTTAAAATTCTTTGATAGTTAATTTATTTATTTTGGCAATTTTTTTATAACATCTTAATTTGTTTTATATTAAAATTCAATTTGTTATATAGATTACAGTTGGAAGAACGCCTCGCCCAGGAAGCCCGAGAGAGGTGGCAGGATGAAAAACAGGATCGATTTGAGCGACGAGCCGAAGAGAAACGAGCAGCTTTAGATGAAAGGAGAGTCAGAGCTTCCTACAACGACTTACGTAAGAGTCCAGCCGTCGAACAGACTAGGGAGCAAGTCCAGTTCATCCTAGGGGGTGATAAGTTAGTATGATTACTTTTAAATGAACTATACAATGTTAACATACAGTTAATTAGTCGTCATTCGTTTTGGACACTCGTTAGGCATCTCACAATTAGCTTCTTAGAGCATATATACCTGGAGGGGCATCAGAACGGGCGGAAAGCGTGATCGGAGTAGAGATAGAGAGAGACTGAGTTTGGATAGTGTCTGTTCTCTCATGCAAGCTTCTGATTGGTTGGTGTATTTCCCGCCAAATCAGTCATGCAAATTTGTATGTGCGTTCATCAATCAGAATAAATAATGATCAGCAGTCGCACACGCCAACCGCGAGACCAACGAGGCAGTCAAATCAGAAGCTTGCATGAGAGAGATAGACACTACCCAAACTCAGTCTCTCTCTCTCTCTCTACTCCGATAACGCTTTCCGCCCGTTCGGCTGCTCCTCAAGGTATATATTCTCTAAGATTAGCTCCGATTTGAATATACTTATTGGTTATCGCTCCTAATATCTGCAATTATCATAACCATAATTTAATTTTCAGTACCAATTGGACAGGTGAAGCAGAGTTAACTCGCGCTATACACTCATCTTCTCAACCGACGTTACGAGCCTCCCTGCGGGGGGCCCCGCTCCCTCCCCCTCGGCGGGCAGGCCCCCTGGGGCCGGTGGGGGCGGGGGCGGTGGGGAGTGCGGGGGCCCCGCCCGGTCCCGCGCCCATGATGCGCTCGCGCAGTACGGACGGCGTGGCCCTGGCTACGCAAGCGATGGACGACCCAAGACCCCCGCCTAGAGCCCCCTTTATTAAGCAGAAGACGCTCTCTGAGGGTAAGATTTTGAAGGAATTACACTTCACTGGCACTCGTTTAGACATCACGATATCTATATTTACTTCCCTACTTCATGTCAAAATCTATGTGTACTTAAATTAAACGTTTTGATTTTTTACACGCATTAATTTTGAGTATGCCTTAAAACTAACAACACTTAATCAGAATTTCTCAACAAAATATTCCTAATATAGGTGCTACAGTTTACTAAACTTACATATTTCTAAATTCAAATCATACAGTAAATTGTACTGTACTTTTAGTGTGATTTATGACATAGTACTGCGATTCCAGACGCACCAACACCATCCAGCAACACACCCCCCGAGGAAGAATCAACAGATTCCTCGTTAATGGATGACGAAGGTGTCCCTAAACCCCGCAAGCGCCGGCTCCATCTGCCATTTGGCAAGAAGACTAAAACACCGGCGTGACAATCACCTCTACAGGTTGCATAATATTACAATAAAATAACACTATTGCAGGACGAAGCGAACTTTAGGAAAGGTTAGTAGAAATTGTGTACAAACGGAAATAGTATATTTCTTTTGAATTGACATTACAAACCTATATTGTATATTGCACTTGTTTTAGTATTGTTGTAAAATATTTTTGTAAAATAATGTTCTTGGACACGATTTTAGTTTCTATGGGGCATTTCACGTCAAGCGGACAACGAAAAAAAAATGAGGTCGTGAATTTTGTTTATACTCTGGTCAGTTATACTTCTAGGAGACGTGGATGTGTACACACAATATTTTTTTCGTATGATGTTTTATTGCTGAGTTATGAGCATTTAAAAATTTACTGAAAATGAATTCTGTTATTTTTGGATATTTATTATTTGCATCAATTAATTTGTATAAAAAACTAAAAAGTATTGTTTCCTATAGTTAAATAGTTGAAATTTTGTTTTTTTTAATCGAATTCTAAATTTGATTTTTTTTTTACGTATAGTAAACCGGAAGTGAACATTTCAAACCGATTTTTGAGTAACTTCGACATTTTTATTTTTTTAATCTTGAATTAAAGCTTTCTATGTAGTAATTCTTCACAAAAAAAATTACAACGTTATCTCCAATAGTTTAGGACTTAGAGAGGTTTTATTAATTGAGAGTGAAACAGTATTAATTAAAATGGAGTTTTTATTTTGTTTACAATTTTACCATTTGCACTAGCGCTAATGCTTTTACACATACATTTTCGTTGGTTGGAAGAAAAGCATGCAGTTTTTGAGTTCCTGGGACGGTGATATCAGAAGCAAAACTGACTCGCAGAAAAGCACGCTCTTGAACACTTTCCTTCGAGCAGTAGTATATAGAATACCATTTAATGTCTACAAAGACAGCAAAATCAGCAAATGAGAATTGCTCTTCCTGTCCTGGTTTTAGCGGAATACGTGATCATTGAAAATTAAGTGACAACGATTCAGTTTGAAAAATGTGAAGGTACAGACCGATACGATAGCAACCCAAGCGCTTTCTGCTGATGATTTTACTGATTGTTTGTGTACCACTTTGGACATTTTGAAGTCGCATGCTTATATCGCTTAACAACAAGTGCTTTATTTTAGAACTCAGAGTAAACCATCTATGAAGGCGAAATTATTGTTCAACAAGAGCGAGCTTTTCTACAAGTCAGTTTTGCTTCTCCTATCACCGTCCCAGGAACTCAAAAACTGCATGCTTTTCTTCCAACCAACGAAAATGTATGTGTAAAAAGCATTAGCGCTAGTGCAAATGGTAAAATTATAAAAAAAAAAAAAACTCTCCATTTTTAACCGACTTCCAAAAAGGAGGAGGTTCTATGTTCCACTGTATGTATTTTTTTTATTTTTTTTTTATGTATGTTCACCGATTACTCCGTTAGTTGTGGACCGATTTTGAATTTTTTTTTTGTATTCGAAAGGGTATGCTTCCGAGGTGGTCCCATTGTCAGCATATCAGTATCTGATGATGGGATCCCAGGGAAATCGAGGGAATCCCTCATTTTTTATAGGCATATACTATGCTTTTCGTATATTTTCTGAAGGTACACCGGTATTTGCGTCTGGTAGTCATCATTTTATGATGATGACCTGATGATGTAAGGTACAACTCCTTCACGGTTAGTAGTTACAGGATAAATCTTTAAATATCATATGTATATATGTTACCTTTAGTCGTATTCTTTTAAATTATTTAGGTAAGCTGATGATGGAAGGTGGAAGGTACAACTCCTCAACGGTTAGGAGTTGCAGGATAATTCTTTCAATTTCATATGTTTTAAAGACCTTCAGTCGTATACTTTCAAGTTATTTAGGTGACCTGATGATAGAAGGTTAAACTCTTCAACAGTTAGGGATTAGAGGATGATTTATTATTACACGTCCGTATAGACCTTAATTTGTATTCTTGATGATGAAATTTGATGAAATAGTTCAACTTACTACTGACCTACGATTGATTGCACTAAAAACTGAAAAATATAAACTTTTTATAAAAAAAAACCGACTTCCAAAAAAACATCCAACGAAAACTCTATGCCAAAAAAACACTTAAAAGCGTAAAATAAACTGGTTCTTCATAAATTGCGTATACCTAATTCTTTATTCATTTAAATAGTAGTATTATAATCTGTGCTAGGTACCTAAAATCTGTTTGAAGTCGGTGCTAAGCCAAAAAAAATACAAACGAACAATTACAAAAGTCTAAGCGATAGTCACTTGGCACCGACTTCAAACAGATTCTAGGTACCTAGCACAGATTATAATACTACTATTTAAATGAATAAAGAATTAGGTATACGCAATTTATGAAGAACCAGTTTATTTTACGCTTTTAAGTGTTTTTTTGGCATAGAGTTTTCGTTGGATGTTTTTTTGGAAGTCGGTTTTTTTTAATTAATACTGTTTCACTTTCAATTAATAAAACCATTCTAAGTCCTAAACTATTGGAGATCACATTTTAATTTTTGTGTGAAGAATTACTACATATAAAGCTTTAATTCAAGATTTAAAAATAAAAATAAAAATGTCGAAGTAACTCAAAAATCGGTTTGAAATGTTCACTTCCGGTTTACTATACGTAAAAAAAACAAATTTAGAATTCGATTAAAAACAACAACATTTCAACTATTTAACTATAAGAAACAATACTTTTTAGTTTTTTTTACAAATTAATTGATGCAAATAATAAGTATCCAAAAATAACAGACTTCATTTTCAGTAAATTTTTAAAAGCTCATAGCTCAGCAATAAAACATCATACGAAAAAAATATTGTGTGTACACATCCACGTCTCCTAGAAGTATAACTGACCAGAGTATAAACAAAATTCACCACCTCATTTTTTTTTCGTTGTCCGAATGACGGCCCCCTATATTTATTGTATTTGTTTTTCGCTAAATAATCTAACCAACTACGACTTCAGTTCATAAGGGATTTCTACACGACTAAGTCAAGCTCGTAAGAATTAATAAGTGGTCTTCACAAAATAAAGACAGAGGGTACTTACACCAGAATAAAGTTAAAATTTTTTTTAAATATTTTTTATTAATGATATTTGAGTTTTTTGCTTACTTTTCTTGAGAGGCTTGTACTGTACGTATGTAAGATACTTGAACTCTCAATACGTACACATTCGGATTGTAGAATGACGTACTTAAGACTATCCAACAAAGGAGTGGAGTAAAATGACGGAGATTTTAATTAACAATACATACCTATTAAATGTAATAGTGAATTTTATGGAGCTTCCTATTCTACTAACTTGTTTAAGTTCAATAATAAAATTGAAGGGTGTGTTTGTTCAGGCCAAGCTGCTGGAGTAATTTTCATTGCACTTTAACTTTTTATTAAAATATATCATAGAGATAACTAATGTTAAAATGAGTAAATTATTTTATTTTAGTAAAAGTATTAGAGTGCCGCACATGTGGTAAGTAGGTGTTGCATAAAATCGACTAACGAAAATTTAAATAATCGACTAAACTCTTGCTTTTAAGTATGAAGTCAATTTTAAAGCCAAAAAGGCTGTGTAGCCAATTACTAACTTTATCTGACAAAATGATGTCAATTTCATTAAATGATACCGGTTTATAAATAACAATGCGTTACCTAATTCTATGTTAAAAACATACGATTTTTTTTTTAAATGTTGTAATATTTTCAATTTTGAATTATATTTAATCTAATATAATGTTATTGTCCAAACGCGCGCTTCGTCCTTTTCCAAAATTGTCTCGATTAAAATCTCGGTTGTATTTATTAACTATGTGCGTGTATTATAATGACGGTCGAAAACATTTCAGAAATTCGTAGATCGATTACAAACATTATTACAATTTCACGACAAGGATATCGACTTATTCTATTGAACATATTAGTTTCAAATATTTAATTGGCTTTAAAGAGAAGCTATAGAACGATTACATAAAGAATAAGGAGTTTTTGTTGCTCTCGTAAAGGAACTGCCGAATCGATTTGTGTATGTTATGTAAATATTGTATTAGAATTTTCATATATATCTAGTACCTTAATGAATTTTTTTCTTGAAATAGCAGATACGTAAACAAGAATCAACGTTATAATGCCAAGTGTCACAATCATAGAGCAACACGGACCACCGAACGGAGGAGAGTATCCATAGTGTCAACAGTCTGTCATTTTTTGCGGGGGAAATCTTCACGTTTCAGACTCACATATAAAACAATCGCCTGAACCTTTTGAACTCAAACATAACAATTAAAATATTCAGAATGTCACGCACCCATAAATACATTCTGAGTCACCATAACAGTGCAGTGTAAAGCCGGATCTCCACCGAACAAAAGTTGTCAGTTTTTGTGTTGTCAACACGTGTTGGTGAGAAAAGTTTCTTTAATTTCCTTGTGTTGGCAACAAAAATTGTCAACAAATGGTGGAACAGGTTTCCGTTTTTGGCGGTAAACGTCAAAAGAATACGCTTGTTGCAAATATTTATTGGCTATAAGGAGACGCTTAGTTTGAATGTTTTTCAAATTGTTGGCGACTCGGTGTAGACACAATGGAAACAAAAGTTGGCGATTTTTTGAAGTGTTGTAAACAGTTGGAAACACTGAAATTGACAAAAATTTTGGTGTAGACACGCCTTAACGCGTAGGCCATTTGGGCCATATTTGGACAGAGGGGAACGCCTGCTTAAGGCTTCTTCCTATCATGTTGCTCTATGGTCAAAATTTCAATATTTCTTTCTATCTCGAATGTGCTATTTTAAGAATTATCTACATTGTATTGTACAAGAGAATTAAAGACATTTGTATATTTACATTTAATTTATTGATTTTTTTGGTATTTATTTCAACAAATGTATGTTATGTACTTATGATTTTGTATAGTATTTTGTCCGTTTTTGGAATGTTGTTTTTGTCCTGAACTTTTAAACGTGACATTTTTAGAAATACATTGTACATTAAGAGTCAATTTATAATAGCGCAGAGTCGAAGCGCATCGAAGCGTCTATCCAAAACTGAACATAACAAATTCAACCTTAACTCCACTGCGTAACGCACACATTACTTCTGAGATTTTAAAAAGACTCGCGCATTCTTCGGAATTCGCGCGTCTGCGCGTGAACAATGCTGATTCTGCGCATTCTCGCGTATCCATGCGCCCACTAGCTAACCTACAGGTCATCACTCGGAAATTACGGAACGTTATAATTCCGCTTTCTTTTTCTTCGTTTTCTTCTTCTTCAACGTCCGATATAAGTAATATAATAGCAAGATCAATGACAACCATTTAACACAAGTTTCAGCTACGAGAGTCAACTGGCAAGTGATTCAATAGCACTGCTGTTGATGCCTATTACTACATTCGTGCGGCTTCGCTTTAGTTGTAAAGAATTTGACGCTTCGATGCGCTTCGACTCTACGCACGTATAAATTGACCCTAAATTATAGATTTACTAAAAGGTATTCTTGTACCCTGTAATATTACTTTAGACTTATTTGCAAATGAAATACCTTTCGTTATTGCCTGCTGCATATATTTATGCTTGTTAAAAAGACAACAAAATTTTGATTGAACTAGTTACTATTATAGCTACAATTTTATTTTTGTTTTATATTCATCTTTTTTTTACTCTAATTATAGACTTATATGTAATATCAGTCATTGAATGTGTATGAGTTTTATCTGCAATGAAGAATGAGAGCTCAGTATAGTTTGTGATTAAAGCACCAGTGGCGTTTCAGATAATTTCATGGTTGTGTCTTGAGCATTAAGTCAAACTTGTGCGCTATTTAAATACTTAATATAATTTGAGACTACGGCTACTTTATATAAGAAAACTATTTAATATTTATTGTCTGGTAAAACTAAACAGTTAAGTGGAGTTGACTTAATGTCAGTGTTTTCTGGAACGCTACATTGTAAATCATTTTGCTAGTGTAATAACGCAATTTAAGTTACGATTAACACAAGTTTACCGTATCGCATCATTCCCTTGTTTGCGTAGGTGATAGCGATATTATTGACCTTTAGCTGTATGTGTAGAATTATTTGTAAGACACCATGGTGCTAAATGAACATTTTCAGACTGAACATCACGTATGGCTCAAATTTTTGTATGAATTATATTATTCAGTTTTCTTCCGTCTTTATTATGAAGTTGTGACGTGAGTTGCTCCTGTTACGTGTATGCGGCCTACGACTGACGCGACGTAGCTCCATTACTAGGATGTTTACGTCTGTAAAGTCAACAAATCAGTATATTAAAAATGTTCAAGATGTAAGTGAAATGCCTCAGTTATGACAGACATCAATATCAACAATATAGGTACCGTACTTAACAAAATCATGAATGTTCGTTGAGGACAAGTTTGTACATCAAGTACTGACGCGACGGGACAGTCAGCAGTGACTGTATTTTTTTTCATTTTTAGCCTAAAATTTTGATGTAGTTATTTACATAATTTGTCAGGTGTATTTTATGGGTGTAGCTGTATAGTTAGGATATCTTAAAACCTAAGTCATCATAATGGTTGAATAATTAAAAACACATTTAACATTATACCATTTGGCCATATGTCCTATACCTATGTTATTATGGGCAGCTGCTTGACTTGATTCACCATGTTAATCTCTGGTGCCATAAAATATACCCGATTATATCTAGAAACGTAAATTATAAACCCCAGATCTGATTGCATTGTAAAGACAAATCGTGATAGATAAATTGTTATAATCATTGAAAGTTATTAAATTGATATTGAAAAAATTTACGAGTTTTAATATTTCGATATTCTAATTAGCGAAAGTAGCACTATACTACGCTTCGCAACTTGAATTAATTTATAGCACAGGGTAAATGTTAAAAATATGATTTGTAAAAATTCTTGTCTGGTGCAGATTCATATAAAAACATTAAAAACCGTTAATCGTACCTTCTTAACTTTGGATTTAGTTCCGTGTAACATCTTTTTATCAAGTATAGTATGAGATTGCTGCTGCTTGTGTTACACACATTTTCAGAACTCTTATCCTTACTAGCAAGAATACCAATATAAAAAGCCCAAAAAACAAGGAGAAAGGTTTGTGAAACAACGGGCTTAGATTTTTTTTCTGTTTTAAAAATGCAACTCCCGCTTTAGGAATAAACATCCTGTGTGTAGGTTAATGTTTACAACTACAGTATATACCTACCCATAAGTAAATACCTTAATCTTAATGCCTTGATCACACGTACCTACCGAGCAAACCGGCGAGACAGTGCTCTATATACTAATTCTTCTAATAGTGGAATGAGTAACTTTGTTTATTTTCTAATTATTTTTTTACGATCCATCGTGTCGTGTCCCTTTTTTTTTCCACAACGCCATCTAGTCCCTAGGGACTAGATGGCGTTATAAAACACAAGCTCTGCTTAGCTAGATAGGGACTAGATGGCGTTGTAACACAAGCTGGGTACTAGACATATGTACATATATACTTTTTTTGTAAATACATATTACACATAGAAAACACCCAAACTCCGAAATAAATACACACATCAAAAGTGTCTAGGGATCAAGCATTTTTATGCGGATTTCTTGAGATTGAGATGTGGCTTTGGCCCTGGCCTGCTCAGTCGCCAGACTTGAACCCGATTGAGCATGCATGGGATATGCTACAGAGAAGAGCTCTGCCGAATATGGAGGGTATCCAGTCGCAAGAAGACCTTTTTTTATTGTTGCAACGAACATGGGCGGCCATTCCACAGCGTGTTTGGATGAACTCATTTTGAGTATGCCAAACCGATGTTCTTGTGTTGTTAGTGTTCGCGGTAGAAACACGGATTATTAATTGTTTAAGTTACCTAATAAAATTTTAAAGAAAACTGTTATTTCAGTCTTTTTTTCGAACTTTAATGTTAGTGGTTCAAATGTCAAAAATCCCTTTATTAGGAAAATGGCAAATTTCTTTATTAATGCAAAGGTGACTTGGTTTATCGTTACTGTGACAAACGAAAACACTTTATTTGATGAATCCTTAAAGAAAATTTTAATTAATATCAATCAGGAGAAAAGTTATTGCAAAAATATATGTTGATCCCTAGACACTTTTGATGTGTGTATTTGCAGATCATATAAACATTGGTCCGACGTATATATGGCAGTATGAAGTGGTATGGCATTCCGAGATACATAGAAGACGAGATGACGTCATCATCACTATCGCTGGTTCAGTGTTACCAGTAGTGTTAAATAAAAACAAACAACAAAAATAACTTCCCCAACCACCATGATTCCCATTGTGAATTCGATTAAACAATAAAGTTTTACGTTATCATAAATTATTTAAATTCAAATATTTTGTTTGCTTATGTACACAAAATAACAATTTAAATGTATTTTACATTTTTTAAAATGGAATGGTAACTGAAAATGTTTCCATCATTGCATGTTATGTTGGTATAAAGTAATAACTGGATAGTGACGTCACCCTGGGTAGCTTTCGGAATGTCATACCTGTATGGTGTATGGTCCGACCCAGGAATCGAACCCGAGACCTCAAGCACAGCAGTCGCATACGCTACCACTACGCTACCGAGGCAGTTGTAGTCTCAATAGAACTGACTGTGCTTATTTCAAAACGTGTGTAAACAACAGCTACTTGCTTACTATAGTCTCGGCCGAGAAACATTTTACTGTCTCGCCAGTGTATTCGGTACGTGTGATCAAGGCATAACACTCTCAAAGAGTATGAGTGAAAACAGTCCATAAATTAAGGTTCCTAGTCCTGCTAAATATCGCCCATGATACCTAAAAACGCATAAAATGGTGAAATAAAAATCAAACAATTTCATTATTAAATTTATTTAAAAATGTTATGTGTACAAATATCCTACAGCTGGTGTACGCGACGAGAGCATTTTTAAAGTAAATAATATTAAAGAAAACCACTACAGCCTTCACAATCTCACTGATGCTCAATGTATCAACGCGACACTTTTCGATATTTAATTTTTGCACGGTCGCAATCTCTTTAGCAGTGGCTAAATTTACGGGCGATAACAACGTACAATCGGCGCATAATACAAATAACATTACAACAATAATTACTGTCTTATAGACCATTAATCGCACAGTTGTTAACAGTCAGCATAACTACATTACAAGTCGTACTAACCTAGCTATGCCTTCAGCACCAAATCGTTAAAAAATAACAATGGACAATAAAAATTAAAGAACCTAAAGGCGGAATAACGTTGACTGCTTCGAACAGGTGACGAGTGTGAAGACTACAAACCATGCAGATTTGACTGTAGACGGCGTTTTCGTATCAACCAAACAGAATGAACTACCGTCACCGATTCGAAGTGTCTATTCATTCCTAAAAGTTTGCTGTATTAAGGAATGTGAAGGTAAGTTGACGTTACGCGAGTTCGTGTAAGGCTTCTCAGTACAATGCTTAGCATTCTATTTTACACCTTTTGTTTTGCAATGTAAAAGTGCACAAAAATGGCAAGCTCGTCCTTTTTCAAACATACTAAATACTTTTATGGCCTCGCATACCTAATCTGAACATTGAACATTGGCCCATGCGTTGAGTTTACTGGGAATATGCGTATACATTCAATAAGTTTAATAGACCTGAATAAGGAACATCGCCTCCCACTACAAGTCCCGTTGAATTGACTGCCAAATTGAAACTAGAGATTCTGAACAGAAATAAATTGCATTTATTATAACACGGGATGTAATGTAGCGAGGGCGGGATAGTTCACCACCAACGTAGCGTACCGACGTATAAACAGACCTCGAGAGTAAGTTAGTCAGTTGCTAGCGAGCGTTACTGTTGCTTGCACTCGGCGGGGTTGTCCTGTGGGGCTCCCTTCACTGCTCGCTTGCCTCGTCTCCTCATCGCAGGTTCCTCGTCTTCACTCTCTTCCGTCGAACATTCCTCCTCCTCCTGACAACGCGTTAATTACGTCAACATTACATCTTATTAGTGATGACCACATCTCCATACGTCAGACAACATTGAATGTGAATTCTGCAACCATCTGCATTCTCGACAACACTTGCATGCAAACAAGGATAAAATAAATAAAACACACTCGGGTAAAAAGCATACAATTTTAATGTCATCATAAAGACATCATGCCAAAAACAAACAAAGCCATTACCGATATAGAAAAACTACCTGACGAGCTGCTATACATTGACATTATTATGCTATCTTCAATAGAAGTATACATAAATAAAAAATATATATCTCTATCATCCGACCTAACTATTGTCAAAATATATTATTATTAAAAATACATATCGGATAGATCACAGTTGGCGATGTAAAAATGCATTTTGGCACTAATAAGAGATTCAACGAATTCAATTCCTGGGTACAAACCGTGGCGTACGGTCGTTGCGAGGTGATCAACTAGCGTCTCAATGGAATGACAGTACTTCCATTTCGTTCAAGAGAAAACATTTAAATATAGCCTTAGAGAATAGTAATTAATATCACATGAAATTTCAAAGTACTCCAAACGAACATGTAAAAATTCGTTCACAAAAATACACACTAATTACTGTATAATAATAAATAAAAACAAGTTATATGTATAACTAATCTAGAAATGCAAAATAGTTGTCATAGACATCTAGCAAGTTAACATGCATTATACATCGATAATGAAGGCACCTCACACTTCTCGCACCGTACACAACCTTGCGGGCTGTCACATCTAATCTAAAGCATATTTATCTGTTCTCGGATAAACCATGCATAGAACGAGTTATTAATGCGAGAAGTTTATAATTATAAAATATTTTAATATACAAATACTAGGATTTATAGGACATTGACCTGACGCGTCTCAGAGTATTCGTTTAACGCCTCACTCGGCTACCATTTACTTTTTGGTAAATTTAAAAAAAAGATATGGGCTGATATGATCGCGGTATAGGCTAAGCACGCACAGCTCGTGTGTTGAGCACGAGGCGCTAAGGGCCCACGACGACCGTCCGAGAGCTATGTGGGCCCGTATGAGTAATCGTGTGATGCTACTATAGAATAACGCTAAGGGCAGTGGAACAACTGTCTTGCATCAATCCTCCGCGTCGGACACTTCCTCCGTTCCAGAGTCTGACCAACCAAAGTCTGTCGAATCCTCCTGAAACCAAATAGACCGCTTTTGTTTGGGCAGCCACTATTCAACGTTTGCCTCACGAGACGTAGATACTGTATACTTCTTACCCTACAACTAACGAATGTGCACGCAGTCGAAACGATTTCTTACGAGATATAAATATAAGGGGAGCAGGGTTTAGAATATATACTGTACCTCCGTCTAATATGGGAGGAATGGGAGGAGGGATGTAAAAATAAACGGGTTTAGCACAACCAGTACTAAACTAGCTAAGCAAGCAATAAAACTTTCTACCATGCAAGGTTGAAACTATCACCTCAAAGAACTGCTAGATGGCTGGAGAATTCACTTCATAGAATTTATGCAGATAAGCTTGTAAAATACTATTATTTTATCAATTATCTATGTGTATTGTGGTGCTTAGTTCAATCAAGAATACTGTATAAATTGAAAATTTGCCAGATTATTGATTGCACTGATCTTTATTGTAATTTTGAAACCTAGTTGTTGTTGCAACTAGTATTAAAAGAATAATTCATCTCACCACATTTTACGTTAAATGGAGTCTGTTTAGACTAGTATTAGTTTTTCAAAAACAAAATATTTATTGTTAGCAAGCATTAGTTAATGTTTATGTTTCATACAGAGTATATTTAACGCAATCACACATTGTATCAAGTATAAACTGATACCACAAAATATTAAGTATACCATAAACCATACATTTTGGAAGAATACAATATAAATATGTGAATATGCACAATATAACAGTGCCTGTGCCTTAAAGCCGACCCACACGTTCAAGAATACTTGCGCAAGTCCAGACTGTTTTGTCTGTCTGTCTGTCACGCACGTCCTGCATAACAGAGACAGACAGACGGACTTGCGCAAGTATACTGGATCGTGTATTTTAGCGCCTTTAGATTAATTACTTTGCACATCTGTATGTTCATGGTATATTAAACTTAATGATCATATAAATGGTTGTCAAAGCGTGCTACTAACCTCTTCCTCGTAATCATCGTCGTCGTCGTCATCAAGTCCCTCCCCGGTGTAGAGGAGGACAGCACGAGACACGACCCGCTCGCGGATGTAGTGGCCGATCTCAAAGTCCGCCGTTAGGAGCGCCTGTAATCATAGATTTCCTTTCTTACTAAAATGCCATAATCTTCTATACTTAGATGAAACGACTGTATTTGTCTTAGCTATTTTCCCTGTGATAAGTTTGCTAAATAATGTTTTTAAACTCGAATAGTTGTTTTGAAACAGACAATGTAAAAAAACTTTTCTCTGTAGATGATTTCATCATTATTGACGTTTTTTAATCTTTCCAACAGTTCCCCCCAATACACAATACCGTGAGGGGCATAACTATCCTACTAATATTATAAACGCGAAAGTTTGTAAGTATGGATGTTTGTTACTCATTCATGCAAAAACTACTGAACGGATTTGGATGAAACTTTACAGTAATATAGCTTATGCATCAGATATCACATAGGCTAATATTTGCAGCGATAACCGAGATACACGGGGGCAGAGCCGCGGGCAACAGCTAGTTTATTAAATATTCCAGAAACTACGTGTACGTGCCGTCGTGTCCACTTGTAGACATCATGAATAAAGTTCAGCAAAAAGAAGATGGTTGGAAAAAACAAAACAGACTATCTAATTAACATTATATAAACTAAAAAGAACTACTTCAGTATGTAGGTATATTACTATACTTGTAATTAAATCATTTTAAAATTCCAATACTTCATACCTAGCGTACGTACATCAAAAAATTATTTGGAATATACATAAATATTAACTCATCACACGAAAGAAAATAAATAAGTACTTGAATATCCGAAGCGAGTGTGGAGTTGGGGTCATCAGGCATGGTGGGTGGAGAGAAGAAGTTGAAGAATGAGTCAGCCTGCACCGACTTGGTGACAGTGCGCACTGAGCCACGGGACTTGTGCTTTTGCTTCTTCTTTATCGTCTTCACTGTAACATTCTTGCCTTTTTTCCAGTTGATCTCGCATCCCTGCATAAAGTTTGTGGTTATACAGTGCTGCAGACGTTAGGTGCCTATGGATTTAGTTTAGAAATATATATTAAGTAAAATAAAATTGTTTTGTTTGGGAAATTATTCATTTTCAAAAAACAATAAATTTATAATAATCACAGTATAAATAAATATATATATAATAAATTCACATTTTTTTTCTAAAAAAATTAACTAAGCATTGTTTTTAAAATGTTAAATTATTGCGCTGTAGCATGGTGTGTGGCATGGTTCAGTAACATTTCATTTCACTCTTGAAAGTTGCCGCAATTTACAAATTATGACTTAGTATTTCAGCTGTACCACATTCGCAATAATAATAAATAATAAATATTTTGGACATCTAACACACAACGCCATCTAGTCCCAAGCTAAGCAGAGCTTGTGTTATGGGTACTAGACAACTGATACAAATACATATATACTTTTTTTTTTGTAAATACATACATATTATACATAGAAAAAACCCAAACTCCGAAACAAATATTTGTAGAGCATACAAACATTTGGTCCGTCCCGGGAATCGAACCCGAGACCTCATGATCAGCAGTCGCACACGCCAACCGCGAGACCAACGAGGCAATATATTAAATCATTCATATTTAGCAGTAAATTAAAATAAACCTTATACTGTAGTAAATTAAATTAAGCCACCACGCACCATGCTACAGCGCAAAGAGTATAGTAACAATTTTTATTTGCAACTTTAAAATGTACTACTAGGTGCCTAACTTAATTAAAAATATAACTGGTTTTACTGTACCTTGCAAGAATAAATCTCGGGTCCCTCAAACTCTAATGGGCTATCTTCATCAGGCTTACATTTCATGGAGTACTCCTTGGTGAGGATTGTATTTGTAAAGTAGTCATTAGGCGAGAAGTGGAATTCCAATGTAAAGCCAATAGGATCTTCATGCATTTGCACTGTTGAACAAAGAAACAAGTTAGTAACTTCAAATATGGGGGAGTGTGGTGATGTATTTCAAACAAAGCCTCAGTTGGTGATGCATGTAAACAAATCAATCATTGATTTTTCAGATAGTGGTGTTAGTGTGTCATCATTTAAGTTTCAAGTGTAGATTTTCTTAACTTTTTTTCCTGTATATGTAAATAATTACCTTTAATATCCTGCAAGCACTTAAGGATAGGCTCGTCATGTTCCTGCATCATTTCACAAAGCATTGAAACATTCTTAAATATGGTGTACCAGAAGTCTGGGATACCCTTCACATTGGGGTCCATAGGAGGCCTGAAATTGAATAATAATGTTAATATTTGTTGAGCACTATCTTGTGATTGGATATTAGTTTAAAGGCCTCAGTTGGTGATGCATGTTAAACAAATCAATCAACTTGTTTCAGATATTGGTGTTGAATGTCATCATTTTAAACTTAGCTAAAGTCATATCTCATTGATATATTATATCAATAAAAGACTGAATTTATCTTAATTGCAATAATTTTCAAAAAATTAGAGACTTATATACATACTCCTGTGGTTTTTCTTCTGGTTTCTTTTCATCTGTCCCTTCTTCAATGGCAGCATTTTGCACAGCGCGTGCCAATTCCTCCTCTTCAGTTTCATCGCGCCAAGGATTCACAGATTCCTCGTCGGTCGGCTCATAGGCTCCGTTTACGATTTGTGCACGCTACGGAAAGCGTACTTACATTAAAATTAAATCCACTCAGTTACTGACATTTATAATATATTTTCTTTCATCAGATGGTTGTTTAAAAACTTTTCTATCATGGCATTCAGTTCTTGGTGGTAAAATAACATCATGTACATCCTAATTTTATCTTAAGGCTTGATAAAAAACTGGTTTAGACGTGAAAATGAACTCTTACCTTTTCGAAGAGCGGCTTGTAGAGCTTTTCGTATTTGCATTCGAGGGCGTGAACCTCGCTGTAGAACTTGGCCTCGATGTCAACGAACTCCTTCTGTAGCGTACGCAGCGCACGGATGCGCTTACGCACGTTTGGAGGTAGGGACGCCATCGCTTCTACGTGAATACGATTGGTGATCGCAGCTAGCATCTCATTGCGCGTAATATTACTGTTGATAAAACATTTGGATTAGAAAACATTTTGTATAAATCATAGTGTATCGATCCAGAATAAGAGCAATCTAAGATATAAAATTATGTTGTTCACTCTAGTCTTTGCACTGTAGCATGGTGCGTCGTGGTTCAATTTAATTTACTACAGTTTATGGTTTAAATTAATTTACTACAGTTCATGATTTAATCTATTGCGAATGTGATACAGCTGAAATACTAAGTCATAATTTGTAAAACGCGGCAACTTTCAAAGTGAAATGTTACTGAAACTGTCACCTGCACCATGCTACAGCGCAAAGAGTATAACATGCTTATATTTAGCAGTGGACTATTAACGGCTGTTAATGTGATATTCATCAATTTTAGTACAAACTGTATGTGACATATTTGTAAACATTAGGAACGTATTTGAAGTAGTAAACGGCTATGGCGAAGATGACTCATAAAATTTTTAAAACGTATTAGCAAACAAGCGAGTTCACTCAAAAAACAGACAACTTTGGAATGCAGTATACATTTACGAAACTTACAGTAGCGCCCTATTTCCTTAAAATAGCAGCATGTGTAATAATGCAATAAAGAATGTACCGTACTATATCTGCCTGCACGAATAAATAACTTAAATAGATACGAAGCTATTGTTATTGTAACAATCTGTGACTTATTAATGACCAGTAGAGAGTAGACGATGTCTTTCCTCAAATATTAAAATGTCCTTGAAGTCGGTACAGCAGTACAGTCGTGAAATCATTACAGACGCTACTTTAGAATCCACACAAATAAATAAAATTGGAGTGTCTGTTTGCAATATTAAAATAACCGATTTTTACTCTAAGCATACGTATGTACTAAAATATATTCTTTTACCATTTTTGTCTGTTTGTTCCGGCTAATCTCTGGAACGGCTGGACCGATTTTGACGGGACTTTCAGGAACTATTTAGTGCCAGTTAAAAGATTGTCATCATCCCAAAATCTATACCGGTCTTGAGAGACGCTGGACGGGAAAGACGGACCAGAGAGAGAGGAAATCGTCAGGTCAAACCTGATCTTTATTTATACGTATTGTATGAGTTGTAATATAAGTACCAGTCTGACCTACTGAGAATATAATACACTCCCGAGTTTCTATTTCAGTTATATACAGACTAGAATAAACAAACAAAGAAAACGAGTACCCTGACAAGTTTAGTGTGTGTGAAAAGGCAAACAAGTCTACGCAAGCTATATGTATGTACGTTGAAGAAACAAAACAAAAGCAGACAAGTCTGAATATAATTCTACTTTTTGACAATCAACACAAAAAAATATTTTTGTTGTGGATCAAAATTGTAGCAAGGTATTATTATTATTTCTTTTTTAATAACTAATGCCGTATTAATAAACTAGCTGACCCGGCGAACTTCGTACCGCCATATTTACATATCTGTCTCAGCTTCCCACAGGCAGTGTACAGTCACGTAAAAAAAAAAGACTTTTCCCATTATCTTTTTTATTTTCTTTCTAGCAAAAAAAGAATGAATGAAATCGGACTATGTGTTATTGAATTACAACTAAGTACATATTTTGACTTTCATCCCCTCTCTCCAGGAAACCGTGCTGAATTTCGGGATAAAAAGTATCCTCTGTCCTACCACGTACTATGAACTCAAATCATGCCAAGTTTCATTTGAATCCGTTCAGTAGTTTCGGCGTGAAGCGCGGCCAAGATACAGACAGACAAAAATGAAAAAAATACAGTTTTGGCTTCAGTATCGATTATATATATATATATATATATAGCCCTCCAAAAAATATTTTTCTAAATAACTTTAATGTACAGAATTGGACCCGTTACATTTTTTTTATGATAAGTATAGACGAGTAATTCCACAATAATATTATGTACTTTGTTCTTAATTTTCACACGTTAAATGGTATGCACGAGACTACCACGTACTGATCTGTAGCGCTGAATCGATATTACACAACTTGCAAGGCTACTCGCTGAGATGAAGTCACGGAGCCGGAGGTCGCGACAGATATACAAGATATACAATATATTTCCGAGTAACTCACGAATTTCCTGCCATACAAAAAAAAGGACATGGCAAGCGGTCGAAGCAGATTTCGGTTATAATGCTTGTTAGAAATCGAACGTCATTATAATGGCAACATTTTGATTGTCATGTTTTTTGTTTGACGTTTGAAGTTAAAAGATGGAACGTAAGAGTGGCTTTGTGTTAACGGTCCACCAGTGTGTGTTTTGAGTGCCGTTTAATCGAAATTTAGCTGATTGTCCATCAGACTCGGTTTTTCGTTGTTTATCGTTATGATTGGTCTGGTTTGGACACGCGAGATTAGTAGTCGCGTCAATTAGGCGCGATCCGCGACAGTTAAAACGGGTGTATTATAAATTAGAATACTGCTGTAGTAATGAGCAGTCTTATTCCACGTTTAGGTACTAGGTTACTTAGGTAATTTTTTGCACACACAGGTCTATCGGTTGAACTTCCTGCAGAATAGTAAATTTAAATCGTAAAAACTATTTCGATTAAAACTTTGATATAGCCAATAACCAGCGGACGATCAAGACGCTTCTAACAATACACCTCATTTGTCCAGTTCTAATAAGTAGTTATGGAGCTATGAGGGAACAGATGAACATACATACATAGCCTGTCAAAATTTGCCTTTGTCTCTGGCTTTGCCATAGTCGGGTAAAAATTGGAGCGTCTGTTTGTAATATTAAAACAATCGCTTTTTACTACATGCATATGTATTTATTTATTTAAACTTTATGCATAGATGTTGCAAAGGCGGACTTAATGCCGTAGGCATTTTCTGCCAGTCAACCTTAGGGGGATGCAGAGACAAACATGGTAGATGCACAGAGATTTAAAATGTTTTTTTTTAATGACTTAATTATTAAATATTGCTTATACATACAGAATAATATAATATAAAATATTGATACTACTACCCTACTACTAAACTATAATGCTGCTACTATATAATACTTTAACATATATACACAATACATATATATACACATATATATATGCACACATACAAACATTTACATAAATATAGCTACATACATACTATAAAAATTTGAAAGGGAGAGGCTAAGATTGTGCTGGATCCGAAAAAGTGTCTAAAAAATGTTTCCGCAACAGATATTTAAAACTGCTGAGTTTTGGCCATCCTGATCTCGAGCGGGAGCACGTTCCATAGCAGGACAGACTAAACCAGAAAGGTAGAATGAACAAAGTCAGAACGGTGTGAGTGGGACAGTGAAGGAGTAGATTGTTTGAAGACCTAAGGTTTTTAGAGTGGTTTGTACCTAGATACTGAAGCTGAGTAGTTAAGTAGGAAGGAGAAGTTGGAGAAAAGAGTAAAGGGTACTTAATGCGAATTGGAAACCAATTCAAATTGGAGCGATGCTGAGAAACGTGATCATATTTCCGTAAATTGAAAACGAATCGAGTGCAATTGTTGAGAAGACGGTCGAGCTTATTGAGCAGATCTGCATTCAGGTCAAAGTAGCACATGTCACCATAGTCGATTATTGGAAATATTAGGGTCTGAACAAGCATTGCCTTAGTTTTCGATGGAAGGAAGTTTTTAAGTCTGTAGAGGGCCCGCAGCGAGCCTGTGACTTTCTGGCACACGGATGCAACTTGCTGTCGCCAACTAAGAGTCGTGTCAATATACAATCCGAGGTCCTTTTCACTTCCACACCTCAGAATATGGAATAACCATGCCATCGTAGGTAAGTGGTGGAACTGAAGCTAGGTCTAGCAGGCTCATACTACGGCTACTCCCGATGATAATAGCCTGACATTTGTTCGGATTTACCGATACACCAAACATATCGGATCAGTGTTTAATAGTTGCCAGGTCATTTTTTACAACCGAAACCGCGGACGATACATTGCACAACTCTGTTTGGTAGTATAGCTGCAAGTCATCAGCATATAAGTGATAGGAACACTGAAGTCTTACGGTAATAAGGTTAATGAAGATGGAAAATAGGAGAGGTGTATCTAGTATGTATACACGGTACATGTACCAATATAGCATTTTTTACAATATTTGACTGTTTGTTCTGGCTAATCTCTGGAACTGTTGGACCAATTTTGACGGTACTTTCACTGGCAGATAGCTGATGATATAAGGTACTTTTTTAGGCTAGCTTCGACCCTAGCGTTACCTGCGGTTGATATTGTACCGTTATTAGTATATTATAATTAAAATGAATGAATTGGTTTACCAGAAAAAGTGAAGAGAATCTGACTGAAAGAGTACAGGGTTTCTTAAAAAGTGTATTCCAATGTACCTACATGAAAAAAAATATCTGTTCACTGACTTCACGATACGAAGATGGCGATATAAAGTATAGCTGCTAGGGCAAATGCCATCATTATCATTGATCTAAACGTCAGCCACATAAGTGAAATACGTTGAACATTGGTCATCAACTTTTAAGGGTAGGGTCTATCATTGCACATTGTATTACTTAATGAGGTTCATTGAGAGGGTGGAAGGCAGATCTAGATTAATAAACACGTTCATCTGAAGAGAAGTGCAGTTTTTAACACTTAAGAAATGGAAGGGTATCTAATTCTTTTTTTTTTATGGAATAGGGGCAAACAAGCAGACGTATCGTCTGATGGTAAGCGATTACCGCCGCCCATGGACACCCGCAATACCAGAGTCTTCACAAGTGCGTTGCCGGCCTTTGGGGGATGGTGAAGGGGATGGGTTGGGCCTCCGGTATCCTCACTCACTCGGTGAAACACAGCGCAGGCACTGTTTCACATCGGTTTTCTGTGAGGCCGTGGTATCACTCCGGTCGAGCCGTCCCATTCAACGGCCGAAGCGTGGCTCTCCCACAGAAGGCTTACCCCAGAATTCCCGTATGTTTAATTGATTAGATTTTTCATTTTATTTGAATTTACGGAAAGTTTACGTCTTTGTTTTTCCGTTTTGGTGACATTAGGAATACAGTGTCAATAGGGGTGACCTTAATATAATGGGTGTCGTAAAAGCAGACTAAAGAAGTAAACTGCGCAGACCAACAGTACCTACTCCAAAGAGAAGGTGAACTTCAAATACCATCTTAGATAGAAACCTCCTTTGTTAGGAGACGTCTTTGTCCAGCATAGACTTATTATAGGCTGTTGATGATGATGAATGCTTCCAATTTAAAAAAAAAACAAAAAGGGTGGCAAACTATTCACTTTCAAGATCATGATGTGGGTGCATGTCGGTGATACTTTAAAGTTTAGCTGCCATCGACTTCGTCCTTATACTTTATTTTTGACTAGGCCACAACACCTGACTCAATGTGAATGTATTTATTCGGAGATAAATTTACTACTGCTACTTTTTATCAATACAAAATCGACAGCGACCGAAGCCCCTGGTAAAGGCTAGTTTACATATATTATATGCTAGTATACTTATCTCCTTTTGTACTTATGTTTATTACAATTAACTCTTGCAGTATGATGTGCACTAGTTTTTTTAAATTATTGTTTTTTATTTAATATTTGTCAGTGATGTATTACGACGACATGACATTTTTATTATTATAAAAAAAATTTGTACGCCAGCTATGGCAAAACATGTTTTTAAGTACTGAACTATATTTTATACTATGACATCTTGTTAACACATGTTTTATGCAAATAAACTTATCTTATCTTATCTTATCTCTTATCTTAAACCGTAATTCAGCATGATGTGGTTTAAAATCCAACCAACATCTTCGACTTTAATTTTATTTAAATTAAATTTTATTTTTATCGTCCTTATACCTTTTTAATTAATTCGGTGATTTACAGCAACTCTGGCGTGAGCACTTTCCAGCATAATTTTCTTTTTATAAGCAAAGACTTTGTTAATGTTTTCACGCGTTGAAAGTTCATCACTGTTTACTGATAAAGACTATAAAATATGCAGCGATTTACAGATGTGGAGTTGTAACCATGAAAGCGCATAAATGAAAATCCATGTAATTCACACTAGGTAGGTATAATATATTATTATAAATTCGAAAGTAACTAGTCTCGTCTTACGCTTTCACGCCTAAACCGCTGAACCGATTTGGATGAAATTTACAATAATCCTTTGATTTTTGAAGGACATGGGCTACTGTTTACCGCGATAGCCGACATAAACGCGATTGGAGTCGCGGTCAAAAGCTGGTTATTAATAAAAATAATGGTTATGTCATTTATCTGATACAAGTAACACGTTTTCTTATACACTTTCCCTCACGTGTTTTATTATTTACTATATGCTTTGTTAAGTGCACGAAAATTGTAAAATGCACGAGGTGCGAGGTGCCTATAAAATTCCGTGATGTAGAGTGGCACATTGGACAAGTGGAGCGTGAAATGACTCATTAGTTCAATGACCCGTAATCTCGCGCCTTTTTGTGCATGCTCCTTAATAGTTAGCCAGACGTCCGATAGTACAAAGAAGAAACGAAGTAATGAAACTATTTTTTTAATATTGCAGTAGTACTATCTATACACGAATTTAACACAGCATAGGAGACTGGTATTTTGTAGATTGGCCTGAATGATGATGTATAAGACTGATTACTTAAAAAAGGACTATTCTCGAAAGTTAAACTTTTAACATTTTATCTAGGTATTAAAGTATAGTTTGCACTTTCAATATCTTACGAACACAAAAGACAGATAGACAGTGTAATTTTTGGTCAATTTCGTAATGTTACGACAGGAACAGGTGAATCATTACTGTAGCTGTATCAAGTATTTTATGTATCTACGCATTAGCCTTCAAAATGAATGTTTCCAAATTCTGAGCTTAGGAGATTGACTAAAACAATTATTTAAGTGTAACCAATCCGTAAATAAATTAAAATACTTATTTCTTAAAATCAATTGTAATTTAGAAGTATTCTACATCATTTCAGGAGCATGAAACGTATTTTAAAACGCAGTAATCTCAACTGCGTGATCTCTTGATCACGAACGAACTATTAACGCGCACATCCTTTCTTACTTACATACGAACATAGCGTGCAAATTGAAACGCATGTTCTATCTTGAAGTTTTGGATCTTTTATAGACTTCACTAAGGGAACTTTTAAACTGAAAAAGATTAACCTATATGAGTGTTATTATTACCTTTTCATAATGTGTTGTGCCAGTTCGCCCCCCGCGACGATTTCTTCCTCTTCTCCCGAGTCAACCTCGGAGGTATGGTCATCGCCAGAGCGTTCAACAGTACCCATGTTTTATAACTAAAACAAGAACAGAGTGTTATAAATCCGGCGTTCGCGCCACGTTGGTTACATACCGGCACTTGACAAATACTTCAAATTATGTCTAAAATGTTAATGTCACAGCAAACAACGAAAGATCTTAAATTCACTTCTACAAAGACTATTTCTCTAAATATGCTTTATAAAACATAATGCGTAGTATGTTGAAAAATCCATTTAGGCCGACCGCATGGCAGAATACCTTTTACCATAAACTACATAATTTATAGCACTTACCGATTTAACTATTAATAACAAAGAAAAAGTAGGATATGAACTACGCTATTTATTGCACTATATGGTTAAAATTGACGAAATATTCGAGTTAACAAACGTACCTCACTGCCGACAAAAGTTGAGAAAAGAAAGATGGCGACGGAATACGGCGCAGCGAATGAGACTACGTCTTCTTGAAGACAGCACGAATGAAATGAATTCACGGAACGAATGAACAAAAGAGGTTTTACTCGACAATGTTTCCGTTTTTACTTTGAAAAGGAAGAGCTGGTCTTGCAACGTTTCGTATAACTTTAGCCTAGAGACTTTGGCGATTTGTGTCTTTAGAGTAAAATTGTTAAGGGCGGTGGACATCTCAGAGGTTAAATCAATAACATTGGTCATAACTACTAAAAAATCCTAGAAATACTAAGAACATTATAAATGACATGTTGATGCTTTTCATTTACTTGTTTTTCTTATTTTGTTCTATTTTGTTCACATTGATCATCATCGATTAATTATTTGATTTTTTACACTTCAATTATAAGCGATGCTTTTGCTTCACAAATAGCTCGAGATTGAGACTGAGGCACAAGAGTCTTCGATTAAAGGTAGACTAAAAAAGAAAACCTGGGTTCTATGAATCTAGGTTCTCAAAAAGTGGCCAGAGGATATTTGTAATCGTACGGAACTTACTGCTTCAAAGTTAATATATAATAGTCTTAAAATTACTCTGATAGATTGTACTATTAACTCTAAGGATAGATTACACTCCTTGAGAAAGGTTGTATGCATTTCAGAATATTTACAATAGAATATCAGTGTTATATAAGACCCATTACACCTTCACCCGGATTGTAATGTTGTATAAATGTCTCGCTACAATCAGTTTATTTTATTATTTATTTATTATTTAGTGCTCTCATACAGGGTGGATGATCACATAATGCCAACGTTCATAACTTTAACTTGCTTCTTACGTTAAATTTGTGTCATCAACGAAAAAACTGAACACAAAATGGTAATGAACTAAGATAGGCAACTAACTGTAACTTTTCCGGTTTTATAGTACCTCCACATCGGGTGAAGCTCGAAACAAACTATTGACTGACGTGGCTGACAGCCGTAATTAGAGTATGATAGGTATACATTGAGGTGTGCAAACTATCGGACGTAAGTTGCGGACGTTACTTTTGACTGACCTTGAGCGTTCGGATGTCCGAAATCCGAAAGGAATCCGGCGCGCTGGATATTTTTGTCGCGTCCGTTTCAGTGTTGCCAGAAGGTTACTTTTGTAAACTTACACAAATGAAAAGGTTACTTTTTAATGACTTTTCGAAAATTGAATTAACTCAATTTCTTACATTTATGTGATTATCTATACAAATAAATAAAATTGGAGTGTCTGTTTGTAATATTAAAATAACCGCTTATTATAAAATAACATTTTTTTAAAATTGTTGTCTGCCTGTTTGTTCCGGGTAATCTTTGGAATGGCTCGACGAATTTTGACGGGACTTTCACTGGCAGATAGCTGATGATACAAGGAGTAACTTAGGCTACTTTTTTTTAGACTAGCTTCGCCCCGCGGCATTTACAACAATAACCGCGGGGAACACCGCGGGGCTCAGCTAGTATATATAGTAAAACTAACGATGTTGGGACATTACTGTAAGGTTCTGGCACTTTACTTTCTGGTTTGTTATTAACTAGTATCGTTAATGCACCAGGTATTATGTTTTTGCCCTATAATTACATCTTATTCCTACTTTAGCCAAGGGGCTTCTTACGAAGCGCCGATCTGGTTAAGCTAGGTACATATTTTAGGGGTTTTTAGCCAAATCAGCAAGGATAGCTTTTGGTTGTGGTGTTTATTATGTCAGTGAAACGCACACCACCATCATCATCCTCATCTAAATCATCCCCGATTGCGAGTACTGAGGTACAAATGCCTAAAAATACGGAAGAAGGATTGACCATCTCCCAAAGATCAAAAAGAAAATATGAGCATGGAAATGATGGAATGCATGAGCTGAAACGTATGTTCTCCACATTTGAGGCACAACAAGATAAAAATTACACTCAATTGCTAGACACCGTAAAGGAAATCAAAAAACAGAACACGAGCATATCCTCCTCTATTTCCTTTCTATCCCAAACCTACGACGATTTAAAGCAAAAATTTGATGTTCTTGAAAAAGAGCGGAAGGAAAATCTTGCCTACATTCAAAACCTAGAGGAAAAGGTCGAGCTTTTGGAAAGAAGGAACAAGTCATCAAGCCTAGAATGTAGAAATATCCCTTCTACAAAGGATGAAACGAAAGATGACTTATGTAATGTTATCCTGAATATTAGTAAAACTTTGGAAGTATCGATGGAAAAGAATGAGATTCTCGACGTCTATCGCACTATCACTAACACATCTCAAGAAAAACCGTTGATTGTAGATTTTACTTCTGTAATCAAAAAAGAGAGCTTCGTTAAATCATTTAAAGACTACAACAAGAAAAACAGCCATAACAGACTCGCTCCTTCGATACTAAATAACAAACTTCCCCCCAAACCAATTTATATATCTGAAAACCTTACCCTCAAAATAAGACGAGTGTTCTTCGCTGCTCGGAAATTTGCGAAAACCAACGACTATAATTACTGCTGGACCACAAACAACTGCGTCTACCTACGTAAAAAGGAGGGTTCTCCAGCTATACGTGTTAATTCTGAGATGGACCTTACCAAACTAAAAATTCAAGCATGAATATTTTTATTTATAAGTTTTTCACTTTTATCTTTCGAGTTATTATTTTTGTTAAATTTTAAGTATTTTTTATTAATGATTTATTTCTGTATTCTATTGGTAATGGTTTATCAAAACATACAAATTAAATTTTATTGCATGTTTAATCTAATATATTTTGGGAGTATCATAAATTTAGTTAAACGAACACATTACAAAGAAGAGAAATTCAACTATAAAATAATATCCTCAAATACGTATACACACACGCACGCACGCATACATACACATCCATTGATAGGGCTTAAATTTTTAGTTTGCTCTCTTTTATATCAGTGCCATAATTTGGTCAAAATCTTATGTTGCTCGGTAAATGGATAGTTTAATTGAAGTTACCGATGATCTAGAAGCTATAAGCGTGTCCAAGTCAGTTTTATGTTGTCCTAGTCAGAGTTTGGACCATGTTTGTAGGGGAATCAAATCACTTAATATATTTCATATGAACATATGTAGTCTAAACAGGCATTTCGATGAATTACGTGTTCTTTTGGACACGACAGATATTTCATGTGATCTTATAATTCTATCGGAGTGCTGGCTTAGTAGGGTCGGACATATGCCAAGAATGGAGGGTTTTACTGACTATCGATCTACTTACTCGAATCAGAATGAGGGCGTTTGTATTTACGTTAGATCCAATTTGAGTCATGCGGTTTATGAACATTCTTTTATGGATGCAAACTGTCTTGTATACACAGGTGATGAGGTGGCAATAATCGCAATATATCGTTCTCCATCATTTGATAAACTTGAAAATTTTTTCATCAGTCTCAACGACACGCTAAATTCACTTCGTGCTTATAGAACAGTTGCAATTATTGGCGATATCAATATTAACATAATATCTGATCGGCTAGACTCTCACTCAGAAGAATATCTTAATATTTGCTCCTCACATGGTCTTCTGCCCGCTCATCTACTGCCAACAAGAGATGCTGCATGTTTAGATCATGTCATGCTTAAGACACGGAGACTAGCTGTGACCTTGGTATGGGATACGCATATTACAGATCATCTACCCACTCTATTGAACCTAAACACAGCTAATATTAACAAGCCTAACTGTTTTACACAGCGTACCGACCAGCTTGCTGTAACTGCAGAGTTGGAAGCGTATGACTTCTCATTTTTATACGAGATCGGGGATGCAAACTATGCTGCCGAATCTTTTACATCGATTATTTCAGATGTCATTCGAAAGCATACAAAGCAGATTAAAGTATCGCACCGAAAGAAAAAAAATCGCCCTTGGATGACAGATGGTCTTTTGAGATGTATAAAACATCGTGACACACTACATAATAGAGTAAAGGCTGACCCAACAAATATTATACTACAACTTACATATAAACGCTATAGAAACTTTTGCAATAACTTATTGCAAAAGCTTAAAATTGATTATGACCGAAATCAATTCCAAAAGGCAAAAGGTAATACAAAGGCCACTTGGGAAGTCATTAAGACCGTAACTGACTGTGCTCAATCAAAAACAACACCAAATGAACTTTTAGAGACACACAGAAGTCCAAAAGACTCGGTTGACTTTATTAATAGGTACTTTGTTGATGTGGGCAGGTCTCTTGCAGCCAAAATTCAGAGTGATACATGGAAGAGTACTTCTTTCAAGAAGTATACTTCTTGAAAGAAGTATTTCGGCATTGAACAGATTGGGAAACTCAATGGTTTTGCCTCATGTGACCACTTCTGAATTAAATACAATAATTGAAGGTCTCAAAAGCAACTGTGCAGTGGGCTATGACGGTATTAGTACTTCTGTAATAAAATCCCTACGCCAACACTTGACTTCTCCATTAAAATACATTTTTGACCTGTCTCTTTCCACTGGTACTTTTCCTAACATTTTCAAAAAGGCCCTTATACATCCAATATATAAGAGTGGTGACAAACATCTGGTTATTAATTTTCGTCCTATCTCTGTTCTGACAACGGTGTCAAAAATTTTCGAAAAGTACATAAATAACATAATAATGAACTATCTTAATCAGTATAATATAATTGAAAGTAATCTCTCTCTCAGTAAGGGCTCACATCTGTGGCCATTCTAGTGAGGATTGTAGTTGCCTTACGCTAACAGAGGCACAATGTGTAAAGTACCTTGGTGTACATATAGACGCGTGCCTTCGTTGGAATAAGCACGTGGAGGCCTTGAGTTCTCGCGTCAGAAAACTAATATTTATAGTTAAAAAGCTTAGATCTTCTGCTGATGAGGGTACTCTGAAAATGGTTTATTATACTCTATGTCAGTCTGTGATATCTTATTGCATATCTGTGTGGGGCGGAGCATGCTCTAATAATATGATTAGAGTCGAAAGAGCACAGAGAGCTGTTCTGAAGGTACTTACAGGCAAACCTCGAAGATATCCGACAAAACTACTTTATGAAGAGTGTTCGGTATTGACTGTGAGACAGCTTTTTGTGCTCCAGACCACGTTACACAAGCATGTGCAGCTTCCATACGTACGTAGTGATAAGCGTAGAACGGACCGTATCTGTACAATTAAACCCCACAGATCTGCTGTTGCTAGCAGAAGTTTTTCTGTGAGCAGCTGTCGCCTTTAATCGTCTCAATAGGGCTGTCTATATTTATCCATTGACAGTGAGGGAATGCAAGAAGTCTTTGGAACGCTGGCTTTTGACCTTGGATTATCAGGGGACTGAAAATCTGTTAAAAACCGTATCTTGATTTTTAGCTAGTGCATATATACACCTACACTTACCTACCGCACGCGTATACACATTTACATATGACATTTTACACTCATACTACCAGTCCTAAACTATTCATACTAATTTTACCTGCAAAAACCATAACTGCAATAAATGCTCGATATTTTGAAATGGGGATAACTTTGATACCATATTTAATGTTGTGATGTATCATTATTTGGATTTCAATTAAGTAATTTTTTGTGTTGTATTTGCTATCACATGTACTAGAGAATTGTCCAAGAATGTTGGAGGCCGCTGGCACCTGTGATACTATGTTTAAATTCATTAGTACAGGTGCTAACGTTTCACATTTTGATTGTTTCTTAAATTATAATAATTGTTATTATTATTGAAGCTTTAGATTTAATGTCATAATTTTGTAATTCTTTATTTGTGGATTAAATTTATTATTATTCTCTTTATTACATTTATATATACATATTATTTACATTTTTAAATATACATATAAAAACTAATACATTTAAAAATATAAAAAATAGTAGACCACCGACTTCGGGTACAGGGACCAAGAAACCGGTGGTTAGGGCTCCAGAGACAGGAACCTCCTCACAATACGAGCCGTGTCAAGAAGGACTGCCTTCTGCATCAGACCCTTGATCCAGCCCTCCAACGTGAGCCTCTTAAGATGTTGGTCAAGGCTCTTGGCTATCAATCCGTGAGCAGATACGACTATCGGAACAATGATCACCGAATCCACATTCCACATATCGACAATCTCGTGAGATAAATCCAAATATTTTATTTGTTTTTCTTTTTCAACTTTCACGAGATTCTCGTCATGAGGAACGGCGATATCGACAATCATTGCGCGGCGTTCTAATCGATCTATCACCACAATATCAGGCTTATTGGCAACAATAGTCCTGTCCGTGATAATAGATCGATCCCAATATAACGTAGCACGACCATTCTCGAGAACTGGGTCGGGCACATACCTGTAATATGGCACCTCTGAACTCACAAGTTTGTATTTCAGGGCAAGTTGTTGATGTACGATCCTGGCAACTTGGTTGTGCCTATGCAAATACTCGCCGTTAGCAAGACGAGAACAACCAGAAATAATATGCCTGATAGATTCTCCAGGACGGTGACATGCCCGACAGATGTCGACCGTACCATCCTTCAGGATATACCTCCGATAGTTATTCGTCATGATAACTTCATCCATAATCGCACAGACAAAACCTTCGGTTTCTCCGAACAGATCACCATACTGTAGCCAGGACGTAGATGCTTTAAAATCTATATCAGGCCCATTTAAGGCCCGATAAAATCGACCATGAAGTTCTTTGCCCTTCCATACCTCCCTGCGATCATCAGTACCAAGTACTACAGGTTTGCGCCAATTCTCTTTAGCCAAAGCGAGCGGAGTGAGTCCGGTATCCACTGCAACTACACTGCGATGCATTCCCACATCAGTATGAAGAAAATATTCTCTAAGATTGTATACCTCGCGATTGTGTAGGGTCTTGATATTTAATAGACCACGACCCCCGTACTTTCGCGGGATATACAACCTCATAACCGATGAACGTGGGTGATGCATTCGGAATGCAGTCAGCAATGTACGGACTCTCCTGTCTAGGGCATCTAATTATTATTATTATTATTATAGCGATCTAAAATCGATCAATCGAAGAATCAATATTTTTACCGACTTCAAAAAAAGGAGGAGGTTCTCAATTTTACTGTTTTTTTATGTTTGTTACCTCAGAACTTTCGAGTGGGTGTTTTTTTTAGAATATCTTTGTCTAACTCCTAAAATTCACCAAATCTAGTGTGACAAACAAAAAACAAGTGGCAACACTGAACGCGTCCGCAAGCAACGTCCGAACTAGTCCGAAGAAACTGTGCACACTAACAGCCGCGGCTGTAAGCCGCGTCCGTCAGCCGCGTCCGATAGTTTGTTTCGAGCTTTAAGCTCCAAACAAACTATCGGACGCGGCTGACGGATGTGGCTGACAGCCGTAATCTGGAGTATGAGTAAACATTGAGGTGTGCAAACTATCGGACGTAAGTCGCGGACGTAACATTTGACTGATCTTGAGCGTTCGGACGTCCGAAAGTAATCTGGTGCGCTGGATGTTTTTGTCGCGTCCGTGTCAGTGTTGCCAGAAGATTACTTTTGTAAACTTACGGTGATTATATATTTACTAAAACTAACGACGTGGGACATTACTATAAGGTTCTGGCACTTTACTTTCTGGTTTATTGTTAACTAGTATCATTAATGCGCACGGTATTATGTTTTGAAAATCAACTTCAAATACTTCTGAGGGTATTTTTTCTTCATCTTGATCGATTATCTTTGTGGATGCAGATGTACCTTGATAATTTAAATATTTTCAAATATGTATAAACATAGGAACCTTACAACAACTTGTTTTTTTCGAGTATATTTGGGATTAAAACCTTAAACATTCTTAAATTTGCTGCCAATCTATTGTACCACGACTTGCTGTTGCTAGTTCGACTCTTTAGTAAGTTTATTGTATGTCTAAAGCTACGTTCCAAAACAGATAATTTATACTCGGCAAAGCAAAGTGTACATTTTACTAAGCCAAAACATTTATCAGGACCTTTACCGAAGGGTAAAAAGGGTTGGAAAATATGTATTTTCTAAATTCATTGAGATACTTTAAATGTATGTACTAAAAGTCACTATATAATTATTCAGTTTTTTTTTTAGAATATCTCTAACTCCTAAAATTCATCAAATCTAGTGACAAATTCACTAAGTCAATTACAACAAAGTCATTACATAATTTTTCTGTGTTTTTTTTTAGCAAAGCAAGCAACGCGACGTCCGAAGAGACTGTGCACACTTATCAGCCGCGGCTGTAAGCCGCGTCCATCAGCTGCGTCCGATAGTTTGTTTCGAGCTATAATGTGTTCTGTGGTCAATCTGTCATTATGCGTGGAGCGTATCAGCGTAGTTATAAATATTGCTCGCATGAAGTTGTTTGTTATTTTGGAAATCATAACTCCAAATATTTTGTACCTTTACATTAATAGTAAATATAATAATAAGTGTTAGTGTCATATGTAATGTAACAAGATGCCGCCTACGGTTCATACAAATGAATCTGACCGGGACAAACGTCCGCAACGGTCGGGCGAAAGGAGGTTAGTATAAGAAAACTATTATTTACAATTTTTCCAAAACAGTGCCCAATAATAATTAAATTTATGTTTTTTAGGTCGGAATTGGTAACACGCGTGAAATTCTGTAACACATTACCGGATATACCATTTGATTTAAAATTTATCACCTATCCTTTCCCGTCGACTCGATTCATTCAGTACAATCCGACGTCTTTAGAGAAGAGTTATAGGTATGAAGTACTCACAGAACATGATCTGGGGGTTCACATTGATCTTATAAACCGGGATATATATCAGGGAGACGGCACCGCATTTTTGGATCCAGCAGATGAAAAGCTACTCGAAGATGACGTTCTTACACCACAGGATTCTAAAAGATCACGACATCATGCCAAAAATGTGTCATGGCTACGTCGATCCGAGTATATCTCTACTGAACAAACTAGGTTTCAACCTCAGTCTATGGAGAAGGTATGTTTATTTATATGTATACTAGCTGACACGGCGAACTTCGTACTGCCATATTTACATATCTGTCTCAGCTTCCCATCATGGACAAAAAATATGACCCGTTGTTTTTAATTTTTCTTGTACACAACCTAACAATAACGAACACATAAAAAGAATTATTTAATTTGGTGCATCTGATCGGAAGTTATATATACATTTTGGTGATTCATTTTTATATATACAATGTGTCCCAAAATTCAACGATAATACTTTGACTCATGGTCTTGTAAAAAAAAGTATGGACACCACTACGGCAAGTTGTTTTTAAAATTGGCGCAACTAATCAAGTTTCTAAAATGGTATAGTACTCCAAAATAACTAGCCACAAAAAAAAAAATGTCTACCATTTGTAAACAAGACCCAAATTCCTTAATTGTTCTTGTTCGTAGAAATCACTTTTACTTTATGCACAAAATTAGCCAGATGTTGCAAATTCCTAGAATTTTAATGGAACGCACGATAACATTTAAAATTTAGAGAGAGAGAGAGATAGCGAGATGTGTAAGGTAGAGAGGGATAGATAGGTATTTTGTTGAATGACAATAATTCAGGTAGAGATCATGTTCTCAGCAAGTCAGTACGCTCTGCTCCTTCGTATATCCGTATTCAATTGACGTGGCTCTCGTACTAACGACTTTTGGCTTTGCATTTTGGACTGAATTTAAGTGATCTGTGAACTGAACTGACCTGGCATTATTTTAGACTGTGACATTGTTTTGTGAATTGGACTTTTGCCGTATTTTGGGCTGTTACGCGTTATCATGCCGCTACCATACACGCCGGTAGAATATGCTAACAAGCACCTCATTTATGGCGAATGTCGGTGCAATGCTAACGCTGCAAGCAGACTGTATCGAGAAAGATACCCAAACTAAGATATCCAGATTATTGAGTATTTATTAATGTGCATCAAGCGTTTTCGGAGGGTCGTTTGCGTTCAGCTAGAAGAAACGCTGGAAGACCTAGATCGGAATGTGATGAAGTTCTCAATGAAATAAACATTGATTCAACTACCTCAGTACATGCCATAGAAGCAACTACGGGAATCCCAAAAAGTACAGCACATCGAATTTTAAAACGTCACCGATTGCACCCATATCATTACAGACGTGTGCAAACATTACTACCTCGGGACTATCCACTGTGAATCGCATTTTGCAGTGTGATGCTTCAAAAGCACTGGGAAGACCCTCAGTTCCTGGACAAAATATTATGGTCGGATGAATCAACCTGCAAGAAAGATGGCTATTTAAATTTAAATCTTCACAACCTACACAGCTGGAGCAATGAGAATCCACATCTGATGAGACAAGAGAAATCCCAATATCAGTTTAAGGTTAATTTATGGACGGGAATATTAAATGGAAAAGTGATTGGGCCTTTTGAATTACAAGGAAACTTGGATGGGGACAGTTATTTGAACTTCTTACAAAATAATTTGCCAGAATTACTAGAAGACGTCCCCTTAAGTGACCTTCAAAATATGTGGTATCAAAATGATGGTTGCCCAGCTCATTACGCTCGTCCTGTGAGACAGACAATACCTATACCAAGAATACCCGGGGCGTTGGATCGGGTGACTTGGTCCTATCTTATGGCCACCCCGATCACCCGACCTAAAAAACCCCCTGGACTTCTTTTTTTGGGGTTGTCTCAAAGACAGGGTCTACGCAAAACCGATTGCGACATTAGATGAGCTTCGGCATGAAATAACTCAGGCTGCGGCACATATCAATGCAAGAAGATATGCAAGAAAAATAAAACGGTCCTTTTTAAGGCGATGTCGTGCCTGTATTAATGCCGGTGGAAAACAGTTTGAACATTTACTGTAATGTTAATTATTTAATAAATTAATTACACAAATAGTTTCCATTGTTTTATTCATTTTTGGAACATTATAATATTTATTACTAACAACAAAAACAATTAATGAATTTGGGTCTTGTTTACAAATGGTAGACATTTTTTTTTGTGGCTAGTTATTTTAGAGTATTATACCATTTTAGAATCTTGATTAGTTGCGCCAATTTTAAAAACAACTTGCCGTAGTGGTGTCCATACTTTTTTTTTACAAGACCATGAGTCAAAGTACACTAAGAGTAAAAATATTTCAAAATTGTAGGGAAAAAAAATATTTAGAACTTTTTTTGTGTAAAAACTGCGGGCAATTTGGTGTTTTTAAGAGTTGTGGTGAATAGTAGCACTATTTAGGTACAAGATAAAAAAAAAATCTTAAGCATATTTGAGAAATTGTCATCGTGGTCGTTCGAAATATCATGAAAGGTATAAATTTTCAAAGAAATTCTAAATTTTTCTTGTAACTAAAAAAAAAAAAACTAGGTATATTTTTTTTATTATTTTTCCTTATGTACTCATTAGCAGGTCTACCTTTAGGCGCCCGCTTATCGTTGAATTTTGGGACATCCTGTATAAAGAAGATTACATTGAACATCATTTTAGTATCAGGTTTCAAGTAGCAGTTGATCAGTGATGGTCAGTTGTTTCAAATTTTGATGAATATGATGATGAGATGTCATAACATATTTGTAAAACAAAGGTTATTTTTGCTCAAAAATCAAAGTATTACCACAGCCTCACAGAACAATAATAATGATGAGCATTATAACAGATTGAACTAGTGTTCACTTCGCTAGCAGGGTTGATAAAAATCAAGATCTTTTTAAAAAAATCGTAATAATCGGATTAATTAGATTTAAATTGGATTTTTTTATTTACTTACATCAGATATTTTGTTTTTTTTTTACTTTCTTTATTTTCTTGTCTTTTTAGTACTGTAAGGTCAGTTATTTATTATATGAAAACAACTTATTATTTTAAATTTAACTATAAATACAAATAAAAGGTAATTTAACAAGTTAAACTAAAATCAACAATTAAAAAAACAATAGTGTTAAAAAAATAACAAGGAAAGTAAAAACTTAGCAACTCATTAAATAATTATTTTAATGGGAATTAATGCGATCACTTATTAAAAGGTATTACATGCCTGACGTTTCGACCAGGTTGCACCGGCCGTGGTCAGGCAAATCAGAGGTATGTAATAGCTTTTAATAAGTGATCGCGTTAATTCCCGTAAAAATAATTATTGTTATATCATGAAATGCGAAAGTTTAAAAGTTAGTAACTCATTAAATTACATAATTCTAATTCTTTCCAGATGAGTACACTATCTGAAATCGAATACTTGTTTGTCGTTTTACATTGAATTTGAATAGCATGCGCGAAATTATTTCTGAAATATTTGTTAAATAAGTTTTAGAACATGTCCTGTACCATTTGGAATCCCAGAACTGTGTTGGTAATTGCTCGCATTGTGCACTTGTGCGCGCCGTAGTCTATGTCGGGGGAAGTCCCTAGACAGTTTTTGGCGGATTTGGTTGCAGTAAAAATTTTATGATTTAAATAATTGATTTTTATAAAAAATAATTTGATTAAAAAATAATTTGATTAAAATCACGATTTAAATCATATCAACCCTGTTTGCTAGTACTTTTTATTACAAAAGTACTAGCGAACAGAAATGTAAGAAATATGATTTGACCCCTCGGTTGTCACCCAACACATGTGAACTCTACCTCTGGGCCCAATTCGATACCATTAATTCCTTTCACAATCATCCTCTTCATTCTTCGTGACAATTCGAGTGTCACAAAACTTCTCTAAGAGCAGTAAGAGCCCATCCATCAAGTTCTCTCAAATGACTACTGTCTGCAGTTCTGCCTGCATATATTTTGGTAAACACAGTAAAAAGTATCTTATATCCTTTCACAATACCAAATTTCATTAAAATTGGCCAAGCAGTTTTGTTATGAAGGTGTAAGACAGGCAGAGTTACTTTCATATTTAAAGTACTACTAGTAGGAAGTATAGGAACATAAAGAAGAAATATGATGTTTTACATAAAAAACAATATTCCAGGTTGAAGCTAAAGTTGGTTACAATGTCAAGAAGATCTTTAGTGAAGAGACTCTGTATATGGACCGTGAGAGTCAAATTAAGGCTATAGAAAAGACATTCGAGGACAACAAGAAGGTAATAGATAAACACTACAGCAAACCTGGTGTCACTCCAGTGGAAGTCATGCCAGTGTTCCCTGACTTTGAAATGTGGAAATATCCATGTGCTCAAGTCATATTTGACTCGGATCCTGCACCTTCAGATAAGAATATAGCTGGACAGATGGAGGCTATGTCGCAGGCTATGATTCGGTGGGTATTAAACATTTATTTTTTCATTCATTCAGCAAAATTATCTTATTTGAGTCTAAGTTATTTAACCTGGACTTAGTTAAGACTATTTAACCTGGTTAACCTAAATCTTGTAACAAAATCTATAACGCCATATTTTGTAAATAAAGTTGGTCTATCTTAAAATGTATTGAATAAACTAGGATTATTTATTATTTCATTGTATTGGAATCATCCAATAATTCCTCCATTTCAAAAAAATAAAGCAAAACGTATGTCAAGTTTCTTTATCACCTTGTTAGGGGTTGGTTAGGTAGTCAACATACGAGCCCCTAAATTTTAAGAGAAGCCTAAGCACTTAGGTAGCCCCTAAAGGTTGGTGAAAACGAAAATATCGCTAAGGGTTACCTTACTCTCTCTAAGTGGTCCCTTAAATTTAGGGAATGTTGGTGAAAACGGGCATTAGACTATGGAAAGTATCTGAGGCATGTATATTCGACTGCCTCTGTGGCGCAGTGGTAGCGTATGCGACTGCTGTGCCTGAGGTCTCGGGTTCGATTCCCGGGTCGGACCAAATGTTTGTATGATCTGCAAATATTTGTTTCGGAGTTTGTGTGTTTTCTATGTATAATATGTATGTATTTACAAAAAAAAGAAGTAATATATGTATTTATATCAGTTGTCTAGTACCCATAACACAAGCTCTGCTTAGCTTGGGACTAGATGGCGTTGTGTGTTTTTTAATACACAACGCGGTTGTCGGAAATATTTATTATTATTATTATTAAGTGTGTAACTTTGTTTCACTTTTTTTATATCATCATGACCATATTCAGTGAATATGCAGCAAGGATCAATCATAATTTCTAATGCCCTCATCATAACAACAGATTAGATGTGAAATAATCTTGCACTACTCAATATTTTCCCGATATAAATATTAATATGGCGATAAAATATTTCGCCAATATTTGGCGATCCTACAAACTTTGGACCAAGTTTGAGAAGCCCAGATTAAGATTAACAAATTTATTAGTGCCTTAAACGGCTTAAACTATAACCAAATTGAGCAATTTCTACGAATAGTTGCCTGAAGAGAACTTTAAAACAGACACAGAACCTCATGATGTTATCATACAAACACTTACGTGTATTTTTTTTTTTTGATTTTTTTTTTAAAGACAACTCCCGCACTAGGAATAAATCCTGTGTCGCGGGGGACTATACAAACATACCTGAAACGGACACAAAGAACACCCAGACTCAGAACAACAATTTGTGGATCACACAAAGTGTTGTCCTACGTGGGATCAAATCCCACGTAGGACAACACCCACGACACTTGACGAAGTAGGAAACGGCGTGGTGACCGTTAAACCACTAGGCCAAACGTGCAGTACACACACATATCCCAGTACATTTCGAAATTGTTGATGCATGCTCTATATTTTGTTGTAGAAGGTCTTAAGGCCTGTATTCACTTTGATTAGTGGGAGTGCAGGTGTACAGCGAATTCGCGGTCCACACGTAATTTCTACCAATCATTGATCATCTGCACTACTCACCTGCACTCGCACTAATCAAAGTGAATACGGGCTTTACTGCAAATAGCATTTGTTCGAAAGCTGCGAAACAGGCTTTGCCTAATGCAGCTTTCACTAATATTATAATGTAATAAAAGAGGAAGGTGACTGACTGACTGACATACCCAGAGATCAACGCACAGCCCAAACCGCTGAACCTAGAATCCTGAAATTTTGCATGTAGATTCTTTATATAACATAAGTGAGCACTAAGAAAGGAATTTTTGAAATTCCACCCCTAAGGGGGTAAATCAGGGGATGAAAGTATGCGTGAGCGAAGCCGCGTGTAAAAGCTAGTGTTGTATAACTAGACTAATAAATGTTTTATTTTATACAGAGGTGTGATGGACGAAAGTGGAGAACAATTTGTAGCATATTGTCTACCCACTGAAGAAACTCTAATGAAACGACGCCGTGATGTGCAAGAGAACATGATATACTTGGATGATGACACATATGAATACAAGATGGCGAGAGAGTACAACTGGAACGTTAAAAGTAAAGCTTCTAAAGGCTACGAAGAAAATTATTTCTTGGTAAGTTTTACAAATACCTACTTTTTACAAATTCCACAGCACTATTGCACACTTCTATAAATAAACAAATTATTAAGCTTAAGACTGTAGTCCTTGAGCGTGGGAATTTGTGATTGAACACCCACATTCATATTTTACATGCACACAAACGCATCGGCCACTGTTGCATACTAACCCTGGCAACTAATAAATTTACTTTCGGTTTTTTCTTCTAGTTACATATTCATTAACTGTTCGCCTTTGAAGAATGTTTAGAATGTCCTACAAAGCACGCAATGTATCTTAGTCATATCGGAAAGCCCGCGGGCTTTAAGTAACTCGTCAACGGCCGAGAATGGGGTTCAAGTGTACCTATTCATTTTTAATTCATTTCATGGACAAATAATATATTTTTACACAGTATAAAATTAAGTCGCTCGCGCTATCTGTCAGCTTAGATCTTTTACAGTAATCACCGGATTTTAATGCTATCTTATGAAATAAAATTTGTATGATATATGTTATATTAATGGAACATAATGTTTCTTTAAAATTATAAATTTTGAACGCTTTTATTGCTCATATTGACTAAATTTTACTACATAAATCTTACTTACGTACTTTTTTTTTTACAGATTTTACAGATTACAGATATCAGATAATATAAGGGATAGGGAATCTATTATTTTACAATTCACCAATTGATTAAATTCGAACTTAAGGGATGAATAATAATGGAAATGACGTAAAGTGTAGATGGGACCCTTTTTTACAATTTTTGTCTGTCTGTCTGTTTGTTTGTGCCGGCTAATCTCTGGGACGGCTGGAGCGATTTTGACGGGATTTTTACTGATAGGTAGCTGATGATATAAGGAGTAACCGCGGTTAGTGTAGTATCGCGGGTAAGACCGTGGGGCTCAGCTAGTTTTTTTTTCAAAAAAGACAACTTCCGTATATATCCAATAAATCCTGTGTCGCGGGGGACTTTACAAACATACATGAAACGGACACAATGGACACCCAGACTCAGAACAACAATTCGTGGATCACACAGTGTTGTCCCATGTGGGATTTGAACCCACAACACCTGATACAGTAGGAAGCGGCGAGGCAACCGCTTAAACCACTAGACCAACCATGCAGTCAAAAATAAAACTGTAATTTTAAGGTCTTTCATTATTTCAGTAGTAGTTATTCAATTCTAACAGAAATCATTAAAAAAATTTTTTTTTTACTTTTTTAAAAACAATTTCTCAAAGTGTCTCGGTCTGTCAAAGTGCATTCAAAGTACTCGTCAAGACAAATCAAACGACTCCAAACTCGATAGGTTCCGTCGTTACAAAGTTCCTATGACCACCTTCCAGCTTCAACATCAGATCAGCTGCATGTCATCATATTAAAGCATTGTCACGCTATATACATATGCCTACAAAAATTCAACACAATCGGTTGAAGATATCTGCAAAATTGAGTTGCAAGATTCCGTCTTAACAAATATAGTTAGATATATACATACATAGCAAGTTAAAAAAAAACATAAAAATAAGTTCTGTGTTAATATAAAATACTAATATTTTTCCTTGAAATTATTCTTTAAAAAAATTAAATTAAATTCAAGAATACAAATTAACAGTTACAATTCGACACTCACTGGCAACCCACCCTAAAACTTGTCATTTACGTATTATGGAGCTCAGTGCGAACTACAAACGGACGTGGTGTCACCTTGAATATTTGGCGGGCACTGAATTTTTTGAGCGCGATAAAACTTATTTATTGCAATTTACGGGAGACGATATCTACGTACTAAAATGTATGGAACTTTTGTCGCTAAAAATGAATGATGTTTAGCCTTAGATTATGGCTTTTTGGTGAGAATTAATAAAAAACTAAACCGGTAAATCTTTTCTCCATAGTTTTTTCTCGCGAAATAACAAAAAAAAACATTTAAAATAGAGCACGAAATAGGGCAGAGTGTGCTAATTAAAAAGGTCGATTTCGATGATTTTGATCTTTGTTAAGGCTTTTTTTTTACAAAAATAAAGAATTATTTCATAAATGTCACTCGGTAGATTGGTAGACTGATTTATTAAACTACTGAGATATTTTTTTTAGTGTCAAATATGAATTGAGTTGTTTGTGTTTTGCAAAACTGCAAGTGCCTTTTCGCGCGTTTTTAGGGACGCGCCCCTTAAATAAAACCTACAAATACATTGAAGACAACCCTGTCTCGCGTTCACCTCTAATACCCTAAGTAACTAGCAGAAGTACAATATAAATAAATAAATATTTTGGACATCTAACACACAACGCCATCTAGTCCCAAGCTAAGCAGAGCTTGTGTTATGGGTACTAGACAACTGATACAAATACATATGTACTTTTTTTTCTTTTTGTAAATACATACATATAATACATAGAAAACACCCAAACTCCGAAAAAAATATTTGTAGATCATACAAACATTTGGTACGACCCGGGAATCGAACCCGAGACCTCTTGAGATCAGCAGTACCACACGCCAGCCGCGAGTTCAACGAGGCAGTCAATATCACAGTTCTGGTACAACCTCTTTGTATTCTTTGCTTGTGATCATTTCTTTTTTTACAGCTCTAGCTTTCTAAGTCTTGGTCTTCAGTATCTAATTTAATATTTCTGTTTTAGGTTGTGCGTAACCATTGCGTATACTACAATGAGCTCGAAACACGGGTGCGTCTGTCGAAACGACGTGCTCGAGCAGGTGCCGCTGCCCAGGCTCTCACAAGACTGGTTGTTACACACAGGCCTCTTAGTGCCACTGAACATCGCATGCTAAGACTCAGAGAGAAGCAACTGGAGCCTGCACAAGTAAGTAGCTGTTTATTTCTATGAATTTTTAGCAGACTTAAAAATAATCACAAATTTTAACAAAAAAAAACCGACTTCAATCTGGACCAAATTGAAATGGGACCACACGGGAAGCACCAGCTTTCAAATAAAAAAGAATCATCAAAATCGGTTCACCCAGTCGAAAGTTATGAGGTAACAAACATTTAAAAAAAAAACAGTCGAATTGGTAACCATCTCCTTTTTGAAGTCGGTTGAAAAGGAAAAATACCGCCCTTAGGCTCTCTTATGCTCTGGCGATCAAACGCAAAAGCGATTTCGCTTTTAGCTTCTTTTCGATTTTGGTTTGCCGCCGATGTATTCGTGAGTGTTTCGTATATTCGTGATTCGTTACGTTCTTGCAATAAAGGATTAATCCAATATTTTTTTTACTTTTACGTTGTTTTCGGTTGTAAAAATTAATTAAATTAAAACACTTTTTAAAAACAAGCTTTTACTGGAATGCCTCGAGACAAATCAACCGAGTCCAAACTCGATGATGTTGCGACGTTTCTTTACAGAGTTCCTATGGCCACCTTCCAGCTCCAGCATCAAATCAGCTCCATGTCATTATAATATTGTATTGTCATGTAGTATACATATGCTTGCAAAATTTCAGCAAAATCGATTGAAGGTATCTGCTTCATAATTGAGTTGCAAGATTCTACCCGAACATACAAGCATACATACATACATCGCAAGTTAATAAAAAGCTTGTAATAATAACAAAAGCTACCTCGACGGCGTCCATTTCGTTTATGGACCCTACTAACACGTCAATTGGTTTTATATCGGTTGACTGCTAAGGCGACTTAGCCGATATTCCAACCGAGGCGGTTAGCCGTTCTAAAGTGCTGTCATAGGTGCTAAATTGTTATAAAAGTAGTAATTGTGATATTAAACACTAAACTAACTTTTAAGAGTTAGAGGTTCTCAACAATATTCAAAATTATCCAGATGTGTAATTGTATGTGTTCCCTTTCAGGAGGAAGATGAGGAAGAAGAAAATGATGAAGAAGAGGAGGAAGACAAAGGGGACCAGAATGAGGAAAAAGAAAGGTAGTTACCTTATTTCTCTTCTTTGCATCTTGAATATTATTTTTACATGATCTTTAAGAATAAAATGGTTAAGTTGGTTTGTGTACGGTACAAAATCTCTAAAAAATTCAGGCTCAGATATCAGAGTACCCTGCAAAAAGGGAGCTTATTGCAAGGAATTTTGATCGATTTTGTGTTGCCTATTATTTTATTGATTTTGATTCTCATTTGTTATAATTTCAAAACTTGTTTATGTCCAGACGTGAATTGCAATAGGCTGATGATGATGATGCAGCACAGTTCAAGAGACAGTTTTTAGCAAGTTTTGGCAAGGTTTATCTAGTCTATACAAATAAATAAAATTGGAGTGTCTGTTTGTAATATTAAAAATAACCGCTTTTTACTAAATCCATGTGTATGTATACACGGTACATATACCAAAATATTTTTTTTTACAATTTGTGTCTGTCTGTTTGTTCCGGCTAATCTCTGGAGCGACTGGACCGATTTCGACGAAACTTTCACTGGCAGATAGCTGATGATATAAGGAGTAACTTAGGCTGCTTTCTTTAGACTAGCTTCGCCCCGCAGAGTTGCCCGCGGTTACAACGACAAACGCGGGTAACACCGCGGGGTTAGTTATTAATATACTGTGTGTATTGTTATAGAAAATAATAATTAGGTACTTCACAAAAATAATACAAATCCTAATTGTAAAGTGTTTTATATTTCAGGTCAAGATCTCGCTCCAAATCTGGATCCAAATCACCACAGGGCTCTGAAAAGTCTAAAGGGTCGAACAGGTCCAGATCAGGGTCTCGTGAGCGATCCAGGTCTAAGTCCAAATCAAGGAGTCGCTCACGTTCGGGCTCTGGGTCCAGGAAATCTAGGTCCCGTTCAGGATCTGCGCAATCTGGTTCAGCTAGGTAAGATACGTTTAACTTTATATGTTAAAAGTTTAAACATGAGAAGATATGGAAAGAATGCAAGGAAAGTAGTAAAACAGGATTTTATTTTTTCATCCAAAATATTTGTTTATATTAAGCTTTTGATTTCGTTGTCAATATAATAAGCTGCGATCTCTTTAACCTTAACACATTTTCAACATTAAATAAGGTTTTAAAATAGACAAATGTATATATATATATGTATATAGTGTCATTATGACAAAGGATAGACCTATTTATTCGTAGCAAATATTTCATGTTTATTCATAGTTAAATAGATGTAAGTGATACAAAGTCAACCGGTTCGTCTAGTGGGTAATAATTTGAAAAAGGTCGCACAGTAAGCAAAATACTTTTTAAAACTTACAGGTCTGGCTCAGGGCGATCTCGGTCTCGCTCTAAATCTGGTTCACGAGGGTCATCCCGCGCTTCATCCCGTGCAACTTCCAAAAGTGGAAAAGGTTCACGGGCTAGTTCTGGTAGTCGTGATTCTAGAGCTAGTTCGAAAGGCAGCGATAAGGTATGTACAATATGGAATAATTATTTACTCCATACCTTAATATTGTTACGAAGAAAGATTATTCGCGAACAACGATCGAGAATGTTCTTGATTATTCGCGAACAACGATCGAGAAAGTTGATTTTTGAGGCAGGGAATAACGAACCTTATGTTGATATACATAGCGTCGAATATCGATTGGTTGTTGCGCGAAAGTTCGCTGATGGGCGTGTCCTTGGTACGGGGAACGCCCTCGTATGTACGAGACGTTTCTCGAAAGCGCTAGTAAATGTAAAAATGTATAAAAATACGAACTCGCGAGGGCCGCAGTCAGTTCAGTTTGAGCTACAGTGCGATAAATATTGGAGTGATATCAGTGATTAACCTAGCGACCCCGGCAACAATTAAGGATTGTTATTCTTAGTGATTTGTGATTTTAAGAGTGTTTTTAAATAAAGTTTCTTTTACTCGTCAGAAGGTTTATTTCTCAAATCCTAACACGTAACAATATAAACATTTCTTATTACCTACATATATGACGTAAAATACAAGGCACTTCTACAGAAAATGCTCGTATTTTTTTATTCTATGTGATTGTGCTTACCCAATCTCTGAAACCGCTAGATCAATTTTTTGTTTAATTGACGGAACATGATTTTCGTTCCATTCATAGAGAGGCTCTGAACTAATATTGGCACACAGTAATAATTCCTACTGCGATCCCTGGTCTTTATAATCAAACTAATACGCGCCAATTTAATAAAAAAGGCGCGATATACCATATAATATGATATTGTCCCACATTAATTACTTAGTTCCATAGAAAGATTTATTTTATAATGTCCGACATCATCCAGGGTTCCCGCGCAAGTTCCCGGGCATCATCCCATGGTAGCAAGCGATCCTCCCGGGCGACATCCCGCGCTTCCCGGGCCTCGTCCAAAGCCTCAGGGTCCAAGGCGTCGTCTAGGGCCAGTTCGAAAAGACATTCTGGCAGTGGCTCCGACAGGTCGAAGAGTCGATCTGCTAGTGGTTCTAGACAAGTAAGTAACCTGTGTTTATTTTTGCGAACTACTTCCATGTCATGCGTAGAGATGAGCGAAATGTAGTTAAGAAAGTTTTAAGTATGGAAGTCGACGGATATAAGAGAAGACGACCAAAGAAAAAATGAATGAACTGTGTAAAAGAGGATATGGCCAGGAAGGGAGTAAGCAGTGAACTGACGAGTGATATAGGAGAATGGAGGAGGAAAACTCATTGCACCAACCCCAAATAAAGTTGGGAAAAGGATAGGAAGATGACTGTAAGAGGCAATTAACTCTTCAGTAATGGTTGAAAAGGAAAACAGATAAAGGTTAAGGGTGCACCCTTATGCCTTTCTTTTCAGCCAGAGTTGATACGATTTTAAAGAGAGATTAATTGACAATTACTATTTTGGAGTAGGTCACAATATTATCATCGTCTTCAACAACCTATAGTAGTCCGCTTCCTGGACATTGGCCTGTTCTAGAAAGGAGGTTATTGCTTACTATAGCATGTTGGCCAGATTGGTTGATATAGGGTTTCTTTCAAATTTTCCTTTCCTTTACAGTGCTGTTGTTCTTTTTTTATGGAATAGGGGGCAAACGAGTGCCTTGTTGGTCTAGTGGTTAGCGTAAGCGACTGCAGATCAAGAGGTCTCGAGTTCGATTCCCGGGTCGGACCAAATGTTTGTATGATCTACAAATATTTGTTTTGGAGTTTGGGTGTTTTATATGTATAATATGTATGTATTTACAAAAAAAAAGTATATATGTATTTTTATCAGTTGTCTAGTACCCATAACACAAGCTCTGCTTAGCTTGGGACTAGATGGCACTGTGTGTTAGATGCCCGAAATATTTATTATTATTATTGCTGTTGTTGTTCCAGGGTTCGCGCAGTGGTTCAGCTTCAAGCGCGTCGTCTCGTCGCAGCGACTCTGAGTGAACTCATACCGCAATACACTTTGTGTTCATGACAATGTACGTATTCCGTAAATTATCACAATGTGTATTTGCACACGTAGTCTAAACACGACAATATCTCAAATACATAGTATAATTTATTTCTCACTTATTAAAGAAACCGAAAGAGCGACTACTCTAGTCTTTACTCTACTCTGTGACATGTTCAATATTATATATCTAACATAGATATTATATAATAACCTATACATATATGTGGGGTATATTAAAATGTACTGTTAATGTAAGGTGTAGTTTAATAAAGTGTAAGATACGTCTCCAAATTGTATTATTTATATCCATGACCTGTCTACAACCGCACGTATGCCATCAGATAGGCATGAACTTGCCTATAGACTTGCCTTAGTCTTTAAGCGATATTTATTCGTGTACAGAGTAGTTAAGGTCTATATTAGGAAGCCGCGAACAGCAGCTTGCAAGTATGCTGCGATGCTTCACGCGATTAACTGTACGGCTGTCGTCGTAGATCGTATCCTTTCCGATTTGATGCGAGCTGTTTGGATGAAATCATACATTTACGTTTAAAAAAGAATTGCCTGCTAACATAAAGAAACGTAAGTTCTGTTAGTAAAAGTTTAGCTGCCTCCATAAGCAGACACAAGTAGATAAACCTCCTTACAAATAGGTATAAAGGTAAATAGGTATTAGTCGCGCCAAATCTATAGTAATATTATAAAGCTGAAGAGTTTGTTTGAACGCACTAATCTCAGGAACCGCTGGTCTTTCAGTGTTAGATAGTGCATTAATCGAGGAAGGCTATATATCATCACGCTAAGACCAATAGGAGCGGGGCACCAATGAAGAATGTTACAAAAACGGGGGAATTTTTTTACGCTATGTGAAATAGGAGACGTAAACGACGTTGCGTGTGTTAGGTAGTACGTTATAATAATTTTCGATATTTTAATGGACTGTAAAATGGTACATACACCAAAAAGGCAGTCTAGGATCAAGGATATACACACGTACCTCATCAGCTGGGTGGTGCCTCCTTATCTTCTCCTTAGTAGCGGGCCCGCCACCAGGCCGCGCCATCCAGGCGGAATCGTATCGTTGTTCTGTTTGAAGTATTCGCGGAGCGGCGCGACTCACTTGATATAACATAGGCACAATGCAGGATAGATAGCGATATTAAGTGGATTATAATAATTTTAAAACAAAACAAATGTACTTTTTATCTCTTCCTTATGCCGCTAGGGCGCTGCTATCGCATGAGCGGATCGTGTGTATATAGGTTTGGTGAAAAGGAACGGACCATGAAAAAATAATTTATTTAATTAAATGATTTGGCGTAACTAGGCATAATAGCAAGAAAGTCGGCATAAAGATTGTTCAATCCTTTTGCCAATGCCGCGTTCAACGTGTGAAGTTTGCAATGTCTATAGGGCCCATGGTATAGGCATTCAATCGCTAACTATGTCACTGGCAAGAGCATCAAACCAGGGCGTTTCACCCTGTTCTTATTCTAAGCTAATGTAATATCAAGCACTTACTGGAGATGTGTGGATTCCTTGATATCGGTGTTCCAAGGGATCCCTTGGTAGTCTCCTCTCTGCGTCGCCACACATTCATACTCCTAAGTGGCTGTACAGTCTCCCAAGTATCGTAAATATAATACACCCGTTTTTGACGGGAATTTGACGGGACTACTAAACTCGCTTGTCCAAACCAGACCAATCATAACGGTAACCAACGAAAAGAACCGAGTCTGAGGACAATCAGCTAAATTTCTTATTGAACGGCACCCAAACGACACCTTGTTCGACCGCTTTTAAAGCGTCTCGTTAGTACTATCTTGTCACTTCAAAACGTCAAACAAGAAAAATGACAATCAAAAATGTTGCCATTATAATGACGTTCAATTTCTAACAACCCTTACAAATTAGTCCACTGGGTCGGGCCCCGAGTCGTATTCCTAAATGTATTTAACCATTTTTGACCGCTGCGATAAGGCGCAGGACTTGAAACTAACTACAATACCATTATGAGATTATAATATAATCTCAAAATCAAAATATATTATATTTATATGATTAAGAATAGAATATGAAAATAGACTATATATGATATAAATTGGGAAGACTACGGGGCCGTCCAATCCACGGGCGAGAGAAACGCGGTGATGTTACAGTCGTGCCACGTATTTCTATACACTCGGCGATTCCGATACGCTGAAGGAATGATTGCATCATTCGTGGGGATTACCCGACGCGACGATAGAAACGCGGATCCTTCGCAATTCTATCGCCCGTGGAGACTGCTCTCAAAATTTGAGAAAGCGTGTGCACGGATGGTGTAAGCCGATGGCCGCTTTCTACTGCGCTGAGGGTTGTGGGTTCGAACCCCATCTGGGATAACACGTTTTGTCATCCACACATTGTTGTTCTGAGTTCGGGTGTTTTTTGATGTGACAACGTCTTATAATTCGATAGAGCCGATGACTCATGCGGCGTTACCTCGCTCTGAGGTGTTCCATTTAAGGCTTGAAGTGCAAGCGAGAGATATCTCATCATTTCATCAATGTTTCGTTATACTTTGTCACGTTAAGCTATCGTCCGTAAACAGACTTTACAGACAACCATTTTTTTCTGTCCGTTTCACATGTGCGTTAAGGTCGTACAAGGAATAAATTACAATAAAATAAGATAATTAGGTATGCCAATATCTTTATTAGTGCATCATTCGTTATTACATTCATAAATAATTATAAGACAAATAAATAATTTGTTCCCATTTTATTTTATATAATTTAAAATTATAAAGGTATAACCCTTTCTAAAAATGAGTTTTAATATTTTATAAATTATATATAAACTATTGCTTCGGTAGCTGATTAGAGTTCAGACGTTCGTTAGAACTGCTCTAAACATAAGTAACTTTTATCGTTTGAGTCAAATATTAGCATTGTGATATATTAGTTTTACTGGTAAAAACGATTTAAATTAATAAAAATGTAAGCATTTTTTTTTACTCAACGAAAAAATGTGCGTACATTTTTTACCTTCATTTATAAATAGTTATTGCATTCATTACGTATTATTATTAAAATATAACAAAACACTTTTACAGTGACTACATAAATAACTTTAACTATCTTTGTAGTTCATAGATAGGTTTGCCCAACTTTGCAGGCATCTATTAAAAATGTTGTTTATGGTGAAAATTTATTTAATTCATTTTAAGTAGTTTATTTTTTTTGTATAGAATAAAAATAACTAGAATAATTAATAGATGAGTAAAAATGTGCTAATTTTTTTTTTTATTTTTTTTTTACTATTCAATTTTACATTAACAAACATTTGGAATTTTTTAAAATGTTCTCAACACAAAATATGGATAATTTCAGTATATGGACTCGTATCTGTGTTTTCCTAGATTGATACAATATAACCAACTATCTAATCAAATCTTCATCAATATTAGAAATGAAAATGTGAGTTTGTTGAGTACGCTTTCTAGCTTTAACTACCCAACTGATTCCTGAAATTTTGCACACTGACCTAACTTTTTTATCCCGTAAGAAGTATTCATATTATAAACAGGATTTTTAAACGTAAACAATTTTTTTTTATCAATATTAACCTTAGTTTATTTGCAGTTTGTCAGTGTCACTATTGATTAAATTATGCGAACACTATACGAAAATAATAGTTCTGTGTCATTATTCTTGGGTATACGTGTATTAGATAAGTTATTAGTCAGATTTATAGTAGTAAATTAGATTCGTAGGTAATTAGTAACTTTAGTATCTTATCATTAGTACTTAGTCGATTACGTTTTTAATCGATATAACAAAACCATAAGGTAGGCTCGACGCTAGCTTATATTTGTTGAAAATTTTAAAAGTATAGTCGAGTAGACAAGACATGGTTAACTTGACTATAAACTGCCTTTGAACTAAAAAGTATGAAGTAGCATATCTTACAAAAGATGAAACGTGTTAAAACAGGCGGCCTAACTTTGTTTTATAAAATCTGTTATCTGATTATCTTATTTTTCATCAAAATCTTTCTTACAATTGATACAACAATACAAAACAGTTCCACTTTTTTTCTGATGGCGACTCAGTCAGTTGTCAACTTGGAGTTGCCAATACATAAAATAAGGTAGACGCTTAGCTCCTACTCAGTTCCTCTGTTACTATATCCATATAGTATGATGTGAACACCGCTTTGTTGTGCATGACGTACCGTAGCAAAGTTCCTGAGATTGACGTCAATTCTCGTGCTAAGGCTGAGAGACCGACGGGGATTTGTCTTGAACCTCCTCCGCAAACGAGAATAGTTTTTAAAAACTCAAGCACTCTTTGACCTATTAAAGAAAATAATTATTTTTACTTTGAGACTGGATGGCAGCTTAACAAATATATGGCCTTATTCATAAACGTTATTTATTTAGTGGTGTATGGTTTTTTGTTATTTTGAACTTAAAGGCTGTGAGTTTAAAGTAAAAAATAATACAGCACCATTGCTTAAAGTTATATAATGTTTATGAACGCCTTTAATTAACTAGAGTTTAAGTGTACCTAACTAATTAGTTTTAAATTCAAATGGCTATGTTAAGATGTTGATACATAAAACACATTGCATGTGGTGTTTGCCTGTAATTGGTTGTGCAGTTAGATATTATGACAATCATTCTTGTATGTTCCTATGTTTGCAATTATTATCTGTAACAACTGTTGGTAAACCTTAAATAAATAAATAAAAAATAAATAGTAATTTTTTTATTAAACTTACGGACTATTTCCCGCACTTTATGATCAGAGTCCCCAAGGGAAGTGATTTGTGTCCTGATAAGCTCCTTCGTTTCCCCAACTAACGGTGGTTGATTTAGATTTTCGAGGAGTTGTTCTGTTACTAAGATAACTTCCTCTGCTACTGACGGTAGCACAGATTTCAGTTCACTGCAAAAAAAATAAAATATGGCCATTACTTTATATAATAGGGATTTGACAGTGTATGTATAGGTATTTGTATGTTTCAGCGTAGCGCCTTACCTATTGAACCGATTTTAGTTACTAAGGTGTCAATAAATTCCTAATAAATGGACCGGGTGACTACGGCTAGGTAAATAAATAAAAAATAGTCGAGTTATAGTTTTTTAAACTTTTTGTTTTAGTTTTAGTACCTTTTTGTGAAGATGCTTTTTTTCTGGGATCAAAAATGCAATTCGTGGTTTTCTAGATCATTTTTTGTGCGATTTTTTTATTTTTTATGGAAATGGGGGGCAAACGAGCAGACGCATCCCCTGATGATAAGTGATTATCGCCGCCCATAGACACCCGCAACACCAGAGGCATCACGAGTGCGTTGTCGGCCTTTGTCCGCCGAATGGGGAGGGGAGTGGGCAGGGGTATTTCATCTAGATTAATTTAACTAACTAACCATCTATAGAAATTTTCGCATTTATGGTTTAAGTGGGAGAGCCACGCTTCGGCATGAATGGGCCGGCTCGACCGGAGTAATACCACGGCCTCACAGACAACCGAAATAGTGCTTGCGCTGTTTCACCGAGTGAGTGAGGATACAGGAGGCCCTTACCCCAATCCCGTACCTCCCCCCCATCCCCAAAAGGCCAGCAACGCACTTGTGACGCTTCTAGTGTTGTAGGTGTCCATGAGCGGCGGTAATCGCTTACCATCAGGCGATACGTCTGCTCGTTTGCCCGCCTATTCTATTAAAAAAACGTATAAAGTAAAGTTGTTTATAACGTACTCACATGTCATTAGTAGTATTGTCAATAATGATCAATATCTTCTCCTTTAGCGTCTGTTTGTGTTGCGCGGCCGTGGTAGCGTCGCTAGCACACGACGGGCTCGCCAACATGAGGGACGCTGTTATTATGAGACGGTACACTTGGGTACCTAACTCGGCGAAACGGGGAGCGTCGAGAGCCACCGTCTGTAAACAATGTTCTAAATTGACAATGTTCGAGTTGGATTAAAATTATAGATATATTTCAGGATCTTTTTTTTTGGACGCTGCTGTTACTTGTGATAAAAGTTAGGTTTTTAACTGACTTTAAAAAAGGAGGAGGTTCTTATTTCGACTGTATTTTTTTTATGATTGTTACCTCAGAACTTTCGATTTGGTGAACCGATTTTGATGATTTTTTTATTTGAAAGCTGGTGCTTCCCGTGTGGTCCCATTTTAATTTGGTCCAGTTTAAATTCGTTTTTTTTTGTTTTTTTTTTATTTATACAAGTACTATCGACAAATTTTAATCATGATCTACCTTAAGCTTACTTTCATAAATATATTCAAATACAATTAGGTCGACATTCGCGTAAATATGCATTCCCATGGTAACGACCTTGTTATCTGTCATTTAATTACACAGATAATTATCTGTTGCAGTATCCAAAAAAAGCATTTTTAAGCAACGAGTTATAGTTAATTACAAAGAGCATAGATTCAAAATATGATCATTACCGTCTCATCGGATATGATATGATATCTACTGCAGTAATTATAAAGGTTAAAATTGCATAGCTCACCGACCAGTATTGACTTAGCTTGCTTGATATTTAAAACGTCCAAGTGCGGCATGCACTGTAAAGAAGTGAATTCTTTGTCGTTTTGACAGTTTCATACGATTTATCGGCAAAGTGGATCATGATTCAAGTTTGTCGATAGTACTTGAAGTTCAAATAGCGATTCCAATTTATGACATTTGTCAATTCCCTTTAAAAGGTAGTAAATGAAACAGTTAATAATTACAAATTTTAACAAAAAAACCGACATCAACAACTGGACTAAATTGAAATGGAACCACACGGGAAGCAACAGTTTTCAAATAAAAAAATAATCATCAAAATCAGTTCTCCCAGTCGAAAGTTATAAGATAACAAACAAAAAAATAGTCGAATTGATAACCTCCTCCTTTTTTGAAGTCGGTTAAAAATATAACAGTGTTTATCACATGAAGGATTTGTTAGCAAGGCAATGAGGGTTTCAGAATTATTGATTGGCCTACCTCAGGATAATTTTTAGCACCAGTCCACTCTAACAACTCCAAATAAGCTTTGGCAAGCGTTTGTGCGGTAACATTTCTGATGATAATCTTGTCTGTGACAGGGATGCCAAGTCCTTCCTTGTCTATGTGACGTTGTAGCCATTCCCGAGTGTATTGTAAGCCATCTGTAAAAATAATTGACTGAGAATAATATTTTAACATAATTCAGTCAATCCCTTGCGGGAGGAAAGATTTGTGTATGAAAAATGTTGTAAAACATTTAAAAATTATCAAAAAAATATAATATAGTTTTTGGTGTCATAAATATCCGAAAAAAATTTTTTTGTTCATTTTTCATTAAAAAAGTTTAAAAAAATATTTCATGTGTCTCCTTTGGAGTCTATCTAATCTCTGCCTTTCTAAGGAAACGCTTATGTTCAGCAGTGGACTGTTAAAGATTGTTGATGACGATACATAACTAAGTTTGCAATACATATATAATTTTCCCTGCCAAAATGACTCTACTCTGCCTGATAGAAAGCATAAGCAGAATCCAAAAGTGGTGGTCACCATACTCATTGTGAATGCAGACAATGCAACAATGTAGCATGGTGACCCACACTATCCGGTCTCGCACTCACCAACGAAACACGACAACACGAACGCTGCTATTTTATGTTGATCTTCTGTGCGAGGGTACTACCGCCCCAGTGAACCGGCCCGTTCGTGCTGAAATCAGCGTGGCTCTAATACTTAGAAAAGTTTTCTACAATGTAACCATTCTAATACAAACCTTCAGAAACTTTAAGCAGCTCTTCGAACTTGGCTCTCTCGTAGTTCACACTCTCTTGTTGCACGTGAGGCCTCATCATCGCGATCAGCGTGTTGGCCAGGTCCAACTTTAGCACCTCTAATGTTTCCAGGATCGCGCGGAATATGTCTACCTGCATAACATATTGAGTTTAAACAGAACATGCTGTACTTATGTCACAAGTTGTTAACGTACATTTTTATAGACCAACTAGCTAACCCACGCAACCTCGTCTCCTATTGTCTGTAGCGTAAAAAAAATACCCTGTTTTTGAAATATTCTTCATTGGTGCTTCGCTCCTAATGGTCTTAACGTGATAATATATAGCCTTCCTCAATAAATGGTCTATCTAACACTGTAAGAATTTTTCAAATCGTCCATTAGTTCCTGAGATTATTGCGTTCAAGCAAAAAAACCCTTTAGCTTTAAAAAATAGTACAGATTTCAATTTGGAAATTTAATAAAGAAAATTATTGACATTTATAGTCAAATAACGTAGAGACATATATTTGTTTTTTAGGCAATATTCCTAATGCGAGAATTGTCTGTCACTGACAGAGACCAGTACAACAATTTATGAATCACACAAAGTGTTGTCCAGTTCGCAGTAGAATCCTGCAGTACAATCTTAACTTGGAACTTAAAACTTTTTAAATAGTTCGAAAAATAAATAAAGAATACTAATAATAGCTTTAAATTGAAGAACATACCGTATCTGTAAGTTTAGAAATATTCTGAATCATCTCATCCCTCACAGGCGCAGCTAATTTCGCCATCAGATCGATCACAAAGCTGGCATACTTTTGGAAGTCGAGACTGTTGTTTTCAGCTTGTTGTTTGATGAACTCAGTGTCTAGAACTTCTTCTATCATCTCTCGGATGCGTGTGTGTCGTGGAAGCAGTATTGCGAAGAGTCCCTACAAAATACGAAAATATCATGAACCTAAGATAGAGATACATAAAAGTGAATATGTGTCATCACTACATAGTATAAAACAAAGTCGCTTTTTCTGTCCTTATGTCCCTTTGTGTGCTTAAATCTTTAAAACCACACAACGGATTTTGATGCGGGTTTCTTTAATAGATAGAGTGATTCAAAAGGAAGGTTTTTATGTATAATAAATGCATAATATAGTATGGATACGCTGTTAATTTTCGAGGTTTCTAATGTGATGTAGCAAATAAACACATTTTTTGCGCTTACATTGCAAACGCTGGTTGCACCCTACGAGATAGATCAAAATAATGTACTACAGTATTGTACACCTTAAAAAGTACTACAAAAAAGTCCGCGACGGTATATGTCTATCTCTTAGGGATAACCCACAACAACCATTTTTTATTCCTTTCTTTTTACTAGAAACACTGACGAAATATAACTATAGACTTACACCGCATGAACTTAGAGTTGTACGCGGATGTATAATAAGCTTTATGTTCACTAGATGTCACTAAGTGTATCAAATTGTAAATTTCAAAGATATTTTCTGAGCTTTTACTCCGATACGAATCCGAGAATAATCTTTCAAGTTTATTTGTTTTTGTATTAGTGCAAAATGTCCCACTAGATGTCGTTTTCCACATAATTATATTAGTAATTTAAGTGATATTTTATTAAATCGTCCAAGAGCAATCTATACACACAAATAAATAAAATTGAAATGTCTGTTTATAATTTCAAATAAACAGCTTCTTAATAAATGCTTCTCGGTAAATACGGTACATGAATATATTTTTTCATTAATTATTGTATGAAACTTTTTAAATTTTCACATAAAACTCTGTATGTAGGTCTAGCTACTTAATTGTGTTATAATAATCAAAATTTGTTGAAAAAAATCCATATATTATTTATGTTATATTATTCAGTGATGAAAGCTCAGTAGGTTGACGCCTAGTGCGGCTTCTTTTAGGGGGCGGCAAATTAAACGATTTAAAAAAAAACTACATTACTGTAATAGAAATGGAGAAAATAAGTCTTGGCAGTTTAACAAGAAGAAATAATGTATTAATAGTACTGTTTGAGAAATTCTATATGCTTGTTAAAATACATCTTTGTAAATATCTGTTTATAAGACATCTCAATAGCAGATAAATATTACAATTTAAATGAGTAATTTTAACTAAACATTTTTTTAATTACCACTGAAGGTGGCATGAGTTGCTAGAATGCACTGCTGCGTCCGTTTCAGCGGCTGGCGGCAAATTAGGTCCAAGTAGAAATTTTCATCCTTGGTCCTTTCCGCCACCTCTTTCTGTGCAATGTGATCTTCGCAGAAGATAAAACTCTGTTGCTATCCTCTATGGAGCATAACATGGTTGGCAGCGAGAGATATTTTCCCATAACTGCATTCTATATCCAACGCTGCGATGCTCAAGTAATGGCACAGGGAATCGGCTCAATCCACTGGACAGGCAGGATTCAACTCACTTCTAGTAACCGCGTGCAGGTATTTCCGAAGCAACTGTGACCGGAAAGAACCTGCGTTACGCGGAACGAATCTAACATGAATATTCCTGCCAACGCGCATTCTGCCTCCGTAGACATTATGTGATAAACGCGTGTGGCTCAAACCAACAACACTCTCTACTGTCTACTCTCCTGTGGCGCACTCTACTCTAGGCGGTCAGTGCTACCGTCTACACCGGGTACCGTAAAGTGTTATTAACCGGAGAATTCTGCGTTCCATATTGTCGCAACACTCAGTTTACCTAAATTCGGCAAAAGCTTTCGAGCAAACTATCGAAAGTGTGTGTGTGAAACTGTCGTCAATCTACTGTTAAAGAACAGGCCTAGATACATTATTTGGGCTTAATACAGTACGAGAACTGAATTGAACACGATTGAGGCGCCATAAAGTAGCCTCAGGTATTCATCTTGGAACGACACGTATATTTTATTATGTCACAATAATGATATCTATGTCAATTACTAAAAGAAAAATAATGTAAACGCTCATAATCTTCACTTTTTAAATATTTAAGTAAAACTTAATCTTTATTAAGTTAATATATTTTTTTTCGTGGGTAGGTGTTGAAAAGTTCAAACGCATTTGTAAAAGCTCCTTGAATATTTTAATACTTTACTTAGTATTTGCAAGGCCTTCATTGTTTATATGTGTTGACTGAAGTTTCTAAGCCACCTGCCAGCTTTTTTTTGCACAAATATAAACATCTGCAAACCAACTCTTACAAGTTCATCAAGTTTCTCAAGTAATTTTATTGTTCTGAGTATACAAAATGTACCTATTTCTTATTTCACGCAAAATTCAATTCGTCTATGATTGAAATACTAATATACAATCGAATCGAATCGTCAATTGTCAAGAAGATTCAATTCGGCTGGAATCTCTGGCGCTGCACGCGTTGTGTGGAGACGTGGCTCCGTTACGCATCTGCTATCGTATTTACAATGGAGAGTACTTCGAGCAATTGATTGAATTGATCCCTTCCTCCTTTTTTCGCCATCATCCTACGCGACTGCAGTTTCATCCTCATCATTTAGGTGTCAAATGTGCGCTTTTCGAGAAAATTTCTGCCCTACACAACAAAACTGTGGAATGAACTGTCGACTGCGGTATTCCCGGACCAATACGACCTTCAATCAATCTTCAAGAAAAGAGCATACTTCTCCTTAAAAGCCTTGTGACACCTCTGGTGTTGCGGGTATCCATGGGCAGCGGTAAATAATAAATAAATAAGTTGCCGTTCATGAGTGCATTGTTTCTCGTTGTTTACTGCGTGTTTTGGTGATAATTATTTGCTTTCTCCAACGGCTAACTGGATAAAATCACCATCTTCATCCTCACAGTTTTTTGTTATGGGGACTCTTTAAGAAATTAACTAAATTACTCCTAAATATGATCCTTAGCAACTTTGCTGTTGGATTTTTGTTTCAGCCACCTTTTGCCAAAATTGCGCAAACAAATTTTCTATTACATTCTGATTCAATTTTTAACCGACTTCAAAAAAAGGAGGAGGTTTCTCAATTCGACCGTATATATGTTTTTTTTTATGTGTGTTCGCGGATAACTTCGTCGTTTATGAACCGATTTTGATGATTCTTTTTTTAATTGAAAGGAGATGTCCCAACGGTGGTACCATGATAAGGACATTAAGATCTGATAATGGCATCCAAGAAAAATCAAGTCGAACATTGAAGTTAGTTTTTGTTTTTGTTAATTGTGTAATTTTTCAAATAATTTTTGCCCTTCTTTATCGCATTTAATGCATGTGTTACTTTTTTAAACAAAGCGTGTTTCTATGGCATCCCATTTTTTTATTACTGTTCAATGGGCCGATCTGTCAATTTTGTAAGTGATCGACTCAAGTTTTAAGTTTTGTCTATTTCGTATGGTTTGGTAAATCTTGAAACGAAATTTGCTCATTGCCGCTAACATAGTTATTGTTTAAAAAATGATTTTGAATACTTTTAATTAAATGTGGCACATCAAAAAACGCAAATAATTTTACAAAACGTTACAAAAGAAAAAGGGAAAGTTACTAGATATCCCTGTTTTCTTGCATGTATTTTGGTTTTACGTAGCCCGACCGCAAAATACAGCTTGTAGCAGAAGCCCACTTATTATCAAATAGTTTATTTATAGTAGCTTTTAAACATTGTAACATTTCTGCTTTTACTGCTGATGGAATATTATAAGTTACACATTATTGCGATTTCATCGAAAGTGATCACACAAGCTTTATCTTTAATTAATGCATTTCGAATTTCTGTTATTCTTTTTTTAAATAGATCAGGGCAAAACAATCGGATTTTGCTAGCCACTTTCGGAGTTTCGGATTGTGGTTGGAGCGGCAAGTACTACACCTTGCCGTCTTAGAAAAAAATACACTTTAGATTTGTAAAATAATGACAAGCTGAATTTATTTTCGTCTTCTGTCCAATTCATAACCTTTATTTTCGTAGCTGCATCAATGACAATTTTTTTTTTTTTTTTTTATGGAATAGGCGGGCAAACGAGTAGACGTATCGCCTGATGGTAAGCGATTACCGCCGCCCATGGACACATGCAACACCAGAAGCGTCACAAGTGCGTTGCCGGCCTTTTGGGGATGGGGGGGGGGAAGTAGGGGTAGGGGATTGGGGTATGGGCCTCCGGTATCCTCACTCACTCGGTGAAACACAGCGCAAGCACTATTTCACACCGGTTTTCTGTGAGGCCGTGGTATCACTCCGGTCGAGCCGGCCCATTCATGCCGAAGCGTGGCTCTCCCACGGTTAAAAACAATTCTCTAGAAACCTCTTCTGAACTCTTTAGATTTTAAAATGCTGTTATCAGATTTTGGTTTTTGCCGTAATTTAAATAATAGGTTAACAAAATTGTTAGAAAACTGTTTAAAGTGTATGTATATGAAATAATATTTATTTGTTAATCTCCTTACTGATTTAATGTGATTTTAATATTACCTGTTGTACAAATTAAAATATGTATAATAAAAACTTGAGAGGTGTCAAGGAACACCCGGATGAAACGGAGTTTATATATATATATATTATATTTGATATGCTCCTACCAATAAAAATGCGCATAAAATACTCAAATTATTTTAGTAATAATCAAGCTTTACAAAATATACTATAAAACAATATATTTTCTGTAAATAAATGCAAAAACCCAACATCACGTGGTATTCCCAGGCGGTCACCTATCCAAGTACTAACCACGCCCGATGTTGCTTAACGTCGATGATCGGACGAGAACCGGTGTATTCAACATGGTATGGACGTTGGCAATCAGTTTGTTATATTTAACGTTGAGTATCCAGCACTATGACGTCAATTCAATGTTAAAAGTGTCGTTACAACTTTTGGCACGAAAAGTGTCGTTACATTTTTTTCCGTCTAGCCCCCTTTCGCAACGCGCGTTATGGAACTTCGTTCCAAAATAAAGATTATACTTTGCAGTTCAATCATTTATTTTATATTAAAATGACATAATATAATGACCTAAAATTTATTGATTATGCCATATCAGACAGGAAATAAAATCGCTCAACATTATTATCTACACCATAGATTTCCATGATCGAATAGAATATTTTTAAATTAGGGGGCTTCCATTAATTACGTAAGGTGTTTTAGGGTGGAGGGGATTGAGCTAAATCTTTTCAAATCTCACTTAGGGGGGTCTTGGCAAATATCACGTAAATATTGTGTAAAATTGCGTGAAAAATTATTTCCAAATAAAATATGGCCAAATCTGACACAATAGTGTTTGTCGTATTCGTCCGAACTCCGCAGAGCAGCGAAATAGCATTCGATTTTGCTTTGCCAGTCTTCAATAGAAGTAATAGAACAAGTTCAATAATCCAACACGTTTACAGCCAAAACATAAATTTGAAGAATCTCGCGTGATATTTGGGGACGGGGGAGGGAGTTGAGGAAAATCTTACGATATCTCACCAAGGCGGGAGGGGAGGTTGAGAAATTCTCAAAAATGCCTCACGTAATTAATGGACGCCCCTTTACGATGTTTCGTTGAAATAACTTGTTTGTTTACTTACTCTTCGTAAGACAACTAACCATTTGACATATCAAAGTCCGACGTTATTGTAGCCACTTGGTGGCGCTATCATCGCGCATCCAGCATATAATATTCTATATGTCATATCAATAACTTATAAATGTGACATCTAGCGTAGTAAATAGGTCATTATATTCAAGTTTATTTAAATCGATTGCAACGACATCTCCTAAAAATGGGTGATAACTTATAGTTACGCAATTGAAAAATATATTTTTTAAACAAGCATTAGAAAGTAAGATTTATATTCGAAAAATAATAAAATAATTACTATAATTGAAGCATTTCAATAAAATAGTGATAGAGTTCTTTAAACAATTTCTAGTTCCTTATTTTTGCGCGCCATCTAGATTTAGGTGAATTTTTCTAGCTTTTATCGGTGTACAGTTTGGGCCAGGGGAGGGTCGGTCTATTTAGTATATTGTGTCATTGCTAGAAATAATGGCTTATTTACGAAGTGATTTTAAGCAATACAAAATGAATCCTTATACAATTAAGTAAATTGAATACATTGTGCATTTAATATAGATCAAAATGGCTCTTTACAGTATCTAATTTAACTGAATATATTCGAAGATATTACAGATTTAAAATGCACGAATCGTGTCGTCGGCGGGGGCATCTGAAATCCACCCGTGCAAAGCCGGGGCGGGTCGCTAGTATTACATAGTTATAAAGTGCATTTTGGATCGAAATCGGAAGAGGAAGAAAAGAAATGCGACTATAGCTACGATAAGAACTTAGGTACAGCATGACACATTTTTAACATTATTATGCAAACCAATTTGCACTTTATTACTTTAAGCCTAGATGCTTTATTATTGTGCCTTTCTCTGACGGTAGGTTAATTATTCAGTTACGTCGAAAATTACTTTAACATGTAACTATATGAATAAAAAAAAAATTAAAAACAACTTTGCACTGGATTTCTGCCAAATTACATTGTGTTATTACATTAATCCAAAACATACGTCATACTACGAGATTCAGTCATATTTACGGTACGTTTATTACAATGTACATTCTTCATTATATAATATTAATTAATCTCTTCAAGAACTAACTAGGTATTAGATAAATTAGAACTGGTACTAATATTGCACGTTACATAAGTTTTAGAGAGTCTCGAGTCTAGGGTGTAGTTTTTAGTAATCAAAGTTTGTATAATGTTGAAGTGTGCAGCATATTAGAAGAATATGTTATATTCTTCTATTCTTTAATAAATATAGCTATTTATGAACGGAGATTACAACAATACATGACCTAATCTTATAGGCATTCATGAACTGGCTTGAGATGTTGTAGACATCAGGCATAAATAGACAGTCACAGAATTGGAGTGAACAGATAATTTATAAAAGCGATTCTACTGTAGGCAAAAGAACTCACTGTAGGACTACAGTATTATAAGTTAAGTATTTAAAGCTAGTGCCTTGAGGTCCTATGTCCCCTAGATGGGGCAGAGGGCGTCTACAGCAATCCGCCATTGCGTTCAGTCCTGCCTGAGCTTCGCATTTCATCTCGCTCCACGTCTTTCCCACCTTCTTCACCTCGTCTGCACCTGTGCGTCTCCAGGTCTGTTTGGGACGGCCACATTTCTGATTTCCTAGCGGATTCCAATCGAGCGCCTGTTTGGCGATATGATCGGAATCACTTCGCAGTGTGTGACCCATCCAGTTCCACTTGCGACGCTTGATCTGTTGGTCGATCGGCGTTTCACGGCAGCGCTCCATGTGGTATTCGTTGGAGATTTTCTCGGGCTAGTAAATACTGAGAATTCGACGCCAATACTTCATAAAACCTTAGATTTGTGTGATAGCCTACGATGCCGAGACCTAGACGCTAACTTCGGTGCGTGTAAGTAAAATCACGGCAACCTATAAAGTATTCGAAACTTGAATTAATAAAAATATTTTACCTGTTTAACATCTTCTAAGAGTACAAGGGCCTGCTTGTACTCAGGTGGGTCAGAGTTAAGTTGCTCTCTTAGTATGTCGAAGTATGCTTTGTGCATTGTTTCTTTCACTAGCTTTTGATAGCTGTAATAAAAGTATATCAGTAAAGAAAAGAAAGGTAATAGTTTTAACAGTATTAAACCCTGTACGGAGCTAATCAAAAAACTGTATAAAAATAAGGTTACCTACTTAAAAAAAAACAGTTAAAATTCTGAGATTTAGAAACTCAGTTGAAAGAGTATAATGCACTTTGGTATAGGTATGTGTTTTAAAGACAAAGTAGATTATGATTGTTTTTATGGCTATAGTTCATTCGCGTTAAAAAAATAGTAACACATAGATCCAGCCACGCCACCTGATCAATTAGGTTTCAAGAAATTCTCGTTTCGTACTATACTTGGAACCAGGCCAGGCCAGGCGAGGTGATCATGCCTGGCGGGCCAACTGCCCAACGGTTGATGTTGGGATGTTGTAAATATGATTATCGGCGCGAGAACTTTCACTGCGCGATTCAGGATTGGTAGTTTCTTAGTTTCTTTCGTTACTCCGTAGTTCAGTGAAACTTCAGTAGATGGCGCTGTATTATATTTCTGTTACGCTGTATGTGGAAGTCGCCACACTACTATTTTATGTATACAATACACAATAGGTATAATAACGTTAGATCTCTCCTTAACCAAGTTCCTCCAAGACCGGAGGTCGATATATGATGTGTCAGCTGTCTGTGCTCTGTTGCGGAGCTTGTCAGTGCCAGGAGTGAGTAGTTCCAGTGAGTCGGAACTGAGTGCCGCAAGTTCCAGTGAGTCGGAACTGAATGCCGCTGATCCCAGTGAGTCGGGATGGCAGGCGGTGCGCGGTGCTGCGGTGAGCTCCCCAGTGAGTCAGGGCGGTTGCTGGTTTGATTTTAGTTCGGCTACTTCTAGTGACAATTTTTCTATTCGTTTTGTAAATAGGTTGATTTGGAGGTTTTCTGTTTCCGTATTATTATTTTTGCTATTTTGGCACGACGTAGTGGTTGTAATGGCGGCAGTGATTGCGGGTTCGAAGTGTTCTAACATTCTGTCGGCCATTGCAGCTAGGATTTCCAGTGAAGATTCTTTGTTGATGGCTAGGATGCCGCGGATCTGTGTAGGTAATTGATTGAGCCATATAACTTGTAACGCCTCGTCTGTTAGTTACTTGCCGCTGAGGTCACGCATTTTACGTAGTAATTGGCTAGGTTTTGAGTCTCCGAGTTCTAGACCACAAAGTAGTTTCTGTAACTGACGATGGTCTGATTCTTGATACGTGGATATAAGTCTGTTCTTCAACGTTATGTATTTCCCTGTAGCAGGTGGATTTAATATGATGTCGGCGATTTGTTCGAGGTCATCGCAGCCGAGGAGTGGGACAACTAAATTATATTTCTGTTCTTCTCCGATTTTACTTGTAGCGACGGCGGCTTCAAAATGTGTGAACCACAGTCGTGGTTTTTGGCGCCAAAATGGTGGTAGACGTGCGGGCAGCGAGATTGTGGCTACGTCGCTCTGAATTATAACTCCCTGGGCGTCGCTAAATGTGTGCTGTGTTCGCTTCGTTCGTCATGGCGTTCGTCGTAGGTACACGTGGACAGTAGTGGTGGATACTGCGCTTGTTGCGTTGTCGTTAGCGGCGAGAAGGTAGGTATGACGCGTCGGCTGTGCGATAGGTATGTACACGCGGTCAGCCGAACGACGTCTCGCCAGTAGGTACGCTGAGTCGTCGCCGTGAATACGAAGGAGCGTTCGTTTGGGTTCGGGGTCACCACTGTGGAGGAACGGGTGTTATGTCCCTCCATCACAAAGGGAGGATCCTCCGACCAGGCGAGGTGATCATGCCTGGCGGGCCAACTGCCCAACAGTTGATGTTGGGATGTTGTAAATATGATTATCGGCGCGAGAACTTTCACTGCGCGATTCAGGATTGGTAGTTTTTTAGTTTCCTTCGTTACTCCGTAGTTGAGTGTAACTTCGGTAGATGGCGCTGTAGTATATTTCTTTTGCGCTGTATGTGGAAGTCGCCACACTACTATTTTATGTATACAATACACAATAGGTATAATAACGTTAGATCTCTCCTTAACCAAGTTCTTTTGAAATATTGACTGTTTTATAACATCGTAAGATCTTTCGACTTCATCACGTCAACCGCCATTAATAGCCTACGGATAGACATAGGCATCTACTTAATGAGATTCTGGTCCACTATAGTGGATCATAGTGGCCAGACGCGTTGGTATAGGTCTGTTTTAAATTTGGAACAACCACAGGATAAACATTGATTATGATGATACCCTGTATTCTTAATTCATCACCATACAGAATAATTACTTCAGTTCTTCGGGCGGCGGCCGGTGGGAAGACCCAGATATGCTGCAATGATGAGGTTGTCAGAGCTATGAAAGTGTCCGATTGGTTTGAGCTGGCACAGAATAGGAAAGAATGGCGCATTCTACTGTCGGAGGTCAAGACATACTTTGAGACTCTGAGTCAGCGAAGTAAGTAAGTATAGTCGGTCACCTTGATCGCGCTGCACGTGCGGCAAGCTGTCACAAAATCAAAGGGCCTGCCTGCGGCATACACCCTCAAGCAAGTATGATTTGTCAGTTTATGCCGTTGTATGAATTAATAATAGGTCTTTACCTATGAAATTGCCGTTTTGTATGCAATAAGTGAAAGTACTTATTTTTTCAAACTTTTTTATTTCTGTTATTTGAAGTAATCACCCATGCAATCGACGCATCTTTGCCAACGCATTGGCAGTTTATTGATGCCCTTCTTGTAAAAATCAGCTGGACGGGAGGCAACAAACTCTTCAAAGGCATTTTGTACGTTGAGTCCCTCTCGGGAATTGAATTTTTTACTCACTAAAAAGTTGTCTAAATTTTGGAAAAAGTAATAGTCGGTAGGTGCAAGGTCTGGTGAGTATGGCGGATGAGGGAGAGCTTCCAACCCCAGCTCTTGCAGCTTGGAGACTGTCTGTTGCGCAGTATGGGGTCGCGCGTTGTCGTGAAGGAGCAGTGGGGACGACCGATTGACCAAAGCTGGTTGCAGATGTGCAAGCTTCTCCATCATTCTCTCCAGTTCTTCACAGTACACATATGCATTAATGCTCATGCCGTTTTGTAAAAAGCTGTGGTGAATCACACCAGCACTAGACCACCAAACAGTGACCATCACCTTTTTAGGGGTCATTTTTGGTTTAGGGCATTGCTTTGGTGCTGAACCAGGGTCTAACCAACTTGCTGAGTTGCTAATTCGTTTCAAAATTCCTTCATTTCTTTGCCTGTTGAGCAGCGCAAGGCAGGTCTCGACGCGTACGTTGCGCTGGCGATCGTTAAGGTCGTGGGGCACCCATCTATCAAGCTTTTTTACCTTGCCAATTTGTCGCAAATGGATCAATATTGTTTTGATGCTTACATTAAAAGCTGCTGCTAGCTCAGCTGTAGATTGAGTTTCGTCAGCTTCCACAATCGCCTTTAATTCATTATTGTTAACCAAAGTCTCCGGACGACCACGAGCTTCATTTTTCAAGTCAAAATTTCCAGAACGGAACCGGGAAAACCAATAACGGGTTGTGTGTTCGTTTGTACAGTTCTCTCCGTAAACGTTTTTGATGTTACGTGCCGTTTGTGTCGCGTTGGTGCCACGACGGAACTCATATTCCATAATTACACGAATTTTTAAAGTATCCATTATGACGAAAAATGTTCAAATGTAATGAAAATACAACGCTAATAAAATAAAAAACAAAAGACTGAGTTTGTAAATAGAATGTCATGGTTTTAAAACAAAATTAATTTGAATTTAGAATACAGAGCCATTACAAACTTTTTTTTATTTGAAATGACCAGTACTGAAGAAAGGCAATTTCATAGGTAAAGGCCTAATATATTCGTATTTCACAACAATAACCACAACTGCGTGCGGGTGCACCGACACTATCTAAACGAATGGACTATATAGAATAATTATATATTATTTCAATATTACAAATAGAAGCATTATCTCTTGATTAAAAAGAATATTATAAAGTCTGATAACAGCATACCTGTTGTCTGGTGGCTCAAAAGGTTCTAACTTGAAGTCCTGATCAACTGCAATCTCATGAGCTAAAGCCATATTCTGCATACCATGGGCTGCTTTCATGATGTCCTCCAAAGTCACAAATTTAGGAGGTGAAGCACCTGTGATAGTTGAACCTCGGACTCTGAACTGTATTGGTTCACTCGCATAGTAACTGTGGAAACAGAAAGAGAAACAACATTAACATGATTTATTAGATGCCTCAGAGAGCATGTAAAGCCATACCTGGTTGACATTTCTGGCAAACCAATATTTGCTGCGTAAGGACTAGGCAGTAACAACATTATTAACATTTATTTTTTTAGGCCATTATCAATGTCTTACGCAGTGGTTTCATGTAATTAGTTATAACAGACATAGAGTTACTTTTGAATCTATACTTATATTATAAAGCTGAAGAGTTTGTTTGAACGCGCTAATCTCGGAACGGCTGGTCCGATTTGAAAAATTCTTTCAGTGTTGGATAGTACATTTATCGAGGAAGGCTATAGGCTATATATCATCACGCTAAGACCAATAGGAGCGGAGCACCAATGAAGAATGTTACAAATACGGGAGAATTTTTTTACGCTACGGGCAATAGGAGATGTAAACGATGTTCCAACGTTGCGTGGGTCAGCTAGTTTATAAGTATGTGTTGTGTTGTACTTCATGTTTCCAAAATAATAGTATGTTAATAGTAATAAATTAACTGCCTCGGTGAGGTACTGGTAGCTTATGCGACTGCTATGTTTCAGGTCTCGGGTTGGATTCCTGGTAATGTTTGTATTATCTGCAAATATTTGTTTCGGGGTTTGGGTACAAAAAAAAGTATATTTGTATTTATATCAGTTGTCTAGTACCCATAACACAAGCTCTGCTTAGCCTGGGACTAGATGGCGTTGTATATTAGATATCCAAAAAATTTTTTTTTATTTATTTAAATATAGTTCACTTCACACCTACAGATAATGTACTAAGATTTAAATAGGTACTAGCTGACCAGGCGAACTTCATACTGCCAAATTTACTTATCTGTCTCAGCAGTGTACAGTCTTACAGGTAGTGTTCAGTCGCAGACAAAAAAAAAGACTTTTCCTGTTATCTTTTAATTTTTCTTGTATACAAACCTTGTCCTAACAATAACGAATACATAAAAAAAGGAATTATTCAATTTGGTGCAGACAATCGGAAGTTATGCGCGTACATACATTTCAGTGAATTATTTTTATATGTATTTATTACTTTAAATGTGAAATACACTGAGATATAAAAGAGTATAACACAATAAATTTAAATAGCTATTATGGATCATGATGCATGATATGAGTCATCAAGACAAATTAAATCTTATTGTCATTTAAGTAATCACAAGAGTAAATTCTAATAAGAACCAATAAAGAATTTTGAGTAGACTAGGGGGTATGGTGGTTTATGAACCCAAATTTCGAGTTCATGGGTCAATGTTTTTAATGGGTTTGATTCTTACCCAGTACAAATGTTGTGTAACTATTTTTTAACATTTAAATATTTACGAAATATAACTATGATCATTATTTATGAGATTTGCTTCATCACACAGCCGTATATATAATGCGTCGCAAAAAATTGACATTTTATTTCGTTTTGATTTCAATACAAAAAAAAACTGTTTCATTCTTATTGACAATACAATGAATTCCAAGAAGAACACGATAAGAAGTTAACAGATTACAACAAAGAGTGCTTTGTCTATTGGTAACACACACAAACCTTGATCCAGTAGGCATAGGTTGAGAAGGGGTCCTAGTACTGCCATTTCCTTTGTCCGATCCTTGCGACCCTGAATTACTTGGTACCTCGCGTTCACTCATGATTAAAACTTCACACAAACTGACTCAGATAAAAGCAGGTAATCTCTTCACCCCATATAAGGCCGACGTTAAAGGCACAATATGAAAACAGTCAAATCATCGGACGGAATCAACTAAGTTCACAACAATTCATAACCTAACTTTTAATACTTATTTTAATAGTGTAAATAATTTGAGATTCGAAAAGTATGCACAATTGTTGCGTGTTATTTATATTTAATAGAACTTTACTTATTTTTAACACTGTTGCGATGTTTACATTTATTTATCGAAATCTCACAGATGTTTCCATTCACTTGTCAATTTTGTCGGATGTCAAAAAATGAGTGTTCATCAGTGTTCAGAGAGTGTACTAAGTTAAAGAACGTTTTTAACACACGGCAAAGACAAACGTATCATCTGCTCTTATTTTGCTGCTTACTAGCTGTAACTTTAATTTAATTCATATATTTATGCCACGCAGCCCACGCATACATTTGTTTTATATATACAAATATCAACAAAAAAAAACAATTATCGTATACTTCTCTCTCTAATTGTGAAGATGAATTTCTGAATGTGAGATATAGAAGTAAAAAAATGTAATAATAATAGCAGTATTAAGACTAATTATGTATTATTAGTAAGACTATTTATGTGTACTTAGACGCAGTCTTTTGGGGAATTGCACAACATTTAACACCAGATGATACAGTACTGATGACAGTAACGTAAAACAGGGCAACATCTGGTGTATAATTTACAACTTATGGTATTGGCGTTGAGCTTTGATCTTATCGAGAATATTGTAGGCAATTCTATAAGAATTGAAAATGCAGATATCCTTTTCTTCTACCGAAGAGTAAGTCAATAGTGTTATACACTGACGGACTCATAAACTGCATCAAAGTAAAAAACGACTTTGAAATAAATATTTTAACCAAGTATGCAAACTTTCTACACAGATTTAAATTGAAACGTCTAGATTGGTTCGTTAACTTTAAACAGCGTAGGGTCATATCCTTAAGTTTAAGTTTGAGTACTGGAAAGGACCTTAAAACTTTTTTGAAGAAAAACAGAAATTTAAAGAAAATTGGTTTAATAAAAAAATTGGTTTTAATAGTTCTCCATATTTATATAATTTAATCTAAAAAGTTTGCATACTTATTAAAAAAAATATTTCAAAGTAATCCTGAAGTTTGATGCAGTTTATGAGTCCGTCAGTGTAGTTAATGTGTTTTTGGATTTAACCTTTTGACCGCCCGACTAATGCCTACAGTGTAAAAGGCAGTTACTGATTTTTAAAAGAATTCATCTACAAATGACACCACATTTTTAGGAGACACTGAGACAGAGATGGGATCTTATAATTCTTTCTTTCCTATAAATCTTTTGATTGTTTTTTTTTATTGAATATAATACGAGTATAATACGAGTACTTCGTTTCTGTAGCTACGAGTACATCTTCACCCAGTTTTTTTTTCTTTTTTTTCTTTATGGAATCGTGGTCAAACGAGCTGACGTATCGCCTGATGGTAAGCAATTACCGCCGCCCATGGACACCCGCAACACCAGAGGCGTCACAGGTGCGTTGCCGGCCTTTGAGGGATGGGGGGGGGGGAATGGGGGAGGGGAATGAGGGAAGGGGAATGGGAATGGGGGAGAGGAATGCAGGAGGGGTAAGGGTATGGGTCTCCGGTATCCTCACTCATCCGGTGAAACACAGCGCAAGCGCTGTTTCACAAAGTTTTAATTTCTATGAGTCCGTGGTATTACTCTGGTCGATCCGGCCCATTCATGCCGAAGCGTGGCTCTCCCATTCCCCAGTGCCACCTTATTCTTTTTTTTTTTGAGGTAGCATCGCAGCAAGAGCAAGGGCTACACCGATCTTTTGATGTGTAAATATAATACTAGTGCCAGTGCAAGTTACTGTACATGTTACGTGTTATTGTTATTACATAGACAACCGAACCGATACTAAATTGTAATTAAAAAAATTATGATAACAAAAAATTTAAAAAAAGCAATAACTGATGACACATTATAAGTACACACGTTTAATATAGATATAGTTAAGAGTATTGAAAAATAGTACTCACTTCGGAGCGCTGTAAGACCTTAGCTATTGACTTAATGAAAAAATGTTGCGAATAAAAGTTATTTCTCAAAAAACGATATATAAAAATAGTCTGATATCATTTTTTCGTAAAATGATTAAAAAAAAGTTATATCGAAAAATATTAAAAAAAAAACTCGAATTTCTGAACATTTTCACTTATAACTTTTTTATTTATAGTTCTACGACAAAAAGTTACTGAACCAAATTTGTAGAAAATTTAATTTGCAACAAAAAATATTAACATTTTTTTTTATCAAATAAATAGTTAAAGAGATATATCGTAAAAACCATTTCAACCCCTATTTTCAAGATGGAAGCCGTGGGACAAGGGTGGCGACCCCACAAACTTGGTTTTAGCTTTACACTGACACATCAAACAAATAAAATTGCGTCCTCTAAAAAACGCAAGGTAAGGCCTAAAAAATGTAAATTTCAATGGACTAATAAGAATGGAGCTAATGTGATGAAAAGGTAGAAAAACATGTATATTTGATATTTTCTTACTTAAATTTTTATGTTTTTAAACTGGCTGTGCTCCGAGGCATTACTCGCATTTTTTTGCTTTTGACTCGGCTATCGTTCATTTTATTGGTTTTAAATTAGATTTTGGGTAACCCTATTTTTATTCTAAAATAAAAGTAGGCTAAGGTACTACTTGTAAATCAATTCCAGAGATTAGCTGGAACAAACAGACAGACAGACAAAATAAAAAAATATATGTTTTTTTACTAATAACGTACAGCGGTGTACGGTAAAAGTGTACGGTACGTACACTTTCATGTACTTTCATGTATAGTGAAAAACCCTTAGTTTGAAATTACAAACATACACTTCAGTTTTATTTATGTACTAGCTGTTGCCCGCGGCTCCGCCCGCGTGCATGTCGGTTATCGCGGCAAATAGTAGCCTATTAGTTATTCTGATGTATTTGAAGCTATATTACTATTAAGTTTCATTAAAATCCGTCCAGTAGTTTTCGCTTGAAGAAGTAACAAACATACACACTCACAAACTTTCGCCTTTATATATTAGTGTGATTAGTGTGATTGTATAGATTGACGTTTGATGATTGATTACGTAAATCTACGTTAAAATAATCATACCTTTATTAGACAGTAATAATCTTTTTGTAAAAAACAATGTACTTAAAATTGCTAGTTGAACACTTTTTGGGTGAACAAAAATCATGTGGAACTCGCGTCATTGTCACCGAACGCATCCCATGAGCTATAATATGTATGTACCTACTTGTGTTTTTGGGTGAACAAAAAGCGCGAAACCCGCGTCATCTTCACCGCACGCTTCCAATGAGTTATTTGTATAGTAGTACTGTGTATACTGTAGGTATGTAATATATACCTCCGGGCGTTATTAGTGTGTATTTTAGTTTTCATTTCTATCAGAAGTCCCCGAAGACTGCCCCGCCTGTTTTAAAATGTTTTAATAGTTTTGTGATGGGTATACTTGTTTAGGGAGGGTGCTGGGGTACTACCTAAGCATAAAATTAAACAACTTTTTATACTGCAATCGTGTATTTAGCTCAAGGAAGTTGAACTAAAGCATGGAAGTAGCGATAAAATAAAAATACATAATCAAATAGCGGTACTCCATCAACTTATTACGATTTCAACGCGCGAAAGAGAGATAGTTATATCCACTCAATATGCACTAAAATAATAGATTGTACACTGTTGCATATAGATACTTTGTTATGGATTTAGAGATGTTGTGTGTAGAAAACTATGAATATTTATGGAATACTTTGCTACGAAGATATTTAAACACAAATTCGCTTCACATTATGATATTCTACATTTTCGATACTTTTAATGTAATTTTAAGACAACAGTTGGAAAAAAATCGAAATGTCTTCTTACTTGTGGAAGCTTATTAACTCCGTTTCATTTTCCTTGCGTGACGAATGCGATCTGCATTCCCACACTAGACACGCCATATTTTAAGATGTCGGAAATATCATTTAGATACCGTTAAGCCTTGAAATTTGCTGTTCAATGTAAGAAAACACAGTACGAACTCGAGACTACCACTTGGCTACTTCAAGACAATACACTCGACTAATAAAAAAACAACGTTCGTTCTATACTATATATTACTTTCTTGAACGCATTTTAATTTGGTTGGGTAAAGATGACCAAAGGTGACCAAGTGACAGCAGTAATGTGTACAGCAGCTCTTAGTACGAAAACGAAACTATTTTCTTTCCTATTCTAACACTTATTGAATATTCGTATCTCGTTTACGGAGACAAATATAGGTTTATTATTATCGTTTTTTAGGCTACTTCCATGCTTTAGTTCAACTTCCTTGATTTAGCTTTTCTCTCATATAGAATAAAATAGAAGCAAGAAGCATAATATATTTAATATTAAAAGGAAGCCTGTTAGCCCGATCCCAGTGTTGCTATTCATGAATTCACCATTCCCATAAAATCTACACAAAAATACGAGTAAAATGTTACTCGTATTTTTATGACACAGCTAATGAGCTGTGAGGTATATATCGAAATACTGGACTTCGTGGTCTATAAAAAAAGGTGACGTTATCATTACTGATGTCACTATCGTCATTATTTTGCTGATTATTCATCTTCGTCAACAAAATTCTAGAATCATCACTAAACACTATAAAACCGTCAACATAACAATCTCATAAATAGGTATATATAACCACTGTCTACAGACTACTGATCCGAGCGAGAATGGCACCGCGAAACCAAATTCAAATACATATACCTATAGCTAGCAAGCAGGTGTATCTTATATAATATGTATTTAATATAACCTAATATGAATAGATTGAAAACTATTTTTATTAAGTTTTTACCATTTAGTTTACATAAATTTTGGGAAAAATTTATAAGTAGGCAACACCAAAAGAGTATGCGTTAGCAAGGAGGCAATTTAACTTGTTCAGACAGTACTAGCAACTAATTTACCTAGGCAAACGTAGTGCCGTCGTCGGCGAGGAGGATTGCTTTTTCTCAACTATTTCATTTTAAACTTGAGAAAATTTACCTTCATTACTTTGCTTTAACTTCAAACGTTATAATAGGATTGATTTAGTTTACTGTGAAGTCATATAATCTTAATTCAGGGTATTCTTGAAACTAAAAACTAATATACATTTTTAAGATTGTCCACCTGAATGGGCTTTACCATGCCGCTTCAACGATTTAAATATGATTTAAATATCTATCTGTTGGTTGTTGTAATATAGCTGAGAAAAACTTTTTATAAAAAAAAACTGACTTCCAAAAACCATCCAACGAAAAGTCCCTGCCAAAAAACACTAAAAAGCGTAAAATAAACTGGCTCTTCATAAATTGCTATGTGCCAATTCTTGTCTATACCTAATTCTTTATTCATTTAAATAGTAGTATTATTATGTGTGCTAGGTACCTAAAATCTGTTTGAAGTCGGCGCCAAGCCATATGTAATAGTAGTTACCACACTCGCTATATTTCGAGACGACCATCAACGACGTCGCGTCAGCCCGCGCGTGTCTGCCCGCTTGGGTTGTTTTGTGCTACACGAGGCATCAGCTATCTGGCAGCGGCGAGTGCGGTACCTCCTATTACATTTTGGCTTGGCGCCGACTTCAAACATATTTTAGGTACCTAGCACACATAATAATACTACTATTTAAGTGAATAAAGAATTAGGTATAGACAAGAATTGGCACATAGCAATTTATGAAGCGCCAGTTTATTTTACGCTTTTTAGTGTTTTTTGGCAGGGACTTTTCGTTGGATGGTTTTGGAAGTCGGTTTTTTTTTAAAAAGTTTTTATTTTTCCATTTTTTGTGCAAACAATCATAGCTTATCAGTAAGTTGAACTATTTCATATAATTTCTGATGATGCGAATAACTTTAGTGGTTTGAACACGTATTAAAACTGAGTATGCTCAGTTTCCAAAATTATGTTGAGATGCAAGATTTCTGTTACCGAGAACGTGGTTTACGGGGCAATAGGAATCGTGTCCAAGCTTAAATGTCGTGATGAAATAGAAGCAGGCGAGTTACTTAAAGCAAAATACATTAAGGGGTTAGTCATCATAGCGCATGTGACATCAGCTCACCTAAATAACTTAAATCAACGTAAAATGATAGCGTTTGTGCTGTCGTGTTTCGTTGGTGAGTGCGAGACCGGAGGCCCAATTAGTCTAGTCAACAAGTTCCATACTTGTTGACTAGACTAAAAGATGCACAAGCATCACTAGGCCGCCATAGTGTGGGCCGCCATGCTGCATTGTTGTATTCGCAATGAGTATGGTGGCCACCACTCGTGGATTTTGCTTATGCTTTCCATTAGGCAGAGTCATTTTGGCGGGCCAAACATAAAAAAAAAAAAAAAAAAAGTATACAACTAAAGGTCTATAGATACGTATGAAATTGAAAGAATTATCCTCCAACTCCTAACCGTTGAGGAGTTGTACCTTCCATCATCAGCTTACCTAAATAAATTGAAAGAATACGGCTAAAGGTAACATACATACATATGATATTTAAAGATTTATCCTCTAACTTCTAACCGTTAAGGAGTTGTACCTTTCATCATCAGCTCATCATCATTAAATGATGACTACCAGACGCAAATACCGGAGTAGCTTCAGAAAATATACGAAAAACATAGTACGTGCCTGAAAAAAATGAGGGTTCCCCTCGATTTCTCTGGGATGCCATCATCAGATCCTAGTTTCCTTGTCATGGTACCACCGTCGGGACATCTCCTTTCCAACAAAAGAATAAATAATAAATAATTGATTTCGTAAAAACATAACCTTTACATAATAGTCACAGTTGTTCTAGCTAGGCTAGTTACATAGCCTGTATTAAGAACAATCTGTTGCTGTGTTCCATAAAATTAAGAAAAGGCACATAGGTATACATATAAAATTGCAAATTGTTATTAAAATTTAAATACCAGATTATATTAATTGGTGTGTTTGTTTGTGTGCACGTGTGACTGTGTGTGAATGTGTTTGTGAGTTGTTTATGTGTGTAAATCTATAAAATTATGTAGTTATGATAGGCTTTTTGATGACATGAAGTTTTCGGTTTCCGTATAGTTTTCCTTCGAGATATATTGAGTCATTTGAGATTTTAATGCAGCATATGAGGATTTGTGTATCGGAAGGATTTCATTTACTCTATTATATAGAAGTGGTCCCAGGTAGTATAAGAATCGTTTTGTGAACGTAAAGTAAGTGCGAGGTGTAGTGTAGATTTTGATTCTTCGTTTAGGCATAGCCTGGTCATGTGCGTGTGGAGCTTGAGTGTGCTGATGGAGTATAGTGCTTAGTATGAATAGTTGTCGAACCGTAAGAACGTTGCAGTTTTGATATAATTCGGTAGTGGGATATCGTATAGGGCGAAAAGTAGCGACTTTAAGTACAGCTCTCTGAGCTACCTCCAGTGGCTTTAAAAGCGTTTTAGCGGCACCACCCCAAGTTGTGATACAGTAGCAAATTATTGATTGACACATAGCATAATACACGGTACGAATGATGTGAGCATTGGCAATGTGTCGAAGTGTTTTAAAAATGTAGATGAGTTTTCGTACTCTATTTGCTAGGTGTGCAATGTGTGTTTTAAAATTGAGATGCTTATCAAGTATCACACCAAGGTATTTGATGGTATAGGTAGAAGTTATGGATGGACAGTGACAATTAGGTGTGCCGTTGTAGCAGGTGTGTGCTTGAAGAATAATTGGTGTCTTCGGTTGTGATGCGGAGTTAAGTGAGAATGTGATGAGTTTTGTTTTGGAGGTGTTAAGTGTCAGTGAGTGTGAGATGAGCCATTTATAGATGGTGTTAAATCCATTTAGAGCTGCGGTTTGTGTTTGTGACCATGTGTCGCCGTGGAAGGTAATGGCAGTGTCGTCAGCAAAGGAGATGATTATTCCTGACGGTAAGGTTGTTTGACAAAGGTCATTAAGGTATACCAGGAATAAGGTAGGGCCCAATACGCTACCTTGTGGGACTCCGTATGAAATGGGCAGCTCATCACTTAAATATTTGTCAATTTTCACTCTTTGTGAGCGACCGGTGAGATAGGATTTAAAGAGTTGAAGCTGTATATCTCTAACACCCATGTTTTCAAGTTTAGAAATAAGGCAAGTGAGAGGGACCGTGTCAAATGCTTTAGCAAGATCCAGTAAGACACTGTAAGGACTTTTTTATGTTGGTTAAGTCTCTCAACTATTCCACTAACAAGTTCCAAAGCTGCAGAGGAAGTTAATTTCTTTTTTCTAAAGCCGAACTGGTTCTGGGAAAGTAACGCATTAGACTCCAGATAATTAATAAGCCTTTTATTCATTAGGCGTTCCATGACCTTGGAGAGCGCCGTTAGAATAGCAATAGGGCGGTAATTGTTGACAGTGGTACGGTCGCCAGCCTTGAAAATTGGATGAATGATTGCCTGTTTAAACGAAGATGGGAAAGTGCCGGTGGCAAAGCAAAGATTAATAATATGGCATAGTACGGGTGTTAGGATGACCGAGTATCTTTTTAAAGAAATGGTAGAAATGCCATCATGACCTACTGTAGCTTTCGATTTCAACGACATTATAGTAGAGGCCACCTCGTCAGCGTCAGTATCTAAAAGAACAAATGAATTGGGATAGCCATTCCTTGTGGTCATTTTTAGGTTGTCTAGGGCATTAGTTTGTATAGTTTTTACTTGATCAGCAAGATCCTTTCCGACATTAACAAAGAACTCATTAACCTCGTTTACAGATTGAGAGTAGGTTTTGGTAGAAGAGAATAGCTCTGTAGGTGTACGTGTAGTTTTTGTGCTATGTGTTACGCGTTTGACAGTATCCCATGTTAATTTAGTATTGGTACCAGCTTTGGTTAACTCATCCGATCAAATCGTCGTCTCACTTTTTTCAAGATTATGTTACAATAATTTCTATATCTTGTATAGGTAGTTAGTAATATTGTATTTTCAGGCGACTGCCTACACTTTTTGTGCATTTCGTCTCTATTTCTCATGCATCTTAGCAACCCTGGGGTTATCCAGGGCTTTAAGATTCTATTACGTTTTGAGATATGCTTCGTCGATGTGTTTTGCTTGATTGTCTGGGAGAGTATTTGAACAAGGCAGTTGGTCGCGGAGTTTGGTTCTGTCATAGAGAGTATGTGAGAAAGGTCAAGTTTTTCCATTGATTTGTCGAGAGAGGCGTAGTTAGTTTTTATTACGGAAGTGACAGGATGACTGCACTGTGGCCTTAGGTTTAGAGAGAGGAGAGTCGCATAGTGGTCAGTTACCGTCGACTCAAGAACAAATACGGATGATGGAGATCTGGTTCTCAGTATAGTATGGTCAAGACAGTTTGAACCTCTAGTTGGCAGGGTATGAGTTGGCAGAAATCCGTGGTAAGCGAGAGAATTAAGATAATCGTGGGTTCGATAGTCCGTAGTGTTGTTAAGATCTGTGTTTATGTTAATGTTTATGTCGCCAGTAATAACGACTGTTTTGAATCTATTTAAGGAACATAATATTTCGTTTAGCGAGTTTAGGAAAACTTGTATGCAGTTGTTAGACGGAGCTCTATATATAGCAAGTATAGCCACACCCGTGTCCAGCTCTATGACTAATCCAGAAGCAGACCCATGAAAATCAGGCTCGCGGGTTTTATACGTAAATTTGGTCGATATGTATACAACTACCCCGTCGCTCTGATTACGGTAGTTATTGGTATGGCTTATGTAGTAGTCACGGAGCTGGGGTAAGTTAATATTGCTAAGACAGGGGAGCCAGCATTCGGAGAGAACAATAATATCGCATTCTATGGAAAGACGGGTATTATGATTGATTGATCTAATATTTTGCGAGATTATTTTCAGGTGGCCGCCAGGGTTTTTTAAATATTTATTACAATCTTCAGGTTTGCAATGACAGGATTTAGATATAGAAAGATTATCTAGTTGATTATTTAATAGATTAATATCGTTTAGCATTTGTGGTTGTAGGAAGTACAAGTAAAGGATGACTTAAGATGAGTCTTGAGTATGGACGAAGAGTTAACAATATGAGTACTGGATTTACAGCAAGGCGTGATTTGAATGTACGTGTATGTATGTATGTATCTAAAGGAGTACGTGTTGTGAGGGAAGACTGAGCATTGGTGATTCCATAGCGTAAGTTGCACTACAATAGCGTGTCTTGATTGATGTGTTTGTATCCTCTGTGTGGTAAATGTGTGTTCATACAATGACAAATAAAAACTTACGAGATTAACATTAGAATTATAAATAATGGACTTCATAATAAAAGTAATAAAATTAGAATGATGAATAACGGTCTTAATAATAAAATATAAATTAAATATAGTTGACTTATTAAAAAAAATTATGCATGCAGATTGAAAAATAACTAAGTAATCGTGTAGTCATTGTCCTTTCGATAGCAGAGCGAGACACCTAGCTGCTTTTATTTCAATTGGTTTCTCCGTCGGGGATTTTCGCAGCAGGATTTTACCGTTGGAGTACCAGCTAGAGTAGTTGTGAACTTTTGCGAATGTGCGGGCACCATATAAAAGCTTTTTAAGTGATGGTGGAAGGTGTTCGTCTACATACACTGGTCTTTTACCTCCTGGCATTCCAATCAACTCAGTGTTTAACTTGTTTTCCAAAGTGTGTTCTTTGTTAAATTTCCTAACATGGGCTAAAAAAGTGTTTCTGTTATTAACACTGGTAAATTCAGCAACAATGGGTCTGCAGACACCCGGTTTTCCAGGAATCCGATATATGTCTCGGAGCGCTGCTGGTTGTGTTTCCATATTGACAACCTTGCCGATACCTGTTAGAATAGAAATGAGATCTTCGGGCTTTTCTCTCTCTTTGTTTGGTGCGTTCCGAATCTCGATTGTGGCCTGACGGGCCTGAAAGTGAATGTCTCGTATTTGATCTTCTAAGCTGACAACGTTTTCTCTGATATTTAATTTCTCTTCTTCCAGTTTTGTTATTGTACTTGTGATTTCTTCATATTTTTCATTAATAAAAGTCATGCTTTTTTCAATTTCAGTGTTTGAGGTTTTGATTGAGTGGCATTGGTTTTTTAGGTCTGAAACGTCGTTTATAAGTTTCGTTAATATAACGTCTTGATCAGCTTTCCATGACGTGAATCTCTCATCTTGTTCGGATTTCCAATTTGTGAGCATTTTTCAGGTCTGTGCATGCAGAACATACGTAAGATCTTGCTTTGTGTGGAGAGTCGTCAAGACGTTGTCTCTTACTGCGCAGAGTAGTATTCGTATCACCGGTGCCGGTGGTGCGAGTAGGGGCCTCTGTCGGCGCGAAGTCGGTATCACATTGGGATTGTTCGTGCGCTTGTATTGGTTTTGAGGATAATTTGGCAGGTAGTAGAGCCACGCTGATTTCAGCACGAACGGGCCGGCTCGACCGGGGCGGTACTACCCTCGCACAGAAAATCAACGTAAAATGACAGCGTTTGTGCTGTCGTGTTTCGTTGGTGAGTGCGAGACCGGAGGCCCAATTAGTCTAGTCAACAAGTTCCATACTTGTTGACTAGACCAAAAGATGCACAAGCATCACTAGGCCGCCATAGTGTGGGTCGCCATACTGCATTGTTGCATTCGCAATGAGTATGGTGGCCACCACTCGTGGATTCTGCTTATGCTTTCCATCAGGCAGAGTAGAGTCATTTTGGCAGGCCAAACATAAAAAAAAATAAAAAAATAATAATAATGGCGGACTCCTTTGTATATTCATTTTGTAATTAAATTCACCAAAATTTGCTTTTTGCTATTAATATGCTTTCCTTTTATGTATTTAGTATATAAAGTTAGATAAAGTTGTGTGAGTGGCCAACTTATTAAAAAATGATCACAAAAAACAGCAAAAAGTCAATTCCACGTTATGTGAGCCACTGAGGTTTGAACTCACGATCACGACAGTCTAGCGATTTGATCGATACATGTAGCACATAGGCCACGTTAACGTTAAGTTTTACGTCGAATTTACTCAGTACTTGTTATATTTATAGCTTGATGGTTGTTTTAAGTTGTAGCGAGTATTTGTAATAAATTGCAGAAGTTCGAAGTTTCACTAGTACCCACGTTAAGTACTTCAATACTGTATATTTATAATGTTTTAATTGTTATGCTATGATATTCAACACATTTGTCACTTTTTGTTGAGGTAAAAGTCTGTATTTATTTTGGAGAGAACAACACACTTTAATACACAATGAGGTCAAAGTCCGATCTGTGCATAAGTTCGAAGTTTCACTAGTACCCACGTTAAGTTCTTCAATACTGTATATTTATAATGTTTTAGTTGTTATTTCACTATGATATTCAACACATTTGTCACTTTTTGTTGAGGTAAAAGTCTGTATTTATTTTGGAGAGAACAACACACTTTTAGAACTGATTTGCAATTTAAAAGGTGAAAGAACTACAAGTACGTAATGTGAGCGGTAGTGTCAACGACGGAACTGAGAGAAAAGAAGAATCATCAAAATCGGTTCATAAACGACGAAGTTATCCCCGAACACACATAAAATATATATATATATATATATATATATATATATACGGTCGAATTGAGAAACCTCCTCATTTTTTTGAAGTTGGTTAAAAATTATTTGAGGGTATTTACGAACAGGAACTTAGGTACAGTTGTATGTCATCAGTTAATATAAGAAACTCCTCTTTTTGAGGTTGGTATTCTGCGGTTCGTCTATTTATGAAGCTATGCTATTGAGAATGTAATGAAACAAGTAATACCTAGAGTTTCTTAATTTGTTATCTCTCGCGATCCTCATTTTAGTTTCTGCAAAAGCTGTTTCGCGATAATCAGTGTACCTACCTAATATTAATGGCTTGCAAGCTTAATAAACAAAGTCACATCCATTTTATTTATATTTATAGTTAAGATACTTCTGTGATTTAAAAAACCTGACGGTCAACGTGTTATATAAAGTTCTCTTACTTTCTATAGACTTCATAGGATTGCAGTAGTAAATATTGATTATATTAAGTAAGTGTATAAAATATAGCAAAGTCGACAAAAACGTCTTTATCTCATTCTAAATAGAATATTATCATAAACGTATGATATCACCATATCTTAGAGGGTTTGTCATGCCCCAAAGCTGAATTTAGTAGCACTTAGGGATGTAAGAGATTAGAAATGCAGATTGTCTGAAGCAAAAACGATACTTACCCACCAAAGTAGCGTTTAGCATTGTAATGAAGTATTTTGTATGTACGTTGGGAAATACTAATGTAGATATGGTTTATGATGATCTACTATCCTCTTTGAACCGATCACTTGAATTCACATACTAGAAATGAAGGCCATGTTACCCTTAATTTTAGTGATGTCAGAGCCAGTGGCTTTGAATTCCACTAAGCATAAATAATTGTCTGGTGACCACGATCATTTATTTTGAATTTGGGTGTAATTGATCTAAAATAATTTTAAATACATAATTCTTCTGTGTTTGTCACTGTCACCTAACTCCTCATATACCGCTGGACAGATTTGGATAAAATGTGTATATTTCAATAGGTACCTGGATATTTTGAAAACACAATTGGATCTGGTAGCTGGCGCTGCGGTCACCTTTGGGCGGTACGAAGGTCGCCGTGTTAGGTAGTAGGTAGATATATAGTATATCCCACCAAAAACATTTTCATGTAAAATGTTCCCAAGACGACTGCATATGGCTTACCCTGTGAAAAAGATATCAGATCTCATGTAGAGCCAAGGTTCTGTATCTACACGCCCTAACTCTACCAACCCTAACTTCATAAACTCTACATCTCAGTAAAAATGTATGGCTTCGCCGTTTCGCTACCATACCGTCACGAAGGGGAAACGAACGCCTTTTGTGTTTGCAAATATCTAGTTTCTGTAGTAATGTGTTTTACGAATATTTAGTTTCTGAAGTAACGAAACAGCCAAGCCATACATTTTTAGTGAGATGTAGAGCTTATGAAGTTAGGGTTGGTAGAGTTAGGGCGTGTAGATACAGAACCTTGGCTCTACATGAGATCTGATATCTTTTTCACAGGGTAAGCCATATGCAGTCGTCTTGGCAACATTTTACATGAAAATGTTTTTGGTGGGATTTCATTTCTTTTTGTAAGTTTCCTTTTTTTTTCTTTTTTTGGGCTGTATTTCTTGTACATCTTCTTTCTTCTTTCGAAAAAGTCCGTGTACTAAAAATAAAACCTCTAGCATAAACATTTGTGAAAGTCTCATACAAACTTTCACCCCCCAAATTTGGGGTTTGGGGGGCAAAAGTAATAGGTTTATGAATTTTTTTGTTGTTTGTGTACTAAACTAAGTTGACATACCAAATTTCAGCTTTCTAGCTTTCTAGCACTTCAGGAAGTACCCTAACAGTTTTGATGATCATCAGTATGTCAGTGACGAAATCGGTGTTTTTTAGGTATCAATAAAATCTAAACTATCAAAGCTATGCAATTGAAACTTTATACCGTTCATTAGTCTATTGGTAACATCATATCCTGAAAATTTAAACGATCTGGTATATCGGAAACCAAAGTTATGGGGTTCAAAAAAACGACGAAACGCTTCGAGAAAAGGTAGGTAGTGCCCTTGCGCTACGCTTGGCTCGTCTTGGCGGGGGCACGACCGTGCCCCCAGATAGTAATGTAGATAAATTTATGTATGTTTATCAGTAGTCCGGTTACCACAGCACAGGCTCTAGCAGCTAGAGCCTTCCTGATTAGAGTTAGAGTCTAGCTAGTTTAGGATCTGATGGCCTTTTGTGAGGTGTCTGATATTTAAAAAAAAATCACAAAGCAGTCATGAGGACTGCTGACAGACGTGAAAACTAAAAACTATAAACAAACAGTTGTTTAAGCTCACCTGAAATGAACCTCTTTGCTCTTTAAATAAAATGCGCGATAAAAAGAAGTAAAAAATGGTTATTGTTACGTTATAAAAATACTAGCTGACCCGTGCCCACTTCATTGGGCGGTAAAAATTTTTTTCTCCGAATTTGCAAATCCGGCTACCACGAAAATGTCTTTCCACTTTTCGGGTTATTATATATCCTATGTCACTCACTAATAACGTAGCCTTCTATTGGTAAAATAATTTTCAAAATCGAAAGATTACCCCCTACAACATCACAAACTCACAAACGCAAAAACTTTACCTCTTTAAAGTTAATTAGACAGGCGAGCCTTCAGTTGACACGATGCACACTCGCGCAAGCGCTCTGCGCCGCCGTACTCGCGCAAGCGCCCTGTACCGCCGCCTTACGGTCATGTCACGAGTCCTGTCGCAACGTTTTCTGTCTCAAGTTTAACATTTTTTACCCATCCGAAAATAAATTTTGCTAAAGAAGTTTTCACTTCAAAAAACAACAACCAAGAGTTTCCAGCTGTAGCTTCGTTCGTTTTTTAATTTGTGCAAATTCATTGAATTTACTTTGTTGATAAACAAATACATCAGAACTTTTCTGTTTCGACTCCTTTTGCAGAAAGCTCTCGCGTCGTCCAGTCTTAATAGTGTTCAAGGGAATTAAGTTTTATACCAAACCAGTACAGTCTAGGATGAGACAGGTTTTTACCGTTAAATATACCAACTTGAAACTTATATTTGTAAGAAGGAAATTTTAATAACATGGGGTAGTTTTCGCTACTAAAGCAAATGCCACAAGGGAAACATCAATATATATATAAATCAATGCCACGTTTCGTTGTAATTTTATAACTCAAGAACGGGCTCACCTATCCAAACGAAGTGTTTATGCTTTTTTCGGAATATTTAGTAGAGATTTTATGTGAAGTTTGCACAAAATCGGTCGAGCGGTTCATCATTTATCGACATACACGCGGGCGGAGCCGCGGGCAACAGCTAGTAATCATATAAATATCGAAAACACCAAGCGATGACATTTAAGAAGTACATGCATAGACTGACTAATTTATAAAGAAAAAAGATTATGCGAATGATAACCTACCTAATGTTTATTTTGATATGTTTTAATTAAAGTTTTTAAACGAATTGTTCAAAATAAAAACCGACTTCCAAAATCATCCAACGAAAACTCTCTGCCAAAAAAAACACTTAAAAGCGTAAAATAAGAAATAAAATAGGTGCCAAGTGACTATCGCTTAGACTTTTGTAATTGTTCGTTTGTATTCTTTTTGGCTTAGCACCGACTTCAAACAGATTCTAGGTACCTAGCACACATTATAATACTACTATTTAAATGAATAAAGAATTAGGTATAGGCAATTTATGAAGAACCAGTTTATTTTACGCTTTTAAGTGTTTTTTTGGCAGAGAGTTTTCGTTGAATGTTTTTTGGAAGTCGGTTTTTTTTTTATAAAAAGTTTTTATTTTTCAGTTTTTAGTGCAATAAATCGTAGGTAAGTAGTAAGTTGAACTATTTCATCAAATTTCATCATCAAGAATACAAATTAAGGTCTATACGTACGTGTAATATTAAAATCATCCTCTAATCCCTAACTGTTGAAGAGTTTAACCTTCTATCATCAGCTCACCTTAATAACTTGAAAGTATACGACTGAAGGTCTTTAGATACGTTCGAAATTGAAAGAATTATCCTCCAACTCCTGACCGTTAAGGAATTGTGCCTTTCACCTTCCATCATCAGCTTACCTAAATAATTTGAAAGAATACGACTAAAGGTAACATATATACATATGATATTTAAAGATTTATCCTCCAACACCTAACCGTTAAGGAGTTGTACCTTACATCATCAGCTCATCATCATAAAATGATGACTACCAGATGCAAATACCGGTGTAACTTCAGAAAATATACGAAAAACATAGTATGTGCCTATAAAAATGAGGGTTTCTCTCGATTTCCCTGGGATCCCATCATCAGATCCTGATATGGTGGCAATGGGACCACCTCGGGAGCATACCCTTTTGAATATTAAAAAAAAAAACAAAATCGGTCTACAATTGACGAATTAATCGGTGAACATACATTAAAAAAAACATACAGTGGAACATAGAACCTCCTCCTTTTTGGAAGTCGGTTAAAAACAGAAGGAGAGCCACGCTTGGCATGAATGTGATTTTATACATATTTTTTACAGTAACTTGACCATTATAGCAATAACCTTGAAATGTACACATCTTGGTTAACTATACATAACTCCTAAATTCCAAATACACCTCAGAAATAAAACCACCTCTTACTTCAGCCTAAGTTTCAAGATAACAAAGGTAAGAAAGTACTTGGAAAACGTTCAAGAAACAATTTCGAAGAGTTGATCATTTAAAATGAGGCGGTGTAGTGCTAACGGCTTAGTATTGGCGAGCTTATCTGAAGCTGCAACTTTGACTTACAGACTTACTTACTTATTTATAGATTTTGTTTTGGATTTAACTGGTAAGAAGATTTAAAGGATTTAGTTGAAAATTGGTATACAACCTATGAATAAATGGGAGCATAAAGAGATGATAATGGGATAATCTTCTGTGCGTATGTACGTGACTAAACTCCTAAACGGCTGAATCGATTTTAATGTTTTTTTTTGTCTATTCCTGAGGATTGGAGAATGGTTTAGATTCACAATTGGGTAAAAAAAAACAAAAAATCTATTTGTGTAGCTAATTGATTCGACCCGCGGCGTTACTTGCGGTTGAAGTTATACCGCGGGTAACATCGTGGGGCTCATCTAGTTATATTATAGGGACGTTTTGAATGTAGTTGTATCCTATATGTAGTTATTATCCGGTATACAATGTAAGCTTCTAACTTCTGTAAACATATAATAAAATTGTTGTGGCTTTTGGCATTATAGCCATTTAAATCAGTTAGAACATTTTATTCAATTAGCTCTGACGTACTACTAGTTTACTCTGAGATACTATGTGAGATGTGATATGTGTATGTTTGTATTGTGTATATTTATTTATTATAAACTTTATAAATGCACGTTTGTACATCGGAGGACTTAATGGCCCAGGACATTCTCTATCATACTAAAACTACCTCTCTCTATAGATTAAGTGTGAATAATACTTATAAACTTAAATTGTGAGACACGTTTCCCTCAAACATTCTTCCAATGCTTAGAAAAAAGCTGATGATATTAAAATCTTGAATTACAGTTTTGAGGATCTAAGACTCAGAATTAAAGATCGGGGAGCGGAGGTTTCGCCCTCCTTTTAAACATCAGTTTTCTTGAAGGTAATGGTAATCGGTTCAATCGCTCATATAATTATGCTGTAAGGCTTTCACACACACGACGCGTGTGAAACAAACCGAGCTTCGTGTCTTTAATAAATGATATAAAATCATCATCATCACCATCAATAGTATTTAACAGTCAGTCTCGCACGGATCGAGACGAGCTGCTCCGAAATCGGACGAATACGTAAGCAGCTGTTTGTGAGAAAGTATATAGGTGTATAGGTATCTATCATATCTTTATAATACCACACTCACCGCATGTGCGACCCGTAAGTATACATGTTCAAAGAAAAAAAAAACTGCATAAATAAATAATTATAATTGCATAAGTTGATAAAAAATGCTATGCAATAGCTTTACCGCGGCAGTCTCCGAGTGCTACATGTTTTTTTCTCAAAACATACAAATTCTTCCATAGCAATGCTTCAGAGATAGTTCTATGAAAAATAAAATTTCAATTCTAAGAATTTATGTTTCGCGTTTCTCAATGCTTTCAAAAATTTTAAGCGCAGTTGGATGTTTACCTTAGAAAATGGTTGTAAATTCCATCAGAAAATTAACTTCCCTTTGCCGGGTTCAAATAAGCTCTGTAAACTTTCCAAATTAGTAGTGGTCTCAACGTTTTCAGTTTTACTTGAAGCGGTCATTTAATAATCTTATTCATTTCAGTACAGTTTTACGTTACAGTACTCTTACGTGAAAAGAGGAATCAAGGTGCTTCTCAGACTTAATATACCTCAACGGTCAAGCGACTTACGTCTGGTTACAGACTTCTTAGCTATCTATGTCAAAGAGGTCTGTGTCTGATTTCGAACGGGGCTTGTCAAATGTTTTATGAAAAGTGGTTACCAGTGTGTGCGTGTGAACTGAGGGACCATAGTGATATTTTTGTTTGAAATTTTTATAAGATTTAGTAGTAGGCTCAAAACAATTGTAGAACAAATATGAGAATTTGTAAAAAGATATGTTAAAAACTACAGCCCTTTAAGTGTGGTCCCTCAATCCTCACATACCATCAGCCAGATCTCGGCAAGTATGTAAAAAAATAAGGTATTGTGACTGCAGACATTTAGTAGAGAATTTGTAAAGATATATACTAAATAACTGAGCACAAATCATCAACGATTAAAAAAATACAACGACTATACTGTGGTCCCTCAGTCCACACACGAAAGATTTTGTTATACTGAATATTATCACATCAACGGAATAAAATCTTTATTTTCTTACATAATGTTTTAGAACAAGTCTTATAGCAATTTGTAAAAAATAAATTAAAAAAAAAAATATCGACGCACTTTGAAGATATTTATAATTAAAGCTGGTCCCTCAATCCTCACGTTCTCAAACATACTTGCATGTCTAGCTGCTAGACGACTAAAGTATCACAAAGTGTAGTGTATTAAACTTTTTGTAAAAAGTTTCTACAAAATAATAGGTATCTTTAATTGTGTGTATCTTACCTCTAAAATGAGATTATAGCATTTCAGTGATCTTATGAACAGATATACGAGTAGTGTGACCACACAATGAAAAAAATGTAGACTACCAATATAATTTTTATTGTAATAGTCGAAACCCAAGGTTGTACGGTTGATTTAGTGTTATGTTACATTACGTATCTTTACAAAGCATGAAATAAAGTAGCTTTTAGACGCTTATCACCATTTAGGCTATGTTTCAAGGAAGCTTTACGTACTTATAATACCCCAGTATTTTACAAACCATTTGGTAACATAGTGGTATTATTTATACAGCTCAGTTTTATACGTTTTATAAACACATAAAATCGAACATTTAAAAACACAGGATTTTGTAAAATATTTACAAAAAGTCCGCGATAGTACCTATCGCGATCTATATTAATATTATAAATTTGAAAGTGGCTTAGTCTGTTTCTCTATTACGCTTTCACGGCTAAACCAATAACAGTGCCTGCACTTGGTAAGGCATATAACTTATTGCTATTACACTTATTGTTATATAATAACAAAGTGCGTCGATATTTTTTTTAAATTTATTTTTTACAAATTGCTATAAGACTTGTTCTAAAACATTATGTAAGAAAATAAAGATTTTATTCCGTTGATGTGATAATATTCAGTATAACAAAATCTTTCGTGTGTGGACTGAGGGACCACAGTATAGTCGTTGTATTTTTTTAATCGTTGATGATTTGTGCTCAGTTATTTAGTATATATCTTTACAAATTCTCTACTAAATGTCTGCAGTCACAATACCTTATTTTTTTACATACTTGCCGAGATCTGGCTGATGGTATGTGAGGATTGAGGGACCACACTTAAAGGGCTGTAGTTTTTAACATATCTTTTTACAAATTCTCATATTCGTTCTACAATTGTTTTGAGCCTACTACTAAATCTTATAAAAATTTCAAACAAAAATATCACTATGGTCCCTCAGTTCACACGCACACGTTACCAGTTATGCACTTTCAAAAGTCGAGAATGATATTATTCTGGACGATTTAAGATTTAATAAAAAAAAAGCTTTTTTTAAAATTTGTTTGTTATGTAGGTATATTTACATACCATATCGGTAATAATAGAAATCATAGTTCAATACTGGTTTCCGTAGGAGTTAATAGATTATGATATATGTGAATCTGAATTTTGTTTTATTATGAGACCTCCTTACCTTCTTGTCATTCTGTTTACGGTTACGGAAAAAATACAACTCAAACTATTCACTGTTTATGGTAATACGTGTTAGTTAGTCGACAGCACGCCAGTTAAGTACTCTTCACTTGGTGGTGCTGCTGTTGGTCGGAATTCTCAGGATCCACACCCTGGCCTAATATCTGTGTCTATTCTGTTCTGTACCAAATTATTATAATTAAATTGTAATTGCTTGTCTAAAATAAATAGTGTGTAAATTCTCGTGCTAACGTGTATAATTTATTTTCGTCCCCACCACCATCACTTCATGGCTTCTTATAAGCCCCATAACGTGGATGGATAGAACATCATTTCAAATAACCAACTTACTTCTCAGAATTTACAGTTACTTAAGTTACTGTAAAATTGTATGAAGTTATTTGTTGAGAAATACTGTATCTGTATAGTGTGGTACTTACATTTAGACATTATGCTAGTTCTACTAGGCTTATAGGAAGAATTTCTTAGAAGAAAAGCTTATAGGCTGTATACGGAAAGCTGTTGTCAACATGCAACAAAAAAAATATAGTTGTGAAATAAATGTAGGTATATTGGGAGCTAAAAGTTATCACAATTTATGCTAGCAACGCTCATCTGTGCCTAATTTTTCTCAGACTCGGTCGATCAAAAGAACTTACACTTTAATATGCTTTCCTTTAAATAAGAAGTTTTATAGCTCATTCAACAATTTTAAAGTTCCTCACATCAAAGACCGGCAACGGCCAGCATAATATACTAGGTTTAAACTTCCTTTTCAAAAGAGAAGCTGTTGAAAATGGGCGAAACAATCACTTATCTACCTTGCCGCGATAACAAGCGATTCCTTTATTATTTTTGCTTCCTTCCTAACAGTTTTCTCGTACAAACAAGTTATTATGCACAGCAATATGACCTCATCCAAAGTAACATATTAATAGCCGCGCTAAATTATCAATTTAACTTGAATAAGTATTCTCCGCAGTAAATAAACAGAACCCGTTTACCCAAAGTGGTATTAGGTCATAACCATTCTCAGCAGAGGCCTATGTCCAGTAGTGGACTGTTAGAGGCTGTTGATGATGATGATGCTGCAGCTGAAATATACTCAAACATACGACATTGCAGTATATAGCTTTTGTATTTTGATGTGAAACATCTATAGCCGCGGGTAAACCTGATTTTTGGGGTGGCGAGAATTGCTGTGGCGACGCTTCGACTTACCGAAGTCACTGATGAAAATAATTGAGTTGTCGCAATTTCAATTAACTTTAAAAACTTAGAATTTTTGTATTTAATAAAAATGAATATTAATGTAATAAACAGTCATTTTATTTTGTGAAACAAATAACTTATACAAAACAATTTCGATGTTTTACATCTGCCGGGCGTCCCGTGACGGCTTACTTTTTTTTAAATTCAAACGTCAACAGGGTAGCTTAAATAAAACCAATAAGATTATTATTTACAGCATGTTTAAACGATTCTGTAAAATAATCGTTTGCAATAACGGCGTCCAATATAAAATGAAATCATACACACAAGCCAGGATTAAGAGTTTAAATTATTTTAAGAGATTAAAACGCATGATAAAACACTGTATCCGCTGTCCGCACCCCGGTCCAATGTTAATTTAACTTTAAATCCCGTTTTTGAGCAGATTGTTCCAAACCATGTTGTATTTATTGTTCTTAACACATTAAACTGGATCAAAATTTTGTACGTAAATTGTGTTTTCACAATTTGTAGATTGCTGCTGTATGCGCGATATAATAGTTTTTGGACGATTAATTTTATAATTTTGATATTTTTGTGTTCTTATTGACATCCTACTAATATTATAAACGCGAAAGTTTGTAAGTATGGATGGATGTTTGTTACTCTTTCACGCAAAAACTACTGAACGAATTTGGATGGAACTTTACAGTAATATAGCTTATACATCAGAATAACACTTAGGCTACTATATGCAGCGATAAGCGACATACACGCAGGCGGAGCCGCGGGCAACAGCTAGGCGTATTAAATAAAATAAAAGCACTTACGAATACTGGTTACATTATCACTTATGCTTTACCGTGAATATTAAATTCTGTTGAGTTTAATTAGTACCTAGAAGGAAAGAAAATCTGTTGGGCTGATAATATGCGGAAAGAAACGATAAGCGATTTCAATTCAAGTCAGATGCCTTGTAACTTCTTGAAGTAATTTTATATATTTTTTTAATATATATGTTTATATACACACATCAAAAGTGTCTAGGTATCAAGCATTTTTATGCGGAGTTCTTGAGATTGAGATGTGGCTTTGGCCCTGGCCTGCTCAGTCGCCAGACTTGAACCCGATTGAGCATGCATGGGATATGCTACAGAGAAGAGCTCTGCCGAATATGGAGGGTATCCAGTCGCAAGAAGACCTTTTTTTGTTGTTGCAACGAACATGGGCGGCCATTCCACAGCGTGATTTGGATGAACTCATTTTGAGTATGCCAAACCGATTCTTGTGTTGTTAGTGTTCGCGGTAGAAAAACGGATTATTCATTGTTTAAGTTACCTAATAAAATTTTAAAGAAAACTGTTATTTCAGTCTTTTTTTCGAACTTTAATGTTAGTGGTTCAAATGTGAAAAATCCCTTTATTAGGAAAATGGCAAATTTCTTTAATAATGCAAAGGTGACTTGGTTTATCGTTACTGTGACAAACGAAAACACTTTATTTGATGAATCCTTAAAGAAAATTTTAATTAATATCAATCAGGAGAAAAGTTATTGCAAAAATATATGTTGATCCCTAGACACATATATGTTGATCCCTAGACACTTTTGATGTGTGTATATACTAGCTGTTGCCCGCGGCTCCGCCCGCGTGTATGTCGCCGCCCTATGTTTATTCTGATGTATAAGCTATATTACTGTAGGTAAAGTTTTATCCAAATCCGTTCAGTAGTTTTTGCGTGAAAGAGTAACAAACATCCATCCATCCATACCAACAAACTTTAGCGTTATTAATATAGGTAGGATTTTTATCGATATAAAATCATAATACAAAATGTATAGGTACCTGAATAGTTTTATCTTTATTTTCTTTACCTCGCATAGAACTTTTATATATTTTATATCATATCAATGACATGTTACATACATTGCTATGCAGACGATAGCACAGTTCATGGGCGACATTTTTGACACCGTTCAGCCAAGCTGGCAGACGTTGAGGAAAATCGACAGAAGCTTATCGCTGAGCTCGATCGGGTTTTGAACCGCATTTTACAATGGGGTGATGAGAATCTGATCGAGTTCAACGCTACGAAAACACAGGTGTGCGCGTTCTCTACCAAAACCTAAAGCTTCAACAAAAAGTCTCCATTTCTTTCCCTCCCCACTTTTCAGAGCACTCAACTGCCACTACGGGGTAAGCTCGGTGGGGCTGGGGCTCCATGGGCTGGATATTTGCCGGGACCTCAAAGCGCAGAAGTACATCTAAAGCATCACTAAGGCGGCCTCGCGGAAACTTGGCGTACTGAACAGGGTGAGACGGTTCTTCGCGCCCGAGCATTTGTGTCTTCTTTATGTTCACTCGTGCATGGAGAACTGTTCTCGTCTTTGTGATGGATCCGCGCAGTATTTGCTTGATGCTTTCGATCGGTTGCAGCGGCTAGCAGTCCGCTTTACCAACAGTCCCGAAGCCACCGAGTTCCTTGAACCTCTGCAGCTGTGTAGAGATATCGCCTCTATAGCAGTCCACTACCGCCTGTATCATTGGAAGTATTCTGAAGAGCTCTTCCAACTGGTCCCCCTTCTCCCTTCCTCTGCAGAATAACATGTTCACTCTCGAACCAAACGGTTTGGTTCTTCCTTCCTGTGCCGAGCAGCTAAAAACTGGAACTCACTACCAGCGCACGTGTTTCTCTCCCACTATGATCCCGTGGCCTTTAAGTGGGGCGTGAAAAAGCATCTCACTAAGCCGTCATAGTGTAGGACGCAATACTGCATTGTCTGCTTTCCCAATGAGTATGGTTGCCCCCACTGTTGGATTCTGCTTGAGTTTTCCATCAGGCTGACCATAGTCACTTTGGCACTTTCAAATAAAAAAAAAGTACAATTTTAATAACTACGTTTTTTGTTTTGCCTTATTTTGCCAAAATATGGAGATTTGGCGGATTTGATACACGTGAGTATGCTACCCATGAGAAAAAAAATTACTGTATCTTTAAGCATCTGTCCTTGGGTTTTGATAATATTGTTATTGGAAATGCTTTTTTCAGCGGAAACTGCATTCTTTTAAATTAAAATATCAAATAAGTTGGAATTATTGGAATACGGGGAATTAAAACATTATCTTCTTTTGCCATTCCATGCGTCATGATTGTAGCTTTTACAATGTTGTACCCCAGATGTGTAATATTTAGCCATGTACTATTACATGGCTTTGGCGCTCAAGATACCTCATTTAATAGGACTGGAACATTAACTTTCAGCCTCAACTTATGGGAAGGCACTCCTGATATTTCTAAAGAGTTTAAGTATTCGACAACATCTCCCTCCACGCCTGACATGATCCGTTCGTTTAATTGATAACTATCTCATTAGTCAGCAGATCAGGATCGATATTATTTTTAAATCATCTGTGCTATCATATACCAGAACCCACTTCTCAGTGTAATCATGTCGTTACTATCAGTTGGCATACTATCTTCTCCGTGATAACTCCGTAAATATCATATCAGAATAGCTCTAATGCATATTTTGTCTCTTGTCGCAAACCAACTCACAAACCTTACATATTTCCATACAAACTGCCATCCCCTGTTGCTATTTTACCCCCTTGAGGGTAAAATTTTTACAAACTTTAAATAGCTTTAAATGACATTTTTATTCATAACTTACCAACAGCTAGCTTTTAATGACGATACTTCTGTAGAGAATTTTGAAGTTAAGAAACGCTGTAGGTATAGTAAATTGGCTTATTTATTTCTATTAATATAATGAACATACAAATCAGATTGACGAATGTGTACGTAATATTTAAGTCTTCATTGAAAAAGTGAAATATTTTTTATGATTGTGACAGCCTTGTTTATTTGTTGTCAAGACGCCCGGCGTAGGTAACGCGCAGGCGTGTGGCGATGAACCCCCAGAACAACCTTTCATCCCCCTTATAAACCCCTTACAACCCTTTTATCGCATTGAAAAGTAGCCTATATCCTTTCTCAGGCTCTAGACTATCTGTGTACCAAATTTCATTGAAATCAGTGCAGCGGTTTGGCCGTGAAAGCAAGACAGACAGACAGAGAGACAGACAGACAGAGTTACTTTCGCATTTATAATATAAGTATGGATATATGTGTTGTAAGTACTTTAATCTCTATCTGAAGTATTTTACTCCAAACAGGTGGATAATAAAAGAACTACTTTATTATTTTTTTGACTAGATTATATTAAATAAGTCATAGTATAAGTATAAAAATATATGAACTAAAATATAAAATTTTGGTGCCTTCCGCAACGTTCTTCGTAGTTTGGGTTCCACCATTTCCTCAAAGTGGCCACACTTAGTTTTGCGCTTAGCCAGGCTGGATTGTTCAAGATCTCACACAACGTGCAAAAATTCATTCCAGTTGTTCCCTTCACGATATAGTGATTCTTCCAGCGGAAAAAATCGTAGTACATTTCTTTGTTTTGAATGATTTTGTGCATGGTTTTTGCTAGCACGGGTACACCGAGATATCTGAGGTCCAGATATGAATATGGAGGAATGTGTCTAAAAAGGAATTATTAATATTGTAAAAAGAAATTCGTGTTAGTTACACCATTTATAACTCAAGAACGGCTGAACCGATTTGGCTGAAAATTGGTGGGGAAGTAGCTTAGAACCAGGAGACGGACATAGGATACTTTTTACAAAGCTTTTTTTTTTTTTTACTTTTCGCCACGGCGTTAATCGCAGTTGTTTTTGTACCGCGGGTAACACCCCGGGGCTCAGCTAGTAGTATATAAAGGTATTTTAACCAAACTAAATATACATACATACCGTGGGAGAGCCACGCTTCGGCATGCATGGGCCGGAGTGATACCACGGCCTCACAGAAAACCGGTGTGAAACAGCGCTTATGCTGTGTTTCACCTAGTGAGTGAGGATACCGGAGACCCATACCCCAACTACTTCCCCCATCCCTATCCCCAAACCCCCAAAGGCCGGCAAGGCAGAGGCGTCACAAGTGTCCATGGGCGGCGGTAATCGCTTACCATCAGGCGATACGTCTGCTCGTTGGCCCTTATTCCATAAAAAAATACTTTAATCTAGTTTTTTTATGTAATAGCCTGCCAAAGTGACTCTACTCTGCCTGATGGAAAGCCTGAGCAGAATCCACGAGTGGTAGTCACCATACTCATTGCGAATGTAGTGTAGTATGATGACCATTTTTGGGCCTCCGGTCTCGCACTTTCGATTCTACTTTTATAAATAATAATAAATATTTCGGACATCTAACACACAACGCGATCTAGTCCCAAGCTAAGCAGAGCTTGTGTTACGGGTACTAGACAACTGATACAAATACATATATACTTTTTTTTTTGTAAATACATACATATTATACATAGAAAACACCCAAACTAAAAACTACCTACCAAAATATTTGTAGATCATACAAACATTTGGTACGACCCGGGAATCGAACCCGAGACCTCATGATCAGCAGTCGCATACGCCAACCGCGAGACCAACGAGGCAGTCAATGTAAAATTAAGAGAAAATCTATACTACAATATTATAAAGCTGAAGAGTTTGTTTATTTGAACGCGCTAATGTCAGGTACCGCTGGTCCGATTTGAAAAATTCTTTCAGTGTTGGATAGTACATTTATCGAGGAAGGCTATAGGCTATACATCATTACGCTAATACCAATAGGAGCGGAGCACCAATGAAGAATATTTCAAAAACGGGGGAAAATTGTCACGCTACTGATACGGGTAATAGAAGACGCAAACGAGGTTGCGTGGGACAGCTAGTAATTAATATTATTTACCTGTTATAATCAGCACCACTATATACAATCGGTACAGCATTATATTTATATGCAGTTATTACGTTAGCCGTAATATAGTCTTTAGCAATAACCTCCTCCAAAGCCAGGTAGAAATAGTAGGTAGTCTTCAGTTTATAGTAAAATGAGTTTATGTTTTTTCTTCCACATCTAAAGTTTATTTAAGTTATATTTCGCCAATTCTTTCTGTAACTTTTTGACTAAGACTTCTCTGGTGCCAGAACTATCGCATTTGTCCAAGAATATGGCAGCTGCCTTGGATTTAAATTGCAGCATACTTTTGAGAAATTTGTCGATTGGCTGCATATTAATGTTCCATTTTAGATCAAAGCCTAGGTCTTCATTGTTGAGGTTATATACAGTGATATATGAATAAGGTATTAAAGAGTCCAATCTGTGAAGACAATTTTGTAATTAGCTAGGTAGGATAATAGAGGTCTTAACCCCCGACGCAAATAGAGGGGTGTTATAAGTTTGACGTCGATGTCTGTCTGTCTGTGTGTAGCTCTGGACGGATGGACTGATTTCGATGCGCTTTCTTTCATTTGAAAGCCAGTTTCCTTGCGGTGGTTCTTAGCTATGTTTGGTTAATTTCGGTCCAGCAGTGTAAGAGTATCAGCTCCTTTCTAAAATGATGTAAGTCATTTTGGCGTATGATTACTCGATTAAGTTCTTGCGTAGGGGGTTTTATAAATTTTTAATTTTAGCTTGATAGACCAACAAGATAAGACCTGTATTATCTTGATGGTTTGTAAACTGAATTGGATTGGTGTTAATTTGATTTCGCGTGGCTATCAACAGCTTCTATTCCACTGCTGGACGCCTCTCCTATGAATGAACATCTTGGCTTACTACACCACGTCACGCTGGCCAGACGGGTTGGTATAGGGTTTTTAATAACAGCAGTTCCCGGATCCCTCCCGTCTCAGGCGCAGAGTGGGACACCGTGTGGTTTTAGTCGGTTCGATTCCGACACACCGCCCCGCCACAAACCCCGGTGACATCCGGTGGGTGACGGCCCGAGGGGATTTACACAAGTAAAATAATCACAAATTTTAACAAAAAAAAACCGACTTCTATCTGGACCAAATTTAAATGGGACCATACGGGAATATTGAGTTATTCGTTAATTTGTCGCGCACATACTTAATGCAAATTGAAGACTTTTATGGTTTTCTCATGGATGACATGTCAGAACTGGATCAAATTAAAATGGGACCACATGGGAAGCACCAGCTTTCAAATAAAAAAAGAATCATCAAAATCGGTTCACCCAGTCGAAAGTTATGAGGTAACAAACATAAAAAAAAAAAAAAAATAGTCGAATTGAGAACCTCCTCCTTTTTTTGAAGTCGGTTAAAAAAAGGAGGTGTTTCAAGTTTTCTTTATCTCTGCAGTGCTGTTGTCGTGCATAGCTTTCTCTCTAAGTCATTTTTTATGACACCCATGGGATGAATAAGGGGTGATATTTTTAACTACTAATATTATTATAACTACATATTTTTAATACGTTACCATACAAATTGGGTAGTTGACTGTATCGTAAATAAATACCTATGTCTCCTTCATTAAAACGAATATTACAAAACATCTAGGCAAATATAATTGTTACAGCTTTTCATTGCTATTACAAATTTTAATCAAATAACATTGAAATATATTGCTCAATTGAGTAGTCTAAAACAGTGACGTCACAAGTTTGTATTTAGTACATTTTTCATACAAAGTTAACGTTTTGACAGATGATAAAAAGTAATTATTATGACTAAGGTGTCGACTACTATAACGATAAAATGTTAAAGGTGATGTCCACACTCATAAAGTTCCTTAGATTATTTTCCAATTATATTAATGTTTTATTGTAATTACACATTTATTATGTCAAATCCTTTATACCTTGTTTTAAAGCTAGATATTTAATATTAATAGTCATAACATACCGATAAATAAATACAAAGAAAAGGTATTATGTGTCTGATATCTGCAAGACTGCTATAAATCTATTGTACACGCAAGTATGTTACAAAAAAACAAAACTCTTACCTGTAACTCCACGTCCAGTTAAAATATCCATCAAATATAGGACTACAAACAGGGTATTCTTCTGCTGAATTATTTGCAGCAAATATGTACTTCTGTATCGGACTCCTCGAGGTCGGTAAATCCCATGTTGTTTTGTCCAAATCTTTCACATTGAACAGTATACCATCGAAATATCTTATGTCACCCAAAAGACTCCTGTTGGTTGTTAAATAGCAGTTAATATATAAGCATTTATGATTTATAAGTAGCTGCTGCCCTTCTTCTTCCACGCCAGCTAATTTAGTCCAGAGTAGTAAATGCCTCATGTCTCCTAAGAATCTTTCAATTTTTTTAACAGGCCTCATAGATTTTTGGTTCAGATGTAACTTAAGGTTATAAATAATACAATATGGAAAACCAATTTAATGAATTGGTGCACTCTGGCCATTTTGTTTACTGATGAGTATGCATTGTTGAGAAACAGAAGTAGAAATGATCGCAATGAGAAGTTGTGTAAGGAGGTGAGTATTCATTTGACGTCAAATTAACTGACTTTCTGAGTAACTGCAATTTCTTGTGAAGAATTTTGTTGTTCGATAACATATTTGTTGTTATTTCATGTCATGGTTTCAGGAAATATCTGTGAAGTTGATTTTAAAAGAATGTGCCAAAGGAATGTAGTAATAATTTATAATAATAACTAGCTGACCCACGAAACCTTGTTTGCGTCTCCTATTGCCCGTAGCATGATAATTTTCCCCCGTTTTTTAAACATTTTTCATTGGTGCTCCGCTCCTATTGGTCGTAACGTGATGATATATAGCCTATACCCTTCCTCCATAAATGTACTATCCAAAATTGAAAGAATTTTTCAAATCTGACCAGCGGTTCCTGAGATTAGCGCGTTCAAACAAACAAAGAAACAAACTATTTAACCGACTTCCAAAAAGGAGGAGGTTCTATGTTTAGCTTTATAATATTAGTATAGATAATATTTTGGCCATCTAACACATAACGCCACCTAGGCCCAAACTAAGCAGAGCTTGTGCTATGGGTACTAGACAGGTGATATAAATACATATTTATTTACTCTTTTTTTGTAAATACATACATATAATTATTATACATAGCTAAACTAAAATTTTAAAATCAAATCAAAATTCAAAATCTCTTTACCCAGTCGAAAGTTCTGAGGTAACAAACATAAAAAAATACAGTCGAATTGACAACCTCCTCCTCTTTTGAAATCGGTTACGGTCGGTCCAACCAATAAAGTCAGTTTGCAGAAATTTCATAAATTTATCTTTTCCTTTGCCCTACCAGCAAATTATACTCACGTATAATCCAAGTTAAAATAGAAAGAAATTTATATCAAATGTAAATAATACAATTTAGGTGTACTTGAAAAAAAATTATATTTGATATACCACAATACGATTTGGCACGCATTTTCTCGGAATGGCGACAATGCGTCGCTTGCTTATTGTGCACATGATGTGGGTCCTCCGACGGACAGCTCCCGAACAAAATTGTCCGTGTTTTTTGAATGGCATACCCGATTAATGCTTTTACAAGGAAATCATTTTGATGGACGCTTTAGAAAACATTTTTTGCTGTTACGAATGTGACGTATGAATGTGTTACGAGGAAAGAAAAATTGAAAATGTCTATTTTGGCTATATGTGAGAGTAGCTGACTGTCCAGCTCTGAATAATGTTGTTATAAATTGAAAAAGTTTTTATATACGCTCAGCTTGTAATTTTTTGTATAAAGGCATCGAGATATTACGTACTACGTTATAAAGGTATTTTAAATTTGCTTTGTGATATTGACTTATTCATCCATTCATATTCTTACCTGTTACTCTTCGTCTTCGGTTTAAGTTCTAAGGTCGGTAAGATTTCCTCGCAACACTTAATACCACTTACAAACCTGACCTTGACCTGATCGAGTTATTGGTTCCATTCCCTTGAGTAAATGTGGAATATCAGATTAATTAATATTATAGTTATTTATTAATATTTGTATGTATCTATTTAATCATCAACACTAGTTGTTCCTATTACTTTATATTATATGTATATATACTGCTTTTCCTATCAACTATTAATAACACCAGGCACTACCCTATACTTTCCGCGTCTTTCTTTCCATCTCATGGTTGCCTGTAAGAGATTGCCTTCGGACGATAAGGCCGCCAATTGTACCTCATAGCATTAAGTTACCTTTGTAAGTAATCTGGTGTACAATAAAGTGATTATTTTTATTTCCTAATTCCATTCTAAATCTTTTCTGACACACCTTTCCTTTTAATATACTTTAAATTTTCCCCGGAACCTGGTTGCAGTAAGCTTACCCTCTATTGTGGAAGTGGGTCTACAATTAGCGTTGGCAAAGTTAAGTTTAATAAAATAGAAAGTAGATTGAAATAACCTTTTTTTTATTCCGCTTTAGGGTTGTTCTTGTGTCTTTGGAAAATTGACAAACATACCTGAATTGGACACAAAGACACCCAGACTCAAAAAAACAATTTGTAGATCACAAAAGTGATTTCCTTTAAGGAGCTTGAACCCGCAACACTCTAGTAGAAAGCGGTGAGGTGTCCACTACCATGCACCCTCTGGCTACCCTTCAGCTATGTAGGTATAAGTATAGATATTGTTTTTTTTTTAGAAAGACAATCTCGCGACTTTACAAACATACAAGAAACGGACACAAAGAACACCCAGACTCGGGACAACAATTTGTGGATCACACAAAGTTTTGTACCGCGTGAGATTTGAACCCACGACACTTGGCGTAGTAGCAAGAGGCTTGGCGACCGCTGAACCACCAGTCCAACCACGCAGTCGTCTTCTTATAGATTTTCTTTTATTCTTCTTGTAATAACAACAAAACCTAAAGTTCGTGATTGTGGTGATTATTACAACTGTATATTTACGAGTATATTGTTTGATGTGAGTTAACTCCTTAGCATTGTGATCCTGTGATTTCTTTGCAAAATGTTTTATGCAACACGATTGGCTTGTTCGGAACTTATTGAACTGCTATAAGTTTTTCTAGACTACTGTTTACATCAGAATTCATGATCAGTCAGTTCAAACTTTTTAATTTTTGTACTTTGGCGTAAAGTTACGCCAAGTAACTCATTTTTATTTATTTACGTCTATGTTATGTCTGTATATTGTCAAAAATGCATATACTATAAAAGGATGAACATATAACAGTGTAGTAATTCATTTTATCTAAACAGGTTTACTCGCTAGGTCTTTACTCAGACTATTTTGGATATTTAAAAATATGATAAGTTGTTCAAGGACACCTACGATTCAAAAGTCTTTCCTAATGGCTTGCTTATCTTAGAACTATGTATTTTAATATACGAACGTTAAAACAAATAAAAGTATCAAACTAACCTTAATTGGTAAGGAACACTTATTTAGGAAGTTAGTTTTTTTGAGTGATATAAAAAATATTAAGTTTGACTGCACGGTTGGCCTAGTGGTTTAAGTAGTCGCCACGTCGCTTTCTACTGCGCCAAGTATTGTGGGTTCTACTTGGGATTTGAACCCACAACACTTTGTGGATTACAGAAAGTGTTTTACCATGTAATAATGGGATAACACTTTGTGTGATCCGCAAATTGTTGTTCTGAGTCTGGGTTTTCTCTGTGTCCGTTTCATGTATATTTGTAAAGTTCCCCGCAATAGAGGATGTATATTCATAATGGTGTTAAAAAAAAAACTGAGTTTTGAAATTTTCATACGATATACATCATGGTTTAAATTACAGTTTGTATACTTTTCGTCCAAACACATAGTACAACGAGAAGTGTAGCAGAGTATTGTTAGTATTGAATAAGAAAGAAGCCTTTCAAAGTACATGAAGTTTAAATACACAGATATTGTGTGAGTTGTTCAGTATTCAGTGGGTAGCGGTGATTTTCCAATGAGCGCGCCGGTACGAATGCAAAGACAAGACGTCTTCACCGTGCCACGGACGTGGACTCCCTATTCTGACGATTGTTCAACTACGGCGTCGAACTGTGAAGAAAGCGTTGTTTTTGTTTAAATATGAGCTGGTCAAAGTGAACCACTCTGTAGGATGGAAAGCACGAGCAGAATCCAAAAGTAGTGGTCACCATACTCATTGCGAATGCAGAAAATGCAACAATGCAGCATGGTGACTCATACTATGGCGGTCTATTGAGATGCATCTGCATCATTGGGCCTCCTGTCTCGCACTCATTAACGAAACAAGATAGCACGAATGCTGTCATTTTAGATTGATCTTCTTTGAGAGAGTAGGTAGTACCGCCCGCGCCCCGGTCGAGCCGATCCGTTTGTCCTGAAATCAGCGTGGCTCTTCTACATTGTTTTAAAATAAATTCTTAGTCATGTGTGTATATTAAACAATCCACTGCTCGACATAGGCCTTTCCAATTGTACGCCACTCTAAGCTATCCATGGGCTTCTCACATTCAGCCCCTGAGAGCCTCTTGCGCGAACCGTGCCGGTGCATGTGATTTTAGGATTTATTATGATTTGCTTCAACTTTTGTTTTTGCAACAACAATTTCAGCACGATAACCTGCCTCGTTGGTCTAAGCGACTGCAGATCAAGAGGTCTCGGGTTTAATTCCCGGATCGGTCTGCTGTTGGATTTTTCTTACAAGAAATTCTTAATAGCAGCCCGGAGTATGTAATAAGGCGGTGTTTTCCGTCCGTGCCTCGGAGAGCACGTTGAGCCGTCGGTCTCGGTTGTCATGAACATCCATGGCAATCGTTATTGGGAAGTCAGTACCCTTATATATACTGACAACCAGTTCAACCTTCGAATTCAGTTCACCCTCATGTTGCGGAGGTCAGATGCCAGTCGCTCCGTATAAAAACTGATATTCAGGTAAAACCGGTTGAACTAGTAGCCGACCCCAAATAATCTTGGGAATAATAAAGGCTAGGAAGATGAATTTCAGCACTTTAACCAACGATTAAAAATAAGGGGCTGGCTGCGGATTGACGTGGGCGGCCCAAGACCAGAATAGTCGGCGGAAAGATCTCGTTTAGATGTCGAAGGTGGTAGTTTGATGAATACGTTATAGCAATATCATTTTTTAATCTCTTGAAATAGGTGAGAAGAATTAATATAACTGAATGAATAACAGTACTTGTCCAGAATAACCCCGTGGGTAAGGTAGCGTCTCGCTAATGAGATTCTTTGGCTCGCGGTTTGCATTTCAGATCAGTTTCGCTGTCTCACTCGCACAATAGATACTGCTACTCAACTTATGTTCTAGTAATGCCTTTCCAATGCTTAGTGTTGGCTCCAAACACGTATTACCAACTTTGAACTACTCCAGCGAGTGGTTTTGAAGAGATGGATTATTTATTGATAGCCTTTTACCCGTTACTCGAGATTGAAAAATATTCATTTCATACATGTCTTTTTTTTTTAAAGAACGCCCGCAATTGGACGATTTCCTATGTAGCGAGGGAAATATGCATACATTTATGAAACAGGCACCAAGAGCACTCAGATTCAGAACAACAATTTGGGGGTCACACGTTGTCAACCAACGATGCTCAGTAGAAAGGGAGATGACCGCTTAAAAGACTGCAACATCCATGCAGCCAATCATCATTAGTTCTAATCTTTCTTAGTTGAATTTGATACTTTTGTTTATTTTATTAAAAATGTGATTTAATAATTTTCATTAATAAATGTGTGACCAGCAAAAACAATCCTTTATTTGCCTAATTTTTTGATATGCTGACATGCCTTTCACCTTTTGTAACACTTATGGGTGAGTACCTACGTATCCATATTACTTTGTGAGAGTCTATTACGTAAATATATTCACAAAAGGTCTCAAAGATCGTCCAATAATAATACGAATGACATTTAAAATATGATTTGGATAAAAAAGGGAATAAATTTGGCATAGCAATGTTACAATGTCGTTGTGAGAAGAGCATAAAAAAATCCCTTTTATTGAAACTAACTGGCCCCAGTTATCCATTATGTATTAGACACGAGGATAGACATGCCCATTGACATACGACATCTTCTTTGGTAAAGTGGAAGACATTTTACCACCTATGAAGAGAGAAAAAAAAAATCTAAAATATTTTTTTATGTTGCATGTGAGATTTTTAAACATAATTATGACTATTAATAAGATTAATATTACTATTACTATTATAAGGAGTAGAACGCTTTCCCAGTTTTAATGCTTTTGCAAAAGAAATTAGATGCATATAATAAAACTTCTTCGATAATTGATTTGAGGATTTAATGAAAAATAATGTTATTAATTTTTTATTATATTTTATACACTTTTATATTATTTTAAACTAAATTTTAAGAAAATGGGGGCTTTCTCATATCAGATATATTTTTATTTTTTCTACCTCAAAACTTTGAAGTTTGTGTACTTTGTGATCCTATTTTGTTTATTTGGCACGGCATTTTTTATCTAGAAAATTTAGGAATGAAAAATAAAGTACATACATTACAACTAATTACATTGTTTATTGAAGTTTGTAATACGTTTACAAAATGTTTCCAATAATTTACATTTTTTTTTAACTTGAACGTTGAATAATTAGAGAAACTCGTGTCGTTTTAAAACAATATTTCGGCAAAGGTAACCGCGTCGTCATGAACATTGGTATCGGCCAGTAATAACACGAACATATCTTCTGCAATATTCAGTTTTTGCGACGGTTAGTCCCTAGAGGGCTACTGTCTATGACACATGCGTAGGACTGAATCTAAAATGGGCCCCTTGAATACATTTGCTCACCCAATATGAGATGTTACCTTTTTGTCACCATATGCGTGACTTGAGATAGTTTTTTCGACCATTATATAGTTGGGGTATATCTTTTTTGTCCTAGTGTGTTTTATTCATATTAATGTTTGAGTATGATTGTATTTCTACTATTTGTAAGACTCAGTTATGGTTAATTTTATACGCTACTATCTGAAACTCGCGGTGTTATCCGCGGTTATTGTCGTACCGCGGGTAACGCATTTCATCATTTTTCCAATTATTTTAATGTGCGCTGAGGTATTAAAGACAGACTTAGAGAAACTGCAATTAATCGTTCTTGTTTTTGTATAACGGTTTTCCACTTTAATCAGACAATCAGATGATTTACTTGAATAAACAGTATTTCATGTGTTTGGAATGAAGCGACATTTTGCTTGTCAAATGAATTTGTTTTCATTCATCATCGTCATCATTATATGTCCGTCCTTAACTTAATTCTATTTGGGGTAGGCACAGTATGTATACAACACTTAAATTGCAGAGTTTGTTTTGGAATATTTTAAAATTAAATTTTCCAGTTTTCATTACGGTTGGGATTTTTGTAAATTTTACTTTATCTAGCTTGTTGACTATTATGTTTTTGTGTTTATTCTGTGACATAAAATAAAATTAAATAAAAAAATAATTAAAATAATAAAATAACAATAAAAAATAAATATATACATGTATATGAGGAGAATCAAGAGTATTAGCACAAACACAAATATATTTCGTCAGTGGTATTAGGTAATAGTTATTCCGTTATTCATGTTGCACATTGAAACAGTATCTCAAAGGTATGTTATAATCTGTAACATGATCACGTTAATTACTGTAAGCATACGTTAATATTAAACTTAGATTATTTAATGATAGAGTTGTAGATTTAGGTCGTGTTTATGTTGCAGTTATTTACCGCAGTTATTGTACGATTTTGTAGACGATAATTTAAATGGGAATAATAATACACACAAGGCATAGTGTGGTCCCAACTAGGCAGAAGCCTTCTTTCTAAAGAACTTTGTTCAGCAGTGAACACGTGAAAGGTGTTGATGATAGAACAAATAATCGTACTCATTACACAATTGCTTGTTTTGCGTGAGATTTGAACGTCCACGTCCCACGTCCCCTTAATTATTTTTTAGAAAAGACAACTTTCGCACTAGGAATACATATGTCACGGGAGATTTTACAAACGCAGATAAAACGGAAACAAAGAACATCCAGTTGTTCGGAACAACAATTTGTGAATTACACAAAGTGTTGCCCCGTGTGGCACTCGATACAATGGGATTCCCACTCCGAGGTGACCGCTTTAACCTCTACTATATCCGTGAATTCATATCATTGCCGTGGGAGAGCCACGCTTCGGCGTGCATGGGCCGGCTCGACCGGAGTGATGCCACGGTTTCCTAGAAAACCGGTGTGTAACAGCGCCTGCGCTGTGTTTCACCGAGTTAGTGAGGATACCGGAGGCCATACCTAATCCCCTCCCCCATATCCCCCTCTCCATCCCCCAAAGGCCGGCAACGCACTTGTGACGTTTCTGGTGTTGCAGGTGTCAATGGGTGGCGGTAATCGCTTACCAGCAGGCGATACGTCTGCTCATTTGCCCCTATTCCATAAATAAATAATAAAATAATAATAATAATTAAAAAATACATCTCATCACATCGTCAGCATTTAATAGTAATAATAGTCCACTGCACGTAGGCCTGTCTCTCTTTGTAAGTGTGGTTTTGGCCTGTGTTAGAAATTGAACGTCATTATAATGGCAACATTTTTGATTGTCATTTTTCTTATAGACCCTATAGGCCCTATAGACATTGCAAACTTCACACGGTGAACGCTGCATTGGCAAAAGGATTGAACAGCCTGCTTAACCACTCTGGCATGACGGGTTTGTATAAGTTTTTCTGCTATTGCCGTTCTGTTGGTTGTAATATATAACCAACCACCGGTGAAGGGCTAGTGACACTGTCACACATCCACATGGACTGTTTACTTTTTTAATATGTTTAAGCTGCCAAAATGACTCTACTCGGCCTGATAGAAAGCATGAGCAGAATAGGGTATTACACGCATTTTTGAAAAGTATTTTAATTAGATTCTATAGTGCTATTAATCCACTGAAAAAAACACAAAATTTTTATTCAATCGATAAGTGCCATAAAAATGCACTTAAATTTTACATTTTCAAATTTCGCGCGTAATTTGTCAAAATCGCTGGACGCAGTGGACCTCATATTGCTCTGTGGTAATGACGTCAGTTCGCTTTGTAAATAAAAACAAATGCGCTGACAATATAAAGCATACGCTGATCAGTTTGCAGTTGACACTTTAGTTTACACAGCAGTTTGACATAATAACATGGCAGCTACTATTTCATGATGTTAGAGAACAGTTTAAAAAACTGTAAACTTTGTTTTTTTTTATTATTTTATTAACTATAACTAAAATTTTCCGACTGCTTTTTGTCTAAGGTATCTCAATGGATCCACGCTATGGCGGCCTAGTGAGATGAAGTTAATTAAACTACGATTAAAACTATATTAGTCCCCCTTAGACACGTTTTCTTTATATGCATTCATATAATGAAGCGTGTTAGTATTCTATCAGAGTAAAATGGTTATAACTCTGTTCAGTTCCGAAGTCTAAAATTAAATCTCGGCTCAAAGAGGTCCGTGCTCCGAATAATCTATTGGTAACAAGATTACTCCTCAAACATGTGTAAATGGTAATGGGATATAGAGATCCTTCGAGATGAGATAATATTTTAATAGAGAGGGTAGTTATACGGGTAGAATTGTTAATCAGTTTGGTCATAACTTTCGGTTTATATATTTACTTCAAAAATGTGTTGGTTGCTTTGCATTCAATCTTCCAATCTTGAAGTAGAGTGTTAGGGCTCCACTTTGTTATATTTGGAACTCTCATAGCACAAAAATATACTTCATTACAGGTCAAGTTATCTATATATCTATCTATACTTATAATAAAAATGTAACAGGTCCAATTCTGTAGGTACATTAAAGATATTTTGAAAAATATTTTTGGAGGGCTCTCTATAATCGATAATGAAGCCAAAACTGTAATTTTTTTCATTTTTGTCTGTCTGTCTGTCTGTCTGTCTGTATCCTGGCCGCGCATCACGCCAAAACTCCTGAATGGAGTTAAATGAAACTTGGCATGATTTGTTTGTTCATACTACGAGGTAGGACATAGGATACTTTTTATCCCGAAATTCAGCACGGTTTCCTGGAGAGAGGGGATGAAAGTCAAAATATGTACTTAGTTGTAATTTAATAGCACATAGTCCGATTTTATTCATTCTTTTTTTGCTAGAAAGAAAAATAAAAGATAACGGGAAAAGTCTTTTTTTTTGTCCGCGACTGTACACTGCCTGTGGGAAGCTAAGACAGATATGTAAATATGGCGGTACGAAGTTCGCCGGGTCAGCTAGTACTGGTTATTAATGTACAAGACAATCAAAATGTCACAGTCGTAGCTATGTTTTTACCCGAAAGGAAGCGTAATGATTTTGACAGTCTATGTTTGATTGTATATGCCACCGTAGTGCCTTAGCAACTGAACCGGTTTTAAGAATGAAGTGTCAATAATAATAATAAATAAATACTTCGGATATCTAACACACTCTAGTCCCAAGCTAAGCAGAGCTTGTGTTATGTACTAGACAGCTTGATATAAATACATATATAGTTTTTTTTTTGTAAACATACATATACACATACATAATAAGACTTAGCGTTCCATGGATTCACCGTGCGGGTGCCGGGTCCATCGCGTGATAGATGGGGGCAACACATGCGACTTCGACAGTGCCTGGGAATTGCGACCCAGGTTTAGGTTTAAGGAGCACTCCTTACGACGCGTCAACGCTCACCTCCACTGTCCGCCGTGTTACCCCCTCTACCTAACCATATTTGAAGTGAGCCTAGCAATGCCGCTTTGGATATTCGTTCAAGAAAAGAGCTTACTGAAGCTCTTGGCAATCCAAGGTCTTTAAGCAGGTTATAGAGGGATTTAGCTGGTATACCCCTCGCACCCACTTCCACGGCATACAGCGCAACGACATAACCATTTTTAGTTATTTCGTTGGTTAAGTCAAAGTACTTGTTTCTTTTTAAAGCGAGGTCTTTAGGGATGTTCGTTTCCCACGTCACCGTGACTTCTTCTAGTACTACACGCTTAATTGACATTGCATAAAGAAATATGTCCGGTCTGGACGCCGAGGCACAGATATCCTCCGGTATTCTGTAGTGATTTTCATACGTGTCCACTAATAATGTCCAGTCACTGGCGCTATTTATAATTGAGTACGGCTTTTGTGTGAGTGAAATCGTTTTTGTTGAGCCTTCTTTTACAAACGCGATGTTAGTTTTTATGTTTGTTTTTATTCCTTTTTTCGCTCTCGCCAGTGATAAAATCATAGCTTCGCGTATGATGAGTAATACCCTATCATGGCGACGTGAATAATGACCCCGGTCTAATAGCGCCTTACAACCTGTCAGTAAGTCATAGAAAACACCCAAACTCGGAAACAAATATTTGCAGATCATACAAACATTTGGTCTGACCCGGGAATCGAACCCGAGATCTCAGGCACAGCAGTCGCATACTCTACCACTACGCCGCCGAGGCAGTTGTTCAATATATTTGTAATTATGACCTGGATGATTTATTCGTAGGCTATACAAATTTTATCAAAAGTTATTTCGTAGTCGGGTTATAGTTCTTTAAACTTTTTTTTGTTAAACGATTTACTTATACTTTTGTGCTGATAATTAGCACATAGTTTTTCGAGTGTTGTGGACTGTGGTGTTTTGGGTGTAAGTGTACAGCCGTAACTTCCTTATTTCCTCACCACTTAGAGCCCTAAGGCCAGTGCTGACGGACGCAGTGACAGCGAAGCGACTAATTCAGTTACAATTGAAATTCAAGGTAAAGTCCACCGTAAACCCAAAACTAACCGTCCCTTATGTCGCTCGCCGTGATTTTATTTCGTTGCATCAAATACAGTTCTATGCTAAAGGACTTTAGGTTAAATTTCTTCTATTTCTCTTCGTCGTCATTTCTTCAGCCGGCACTGACCCTTAAAGTATATTAAACAATAACAAGAAGACTAACAGCCCTTTTATGACTAGGAACGTAGGTACACTATACACACACTATAAAGTAATATCATCAATCGATCAAGTGTTCTTTAGCGCGTCTAACCACGCGGACATGGCAACCACGCGTCTCATTGCCATCTATCTTCATCCAACCACTGTTCTCGACAGTACCGTGTCCATTGTCTAACACAATAAAGGTCATGTTCACGTTATAAAGTATGTAGAGAGAATATCCAATATATAGGTGTGTATACTGTGCCACTATCTTGCTATTTGAATGAAATTGATTCTTTTAAGTGCACTAATGTTGTATGACACTAAACAATGTTCAATTTTCTATAAAGTTTACTGAAGGAGGGATATGGTAAATCATATGTACCTAATTAATATAATTAACTAACTTTTGTCAGCGGTCCCGCCCCCGTTTATGTCGGTTTTCGTGGTTAAGAGTAGCGCAGGTCCTTTCTCAAGAATCAAAGTATCTCCATATCTCCATGCTAAATATCATAGAAATCAGTGCAGCGGGTTACCGTAAAAGCGTAACAGACAGACAGACGGAACAAATAATAGACCTACAATTACAACAGTAGTAAAACGACCAAATAATAAGTCATTATCGTAACGTCTAACAATGGACACACACACCAGATTGACTGATAGCCCCCTGTAATGGGGGATTGAGTGATCGGCTCCAATCTGACAAGTTAGTTCTACTCTTTCAGCTGATCGATGGTCGAAGTACTCCGTGTGCTAATAGGACTTATACGAGCGTATTCGTTTTTGATTGATCCTTTTTTGGATAAGGATCGAGATTAATAGTGTTGCTTGATTGAAATAAATCTTTGTTTGAAATTAAACGGGTGTATTATTCTTGTTGGTTATAGTTTTTTGCTCCCAAGATGTTAAAGAAGTACCGAACTCAATGTTATGCACTAGTTGTACTTTCTTTTTTTTTTCTTTTTTAAAAAGACAACTCCCGCACTAGGAATAAGTCCTGTGTCGCGGGGGACTTTATAAACATACATGAAACGGACACAAAGAACACTCAGACTCAGAACAACAATTTAAGGATCACACAAAGTGTTGTCCTACGTGGCATTTGAACCCACGACACTTGGCGAAGTACGAAAAGGCGTGGTGACCGTTAAACCACTAGGCCAAACGTGCAGTGTTCAAACTATTATCACTAGTTTCAAAAGCTGCGATCTGACACTATAGTTGATAAATGGTGTTTCAATATTGTACAAAGGATTTAAAGCATAGCGTCACTAAGACATTACAATTTCAAAAAAAGAACCCAAAGATTTATATCCATTATTGGACCACTATACCTACTTACATATAAGTCTGTAGTGGTTGGACTTGTGCTTAAACTTATACTATTGGTAATGACACTTGGTTATACCATTTGCTGTATGGCTTCAGACAAGGCATATACTTACAAACAATAATTAACATATGTCTGCATCTTCGAAAGAGTAGGGAGAAACATTATCTTCACCAGTCCCTTAAAAATAGGTTAATAGTATTTTTATTAAGTTACATTTAAATTCAAGTTCAAAAACTTCTTAATATTGCACAGTAATTAAACTATAGATGCGATCCAACGTTACATGTAGATCGCAAGCAATGTACCAACGAAATATGCAATATCGTTCGCCACCCCTCGTCGGGTATTCCCCGTTATTTCAGCGAGTTATATCCCGTTATTGCCATGATATAATTTCCCTACATAGTTTCTCTGCAATATTGCCAACTATTTAACATTGCTTTCGTAATAAATTGATTTAGTAGCTAGTGCAAGTTGCGTTGGAAACTTTCGTGCTTAGAATAGTTGGGGCTCCGATTTCTTTGTTAGTTTACGACCTACCATAAAAAAAGCATCGGCTGTTGATCTGTTGGTACATTGGTTGTGATCGCGACTGCTAAATTATGGTTGTGAGTTTTATTCCCATTCAGAACAAACATTTATATTATGACTCGGGTGACCGGATCCAAAGGTGAGTCAAGTCAAGTCAGTCCGTCCAAGTCACTTGGTCTAAACGTGATGTTGACAATCTTATCCTATATTATATCAATAGATCTTTATGTTCCTAGCCTTTATTATTTCCAAGATTATTTGGGGTTGGCTACCAGTTCAACCGGTTTTACCTGAATATCAGTTTTTAACGACGGCCGACGGCTTAACGGGCTCTCAGAGGCACGGGCGAGATTCCGCCATCTTCCATACTCCGCACTGTCTACATTCGCAATGAATACGGTGACCACCACTCTTGGATTCTGCTTTCCATCAGGCAGAGTAGTCAATTTGGCAAGGGCCATATATAAAAAAAATGAGATCCCGCCGTACCTCGGAAAGCACGTTAAGCCATCGGTCCTGATTGTTACACAAATATCCGTGGCATTATTTACAGTTAAAGTGGGAGCACTAAAAATCAACAACAGTCTTTAAATAGAACCTCGATATAACTTTGTTCTTGGTTTGTGGAGATAGAAGTCGTTCCACGTAAAAAAATTAAATTTCAATTCGTAGCAGATTTAAAGCCGAATCTAGCCTAGTTTCGGAAAAAGGGTAGAAGGAATAATCACAAACTTTAACAAAAAAAAAAACAACTTCAAGAACTGGACCAAATTGAAGTGGTACCACACGGGAACCACCAGCTTTCAATTAAAAAGAATCATCAAAATCGGTTCACCCAGTCGAAAGTTATGAGGTAACAAACATAAAAAAAGTTTTGAAGTCGGTTAAAAAATTGTGTGTCGTATTAAAAATGTTAACATTACTGTGAATAGTTTAAAATAATAACTTATCCAGAAATAAAATAAAATCCTAGACCCTTGGTACAAAAAACTTCGACTTTCATTTATCAAATATTTAGGAGTATCTATGTAAATAGAAAAAAAATTAAAATATAAGACAAATCCGATCGTATTTTTCAAAAGCCGTATTGCTTGGGGCAGTTATTAGGTATGCTGTCGGCGGCCACGGCGGGCTCGCAATTTTTCCTCATAAAGCATAAATTCCTCTTACAACTTTGAGTGATCTTCCTGCGGTTATACGTAATTTTACGGCAAAACTTTTGCATGAACCACGTTCTCATTCGGCTACCTACCGCGAGGAGAATGGGCAAATAATTTAGTTATAAAACGTGTGGAACAATGTATTTTTATTCAAGGGCAGTGTATTAAGAAGAAGTAAATTTTTCCGTTTTTTTTATAGAATAGAGGCAAAAAAGCAGACGTATCGCCTGATGGTTAGCGATTACCGCCGCCCATGGAAACCCGCAACGCCAGAGGCGTCACAAGTTCCGACCTTTGGGGAATGGGGAAGGGGATGGAGGGAGGGGTTGAGCTATGGGCCTCCGGTATCCTCACACACTCGGTGAAACACAGCTCAAGCGCTGTTTCACACCGGTTTTCTGTGAGGTCGTGTATCACTCCGGTCGAGCCGGCCCATATGCATGCCGAAGCGTGGCTCTCCCACGGTAAGGATTTACTATTATTTATATATGTATTTATGATGATGATGCATGATTATGATGCAGAAGCAGCTCAATAGGCCACTATGGTTTGGATCACTATGCTGCGCTATTGCATTGTCTGCATTCAGAATGAGTATGGTGACAACTATTCTTGGTCTCTGCTCATGCTTTCCAGCAGACAGTATAGAGTCACTTTGACAAGCTCAAATAAAATCATAGTTTAGATGTTTGAGCAACAATGAAAGATCTTTGGTAATTGTTTTGAAAACACTAATTTTAAAAACAGTCATTTAAATCTCACATCTAATCCAATCTAAGGTCTCAAAAACTGTAAGAAAACAATTCTGATTTCCCACCTTTTAAATACTATCAGGCAGTCACTATATAACCAAATACAATAGAAACAAAATGCTGAATAAATCACACAAAACAAGAACTATTAAAACGAAACTATGATAAAAGAAAGGGACATTTTTAGTGATCTATCCAATATGAACAGCTACTAAGCTGAGTACTGTGGGCTAATATAGCATACTTATTAGGGTACCGATGGGTTACTTCATAACTCGTGATTTGGTTCCGTTAATGGGCTTAGTTCAATGTGTTCCATGATGTACGCGAGGAGAGAGCATTGACTGACGCACGGTCGGACCCGATAAAGCATAGTTACATATCTACCTATATTGTGGGTTTATATGTATGATGCTGTACTTCCACGTGGGACTTAATACGTTGATGGATTTTGGTGTAAAGTTTGATTGAAAAATCAAAGTTTGGATTTCATTTCGGAATATAAATGTTTTTAAATATTGTTTGTTGTGTTGATATGTGATAGTAACTTTGGGTACAGAAAATTGGGTGGACTGATTCGGAATAGAATCGTAATTGTGAATGTATTGGTAAGTACTTCTACTACTTTAACAAAAACAGAGTTTTGTGTCAAGAATACGAACAAGACCTTTGATATAATGTAAATGTGATTTATCTCATGTGCGATGATGACTACACGGTTAGCCCAGTAGTTTAAGCAGTAGCCACATCGCTTTCTGCTGCGCCAAGTGTTGTGGGTTCAAATACCACAAGGGACAACACTTTGTGTTATTTCCAAATTGTCGTTATGGGTCTGGGTGTTAAATATCTTTTTAATGTCACCCGCGATACAGGACGTGTACTCCTAATGTGCGAGTTGTCTTTTTTTTTTAGAATGGACTCGACCTGATTTTTATAATTCATTTGGGGTTAAAAATACGGATAGGAGGAAAGTAAGGGGTATTATTTCAAGTATAATAATGTAAAGGTAAATTAATATTCCATCACGGCATTTGCAAAAATTAAAGGATAAAAATTATGATGACGTTTATTACAATCTTGCATGATTTAAGTGTAAATATACAACTATTAAAATGTATTATACTTAGACTATATAATAGGTCTTTACCTATGAAATAACCGTTTTGTATACAATAAGTGAAAGTACTTCCTTCACGACAACGCGCGACCCCATACTTCGCACCGACAGTCTCCAAGCTGCAAGAGCTGGGGTTGGAAGCTCTCCCTCATCCGCCGTACTCACCAGACCTAGCACCTACCGACTATTACTTTTTCCAAAATGTAGACAACTTTTTAGTGGATAAAAATTTCAATTCCCGAGAGGCAGTACAAAATGCCTTTGAAGAGTTTGTTGCCTCTGATCCAGCTGATTTTTACAAGAAGGGCATCAATAAACTGCCAATGCGTTGGCAAAGATGCGTCGATTGCATGGGTGATTACTTCGAATAACAGAAATAAAAAAGTTTGAAAAAATAAGTACTTTCACTTATTGCATACAAAACGGCAATTTCATAGGTAAAGACCTATTATAATTAATTTTACTACCAAAATTGTTGTACAGCTGATTACAGATTACACACGAACTAAGCGTTCAAACCTATATATTTACAAACGTATAATCTATATTTATATGTAAAACTTTCAAATTAAAATAAATAACTTGAAATTTCAAATTAATTATACATCCATACTTTCGAGAACGGCCGCTAGATTGATGTTGTTCTCGAACAAGGGAAGCTCATTGTAGTCGCATCTCAATAAGCCGATTATTCACGAATTTGCATCGAAGCGGAGGCAACCCTAGCTATTTACATGTCAAACCCCGCGAACTCAAAGAAGGACTGGTTGACTTGACTCGCAGTAGTGTTAAGATAATTGTGAGAACATAATCTGTGGTTCATGTGGTTCTTGATAACTATAATTGCTCTTCAATTTCTTGACTGAATGAACGCTTTTCTAAAAGATATAGACTGAAATATTAAGATTAGAAGATAGATAATAAGTCATTTGATTATTGGTTGACCGCTCGATTTAAGACTACATTTTTTAATTCGGCATCCCATTCCTTTGCTGGAGATGTCTACTATGCTTTTACATAAATAACACTAGTTGAAAAAAGATAGCATTTTTTTCTATTGATTTGTAGCCATTACAGGTTATGTCTCACCTCTCTAGACCTCGTAAAGAGCCTTCTTAACTGCTAACTAATATCATAAAGAAATAGGGCTGATCTACACAACTGCATTATCTATACTAATATTATGAACGCGAAAGTTTGTATGGATGGATGTTTGTTACTCTTGCACGCAAAAGGATGAAACTTTACAGTAATATAGCTTATACATCAGAATAACACATAGGCTACTATTTGCCGCGATAACCGACATATACGCGGGCGGAGACGCGGGCAACAACTAGTTAAACATAATATACACCTTACCTTGATGGTAAAGCTATGTTAGGTTTAGCTCATCATTTGTTTCATTTAAAGATTTTGCAAGCAGTTGAATAAAGTGTTAAAGAAAAATTCGAAGTATTTTTATTTATTTATACGATACTCATAACACATCGTTTCGCAAATATAGTTAGCGCTTCAGACTAAGTACATTTAGTAAGAAATCTCGAGTACTCCGGAAACTAGCAAGCTTTAAGAGGATTATGTAAGTTGAAGAAACTCGACAGTCTTACAGAAGTAGATTGAGTGCGAAGCTCTATTAAGGTCTATAAAGTGCTATGAACATTAAATAAAATACTCTGACCTACTCTTTTTAGACAAACATTTTTCGTTAGTTGCTATTAATATTAATTAAATATGAAATTAAAATCTCTGAAACTGTAGCTGTCTGCTCGTTTCTTTGAGTTAGAGGACATATAATAAAAACGTAATTGCTACTCTACGAAAGTGTGTTGTCCATGTGGTGAAGGATTAAAAATACGGAGTCTCACCACCCCCATTTTGCAGGACAATATCATTGAAGAGAGAAAAAAAAACCAAATTCTATACCAACCTGACTAGCCAGTTTGGTATATGAGACCAAAATCCTTTTTTTCTAAAGAGATGCCAATAAGGGTGTTGCTGATAATTTAGGAATGTATTTGAATATTTGAATGTAATGATTATTATTTATTCTCTATGTTCGTCGGGGTTGGAGATATATACTCTTCATTTTTCCTTTAAGTGTGGCAGGATATTTGGTGTTAAATTCCGGAAGCCTATTTAATGTTTTTTTTTGCAAGGACTTCACCATTTAATGCTATAAAATCAAAGTGATACTATGCAACAGCACAGTTCATAGAACTTTGTACATACATACATAGAATCACGCCTACTCCCTAGAGAGAGGGATAGGCAGGGACAATATATTTCCACTTCCTAGGGTCCTCCTGACACACCTCTTTTGCTTCGTCCACATTCATCAATTCTGGTGGCTTCTGGTACTTTTCACATGAACCTTTTTCAGAACATCAACAACTTAGTTCTTCTGATAATAATAACTATTTATATTTAAACGAAATCTACTACTTACATGTAGGTTAATTCCTTTCTGTTCATCCTACTTCTTACTAAGATTATAAATGCGAAAGTTTGTGAGGATGTTTGCATGTTTGTTACTCTTTCACGATATACTACTGAACGGATTAGGATGAAACTTACAGTAATATAGCTTATACATCAGAATAAAACATAGGCTACTATTTGCCGACATATAGGTACGCGGGCGGAGCTGCGGGCTAGCCCATATTAAAATACAACAATTAATAAGAATAGCTAAATGCTTGTAAATAATATACAAAAATGTAACGCTTCAAATAGTTTCAATTACTCAACTAATTCATCATCTCTACTTTTATTATAATAGGAGTGTTTAGAGTCTAGACTCATAAATATGAACATGACAACCACGTCGCTAGCCTCACCTCACACACACAACGTAACTACTTTTGTCGAAAGCACAACGCAATTTATTTTATTAAAGCGTTTATAACAACATCTATTTATAATCATATAATATGTATTCCGGACATCTAATATGCAACGCCATCTAGTCCCAAACTATGCAGAGCTTGTGTTATGGGTACTAGACAACTGATATAAATACATATAAATATAATTTTCTTTTGTAAATAGTTGTATATCAGATATTTTTTAACGTGGGAGAGCCACGCTTCGGCATGAATGGGCCGGCTCGACCGGAGTCATACCACGGCCTCACAGAAAACCGGTGTGACATAGCGCTTGCGCTGTGTTTATCCGAGTGAGTGACGATACCGGAGGCCCATACCCCCGGACATCCCTCTCCCCATCCCCCAAAGGCCGGCAACGCACTCGTGACGTCTCTGGTGTTGCGGGTGTCCATGGGCCGCGGTAATCGCTTACCATCAGGTGATACGTCTACTTGTTTGCCCCCTATTCCATAAAAAAAATATACACAAAAAATACCCAAACTGCGAAACAAATATTTGCAGATCATACAAACATTTGGTCCAACCCGAAACCTCATGCACAGCAGTCGCGTGCGCTACCACTGCGCCAACGAGGCATACTTCTCTATTGTCTTTATATACCCGAAGAGGTAAGCAAAGGTTTACAAATACAGACCTTTGCACTCTATTCGTCGACAACCCATAACGTCCCACTGCTGGGCTCGGGTCTCCTCTCAGGAGAGGGTCAGGGCCATACGTCCCCACGCTGGCCGAGTGCGGGTTGGGGACTGGCAACACTACGTTGTGGCTACGTAATCTTGCCGTTGGATGTTTTAAGCCGCTCACAGGCCTCCAACTAAGCTTCACGACTGTTATCATACGATAACAGCCGGGACCGACTCCGTAACGTGACCCCCGAATCACGGAGACGCTCATGGTATCGTGCCACCAGCGGTCACCCATCCAGGTACTGACCGCGCCGTCGTTGCTACGGCCGATGATTGTTTCTAATCACAGTAATCACCGAGTACAACTGGGCTATGAGCGCCTCTTTTTTTACATTCTATACTGCCCCCTTACAAAAGATGCGAGTATTTCGCCTCGAATGTCTTTCTACAATCGCTACCTAACGCCTCTATCCTCTTTTATTATTGGCCAATATATTTTGTTATACCATGTGACACACCGTTGGATGACGTGAATGACGTCATTCCAATACATTCTTTTGTTTTTTATTAACGTTCACTTTTGGAGAAGGTCGACTTGTCGGGCTGTTATTCAGATGGCGGATACCTTGAAAAGATGGTGTAGTGTTTTAAGCGTCACCTACAGGGGACAAGATTTTGTGTGAGTTACAATCCATACTTATATTATAAATGCGAAAGTATCTCTGTCTGTCTGTCCTGCTTTCACAGTCAAACCGCTGCACCGATTTCAATGAAATTTGGCATGGATATACTTTGATTCTTGAGAAAGGACGTAGGCTACATTTTGCTGCGATAACCAACAAACACGCGGGCGGAGCCGCGCATAAAAACAAGTCAACTATATAACTATGCCCTCACAAAGTACCGCAGTCAAGCAGTTTTTCATTGTTTTCACCATGTGAGTGAGATCCACAATAATCCACATCCACTGCTGAACATAAGCCTCTTCTTCGAAAGGACATTTTAGTATACCACGCTAGCCAGACGGGTTGGTATAAGGTTTGTTTCAAGTTTTCCTTCTTTTCGCAGTGTTGTTGTCCTTCGTAGTTTGTTCCCTTAGTCACCTCTTACGACACCCATGAGATAAATAGAGGTGGTAATATTCAGATACCAACCCACAGAGATTCTGAAGGGATAGATTGAAAGGGCTGCTACGAATTTGGTGTTGTTCGTGTTTGGTAAGGTTAGGTGACCCGTCTGTCCATTTTGGTATCTTGTGCCAACATTTTTTTTGTACTGTTTTGACGAATGCCATTGAAAGTTTAATAATATAGTGTTCGTAGTGCAGATTTACATTTGGATAAATACGTGTGTATGTGTGTTGTATGTAGTATACATAATTATTATTTACATAAATGAAAAACAATAAGTTCGAACTTTTAAACTTTCGCGTTCCATGATATAATAATTATTTTACGGGAATTAACGCGAACACTCAGTCAGCCTGTGACCACGGCCAGTGCAATCTGGTCGAAACGTCAGGCAAATCAGAGGTATGTAATACCTTAAATAATTGTTAGCGTTAATTCCCGTTAAATAATTATTATAACAATAAGTTCGTATAAAAAAATCTTAACTTTGAAAATAGTGTTAAACACGATAGGCCGTGTATTCGGAATACGAAGAAAAAAGGCTTTATAAAAAAGTCACATCGAAAGCCGTAACTTAAAGCCTGCCAAATCCCTATCACATTAAGTTTCCAGCGGTGCGATTTAAAAAATAAAAATGTTTAAAAAATTCACAAAGTTCTCCGTGGCGGATCCCAAGTTGGTGCCTAACTTTTGGTGCGAAGCTTACGGGTAGCTCTCAGGACAGTTGGAGTACTCAACTTTATTCAATAGCATACTTTGAAGACTATTAGGTATTTATTTTGAAACTAAGGTCTTGAGGTATACAGAATCCACGTATATTTAACACGTAAACTTAGGTTTATTCAAATTTTGTATTAACATGAACAAGGTTTGAGGGAATATAATTTAAATCGATTCATAGTATTTAAAGTGTTATTAGCCCCATATAATACTTCATCTTTTTACCCGACTACGGCAAAGCCAAAGGAGGGTTATGATTTTGACAGGCTATGTATGTATGTATGTTCATCTGTTCCCTCATAGCTCCTTAACTACTTATTAGAACTAGACAAATGAGGTATCGCTAGAAGCGTCTTGATCGTCCGCTGGTTATAGGCTATATGACGTGTCACTGAATCTAATGTGGCGCCCTCTAGCCGACATAAAGTACTGTATTAAAAAATAAATTTGAGATAAATATGCCGTTTTTGGTATCATTGGAAAGGACGTTACTAGTACATTTAAAAAATATATATATTATTAGCATTTGCTCGTGACTTTGTCCTTATTTATTCGATAAGTGTAATATTTCTATGGTATTGTCTGTTCCCTCATTCTTTCTAAACTACTTGTCAGAATAAGACAAATGAGGTATCGTTAGAAGCGCCTTGATCGTCCGCTGGTTATAGGCTATATGACGTGTCACTGAATCTAATGTGGCGCCCTCTAGCCGACATAAAGTATTGTATTTAAAAAAATATTTGAGATAAATATGCCGTGTTTGGTATCATTCGAAAGGGTACTTGTACATTTAAAAAATATATATTTTACTAGCATTTTCTCGTGACTTTGTCCGTATTTATTCGATAATTGTGATATTTCTATGGTACCTATTTAAAATATACTTTGCAAAGAAATTAATATTATAGAGGCACCAAAACATTTTAAATATAAAAAAAGTTAAAACTAAAACCCAACTACGACAAAAAACGACGCTGAAAAAGTATGAAACAAGTTTCAAAAGCCGTAGCACAGAATAACCAATAGTAGCCGTAGTCACGCGTTGTTAATGTGTTATGGACGTTATGGTACATTTTATAGAAATAATAATAATATAGGCAACGATAAACCATCTAATAGAAAAACATTTACTATCGTAGTCTACGAACTTTAAGTGAATGTTTTAAGTAAATAAATAAATATTTCAGACATCTAACACACAACGCCATCTAGTCCCAAGCAAAGCAGAGCTTGTGTTATGGATACTAGACAACTGACACAAATACCTACAAATATACTTTTTTTTTGTAAATACATACATATTATACATAGAAAACACCCAAACTTCGAAACAAATATTTGTATATCATACAAAGATTTGGTCCGACCCGGGAATCGAACCCGAGACCTCATGATCAGCAGTCGCACACGCCAACCGCGTGACCAACGAGGCAGTTTGAAAGGAACTATAAAGGGATCTTTTAACATAAGTACAAGTAAGAAACCAGGGCCGTTATTATGAATGTATTTGACACATCGTTCATGTATTACAAATGTATTTGGCTGCCTCTGTGGCGCAGTCGTTGCGTATGCGACTGCTAAGCTTGAGGTCTCAGGTTCGATTCCTGGGTCGGACCAAATGTTTGTATGATCTGCAAATATTTGTTTCGAAATTTGGGTGTTTTCTATGTATAATATGTATGTATTTACAAAAAAATATGTATATCTATTTATATCAGTTGTCTAGTACCCATAACATAAGCTCTACTTAGCTTGGGACTAGATAACGTTGTGTGTAGGATGTCCGAAATATTAATTTATTTATTATTCATTAAAATCGGTTCAGTAGTTTAGGCGCTACGTTTCAACATATATAGACATACGTACATAGATTGTCATAACTTACCCTTCCTTTTGGCTTCGCTCTAGTAGGGTAAAAAAAAAATAACAATCACTGCGACTCGTTATTTTTTGACAAACTTCAATTATTGTACATCTTTAATTATTTTTATAATATGAAAAAATGGATATCATGACAGTATCACACATAGGAAAACTCAATCAAATCAAATAGAAAAATCAATCGGTATAGTGAACATGCGTTAAAAAGACTAACACGTCATCGACTTCCATGAAATACAATGACATACATGAATACAGAACAGAACAGAAACAGTTTGATTATTTTTTGTTTATTTTTCCAGTTTCAAAACTGTGACAGACGCTATCTGTTTCTCTACCACTTCGCTTGCTTTATTGGCACGACAGCTCCGCAAAACTCGTCTTTTTTAACGGCGAACCTTTAAAGGAAAAGTTAAAATAACTTCAATATTATTTGCTATTCATTGACTTGTTTTTGGCGCTCCTCGGAGTGTTAAATATTTTCGTAAAACTTTTGCTGTGAACATTTCTAATTGGAGTTTTATGATTTTGTTTATGAATGTTTGAAAGGAAAGTTAATTAATCAGGATGTTTAAAACCAAATTAATGTGTATGAAGTGTTACTTACTATGTTTTATAAAGGGACCATTATAGATCTAGCCTATGACACTCACAAATAATGTGGCTAAAACAATTTTCAAAATTGGTTCAGTATATTCAGAGATTACTCTCTACAACCTCACAAACTTTACCTCTTTATAATAATAGTACATATCTCAGATTAAATAAAAGAAAGGCTTTCTATTTTATCTGAGGTAAATATAGACATAGATGAAACTAGCTGACCCAAGCAACATCGTTTGCGTCCAAACTACCATCCCCCGTTTTAACCACAAAAGGGGTTGATTTCTAAAAATACATTATTAGTACACCTCCAAGGCTCCAAACCGTCTATAGAGTATACATTTTAAATTTCAAGTCTCTTACTTCAAAAACATAGGACTTTCATACAAACGTCCAACCCCCGTTTTACCCCCTTAGGGGTGGAGTTTCGTAAAACCCGTTCTTAGCGGATGGTTTACACCCCATAAGGAACCTACCTGCTAAATTTCAAGATTGTAGGTGTTAGTTTCTGAGATTTCGTGATTAATAAGTGAGTGGTATTTCGCTTTTATGAATATAGATTTGAATATAATCTTGAATATTTTTTTGCGTTTTAAGGACCCATAAAAATTGAATACTAAAAAAATATATTAAGGTTTTAAAACCAGTAAAATACGCTTTAGCATCGTTAAAATTTGCTAAACACCCATATTTTAGCAGCCCAAACTCTTCATATTTGAAATATACCTCTTCGTTTATTCATTTCTTGGGTTTTGTGTTTGTTAATGAACAAATAAATTAAATTAAAAAGCTTTTTAAACCAAGCGTTTATTGGAATGCCTCGAGACGAATTAAACGAGTCCAAACTCGATGATGTTGCGACGTTTCTTTACAGAGTTCATATGGCTACCTTCTAGCTCCATTATCATATCAGCTCCATGTCATTATAAAATTGTATTGTCACGTTGTATACATATACTTGCAAAATTACAGCAAAATCGGTTGAAGATATCTGCTTCAACATTGAGTTGCAAGATTCTATCCGAACATACAAGCATACATACATACATTGCAAGCTAATGAAAAGCTTGTAATACTTCTACTATTACTACTTCTAAAGAGTTTCTACACAAAATCTTCTTTGAAATAGTGTCAAATTATAAAGAATCTAAAGATGTAGGTAAGTAAAATTAAAAATAAAATCTTTTATAGTCGTAACACCATAATCGACCAGTCACATTGTAAGTAAAAGGACACTGAAAAAAATATTTGTAACTTATCACACTGATCGCTTAAAGTGATATTTGACTTGCATTCGGCTATCCTATGTTTGCGTGTATCGGATAGCACCAATTACAATAATTCAAACGACAATGCCTGACCTATCTCTGTGAATCCATTAACTGATATCGTTATGTAAATACGAACGTCGATACTGATGGATGAGCTTAACTGAAGTTTGTTTTAGACCGATACGTGTTTGTTGTTTATTATAATTACTGCATCAACTTAAAAGAACGGACTTCGTTCGCTTTGTAACTATTAACATTTATAATATTTCGGACATCTGGCACACTACGCGATCTAGTCCCAAAGTAAGCAAAGCTTGTACTATGGCTGTCTGTATGTGATGAATAATATTTTATGAGATATTATGGCAATTATAATTAACTAGCTTTTCACCCTCACTTCACCTGCATATCGGTTGGTTGTATTGTCTCTATGCCAAATTTAATCAAAATCAATGATATTTTAAAACCATAGATATGTATATTAACAATACACGTACGTAATAAATAATTTCGTATTTCGTGAAGGCCGCGGCCGTGATGTCAAACTGTTCTGTAAAACTGCATGCATTCACAAATTTCACTGATGAATAGTACGACACATACGAAGCAGCACGTAAGAGAAAAAGATAGCTATATTTCATTATCACATTACAAATGTATTCTTTAATTTCATTACGTACTGTAATTGCGAGATAAGTCAATTGGATGGTATTCGAGTCTTCACTTTTCGGGCGCTGATAACATATCTTCTTTTTTAATATAATATCATTGATTAAAATCGTTTGGCGGTTTGCCGTAACAGACGTTTATTAAAACTGTTACGCTTATTTAAAAAGTTCTTTTGACCTTTAAATGTACCCTGTCAAATAAAAATATTTTCTAAATCAATTATTGTGATCTTTTTCACATAATTTTTTAATAAAATAATTGATTATTATGCGTTTCTTTGTCATTGAAAATTAATGATAATTTCTTTTGTTTTTCACACGTATTTTTTATGTATAACCACTGAATTGTGTCATTGGTATAACTCTACTAATTTGTCTGTATGATTAATTTTTATCCTAACCTGTTCACTCATTAAAGGCAATCCATCCTATCTATATATATAAAAGAGGAAGGTGACTGACTGACTGACTGACATACCCAGAGATCAACGCACAGCGTTCTAGCTTCAGCGGTTTGCTGAAGCTAGAATCCTGAAATGTTGCATGTAGGTTCTTTATATAACGTAAGTGAGCACTAAGAAAGGAATTTTTGAAATTCCACCCCTAAGGGGGTAAATCAGAGGATGAAACTCTGCGTGAGCGTAGCCGCGTGCAAAAGCTAGTATAGTATAAGATTTAATAGATAGTAAATGTAAATATGGATTTCGCATGTAAACTACCGGTGCATATTCTATTGCCTTCATGTAAATACATTTCTCGAATGAGATGTAAGGCTGTGGTTGTTTTAATCAATAGCTATGTATTCTATGCATTGGATTGTGCTGTACAGAAATAGTTCATCCCACTAAGTTTAAATATTTATCTAAGTAACCGTATCGTGAATTGTAATTTTTAACGTGTCTAATTAATGTTTTAGAGAACTTTTGCAAAACCTGGTGCATTTAGCAGTAGTGAAAGCAGATCAGTACAAATAATTATTGTAGAATGACAGGGCAGGTGGAGTGACAACTTGCGCAAGATGGCTGGCAGGAGCTGGATTCAAGAAGCCCAAAATCAATCAGAGTTTTGTGAGATGGGGAGGCCTATGCCTAGCAGTGAACAGGAATAAATCTGATGATGATGAGACGATGAGATGGTAAATAGTTTCGAGAAAGTTATTGCCGTTTGTGAATGCATATTACATAGCGGTCTAAGGGTATTATCGTTATGTTGAAATAGTAATATGTATTTATTTTTATTGTATACCGACAAAACAAAACAGTTATAATTATTATAGGATAGTAAGCAGCAATGTTGACTGCCTCATTGGTCTAGTGGTTAGCGTAAGCGACTGCTGATTAAGAGGTCTCAGGTTTGATTTCCGGGTCGGACTGCTGTTGGGTTTTTCTTACAAGAAATTCTTAATAGCAGCCTGGAGTATGGTAGATGGCGGTGTTTCCCGCCCGTGCCTCGGAGAGCACGTTAAGCCGACGGTCCCGGTTGTCATGAACACCTATGACAATCGTTATTGGGAAGTCAGTGCCCTCAAATATACTGACAATTAGTTCAATCTTCGAATTCAGTTCACCCTCAGGGTTGCGGAGGTCCGATGCCAGTCGCTCCGTGGAAAAACTGATATTCAGGCAAAACCGGTTGAACTAGTAGCCGACCCCAAATCTTGGTAATAATAAAGGCAGGAAGAAGAGTTAGCAGCAATGTTATGCGGTCTACGGCTGATTGATATTCTTCTTAATTTACTTAAAAAGACAACAACCTAGAACGGATTACTACCTACCGTAACTCAAATGACTTTTTTTATTTATATAATTTCAAAATTAAATTTATCAATAAAACCAGATAGTGTAAACCGTTTGTGTGTATAACTAGTGCAAATATTCTCGAACGCCAACAGTTTTATTCCGCCAAATTCCCGCAAGACCAAACATGACTGTCATAGCGACACTCCACGAAATATATCGTCGCAGTGATTCAACAAATCCACCCGTATGTACGAGGGAAATCACTTAGCATATGACAAATAGTATCACGGTGACACGCTTTTAAGATACATAATCATACCAGCCCAACATCCTACTAAAGAATTTCTACTATAGTAACATTATTAACTGTACTTATGATGGACGATTGCTTTTGCTACTGTTCATACTTTAAAATTTTCAATATTTTTCAATGGTTACTTTGTAAACTCGTCACTCGTTTGTCTAACGGCTCGCGCATGATGTGGCTACTGATCAAAAGGTCTCGGGTTCGATTCCCGCGTCGCTGTCGGGTCGAAAAGTATTATTGACTTTTTCTGGTTATAGAAATGCTTAATAACCTAGAGTTTCAAAGTTGAAGTCTTAACCCCAGCGTTTCAGAGAGTAAATCCGTCGGTCCTACGCCTGATATCTCCCCGGTCATGTCGAATAACAGTCCCATCGGATTATGAAAGTGACGGAACAAAGAGTGCACCTGCAATTGCGCATACACTTGTGCACTATAATATCTCCTGCTTAGAAGGTGGTAGATAATCCTACTAATATTATAAACGCGAGAGTTTGTAAGTATGGATGGATGAATGGATGTTTGTTACTCTTACACGCAAAAACTACTGAACGGATTTGGATGAAACTTTACAGTAATATAGCTTATATATCAGAATAACACATAGGCTACTATTGTAGGCGACATAAATGCAGGCGGAGCTGCGAGCAAAACCTAGTTTAGAAATATATGGTCTTCCATAAACAGTTATCCTATTTATACAAGCATGTAATCAAAAATATGCTTCACTTTAAAACTCCATTAAGTACAGATCTTATCTCCATAATTATAGCGAAGAACATTTCCGAACAAGTTGTATTTCGAACTAAAATGTAACTCATTCGTGATCATCATCAACATGTTTTACTAGTTCACAACTGGACATAGGCCATATCGGCAACCAACTATTGCAGCTGTGACTACAACCGCTAGCGTTGTATTTAAAGACTCATAGTAAACGTTGGGCATCGTTTCAGAAATCCGTCCACATCTAATGACGGTATATCATTTTAATACCTTCATCTGTATTCTGCTGCATGTGGTTTAGATGGGAGATCAAAATAGTTTCCTTTTTAACCGACTTCAAAAAAGGAGGAGGTTCTCAATTTGACTGTATTTTTTTTCGTTTGTTACCTCATAACTTTCGACTGGGTAAACCGATTTTGATGATTCTTTTTTTATTTGAAATCTCGTGCTTCCCCTGAGTTCCCATTTAATTTCGCATTTTTGCTAAAATTCGTGATTTTCAATAATATGATGAGATAAATTAACCTATTTTAGAAGACTTGAGAGGTCTTTCAGATCTTTGATGTTTATTAACCCCGTACTTAGCCACAGGACATTATTATTCGATTTCTAGCCAGTAAGTTAGGATCTAGACACGCGGTAGCGTGTCAAGCCAAGTTCAAGCAAAGGAACTGGCTAGCCAGCGCCGAGTGTAATATTAGACGAACCACTTGGTGCCACTTTTGACCCTTCTATAACTAAAAACTTCTTTAACATAAACACATAAAACTACGTGTGTTTATTTATATCCATAAGAAAATCTCGAAGCCCAAATTTCAGGAAGCTAGCTCAAACGGTTATAAAGATATGAAGGTCAAAAAGTCGTAAATTTTAGCACTGACTGACATAATAATATATATAGTAACTAAACCTAACCTACTTCCAGATGACCTAGAAGGATGACATTTGGAATACAGCTCGATAATTGTGTGTAAGCGTAGGAAAAAATCTAAAAATTAAAAAAAGTAAAAAAAAGGGGGCCCCCATAATTTTTTTTTTATAAATACATATTTGGATTTTGCATAGAACTTGGCACTCATTTAGATCTCCATTCTTTTTGCGGCGAAGCCCACAGCCAAGCATAATTTTTGTATTGAACTTGGCTCTCCTGTTTTACATTTATGTTTTGGTGGGATTCTTTTAACAAAAACTACGTTAAAGAAGGAAATATTAACATGGGAAACTTTTATTAAAAGAAAAAACTGTGCTGTCATCGTTCGTTCCGCAGGGTTCCGTAGTCCTAACAAAGAGCTCTTATAGTTTCATCACGTAGCTTTCATTTCGGACTTAGTCTTTTTTTAATTGATGAAAGGATGGGCAATTTCTTCGGATCTCCTGCTCCTTAGGGTTATACGAGTCAGGAGTATGTGGTGATTCCACTAAAAACCACCTTGACAACCGGCCTAAGGCGCCCTACTCAGGGAAGACCCGCGCCATGTTATTTCAGGTCCTCCTAGGATTGATGCCATGCCTTGTCAGGCCTCCGCGTATCTTCGTACGATCCGGATGGTCACTACTCGCTGCGCTTGATTGAGTTTAGCTCGGCAGTGATTAGAGGCCGATAGGCGCTTTGTAGAGGGCCGTGGATCGTAGCACCACACAGTAGAGGCGGCGAACTTCCTCCCGCGGACCTCCTAAATTAAGCCATAGCCTCTGTAGGTGAGCCTTGGAACAAACAACCTCTACAAAAATGTCTGTAGACAAAATACAAATATCGCTGGAAAAAAATCTGATTATATCAATTTGCTTGAAGCACCTTCATAATAAGACAATCGTAGCTATGTCTACGAGTTTGCAAACCTCCGTAGTCTCGTAGATAGTTGTTTATGGTAATACCGGTTCAGCATTTCTACGATGCAACATATGCATTTAAATTAGCTCTTGTTTAGATTATTGTATTATACATATAAACGTATAGTTATTGCGTTTTAGATTGCTTTAATGTAATTTCTTTTGAAGTTTTCGATAAAATATATATTTTTTATGGAAGATAAATTGGGAAAAAAAGTGTTTCCAGGAATGGACAACAGTTATTGTAATAATTTTTGCATGTGAATTAGTCTACACGTATGTTAAAATTAAAATCCAGGGAATCAGTTACATCCATTACGAATTTTAACGACATTGGTCCAGCTGTTTGAGAGTGAAGAAGTAACAAAAAAACAAAACACACAGTCACAAACTTTTGCCTTTTACAATATTAGTGTACCACCATTCATGTTTAATTACAGAAGAAATATTAATAGATAATATTTAAATTTTAATGGGCGATGACATTTTAACAATTTAACTGATATATAAGCGACCCACTAGTTTCTGATAAAGGCAATAATACCCGCAGTGTTCAGGGTCGCTTAAGCTATTTAATAGGGTTTAAAAGTTACACCACATTACGTTATATGCTCTGGATTAGAACACGTTTCGTAGAAATTTGTCCTAAGCTGGGTATATCTGATATATTTGCAGCAATTTGTAATAGTTATAATCTACCAACACTACTAACGTAAATTTTAATGAAAGGAATGGATATTTTAATGACCACCATTCTACCCTTTTGCTAAATTCATTTTTATTCTAGTACTAGCTGTGCCCGCTATTTTGTACACGTGAAATTTGGATTTTCAAGTTTTTTTTAATTTTTCACCGTTTAAATCTTCTAGACTACGACAAACATTTCAAAACCAAAATCAGCTAAATCGAGTTTTAGCGAGACAAGCGAACAGCGATCACTTTTATATATAACTAGATGTTACACGCAGCTTCGCTCACGCAGACTTTCATCCCCTGATTTACCCCCTTAAGGGTGGAATTTCGAAAATTCCTTTCTTAGTGCTCACTTACGATATATAAAGAACCTACACGCAAAATTTCAGGATTCTAGCTTCAGCGGTTTGGGCTGTGCGTTGATCTCTGGGTATGTCAGTCAGTCAGTCAGTCACCTTACTCTTTTATATATATAGATAGATAGATAAGAAAATATCACTTGTCTTTGGACTTGTCACTTATCTATCACACAATCTTTTGCCCGCGGCTCCGTCAGCTTGTATGTCGGTTATTGCTGTAAAGGGTAACCTATATCCTTCCTCAGGAATTAAAGCATCACCACACCAATTTCCATTAAATTAGTGCCGCAGTTTAGCCGTGAAAACTTTACAGAAAGACAGAGATACTTTCAAGTTTATAGTATTAGTATGACCGGGAACAAGTAAGCAGATAGGTCTTCTAATAGTTAAGGACTACCACCAGTTATCTTATAGTTTTTTCAACCCATGTTAATAGGGCTTAAATGATAATTTTATTGGGCTGCTTAGAATAGTTTACTTTCTTATACAAACGTGGTACACGTTTGAAACGTCTCATAAAATCTGAATCTCCTGGACAAAGAGAAACAAAACAATTGCTGTAAAAAATCTGAAAAATCCATACTTAGTATTATAAATTCGAAAGTAACTCTATATATGTCTGTTATACTGTACCCATTTGAATGAATTTCGGTATAGAGATACCATGGACCTTGAAAAAGAGTATAGGTCACTTTTTGTCGCGATAACCAGCTTACACGCCGAAAACCATAATATTTACTAAACAAATATTTTAAAAGAAAGATATTAGCGAGTAGTTTTGTCATTAAAAACTTTATTATTTGATTTTGTACAAATTCACTTTATATTTCTTGAAGTTTCTCTTCCACTAAATATAATACTGTATAAAGAATGAAAATGCTTTCAGAATACAAACAAACACAAACCAGAAGCCCAATAACCTTCACTCAATCCGCAAGCAACGAACCCCACATCCAACCAATCAAAGGAAACTTTTACTTGAACAAAAGAAAGTAAACAGCACACTCATTGGGAAGTTAGCTAGTTAGCGCCCGGCCGAAATAGGGGATCGTAGTCCCCGATATAACAAAGTTGTACTTGTTATTTATCTAATCCTAGACGGTCAGCCAGCTGACATTGTTATATTGCTTTTAATGTAATGTGGGTCTGGACCCAGTGCACTGTTGGAGTGTGAGTTACTAGTTTGTTAGAAGTCGCATGAGGGTTTTGTGCTTTTGTATTCATAATAGTTAAATGTTGCTACATGTTCTTTAGGAATTGCTTTTGGATCACATTAATATTTACATTTTTTTGGTTGAAAGTAACATTTGTTTCTGAACGACATTTTGTTCAGAGCACGGACAGAAAAAAAGGAAAATAAAGTTTTAATCACACTATAATAATATGCTTTTCTGTTTAAACGCAACATTTTCATTTTAATTTCTAAAGAGTTCATAGTGATTAATATTATTACTTCCAGGCCATAAAACTGTAATTGTAAGATGTTGATTGTTGACTGATCACTTAAATATTTTTTTTTATAAAAAAAATACATACAGTGGAATATAGAACCTCCTCCTTTTTTGAAGTCGGTTAAAAATAAGTACTTAAAGTAAAAAATATACTATAAACTTACTTACTTAAGGTTTTTAAGTCGCATTATTGCCATTAGGTGATTGATTTCGTGCATTTTTTTTGTATTTATTGTCATTGTACATAGTTAATTGTCATTTTGGTTTAAACCAAGAAGATCTAGTTTTATTGATTGATACGATTTATGAGATATGAAATATAGATTAAATCGAAATATTTCTCGAAAGCAATGTGTATCTTTCTTTAAAAAAATCTATATTTCATAAATATAGATTTTTAAGTGCAATGGAAACTCTCGTAGAAAACAATTGAAATAAATAAATACTACATTACTATATTAAACAAGAAACTACAAAATTATACTTACATTTCATTTATATATTTGTTACAGTGCAAACATGTGTCAAAGACTGTTTCAAAGAGTGGCTTTTAACTAATTAAACGGAGTGTCTGCTTGTACTGGCTACAATGTGAAGTCACTATCCAACGGTCGCCCTTTGATAAAAATAGATGCTTTAAGAGCTTATGTTCGTGGTCTCTGAGGAGTGCCATTATTAGTTTTAGAGACAGCCTTTGATTACTTGGATAATTAGTATATTGTGAAACAAGTTTAACTAAGGCGTTGATGACCCTTTTTAGAGATGTTGGTATACCACATATATTTTTTATTTTTTTTACATTTGGCCCTGCCAAAATGCCTCTACTCTGCCTGATGGAATGCATAAGCAGAATCCAAGAGTGTTGGTCACCATACTGCGAATGCAGACAATGTAAAAATGCAGCATGGTGACCCACACCATGGCGGACTAGTGATGCTTTTGCATCATTGGGGCTCCGGTCTCACACTCACCAACGAAACACGACAGCACGATCGCTGTTATTTTACGATGATTTAATACATAGACGTAATGTATTCGTTAACCATTGTTATTAAAGGTTTTCCCAAATTCTCACAGCGTTTTTAACTTGATCCCGATAAATCCTAGTTACACTTAGTACTTTACTCTAAAGTAGTGACAGCTTGTGGATTAATTTATAGTATCTCGTTTACTTCATTGGGGTATTGAATACCTTTTCTAATGTACAAGATACAGCAATAATTGGGACTTTGAGTACGATGATAGTTTTCCATACGAGTAGGTATCTAAGCTTCGAGGGAGTGGATACGATAATTAACGAAAACAATTTGACTGATGATATGCGTCATCAGTGTCTTTTGTTTTTACAAGCTTTTTTTTAATAACTTGCAATGTATGTATGTATGCTTGTATCTTCGGGTGGAATCTTGCAACTCAATTTTGAAGCAGATATCTTCAACCGATTTTGCTGAAAATTTGCAAGCATATGTATACAGCGTGACAATACAATATTATAATGACATGGAGCTGATTTGATGCAGGAGCTGGAAGGAGGCCATAGGAACTCTGTAAAGAAACGTCGCAACATCATCTAGTTTGGACTCGTTAGATTCGTGTCGAGGCATTCCAATAAAAGCTTATTTTTAAAAAGCTTTTTAATTTAATTTTTGACATTGTTTATTATCATTTAGTGTTAGAACGAGAATCGAAATTAGTGTGGATTTTGTCACTCATTTCTTTCTTAATAATACCTAGTGGTCCGTGTGCTATTCAACACTATCTGTTCCTAATTTTATTAAGATTAGTTTAACCGTTCAATATTGAATGAATAAAAAACATCAAAACATCTTTCCATAAGGAAGGAGGATAATTTTCTTTTTCATTCAATAGTTTAGGTGTAACTGAGTAGCAAACTTCCTACTAATCAAAATGTTTATACGATGCCTCAATGAGCACTGAGAATTAGGTTACCGTATCGAACATAACCGTATTACATGAAATTTAGAAAATCCAGGTAGTAGCGAAGACTAATACATTCATTGGAAGTATACCCACACTGTTTAAATCGTCTCCATAGGGGACCTTTTTTAAATAACTAAACTGATGGCATAGTGGTCTAAGCAGTCGTCTCACCGTCTCCCACTGCAATGATTGTTGTAGGTTCGATCTCCACATGAGACAACACTTTGTGTGTCCCTCAAATTGTGGTTCCGATTCTGCGTGTTTATGTGTTATATCTGTTCTATTTAATTTTGTACAGTCCCTCGAGACAAGTTAATTTGCGAAGGAAAGTCTTTATAAATACAAAATAAAATTAATAAACAGCACTATGAAGTCCCGTTCATCGATATTAAAAAGTCGAATATGCTGAAATGACTTCAACATACATCGTACAAATATTTTTCACTTAACATTCGCTATCTTATCTCGAACGCCATTTCGGTGGCTGAGATGCTGCGAACATCTTGACTATCATATGTGATGTTACACCCCGCCTTGCAAAATGTACCAACTTGAGTACAGCTACGTATATTGAATGTCGTTCTGCAATTTTCAGGATCATATCACCGTTCTTTACCTTTAACGACTACTATCTGTTCGTGTGGTGATAGATTAAGAATACGAAATGTCAATACCCTTATTCATCCTATTCCAGTGTGTAACAGATAGGGAGTTAACTATTCAAGACAAAATCACTGCAAAAAGAAGGTACCTAAATTTGAACCTAATACCAATCTGTTTGGGAAGCGTGCTGTCGTAGGACAAGACCCTTTTTGAGAGAGGCGTTTGTCCAACAGTGGAGTGTCAAAGCGTGTTGATTTAGGACGATGTGACTACTATTTATAGGTAGTACAGTAAAATAATTATCATAATTATAATTAAGTTGAATTACGAATACATGGAATAGGAGGAAGTTTCCTTCTTATGTTTTGAGATGTCCAATACAAATCCTCCTGCATAAAGATATCAATCAATCAGTCTCTTAGATAAAAAATCCCTCCAGAAATTATTAACATTATAGTCTCGAGTGTATCACCGAAGAAGTAGGTACAACCGTATAAACATCCCGATTTAGCTAATTACAAGACCCAAATAGTCTAGTCAACAAGTTCCATACTTGTTGACTAGACTAAAAGATGCAGCAGCATCACTAGGCCGCCATGGTGTGGGTCGCCATACTGCATTGTCTGCATTCGCAGTGAGTATGGTGACCAATACTCTTGGATTCTGCTTATGCTTTCCATCAGGCAGAGTAGAGTCATTTTGGCGGGCCATACATAAAAAAAAAAAAAAAAAAAAAAAAAAATTACGACTCGGTTATGTAATAGTGTGCAAACGTGTAGCCTGTGCAGCTTTGGAAATAACGTGAGGATATTGGGAGTATAAATTAAAAGGAAAAGTTAGATGAGAACGGAAAATGATGGATAAAATCCACAAACTTTAGCTGGAGCAGAGTTGCAAATCTCTATTAAAAACTGGTAGTTGGCAAGAAATGATACTTTACTAATGGTTTTTAGAGATTAAATATCATTTATTCTGGGTCTGTGTTAATTAGTAGTAGTTTAGGATCAGATAGCTGTGTATGTGAGGTTATTTGAATATTATATGTATCCAAATATATTCTATAGGGAGCCAGCAATAGCACAAAGATACACTCAGTTTTGTGGTGAAGTAATACGACCGGTACAGCAATAATAATGACTTCTTGCATTAAACGGACGTATTAGGTACATTACAAATTCAGTATTATATTTAACTGCTACTGAAATTTCAATATACGGAACAGCTTTATTGCAAGTATTTCGTAGAGTTCTAATATAAGGTTCTACGTTATTGGAAGTACATTTGCAAGATCATTTCGAGTAGTTAAGAGTTGGCAGCGCGCCAACTGATAGCGTCGAACACTTTCAAATATTAAGACAATATCAATATTGAGTGCATCTATTTATCGAATGACTACATGACGGTAATATAAACGTTATCTACGTAATACCTAACTAGATGAGTAGTCAGGTAATTGATCAACACATACACCCACATACACACAGTACATACACCCTTTGCGCAGTATTGACAATAGAGTAAAATGATGTACTATAGTTTTATATGGGCCATCAATATCCACAAAAAAATACGCGGTACCATGTCTAACTCATAGAAATCTAAATAAGGTTAGATTTCTGTGGTATAACTACTTTTTCATGTTAAAAATTGTTAGAGTGATATCGATACAAACCAGGCCTCATTATTCGTACCTTGGTATTAATCCTTATCCAAATAAATCACTTCATATTCAAGGCTATATAGCCTATATATATATATATATATATACCTATAAAGTACTTTTTTAATTATTCAAATCGGACATACCATCGAAGTGTAAGGGGAGGAGTGTTATGTATGAGTTTTACGAGTGAATCTATGTGTCTGTGAGTATATCTCTCTGTGGTTTCTTGCGGCATCATGGTTCCCAAACGGATGATTTTGATTATTTATTTTGCCTAAAATAAATAAATATTTCGGACATCTAAAACACAACGCCATCTAGTACCAAGCTAAGCAGAGCTTGTGTTATGGATACCAGACAACTGATATGAATACACATATACTTTTGGCAACGCACTTGTGACGCTTCTGGTGTTGCAGGTGTAAATGGGCGGTGGTAATCCCTTACCATCAGGCGATACGTCTGATCGTTTGCCCGCCTATTCCATAAAAAAAAAACAATAATAATAGAAAACACCCAAACTCCGAAAGAAATATTTGCAGATAATACAAACATTTAGTCCGACCCGGGAACCGAAACCGAGACCTCATGCACGTCATTCATGCACAGCAGTCGCATACGCAGAGGTAACTGCACCAACGAGGCCGTCAATCAAAGTCAATGAGATTTGGTTGAGTTTTCTAACCTTGGAAAGTTTGCTCAGAGCAATTTGCAAATATTTAAATCTTTGGTTAAATACTTACGTCTACGAAGACGGGTCTAGCTGCTAGTAATGTATATAATGTGAACCCCTGGTTCCTGAAATACAGTTAATACTAGTTCAGGGGCCAGAGGGTACATATTATACTAGCTTTAAGATAATAGTTGTAATTCGTAGCCTGTGCTCTTTCTTCTAACATTTAACAAAAAAAAAACACAAGCAATATGTATGTCATCATCATCTGCAGTAGCATCTTCTGCCTTTCACATGTAGAGAATTTTGACTTGTTTTTTAATAGACTTCAAAAAAGAAGGAGGTTCTCAATTTGAGTGTTTTTTTATGTTTGTTACTTCAGAACTTTCGACTGGGTGAACCGATTATTTTTTTATTTATAAGCTGGTGCTTCCCAGAGAGGTTCCATTTAAATTTGGTACAGTTCTTGAAGTCGGTGTTTTTGTTATTTTTTTTTTACTTTTTATTCTACGGCCGTAATCTTCGCGGTAATCGTCTTTAAGAATATAACTCCTTAGGAATGTTAAAAAAAACACATAGGTCGAGGAAGTTAGATCAGGTCAGGTTGGGGATACTACAAGTCTCCAATGGGGAAAGGGACTGAGACTGCTGTAGCTTGAAAATACCTGTTTCCAAGGATATCCGTGGTTGGAGAGGAACATAGGCCAGGAACATGAATTGTCTATGTTTACTAAATATAAAATGATGGGAAATCATTCAAGGGTCTATTGTTCTAGTAGTTAGACATCTTAACTGCTACACTGAAGCACTGAAGTTCATGGGTTCAATTGAATGTGTTGCGTGGGTATAATTTATCTAAAATATCTTTACCGTTGTAGAGCCACGCATCGGCATGCATGGGCCGGCTCGACCGTAGTGATACCACGGCCTCACAGAAAACCGGTGTGAAACAGCTTTCTCTGTGTTTTACCGAGTCAGTGAGGATACCGGAGGACCATACTCCAACCTCTCCCCCATCCCCCTCCCTATCCCCCAAAGGCCAGCAACGCACATGTGACGCCTCTGGTGTTGCGGGTGTCCATAGGCAGCAGTAATCTCTTCCCATCAGGTGATACGTCTGCTCGTTTGCCCATAAGTGTACCTAAGTATGTTTATCAGCAGATTGGTAACCATAGTTTAGATTCTGCTAAGTTTGGGACTACACTGCCTCGTCCTTATATGAAGAAGAGTAGTAGACATACGTTCTCGTACTCATCGCTTCGGTTCGTCCTTTCTGTGCCGAGCGGTCAAAACCTGGAACTCACTTCCAGCGCACGTGTTTCCCTCCCACTATGATCCCGGGTCCTCTAAGCGGGGCGTGAAAAAGCATCTTACTAGGCGGCCATAGTGTGGGTCACCATGCTGCAATGTCCTTATTCGCATTGAGGATGTTGATCACCACTTTTGGAATTTGCTCATGCTTTCCATCAGGCAGAGCAGAGTCATTTTGGCGCAGCTATTACATAAAAAAAATTGATGTCTGAAGATTTTATTATTATTATTTCAATAAAGAATATTTTCACGTGTACACCTGTCTTTGGAATATACGGTAGAATTTTTAACAAGATAGTGTTTTGCTTATTACTAGGCTTATATTGTTACCAGAGCCCTTGGTTTCAGATATTTATAGTATCAAAATAATTATTGCGCCTACACATGTGAAACAATTAAAAGGTAATTCAAGAGTGTTCCTTTACATAATTTCTCGCAATAATAACATCATTAACCGCTGTGTTCGTATAATTAATATTTACACTCTCATGTGCAATTAAATGAGTCTGTTACGTATACAGTTTAAGTCTATTACTATGCTGTACTTTTATTATTGGGGTAGCATTTACGTAATAAGCAACGTAGCTACTAGTTCTGATTTTTATAATGTTTCTACAAATTTCGATATGTATTTAATCAATAGGTTCTTCTTGATTGGGTATTGGCAAATGGTATTCTTTTTTGATTTTACCAAATTTAAATGAGACTGACTCTAAACATATATGTCGGAATGAGGGTATCCGAATAATAAAATTGTTACGAACATGTGACGCAACCGAACGGTTCTATGAGTCAGTCGAGGTGGGGACGATACCTATATAAAGCGGCGCGATCGGAAACCGGGGATAGTTTCTCTTCAGATCTCACTCCGTCCACACCTTTTAATTGTGACATGGGTCACTCCTCAGTCATAATACTCGTAGTTTTTTATTTTTTTATTATTTATTGTGTTTATGTTTATATTTATATCGTGTGCCTATATTGCTCTTTGTGTAACCAATTATTATTTAATTAATTTGTATTTTAATGATTTCATATCCGTTTAATTTATATTTACAGTAATTAATAATAAGCTTTATTTCAAATTAACTATACTTGTGGTTCATATTTTTGTTTGTAGGTAAATAACTACCTTTCTTTTACGTGTAGAAACTCCCACGGGCCGTTACCCCACCGAGGTGGTGTGTCAGAAACGGACCGACTAAAACCACACGGTGTGCCACTCTGCCCCTGAGATAGGAGGGGTCCGGGAACTGCTATTGTTAAGCCATCCGGACACCTCCTAGCTCCTGCCCGCGCTGAAGCGGGCAACGTCTGCTGGAAAACTCTCTATTTAGGGGACGTACGGCACACGTGAAACGTCCACCTCGCGGCTGGCAACTAAAGTGGATGGAGGGGAGAACCCGTCCCTACCATCCGCGGCCACAAACACGGTGGCCTCTACCGCCCGGTTCGCTGGCGGTGAATTGTGTTCGAGTGGAGGTCATCCTCCGGGGCCTTCTCCGCGGCCTCCTTCTGCTAGATTACGTCTTCGCAGAAGGTTGTGACCGCTGTAAAACAGCTGTCGCTACCAGCCATGGAGCGTGTGACGGCCGGTAGCGAGAGATCTCCGATGACTGCAGTGAAGGCACGACGCTGTGACCCCCAGGCAGGGCAAACCGCCAGCATGTGCTGGGCTGAGTCCTCATTACAGTGAGACTCAATTCCCTCCTAGCGACCGAGTTCAAGTACTACCCGAAGCAAACGTGCCCGTAAAGGACCTGGGTCAGTCGGAAGGAAAGGGTCCCGTGCTGCTGCCCCGCCCACTCGAGGGTGATCGGCTGGAGAGCTTAAACGGCGGCAAAGCCAGCGCGTGGAGTATCCAGCGAGCCATCGTGACTCGACGAGCGGCTTCACCCCAAATTGGGCAAAAGTCGCCCAAGGGCAAAGACAGCGGCGACCAAGGTAAATAACTACCTACCTTAATCCCTTTATAGAAAATAAGGTTTTCAATCAGCGCTAACCTTCACCGATTTTACAGCAGATTTCGGTTACAACCGAAATATAACACGGAACCAAAGAAAGGAAAGCTTAAACATTTTTGGACAAGCGATACGGTATGGTTTATTCCCAGTAGGACCATGTGCCATTATCATCGTCAACAACCTTTAATTATATTAATATATTTCAAGTGTCCCTTCTCTTCACAGTCCTACTGTCCTAATCCTAAGAGGAAAAAGAAAAACTAATTCACATCTACATTTAGATTAAAGCAAGCGATCTTTAATCGTGCATACAGCACGCAGTCAAGACTCGGTCAATAGTAAAGTAATAATTAAAAGTCTAAATAAGTACAATGGTTTCAGAGAATTGTCCATACAAACGGAAATAATCGGATAATAATAACGTGGGTCACTTGAAGTGCACTTTTGTGGCCTGGTTTGAGTGGGTGACTGCAAATAATGTACGACTTATTTAACACTTTTGATTGTATTAAACAACAAGAGTATAGCAACTTAATCAATAACTATGATCCTCAAGATCATGCTGAGTTGAACGGAGATGCCAGAGTCAAGGGGATCCCATTTGACCAGGACGCACAGCAGTCATGAGAGGCTGATTTTTTAAATTTCCATAATAAGCAGCAATAGTTAGAAAGACGAATTTTAAGGGGCGTGGCTTTGTGACGACACTGGATTTGGCATGGAGGGGACGGCTTCGAGAGCGTTAACGTCACGTTACCGTGTGACAATAGTCGGAGTACTCTTGTTTACGGCTATCAGAGCTGGACGGACGTGTTAGCACCGAATGTTGCTTATAGCTGTGACTTCTTTTGATTATTGGATACGGTATGTTTTTAGTAATGTAAAATAGAATAAATTTAAGAATAGTTTCATAGAGAAATCTTTATACTAAAATCTATCCACTCTTTATAACAGCTGAAGCGGCGTCTTTGAAAAAATTAAATGCGCCAGATGCAGCTTCAAATGTTCCAGCGCCAATATTTTTGATAGCTTCGTTGGTATGGCGTAGTGCCTTCCCAAACTGATTTTGACTTTCTGAAAAAAATATAAACAACTGTCCATTAAAGAGCGAAGCCTGAAATCCTAAAATTCCACAGTTAAAAAAAACCTATTGGGTCTGATTCCCTCTGATCTTTTTTCTATGTCTATTCCTTACCCCAATTGTCATTTTTCTTTTTAGCTGCTTGAAAATGATTATAATCCCAATGAGACTTAAAGTCGGCCTGACTTTTTATAAAAAATTTGAGAAAATTATTTGGAATATACACATTGTAAAGACTCCAAATAAAATTGAGAAACGAACAGGAATACGACGGTGATGACTCGTCAAGTATTGACGCCACTAAACTACTTACTTAAGACTGGCATGACCAAATTGCTAGTCAACTTTCCCATGTAACTTGTTTCCTTTTCTTTACCTTCCTGTGGTGGAGGACCATTTTCACTTTCGTTATTTGATGAATTCTTATCGGAATCGATTATAGCTCTCGGTTCATGTTTTTTAACAGAACCATTTGTATCTTTGTTTTCCTCATCTTCATCCAGTTCTAAACTCACAGTTTCTGATACGTATGGGGTTTTTAGATTTGAATATTTCGATGAGTTTTGGCTTCTGTTTTTGCTACTATCATTTTCAGATCTGGCATCTTTTCGTGTCTTTGTTTTATCTGTACTTGAGCCACTGAGACTGATATCGTGGTCTACTTTGGTAACATTTTTAGTTTCTTCATCATTATTTGGTACGATTGTGGAATCCTTGGTCGTTTCCTGAATTGCTGTCGTGTCTTCGGCAGTTGTTTGTGGCCAATTTAAGCATACCTGAAAATTTTACGATATATTGTAATAAATTAATTAAGACACTCATCGTTTGGTTTTAATTATTATTCTTAGATGAGCAGACAGGTCACGTGACGGTACACAAACTCTACCACCCTTGCATACCTGCAACATGAGGATCACAAGTGCAGTCCTTTAAATGTCACCTAACCTCAAAATTCGGTAAAGAGCAACGAAATGATTTATTAACATGAGTGTCCTGTGAATGCCAGTACTGTCTAGGCCACCATAGTGTGGGTCACCATGCTACATTGTCTGCATTCACAACGAGCATGTTGGCCTCCACTTTTGGATACTATTCATGCTTTCCATCAGGGTAAGTAGAGTTATTTTGGCAGTTACATGAAAAACAAAAAACATCATGTTGAATATACATCTATAATGGCAATATTTAATTTGACTTCATTGCCGAGCAGTCAATATTTTGTTTCATATCAGTGCTACTACTTACTTCCTAATCTCTTCATTTGTGTGAATAACGAGTATCACCATACCGAATCACAACTACTTACCACTATTTTAATATTTTGTTACAATTTATATCACCTTTGTGTGAAATCAATGTTGAACACATTTTAATAATATCAATAAAAATTGCCCTCGCTCTGTTTTCATTCAATTTAATTTCATGGATTGGAAATACTTTATATAATTTAAAAAACATTGTTTGTTTCAGTTTATGAAGTACATAGTATAATAATTTATAATTATTCCTATAGAGTACATTTTTATTTAAATAATTATATAAATTCCTTGCTGCTCCCTTCTGGTCGCTGGATATAAATTTATCTTTAGAATAGATGTTTTGGTTAACCGTCCCATCGGATTATGAGAGAGAAGGAACAGAGAGTACACCTGTGTTTGCGCACACACTTGTGCACTATAATATCTCCTGCATAGTTGGCTGGTCTCCGTTGAGACTGGCCGCCGCCGTGGCCGTTATCGGTTAAGACATTTTTTATTACTTTTCATTGAAAATATATTACCTTCGTTCTTTGATTATGAATACTACATGCGTTTTGTGGTATGACAAGCTATACTTTGATAAACCAAGTTGTAGGATTCAAACTACGTTATACAAGCTTGTAAATATTGCTCATAAAGCGCTAAGGCTGTGTTCGACCGGAATGGCTAAGCCTTATGCCAATTGGTTATGAATTATTCGTACGAGACTATAATTTCAACCTACACTAAAAAAATATATTTTATTTTAGATAGCCATTTTATATTTCAAAGCTTTACCAAAATTACATGTATTATGTGACACTAACAAAGGACGTTATCTAATTATATAAATACAAAAATCGCCTTACTAAAAATAATTTGTAAAAAAAATTAGTTTAGTGACGCTTTATCAGAATTGTTAATTAATTGCTATATCAAAAATGTTTCATGATTTAAAACTATAAATAGTAACTTAAGGTTACAATTATGATTTTTGATCAAGCTTTGAACAAGTGGTAGACAAAAACATAGACTGTTTAATTACGAAGCACTGTTAACTTCTAAAATAACGACATGCCTTTTGTTATTCAGCACGTTATATATTTACTATATGCACATTTTAATTAAAAATCATTTTAATTTATTTTACCAGTAGTTATCGTAATATTTTTTTCAGTAGTAGCCTCATTCCTGGTACCAGTAGTGGGGCTTAAATAGTTTTAAACATCTAACACACAATTATTACTTACAAATATAATACTCAAATACAATATCACTCGAAGCATGCTTTCGCCACGTGGTTACGGCAGTACGTTTATGTCGATACTAAAGATCTAATACGGCGCTGAGAAAAGTAACGGCGCATTTTCAATTATAATTGCTTAATGTAAAACACATTTACGTCCATTCATTTTCTATGATAACGTGCAGTTTGATGTCGCAATTCATTGATTTTTTTTAGCAGTTTCAGACCTATACATTATATTAATACGTGAAGCAAAAACTTTGTACCTACTTTTACGAAAATTATTCGAACGGAGGAGTATGTATGAAAGGCACGTTAAAGCTTATATGGAGGAGTGCAGAATGCTAAAAAAAATGGTCGAATTTTGACCACTGGGCGTCCACTAGTTTATATTAATCTGTATTTTACAAGCTTTTATTTAGATTCACCTATCCCGATGTTTGTCTGTTATCAAATCTTGCAAGTTAATATTGATCTACTTCCCGATTTCTGATAGAGCTGAAATTTAAATATATCTTTAGTTCTGATGACAATGCAATTATATAAAATCGGTATTATTATTAATCCAAAATGGCCTCCGTAACAAAATGGCGGCGTACATCTCTCTAAACAACCCACCCAATAGGTAATGAAATGAAAGGGCTTAAAGTTATACTTTTTATTAACAAGTAATAAAAGCTTGTTTTAAAAAAATACTTTTTAAATTAATCACTTGTTTAACAGTGCCATCACCTTAATCTCGTCGTCATCATGTCGCAGTAGCCAACCTGAGCCAATTGGGACCTTTCTGTTGCTTACATTTGAATAAACATATGTATATGATGATGTTCCCCTAGCCGATTACGGCCACAGCGGCCAGTCTCAAAGGAGACCAGCCAACTACGCAGGAGATTTTATTGTGCACGAGTGTGTGCGCAAACACAGGTGCACACTCTGTTCCCTCACTCTCAGAATCCGATGGGACGGTTAACCGACACGATCCGGGAGATATCAGGCGCAGGACCGACTTTACGTGCTCTGCGAGGCACGGGGGTTCAGACCCCAACTTCCAAACTCCGAGCTCTTATTAAGTATTTCTATAATCAGAAAAAACTCAATAACACTTTTGGCCCGACCCGGGATGCGAACCCGAGACCTTAATCGGCAATCGATATGTATGTTAGCTGCCGTTATATATATGTATTGATTGTTTAATGACGAATTTAGCTTTTTACAAAAGTTCACGTAACGTGTTTCGACTTGTTTTGCATTTGGTGTGGTTTCTTTTACCTTAAAATTTGTTTCGTTTTATATTAAAATGGCACCTCCTAAATTAGCGGCGCAAATATTGCCGTTGTCGTGTGCGACGCTCCATCGCTTCACTTGGACTGTCCCGACTATCCTAATCCTATATTTAAACGATACTGTCCTTCCAAACTGTTCTGTCCTACTATTCTGTGTCACTGTTCTGCCCCCAGAAACAGGCATCAGGGCCAAAATAGAAATAAGGGAGAGCAGGTCTCATAACAAACATTTCTAAACATAAATAAATGAAGATGACCAGTTTTTTTTTTTTTTATGTTTATCCCGCCAAAATGACTCTACTCTGCCAGATGGAAAACATAAGCAGAATCCAAGAGTGGTGGTCACCATACTCATTGCGAATGCAGACAATGCAGTATGGCGACCCACACTATGGCGGCCTAGTGATGCTGCTGCATCTTTTAGTCTAGTCAACAAGTATGGAACTTGTTGACTAAACTATTTGGGCCTCCGGTCTCGCACTCACCAACGAAACACGACAGCACTGCTGCTGTCATTTTACGTTGATTTTCTGTGCGAGGGTAGTACCGCCCCGGTCGAGCCGGCCCGTTCGTGCTGAAATCAGCGTGGCTCTACTACCTTCTAAATTATCAAATATTATCATAGATGTAGCATTAAACTGTTTTAATCGTACTCCTTGCTTACTCTTTGTCTTTGGTCTTAAATGTAGAAGCATTTTATTACTATTATTATTTACTAGCTGAGCCAGGCAGTGTTCCCCGCGGTTGTTGTTGTCCAGTCATTCCAGACATTAGCCGGAAGAAATAGAAAAAAAAACGATGTACATATTCTTTCAAATGCATTAAGTGTCAAGCTATTAATTTGAAATTACAAACAAACAGCCACTTCAATTTTATTTATTTCTATATTTTTCACGTGCCTATCTAGCCATTAAGTGAACAGTCAGAAGGACTGTACTGTAATATAAAAATAACATCAAAATTGCGCAGCAGGTGTGTTGTAATAAATACATGCAAAGCTTGGATTACAAACAGTTGACGTTTTTCGCTGATATGGGTGCCGTACCGTCAGCGAAACGTTTAAACCAGGACTTACTAAAGGATAAATCATTTCGAAATGTACCTGCTGATTTAATACACCCTGGTTGTTCTTAACGAAGTTTACTAATTAAAAATACGTTTATTTATCTTCACGTATATGTATAACTAATGGCGAAGGTAATACAAATGGTAGAAGAACTTCATCCTTTCGCGTTTACATCAGTTTACTGTATTTTGTAGTAAAACGATGGACGTTGAGTGAGTAAGGTTACTAAAGATACGTATCTTTAGTAACCTTACTCACTCAACGTCCATCGTTTGACTATTGCTGTTACTTATAGGGAAATCTAAAATGGAAATAAAAGAAGGTTAAAAGATTTCGTCATCATGGCAGAGACGCTGCAGGACCTACAACAGATGCTGAACGACCTGGCTGACTCTTCTGTGCGCATCGGCCTACGGATAAACTTGGACAAAACCAAGGTCATGTTCAATAAACATGTTCTACCGGAACCGGTCGCGGTACACGATGCCGTTCTCGAGGTTGTTCAAAAATATGTGTACCTGGGGCAGACTTTGCAGTTAGGTAGAAACAACTTCGAGATAGAGGTGAACAGGACAATCCAGCTGGGTTGGGCATTGTTTGGGAAACTTCGTCGGGTGTTTCCATCGTCGATCCCACAATGCCTAAAGACGAAAGTCTTTAATCAGTGCGTCCTACCCGTCATGACATACGGAGCCGAAACGTGGACACTTACGGCACGGCTGGTCCACAAGTTCAAAGTCGCTCAGCGTGCTATGGAGAGGGCTATACTCGGTGTTTCTCTGAGGGATCGTATCAGTAATAAGGTGATCCAGCAAAAAATCAAAGTCATCGACATAGCCCACAGGATTAGCAAGCTGAAGTGGCAGTGGGCTGGCCATATTAGCCGCAGAGCTGATTACCGTTGGGGTAAACGGGTTCTTGAGTGGAGACCACGTCTTGGCAAACGTAGTGTAGGACGTCAAAAGGCCAGGTGGAGTGATGATCTGCGCAAGGCGGCTGGCAGGAGCTAGATGCGAGAAGCCTAAGATCGAACTAAGTGGCGTGCAATTGGAGAGGCCTATGTCCAGCAGTGGACTGCGATAGGCTGATGATGATGATTAAAAGATTTCATTAGTAAGGATAAATACTTTTTAAGAGTACTTACGCTTTTCACTTGTTAATGATTGTTCCGTTTCATTTGTGTATGCATCGAGGACTGATATTAAAAGCAAAATCCCTTTTAGACGAAACAGTTAAGGTCCGATTTGAACAGATTTTCAATCAAATTGGCTAGTCTGGAGTAAGGTGTCATAACTGCCTGACTTGTTCAGGTTTAGTTAGATGAAATGTATTCGTATCAACGAGAACTGACTGTTCAATTTAAGCTCCTTTCAAGCGGTATACAGAGCGAATGTGTTTCAAGTACTTTTATACAGTAGTATCCATTTCGTGAATGTTTAGGAAACGTAGTGTAAGATGTACACAGGTCAGGTGGAGTGATGATTTGCCCAAGATGGATGCGAGAAGCCGAGGATCGAACCAAGTGGCTTGCAATTGGAGAGGCCTATATTCAGCAGTGGACTGCGGTAGGCTGATGATGATGATGTGGAAATGTTATGAGATGTTAACATTACTAAGATCAATACTTAGGTTGTTATTGATCTTATTATTGTAAGGTAGTGATGTTTTCAAGAATAAAATTGCTAGGTGGAACGAGAATATTACTAACGTTTGTTTAGCACTGAAACTGAAATTGGCAATTTTGCTGGTTAGGGCTCCTAAACACATGACTGCGAATTCGCAATGCACCGCAAGAAGTTCACGCCGCATCGCATCGCAGTTACGTGTGGGAGCCCTTAAGTCGAATCTGATCGTAAGCCCATTCAATTGAAAATCTAATCGAGACTAAAATCGTGTTGTGTGAGAGTGGTTTAAACATTGATTAAGTCTTTAACGTGACTAACGCGATAACGTGATTACTCAATCACTAGTGACTTTAATATAAAATATTAACAGAAATATTTTAAAGGAATATAGAATCAAATTAAGGTTTAATGTGATCTTGCAAAAACAATTTAGGTAATGGTTACGTGTTCTAAATATTATTATGGTTGAAAATTGCATATTAATGGTATTGTTATCCGAGTTATAACTTGATTTTTAGAATTGATAAACAGTCAAGTCAGTGTATTAAACTTATAACGCATGTTTTATATTTTTATTGACCATCAGCTGTGTCCGCCATTTTCAAAGTAGAGGGCGTTTCACCTTCGAATACCACAACCTCGTGAACTGTTTCATTTTCTTTTATATTCTTAATTAACTCTGTATCATCTTCATATTCCTAGCCTTTATTATTCCTAAGATTATTTGGGGTCGGCTACTAGTTCAACCGGTTTTACCTGAATATCAGTTTTTAGACAGAGTGACTGGAGCGAAAAATAGAAGAAAATATAAAGAATTAAGCCAAGTAAGCTTACCATAAAACTAGATTTCAATTGTATAAACCAAAACTAGACTTTATACGACCCTAGGGATGTAATTCACAAAAAATACAAACGAAAATTAATGATAAAAAGCGGGTATACAATATCCGCATATCTCTTAATGCGTGTTGGTTATTTTTTCTGCGGGTACACGGCAAAGCGCATTCGTTCGTATCTATTCATCATTTAATTTACATTTGAGCGGCCGCAGAGCCGTTGTTCACCTTGCTAAAATGTATAACGCTGTAAATGACCTTTTTTTTTAAATGGCTTGATTTAAGTTAATATTTATTGTTGTATGTATTTATTCATTATGAGGAACACAAACAATGTATCGTACAATAATTTATTAAGAACTAATGTATATAATGTTATGATCTAGTACATTTAAAAATAATAAGTGTCCACAGCTTCTACCATTTTGTATATAAACTTAATATCTTTGATACAGTAAGTTTGCAAATGAAATCCAATCTAGATTCTTTATTTTAAATGAATCCATGACACGTGCCATATTATCTGGCTACTTTGATTTAAATAAGTTAAATAAAAGTGACAGAGACTGTAAATGTGTACATGTGCGTATATTTAATCGTTTACTAGAACGTTTCAAAAAATATATAAAGAGAACTACAAATTAAAATTGTGCTACTATTGAACAATTATAATTTTAAAACTCTTGGTGAAAAAAGACGATCAGGCTATGCTCAGTGTGAGTCATATTTTACACTTTTAGAAGGAACTGTCCAATATGATTGTGACTTTAAAAGATTACACCTACAAAAAAAAGTAGCAGCCATGCGGAGTCCCAAACGAAGTGAAAACTTAAATCTATAAAGAAACAATTGTTATTTTTGAATATTGTTGTTTATTCTTAAATTTGTCAACCTGTGTTTGTGTATTGACTGCGTGATTGCTACTGATCTATACATTCACAGCTGGCTCAAGCGTAAACATGCCACGTGACAATGCCGATGACGACTTACATAAATTCACATAACATCCAAACCTGTCAATAGAGGTTTCCACTTCAAAAACAACAAAAAGAGTCAAGTATTTCATAACTCAATAACAGGACGTATACCTACAATATTATTTTCTGATATACATTAATAAAACCTAAAAGTTGTTTACTAAGTTTTCCGGAATCGTATGTAATAACAGAATTCTGCTCTCTATACGTTTTTGTTTCAACGTGAATGTGTAAAATATTAGTTGAGAATCGATGGGTTTGAATCCCAATTCGCGCCTCGCACAAACAATGGATGTGTCGTTATATGTAGGTACTGCAAACACAAAATCACTTTTATATGACTGCATTAATTTTAGGCGAGTTTGCATACGTGAGAGTAGAATTTATTTATTTTTATGTTGCAATTGCTAGTGACTTAGTATATATAATTATGTATCGTCTATTGATGTTAATTATATTTATTGTTTGAGCTTTTATAAGGGTATCTTTGTTAATAATCACTAACGAACTCACTGGGGTACAGTATTAGTTATTTACTTCATAATTATAGTAGGGCCTCACTGAGGTTCTTATATCCAGGTCCTGGGCCCTTTCCACAACACGGGCCGCAGTAAGAATCTTAACGTGGCTGGCCCGGCACAATTCCCGCAACATCCGCAGGTCGATATTCCACAGCATTTACGATAAAAAGAGGTGGTGGTGGACCATAGAAATGGGGTAAGGCACAGCAAGACATTTTCATTCTAATAATATCCCCAATAACCTGTTTAAAGGTTTGGATATACTTCGTAAATTTTTTACTTGAGAATTTTGTGAGATTTTGTTTCTTTTTTAGATTATATTTTTAAGCTATTGCATAGCTTTTGTCGCGCGCTTTGAGGTTTTGAGCGCGGTTACCGAATCAAGAAATTCCGTAACACAAATAAAACCAGACACCCGAAGCTCGCACGGATCAAGACGAGCTGCTCCGAAATCCACACTCAGCGCCCTCTGTTGTTTGTTGTGAAGTTTTCGTACCTTTTTTGTTTTGTGTAATTTTGTATTACTTATTTGATGAATACCTATTTATCACAATCTCCAGGAAACATCCACAATAAGACGACGACGCCCAGTTGAGATTTTACCTCGAGGCACCTTCGTCATAAATCATTCACATGCAATTCCTTCAAGTCAATAACACATTACTACTAAATGTTAAAATTGTTTTTCTTATGCTACTTGATAAATTCTAACGGTCCGGTAATTCCAAACATACATTTGTTTGTTGTCAGTATGGCACCTATTATATAGATGGCGGTGTACTTCGAATGCGATGGATCATTTGAAAAATAGTTTAGTATTTTTCATTCACAATATTATACATACTGAATAAATAAAAAACAATTAAATAATTATATTTGTATAAGTTGATAAAAAATGCTACGCAGTAGCTTTACCGCGGCAGTCCCCGAGTGCTACTCGTCTTTCTTTTTTATTAGGAAATAGACGTTTTGCCCTCAAGGTTTTATATTTTAACAGAGTATATGTTAATGATAAATATGTTTTGAGTTATTCCCATTGTCCACAATAAATCAACCAGTGTCGCCTGATGAGGCGCTGAAACTTTTCTACGACAACATTGACCCAACTCGCTCCACTCTTATCAAGTTACGCGCCATTATTGTGTTTAGGATAATTGCTCTGTGAAATTAGTAGCTCGCATAATATTCTTCAATTTATTTAAGATTCCGTAGTTAAACTCAACAACTCAAACACTAGGAATATGTAGCGCTTTATAAATATCCATGAAACAAACATAAAGAACACCCGACTCAGAACAACAATTTGTGGATTTCATTGAAGAGTTGTCTTATGTGAGGATTGAACCCATAATACTCTAGCCGTAGAAAGCGTAAGTAGTCTTTGATATATGTATATTATAGAATGCTTTTCCTAGCGTAGGTGCATAGAGACTCTGCGATTCGATATATCTATTCGATATGTGTGTCCATTCGATAAGCTTACGTTAGGTTACACGTCCACGTTTTTGAATACGTTCTTAAATGTGTTTCAGTAACACAAGTGTTAATGTTAATGTATGTAAATCTTAAATTAATGCCAGAAGAGGTAGAACAAAAAGTTGGACGTTATTTGTAATTAGTTACCCGAGAATCGAAAATAACTGTTTTTTTTGTCATTGTTTTTTTTAACCAACTTAAAAAAAGGAGGAGGTTTCTCAATTCGACCGTATATATATATATATATTTTTTTTATGTGTGTTCGGGGATAACATCGTCGTTTATGAACCGATTTTGATAATTCTTTTTTTATGGAAAGGAGATATTCCAACGGTGGTACCATGATAAGGACACTAAGATCTGATGATGGCATCCAAGAAAAATCGAGTCAAACCTTGAAGTCGGTTTTTATTTTGTTAATTTTTTTTTTCTGTAGCATTGATCTAATAATATAAAATGTTTATGCTTTTAATGCCTAATTTAATAATTTTGAATCTTGCACCGAATGAAATAAAAATATTGATTTTAATTGTAAAATACGTCCGACTCAGTGATTCTTCGTGATTGACTGCACGTTTGGCCTAGTGGTTTGACGGTCACCACGACGTTTCCTACTTCGCCAAGTGTCGTGGGTTCAAATCCCACGTAGGACAACACTATGTGTGATCCACAGACACAGGATTTATTCCTAGTGCGGGAGTTGACTTTAAAAAAAAAAAAGAAAAACAATGGTCATAATCGGACGGCTTAACAATTTAAGTGTGTTTCAATACCTTTTGTACTATAAAACCATCTATCAATAAATATTAAATATACATAAAACACAGTATTATTCATCATTATCCTTCTAAAGTTAGAAACTTCGCTAAGAAACCACAAAGACGGTGCTGAGTTCATAATCCAAGATTAGCATATTTAAAAAGTAATTCTAATTCGCACCTGCTCCGCGTCAGTTCGGAGTGTACGACAACTTCCGTAAGTCCGTATACCGTCACCACCCTTTATCCGTATTAGGTGTTAATTTTAAAACTTTGCAGCCCCTTTCAGTAATTTTAATAAAGGATACGCTGGGTGTATTTTGGAATTTTTTTGACTGCCAAAATAACTCTGCTCTGCCTGGTGGAAAGCATGAGCAGAATTCAAGAGTAGTAATAACCGTACTAATTGCGAGTGCAGACAATGCAACAAAGCAGCATGGTCACCCACACTATGGCGGCCTATAGAAAATCTTCTGCATCATTGGGTCTTTGGTATTGTACTCACCGATGAAACACGACAACACGCACGCCATCATTTTAGGTTGGTCTTCTGGAAGTGTACTTCTCTAATTAATCCTAAAAATGTTTTTGGGAATGGAGTAGCTGACACCTTAGTCAAATTAGTTACTTTTTATCATCTGTCAAAACGATAACTGTATGAAAAATGTACTAAATACAAACTTGTGACGTCACTGTTTTAGACTACTCAATTGAGCAATATATTTCAAATAGTTTTTGCCTGCGGCTCCGCCCGCGTATATGTTGGTTATCGCGGCAAATAGTAGCTTATGTGTTATTCTGATGTATAAGCTATATGACTGTAAAGTTTCATCCAAATCCGTTCAGTAGTTTTTGCGTGAAAGAGTAACAAACATCCATCCATCCATCTATACTTACAAACTTTCGCGTATATAATATTGTAGGATGTTTATTGGATTAAAATTTGTAATAGAGATGAAAAGCTTTAATAATTCTATTTTCCTAGATGTTTTGTAATATTCGTTTTAATGAGGGACACATCGGTTTTATTTACCATACAGTCATCTACCCCATTCAGTAAAATGTAGAAAACGAATTCTAAGCAGTTTGATAGAATCATAGTAAGCAGTAAAAACTAATATGTTAGGTTTCCTTTTTAAAACATCTGGAAATAAGTCACTTTTATTGCACACCGCTTTGATTGATTTTGGGCTTCGCGGATCCAACTCCTTTTTACACAATCACGTAAAACTGTGTTATTGTTTAGGCCATAACAACTGCAAGGTTGTTGCCCGACCAATGTTGGTCTCAAATTGTAAGGGTATCTTTTAGCTACAGGACATAATGGTCTAGTGTTGGGCTACGGCAAAGAACAACATCGATATTCCTTTAATTTATAATACTTTTTTAAAATGTTTTTCCTAATTTAATTTACTTAAGTAATAAATACTTTGACTGACTTACGAACTAAATAAAAATATATAATAATAATAGCCTTTATTTCAAACAGTACATATTTTTCTCAAATTATCTATCTACTAACTAAACTATTTTACATATGTTCAGTCCTCCCACCAATAGAGCGATCACTTTGTGATACTTGTAATACCTATAGGACCCATGAGTATAAGCATTAACTCGCTACTAGTCCATTGGCAAGAAGAATTAATCACGGCGCTCCACCGTGTTCTTAATCTAAACTAAATTCATCAAGCACTTACTGGAGTGTGTGGCTTCCGTGTTCTCGGCGTTCCAAGAGATCTCTTGGGTAGCTTCTTCTCTGCGTCGTCACACAAACATGCTCCAAGTGCTGTATATCTTTCAAGGTATTCGAATCACAATAAACTCGCATCAGCTATCACGGATATTCGAATTACAACTCACTCGCTTCAGCTATCGCGGAACGCGCCTACAAAACTCGCGAGTCCAACTAGACCTAACAAAACGGTAAATCACTAAAGGGACCGGGTCGATGTACAATTAGCTTTATATCAATTAATTACGGTTCTCAAAACAGCAATCGTCGACCGTTCACAACACGCGTGTTTTTTGTACTCCATTAACCTCAAACGTCAAAACGTCAAAAAAATGACAATCGAAAAATGTTGCCATTACAATGACGTTCGAAATCCAACAACATATATATTATATCCCTCATGTTTATGCTATTGTGCAACGACAACCCTGTCTGTGTGCCTCTCATTGGCAAAGGCCTCCTCCGATTTCTTCCATTCCTCTCTATTATTAGCAGTTCTCGTCCATGTGCCTCCTGCCACGGCTTTAATTTCATCCATCCATCTTCTAAGTGGTCTCCCTCTTGTCCTCTTCTTATCACTTGTGAACCAGTTAATTATTAATTTTGACCATTTTTCCTTACCTCTAATAGTGTGTCCAGCCCATCTCCATTTTAATTTTTTTATTGTTTTTGTGACATCTTGTGTTTGCGTATGTTTCTTTATTGTTTCAGTTCTTATTCTATCGGATAGTCTTTTCCCCATCATACTCCTTTCCATTGAGTTTTGACACGTTTTTAATTTATTAATGTGTGTTTTATTAAGTGCCCAGGTTTGGCAGCCGTAAGTCAGTATTGGTAGTACGCTGGTATCAAAAAGTTTCCGTTTGATGGATATGTTAATATCTTAATTTTTTATTATTTCTTTTAGCCTCCAATATTGTTTCCAAACATTTCCTATGCGTCTGTCAATTTCCTTTGAAGTTAGATCTACAGGAGAGATTATCTGGCCTAAATATATATATTCATCGCAGTTACGTGTAGGAGCCTTATAATGTGAAATAATTTTATAATTCAGCTCCATGTTTAACATCAACCCATTTTATTTTCATACAAATATATACTAACAGTTGTGTTAACAACTAACAACTGTTTTTATTTGTTTTCTAACCTGATTCTATGCAGGTATTTTTTAACAAATCTTATAGGCTTTTAAAGACCCCTAAAAGCATGGCAGAAAATAAAAATACGGATGTACATGCGAAAAAAGGTTAGTAACAGATTAACAACAATACGTATTTATAATATTGTCCCTGATGATTAATATAATCATTGTTATAAAAATAGTTTTAAAGATGAACATCGATAACTTTTTACACACTTCACTACTTGTTAAGTATTCCAGGTTATATGTACATACATAATCTGTACCGAACAAGCTTCAAAGTAAATCTTGGGTGTCGCTTTTAGCTTTGACGCAATTTGACGAAGTGTAGGATATTGAATTCGGTTGAAATCTATTGGAACACACTATTAGAGTCCCAGAACTAAACTTAAGTCTATGAAAACCTATTACTAGACTATGCATGTTAGGGACAACATGATGGTTCATTGTTAAATTATGTACTTTCTAAAAATTTTAACAGACTTGAAATTGTCTTTTAACCACAATTTTTTCACCTTTTTTACGAGAATATATCGCTAGTATAAGAACTCTTTTAATCGAGTTGCCATCAAAACAAAAAAAAATCACTAAATCCAAATCATTGACATATTCAATTGGGTTATTATTGATTAAAATAGGTTCTTGCTTACCATTGGTCATAGCTTTAGTTTTCAGTGTGTTCATGACCAATCCAACTTCCCTACTTTCTCTAACCAAACCATTCAGCATCTCCTGCAGTCCCTCACTCGATGACGAGAAGATAATCAAATCATCCGCAAATCTTAAATGCGATAAGTTTTCACCGTTAATAGACAGTCCACATTTCTCCCAGTCAAGATGACGGAAGACTTCCTCCAAAACAGCTGTGAAGAGTTTCGGCGATAGTGGATCTCCCTGGCGTACGCCTCTTTCTATTTTTATTTCTTTACCTTCCTTTTCCAGTTTTATTTTTGCCTTGCTATTATCGTAGATGTTTTTGAGTATTCTGATGTATTTATTTTCAAATAAAAATATACAAAAGCAAAAACTAAAATAAAACGATAGAAAGAAGAAAAACAAGATATAAGTCAAGTGTACGTCACTTATTAAAGTTGGTCAGAATTTGGTGTCTGATGACGTGAGCAAAGAAGTTTTTCTATTTCATAACAATTTATAGCAAATCACAGTGTATGGAAAATAATAATAATAATCAGGCATAACTCCTAGCAAAACGTGGGAGTGCCACGTTTCGACATGAATGGGCCGGCTCGACCACGGCTTCACAGAAAACCGGTGTGAAATAGCGCTTGCACTGTGTTTAACTGAGTGAGTGAGGATACCGGCAAATTCCAGCATGCATCCATGCAAGATGCATAAACACTGGAAAAGAGTTGAGGATCTTCCATCAGACTAGCCGTTCGCTTTTATGACCACTTAATTGTTGAAAAAAAAAGAAACGGCTTAGCTTTCTTTTTTTTACATGGGTCTACGAAAATAAATCCAACCTGCCTGATAGCAAGCAAAGCATAATCCAAGATTAGTGGTCTCAATACTCATTGCGAATGCAACAATGTAGCATGGTGACCCGCACTACCGTGGTCTATTAAGATGTTTGTGCATCTAAATTTTTGCAATAATGGTAAAAATGTTGACTTGAATTTTACTTTCTGCAATTTTTTCATTAACAGAAATAACAAGTATGTGGCGGTTCACGGACTTTTAAGGAATCCTATTTCATATCAAACATATGAGGTAGAAAAGTCCATCCCCTCGCGACTTTGACACGGAATGGGCGTAACCACGAATCGATGAGTCAGTGGGTTCGATGGCGCCCCATCTAATAAAACAGATACGCTTGCAGAGCATTTCAAATGAATGGCCGTAAAACTATTGCTTGAGGTCTTTTGGAAGTACTTTTCTTTTATTTAATTTACTAAAAAGACATACTGTTACAGATGATAGCCGAAAGAGTATACTGTTATCCAAATTCGCGATGACTATTAAAGTAATACACCTACAAGAACCTTTTATGATTCTATTCGTAATACGGTAAGGTATTTAAGTGTTTCCATATTTGTGTGCATATGTATCTATCTATATATATGTTCGTGTATATATATGTTTCTTTGCATATCTGTGTATATGAATATGAATCAATATACCTGACTGTGATATTGTTGTTGATTTGGATTTAGTGATTTTTTTTTGTTTTGATGGCAACTCGATTAAAAGAGTTCTTATACTAGCGATATATTCTCGTAAAAAAGGTGAAAAAATTGTGGTTAAAAGACAATTTCAAGTCTGTTAAAATTTTTAGAAAGTACATAATTTAACAATGAACCATCATGTTGTCCCTAACATGCATAGTCTAGTAATAGGTTTTCATAGACTTAAGTTTAGTTCTGGGACTCTAATAGTGTGTTCCAATAGATTTCAACCGAATTCAATATCCTACACTTCGTCAAATTGCGTCAAAGCTAAAAGCGACACCCAAGATTTACTTTGAAGCTTGTTCGGTACAGATTACGTATGTACATATAACCTGGAATACTTAACAAGTAGTGAAGTGTGTAAAAAGTTATCGATGTTCATCTTTAAAACTATTTTTATAACAATGATTATATTAATCATCAGGGACAATATTATAAATACGTATTGTTGTTAATCTGTTACTAACCTTTTTTCGCATGTACATCCGTATTTTTATTTTCTGCCATGCTTTTAGGGGTCTTTAAAAGCCTATAAGATTTGTTAAAAAATACCTGCATAGAATCAGGTTAGAAAACAAATAAAAACAGTTGTTAGTTGTTAACACAACTGTTAGTATATATTTGTATGAAAATAAAATGGGTTGATGTTAAACATGGAGCTGAATTATAAAATTATTTCACATTATAAGGCTCCTACACGTAACTGCGATGCGATGCGACGTGAAGTTCTTGCGGTGAATTCGTGCGAGCTCGCAGATATTTGCGATGCGTTGCGAATTCGCAATTATATGTGGAAGCCCTTAAGCACTTTTAATTAAGTAATACCTATAGTGTAGTGTATAGTTGTAATGTAGTACTAAGAATTTAATAGATATTAGTGCAGTACTTTTAAGAATAGTATGAAGATTTATGTGTGAATGAAGAATGCGAAGTGTCACTATTCCTATTCAAACCGTGGGTGTCGTGCATAACAGTGCTGAAAGAGAAGGAAAACTTGAATCAAACCTTTTACGTACACGCCTGGCCAGCGTGGTCTAGTAGACTTACACCTCCTTTCTAAGGAAATACTAATGCCTAGTAGTGGACTATAAAAGGCTGTCAATGATGATGAATAAATTTATTCTTACAATTCTTTAATGCTAAGTGCTACACCGCGTGTATGTATCGACAGATATGAACATCGATAAGGTGTAAACAAGTTACACATGTCCCCTCACTATCACAGACACAGTTACTATTAGACGAAGCTTATTTAAAGAGACTAGTCACACTTGTAGATTTTGAATATAATCCTTTGGCGATGGCAACCCCAAATTGGTATAAAGAACTAATAGTGCCTTTGTTAAAGACGTACCTATAGTCTCAGTGCAGAATATATATACGTTTACAAAGATATCTTTTAGTTACATACGTCATACGTGCTTTAAAGTTTATAATTTCAATTTCAAATGATAATTCAATTTGTTTCTTGACTTAAAATAAGATTCTGAATCTAACTTCATCGCTTTGAGAGTTAAAATTAGATGTTGAAGGTAGAACAGACATGTTGCCCGTTCGAATAGCGATATTCCTACCAATATTATAAACGCGAAAGGTTGTAAGTATGGATAGATGTTTGTAACTCTTTCACGCAAAAACTACTGAACGTATTTGGATGAAACTTTCCAGTAATATAGCTTATACATCAGAATAACATATAGATTACTAATTGCAGCGATACCGAGCGAGCCGCGGGCAACAGCTAGTATCCAATATGGATATGATATACCTATAGAATAGGTTAATTGGTGTAGTAAGTGTTTCATTTATTCCGTTTATATTTTCTCTTTTATGTATTTTCTTCATATTTGCGAATGCCTGTCAATAGCTGCGTAGTTATTAATTTAAGGATCTAGAATGTATGTTTTGATGCTGTTAGTATTCCGAAAAATATAAAATGTTAAAAAAAAAGATGTATTTGGGTTGTAAGTTGTAATAATGTGAGCAGCCCCCACAGGCAAGTTGACATGCTATAAACGTAAACGTTAACAGAAAATTAGCAAATGCATATAGCCGATAACGGGCACGGCGGCCAGTCTCAACGGAGACCAGCCAACTACGCAGTAGATATTATTGTGCACAAGTGTGTCCGCAAACACAGGTGCACTCTCTGTACCCTCTCTCTCATAATCTGATGGGACGGTTAACCGACATGACCGGGGAGAAATCAGACGCAGGACCGACAGCTTTACGTGCTTTCCGAGGCACGTGGGTTCAGACCCCAACTTCTGAACTCCGAGCTTGTTATTCAGTATTTATAATTAGAAAAACTCAATAACACTTTTGGCCCGACTCGGGATTAGAACCCGAACCTCTTGATCGGCAGTCGCATACGTCAACCGTAAGACCAACGACGCAGTCTGTTGCAGAGGCAGCAAATATATGGAAATGACGTCATCGCAACACTAAATCACGTTGTCAAAATAAAATATTAGCCAATATTACGACAGAATAGAAGCGGTAGCGTTTGTAGGAAGAGAATGGACGCTAATCACTTGGATCTTGGCAAAGGGCTGTTTATTTCTTGGGAGAGTTATAGAAGAGCCTCACTGCTGGATTATAACCCTCTTTAACTTGTACGAATTATGAAACGTCACACTGCACGCATGAAGGTTTCGTCGGTCGATTCAGTACTGAATGGTTCTTATGTTAAAAATAAACAATCTAAACACTTGCTTTACGAGCATGACTTCATTAGAGAACGTTAAGCGTTACATCAGCTTATCTTATCGACTCATCGCAACTCATCGCGAACTTCTGGGAGGTAGTGGCGTGTGTATGTACAATGTACGATACTTTGTTTTGTACTTACAAAAATAAATCGTATAAAATGATAAAAGGTTTTGTGGAGGGACGGGTGTGTCATGTCCCTCCAACACAAAGGGAGGATCCTCCGACCAGGCGAGGTGATCATGCCTGGCGGGCCAACTGCCCAACGGTTGATGTTGGGATGTTGCATATATGTTAATGTGCGCGAGAACTTTCACTGCGCGATTCAGGATTGGTAGTTTCTTAGTTTCCTTCGTTACTCCGTAGTTCGATGTATCTTCGGTAGATAACGCTGTAGCATACTACAGCGCAACAACAACATAATATATTATGTTGTGGTTGCGCTGTAGGTAGAGGCCGCCACATCACTCCCCTCCAAGACCGGAGGTCGATATATGATATATGGTCAGCTGTCTGTGCTCTGTTGCGGAGCTTGCCAGTGCCAGGAGTGAGTAGTTCCAGTGAGTCGGAACTGAATGCCGCTAGTCCCAGTGAGTCGGGGCTGAAGTCCGCTGATCCCAGTGAGTCGGGATGGCAGGCGGTGCGCGGTGGCGCGGTGAGGTCCCCAGTGAGTCGGGGCGGTTGCTGCGTAGTGGCTGGCTGCTGCGTAGACGGGAGAGATATGCTCTGCTTACATGGACCGTAGGTGCAGTGTGCTGTGCCTAGACGCTGATGAGGCCGTAGGGGTAACCAGGCTGGAGCGGTCACTTCCTGCGTGTGGTGTATCCCTGTTGAGGCCGAGGTTGCTAGCTGGCTGTGAGACTTGCTGTGGGAAGTGTGGGAGTGAACATGATGGTGGCGTGCTGATGCTGCATCGAAGGCTGCTTCCAATCACGTCGGGGTCACCACTGTGGAGATACGGGTGTGTTATTTCCCTCCAACACAAAGGGAGGATCCTCCGACCAGGCGAGGTGATCATGCCTGGCGGGCCAACTGCCCAACGGTTGATGTTGGGATGTTGTATATATGTTAATGTGCGCGAGAACTTTCACTGCGCGATTCAGGATTGATAGTTTCTTAGTTTCCTTCGTTACTCCGTAGTTCGATGTATCTTCGGTAGATGACGCTTATGTTGTTGTTGCGCTGTATGTGGAGGCCGCCACATGTTTAATAAAACTACCTTTAACCATTTTTGGTACGTTACAATTTTACATTAATATAATACAAAGATGTTTTAATGTATTCTATAGAGTTTATGCTTTCACAATATCCATTACAACCAATTACAACGCTAAATAGGCAATAGAAACTTATGTGAATTCAATTTTGTCATAAAAGTCACTATTGTGTTTTAACAAGTTCAGCATAAATGCTGAAAATCGTAATTATATCCCGTGTTTCGAGGGACTTTACAAACATTCTCGAAACGGACTCAAAGAACATCTAGACTTAGAATAACAATAAATAAACTGTTATTCCATGCAGGGATAGAACCTAAAACATTGAAAGCAGCTAGGCGACCGCTTATACCACTGCTCCATCTATGCAGTCCTATATAGCGTACCTATATTACTGTTCTAAGCTCAATTAATAATTATGTACCCTTTAACTGTACACACAGAAAGTAGTGGGAACGAAACTAATTAACAAGTTGGACTCGACATCGCTCGGAGATTTCGTTACCAAACATTTATTTTTGTTCAACTTCACCGCGTCTTCCGAAGTACTTACGCACATTACCAGCCAAAGCGAAGTTTGTGTAGATACAAACTTCGCTTTGGCTGGTAATGTGCTTGTTAATAAAACTATTTTCTTGATCGCCATTATTATCCCTTTTTTGATTATTAGAGAGGTAATAGGGACGTATGGCCTTAACCCTCTCCTGAGAGGAGACCCAAGCCCAGCAGTGGGACGTTATGGGTTGTTGAGAGAGGTAATGTGTAGGAATGACAATGACACCACTGATGCTAGTGTTTCTAGTTTGCTATGACCTCTGCCAATCAGAGAAGCCGTGTGATTATTTGACACCTGGATAAGGCTGATAGAACTCCTATCAAGTTCCGCCTTGGGAGGTTATTTCGGTATTTATGATTTGACGACGTGACCACTGAAATGACTATGCGGCCGTGGTAATTGAGAGTGCAGTTAGTCAAAGACTGCCAGATTTTTGTCATAAATTAGGAGTACATTTTCTTGTTAGATAATGAGCAGTAATTACGGTAAGAAAATTGCCACGTTCTTTTCTCGAAACCGTCTTTTCTAACTTACTGCTGACTCGATTACCACGTCAGTACGTCATCCGTGCAGTTATTTACTATTGAATTCGTATTCATATCTAAGTACATATATCATATATGTATTTTATGTTTGGCCCTGCCAAAATGACTCTACTCTGCCTGATGGAAAGCATAAGTAGAATCCAAGAGTGGTGGTCACCATACTCATTGCGAATACAGGCAATGCAACAATGCAACGGCGGCAATATGATGCTGCTGCTTCTGCATCATTGGGCCTCCTTTAGTATATATTTACTATCTATATATATATAAATGAATCGCCGAAATGTTGTACGCGCATAACTTCCGATCGGCTGCACCAAATTAAATATTTCTTTTTTTATGTGTTCGTTATTGTTAGGAAAAGGTTTGTGTACAAGAAAAATTAAAAGATAACGGAAAAGTTTTTTTTTTAATGCCCGCTACTGTACACTGCCTGTGGAAAGCTGAGACAGATAATATGTAAATATGGCGGTACGAAGTTCCGGGTCAACTAGTATTATTATAAATAATGTATATTTTCAAAACTCCAAAAGTTTATCTGTATTCTAAAGTTCTTTTAACTGACATATCATTCAAACTGCTTTTAAGATCTACTATTAACTGCATATAATATAAAGTTCTCCAAGTAAATACTGACATTTGAACAAACTATAACGAGCGAAAGTATTTTCTCTGAGCTATTAATTTGTCAAGTGCTACGAGCAGCAAGTAACTTTGATGTTTCTAGGAGCTCGTTACACTAAGCGTATGGCCAAACAGAAACAAAATCTTCCAGACGAATTCACAAAGTTTCTATCAACTAAAAGTTTATTTAAGCAAGTCCCCGTGGAAAGTGTATTTAACTTATGATTGAGATCCGTCCTCTTTTGAGGTGCATACGAAAGTATGTTGTGGATACGTATATATGTGCATCTTCATCTTTGTATTTCACAATAGTAGCAATGATATAATGTTTTTAACCGACTTCAAAAAAATAATGTTCTCAATTCGACTGTTTTTTTTATGTTTGTTAGCTCATATCTTTCGACTGGGTGAACCGATTACCGACCGAATTATTGTAACTGGAACCGGTTAAAAAATTTAGTTTTCTGAACCCCTTTTCTACAAAATGTGTAATAAGTAACGAATTCATGTGCCACATCCATACTATGCTAACAGAACTATATTCATCTCCATTGCATTTGTTTTCGAGTTATGCAAAGTTAAATAAACTTTTGCAAAGACGTAGTGCGTTTGCGTCCCGTGGACTAATGATGTGTGACAGAGCTGATACAAACTGAAAATTTCAACAGTTGGTGAAACTTTAAATTAAATTTGTTTACTTTAGATGAGATTTTGAAACTTCTTGTAGTAATCATATTTGAAGACGTTAAATGGGAATTCTTCCATCATGTATCTAAAGGTATAATGACAATTTTTTTTTTATGGAATAGTGGGCAAACGGGCAGACGTATCGCCCCTCCAACACTGGAAGCGTCACAAGTGCGTTGCTGGGCTTTTGGGGCTAAGGATGAGGGAAGCGGTTGGGTATGGGCCTCCGGTATCCTCATTCACTCGGTAAAATACAGCGCAGGCGCTGTTTCACACCGGTTTTCTGTGAGGCCGTGGTATTACTCCGGTCGAGCCAGCCCATGCATGCGGAAGCGTGGCTCTCCCACGATAAAAGTGGGAAAGTAGAGTAAAATAGTGATATTCTAGCATAATACTTACTGGTGGCTTGATAGTTTCATTTATGTCTATAATAATATTATACATTGAAAAAAGAATTCTGTCAATTTGTCCGTCTGTCTGTTAAGGTTCACGGCTAAACCACTACACTGATTCGAATGAATCGGCCACTTTTTGTCGCGATAACAGACATATATACGAGAATAGAAACATCGATATCATAATATTAAATTTTTGTAAAACTTTTGGAATTAAACTGTGGCATAACTTCTGGCAATTGTAGAGGCCTATGTCCAGCAGTGGACTGCGATAGCTGATGATGATGATAACTTCTCGCTCCGGATTGATGATATGAAATAGTAGTGAATTGATTTTTTAAATTGACAAATACTTGTTGTAAATAGATATTTCTGTCAAGAAACCAGCAAGAGTCAAGCCGTAATAAACCTTGTGGGCGCAAAAAAACACAAACCCCTCTTTTCCCTCGATGCAGGCGAACGAGCTAAAGTACATTCAGAGGTATGTGAATGGCGGACTTCGATCAAATATTGATCGAAGATGGCGGATGTACATTTACACCTAGTCGTGTAGAAAGCTGGTAATTAATTTTTATTCGACATGTCATAATATTAATTATCGTAATAAATAAAAAGTAATCCATTCTGCATTATTTTTTATCTATGAAGTGATGCAACATAACATTTTGTATAGTGTTTAAATGGTATCATATTTTATTTAATTGTCTATAACACAATTTTTACAATAAAATTATAAGTGACCTTATAAATGAAGAGCCTCATTTAGAAGGTAAAATTTGCAAACACAGAAAAAATATTAGACTATAAAAAGATTACATTTTCCCAATTTTTACGGTGGCTTCTAGTCATCAAAATATAATAGCTTTAATCTTCGCAAGGTGTCAGCGGAAATTTTAATTATAACGCTGGAAAAAAAGCAATGGCGATGATGACTCTAGTGCCAATATACAAGCAATTCTCAGAAAAACCACTTTCGATATATCCGTGAAATTGTTTCTATATTTCCAGGCCTACCAGTTAAAATATGGCACTTGCATTAAGGCACTTTAATTGTTTGTAGACCTAACTAAATTCGGTGATTTATTTACTTCGAGTTATTTTTAATCCATGCTCTGTTGTTTCGTAAGTAGGATTTTTGAGTATTAAATTTCATTTCTACGTACGAACGTTGAAGGACCGCATTTATTCAGGCAGTAGGATGACGAATTACTTATTCGAATGTAATTTATAAAATTATTGGAAACAAATACAATGAACTGTATTTTTTTTATCTTTTCTTTACATTTTAAAATCAACTCTCGTTCTATGAATAACTTCTGTATCGCGGGGGATTTTACAAACATACATGAAACGGACATAAAGAACATACAGATTTGAGAACAACAAGGTATCGTACGCACAACACTTCCGTGCCACAAGAAGCGGTGAGGCAACCACTATGCCATCCGCGCAGTCAACTAACTTATCCGAAAATAACAGATTTTAATAGTCAACCTATGTTATATCTGAGGCTTTTATAACTAGTAACGATAGTTATACTTCTGCATATTTTTGCAATATAGGGCGTCTAATTGGAATTATCTCGGTGAAAATTTGAGGCTTTGAATAATGAGTCCCTTTAACGAGCACGGTATGAGAATTGCTTCGACTCGCCCTTAACTGTATTAACCTATTGTAGGCATATTAGTGGAGATTTCAATAACTGTTTTTGTGCAAAGTTAATATTAGAAGTTAGATACAACGTTGACTGTTTTACTAGAATGAGGTAACGGACCAATATTGTGACTTAGGTATTGGTTAAAATTCGATATTTAAAGTGGTAGACTAAAAACGATTGGAATTTAACGCTTTGTTATTATGATTTCACGCTTTAAGATGAGCTCAATCATTTATTTTATGTCTGGGTATAATTAAATATCATCATCAGCCTATGGCAGCCATATCGGGCATAAACCTCTTCAATTACACACCACTTTTTAAATTTTGAAGCCTGTTAAAGTGACTCTACTCTGCATGATGGAAAATATGAGTAGAATCCAAGAGGGGGTCACTATACTTGTTGCGAATGCTTATTTGTCTATTCAGGTTAGCTTGATTTCAAATTACCCTGTATAAAATGTATCAAAACATTACAGTTATCATAGGCCGTAGACATTGGTGAAAAAAGTATAATTTATTTAATTTTATTAGTATTACATCCAGTCGAGAACTACTGGCTTTTGAAAATAGTTGATCCTTAATCAGAATCCTTCCTTCTCCTTTGCCGCATTTGGAGATGTAATCATTCAGGTTCCACCAGCCCAAGAAATCTTTTATAGAAGAATGTTTGTGCGATTCCTCGTTTAGTATCTGACAGAGTTTGCAAACATCTGGATTCCTTCTACTGTCTATATACTTGTAGTAATTGTGCCATCTGAAACAAATAAGGTATTAAAACGATACCTAGAGAAGGTTGAACAGGAACGCTATTAAATAAATGGCTATCAATATGTAGCTACTCCGTCAGTGTTTAACCAACTTCAAAAAAACAAGAGGTTCGAATTTTGACTGTATTTGTTTTTTATTGATTGTTACTCCAGAAATTTCGACCGGGTGAACTGATTTTGATGATTCGTTTTTATTTCAAAGCTGGTGCTTTTCGTGTGGTCCCATTTCAATTTGGTTCAGTTCTTGAAATCGTTTTATTTATATTTTTTTTTTTACTAGTTATGTAATTACTGGAAAATCATCTTCAAGTACTTGCTCTCACAGCAGAACCGGTGGAAACAGCGCTTGTGCTGTATTTCACCGAGTGACTGAGAATACCGGAGGCCCATCCCCCGAAGGTCGGCAACGCACTTGTGACGTCTCTGGTGTTGCGGGTGTCCATGGGCGGTGGTAATCGCTTCCATCAGGCGATACGTCTGCTCGTTTGTAACATATTCCACAAAAAAAATGATTTATAAAATTGAGCTGGACACGTAGTCCTCACCTGAAGTAGTCCTCGTATATAGTTATGTTTTCTATAGCTTTAACCATTTCATTAGCAACTTTTGTGGCGTTTAGTTTTCTTGCATCGATATACGAATTAGGCGATAAAAACCTATTGAATTTAAAAAAAAGTTCAATTATAATGCTACTTTGGTAGTATATTTTGTTTGGTTTATTACAGTTGTTTATTTTATTGTTAAGATTGAAGAGTCTTGTTCTTAAGTTTACTTTAAATGTTTAGTTATTTTTAGATGGAATTTAAGCAGTAATTCCACTTGTAATGTAATAACATACAATCTCGGCGGTTACATATCATTGTTTTAATTTTATTGCATTTCTTAAAATTTTCAAGTTATTACCTGTGGGGGACAGGTGTGTCATGTCCCACCAACACAAAGGGAGGATCCTCCGACCAGGCGAGGTGATCATGCCTGGCGGGTCAACTGCCCAACGGTTGATGTTGGGATGTTGTATATACGATTATCGGCGCGAGAACTTTAACTGCGCGATCCAGGATTGGTAGTTTCTTAGTTTCCTTCGTTACTCCGTAGTTCAGTTTAACTTCAGTAGATGGCGCTGTAGTTTATTTCTGTTGCGCTGTATGTGGAAGTCACCACATCACTCCCCTCCAAGACCGGAGGTTGATATATGTTGAGTCAGTTGTCTGTGCTCTATTGCGGAGCTTGCTAGTGCCAGGAGTGAGCAGTTCCAGTGAGTCGGAACTGAGTGCTGCAAGTTCCAGTGAGTCGGAACTGAATGCCGCTAGTCCCAGTGAGTCGGGACTGAAGTCCGCTGATCCCAGTGAGTCGGGATTGAGTGCGGTGCGCGGTGCTGCGGTGAGGTCCCCAGTGAGTCGGGGCGGTTGCTGTGTAGTGGCTGGCTGCTGCATAGACGGGAGAGAGATGCTCTGCTTACATGGACCGTAGCTGCAGTGTGCTGTGCCTAGACGCTGATGAGGGCATAGCGGTAAACCAGGCTGGAGCGGTCGCATCCTGCGTGTGGTGTATCCCTGTTGAGGCCGAGGTTGCTGGCTGGCTGTGAGACTTGCTGTGGGAGTGAGTATGATGGTGGCGTGCTGATGCTGCTTCGAAGGCTGCTTCCAATCACGTCGGGGTCACCACTGTGGAGGAACGGGTGTCAGGTCCCTCCAACACAAAGGGAGGATCCTCCGACCAGGCGAGGTGATCATGCCTGGTGGGCCAACTGCCCAACGGTTGATGTTGGGATGTTGTATCTACGATTATCGGCGCGAGAACTTTCACTGCGATATTCAGGATTGGTAGTTTCTTAGTTTCCTTCGTTACTCCGTAGTTCAGTGTAACTTCAGTAGATGGCGCTGTAGTATATATCTGTTGCGCTGTATATGGAAGTCGCCACATTACCAACACTTAAAGCTATGTGTTATATTTACATACAACATACTTAAAAAATAGCTCGGGATCGGGAATGCTCTTGCTTATAAGTTTCAAACACTATTTGCCTATAGAGTAACAACATTGGATGAACATTGGTGGAAACAGGTAATTAATTAATATAAAATAAATCAGATAATATCCTATCATCTAACTTAGTTGCTATTGTTATTACTATACGAATATAGCTAGCTAGTCTTGAAAAAGGAATTAAGCTACTAGATTTATCTAATAAATTTAAATCTATATTAAACCTTTGTAGGACCGAATAAAATCATTCGCAATGAAAGATACATCTTTATTTCTTGTGTTATGTTTCTGCTTGTTACGAGAGTGAATACAACTATTCCACAAAAATTTTAGGAGGGAAAGGTATAAAACACTTACCTAGAGTAGTTAGCTCCACCGTACACAATTGGTACGGTATAGTGCTGCAAAGGGTGCAAAATCACCTCAGTCACATAATCTTCACTAAAACAATTTTCAAAGGACATGTAGAAGTAGTAATCAGACTCCAATAAAGACAAACAATCTTCAAATCGGTCTTTGGGACAAGATTTTTTGCCGCACCAGCCAAATATATCAACTACATGCCCGAATTTGTGTAGCTCATTTTGAATACTTTCGGCAACTGCTCCACGGTTGCTCTTAGTCTCGCAATTAGAAACAAACCACGCAGCAGCCTTCTTCTTATTGGCTATTTTTTCTTTTACTTTCACAGGAGTAGCTGCCATTTGTTCTATCCAAGTCATATCGACCCGTGGACCAACAACATTACCCAGTTTATCAGTAATCTTAATATGAGTCCACGGTATATCTGAATCAAGTTTATAGGTGATCGTCAAATTATAATGATTGTTATAATAGTTATCACAGAGGGGATAGTGTGCAGCAGCCTCGGATGCAACAAATATGTACTTCTGATGTGGTTCCCTTAACCTAATATTTTCCCAGGTATTTTCTACATGAAATAAAATCGCGTTAAAGTTCCGTAAATCGCGTAGTAAGTCTTTGTTATTTGTAAGAAAACAATTCATATATTGACACTTGTTTTGAATAAATGCTTCTTGTCCGCTCATATCTAAGGAAGTCATACGATTAACAAATGCGTCTGTATATTTTAATATAAATTTAAGATCTGTAGGAAATCTTTTTAGCTTTTTAAACGAAGACCTTAAAGCTGTTATATTATTTTTATGTAAGTTTATAAGTCTTCTCAGACTTTTGGCTTCATTTCCTTCATTGCCTAGTATATAAGTTAATTCTATGTAATTGTTACTCGCACTTATTGAATTTTTAAGATATTGAAAGAGAACAAAACTGTACGCGATTAACAGTGTGATCTTTATCAACTTAGACATCGTTTTGACCCGTTATAGCACAAACGTGGAGGCATAAGAACTTTTGAAGCAATCTTTGGAATTTGTTTACCCATTTGAAATGAAAACAGGATGCCATTATACTTTGAACAATAGGAACTATTACGTACAGTTCGTAGCACGATCTAAATAGTCGCATACGTCAATCACCGTTCGCCTCATCTTTGTACTTGTGATGTAAAGCAATATATTTACATAACACATGCACTATTATTAAATTAAGAAAACTGGGGGACTAAAACTGTTGGACAAAATGAAATGTATATGTAATTAAACTACACACATCAAAAGTGTCTAGGGATCAAGCATTTTTATGTGGATTTCTTGAGATTGAGATGTGGCTTTGGCCCTGGCCTGCTCAGTCGCCAGACTTGAACCCGATTGAGCATGCATGGGATATGCTACAGAGAAGAGCTCTGCCGAATATGGAGGGTATCCAGTCGCAAGAAGACCTTTTTTTGTTGTTGCAACGAACATGGGCGGCCATTCCACAGCGTGATTTGGATGAACTCATTTTGAGTATGCCAAACCGATGTTCTTGTGTTAGTGTTCGCGGTAGAAACACGGATTATTAATTGTTTAAGTTACCTAATAAAATTTTAAAGAAAACTGTTATTTCAGTCTTTTTTTCGAACTTTAGTTAGTGGTTCAAATGTCAAAAATCCTATTATTAGGAAAATGGCAAATTTCTTTATTAATGCAAAGGTGACTTGGTTTATCGTTACTGTGATAAACGAAAACACTTTATTTCATAAATCCTTAAAGAAAATTTTAATTAATATCAATCAGGAGAAAAGTTATTGCAAAAATATATGTTGATCCCTAGACACATATGTTGATCCCTAGACACTTTTGATGTGTGTAGATAGAAAATTAAATATGATAATGTACATATCCGTGGTAACTCGCCGCGTATTCTGGTCTCTACATCTGATATGCTAATGGTAATAAATAGACGAGTGGCGTCCACACTTGTGGGCTAGGATTTATTTTAATTGTTGAACGCATACAGCATTTCGGTTCTGTTTTTTTCAGAATAAAATTCCACTGACATTGTGATTACGTATAACAATTTAAATTCTGTTTCGGTGAAAATCTTGTGTAGTCAAGCTTTAGGCAACTTTACTTACTGGCACTTGCATAAATGTGAGTTTTGTGTATTTTATAGACAGCTTTTTTATTGTATTAAGATATACTTGTATATACAGAGCATATACTAACAGCTTATTTTTTAAAACATTCTTCTGAAGAAAAAAAAAATCATATCACATGCATGAGCACCGCAAGTAAGTGTTGCAATAAAGCATGACCCACTTATCGTTACTGTTACTTCGTCATAACTTAATCAATGCTTGTAAAGATTCTACCACTATATCCTAACTATGTTATCATTAAACAATTTGATAGATGTATTGGTTATAATTATATTTTAAGATAAATTCAAGTCGTGGCATGTTCAACAGCTGACGACGATAACAATCCCAGCTCAGTTGACAACTTGTCCCGGTATTAGCATAACAGAGTGTCCTCAGAGCTCCTTTACATCACAATATATTCCTTGTTTAGCTGTTGATTTAATATTTGGTGTTATAGGAACGGGGAGGTGAGATCCTTTGTTTTAGCGCGCGCTATGTGCTCGTGAGACTGGTATGGTTTGCTTGAGTATATTAATTCTTTACTACAATACTTTTTGCAGAATAAATGAATACAAAGCAAAGAAAGACATAGACACATCAATTTCTATAGCCAATAAGGATATACACAAAAAAATTAAACACTTAAAATAATCACGACAATACAATGGTGCTAATTCTGTTATTAAAAACTCTCCAAACCAAAGTAAACGTCATTAAAAATGTATTTTGTCCTGTCAAACAACGTTCTTAATGTCAAAGATTAGCTAAAATTAGATAGTTCACACTAAAAACAGACGTGACGCAAGAACAGACTTAGCATCATTATTGGCCACTGATTTATTTAAAAGAGTGAGGACATAACAACAAAATGAGTAAAATCCGTCCCAAGTATTCAACTTCTTGATTGGAGAATATTTTTTGATTATTTTAGAACCATTAAGGTTTCACATAGTAAAAGATTGATAGCACACGGATACTGCATGGGTATGAATGACAACAGGCTTGGTGGGATGGTACATCAGATTGTTTGATTATTGACTATTAATCTTAAATTCATTCTCAGAGGATCTATTGGCCAGATCTATGATGGATTTAATGAGAATATTTTTTTCATAAGACCCTAATTTCAAGATCTATTGAGATTTTTTTATTCCTACAGTCTCAAAGGATCCATTGCCCAGATCCATGATGCATCTAATGACGATTTGATTTTTCATTAGATTCTGATTTCAAGAAGTGTATAATGTACAATCAACCTATAAACTACGCCTATTTTTACTTTTCCTTAAATGTTTCTGATTTCACAACCCTTCCTCCTATTTCGTAATACATTGCCTCATCTCTTTTTAACCCCCGACGCAAAAAGAGGGGTGTTATAAGTTTGACGTCAATGTCTGTCCGTCTCTCTCTGTGTGTGTGTCTGTCTGTGACATCGTAGCTCTCAAATGGATGGACCGATTTCGATGCGGTTTTTTTCATTTAAAAGCCAGTTTCCTTGTGGTGGTTCTTAGCTATGTCTGGTTAATATCGGTCTAGCATTGTAAGAGTATTGAAGCTCTTTTCCAAAATTATGTAAGGCATTTTTGGCGTATTATTACTGGATTAAGTGCTTGCGTAGAGGGTTTTTTAATTTTTTATTTTAACTTGTTTCATAAAAAAATATTTTTCAAGTGTCAGAAACTCAAATTTCACTTATTTTGACGATATTGATTTTTTATAGCAATTAATTTTTAAGTTTTTAATTTTTTGTTAAACTAAATAAAAGATCGGATGAGAATGTTTTTTTCTCATTAGATCTTTTATTTACCAACATGGATCTCACCAATGGGCAATCTGAGAATAAAACAAAATTAACAATTGCAATAGTGATCATCAAAACTTGAAAAGAATGTTGCTAGAAACTACAAAAAAAAATTGTAGGTACGCAATAACTTACTTTATTTATTATTGTTTTTTTTATAAATGTGTACTACGTGTAATATGTATGACGTACAAGGTAATTACCTAAACAAATTCTCTCTCTTTAAAATTTCTGGCGACCACATGCAATAAGCCCAACTGTTACATAATAAAACTTTGCACACCTTAAACACGAACCCATCTTTGAAAAAAAATATCGAAACCCGAAAGTTTTTCTTTTAAAAGCCGAAAGAGCCGAGGCTAGATATTAGCAAAAAGTCATTAAAAGTAAGGGCGCTTCATCATAGCGGGCTCAAAGTCGGTATTAAAGCAAGTTGGTACCTTAACTTAGAAAAGTTCATTCATTTAACGGTTGTGTGCTCACGGGCCGCGTTGAATTTCAAATTTTAACGTCTATATTTATATATATTAGTGTTGTGAATTATCTAGTTTTCTTTTTATATTATGTGCTATGTAGTATCTATTTGAAATGACACAATACACTTGTTAATATTAATTGTATAGCGACAATTTGCGGTGGTGGTTTCTACTCATCAAGTGGACCGATGGTTTTTTGCATCAGTTACCACAATTCATAGTAATCGCCTCTTGTTTTCCTGAAATACCAGGATAATTTTAACTACGGTAAGATATTTTTTTTTTATAGTTTCCTTAACATGTTATATGGGGCTAAACTGCCTCGTTGGTCTTGCGGTTGACGTATGCGACTGCCGATCAAGAGGTCTCGGGTTTGAATCCCGGGTCGGGCCAAAAGTGTTATTGAGTTTTTCTGATTATAGAAATACTTAATAACAGCTCGGAGTTTGAAAGTTGGGGTCTGAACCCCCGTGCATCGTAGAGCACGTAAAGCTGTCGGCGCTCCGCCTGATCTCTCCCCGATCGTGTCGGTTAACCGTCCCATCGGATTCTGAGAGTGAGGGAACAGAGAGTGCACCTGTGTTTGTGCACACACTTGTGCACTTTAATATCTCCTGCGTAGTTCTCCTGGTCTCCGTTGAGACAGGCGAAAGTGGCCGTTATCGGCTAGGAGAACATAACATAATAATATATGGGGCTAGTAGGTGGCAGTATAAACACATGACCTTTGAGAGAAACTTTTTCAGCTAGTCAGCAGACTCACTTAACAAGTTGAACAATCCAAAATAGAATGTTAAAATAGCGTTTCCTAAAAGTTGTGTAACCATGCTTTGAAATGAAAAAGTTTTCAAATAAATGTACAAAGCCAAATTTACGCTAATCTCTTTATAAATTGGATTTCATTGGTTAAAACTAACTTTGATACTTTAATAGTAAATGGTAATAACAGTTATTAAGCAGTTTCTTACATTACCATTACTGTAAATAAAACGATTTCCAAAAGTCTTCAAGAAAACAATGAAATTAAAGCAGAAACGTTTAAAAGTAACCTTTACAGTACAATAGCAAAGTTTCTTGAAACTCTTTAATTTAGCCGAATTTTACTTGTAGGGTTTTGGTTTCCGCGCCATCGGCCGCCTTTATCCTATTACTGATTATTAAATCTAACTTTTGATTTGTATTCAGAGGGTTTAAATTTCATTTTGGGCTAAACTTCGCTAATGTTTAAACCTCTGTCGGTATTATTTCGTTATAATTAACATTTTAGTTGAGTTTTGTGGCGATTTTGCTTTTAAGAACTTTACGGTTTATGTTTTGGCGTTAAATGATCATTTCTAAAGTTAAAATGGCTACGATGGAATTAGAGAGTTTATTTTTATTTGGTTTTCTGTTCTGTTACGATTACAACTATGTTGCCTATTGGACGTATTTTCGTTTGTTGCTAAACTTATCTGTCATGTCAAGTCATGCCTGTATGTAGGTATCTTTAATAATTTATTATTGTTTCAATTTTCAGATGATTCAAAAGAGGAGTATGGAGTTTGTTTGCTTCATTTTTGTTGGGGAAGCTTAAAATTGATATCAATAAAATAAATTGCATCTAGTCTGTTTTTAACCCCCGACGCAAAAAAAGAGATGTTATAAGTTTGACGTCGATGTCTGTCTGTGTGTGTTTGTCTGTCTGTGGTTCTTAGTACCAACTAAAAGTTTATCAGAGCACGCATGTTTTTAATAGAAACAACTAAAAATGACTAAAATAAACCCTAAATGTACAAATTATAGGTAATAATTACGTAAGTAATTTAGTCGGCATCTATTTTGACGATGTCTAAGTTTAGTGTCAAGTTTTACTTCACACGTTACACTTTTTAATCGTTGAACACAAGAATAGCAAAAGAAAAATTATGGCTTAAGTAAAGTAATTCAACCATTTTCGGTTAGGCCAAAGTAAATTTTACTTTTCAAGTAATAAACAAGCTTGTGTCTCTGATTAACTTTTATTTGGTACTGATCTAAACACAGAGACAGCTAAGATTTGAGATATCAAAAAATGTACTATAAGCAATTGAAAATAAAGTATATAATCCAACAAGAAATTTTAGTGAATTTTAGTTTAGTGAAGCAACAACAGAATTAGCACCACTGTTAACATTTCATTCTACCCGCATATTCTTTGTGTCAATGTTTGACATCCGTTTAGTTGCACTGTATGTTGAGTTCAGGCAGATAATGTATCTACATTGCAAAATAAATAAACCAGTAAATAGCCAGTATTGGTTTTATATAAAAATTTCGATCTTTTGTTTGAAATTAATAACCTCTGTTTTCGAAACATTTTAAAATGGTACCTACTTGGGTCCCACAGATCCTAATGTCCTTAAGTAGCCTTCCCCATTAAATAGGCTATACAACTCTAACGGAATTATTCAATTTGAGCTGATAGTTCCTGAGACGAGCGCGTTCTACCAAATGGACTCTTCAGCTTAACAATATTAGTTTACATTAAGTATGGAGTAACACATCGTGTGTGCATTTTGTTACGCCAAATAAAGAAGAAAATGGATGCAAGAAGTCTAAAATCGATCACGGTTACGTGCACTGGGGATTTGAGGGGCCTACGTTCAGCAGTGGACTGCATTAGGACGATGATGATGAATGTGAATTGAAAGGTAAACAAACTATAGGTGTTATAGATTCCTCTAGGGTTTCTAAAACTTTCTTCTCGGTGTATAATCGGGATTCCAGCAGTGAAATAGCTAATTTTTTTTTATGGAATAGAGGGTAAACGAGCAGACGTATCACCAGCGTAAGCGATTACAGCCGCCCATGGACACCCGCAACACCAGAGGCGTCACAAGTGCATTGCCGGCCTTTGGGGGATGGGGAGAGGGATATGGGCCTCCGGTATCCTCACTCACTCGGTGAAACACAGCGCAAGTACTATTTCACACCAGTTTTCTGTAAGGCCGTGGTATCACTCCGGTCGAGCCGGCCCATCCATGCCGAAGCGTGGTCCTCCCACGGTAAAGTTATGTCGAATAGTACGTTTATCAACAGTTTATTAGAATTTTCAGCTTCTTCTTGTTCTATGATCTAGTCTAGATTCTTCAAATGTTGAAAAAACTACAGTTTCATAAAACAGCTTGTTGACCGCTGAACATACAAAATAAATAAATAAATATTTCGGACATCTAACACACAACGCCATCTAGTCCCAAGCTAAGCAGAGCTTGTGTTATGGGTACTAGACAACTGATACAAATACATATTTACTTTTTTTTTGTAAATACATACATATTATACATAGAAAACACCCAAACTCCGTAACAAATATTTGTAGATCATACAAACATTTGGTCCGACCCGGGAATCGAACCCGAGACCTCATGATCAGCAGTCGCACACGCCAACCGCGAGACCAACGAGGCAGTTACTATAATACTATATTGTTAGGTGCATCCTTACTCTACCGATAAATTATGCAGTGCGAACCTATAAAAAGTCGGTACTTGTCTATACTTTCACACTTGTTGTTCGAGAAGCGGTCGGTAAGGTGTTTTAATAGGATCGTAAGGCATACGTCAACCATATATCTTGTCGTTTAATGTTATATCGTTGTAAACCTATTGTGTTATCGTTGTAATGTCGATCTGTATGTATTTCGTGAATTGCTTGTACCTAATCATGAATTATAAGATGCGTTTGTTGTGAACTGTTTAGTGTTTTAATTATAAATGAGAACTGAGGTTAGGCTACCTCCAATTTGGTTCTTTTATTTAATTCTCACTCCTAGTTTCTAACAATATATATAATAATGTTGTCTTATTAGCGTTTACTGCGAATTTAGCGACTTTTAATATATCAATTAACATTTTCGGTAGCTATACAAGTGTTTTTACTACTTTTAAAACTTATTTTGAGTCTATATTTATAGTTAATGTCGCATCTATATCTAAACGCCATTATGTAGGTATATTCCATTTTTCTACTGTTAGTCAATTAAGGAGTCCATTATAGGTATAGACCAACTTTAGCGTCCCTAAAAATTAAACCATTTCAACCATGAAATAACATTTGGTAACAATTTGCATAAAAATATCTTATAAAGGTTCCAATGTCACCATAATTTTGAGTGGAAAGTCTGTCTGTCAGCACCCTCAGATAAATCTTGAATAAAATTATCACCCCGACTTTCTGTGTAACTTCATTTTAATAAAAAAATGTTAAAAGTCTCCCTTCCCGTTTGATAAACGCTGTGACGGATTTTTTTAAGCTGTCACGGCAATTCTTTCCAATTCAATTGAATTCTGTTATCTTCTAACTTGGTGTTTGATTTTAATATTGTTATCTAATATGAATTTGATTTTTGTTCCAATGTTCGATCGCATTAATTTAAGTGTTTTTTTTAAAGATCGATTAGTTATATACTACTTCAATAGTTACAGCATGATATGCATCTATTAATCATAAATACGGAATGTCAATGTGCGCGGAAATGTAATCCTTCCTACTAATATTATAAAATGCGAAAGTTTGTAAGGATGTGTGTTTGTTGCACTTTCACGCAAAAAACTACTGAACGGATTTTCATGAGACCTTGCAGTAATATAGCTTAGACATCGGAATAACATAATAAGTTAAAATTTTATTACATATTAATTTAAAAAAATTAATACCGCCATAAACGCAGGCGGGCCCGCTGGCAAAAGCTAGTTTAAAATAATTCTAAATAAATTTAATGAATATTTGTATTATAGCGATTATTTTGATAACGGATTCGAATTTTTCCAATTACAGTTTATAGATATATACTCATATATTTGCAACTCCGCCAACTTATATCTGATTAATTTCTTAATCAGATATAAAGATATTTTTCTGTGAATCTTCACAGAAAAAAATACTTCTTCGCTTTTCTTTTTCTAACATTTCAACTGTATTAATTGTTATAATAAGAAGCCATATGCCGTTACACATGAATTGACTTAGTAGATTTGTACAATATATCGTAGAAATCTAACTTTAACACTAAAACTTATCTCGACTAAGAAATGGCTACAGCCGTTAACATTTGGCGTTAATCCAAAAAATTAATTGGAGACAAGCGTTCGCTCAAGAGCGCTTTAACGCTTAAAAGTGCTCAGGCTCAAGTGCAAGCGTTTTCGTGTTGAGTGTAATTAGTGCAATCAGTGTGAATCACGTTTTAGTCAAGTGAACGCTGTTGTGTTGAGAACTGGCCGTACCTATGGTCTTAACTAAAATATTATAGTTTTTTTTTAACCTATAATGTGTAAATATATTTAAACTAGTGGTGATCCAGTGGTCGTAATTCGATCTTTATTTTTTTGCTTTCTGCTACACCTCCATATAAACTTTGACTGTGCCAAATATCATACTTCTCAGTTTGCTTAATTTTCGTGAACAGGGGTACAAAGTTTTTGCTTCACGTATTGATATTGGTGGTGATACCTGCTATGACATAAAGTATAAATTTGTTTAATGTAGATAGAATAGAAGTAAGTTTGTAACGGAAGGAAACACAAAAAAGTTTATAAAGCAAATGGCTAGGTACTTAACTCGAAAAAGTAACTCAAGATAATAATGTATATGAAATATGCCAAAGCGGCCTACGTTATTCTACGATATTGAATGATTGATTGATTAATGATTTTGAAGAAAATTGAAAAAGAGATAGCAATAATCTCTTTTTCATTTAACGTTATTGAACTTAGTTTTTTAAAATTATTCACCTTGTTGCTATGATATTTGGAATGTTTTCTTTACACTACACAGTCGTGGATATATATATTTATGCTGATATTAAGACTTGTTTCCTTGTCAGTAAAAGAGAAGAGATTTGTTTACTTGTCATACTAATATTATAAACGCGTAAGTATGGATGGATGGATGGATGGATGAATGTTTGTAACTCTTTCACGCAAAAACTACTGAATGGATTTGGATGAAACTTTACAGTAATATAGCTCATACATCAGAATAACTCATAGGCTACTATTTGCCGCGATAACAGACATATACGCGGGCGCAGCCACGCGCAAACACTAGTAGGTTATAATATCTTAAACAATTGAACAAATAATTAATAATATTGATACTCTTGCGATTAAAGAACCATATCTCCTCGGGAGAATGATATATGAGATATATTACGTCTTAGTGGAGATATAAGTGGAAATTCGCTGAAGCTCGAAATCTTGAACTGATAGTAGTGGTATTTTGAACATTTCACAAACTACATACATTCGAGTATTTGAAATTGCTCTTTCACAGACACTTCAAAATGAACAAAATATTTTACATTTCGTGTCAACGTGTATATGGACCGTCACCTTATTGAATGACGATTTTCCATGTTTTTATTTTTATGGAATAGGCGGGCAAACGAGCAGACGTATCGCCTGATGGTAAGTGATCACCGCCGCCCATTGACACCTGCAACACCAGAAGCGTCACAAGTGCGTTGCCGGCCTTTGGGGGATGGGAAAGGGGAGATAGGGGGAGGGGATTGGGGTATGGGCCTCCGGTATCCTTACTCACTCGGTGAAACACAGCGCAAGCACTATTTCACACCGGTTTACACGTAATACTACACTGCAAAGTGAAGTGAAAAGAAAACTTGAAACAAACTGTATACCTTTTACCGTGGGAGAGCCATATACCACGGCCTCACAGAAAACCGGTGTGAAATAGTGCTTGCGCTGTGTTTCACCGAGTGAGTGAGGATACCTGAGGCCTATACTCCAACCCCTCCCCACATCCCTCTCCCCATCCCGCAAAGGCCGGCAACGCACTTGTGACGCCTCTGGTGTTATGGGTGTCCATGGGCGGCGGTAATCGCTTACCATCAGGTGATACGTCAGCTCGTTTGGCCGTGATTCCAGTGTGATATAGTAGGCCGGGTCGATGTCTTAAATGATTTCATCATATGTGTCAATAGAGAAAGGTGTCCTTTCTCTATTCAATTTCTAAAAAAATTGGCAAAATAAAACAAACAACTAACTTTTGTACAAATTTTAAACAAAATATATCAAGTTCTTTGTAAATACAAGGAAAAATAGCCAAGCGCCTGCATTGAGTCAAGTAGGTATGCACAGTGGTGCCGTGTTTGATGTTATGAACTAAATCAGATTGTCTCTTCTTATTTCATGTTTTTAAAAAGGAACTAAATAATTCTGAATTGTAATTGATATTGTTTGAATTAAATGAACTCACGTTATTTCTGGACAGAATATATCTAACTTGACGCTTGAGAGGTAGATATCGCTTGAATAAATATATTCTACAGAGTTAGAATAGTGTAAAGCGCTCCGTAAAGCGCTTAATAGTATGAATTTTACACAAGACTTTAAAAAAAAGTACTGGAAAAAGGGAAGCCAGACAGACTGGCGCCGTAACGCGTTACGTAACGAAGCGGTTTACCCTCTCATAAGAAGTTATCACTTCAAAATCTCAGTTTGTGTTTAATATTTCATCAAATACCTCTCCGTTTTTCTTTTAAAGAAGAAACCCATTGCAGTGACCTCAAATCTTCTGTTCCTTTATAAAACTCTTTTTTGGCACATCAATTCAGAGTTCTGATCTAGTACAGTACCATCCTCAACATTTCAGCACTGTTGATGAAAATAAAGACAATCTAAAAGGTGTGAGACAGCAACCGTCGAACTGTATCGAAGACAGATTTAAAGTTTTTGACTCGTATGGCTGGAAACAAGAGATCTAACACTCCTCTTTGATACTTAGTCCTCTTGACAGTAGGAAGAACTTTGACAGTTGACTCTGGTTCTTCTGTCGTGGTCGTAGTTGTGAGCGGGATGGTAATCACTGCAGTACGGTTCTGATTCGAAGTAGAGTTCATTCTTTGTCTTGAAGAGAGTGATGTTAATGATGTAGCTATAACACTTTTGACGGGACTGAATTCTACAAATTCTGCTGGCACGTTTTTGATCTGAAATGGTTCGTCGTCTAATAAATTACTCATGGTTGAGTCGTCTGTTAATAGAGCAAGATTATTCGCGTAGATGTCTTGAAAATTTAAAGTTGGTGGTGCATAATAGGTAAAAGTATGTGGATCTTCAGAGGAGTCTGCATTGATGTTAGTCTGTGGAGAAAAATAATTCACTGAAATGATTTTCATACTATTTCAAGAATAGGTCATGCATGATATATTATGTCATAGTAAGAAATAAATAAGACATAAGAAATTTAAGTGATTCAATACATAAATACCGTACCACCAGAACCATACCTTGGTGGTCAATAGAGTACAATTACAGTCGCCAAAAGAGGGAGACCCAATGATGCAGAAGCATCACTAGTCCGCCATAGTATGGGTCACTATGCTGATTTGTTGTATTGTCTGCATTCGCTATAAATATGGTGAGCACCACTTTTAGATGCTACTTATGCTTTCTATCAGGCAGAGTGGAGTCACCTTGGCAGACCCATACATTTAAAAAACCGAGGGTACTTAATAAAACGTACAAAAGAAGATGGTGAACAAGTCGGCTTATTGTATTATTATTTTACGTTGTTAAATTGCAATTAGGGCAGAAATAGCGCAAGCTTGGTGTATTAAAGAACACTTCAGGTTTCAATCCGAAAAAAAATCAGAATGATGACTTACTGAAATACTTTCGGTATCACCTAAATAAGGTTCAACACTATTGATTTCTACTAGAATACGATGTAAAGAATAATCCGTAAATAAGAGAATCCTAAGAAAAAGAGATCAAGGTATGTCTTTTTAGAGTGAGACAGAGAGAGCGAGAGAGAGAAAAAAATGATATTAAAAAATAAAATAAATATTCGAATTTTAACGTCTATTAGTAGGGCTGTAAAGATTGCTACCGTGGGAGAGCCACGCTTCGGCATGAATGGGCCGGCTCGACCGGAGTGATACCACGGCCTCACAGAAAACCGGTGTAAAACAGCGCTTGCGCTGTGTTTCACCGAGTGAGTGAGGATACCGGAGGACCACACCCCAAATTGTTTGTTGTTGTTTTATGTGTTGTTCTGAGTTTGGGTGTTAATTGTGCCCGTTTCAGGTATGTCTGTAAAGTCCCCCGCGACACAGGATGTTTATTCCTAATGCGGGAGTTGTCTTTTTTTATAAATAAAAAATATAAAAAAACTTACAAAAATGAATAACACAGCCACCACTACACCACTTTGATACATGTTGACACTTGAATTCTCAACCTACAACTAATGCCATTCCATTGTCTTCATTGACGACCGGTCAGATTGCGATATCATCAATTATTTTTCAACCACACTGTAGTGTTTGCACTAATTTTATAATCAACATCATTGTTAATAAAGAATAATGTTATTATTATCTGATATTTAAAGAATGAGAAATCTTCAGATGTTCCGCGTGTATAGTGAATTGGATTGTCGAATATATACATATATGTTTAAATGTCAACCTTTTTGGAATCAAAAACATACATAGTCCTCGCAAGTCACATACAACACACAACATTCCTTTTACAGACAGCATATTTAAATTATAGTCGAAAATAGGCACGTTTAGTACTAACCTGCATTTAAAGTTGAGTCAGTTCTGATGAAAATTCTGATAATTTGGTCGAATTGGTTGAAAGTTCCTCAATTGCTGAGGAGAGTTAGTTGCTTTCAAAAAGTCACGATACGATCCTCAGCAATGAAGTAGTGACCATAAACAAATATGAAAGAAATATAAGGTTAAAAAATTAATTAAAGATGCAAGAAATTTGATTCGTATTATATCTCAAAACCGGATAGTTGCGGAACTTGATCGATGAGTCACTATCTTCTTAACGCGAATGGACTACTGTCAAGTTGTGAATTAAGCAGTACTACAGGCTGGTATTGTATTCTATAATTATCTTTTTCAAAAATTTGTTTAGTTGAATTTTTTTTTAAAGACAAGTTCCTTAATAGGAATATACATCCTGTGCCGCCGGGGACTTTACAAACAAACGTGAAACGGACACAAAGAACACCCAGACTCAGAACAACAATTTGTGGATCACACAACTCTTGGCGTAGTAGGAAGTGGCGTGGCGACCGCTTAAACCACTAGGCCAAATATGCAGTCAAACAAAAATCTCATAAACTATAGCCAAAACAACATAAGTGTTTTGCTTATAAAATTCATCCTAACCATTTCTGATCACGAAATTTATGTGAAAAGTGAGACGAAATCACGTCACACCGAATATAAAAGGAAGGCTATGGCAACTCACTGCGTACACGCTGCGAGTCGCCGTCATATCTAGGACTATCAAGGAAGTGTCCATTATAAACAGCGCTACGATTATTAGAAAAAAAAACAGTCATATGTAACGTACATTTTGTGACCTCGAAAGGAATATATTATTATATATCTTTAAAGATCCCGTTTATTTGGATTTATAAATTTACAGATTATTATAGATATTACACATAGCTGGTGTCGAGTGACAATAACGGAGTCGTGAACTACCTGTTACTCAAACGTTATGAAGTACGAAAAAAAAAACAAAAAAAAAACTTTGGTACTACAACAAATTAATGAACTCAATTCAACAGTATTTAAAGTAATCAATTATTTTACGTACATTAATTTCATTTTCTCAGCGAATCATACCAACCCACAACGTACGGTATCCGTTTCAGTCTGTATTGTATTTTTTAAAAGTATCGCAGAGTTGATGCACTTGCAACATGATAAACTAAAATTAACAATTTTCTTCATTTCTTTATTTATCAAGTTGAAGTTAAAACAACCTTACGAGAAATATAATCAAAAATTAATCGATTCATCAATGACGATGTTCATTTTTAATAAAGTCCGATCTGATAGCAAACAAAATGACAATCAAATTGAGTATTCCTCATTTTATCGAAGTCGGTTAGTGATGTGATATTTAAAATATTCACTAACATGTGGTGACGTAACGTACCGCCCGTCCATTGGAAATCAACACAGACATGGTGTATCTCGTAAGGATGCTTATGATGCGGTGTTGCAGTTTATTTAATTTCCTCAAAGGCATTACGTGGAAAAAGCATGTTTTCAAGTGCCTCCTTATTTCTCGAGCGCGCTACCGCAGCCTTTCTCAACCAGCCCTTTCATGTTGGAAATATATTTTCGACTGACGCTCCTTTTGATGGTGAAAAGTGGTTTTAGAAATGTAATAATAAGATTTATGGCTCATATATTTAATAAAAAAATATGTTTAATTTAAAAGAATGAATTTCTTACAATATGACACCGAAGAGTTTTTCTTTTTAAATTTATATGTATACTTACTTATTACTTACTTGTGCGCTGACTTATTTGGGAATAAATGGTGGTTAATCTTCTATAATATAAAAGAGAAAGGTGACTGACTGACTGACTGACTGACAGAGATCAACGCACAGCCCAAACCGCTGAAGCTAGAATCCTGAAATTTTGCACGTAGGTTCTTTATATAACGTAAGTGAGCACTAAGAAAGGAATTTTTGAAATTCCACCCCTAAGGGGGTAAATCAGGGGATGAAAGTCTGCGTGAGCGAAGCCGCGTGTAAAAGCTAGTGGTATATAATGTTATGGTGGTACTAGGGACCAGCTAACTATCTTTGGCCCGTTGCGATTCCAGAACCTTTGCAGAGTATTGATTCCCTAACAGTTAAATAATAGAAGATAACAATTTGTGCACAGAACTTCAAATCATACAAACTGGTTTATATTAGGGCAGGAAAGGAAACAGTCAGTCTTGTATAAGTTGCTGAGTACTGTTACCACATAATGGATTTTCATGCTAAAATATAGTAATATTTATTCTAATTAAGGTAAAATGGATTTTGTAGTCGTAAAAGTCAAATTGCCTTGCTTTAAATATTTTTGTTCTTCTTAGCCGCGTTTTTCAAGTACTTTTTAGATCGTGTCTGACTTGATATGTTTTCAGCTTGTTCGACAGTGGTCGTGATGGGATGGACACCCAAGATTCGTTCTTTATTTACTAATTGTCTTTTTCCTTTTCATTTTCAGTATAGTTCAATGTTATAATACATAAATTGTCTCTAAAGATTATTTTACACCGTTTTATTCACAAGTACATTTCACCTGACTCCTTAGAGACACCGGGAAACACTGAATATTCTTCCAGTAGCTATATATAAGAGCCGTTTGTGCAGGATTACGTTGACAAATTGTGTAAGCGAATGCGATTTGTTTGTCTCATGTCTACTTCCTTATAGGATGGGATTTTGCAATAATTCGTGTTGCCAACTTCGTGGGAAGATTTTTAAATTCTTTAATCTTTTTTTTTAACACACAAATCCATCTAGTCCAAAGCTAAGCAGAGCTTGTGTTATGGATACTAGCCAACTGATATAAATACATATATACTTTTATTTTTGTAAAACCCGAGACCCCAAGCACAACAGTCGCATACGCTACCAATGCGTCACAGAGGCAGTCAACAACAACATAGCAGTTACATAATGTCACATCAAACAGAGCAAATAAAAGAAGTAGATGACCGAGCGTATATTATGACAAGTACCTCGATGACCGAGCGTCGCTCGGTATTTTTTTTTATAAATGGGTTTTTTGGCAACATTGGGACTTTCCAAACGCCACCTTTTTGTTATTTTTCTTCCAATAAAAAAAAAAGTTAAGTGGCGCCCTCCCTGGTACGCCTTGATACTGTTTATTCTGCACCTTATTCCAGTATAGTTTAATCTAGTGCGCTCGAGTTGCGATAGATGGCGCTAGATGTATATCGATTTTATATATTTGATTGTTAAAAGCACGAATAAAACGACATTTTCTAAAAATGAATCCTAGCTAGATCGATTTATCGCCCCCGAAACCCCTGCATACAAAATTTTATGAAAATCGTTGGAGCCGTTTCCGAGATTCAGATTATATATATATATGTGGGACTAATCCCGCCCACACGCCCACCACTGTAACTCCTGTATACCAGGATCAACAGCGGTGACCCACGAAAACACCGAGTTATGACACTCGGGAAGTCCCAGGAAAAATTTAACTGTCTTGGAACCCGCAACGAAATTAATCAGAAGAAAACTGGAGGAGTTGGAAATATAATAAGTCCACTTCCCTCCTTAGCAAAGCGGGAGACAAAATGGAGTCAAAATAGGCAGACGCCTTTTTAGAACCGGGAAGCACCACGGATAAAAATATTATGGGTCCTAAGTGAGCTATATTTGATTTCTATAGTATGTTTGGCAGAATCGTTTAAACGCACGGAAATTCACCGCAGTTGACACAAGTTCCCCATAATATCCCCAAGACGTCATTTGTAAGCTATTTAGCATCATGTTACGTTCATTGTACCAAAGACTACATTCCCAGAGGATATGATGAGCCGACTGTTCACAGCTAGAATCAGGTGTTGAGCATTGACACAATGGTGAATCGACTAATTTAAATGAGTATAGTTTGCTCTTAAAGTTACCGTGGCCTGTAAGAAATGGAGCGACACAGTGATCTACCTCGAGCCATGTCCTTGACAACCTTTCGCGAACAGATGGAAAGAACTGGTAGAGGTGGCGCCCCTTAGATGATTCGTCCCATCGTTGCTGCCATTCATCCAAGAGGTCGTTATAGACATTGGATTTTTGTTGAAACAATCTTATGATTTTACCGCGGTCTCGTATGCCCAAAAAATCGCATTCCATGTTTTGTAGTGTGGAATAGTACATGGCTGCACGTCTTTGCACCTCGAGATCGACCGGAAGAACACCTGCCAACACCGGTAAAGCCTCAGTGCTAACCGTCCTATATGCCTTGCACAAGAAAATCAATGCAGGTCGTTGGCCTTGTAACAGTTTGCGACGGACAGCACCTACAGTCGCCCTATCTGCCCATACAGGAGCACCATAGCAAATAGAACCCAAATAAGTAGCTCCATATATGATCTTTAGTGTATTATATTATTATACAAGAATTGCTCGTTTAATGGTATTAGATAGATATGAACGAAGGACCTTATTCATCCTATAAGTGCCGTAAGAGCCGACTAAGTAGGCAAACAAGCAAGCAAGGGCAGCACAAAATTACTGCAAAAGGAAGAAAAACTTTACACAAACCATATACCAATCCGTCTAGCCAGGGTGGTATACTCGTAGTAGGCCAAAATCACCTTCCTAAGGAGAGGCTTAAGTCCAGCTGAGGGTTATGATGATGAAGAAACAGTTATTTTCATGATCAATTTTATAGCTATTATTGTAGCATGTGTGTGTGTGTCTGTGGGGAGTGAGTGAGGATACCGGAGGCCCATATTCCAACCCCTCCCCCTATCTAACCTCCCCAACCCCCAAAGGCCGGCAACGCACTTGTTACGCCTCTGATGTTGCAGGTGTCCATGGGCGTAATCGCTTACCATCAGGCGATGCGTCTGCTCGTTTGCCCGCCAATTCCATAAAAAAGCATGACTTAAGTATATTCGCTAGCCTTATGCTTTTTTAACTATTTTTTTAAGATTATGAAATAGTTAATCTCAAACTGTAAAGTTTTAAATATTTGTACGAATGAACTAAGATCACGTACCAGCGGCACGTTCTTATATAGACTCGGACTGGGTATAGAGACTGTCTTGCTGCTTCTATATTTTCATTTTATTGTGCAATTCTTATGTGTTCAAAAATAAAGTAAAGCTATGGTAATATAATAAGGGTTGATTTAAATATTTGTGTGTATCATGGGGATCGAAGCCGAGACCTCTAGAACAGCAGTCGCATACGCTACCACTGCTCCACCGAGGCAGTCAAAAAGTTATTAAGGTGAATATTTGTGATTATGTGGGTTTGTTACTTGTTCATGCTCAAATGGCTCAACCGATTTCGTTAAAATTTGGTATGGAAGTAGCTAACACCAAGGATTACCTTAATAATTAATAAAAGTTGTGCTATTTGATATATTTCAATGGGTCTGATAAACTGCGGGTAACATGGTGAAAATAGTTTATTGATACACAAGATCAAAAAAAAAGCTATAGATTGGTCTACCAATTACAAGTAAATGTGCGGAAGTTTTCGTATTTCCTGATATATTTCATTTTCCTATTTTCCCATAAACAATTTAGTTCTAACAAAACAATATTTTGTGTTCCTTTCGGTTCGTTGTTTAGATATATCAAAACTCGTATCTAGGCTGAAGATATCAAAAGTTGTATTTATTGAAATAACTAGGTCGGACCATAAACTAAATACGTAAATTGTAGAAATAATCTTCGGAGTACAGTCTCGCTCCTTGGCACGTGAATAATGCGGTTGCCAATAGACAGATGGATAAGCTAACACCGACATAGACTCCCTGGCGCCACACTCTAAGAGCCTCACGAAGTGTCCGTGTAGGTAACTAGTAACTAAACTAAAGCCAACATGTTGGGAGAATTGTCAGGTTCCACTATAATAAAATAAAAATGACTGCACGGATGATGTAGTGGATTTCCTACTGCGCTGTGGTGTGTGGCATGATGTACTTAGTACTGTGGGTTCGATTTCTTCTTAGGACAATACCTTATGTGATCAACAATAGCAAAGTGTGAAGTAGGTAATCCCGAGCAACAAGTTGTTCTGGGTTTAGATGTTCTATGTGTCTATTTCATATAATACGTTTGTACTTTTCGTTTATAATATTATATATAAGTGTGTTCAAAAGCAAAGTATGTATCAGCTTTTGCAAATAAAAAATACTTTAATCATTGTAATTTTTATTGAAATGGAATACGAAACTCTTTTACGTAATAAAACTACTATTTGTTTCGGCTTAAAGAGACATAATGTATTAATATAATAGTAATGCTCAAACATAAAGTAAATTTTAAAATGTTGGCAGTGTTTAAACTCCGTGTGTCACCCATTGAATGGTCATACACAACTTCGCGGTACTGCGTATGTAATCTATGCCGGTAAGACACCTTTGTTCCAAGCGCATGCACGCCGATTCATAGCCAATACAATGGGCCCAATGCATCAGCCTGATAGCTTGTGGCCTAATCCTTGCTCTCCAATATATTACACACGCCATCGGACTCCAGATAGTATACATTGAATGGAAAACAGCAGTACAAAAGTATTTTGTGAATTTCTCTAACATCTTAACGATCAATCTAATCAAGGCTTGAAAATATATTGAGACTTCAGAACAGTAGCTTTGTTAAGAAAACGTATAAATACTTTTCGAAGAAAATGTTAAAAATCAGCTTCAAACTAATCTAATTGGAAAACTAGAAATGTTTTGAAAATCTATAGCCTATCACCGAGAATATTATTCGTAATCTATTGACACATCATTCAATAAAAACCATTACCCTTTTGACTTTACCGTGGTCAGGTAACTTAAGTGAGTGCAAGCCTCAATATAACAGGTAACATTATAATATCAATAGATATGTACCTTCTAGTCTGATTGAAGTCGGTGCCAAGCTCGATGCACAGTAGAATTCATCTACGAAAATAATCGAAACTAAAGCAAAGTGAACCTTCTGCTCTCTTAGCTTGAATATCAAACGGCGTTAGTTCGACATAATCAATCAGGTCGGGTGCTGCTTGTCTCGAAGGATTGAAGCAAAACACGTGCACAAGATGTCGAATAATCCAGATGCTGTAGCCATAAGTTAGCTTGAGAAGCCATTTAATCTTGTACGTTTCCAGTAGATCAATCCCTATGACTGTGTTTTATAGTACTAATATGTAAGGTTTAAGTTGGCGTGTATTAAAAGGGTTAAGTTTTAAATACATATAATACTAGCTGACAAACGCAACTTTATATGCTACACTTTTCAATCATGCTCGGCTCCTATTGCTCTAAGCGTGATGTTAACTATCGTATCTTGGGCACGCCAGCAAAACACACATTTAAAAAATGTTAACAAAATAAAAACCGAGTTTAAGGTTCGACTCGATTTCTCTTGGATGCCATCATCAGATCTTAGTGTCCTTATCATGGTACCACAGTTGGAATATCTCTTTTCCATTAAAAAAATAATCATCAAAATCGGTCCATAAACGGCGAAGCTATCCGCGAACACACATAAAAAAAAATAAAAATAATATACGGTCGAATTGAGAACCTCCTCCTTTTTTGAAGTCGGTTAAAAATAGTGCAAATAGGTTGGATAGTTTTGGAGTTCACCGTGAGCAACAACGTTACACGAGAATAAACGTTATAAAACTCTCAAATAAAAGTGAACTAGCTGACCCAAGCAACCTCGTTTGCGTCCAAACTACCATCCCCCGTTTTAACCCCAAAAGGGGGTTGATTTCTAAAGATAAATTATTAGTACACCTCCACACCGTCTATCGTTTCGAGCTCAAACGCTCGACGAGTAAACATCTCCTGAGGATGCCCCGTGGAGGGGCGAAACACGTGTCGAGTATAGATTTGGTTGCATGGCATGCTAATTATTTCTCACTTGTTTTGTATGTGTACATATGCATGATACGCATGTGAGTATGCATGACGGTGGGATTTGTGCCTGCTGTCAGACCTGGATATTTGTCTCGCGGAATTAAAGCTAAATATATTTCATAGCATTTAATGACACTTAATTGTATAAAAAACCGTGACATTTACTTGACTTAGTCCGTAAATGACACTTACATACTACCAGCGCAAGCTGAGAAAAAAAAAATCAGCAAAATAATAATCACAGAGTACATTGTTAATATAGAAAAATAATAATGATGATAATGATAATAATGATGATGGTGATAATAATAATGATAAGCAACACTGAAAGCACAACATGGAATTTTGCACACATATTTTTCAATAATTAATTTTCTCTATTTATAACATTTTGGAGTAATAGAAAGCAACCAAAACAAGTTTTTATATACCTATATACAAAATGGATTATTTGCATCGAAGCAGGATTAAATCATAAAAAAGGCGTTTTACAAGAAAAATATTATTGTGTAAGACTTGACGTTTTGAACGTCATGTCACAACAATTTACAATATTAAGAAATTCCGAATATGCAGGACTTAGAGCACAGTTATCACCCCCGGACTCGTCGCCCCGCTCCGCCATACCACCCACGGAAGCAATAGTTGAAGTTTCAGCTGTTGAAGTGGCGTCGAGCTCATCTTCCGGCGACGAGTTTTTCTCTCCGCCAACGTCGCCAACACCTGTACGTCGGCAGGGGAGAGGCCGGCCACCGACCAGCTTGGGATCCCGAGGACCACTGACCTCGAACAGGGCCTCCGCTGCCGGTGGTGATGTGCGCCGCATGAAGTGGACACATTCTATAAATGAGAATGTCATGCGGGCATATTTTCGGGCTACAGAGCTGGGAACGAACCTTACAGCGTACCGTGTCCGACTAGTCTCTCTGTTTCAGGAGCTTGAGCCAGCCGTTAACGTATCCGCACAACGATTGTCGGATCAAGTACGAGCTATACAGCGCTGTCACCTGCTGGATGATGCCGTACTTGAGAGGATACGCTCGGACGTACGGAATACTTTGACTGTTCCTTCTTCGTCACATGCTGTACATGTGGTAGCTAATACGCAACAATTACCATACAATGAAGATGTTGATGAACAAGTTGAGAGTGAAATTATGTCCGTAAGTACCCAATGTAATGATAGGATAAGGAGTGCTTTGGAGGATGCGATTCAGGAGTACCGGTATGTTAACTTTAATAACAGACCCCGGTTGCCCCGTTTGCCCATACATAGACGCAATTTAGCATTGGTGGGTGCCCTGAATTCGTTATTACCGGATTATTTTGGTAATAGCGAATATCTTAGTGATACACATTCTATGTTGTACTGTGCGGCTATGGCAGTTTGTCGAGTAGCTGGTGTTAAATTTGTTGAACAAAGCACTACTCGATCCAAAAATGCTGTGCCAGCTTGGCAGTACAGAATAGAACGTCGTATTGCTGAGACCAGGACACTCATCGGTAAATTAATTGCATTTAAATTAGGTAATACGCGGCCAAGAGTAATGCGCTTTGTGAAACAGGCATTCTTGGGGACTACCATCAGTCCTCAACAGTACATGTCGAGTGTCACGGAGCGCATTGACTTCTTGAAGCAGAAAGTTTATGCATGGGCAAATAGGATAAGACGGTACAAAAAACGAGGAGACCGTTTCAATCAGAATCGTATTTTCCAAAGAAATGAGAAGTGGGTGTATCGAAAATGGGAGGCACCGAATCCATGTGAGCGTGATGGGCACTTGCCAGATGAAAATGCCACAAATACATTTTGGCGTAACATTTGGTCGGTGTCTATCACTCACACAGATGGTGATTGGATGCGGGATGTCAAACGCTCATGTGAGTCTATAACATCTATGGAACCAGTTGTCATTGATGAAGATGATGTAAGTTGTGCAGTCCGTTCATTGCCGAATTGGAAATCACCTGGTCTGCACAACTTTTGGCTTAAATGGTTCCGAAGCTCACATGCGTGTCTGGCATCTCAATTCTAGGCATTATTGGATTCGGGGTCATTACCACAATTTTTAACCACTGGTATAACCCACTTACTCTATAAATCTGGTAGTGCCATGGATCCCAAAATTTTTAGACCCATTACATGTGTACCAACCATGTATAAACTTCTGACATATATTCTGAGAGTAAAAATTTCTACACATATTAATAATAATTTGATAATTTCCGTTTCTCAGAATGGATGTAGAAGTGGATCCCGTGGCACTAAAGAGCTCCTTATCATAGACATGACCATTAGCCAACAAGTACGTCGTAATCGTAAGAGTCTGGCGACATGTTGGATAGATTACAAGAAGGCCTATGACTCGGTTTTGAAGGTGCTGGAGTTGTATAAAATTTATACAACTCTGTGCACTTTCTTAAAGTCGTGTATGGGGCAGTGGAGAACAGTACTTCGCTATCCTGGATGTCGGCAGACTGCGGTAAACGACGTACTTATAAATATTGAGCGGGGCATCTTTCAAGGTGACAGTCTGAGTCCCTTGTGGTTTTGCCTGGCTTTGAATCCTCTAAGTACTCTATTAGAGGGTTCAGGGTTAGGCTATAGGTTGCAGAAAGATGATCGAGTTATATCTCACCTTTTTTATATGGATGATTTGAAACTATTTGCCCCCACTAAATTACAATTGACAGCGTTACTAAGTGTTACGGAAAACTTCAGTAATTCTATCAAAATGGAGTTTGGTGTGGATAAGTGTGCAGTCATGTATGTAAAGAAAGATGTGATTGCGGAATCTGAAGGTATTGAGCTTTCAGATTCCACAAGACTCAGATCTCTGTCTGCAACCGAAACCTACAAGTATCTAGGTTTTTCACAGTCCTTAGGAATACCAGAATCTGACATGAAACAGTCGTTGCGGGAACGCTTCTTTAGCCGCCTGAAAAAAGTACTTAAAAGTCTTTTATCAGGCGGTAACAGGGTGCGAGCCAACAATGGTTGGGTCATGCCGGTTCTGATATATTCCTTTGGTATACTAAGATGGACTCAGACCGAATTAGATGCCCTAGACAGGAGAGTCCGTACATTGCAGACTGCATTCTGAATGCATCACCCACGTTCATCGGTTATGAGGTTGTATATCCCGCGAAAGTACGGGGGTCGTGGTCTATTAAATATCAAGACCCTACACAATCGCGAGATATACAATCTTAGAGAATATTTTCTTCATACTGATGTGGGAATGCATCGCAGTGTAGTTGCAGTGGATACCGGACTCACTACGCTCGCTTTGGCTACAGAGAATTGGCGCAAACCTGTAGTACTTAGTACTGATGATCGCAGGGAGGTATGGAAGGGCAAAGAACTTAATGGTCGATTTTATCGGGCCTTAAATGGGCCTGATATAGATTTTAAAGCATCTACGTTCTGGCTACAGTATGGTGATCTGTTCGGAGAAACCGAAGGTTTTGTCTGTGCGATTATGGATGAAGTTATCATGACGAATAACTATCGGAAGTATATCCTGAAGGATGGTACGGTCGACATCTGTCGGGCATGTCACCGTCCTGGAAAATCTATCAGGCATATTATTTCTGGTTGTTCTCGTTTTGCTAACGGCGAGTATTTGCATAGGCACAACCATGTAGCCAGGATCGTACATCAACAACTTGCCCTGAAATACAAACTTGTGAGTTCAGAGGTGCCATATTACAGGTATGTGCCCGACCCAGTTCTCGAGAATGGTCGTGCTACGTTATATTGGGATCGATCTATTATCACGGACAGGACTATTGTTGCCAATAAGCCTGATATTGTGGTGATAGATCGATTAAAGCGCCGCGCAATGATTGTCGATATCGCCGTTCCTCATGACGAGAATCTCGTGAAAGTCAAAAAAGAAAAACAAATAAAATATTTGCATTTATCTCACGAGATTGTCGATATGTGGAATGTGGATTCGGTGATCATTGTTCCGATAGTCGTATCTGCTCACAGATTGATAGCCAAGAGCCTCGACCAACATCTTAAGAGGCTCACGTTGGAGGGCTGGATCAAGGGTCCGATGCAGAAGGCAGTCCTTCTTGACACGGCTCGTATTGTGAGGAGGTTCCTGTCTCTGGAGCCCTAACCACTGGTTTCTTGGTCAGGGACCAGGTACCCGAAGTCGGTGGTCTACTATTTTTATATTTTTAAATGTATTTGTTTCTATATGTATATTTAAAAATGTAAATAATATGTATATATAAATGTAATAAAGAGAATAATAATAATATAAATGGTAGTCTGACAAAGTAGAATTTTTTTTCTAATCAACAACAACATTACATCAACAGACTTAAACAGTCTTTTAACAGTTCTGGAATACTATAGCACAGTGCCTAGACGGGTTGGTATAGCTATAGGGTTTGTTTCAAGATTTTCTTCTATTTGCAGTGATGTTGTTCTACGTAGTTTGCTTCCTAAGTCGCTTCTTATGACACCCATGGAATGAATAGGGGTAGTGATACTCCGTATTCTTAATCATAAATTACATATTATTTTATGCTGAAGAGGACAACTGATCGGACTCGTGCTTAACAGTAATAACGGGTACTTCGGAAATCTCAATCTAACTGCCTCGTTGGTCTTGCGGTTGACGTTTGCGACTGCCGATCAAGACATGCCGATTTGGTAGGTAGTAGAGCCACGCTGATTTCAGCACGGTTGGGCCGGCTCGACCAGGGCGGTACTACCCTCGCACAGAAAATCAACGTAAAATGACAGCGATCGTGCTGTCGTGTTTCGTTGGTGAGTGCGAGACCGGAGGTCCAAATAGTCTAGTCAACAAGTTCCATACTTGTTGACTAGACTAAAAGATGCAGAAGCATCACTAGGCCGCCATGGTGTGGGTCGCCATACTGCATTGTCTGCATTCGCAATGAGTATGGTGACCACCACTCTTGGATTCTGCTTATGCTTTCCATCAGGCAGAGTAGAGTCATTATGGCAGGCCATACATAAAAAAAAAAAAAAAAAAAAAAAAAAAAAAAAAAAAAAAAAAAAGGGGTCTCGGGTGCGAATCCCGGGTCGGGCCAAAAGTATTAATGAGTTTTTCTGATTATAGAAGTACTTAATAACAGCTCGGAGTTGGAAGTTGAGGTTTGAACCCCCGTGCCTCGGAAAGCACGTAAAGCTGTCGGTACTGCGCCAGATCTCTCCCCGATCGTGTCGGTTAACCGTCCCAACGGATTATGAGAGAGAGGGAACATAGGGTGCACCTGTGCGCAAGCACACACTTGTGCACTATAATATCTCCTGCATAGTTGGCTCGTCTCCGTTGAGACTGGCCGCCGTGGCCGTTATCGGTTAGGAGAACATTATTATAATCTCAGTCCCTCGCTAAAAAGTATCGAAAGACCTGCTTGATATCATTTTTGTGAAGCCTCAGAACGGCTCTCATGTGGGGGATATAGTTCTAGTCCTTATAATTGATTCGTTAAGCATGTCGTAATTTCATTTTCATAATAAAACTACACATACAGAGAATTTAACCAATTCTTTAACAGATCTTTAAATCATATTAATTACTGTTAAAAGTAATTAACGCTTTCGCGACATTCGTTAAAAACTAGTCTCGCAGCCAACGTATGGATGGTGCTATGCATATAAAGAACCATCCAGATTATTTTGAAAGTATTTTTGATTTCTTCATGTCGACTTTTTTAAGTAACAATACAAAGTTTTTGTTTAGTAAAAGATTACAAACTCTTCGCTTTCGTATATTATACAAAAAACAAATTGTCATTTATTTAAACATATATATAACTTCTATTTCCTCTCATTTTCTTGATTTTATTTCATCACGATTTCAAATATTTCTTATGAATGCAATAAGTTAGTCAGTGACGAGCGTTCATTCTGTCTCCATCTCCACCCTTGCAAGAACATAAAACGAAACACGCTTCCGCGACTTTCGTCACAACCACTAAAACTAAAAATCAGTATAGTATAACTTTTACCGCTAAACCTCAAGTATATGTATATTGTAAAGTATAAAATACTTTATATTTTTTCAAAGTTGAATATTAATTTTCATTCCGTACACCAACCTGAAGTTCACAATAATCACAGTATAAGCACAAATAAATTATGTAATAATAGTTTTCTGAAACCATTCTATCTCAGATGGGCAACTCAATATTCGTCACGCATCCTATTGCTTTAATGCAATTTAGTTTGTACCGCAGTGTCCCAATTCTGACAAGAATACTTATTTGCTTATTGAGTTCTATGACCATTTAAATTAAAGTAGTGATGTCGTTAAGTACTATTGTTTAGATGTTTGAAAGATTAAATATATATATTAATAAAGCCTTTTATTGCGAGTTTCTACAATTTAAATAGCCAACATTGTATCTAACTTTATACTTGGAAAACTAAAAAAAAAAAATTATATCCATGCAGCATTTATACGTAACTATAACTAATTTATAAATAATAGGTCTTTACCTATGAAATTGCCGTTTTGTATGCAATAAGTGAAAGTACTTATTTTTTCAAACTTTTTTATTTCTGTTATTCGAAGTAATCACCCATGCAATCGACGCATCTTTGCCAACGCATTGGCGGTTTATTGATGCCCTTCTTGTAAAAATCAGCTGAACGGGAGGCAACAAACTCTTCAAAGGCATTTTGTACTGCCTCTCGGGAATTGAAATTTTTACCCAGTAAAAAGTTGTCTAAATATTGGAAAAAGTAATAGTCGATAGGTGCAAGGTCTGGTGAGTATGGCGGATGAGGGAGAGCTTCCAACCCCAGCTCTTGCAGCTTGGAGACTTTCTGTTGCGCAGTATTGGGTCGCGCGTTGTCGTGAAGCAGCTGCAAGAGCTGGGGTTGGAAGCTCTCCCTCGTCCGCCATACTCACCAGACCTTGCACCCACCGACTATTACTTTTTCCAAAATTTAGACAACTTTTTAGTGGGTAAAAAATTCAATTCCCGAGAGGCAGTACAAAATGCCTTTGAAGAGTTTGTTGCCTCCCTTCCAGCTGATTTTTACAAGAAGGGCATCAATAAACTGTCAATGCGTTGGTAAAGATGCGTGGATTGCATGGGTGATTACTTCGAATAACAGAAATAAAAAAGTTTGAAAAAATAAGTACTTTCACTTATTGCATACAAAATGGCAATTTCATAGGTAAAGACCTATAATATTTTTTTTTTTATTGGATCCCCTCTCAGGTAAAGACCTCCTCCAAAGCCTACCACTTCTCTCGGTCTTGGGCTACATGTTTAAAAGATTAACCAACTTATAATAAGTTCGTATGTATTATATTTATGAATAAGAACAGAACTCTTAAAAGCAACTACTGCTAATTTGCCCGTTTTGTTTTTAAATTGTGTTAAATGGGATGCGGTCTATTCACTATCTTGAGTGGCATAGACCCGATCTTCACCTAGGGTCTTCACATGGGTAAAGTATGGGGACTATATAGGGTCTCGTGTATGGGGGGGACAGGGTGTCATGTACCTTCAACACAAAGGGAGGATCCTCCGACCAGGTGAGGTGATCATGCCTGGCGGGCCCATGCCCAACGGTTGATTTTGGGAAGTTATATATATGCTAATCGGAACAATAACTTCTATATCGCGCTTCAGGATTAGTAGTTACTCCGTGTAATTTGTTACTACGTAGTTCGATGTATCCACGGTAGATGGCGATGTAGTTTGTTTGTTTTTGGGGTGTATGTGGAAGTCGCCAACTGATAATAAGTCAAGAAACACAGAAAAATAGTACGTATAGTATATGCAAACGTATCAATGAGTGTAATTGAACACAGTTTTGACTATATTTTTATTTTAAAATTTGCATGTAATTGGTTCTCTGTCACATAGCGTAAACCCGCGAGGGTTGGTGGGTAACATCTTGTACTAATTGGTCCGCGACGCGAAGATGTTCTGACGATTTATCGCACGGCTCAGCACCTAGCACTGTGCATTTAATATCAGCACTTTTTTCTATTAAAACTTGTTGTATAGATGTCATAACGTACTAGTATTAAGCGTATTTTTAAAGTATAATTATTATATGCCACGAAGATTGTTCTATACACCGGATTTTTTAATGGTACATTTCGACTATCAACATTGTACCTAAAAAAATAGAAAAAAGGTTTTCAAAGGCTGCTGCGGTTTGCCGTGATAAAATAATTTAGTTTTATAATCACTTTTATGTATTATTTATTTTCATCAATTTATTTTAATATTAGCTGACCCGGCGAACTTCGTACCGCCATATTTACATATCTGTCTCAGCTTCCCACAGGCAGTGTACAGTCGCGAAAAAAAAAAGACTTTTCCCGTTATCTTTTATTTTTTTTCTTTTTAGCAAAAAAGGAATGAATGAAATCAGACTATGTGTCAGAATTACAACTAAGTACATATTTTGACTTTCATCCCCTCTCTCCAGGAAACTGTGCTGAATTTCGTGATAAAAAGTATCCTATGCCCTACCTCGTAATATGAACTCAAAATAAGGCAAGTTTCAAAGTAGTTTCGGCATGATGCGCGGCTAAAATACAGACAGACAGACAAAAACGAAAAAAATACAGTTTTGGCTTCAGTAACGATTATAGAGAGCCCTCCAAAAAAAAAATTCTAAATATCTTTAATATTCACAAATGGACCCGTTACATTTTTATAATAAGTATATATAGATGAAAAAAATGTCAATGTTTATTCGTACTTAATTCTCTTCCAATGGCATTCATCAATTCATAAAATTATGAATAGAACAAATGAGGTACCCTCATCCAGAATAAAAGGTAAAAGACGTGAGAAAATCCTTCCAAGTGGTTGTAGTTGCGAGCTGAACGTCAGCATCCTATTAAAGAAAACACGTCACAGCATAAAATATCTAATGCAATTCCCGGTAACATTTCCTCTTTCTTTGAAAGTTATGATTGGGAGAAAATCTTACTAGTGAGATCGCCAACTTTGCCTTATTATATAGCCATGTTGTGAACCGCTAACGTAAGACGAATATGGATATGAACGGTTTCTTTTTTGTTTTCTTTTGATTAAATATTAGAATATTCTTATTTTATAATTGAATGAAAAATACTATTAAATTCAATTGGAATCAGGTATCAAACTTCATGTTGTGCAATTTTTAAACCGGAATGAACCAGACTCAGTAGTACATAAGTAACATCTGATATGGTCAGGACTCAAAACGTTTTACCTCTTGATAAATAGTGCAGTTGCAAGCCCGATACTAGTCGGGCATGGCAATAAATATTAATAACAGTAAAAAACCATTTCTTCATTGTTATTATTGTTTGCGTAAACAAATCTATACTAATATTATAAATCTATACTTTAATATTATAAAGCTGAAGAGTTTGTTTGTTTGAAGCGCTAATCTCAGGAACTACTGGTCATCGGACTATCTAACACTGAAATAGTTTTTTAAATCGTTAAAAAACTATTTCAGTGTTAGATAGCCCATTTATCGAGGAAGGCTATAGCTATATATATATATCATCACGCTATAACCAATAGAAGCGGAGCACCAATGAATAATGTCACAAAAACGGGGGAAAATTTCTACGTTACGGGCAATAGGAGACGTGAACGAGGTTGCGTGGGTCAGCTAGCTTAAAATACACTTCATTAACAGAATATATAAAAGTCATCATTAAAAATATTGAACTCATCCATTGAAATCTTTCGTACCGTAGTGGAGCTGTAGCCTCCTGTACTCCAGTCGCGTATGAACGAAAATTAGACTTTTTAAACTTGCCTCCAGAACTTCGATTTTTCCTCATTTCTCCCAACTTATGACTAACTCCGCCCCTCAGGTGAACTGCATTCTTAATACTCACTTTTTTATTACATCGCACGTAATTTCAAACAACTATTATTATTTTATCATAAATTTTAGTTTTGTGGTTGACAGTAGTGGCAATTTAATTTACGTGCAAAGAATTAATCACTCTAATAAATTTGAGTTTGTATTTTATTATGGTTTTTCGATATTTGTGAGTATGGTGACCACCACTCTTGGATTCTGCTTATGCTTTCCATCAGGCAGAATAGAGCCATTTTGGCAGCCATACATAAAAAAAAATTGTACTTAGACTAGAATAGACTTTAGATAATAAAAAAATCATATGATATTAGAGGATTTTCATTGTTCGGACGTTTTCTTGACCAGAGTTAACTCATAACATAACCATGTGGTTATAAAAACAAACTTTTGGATCTGATAGGAAATTCGCTAAGATTAAATCGATTATTAACAAGTAATTAATTTAACAAGTTTTTTTTAAATAAGCTTTGTATTTAAAAAGTTTTTTTAAATAATGTTAAAAAAATAACTTTAAGCTCTTTCATTTGATACCCATATTGGGTGGGTGTTTTAGGAATATGTACGCCGCCATCTTGTTACAGCGGCCATTTTGGATTAATAATAATACCGATTATTTAAATACCTTGCATTGTTATCCAAACTAAAGGTATCAAATTTCAGCTTACTTGGAAATCGGGAAGTGGATCAAATTTAACTTGCAAGATTTGATTACAGACAAACGTGTCGGGACAGGTGAAACTAAGTAAAAGCTTGTAAAAAAGGTTTTACTCACAAAACTACAAAAAATTATAAAACAGGGTGTTTAAAACAGAAGAACTGCAGCACAATAAAATGCGACATAAAACAACAGGAAAACACATCAGCCATTTATCAGAAACCCGTTGATAAACCAATTCACAATATATAACACAACAAATAAAAAACGAAGGAGAATGTGAACCGAATCGTCATTTATAACATCCTATCGCTTGTTTCCGAAACAATGTTCGCGAATGACAAACGATTTGGCGGACTTCATGAATAAAGTGGAATTTTATCATCCACGCACGGACGCGAGTTGTACAAAACTTGGTCGGTTGTAAGTTTATGGCGTCAAATTTGAACGATGAAAATAAAATATACACGAAAATCTGTAAGGATCTTACTTTGACAACATTTTCGTACTTTTATTGATAAAATAATCTGCTGCATTATGAATAGCGATGAATTAGTATAGCCGAAAAAAAGGCAACCTCATTACGGCTATAAAAACCTGTACGGCTATAATGAATAGTAAATAATATTTAGTCTTCTATAGTATAGTATTACTACAATTGTTATTTTAAATAAAATAAGAGCATTGGGCAGAATGACACCCATGAGATGAATAGGGATGGTGATACTCTGTATTCTTAATCCATCACAACAGGAATAATAATTTAATTAAATATTTAATGAGAAAGTGAGCCGTCACGGGACGCCTGGCAGATGGGAAACAATTGCAGATGTTAAAAATAATTAAATTGAATTGAAAATTGAATTGAGAATTGAATTCCAGTGGCTAGCGTCGCCACGACAAATCTCGCCACACCAAAAATCAGGTTTACACCTCGCCTAGAAGTGCCGTGACGAAGCTCGCCGCACTCGCCACGCCAAAAATCAGATTTAGCCCTCGCCTATAGATGTTTCATATCAACAATAATACACTCACACATCTATCACATGGCCGTCTGATTCCGAACTGGGCCAAGCCTGTACTGTAGTAACTAGTTTGCTGATAACTATACCTATATATTTCTAAACACAAAAATTTGATAAAGTCCACCCAGACATAGAACAGGTGATCGTGTTCATCTCACGAAGATTTGCCCTGGGTAGAAAAGGAACCCACGACAGCAGTCAGGATCACTTACCACCAGCCGCGTCTTTTAGTATAATTTAAGTTTAAAATGAGTAAATCATTAAAGGACATGAATTATACCTCTTTTTCTTTCGTCGGTACCGTGGGAGAGCCACGCTTCGGCATGCATGGACCAGCTCGACCGGAGTGATACCACGACCTCACGCAAAACCGTTGTGAAACAGCGCAGGCGCTGTGTTTCACCGAGTGAGTGAGGTTTCATCGATTCTGAAAAGTTTTCTCTGTTTGTGCATACAGACGAGGTATCACACATACATAGATTAACTAATCAAATCCCAATAAACAAAACTCTATCTTAATAATAAAGTAGACTGTATAATAGATAAGCTCAAGACATAAACGAGATAATATCGTAAGCCACGGACCACCGGTATGCAGCTATCCTCTGTCGAAATACTGGAATGTCGTTCGCTTGAATGTCGTTGTGGCTTGTCTCTGAATGTTTACCATCGTTATGTATCAATCTATATCTTGTTTGGGGTTCGACAAAAGGGGTGATATCATGATCATAAATATAGTATTAAAACAGAAACAAGAAAATTTACTATCGATACGATTTTATCGCTAGAATTGGCCCCGGAAAGTGTGGCTTTTTCTATTTAACAATGTGTATGAAGGCAGATTGCAGCAGTCCTTAAAATATGATTTGAACTCTGTGACAGTTATGGTTAGGGCTCTTTTAGAACTTACATGTAAACACATATTTACTTTGTCGGTTTCGTAGCTATCTGACACAAAGATAAAGCTATATATTAAGTAATGAATTATGCTGCAGTAAAATAACCGTGACTTATTTTTACCCGACTACGGCAAAGCCAAAGGAGGGTTATGATTTTGACAGGCTATGTATGTATGTATGTATGTTTTTTTCTTTATAGAGGTTAAAAAATACATTTACGTATCATCAGGACAAGATACTGTGCCTGGTATGTCGGACTCGGATATCAATACCGACTAAAAAACATCCTCTTTTCTCCTCCTCCTCCTGGCCTCTGAATCCCAACCGGCCCGCCGTTAGGCATTAGGTCGCGGGGAGAGGATCTAGCTGTTGCTCTTCCTTCTGATGCAAAAGTCGTTGCAATTTTCCTTCAACGGCCGTTATTTTGATTTTCGGCACGTCTTCTCTCAATCGAACGTAGCTCTATTAGTACTTCTGTTACATAACTACTTGCAGCATTCCAGGCTATCTCCGAGGAAAGCATTGCATCCACTAGTCCTTCTGGTTCTAATGTCTATTCTAGGACAATCTCCAGCTTGTTGCGCATCGAGTCATAACGAGGACACACGAAGAAAACGTGTTCCGCGTCTTCTAGAACTCCTCGACAGGATGGGCACTCCGGGGAATCATCATGCTTGAAGCGATAGAGATACGCTCGGAAACAGCCATGTCCTGAGAGCATCTGTGTTAGGTAATAGTTAACTTCTACATGCTTTTGGTTCAACCAGACAAATTTTTTTGGTATGAGACGATGTGTCCACCTACCTTTCACTGCAGCATCACACTGCGATTGCCAACGTCTTATGCTATGCTTCCGTTCCTCTATTCTGAGCACAGCAGAATTCGACGTAGGTGATCTTCGTCGATGGAGAGCTTGTCTCTCCTCGGCTAGCACCTGAATAGGGACCATTCCAGCGATGACGCATACCGCGTCCTTAGACACTGTGCGGAAGGCACTGGCTACTCTTAGGGCACTTAGCCGATATATTGGTGCGGCTTTTCTGCGTGCTTCTTGAATTTCTAGAGCATCTGCTCAAATGGGTATTCCATAAGTAAGCACTGACGTGACTACTGATGATAGCAGTAACCTCCTGCTCTGTTTCGGACCTCCAACATTAAGCATCAATCGGGATAAGCATCCCCTGACTGCTGACGCCTTGGCACTTACGTGTTCTACCTGCTGCTTGAAATTAAGTCGGGCATCAATCACTCCCAGATACCGGATAAACGGTTGTGATGCAATTTCGTGGTCCCCAACTTTTAGCTTAATTACTTCTGCTCTTTTTCTGCTCGTGATGAGCACTGCCTCGGTTTTGTGTTCGGCTAATCGCAGGTTCACTGTATTCATCCACTGGTTGATTTGTGCGAAGGTGGTGTGAAACATTTGACTTATCTCATCGAGATGCTTCGCAACGATCACCACCGCTACATCGTCTGCATATGCTACAAGTTTAGCACATCTTGGTAATGTCCGTCTCAGGAATCCATCATACATAATGTTCCACGATAGAGGGCCCATTACCGAACCCTGAGGTACTCCTCCATTTATTTTATATTCCTGTGGGCCGTCCTTCGTATCGTATATTAGGACCCTATCTTTGAAGTAGCTCGCAACTATCCTGCAAAGGTATTCTGGTACTTTTAAATCTTTAAGGGCACGCATAATACAGTCCCAATTGGCCGAGTTAAAGGCATTCTTGATGTCTAGGGTAGCTACCAAGCAATATTTTTTTGTACCTCCTTTCCATCTGGACCCTGCGATCGCATATTTTGCTGTATTGACAACAAGGTTGATAGCATCTAAGGTTGAATGTCCTTTTCGAAAGTCATACTGGTTATCGGCCAGCAGTGGTTCAACTACTGATTCAATCCTTTGATGGATTATTCTTTCTAGAACCTTGCCCACTGTATACAGCATGCAGAGAGGGCGATATAATGACGGTTCATCTGGTGGCTTTTTTCCTTTGGGAAGAAGTACCAATCGCTGTTGTTTCCACTTCCGAGGAAAGATCCCTTCTTTAAAACATATGTCGTAGGCATCTAAAAATGATGACGGTGATGCCTCGATTGCTGTTTTCAAAGCAATGTTCGGAATTCCGTCCAGCCACGGAGCTTTATTGTTTCCCATTCTATTGCATGCTTCAATTAGTTCATCTATCGAAGTAGGTGGGATGTCCTCAATTTTGCATGGCTCTGTCGGGAAAGTGAATTCCCTTTGTCGAGGAAACAGTGCACTGACGATCCTTTCCGGGAGTTTTGGGCATGTGTGTGGTGATGGCATTGGCTGATAGTTCAGGCGAATCATGGCCACTTTATATGGCCTTCCCCACGGGTCCTCCTCTATCTCGTTGGTGAGTTCCTTCCAGCAATTTCTCTTACTATTTTTAATGGCCTTGTTTAGCTTTTCACGTGCCACCTTGTACTCTGCCACCAGCTCTGCAGAGTTAGGTCATCGGTAGCCACGCTGAGATAATCTTCTTTTTTTGAGACACTCTGCACGAAGAGCGCCAATATGGTCGTTCCACCAGTGCACCGAAGGACGATTGTTCACCCCGCGTCTTCGCGGCATGCTTGCGTCGCAGGCTTGGGTAATTTTCGTCATTAGCTCTTTTGTCATTCGTTCAGCATTTCCAGCAGAGATTGGGTCACTATCTAAGGCCACCACAAAGGCAGTCGGATCAAACGATTTCACTTTCCATCGCGCCTGTTTGCTCTTCTGGGTTCCCGACCAGTCGATATTTCCCAGAGTATTGCGCTATGATCGCTGGCTGCATAGACGCATAGACATCCATCACCTTCCAGGAACAGCCTCTTTTACTTAGGCTGCTGCTAACGAATGTAAGATCCACAATAATTGAGCTTGCCTCTCCTTTGGGGTACGTGTAATGTATGTATGTATGTATGTTCATTTGTTCCCTCATAGCTCCTTAACTACTTATAAGAACTGGACAAATGAGGTATCGTTAGAAGCGTCTTGATTGTTTGCTGGTTATAGGTTATATGACGTGTCACTAAATCTAATGTGGCGCCCTCTAGCCGACATAAAGTACTGTATTAAAAAATAAATTTGAGACAAATATGCCGTGTTTGGTATCATTGGAAAGGGCGTTACTTTTACATTTCAAATATATATATATTATATATTAATAACGGCACCAAAACATTTTCAATAAAAAAAAGTAAAAACTAAAACCCAACTACGACAAAAAACGACGCTGAAAAAGTATAAAACAAGTTTGAAATGCCGTAGTCACACGTTACATAGAAACGCACTATAAGACTTTAACAACATGTGACTACGGCTTTTCAAACTTGTTTTATACTTTATCAGCGTCGTTTTTTGTCGTAGTTGGGTTTCAGTTTTTACTTTTTTTTATTGTAGTGTATAGTGTAGTTATGAATAGTTTTTTGGTCTAGTCTTTTTTTTTGTTGACGAGGTGGAAAATCCCTTGGGATCTCCGGCTCCTCGGGGAATGAAGAGCTCCACTAAAAACCCCGGCGGCAGGTAACAGGTGCCCTGCACTGGGGAGTACCCGGATCATGTTATTTCAGTTCCCCCCAAGATCGACACCGTGCCTAATCAGACTCTATCCCGGGGGAAGTCTGGCTTTACCCCTGCCTATCGGCCCAATCAGTGTGTTGCGGCCTGGATGCAGTTTTACGACCAGGCGGCCCTCCTACCTCTGACTGCAACAATTAATCTGCCGCCATAGGTCCCCACTCTCTGGCAGCTTGCGGCCCTATCGATTGCTGGTATCGCCACCGATGTAGTCTACGCTCGGGATCGGCCCTCTCTCGATCCACCAGCCAGAAAAAAACCACTGCGCCCCAGCCCTCCTCACCCGCCAACGTGACAGCAATGGTTGCTGGCGGGGACAGGTCTCGTCTGGGCGCGCATTCTGCGACTGTTCCAGCCGCGCGCGCCGTTATGCCAAGGCCTGACGGTGGTCTAGTTCTGTATGCTAAGCCAGAGATCTACGGCTCGAATCCTAAGGAAAATATAGTTCCAGGCTTGTATATATGACATAAAAAAAGAATAATCTCGCATTATTTCTTGTCGTCCAACTATTATTGGTCTGTTTTTAAATTTTCATGATAAATTACGACCACGGCTTGTAATTTAAAAGTCACAAGATAAATATTAAAATGAATAAACATTGGCTCACTTGGCTCCTCAGACCATTGCCTTGTCCGGAGTACAGTGACACTCACATGCTCACCGCGATCGCGAGTTGCACGCAGTCGCCGTGTGTGGCACTACAAGTCAGCAGATTGGGATGGGATGCGGTCCTTCATTGCGTCCTACCCTTGGAGACAGTTGTGCTTCTCGCCGGATAATCCCAACACCGCTGCTGATTCTATTGCTGATGTTGTGCTACAGGGTATGGAGATTTTCATTCCATCCTCTGTGATTCCCATTGGTGGCAAGTGTCGGCCCTGGTTTGGTTCATCTTCCAAAAAAGCTTCTCGCAGGAAGCAGGAAGCTTACCAAGCCTGGGCTGACGCAGCGGCGGTACGGGATCAAAACACCAGCGCTCTAAAAAAGGAGTACAACTTTGCCTCCAGGTCCTTCAAAAGAGACATAGCTAGGGCGAAGTCGGTGCACATTGCTGGGATTGGCGAGAGGCTTGAGCGTCTTCCTTCGGGGACTCGAGCATTCTGGTCTCTTGCCAAGGTTATCGAAGGGAATTTCTGTAAGCCATCCCTTCCACCTTTGCACTTGGGAAATAATCCGTTGGCCTATGACGCAAAGGAGAAAGCCGATCTCCTGGCAAAACACTTTGCGTCCAACTCGACCTTGGATGACGGGGAACAGGAGCCGCCTACCATACCGCGGTGCGAGAGCCGTATGCTGGATATCCAGTTTCACCAACGCTCAGTGCGTATAGCACTTTTATCCCTGGATATCCATAAGTCGAGTGGCCCGGATGGAATCCCCCCTATAGTGTTGAAGATGTGCGCTCCAGAGTTGGCACCGGTCTTAACGCGTCTTTTTCGGCTCTCCTACTCTTCTGGCGTAGTCCCGGCAACATGGACGGCAGCATTAGTCCACCCGATCCCAAAAAAGGCGATCGCTCTAATCCGTCCAACTACAGGCCGATAGCCATTACTTCCCTCTTCTCGAAAATAATGGAGTCCATCATCAACTATCAACTCCTACGGTATCTAGAAGATCATCATCTGCTTAGCGACCAGCAGTACGGCTTCCGTAAGGGTCGATCGGCTGGTGATCTTCTGGTATACCTGACACATCGCTGGGCACAGGCGATTGAGACTAAGGGGGAAGCCTTGGCAGTTAGTTTGGACATCGCGAAGGCCTTCGATCGGGTCTGGCACAAAGCGCTTCTTTCGAAGCTCCCTTCCTATGGGCTTCCCGAGAAATTATGCGATTGGGTCCCTAGCTTTCTAGCAGATAGAAGCATTAAGGTCGTAGTCGACGGTGAATGCTCTGATTCCATATCTGTGAATGCTGGTGTCCCGCAAGGCTGTGTGCTATCGCCTACTTTGTTCCTCCTCCATATCAATGACATGCTGCAAAATTGCGGCATTCATTGTTATGCGGATGACAGCACCGGCGATGCTTTTTACACCGGCCGCGCCAATATTTCTCGGGAAAACGTCATTGAGAGTCGAAACAAACTTGTGTCTGAAGTCGAGACTTCTTTGGAGAAGGTCTCAGATTGGGGTAGACTTAATTTAGTCCAATTTAACCCCACAAAGACACAAATTTGCGCGTTCACCACTAAAAAATTTCCGTGGGTCGTATGTCTTCGTTTCGAAGGCACTCCACTATCTGCCTCAGCCAATATTGGAATTCTTGGTGTCGACATGTCGAGCGAAGTCCAGTTTCGTGGCCACCTGGAGGGTAAGGCCAAATTGGCCTCGAAAAAGCTTGGTGTGCTCAACAGATCGAGACAGTATTTCACTCCGGCCCACCGCCTTATACTTTATAAGGCCCAGATTCGGCCTCACATGGAATACTGTCCCCATCTTTGGGCGGGGGCACCCCAATACCAGCTCCTCCCTTTGGACCGCATTCAACGGAGAGCGACCCGAGTCGTCGATTGCCAAGAACTTTCAATTCGGCTAGACTCTTTGGCGCTGCGTAGAGATGTAGCTTCGCTGTGCATCTTCTACCGCATTTATCATGGGGAGTGCTCCGAGGAATTGTTCGGACTGATTCCTGCCGCCTCTTTCCGCCATCGTCCTACGCGACAGAAGTTTCATCCCCATCATCTAGATGGTTGGCAGTCCTCAACTGTGCGCTTTTCCAGGAACTTTCTGCCTCGCACAACAAAACTGTGGAATGAACTGTCGCCTGCGGTATTCCCGGACCAATACGACCTTCAAACCTTCAAGAAAAGAGCGTACTCCTTCTTAAAAGGCCGGCAACGCACTTGTAATGCCTCTGGTGTTGCGGGTGTCCATGGGCGGCAGTAATCGCTTACCATCAGGCGATACGTATGCTCGTTTGCCCCCTATATCATAAAAAAAAAAAAAAACATAAATGAAAAATATGTTTTTTTTTTTTTGAAAAAAGAACTCCCGCACTAGGAATAAATCCTATGTCGCGGGGGACTTTACAAACATACATGAAACGGACACAAAGAACACCCAGACTCAGAACAACAATTTGTGGATCACACAAAGTGTTGTCCTACGTGAGATTTGAACCCACGACACTTGGCGAAGTAGGAAACGGCGTGGTGACCGTGAAACCACTAGGCAAAACGTGCAGTTGTTATTGTTATTGTTAGGTGTATCCCAACTCTAGCGATAAATTATGCAGTACGAACCTATAAAAATAAGGTATTTGGCTATGTTTACACACTTCTTGTTCGAGAAGCGGTCGGTAAGGCGTTTTAATGTTATATCGTTGTAAGCCTATTGCGTTATCGTTCTAATGTCGATCTGTATGTATTTCGTGAATTGCTTGTAATCCTGAATTATAAGATTCGTTTGTTGTGAACTGTTTAGTGTTTTAATTATAAATGAGAACTGAGGTTAGGCTACCTCCAATTTGGTTCTTTTATTTAATTCTCACTTCTAGTTTATAATAATATTAAATGTCGGTTTGTAAATACCTATTATGTTTTTAATAATAGGTCTTTACCTATTAAATTGCCGTTTTGTATGCAATAAGTGAAAGTACTTATTTTTTCAAACTTTTTTATTTCTGTTATTCGAAATAATCACCCATGCAATCGACGCATCTTTGCCAACGCATTGGCAGTTTATTGATGCCCTTCTTGTAAAAATAAGTTGGACGGGAGGCAACAAACTCTTCAAAGGCACTTTGTACTGCCTCCGGGAATTGAATTTTTTACCCACTAAAAAGTTGTCTAAATTTTGGAAAAAGTAATAGTCGGTAGGTGCAAGGTCTGGTGAGCATGGCGGATGAGGGAGAGCTTCCAACCCCAGCTCTTGCAGCTGCTTCACGACAACGCGCGACCCCATACTGCGCAACAGACAGTCTCCAAGCTGCAAGAGCTGGGGTTGGAAGCTCTCCCTCATCGGCCATACTCACCAGACCTTGCACCTACCGACTATTACTTTTTCCAAAATTTAGACAACTTTTTAGTGTGTAAAAATTTCAATTGCCGAGAGGCATTACAAAATGCCTTTGAAGAGTTTGTTGCCTCCCGTCTAGCAGATTTTTACAAGAAGGGCATTAATAAACTGCCAATGCGTTGGCAAAGATGCGTAGATTGCATGGGTGATTACTTCGAATAACAGAAATAAAAAAGTTTGAAAAAATAAGTACTTTCACTTATTGCATACAAAACGGCAATTTCATAGGTTCAAAGACCTATTATATAATAAATTATTTGATGGCTTAATATATAATGATACCTATTGAAAGACAAAATTTGGAATAGACATTGTAACTGATTACTTTTGTTGAAATTATGCATGTAAAATAAAAAAGTAAAGATCCTATGTATGTTAAGTTTATTTTAGTTTTTTTTTTTGCAAATAAATAGTTCTAAAATTATTATATAAGTGCGTTCCCGCGTTTACTGGTTTACTTATTATTGTTTTATAGCTAAGAAGAGTTAGAGAGATTAAAATGGTAGCGAATGCGACTGCTATGCTTGAGGTCTCGGGTCAGATTCCCGAGTTAGAACAAACGTTTGTGTGATCTGCACATATTTGTTTCAGAGTTTGGGTGTTCTCTATGTGTAATAGGTGTGTATTTACAAAAAAAGTATATTTGTACATATTTATATGAGTTGTCAGTAGGCACTCATAGAACAAGCTCTGCTTAGTTTGAGATTAATTGACGTAAAAAAGTTATAAAAATGTTAATAAAAAGAGGGTAGTCACATTGTCGTCACTGGAGAAATGGCTTCAAAGGCTATCGAATTTATATTTATGTAAAACTAACTACAGTCATGCACAGTTCATATTGACACGTCGTCGCTGTCACGTGCGCAAAGGGGTATATTTTTATGGAATACGTAATTTTGTTTGACTTCATACGCGATGTCCATATTTGCCGAAGACTCTACGTCCTACATGCAAAGAGCGGTGTCCGTTTCCAATATATCATTCGACACGTTATTATTAGTAGAATGTTAGAAAGTCATAGACGTACTTAGAAAAATTAAAGTACTAACTTACTATGAACGTAATTTCATTAGTGGGTAATACTTATTGGTGTTAAAAATGACGTTTATAATGGTCAAAAAAAGATTCGAAATATTCAAATTGAATATATTTACGCGATTTACATTGGTGTTTAATTTTTAACCGAGTTCAAAAAAGGAGGAGGTTATCAATACGATTGTATTTTTATTGTATGTTTGTTACGTTATAACTTTCTACTGGATGAACCGATTTTGATGATCCTTTTTGTTATTCGGAAGCTGGTGCTTCCCGTGTGGTCCCATTTCCATTTAGTTCAGTTCTTGAAGTCGGTTTTTGTTTCTGTTAAAATTAGTGATTATTTTATTCTTTGGTAGGCGACTTGGCTAATTATAAAAATAACTTCGATTTGCATGACTTCGGCTCACACTGATAAGCACTTGTAATTTAGTTGAAGTTACTTATAAATAAAATATTACAACTTAAAACCCAAATAAATTACAAGTGCTTATCAGTGTGAGCCGAAGTCATGCAAATCGAAGTTATTTTTATAATTAGCCAAGTCACGTAGCTAACTGTAATACAGTCATAAATCAATTTTCAAAAGTGCTAGCACTTCTAGTTTTTGAAAATGGATTGAAATAAAATTAATCTTATGACATAAAAAGTGTAATGGAAACAAACAATGCCTCTAACGAAACAGGTCTTAGCAAATAGAGGGAGACATCGGCTGATAGAAAAATTTTCTCGAAAGCTTTTTGGCTGCGAACAGACAGACAGATGGATCTCCTTTGAGAGGTTTCACGACGGAACATTTTAGATGTTTGGTATAAAGAAATAGGACAAATATGTTTAAAGGATTCTTTCGTAGACGACTTTTATTGCAATACTTTTTGAACTAAATAATGTTATTAAGATGTTGTACTTACTGGAAAACGCGATACGCTTCGAAAATCATTATTGACGTAAATGATTGCTTTACAATGTTATCAATCAATTCTTCCATAACTTTTCAAGAATGTGTTTGTCAACGCAAGACATAACTCACTGTCTCTTTGTTTATTTAGAATCAAAAGAATTTTTTGTTTTGGCTGTCATTTAATGAGACAGCGGACGCATTCTTTGTTATTTATCGAGATGAAGCCAACGTTTCTTTCCATTGTTCTAGCGACGCGGGCCACATCAACTTTGCAAAAATGTATTTAGTTTCTCGTACCGAAACTTTTGCGAAATTATTTTTCCTCGTCAGCTTCAGTGGGCTATTTATGTACGTCGCTCTCGCATTTTACTCCTTTCATACTGCTTATAGTAACGTAGCTCAAATGCAAGGATACAGAAGCGCAATAGACGTAAAGAAATTCGGAGTTGACTTAAAATATATACTCCTGTGGACAACAGAAAATAACCCATTTGAAATTCAAGAAGGACAAGGTATTTTACTTGACCATGATTGCAAAACCGTCAATTGTTATATTACGACAAATAAATCTCTTTTATATGGAGGCTACAATCAATTTAACGCTATTGTTTTCCATTTTGGTCTTTTACGGCAGTGGCTGCATCGTTATCTTCCAAAGCATCGCTCTCCACATCAGAAGTATGTGTTTTATTCAAGACTACCCTCAGACGATTTCCCCATATGTAGCTCGACAGTAAACAACTATTTCAATTGGACTTGGAGTTACAAGTTTGGATCGGATATTTTCAATCCGTTTATAGAAGTGAGACATATTAATGGCACAGTGGTTGCACCAAAACCTGAAGTGAAATGGCCTGAGAACTTGAAGTTATCGCCATCTGTTTTCAGTTCTATTGACGAAGTGAACACGAAATTGAAAGCTGTCATATGGCTAATGAATAATTGTGAACTTAAAACAACTAACCTGATTTCTTTAAAGAAATTTAGCACAGCTTTGAAGGATCATGACTTGAGTCTAGATATATATGGTTGTGGTAAAAAACCCTGTCCACCAGACGGATGTTTGTCGGCAATTAGCAGGCACTATTATTTTTACTTGGCAATTGAATCGAGTGTTACTGAAGATTATTTAACTGAAGAGGTTTTATTGGCGTATGACAATGATGCTGTCCCTATTATTGTCGGAGGTGTTGACTATACGAAGTAAGTACGTTGCGTACTTTTTAATGTTTTACATTACGTTTTTTTTTTATTGATGGATGGAAATATTTTAGATTCGCACACATATTTAGTCACACACACAAACTAGTTTCCTGTTACCTGTTGCTATGGCTGGGGTTTACGATTAACTTTTTAGGGTCTTCTTTGTATAGATTGTCTTGTGTTTTTTTGTATTAAACTTTTTTTTTATATTTCGGACATCTTACACACTACTAGACAACTGATATAAATACATTTTTTTTTTGTAAATACATACATATTATACTTAGAAAACATCCAAACTCCGAAACAAATATTTGCAGATCATACAAACATTTGGTCAAACCCGAGAATCGAACTCGAGACCTCAAGCCTAGTAGTCGAGTACGCTACCACTGCGCCACAGAGGCAGTCTATTGTAAAATTTTACTATCGTAAAAATTATATTGCCAGCTGTGAAGGACCTCAGTATTCAATAAAATAAAAATATTAAATAGAAAGTCTTTACCTGTCAAAAGTATACTATTCTTTTAGTAATAGGCACTACCCAAGATTGCAATTGTATTGATAATTCTGGACATTAGCATGTTTAAGCTAACAAGGAGCTCTAAGGCTTAATTTTTTATTAGTTACTAACGAAGTTATATTCATCTTCTTTCTAAACTTTATTATTCCCAAGCTTATTTGGGGTCGGCTACTAGTTCAACCGGTTTTACCTGAATATCAGTTCTTACACGGAGCGACTGGCATCGGACCTCCGCATACTCCGGGCTGCTGATAAGAATTTCTTCAAGATTAATAAGATAGACCTTCATTTTTATAGGTAAGGTAAGGAAAACAGAAAGTCTCATCACGATTGCAGTTTGTCTGTTTGCTGATGATGATGATGTTCTCCTAGCCGATTTCGGCCACGGCGGCCAGCCTCAACGGAGATCAAACAAGCAGGAGAAATTATAGTGCACAAGTGTGTATGCAAACACAGGTGCACTCTCTGTTCCCTCACTCTCATAATCCGATGAGATGTTTATCTGACACGAATGAGGAGAGATCAGGCGCAGGGCCGACGGCTTTACGTGCTCTCCGAGGCACACAGGCCTGTTTAATAGGTCATAGAGGTATTGGTTAAGATATTTCTTAAATAAAAATTATAATTGAAAGAAATATTCTAATTAAGGAAAATGATTAGAGGTTCTGATTGAACAAGTCTTAGTTCTTTATTTTAATGAACCCTTGAAGCAAGTATCGAACTGTTAAATGTATAAAAACACGTTAGCTAGAATTACAGTACCATAATTTTTGAAGACGAGATGATTTTTTTGAAACTGCCTTAGTCTTTTTGGGCATATTACTTTTATTTTCTAATATCAATATAATTTACATACAGAAGTACATTCCAGACTGTTTTTTTTTAAACATAAAAGTGTACATCACAGTAAAGTCATAACAGTTTATAAAAAAGAGTTTCGTATACATTGGCCAATTTCCATATTTTCGAATAAATTTAAGTCAAATACTCATAGCTAATTTTCCGTGTCGTGATGGATTAAGAATATGGAGGGTCATTACCCATATTTACCACATGGGTGTCGTATGAGGCAACTGAGGGAGCAAACTATAGAGAAAAACATCACTGCAAAGAAAAGGAGAACTTGAAATAAACTCTATTCCCCCCCCCCCTTTGGTCAGCGACCAAAACCTCCGTTCGTAGGAAGACCTGTGACCTATAACCAATGTCCTAAAAAAAGTAGAAAATTCATTGAACGCATCAATACTCACTATCGAAGGTTCTATTATATTAAAAGGTTAAGCTTTTGTCACCTATTGAATAGACATTGTTTTAAAAAGTCGTTGATATTTATGAGCGAAAGTCCATGGAAAGAGAAGTCTTATGATCATAATAAAATATAAAGGTTATTCCAGCATATAGTAGAAGCAAGGTCGGTAAACTACTTATTCTTATATAAAAGTTATTCAAGCAAGAAGATTATTAACCGACTTCAAAAAAAGGAGGAGGTTCTCAATTCGACTGTTTTTTTTGTGTTTGTTACCTCATAACTTTCGACTGGGTGAACCGATTTTGATGATTTTTTTTTATTTGAAAGCTGATGCTTCTTGAATCGTCCCATTTAAATGTGGTCTCGATTCGTCCAGAAGTCGTTTTTTTTTTGATAAAATTTTGTATTATTTTGTATATATATTTGTATGTATTTACAAAAAAAGTATTCTATTAATTAATCTGGCTGTCCAAGTATAAGCTCTGTTTAGTTTGAAACTAGATGACGTTGTTGTGTAGGATGTCCGAATTATTTATTCATTTATTTTATTGTTTATTCTTTGTCATCGTCTTAATCATCAGTCTATCGCCATCCACTGTTGATCATAGACTTCTCTCAATGAACGGCATAGAGCTGAACGTCAATTCCTATCATCAAAATTTCCTTCCCGTTTTGCGTAGAATGTCCCAACTACGTTTTCCTAGAATCTGTCTCCACTCCAGAACACTATCGAACTGTATATGAGAACAAACAAATTGACGTCATTACCATACTGTAGTAAGTAAGTAGGGTCAGCAACAAAGAGCTGTTGAATATTCCAGCGGGCTATCTCGACGATATGCTAAGTATGCAGCGACTTGCGATGGCACTGACAAGACCTATACATTTTTCAGTATTTATTTACGGCACCTCATCCAAAGTGACTCCTTTTATTTCATCGCATGAACTTTTGTTTAGTGTTTTCTTCTAACAATTTAAAGGATTATTATTTTCATATTATTATGTAAATTAGGAGATCATAACATGATTCGAACTCAAAAAAGTAAAGAGAAAAAAGCGTTCATTTAGAAAGACTTTAATTTATACTCCTTTGAATTATACTATTAACAATATAGAAACACATTCAGTCCACTGATATCCTAAAGTGGTTATGTTTTGTCCCTTTACAAACACACGCATCTTAATCACACATTCGATATTCGTCAACAATCTTTAATAGCTCACAGCTAGATACAGTCCTGTTCTGTTTCAAAAGAGGTTTCGGCCCACAATATGCTGGACGCTGGTCAGACCGGTATAGGGTTTTGGTCTAGTTTTTCTACTCTTTGCAATGCATAATTTGCTCCCTTACCCCCTTCGCACACGGGTCGTAAGCGTAGTCGTATCGTAAGCGTATCGTTACGACGCTACGGGTACACGACCTGCAGTGTTGCACAAACGAATCGTCGCGTAGGCGTATCGTTTTGTAAGATCTCAGCTGAAATCACGAGTTCTACCAAACTGAGGACTGTATACATGCCGCGGACATGACTGTATACATACAACAAATAATAGTTCCAGAATATAAAGCAAATCTTCACGTTTATAGAACTTCATTATTAATCCAGCTTTTCGGTTTTATGTCAAATTAATTTCTGAAAGCCAGTAATTCTCTATCGTGGCAGTCGCAGCATTGTGTGTATTTTATTCAATAAGTCAATAATTTTCAATAAATCAGTTTATCTTTGACGATATTTCTGTCCAAGCTTTATCTGTTACATCTTTCCTTGATTATACATATTTACTTAATAAATAATTATACAGACAAGAACGTTTCAACGAGTTTCACGAATTTAATCACTATTTCAGTCATATTGAAAATTAAAAATCGTTAGAAGTTAAAAAAACAGTTAAATTTGACAGAAATTAATGAACAGTAATTTTTTTACGCTTGCTTTTTTACGCCAGTACGCTACGACTATCGTAATTGACAATACGCATCTCCTACGATTCGCTGCAGCAACGCTTCGTGTGCGGACTTGTATTAAAATGTACATGCTCGTATTGCTCTCGTCGTACGCGTGGATTACGATACGCTTACGCTACGACGCCGTGTGCGAAGGGCCTTAGTCGGCTCTGTGATGATTTAGAGATTGCAAAGTGAGGTTCTCGCACAATGGAATGTGGTAATCTTGGTGGAAAGCAGAGAAAAAAAAACAGACAAAAGAGTAAAGACAATAAACAATATAGACCGACTTACCATAGATACATTATCTTTAGTTTTTACAAAATTGGCTACACATCACAGGCTCTTACGCCATCCACTGGACGAATAGAGGTGGTGACACTATGTATTCTTAATCCATTATCACGCAGAAATCAATTCGACATTGACAGAATAATAACGGAAAAAAGCATAAAACCAGCAAACAGAGCTATCTAAACAACATTGAATGACATATTTCCCCAAGTTAACATCTTTAAATTCCTGTGCCACAAGATTATTCGTCTGCCATGACCCTATATTTTAATTATCACCACGGCAAGTCCCCGAGGGCCTGACCAGGCATAATTCAAATCGCTAGCTCAGTGGCACCCTCTCGAGCTGGAGTGTCAAGCGTTCTCGAATATTCATCAGGGTGACTTGATTACTTCATGAGTGCCTTTGACGTAGGTGAGTTCTACGACAAAAATATTAACTATTCAAACAGAAAGTTTAATTAATCTAATGGTTTAAGAGGGAATTTAACGTTACTTAACGTTACTAATTTAAATTCATAACATTGTTAACCATCATAACATTGTATATTAACAAATGTTTGATGTGGACTCGGATAGATGTCGCTATACCGTTACACTGAATCGCGGTGTGATTTTGTTACAATATACATCCATATTATCTATACTAATATTATAAAGCTGCAGAGTTTGTTTGTTTGTTTGTTTGAACGCGCTAATCTCAGGAACTACTGGTCCGATTTGAAAAATTCTTTCAGTGTTGGATAGTCCATTTATCGAGGAAGGCTATAGGCTATATTTTATTTTCAAAAAAATTAGGGATCCGTAAGAAAATTGCTATTTTCTAACCCAAGGTGTGAAATCGAAAACCTATTTTTGCGTGCGCTGCAAAGACTATTGACAATAGAACAAAATAATGTATTACGGGTTTGTAGGGCCCATTAAGATCTACAAAAAAGTCCGCGAGAGCATATATCTAACTATCATGGTTTAGTCACAATAACCGCTTTTGTGTTCGAAAAAATTATTAAATCGTCTGTAGAAAGAAACTACGTTAAATGTGTATCGTAATATTAATCCTTATCCAAATTAAGCATTATGTTATCAAGGGTATTTATGTAGAAGTAAAATACTTTTTGTTTCATCCCAATCCGACATTTCGTTTAGAAGTTATCACGAGTATAAGACGCTAAGAGTTGGTACCTAATAATGAGTTATTTGGCAAAGAGTTTTTATCAACATAATGCCTAATATTAATCTTTATCTAAATAATTGTGTTGTTAATTATGAGTATTAGATCTTAGAAGAGTATAATAAATACATCTATACTAATATATAAAGCTGAAGAGTTTGTTTATTTGTTTGAACGCGCTATTCTCAGGAACTACTGGTACAATTTGAAAACTTATTTCAGTGTTAGATAGCCCATTTATCGAGGAAGGCTATCCATACTTCCATACTTTATATTATAAATGCGAAAGTAACTGTCTGTCTGTCTTGCTTTCACGGCCAAACCGCTGCACTGATTACAATGAAATTTGGTACACAGATAGTCTAGAGCCTGAGAAAGGACATAGGCTACTTTTTATTGCGAAAAAAAGGCAATAAGGGGTTGAAAGGGGGGATGAAAGATTGTATATAAGAGTGGTGGTTCAATCGCCACACGCCTGCGCGTTACCTTGGTGACACCGGACGTCTTGGCAACGAGTAAATAAGGATGTCAAATTCATTAAAAATATTTCTCCTTTTCAACGAAGACTTAAATTAATATAATAATATAATAAATAACATACATTCATAAATATGATTTGTATATTCATTATATTAATAGAAATAAATAAGACAAATTACAAAATAGTGTATACAGTGTCGTCATTTTAAGCTAAAATCTTAAACTTTATATTTTAGGCTGTTGATTACATATAAATAAAAATGTCATTTAAATTTTGTAAAAAATTTAAGATCAAGGGGGTAAAATAGCAATATGGGGATGAAAGTTTGTATGGAAATATGCAAGGTTTGTGAAGGCAAGGCAAGGCCTATGTCCAGCAGTGGATTGCGATAGGCTGATGATGATGATGCAAGGTTTGCGAAAATGTTTCACGAGTTTGGGACAGGAGACTAAAATTTAGAGCTATTCAGATGTAACATTTACTGAGTTATCACAATATGCCTAAGTGTGCTTACCCGAACGGGCAGACATGTGAGGGCAGACGACTGTGCCGCATGAGGATGTTCAATTTTGCTACTACAAATTCGTTATTATTCACTAGGATTCGATTTGTTTACATGATTTTTTGTTTATTCAAATAATTTTCTTCGTAAAAAAATCCGAAGGAAAAGTATCCAGCGGGATTTAAACACAAAAAAAAAAACAAGAGGGGTACGCCGCAAGATGAAATAAATGCCTGTATGAAACATATGTATATTGGGTACATGTTAAAAAGTTTTGTCTTACTACAATTATGCGAGTACAACTTCACAATGATTTATGAGCAGTGTCAATATGCAAATGCTCTTCTAAACATAAGAGATGATTGTATGCCAAATGACAGTAACGACATGATTACACTGAGACGTGAGTTCTGGTATATGATAGCACACATGATCTAAAAATAATATCTTTTCTGATCCGCCGACTAATGAGACAGTTATCAAATAAACGAACGGATCATGTCAGACGTGGAGGAAGATGTTAACGAATACCTCTCAGGAAACAATGCAAGGGAAACTGAACCAGTCATATCATAGCTTATGCATAAAGTTTTTTAAATCTTTAGAATTATCAGGAGCGCCTTCCCATAAGTTAAGAATGAAAGTTAATGTTCCAGTCCTATTAATAAGAAATCTTGAGCGACAAAGATAAGTAATGGTACACGGCTACAAAATACACATCTGGGGTACAACATTGTAAAAGAAAATGTTTCAATTCCCCGTATTCCAATAATTCAAACTTATTTGCAATTTCAATTTAAAAGAATGCAGTTTCCGCTGAAAACAACATTTGCACTACCAATTATCAAAGCCCAAAGACAGACGGTTAAAGTTGCAGTTCATTTAAAAAAAAAACATGTTTTTCAAATGGGCAGCACAATCGCGTGTATCAAATCAGCTAAATCACTATATTTTGACAAAGGATGGCAAATCAAAAACGTAGTATTTTAAAATTTTAAAAATTGAGAATTTGCTCAGACAGAGAAAACTCAAGCAGAATCCAACAGTGGAGGCAACCATACTCGCTGTGAAAGCAGACAATGCGGAACCAAACCGTTTGGTTCGAGAGCGTATTTCTAAGACTGAGGCGGTGACTTCCAAGACCAGCACGTGTTGTTCTGTAGAGGAAGGGAGAAGGTGGGATCAGTTTGAAGAACGCTTCAGAACACTCTCCATGGTAAAGCGGTAGAGGACTGCCATAGAGGCGATATCTCTTCGCAACTGCAGAGGCTCAAAGGAATCGGTAGTATTGGGACTGTTGATAATGCGGACTGATTGCCGCTGCAAAAGATCGAGAAAATCAATGCCTAGATCCATCACAAAGATGAGAACAGTACGGACGAGCGTACCTGGGTCTTATAAAGGAGTCACAAATGCTCAGGCGCGAAAACCCGTCTCACCCTGTTGAGGCTGTCATAGTGGTGCCCTCGATATACTCCCGTGGGTTGAGGTCTCGGCAAATATCCATGCCCAGGACACCGAGCTTATCCCGTAGTGGCAGTTGAGTGCTCTGAAAAGTGGGGAGGGGAAGAAACGGAGACTTTTTGGTAGAGAACGGGCACACCTGTGTTTTCTTAACGTTGAACTCGACCAGATTCTCATCACCCCATTGTTAAATGCGTTTCAAAACCCGGTCAAGCTCAGCGACAAGCTCCTATCCATTTTCCTCAACGTCCACTATCTTGGCTGCAGGGTATCCATAATATCGCCCATGCACTGTGCTATCGTCTGCATAGCAATGTATATTGCCAAGGGCTAATATGTCATTGACATGCAGAAGAAACATCTTGGGCGACAGGACCGAATTCTGAGGTACGCTAGCGTTTACCTCCAGAAAAACAGAGGCCGCGCCGTCCGTCGCAAAGAACCCGAATGCGAAGGCGCTGATGAAGAAAAGAGTCAATCTAGAGACGACTCTAGGAGGCAGACCGAATGCTTAGAGCCCGGAGATAAGCGAACGGTGCAAGAACAGGTTGAAAGCCTTGGCCATGTCGAATGTCGAAATAAGCTCATACAAAATACTTTTTATTTTATGTACTTATATAAATACTTAAATATGTTTTTAACAGTGAAAAGTGTGTCTTATTTTTAAAATAATATTAGCCTTAATAATTAAATCTGCTACCCAAAGTCACTGTTCCACGCGGACGAAGTCGCGGGCTCAGCTAGTTTTTAATAAAATCGATAAGCAGAATAAATTAAATCTGCTACCCAAAGTCACTGTTCCACGCGGACGAAGTCGCGGGCTCAGCTAGTTTTTAATAAAATCGATAAGCAGAATATCTCAAACATTAATTCTTAACCACCAGACAAACCGTATTCACACCCAGTCGACTTCAACAACGCAAAATTATTTTCGGTATTTAACACACATTTTGGTAACTTGTCCTCTTATCGATATTTTAAAAATGATATCGCTATAGGGAGAGTAGACAATGGTAGAGTTGGAGAGGCTATTCATGTCATTTGTCATCTGCCGTGGGTTCCATACTTTTTAACCGACTTCCAAAAGGAGGAGGTTCTCAATTTCATCGGTATTTTTTATTCTTTTTTTTTTATGCATGTACATTGATTACTCCGTCAATTGTGGACCGATTTTGAAAATTATTTTTGTATTCGAAAGAGTATGCTCCCCATGTGGTCCCATGGCCACCATATCAGGATCTGATGATGGGATCCCAAGGAAATTGAAGGAAACCCTCAAATTTACGTGAGCGCCTGCAATAAAGTTAAGGCAATTGTCTGCATGCTTTCATATTCTGTAAATATCATGTCCGAAATATTTATTTATTATTCTATACAGTATGTTGTATGTTACCTTTAGTCGTATTCTTTCAAGTTATATAGATAAAATGATGATGAGAGACTTGAGAAAGACTAAAAAGCGAAAAAAAAAAAAAACTTCGTTTAAAAAAACCGACTTCAAAAACTGAAAAGTATAAAATAACTTAATTTGTATGTGCTACCTATTCATAGGTTTGAAGTCGGTGCCGAGGCAAAATGTAATAGTAGGTACCGCACTCGCCGCGCGTGACCTTGAGCGGGATAACTGCTTTTCGCGTAGGACAACACAACCGAAGCGTCGGTGAGGTCGTTGACGTTCGTCTCGAAATATAGCGAGTGTGGTACCTACTATTACATTTGGCTTGGCGCCGAATTCAAACCTATGAATAGGTAGCACATACAAATTAAGTTATTTTATACTTTTCAGGTTTTGAAGTCGGTTTTTTTAAACGAAGTTTTTTTTTATTTTAAATGTAATGCTGATAAAATGAATGAACTTTACCTGATGAAATGCATGAGAAGAATCCAAGAGTGGTGTTCACTATACTCATTGCGTATGTGGACAATGCAGCATGGCGTCCTTTTTTTTACGAGTTGGGAAATTCCTTCAGATCTCCGGCTTCTCGGAGACTGAGGAGCCAGATATGTGGGGATTCCACTAAAAACCACCCCGGCGGCCGGTCTCAGGCGCTCTGCTCCGAGGAGGACCCAGACCATGTTATTTCAGGTCCCCCCCCCCCCCCCCAGAAACGACGCCGCGTCTATAGAGACTAGAGTCTCTCCAGACAGAGTCTAGGATAGATCCTGAGGGACTCTAGCATGGCGTCCTAGTGAGATGCTTTTTCAAGACCCACTCAGAGGATACATACATAAATAAATAAATATTTCAGACATCTAACACACAACGCCATCTAGTCCCAAGCTAAGCAGAGCTTGTGTTATGGGTACTAGACAACTGATACAAATACATATATACTTTTTTTTGTAAATACATACATATTATACATAGAAAACACCCAAACTCCGAAACAAATATTTGTAGGTTATACAAACATTTGGTCCGACCCGGGAATCGAACCCAAGACCTCATGATCAGCAGTCGCACACGCCAACCGCGAGACCAACGAGGCAGTCAGCCATATATGAAAGTAACGTTACATATTGGTATTTGTTAAATTAGGATCATTATTTTGTCCTTTGTGCACCACTACGCGCTTCAAGCACTGCACGTCGCATTTTACGGAATAAAGCCTCCGGGAAGCTGTAGAATCTAATTAAACGCCTAGAATAACAACTCTCATATTGTGTAGTATAGGACACAGTGTAATTGAACCGGAATGCGAGATTTCACGATATATCGACTAGTAGGTGTTAACTAACAGACACGCACCTGCGTCTCTAATACACTGGATCTACTACTTTGGAAACTCGAACTGACTTCTCGATAAAATCAGTTCGAGTTCATAACGTGTTTTGCATAAAGTTGGCAGTAATTTAAAGCGTCTCAAATTTGTTTTTGAAGTAAATTTTTGTTTAAGAAGAAAACTCTAAATATAACGATATTTGTATGTCGTAGTAACCTTCCGTATGTTAATCTGAATACGACTGTGTTTAAATTGAGATTATTAGATTATACAACACAGTTCAGAATTTTAAAAAAACTAGCTGACCCGGCGAACCGGCACTGCCATACTCTTTATCTTAAATATTTTCAAAATTTCTGGAAAAAAGTGTTTTAATATTTATACCCACCTCTGACTTCAAAAAGAAAGAACTTCCAGTTTTCTTTTAATGTTCTTATATAAAAACCTTGTTCTGGCAATAACAAACACATAAAGGCGCCCGAGTCGCCTGCGGTACCTAGCCTGTTCCCGGGCCTGGCGGGCCGGTAGAGTTCTAAACCTCTCCCGGTCCCGCTCCGCCGTTTCGTTGGCAAGCATAACTTGCTCGCAGAAAGATACGGCGGAGTTCCACGCGCTCTCGCAACATGGCCGCAATCATGTTACCGAGCGAGAGAACCCCCACCACGATGGCCGCCACGAGGTCATGCTTCTCCCGCGCCGGATATTCTGCCAGCGTGTGGAGCGCCGTGTCCACGGTCTGGCCATCGCAGTGGTGGGACTTAGGCGTTGGCTCCCTGCGTATCAGACACAGACAGATCGGTGATCTCCGAAGCATCCTTTCCCAGTGATCACCTGTGTCAGCCGGTATGGGAGGGTCCCGTGACGCCTCTCGAGGCAATCCTCCATAACGGGTCTTACCGCCGCAATAACGGCGTACCCAGCGCTCGGTTGCCCAATTCGTTCCTTCCATTCCTGCGCGAGGACCTGGTGGAGTTAGGATTTCTGCTTTTCGATTTCTCGAGTCTAAGGACTCCCACCCATGTCACGGGTGAGCCTGGTGTTCTCCGCACATTTTTTCGTGGAAAAAAAGTTTGAAACTGCCACTCTGATTTCTAGCTCCACGTTAATTCTTGAGCGATATTTGTTCTTGATTACGGCTGGAAATCCAGCTTCACACAAATATGACGTTGCAAAGGGGATGAAAATTCTTAAAACTTTTGAAGTTAAATTTGGATATTCATTTTAAATCGATAATCAAAACTCCACCAAATCGAATTTGATGAATCTAGTTTTAAGACTGCTATCGCTGGAGAGTTCAATTAGGCTCACTTCCTTTTCTGACGTGAATGCTGACGGAGCTTATGAATTTTTCGACATCATCATGTGCAAAGTATTTCGAAAACTATTTGATGAGCTTCAAAAGATGTTTCGTGAAATAGATGCTACATATTTAAACAATTGCGGGAAGCGGGGCGCTTCGCATTGAAACGTCTACGTAGGACAAGGCCTTAAGAACCTACGATGCGAGCGGTCAAAATATTGTTGCTGTTATTTGCGGGTATCCATCGTACCCGCAACATCATACAGCATCATACAGCAACAATATTTTATAAATTATAATTAATGATAGAAGACCGACTCGCGGCGCCCCTTGCTACTTGGGCACACTTTGGGAACCCCTGGACTAGTATGTTTAAATTGTTTAAAAATAGCTAAGTAAGTATTAAAACAATAGTAGGGTTTCTGCATTGTGTCGTCGCATATGTAGTCGTATTAAACATTCGTTGTTCACATGCAAATATGCACCTGGACTCGCAGTTGAAACTGTTTCTAGTTAATATGTTCGACTATTTATTGATTCAATGTATTAAAATAGATTTTTCTGAATAAATATAGTGAATAAAAAAAATGTAAGACATGCTTGCAAAAGTTGTTTATAAACAAATATTGATTTATATAACCTAAAGGTAACATAACGGCAAAGAGAAAAGAAAAAAAAATCTGATCAAATCTGATCAAATTTTCTGATCTGGCAAAAAATCGATGCTAAGAGGGTTAAACTATGCATGAACGCATGCCTTTTACAGATATTTTTTTACATTTTAAGGTACTATTTTCAAGTATGCATGTTTTGGCTAATTTGAAAATAATTGATTGTAGCTATTTATTTTAGTGTGTTCGGCAGTTGTAATATCACAGATCTAAAGAACAGGGTTCGGTTTGTAGTATTTTTTTGTCAAAAGTACTTTTTATATTTATATTAGTACTTATTATTATTATGCTTATTTTTATATAGACCGAGGATACTCATCAAAGTAGTCCAGACAAAAGAGTTCCATGATCGGAACAGTTCCATGGTGCCATATATTGGATTGCCAAGGAAGATTAAATAAATAAGTGTAGCATTTCTTTAATAATGTGTTTGTTCACGAAAATCATTTATATTTTTATGATATTAACAGCGTTCTCACAATAATTTAATTCATTTTCAATTGAAATTCAGCCATAGTAAACTTAAAGCCGACATCGTAGTTTAGGCAAAAGATTTGATGAAAGAATAATAATAGTTTTTTGAATTGAAAGCTTCTTTAGCGGCGTTGTGCACTTTGGGAAATTTTCTATGGGATGGGTAAAAAATGTTTAACTCACGTTAGGACACGTCGCGCCAGGACAAGTGACCTGATCGTAAGACGGCGGCGCAGGAAGCTTGCGCGAGTGTGCATAGCTTGTGTGTGGGTGACAGCTAATGGCTCGACTGTCTAGTATGGTATATAGTAATGGTTTACACTGTATAACATTAACCTATATTTTTATAACATCACAATAAGTATTTTTTTTACTTCTTTTTATAGAGCAAAAAGGTTCATTTCAGGTGAGCTTAAACAACTGTTTGTTTATAGTTTTGAGTTTTCACTTCTGTTGGTAGTCCTCATGACTGTTCTGTTTTTTTTAAATTTTTTTAATGTTAAAACATTTCATATAGCGAGTCATCAATAATGTAATGAATAAGTCAACATAAAACTTAACACTCTTCGCATGATTGCAGTCTCTGGTGAAGAAAACTTTGGCTACCGAGGAATATTTAAGCCAGTATGGTGTGAGCTTAGTACATTATCCCTTAACGTAATATAAAATTTATAAACACCCAAAAAAACCAGGCTTTATTAATTAAGTAAAAATATTCACGTCAATATGTTACTTGTTAAATAAACACAATAGTATTGAACAATATTAACAATAACGTTAATAATTATTTCAAAAGCAACTTCGTTATTTCAATTATAAGTTCAAAAACCACAGTTTACAGAGCTTCTAATACCTAGGTACTTGGTTATATGAGGCAGCTCTGTGGGCAGCGTTAAATAACTGATTGCGTCCCAGGCGACCGATTGGGCTCGGAAAGTTGCTGCCTGCTCGAGATATAATCTCGTCAGGGTGACAATGATATATGTGAGTTGTAGTACTGTCTGATTTTTGTTTGTTGAGATTTGTCACCGTTCTATTAGTTAAGAAAGGTAGGGTTTCACGGGCCTTTTTGTTTAGATTTCCTTGTCGATCGATTGGCGTGTAACTTTGTTATTTTGTTTTTTATAGTGTATACGAGTATAGTCTAGCACGAGGATAATTTTGTAGAGTTTTTTAGTATCATCAGTTACTTAAATGGACTCTAAAATAGTAATCTTTTAATGAACTTTTAATTTTCAAGCTGAAATAGAAATGCTCGATAAAAGCAAATAAGTTAATAGTAATAGTTAAAATAAATGGATTGAATACATTATGATCATAAATCGTATTGTATTTGGTCTTAACTTTAGATTTTTCCCTAATAAACCATTATGCTTAACACTTTAAAATTACAGGTGGCTAGTTGTTGCCCGCGGCTCCGCCCGCGTATATGTCATTTATCGCGGCAAAAAGTAGCCTATGTGTTATTCTGACGTATAAGCTATATTACTGTAAAGTTTCATCCAATTCCATTCAGTAGTTTTTGCGTGAAAGATTAACAAACATCCATCCATCCATCCATACTTACAAACTTTCGCGTTTATAATATTAGTATAGATATAGATTATGTACATAGAAGTAATATTGATAGTTATATTACAGTTTGATGGCTAAGAGCCATTTTTACCAGCCAACCTGAAGGTTGATTTAGTGACTGGAGTCATGGCCAAGTCAAATTACCTGATTGATATCCAATCAAAACCGGTTGAAGAAACAGCTGATCCCTAATAATCTGGGAATAAAAAAGACTGGAAAAAAATCAGGACAGCTACGTATAAATAGGTGCTACCAAATCCATATGTTTACATATGTAATTATATGTTTTGAATTGAAACAATAATAAATAATAATATTAATAAATATTTCTCACATCTAACACAACGCCATCTAGTCCTAAACTAAGCAGAGCTTGTATTATGGGTACTAGACAACTGGTATAAATACATATATACTTTTTTTGTGAATACATACATATTATACATAGCAAACACCCAACCTTCGAAAAAAAAATATTATAATATATATTACAAGCAGATCATACAAACATTTGGTGCGACCCGGTCCAATAAATGTAAAATCACAGATTATTTAGTCACCCTCTTGTGTGGTATTTATTTGTGGTCGTAATGGATGAACTGTGGTGGTTCGCAATTTATTTTAAAGCTCTGAATGTTAAAATTCATATTAATAATATTATTGTGTGGTTTTGTTCGATGCACATGATCTTTTGAGATAAGAACTGAAAATTAATGAGTTTTATTTATTTATTGTTGCCGATATACACACATCAAAAGTGTCTAGGGATCAAGCATTTTATGCGGATTTCTTGAGATTGAGATGTGGCTTTGGCCCTGGCCTGCTCAGTCGCCAGACTTGAACCTGATTGAGCATGCATGGGATATGCTACAGAGAACAGCTCTGCCGAATATGGAGGGTATCCAGTCGCAAGAAGACCTTTTTTTGTTGTTGCAACGAACATGGGCGGCCATTCCACAGCGTGTTTGGATGAACTCATTTTGAGTATGCCAAACCGATGTTCTTGTGTTGTTAGTGTTCGCGGTAGAAACACGGATTATTTATTGTTTAAGTTACCTAATAAAATTTTAAAGAAAACTGTTATTTCAGTCTTTTTTTCGAACTTTAATGTTAGTGGTTCAAATGTCAAAAATCCATTTATTAGGGAAATGGCAAATTTCTTTATTAATGCAAAGGTGACTTGGTTTATCGTTACTGTGACAAACGAAAACACTTTATTTGATGAATCCTTAAAGAAAATTTTAATTAATATCAATCAGGAGAAAAGTTATTGCAAAAATATATGTTGATCCCTAGACACGTATGTTGATCCCTAGACACTTTTGATGTGTGTAGTTGTCAGGGTATTTTGCTGTTTATATTGTACAAAAGTATACTGTTTGTATATCTTATTCATGTTTCAATGCACCCTCAAATAATAATAAATAATAATAATAATAGTTCTTTATTAAATGGCAACTAGGCCCAATGTGTTAGTAACAATTTACTTACGTCGAATATTAGTAACATAAAATATATTAAAATGATTACACATTTCCTGACCTCACTAGGACTGTCATTGCATGACGTAACCAGGGTGCCTCAAGTCTGTTGCTTAGCATCATTAGGATACCGTTGGAACTAGACCGCATTCTTGTAAGCAGCGAGTTGGTTTTAATACGGATAAGTGAGTAAAAATCGTTTGTTCGCGCCGTAGCGAACATCCCGGATGCGCTACAGAAACGCGGTAGTCCCAACAACATCCTAAAGCAATTGTTGTATTGCACCTTGAGTGTCTCCAGCGATTGCTTAGTATACTTTGTCCACAGATTGCTCGTATACAGAGTCTGACAATATGCTTTAAAGAGAGTGATCTTAACCTCTCGACTACACTTAGCAAACCTGTGTACCAGCATGTTACCCCTGACCGCCAGAGACCTTCGTTCACGTTCAATATCAGCATCGTCTCTAAGGTCTCCGGTAAAGATGTGCCCAAGGTATTTAAATTAAGAAAACCTTTCGAGTCTTACACCGTTCAGTCTAATAACTGGATCATGCGGCACATTCCTACCGGAGGCCTCAAAGACCATACAAACACTCTTCTTTACATTATACACTAGTCCATGTTTGACCGCATATTGTTCACAAATATGTAGCAACTCTCTTATCGAGCTGGCCGTTGGGCCCAATAGGACCATGTCATCTGCATAGCTTATGTTGTTTACACAAACATCATCTACCCAACAACCCACACGTCTACTACTGAGCTCAACGATCAGCTCGTCCATGTATAAATTAAATAACATAGGGGAGGTCAATCCCCCGTGCCTTACCCCACATTCTAATCTATAGGCATCGGACAGTCCATCTCCCCAACGCACATGGTTTATTTGATTATTGTACCAATATTGAAATAGCGTTGTGAGTTCGCTGGGTATACCTACTTCCCTCATCTTCCTCCAGAGGACGTCGTAGGATACAAGGTCGAACGCCCTAGAAAGGTCAAGGAAGCACGCATACACGGAGGTGCTCCTGTCCACATAGTATTGTGCAGTCTGCTTGAGAGCTAAAATTGCGCTCTCAGTGGATAGATTGGGCCTAAACCCAAGCTGAGCATCATTTAATTTTACATATTTACTTAATTCATTATCAAGCAGACTGTCCAACACCTTTGCCATTACTGTAGCCAGAGATATAGGTCTGTAGTTGGATGGATCAGAAATATCACCTGTCCTGTCCTTCACAATCGGTACGACAATAGTCCTCATCATTTCTGATGGTAAATAGGAATGACTAATACAGAGTGTGAAAAACATGGACAACAAACTAGGCAAATGCACACCTGCATGTTTTAGATGTTCGATACTGAGGCTATCATGACCGGGTGACTTGCCTCTACTCATTTTAGCTATTGTACGAGCCACCTCTCTAGCTGAAAAGTATGCATGAGACTTACCCTGCATAGCCCCAGCATCAGTCGACCCTTTAGATGGTCCCAATGGCGATGACATTCTAAATTTTTTACAAAACATATTAGCTATGTCCTTAGGCCCTGTGCACTCACCCACGCTCACAGGCAGGCTCGGCTTGATCTCAAGTGCGCAAATAATGCTTATACATATTTCTTATAATGGTGCGATTGATATACTGTTAAGATGACAACGAAGGGTAAAATTGTTTACAAATAAATTGCAGGAAAAAAATAACTTGTGCACGTTTCGTATTTTTGAATACTTTAATTTATGTTAGTGACTTACTTATTTAAGTATAGTTTTTAATTAAACACCAAATACTTATTCGTGTTTATTGCTTAATGTGTATGATTAATCATTTGCTACTAAGTATGATTAACATGTATTAACTAACATGTAGCGAAAAAAACTTTTTTTTTTGTATATTTCTACAAGTCTAGATAATTATACTACAAATATCTTATTACTTTAGCACAGTGTCTTGTTTTAAAAGTTTTTTATAGAATGTTCAGATAATTAAATTACATTAAAAAGCTTTTTAAAACAAGCTTTTACTGGAATGCCTCCAGACGAATCAAACGAGTCCAAACTCGATGATGTTGCGACGTTTCTTAACAGAGTTCCTACGGCCACTTTTCAGCTCCAGCATCAGATCAACTCCATGTAATCCATTATAATAATGTATTGTCACGCTGTATACATATGCTTGCAAAATTTCAGCAAAATCGGTTGAAGATATCTGCTTCAAAATTGAGTTGCAAGATTCCACCCGAACATACATTGCAAGTTAATAAAAAGCTTGTAAAATATTGAACACATACTGCAGTTAAACCTAGAATTTACTTATGTCTTACGTCACAACGAAGTCGAATAATTCAATAGAAAACGCAAGCACAATGCAAATCCATCCAGTTACCATAACAAAGCGATCAAAACGAAATAAGACGCACAAAACATTGAATGTAAAGAAGATAGATGTTCCCTCATTGTGAGTGAATAAGAAGGCTAAAAAGTATTCAATAATAAATCTGAGTTGGGAGATGTCGATCACAGATGCGTCCCAGTGGAGTGATATCAGCACTCCTTTTAATGCAAAATTGACGGGAATGCGAGGGTAGTGAAAATAATATGGATTACATAAGCCTTTGTTAGGATCTTTGAGACAAGAATTAAACATTTAAATGTTCTGATAAATATTCATTTTCTTTATTTAGGTCAGCTACCATTGTGAGATTAAGTTTCATGGGTACTTTTTGTAAGGAAAATCGTCTTCGATAATAAGATTCTACGTATATGTACGGTAACGGTGTAAATTCATATAGAGGAATATTGATCATTTGCTTCTAATAACTTCTACATCGAAGAAAATTTTTTTTTCAATTATGAGCTTGTTAATTGTTTTGATCTATTCTTATTTTCATTGAAATACTAGCTGTTGCCGGCGGCTCCGCCCGCGTGTATGTCGGTTATTTATTACAAAAAATGTGATAAATGAAGAACCGTTCGACCGATTATGTGCAAACTTCACATAAACCATCTACTAAATATTCCGAACAAAGCCTAAACATTTGGTTTGTATAGGTGAACCCGTTCTTGAGTTATAAAATTACAACGAAAAGTGGCATTGATCTGGGGGCACGGTCGTGCCTCCGCCAAGACGAGCCAAGCGAAGCGTAAGGGCACTACCTACCTTTTCTCGAAGCGTTTCGTTGTTTTTTTGAACCCTCATAACTTTGGTTCCCGATATAACAGATTGTTCAAATTCTCAGGATATGATGTTATCAATAGACTAATGAAATATAAAGTTTCAATTGCATAGCTCTGATACTTTAGATTTTATTGATACCTAAAAACACCGATTTCGTCACTGACACACTGATGATCATCAAAACTGTTAGGGCACTTCCTGAAGTGCCAGACAGCTGAAATTTGGTATGTAAACTAAGTTTAGTATACAAACAACAAAAAAAATCATAAACCTATTACTTTTGCCCCCCAACCCCAAAATTTGAGGGGTGAAAGTTTGTATAAGACTTTCACAAATGTTTATGCTAGAGGTTTTATTTTTGGTACACGGAGTTTTTCGAAAGAAGATGTACAAGAAATGCAGCCCAAAAAAAAAACTGCCTTAAGCAACTTACAAAAAGAAATGAAATCCCACCAAAAACATTTTCATACAAAATATTGCCAAGACGACTGCATATGGCTTACCCTGTGAAAAAGATATCAGATCTCATGTAGAACCAAGGTTCTGAATCTACACGCCCTAAGTCTACCAACCCTAACTTCATAAACTCTACATCTCAGTAAAATTGTATGGCTTGGCTGTTTCGTCACTTCAGAAACTAAATATTCGTATAACACATTACTTCAGAAACTAGATATTTGCAAACACAAAAGGCCTTCGTTTCCCCTTCGTGACGGTATGGTAGCGAAACGGCAAAGCCATACATTTTTACTGAGATGTAGAGTTTATAAAGTTAGGGTTGTTAGACTTAGGGCGTGTAGATTCAGAACCTTGGCTCTACACGAGATCTGATATCTTTTTCACAGGGTAAGCCATATGCAGTCGTCTTGACAACATTTTACATGAAAACGTTTTGGTGGGATTTATATATAAATATTATTGTAAGTATAGATTGATAGCCTCGTTTGTAGAAATAATTTTGTATCTTCTTATATGAATTCTCATTTGTTTTTCTTAGTTAAAGTTAAAGTTTAAAAAATTACATACATTGCCAAAAAATAATCATTAATACTTTGTAAAACTTCAGATCACTCAAATAGCATTTATTAAATAAATTATTTCATTAATATATTATCGTCTATGAAGTTTATAAATTTTACAATTTAGTCAATGAGTACTACAAGCTAAGTTTTATTCTAGCACACCACACTCTTCGCTCTACTTCTTCCATACCTTCGAGTCTACTTCTTAAAGAGTTGAATTAGTATGTTATATCTTCTCATCGTTGTTAAACATCTTGTATAAGCGCATCCTCTCACAAATGTCTTTATAATCAGGGTTCCACCAATACCGGAATCGTTTGTAACTTTTGGTTTTATTTATCTTGTTAAGTTTATCACACAAGTTACAAACCTGCGACTTGGGACTTTGTTTGTAATAGTAGTGGTTCTTCCAGTCGAAGAAATAGTTATACATCTCAGGGTTTTTGATGAGGTAGTCTATAAGAGCTCCTAATTTTTTCAAATCAAATGCTTGGGCGTTGATGTATGCTCCGGGTGATAAGAAACTGAAAAAAAATATTAGTTTAATATATAGATATAATTAAAAACCAGTTAAATCAACTTGCAAGGAACCTAAGGGATAATGAGTGTGGCACAATTTTTAAAAAATTTAAGAGTCGCGTACCCCAAAAATCTAGTGAAAATGTAGATATCACACCAATTTTGGTCATATCACTTGAATTGGGACCAAACACGACGTAATGCAAAATCATAAAATCCATCTAAATCTAATACAGACAGATTGTATGAAGATATGAGTTAAAAATAGTTAATCATTGATGATTATATCAAAAATGGAAACAATGTAGGTACTAAGATAGTTTGTGTAATAAAATAAGTCATTACGGCAATAATAAGTTATATATTTTATGAAACGTTTAATATATGTAATTATATACCACTGCTTTACTAAATGTAACTCGTAAAAACAATAATGAAGAAACTAATGATATATTACAGAAAAGAGAGATAAATAACTATAATATAAAATATATATAACTATATATATATGTAATATAACTATATAACAGAATCTTACTTTCGATAATCACAAGCCCCAATGACGATAGGAATAGTAAGATGTGACATAGTATTAACAATAATGTCAGTCACGTAATCTTCTGCGAAATGCTCTTCTATTACAAGTTGGAAAAAATAGTTGTTTTCGATCATCTTATTGCATTTCGTCGTACCAATACATTTATATGTACCACAGGAACCAAAAAGATCAAGTGTATAATTGTAACCTTTTAATTCATTTCTTAACTCGTCAATAAAATCTTGATGCTTACTTTTGAGTTTGCATTTGTTTACAACCCAAGCAACCGCTTTTGTCTTTTCCAGTTTCTTTGTAGAATATTGATCGCTACGCTGCATTTTATCAATCCATTTCATTTCTTTTTTAGGTCCAACGAGAGTATTGTTCTTATAATAAATATTGATAAAAGATTGTGGTATATCAGAATTTAATTTGTAAGTCCACGTCCAGTTGAAAAAATGGTCTAAATCACGCTTACAAATAGGATATTTTTCTGGAGCTTCTGAAGATCGAAATATATATATTTGTTCGGGTGATCTAGTTAGATTAAGAAGATCAATTTCTATTTTTTTGAGGTTATCAATATCAAAAACGACTGCGTCATAATCCTCGTCATTAGTTAGAGTATTTTTATCATAGGTTATATAACAGTTTATGTTTTCACATTTTTGTGATATGAACATGCTTTGGCCGGTTGAAAATTCTGAAGTTTTGTTTACATGAAAACGTCCTCTGTGGTGTCGTTTTATTTGACTGTAGAAAAGGATATATTTTAAATCTGTTGAATACTTTACTCGTTGATGACGCAAACTTTTTTCAATAAGTAGATGTGGAATTATCGTCAACACTAAACCTATTAGCACTAATGAAAAATATACTCCTATTTTGATAAGAGATTGCTTACAAGTGCTAACGAATAGCATTTCTTTGACGTGATAAGTATACATGCTTTTAACAATTTTATTACTCATTTGCACTGTTATTATTTCACCAAAATCATTGTTCAACTGAGCACTGTTTGATGAGTAACTGTATCAGATGTTAGTTGTACCGTATGTTTATCGTTTTTGATAGAATGCGTGCATTTTTCAACGAAAGAATGCGATGTTTGATGTGTTACGTAAAATGAAAATATCAAACAATGAATTGAATTTGTAAGCGCATAATTTTACCTATTAACTTTTCACACTTCGATTCTCCTATATTTTGTATGACAAAAATATTAAACAAAACTATGAGTATATTTTGAACTGCAGAAAAATGTTAAAAATAGCGATTAAAGAAAAAATAACCGCACTTTTATCATCATTTTTTTGATATCATCTTTATGCGAATATTTCTTTCGGACTTTGGGTGTTTCCTATGTATAAAATGTATGTATTTACTAAAGAAAGTATATATGCATATATATCAGTTGTCGAATACCCACTATACAAGCTCTGCTTATTTTGGGACTAGATGGCGTCGTGTGATGGATGTTCCAAAATATTTATTTATTTATTAAATATATATCTTCATTTTAAGTATTTTTAACCGACTTCAAAAAAAGGAGGAGGTTCTCAATTCGACCGTATATATGTTTTTTTAAATGTTTGTTCGCGGATAACTTCGTCGTTTATGAAGTTTATGAACCAATTTTGATGATTCTTTTTTTAATGGAAAGGAAATATCCCAACGGTGGTACCATGATAAGGACACTAAGATCTGATGAATGATGATGGCATCCAAGAGAAATCGAGTCGAACCTTGAAGTCGGTTATTGTTTTTGTTAAAATTTTAATTGAGTAAAACTATTTATTATTTGACAGCGGATGGATGCAGACTGCACAACACCGGGATAATTGGTGCTCTTTGGGGGAGATCTACGTTCAGCTGTAGACGGCGATTGGTTGATATTGATATACATTTTATTATTTATCTATTTAAACAAAAAAACAATTTAGTTTAAGTGTAGTAGTTTATGAATTGATGATATCTTTAATAAAAATGTATTTATGGTTGTTTACATACATTATATTTTGTTTTTGAATGTATAATATTTTTGTAATTAGTCTAAAGTTTTATTTTCAATTATTTTTAACCAAACACTATTTGCTTCTAAAGTTTGTTGGTACCAAAATCAGTTAGGGGTAAAAAAACGTTATGTGTAAATCATTCTCCATGTGAGTTACTAGCTAACACACACAACTTCATTTGCGCCTCTTTCCAATCATGCTTGGCTCCTTTTAGTCTAAGTACAAAGTTAAATATCCTATCTTAGGGGTGCCAGCAAAACATACATCGGATTTTATCATGAGCAATAACGAGACACGAGAATTATATATATAACATTTAAAAAAGGTAGATAACGCCCAGCCTTGTCTTGTTGAAGCAAAAAAAAGTAGCGTAGTTCCAAGTAAACACGTGCGTTGCCGCACGCACATGCTAAGAAACTACACTACTTTTCGTCAGTATCGTACAAGTTGTCGATACTTGTACGATACTGACGAAAAGTAGCGTAGTTTATAGCATAGTTAGTGCGTAACGCACGTGTTTACTTGGAACTGTGCTACTTTTTTTGCTTCAACAACAACAAGGCCGTGCGATATCTACCTTTTTTTTATTTGATGTGAGCACTAAAACGTGATTATGTTATAACCAATTCATTCAAAATATGTGCATATTTGTGTGTTCAAACTTAGTATAAAATTTCCAAAATTAAATATATGTATCTCAAGTAGTAGGTACTGTTCAGAATTTATGTGTTTAATTTTGCGATATACTAGGCGAATGCCGTATGAAAAACTCGCTTACACTCGTTTAATTTATGGGTAAAAAATATTTTACCCGCGCTTAATATTGTCGCTTACCACACTGAATTCGGCAGTGCCTTAGTCGCTTTTATAATTTATTGGTTTTCGGCACATACATGTGTTTTATTCAAAAAGAGGGTTGTGTTTTGTTTCGTCTATGTAGGTTATATCCGTTATAGAAGTGATAAGAGAAAAAATCTCTTATTAATAATCTAAGTAAATGCATGTTATTCTTATAAAGTCGAAAGTAGCCTGTCTGTTAAACTGCTGCACTGATTTCGATGAAAATTGGCATGGAGATACTTTGGTTCTTGGGGAAGGACATATGCCACTCTTTGCCACGATAACTGATACACATGCGGGCGGAGCTGCAGGTAAAATCTAGTATGGTTATAAAAAAAACATTGGATTTTTAATCTGAAGTATTACGGGTGTCTTATGGATAAAATGGTCTGAAGAGGTCTCCGACAGACTAAGACCTCTATATCATTGAACCTCATCTACTCGCAGCTAAGTAAAACATGAGTCATCTATGTAATTTGGTGAAGAGCCATCAACCGTATTAACAGGTGTCTTTTCCTATGACCATTGTTCCAATTTTTTTAAACAGAGGTCAATTTATTCACCAGGATTAACCGTTAAGAGATAACATTCTCTGTATATGTATATTCCTTTTTTTCGCACTAGAAATGTTCGTGTCGCTGAGGACTCTATAAACATACATAAAACGGGTATAAAGGACACTGAATTTCAGAACAATAATTTGTAAATCACAGAATATATTTTCCCATGTGAGGCTTGAACCCAGCATAGTTTAAACTACTATGCCATCAATGCAATCGATTGTAAATCATGATTTTATAATAAATTTATGCAGAGGAGTCTCTGGCCAATGGAGCGCCCGTGTGTGACGATTCCTTTAGCGCCGTTCAGTAAGTACGCAGATTCATTAAAAGTGCCGCGACCAGCGCCCCTAACACCCTACACTATAGGTAAAGACGCCCCTGAATTATGTAGTAGTCAGATAGTGTAGTAAATATTTTAAATAGAATAGTGCAGTTTCAAAATAAGCATTTCATGAACTTGCCACAAATTATAAACACATATACCAACCATACGAGTATTAAATCGTGAAATTTATTCAAATATGCAAATGAAAAGCGTATTGTAAGTAATGGTCGATAAACATCGTTCATTACACGGAGTAAACCTCAATTTAAGTACGACATGGCTCCTGTCTTGCTTATTTTCTGTTGTTATGCCTCAAATTGTCGACACTTGAACACAGATTAGCTTCGTTACCCCGCGGCGCGGAGCGTTCCACCTGATATAGGGATGGGAAATTGGATTTTTTGTTTATTTTTATTTGATTATTTTGATATTAGACGTAATTCACTGTAAGCATACAAATACACAATGAAGTTGTACAAATAAAAATATAAAATAATTATTTCTACGTCAAGGTTCTAAAACTTAAATTCGCTAAAATCGTAAAGTGTAAGTCCATACTGTTTTTTAAACTAATTCTAAATTTATAATGAATTTAGTAACAATTGTATCTAAAATTAGTTTATGAAGTTATCAATGGGTATGTAAACGTATGATGCTAACTGCTGAGGTTTTCAGAATTCACGTGTAAATTTTATTAAAAATCTTTCTTTCCTTTTGATTAAAGGAGATCTATAGGGGGAGATATTTATTAAAAAGAAAGAAAGATTATTTTATTATATTGGCAACAATAAGCAAAAAATAAAAACAATCGTATCATATAACTAAAATAAGTTTTTTTTTATTAGTCTTAGTAGGTTTTTTATGAGTAACTTTTAAGAAATTTATCGATATATGTTAAAGCCATCCTTGTGTTTCCAAGTGGTCGCGCGAGGAACCTCGTGGAATAATGATTTCTTTGAGTCCCCCACTGTTTGAAGTGCACGCCATTACTGGCTCTCAGATACGTTTGTACTCCGTACTTAATAGCAGATCTCAATGCCGGCTATAATTGTTTTCCTTACCTTTGTGAGGTAAAAAATCATGTTTACGAGCCTACGAGCTTTCTTTGTGAAACGTTTTGTCAGATTTTATCTCTCGATTATTTGTTGCTGAAAGAAAAAAAAAAGTTGATCCTAAATATTCGTTAATGCTGGGTTTGTGTAATCATTTTCTAAGAAAATACACTATGTACTAAGTTAATCTTCAAAATAAATTCAATTAAAAAGCTTTTTTAAAACAAGCTTTTACTGGAATGCCTCGAGACGAATCAAACGAGTCCAAACTCGATAATGTTGCGACGTTTCTTTACAGAGTTCCTATGGCCACCTTCTAGGTCCAGCATCAGATGAGCTCCATTTCGTTATAATATAGGTTTGTCGCGCTGTATATGCTTGCAAAATTTCAGCAAAATCGGTTGAAGATATCTACTTCAAAATTGAGTTGCAAGATTCCACCCGAACATACAAGCATACATTAAAGTTAATAAAAAAACTTTTTATAAAAAAAACCGACTTCCAAAAACCATCCAACGAAAACTCCCTGCCAAAAAACACTAAAAAGCGTAAAATAAACTGGCTCTTCATAAATTGCTATGTGCCAATTCTTGTCTATACCTAATTCTTTATTCGTTTAAATAGTAGTATTGTTATGTGTGCTAGGTACCTAAAATCTGTTTGAAGTCGGCGCCAAGCCAAATGTAATAGTAGTTACCATACTCGCTATATTTCGAGACGACATCGACGATGTCGCGTCAGCCCGCGCGTGTCTGCCCGCTTGGGTTCTTTTGTGCTACACGAGGCATCAGCTATCCGGCAGCGGCGAGTGCGGTACTTCCCATTACATTTTGGCTTGGCGCCGACTTCAAACAGATTTTAGGTACCTAGCACACATAACAATACTACTATTTAAACGAATAAAGAATTAGGTATAGACAAGAATTGGCACATAGCAATTTATGAAGAGCCAGTTTATTTTACGCTTTTTAGTGTTTTTTGGCTGGGAGTTTTCGCTGGATGGTTTTTGGAAGTCGGTTTTTTTTATAAAAAGTTTTTATTTTTCCATTTTTAGTGCAAACAATCGTAGGTTATCAGTAAGTTGAACTATTACATATAATATCTGCTGATGCGAATAACTTTAGTAGTTTGAACACGTATTAAAACTGAGTATGCTCAGTTTCCAAAATTATGTTAAGATGCAAGATTTCTGTTACCGAGAACGTGGTCTACGGGGCAATAGGAATCGTGTCCAAGCTTAAATGTCGTGATGAAATAGAACAGGCGAGTTACTTAAAGCAAAATACATTAAGGGGTTAGTCATCATAGCGCATGTGTCATCAGCTCACCTAAATAACTTAAAAGTATACAACTAAAGGTCTATAGAAACGTATGAAATTGAAAGAATTATCCTCTAACTCCTAACCGTTGAGGAGTTGTACCTTCCACTATCAGTTTACCTAAGTAAATTGAAAGAATACGGCTAAAGGTAACATACATACATATGACATTTAAAGATTTATCCTCCAACTCCTAACCGTTAAGGAGTTGTACCTTTCATCATCAGCTCATTATCATTAAATGATGACTATCAGACGCAAATACCGAAGTAGCTTCAGAAAATATACGAAAAACATAGTACGTGCCTGAAAAAAATGAGGGTTCCCCTCGATTTCTCTAGGATGCCATCATCAGATCCTAGTTTCCTTGTCATGGTACCACCGTCGGAACATCTTCTTTCCAACAAAAGAAGAATCATCAAAATCGGTTCATAAACGACAAAGTTATCTCCGAACACACATAAAAAAAAATATACGGTCGAATTGAGAAACCTCCTCCTTTTTTTGAAGTCGGTTAAAAAGCTTGTAAAAAGTATGCATTCATACAAAACTACAATACATATTATATCTCACATTGAAATAAACCAGTTAACTTAAAAGAAAATCCAATGATGGAAGAATGAACAGTAGTATTCACAGCTTGTTTTTCTGAGTGATAATTTATTTTAACATAAAGTTAATATTTTTCGAAAATACGAAAAATCATTTGAAATATTATATGATGAATGATTTTGTGTGCATTACTTTTCATAAATGTATTTTAAAAGAAATTACACTGTAATGTTCTTGAAATCAATGGATATATAGAATTCAAAATAAAACAAGCTTCAGATTCCCCAGATATTAAGCACAAAATAGTCTCTATGACATTAAAAAAAAAAATGGTATTCTTTTTTAAACGAAACAAATGCCTTTGTCTCTTTGTCTATCATTTCTATGTCCAAACTTTCAATAAAAGCAATTGCGACTGGAAATATTGATCGAAGAACTATGCACTAAGCTATCGTGATCACTTTGAGTTGAAACGAATGTCAGCAGAAAGTGGAGAGGAACTCAATCAAATCTAGCTGGTGTAAAGAAAAAGTGCAGTGTGCAAACTGGATTGTCACAGTTTCAATTCCATTTGGGCGGGCGACCGACCGCGGGTGGGGTCCGTATTGTTAAGGTAGCGGGCTTACTACTAGACAGAGCGGCGATTTTATTATATTTTATTTTTGGATTAGATTACTTTTATATATTTTGGACATTATTGTCTGTAATATCGTTAGTATATACTACGTATAGTGCTTGCCCGAAGCTTTGCTCGCGTGTTTGTCTGTTTTCCGGTAAAGAGTAGTCCAAGTCATTCCTAAAGATTCAAAGTTTCTCCATGCTAAAGCACGCAATTCGTTGATTAAGTCATGAAAGCGTAACAGACAGACAGATAGATATAGTTACTTTAAAAATTATAATATAACTAGTATGAATGATACTGGTTTAATTTTGTAAGTTAGGATTGTGAAATATTAAAACAATTCAAATGCATCACTCTGAACCATGTTTTAGTTTTTTATTTAACTGAATTCTGTCATTCTGTAAAATTTGCTAGTTAGCGAATAATCAAAAATCATAATAAATAAATAATATGGACATCTAACACACAACGCAAGATAAGCAGAGCTTGTGTTATGGGTACTAGACAATTTATATAAATACGTATAAATAATAAAAGCTGAAAATTATTCGCGTATTTGATGCAATTTTTTTACCAAATACATATATCCGAGCCCAGCAGTGGGACGTTATGGGTTGTTGATGATATATCATACTTTTTTTTGTAAATATATACATATTATACATAGAAAACACCCAAACTTCGAAACAAATATTTGCAGATCATACAAACAGTTGATCCGACCCGGGAATCGAACCCGAGACCTCAAGTACAGCAGTCACATACGCTACCACTGCGCTACCGAGACAGTCAAATCAATTTACGATATACGTGCTAGTCTTTGCCCTTTCATCTGCTCGCTTTTATGTTAGTTGTCGCGGTAATATGTGGGATCGTAGAAGCAAAATTATGGCGAATTAAATACAATATCTTTAATAAAATCGTTTGTCAAATTTTAGCGCATGTCACGTAGCGGCTTTAGGAGCCTAGAAGGTTGTGGTGAAGCCACGAGGTTCTGATGATGATTAAATTAGACGCTTCACAACAACAATTTAAAGAATTTATTTACTGAAGTATAACACAAACAGATAGATGTACAGTCAGGGTGTGGGTTTGAGAGATTCGACCAGTCAGTGCCTCCAGACAAGAAGCACTTAACTGTAAGTTCGCAGCGATGAGAAAAGGAAGAGGTGTAGTCCTGGGTCGGCTTTAGAGGCCGATCCCCGTAGAGGCGTCGCAGGCGACTGGCGTGGTAGACGCCGGCCGAAAGAGGTGCAGTGCTGGGGCTCCGGCGTAGGCCGGGCGGCCCAGCCACCAGGCGTGGTAGACGCCGGGTTAAGAGTGCAGTGCTGGGGGCGGCTTTAGAGGCCGACCCCCCCCCGTAGAGGGCAGCGCAGCCGTCCGGCGTGGTAGACGCCGGGCGAAAGAGTTCGAGCTGTAGTGCGCTCGTCATTTTATGTGTCCCTGCCGGTGGCAGGGACAGCGGCTCAGCGGTGGGAGGCGAGCGCCGATGACGCGTGACACGCATACGTCGAAACCAAAGACAATAAAAAAAAACTCCTCGAATGGTCATTACAAAAACTTAAAAAAACAAAAGTAAATAAAAACAAGCTTAATTCCACATACATGTAAGCCTATATCAGTCCTGTAGATATCAAAGTATTCTATATCGGTTTCTGACTTTACTAATGAAATAAAATTCAGTAGCTAAATCAATATTTGTACAGGCTCAGAAATCGCGGCCTCTCATGCACTGAGATCTCTCCCCAATTTGTGTTAGAGTATTCACAAGTGTAAATCACAGTAAACAGGGAGATACACATTTTCTTCGTTGGGATTTAGTCGTTTTAGTGATTTAACAGGTAATTAGCGGTCTGTGGTGAGATGAGTGTTGTAAGGAAACTGTCTTATTTATAGTTTAGATAGGGAGAAACCCATTGTATGTTTCTCAACGTATTTGAGAAATTAAGTTGTTCACTTTGTGCTTTGATAAATGTAAGTCGTCAGATTTATAGTGGACTGTTAGATGTTAGGTACTTAAGAGAGCACTTCTGTTTGGGTTGGTGTCGTTTAGAATATAACAGAAGTGATTTGGTTAAACAGTTCCAACACGGGATTTTTTTAAATCTCTATACAGAGAAGTGCCTCTTTGATCTACTTGTTAGTGAATGCGACTGCAAAGAGGTGTCTGATTTGATTCGGGCATTTTTTTTTTTAGTTTGTCTGATAATAGAAGTGTTTAATAATAGCCCCAGGGTTTGGAAAGCACGGAATTCAGTCGATACTGAGCCTGATCTCTCCCCGGCCGTGTCGTATAGCCATGACCGAAAGTGGCTAGGAGAATCATCATTACATTGGAAATCTAACTCTATATTTTCTATCTTGTAAAGTTCAACGACAGAGGCACCATAAGACCGGTTGTGGTGGAGAGCCTTGGAAACGTGTACTACCAGTTATTCACAGCGACGGATTTTCGTTCCAGATTATGTTGTGTATTATCTTAATTTAAAAGAAGTAAACAATAGTGAAATCAGTGTAATATTATAATTATTTACAAAGCGTTAAAAGTTTTCTAAATAAATTTAAAAAGGCAACAACTTTTACATATAAAAGAACCTAGGTATAGTTATTCTTCAGTTAACGTCAACGTATACGAGTAGTGGGTAGTAGTACTAAAAACTGACGTTCTATTTTCAAAACCTAATTCCTGCCAACATGGACCACTCACAGGTTCTGTACTAAGTGAATTGTTGTCAAGTAATGAACGTTGTACGCAGTGCATTACGCCGTCAATGAACAATAACTCACTTGGTGATGCGCACCAATACCGGCAATGTATGGTGTGCAGAAAAAAATACTTTTTATCTAGATATCATTCTAAAATATTAATCGATCTTAATCACAATAGTTTCTTTTGTAAAAAGCACTGTTACAATAGTGTTATACAAACATAAATTGTCGTAAAGGGTCTATAAATGTATTGATATCGATTATTACTAAAGTTAAGCCCTTGGGCCTCAGGTTATAAATATATTTTCTTTTGTTAATATTTACTTGACAGGTACAAAACTGTGGTATATTTTATACAATTTTTGTGTATTAGATGAACAGGACTTTCGCTTTTTTTGTCAACGCTACCACTCGAAGTCGCTCACTTCACCGTTTCGCTAACATACAATGAAATTACCGAGACGGCTTTTTAGCGGCCCGCCGGCGGCGGTGGCTTCGTATAGCTCATAGCTTGCCTTGTGACCGCTTATTTTGCTAACGCTACTAACTTATTTCTCACTTTAGAGAATGCATATTTTCGAGTGTATCCCATTATCTCTAAAAAGTAGATTTATTGTGAGGTAGCTAGTAGGAAAATGTAAAACTATTAATGCGCGTGGTTGTCAAATTGAAATATGCATGAAAAAGCGTGTTGTACTTTTTAAACTTAACAGTTGATGTAAAGTTTGTTGGTGTTTATTGACAAGACTACCCTTAGGGGTGGAATATCGAAAATTCCTTTCTTAGTGCTCACTTACGTTATATAAAGAACCTACACGCAAAATTTCGGGAGGAAATTCTAGCTTCAGCGGTTTGGGCTGTGCGTTGATCTCTGGGTATGTCAGTCAGTCAGTCACCTACCTCTTTTATATATATAGATAATATCGGCGCGAGAATTTCTATTGCGCGATTCAATATTGATAGTTTCTTCGTTTCCTTTGTTACTCCGTAGTTCGACGTATCTTCGGTAGATGGCGCTGTAGTATGTTTTCTGTTGCGCTGTATGTGTAAGTCGCCACAAAACTTCACTTACTTTTATTAATTTATTCGTGAAATAATATATAAAACGTTATGATATCTTCTATTTCCCGACGATTCGAATGTGTTATACCGCTTATGGTTACGGAGAGTCTGGTCTGAGCTTAGTGACGCCTTTGCGATGCTCAAGGTGTAACTACCCGCACTTTATTCGCGTTCATACAACATCTGCACACTTTGTTTCGTCCTTACGGTAGTGATTACACCCGCTGATGAGGATTCCAAGATTTTGACAGTCGATATCCATCATATCCGTTGATATTATCATGTTTCTTGATTTCAACCACTTCACATTGCATAGCGCGTTTCGTCTGATAGATGTTGGAACTACTACGACTGAAATACACATAGTAGTTACTACATCGACTATACGAAATGCTTATTAGCGGAAAGAATAAAGGAGCATAAGTGCATAACGCAGAGCACTTGCTTCAATCAAGACTAAACCACTAGATTGAGCTTCATAAACCATAGAACGTCCTCTCCACGAAATGAAAAGTTACGAAACGATCAAAAATCATATAATAACTCTGTAAAACTTTTGAAAATTCGAATTTTGTTTCACAAGTATACAATGTAAATTAAAAAGAGTAACTAGAAAAGCGTATCATTATTTTTAAGACCACCATACATTCTGTATCAACAAAACCAAGGAAGTTTAAAATATGTTAAAGTGGCATAATGCAGGCGGCAGTTCGCGGTAGACAAGTGGCGACAGTCGCACCGGAAGTTCACCCGCAAACAATATGGCCGCCGGCCACTTCCGCCCGCGGAGTTTCCGCCTTCGGTCCACCGCCAACATTAATAACTTTTCTAAATGCGGTTTTAAACAAGATATCTGTTTAAATGTTAGTCTACTTACTGGATTTGTTATTTTGTTTTTTTAAATGTTTAATTTTTGTCAATTCTACAAATAAATTGTCAACAAATAAATCTAAAACTGTTAAGTTTTAGATAAAGAGTCGTCCTTGCTGTCTGAATGTTTTTATTGCTTTTTTCACCAAACTCTACTGAGTAATGCTTGAAACGCAATTTCTGTATTTCTCTGAAATAAGACAGTTAAGGCAGCAATACAAAAGAATTCCTATTTTCTCGTTATTTTTGGAACGAAGTTCCTTATGGCGCGTTGCGAAAGGGGGCTAGACGGATTAAGACCAAAAGTTGTAACGACAATTTTCGTTGTAACGACAATTTTAACATTGAGTTGACGTTATAGTGCTGGATAGTATATATATATATGTGTGTATATAAACTTCGTTCCATTCGGGTGTCCCTTGACACCTCTCAAGTTTTTATTCACTGTTTTATCCTGATTTATCTCACCAAAGGATTTTAAAATTGCTTCATAACTATAAATAGCGAATAGCTTGAAAATGTTGAAAAAAATAGTTGTAGAGCTTTGTAACCATTCCATATGTTTTAGATTAAGGAGACAGAAGTTGCACTTCCTACTTTAGAAATAAGACGACATGGTCAACATATAGTATTCACATTAGGTGGTTGATTTTTAGTGTATTTGATTGCAGCGTTAGTCAATTTTTCATCAACAACCCATAATGTCTCATTACTGGACACGGGTCTCCTCTCAGCAGAGGGTTAAGACCATACGCCCCCACGCTGGCCGAGTCCGGGTTGAGGACTGGCAAGACAACGTTGTGGGTACGTAATCTTGGCGGTGGATATGTTCCAACTAAGCATCACGACTATTGTTCTATGTTACCAACCAGGATCGACTGCTTAACGCGACCTCCGAATCACGGAGACGCTCATGGTATCATGCCACCAGCGGTCACCCCTCCAGGTACTGACCGCGCCGTTGTTTAGTTGATTAGAAACAATCACCTAGGGTAAGCCCTAGGTGATTGTTTCTAATCACCAAGTGCAATTGGGCTATGAGCGTCCTTTTATATTAATGTATTCTCACATTAATGTAAAATATATAGGACCACGTAGCTGACATGATTTAAACACTATCATAGAATAACACGGGCTCCAAACGGAGGGGAGTAGCCACAGCGTCTTTTTCCGATGCAAAGCAATCTATTCTTTTTTGCGGAAATAAATCTTTACACATACTACACTACACATCATTTAAGACTCATATACAAAAGCAATCGCCTGTCTTTATGAACTCACACATAACAATTAAAACAAATCATTCATAATTTCACACACATAAATACAAGTTTCTTTATCAATGACCTAATGTTAAATAGTCCGGTGTCCCCGGAACAAATTTTACAATTTATTACTATCAAGCAATTTTTCGTGAGTGGCTTCATTTTGATGAGGGCCCACAGGTCACCTTAAAAAAAACGATTGTGGGAACTAACAGGGCTAGTAGAGAAAAAAACTTTTGAGCGTAGGACCGGGATAACGTACCACGCAATTTGTAGGACAGTGTGTCTGTTAAAAATTAGCTTGATAGTAATAACTTGTAAAATCTGTTCCGGGGATCCCGGACTAAAAGTGTTTTAACATTGATTTATTGATTTCATCAATTGGCTTTTTTTTTAAAGACTACTCCCGCATTTGGAATTATACATCCTGTGTCGCGGGAGACTTTACAAACATACATAAAACGGACACAAGAAACATCCAGACTCAGAACAACAATTTGTGTACACAAAGTGTTGTCCCATGTGGGATTTGAACCCACAACACTTGACGTAGTAGAGAGCGGCGTGGCGCCCACTTAAACCACTAGGCCAACTTTAACAGTCCATATGCTGTACATAAGCCTCTCCTTAAGCCGAGCCTCCACCGAATAAAAGTTGATAACTTTTGTGTTGTCAACATTTTTTTGTGTTGTCAAATTTTGGTGGAGACGCGCCTTTAGAAAGGAAGCCTTGGCCTACCATACCACATTCCCTAGACGAGTTGGTATGGAGTTTAGTTTTAAGTTTTCTATTTGCACTGATGTTGTCCTTCGTAATTTACCTTCTTCCTTTTGTAACACCCATGGGTTGAATAGGACTGTTGACATTGTGTATTCTTTACCCATCACCACACAGACAATACCACGGGTCAAAACTTATTAGACATATTTTTTTCTTGAAAAGGACAACTAACTAAGACTGCCTCGGTGGCATAGTGGTAGCGTATGCGACTGTGGACTGTGGTCGGAGTGTGGGCGTTTTCTATGTATAATATGTATGTAATTACAAAAAAAAGTATGAAATATGTATTTATATCAGTTCTCTAGTACCCATAACACAAGCTCTGCTTAGCTTGGGACTAGATGGCGTCGGTGTTAGAAATAAAAAATAAAAAAACTCCCGCATTAGGAAAATTCTGTATCGCAGGGCACTCTATAAACAAACATGAAACAGACACAAAGAACACCCAGGCTCAGGACAACGACTTGTGTATCACACAAAGTTTTGTCTCACTTGGGATTTGAACCCGTTGACCGTTAAAACCACTAGGCCAACCGTGCACTCAGATATTATATTTATATATTCATAATTATTGGTTTGTGACACTGAAATCAATTATTACTTATAATGCAAGTGAAATCAGAAAAATAAGTAGGCAAAGTACATTTTTATGATTTAATAGTTCACAGCAATAATGCCAAGCTAACATTCTTAAACACGTTACTAAACAGAAATGTACTAGCATGAAATGAAAGTAAAAAAATATTTATTATAAGACAGTGAATTCTTCTAATCACAGGGTATGGTTAGTTTTAAAATGTAGATAATTAATTTCAGCTGTACTCCATGTACAATCGGCCTTATTCGGAAGTTCAAAGGTTTCCGGAGGAGGCACAGTTGCGAACGACAAGGACATCCGGCACTGATGCATGACTTCCATTAATGGTTTTGATGGCGCTTACTTATAAAATACTAAGAGCCACTTTAACCAGTTCCTGACAAAGGTCTAGATAGTTATCTGACATATAACACTATTTAACAGATAAAAATTGCTGATAAATATATGCAAATCAGGCGTGAATATTTCTATCTTGTGAAATGGAGATCTGTCTGGATTTATGAGTTAAGTCTGTCTGAGTTAAATAAATGTCTGATATCAAAATATATACAAGCATATTTAACTTATATGGTAGGAAAAGTTGGCTATAAAACAGTACCGCATTGCTTATGGCATCGTAGCGATTCTACGTCTGCTACGGCGTAGTAACCGTAGCCGTAGCTATGAACGCCCGGTTCCGGAGGAAGAGGGGTCGCAGACAGCGGACACATCCGCCGCGCGATATATGTATATTTCAGTATGTACTTTATTTTCGTTTCCTTTTTGAACGTTTCATTGCTAAGCTCTAAATATGGTGAATTTTTGTTTATTTTATATTCTTTCAAGGAAAATAGTTATTTTCATCCCACCATCACGGAAAGAGTATTTTTGCCCTACGTTATCCGAGTGCAAAAGCTGTTTTTATCCGCTAGAGGATAAAGTAAAATTGAATTTAGAACATCGTGTGAACTAAGCTTGTGAAGTCAAAACATCATTAAACCTATTTACTTCTACCTCCGGAGTGCCGAAATCATCATACATTTTTTTTTAATTGGTTAAAAACTCAGACTCGGAACCTTCTTGGTGAACTTTTTCTTTTATTTGCTTTACCAGCGTCATTTTCTTTTCACGTCATTTAGTCATTTCCTCGCTGAGGTGGGATGAAAAGTTACGTGTTGCACTCGAGTGCAATTTTTTTTACCTCGTGCTCTTTTAATTCCCTCGCTAACGCTCAGGATTCTAATTTTAGAATCCTTCGCTTGCTCGGTCATTAAAATTGAGCACACGGTTAAAAAGCAATTTTACACTCTTGTATAACAAATAACTATTGTCATATAAGAGTGCAAAGTTGCTTTTTAACCGCGTGCTCAATTTGGATACGCTCGTGATTCAAAAATTAGAATCCTGAGCGTCAGCGAGGGAATCAAAAGAGCAAAAGGTGAAAAATCTTTGCACTCGAGTGCAACACGTAACTTTTCATCTCACCTCAGCGAGTAAATAACTAAATGCAAAAAAAGCATTTACAATCACAAAATACTTTTATTTCAGTTTAGGTATTAATATTTATTAGGTACTACATTATGATAGGTAAGTATTACAGATTAATTTTTAAATTATTTCTTTATTTAAATTAAAAAAGTAGCTTAAATTACTCCTTACATTATCAGCTATCTGCCAGTGAAAGTCCCGTAAAAATTAGTCCATCCGTTCCAGAGATTACCCGGAACAAACAGACAGAGGTTTTTATCCTCTAGACACCTAGAGGATAAAAACGGCTTTTGCACTCAGATATCGAAGGGTAAAAATACTCTTTCCGAGATGGGGGGATGAAAAAATATTTTTTGGTTGTTTTAGAGTTGATATGTTGGTATTTGACCAAGCTAGGTTCTGAATAATTTACCAATCTGGTCGATTTACTTATGTAAATTAGTCGTGTTCCATTTGTTCCATTTTTACAAAACTTTTACTTTCCACGCAATTTTTTTCGTTTTCTCTTCCCATAAGAACCTTCCTCGTGAATTAACGAAAATATTTCTTGAGTTTTGCGTTTGGCAGTACATTTGGGGATCAAGGCTCAACGTGATGTGATTATGTCTTGTTTTCTTTTTTTAAGTATTAGCCAAAATTACTACTCAACTTGATGAAGAATCCAAGAGTGGTGGTCCCCATTCTCAATGCCACCGTGTACAATCTATACTAATATATAAAGCTGAAGAGTTTGTTTGTTTATTTGAACGCGCTAATCTCAGGAACTACTGGTCCGATTTGTTCGAAAACTGGTCCGAAAATTCTTTCAGTGCTAGATAGCGTAGCCCATTTATCGAAGAAGACTATAGGCTATATATCATCACGCTAATACCATAGCGTATATACCATACCATACCATAGGAGCGGAGCATCAATGAAGAATTTTACAAAAACGGGGGAAACGTGCATGACTCTACTCTGTCTGATGGAAAGCATAAGCCGAATCCAACAGTGGTGGTCACCATACTAATTGCGAATGCAGACAATGTAGCATGGCGACCCACACCATGGCCGCCTAGTGATGCTTCTGCACCTTTTAGTCTAGTCAACAAGTATGGAACTTGTTGACTAGACTATTTGGGCCTCCGGTCTCGCACTCACCAACGAAACACGACGATTGAATTAAAACTAGTAAGTTTTTCATAACCACTTTATTATTTAACTCATACAGACAACACAGGCATCTAAACTACTACATTAAATTCCGTAGGTACATTACAGTTACTTATGTATTCATATAACTCTTTTTACATTATGTAAAATAAAATCTTCAATATTTTAACCTATTTCGCTTTGTCCCGGAGTTTTGACGTAAATAGACTTTTATTTATTTGCCAAATGGTTAATCTATATCTACTCTAAATATTATACGTATATATCGACCTATTCATAAGCTTTTTAACTTTAAATTGACATATATTTTAAGCATAACAAATTACTTGATTAACAAATTCTAAGCCATCTTTAAGCTAGTACAATCGAGGAATATATATAATTATATCCCACTTACAATTGCTATATACTTTCTAATATACATGTACTAATTTTTAAGAAAGATTTTTATTTATTTATATTACGTGATGCGCTTCTTAATATGTATAAAAGCCTTATTATCGTATATTTTGCGATAAAGTACACTTAATAGTGTGGACGAATTATGATACTTCTTTTAATTATTTGTTAAAAATGAATATTGTATATACATTCTATTTACATTTATATACTTCTACACAAAACCTGTATAGTCTAAGATTAGCCAAATAGGATATTAGAAGCTTTGTTTCAAACTTGTTACTTATATTTAACAGTATGTAATATGGAAAATATTGTCTACACAATTGACGATTTATAATTATTTTGTTAGTCCTAATATGTATGTTAATTTATGTTATAATTCGACTCTATTCACCTCCATATTCCTAATAAACATTTTAATCCCAAGATACAAGAAATAAAACGAAATGCAAGAAACGAACATCCTATTCATTGCTAGTGGCAAGAATATTTTCTACTTTTAATTTATTTTTCTTGCATGAATACAGTAGGGAGTACGAGCTTACTTTTATATTTAATAAATTTCTAAGTAACTTTTAAGGTACGGTTTCGCTTCATCATTATTTTGTATAGTTAATTTATTTTCATCTAATATTTATAAGTTCTATGTTTTGGAGGATATACTACTTTATTGTATCGGATTTCACAGTAGTTTTGAAATTAAAAAGTGCAATTTAATGTATACTTTAAAGCAAGAGTCATAAAATTCAACTTGCGAAATGATGGGTTAACAACATTTTGAGAAATAATTATGAAGATGATACCACTATGGGTGTTTAGTACTCCTCAATTTAGTATTAAAGTTGCATCATTATACATACAGGATTAGAGTGTGATATAAGACCAAACAAAACAAAGAACGGGAAATCTGCCTCGTTGGTCTCGCGGTTGGCGTGTACGACTGCTGATCATGAGGTCTCGGGTTCGATTCCTGAGTCGGACCAAATGTTTGTATGATCTACAATTATTTGTTTCGGAGTTTGGGTGTTTTCTATGTATAATATGTATGTATTTACAAAAAAAAGTATATATGTATTTGTATCAGTTGTCTAGTACTCATAACACAAGCTCTGCTTATCTTGGGACTAGATGGCATTGTGTGTTAAATGTCCGAAATATTTATTATTTATTTATTATTATTATCTCCTATCTAAGGGGAATCTTTTGTCTAGATCGTTAAAGGGTTTTGATGTGTTAAGACGCGTAAAACTCCCGACAGATTGTAGTAGGTCTCCTAAGAGTAGGAATACCGGTACTAACATATATCAGGCCCCCTAGCCAAGTTGCAAGCGTCCTTCGTTCTGCAATCGTTAACGCCTAAATTCTCGAGTGTCATTGGCTAATCATAGACAAATTAATCTTAGACAAAGTATTAGCCAATGACACACGAGAATTTAGGCGTTAACGATTGCAGAACGAAGGACGCAACCTGGTTATGGGGGCTTTTCTTCTTACACCTTCTTTGTCACCAGCATTGACCAAAAAAGTTCCTATTTTCGTAAGCACATTTATTTTCATTATAATTACTATTCATACTTACATTGTTATATTGATTACATGTTTATATTTACAAATAGATACAGCACTAGGCATTATATGTTAAAATTTGGGCTTAATTACATGTTCGTATGTTATTTGGGTTACCCTTTCCTACACAATTTTAGCTTAACTAAGGTATTATTCAGTAAACAACGCGGCTGATCCAACATATATTAAGTTATTTTGCAGGTCTTTGAAAACCTAATTCTTTATACTTTAAATTATATTCACTGTAATTCAATTGTCACTCTTTCTAAATTATATGAATGTTAATCGTAGACTAATATACATCCTTGTCACATCATTAATAAATGTCCTGTAAACAAAACTAAAACTCACGTTTGCATTTCTTATAACTGTAAGGCTACGTCTGCAGAGGCAGGAGGCTTGCTTAGCGCCTAGAGCCTTGCGGGTCGCTTAGGGAGCAACTTAGTAAAACAAGCGTTCTAAAAAGTTCGCGACCTGCCGCACTACGGGCTTGGCGCCTAGCTAGTCGCTTAGCGTGTATCCAAGTAAACAAACGTGTTGGTTTCTTGTCGCTAGGCGCGAGTCATTTTGACATAAAAATGGATGAAATATTAATTTACTTGCCATTATTAGTAATTTAGCGCTAAGCAAGCCGCCTGCCTGTGCGGACGTAGCCTAACATATTATTTCCTTGTCTGGAAAGAGGCGCTGAAGTTTCATACTACTGCTGTTATCATCGTTTCAGATTAATTGTATTGTATGTGTTTCTTGTTCTTAATAAACTTTATTATTATTAAAAATTATTGAACTAGTGGTCTCAAGCAGACTTTACATTTAAAAATAAAACAATCATACAGTAAAACCAGCGTATCTCAATCTTTGGTGCTTTCTACTTTATACAATATTGGTTAACTGCATTCATATGTTTCATTAATTTTGTGAGAGTCCCATGTCATCAACGCTTCTGTATCGCATGCTGTGTTCCTTCGGCCATTGGGTGGCTGTAAATAGAAAAAAGTATGAGAATATTGAGTAAATTAGGAGAACTACAGTAAAAGGAACTGCTGCATAACCTTTATTACGGGCTATTTCATTTACACCATTACACAATTTTTTTACATGTATGAGCCTGCCAAAGTTACTTTACTCTGCCTGATGGAAAGCATAAGCGGAATCCAAGAGTGCTGGTCACCATATTCATTGCGAATGCAAACAGTGCAACAATGCAGCATGGTGACCCACACTATGGCGACCTATTGAGATGCTTCTGCATCATTGGGCCTTCGGTCTCGCACTCACCAAAGAAAAAGCTGTCATTATTGCTGTCATGCTGTATTAAATACTGCAACAAGGAACTAGAGAAGCAATACAAGCGTCAGAACATTTATAATAAAATGGAAGGGGAAAGAAAAATAACAAAGAAATATAAATAAACAAAACAAACATTTACATTCTATTTATCCATATTGATTTACCAAAAGCTTATACAAACTATTGACGCTTGCAAAAAGTCCTAGATACAAACACATCATACAAATGAATATTAAATAATTTCTATCGTTACTACTACTACCCTATATTTTAGAGGATTTCAATTCTTGATACTGCTGCAAAAGTGTATAAGCGCCTTTATTTAAGCATCACATAAAACGGAAAGGAAGTGCCAAACTATACCTATTTCTGTGACATTTCTTTGGTTTATCATTTCGTTTGCATGCAACACTTTTTTTGGAACGCTTTCTGCCACGGTACCGTGCTGAAATTACATGAAGAAATAGGACAGGTATTTGTTATTATCTAGCATTTGCATTTAAAATGTTTCGTATCATTTTTTCTTAAAATTTTTCCGTAACCTATTGACACATACTTCTTGAATTTTATAGCTTTTTGATTTTCTTAAAGTAAATATTTCATATACGCAAGCACGCACGTGAGAACATACGCAAATACACACGCATGCACGCTTATACGTTCGCATATCAATTTTATATACCACGAATGTTTAGTTACGTAAACATAGTATTTATACGATTATATTTAAATGATTCAGCCTTGTTTTGCGTTTACATTTGATGTAAAATGTATTTCAAGTTACAGTAACTTAATGTTCATTTACTACATTCACTTCATTGCTCTCCTATGATACGACGGAATTGTAAAACTTACTTTACTTAAGCATGTAGGTATTTTTACAAAGTTGGATATTATTTTTGTTAAAATAATAATTTGATACGAAACATTTAATTTGACTGTAAATCGTGCTTAATCTGATATAAAAAGGGCATGCGTTTCATTCTGGTAACAAGATGCATAGGAAGACATATTTTTTATTGGGTTTATGCTAAGATTTTGGATAAAATACCTGTGTAATGCATGTTGCGATACATATCTGGACAATTGTGCGACCCCTGGAACAATTTTGAAAGATTAGGGATATGATATTATGTTAAGTAAATGAGTAAAGTTAAAGTAAGTTATTCAGATCAAAGGAAGTTACCGCTTTGTAATCTTAAATTTTAATATTGTTTCAACTACGTGTATCTAAACATAAGAGTACTTCCATTAACTACAATAATGTTAGTTCAGAAAAAAATGTAGACATAAAACGAAACAAATGTAACAAAATACACATAAATACAGAACACAAATTTTAACTTTTATATCAGACTTGCTTGTTATCGCCGTAACACCGCGGGGAGAAAGCTAGTCTAAAAAAGTAGCCTAGGTTACTCCTTGTATCATTAGCTACCTATCGGTGAGAGTCCCGTCAAAATCGGTACAGCCGTTCCAGAGATTAGCCGTAACAAATAGACAGACAGACCGATAGACAGACAGACCGATAGACAGAGAGACAAATAATTGTAAAAAAAAATTTTTGGTGTATGTACCGTGTATACATACATATGCATTTAGTAAAATGCGGTTATTTTAATATTACAAACGGACACTCCAATTTTATTTATTTGTATAGATAGAAGATTTTATAAAACTACTTCTTGGTGACTCGATCCTGTATCTCTTAGGTATTAATAAAACTCGTAGCACAAAGTATTCTAAATAATTGTGACTGGTCCGGACGTAAATTATTTCTCACCCTTGAATCGGACAAATGTCGTCTTAGGCAAGGATTTGTGGCAATTTATTGCCGGCCATGCAATTTGGTACTGCTTAAGTCGGCTGCAAGACGGTCGCATAAATATACTGTTACAATAATGTATCTATTTTCAGTAATTCTGAACTTAAACTCCCTAAGAATGCTCCATTGCCGAAAGTTATTTAAAAATAAATAATAAGAAGCTTCAGTCATAGCTCTAGCAAGGTAAATTCCAAATTTAAAATGTAGCTAATACTCGTATACAAATTTGATATTGCTGGTAATATTTTCATTAAAGTTTCTCAAGGAACAGGCTATGCCTCATATGGGGAGTTTTATGTATTTTATACGATTTAATTTATACACATTTCTAATTGCCGCGGTGGTGTGCCAACAGTTATATATTATACTAGCTTTTACACGCGGCTTCGCTCACGCAAACTTACATCCTCTGATTTACTGCCTTAAGAAATGATTTTTTTGAAATTCCACCCGAATTTCAAAAATTCCTTTCTTAGTGCTCACTTACGTTATATAAAGAAGCTACATGCAAAATTTCAGGATTCTAGGTTCAGCGGTTTGGGCTGTGCGTTGATCTCTGGGTATGTCAGTCAGTCAGTCAGTCACCTTACTCTTTTATATATATAGATAGATACACATAAAATACATAATATATAATTGTTCGCACACCACCGCTGCATTTAGAAATGTGTATAAATTAAACCGTATGTCGTATGTATGAAAACTGAATATTAATCTAAAAATAAATTGTTATTATTTTTCAAAAAATTAGCTCTTTTGAGGGTTTCGTATCCAAATGGTAAAACGAGACCTAATACTAAGACTACGCTGTCCGACCGCCTGTCTGTCCGACAGTAGTTAGATAAATATTTTTTTCATAGATGATGTATTTCTGTTGCCGCTATAACAACAAATACTAGAATACAGAATAAAATAAATATTCAAGGAGTTCCCATACAACAAACGTGAATTTTTGATATTTTTATACATAACGGTATGTGATCCTTCGTGCGCGACTCGCACTTGGCCGGTTTTTTATTTGTTATAATATGAATATGAATCCAGACAACGTAATGGATTAACTCCACGAAGTTTAACTCTCATATGACTTCACAACATCATAACTCACAAGTCGAGTTGTTATCTATGTAACTAAGTAGCGGGAACATAATAACGGTATTCAAGTTCAAGCCTTGCCCGGCATCACTATTATTTATAGCTTTGTTAAACCAACACGAGTAAACACTAGTTAAATAAATAATAAATATTTCGGATATCTAACACAGTCCCAATCTAAGCAGAGCTTGTGTTATGGGTACTAGACAACTGATATAAATACATATATGATTTTTTTGGTAAAAACATACATATTATACATAGAAAACACCCAAACTTTGAAACAAATTTTTGCAGATCATACAAGCATTTAGTCTGACCCGGGAATCGAACCCTCGCCTATGCCAAAATTGCGCCACTGTTAGACTGTGACTGGCCCGTTAACCAGTGATTAGTGATCCTGACTGCTAAGTAAGAGGTTACGGGTTCGAACCCCAACCAGGATAATATATTGTGTTGTGAGCATGATCATTTAGTCTCTGTCTGAGCATAATTAACATTATTACCTGTAGTCCTTGTTTATTAAAGTTGATATTAGTCCTGACGGTACGATGATTGAGATGCTGTACTGGTCTGGCGTTATTGCCCAAAGGCGCCTTTGGAGTCAGCTGGGAACCCTGCATTAGCTGCCGTAGCGCGTACATCTATTTGGAAAATGATTTACTTTATAACTTCAAGTCAAGTGAATATTGATTGATGCTCTCGAGAAATTGATAAAAAATCTTGTTATTAACATTTCAAGTGATCATTTTTAGAAAGGTAACAATGAAAAAATGATTTTCGATATTTTTAACCGACTTCAAAAAAGTAGGAGGTTCTCAATTCGACCGTATACATGTTTTTTTTATGTGTGTTCACGAATAACTTCGTCGTTTATGAACCGATTTTAATGATTCTTTTCGCAGGAGATATCGCAGCGGTGTTACCATGATAAAGACACTAAGATCTGATGATGGCATCCAAGAGAAATAGAGTCAAACCTTGAAGTCGATTTTTATTTTGTTAAAATTTTACTTTAAAAAAGCATTCATAACATTTAATGAAAATTTTATGGGTATAACATTAGATTTCTTAGGCATTATGAACACCCGTCTGATAAAACACCTTTTCTATTTAAGACCACTGGTACTACAACCAGTAGTTATTGTTTTTACATCCAGTTATTTCTACTGGTGAGTGGGGGTTCATACTCGTATATAAATACGTAAGTTAATATTTCCATATAACAATATTAAACATACCTCTTGCTTAGAAATATAGATAGGCTTATTGAAAATGATCCAAACAGCAGTCTCCCAGCACCCAGGATGTGTAGTAGACCCTTCGTACGTGAGATACTGCTGTGTATTCGGCAACAGTGAACTTAGTGGTAAATGCTTGATTGGGTAAGACGCCCCTGTAGCGAAAGCAAAAAAATATATATCCAGTTTCAGAAAAGGCTCCTCAACACCACGCTTGTGGCCTGGCCGGCGGTTTGCCGAGCGTGTATGCCACCGGCAATCAGGTCGCCGTTTATATTCTATTTTCAACTAGTTTGTATTCGGTCTTTAGTTTGCGATGGCATACCCGACGGCCAAGCCACCGACATAATGTATATTTCAAAGATCAAAGTATCTAAGTAATAGAAAGAAACAAAAATATTTATTCTGACACACACAGGACAGTACATGGTTTTAAACAGACCTAAGTTAAAAGAAGACAAGCAATTATAATGCCCTGTGCAATGCCAGAAAAATAATGACTTTTATAGCTTACTTCGATAAGTGACTTTTATAGCTTACCTCGATAAGTAAATTTTATAGCTTACCTCGAAAAGTGACTTTTATAGCTTACCTCGAAAAGTGACTTTTATAGCTTACCTCGATAAGTGACTTTTATAGCTTACCTAGGAAAGTGACTTTTATAGCTTACCTCGATAAGTGACTTTTATAGCTTACCTCGATGAGTGACTTTAATAGCTTACCTCGATAAGTGACTTTGTTGAAGGCTGTAGTAATTAACCTGAAGTCAGTGTTGGTCGGCTCCCCAACCTATGTTACAATTTACCATGAAAATAAATTAAAATCAATAGTTTATATTATAAAACACATTTTGATGAGAAACACCCTTCATGATCCTAAACCAAATGGATATGAACTGCATTCAAGATCGGATAGGACAATACTTGAAATATATTAATATCCTTATCATATCTCTATCTTGTCTTCTCTACATCCCACGTTTGCCCCTACCCCTTTATTTTTATTTCTTTTTGTGCGCTTATCCCCTCGGATACCACCAACTGGTGGCTATGTCGGACTCGAACCGACTAAAAACCGCACACCGCGTTGGATACTAGAAGCCGGGGAACCAGGTGCACCCTCGAAAGGAAACCTCTGGAACCCCGACGAACCTCGGACCACCTATAGTTTGTAGGAAACCTAATGCTCCTAAGAGATTTTATCTGAGTTATAAGGCTACTACTAAATTACTTGTACTACTATTAATTCTTCTTTTTGCTTTAGTAATAAGTAATTTATTATTAACTTAGCGTAACTTACTAGCAAAAAGAATAACAAATTTATTATATAAGTTTGTTACCTGCACCATCAAGGAGATGCCCACGATGCCTTGAGATTTATGCTGAGCTTCAGACATGTTGTGATAAAGCTCCTTGTTGAAACCATATAACTGGATCTGTATTTGAAAAAAAAAACTGACTGAGATGGTAATATGAGAGTTAATTTTAGGGTATTAGGTTACATTTTTAACCGCCGACGCAAAAAGAGGGGTGTTATTAGTTTGGCGTCGATGTCTGTCTGTGTGTGTAAGTACGAGCATTGTAATTCTCAAACGGATGGACCGGTTTCGATGCGGTGTATTTCATTTGAAAGTCAGTTTCCATGCGGTGGTTCTTAGCTATGTTTGGTTAATATCGGTCGAGCAGTGTAAGAGTATCAGCTCTTTTCCAAAATGATGTAAGGCATTTTTGGCGTATGATTACTCGATTAAGTGCTTCACGCGTGCCTGTATAATCGCTAAATGACAATTCTCTTTTTTTTCTTTTTAAAAAAGACAACTCCCGCATTAGGAATAACATCCTGTGTCGCGGGGGACTTTACAGACATACCTGAAACGGACACAATTAACACCCAGACTCAGAACAACAATTTGTGGATCACACAAAGTGTTGTCCCGTGTAGGATTTAAACCCACAACACTTGGCGAATTGGCAAGCGGCGTGGCGACCGCCTAAACCACTAGGCCAACTGTGCAGTCAATTAATTTATAACTGCAATCTGATGCTACTTAGGGGGTTTATAAATTTTTAATTTATGATTATTAACTTTTGTTTGCACTTTATGTATTGAATTAGTATGATTTGTTTATCTTAATTTCTTGGCAACTGCTTTGTCTACCTTAATACCTAGTTGTTTATGACAGTCACATTAGAACCGTTCTAGAATGTTATCTCAAGTATTCTTTTATCCTCTGTTCTTTTAATGTCTCTACAAACTTTTTAGAAATCCATATTCACAATTATTACAACAAAGAATCTATACTAATATTATAAACGCGAAAGTTTGTAAGTGTGGAGGGGTGGATGTTTGTAACTCTTTCACGCAAAAACTACTGAACGAATTTGGATGAAACTTTACAGTAATATAGCTTATACGGCAGAATAACACATAGGCACGATAACCGACATATACGCGGGCGGAGCCGCGGGCAACCACTAGTACTTAATAAAGCATACAATGCATAGGTAAGTATATATTGGTATGCCATTACAATGCACGTATTCTTGGAATCATTAAACGTTAACAAATAATCTCCATTATCATTGATCCGTTTGAGTTTATAAGGGAACAATATATTTCAATATCAGTGTGTTACCACGATGTTATTCAAACAATGCTTAGGAGGGTTAAACTTGGTTAGTTTAGACCCCAGGGACTAATAATGAGGCCTCGATTGAGTTGTGTTTACGTTCTAATTTGTTAACTAATATAATTATTAGCCTTAAAGTTTAAGATCATATCATAAATATTAAGAATTTTCTATCAGTGTCTTGAGGTCTGCAATAACTAATTTTCTTTTTAACCGACTTCAAAAAAAGGAGGAGGTTTCTCAATTCAACCGTATTTTTTAATTTTTTTGTTCGGGGATAACTTCGTCGTTTATGAACCGATTTTGATGATTCTTTATTTAATGGAAAGGAGATATCAACGGTGGTACTATGATAAGGACACTAAGATCTGATGATGGCATCCAAAAGAAATCGAGTCTAACCTTGAAATCGGTTTACATTTTGTTAAAATTTTTGTTTTTTATCTTTTGAAAATTGAATCAAATTATTTTTCATCCCACCAGCTCGTAAAGAGTATTTTTGCCCTTCGATATCTGAGTGCAAAAGCCGTTTGTATCCTCTAGAGAGGAATAAAGTAAATTGAATTTAGAACATCGAGTGCACTAAGTTTATGAATTCAAAACATCATTAAACCTATTTACTTCTACCTCCATGATGCCGAATTAATCATACAATATTTTTGAAATTGTTAAAAACTCAGACTCGGAACCTTCTTGGTGTAGTTTTTTTTAATTTGCTCTGCCCGCACCATTTTCTTGTTAGGTAACTATAGCAAATTAACTTAAAAATTTTCTTAATTTATCTATATATATCCATACAAATAAATAAAATTGAAATGTCTGTTTGTAATATTAAAATAACCGCTTTTTACTAAATGCATATGTATGTATACACGGTACATATACTAAAATATTTTTTTTATAATTTCTGTTACATTGTCTGTCTGTCAGTCGGTCTGTCTGTTTGTTTCGGGTAATCTCTGGAACGGCTGGACTGATTTCACTGGCAGATAGCTGATAATCTAAGGAGTAACTTAGTCTACTTTTTTCGATTAGCTTTGTCCCGCGGTGTTATTCGCGATACGACAAAAACCGCGGGTAACACCGTGGGGTTGAGCGAGTACCTAAGTATTTTTTAAATAATTTAAAAATTAATCTGTAATACTTACCCATCATAATGCAGTACCTAATAAATATTAATACCTAAACTGAAATAAAAGTCTCTTGTGATTGTTAATGCTTTTTTTGCATTTAGTTATTTCCTCGCTGAGGTGGAATGAAATTATTTTATTAATAATTAGTTTCGCCCGCGTGTATATCGGTTATCTCGACGATATAAGTTCTTTTTCAAGGTCCAATCTATATCAATACCTAAATTCCTTAAAATTGGTTCAGTGATTTAGCCGTGAAAACGTAATACATCGTAGATGGACATACGACAGATAGTTATTTTCAAATTTATGATAGTATCAAGTTATGGTTTGGTAGATCATTGTTTCAATAACCAACCTTAAATCATTTCATTTTAACTAAACGCCACTTTGGTGAACAAACTTTTCTCTCTTTTTCCCAAAAAAAAATATTAAAAATATAAACATGTAGGTGTAGGTACTGACTATCTAATGTATGTATTTAAAAAGAGCAAACTTATGGACCAAAAGTTATATTATAATTATCGTTAAAACTAGCTAAAAACATGAATTTGAAATCCTTTATCGTTTAAAGAAACACGACACAATTGTCATAATAAAGCCCCAATGAAATTAAACGCATTTATGTTGAAATATTTCAACATAATAGCTTCAAAACGATCGTTTTCAAAGTTAAGAAGTTAACTTCGGTCGTTCAAGCCCCAGGCTAATAATGAGCGTTCGATAACGACATTGCGTTTTGGTGTTAATTTGTGAAGTGTTAATTTGTTGTTTGTGCTGAGAACGAGGGGCTAATGAACTTTGAGGTTTAATGCGGGATTGTAGTACTTAGTATGTGTCACTTTTTGTCGTAAGGTGATTAGTATATTTAGAGTTAAGAATCTGAAAAAAATAATTAAATTTTTCTTTTTTGTTTTCTTGAAAAAGACAACTCCCGCATTAGGAATATACATAAAGAACACCCAGACTAAGAACAACAATTTGTGGAGCACACAAAGTGTTGTCCCATGTGTAATTTGAACCCATTACACTTGGGGCAGTAGAGAGAGGCGTGGCGACCGCTTAAACCACTAGACATACCAATGTGACTGCACGTCAGAAAGATTAGTATTTCATCGAAGAAAAATCCTTTAAAATAATGTTTGCAGTGCGTTCAAAGAAGCGAGAAAGAAAATCGCTATTTCAAAAAACCTAGAATATATGGCATAGCTCAGAGTATTCGATAAAGTGATTTCCTCGAATTAAAAAAATCTTCACGTTTAATGCCTAGATAATAAAAGGCTAGGTATTCACATTGAAAGCACCTTAACTTCAGAGCATAATTAAAACTGAATTAAATGGAAAGGGAAGACGATAGTGGCAGTCGGTAAACTGCTGGAATGTCGGCATAGTTCGACGTCGCGGTCAGCCAGCCGCATAGTTTGAATTACCTGACTAACTTAGCTATTGTATTTATCTATGCAATGTATTTGCTACAGTATAGATTTTATATAAAGGGTGTGATTAATTTTATATAGATGGCATATTTATTTTTTCCAACAATAGTATTGGGTTGGTGGCTCTTAAAAATAGTATGAACTGAAGAGACAAAAAATTAGGACGGTGAAGGTAATACGGTGAAGCGAATTCTTTTTAATTTTCGTCTATAACGGTTACAGGTCCGTTATAAGTATAGTATAAATTATAAAATAGTACATAATGAAGTTGTCCACGGCAAACATTTACTGACCAAATCTTTTTTTATGATATAGCTGCTAAAATGACACTGCTCTGCCTGATGGAAGGTAGAGCAGTGTCATTTTCAGAAGTAGAATCCAAGAATGGCGGTCACCATCCTCAATGCAAATGAGGACAATGCAGCATGGTGAAAAACACTGTGGCGGCATAGTGAGATGCTATTTCACGCCCCGCTTAAAGGACCCGGGATCATAGTGGAAGGGAAAATTGGTGATGTTCTGAAGAAGGGTCGTGTAAAGGAATCAAGAACCAACGAGCATGCATACAGCGATAAATGTGGACGAAGCAAAAGAGGATCGTTGGAAGTGGAGATTAATTGACTCTGCCTACCCCTCTGAGAAATAGGTGTGATGTTATATATTTATGTATATAGTCTTATAGTTTGAAAAGATTAGCTTACTATACCAACATGGCATAAGTCAGTTCAACTTATTAAAAGATTAGATTTATTGTGTCCCAGACATTATGTCTACAAAGTAAGTCAAGCAAACTAAACTGAAAATTATTATTATTTGTTACTAGCTGACTCGGCGAAATTCGTACCGCCATATTTACATATCTGTCTCAGCTTCCCACAGGCAGTGTACAGTCGCGGACAATAAAATACTTTTCCCGTTATCTTTTATTTTTTTCTTTCTAGCAAAAAAAGAATGAATAAAATCGGACTATCTGTTATTGAATTACAACTAAGTACATATTTTGACTTTCATCCCCTCTCTCCAGGAAACCGTGCTGAATTTCGTGAGAAAAAGTATGCTATGTCCTACCTCGTAGTATGAACTCAAATCATGTCAAGTCGGTTAAAAAAATTACAGTTTTGGCTTCAGTATCGATTATAGAGAGCCCTCCTTACATTTTTATTATAAGTATAGATAGACACTACATTGTGATGTTTGTGACTTACCTCTCCAGGAAAAGTATGTTTATCGATCTGATGTTCCGACCCCCTGTTGTCTTCCATGCCATAGTGAAAGTAGATTTCTTCGAACTGGTACCGGTAAGACAGTGGACCACCGCTTATGTTCACCTGATGTTTGGAGTCCTTCTCTACCCGGAAGACTAAAGACTGACCCGTGTTCTGAAGGATACCCGAAACCTGCGACAAAAAAATGAAATTATTATTTTAATAGTTATTTAAATGCTGATGTTAATAAAATGATATATATACGGAACTAAGCCAGCAACAGGAAATCTTCTTTTTCAAACATCGGCCATAAATTTTGAAATGAAAATAAAAGCTTCTCAGAAATATATTAATACTAGCTGTTTTCCGAGGCTCCGCCCGCGTGTATGTCGGTTATCGCAGAAAATAGTAGCCTGTGTCCTTTCTCAGGCTCTAGACTATCGGTTTACCAATATTCATTTAAATCGGTTCAGTAGTTTTGGCGTGAAAGCACGACAGACACAGTCACTTTCGCATTTATATTATTAGTAAGGATTATGGTAATATGACTGCTATATCGATAATGATATTCATTAACGTAGAGAAAAAGTTAAATGTCTAATGAAATTACATAAAAGGCAATATTGAGAGATTGTAAGATTGAAAGAAAGAAGATTGTAAGAGATAAGAGTAATCTCTAAATTTTGTTAGTGGGTTCGGAGGTCTGATGCCAGTCCATGTAAAAAACTGATATTCAAGTAAAACCACTTAAACTAGTAGCCGACGCCAAATTATCTTGGGAAAAATAAAGACTAGGAAGATGATATACAGTAAACAGGTTGGGGGGTTGGGTTGGGGACTGACAAGACCAGAGTACCTAAGGCGGCTAGTGGCAGACTATCTAGAGGAGCGTACCGTCGTGTACGAGGACCGAGAGGGCATCTTGAGACGGCGACCCATGTCGTGCGGCGTTCCACAGGGGTCTGTCCTTGGACCACTCCTGTGGAACGTGGGGTACGACTGGGTCCTTCGAAGTTGTCTGCCCCCCGGGCTGGGCGTAATTTGTTACGCCGATGACACATTGGTCACAGCCCGGGGAGCGAACTTCCAAGAGGCGGTGTGCCTGGCCACCAGGGGAGTTTCTCTGGTGGTCGGGCGCATCGAGGCGCTGGGCTTACGGGTGGCCCTGGACAAGACGGAGGCCCTATTGTTCCATGGGCCCCGTCGTGGTCCACCCGCCGGCGCCTCCATAGAGGTCAACTCGGTCCTCGAACCGGTTCGGGCCCAGATGAGGTATCTGGGCCTGATACTCGACGGTAGGTGGCTCTTCGACGAGCACTTCCGACAGCTTGGTCCGAAGCTGGTCGACGCTGCCTCCGCCCTTGGGCGACTTTTGCCCAATTTGGGTGGAGCCAGCGTCGCAACGCGACTCCTGTACACGGGGGTTGTCCGGTCGATGGCGCTGTATGGTGCACCGGTGTGGGTGGCGGCTCTGACCTAAATAAGGCCCGCCTCTGGCGGCCTCAGAGGGTATTGGCAGTCAGAGCCTTACGCGGATACCGCACGGTGTCGACCGAGGCGGCGTGCGCCTTGGCCGGAACACCCCCGTGGGATTTGGAGGCGGAAGTGCTCGCCGAAGTTTATCGACGGGTGGCTGAATACCGGGCGGAGTATGGCTATCGCCCTCCACCCGAAGAGGTACGTGAGTGGCGTGAAGCCGCCCGTCGAGCCACGATGGCTCGCTGGTCGTTCCGGCTGGAGACTCCACGCGCTGGCTTTGCCGCCGTGGAGGCTCTCCAGCCGGTCATCCTCGAGTGGGCAGGGCGGCAGCACGGGACCCTTTTCTTCCGACTGACGCAGGTCCTTTCCGGGCATGGTTGCTTCGGGAAGTACCTGCACTCGGTCGCTAGGAGGGAATTGAGTCCCGCCTGCCACCACTGCGACTGCAGTGAGGACTCGGCCCAGCATTCACTGGCGATCTGCCCTGCATGGGCGTCGCAGCGCCGGGCCCTCACTGCAGTCATCGGAGGAGATCTCTCGCTACCGGCCGTCATACGCTCCATGGCCGGTAGCGATAGCAGTTTTACCGCGGTCGCAACCTTCTGCGAAGATGTAATCTCGCAGAAGGAGGTGGCGGAGAAGGCCCGGGAGGACGATGTCCACTCGGACCCAATCCGCCGCCGGCGAACCGGGCGGCGGAGGCGCGCCTATCAGCGCCTCATGCCGCCCTGAGTGTGGCCGCGGATGGTCGGGACGGGCTTTCCCCTCCATCCGCTCTAGTGGCCTCCCGCTAGGGGGCGACGTACGCGTGTGCCGTACGTCGCCTAATTGAGAGTCTACCAGCAGATGGTGCCCGCTTCTGTGCGGGCAGGCGCTGGGAGGGGTCCGGATGTGTTAATAACTGCAGTTCCCGGACTCCTCCCTTCACAGGCGCAGAGTGGCACACCGTGTGGTTTTAGTCGGTTCGAGTCCGACACACCGCCCCGCCGCAAGCCCCGGTGGGGTGACGGTCCGAGGGGATTTCCACACGTTAAAAAAAAAAAAAAAAAAAAAAGGGGACTGGCAAGACAACGTTGTGGCTACGTTATCTTGTCGTTGGATGTTTTTTTTCCGCCTTAAAACCTCCAACTAAGCTTCACGACTGTTATCATATATGATAACAACCGGGACCGACTGCTTAACGTGACCTCAGATTCACGGAGACGCTCATGGTAACATGCCACTAGCGGTCACCCATCCAGGTACTGACCACGCCGTCGTTGCTTACCCACGGAGATTGTTTCTAATCACTGAGTGCAACTGGGCTATGAGTGCCTCCATAACGTAATCTATATCCTTAAATAATACGTGAAGCAAAAACTTGATACCCCTTTTACAAAAACCTAGCACAGTTAAAGTTTATATACAGGAGGAGTGGAAAAAGCTAAAAATGAATTTCAACCACCAGGCGACCACTAGTCAGAATTATAAATAATATAATGATGATAGTACGCTTTCCCTTATTCTAGAAATAAATTCTAGGTCACCTGCTTTGTTTTTTATGGTTTCAGTACAATATAGACAGCTGATTATAACCGTTATATACACGCATAAAAATAATTAACACCAAAGCGTGCGGTATCGAATGAATCACACCGTGCCCTATGGGGGGTCGTCCTATCAATCAATGGGTCACACCTTGATTAAAGCCTGGCAACTTATGCGCTTTGAGTGGAGATGATATATTGCTTGTTGACACGCGATTGCCATTGATAGACGTTCTATGTAAAATGGAAGAGCCTTGTGTCGATAAATTATTTTTAAAAGGTGTTGTTAGGAATACCATTGATTAAGGTTCGGTACAATTTGTGGTCAGATTGGAATAAAAACTCTTCCCTCTAAAGATTAATAGCTGACTTCTTATATATTACGGTTTGTTTCAATCCACTTTGGCTTAGGGTAATTTTAAAACAAAAAACAATCTATGGATTACCTTACGTTGTCAATAGCCATTAAATAAATAACTGAAATATAAAGTACTAGCTGACCTGGCGAACTTCGTACCGCCATATTTACATATCAGTCTCAGCTTCCCACTGGCAGTGTACAGTCGCGGACAAAAAAATACTTTTCCCTTTATTTTATTTTTTTTCTAGCAAAAAAGAATGAATGAAATCGGGCTATGTGTTATTGAATTACAACCAAGTCCATATTTTGACTTTCATCCCCTCTCTCCAGGAAACCGTGCTGAATTTCGGGATAAAAAGTATCCTATGTCCTACCTCGTAGTATGAACTAAAAGCAAGCCAAGTTTCATTTAAATCCGTTCAGTAGTTTCGGCATAATGCGCGGCCAAGATACAGACAGACAGACAGACAGACGGACAGACAGACAGATAAAAATGAAAAAAAATACAGTTTTGGCGTCAGTATCGATTAAAGAGAGCCCTCCAAAAAAAATTTTCAAAATATCTTCCATGTACAGAATTTGACCTGTTACATTTTTATTATAAGTATATATAGAGTATATAGATAGATTAGAGAAAATAATTATTATACTGAATGCGTATCCTTACTCTGCAGTTTTTGTTATCTTTTTAACAGTGTTCAGGGTCTTAAATAAATAAATAAATATTTCGGACATCTAACACAAAACGCCATCTAGTCCCAAGAAATGAAATGATATTTATTTGTAAGTAAATCTTTTCAGATATTTTTACACGTCGGACTTTACAGCTAGAAGAGACCGGCATTTCCTACGACTCACTCTGGGAAGTAATGCCGAAACAAACCACAGAGATGTCCTTTTTTTTTAGTCCGAGAACATTGATTACAAAACAAAAAATAATCTGTGCGAGTACAGTATAGGATCTGGGTTGGCCTTTTGAAGAAAGGACCATGATTTTGAGTCGGCCTGTCCATACAGACGGCATACGAGCCCCAGCCATCGTGTTACGACCCGAAGCGCGACACTACCGTCAGCAGGACATTTGGGTAGGCCGGGGAAACACTCAAAGCCACCAGAAAGATACTAAATATGAACTTATATTACAAGCCTAGACTATACTCACATTTACATACACAAAAGGAATTCACTTGGTATAAAAACAACATAAGTTAAAATATAAATGTCTAACACTTTCACACAAGATACCTACGTAGGTAAATACTGAAGTGAGCATCGTCAGTCCCAAGCAAATTTGTCATTTAAATAATCCAAAACTGTGTAATAAGCCTTTTCACATAGTTTCTGTTTTATTAAGGACTTAAATTTGGTAATACTTAATTCTTGATATTTGCTTGGAATTTTATTGTAAGCTAAGCTGTAAGCTAAGCAGAACTTGTGTTATGGGTACTAGACAAGTGATACAAATACATATATACTATTTATTTTGTAAATACATACATATTATACATAGAAAATACCCAAACTCCGAAACAAATATTTGTAGATCATACAAACATTTGGTCCGACACGGGAATCGAACCCGAGACATGAGGTCTCGGGTTCGATTCCCGTGTCGGACACGCCAACCGCGAGGCAGTCAAATAGACATCTCTTCACGTTTTTCTGGATGAGTCTTAAGGAATGTCAGTGCTTTCTAGCTGTAAAGTCTGACTTGTAAATATATTTACAAAGCTTTACTTACAACAATAAACATCTAATATTACAATATTATATTACTGATTGTAAGTAAATTGTGTTTTTTCTGAAAATAGATTACTGTATTTTTTTTTTTTCGACAATTTATATTTAATGCCGTAAATCAAACAGTCTCCGTTTATCTATATATATGAGAAGACGAATATCGGTACGAACATATTATATTCTTTAGAATTTGAGCGTCAGCTATTTGAGGTTCATTTCGTTTACTTTATATCTTTGTTATTTTATAGGGAGTGACTGGCCTTGTAGCCAACCTGTCCTGTTTATGTAAGAGCGTCGAACATTTTACTGTAATAAATTACTTTAAAATCAAGTAATAAGATTGCATAATTTAATACAATTGACTCTTTGATTTTGAGTTTTATTCATTCATTTTCGTTGAATTTTCAAATAAGAATTTGTTATCTTATTCGTTTTTAAACGACTTCTTATCTTATATGTTTTAACAAGTTGGTTTAAAACGAATTACCTACGTATTTATGATTGTCATGAACATCTATTGCAATTGTTATTGGGATGTCAGTACCATAGAGTATAGTAATATAGATGGGTCAGTACCCTTAAATATACTGACAGCTAGTTCAACTTTAGATTTCATTTTCCCCATAGTGTTGCGGAGGACATATTTTAAAAATGAAAAATATGTTTTCCATCTTTATCAAAAATATTTCATATTATTGAATTACTTTTAGAATACATATTGCGGTTGAAATCAATAAGGCTTAAAAAGGAATTACAGGCTCTGATAGCACTATTTTGCCTAGCTACAGAGCCGGCGACAAGCACTAATGATGTGTGTTATAAGTAAAGATTCCAACCTCGTATAAACGTTTCGTACGTTTAAATCTTAATTATTACTAGGCATACAATAAAATACGTTATAACCTTATAATTCAATTAGTGATCTTATAAATAAGTAAATAGTTGATTCATATTAATATCTTAGCCCCTTCTGCTCGTCAGCTTCCGGCGCGACTTATAGTTCATAACATGGATACTACTCCTACTTCCGCCGTAATAAATATTTAATGTTAAACAATCCTGTATTATCGAATAATAATTGTATGCTAATAATCATTAGAATATTTATGATAAACAATGTTTGATAATATCTACTAAATATGTGAATTTATTATTAAATTAAGTCAAGCCTGTCAAATACTATAAAAAACTTTTTATAAAAAAAAACCGACTTCCAAAAAACCATCCGACGAAAACTCCCTGCCAAAAAATACTAAAAAGCGTAAAATAAACTGGCTCTTCATAAATTGCTATGTGCCAATTCTTGTTTATACCTAATTCTTTATTCATTTAAATAGTAGTATTATTGTGTATGCTTGGTACCTAAAATCTGTTTGAAGCCGACGCCAAGCCAAATTTAATAGTAGTTACCACACTCCTAACCGTTGAGGAGTTGTACCTTCCATCATCAGCTTACCTAAATAACTTGAAAGAATACGACTAAAGGTAACATACATACATATGACATTTAAAGATTTATCCTCCAACTCCTAACCGTTAAGGAGTTTTACCTTTCATCATCAGCTCATCATCATTAAATGATGACTACCAGACGCAAATACCGGCGTAGCTTCAGAAAATATACGAAAAACATAGTACGTGCCTGAAAAAAATGAGGGTTACCCTCGATTTCTCTGGGATGCCATCATCAAATCCTAGTTTCCTTATCATGGTACCACCGTCGGTACATCTACTTTCCATTAAAAAAAGAATCATCAAAATCGGTTCATAAACGACGAAGTTATCCCCGAACACACATTAAAAAAAATATATATATGTACGGTCGAATTGAGAAACCTCCTCCTTTTTTTGAAGTCGGTTATAAATACCTTCGTTCGAGTAATTCGGACGCATTCATATTATACCGACCGTTCTACTAGATGTGCATTGCAGAATATTATAAGGTTGTGCTACTATAAAGTGTTTTTGCTAATCCACCGTTACATGTGTCCATAAGCCGCCGTGCCTTTTTTATTATGTATGACAGAAAAACAACTTATGGATCTGTTACCTATCCTTTTCATTGTGTAGTAGAATTTATAAAAGAACAAATAAATAGTAAAATGCTTTATTGAAACTAAACCCATAAAAAGATTTTACAGATAATATCGACAAAAAGGTTACTTTTAAATGAACTTCAAAAAAGGAGGAGGTTCTCAATTCGACCGTATATCTACACACATCAAAAGTGTCTAGGGATCAACATATGTGTCTAGGGATCAACATATATTTTTGCAATAACTTTTCTCCTGATTGATATTAATTAAAATTTTCTTTAAGGATTCATCAAATAAAGTGTTTTCGTTTGTCACAGTAACGATAAACCAAGTCACCTTTGCATTAATAAAGAAATTTGCCATTTTCCTAATAAAAGGATTTTTGACATTTGAACCACTAACATTAAAGTTCGAAAAAAAGACTGAAATAACAGTTTTCTTTAAAATTTTATTAGGTAACTTAAACAATTAATAATCCGTGTTTCTACCGCGAACACTAACACAAGAACATCGGTTTGGCATACTCAAAATGAGTTCATCCAAATCACGCTGTGGAATGGCCGCCCATGTTCGTTGCAACAACAAAAAAAGGTCTTCTTGCGACTGGATACCCTCCATATTCGGCAGAGCTCTTCTCTGTAGCATATCCCATGCATGCTCAATCGGGTTCAAGTCTGGCGACTGAGCAGGCCAGGGCCAAAGCCACATCTCAATCTCAAGAAATCCGCATAAAAATGCTTGATCCCTAGACACTTTTGATGTGTGTATATTTTTTTTTATGTGTGTTTGCGGATAACTTCGTCGTTTATGAACCGATTTTAATGATTCTTTTTTTAATGAAAAGGAGATATCCCGGCGGTGGTACCATCATATGGACATTAAGATCTGATGATGGCATCCAAGAGAAATGGAGTCGAACCTTGAAGTCGGTTTTTGCTTTTGTTAAAATTTTACTTGTATTTCTTTCAATAGTTATACAAAAAAAAAACTTCGTTTAAAAAAACCGACTTCAAAAACTGAAAAGTATAAAATAACTTAATTTGTATGTGCTACCTATTCATAGGTTTGAATTCGGCGCCAAGCCAAATGTAATAGTAGGTACCACACTCGCTATATTTCGAGACGAACGTCAACGACGTCACCAGCAGCTATCCCGCTCAAGGTCACGCGCGGCGAGTCCTACTATTACATTTTGGCTCGGCACCGACTTCAAACCTATGAATAGGTAGCACACAACAAAGCATACAAATTAAGTTATTTTATACTTTTCAGTTTTTGAAGTCAGTTTTTATAAACGAAGTTTTATTTTTATTTTTCGCTTTTTAGTCTTTCTCAAGTCTCTCATCATCATTTCACCTAAATAACTTGAAAGAATACGACTAAAGGTAACATACAACATACTGTATAGAAAAATAAATAAATATTTCGGACATGATGTTTACAGAATATGAAAGCATGCAGACAATTGCCTTAACTTTATTGCAGGCGCTCACGTAAATTTGATGATTTCCTTCAATTTCCTTGGGATCCCATCATCAGATCCTGACATGGTGACCATGGGACCACATGGGGAGCATACGCTTTCGAATACAAAAATAATTTTTAAAATCGGTCCACAATTGACGGAGTAATCAATGTACATACATAAAAAAAAAAAAAAAAAAATACCGATGAAATTGAGAACCTCCTCGTTTTGGAAGTCGGTTAAAAACTAAAATCCGTAATTCAATCAATTGTAATTCTAGGAATTATAAACCTATATCCGCACTAATATTATAAATCCTAAAGTTAATCTGTCTGTCCATCTGTAACACTTTCACGGTAAACGGTTTTTCATGGAGATACCTACTTTTTTTCTTGAGAAAGACTTATGCTAGTCTTTACTGCGATAACCAAAATATACGCGGGTAGAGCCGCGTGTAAAAGCTAGTAATTACCTTTTAAGAAATATCAAGATTTTCTTCATAATTCTATACCGTGGGAGAGCCACGCTTCGGCATGAATGACCCGGCTCGACCGGAGTGATACCACGGCCTCACAGAAAACCTGTGTGAAATAGGGCTTGCGCTGTGTTTCACCGAGTGAGTGAAGATACCGGAGGCCCATAACGAACCGAACACACTCACCCTATCTCCCACTCCATCCCCCCAAAGACCGGCAACGCGCTTGTGACGCCTCTGGTGTTACAGGTGTCCATGGGCAGCGGTAATCGCTTGCCATCAGGTGATACGTCTGCTCTTTGGCACCATTTCCATTAAACAAAAAATGGTATTCTAACTTCGACCTTACACTAAACGTTATTCAATTATGTGATAATATTAAAATGATCAAGATTGATGATTGCTAGGGACATAAAAAGTGCGAAATTATTTAAATCTCATAACTTAAGTAAGTATACTTTGCTAACTTTTATAATATTTAACTTGAAAGTATTCATGACTGTAGGCTTTGACATATCATTATAATTTCGTGAACTTTAAAAGTTTATAATAAGATATTTCTATTTTTTATACCCCTGGCTATTAGTGGCCGTACCTCATATTTGAAAAGAAAGTTTCTTTACATTAAGATAATGTGTTTTATATTTTAAGAAATAACTAGCCTTTTTTTGCTGATGGATTGTGAGAGGATTAAAATTGAATGCTACAGACTGCACGTTTGGCTTAGTGGTTTCGCGGTCACCACGCCGTTTCCTACTTCTCCAAGTGTCGTGGGTTCAAATCCCACACAGGACAACACTTTGTGTGATCCACAAATTGTTGTTCTGAGTCAGGGTGTTCTTTGTGTCCGTTTCATGTATGTTTGTAAAGTCCCCCGAGTCACAGAATTTATTCCTAGTGCGGGAGTTGTTTTTTTTTTTTAAAAAAAGTTAAATCTAAAATCTTGTAACTTTAATTATTTGCATTTACTATGTATCAAGGTATCAGCTCGACCGGGGCGGTACTACCCTCGCACAGAAAATCAACGCAAAATGACAGCGTTCGTGCTGTCGTGTTTTGTTGGTGAGTGAGAGACCGGAGGCCCAATGATGCAGAAGCATCACTAGCCTGCCATGGTGTGGGTCACCATACTGCATTGTTGCATTGTCTGCATTCGCAGTGAGTATGGTGACCACGTATGGTGATTCTGCTTATGCTTTCCATTAGGCAGAGTCATTGTGGCAGGGCCAATCATAAAAAAAAAATAGTACCATGGGGTTGGCATATCCTTACTGGTTAAAAACCCCAAATCAATTAAGATTAAAAAAAACTAGCTTTTGCCCGCGGTTCGGCCCGTGTGTTTGTAGGTTATCGCGATAAAATGTAGCCTATGTCCTTCCCCAAGAATCAAAGTATCACCATGACAAATTTCATTGAAATCGGTGCAGCAGTTTAGTTGTGAAAGCAAAACAGACAGACAGAGCTACATTTGAATTTAATCGAGCCGCAGTAAAACCTAGTACTAAAATAAATAAATGGAACTAGTCCCAAAGTTTCCTGAAATCTAATATTTTTCATGTTTTTCTTTGGTATTGTGTGTTTTAGGTACTTTAAAATAACTTACGTATAAATAGAACTTGAAATAGTTGGTACCTGGATGCCCGAGAGAGAGAGATAGGGATTTATAGCCCCTAAAACCAACTGCATACTAAATTTCATGCAAATCGTTAAAGGTATTATATGGATAGTCTATGTTATTATATATTTTTTTATTTATGGCCTGCCAAAATGACTCTATATACACGAGAATAAATGTGATTACGTACTAGATTTCACATACCTTTAAAATGACCTTTTCAACAGGTTACGCTTGCTGTGGTCATAGAATGAGCTAGTTTGTGACCATGTCTAGTGAATATCAGTCACGGGTATCAGTATTGGGCGCTCGCTTTAATTCCCGTGTAATACATGCACGAAACGCCCATGTTTAAAAGTTAGCTTTAAAGTTATTTCGTTACTTGGAGCTGTGGAAACATACGTGACTCTTAAAATAAAACTCGGTATAAGCCGCGTATGTTGCAAAAAGCACCCCGATAGTACACGATAGGCTATCGCGCCCCGCATATATTAGCATCACATTGGCTAGCCTTGTAATTCACTCTTAATGAATAATTCTGCACGAGAGCCTTACAATATTTATTGGCCAGAATATATATATACCATACTACTTGAAGTATTACCTAACCTAAAAAAGTACTATAACTTACTTTGTAGCCTCTAGTGTTGCGGGTGTCCATGGGCGGCGGTAATCACTTACCATGAGATGATACGTCTGCTCGTTTGCCCCCTATTTCATAAAAAAAATGCGAAGGAAATGGAAGTATACTGATAGGGAAAGGTAGATAAGAAAGGAAAGTGGAAGGAACAGAGTATTAAGTATACAAACGAATCCGAAAATATAATCGACTAATTGAAAGTTACTTAGTATATGTGTAACTTGTACGAATGTGTGTGTGTACCGGGATGTCAGTCGCCATTTTCAAAACCAAATTTATAGTAAGTTTCTTAATGTAAGAGGATACATATTTTACATAGGAAATCTATTGGACATCATCGTAACTGAAAATACAATTATATGTGTATATTATAACAATTATATTATTGTTTTATTAACAACATAGGTAGATTAAACAACAATGTAGAACAAATAATACTTTACAGTAAGCGTGGTTGTTTAGTTCATTCAACACACGCCGTTTTATAATTTTTAATGCATATTACATGTAGCAATTAGACGGACAACTATAATTATTATGTAAATTTCTGTTGAACCAATTATTTATACTGAAAATGGAAGTATAAATAGCAAATAGAAACAATGTCAAAAGTGCTATCGAAATATAGCGACGAGACAAAGGTTCTGACCAGCGTAGGATCCAAAGTGAGGGTGCGTTGGATTCTGCCGCTTTTTGAAGTGATAACTTCTTTAGCCGCGTTGAGCACTTTAGGTAGGAGATAATCTTATGAGTTCGCGTTACCGACATGTTTATGTTACCGACATGCTGACATGACATTTTCGAAGTGAAAACTTCTTTGGCCGCGGGAGAACTTTTTGGCAGGGGAAAATCGTATGGATTCGCGTCACCGCTAATGTTTGATGTTGATAATTTTTATTTTTAAACATTATGAAATATATAATTTTATACTGTCTCATTGGTCTAGTGGTTAGTGAGATCAAGAGGTCTCGGGTTTGATTCCCGGGTCGGACTGCTGTTGGATTTTTCTAACAAGTAAGCCAGGAGTATGAAAGTTGGCGGTGTTTCACGCCCACACCTCGGAGAGCACGTTAGGCCGTTGGTCCTGGTTATCATAAACATCCATAGTAATCGTCATTTGGTAGTCAGCGCCTTTAAATATACTGGCAACTAGTTCAAACTTCGAATACGGTTCGCCCTCGCACTTATGTTCGCCCTCTGATGCGTAGGTATATTCGTAGTCCGTATATTCGTTGTAACTAATGAAGAACAAATCTACAGAAGAGCTCTTTCTTCGCACAAACTCTGCTTGATTCACTCATATTATTTTTCACTACTAGCTACACTCAATGTAAACTAAAATTATGCTTTAAACTTTTTCTGTTTTACTTACACTTCATGTTAAAAAGCAGTGTAAAAAAAACATGTGTTGTTGTATCACTGTCTTACTGTGTTTAACATAGGATTAAGGAACGAGCTGCAAGCCATGTTACGGCGTTAATTTGTGAAGGCTTTATCACACAGAACAGGATGTACATTAGTATAATCTGAGTTTAGGTCACTTGCTTACACGAAAAGAACATTGTGGTACTTTTATTTTTTTTATCTGTTTCGTTTTTTCCGATTTGCATTACCAAAATTACATATGAGAATGTTCTAATGTTACTTTACAAGTACTATATAATGTGTTTATTTATTTCTTCTGCAAATTCGTCCATCTAATAGTTGATGGAAAGATATTGATATGACATATCTTCTGTTAATATTCATTTATAACTGGTGTACAATAAAGTATATTCTATTCTATATAATTACAAATTTTAACAAAAAAAAACGACTTCAATCTGGACCAAATTAAATTAAATGGGACCATTCGGGCAGCACCAGCTTTCAAATAAAAAAAGAATCATCAAAATCGGTTCACCCAGTCCAAAGTAATGAGATAACAAACATAAAAAAAACAGTCGAATTGAGAACCTCCTCCTTTTTGAAAACGTTGAAAATCAGAACTTGATTTTCAGAACAGAACAGATATTTTCATTGATTACACAATATTTAACCTCTGTGGCTACAGTACAAGATTTCTATATAACCCAAAAGTTGACTGGAAGATTATGCCCTGGGAATTAAGTCGTACGAAGTAGAAAAGTGCATAAAGCTTAAAAATAAGTAAATAAAACCAAAATCTGAGTGCTTCAGTAAGAACAAACACACAGTAACTGACCGTCTCAGGAATTTTTCTTAGTCATAATATTGTATTCCTTTAAATTCTTATTTTTGTCTTTGCAATTTCAATAAGATGTGTTTTTATAGTGGCTTACAGATGGCATATGCTTTAGGTACACTAATTGACTGCCTCTGTGGCGCAGTGGTAGCGTATGTGACTGCTGTGCATGAGGTCTCGGGTTCGATTCCCGGGTCAGACCAAATGTTTATATGATCTGTAAATATTTGTTTCGGAGTTTGGGTGTTTTCTATGTGTAATATGTATGTATTTACAAAAAAAAAGTAATATATGTATTTACATCAGTTGTCTAGTACCCATAACACAAGCTCTGTTTAGCTTGGGACTAGATGGCGTTGTGTGTTAAAATGTCCGAAATATTGATTTATTAATATATAATATTCAAAGCCCTTTGGTTGTTTAGGCCACTTATGGGCTGGCCACATGCAGACTGTGGGGATCATTTATTATCAGAACCGTATTTGTGATTTTTATTTTGTTAAATTGGGAAAGTCTTATAAATTTTATTTTATTAAGCACCATGAATCATATTGTTAGTAATAGTTTTAGACTAAAAGCCTGTTAGATGACCAACTCTAGTTCTATAGACAAAAACGTAAAATACTCCGCATCGTGGTGTGCCAATAGTCCACGTTAGCGTCAGTCCGTTATGTAAACAAATTTTAACAAAAAAAAACCGACTTCAATCTGGACTTAAATGGGACCATTCGGGAAGCACCAGCTTTCAAATAAATAAAGAATCATCAAAATCGGTTTACCCAGTCGAAAGTTATGAGGTAACAAACATAAAAAAAAAATACAGTCGAATTGAGAACCTCCTCCTTTTTTTGAAGTCGGTTAAAAAGATTTATAAGTATCTTACCTTATGTTTATCGAACTGGATATCCCTCAGCCAGGGGTCAAATAATAATTTATCAGGCTCGATGTTGACCGGACTTTGACGTCGCCCTTTGTTGCACATGCTCCATTGGGGGTTGATCAGACCCCAAAACCCGGGACCTATGGAAATAAAGTTTTTTTGTAAAAGTAGGTATAATAGGCAGGGTTCATCAATTAATCTAATTCGTTCTGTAAATTCTTGCGTCACTAAATAAATATATATATTACATCTAGTAACAGATATATTTCAATACTTTTTAAAGTATTGAAACTGTCTAAAAAATTTAATCATTTGTTGAACGAATTCAGATTATTTAAAAAAAAAAAAGAATTTTTTTTGTAAACCGTATTATTATTTTTTAAAAGGAGCAACAATGGAGTTTCTTGCCAGATTCTTCTCCATGAAGGGTAGGCTGCACTTGGAACTGGCGACTACAATCACTCGATTTTTTAATATTAAATATTGACTATTCATAAGTGCCTGTAAAATAAGTGCCTATATGAATAAAATCTTTTTGAGTTTGAGTTTGGGTTTGAGTTTTATGCACACTATGCACAGATACTACGTTTTATTTTACCGTCAATAATGAAAATTAAATATTTAGGCAAACATCGACAAAATTATTTTGAAACTATTTTGATACGAATTAAGTTTAGTGTTGGTCTTGTTAAGTGAATTAAAATCTCAAGTTTACTGCACGCATCTATAATGGTTTAAATATGCTATAGCGCTTCCTACTGAGTACTGACTGAGGGTCCGATCTCCATAAGGAGTAACACCTTGTATAATCCACAAACTGTTGTTCTCAGTTCTTTGTGTTTCATGTATGCTTAAAAAACTAACTGCAACATAGGATATATTCCTAGTGTAGGGGTAAAAATAAGGAAGGATTAACCGTTACTTATAATTGTTGAATAACCTTTTAAAGCTTAACTGTAACTATTACTTGTTTAAGGTCCATTTTAAGAGAGTTCATAAACGTGCAATCATTACATAGCCGATATATACCCATTAGACTATGGGCCCGTGTCGAAAATTGATGGGTCATCTGAACCACCAGGAGACCATTTTAGAAAGATACAGGGGCATAAAAAATAACATTCAGCACTATGTCGTTACTTGTAAGCTGTCCAACTGAGTGCAGGTGAAGGGGAGGTGGTAGCAACCCTCAATTTTTCTCCCTTGTCACATGATTTTTGTACGGAGTTGCGGAATAATGTATTAAAAGAGGTATTGAAATTGTATGGAACGGATGCCGTACAAAATAGTGCGCCACAAAGTTGGATTTCTTTTTTGATTGCCCGGCGCTTCACTCGGTCAATTTGGTCATTTGATTATGTACGGCATCGGTTCCATTCAATTTCAAGACCTGTTCTACTCCATTATTCCGCAACGCCGTACAAAAATCATGCGACAAGGGAGAAAAATCGAGGATTGCTACCCCGTCCCCTTCACCAGTACTCCATTGGACTGCTTATGAGTGACGGCATAGTGCTGATTTTTATTTTTTATGCCCCTGTATCTTTTAAAATAGGTCTCCTGGTGGTTCAAATGACCCATCAATTTTCGACATGGGCCCGTAGTCTACATGGCCAAAAGTATGTCGTCATTAAAATCGGTTCAGTGGTTTAGCTATAAAAACATAACAGACAGACAAGAGTTACTTTTACATTTATAACTATCAAGAAATATTTTTTTCTCTATATAGGTAATTGTTGGATTTCGAACGTCATTGTACTGGCAACATTTTGATTGGCTCTGGTTCGTGTTGACGATTGACGTTTGAGGTTAATGTAGAAAAAGGAATTGAAAAGACGCGTGTTGAAAACGGCTGACGATTTATTGTTATTGTTAAAATTAATTGATAGTAAGCTAATTGTATTGTCCATCAACCCGCGGTCTCTTTAGTGATAAACCGTATTGTGTTAGGTCGTGGACTCGCGAGTTTTGTAGGCGCGTTCCGTGATAGCTGATACGAGTTTGTTGTAATTCGAATACCTTGGAAGTTGTACAGCACTTTAGGAGTTCATGAGTGTGTGACGACGCAGAGAAGAACCTACCCATCTACCCAAGAGATCTCTTGGAATGGAACGCCGAGAACAGGACGACACACAACTCTAGTAAGTGCTTAATGATTTTAGTTTAGATTAAGAACACGGTGACATAGCCGTGGTTCAGCCTTCTTGCCAGTGGACATAGCTTAGTGATTGTATGCCTATCTATGGGCGATAGGTATTATAAACTTCATCAAGGTGATCGCTGCCTTGGCAAGAGGAATGAACAGTAATTATACTTTATTTCGTTGTTAGTCTTTTGTACAAACAAACAATTTAAGTTAAATAAATTGCAACAAAACTACTGGTTACGGTTACCAGTGGCCAGTACTAGCCACAGGCGACACGTTTGCGCAACACAGCGCCTTAAAGACCGTTGATCTAATGTGCCGTGTTTAGATTAAAAAGACTTCATTGGATTCCTATTACTTACAAGACGAGCCGTATGGAATAATAGCAAAATTACATTCTTTATTTCAACGAAAAATCATTTCATAATACAACATTTCATCTACCAATATCATGTACCTATCACATAAAATAAATCGATACCCTAATTACGACTGGAAGTGTCATAAACACGATGACAAGTGGTCATGATAGCGATATTATCTTAATGACTTGAACTAGTTTTTTTTTGTTTGATTCCCATAATCAGTTAGTTGTTTCCATTTTAAATACTACCAGGAATACCTTATGCGCTTTCTATTTCAGGCTTAGGGTCTATACTACGTTAGTGTATTGGCAGTCATCACCGCAGTCAGTTGTTACAGTTTATTTTAGTATAAAACTATAAATTCAAAATTTAAAAAACCCCCTACTCAAGCACATAATCGGGTAATCATACGCCAATGATATTTTTGCAGACATTCTGTTATTCTTCCCCATTTTCACCCCCATAACTTTTAAATGACTCAACCGATTTTCATGAAACATGTCTAAGAACACTCGCACGTAACTCACCTTTCATACAAAAAATAAATAAATTGAAATCGCTTTATCCGTTCGCGAGCTACGGTGCCACAGTGCCTTATAACACCCCTCTTTTTGCGTCGGGGGTTAAAAATAGACAATGGTATCTTTGAAAGTTTAAACGTATACTTTCTGGGGTGGACGCAAACGAGTAGTTAAGTCACTTGATGGTTAATATTTACTTTTGTGCCTGGAAACTTGAAATGAAAAAGTTATTATAGAATTAGGGGAATCGGGACTTGAGGCTCCAAGAGTTGTTTTTTAAATAACCTTTTCAGCTCAGTTTAAATCATCACGATTGGATTGGAATCTTTTTGTCATTTGTTCATACTTATTGATGCAATGATCAGTAAAAGGTATGTCGGTATTATTGGTTCTTGCTTTATAATCCAACAGAAAGCATTCATATTCTATACTAGCTGACCCGGCGAATTTCGTACCGCCATATTTACATATCTGTCTCAGCTTCCCACAGGCAGCGTACAGTCGCGGACAAAAAAAGACTTTTCCCGTTTTCTTTTTTTTCATTTCTAGCAAAAAAAGAATGAATGAAATCGGACTATGTGTTATTGAATTACAACTAAGTACATATTTTGACTTTCATCCCCTCTCTCCAAGCATGCTGAATTTCGGGATAAAACGTATCATATGTCCTACCTTGTAGTATGAACTCAAATCATGCCAAGTTTCATTTGAATCCATTCAGTAGTTTCGTCGTGATGCGCGGCCAAGATACAGACACACCGACGGACAGACAGACAAAAATGAAAAAAATTACAGTTTTGGCTTCAGTATCGATAATAGAGAGCCATCCAAAAAAAAAAAAAATATCTTTAATGTACAGAATTGGACCTGCTACATTTTTATTATAAGTATATAGATATAGATTACAACTTAATTTATAGAGATTTTTAAATCTGCTGCTTCGACAACATTCTGTTTACTCAAAATAATTTTTCATTTATTAACCGACTTAAAAAAAGGAGGAGGTTCTTAATTCGACCGTTTTTTTGTGTGTTCGCGGATAACTTCGTCGTTTATTAACCGATTTTGATGATTCTTTTTTTAATGGAAAGGAGGTAGCCCAACGGTGGTACCATGACAAGGACACTAAGATCTGATAATGACATCCAAGAAAAATCGATCGATTTAGTCATTCTTGAAGTCGGTTTTTTATTTTGTTAAAATTTGCGTGAGTACCTAACCCTAAAATAATTCAAAGTCAATAAAATTACTACACCAGATAAAACTATAAAATCGGTTTTACGACTAGACCCTTTTCTGCAATGAATACATTAAGTTCACCATTCAAAAGTAACGAATGTCCTGCATGATTTGAAAGGGTTTGTTTTCGAAAGGGTCTTTGCTATAAAAGCTCGATTTCTAAGCGCATTTACACCATGATCAACTGCAATCACACATTTTTTTTTATATGTAATGGGGTCAAACGAGGAGACGTATCTCTTGATAGTAACCGATTACCGCCGCACATGGACACCCGCAACGCGTCAAGTGCGTTGCCGGCCTTTGGGGATGCATGGGGAGAGGGATAGGGGATGGGTTGGGGTATGGGCCTCCGGTATCCTCACTCACTCGGTGAAACACAGCGCAGACGCTATTTCACACCGGTTTTCAATGAGGCCGTGGTATCACTCCGGCCGAGCCGGCCTAGCACGAAGCATGGCTCTCCCACGGTAAATAATAAAGTAAGTAAAGTAATATTATAAAGGTGAAAGTAAGTTTGTTTGTTACACTTTCACGCGAAAACTACTTAACCAATGATCATGAAACTTTTTTGGAGGTACACATATTCTTGGAGGTTTATAAAGTAACATAGGATACTTTTTATTAAATGCAAGTGAAGCCGCGGGCCAAAGCTAGTTGACTATAGTCTTAATTTTTATAAATTCTATATTCGTAGGGTTAGTATATTTTTCTTCAAACGTTAAATAGATTAAACCTGAGTTTAGGGGTAGGAATATAACTGAAAGGCGAAAATCATTTTTAATGGACATTGTAAAATAATACACACATCAAAAGTGTCTAGGGATCAAGCATTTTTATGCGGATTTCTTGAGATTGAGATGTGGCTTTGGCCCTGGCCTGCTCAGTCGCCAGACTTGAACCCGATTGAGCATGCATGGGATATGCTACAGAGAAGAGCTCTGCCGAATATGGAGGGTATCCAGTAGCAAGAAGACCTTTTTATGTTGTTGCAACGAACATGGGCGGCCATTCCACAGCGTGATTTGGATGAACTCATTTTGAGTATGCCAAACCGATTCTTGTGTTGTTAGTGTTCGCGGTAGAAACACGGATTATTAATTGTTTAAGTTACCTAATAAAATTTTAAAGAAAACTGTTATTTCAGTCTTTTTTTCGAACTTTAATGTTAGTGGTTCAAATGTCAAAAATCCCTTTATTAGGAAAATGGCAAATTTCTTTATTAATGCAAAGGTGACTTGGTTTATCGTTACTGTGACAAACGAAAACACTTTATTTGATGAATCCTTAAAGAAAATTTTAATTAATATCAATCAGGAGAAAAGTTATTGCAAAAATATATGTTGATCCCTAGACACATATGTTGATCCCTAGACACTTTTGATGTGTGTAGTTATAAAAATAGTGCATGGAAATACGAATTCTATTTAGCGCATGTCAAAATATTTTTACTACAACGTACCACGGTTGTTCTGTATGACTTTTTAATAGGTTCACAGAACTTACTAAAACTCTAATGCGTATACTACAAAATGTGAGTTGAAACGAATGGTAAAAGTTTATGAATAATCTACTGGTAATGATTTTTGTAGTTTATAATCTTCATTCAAAACCTTTTTATAAAATAAAGAAGGAGGTTCTCAATTCGACCGTATATGTTTTTTTATATTTTTTTATATGTGTTCGCGGATAACTTCGTCGTTTATGAACCGATTTTGATGATTATGTTTTTAATGGAAAGGAGATATCCCAACGGTGTGACCATGATAAGGACATTAAGATCTGATAATGGCATCCAAGAGAAATCGAGTCGAACCTTGTAGTCGGTTTTTGTTAAAATTTCACTTGTTACTATGTAATTTGGGAGAAAAGAATTGTCCTGGTATTTCAGAATTGATGTATTAATATATCAACAAACTATTATCTACCCTGTTCAAGATTAAATGTTTCTTCAACAAGCTAGAGTAACAAACAAAAGTAAGTGTTTAGACATTATTAATGGGCACAAAAAGATTGCCACTACGTTGTTCAGTAAGAAAATAATAATCCGAAAGTTTGTAAATTCGTCCTAACTTTTTTTTTTTTTTTTTTAAAGACAACTCCCGTACTAGGAATAAATCCTGTGTCACGGGGTTATACAAACATACATGAAACGGACACAAAGAACACCCATACTCAGAACAACAATTTGTAGATCACACAAAGTCCTATGTAGGATTTGAACCCACAACACTTGGCGAAGTAGGAAACGGCGTGGTGACCGCCAAACCACTACGCCAAACGTGCAGTCAGGTGTGTAGTAGTGCATTCTACCGCCATCCGTATACAGCAATGATTAATTATTATTTATTAATGCTTACTCTTCACAGAGCTTTGATTAAAAACCTATGCTTTCAAATCAAATTCGAAATATAGGAATTAGTTTTAAACGATGATGAAACCAAAATTGGGAGTTAAAACGTTGCTCAAATGGAAAAGCCTATTCAAGCCTGTAATGTACCATGATATAACATTGAATAGGAATTCGGGATACCGCAAAATTTGGTCATCATAGTGTATTGAAACGTGCGTAATGCTACTATAGTGGGGTGGGTTGGGTGGTATGGCATTAGACTGTATCGGTACGTCATTACCGCTCCAACGTTGAACATTATCGTTTATACTAGATTTTTTTACGGTTCACAAATATTTTCAATTTTATGTGGTTGTCGATAGATCTAAGAGATTGTGTGATGTTTGGCTGTAGCGCGGTAACTGTCCTTTTTTTTAATGCCAGTGATATTTTTATGTTTTTGATTTTGTAACTTGAAGCCACGAGTGGGAGAGCCACGCCTCGGCATAAATGGGCCGGCTCGACCGGAGTGATACCACGGCCTCACAGAAAACCGGTGTGAAATAGTGCTCAAAGGCCGGCAACGCACTTGTGACGCCTCTAGTGTTGCAGGTGTCCATGGGCGGCGGTAATCGCTTACCATCAGGCGATACGTCTGCTCGTTTGCCCGCCTATTCCATAAAAAAAAAGCATTAAAGCATTCGTATTTGCGTTTTTCGTTGGCGAGTGTGACACTGGAGGCCTGTATTCCCAATGAGTATGGTGACCACTACTCTTGGATTCTGCTCATGCTCTTCGTCTGGCAGAGAATAGTCACTTTGGCAGGTCCATTCGTATATAAACAAGTAAAATTTTAACAAAATAAAAATCCGACTTCAAGGTTCGACTGAGAAGAGAAATCCTTCTTGGATGCCATCATCAGATCTTAGTGTCCTTAACATGGTACCACCGTTGGGATATCTCCTTTCTATTAAAAAGAAATATTAAAATCTGTTCATAAACGACGAAGTTATCTGCGAACACACATAAAAAAAAACATATATACCTTTTTTGAAGTCGGTTAAAAAAGTTACTTCGTAAACTTTTACAAATTTTATAGTTAAAGTAATCTTTCATTTAATGAACACCCTTTCAGCCCATTATAGAATATAACGTAACTTATAGAAATACAATTAATATCTTACATGTTAAAACATGTAATGTTAGTTTAATACTTTTACATACGTCTACAGTAGTTTAAAATACATTTACTCTATTGATACAAAAAGAGAGATACCACTTCTTTCGTTGCATTTCACTGATTAAGTTTCCCTGAAGAACCTTCCAAGGACTGTTTATGCAAAAAGCCAGCAAACATAAAACATACAGAATGTCTAAAAAGTTTTGTTACTTTTATCCATATATTACGGTACTGTAATCTATAGACTTTAATGTTAGGTATTAGTGTCAATAAAAAATAATAATTCAAACCATTTCACAGACTACCAACAACTTGACAATACAAAAAAGAAATCTCCAAATGTCATCGAAATAGATAATACGTTGAAATTTCGGGTCCGTCGAGCACTATCCTATATAATGACACAGTTGAGCGCGTTTTACCATTAAGATGTTATCTGTGATCATTACTACGTCCATTATACGGATATGTTAGCGTGCCCCCGATATTCAGTGCCTGGCCATTCAGGCTGTTGTGATTCCACCTGTTATATTTACGATGTTCATACAAGGATGAATTCAAATGGTGAGACGATAACGGTAATGAGGCTTATAGTTGGCAATGTCCTCAGGATTATGGATAGACAATGTTTGAGGTTAATGAAAGTGATGTAGTGTGTCGTGAGGTTTCAGTGCAGCGAAGAGTGAAATCTTGAGAAATAAATACTATGTTTGTATTAAAACAGCTGTGAAAAACCAGAATATAACAGATTTTTTTTCTACTTTTTTCTGAAAACAATTTTCGTTCTCCTCTATTATCTGTATTATGTACAGTTACCCACAAAAGGAAGGAAGGAAGCGAACAATTCATACTAATATTATAAGGATCCGTTCACACAGACCGGCGCAGAGAGGAGAGCAGATTTTTATCACATTGCAAACAGAGGTTTGCGTAATTGTAGTAAAATTAGTTTTGCATGTGCACTGCTTTTGTCATTAAGAATGCTTGAACGCGCTTCGTGTGAAATAATAAGAGGAGCCGACCGGAGCCGATTGCGTGCTCTTTCTTGCTCGCGCAGCTGATCGGCTCCAATTCTCTTCCACAGGCGGTCTATGTGAAATAGTTGGCGGCTCCGCTCCGACCAATTCTAAGCGTATACAATCCGGTCTGTGTGAAAAGAAAAAAGTGGGCCGATGCTCTCCGAGCCGGTCTGTGTAAATGGACCCTAAATACGAAAGTAACTCTGTCTGTCTGGCTTTCACGGCTAAACCACTGCACCGATTTCAATTAAATTTGACATAGATATACTTTGATTCTTGAGGAAGAACGTAGGCTACTTTTATCGCGATAATCAACGTATACACGGGCGGAGCCGGGAGCAAAACTAGAATTCTAATAAAATCTATAGTAGTCATTCCAAAACATTCTAAATAATTATATTGACTCTACACTTTTACAGTTGTAAACCCCACTGCAAGTGCAAGTATAACTTTTGTTAAATGCTTTGTAAATCTGCCTCTATTATAAGCTGTTACCCATTCGATTGTTAGAAGTTGTTGTTGTCAAAATAAGAAGGTACCTTACACGTGACAACATCACTGCAAAGAGGTGAAAACTTGAAACAAACACTACCCAAAACCCAGGGCAAAAACGTCCTTTCAAAGACTATGCCATCATGCCTTTAAGAGTACAGCAGTGGACAAGATGATGACGGAAGTTATTACACTGTACAACATATTCTTCTAAGCTGCTAGGAAACCTTCTCGCATTTCTTCTTTTTTTATATATTTGGCCGTGCTAAAATGACTCTACTCTGCCTGATGGAAATCATAAGCAGAATCCAAGAGTGGTGATCACCATACTCACTGCGAACGCAGACAATGCAACAATGCAGCATGGTGACCCACACCATGGCGGGCTAGTGATACTTCAGCATCATTGGGCCTCCGGTCTCGCACTCACCAACGTAAAACGACAGCACGCTGTCATTTTACGTTAATTTTCTGTGCGATGGTAGTACCGCCTCGGTCGAGCCGGCCCGTTCGTGCTGAAATCAGCGAGGCTCTACTACCTTGTACCAACATATTTCGACTAATTCTGAACTATGGTCTGTCTGCAAAGAAAAAGAAAGGCTGAGAGAAACAATTTCTATCAACAAGCTATGACGCCTTAAAATATAGTATTCCTAGAATCCCTGTTTAAACTGAATACTGTACACTGTACACACTGTTGTGATAGACCTTTTGTTGACAATTACTATTTTGGTTTCGCTCTATTTCGATAAATGCTACTAAATAGTTCCATTAGATTAATGCTGAAATTACGTCGAATTATGGTCAGCATTAGGTTTAAAATAGTTACTAAATATATTAATGGTTTAGTGAAATTTAATTCTGGTAAAGTTTAATCAATGTATATTCCCTGTAACCCACATTACTTTTATTATTATAGAGTTTAGATATGTAATAATATTTTTTGAAAAATAAAAGAGTATTACTTGATAGATAGTTCATGGCACGTAGAAAACTGCACGTAGATATTTTATTTTCATTTCTCTGTGTTAACTTTGCATATGAATTAGAATATTAATTTATTCATAATAGAAGTAGGTGTAATAAAATCATTTGTACTTGATAATTTTATCAATCTTCAAAGTTTGTTGTATTTAGCTTAGCTTATAAAGTATCCAAAAAAACTTATATCTACCATTTTTTTTTAATTTGGGCAGTAATAAAATAAAATAATATAGTAACTATCTAACTACTAATTACTACGTACCTGATATACCATCGTACGTCCACCATTCTTCCCAACTACCGGATATATCTGAAATAAAATAAATAGTGTAGGTATTTTTTTTTTATGCCAGTAAGTTAACACAACTTATAAGTCAAATAAGACAGTAATGCTTTTTGTCAACTTTTGAAAATGCCTAGAAGCACTTATTTACTTAGCGTATAATAAAGCTGGGTCTCTGTGACAATTGTCACTAGTGTCATTTAAGACCTATCAGGCACATTTTAGGTGTGAATTTTGAAATTAAAAATTTATAATATATCGCACTAAATAATGAAAATATTGGTGATCTAGTCAAATAAATAAAATTGAAGTGATTGTTTGTAATTTTAAATTACCAGCTTTTCACTAAATGCATGTGAAATAATATATAATACACACAAATACAAACAAATAGAAAAAAAACAGTTAAAAAAAGGTCTATCTGTCTGTTTGTTCCAACTAATCTTCGGAACGGCTATACCGATTTTCACGGAACTTTCACTAGCAGGTAGATGAGGAGTAACTTAGGCTACATTTTTGACTACCTTCACCCCGCGGCGTTACTCGCGGGGATTTTTGTACCGCGGGTAACACCGCGGGGCTCAGCTAGTACAAAGTAAAATCGCTTGTTTAAAGTTACTTCATCGCTTTCGGTTTCGTATATTTTGAGGACTGTAGTAGTAGAGGTTATAACCCGAACCAAGTGTTTACACTTCGGGGAAGTCCCATATTCATAGTTTACTCGTAGCTCTATTGAATTCAGTTCTAGTATCACTTTATTAATATTTGTATAATTATTTGTAAGCTTATGGGAGTTTATTCCCTGAACGAGATTTAAATAATTCTCTTTTTAGTGTAAATTAGCTGACCCGACGAACTTTGTTCCACCATATTTTTACTTAAAAAAAATCCTGTTAATCTTTGATTTTCTTCTATACAAACCTTGTCCTAATAATAACGAACATATAGAAAATTATCCAATTTCGTACAGGCGATCGTAAGTAATGCGCGTACATACATTTCGGGGATTCATTTTTATATATATAGATATAGAATAATGATGTTATTTACCTTTGACAGAGACGCACACCAACGTCAGTATGAAAAGCGAACATTGGTGCATCGTGACGACGCGAACTGTCACACACAAGACCAGCTCATTTGGATGATTGTACTTCTGAAACAAGGTGCAAAGTTAAAAAAAATCTTAGTACAATATTTAAGAACTAAAAAGTTCAACACGTACTACTTTGACTAACGTTTATTACATACTGTTCATACTCTGACACTTTGCGCTCAAAGTGTCAGTTATTTTAAATCTTGGTTTTCAGACTTTCACCAAAGTGGTATACGTTTGGATAGCGTGTCACAATTGAACTGAATATAACTTTATATCCAGGAACAGCTTTTAGTAAATCATCTGGAGTCCTATCACCTATCACCGGTCTGAAATAGCACAAGCTAGTGGCAGCAAAGTAGTCCGGCAATTAGCCGACATCCTAGTACATGCAGCTTCCTCACGATTGGCCACTATGCATGAGACATATACCTGACTAATTTTTTATCAAAAAGGTCAGTAAGAACTCTACGGCCTGGATGAAAACTTAAAACGTAAATAGGACCTTGAAACAGAACTTCATATGTTCTACAATTTGATACACTTACATAACTAGCTTCAAATCTAAAAGCTCAAGCACAAGTTTCTTTGTTAACTAGTAGGGTCGTTAGGTTTGCATGTTCAAAGGAAATTAACCCTGTTACCTTCATATTTGTCTTTGGTTAATAGCGACCGGTTAATTGCAACTAATTTATTTCAGCATATCAATTCTTTGTGCAACTGAGACTCAGTTTACGTACCCTTTTTATGTGTGATTTTTGCAGCAATTAATGCTACAGTTTATACAACGAGCTTTGGGTATGTAAATAACATTACAGATTAAATATTTAAATACATATCTAAATTTCATAAATAATTTATTGGAATATATAGTTATATATAAAAATATCAGATTTATAGATATCTGGTGGTAAGACGTCAGTATTTTGTGATGATATGGTTGTACTTTTTTGGAAATTTTTAAATTCTCTCTGATTGTAACAGGTGTAATTATTTCAATACGTTGTACTGTAAATGACTAGAGTTGAATTAATTGTTCTTCTTTCTAGTCTTTATTATTCCCAAGATTTGGGGTCGGCTACTAGTTCAACCGGTTTTACCTGAATATCAGTTTTTACACGGAGCGACAGGCATCGGACCACCGCAACCTTGAGGGTGAACTGAATTCGAAGGTTAAACTAATTGTTAGTATATTTGAGGGCACTGACTTCCCAATAACGATTGTCATAGGTGTTCATGACAACCGGGACCGACGGCTTAACGTGCTCTCTAAATAATATTGAAGTTTTGACGACGGTACAGTATTTTTTTAAACTGCGTACTCTATTATGAATAAGTTTTTAATCTGAACACTGACAAATTGGTTTTTCTTATACCTTAGACATCCAAATATACCTATTCTTTGGTCATTGATAAAGGCTGTGGGTTTCTAGCAATCAGACTTAATTATCTAAAGATATTAGCTGGTTTAATAGCATTGCTTTTGGTCCTTATCTTAATCTTCGAGTAAAAAGACGACAGCGTACAAGGAAATTACTTTTATCTAAAACCAACCATCGTGTAGATTAGCGTAATGGCGTCTGATCTTGTTTGCTTCACTAATTATTGTCCTTGGATTAAAATGGGTAGTATTGTGTGTACTTAAAGCTGGTTATTACATCAATGTGAGATCTGACATAAACAAGACTTTATATCGTCAACAAAAATTAATTAACTAAAACATCCTACTAATATTATAAACGCGAAAGTTTGTAAGTATGGATGGATGGATGGATGTTTGTTACTCTTTCACGCAAAAACTACTTAACGGATTTGGATGAAACTTTACAGAAATAATAGCTTATACATCAGAATAACACATAGGATACTATTTGGCGCGATAACCGACATACACGCGGGCGAAGCCGCGGGCAACAACTAGTAACCGATATTTTTTTGTTCTAGGAAGAACAAAACAAAATAGGTTAGTTATACTTTTGTTTATACCTATATACAAACAGAATAAAAGGCGATTTTTTTTTTATTATATTTCTTAGATTTGATGCTATTTATCATCATCAAAAGCCTCTAATAGTCCACTGTGGGACATAGATCTCTCCTTAGCAAGGACTAGGTTAGGTTTTAACAACGTTGGTCAAGTTTTCCCAAGTATTTCTGCTTTTAGAATGGTTATATTAAATAAGTTAAGGTTGTATTTTCAGAACAAAGTTAAAGCTCAAATCTTCAAGGCCCTTAGGGTGCAATCTTCAGTCGTTAGTCCCGCCCCTTTCCGGTACCACCGATACTATCGACTTCCGGTTGACAGTCACCCTTTAACGAGCCTCCTATCATTTGAATCCATTTGTGAATTGTTGTTTTCGAAGTCGTTGTTATGTGTTGATGGGGATAATCTATTTGAATGTAGATTTATGAATTTATGGTTAGGTTTTTATTGTCTATAACTGTGTTTATGTCGATTACTGGTTTATTCTCTGCAGCTTATACGTTTAGGTGAGATATTTTGTGATTTAAGTATTTATCTAATTATAATACAGATTAATAAGATTAAAATGATTTATACTACCTATTTCATATTAACTTGAACGAAGTTATGATTATAGTCTATAGGTCCATATGTACAACAATTTTATATAGTGTTCCTTTTATTATTTACCGAAAAACAAAAGCTGGCAAAAGCATATCACGTGCAGAAGTAAGTTTTGATTTCTTATTTTTCTCAGCTTCGAGTTGTAAACTATAATATAGGACTATATTTAATGTTTTCTGCAAAAACATATATGTACTTTAAGTTGTTACACTCTTCAGCATAGTTTGCTAGTTTCATGAATAAGAGGTATAGTAAACTCACGCTGATTTCAGCACAAACGATCCTGAGGCTCGACTGAGGCCTGCATTCGTGCTGTCGTGTTTCGTTGGTGAGTGCGAGACCGGAGGCCCAATAATGCAGAAGTATCACTACTCCACACTAGGCCACCGTGATGTGGGTTGTTACATCGCAATGAGTATGGTGACCACCACTCTTGGACTCCGCTTACGCTTTCCATCAGGTAGAGTAGAATCAGTTTGGTTGCTCCATACACAAAAAAAATGATTTTCCTCAACTTTTGTTACTATCAAAGGTATTCAGCGATAATAGCGAGTACTGTATTTTTTGACTATAAAAATAAATTGAAATGTATACCTAACTTAGTTTGAGACAAAATTGTCGTCGCTGTAAATATAAGAACTTCCGACAAACAGTTGTAAACGAGGCCAGACACGGCGCCAGACTCCCTGGCGTCAGGCAAGGGGTGCCAACACTTGCATAGACTACGTCGATGTCGTCACAAAGACTCGCTTTGAAACTTAGAAGTTTGTTTTTAATACTAACATTCTAAAGTACATACAGATAAAGGTAAAGCCTTAAATATTATTGACTGTCTCGTTGGTCTCGCGGTCGGCTTGTACGACTACTGATCATGAGGTTTCGGGTTCGATTCCCGGGTCGGACCAAATGTTCGTATGATCTACAAATTTTTTTTTCGGAGTTTGGGTGTTTTCTATGTGTATTTACAAAAAAAAAAGTATATATATATGCATATGTATTTGTATCAGGTGTCTAGTAGCTCTGCTTAGCTTGGGACTAGATGGCGTTGTGTGCTAGATGTCGAAAAATATAAAAAATATATATATAAAGGGAAAAATAAGTTCTCCGTTTGTTTTAAAAATATAACTGATATAATAACAAAAAATGAGAAAATGAGAGATAGTAAAAGTATGATGTATGTGTAAGTACTACAGATTTAAAGTTACTGAAATTGGTTACAAATGATTGCATTTTTTTTGCAAATTCATTACTTAAAACTTTTGTGATGTGGTTTTATTGCATCTCCAGTAACTTTCTGAGACAATCACCGGAGGGCAGGGGCGAGTATTTATTACAATCTTAAAATCTCAAAGTGTAACTTTTTAATCTCAAAATTCATTTACGAAAGTGTCGCATGTCAACTCTAGATGCATTGCTCATTAAAAGATCCTAGCAGTATTATGGTTTAAAAGTGTGAAAATTCCGTTATGAATTTTTTTGACAATGTATACTTAATCTAATCTTTGAATTTAAAGGATCTTCCTTGTAATATCACACTAAACTTTACTCTTGAATAATTGATCAAAAACGTTCAAAATATGATAGTGTGTTACGAGTTTGAAATAAAATTTTATTGTAATTAAGTAGGTACTCTCAGGCTTTTCCATTTTAAAGGAACGATGTTGGAAAGTTGTTTCAAGGTGTTTCCGTTGTACCTCAGTCTCTAGTTGCGTAATGAATACATTATGTAGGCTGTGCTATTAAGAAAAACATAACTTATACCAGCATACATTACAGTATTATGAAAGGCTCATTAAACACGACATTTTTCTTAGAACACAAACTGAAAGCGAAAAAATACATTTGCAGAAATCATAAATCTAAACTACATTAAAGTTTATTGAATTTCAAACCTTATGACTTATGAAATACGCTTGGGAGTTGCTTTATTGCTCCTTAAAGTCGTTAAAAGCGTTCGCAATTCTTATTTGGGGCCATTAAAGCAGAGACAAAGGGAATGAGCAAAATGTGTGCATTTGTTCTATTTAGTATCGATATATATAAAAGAGGAAGGTGACTTACATAGAGAGAGATCAACGCCCAGTCCAAACCGCTGAACCTAGAATCCTGTAGAATCATATAGGTTCTTTATATAATCTAAGTGAGAAAGGAATTTTTGAAATTCCACTCCTAAGGGGGTAAATCAGGGGATGAAAGTGCGTGAGCGAAGCCCCGTGCAAAAGCTAGTAATTTCATATAGTACTCGTAATTGAAACTGTTCAAGTTTATGACTATTTGCATACAAAAGTTTATTTTTTTAATATCTCATGTACTTGTATGATAAAACTTTGTTTTAACATGGAATATTTATTTGATACCAGTACATGCTCGTTTCAATACATATAAGTTTTGATATAAGTTAATGTACAAATTCTTGTGAGAATAAAGAGTTTAGAAACCGTATGTAGCCTGTTTGAGATATTAGCCCTATTCCTCTTGATTCGTAATAATCGTAGACTAAATAAATACACAAAAATTTAATAATCTGAAAAAATTGCTGACATTTGTACACAGTGCTCGCAATTAGTACAGGTGTCAACGACGAATAATACTGGCCATATATACATAAAATTGAAAAATTAACATTATACAAATTTTTCTTAGTAAAATTGGTCAAAAATAAATTATTATTGAATTATAAATATGTAAAACGGAACTGACACAATAATACGTCGGTTAGAGGTCAGAAAAGAGTTTGAACACGCGGTAGGTTAGTTTTAACATGAACTATTGCCCAAGCTATAAAAAAATAATGTATAGCATCAATATATAAGCGTGCGTATTTCTAGGTCGGCAACCACTGACGCTATGAAATATCGATCGTTCAGAGTTTAATATCCGCGTGTTGTAGGGCCACACCTCCACCGGAAGTTAACATTGGTTGGTAGATAAAGCTCGTTGTTTACCGGATGTGGGTGTATTCGAAACTTACGTTTACTGTTGACGTAACTAACCTTTCAAGGGTTTCCTTTACTAAATAATTATAGGTTTCGATGTTATGTGAACGAAAAGAGGAATTGCTTTATAATTAAATTGTATATCGTTATAGCTGCTGGATTAGTCCAGTCGTTAAATTCCAAAAGAATTTTGAGTTAATTTTGTGATGCGCATAAACTTTATGCGATCAAAAAACAGCAATCGTTATGCTCCGAAATGCTCGACAGAAGTCTTCAACACTGTTAGCAGCAAACAGTAGATCCATGATATCCTCCATATTGTACTTAATAACTTTAATTAGTACTTACTACCTATATCACTCAATCAATCTAAAACTTTTTTTTTTATGGAAAAGGCTTGCAAACGCGCAGACGTATCGCCTGATGGTAAGCGGTTACCGCCCCACATGGACACCCGCAACTCCAGAAGCGTCACAAGTGCATTGGCGGCCTTTGGGGGATGAAGAAGGGGGAGATATGGGGAGGTGTTGGGGTATGGGCCTCCGGTATCCTTGATCACTCGGTGAAACACAGCGCAAGCACTATTTCACACCGGTTTTCTGTGAGGCCGTGGTATCACTCCGGTTGATCCATTCATGCCGAAGCGTAGCTCTCCCACGGTAATGGTATTTCATATCCATTACTTCTAAATTCATTCAAACATATCATGAAACACGTTCTATGTAGAACAACACTATCATATTTATTAGATAAAGTTATAGTTTCCATGGTGCCGGCGGGTGTCGGAGACGACAAGTCGCGACAGGCCGGCGCCAAGGGGCGCAGACCTCCGGGATGCAGTGACGTAGTATTGATATAAATGGAAGCTAATTTGAAAAGACGGGGAAATACTGAGACAGATATAAAAGATCTTTTTTTGATAAAATAAATAGTTTTGCTAAAAGGCACTTTAGTTGTATTTGTATACATTTAGAATAGGGTAGATGACACCTTAGTCATTTATATATAATTACTAGCTGCGCCGGCAAACGTTGTTTTGCAATAAAAAAAATTGGGTATAAAAATAGATGTTGGTCGATTCTCAAACCTACACGATATGCACACCAAATTTGATAAAAATCGGTCCAGCCGTTTCAAAGGAGTATGGTAACTAACATTGTGACACGAGAATTTTATATATAAGATTATTTACTTTTTATTATCTGTCAAAACGAAAATTTTGTATAATAAATGCACTAAATACAAACTTGTGACGTCACTGTTTTAGATTACTCAAATATATTTATTAAGTAATTAAAAAATTGAAATAATATTATTTTCTGAGATATTTTCTAATATTCGTTGTAATGAAGGAGATATCGCACACATTTATGGACTGCCAACCATCTAGATGATGGGGATGTAACTTGTCGCGTAGGACGATGGCGGAAAGAAAGATAAAGAATATCTATCTATCGCTTTTTTTAATTTTCTTATAAAAGCACACTGTTGCTAAACGTACATACTATCCATTTGGTTTTGTGTAGATTTCCAATATTAAAATTATAATAAAGTCATGTATGTATTCACGAATGACAGAAGAAAATTTTCTTTTCTTAGGACAGACTATATCATATACTAACCTTCTCCACTATCAAAGTAAACGCGTACAATACGATTCTCGTTATGAAATCAAAATGGTCTAGCTCATGAAATGCCATTAAACCGTTCACACAAAGGATTTTGCCAACAATTTTTCCGAGCAATCCAATACCATTCGTCTATTCGCTGAGGGCGCGTATCGGATTCCCCTATACGAAATACAAATAAATGTGGCCGCACCTCACACTGCATCGACCATATCATAAGCGCCGAATAAAAAGTTTTTTCAAGACTGAACACAATTATTGGATTCATTTTAAAATATAATTGTAATTTTTAAAAACAACGTCATTGTGGTGACATAATATAAAAATTGAAGTGTTACCGTTCCTGTTCATCGCGTGGTTGCGTTAAAAGGCGACCAAAGGAGCGAACTACGGAGGACAACATTAATAAATAACAAGTAAAATTTTAACTAAAACTAAAACTGACTTCAAGTTTCGACTCAATTTCTCTTGGATGCCATCATCAGATCTTAGTGTCCTTATCATGGTACCACCGTTGGGATATCTCCTTTCCATTAAAAAAATAATCATCAAAATCGGTTCATAAACGATGAAGTTATCTGCGAACAAACATAAAAAAAATATATGTATATACGGTTGAATTGAGAACCTCCTCCTGTTTTTTGAACTCGGTTGAAAAGAGAACATGAGAAACAAACAACGTCTGGCTAGCATAATATAGTAGGCCAAAACCTCCTTACTAATGAGAGGCCCACTTCCAGAAGTGGACTGGTAGGAGTTAAAAGCTGTTGCTGCTGTTGTTGCTGTTGCTGTAACGTGTAAATGGGGATTTTCGAAAGATATGTACGGATATAACGTGATTCAGGAGTCTCTATTTTTCTTTAAATCTATATTTGAAATTTGAACCTACTGTTTAAATACCTTAAATAAATTATTCCTGCGGCTTAAATTCCTGTTGAGACATGAATATTTTACAGATAATAAATAGTTGCGACTGCAAATCTATACATTTTTGTATTGTTCCATGAATCAATAGTTCTCGGAACTACTAGAGGAATAAACCAAAAGTAAAATAATATGGTAAACTACAAATGTAGTAGAGCCACGCTGATTTCAGTTTGAACGCGCCGGCTCTTGGTGGGCGGTACTATCCTCGCACAGAAGATCAACGTAAAATGACAGCATTCATACTGTCATGTTGCCTTGGTGAGTGCAAGACCGGAGGCCTAATGATGCAGAAGCATCACTAGGCCACCATGGTGTGGGTCACCATGCTGAATTATTGCATTGTCTGCATTCACAATGAGTATGGTGACCACCACTCTTGGATTCTGCTTATGCTTTCCATCAGGCAGAGTAGTCATTTTTTTTCATTTCATTTTTTAAAAAGACAACTTCCGCACTACGAATAAATCCTGCGTCGCGGGGGACTTTACAAATATACATGAAACGGACACAAAGAACACCCAGACTCAGAACAACAATTTGTGGATCACACAAAGTGACTCACACAAATCTCACATAGGACACGTGAGATTTGAACCCACGACACTTGGCGAAGTAGGAAACGGCGTGGTGACCGTTAAACCACTAGGCCAAACGTGCAGGCATACATTTTGGCAGGGCCATACATATTTTTTTATAAAATATGTAACTTGCGTTCACACATACAAACAGCAAGAGCTCAGCTTAGAAATAGGCATGTTACACAACGGTGTAACAGTGTCCTAATGCAGCAACAAGGAGGTACTAGTGAGTTAATTTAGTTGAGTGGATTCGGTCGTGCATTGTCGCTTGTTTATTGTCACACTCAACAGGGAAGACTTAATGGTATTAAACTTTAGATATAAACCTTCAAAGCAATACAATTTTTCCTATAACCTCAACTGCTAACTTAATAGGACTGTATGGGATTCTCCTTCTACGACGTCGTCTACGGTATCTAGGACTTAATGTTGGATTCTTAAAGCCAATTTAATGATTTGCTGATTAAGTTTCTGATAGGCTAATGCCAAGTTATCCGTAAAATAACTACAGATTTCTGTTTCACAAGTCTTGAATAGTGACATATATGTCACATATACATATTTTATCAGCAATTTTTATCTGTTAGATAGTGTTATATACGAGACTGCCCCCTGTAGTTACTAAATGAATAACTGGAATAATATGTGGGAAAAAGCTGTAACTGGGGAATACATATTAAATTACATTATATGCTATTTTTTTTACTGTTTGTATTATGAAATGAAATGAAATGAAATCATTTATTCTGCAATTAGGTTACATGAACACTTTTGCAAGTTAAACTTTTTTTGAGCAGATGAGTTCGGCCTTTCCTAACTGGACTAGCCCTGAGAAGAAAGGACGAAACAAACTCAGAGATCGCAGTCTCTTTTAAAGTCCAGACAATATAATCAAATGCAAAAGACATTATTTCAATAAAAAAAGCGATGATTACAATTTTAGTCACAATAACAATAATCAATGAAGATAATAATTTAAAAAATAAAAATAAAAAATGTCAACAACAGCAATAATTTAAGATGAGTTTGTTTCAAACTACAAGTTATCGTCACATCAAAATAAATTTAAACATTCAAAATAAACAGCATGTGCAGAATGGGCAGCTCAATCCCAGGCGGTTTTATCATCAAGATATTCTGCTATGGTATAATACCCCTTTGCGGATAACTTAGATTTAATGGTATTCTTAAATTTCCTTAATGGCAAATTCCTAATATCAATAGGGAGTTTATTGTAAAAACGTATACATTGTCCGATAAACGAGTTGCTTACTCTGTGGAGACGAGTGACGTGAACACTAAGATTATGTTTGTTTCTAGTATTAACCGAATGAACATCACTAATTTTAAGAAACTTTGATATATTTCTTTGAACATAGATTAAATTTTCGTATATATATTGAGAAGATACAGTCAGAATATTTATCTCTTTAAATTTGGAACGGAGAGAAACTCGAGGGCCTAATTTATAAATGGCTCGCACGGCGCGTTTTTGTAAAACAAATATGGCATTAATATCTGCACAGTTACCCCAGGGTAGGATACCGTAACTCATTATGCTATGAAAGTAACTGAAGTAAACTATTCTAGCTGTATCAACATCAGTTAAATGTCGAATCTTTTTTACAGCAAAAGCCGCTGAGCTTAGCCTACCGGATAGTTTTTCTATGTATTGTGTGTGTTCCTTGGAGAGCCCATTTCAAATACAAGCATCTAACTTATAGAAAAGACCTATTTCTTAGCGTTCCATGGATTCACCGTGCGGGTGCCGGGTCCATCGCGTGATAGATGGGGGCAACACATGCGACTTCGACAGTGCCTGGGAATTGCGACCCAGATTTAGGTTTAAGGAGCACTCCTTACGACGCGTCAACGCTCACCTCCACTGTCCGCCGTGTTACCCCCTTTACCTAACCATATTTGAAATGAGCCTAGCAATGCCGCTTTGGATATTCGTTCAAGAAAAGAGCTTACTGAAGCTCTTGGCAATGCAAGGTCTTTAAGCAGGTTATAGAGCGATTTAGCTGGTATACCCCTCGCACCCACTTCCACGGCATACAGCGTAACAACATAACCATTTTTAGTTATTTCGTTGGTTAAGTCAAAGTACTTGTTTCTTTTTAAAGCGTGGTCTTTAGGGATGTTCGTTTCCCACGGCACCGTGAGTTTTACTAGTACTACACGCTTAATTGAGCTTGCATAAAGAAATATGTCTGGTCTGGACGCCGAGGCACAGATATCCTCCGGTATTCTGTAGTGATTTTCATACGTGTCCACTAATAATGTCCAGTCACTGGCGGTATTTATAATTGAGTACGGCTTTTGTGTGAGTGAAGTCTTTTTTGTTGAGCCTTCCTTTACAAACGCGATGTTAGTTTTTATGTTTGTTGTTATTCCTTTTTTCGCTCTCGCCAGTGATAAACTCATAGCTTCGCGTATGATGAGTAATACCCTATCATGGCGACGTGAATAATGACCTCGGTCTAATAGCGCCTTACAACCTGTCAGTAAGTGCCTGGCTGTACCTATTGCCTCATTGCACATCGTACAAGCCTTTTCTGTAGCTTTTCCCCACCTTACTAGGTTGCTTTGATCGGGGAGAGTTAATTGAAAGGCGTTGAGGTAGAATTTTAACAGGGCGGGTGACCAATCATATAAAAGTGTGCGCCATTTCAAAGCTGGTGGGATACAAAATTCTCCTAGAGTTAACCATTCATTCTGCATTTCTAGGTTGCGTGCACCTTGTAGGTCTCGTTTTCATATTGTTGTATGAAAGATTAATTAAGATAAATTAATTAGTAATGCGTAAAACACCTTTCCAAACCAAACCTTTATCGCTTTTCTATTTTACAAACAGGAATGAAAAGAAAAAGTAGTTTAGATACTTTATTCTACAAAATTTAAATACCTTAGTCAATTCGACATGAGGCCGAAAATTTACACTTTGCCATAATAGGCATAATGTGCAAAAATATTTTCTTCGCTGTAAACAAATCTAACATATTTCCCAATAAACACGTTACTAGTACTTAAATAAAATCTGCAAACTTTATTTAATATTATCCGTAAAGGAGTTGAAATACAACTTAAAAAAGTTAACAACTCCTGGTGTATTAAGAATGGCGACAGTGAACGGAATTTGCAGAATTTGCGGTCGACTTTGACCCGACGCGGAACAGGTGTGAATTACTTTTAAAATATGCTAATCTCAGGTGATGAACTCGGTATTGTGGTGATAAGTATTCAGGAAGTTAATGAACTTTATAATAACAACGGTAATTGTTATACAAAAGTGCAGGATCTTTTAAATACTTTAGAATTTAATTTTGATCCATGCTTTGGAGAATTTGTTTTAAGTTCTATGTTTCTGAAGCGCTTATTCTTGAGAACAGTCAGAAATAAACCTAAATAATCATAATACTGAAGTGAATGAGAATTATTGGATTGTCATAAGGAAGACATTGGATTTCGTAACTTAACTCTCTTATAATAATTAGAAGTATTAGACACCGTTTTGAGGTTGAAATTGTTGAAAAGAAAGTTACATTTATTTCTAGCTTATAATTAACAATACTTATAATAATACCAATTTTATGCTAATCTATCTAATATTATTAATATTACTAATGTAAATGTTTAAATAAATTTTCATTACGGATTGTACAAAATTGCTATTTATACATAATATACTAGCTGAGTCCCACGGTGTTACCCGCGGTTATTGCCGTACCGCAGGTAACGCCGCGGGGCGAAGCTAGTCTAAAAAAGTAGCCTTAGTTACTTCTTATATCAGCTACCTATCAGTGAAAGTCCCGTCAAAATCGGTCCAGCCGTTCCAGAGATTAGCCGGAACAAACAGACAGACCGACAAAAAAAAATTGGTATTATGTATCGTGTATACGTATATATTATGCATTTAGCAAAAAGCGGTTATTTTAATATTACAAACAGACACTCCAATTTTATTTATTTGAATAGATATACTCTTATTCAGGTTCTAATAAGTCTTAATAAGTGAAACACAAAAAATATTAAATAAAAGAACGAAGTTCGCCAAAAAAATCACAAACACATATCCACTAACATACATCTTCTGGAACTTCCTGTGAAAATGCGTGCGCACGATGCGTGTCGATTGACCGGAAATAGTAGCCTTGTATTTACAACTTCCGCTTGGAGGGATGGCGGGACCCAATTAATAACTTTTATCACCGCCTGCGCCGACACCGAGCTCAATTAGCACAACCATAAAAATCTTCAAGGCTGATTGGGCAGAAAACCCTTACGTCTTGATAAGTTACAAACTTTCTTACCGACTCTGAGGTTATCCAGCTTTTATTCTATAAAAGAAAATATATATTTGGCTGTTAAGTTACTTTCGAATTTTCTTACTTGAGCAATGAATTTAAGTGCTTACGGGTATACTGCAATCATCTTAATATAGGTCTTCCAATCTATTCAATTACTTATATATATGTATGTACTTAATTATGTATACACAGAAAGGTGATACACATTGGCACAATAGATACATTGGTGTAGTGACAATTTACATAATTGTAACTTGGCCATTTAGCGCAAACAATTCTTAATTCTTCGTAATTATTGGTAAAATAGTGTAGTCGACTATGATAAAAAGTAATGAAAATAAAAGTTCTAAGACAAAAAAGTGTTATTCCATTTTTTTACCGACTTAAAAAAATAAGGAGGTTCTCAATTCGTCCGTATATTTTTTTTATGTGTGTTCTCGGATAACTTCGTCGTTTATGAACCGAATTTGATGATCCTTTTTTTAATGGAAAGGAGATATCCCAACGGTGGTACCATGATAAGGACACCAAGATCTGATGATGGCATCTAAGAGAAATCGAGGGGAACCTTCGAAATTCGTAGGGGCGACTAGTTCATTGGTTATTTTTTTATTTATTTGAAAGCTGGTGCTTTCCGTGTGGTCCCATTTCAATTCGGTCGTTCTTGAAGTCGTTTTTTTTTTTAATTTTACTTGTCCATGTCCATGCCACGTTACCTTATTAATTGCATTTGAAGATCATATTCTGGCTCAGACAGTAATTTAACTTTACGTATTAAAGTATTAAAATCATGAGAGTTACTACAACGTCCTGCAAATAAATATTTTTGGTTTATTATCATCGTCGTTCTCAACAGTCTTTAACAGTCCACTGCTGGACATAGGCTTCTACTTAGAAGGAGGAAAGAAGGTTTTAGTATGGCATACAATATACATATTTGCACTGTGTTTCACCTAGTGAGTGAGGATACCGGAGGCCCGTGGGACAGCCACGCTTCCACATGAATGGGCCGGCTCGACCTGAATGATACCACGGCCTCACAGAAAACCGATGTGGAACAGCGCTTGCGCTGTGTTTCACCGAGTGAGTGAGGATACCGGAGGCCCATACCCCAATCCCTCCCCCCATCCCCCAAAGGCAGGCAACACACTTGTAACGCCTGTGGTGTAGCGTGGTGTCCATGGGCGGTGGTAATCGCTTACCATCAGGCAATACGTCTGCTGGTTTGCCCACTATTCCATAAAAAAAGGCCCATACCCCAACCCCTCCCCCTATCCCCCAAAGGTCGGCAACGCACTTGTGACGCCTCTGGTGTTGCGGGTGTCGATGGGCGGCTGTAATCGCTTACCATCAGGCGATACCTCAGCTCGTTTGCCCCCAATTCCATAAAAGCAAATGTTACTGATTGAATTAAATCAAAACCGTTTCTATATTTTTAATGAATGCTGGTTCAATTAAGTTTTTTATATCCTACTAAGTATTGTGCGTGTTGATACGGTTCAGTTAATCGTTATGTAAAATGATTAGCCATACATCATACCTACGTGAAAATGACTTGTTGTAATTAACTTTTAAACACTTAATCATTGTACTTAGTTTCACATAGGTACAGTATCATAAGATATCAGTTTAAATTAGTAGTACCTTTATGTTATTTAATATTTATGGTATATTTTTTTGTTTTCTTTAAGTACACCGTTAGTAATTTTGCATTTGCATGTGAATCAACTATACAAAGACCTCTAAAATTAGAACATATGTAGTTTTGTTTGTAAACTTTAAAAAAAGAGAGTTAAAGAAAACTTAATTTAAGTTTATCTTTAATAGTATCGTTTATCTCTCGACTGCCTCCGTGGCGCAGTGGTAGCGTATGCGACTGCTGTGCTTGAGGTCTCGGGTTCGATTCCCGGGTCAGACCAAATGTTTATATGATCTGTAAATATTTGTTTCGGAGTTTGAGTGTTTTCTATGTATAACATGTATGTATTTACATAAAAAATGTTCAACTTGGCACTCGGGGACTGCCGCGGCAAAGCTGTTGGCTAGCATTTTTTATCAACTTGTGCAATTATAATTAATTTTATTTTGCCAGTTTCACATTTAATATTGTTCTAAAAGTATTTAAATAATAGAGGGCGTTAGTGTACCTCGTAGTTGCGATACAGCTTTAACAGATGGCGCTGACCGGTTTTTATTTATGCAGTTTTTTTTTCTATATATACTTACGTACGGGGCACATGCGGTGAGTGTGGTATTATAAAGATATGATAGATACGATCGTTACGGAATTTCTTGGTTCGGCCGCGCTCAAAAGCTATATAATAGCTTAAAAGTGTATTTATGCGGTTATAGATCCACGAACCATAATGACATTAAATATTATCTATACTTATAATAAAAATGTAACAGGTCAAATTCTGTACATTGAAGATATTTTGAAAATTTTTTTGGAGGGCACTCTGTTATCGATACTGAAACGAAAACTATTTTTTTTTTCATTTTTGTCTGTCTGTCTGTCTGTCTGTCTGTCTGTATCTTGGCCGCGCATCACGCCGAAACTACTGAATGGATTCAAATGAAACTTGGCATGATTTGAGTTCATACTCCGAGGTAGGACATAGGATACTTTTTATTCCGAAATTCCGGACGGTTTCCTTGGGAGGGGAGATGAAAGTCAAAATGTGTAATTAATTGTAATTCATTAACGAGTAGTCCGATTGCAATAATTCTTTTTTTGTTAGAAAGGAGATACTCTGAAGATTGTAGCATAAAGTATTTAATTTATCACAATCTCTCTATCTATTGGAAAAAAAATTATAAAGAATTTATCATTACGTAAAACGACATGTAGTGACATCTGTTGCCAGCCATGCGTAATTAATAACACTTTGATTAATATATCGTGGAATAATCGTAAAACGTATTACGTATAATTCGGTGTAGCATTAAGTATTTGATTAATCGAAATCTCTCTATCCATAAATTCAGCACGGTTTCCTGGAGAGAAGGGATGAAAGTCAAAATATGTACTTGGTTGTAATTCAATAACACGTGATTTCATTCATTCTTTTTTTGCTAGACAGCAAGTACTTTAAATATTGTTCCGTGATCTATTTATACATATATCACGTATAATAAATCTGTAGACGTTGAGTTTGTCGGTTTCTTTCACGAAGCAAATACAAAGAGGAGATGCCCTAATGAAATTTTTGTATGAAACAATGCGTGACAATTTGCGGGGGTGAGGGGGGGTTACTTTGCAATATGCCATCTACCAATCAATAGCAAAACTACTTGCATCGTTACATGTTGATGTTGCTATGTAGTTTAGCTATTTGACACTAAGCGTACGATGTAAGGGACATACAGGGACGTACTCAGAATTTTCTTATCAGGTAGTTATTTTTTTAAAGTCAATTTTGTAAATCATTTTGATGCATGTATCGCAAAAATATTATTAGTAAGAAACATCGTACATAACATCTATACTAATATATTCTATACTAATATATGAAGCTGGCGAGTTTGTTTGTTTGAACGCGCTAATCTCAGGAACTACTGGTCCGATTTGGAAAAAAAAATGTGAAACATTTTTTTTTTGTTTAAAAAAAAATGATTCAGTGTCAGATAGCCCATTTATCGAGGAAGGCTATATATCATCACGCTTAGACCAATAGGAGTGGAGCACCAATGAAGAATGTTGCGAAAACGGGGGAAAATTATTACGCTACGGGAAATAGGAGACGTAAACGAATTTGCGTGGGTCAGCTAGTATAGTATAAAAGTGAAAGTTTGTGTATTCTTTATATCTTCCCCGTAACCTTGGTGATGTATTTGATTTATTACTTATTTAATTATGTCACCGTAAAATTATAAAAACCGTTAGATTATAATCTACCTAGCGAGATTGCCAACTATCGATAGATTGTCAACTGTGATATACTACTTACGCGCGTCAAATTGTCAACTTTCCCTGATTGTTCGGTTTTATAGTAGGCCGATCAATGCCCATAGAGATACACACATCAAAAGTGTCTAGGGATCCACATATGTGTCTAGGGATCAACATATATTTTTGCAATAACTTTTCTCCTGATTGATATTAATTAAAATTTTCTTTAAGGATTCATCAAATAAAGTGTTTTCGTTTGTCACAGTAACGATAAACCAAGTCACCTTTGCATTAATAAAGAAATTTGCCATTTTCCTAATAAAGGGATTTTTGACATTTGAACCAGTAACATTAAAGTTCGAAAAAAAGACTGAAATAACAGTTTTCTTTAAAATTTTATTAGGTAACTTAAACAATTAATAATCCGTGTTTCTACCGCGAATACTAACAACACAAGAATCGGTTTGGCATACTCAAAATGAGTTCATCCAAATCACGCTGTGGAATGGCCGCCCATGTTCGTTGCAACAACAAAAAAAGTCTTCTTGCGACTGGATACCCTCCATATTCGGCAGAGCTCTTCTCTGTAGCATATCCCATGCATGCTCAATCGGGTTCAAGTCTGGCGACTGAGCAGGCCAGGGCCAAAGCCACATCTCAATCTCAAGAAATCCGCATAAAAATACTTGATCCCTAGACACTTTTGATGTGTGTAGTTTAGGTTATTACTTCTTTCTCATCAACACTCACAACACACACAACATTCAACATCACAAATTATTTTTTCTGCCACAGCAACTTTATATAACTAATCCTAAAGCTGTGAGGTATTTTCAACATGAAATCAATTTACAATCACAGAAATACTATACATTTGGCATCAAAGACAAATTAACAAACAAATATGGCGGCGCGGGGACATATGCTGTTCAACCAATCAGCGCGCGACTTGCGATTCGTAGATACCATTTTACAATCTCGCGAGATAGATTACAATCTAACGGTTTTGACAATCTGACGCTAACATATGTATTAAAGAGAGAGAACAAAAACAAAGAAATATAGTACAACAACAAACACATACAATAAAGAGAACAATAACATACAAGTAGGAGTATAATACAAAAAACATAAATGTTTCTACAAATTAGTTTTTCATTTATTATATTTTCAAATTCTTCAGTTTTCGTTTGATTAATTTCGTTGTGGGTTCCGATAAAGTTTAATTTTCCTGGGATTCCTGGGATAGAATTTTAGTTAATTAGAAAACATATCAAATAATCAGTATAAGTAAAATTTGTTTCATTTTCAAGTACTTTAAATTCTAGATTAATATAGATATAATTTCAATATAGATAAAAAAATTAATTCTAATTACGACCCTGTCTCTTTGTTCTGTTGATGTTTGTTTTCCTAGTTGACGATAGACGTCAGTGTTCACAAAATGATTACAAAAAATACAAAAAATAATACTTTTTCGATTAAAAATTCTTTAGGCAAGAATGCAGAACATATTTCAATATTTTTTTATGATTTACTTTATAAATACTCAGCTCTACGAACCTTTGTATTTTTATTTCCCATCACACAAAGTTTTTCCATCTAGTGGCGAATAGATTTAACTATATTTCAACAACACACTGAGAGATTTTTCTAGAACTATTTTAAGAAATTAAGTATAAAATTACTTACAAATGAAATATTATGTCATTCATGGCACCAGAACGTATATCCAAGTTATTTGTACAAGATAAAACACAACACTTCATCTTTTACTTAATTATACCGAGAATTTTCAAGTATTGCGATTTTTCGATAAAGTTCTAGAACATTGACGTTGACAGTCTAATTTGTAAGTCGCGATAACTGCGATGACGTCGGGACCTGTATTTTGTCACGGGACCTATGCGCTTATGCCATCTCCTCTTTGTATTTGCTTCGTGGTTTCTTTGCTTAAAACAGCGACATCTCTTGGAATCAAGTAACTAACTTTACAATAGGTACGTAATATGATTTTCTTTTGAACGTATAATAAAAATGTGATGTAACAGATCAATTCTGTACATTAAAGAAATTTAGATGTTTTATCGGGAGGGCTCTCTAATTGTTACTGAAGCAATGAATTTTGAAAATAGTTTCTAAACTTAACAGCGACATCTATTGGAATTAAGTAACACTAACTTCACAGTAGGATGTACCTATCCTATATACGAGTAATCTATATATGATTATTTTTTAAAGTAGGTATAATAAAAAAAAAAACATTAATTCGGTACATTAGAGAAATTTAGATTTTTTTTGGGAGGACGCTCTAATCGATTCTGAACCAAAAACTAAAATACCATAATAACGTTAAATGTAAATGGTCATTGTAAAGGAGCAAGGTCCAAATGTATGAAGGAAGATGACTTTTCAGTAGACTGTATTTAATTTGCTGGTTTTACAGTAATAGATTACTAGAAAAAACTTGCAAAGTTGACAAAACAATTTGTATATCTTCTTCTTCTCTTATATCCTATAAAAAGCGGCCAAGTGCGAGTCGGACTGTCCCATGAAGGGTTCCGCAGCAGCAAGTAGCATAATACAATTTTTATTATATTTTTATATTTGTGTTGATTGAATGAAAGGTAAATTGCAGTTTACGATTTATGACGTATTAAAAAAAAAACTAATTACTAGATTTCGTTCAAACCAATTTTCGTTGGAAGTTTGCATGGTAATGTACATCATATATTTTTTTTAGATTTATCATTCTCTTATTTTAGAAGTTACAGGGGGGGGGGCACACATTTTACCACTTTGGAAGTGTCTCTCGCGCAAACTAATCAGTTTAGAAAAGTATGATGTTAGAAACCTCAATATCATTTTCGAAGACCTACCCACACCCACACGTATGGGTTTGATGAAAAAAAAATTTTTGAGTTTTAGTTCTAAGTATGGGGACCCCCATAATTTATTGTTTTTTTCTATTTTTGTGTGAAAATCTTAATGCGGTTCACAGAATACATCTACTTACCAAGTTTCAACATTATAGGTTTTATAGTTTCGGAAAAAAGTGGCTGTGACATACGGACGGACAGACAGACAGACATGACGAATCTATAAGGGTTCCGTTTTTTGCCTTTCGCACGGAACCCTAAAAATGAATTGCTGTTCGTTTGTCTCGCTAAAACTCGAGAACCGCCAGGCCGATTTAGCTGATTTAGGTTTTGAAATGTTTGCCGTGGTTCAGGGAGGGTTTAAACGGTGAGAAAATATGGAAAAATTGCGGGGAAGATAATAAAAACAACAATTTCCTTTTGCCCTTAAAAACTGTTCTACCAACTTTCCTGTCAAACTTTTGACTGTCAAATTGAAGCACTTATTAAATTAAGGGTTTTAAATAGGCATCATATATTATTACACGAATGAAATTAAGGGTTTTAAATAGACACCACATATTATTTATATATTATTATCGCGTATTTTAATATTATTATTTTGATGGTTGTTATTGTTGGTTCATTCAGAAATTGTCATTGTATTGACATATTTTGTTAGTTGTCACTATTAATAATCTAAGGTTGTCACTGTTTAGAATGCAAATAAAAATGGTAAAGATATTAGATAATATTTTTAAAATTCAGTATTAACATATCTATTTATATAAAAATGTATCGCCGAAATGTATGTACGCGCATAACTTCCGATCGGCTGCACCAAATTAAATGATTCTTTTTTTATGTGTAGGACCTTATTGTTAGGATAAGGTTTGTGTATAAGAAAAATTAAAAGATAGCGGGCAAAGTCTTTTTTTTTTGTCCGCGACGTCTGTCTAGGAGGTAGGACATGGGATACTTTTTATTCCGAAATTCAGCACGGTTTCTTGGAGAGAGGGGATGAAAGTCAATATATGTACTTAGTTGTAATTCAATAACACATAGTCCGATTTCTTTCATTCTTTTTTTGCTAGAAAGAAAAAAAAAAGATAACGGGAAAAGTCTTTTTTGTCCGCAACTGTACACTGTCTGTGGGAAGCTGAGACAGATATGTAAATATGGTGGTACGAAGTTCACCGGGTCAGCTAGTTTCATATAAATTTTATAACCCTCAAAATCTAGCCCTGACTTAGTAAGCAGATTGGTCTTCCACCTTCAATCGTCAATTCGATATCTGATAAACACATCAAAGTTGACTTTCACAAGGTATAAAAGGAAGAAAAGGAGAAAAGGGAAACATACGACCGCAACGAGAATTCTGTCTGTCAGGAGACGAGAAGATTAACCAGCGTTCTATGTATTACTGGCATCTATAGAGCAACATGGTAGGTAGTAGCCATAAGTTAGCGTTCCCATCTGTCAAAGTTTAACCCCAAATGTGCCTACGCATCTCACATTATATGACCATAGAGCTATTATAGATAGAGCAGAGGAGCCAGGCCTCCAACCGTCCCTCGGTTAGAAAGAGAGAGAGACGATCGCGATACCTATCTGTCTCACTCTTTCTCGCAGTTAACGCGGAAAAGCAGTGTATTGTTGTAATTGGATTACCATTATTAGTCTGTAGTCATGCGTCAGTAGAGAAAGACGGAAGGGGTACCGCGATCTTCTCTCTCTTTTCAACCGTCCGTCGTTTCCGCTTACAGGCAGCCGTATGTCTTCCCTACTCTATCTATAATAGATCTATGGTTATGACACAAAATGTATTCATGTGTGTGTGAAATTGTGATTGTTTTGTTTTAATTGTTATGTGTGAGTTAGCAGTGACAGACGATTGCTTTTGAATATAAGTCTAAAATATGTATGTGTGAAGATTTACGCTCGCAAAAACTTACAGACTATTTTGTATCGAAAACAAAACACTATGGCTATACTTCTCCGGTCCGCGACACCGGCCTGTGTTACTTTATGATTAATCAGATTAAATGAATTGCACAAATTTAACTTCACCTGTATGTATGTAAGGTTACTTATTTGTATCAAGTTGATGCTATTAATTTGATCGATTAGCGTAAGTTATTCAGTGTTAATGATGGTCTGCGTCCACTATATATACACGCAGTGATAATGAATTATTGTAAAACAGTGATTAAGTTATTATTAGGCAGCAATGAAGTATCTATTCTGTGTAGTTTTTTTAGTAGCTAGCCAGAGGGCTGGCATCATTGGAGTGAACGCGCACTTTGGTAAGAATTTTGGTGATCATTTGTATTAAGTTTCGTCTTTAAATCCTTTGAATTATACTTTCTGGAAATAATATTGTCCGTAAATCAGAAATTCAAAATACAGCTTAGCTGTTGTTGCTGATTTTTGCATAACTGGCAGTAGTGACATGACTTTATTCAGCCTAATTCGATCTTATGGGTGGTGATTCTGATTGACTCTTAATTTTTTGTAATTTACAGATGACCGGTATCATTTTAATAATCATTATTATTATGATAATCCATACTTGGAAAGACCTTGTGATGTTCACGACATAAATTGCATTCGTAGTTTCTTCGCCAAAAATACAGGATGCACTCCCGTCCATGAAACACTTCGCGATCCCGTTTTGAAGCAGCTAGAATTTGATATTCCCTTTGTCAACGTAACGCTTGAACTGAACAATGCTTTGCTTAGAGGACTTAGCAAAGGAAAAGTCAGGACCTTTTTGTAAGTAGATAAAATAGATAATTTGTATTTTGCTATTACTAGTAAATATTTTATTGAGCAAAAATTATATCCTATTAAATATTTTAATTATGTGTGTGTTTCGGTGAAGTCGACTTGTTTCAAAATTGAACTTGGTAAAACATCGAGTCTCATTGCTTCACTAAAGCTTCAATTCATATTCTAAGGTAAAAATATATATGAATTTATGAAAATTTTTACTCTCAAAGCACAGAAACGCAGTAATGAAAACAGGAACTATGTTGGTGCGAGATAAACAGTCGGAACTGTACTCTACTCTTTTAATTGCAAGATTGCAACTGATGTAGTAGTTTTAGCGGTTACCTTGCTGGTTTCTACTGTACTGAGTGGTGTGGGTTCCCCACTTGGGATAACACTTTATGTGATCCATACAAATTGTTCTGACTTTGGTTCCTTATCAAGTATGCACCACGCGACACGGGATCCTAAACCACTTAACATTGCTAGTCAAGAGTTGTATTTTTAAATAAAATAAAAAATGGTTTCTCGTTACAGCATTAATAAAAGAACAGACACATTCGTTTTTGAAGTTATATTTGATATTCTGCAAATTGAATCTCTCAAAACTGTGGTTACCCAGTACTTCAAGGGAGAAGAGCCACTGGCGGTTGCTGACTTTACATCTGCTGAATTTAGTAAGTAGAAATTTCAAAACTTTATATATGTATAGTTTAACAAAACATACTTCACTGTTAAACTGCATACAATTTTAAATAATAATCACAAATTTCAACAAAAGTAAAAAACCGACTTCAAGAACTGGACCAAATTGACCTTCAAGAAATTGGAGCTGCGACTGACTGACCTCCTTTTTATTATTTTAACATTCTTCTCTTCTTCTATCAAAAACGCATTCACTACCGCAATTTCCTCTCCTCCTCCTCCACATCCATCTTTCAGCAGATCCTCTCCCAAACTGACTTCTGTTTTGGCGGAACGCGGATGGACGACAGAGTGGAACGCCTGAACGTCGGAACGCCCGATCCGATGCGCGCACCCCCTTTAAAAAATACCGTGACGACCGTACCGACGCAGTGGGCGCGTAGCATAAGGGTCCGTTCACACAGACCGGCTCGGAGGGGAGAGCAGATTTTTATCACATTGGAAACAGAGGTTTGAGTAATTGTAGTAAGGTTTATTTTTGCATGTGCACTTCTTTTGTCATCAAGAATGCTTAAACGAACTTAGTGTGAAATAATAAGAGGAGCCGACCGGCTCCGATTGCGTGCTCTTTCTCGCTCGCGCAGCCGATCGGCTCTGATTCTCTTCCACAGGCGGTCTTTGTGAAATAGTTGGCGGCTCCGTTCCGGCCAATTCCAAGCGTGTACGATCCGGTCTGTGTGAAAAGAAAAATGCGAGCTGATGCTCTCCGAGCCGGTCTGTGTGAACGGACCCTAAGCGATATATTTGTTTCAGAGTCTGGATATTTTCTATGTGTGTTCTATTTGTGTGTATTTACAAAAAAACTATACATGTGTTTATATTACTTATCTAGTACCCATATTACAAGCTTTGCTTATTTTTGGACTAGATGGCGTTGTGTGTTAGATGCCCAAAAAATATTCTTATTTATTTTTTATTCCTTTTATTTAGTTTAGTATTTATTATTCTGCAACTGCTACTACAATCTACAACTCCTAATCAAAGATACTTTATGTACATTGAATATATTTTCTGGTAAATAAATAAGTAATTATATATAACATAATTGATTTACAGGAGACTTATCGCTGACATTAACTGTAAGGCATATTTATGACGATAAACATATCAGAAGCCACGTTCAAGCTTACGTTTCTAATCCATATCCAGATGTATATTTAGGGCCAGGAATCACACATAAGAAAGAAGGTAATTTAATATATCAGAATTATCTTTTATTTTTATGTTTAAAAGCGGCTGGTAAGTCTTGTATTCCTTTCTTCTTGTTGGTGTTATGGAATGCTTACGAGCGACTCTATAAGTCATCGGCTGATGTAACAGATAGTAGGGTCAATCTCTATAAGTACTGTCTGCCTCAGTGGCGCAATAGTAGTATGTAACTACTGTGCTCTCCCAAAGGGAAATAAACTGAACTAAGAGCAACAAAATTACATAATGTTTAATTCATAGTATTTTATTTTCCAGCCTATCGTCCAACACTCAAGTGGGTACATAAATATTTAATCGGCTTGAGCGCTCAAGAAGCAATGGTGAAACAAGCTGCAGTATATTTGGACCTATTTTTAAGAACTAAGATATGTAACTTTGAACATGAACATTAAAATAATTAAAACTTATCAGCGACAAAATAGCCGTACAACAGGAGGCTTTATAACGAAAAACAATTCGACTTTATCAAATCATATTTATTGTAATATGAAAGAGACTCAAAAATAAATCTATTGTCAAACAAAAGAGTTATAATAAACGACCTCGACATTACTTGAACTTTATTAAAGTAAAAGCAGTTAATTACAATTTTGTTTCAAAATCTATGCGTTTCTTTTTGACGTGACAACGTTTTATAATTCGATGGAGCCGGCTGCACGTACGAGAAAACATGACTCAATGCGGTGTTACCTCGCTCTGAGGCGTTCCATTTAAGGCTTGAAGTGCAAGCTTATCATTTCATCAATGTTTCGTTATGACGTTGTCACGTTAAACTATCGTCCGTAAACAGACTTTACAGACAACCATTTTTTTTTGTCCTTTTAAGTCAACTTGCAAATTAAGTGAGACTAACAAACCTAAGCTAGGAAATAGATAATCCTACTATCAGTAGGATTATCATAAACGCGATAGATTGTAGGTATGGATGGATGTTCGTTACTCTTTTACACAAAACTACTAAACAGATTTGGATGAAACTCTACAGTAATAAAGCTTACACATCAGAATAACACATAGGCTACTATTTGCAGCGATAATCGACATACACGCGGGTGGAGCCGCGGGCAACAGCTAGTAACATTTATATTTTAACCGACTTCCAAAAGGAGGAGGTTCTCAATTTGATGGGTATGTTTTTTTTAATGTATTACTCTACTCTCTACTTGTATTACTCCGTCGATTGTGGACCGATTTTATATTCTTTTTATATTTGAAAGGGTATGCTCCCGAGGTGGTGCCATTGCCACTATATCAGGATCTGATGATGGGATCCCAAGGAAATCGAAGGAAACCCTCAAATTTGTTTGGCACGTACTATATTTTTTTTATTTATCATAACAGTATAATAATAATAATAATAAGCAACACTTAAAGCCGTCAGTCAGATTTCTCACAAATATTTTTGGAATAAATTATTTATACAGTTTAGAACATCAAGAAATAACAATTTGCACAGAGATAAAACGACATATTGTTATACAATAAATAAAAAGCAAAGGCAAAATGAATAAACCAAAAAAGAAACATAGAAATATATCTCTGTAAGACATGACGTTTAAACGTTAACGTCATGTCAAAACAATAATGTGAGAAATTCCGAGAACGATGCTAACAAGAGCGAGACGGAGAGCACTTCTAACATCCCCGGACTCGTTGCTCCGCTCCGCCTTGCCGTCTCCGGAAGAAATAATAGAAGTTCCGGCTGGTGCAGAGGCGTCGAGCTCGTCTTCAAGTGACGAGTTTTTCTCTCCGGCGACGTCGCCAACACCTGTACGTCGGCAGGAGAGAGGCCGGCCACCGACCAGCTTGGGATCCCGAGGACCACAGACCTCGAACAGGGTCCCCGCTACCGGTGGTGATGTGAGCCGCATGAAATGGACACATTCAATTAATGAGAATGTCATGCGGGCATATTTTCGGGCTACATAGTTGGGAACAAACCTTACTGCGTACCGTGTTCGACTAGTCTCTCTGTTTCAGGGGCTTGAGCCAGCCGTCAACGTATCTGCACAGCGATTGTCGGATCAAGTACGAGCTATACAGCGCTGTCACCTGCTGGATGATGCGGTACTTGAGAGGATACGCTCTGACGTACGGAGTACTTTGACTGTCCCTTCTTCGTCACATTCTGTGGATTTGGTAGCTACTACACCACAATTACCACACAGCGAGTATGTTGATGAACAAGTGGAGAGTGAAGTTATGACCGTGAGTACCCAATGTAATGATAGGATAAGGAGCGCTTTGGAGCATGCGATTCAGGAGTACCGGCATGTTAATTATAATAACAGACCTCGGTTACCCCGTTTGTCCATTCATAAACGCAATCTAGCACTGGTGAGTGCCCTGAATTCGCTATTACCAGATTATTTTGGTGATAGCGGAGATCTTAGTGATACACATTCTATTTTGTACTGTGCGGCTATTGCAGTTTGTCGAGTAGCTGGTGTTAAATTTGTTGAACAAAACACTACTACTCGACCCAAAAATAAAGTACCAGCTTGGCAGTGGAGAATAGAACGTCGTATTGCTGAGACCAGGACACTCATTGGCAAATTGATTTCGTTTCAATCAGGTAATACGCGGCCGAGAGTCATGCGCTTTGTGAAACAGGCATTCTTGGGGACTACTGTTAGTCCTCAACAGTACATGTCGAGTGTCACGGAGCGCATTGACTTCTTCAAGCAAAAAGTTTATGCATGGGCAAATAGGATAAGACGGTATAGAAAACGAGTAGATCGGTTTATCCAGAATCAAATGTTCCAAAGAAATGAGAAGTGGGTGTACCGGAAATGGGAGGAACCGAGTCCGTGTGTGAGTGATGGGCGCTTTCCAGATGAAAATGCCACAAATACATTTTGGCGTAACATCTGGTCAGTGCCTGTCACTCATACAGAAGGTGATTGGTATCGGGCTGTCGAGCGCTCATGTGAGTCCATAACATCTATGGAACCCATAACTATTAGTAAAGATGATGTAATTTGTGCAGTTCGTTCATTACCAAACTGGAAATCACCTGGTCCAGACGGACTGAACAACTTCTGGCTTAAGTGGTTCCGAAGCTCACATGCGTGTTTGGCATCTCAATTCCAAGCTGCAGTAGATTCGGGTTATTTACCCCGGTTTTTAACCACTGGTATAACTCACTTACTCCATAAATCTGGTAGTGCCATGGATCCCAAAATTTTTAGACCCATTACATGTTTACCAACCATGTATAAACTTCTGACATCTATTCTGAGACTCAAAATTTCTAAACATATTAATAATAATTTGATAATTTCCGTTTCTCAGAATGGATGTAGAAGTGGTTCCCGTGGCACTAAAGAGCTCCTTATCATAGACATGACCATTAGCCAACAAGTACGTCGTAACCGTAAGAGTCTGGCGACATGTTGGATAGATTACAAGAAGGCTTATGACTCGGTTCCACATACATGGCTTTTGAGAGTGCTGGAGTTGTATAAAATTGATACAACTCTGTGCACTTTCTTAAAGTCGTGTATGGGACAATGGAGAACAGTACTTCGCTATCCTGGATGTCGGCAGACTGCGGTAAGCGACGTACTTATAAATATAGAGCGGGGCATCTTTCAAGGTGACAGTCTGAGTCCCTTGTGGTTTTGTCTGGCCTTGAACCCTCTAAGCACTCTGTTGGAGGGTTCAGGGTTAGGCTATAGGTTGCGGACGGACGATCGAGTTATATCTCACCTTCTTTATATGGATGATTTGAAACTACTTGCCCCCACTAAATTACAATTGACAGCGTTACTAAAGGTCACTGAAAACTTTAGTAATTCTATCAAGATGGAATTTGGTGTAGACAAGTGTGCAGTCATGTATGTAAAGAAAGGTGTGATTGTGGAATCTGAAGGAATAGAACTTTCAGATTCTACAAGACTCAGATCTCTGTCTGCAATCGAAACCTACAAGTATCTAGGTTTTTCACAGTCCTTAGGAATACCAGAATCTGATATGAAACAGTCGTTGCGGGAACGCTTCTTTGGCCGCCTGAAAAAAGTACTTAAAAGTCTTTTATCAGGTGGTAACAAGTGTGTGCGAGCCTACAATGGTTGGGTCATGCCGGTTCTGATGTATTCCTTTGGTATACTTAGATGGACTCAGACCGAATTAGATGCCCTAGACCGGAGAGTCCGTACATTGCTGACTGCATTCCGAATGCATCACCCACGGTCATCGGTTATGAGGTTGTATATCCCGCGAAAGTTTGGGGGTCGTGGACTATTAAATATCAAGACCCTACACAATCGCGAGATATACAATCTTAGAGAATATTTTCTTCACACTGATGTGGGAGTGCATCGTAATGTAGTTGCAGTGGATACCGGACTCACTCCGCTCGCTTTGGCTAAAGAGAATTGGCGCAAACCTGTAGTACTTGGTGCTGATGATCGCAGGGAGGTATGGAAGGGCAAAGAACTTCATGGTCGGTTTTATCGGGCTCTTAATGGGCCTGATATAGACTTCAAGGCCTCAACTTCCTGGCTACGGTATGGTGATCTCTTCGGAGAAACCGAAGGTTTTGTTTGTGCGATTATGGACGAAGTTATCATGACGAATAACTATCGGAGGTATATCCTGAGAGATGGTACGGTCGACATCTGTCGGGCATGTCATCGTCCTGGAGAATCTATCAGGCATATTATTTCTGGTTGTTCTCGTCTTGCTAACGGCGAATATTTGCACAGACACAACCAAGTAGCCAGGATCGTACATCAACAGCTTGCCCTTAAATACAGACTTGTGAATTCAGAGGTGCCATACTACAGGTATGTGCCCGACCCAGTTCTCGAGAATGGTCGTGCTACGTTATATTGGGATCGATCTATTATCACGGACAGGACTATTGTTGCCAATAAGCCTGATATTGTGGTGATAGATCGATTAGAGCGCCGCGCAATGATTGTCGATATCGCCGTTCCTCATGACGAGAATCTCGTGAAAGTCGAAAAAGAAAAACAAATAAAATATTTGGATTTATCTCACGAGATTGTCGATATGTGGAATGTGGATTCGGTAATCATTGTTCCGATAGTCGTATCTGCTCACGGATTGATAGCCAAGAGCCTCGACCAACATCTTAAGAGGCTCACGTTAGAGGGCTGGATCAAGGGTCTGATGCAGAAGGCAGTCCTCCTTGACACGGCTCGTATTGTGAGGAGGTTCCTGTCTCTGGAGCCCTAACCACCGGTTTCTTGGTCCCTGTACCCGAGGTCGGTGGTCTACTATTTTTTATATTTTTAAATGCATTTGTTTTTATATTTATATTTAAAAATGTAATTAATATGTATATATAAATGAAATAAAGAGAATAATAATAATAATAATAAAGCCTTTTATTTCCATGCACCTTGCATTTAACTTAAAACTAACAAATACTGCAAATTATATTTTGTGTTTAGGGCATGGCTCCTCTCTGGATATAGGCCTCCTCCAACTGTTTCCATAGTTTTCGATTTGTCGCCTTCGTCATCCAATTCTCGCCGGCTATGTTTTTAATTTCATCGACCCATCGATCTTTAGGTCTTCCTCTGCTCCTTTTTCCGCTAGGTCCCTTCCATTTAGTGATTCGTTTTGTCCATCTCTTGTCTGTACTGCGGGCGACGTGTCCAGCCCATCTCCATTTTAGCTGTTGTGCGTGACGTTCTGCGTCTATTTATTTTGTTTTCTTGCGAATATCCTCGCTCTTGATTTTATCCCTAAGCTTAATTCCTAGCATACTTCTTTCTATACCACGCTGGCACGAACGAATTTTTTGTTTGGTTCTCTCTCGGAAAATCCAAGTTTGTGCTCCATATAACAGACATGGTAACAGACAGGAATTCCTGTCTGTTATCATAACAGTATTCAAATCAAATCAAAAAATTTATTGCTATGCTATTGCTATATTAAAGGAAAAGTACCTAAACTAATTCTCTGCAAATTTCAATAATTTAATTTTATAAAGAAAGAGAGGCTGTACTCGAAATATTTCACAGAACCTTTTCGGTAAGAACACTTTTGAGCATTATATGTTGGTATGTTTTTACATCACAAACGGATTCTTGATTTAAATTAAATGAGCAGTTATTAGAATTAATACCCTTATAAACTGATTACAAATATTGTATGAACACAGCTTTTTAATTAAATTTAAACTTGCTTCGGAGTTCAGCGCCATCTAATGATTACCAAGTAAACTACGCCCTAACTACTGACTCTCCATCGGTGTTTAAACTGCTTTTGAAAAACAGGTCTTCGGATGCTGATATTACGTTTCTTTAGATTACCGATCGATTACCAATTGCCCTATAAAATATCTAAGGACCTATTAAAACACTATTCTTCAGTTATGAAAACCAGAACGAAATTTCAATTTTCTTCATCTTGATTTCATAATGACTGCTGCACTTTACGCGGGACAAATAATTGTTGACGAGCACAATCGTATGATATATTTCAGTATGTTATTTCTTTAGTTTTACTTTTTGCTAATACAATACCTAAAGTGGACTTATGAGTATGACATGGAATATTTATTTACGAGTATTATGTAGTCTGGTTATCAAAGCACAGGCTGCCTAGTTTGAGATCAAAATATTAATTATGAAATATTGAGAGTTTTCTTTTACGATACAGTTCACTTTCACCCAAATGACTTTCGTCCAGTTTATTTCGAGAGGTGATACCCCATGGAAATCTATATAGATTAATTGATACTACAGCTTCTTTATTTTCTTTCTGAAAAAATAAAGCGTTATGATTTTTATAAATAAGCAGTAAAGAAATAACAATACATATTAAATGATTGGGCTGAAATTAGGTGCTGGTAATTAAGACAGTTAAATGTTTTTTTACCTATTTATTGCTATATTTCACGCACTTTGTAAATTGTAAAACATGTAACAAATTGCCTCGTAATTGAACCTCGACTACTTTTGAACATATCATTATCTTGGCATGTGCTTGCTATGATTCAATGATGGAGTGTCTGTAATTAAAAGGCTTCATATGTATTTTGCGCTGCATTGGCAATTTAGATACATGAGAATGTTTTATTTTAAAACTAATAAAGAACTAGGTTCTGAAGAATTTGAAAAAAGTTTTATTAACGCTATTAAACTTAATTTCTGTTTTAATGAATTTCAAACAAGATATACTCGTAAATGCTCGCAATAATAACCGTGTTTGGTTTGATAACCAAAAATAAAAAAGACATTCAGCTGTCAAAGAATATCTTTAGTTCTATTTTTATTTGGCAGCCAGCCAAAAGGACTCTAATCTGCCTGATGAAAAGCGGTAGAATACAAGAGTGGTGGTCACCATTTTCAATAAGAATTTCACCATACTGCATTGTCATCAGCAAGGTGACACACACTATGGCGGCCTAGTGAAATGCTTTAATATACATGCATATATAATCTGAATTTTGGAAATGGCTCCAACGATTTTCATGAAATTTAGTAAGTAGTGGGTTTCGAGGGTGATAAATTGACCCAGCTAGGATTCATTTTTAGAATATTTACCAAAAAAAATCGAGCAAAGCTCTGTCATTCAGGTACTACTTATTTATTGTTGCAAATTATTTTGATAATTGATTCAAAGAATTTGAATAGACTGGAAATTATTAGTTAAGAATAAGTAAGAACCTAAAATCTAAGGGGATGGTTATTCGCTAACTAAGTTAAATATAAATAGTCTATACCAACTAATGTTATATTTGAAACTATTTGCGAATTTATTGTTTCCAAATATTTGTAATTTGGTGCAGTAAAGTTTCTGAAAAGAGCTAAATACATTTTCTGTTTCATATTAAATCCAATAATCACATATTTGCCATTGATAATGCCATAAGGCGAAACCGGTCTAGATTAAAGTTTTTTTTTTATGTTTGACCCTGCCAAAATGACTTTACTCTGACTGATGGAAAGCATAAGCAGTGGAGTAATGGGGGAGGGGTTGGGGTATGGGCCTCCAGTATCCTCACTCACTCGGTGAAACACAGCGCGAACGCTGTTTCACACCGGTTTTCTGTGAGGCCGTGGTATCACTCCGGTCGAGCCAGCCCATTCATGCCGAAGCGTGGCTCTCCCACGGTAAGATATATGCTGTAGTAGCTAAAGTTACTCTGTAAATCCATTTGAACTCATTGTTATTTAGGTACTAGTGTATCGCCGTCCTAACACTAATTATCTTTATTAAAATAATTGATATCTTCCTCGCATTAAATATTATTTATGTAAAACTATAAAAGATGAAAAATTTTGAATCCTTACGTATTATAGTGGTAAACATGAATACTGATTTATGTGTAATTGTTTTAATCACCCTTGAAGTCAGCCGGGTATCAGGCAATAACTGGCGTGGCAATGAATACAGCTACAATTTAAACTCTGGTAAGTAAAATCACTTAGATTAGGATGTGCGTCGTATAGTAATAAGTGTTGGATTACCGTATTTTTAGGATAAAATATGACATTGATGAATTATACTGTAAAAGAGTTATCAGTATCATCATCACATAATGCGCGGTTGGCGTAGTGGTTCAGTTCTCTCTACGAGGCTGAGTGTTGTCTGTTCAAATTCCAAATGGGACAACACGTTGTGTATTCTATGAACTGTTTTTTTTTTACAAGTTCCGCATTAGGAGTAAACATCCTGTGTCGCGGGGGACTTTTACAAACATACAAGAAACGGAAACAAAGAACACCCAGACTCGGGAAAACAATTTGTGGATCACACTAAGTTTTGTACCGCGTGGGATTTGAGCCCACGACACTTGGCGCAGTAGCTAGAGTCGTGGCGACCGCTGAAACCACTAGGCCAACCGTGCAGTCGACCTGAATTTGGATGTTCTTTGCGTCCATTTCATGTATGTTTGTACACAGTATAATATATTCCTAACGCGAAAGTTGTCTTTAAAAGAAATAAATATTATCAACAGCTTTCAATAGTCTACAACTGGAATTATGTGACTCCTTAGAATGGAGTTGTTTTTGGCTTACACACAGGCTTACTACAGAAAAAGAGCCATACAAACACAAATTGGCCAGTTCGACCAGGGTGTTATTACGGCCCCAATACTCATAAATTAGAAACAAAAATGCAGTAAAAAATAATAATCATCAATATTACAAAATGTACGTGGTGTTTTTCAGCTACGAATAAGCATGGTGCCACCTGCAAAATATTGTCTAGTTGTGTCATATCAGTACCAAACAGGAATTACTTAGAATTTGTTTTAGTTTTATGTTATCAATTTATTTATGTATATATGTCTCTCTTTTTATAAACAATTTTTTATTACAGCAGGTTACTTAGATAACACCAGAGAAGAATATAGTCAAGATTCTCAAATTCGTTACTTAAATTATCCTAATCGACAAAATGACCAAGAAATCGTCGAAAGAACCTGTTCCAGTTATGACATCAACTGCATTCGCACTTTCTTTGCACATAACTACAAGTGCCACCCTGTGCATGGATTAGCTCCAGACCCTTATTATATAAGCAGTGTGCCAATAGGGTTACCCCATGCTAATATATCCATGATGCTTCATGATGTTAAAGTTCAAGGTCTCAACTCTGGAAGAATTCAAGAATTTTCGTAAGTAATCAATAATTGAATAATAGGTTCGTCGTAATAAAAAAAAACACTGTTTTGTCTCGCTTCCTACATTTGACAGATCGTCAATTTCAGAAACATCTTGACTTTCCCAACAATTTCCTGTGACATATCATATTTGATCAAATTTGATCAAACTTCATCATTTTATTTTATTTATTTTTAACAAACATTAATGAATGGTGACAAAGTCATAATTGTGGCTAAGCTCCGTAAATAAAGATTAAAAAAAAAAAGTTTTTGGTTTATCAGTTATTTAAAGTAATGGTACTATTTTAGTTCTGCAAGGTGGTTTGCCCTATCATTTTATAAACATACAGAAGCTTGTAGTTAAAAAAATGTTCAATTGATTCTAGAATAAACAGAAACACCGACACATTAGTTCTGGAAGTGGAATTTGAGAAGATCGTAGTAAATACGGCTAACACATTGATGGTTTATCATCGTAAAGGCCAGGAGCCTATTAAGGTTTCAGATTCGACCCTTATCGAATTTAGTAAGTATAATATTGGTATATAATATTCTTATATTAGACGGACCTGTTTGTCTAGTGGTCTAATCAACAGTCGTGTCATCATACTATGGACTCTGCGTTTGAGCTCAGATGGCCGTGTAAAAGATGCGTAAGGATACATGGATACTTTATATGAACAGTCTAACCTATTCGTTTCAAAAAGGCTTTTTTATTTGAACTCATTTTGTCAAGTTGTAATCAAAATTCAAAGATATTTTTTTTATACTTGTTAATGTTTCTGTAATGTAATGTAATATTTCATTACTTTTCCTCCTATATTTCGAAGCTTAGTGGTGGTGATAAAATTCTAGAGAGAGAGAAATCCATGAGATAAAATAAAACTTTCTATTATTGTTATTCACCTACTATTTTATGTTGTTATTTATCTTATAGGAAACATGTCATTGACTATGACTACGGCACTTAGTAAAATGATTCCTGGTAATACCTACGTGTATACCTACCTACCTAATCCAAAACCGCTGTTACAAGTGGGCTCTGGACTTCTGCGCTCTAATGAAAGAGGTACATAAGATTTCATATTTTTAAGTTAGGCTCTTATGAGTTGAGGGGCGTTAAAATGCCACTTACTAATAGTTATAGTCATTCATATATTTTCACGCGTTTTAATCCACAAAACGTTGTTGTTTTTTGACGTTTTATCGTTATTAAAGGATTTGTTCAATAAAATACAGATGTCAGTCTGAACTGCTGTTACACCCGAAAGACTTTGGTTATGTGAGCACTTAGCAAACATGTTTTTTGGCTCTGCGTCGTCGAAGGCTGAAATTATTATTTTCGTCCGGCTTAGAGCACTGCCTGAGACTTTATAAACACCTAAAGCGCATTCAAAGTCTATCATCCGACCAGAATATTAGGAATTTCAACTCATCCAATTGGTAATCAATATTAATTCAATGCAATTTAATTAGAACTATATTTTGTAGGTCAATCAGCATTGGATATGACATGGATACACAACATCGACTTGTCAGTCAAAGAAGCTGCCGTCGTAACGGGTCCAATTTATATGGCTGTTTTTCTGAAAAACAAGATCTGTGATTTTAACAATCAGTAACATAACAACCAACCATCGTTTTAAATATTTATATTTAGAAATTGTATGAATACGTACTTCAAGATGTTGCGTAATATATATTTTTGTAAATGCTTAAATTATATTAATTGGAATACTTTTCTGTTTTTTTTTAAATATGAATTTAATATGAAAAGACGCTCGCTGCTGAACATAGGTCTCCCCGAAGGTTCTTAACAACAACCGCTCCTGAGTTAGTTATGAATTAAATAATAAATACCACCAATAACTTTAAATAGATTGATCGAACTGTGTGTGCAAAACGGCAATTCAAAATTGTATGCGGTAAAAAAAATGAAATTATACCTCCAACTGATACATCAAATCAATGCATGACGTAGAATTCAGTGCTAGCCTACACATAGGCAGATAAATACACGTAGGTCACAAATATTATATAGGTATTTGAGTAAATTATCAATTACCAATGATACAAATACATAATAAAGCCTTCCCAACCTCCCCCTCCGCCATGCTGCATCTGTGTGCGTAATCGTATTGTGGTGAAACAAATGATATCCACTAAGAGATGTACTTATGTAAGTATGAAGTTGTAACTCTCCTCGAAAAATATACTCAACTAATACCTCTTGAGATTAACGCCCTCAACTAAATAAACTAAATAAAAGTTATTTAATATTAGTGTAATTTTAATACAAATGTAATTAATTACAATGTAACTCATTGTAATTAACATACTAACAAGAGACAGCAGACTGTAATACAGAAATGGTGAATAGCAATACTAATATGTAGGTGCTCTGCGACTCTCGCCCGAGGTTTAATAAATTTATTATTTACTGAGGCACAGTTTCGTTGGAAGCCACCTAGATTGTATCTTTGTTTATTTAACAAATTGTTTTGCTTCCCTTCACTTCACTTCACTTCATGAATGCTAAGTTAATCTGACTTAGAGATAGTGAACATACTACGGACAATATATACCTATTATTAAATTACGATTGTTCGTGATCTGAATGTTACTTTATATAAGAGCATTGCAGAACTTGTATGTAGTTTTCTTGATTTTCTTCATTTTTATCATAATCACCATTTCAGTTGTTAGACGAACACTACCGGGCATAAGCATTCGTAAATAACTATATTGAAATATCCGTTAATAACCAAATAAACAAGGTATCTAAGAAGCGGCCTATCTACCGTCGACCAATGAGATTTTAATGGATCAGTGGTTGATAGTTCATAATTTTTGTAAGCCGATAAAAATACCTGAATACCTATGTGGTTCGGGGCGCATTAGGGAATCTTGCATTTATAACTCTGAAATTACTTTTTTTAAATATTTTCATTACGAATTTTTCAAGACTTATTCCCAAATATAAATACAACTGACTTCATTCATCGGTATGATACACTAAATTAAAAGGTTTTCTGTGCATAATTTGCAGGCGTTAGGTCGAGAAAATTCTTCATATATTTTCTTGATATTTTTTTATTAAATCTTATTTAAAAAAATCTCGTGTCACAATGTTAGTTACCATATTCCTCTGAAACGGCTGGACCGATTTTTATGAAATTTGGTGTGCATATCGGGTAGGTCTGAGAATCGACCAACATCTATTTTTATACCACATTTTTTTTATGGCAAAACAACGTTTGCGGGATCAACTAGTAAATCTATATAAAGCTTCAATTTGTTTCTATTTAAAATTACAATTATGTATTGAAGCTAATCAAGTAGTAGATGATGTTTACACTAGTTTTGCGAATGAATTTTGGCCTTTTGACTGAACGTTTGGCCTAGTGGTTTAACGGTCACCACGCCGTTTCCTACTTCGCCAAGTGTCGTGGGTTCAAATCCCACGTAGGACAACACTTTGTGTGATCCACAAATTGTTTTTCTGAGTCTGGGTGTTCTTTGTGTCCGTTACATGTATGTTTGTAAAGTCCCCCGCGACACAGGATTTATTCCTAGTGCGGGCGTTGTCTTTAAAAAAAAAAAAACAATTTCGTCTTCCACACATATGAGACACCATCTTCACAACTACTTCATCCAGTATTCCTCACTTAGTTTACGTTCCAAGACGTTCACAGGTGTAATGGCTTCTGCTAATCCCATGTAATTAAGGTGTACAATATTAACAGGGCACGGTGCTACATCGGTTCTATTATTCAATGGATTCAGGGTGCCAAGGAAAATGCTCTCGGATTACACGCTGAGATTGCCAATGCATTATGAAGAACTTGCAGATTTGAGATTTTGATTACTTACTGCTAGGGGTTTGTTTATTTAAATTAAACGCAAGTACAGTGCTTATAAACTTTTTATAGCTACGGTTACAGTACCATTTATGCATTAACTAGCTTTTCCTCAAGAATCAAAGTATTTTTATGATAAATTGAAATCGATGCACTTTCAAATTTAGAACATTAGTATGAATTTAGTCAGCTAAAATTATTAGAAATAATAAAAGAAAATAGGTATAATTATTTCGCATAAGACCATATTTCCCATAAAGAATACACACAGACACAGCACATACATACGCATCTTCTTAGAAAGAGGGGGTTTCCTGCTATATCACGCTCAGACGGGTTTGTATGGGGTTTTTTTTTTATCTCTACAAGTATGTTGGCTTGCGCCGTTTGCTACTTTAGCCACTTTTTACGACACCTATGGTACGAATAGGGGTACTGACATCCTATATGCTTAATCCATCACCATGTTTATTTATCATTTACTTAAAATTGTCGTTAGATTATTAATTAGAGTGGGCCCATGCTAAAGAGACAGACATGAAGAAAACTCATACTAATATTATAAATATGAAAGTTTGTGAGTGTGTATGTTTGTTACTTCTTTACGCAAAAACTACTGAACGGATTTGGATGAAACTTTACAGTAACATTTAATTATACATCAGAATAACACATAGGCTACTATTTGCCCCGATAACCGACATACACGATGGCGGAGCCACGGGCAACAGCTAGTGAGTAATAAAAATACAGGTTCAACGTTATTAGTTCTTTAATAATAATTAATAATAAAATAAAAGACAAAGGTTACTATTAATTACTTGTATTTACAGGAAAAGGGCTAACCTTATTCTACTAAAAAATACGTTTTCTTGCACACTTTCGCTTCATAATATTCGCAAAACCTTTATAGAACAAAATCTTCTCATTGTTTTTATATGTTATAATTACAATTGATTACGACAAGCTGACAGAGCATATTCTAAAGACCTTTTGTTTTCCAAAAACAGATACAGATCCATTAATAAACTGTGTTAATTAATACTAATTATGTTATACAAAAGTTAATGTGATAGCATGATTCGCCGTTTTCCAGACATTAATGTATTCAGTATTACATGCAGCTACTTACAACGTACATATACGAAATGCTTTTATATAACTAAGCCAATCGCCTAGTGAGTTTCTGCTTCAAAGTGTTACTAGGTTTAAGCTTTACTACCTTAATCAAGATTGGTTTCAGCCACTTTGAAAAAAATAGGGTTCCGAGTTTTTGGCAAGAGCAAATTCAATTTACAGATATGTTCATTGCCTTCTATTTTTATTAACTTTTTCTATAAATATATTTCAAAATTACCATCTAATCCTTAACAGTGTCCACTTGACATTGTCCCTTTGCAAGTGTGACTCATTAATTAATAAAAATATAATTTTTAAATTACGGTTATTTGATAAAGCGTCCATCTGCTACTTCAGGGCTTTATACATGAGTACACTCTCAATACCTAGGTATATATTTGTCGTCAATAATATTATTTACTAACCGTAGCCTAAAGTTTATGGCTATAAATGCAAAAGATACACGTTTGGAGCTTTTATAGAGTATGGTAAAATAAACAGACTATATCCTCCAGGTAACCAAAAAATAATGAAAATGTGATATTTTAAGAGATGGCATTTGTTGGTTTACTGATGTTCCTAATTCTTCAACGTTGTTGATCATACATAATATTAATATTATAGTACAGTTTGGTAACTACCTGGTCTAGATATTATAATAACAGTTCATTTAAACACGTGCTTCGAACTTACAGAACATATTTTTTTTCCTATTTAGCATATCTAGCTCTTACTCAAAAGTAACTTAATTTCTGTTGGTAGGAATGATATTGATTTCTATTGAAATAAGTATCACAATTACTATTTTTACCCGACTACGGCAAAGCCAAAGGAGGGTTATGATTTTGACAGGCTATGTATGTATGTATGTAAGTATGTATGTAGGTATGTATGTATGTATGTATTTATGTTCATCTGTTCCCTCATAGCTCCTTAACTACTTATTACAACTGGACAAATGAGGTATCGTTAGAAGCGTCTTGATTGTCCGCTGGTTATAGGCTATATGACGTGTCACTGAATCTAATGTGGCGCCCTCTAGCCGACATAAAGTACTGTATTAAAAATATAATTTGAGATAAATATGCCGTGTTTGGTATCATTGGAAAGAGCATTACTTGTACATTTCTAAAATATAAATATTATTAGCATTTGCTTGTGACTTTGTCCGTATTTATTCGATAAGTGTGATATTTCTATGGTACCTATTTAAAATATACTTTGCAAAGAAATAAATATTATAGATAGAGGTACCAAAACGTTTTAAATAAAAAAAAAGTAAAAACTAAAACCCAACTACTACAAAAAACGAAGTTGAAAAAGTATGAAACAAGTTTCAAAAGCCGTAGTCACGCGTTGTTAAAGTGTTATGGACTACGGTACATTACTAAGTTTCAAAAACTGTAGTCCATGTAGTTTAATGTCTCGCGGAATTAAAGCTAAATATATTTCATAGCATTTAATGTCATGGATTTCCGCAAAGTAACGCCTGATTCCATAACTTATTTTTTTTTCATACTAATCACAATATATATTTGTTTGTCTTTTTATACTTTACAATGGTGGAACTTCTTATTGACTTGTAATTTAATAAATGTTATCAAGCTTTTCAAATATTATCTTACCTTAGTAAAACGCCGGACCTAACCTCAAAAATGTGTTTATTGTATTAACAATACACATTGTGTACGAACGGTGTCACAGGAAGTCCTTTGTGAGGCACCTCATATCCTTGATTGGGTGTACCGCTGAGCAATGTAATTAAGTGTAATGTGTCCCGGCCATCTTTTGTGCCGTTTTAAACTCTTTGAATTTTATGTAGGCGCTTTTTGAAATGGACACTAAACGTTTGTATTTTGTTTTCTGTTTTCGCATTTCGCGCTTTTTATTGTTATTTATAACAGCTTGTGTATTATTCTTGTTAAGTCTTGTTTACGAATTGTTGTGCTATACTTCTAGCTACATTACTACATTAGGTCAATTATTGACACGTTTCTTAGCTTTAAATGCATCAGGATTTGCTGTTGAGATGGATTCGTCTCACGTTTTTTGATCTTTAACCTCTAGGTAGTAGATTAATCTAGAATCTAGAGTTACATAACCTTAGAAAAATCTCTCATCATAATCGTCAGCCGCCTATTTCAGTTCACCGCTGGATATAGCAATTGATGCATACTGATCGATTTTGGGCTTCTCGCATCCAGTTCCTGCCAGTCATCTTGCGCAAGTCGTTACTTCATCTGGCCTGTGAACGTCCTACACTACGTTTACCGAGACGCAAAAATCTTTATTTTAATAAAAACTGTAGTCGACTGACATGACAGCTTTATACTATAGAGGTGTTTGAGTTTTGTAAACTTGTTATTACACATATTTTTTACGAAAGTCTAAAACAAACAAAAGTGCTAAAGAATAAGGAAATTTAATCCATGAGCCATAACTTTGCTTAAAAAGAGCGATTTTACAAAAGAGCCTCCTTTGCCGTGACTGCGTCAAAAAGTTGATCCTGTCTGTCAGTAAGTATGTATTGATGGATGTGGCAAATAAAAATTGATTTATTTTTAGTTTTTGAAGTGAAAACTTCTTTAGCGGTGTTGTGCATTTTAGGCAAAATTTATTTTGAGATGGGTAAAAAATGTTAAACTCGCGTCAGGACACATCGCGTCAGGACACGTAACCTGGCCGTAAAACGGCGGCGCAGGGTGATTGCACGAGTACGGCGGCACAGTGCGCTTGCGCGAGTGTGCATAGTGACAGCTGATGGCTCGACTGTCTAATATGAAATTATTGGTAATATGCTTATAGTTTATACTGTCTATCATTAACCTATATTTTTATAACATCACAATAAGCATTTTTTACTCTTTTTTCGCGCATTTTATTTGAAGAGCAAAGTGGTTCATTTCACATGAGCTTAAACAACTGTTTCTTTATAGTTTTGAGTTTTCACTTCTGTCGGCAGTCCTCATGACTGCTTTGTGTTTTTTTTTGCTAATTATATTATTATTTGTTGATTAAACCTGTAAGGAAAATAATACACATGCCTGAAAATCAAAGGACAAAAGATAAAGTATTGCTTAGAGTGTTTCAGAACTCTCCTAGTCCGCAAGGTACAGTTTGCGCCGGAGGTCGCAAAATAATATACATTCCCCATAAGCATAAGCCTGAGAGACTGTCAGAATCTGTCACCTTATGAGAAGCAGGCCAGTGTGGTGTAGCGACGTGCACTTTCAAAGCCACAAAGGAAACATCGGGGTATCGGGAATACCGTCGGTATTCCAGAAATGTCCTTTCTAAGTTACATTTGTCTCCCTAGCAATTACTACCCAAGATGGCGTCCAGATTTTGGTCTATTTGAGTCTGACATACCTAACCAACAGTGGCTGATACCCGGGGGGATTCCACAAAAACTATACAAAAATAAGATTCTTGATCATCACTTATAATTTATTTTAAGGTGGATCGAATCGGATAATCCATACGAGTTTTCATACCGCATCAGATACTTCATAGATGAATGTTCGGAGGCGTTTATAAGTTTTTTCATGAAATTGAGTGCGGCGGGCCCTTTTTAATATAACGCCTCGTCTATTCACCTCGCTAATAATATGACAAACTTTTACACGTATTGCGGGTTTTTTGTTTAAACCGTCACAAGTTTTGCTTCAGAATGTTACATATCTGTTTTTTTGAGGTTTTTTTACAATAGTAGTAAGGGATCCCCAAAACGGGTTCTTGAGTGGAGACCGCGTCTCGGCAAACGTAGTGTAGGACGACCACAGACCAGGTGGAGTGATGATCTGTGCAAGATGGCTGGCAGGAGCTGGATGCGAGAAGCCGAGGATCGAACCAAGTGGCGCGCAATTGGAGAGGCCTGTGTCCAGCAGTGGACTGCGATAGGCTGATGATGATGATGATGATGAAGGGATCGCCGGAAGAAATTTTACAAGTTATTACTATCAAGCAAATTTTTCGTGAGTGGCTTCATTTTGATGAGGGCGAACCTTTCACCTGAAAAAAATCGATTTTATGAACTAACAGGGCTAGCAGGGAAAAAAAACTTTTAAATTATATCAATATTAACTAAGCAATTGTTAAAAAATCAGCTGGTTAGTATCATTTTTTATGACCTCGCTATCGATATATGTTGGAAGGATCAAACCATGCATTTTGTAGGACAAATATTTGTTTCCATTATGTAATAATGTTAGTTAATATTTATATAATTTAACAGCCATATTGTCCTACAAATTGCGTGGTACGTTATCACGGCCCTTGGATCAAAAGTTTTTTTTCCCTGTTAGCCCTGTTAGTTCCCACAATCGAATTTTTTTAAGATGAAAGGTGTGCCCTCATCAAAATGAAGCCACTCACGAAAAATTAGCTTGATAGTAATAACTTTTAAAATTTGTTCCGGGGAACCCGGACTTTTTATGATGTGGTTCTTATGGGTTTAATATTAATGTCAATTAATTTCAGAAGTAGCTTTTCAGGATTGGCTGATTCAGAACTGTATAATTTCTTATGATCGACTGTATATATTTCTAAGATGTTTCGTTATATGTGATATTTTACTAGTACATGAACCAATTCTAGAAAGTATTTATTACGCAATCCAGACAAACTTGACAATATTTTCGTCTCACAGACTCGGAAAGCTTTTAATTGCACTAACCAAGTAATTTGATGTCTAATTTTTTAAACGTAAAAGCTTGGTTAGTTCTTCAAGTATTAGTAATATTTTATGAGTGCACGTTTTTAAATACTACCGTGGGAGAGCCACGCTTCGACATAAATGGGCCGGCTCGACCGGGGTGATACCACGGCCTCACAGAAAACCGGTGTGAAATAGTGCTTGCGCTGTGTTTCACAGAGTGAGTGAGGATACCGGAAGCCCATATCCCAACCTCTTCCCCCCATCCCCCCAAAGAACGGCAACGCACTTGTGACGCCTCTGGTGTTGCAGGTGTCCATGGGCGGCGGTAATAGCTTACCACCAGGCGATACGTCTGCTCGTTTGCCCGCCCATTCCATAAAAAATAACTATGTATCACTAGCTTTTGCACGTGGCTCCGCCTGCGTATATGTCAATTATTACGGTAAAGAGTAGCCTATGTCCTTCCTCACGAATTAAACTATTTCTATGTTCAAATTTATTGAAATTGGTGCAGCAGTTGAGTCGTAAAAGCGTAACATACTAGTACATAATAGTGTTACTTTCGAATTCATAATATTAGTACCTATGATTTTTTTGCAATAAAAGCCAAAAAAAAATTGTTCGATTTCCTGCTCAAGCCGTGATATTCTCAATTCCCTAAGTTCCATTTCAGATTGAAGGATTGATTATTCTCTACCACGATTAATAAGCGATTTTTTTAAAATCACATGGCATCATCAACTAAATTCGATAATTAAAAATGAATACAAATCTGTAATTCCTTACTTGTAAAATAAAACAATAAAATAAACATCCCGTCCATTTCACTTTTAACGTTCAAAACTATCAAATAAACACGTTCAATCATGTTTAAAACGGTGGATTTAGGTGTATTGCGCCTGACATTTCACTGAAGTCGATACCTCATAATAATATACTGAACCGCGACATATTTTGATTTTATTACCATTTTTGGTACATATTCATACACCTTTTAATTCGAACTTTTCTTTTCAAACCCCTCAATCAGACTATTGTAGGTAAGATGAAGGTATTCACACATCATGTTGTTAAATCGCTCTTTATCGAAATATTGGTGCGTAGCATGTGGAGTTTTTGTTTAAGTTTATATGTATAATGACTAACTAACCCCACTTCATCTGCGTCACTTTTTAATAGCGTGCTGATAACTATCATATCTTAGGCATGTAGCAAAACACGCATCTAAAAAAAAGGGAAAATCGGAAAAATAGTTTCCGAGTTTATCGTAAGCAACAACAAGGCACGAGCTACAAGATGTATTTATTATATTTCCCTAGGTAGATTAAATTCGAAATATTTTGTATATTTTAAAAGTTAATAACTATATATTCTCAAAATAAAAAAAAACCCCGACATATCCTGTGTTCCCTTTAAAAAGTAAAAAACACGTTATGCGCTTTCATCTGAGACCCCACTCGATGATTTTTTTGCAGACATTGGGTTATTCTTCCCCACTTTCACCGCCATAACTTTTAAACGACTCAACAGATTTTCATTAAACATGTCTAAGAACACTCGCACGTAACTAACCTTTTATACAAAAATAAATAAATTGAAATCGCTTCATCCGTTCGCGAGCTACGGTGCCAGAGACAGACAGACAAACAGATAAACAGACACGTCAAACTTATAACACCCCTCTTTTTGCATCGGGGGTTAAAAAATACAGAAAGCTTCACAATTTGGCTGATTCTTTAATTGTTATTTTATTGGGAAATTAGCAAGTTCAAAAATACTTTTTTCAATCCGACCAGGCAGCGAGGTGTCTTTGTGTGTTTGTTTTCATCGTTGTGTGAACTCCTGGATATATGTCTAATAACTCAGAAATCATAAGGTTTGAATCCTGAGGTTTTAATTCCGTATCATAAAATTCTGATACATTATATATAGCTACCCGGGCTAATTTTACAGATAAATTGACATTTCATACATTTAAATCGGTTCAGCAATTTAGGCGCTACGATGAAACATACATATGGATGTTTCTTATCCTATGGAGACTGTCAAAATTGTTACCCTTCCTTCTGGCTTCGCCGTGGTCGGGTAATAAATGAATAAATCAAAGTTCTTAAAGTATAAGTTTTTCAAAAATACTATTAAAGAAATTTCATCATGTTATTGATTCAGCTAGTTCGCTGGATTTATGCACAACACGTATGATAGACAGTGCCAAAGTTCACTACCATATCGCCAGTTCGACTATAAATATTCATAAACATAAATTATTACATATTTATAAATACCTGTCACATATAAAAAAGCACCACTGGTATATTGTAATGCCAGAACTTGCATCTTAATGATAAATGTGAGAAAAAAACTAGTTACACATTAATCGGTGTTGTATTCCTATCACGTAATCTTAGTTGAACAAATGTAATAGGTATAATAATGATAACCTTTGGAAATAAGCAAAAACAAGAACTTATCTCGAGGCACAGAGGTTACAAATGCTAGTCATTATAGTAAATTATGTTTTTAAGAAAAAAACGAAATCTACTACTACTTTGGACATCTGACACACAACGACATTTGGTCCCAAACTAAGCAGAGCTTGTTCTATGGATACTAGACAAGTGATATATATATACATTTATACTTTTTTTGTAAAAACATACACATTATACACAGAAAACACCCAAACTCCGAAACAAATATTTGTAGATCTTACAAATAATTGGTCCTACTCGAGAATGGATCCGATATCTGTAAAGATGATGGTAGTTATTTTAAAATTACGTCATCAACAGAAGAAGAAACAATATATTTAATAAATCAGCATAAAAGTATATTTCAGATTAGATTGTTCATAACTGACATTAAGATTGGAACAATCCCTGGGAGGGTTGACCAAGGATAACATTTACTAATCGAAGCTATAATGTATTAAAATAAATCTACCATCTTGCTAGCGTGGTATAGTGGTCTAAAACCTCCTTCCTAAGGAGAACCCTATGTCCAGCAGTGGACTGTTATAGGCTGTTGATGATGATGATTAATATATGGCTGTTATAACAATACCTGGACATTTCTTATACTCACACTAGTCTGATTCCAAACTAAGCAGAGCTTGTACTATGAAAAACAGTCTGCTGATAAAAATACTGATATCTTACTAAATACACGTGATGTGATGATGATGAAGTGGCAAACTTACTTTACCGTGCGAGAGCCACGCTTCGGCATGAATAGACTGGCTCGAGCGGAGTGATTGGCGTGAGTGAGCGACTTCACAGAAAACCGGTGTGAAATAGCGATTGTGCTGTGTTTCACCGAGTGAGTGAGGATACCGGAGGCCCATAACTCCAGCCCCCCATCCCTTACCCCCTATCCCCCAAAAGCCGGCAACGCATTTGTGATGCCTCCGGTATTGTGGGTGTCCATGGGCGGCGATGATCGCTTACGTCTGCTCGCAAGCTATCTATCCTTGCCTTAAACTGCCTTAAATAGTCTTAAATGGCCTCAGAGCGAGGTAACGCCGCATGACGTCAGGTAACGCCACTTTTTTTTTTTTAGTTTAAATAGACAACTCCCGCACTAGGAATAAATCCTGTGTCGCGGGGGACTTTACAAACATACATGAAACGGACACAAATAACACCCAGACTCAGAACAACAATCACACAAAGTGTTGTCCTACGTGGGATTTGAACCCATGACACTTGGCGAAGTAGGAAACGGCGTGGTGACCGTTAAACCACTAGGCCAAACGTGCAGTCTAAAAGACCTTATAAGACTTTGTCACGTCAAAAAATAATTACTGACTCTGTCTATCCCTAATATAGGAAAACGTGTGTGTATGTCTACACATTAATCTCATTATTGATCGTTATACGCTGTCTCTTACATGACTTAATAAATCACTTCAGTGTTCTAAGCTAGGCTCTCTATTATCTGCTCATAATGGCTTATGCAGCTGTTAACTTATGTATTTGTAGCTTAAATGCATAAGTTTGGTTAGTTTGCAAATTGTTTACTATAGATAGTCTCTAGATAAACTCTCTCTTGATTAATTTAGTATCCCTGTGTTTCAGTTTAGGAGAAAGATGTTTATTGTATAAAATTAATTTGTTTTGTGTTTGATAAGTTTGAGAATCATTAACCTTGGTCTAGTGATCAAACAAGTGGTGTACACGTAGAAAAAGTTGTTTTTTTATTTAATTTAGAACGAAAAGTTTAGATTGTTGAATGAGTTCTCAAACTACCAACCGAATGAGTAGAAATTTTGCAGACATATAGTTACTACGACGTAGATAATCGCCACAGAAGGATTTTAGAAAAATCAACTTTTTCTTTATGATGAAGGAGACAAAGAAGCAGAAGGTTGACATGATGGTAAGTAACTAAGGTCGCTCATGAACACCAGCAAATTATAAGAGAACTACAAGTGCTTTGCCGCCCATTTTTATAAAAATAGGGAATGAGAGACATAGAGGCCACACGGTGAAAAACAACATACGCGTTGTTTAAATGTAACTACTTGAAACTTTATTAATTTTGCAGTGATGTTCTTCTGGGTAGTTCGCTCCTTTAGTCACGTCTTATTATTATTTATTAAAATTTGATTTATTATTTATTAAAATTTGATTTGTTATTTATTAAAATTTGATATATTATTTATTAAAATTGGATTTTTTATTTATTAAAATTTGATTTTTGATTTATTATTTATTAAAATTTGATTTATCATTTATTAAAATTTGATTTATTATTCATTAAAATGTGAGCCTTTTAATAGTTGTGTTGGACATAGACATCTCCTTAGAAAGAAGGTTTTGTGACTATTATGCCATCTTGCCGGACGAGTTGGTTTAAGGTTTGTTACAAGTTTTACCGAGTATTTTGCTCCCCTTATCGCCTCTTACGACACTCACGGAATTCTGTTAAAGGCTTTCAATTTGGTGTGATTTAAAGGTGGTAAAACAGCTCTCACACATAACTGCGAATTCGCAACGCAACGCAAATATCTGCGAGCTCGCACCAACGCACTGCAAGAACTTCACGCCGCATCGCATCGCAGTTATGTGTGGGAGTCCAAAGACAGGTTTTATAAAAAGAAGAAAATTTAGAGATTTATCAATTGAACAAATAATAGAATAACTTTCAACAAACAAATAAATACAAGTTTCATTTTTTTCATACTTTTGTCTAAAACTAATGGCTGACATTCTTATACAAAAAGCGTTTACATTCGAGAGTTTATATTATAGAACATGTTGATAAAAACTCACACACACACTTTCAAACAATACACCTCCAAATGCTACCGAATATCACAGTGCTCTTTCGTTAGAACGTAACTTCATTTCAGTATGAAAATTTGATTATTTTTGTACATACCTACCGTTTTATAATATTTACGATTTGACGAACTACAGAATCTGATATTATATAGGTGGAATTTACATAAAATAAAATTAATATCGAAATATAAGTCAATTAGTTTTTATTGAAAAATAATGCAAATAGAAAATGATATTGCGAAAACAATATTCGACTTGGGGTTATTTTTTTAGGTGTTATTTTAAAAATATGTACTTTAATAAGAATAATATTATAATTTTTTTAATGTATTATTTCGTTTAGGAAAAACAGTGATTAGAAATAATGAATCCAAAAAGACATATATTATAAATTTTAAATTCGTCTCTATCTGTATGTGACGTTCAGCTCTTGAATGGATGTGAATCAATTTCATTTAGATTTCTTTGTAAGATGACACGATTGGAACTTACTTATTTTTGATCGCTTCTTATCTACGTACTATATACACTATACGTATATATATACTATATATACTATAATGTACGTGGGAGTTTACAGGCTTCTGTTTACATACTGATAAAGGCGTGAATGTTGGTGTTATTACACTTGTTTTCCATATGTCCATGACCTCATCACTATCACTACACATTATAAAACAAAGTACTCCGGCGCGTCTGTCTGTCTGTTCACGATAAACTCAAAAGTTACTGCACGGATTTTTATGCGGTTTTTATTTATAGATAGAGTGATTCTTGGGGAAGGTTTTCGTATATAATTTGTTAAATTTTCGAGTATATTGGCAAAAATATAACGATATTTGTTGAAGACATCGGAAAAAATTAGGCTGCACATCTCAGAGTAACATAGTATTTTTTATATTTTCTGTAGTGAAACCGTGCGAAGCAGGGGCGGCGGGTTGCTAGTTGATAGATAATTTTTAAAGGTCTCGTTGTTTTCTGTACAATTAAACATATAAATTCATAGGCAATTCAATTTAAAGACATCTAAAATAAAAATAAATAGTACAGATATTAATATTTTCAAGAGGGTTGTGTGTTCTCATATGTATATATAACCCACCACTTATAATACCCACTTATAATAGGTCTTTACCTATGAAATTGCCGTTTTGTATGCAATAAGTGAAAGTACTTATCTTTTCAAACTTTTTTATTTCTGTTATTCGAAGTAATCACCCATGCAATCGACGTATCTTTGCCAACGCATTAGCAGTTTATTGATGCCCTTCTTGTAAAAATCAGCTGGACGGGAGGCAACAAACTCTTCAAAGGCATTTTGTACTGCCTCTCGGGAATTGAATTTTCTATCCACTAAAAAGTTGTCTAAATTTTGGAAAAAGTAACAGTCGGTAGGTGCAAGGTCTGATGAGTATGGCGGATGAGGGTGAGCTTCCAACCCCAGCTCTTGCAGCTTGGAGACTGTCTGTTGCGCAGTATGGGGTCGTGCGTTGTCGTGAAGCAGCTGCAACAGCTGGGGTTGGAAGCTCTCCCTCATCCGCCATACTCACCAGACCTTGCACCTACCGAATATTACTTTTTCCAAAATGTTGAAAACTTTTTAGTGGGTAAAAAATTCAATTCCCGAGAGGCAGTACAAAATGCCTTTGGGGAGTTTGTTGCCTCCCGTACAGCTGATTCTTACAAGAAGGGCATCAATAAGCTGCCAATGCGTAGGCAAAGATGCGTGGATTGCATGGGTGATTACTTCGAATAAAAAAGAAAACAGAAATAAAAAAGTTTGAAAAAATAAGTACTTTCACTTATTGCATACAAAACGGCAATTTCATAGGTAAATACCTAATATTTAATGTGACCGTAAAAGGAAAAAAAAAGTTCGAAGATAGTGACTGTTATTTTCCGTAATAGGATCTAATAAAATAGTGATTAAGATGCATTGAAATAGGTAAATAATTTCACGACTGCTCTCTAGCAGACCAACTCGTATACAAAATACATACTCGAATATATAATTAATGGTTTTTATTTTACTTTTTTTTATTAAATTCGTTGTAACTAGCATAGTAACTAGTATAATTTTTGGACATTATGACATTTTAAGAAGACTTAGATTCTTGAAATAATTTGAAAAAGAAATTTGATTTGAAGATATTATAGTAGGTATTTTTGTTATGAAACACGTTAAACCATATTTTCTTGTTATAAAACGATCAAATTTTCGCATTTATAATATTGGTAAGAAATAATTATTATCAGCGAAGTAGACTTCAAAAAAAGTCACGCAGCCGTCCAACTACGTAAAAAGTCGTTTTTTTTTCTTAGCAAGACAGCTACATAATTTTTTAGACGCTTTTCCAACTCATTTCGAACTTACAATAACTTTATCAAGTGTTCTTTACTTTTGCCACTAATCTTTATTTGTTTAAAAATCTTTTTACATATAATTAAATGCTTGTAAAATTACTTCTCCCTGTTTTGTCTTAGGTCTTGAAATATTCTGTTGCGAAATAGAATTTCTAAATACTAAACTGAAGTTAACCATCACGACAGTATTTCAATGTCTCAGCACGATTCGGGGGCTGTAAGTAACTAGTAATTACACTTCAAATTGTAACAACTTTTAAGTATTTGATTTTAAACCTAACTCTTAATTTAATAACATAAAAGTGATACAACACACTAATACTGACGTATCTATTTATCACGTTGATATGTTAAAAAGAACTTTTCAGCAACATGTCATATTTATAAAAACATATCAAATTAAAACAACTTACTTGAATTAGAAACTTCTCGAAGTACACATAACAATCACGCAAAGAATAGAAAAAGTACACGGCACTCACAGAGAACTCGAAATTCACGACTACGTAAACTTTTCGAAAGTCCCCGACAGACGACAACTTTCTGTCCCCTACACGTTCGTCCGCGCGAAAGCTCGCGGTCAACTGAGTGTATTCCACTACTGCCAAGCTCCACTTTCATGAAATGAACTGAAGCCCTCTTACCAATCCACAATGACGCAAACAACATTCCCTAATAAACAATTTTCAACTTTATACAAGCGTTGTAAGGTGTTAAATGGATCGTATGAAAAAATGTTTTCAAAGTCCTCGGCTGTTTGTTTGGGAGGGTCGCAAGGCGGGAATGAGTGTGTCGAAAAAAAAATAAGCCAACCACGTCTCAGTGAGTTAAGGCTTCAGGGGCGGGTTTCCACTGAATATCTTTAATTAAAACCCCAACTTTCCTTCGTTCGCTGTTGTAATGAATTGAAGTTTGTTGGAGAAAAAATCTGAGTGACAGTACTATGTGTCTATGAGGCTTAATAGGAAAAGCCTGCAGTAATTTTGAGAGTACATGATGAGAGGAAAATTAATTAACAGTGAGTAGATTTTGCAGTGCACCGCTTTGAAATTCATTTGGTGCTTGATGAATTTATGTACAATAATATGCAAGCTTAGAGAGTGTTTTGATGATAAAATTTCATGCCTGTGTACAGAGTACACGTGTGTAGTTTGTGTACAAAGTTTTCATGGCTAGCCTTTTAATTGTATAAAAGTTGACGTATTAAATTTGCGATTATTGCGATTTCCTCCATAAGTTTTAGTTTTCATTGCAATAGTAAACTAATTTAGGTGAATTAGAAGATATTTCATATTGTAATTTCTCTATCAATCTGTATACAAAAAATAGGCAGCATGTTGCTAGTTTATAACTTATATTTTGTTATTATATTTTGTGCAAAAAAGAATAATTAACAAGTAAGAAATTGTTAATAAGTTGAAGAAGTATTAAGTTAAAGTTTGTAAATATGTATCATTTAATTTATTGTTCTAGCAAATATTTTTTTTTAGATTTTAAAAGGAAGCATTGATCATGTATTATTGAGTAGCTTAAACATATTACTTGACATAATAGAAAAATAAAAACCTCCAAATATTCCTAATCTCTCTAAGTAAAAAAATACAAAATATGAGTCTGCCACTAACACCATCACATCTACATAACACACTACTGACAAAACCATCAACAAAAAAAGCTTTTATTATGATTACCATCAACTTATCTGAAATCAATCTTACGAAATCAGATTTTGATGGTTTCAAAGGTAGAAGAGAAGAATGGACAATCATCTCTTTCCTTTATAGGCGTGGTTTCTCCTCGCGCATGCTCAGCTTGAAATTCTTAAGAATAAGATACTTGATTTTTGCCTCTCTACTCGATAATATATTAGGTGTATACAATGAGTTATACATAACATTAGTATATAGGTATGTAGGTACACTTGTGACCTTCAAAGGGACGTATAAGATCTTCTCTTGATATATTATCTTCGAAGAAATCTTAGCTTCTTTTGGTTGGATTTTCGTAACGTTTTGTCGCAAAGTCATCGTCTTTTGTTACGGTTTTATATTAGATATGCATTTTTATGGGTGATTATTAAGATTTTAAAAGGACTTGATTAAATTGGACGTATCGTCATCTAGAGCCTTTCAACCCACTGCTGGGTATAGGCCATAGGTAGTAGAGCCACGCTATTTCAGCACAAACGGACCGGCTCGACCGGGGCTGTACTACACTCGCACATAAGATCAACGTAAAATGACAGCGTTCGTGGTGTCGTGTTTCGTTGGTGAGTGCGAAACCGGAGGCCCAATGATGCAGAAGCATCACTAGGCCACCTTGGTGTGTATCGCCATACTGCATTGTCTGCATTCGCAATGAGTATGGTGACCACCATTCTTAGATTCTACTTATGCTTTCCTTGCTTGCCTGTCATTTTGGCAGGACGAAACATAAATAAAAAGAAAGTTTACATATGAGTTATCTAATATCAGTAAACTATTCTTAATATTTTATTGAATAAATCAACGAAACAACAAAACATAACTGTCTCTATCATTCTGCAAACTAACACTATACGCTTTTCAAGACACTTTTTGCACCAACAAGTTTTCTGTGACTGCCTCCGTAGCGCTCTGGTTAGTGCATGGGATTGCTGTGCTTGAGCGGATCGGTCCAAATGTTTGTATTAATTGCAAATATTAGTTACAGAGTTTGAGTTTTTTTCTATCATTGATTGATAGTATAAGTTAAATTTAGTTTGAGGCTTGATAGTGTTGTGTGTCAGTTGTCCAAAATATTAATTTTCCTGGTACCTTGGGCCTCCGGTCTCACACTCACCAACGAAACACGACAGCACGATCCTTGTCATTTACGTTGATTTTCTGTACAAAGGTAGTACCGGCCGTCCGTGCTGAAATCAGCGTGTCTCTACTACCTTGCTGCTGACTAACTATCCTCTGCGGCTTATCCGGACCGATAAGAACCAGACCGCTGATAAATATACTTATATATTTCTAAATACATACATATTATAAATAGGTTACACCCAGATATAGAACAAGTAATCGTGTTCATTACACAAAGATTTATCCTGGGTGGGAACTTAACCTCCGGCTTAGTAGTAACCACTAGAATAAAAGGGCCGACTAACTTTAATTGTAAGGCGAAAATTTATATTGATAGCACTCTTTTATTACTTTAGATTCCCTTAACACAGCTGTAAACAAATATCAACCTTGTAAGAACATTTTAGAAGTCGGCGATTTTTAAAAAGTCAATCTTATCTTTATTTCTACAAGACTACGGCAAGCCAAAAGGACTGCCAAATGTATATTCTCGATTGTCGGCGCTTGATGAAACTTGTTACAATACATTCTAGAATCAACCTCACTAGTTCTTATTTCACTATTTTCATTTTGTTTACACCTGACAGGTTTGAATGAAAATTATAACCCCTCCTTATGGCTTACAACATACATTATGTTCCAGCGTAGCACCTAAAATACTGAACCGTTTTTAACGAATCCAGTGTCAATAGTTTCATAATAATAGCCCTGGTGACGGGGGTTTTATAAATTCATATAATAATAATAAATATTTCGGACATCTAACACACAACGCCATCTAGTCCCAAGCTAAGCAGAGCTTGTGTGTGATGGGTACTAGACAACTGTTTTAAATACATATATACTTTTTTTTTGTAAATACATACATATTTCACATAGAAAACACCCAAACTCCGAAACAAACATTTGCAGATCATATAAACATTTGGTCCGACCCGGGGATCGAACCCGAGACCTCAAGCACAGCAGTCGCATACGCCACCGAGGCATTTAAAATATAAATATAATTATATATGAGATATAAAATTAGTATGGTTTATACATTTTTAAACTTTTGCTTGTGAATCGTATTTTTAACCCCGATTTATTTTATATAAAAATTTCATCTATAATTAAAGGCAACAAGAATATTACATGTGATTGTTTTAAAATAAATTCAAGTTTTAGAATTTATAACTCATAAAATTAACGCTTCTTAATAAAATCCAGTCTTTATTAACTGAAAACCCATCACAATAAAATAACAAGTTAACAAAAATGTTAAATTCATAAATAAACTGTGTTACTACATTTAATACTTTCAAAATAAGACGTACGTACAAAAATAATTTACGGAGTTACATTTACACGAAAAATTCTGTGTCTTCCATTAAATATAAACGTGACACGTCCTCACATAGCTGAGTTCGGTCACGGACTACCACCCGAGCGTGCAATTCAGTGGCAAGACGCTAGGTGGCGCTGTCAATTTGTGCTGTCGAGACGTTTTGGCGCCCAACACGGGGCTACACGAAGTTTATGTCTGTGTTTCGAGAATACCGACGGTCACGTTTCATGTTTTGAATAAGTTTAAGAAATTTGGTTTTAAAATTATCTGTAGTAAACTTATGAATAAGGTATCGAGGAATACGGGGAATAATGTCAATGTAAGTATATTAGCGACGAGTTTCAATGTTAGAATGCAACTCTATAAATTTTATCAACGATTTGTATGTATGACTGCGCTCTATTATCTTTCATCATGTTTTGATGGAGAGAACATAGTTGTAATATTATAATGCTTTTAGATAGACAGGAACTATTTTTAGGCGTTCATTAAATAGTTTAAAGAGTAATTCTCTAAGTTTTTGAGGTAGTTTATTAAGATTCTTGACATAAATAAACATATTGTGTCTTTAATATAGAGTAGTCTATCATAATACGATTCCATTGCCTAAATTTTCTGAAAAAAAATATTGATTTAGAGATTTACTTATTATTTGCCCTCATATCATACATATCATTAAACATGCAAACTCAACAATATAATATTCTATATGTGCCGTTAGAAATATGTTGCATTGAGCGATATCTGATGCATCATCGTCATCAATAGATATATAAACTTAAATCAATCCCACTCACAAAACCCTCTCGTATTGTAAAAGTATTAAAAAATACGAGTGATACTAGCGTTTAGCATCAAAGGTCTACCCTGGGGAGCGGCGGTTACCCGGCGATTAAAGCCGAAAGCTCGAAGCCTGAAACCATTTGATGTATTCATCCCTCTGAAGCTGCGAACTGAGATAAAAGTACAGGGTTAATACTCCCTCGGGATCCGTTAAGTGATTCGATGTTCGATTTTAAAATTTATTTTGCTTTGACTGTTTGCCTTTATTGGACTGATGCAACGTTGGTTTTACATTGTGTGTGCTCTGTTAAGGGGGAATAGAAATCAGCTGTGTTAATTACAATGTACAAATTGTAGACATGAGCTTCAATAAATCTATATGACATCGTGTCATGATGGTAAAAGCTTGAAAAATGCTGAAAACTTTTTTCTGATTGCATAAAAGTACATAGGGTTTATACATTTTCTTAGTGCTCACTTACGTTATATAAAGAACCTACATGCAACATTTTAGGATTCTAGGTTCAGCGGTTTGGGCTGTGAGTTGATCTCTGGGTATGTCAGTCAGTCACTCAGTCAGGACATGTTATTTTATAAGTATAGATAGACTAGCTTTTACACGCGGACACGCTCACGCAGACTTTTATCCTCTGATTTACCCCCCTAAGGGGGTAAATCAGAGGAAAAAATTCAACCTAAGGGTGGAATTTCAAAGATTCCTTTCTTAGTGCTCACTTACGTTATTTAAAGAACCTACATGCAAAATTTCAGGATTCTAGCTTCTGCGGTTTGGGCTGTGAGTTGATCTCTGAGTATGTTAGTCAGTCAGTCAGTCACCTTACTCTTTTATATATATAGATAGATATGGATAGATAAGTAAAAGCAGCAATTAAAGTAACATTAGTTCATAATCACTAAATACAATAAAAAAGCCTTTAAACAGTTAACAAAATAAAAGACCTAATTCCCTTCCCCATAGCCGTGAAAGTTCTTCATCTAATTGAATTGAAGTCAACTTCTTGTTAAGCTGAAAGCGAGTTGGCCGTGTCGCCCGCGGCAGCGTGGCAGTACCGCCGTGTCGCCTAGAAAACTTTGAAAAATTCCTTACTAGTTTGTTTCACAGTAACTTAATAAAAACTATCGCTGGAGCTCACAAAAGTTAGGGATTAAGTTTCGAAAACATTGCCTTATGTTCGACGGAGATATTTTGTCATTTTTTTACAACTTGAGTTAGCTGAGGATGTCTGGCTCTTGTTTATCTACTTTGCTTTATTTTTTTACTTTTTCCTATTTGTATGACCTGATTTAAATGTAATATTACTTTTGAGCACTATGAAATATACCTACTGATAAAGTACTGAACGCAGAATATATATATATATATTAAAAGACAACTCCCGCACTAGGAATAAATCCTGTGGTGTCCCGGGGGACTTTACAAACATACATGAAACGGACACAAAGAACACCCAGACTCAGAACAACAATTTGTGGATCACACAAAGTGTTGTCCTACGTGGGATTTGAACCCACGACACTTGGCGAAGTAGGAAACGGCGTTAAACCACTAGGCCAAACGTGCAGTCAAATTTGTGTTGCGTTTGTGCTTTTTTGTCAATTTAGCAGTACAATAACATTAAGCGGAGACAGAAAATAGAAAATAATAGTTTGAATAAGCAAAAATTCATAAGCATCTAAAAGTGCCAGTGAAAATTGTTTTCAGATGTCTTTACGTTTCGTTGTACAACTAAAAGTTGTCGGTAGTAAAACAAAATTTAATTCAAACGGTCAGTAACGGTATTAAAATATTCCAGCCTTACCTTAGGTAGCTACATGCGTGTATTTAACTAATTTCCTTTTAAATAACATAAATCAAATTTACAAACGAATCTGGAAAGCCAAACAGTGATATTTAAAATTTGTCTAAAATATAAATTATGCAAACAGCTCCCCGCAATATTCTCGTTTTCGACAATTTATTTAGCATTTGTAATAGAGTTGTAACGGAATAAATGGTTGTCGCAACACGTCCGTTCGCTTCGCACTCAACTCACGAACTGATTTGAATTTGGAATTTCGTTCGCTCGGTTGGTGTCGCCGTGGATGTTTAGCTTTTTACGTATTAAGAATTTTTATACATTTCAATTTTGAAACTTTACTTTACTACCAGCCTAAAACAGAATTATTTCTTTGGTTTTAGTAAAGTTTACTATGTTATAATAATATTATAATATATTTCGGACATCTAACACACAACGCCATCTAGTCCCAAGCTAAGCAGAGCTTGTGTTATGGGTACTAGACAACTGATACAAATACATATACTTTTTTTTGTAAATACATACATATTATAGATAGAAAACACCCAAACTCCGAAAGAAATATTTGTAGATCATACAAACATTTGGTCCAACCCGGGAATCGAACCCGAGACCTCATGATCCGCAGTCGCACACGCCAACCGCGAGACCAACGAGGCAGTCAATAATGTATCTTGTCAACCTACTATAAAAAATATTAGACTTAAATTTGCTTTTGTTAACTTTTTTGAGATTAATACACCGTAAGTCAGTTGAACCTAATAAAATATATAAAATCCAAGCGAAAGGTTCTTATTTGAATTTACCTAGCTCCTACTTATCTTCCTTGGCATTCTGCTATCACTAGTAATGCGTCTTCCGTCTAGGAACCTCTAGATACTATTTATTATAGTTTGGTTAGTGAATTCTAAACGACTGCTAATCGTCATACTTAAATGCTTTTTTAAGATTTAAGTAATCTAAAGAAAGGCACCACTATTTATGAGATAATATAAATTAGACATTATTCAGCTGATCTCATACAACCAAGAGATGGATATTGGATCTTCTTAGTGATTTTTCATAAGTAACTAACTATTAAATCCTAATAGTTTGTTGTCCTTTTCATGTATCCAAAAGATAGTGAATAGGCAATAATTTTTAAATTATTAAATCACTAGCTGACCCGGCGAACTTCGTACCGCCATATTTACATATCTGTCTCAGCTTCCCACAGGCAGTGTACAGTTGTGGACAAAAAAAGACTTTTCCCGTTATCTTTTATTTTTTTTCTTTCTAGTAAAAAAAGAATGGATCAAATCGGACTATGTGTTATTGAATTACAACTAAGTACATATTTTGACTTTCATCCCCTTTCTCCAGGAAACCGTGCTGAATTTCGGGATAAAAAGTATCCTATGTCCTACCTCGTAATATGAACTCAAATCATGCCAAGTTTCATTTGAATCCATTCAGTAGTTTCGGCGTGATGCGCGGCCAAGATACAGACAGACAGACAGACAGACAGACAAAAATGAAAAAAATTACAGTTTTGGCTTCAGTATCGATAATAGAGAGCCCTCCAAAAAAAAATTTCAATATATCTTTAATGTACAGAATTGGACCTGTTACATTTTTATTATAAGTATAGATTATACTGCTTGAGCACATTTAATTTTAATGTGTCTTGGTTAACTAGCGCATAATTTATTTGTCTTGTCACAGTAAAGAACCGCAGATATAGAATGTAATAAGCCTCATCTTCATGCTTCGGCATGAATGGGTCGGCTCGACCGGAGTGATTCCACGGCCTCACAGAAAACCGGTGTGAAATAGTGCTTGCGCTGTGTTTCACCAAATGAGTGAGGAAACCGGAGGCCCATACCCCAACTCCTCCCTCTATCTCCCCCCCATCCCCCCAAAGGCCGATAACGCGATTACCGCCGCCCATGGACACCCGTAAAACCAGAGGCGTCCTCTGGTTTTAGGGGTGTCCATGGGCGGCGGTAATCGCTTACCATCAGGCGATACGTCTGCTCGTTTGCCGGTCTATTCCATAAAAAAAAAAAAAAAAACAACACATAATTACAGAAAGCCAAATACACGTCCAGTACTCCACTCACATACTATTTGAGCTGTGATAGTTCATTAGATTATACAACGACGGTTCAAATTATATTGGTCAATCAAATAACTATGGGAAACATTCGACAACTAGTCAATTATCATCTATATAAATAAAAATTATTCACTAAAATGTATGTACGCGCATAACTTTTGATCGACTGCAGCAATTGGATAATTCTTTTTTTACGTGTTTGTTATTGTCAGGCTAAGGTTTGTATATAAGTAAATTATAAGGAAACTGGAGGTGTTATATTTTTTTAGTTCTCTTAATTAAGTAACTTAGTAGAAGTTGAAGCAGGCTTAAAATACCAAAAGTTTTTCAGTAATTTAGATTTTTTTTCGAAAATAAAGATGGAGATACAAAGTGCGCCGGGTCAGCTAGTTTTTATTAATGAAACATCAACTTCAAGTAGGTACCTACAGTAAGTCTCCAAACTTAATCCGCGAATGATTTTCACAAATCTTCGGAGTCATGTTTACCTATTTAGAAACGCAAAGCAGCTTTCCCGTGAAAATGCTAATGTTTACCGCGGTCGTCCAAATTAAAGTAAAAAAGGACTTACGCTTTAAAATCTGTGTCACATGAAACTGTACTTTGTAGTGCTGTATTTAAAGTTGAAATTCCCTCTTGTTATGTCAAGTAAACTGTCTAATGAAGTCGGGAGTAATGGAGTGGTGAAGGTTTTTGTTTTTCCGCTTTGCTGTTTGACTCCGAGAGATTTGCGATCAAGTTTTATCCGATTGTTAAATTTATACCTATATATTTTCTTCGTCTTGTCTATTGTTCGCATTTGAAATCTACACAAATCTATTTTTCGGCAACTTGACTTTAGTTTTTTAGTATAAATTTAGTTGTAGGAATTATAAAACATTTGATTATACAGATAGGGTTTCCCAATCACTTTTTATAACTGAACATGTAATTTTTTATTGTTTTGTGTTTCTGTTGCGACGTAATATCAATTTTTCAAAGATCAAATTTTACTGTATGAAGAGAATGGAAGGACACGCGACAACTGATATAAAGTAAGTAAAGCCGTATAATATCTTTAGTAGGGGAAAGTCCTCGTACCAAAAAGAGACTACAAAAACACAAACGACAAAACAGGAACATATTAATGTGTCATCTATTAAAAGCCCATGGAAGTAAAAAGTAACTCCTAAACTTGTATTGCAATATAAAAAGATCTCACTCTAATTAGGATACAACACAACTTCTCAATTTAAACCACTAGGTCCCGTTCTGCCAAGTATGATCACCTCAACTGGTCGGGGACTCTTCTCTTTGTGTTCAAGGGACATGAAACACGTTTCTCCATCTTACTTAGTTTTTTTTTAATGTATTGATCTCATGTTTTCTGTGTCGGTTTCTATTTTCACCAGTATTAAAAATATGAATAAGAACAACATAATTAGGAAAAAAATCACAAAGCAGTTATGATAACTGCCCACAGAAGTGAAAACTCAAAACTATAAACAAACAGTTGTTAATCACATACGTAATAAAAAAGCGGCCAAGTGCAAGTCGGACTCGCTCATGAAGGGTTCCGCAGCAGCAAGTAACATAATATAATTTTTATTTCATATTTTTACATTTGTGTTGATTGAATGAAAGGTAAATTGCAGTTCACGATTTATGACGTTTTAAAAAAAAACTACTTACTAGATTTCGTTCAAACCAATTTTCGTTGGAAGTTTGCATGGTAATGTACGTCATATATTTTTTTTAGATTTATCATTCTCTTATTTTAGAAGTTAGAGGGGGAGGGGAGGGACACATTTTACCACTTTGGAAGTGTCTCTCGCTCAAAATATTCAGTTTAGAAAAAAATAATATTAGAAACCTCCATATCATTTTTGAAGACCTATCTATAGATACCCCACACGTATGGGTTGGATGAAAAAATTTTTTTTTCTAGGTATGGGGACCCCCAAAATTAATTGTTTTTTTTTCTATTTTTGGGTGAAAATCTTAATGCGGTTCACAGAATACATCTACCTACCAAGTTTCAACATTAAAGGTCTTATAGTTTCGGAATAAAGTGGCTGTAACATACGGACGGACAGACAGACAGACAGACATGACGAATCTATAAGGGTTCCGTTTTTTGCTTGGCACGGAACCCTAAAAAGCAGCTAAGATAGCTCGTGGAAAGCGTTCGTTGACGATGACGCAAGTTCCGTGATTTTTGTTCACTCAAAAAGTGCTCAACGCGCCTAAAGAAGTTTTCACTTCAATAAAGGTAAAAGCAATAAGTTAAACTCGAGTCTTGTAAACGCGCATAGTCTTGATGAAAGTGCTCTAAATGAAGCAATAATCTGCTGTGTCCCATCACATTTAAAAGAAGGGAAGTTACCCTAGCAAAATCTTTAAATTCAACTCTTGAACATCTTAACAACATCTTATTCCTTCTGCGCTCGTTAGTAAAGAATACATGCAAATATTATATAATTTGCTTTCAAAATGATGTACAACACAATTCTAACCAGAAATACCAGCGTACTAAGATATTCCCTGCCTCCCTATCTTCGAACAAAGTATTGTTACAAGAAATATTTTGCAAGTTAGGTGAGGGGTCTAGTCTAGCTGGTTACATTATAAATAATGATGGCTGTAGATGGTCCTTGCTATTCGTCATGTGCTATAAACGTTTTGATCATTACGTATCATACTGTATAAGAAAATTTAAGTACAGGGATGTTCTCTGGAAATGCATTGGACATTACATACTTCAATTTTCATATAATCAGGTTCTAATAAGCAGGAATACTAGATTCCATTTGATACTTACCACTTACGGAATAACTTTTCTTTTTCTGTATAACGCTTTTAGTTCAATACTGCTCTTGTATTGTTTAAATTTCTTGCTTTTTTTTGGAATAGACGTGCAAACGAACAGGCGTATCGCCTGATGGTAAGCGATTACCGCCGCCCATAGACACCTGCAACACCAGAAGCGTCACAAGTGCGTTGCCAGCCTTTAGGGGTAGGGGGATTGGGTTATGGGCCTCCGGTATCCTCGGTGACTCGGTGAAACACAGCGCAAGCACTATTTCACACCGGTTTTCTGTGAGGCCGTGGTATCACTCCGGTCGAGCCGGCCCATTCATGCCCTCGTGGCTCTCCCACGGTAATACATTGACCATAACACCATTTAACTGCTACCAGGCACGTGTTGTTTCCTTCGGTGTAGTCATGCAGTATGTAAACATATGCAAACATATGTCTATTGGGTTAAAAGTGTAATTTTTTTAATATGGATATGTCATCATCACCATTATATAATAGTCTTAAAAAGTCCTCTGATAAAGATAGCTTCTTTAAAAAAAAAAAGATTTTGTAGTATCAACCTATCGCCGTCCACTCCACGTCCACTGATGAACAAAGGTCTCCCTCAAGGAGTCCCAACCATTGCGGTCTTGTGCAGGCCGCTTCCATCCGAAAGATTTTGTAAAGAACCATTTTATACCTACCATCGAAAATATTCAACAGATACCACAGGTAAGGAAAACTTATTCTCGTACAGTTCTAGAAACATGTTTCTCATTTCCTCATATTAGTTTTTCAGTCTATAAAAAATAGTTTTATTATCAGTAGGAAGATCCATGCTATCTAATTGTTCCATATTCCTTCATAATACAATCTATTACAATACCACAATGAAATTTCATCGGTAAAGTTGCATCGTAGTTCTCTCAAAGGAGTTCTATCTGTCTCTAATTTAATTATCTGTTTAGATCTCCGGGATCGCGATAGCTGTCGCATTGTTCACAACAAATAATTGCATTGCTTTACTGTTAAATGACAAGCACCTGCTAGGTTTCATATCTGTGTAGCTTTGATTTATTCTTAGTTCAACAGACATCACTAGAGAATAAGATTGGTATGATGAACATTGATAAAAATAAAGTTTAAGGGGTGTATATTATAAACTCTTTTGCAAAAAAAACGGGCACTTAAGCAAAGAACTATTTTATAGTTACTATTAGTTTGTTTGACAATTTTAGATATTGTTATCCTCAGAATTTTATAAATTAATTAGGAAGGAATAGATTTCATCATTTTTATCAAAACATTTTTATTTATTACATAATATAGAAACCTATGTACATAACCATAATTTATAAAAAAAAAATAACAATATTTACATACAAGCGTCAAAAAAACTCCACATCTTCGCCTACTGGTAGCGTTCCCAAAAGACTAGCAGCATTACCACGTTGAATGGCAATGCTGATTCTCTGTGCTAGAAAAAGGCCGGCCTTCTGGTCGCGAGAAGCGTCAATCAGTTGCTTGGATAGTTGTTTAAACACAGCGCGAGCACTCGGACCCCATGAACCTAGCGTCTCTACCCGAAACGGTTCAAAAATGTAATTACCTATTAAATTTTGGTACTTACGCCGTTTGAGGCTTTGCGCAGAAGCAGCAGCAGCGCCGGCATAACCAGCTGTACTTGGAAGATGAGATGGCGCAAGGGTGTCAACGCAAGTTGCGTCCCACACCAAAGGCTTACCCATCTTCCATGGCAGTAACGACATACCATCTGGTCCAAAGTGATGAATATTTCCAAAGGGGTGATGACCGAAGCGCATGTGTAAAATTAGGTACAAAAAGACAATAACGAATAATAGTAAAAGCCGAAAGATTATTAATTTTAAGTAAACGATCAGAAAATTCATCAAAATTTTTAATTTTGTCATCTATGAATGTCTGAAAACCATCTTCCAAGACCGGAGAACCAAGAAGGCGAAGAGACCTTTTCTCTAAAACTTTAATGTTAGGGGCCAAGGAATTAATTTTTTGTATAGTCGAGAGTCTGTCTGTATTGTCACAAATAAAAATTTCATATTTGTCCGAGTTGAGGTCTAAGCCAATGGATTTAAATTTATTTTTAATAAAAGATAAATCTTCCAAAACTGTATCTACTTCCCCTCCTAAAGTTCCGTCGTCAAGGTACCAAATGTTAAATTTAGATTTTAGCTGCTCTATAATGGAATGTATTGCTAAACTGAAGATAACTGGTCCCAGTGGATCACCCTGTTGACATCCAACGGCAGAGTCTAAAAGATGGTCCTTATACATTAATCTTGTTGGATTTCTATAACATTGCCAAAGAAAATTATAAATTAAGGAGTTTCAATTTTGGCTTGTGTCAACAAAGCATCCCTATTGACAGAATTGAAAGCATTCCTCAGGTCAACCTTCAAGATCACCTCACCTTTCCGGCTGCCAAGATATGTGGACAGAGCATGTATGGCAGCCTCACAACCACCTTTCGAGCCAAAACCAAGTTGCACTGGTTGAAATTTTACTGCAAGTTCAGTACTGTAATATTTACAACAAATTTTGGCAATTAGGCGTCGTAACGTACATCTAACGGCAATCGGACGAATGCCACCATCATTTTTACACAATGCACATAAATTGGCGCCATATAAAATGTCGATTATGCCTTCGTCCACATTGCCAGAGAGCATAAGGTTCACCAAAGCCGTCAACTCCTTCAAGAGAGCATCGCCAGCCTCTCCATTAAAAGTATTGAGAAATAATGTTTAAGCTCAACTATTATTAATAATAATAATAATTCTTTATTAAATGGCAACTAGGCCCAATGTGTTAGTAACAATTTACTTACGTATAATATTAGTAACATAAAATATATTAAAATGATTACACACTTCCTGACCTCACTAGGACTGTCATTGCATGACGTAACCAGGGTGCCTCAAGTCTGTTGCTTAGCATCGTTAGGATACCTTTGGAACTAGACCGCATTCCTGTAAGCAGCGAGTTGGTTTTAATACGGATAATTGAGTAAAAATCGTTTGTTCGCGCCGTAGCGAACATCCCGGATGCGCTACAGAAACGCGGTAGTCCCAACAACATCCTAAAGCAATTGTTGTATTGCACCTTGAGTGTCTCCAGCGATTGCTTAGTATACTTTGTCCACAGATTGCTCGTATACAGAGTCTGACAATATGCTTTAAAGAGAGTGATCTTAACCTCTCGACTACACTTAGCAAACCTGTGTACCAGCATGTTACCCCTGACCGCCAGAGACCTTCGTTCACGTTCAATATCAGCATCGTCTCCAAGGTCTCCGGTAACGATGTGCCCAAGGTATTTAAATTGAGAAACTCTTTCGAGTCTTACACCGTTCAGTCTAATAACTGGATCATGCGGCACATTCCTACCGGAGGCCTCAAAGACCATACAAACACTCTTCTTTACATTATACACTAGTCCATGTTTGACCGCATATTGTTCACAAATATGTAGCAACTCTCTTATCGAGCTGGCCGTTGGGCCCAATAGGACCATGTCATCTGCATAGCTTATGTTGTTAACACAAACATCATCTACCCAACAACCCACACGTCTACTACTGAGCTCAACGATCAGCTCGTTCATGTATAAATTAAATAACATAGGGGAGGTCAATCCCCCCTGCCTTACCCCACATTCTAATCTATAGGCATCGGACAGTCCATCTCCCTAACGCACATGGTTTATTTGATTATTGTACCAATATTGAAATAGCGTTGTGAGTTCGCTGGGTATACCTACTTCCCTCATCTTCCTCCAAAGGACGTCGTAGGATACAACGTCGAACGCCCTAGAAAGGTCAAGGAAGCACGCATACACGGAGGTGCTCCTGTCCACATAGTATTGTGCAGTCTGCTTGAGAGCTAAAATTGCGCTTTCAGTGGATAGATTGGGCCTAAACCCAAACTGAGCATCATTTAATTTTACATATTTACTTAATTCATTATCAAGCAGACTGTCCAACACCTTTGCCATTACTGTAGCCAGAGATATAGGTCTGTAGTTGGATGGATCAGAAATATCACCTGTCCTGTCCTTCACAATCGGTACGACGATAGTCCTCATCATTTCTGATGGTAAATAGGAATGACTAATACAGAGTGTGAAAAACATGGACAGCAAACTAGGCAAATGCACACCTGCATGTTTTAGATGTTCGATACTGAGGCTATCATGACCGGGTGACTTGCCTCTACTCATTTTAGCTACTGTACGAGCCACCTCTCTAGCTGAAAAGTATGTTTGAGACTTACCCTTCATAGCATTTTTCATTTCATCAGTCGACTCTTTAGATGGTCCCAATGGCGATGTCATTCTAAATTTTTTACAAAACATATTAGCTATGTCCTTAGGCCCTGTGCACTCACCCATGCTCACAGGCAGGCTCGGCTTGATCTCAAGTCGCTTGGTCGCCTTCCAAAACTTAATAAAATTGTTAGAAGATCTTTGTGACGCCAGATTATCCATCTTCAGCTGTTCTTGATGTTTTTGACACCACTTAAGTTTACTTCTAAAGATTTTCTGACTCTCACGCATCTCCTCCCAAGTACGACCCGTCGAAGGTTTACCGTGTAGTCTCCACTCCTGAAACTTCATCCGAGCGTCCCTGTGAGCGTTCCGTACATGTCTGCTCCATCCAACCACAGGAGCTAGTCTGCGTGGGCGCGTGCCCAGCAATAACAATACTTTTAAATGTCAAGGACATCAGATAATTTAATAAAAATTGACAAAAAGTTAATTAGAGTCGATATTAACTATAGGGAATTCGCGCCACAAAATGTAGTTAAAAGTAGTTTTCTTTGAAAAACAGGCTCAGTCAAAAATTTGAATTTGGAATGTACTATTATAAACAATATGGCACTTTTATAACTGGCCAGTAACATGTTCAAATGATTAAAACCTTTTTGGTATTTTATTTTTTTCAGCCAGGAAGAACATTGAAACCGCCCGTTTTTTTGCAAGTAAGTGTATAGTAACTTTCTCTTGTTGCAATTTACGGATGCTAAGATAGCAGTTCAATATTAGGTTTGTTGGGAGTAGAGGAAGTTAATCAGACACAGTAGAAAGAAACTGACTAATAAACCAGTTTTTTTGGTCACTGTTTGTGTAAAAATTGTAGTTATAAAGAGATGTATTTTTTTTACAAATAATTGATGTAAGCAGTGCTTAGATCGATAGTGTTATTTTACTTAAAAGTTATTTTTTAGATTTGAAAATATTAGATTATAATCTGTTGTATATAAGTTCATACTCAAAGTAGTATGTTTGTATATATGTCAGAATATTAATATAATATTCCTATCCTACGACGATATTTGAAACAACATTTTCCTTTATAAAACGATGTCGACACTACAGTTCATCGATTTCAAGTTGAACCAAGAATAAAACGTCATACAGTAAGATTATTTTGATGGTTTAGTGTTCAACATCATAGAAGTGATGGTGTGTTACAAAATCATAGAAGCTGTAAAGAATACCGCAAATTTAAACTTGTGTTATAGATGTATGATCTGTTAGATGCCAAAAGCAAGACAAAATAAACTTGCTACATTTGAAAGGATAGGAAGGTTGACTGCAGCTATCATCTGTGCATCTTATGCAAAGTTAGTTTTAAACAAAAAAAACTTAAAAATAGCTCTTGTTCTAAATCCGTATTCTATATCAGAACGCCAGTATTTTGAAGTAAGAATTCTGGATGGCATCCAATTTGTATCCGCATCCGACGTCCAACTCACTGGCATCCACCGTGTCTGTCCAAAAACTTTGGTCACATGTCTCGCACGAGTTTAGGAGATTTCTATTGAACTAGGTTCATGCGCGGTTCTGTTACAGACATAGTTGGTGTGGAAGGGACTTTTCGTTGAATCTTGTTCAGCTTACCCTTGAATAACTTTTTCTTAGAGGAATCAATTAGTCCAGTAAAGTATTTTTCATGTAATCTATTTCATAGAGGACTGAGAGACTTCATTTACTACCGATTCGTTTTAAAATTGTCGGTCCTACTAGTTATTACTCTCAGAGGCCACTAAAATTATCAACCATCTCGACTTTGGTATTGTCATTCGTAATTTTACTGGATAGTGCTACGGATTTTATTTATACTAGCTTTTGTTCGCGACTCCGGCCACGGGAATGTCACTTATCGCTACTTTCGCATTTGTAATATTAGTATGGATGAGACTATACTCTGTCCATTTCTTTATTTTCTTTTTGACAGGTCACGCCTATAAATTACCATTTTTTTTTCGGAATTATGTACTACAGTAATGTCGTACTTTATTGACGGTGACGGTACTTTAGTGAAGTGGTTTGTGCATAACAAACAACCACAGACTATAAAACAGTACTTGAAATACGTTAAATCGATCATAAGATAAAAATAATTTGACTTCATGTAAGTATTTTTTCTGTAAATTTAATAAAAAAAGGAAATAAAAATAGTATCTATGACTCCAAGATTGAATTTTTGCAAGGAATCAAGTCGAAATCTTGGAATTTAGGATCAAACCAAGAGTAAAGAACAATAACTCTGTTCATTCATCTAATTTACAGATTTATTATTTATATTTTTGTTTATTTCTTACATAATATAAAAAACTAATAAAGGAATAATTAATATTTCAACAAAAAATATTTAATTAAATCGATTTAAAGTTCTTCATAAATAAAATCGCTATTCGTTTCAAATCGAATCGGTAATGGGTGAGGGCGTCACTAATTTCCAAATATCTTGAACTGTCAAAAAGAAAATAAAGAAATGGACAGAGTATAGTAAGCGAAGTGTGGGTGGGAATAGTTCCTTCAAATAAAACGGTAATAGCTTCAAGTTCATGTGTATGCCGTTTCTAGTTAAATATTATATGATCTGTGACTTTGCAGCTTCGGTCCGAACGTAACATGTCTCAGTTGCAAACAGCTCCCGATGAGTTCGGCACCAAACTTGTAGGATACACAGTCATCGAACACACTCAATATTTCTAACATTTCTGTCTATTCTCTTTGTGTACGTACTTTATTTGAAATTTTTAAGTTACTAATAATTTTTGCTTAGTCGGTTCACATACAAACATAAATGTGTACCTTTCATCTGAAATCAATATATTCTAAGTGTTATTGTTAACTGGGAATCCGGTGCGTAAATTATATAATTGCAGATCAACCAATAATACATGGACACATATACTTTACAGAAATAGGTATGTAAATAACAACGTCATCAACCTTGTTCTGCAAAAAAATTCGTATTGTCAGAAGCGCACACTTGAATGAATGTCATGTTTTACACGCACAACTATCATCATCATAGCCAAAAGAATAACGTTCTCCAAAACAGCCGGTCCCGTGCAGTCCAAATCCAACAACTTCCCTTCACCAGTTCGTCGGTCCACCTTGTGCAGAGCTTACCAATGCTGCGTTTTCAGTTCACGAATGCCATTTTTGATTTATTAAATATTGATCCAATTACCCTACGCGTATACGATCTTACAGCGATGACCTTGTCCGTGGGGAGGCCACACTTCGGCATGAATGGCCCGGCTCGACCAGAGTGATACCACATCCTCACAGAAAACCGGTGTGAAATAGCGCTTGCGCTGTGTTTCCCTGAGTGAGTGAGGATACCGGAGGCCCATACCCCAACCCCTCCCCATCCCCCAAAGTCGGCAACGCACTTGTGACGCCTCTGGTGTTGCATGTGTCCATGGGCGGCGGTAATCGCTTAGTATCAGGCGATACGTATGGTCGTTTGCCCGCATAATGCATTAAGAAAACCCTATGAATTTTTTGATTACCTTCTGGCAATCAATCAAAGAATGAATAGGTATGAACACTCATATGAATTTAAACACTAATCGATTTGATTTCATTTATTGATGAAAGTTACGACAAAATATAAAATCGATAAGATGTAACCAGTATGCAAGTAAAATCAACTAATGTAATTTCGAATTCATGTTTTAACAAATGATTGCAAGGAAACTGGCAAATAAGTAATATTTTGTAAAATTATAAATATATGAACGCAAATTGTGCTCTCAGTTTTTAATATTTCAGAATGTAATCCTATTTGTTGTGTAAGCATAAAAAGCAAGGTACGGTCATAAAAAATGCAGGGATGACAAATAGTCGCAGCGGGCCGACAAGTGGCCGACATCAGTCTTCGGCGAAATTTCGTAAAATTCTTCAGATTTGTATGAAAGTCACGCGATCTAAGGCCCCTTTCAGCTTCAGTATTTATTTCAATACGAGTGCTACCTTAACATATTAATAACATATAAGAAACAACTTTAGTAGGTCTGGATAGTTTTAAAATTGCACACAACGCTTCTAGAATAATGATAAACAGATAAATTTGAAAATACACGCAGTTCCTATTCGTAACAAATTTAAATAATAATAATGATATCCTTACACATCACACACACACTGATTACACTAAGCAAAGCCTGTGCAATGAAAACAAAACTTCTGATATAAATACTTATGTATTTATAAATATATACATATTATAAATAAATAAATATTTCGGACATCTAACACACAACGCCATCTAGGCCCAAGATAAGCAGAGCTTATGTTATGAGTACTAGACAACTGATATAAATACATATATACTTTTTTTTCCTAAATACATACATATTATACAAACATTTGGTCCGACCCGGGAATCGAACCCGAGACCTCAAGCACAGCAGTCGCATACGCTACCACTACGCCACTGAGGCAGTTAATAAGTTATACACAGACACAGGACAAATATGATTGTGTTCATCATACAAAGATTTGTCCAGGGAGGGAATCAAACCCACTACCAAATAAATCTTAAATTCAAATAATTTTATAAAAAATATCAATCCATTAGTTTTTGCAAAAGGCAAAGCATTTTTATACTGTCTTCAGAGTTTAACTTAACGTAAAGAAAGGACAGAGAGGACCGAAACTGAGAATCATAATTCCTCGTTTGGGGGATGTAAATCAAAGCGACGTCCACTTTTTGTTACATTTTGTGAATTACTGGTCTGAGGTTAGAGTATACGAAAAAAAATTGAGGTAATAAATTGGAGCACTATTTATTACACTGTGTAAGTTCTATATCTCATCTTAATTTAGGTGGGTTTTAATAAATCGACAATACAGATTAAGGAATAAGGTCTAGTTTTAACACTTGCTGATAAAATCCTTGATAGTCTTTAATGTCAACTCATCTTATAAAAGCTACAGATTTAAGTATTACAAGTTGCAGAATTCATACATGTATTTATCAGAAACCTTAATCTATTTAGTAGTGTTTCTGTTTAATGGCAGATAACTATCCAAAACTTTATCAGTTATTGACGTGATGCTATTTACATATTGCTTTAATTTGAAACAAAATTATTATTGGAAAAACAATCACACTTCAACCGCGTATTATTCACGCGATTGAGTGATTGATATGAATTTGAGTATTCTTGCCATATAAATGGAATGGTGGATTTATTACCACCATGTGAACCAGAACTTGTAATAACTGAAAAATAATAATTACCTCGCCTGAGACAAAGATTATCATTTTACGTATCGTGTGGTAATCAAGTGTGCAATGATATTTTATTTTTTGAATGCAATACAAGTGAATGCAATATTAATCTTATCTATTATTTCTTCATTCTGTATATTAACTAATAACTAGTAGCAATTCTCCAGTCTCAGCAACATTATTCATCATCCATTACTAAACATAGGCCTGCAGGAGCGACATAGTCATAACTAAAGATTTAAAAAATATATAGTCCTCTCATAATGAAGATTTTTTTTTATGTATGGCTCTGCCAAAATGACTCTGCTCTGTCTGATGGAAAGCATAAGCAGAATCCAAGAGTGTTGGTTACCATACTCATTGTGAATGCAGACAATGCAATAATGCAGCATGGTGACCCACACCATGGCGGCCTAGTGATGCTACTGCATCATTGGGCCTCCGGTCTTGCACTCACCAACGAAACAAGACAGCACGAATGCTGTCATTTTACGTTGATCTTCCGGCCCATTCGTGCTGAAATCAGCGTGGCTCTACTACCTTTGAGATTATTAGCCCGAATATAGAAACGGGAATCAGTCTCTAAAACATAAAAGGAGGCGACCCTCCCGACGCCCGTCCGCAGCCCAAGAGTTCACGTTGGAAAGCTTTAAATATGCTAATCTGCGTGAGAACTTTTCATGCCCCGATACAGGATTGACAGTTACTGTGTAGTTTGGTGAGTTTTCGCTAGATGGCACTGAAATATGTTTTTATTTTACTATAATATGAAAGTCGCCACATTCCTTTGTAAGTGGTTCTCATCCAGATTTTTGCACCATTCTCATATATACACTGTCGTCTACAGAACTCTCTCTATATCAGCGTTTTTTACTTCTCTGGGCAATAAAAAATATACCATATTAATATGTGATCTACATCACCAATATTATTATGACGTAGAAAAATTAAGTCTTAAAAGCGATGATTGAATATTTGAACACCAACCATTTGCAGATCATACAAACACATGGGCCGATCCGGGAATCGAACCCGAATAATTTTAAGAAATGACAACAACATAAATTCACTGTGCAAAACTTAGAAGATGTAAGTTTATCTATTGAAGTAAAGTTATAATTTAGGAAAGTATAATTTCATTAGAAATATTGCCCTTAAATCGAATCATATATTGGCATTAATTTTCAAAGTTCCAAATCATATTGACAATGTACACACAGGTACAAACACACTCAATTCAATACGTTTATGCAGTCCATAATATCCGTTGTGCGGTTGGTTGACGGGAAATGAAAATATCGTATCTGTTGGCGCACACATTTAATATGAACATTTAGATTATGACGTATTAGCGAAGTTGGATGGAATTTACAATTACATTCTAAGTTGATATGCTTTCTATGAAGCTGCAACACGCTCAACTATAATAATGTCAACCATATCTTTTTCTGTGCATTTATTTATTTTTAGTTGCAAAAAAAATCTTTATCATTATTACTTTAATTAAGTTTTTTCTCTGTAGTATTTTAGTGGTATTTACGGCCTCACAATTGAATCAAAAACATATATTTTTACTTCCTTAGTTGATAGAAATTGCACTTTATATAATATTAATATCTAAGTAACGCGGCGATAAGTTTTTTAGTTCTTCAAAAGGGCGTTCGTCTTCTAATTAAGTAAATTACTAACTTCTTTCTTTGTTTTGTTTTCTAATTAAGTATATTTATAATTCATCACTGTCTATTTCTTTATATGACAGAATTTTAACACTGTGATCGTAAATAACACCCTAAAAATTCACATACAAAAATTTAAGCGTACGTTTTCCCGGGCATAAGCTTTTTGATTTTAAGTAAAAGCCTTAATACTGGTTTTCTATCCTCTCGCCACTCAATTTCCTTCAGCAACAGGGCATATTTCACGGAGTAACAAGCCAGAGGGATTGGTTAAAAATTACCCTTCATGTTCTCTATAAATTTGGACGCCTAGCCACGCCAACGGTATGGATATTACATGTATTTCATACGGAATGTAATTTAAAATAGCTTTTTTTGCGTTCTTATTAGGTTTTTTCTGGCTATGCCTCGTTGGTCTCGCGGTTGGCGTGTGCAACTGGTGATCATGAGGTCTTGGGTTCGATTCCCGGGTCGGACCAAATGTTTGTATGATCTACAAATATTTGTTTTGGAGTTTGGGTGTTTACTATGTATATAATATGTATGAATTTCCAAAAAAAAGAATATATAATTTATAAAAATTTATAAAAAAAAAAAAAAAAGTATATATGTATTTGTATCAGTTGTCTAGTACCCATAACACAAGCCCTGCTTAGCTTGGGACTAGATAGCGTTGTGTGTTAGATGTCCGAAAATATTTATTTAAAATTTAAATTTATTAATACACGAACAGATGGTAATGTTTATTTGTTGTGATATGCTAAACATGTGATTTTTATATTAAAAAGACAATTCCAGCGTTATGAATATTTCCTGTGCCATGAAGGACAACCAAACATGAAACGTACACAAAAAACACCCAGACTTAGAACAACAATTTGTGGATCACGTAAAGTGTTGCCCAATCTGGGGTTTGAACTCACAACACCATATGGAAGTGTGGCGAAGTAAAACTATTTGTTAGCTGACAATTTTTTTAACGATTTGTTTTAACGGCTCATGATTTCGGAGAGTCGGTCTATCTATGTAAAATAAGAAGAAACAATAACCCTAACATCATTGATTCTGACATATTTTACATAGAATACGGGTTAAATAACTAGTAGATAGGTTACTTGATGGGAAATGGCTTTGTCACCATGTCACAATGGCATGGACACCGGCAGCTCAGGAGATCTTATAACTAAAGATGAGAGGGCGAGAAGTCAGTCATTTGATAAATACAGTGGTGAAAATACTGCATATCATTGATTTTCTGTGAGAGAGGGATTGCCTTTAAATTGAGAAACATTTAAACAGTACGAATACAAATATGTTCTTGTCTATATTATTAATCTTCTCATTTACAATAATTACTGAAATAAAACAGAACTTGCGCCTTTCGGATCTCTAATCCTTACAGGTTATTATTAGCTTTTGCAAGCGGCTCCGCCTGCGGTTTTATCGGTTATCGCAGTAAAGAATAGAAATGAAGAATCAAAGTATCTCTATTCAAAATTTCATTGAAATCGGTGCAGCGGTTGGGCCATGAAAGCAGGACAGACAGACACAGTTACTTTCGCATTTATAATATACTAGTGGTTGGCCGCGGCTCCGCCCTCGTATATGTCGGTTATTGCGGCAAATAGTAGTCTATGTGTTATTCTGATATATAAGCTATATTACTGTAAAGTTTCATCCAAATCCGTTCAGTAGTTTTTGCGTGAAAGAGTAACAAACATCCATCCATCCATATTTACAAACTTTCGCGTTTATAATATTAGTATAGAAGTATGGATCTACTGACTAACTGAAAACGCTTTACGAAGTTCTTAATACTTTTAAATATAAAAAGCTAATTTTCGCTTTAATACCTTCATCAACACCGTTTTACATAAGTAATATACCATGTTTTAATAATAAAATAGTATTTTAGAAAAAAAAACATAGCCTGAAATAGGCCAGTTGTTACATTGGCCTATTTAAGGCTATGACTTTTTTCTTCGTGACCTTTCTTTTCAAATAGAAATCTCATGACAACAACACACAGTCCTTTACAATGTTTTCATACAACAAGAGCACCGTAAGCCTTTATTATATAAAATACCTTTATCTTAAACTTTTAATGTCACGCACAGACCTTCTAGATATATTCTTTTGTGTTAAGAGTTATGTGTAATACCTGTATAGAACTCGGTACTTCATTTAATATTACCAACAATTTTAAAATTTGTTCCATAAATACTAAAGCTCAGATCAAATAAAAAAAGGTCGTACAAGTATCGACAACTTATACGATACTGACGAAAAGTAGCGTAGTTTATAGCATAGTTAGTGCGTATCGCGTGTGTTTACTTGGAACTACGAGCATTTTTTCTGCTTCAACAAGAACAAGGCGGTGCGTTATCTACCGTTTTTTATTTGATCTGAGTACTAAAGAGGAACTGTGGAGGAACGTCCAGGCGATGTGATCATGCCTGGCAGGCCGCGGCCCAACGGTTGATGTTGGGATGTTGTAAATATGATAATCGGCGCGAGAACTTCTATTGCTCGATTCAGAATTGGTAGTTTCTTCGTGTAGTACATTATTCCGTAATTCAGTGTATCTGCGGTAGATGGCGCTGTAGTATGTTTCTGTTGACGCTGTATGTGGAAGTCGCCACAGGTATCTATTCATTTATACTTTAGAAAATTAGCATTAGCTTAAAACGCAGGTATTCCATGAGATGTTTGGTTAAATTTCAGTCACATGACATCAAGTCTTTAATAGATCACTCCTGGGCCTCTGCTTGCAAAGGAGGTATTAGCCTACTACAGTACGCTTTCCAGGCGGGTTGGTATAAGGTTTGTTTCAAGATTTTCTTCTCCCTGCAAGTGACACGCCGTACTGTTAATACATCACCATACGGAGAACTATATTTAGTAAGTCAGTAACATTATAGGAAGATCTTTGTCAAGTTTTTTTTGTCCTTATGTAGTTTTATTCACGTTAAATAATACCTGTGCCTCGGAGAGCACGTTAAGCCAGGTTGTCATGAACATAACCGGGGCACAGGGCGGCGGAGTGTTCTGCCGCCCCTCACTGCCCTGTGTGTGCGGCGGGCAATAAGCCCGCCAATCACCAGATGGGGCAGGGGGGCTGTAGGCCATCCCGTGCTTCTCAGCAAACATCGGGGGCTAGCCAATCGACCCAGGCTGCCTCCGATGTCATTCGTGCGTCTGCGTCGTCGCCCATGGAGGAGGTTGTAGAGACGATCCATTAATGGACCACGTCTCCAACCTCCTTGTCCAGACGAACCTAAACCACTGTGCCGCGGCGCAGGATCTCTTCCTGCAAACCATGGCGCAGTGGTCGATCGGTGTTGCCGTAGTCGCGGAGCCCTACTTCGTTCCTCCCCGTCCAAACTGGATGGGTGACTGGGATGGCTCCGTGGCAGTCGTCGGTTCCGCGGCGGCTCATTCCCCGCCCTTGTCGCTTAGAGACAAGGGCTCTGGATATGTTGCCGCCGAGTGGGGGGGGATCACCGTTTACGGTGTTTACTTCTCCCCCAACCGGAGTTTGAGCGACTTCGAGGTCTTCCTTAACAACTTGGAGACCTCGATACGGCGACTAGCGTCTGGGCACGTCCTCGTGCTGGGGGACTTCAACGCAAAATCCACTGCGTGGGGGTCCCCCAGGACGGACGCCAAGGGCGAAGCCGTAGAGGAGTGGGCGGCTTCGGTGGGCCTCTGTTTGCTGAACAGAGGCTCCACTAATACGTGCGTGCGACAGCAAGGGGGGTCGATAGTGGACCTTTCGTTCGCTACCCCTGCTGTTGCCGCACGAGTAAGGAACTGGTGTGTCCTGGAAGAGGTCGAGACGCTCTCGGATCATCTTTATATCCGATTAGAGCTCTCCCGGTCCCAGGGCCCCAGTAGGGGTCACACGGCGCGGCATCCTTCCCGCTTTCCGCGGTGGGCTGTTGCCAAGCTGGATAGGGACCTACTAGAGGAGGCGGCCATTGTTCAATCTTGGCTGTCTCCGCAGGCCCCGACCTGGGAGGTCGGCGTGGACGTGGGGGCTGGCCGTTTTCGCGATGCGATTACGCAGATTTGCGATACGGCCATGCCCCGCGTCCAAGGTCGTCGGCCTCCTCGGAAGGAGGTCTACTGGTGGTCCCAGGAGTTGGCGGACCTCCGTGCGGCTTGTACTCGTGCCCGGAGGTCCTACACCCGCAGCAGGCGACGCCACCGTGGAGACGGTGGCGGGGACCAGCTTCATGAGGAGTACCGCGAAGCGCGGAAAACTCTGAAGCTGGCCATTTGCCGCGCCAAAGAGGAAAAGAGAAAGGAGATGCTGGAGAGTCTCGACCGTGACCCCTGGGGTCGCCCATACCGTGCGGTGCGTCAGAAGCTCCGCACGTCGGGCCCCCCCCTTACCGAGACTCTCCAGCCCAGCTTCCTGCAGGAAGTGGTCGAGGGCCTTTTCCCTGAGCGGGCGGAGCACACACCCCCGTCGATGGCCTATGCGGTCATAGACGACGGGGGTAGAGAGGACGGTGTGCCGCCCGTTAGGGAATCGGAGGTTGGGGCGGCTGATCTTCGGATCCGTTCCAAGAACACCGCCCCCGGGCCGGACGGGGTTCCAGCCCGAGTGATGGCCCGAGCCCTCGACCATATGTCGGACCGCCTCAGAGAGGTGTTGGACGCTAGCCTGGCGTCCGGACGCTTCCCTGAGTGCTGGAAATGCGGGAAGCTGGTCCTGTTGAGGAAGCCGGGACGGCCTGCCGATTCGGTCGCGGCCTATAGGCCCATCGTGTTGCTGGACGAGGCGGGCAAGTTGTTCGAAAGGATAATCTCTGCCCGCATCGTCCGGCACCTCTGCGAGGTGGGGCCCGACCTGTCGGACGCCCAATTCGGATTCCGAGAGGGGCGTTCGACGGTCGATGCCGTGATGCGCCTTAGGGCCGTGACCGAAGAGGCAGTGAGCTGTGGCGGCGTGGTGTTGGCGGTGTCCTTGGACATCGCCAACGCCTTCAATAGTCTGCCATTTAGCTGCATCAGGGAAGCACTCCACTACCACGGGGTGCCAGAGTACCTGAGGCGGCTAGTGGCAGACTATTTAGAGGAGCGTACCGTCGTGTACGAGGACCGAGAGGGCGTCTTGAGACGGCGACCCATGTCGTGCGGCGTTCCGCAGGGGTCTGTCCTTGGACCACTCCTGTGGAACGTGGGGTATGACTGGGTCCTGCGCGGTCGTCTCCCCCCCGGGCTGGGCGTAATTTGTTACGCCGATGACACCTTGGTCACGGCCCGGGGGACGAACTTCCAAGAGGCGGCGTGCCTGGCCACCAGAGGTGTTTCTCTGGTGGTCGGGCGCATCGAGGCGCTGGGCTTACGGGTGGCCCTGGACAAGACGGAGGCCCTGTTGTTCCATGGGCCCCGTCGTGGTCCACCCGCCGGCGCCTCCATAGAGGTCAACTCGGTCCTCGTACCGGTTCGGGCCCAGATGAGGTATCTGGGCCTGATCCTCGACGGTAGGTGGCTCTTCGACGAGCACTTCCGACAGCTTGGTCCCAGGCTGGTCGACGCTGCCTCCGCCCTTGGGCGACTTTTGCCCAATCCAAAGAAGGTGGAGCCAGCGTCGCAACGCGACTCCTGTACACGGGGGTTGTCCGGTCGATGGCGCTGTATGGTGCACCGGTGTGGGTGGCGGCTCTGACTGCCCTAAATAAGGCCCGCCTCTGGCGGCCTCAGAGGGTATTGGCAGTCAGAGCCATACGCGGATACCGCACGGTGTCGACCGAGGCGGCATGCGCGTTGGCCGGAACACCCCCGTGGGATTTGGAGGCGGAAGTGCTCGCCGAAGTTTATCGACGGGTGGCTGGATATCGGGCGGAAAGAGGCTTTCGCCCTCCGCCCGAAGAGGTACGCGAATGGCGTGAAGCCGCTCGTCGAGCCACTATGGACAGATGGTCGTTCCGGCTGGAGACTCCACGCGCTGGCTTTGCCGCCGTGGAGGCTCTCCAGCCGGTCATCCTCGAGTGGGCAGGGCGGCAGCACGGGACCCTTTCCTTCCGACTGACGCAGGTCCTTTCCGGGCACGGTTGCTTCGGGAAGTACCTGCACTCGGTCGCTAGGAGGGAATTGAGTCCCGCCTGCCACCACTGCGACTGCAGTGAGGACTCGGCCCAGCATACGCTGGCGGTTTGCCCCGCTTGGGCGCCGCAGCGTCGGGCCCTCACTGCAGTCATAGGAGGAGATCTCTCGCTACCGGCCGTCATACGCTCCATGGCCGGTAGCGACAGCAGTTTTACCGCGGTCGCAACCTTCTGCGAAGATCACTCGGACCCAATCCGCCGCCGGCGAACCGGGCGGCGGAGGCGCGCCTATCTGCGCCTCATGCCGCCCTGAGTGTGGCCGCGGATGGTCGGGACGGGTTTTCCCCTCCATCCGCTCTAGTGGCCACCCGCGATGGGGCGGCGTACGCGTGTGCCGTACGTCGCCTACTTAGAGAGTCCATCAGGTGACGGTGCCCGCTTCTGTGCGGGCAAGCGCTGGGAGGGGTCCGGATGTGTTAATATCAGCAGTTCCCGGATTCCTCTCTTCACAGGCGCAGAGTGGCACACCGTGTGGTTTTAGTCGGTTCGAGTCCGACACACCGCCCCGCCGTAAACCCCGGTGGGGTGACGGTCCGATGGGATTTCCACACGTTAAAAAAAAAAAAAAGGTTGTCATGAACATCTATGACAATCGTTATTGGGCAGTCAGTGCATTCAAATATACTGACAACTACTTCAATCTTTGAATTCAGATCACCCTCAGGGTTGTGGAGGTTCGATGCTAGTCGCTTCGTGGAAAAACTGATGTTCAGGTAAAACCGGTTGAACTAGAAGCCAACCCCAAATCATCTTGGAAATAATAAAGGTTAAGAAAAAGAATTCACGTTAAATAATAAAGATACCTACTTATTCCACACTATTTTAAGCAATTACCAGTAATTACAAGTAAAACTTGTCTCTCCACTATGTAACATCATTAGGCAGCGGCATTAGCGCCGGCCCAGTTAACTGCGCGAGACATCGCCGAGTAAGTGCCCCTTAATTTAGTTAAGTATGTCCCTTTAAGCTGTTACAAGCCTATTCTATTTTATTTACAGATTTAAAATCAAGCATAGCCATTCATGCCATGGGACATTCGATTTTATGGATTAAAAAGTTTTTGTAGTGAACCAGCAACATTCTTAAAAAAATGCGGGATACTGCTGATAGAATCGAAAACTAAATACACATATGAATATATATATGTATGAAGATATACTCGTAGTAGTTACATTCCTTCTTACACCTATATTTCAAACAATACCATCTGCAAGCGGCATAACTTTAAATCAACTAGAATGCAAAACAAATCGGTATCATAGAGCCCGTAGAAGTGTAGAGTATATAATAAAGCCTTAGACATCGCCTTAAACCCATTCATAGAACGAAAACTATTCTGAATATAAGCTTGTCAAAACATCTCTCAAAACTAAGTCCGGTACTGGTCATTTCGTTTAGAATCAAAATATTCATACGTCGCTAACTCCTTAATCAGTTAGATTTTTTTATTAGTATCTAAGCTTATTTACTACAGATTTACCTACATACATTTAGCAAAGCCTTGGTCTAATATGAATGAAGGATGATTCTAATAATTAATCTAGAATTAATTTGTCACCGTTTCTCTTTTATTTTAAAAAAAGGTATAATATTGTATGAATTCCGATTGCCTCTTCGAGACACGTGCGTCAATCTTCGCCAAACCTTCATACTCCGGGCTGCTATTAAGAATTTCATGTAATAAAAACCCAACAACACTTTTCACCCGACCCGAGAATTGAACCCGAAATCTCTTGATCAGCATTCGTAAACGCTTACCGCTAGGCCAATATTATACATTTTGATTTGAAAAAAAATACCTACTGACCCACATTACATTATAATTTGATTGTAACTTTACCCATGTTCGTTTGAATTACAATCGCTCCAAATGAAAATACCCAGTAAGTAAAGGTTATTATTAACAGTCATCGTCCCATGCATATATGAACGTAAATTATTCATTTATTGTTATTTGATATTACAAACCAAAAAACGTAATATATGTTTAATAGGATCGACGAATTATCGCTAAATATGAGCAGGGAAATTAAATTGGCAAGCCGTTCCGATTGGTTTAAATACTGACAACAGATACGAATAATTGATGCGTACGGTTAGCTGTGAGTATGAACTGGTACTGTTGAGTTCAGAAGAGATTAGGGTGTGGTGAGCTTTTCAGAAATAGTTGAAAATAATTTTGTTTCTGTGACCCTTTCTATTGTTCAGTAAACGGACGTTATGTATAATTATATGACTGAAGTCTCAGCCGTCGATAGCGAGCCATCATTGGTAACAAGTACCTACGGTAAAAAGTAACCAATTAATAAACTATTTTTTTTTACGTAATTACTGCTAAAATGACTGTACTTCTGTAGTAGAATGTAATAGAATCCAAGAGTGGTGGTCAACATCCTCATTGCGAATGTAGATAATGTAGCATGGTGATTTACACTATTGTGACCTGGGATCATTCAGAGAGCAAAATACACGCGCTTTTCCAGGTTTTATTTATTTATTTATTTGTACATAAACAAATTACAGGTTTAAACTTATCGACGGTTTCCGCACTAAGCTCGAGGCTTGTATCGCGGCAACCAAGATCGGATTTTACATTATTCATTGGTGCTAATTCTGCCGTTCTAAATCTTTCCACACAACACTAGAAATCAAACTCAAAAAAACCAACTGTTCGTCAAGTCAAACGACGTTCTAAAGATTGACTAAAAAAAATAATTTTAATTTTTCCTTTGCTAAGTGAAGCGGCAACAGAAATTAGCACCATACCATCACTTTCAGAAAGACAGCGGTTCAAGCATCTAGAATATTTATACATAAATTTTAGGTATGTAATTTCGTTAAGATAGAATATAAAATAAAAAAAAACAATACAAGTTTTAGAACAAACAATTAAAACTAAAATAAAAGCCTCTTTAGTTATAATATGTGGTTACTGTGTTGTAAGTCTATACTTTCAAATACAAATATTAATTTAAACTGATTCATAAATGACAGAGTTGCGAAATAACAAATCATAAAAGAACTACTAAAGAACCTTAAGAACTCCTTTTTAGGGTTCCGTGCCAAAGGCAAAAAACGGAACCCTTATAGATTCGTCATGTCTGTCTGTCTGTCTGTCCGTCTGTCTGTCCGTCCGTATGTCACAGCCACTTTTTTCCGAAACTATTAGAACTATAATGTTGAAAATCAATAAATTTTGGGGGACCCATACATAGAACTGAAACTCAAAAAAATTTTTTTTCATCAAACCTATACGTGTGGGGTATCTATGGATAGATCTTCAAAAATGATATTGAGGTTTCTATTATATTTTTTTTCTAAACTGAATAGATTGCCCGAGAGACCCTTCCAAAGTGGTAAAATGTGTCCCCCCCCCCCCCTGTAACGTCTAAAATAAGAGAATGATAAAACTAAAAAAAATATATGATGTACATTACCATGTAAACTTCCACCGAAAATTGGTTTGAACGAAATCTAGTAAGTAGTTTTTTTTTAATACGTCATAAATCGTAAACTGCAATTTACCTTTCATTCAATCAACACAAATATAAAAATAAAATAAAAATTATATTATGTTACTTGCTGCTGCGGAACCTTCATGGGCGAGTCCGACTCGCACTTTTTTTTTTTTTTTTTTTTTATGTATGGCCCGCCAAAATGACTCTACTCTGCCTGATGGAAAGCATAAGCAGAATCCAAGAGTATTGGTCGCCATACTCACTGCGAATGCAGACAATGCAGTATGGCGACCCACACCATGGCGGCCTAGTGATGCTGCTGCATCTTTTAGTCTAGTCAACAAGTATGGAACTTGTTGACTAGACTATTTGGGCCTCCGGTCTCGCACTCACCAACGAAACACGACAGCACGAACGCTATCATTTTACGTTGATTTTCTGTGCGAGGGTAGTACCGCCCCGGTCGAGCCGGCCCATTCGTGCTGAAATCAGCGTGGCTCTACTACCTATAATGGCCGCTTTTTATATATTTCGTAGTAATAGGTAGTAGAGCCACACTGATTTCAGCACGAACGGGTCGGCTCGACCGGGGCGGCACTACCCTCGCACAGAAAATCAACGTAAAATGACAGCATTCGTGCTGTCGTGTTTCGTGGGTGAGTGCGAGGCCCAATGATGCAGAAGCTTCACTAGGCCGTCATAGTGTGAGTCACCATGCTGCATTGTTGCATTGTCTGCATTCGCAATGAGTATGGTGACCACCACTCTTGAATTCTACTTATGCTTTCTATCAGGCAGAGTAGAGTCATTTTAGCAGGTCCATACATAAAAATTGCAATTTACTGCTTGCTCTTAACTATGGTGGTACATATATTAAACATGAAATAGTTGTAAACCTTTATTAAATGGTTAAGTAAATATGTCTTTGATCATTAGGTAAAGAGGCATGCATATGTTTGAGGTAGTAAATGTGACCTTTGTAAGTTATTGGAAAATTAACCTTATCCATCGATTACTTTACAATAATTATATTAACAGTAAAACGTAGTTAGAGGGTTATCTACAATTTAGTATTGTACACTTTTGTGGCTTACTGTACTTAGTCTGGACAGGCGACGAGAGGCATTCTGAATGCATTCGCTTTGTGTGCTCGGTTAGCTATAAGCCACTATAGTTGCCTTTGTTAGATATTTCATACAGTTTTGAACGAATAATGTTCTAATGAAGATTTAGTTAGATTTTTTTATCTACTTACATTTGTAAAAGAATAAGTATACTCACACCTATCTACAGAAAATACTGTAAATGAGCTTTGCTTTGGTACACACGGTACCGATGAAGGAAGCAATTACCTTTTTGCTGTGTCAGAGTAAAAACTTATCCTTCAGGTTGACATATTGCGACACTATAAAGTGAGTGTTCATCGAAGTGCCACTTTCCCCCTGGCCAAGTTAAAAATTCCATACAAACGCAAACGACAATATAAAAATTACAAATGTATGGAAATAACGTCTCTCAATAACAAACAACGTGGTCGAAACAAAAACCTGGTACTCACTACCAGCTCACGTGTTTCCCTCCCACCATGATCCTGGGTCGTTCAAGCGGGGCGAGAAAAAAGTATCTCACTGGGCCGCCACAGAGTGGGTCACCATGCTGCATTGTCCACATTCGCATTGAGGATAGAGACCACCACTTTTGGATTCTACTCATGCTTTCTATCAGGCAGAGCAGAGTCATTTTGGCATCTAAAACAAAAAAAAATAGTCAATAATAAAAGAACAGCGATTGTATTGTTTGCACTTACATGTTGACTGATGGGGCTGGTTTATAGAAGAAACTTTTTGCTGTGGTAATAAATCTTTTTCTTTTTAATCTTCTGTTTGATTTTCAGCGTTAAATTTAAATTTTCTTAGCGTGTTTCTTTAGTGAAAGATTCAACATAATCAATTAAAATTAAAGGTATTAGTAACATATCAAGAGTGAAACGAAAAATACTAGTAGTATATACATAAATATAGGTACATATTAGTATTACAGCCACGCTGATTTCATATCGACCGGGGCGATACTATCCTCGCACAGGTTAAGATCAACGTAATATGACAGCGCTCATGCTGTCGTGTTTCGTTGGTGAGTGCAAAACCGGAGGCCCAAAGATGCAGAAGCATCACTATACTCTTTGCACTGTAGCATGGTACGTGGTGGTTTAATTTAATTTACTTTACTACAGCTTATGGTTTAATTTAATTTACTACAGCTATTAATGATTTAATATATTGTGAATGTGGTACAGATGAAATACTAAGTCATAATTTGTAAATCGCGGCAACTTTCAAGAGTGAAACGAAATGTTACTGAACCATGCCACGCACCATGCTACAGCGCAAAGAGTATAGGCCGCCATAGTGTGGGTCACCATGCTGCATTGTTGTATTGTCTGCATTCGCAATGAGTATGGTGACCTCTACTTTTGGATTCTGCTCATGCTTTCAATCAGGCAGAGTAGAGCCATTTTGGCATTGCCATATAAAAAAAAGTTAAGAATATCTTAATTAGATATACCTACTTTAAATTAACCATTCTAATGACTTAGGGCCGGTTTTTCAATCCGCAGTTAAACGGTCTAATAACTAACAAGGGAATAAACGTATCCAGCTCTTTAACAAGCGAATAAACTTTTTGTGTTTTTCAATCGGGAGTAAACAGTCAGATAGTTACTTGATGGTCCTTCACAGCTATATTCACTGTAATCATGCGCAAGTGAGATGCAGCTATACAGGTAGTCACAAGTTATATAAGGACCAGAAACTTTTAGACAACATTCAAGTTGACTGTTCTTTTTCTATTTCTTTTTGTCTTTTTTATGATTGCCGGTTTGGGATATTTAATTAAATGAAACGAAAGCATTCGATTATAATTATTATTTGTCTATAATAGATGTAGTAAATAATAATTTAGTAAAAAGTCGTTTATGATATTCCTGTAGTAGAGTCCATAACAATGATTAAAATCAATATTTATAAAAATGAAATGCCGGGTTTGCGGGTGGTGCATAGTAATTTTTTAAACGGGTGTTTCTACGTTTAATAAATATGTGTTTAAAAGTAAAAAGTATATATTTTGTATTTATGTCAGTTCTCTGTACCTATTGGTGACGAGCAGATTCCCTAGCGGCAAGTCGCAGAACTAACGTATGACAGATAAAAATACGTATACACGTTAACATTCCACTTTTAGAATTCTGTTTACCCTCACAAAGTGGTCCTAAAGTATTTTTTTTACTACTCCGTAGACGTCTATCAATGAAATCATTGTAGAAAGAATTTAAATGGTGATGAGCAGATTCTCTAGCGGCAAGTTGCAGAACTAACGTATGCCAGATAAAAATACATTTACACGTTAACATTCCACTTTTAAAATACGTATTTTTACTTCTCCGTAGACGTCTATCAATGAAACAATAACAATGCACTCGCTCTGTACATTAAACTGCCAGGTAGAAGTGTCTGTCATACGTTAGTTCCGCAAACGGCTAATAGGAAATCTTCTCGTTACCAATAGTACAAGCTCTGTTTTGTTTCGAACTAGATAGCAGTGTGTGAAATAAAAATTCTTCATCTTCTCTATAATATCTATAACCTATATTTCTCTAATAACCCTTTTTACCTCAGAACAAAAAGTCAATCGAGTCAAAAACATCCATAATCTATCAAATATTCAATAACGACAACGTACTTAAACTTTACCACAAATAGGTACAAGAGAAATACACAACGTCAAATCACTATTCTACAGAATAAAACACTAACTGAGGTTTGAAAGCACAGATAAAGTTATCAGTCAGATTACAGTTTTATTCGTCTGATAACTGATGTCTGACTATTGAAAGACCCAAACTTACGCTAACTGAGGAATAAATGCTATTTGACTGTTTATCTGACTATTGAAAAACCGGCCCTTAGTCTAATAGTTTCCTAACCAAGTTGGGCTTCCAGTTGCTTATTACCGTTCATTATAGTGTCGGATACTTCAAGGAGTAAATTAATCCAAACCGTTTAGGTACAGTTAAATCACTGAGAAAATTAAATGTAATTCTGGAAAGAGAACAACTTAATTGTATAGAAGAACAAATCTTTTTGCCTTTACCAGTTCTACGTCTCTACATATGAGAGCATTCCTTTTTTCAAACTGAAAACGTGAGGATAATGAAAAGTAATGGAAACTAGTTCTTATGGAGGCGTTGTAAAGTATATTTTTATAAACACTCTTTTATCAGTTTCACCTGTATATTTCTTTATTCGTGACCGATTTTTGCAAGCGTGTTTTTTTTACTATTGTTGGATTTCGAACGTCATTGTACTGGCAACATTTGGATTGTCTCTGGTTCGTGTTTGACGTTTTGACGTTAGAGATTGATCGGTCAGTCGCTGGTGAACGGTCTGCCGTTAATTGTGATTAGACTCGCGAGAATTGTAATACGTGATAGGCGCGTCCCGCGAGAACTAAAACGAGTGTATTGTAATTCGAATATCTGTGAAAAGTTGATTATTGAGATTAATTCGGATACCTTGACAAATAACCAGCACCTGGAAGCAATGTTTGTGTGAAGACGAAGAGCAGTGAAGAAACCACACCAAGAGATCTCTTGGGGACGTCGAAAACAGGACGCCACACAACTCCAGTAAGTGTAGTTTAGATTAAGAACACGGTGACACAGCCGTGGGTCATTCTTCTTGCCATTATATGGGTATTAGTAGTGATTGTATATCTATCTATGGGCCCGTAGGTATTATAAACTTCACAAGGTGATCACTGCCTTGGCAAGAGGATTGATCAACTATATTTATTTACATTTAATAATTAAGTTTTAAATGCGCATACCCCATACTTCAAGTGTGAACCCTTATGGGATAGATGTGCAGTCGTGCTAATCACACCATTATTTGGCCTAGTTGGGAATCAAAGTCACAATATTTTGGCTCAGCACTTAGGATTAGTAACCGATAAAACAACAGACCAGTGAAATCCAATAAAATTATCCGATTAATCTACTCAATTATAATATCTTATTGTTTATTTCTTCCTTCTCGGGTATATCAAAACCAGGAGGAATTCCAAAATCATTATCCTCCAATTAAAATGCACCATTTCACAATGAAATAGACGTAACCATCAAAACGATTCAACTAATCGCAATCCTTTGAATTGTCGAGAATTTGTTCAAAATATCGGTATAGAATCTCGTACCAATTAGTAAGTGAGCCGCGTCGGGTTCCATGGAACAAACGGGGTTGAAAATAAGCGAAAAACATCTAAGTGAGGTGGTTTAAGGTTCCTTCGCTGTGTAATTGCTGCGCCTTGGGCGGAGATGGCGTAGATTGAAAAAGTACACTAGACAGACAGTGGCAGTAGGTAAAATACGGCAGACGATTTTTTTTATGAGTGGACTATGTAATAATATAATTACAGTTGAATATGTAAAAAGAATTATGTACTTTGAAAAAAGGATGATCTTAGAATACATTAAAAAACGAATATTTCTGTGACATCATTATCCTGAAGTATTTTGAGGAGAAGTAATGAGTACTACCACATATGAAAAGAGAAATTCTGATAATATTAAGTAATGTATATATGTTAGCTATGTATTTCTGATGTAGAAAACTATGTGTATTATTTTACTGATATTATTCTTGTACTTCTTCACATCAAAAATTTACTAGAATGGTTTTAATAATTCTAATTGTGCTTATATTTATAATGTATAAGCGGACCATCGCATATTCCTCAGTGTCTTATCAATGATGCTCGTCTCCTATTGATCTAAACGTGATGTTAACAAACCTATATTAGGTACGTCAGCAAAACAAACATTAAAAAAACAAGTATGAAACTTGTTGACTGGACTATTAATATATAATTATACTAGCTGACCCGGCGAACTTCGTACCGCCATATTTACTTATCTGTCTCAGCATCCCGTCGCGGACAAAAAATTGACTTTCCCCGATATCTTTTAATTTTTTAACCGACTTCAAAAAAGGAGGTTCTCAATTCGACTGTATTTTTTTATTTGTTACCTCATAACTTTCGACAGGGTGAACCGATTTTGATGATTCTTTTTTTATTTGAAAGCTGGTGCTTCCCATGTGGTCCCATTTTGACAGTCCAGTTCTGACATGTCATTCATGAGAAAATCATATAAATCTTCAATTTGCATTAAGTATGTGCGCGACAAATTGACGAATAACTCAATATCACGCCGACTGATTTCGATGATCCTTTTTTTATTTGAAAACTGGGGCTTCCCTTGTGGACCCAATTCAATTTGGTCGTTCTCGAAGTCGGTTTTTTTTTGTTAAAATTTTGTATTATCTTGTACCTTGTCCTAACAATAACGAACACATAAAAAACAATTAATTTGGTGCAGCCGAACGGAAGTTATGCGCGTACATACATTTCGGCGATTCATTTATATATATATACTAGCTGTTGCCCGCGGCTTCGCCCGCGTGTATGTAGGTTATCACTGCAAATAGTAGCTTATGTGTTATTCTGATGTATAAGCTATATTACTGTAAAGTTTTATCCAAATTCGTTAAGTAGTTTTTGTGTGAAAGAGTAACAAACATCCATCCATCCATACTAACAAACTTTCGCGTTATTAATATAGGTAGGATTTTTATCGATATAAAATCATAATACAAAATGTATCGGTACCTGAATAGTTTTATTTTCTTTACCTCGCATAGAACTTTTATATATTTTTATAAATCAGTATAAATAAAATAAAGGGGTTAAGACAATTTTGTGAAAACTAAAAATTTAGTATAGCGCCATCTGTAATGATTTATTTATTTCGTGAACGAAAAATTTTGTATAGCGCCATCTGTATTTTTGATATGGAACTCATTCCTATCTGATGTCCCACGACACCACTCGATTTTTTTTACAAATAAGACACACACGTTTTACTATTAAAAACTTATTTAAGTATTTATATATGTACATAAATTATAAAGTGTTTATATGAGCTTATTTCGACATTTGACATGGCCAAGGCCTTCGACCGGGTCTAGCACCGCTCGCTTCTCTCCAAGCTCTCGGCATTCGGTCTGCCTCCTAGACTATGTCACTGGATTGACGCTTTTCTTCATCAGCGCCGCATTATTGGCCTTTGCGACGGCACGGCCTCTGATGTTCTGGATGTAAACGCTAGCGTACCTCAGGGTTCAGTCCTGTCGCCCACACTATTGGAAATATTCTGAGGAGCTCTTCCAACTGGTCCCCCTTGTCCCTTCCTCTGCAGAATAACATGTTCACTCTCGAACCAAACGGTTTGGTTCATCCTTCCTGTGCCGAGCAGCTAAAAACTGGAACTGACTTACAGCGCACGTGTTTCTCTCCTACTGTGATCCCGGGCCCTTTAAGTAGGGCGTGAAAAAGCATCTCACTAAGCCGTCATAGTGTGGGACTCAATTCTGCATTGTCTACTTTCCCAGTGAGTATGGTTGCCCCCACTGTTGGATTCTGCTTGAGTTTTTCATCAGGCTGACCATAGTCACTTTGGCAGCTTCAAAAAAAAAAGTACAATTTTAATAACTATGTTTTTTCTTTTGCCATATTTTGCCAAAATATGTAGATTTTGCGGATTTGATATAGGTACGTGAGTATGCTGCCCATGAGAAAAAAAATTACTGTATCTTTAAGCATCTGTCCTTGGGTTTTGTTAATATTGTTTTTGGAAATGCTGTTTTCATGCATTCAGCGGAAACTGCATTCTTTTAAATTAAAAGGTCAAATAAGTTGGAATTATTGGAATACGTGGAATTAAAACATTATCTTCTTTTGCCATTCCATGCGTCATGATTGTAGTTTTTACAATATTGTACCCCTGTTGTGTAATATTTAGCCATGTACTATTACATTGCTTTGGCGCTCAAGATACCTCATTTAATAGTACTGGAACATTAACTTGCACCCTCAACTTATGGGAAGGCACTCCTGATATTTCTAAAGACTTTAAGTATTCGACAACATCTCCCTCCACGCCTGACATGATCCGTTCGTTTAATTGATAACTATCTCATTAGTCAGCAGATCAGGATCGACATTATTTTTAAATCATCTGTGCTATCTTAAACCAGAACCCACGTCTCAGTGTAATCATGTCGTTACTGTCAGTTGGCATACTATCTTTTCCGTGATAACGCCGTAAATGTCATATCAGAATAGCTCTAATACATATTTTGTCTCTTGTCGCAAACTAACTCACAAACCTTACATATTTCTATACAAACTGCCATCCCCTGTTGCTATTTTACCCCCTCGAGGGTAAAAATTTTACAAACCTTAAATGACATTTTTATTCATATCTAACCAACAGCTAGCGTATAATGACGATACTTCTGTAGAGAATTTTGAAGTTAAGAAACGCTGTTAATTAATTATATTAATTTGGCTTATTTATTTCTATTAATATAATGAACATACTAATCAGATTGACGAATATATACTTAATATCTTAATATTTAGGTCTTCATTGAAAAAGTGAAATATTTTTTATGATTGTGACAGCCTTGTTTATTCGTTGTCAAGACGCCCGACGTAGGTAACGCGCAGGCGTGTGGCGAGTGAACCCCCAGAACAACCTTTCATCCCCCTTTTAAACCCCTTACAACCCCTTTTTCGCATTAAAAAGTAGCCTATGTCCTTTCTCAGGCTCTAGACTATCTGTGTAAATAAATTAATTTCATTCAAATCGGTGCAGCGGTTTGGCCGTGAAAGCAAGACAGACAGATTGACAGACAGAGTTAATTTCGCATTTATAATATAAGTATGGATAGCTGACCCACGCAATGTCATTTGCGTCTTCTGTTGTCCGTAGCGTAATAATTTTCCCCCATTCTTCATTGGTGCTCCGCTCCTATTGGTCATAGCGTGATGATATAGATAAACTTCCTCGATAAACGGGCTATCTAACACTTAAAGAACTTTTTGAAATTGGACCAGTAGTTCCTGAGATTAGCGCGCTCAAACAAACAAACTCTTCAGCTTTATATATTAGTATAGATGACCCACGCAACGTCGCCGTCGTTTGCGTCTCCTATTGCCCGTAGCGTAATAGTTGCCCCCCGTTTTTGAAACATTCTTCATTGGTACTCCGCTACTATTAGTCATAGCGTGATGATATAGATAAACTCAATAAACTTCCTCGATAAACGGGCTATCTAACACTTAAAGAACTTTTTGAAATTGGACCAGTAGTTCCTGAGATTAGCGCGTACAAACAAACAAACTCTTCAGCTTTATATATTAGTATAGATGACCCGCGCAACGTCGTTTGCGTCTCCTATTGCCCGTAGCTTAATAATTTTCTCCCGTTTTTGAAACATTCTTCATTGGTACTCCGCTCCTATTGGTCATAGCGTGATGATATAGATAAACTCGATAAAATTCCTCGATAAACGGGTTATCTAACACTGAAATAACTTTTTGATATTGGACCAGTAGTTCCTGAGATTAGCGCGTTCAAACAAACAAAAACTCTTCAGCTTTATATATTAGTATAGATGACCCACGCAACGTCGTTTGCGTCTCCTATTGCCCGTAGCGTAATAATTTCCCCCCGTTTTTGAAACATTCTTCATTGGTACTCCGCTCCTATTGGTTATAGCGTGATGATAAAGATACACTCGATAAACTTCCTCGATAAACGGGCTATCTAACACTGAAAGAACTTTTTCAAACAAAAGAACATCATAAAAGGTGAAATTGGACCAGTAGTTCCTGAGATTAGCGCGTTCAAACAAACAAAACCTCTTCAGCTTTATAAATTAGTATAGATGTATTTATTATACTCTTCTAAGATCTAATACTCATAATCAACAACACATTTATTTGGATAAAGACTAATATTAGGTATTATGTTGATAAAAACTCTTTGGCAAATAACTCAATAATAGGTACCAACTCTTAGCGTCTTATACTCGTGATAACTTCTAAACGAAATGTCCGAATGGGATGAAACAAAAAGTATTTTACTTCTACATAAATACCCTTGATAACATAATGCTTTATTTAGATAAGGATCAATATTACGATACACATATAAAGTAGTTTCTTTCTTCAGACGATTTAATAATTTTTTTGAACACAAAAGCGGTTATTGTGACTAAACCATGATAGTTAGATATATGCTCTCGCGGACTTTTTTGTAGATCTTACTGGGACCTACAAACCCGTAATACATGATTTTGTTCTATTGTCAATACTTTTTGCAGCGCACGCAAAAATAGGTTTTCGAGTTCACACCTTGGGTTACAAAATAGCAATTTTCTTACGGATCTCAAATTTTTTTGAAAATAAAATATAGCCTATAGCCTTCCTCGATAAATGGACTATCCAACACTGAAAGAATTTTTCAAATCGGACCAGTAGATCCTGAGATTAGCGCGTTCAAACAAACAAACAAACAAACAAACAAACAAACAAACTCTGCAGCTTTATAATATTAGTATAGAATAGATTCTAATTTGAAATAATTTATTTATCACCTCTTTACTGAATGTAGTCAATGGACCAGTTGTGTATTTATCTTACCTCGACCATCTGTTAGCGAATTTCATCTAGAACACTGCCGCTCATGGTGATTTAGCGAGGGTTGAAATCTGAACACTACTCACACGTGACTTCGCTTGAGTATTTAAATAATTTTCTTTTAGTGATGCATGGATCACTAAATCGCTTTGTGTTTTACTGCACTAAAGAAACTAAGAATTTACTAATTTTTTTTGAAAAGACAACTCCTGCACTAGGAATAAATCCTGTGTCGCGGGGGACTTTACAAACATACATGAAACGGACACAAAGAACACCCAGACTCAAAACAACAATTTGTGGATCACACAAAGTGTTGTCCTACGTGCGATTTGAACCCACGACACTTGGCGAAGGCGAAACGGTGTGGTGACCGTTAAACCACTAGGCCAAAGGTGCAGTCAGTTTTATATCAATGACTCGTATAATTGTGCCTGCTTTTATTTAAAAGTTTTGCACCGTATTAGTTTAGCCTTTATACTGAACCTCTATAGCCTTTTTTCAGTATTTAAAATATTTTAATAAAAGCATTGTTGCTTTTTGTTCCCTGTTTTTTTTTGCCTTCATATGAATAGATCCTATTCCAAAAAATGATATACCTATATTGAAAAATAGGTACAAAAAATGTTCCTCAGTTACGATCTAAAACAAATCGGATGATTTAATTGGTACATTCCCATTTACTTGTTAAAAAAGTCACATAAAACCTTTTTACCTCAAACGAAGAAATTCCCAAGAAATTTTACGCCTTGAAACCCTCAAAATAATATGACATACTTGGCACCGTCCCAGTTTTACCACACATTTGCAGTTCACGGGTTAAGTACACGTGACAAGCATTAAACTTTCACCTGCATCAAGTCCGACAGGGAGGAAGTGAATGAAGTCGCCCCTCCCGATGCACTCCCGGAACTGAACTAAAAGCCCTCCCTATTTGTCTTAGTTTTGGGACGAGATCGATAGAACTTGAGCTGTTGTTGATTTACTTAGTCTCATAAACTTATTATATCCTTACGGTTTATAGATATGTTTTATGCGAATTTTCAATGTCATAAAATCAAGAGTAATTTTATAAAAATAATTTAATATTCATAAAGTTTATGAACAATATCAAGACTATCGTAAAACATACAATTGATGCAAAATACACAATAATGTACATTTTGCTTTTTATTTTGCATATCACGTCCTTATTATTATATATTTTATTACATATTCAAATAATTATACACTTGTTAAAAACGGACGGGAAATATTTGCAAATGCCTACAAAAATTTCAGTCATGCATTTAATAGTCGTATCTTGCTTGGAATACAAGTAATATAATAACTAGCGGCGAGTCCTTAAGATTATTTTGAGAACTAATAGTTTATCACTAAATTTGTACTACCCAATATGTCAGACCTGTCGCCTCATATGACACTTTTAATTGTTTATATTAATGTAACGCTTAAGTTTAGACATGTCAAGCGGGTTACTTGTGTGTGTTATGAGTATAAGGTAGCTTGGAATATTGGTTTAATTGAGTGATGTGGCTATCTTTGTTATTACGGATGATGGACCATTCTCAAAGTCTATTTTGTAACATGCAGTGACATCGCTACGTCTATCTATCTGTTTATGATTAACTTAAAAAGTACTGAACGAATTTTAACCTGTTATCAACAATATAGGGAGAAATCAACCATTCCCCCCCCACCCCCCCGGAGCCTTGTGAAGCGTAGGTTTTACACCGAACTGAACGACTGAACTCGCTTATCCTTCACTAGTTCACTAGTTGTGCAAAGCCGGGCTGAGTAACTAGTTAAAGACAAGTACATAGAAAAAACTTGTATTATTAATCTATTTTTAACCGACTTCAAGGAAGGAGGAGGTTCTCAATTCGACCGTGTATTTTTTTATGACTGTTCGCGAATAACTTCGTCGTATATGAACCGATGTTGATGATTAGGTAGTAGAGCCACGCTGATTTCAGCACGAACGGGCCGGCTCGACCGGGGCGGTACTACCCTCGCACAGAAAATCAACGTAAAATGACAGCGTTCGTGCTGTCGTGTTTCGTTGGTGAGTGCGAGACCGGAGGCCCAATTAGTCTAGTCAAAAAGTTCCATACTTGTTGACTAGACTAAAAGATGCAGCAGCATCACTAGGCCGCCATAGTGTGGGTCGCCATACTGCATTGTCTGCATTCGCAATGAGTATGGTGACCACCACTCTTGGATTCTGCTTATGTTTTCCATCAGGCAGAGTAGAGTCATTTTGGCGAGACAAACATAAAAAAAAAAAAAAAAAAACTTTTTTTCATGGAAAGGAGATATCCAAACGGTGGTACCATGAAAAGGACACTAAGATCTGATGAAGGCATCCAAGAGAAATCGAGTCAAATCTTCGAAATTCCTAGGAGAGACTTATTTTATTTGAAAGCTGGTGCTTTCCGTGTGGTCCCATTTCAATTTGGTCGTTCTTCATAGGATCGGGTATACAATCGTATCGTGCATACATAAATTAACACTATCTAACTAACTATTCATTGAATTTTAAAGTATTTACTTGACAGACAGAAGATTATAAGATAATGTAACGTCACTCTACGAGTCTTAGGAGCGGAGAGGACACAATACCGTAAATACATATTCATAACATAACATTAATTAAAATCGGTTTTGTAGTTTAGGCGCTACGGACACATAAACTGCCAAAAATATTACCTTTCTTTTTGACTTCGCAGTAGTATAAACGCGGTGTAAACAAATACTTGTATTAAAATAATAATGTACAATATAAAATAATTGAATTCCGCTACGTCTTAACATATTTTTGTTTATTGTTTATTGTGCCATATTCCCCGGTGTTCGAACTGTGTGTACCGATGCAAAAGTGAGGCCTGTCTACAGCAAGCGTCCATTGATTTTTAATGTTGAATTTTGAAACCGTGCCTAAACTTTCGTGATTTTAATGGTTAAATTTAAACAATGGCTTTTGGAAGTTATAGTATAGTTATTGTGTGGTTCAAAATATAAATGCCAAAAATATTGGTTGTCTGTAAAGTCGGTTTACGGGCGATAGTTTAACGTGACAACGTCATAACAAAACTTTGATGTAATGATGAGAGACAGACGAATCTATCTCTCTTACAACGACGTACAATGAGCGTAACGGGGCAATGAGCGTAACCGGACAATGAGTCATCCTTTTTCGTGCACGCAGCCGGAGTTCATCAATTTATTAGATATTGTCACGTCAAAAATGCATCTCATCACAATGATAGCTAGTCTTCTACCTACCCTTTTTCTATTTATATTTGAGATTGGACCCCAAATTCAATAATTATCTTAAGTATATATAACAAAATTCGATGCCAATAATAATAGACTAAATTCCAAAATTTAGACAACTTTTTAGTGGGTAAAAATTTCAATTCCCGAGAGGCAGTACAAAATGCCTTTGAAGAGTTTGTTGCCTCCCGTCCAGCTGATTTTTACAAGAAGGGCATCAATAAACTGCCAATGCGTTGGCAAAGATGCGTCGATTGCATGGGTGATTACTTCGAATAACATAAATAAAAAAGTTTGAAAAAAAGTACTTTCACTTATTGCATACAAAACGCCAATTTCATAGGTAAAGACCTAATATAAATCCGAAAGTAACTCTGTCTGTCTGTCTTTTACGCTTTCGCGGCTAAACCATTGAACCGATTTGGATGAATTTTAATATAGAGATACATTGGATCTTGGAGAAAAACATAGGTTACTTTTTGTCGCGATAACCAACATCCACGTGGACGGAGTATCATTGATTAGTAGAGGGTCAGATAATACTTAACAGCTTTCATCTGCGAACTATGCCGCATTTGCTTTCTTGTCCGCTATGTCTCTCCATCTGAGGATAGAGGAGCTGTAAAGAGAATCGGACAATTCTGTAGCTGTGGCAGAATGCATGAAGAAGAAAAGAGCTTTATTCTCCAAAAAAACTCAAGAGATTGTAACGTTACAGATAATTAAATCGTTCAAAAAGAAAGGTAATTCAACACATTGGCTGGTAAGACAGCTTAACTACGTGAATACAGATGAGGTAATCGCGTGAGATTGAAATCGCACAGCACTTAGTGTTCTGTGTTTATATGCAACGATTTAGAGCAACGTGCTATCTATATATATTTACTCGCTAACCCCCGCTATATCATCTGCGTCTCTTTTTATTCATGCTCGGCTCGTATTGATCTAAGCGTGAGGGTGACCATCCTATCTTAGACATGTCAGAAAAACACACATTAAAATGTGAAAATTGGTTAGGTAGTTTCGGAGTTCATCATGAGCAACGTAGTGACACGAGAATCATATATGTCAGTAGCTGAGTAACGCCGCGGGGAAAGCTAGTCTAAAAAGCCTAATTTACTCCTTATATCATCAGCTATCGGCCAGTGAAAGTCCCGTCAAAATCGGTTTAGATGTTCCAGAGATTAGCCGGAACAAACAAACAGAAACAAACGCATTGACTAAAATTGTAAAAAAAATGATATTTTGGTACATGTGCCGTGTATACCACAATCTGTGGTGTATACATACATATTATGCATTTAGTAAAAAGCGGTTATTTTAATATTACAAACAGACACTCCAATTTTATTTGTTTGCCTGTATGTATACTCGTAGAAGATGTATAGAAGATAGAAGATGTATAGATATATGTGTAGATTTTTATGTTATCTTAACAGCTGGTCTACGTATGGCATAATGCAAACCTTGTGATAACTAATATCAGAGTTTTAAATAATTTAAAAAACTATGTATTACTAGCTTTTGCTACCATCTCCGCAGGAGTGTATATCGCTTATCGCGGTGAAATATAGCATATGTCCTATTTCACGAACCAAAGTATCTCCACCTCTATTTTACTGAACCGGTGCAGCGGTCAACCATAAAGACAGAGTTAGTTTCGAATTTATAATATTAGTATGGTAATATCTGATAAGATAATGATAAGACATACTTTTTCATCACTCTCTAATTAAGTTTTATCTAAATAAGAGTATAGCTTTTGGACTGTTGATTTACATTAATATGCTGCTTAGTTTTGGGAACTGTCACAGTTTAGTTATGACGTCTTAATGATAAAGGGTCGCGTTAAGTCATTTTCAGCATACATTACAACTAATTTATTTAAACATTTAGCGTAACAGGTAAATGCAAAGCGTTTTAATGATCGCAGCAACGTAACATTTTCAAAGTCATCTCAGACAGGATGCCATGGAGACCGGTGTGTAATTTTAATGCAACGGATGTCTAGCAGATTTATTATTCCAAGACTGATGTGAATTAATTTACTTACTAAATTTCATGCTTTTATTTATAAACAGAGTTGTAACCAAGGCTAGTGATCAATCTTTTCTTTTTTAATATAACTCTGTGGAGGGTGATAAGTCCCTCCAAAACAAAGGGAGGATCCTCCGACCAGGCGAGGTGATCATGCCTGGCGGGCTAACTGCCCAACGGTTGATGTTGGGATGTTGTATATATATGTTAAGGTGCGCGAGAACTTTCACTGCGCGATTCAGGATTGATAGTTTCTTAGTTTCCTTCGTTACTCCGTAGTTCAGTGTAACTTCGGGAGATGGCGCTGTAGTATATTTATGTTGCGCTGTATGTGGAAGTCGCCACAACTCCCATTAGGAGTAAATAGGAACGGATATATAAAAATGTATTTTTTAAGTAAGATTAGTAATACAGATCATTTTGTTGGATCAACATGACCTTACTTCAATTTCGGATAGGGTTTAAATCTTTAATCCAGAACCTGAACCAATTATTATATTGTTACTAGCAGACCCGCGCAATTTCATCTGCGTCAGGAATGAAAAATGATGAAGCGTAATTAATATCATAATTTTGCCGTAGGAGAGCCACGCTTCAGCATGAATTGGCCGGCTCGACCGGAGTGATACCACGGCCTTACGGAAAACAGGTATGAAACAGCGCTTGCGATGTGTTTCACCGAGTGAGTGAGGATTCCGGAGGTCTATACCCAAACCCCTCCCCCCATCCCCCTCCCCATCCTCCAGAGACCGGCAACGCACTTGTAACCCATCTAGCGTTGCAGGTCTCCATGGGTGGCGGTAATCGCTTACCATCAGGCGATACGTCTGCTCGTTTGCCATAAAAAAACATACTTTTACCCAATCCAGTCAACAAATAACCTTATACCGCCATCTGTTGGAATCGTATGGAACTAACAGATAATAAACAAATAATTCGGAATAAAATAATATTGCCAATATAAATTGAAATATAAACTATCCTATCTTCCAAGTTGGATCAAACTGCACATGGTGAGCAAATTTAATCAAAGTCAGTTCAGTAGTTTAGTAGTCCATAGCGGACAAACAACGTGACACGTAATTTATATAGATATCAACATGACTTTATTTAAATTTTGGCTAGACTTTAATCCAGAACACTAACAAGCTATTATAATTATTGAACTATCAAACAAATGTAGGTAAACAAAAAAGGTCGCATTTCTAAATTTTTTCAAAACAGATAAATAGTTTTATGCAGGTTGAAACTTGAATGTGAATAGCAATCGATAAAGCTTTATTCCCTATGAAACTACCTCGTTTAGGGGTGATTTAATTATAAACTGTCGAGTGGCGGGCAGTGAGTGACTTCATTCATCTCGGCATGAATCTGTGCAGGGAACGGCCCAACCAAACTTCAATTACTAGTTCAGTTCATTGTTCACGTCCAATATTTTAACTGTTTATTATAGAATAGGTATAGTTTGTACAATACAGTACTGAGCCACAATGTTAGATAATATTTTTAGGTCTTTTGAAGTAACTGAGTAAATACTTTTCTATTTTAACCTCCGACGCAAAAAGAGGGGTGTTATAAGTTTAGTGTCGATGTCTGTCTGTGTGTGTGTCTGTCTGTGGCATCATAGCTCTCAAACGGATGGACCTATTTCGATGCGGTTTTTTTTTAATTTGATAGCCAGTTTCCTTGCGGTGACTTTTTTCCAAAATGATGTCAGGCCTTTTCGGCGTATGATTACTCGATTAAGTGCTTGCGTAGGGGGTTTTTTAAATTTTTAATATTAACTTGTATGAAAATGAAAAGTTTACATAAGTATATCATGTTACGACGTATCTTTGGAAACTTTAATGCATTAATTTCATCGGATTGAATAATTAAATCGTGATTTTTTTATTCAATCCGAATTATCGCGGATTGTATACCTATTTGTATATTCATAGTTTTTTGAACTTATTTTTTATAACTTTAACGTTTTTATAACCTTAAAGTTATAAAAACTTTAAAGTTTGCTTAGCTCGATATTTTCTAAAAATAAAATCTTAGCTAGATAGATTTATCGTCCCCGAAACCCCCTGCAAACTAAATTTCATGAAAATCGTTGGAGCCGTTTCCCAGATTCATATTATAATAATATATATAAATATATACAAGAATCGCTCCCTTAAAGTTATTAGATGCCTAATTTATATAGTTGTATTATTGTATATTATACATTTAGATATAAAATCTATACTTCTATACTATATATATTTTATATTATTATAAAGCTGAAGAGTTTGTTTGTGTGTTTGTTTGAACGCGCTAATCTCAGGAACTACTTGTGCTATTTGAAAAATTCGTGTGTCGAAAGTGTTAGATAGCCCATTTATAGGACTACTAGCTGTACCCGCGACTTCGTTCGCGCGTGCTTAGATTCAAATTGAAATCTTTTTTCTCAAACTCATCTTCCAATCATTTTCTGAATTTATAGAGAAACAAAACAAAGTTATTTCAAGAAAATCTGTGTGTTCGTGTGAGTTTGTAATATAAGAAAATTAATTACAGAATTTCTTCATAAACGATATTACTTGTTTTTTAATTTGTGTCAGTGATTATAGTATAGACCGGCTTTGCGCACTGCTTACACATGACAAAGCTACATAAAGCTGGCCATGAGAGAAATAGGACTTTCGCCGATCTACACCAACACGACTCATAGTCTGTCCCTGGGCTAAACTCGCACTTAATGGGAACTGCACACGTTTAAATCTATACGGATAGTTTTTTGGGATGAGCAGTATTCGAGGAATGCAAACACGCTGTCCTGCACCACATCCAGTCAACATTAGTGCCTCTATCACGTTCCGTTGGAGCGATATAACTTTTAAATGTATTATGTGCTGTTACACAATTTTGGTGGACTCAATTTTCTCATTAAAATTATAGACACTCCAACTTTTAATTTGATAATATTATGTGAGGGAAGACCAGTTGCGGGACAAAGAATTTAAAAAAACTCAACTGGATACGTCATAGCTTCATCTTGGTCGACAACACTGTTAATATCAGCGTACTCAACTTGTGACCCTTCAACTTGCTTCAAAATAATATTATTTATTTCTATCACTTCTTGGTTTCGAGGCGATAAAATTGCTCGCTCACAAAACCAAGAGTCTTCCTGAGTTGTGATTTTAGTAAGATTTCCATAAACTGTTAATATGAGTCATTCAATTGAAATGACAACCTCGCATAAATCGTCTCGCAGTGAGATCAGCCCTTCTTCTTTCTAATATCTACTGTCACCCATTTAAAAAGCAAATCGGAAAATTATTTGGCGTTTTGGTTTCCTCCTCTGCGCACTCTCATATTAACAGTGAGTTTTAGTTTTGAAATATGAGGCCAAAGGGTTGAACTCTTGAGACACGTATTTATTTTGTCAGTTCGGGTCCCCCGTGGTATTACGGGTGGAGTCAGCCTAAAATCACCACCAAACAAAACTGTAATTCCACCGATGGCCCGGTCACTTTGGCGAATGTCCCTCAACATCCTGTCTACATCCTCAACTGCCTTGCGATGTGCCATTATACACTCATCCCATGCAATTAAATAACAGTCACGTAGAACTCTCGCTTTGTCACTATCACAAACATGTTGTTCTGTTAATTCTAATTGCAATGCAATTTTAAAATATCGTGTGTGTAGTTTTATCACCAGGCAACAGTGTCAGAGGATGCAACAGCAAGTGCTATTTTACCATATGGTCGTAATTGTGCGAGAATAACTTTTGTGAGATTTTTTTCCCAGTGCCTCTAGAAAAAGCATTTCACCCAAAGAATTATTGGCACTGTTACAAACACGATGGAAAATACTCCTTGTTTGTCCTTTAGAGTCGGAATACCATCGCGAAGATTAAGAATTTCCACCAATAGGCAAAACCATGTCTTGGATTTCATTTAAACAGCGATTAGAAATATTTTCCCGTTGTTGATGGTTCAATTCGCTCATAAAAATATTTCGATGCATATCGCGAATGTGATCTTCGGTTAAGTTGTTTTGGTATTTTTGTCACAATTGGACAGCATCTGAAAGTCACTGACGTATGCCTCATTGAGAGCGTCATCCCAATGTTGGTTGTCATCGAGCAAATGTCGTGCTCGGCAAGCAGCTTAAACGATGAGTGTTGCGGGTCATCGACTTCATCAAAGTTTCGAGTAAAGTAGGCCATTGGATACCGATAACACTCGGCATTGCTTGGGTGCACTGTTGTACTCTTCCGATGACGTGTTTTTTAAAAACTTCAAAACTTCAGGAACACCCTCTACTGGAGTGCCTCTTTTTCTACGGTTAAACCTTCCTTGTTGTATGTAAAGTACGCTGGCGCTTCATCACACAGCAAAGTGTTGGTAAAATCATAAGTCTAACATAGCACAGAAGACATAGAATGCCAATAAAGTGATCTGTCGAGGATTTCCTAATCGCTCAATCGCATATTCAAATATATTCGCTGGCCTCCTTCCAGGTTACAGCGAAATGCGTCACAGGTGGGTGTCTTTCGTTGAAAGGGAAACTGAGTATACGCCACACAGCTTTGGATGAACTTATGTAGCGGCCAGACTGAAATCTTGTTACTTAGTCACATTCATTTCGTAAAGCAATAGTGGCTTGATCGCTTCCTTTATTTACGTACTTACAAATATATTTGATAGACTCCACACTGAAGCACATTTCGACATTTATTTACGTGGGCGTTAAATGGTTTGGATAAAACAGGAGAGTATGATAATACACATCTATTATTATCAATCATCGTCGGATTTTGGCCACGTAATTTAATTTCTGCAGCTAATACTCCTTGTTGCTGAGAACGTCGGCGGTACTTTGGGTAGACATTCTCGCCTGTTATAATTTGTGAAATCATGGCTTTTGGGTACCGTTTCATACACTGACTGTTCTGCATGCACGGAGAGTTGGTATTTAATCACAGCATGGGCCATGAACTATTTACTTCTTGTTTTATTACACTTTGACAGGTATTCAATAGATGGCGCTGGCTTTAAACTCTAGACCCGATATTTAAGTTATTCTATGGCAAGAAGACGTTGATAAACACAACGCATGCGCCTGTCCAGTAGTATTTGCGTGAAAGCCGAACAACAGACAGACAGACAAAAATTTCTATCTGATATTCTGATCTTCAAAATAAATTATAGTCTATATGTTGCCGAGGATTGATAGCTACATAATAAAAAAGTTTCATTACAATCCGTTCAGTAGTTTTTGCGTGCAAGCCGGACAATAGACAGACAGACATAAGTTTCAAAATTATTTTTTTTGACTTGTGTGGCTTGTATGAATACCCCTAGTTGTATTTTTTAAAATTATTATTCAATGTACAGAATTGAACTCTTCTACAGTTTTATTATATGTATTTATGTATTATTGTAAAGTTTTATTAAAATCCATTCAGTAGTTTTTACGTGAAAGAGTAACAAACATCCATCCATCCATTCTTACAAACTTTCGCGTTTATAATATAGTAGGATATTTAAGTTTCCATGAAAAAGTGAAATCTTTTTAATGAGTGTGACAGCTTTGTATATTCGTTGCCAAGACGCCCGGCGTATTTAACGCGCATGCGTATGTCGAGTGAACCGCCAGACTTCTATACAACCGTTCATCCCCCCTTTAAACCCCCTTACAACCCTTTTTCGCATTAAAAAGTAGCCAATGTGTTATTCTGATGTATAGGCTATATTACTGTAAAGTTTCATCCAAATACGTTCAGTAGTTTTTGCGTGAAAGAGTAACAAACATCCATCCATCTTCACATCCATACTTACAAACTTTCACGTTTATAATATTAGTAGGATATAGGATATATATCATCACGCTAAGACAAATAGGAGCGGAGTACCAATGAAGAATGCGACAAAAGCGGGAGGAAATTATTACGCTACGGGCAAAAGGAGACGTAAACGAGGTTTCGTGGGTCAGCTAGTCGTTAATAAAATTTGAAACTAAATAAAACATGCTTTATTGACAAGTAGATATGATAAGATGAACTCAAAGGAGTCAGTTACAAACAAAAATCAAACATACAGGTGAGCTAATAAAAGTGAGTTAATATCAATTTGGGTTAACATCAGGTTTAACTGAACTGATTAATTATTTAACTTGATGAGCAATAAAAACTTTTTTTTATTGAATAGGGGGCAAACGAGCTGACGTATCGCCTGATGGTAAGCGATTACCGCCGACCATGGCTACCCGCAACACCAGAGGAGTCACAAGTTGAAGGTCTTTTAAGAATACGCTCTTTTCTTGAAGCTTTGAAGGTTGTATTGGTCCGGGAATACCGCAGGCGACAGTTCATTCCAGAGTTTTGTTTTGGAATTGAATTTGGAATTAGTTCTCGCTTAATTCCATTTAAATTAGAGGAGAAGATATTAAGAAATTAAGTATACAGTATAATACATTGAAGTCAATAGTACTTTTTTCAAAGTTATAATCAAGTTGTATGTTCATTGATTAGTACAAGCTAATTAATAAATATGTATTAGCGGACTTCCTCTTTTAATGCGCTATATTCGCACCTCAAGGATTATAAGTTCAGATATATATACTGAACCGGACAGCGGGATCTATCAGTCTCTGATTGCGATCTGATTACAACTTGCAATCATGAAGATATTTCTGTGCTTAGTTTATTTGTTTTGCGTTGGAAGTAGTCAGGCGGCTGGAACTGAAGGTAAGAGGACAATTCTTTAACTCAATTTAAAGCAACATTGCTTTTTGTATGTACTGTTGTATGTAACTGTTGTGAGATCTCAATCGGACCAAATGTTTGGATGATCAGCAAATATTTGTTTCGAGTGTTTTTTTTTTAAATCTATATAATCTATACAAATAAATAAAATTGAAGTTTCTATTTGTTATTTCAAATTACCAGCTTTTCACAAAATGCATATGAAAGCATGTACAGTACTCATATGAAAGGAATTATTTTTTAAACATTTTGTTGTCTGTTTGTTCCGCCTAATCTCTGTAACGGCTGGACCGATTTTGACGGGATCTTCATTGGCAAATAGCTGATCATATAAGGGGTAACTTAGAATACTTTTTTAGACCAGCTTTGCGCCGCGGTGTTGCCTGCGATTGTTGTTGTACCGCGGGGCTCAGCTAGTGTATAATATATTTTTATATACAACAAAAAAAAAACTAAATATTCTATCAGCCAATCTAGCTTTCATTGTACAAGCTCTTCTTAGAAACTATCTTGTATCAAATTTCCGAAATCTGTATATTTTCATGATTACACCAAGTGAATGAGTAAATAATCACAAATTTTAACAAAAAAAAAACCGACTTCAATCTGGACCAAATTTAAATGGGATCATATGGGAATATTGAGTTATTCGTTAATTTGTCGCCTACATACATAATGCAAATTGAAGACTTATATGGTTTTCTCATGTCAGAACTGGACCAATTTAAATGGGACCATTCAGGAAGCACCAGCTTTCAAATAAAAAAAGAATCATCAAAATCGGTTCACCCAGTCCAAAGTTATGAGGTAACAAACATTAAAAAAAAAATACAGTCGAATTGAGAACCTCCTCCTTTTTTGAAGTCGTTTGATAAAAGGTAGTAGAGCCACGCTGAGCCAGCACGGTTGCGCCGGCTCGACCGGGGCGGTACTGCCCTCGCACAGAAAATCTACGTAAAATGACAGCGTTCGTGCTGTCGTGTTTCGTTGGTGAGTGCGAGACCGCAGTCGTAGTCAACAAATTCCATACTTGTTGACTAAACTAAAAGATGCAGAAGCATCACTAGGTCGCAATGAGTATGGTGACCACCACTCTTGGATTGTTTATGCTTTCCATCAGGCAGAGTAGAGTCATTTTGGCTGGCCAAACATTTAAAAAAAGAGTAAATCGGATCGTTTCACTTTATTTCAAATGATTAACCTTATTCCTGTTAACTTTCAGACAACCATGTGAGACCATGTCAGAAAGGGGATCTGGATTGCATTAGGAGTTTCTTTACTATGAATTTTAAGTGCAAAACTGGAGCTGCTGATTCACACATAATCAAAGTGAAACAACAACGATTTGAACTCCCAATAGCTGGTATGACCGCCACTATCCACAACGCTCAAGTCAAAGGTTTGGATAAAGGCCGCATTGAGGAATTCTAGTAAGTTTTGTGGTTGAAAAATTTGAGGATCATTTCTAAGGAATTTTTTTTTATTGCTTTTTATCATTTGCAAATCCTTCGAATGGATGTCGCAGTGTATATAATAGGTCTTTACCTATGAAATTGCCGTTTTGTATGCAATAAGTGAAGCTCTTGCAGCTTGGAGACTGTCTGTTGCGCAGTATGGGGTCGCGCGTTGTCTTGAAGCAGCTGCAAGAGCTGGGGTTGGAAGCTCTCCCTCATCCGCCATACTCACCAGACCTTGCACCTACCGACTATTACTTTTTCCAAAATTTAGACAACTTTTTAGTGGGTAAAAAATTCAATTCCCGAGAGGCAGTACAAAATGCCTTTGAAGAGTTTGTTGCCTCCCGTCCAGCTGATTTTTACAAGATGGGCATCAATAAACTGCCAATGCGTTGGCAAAGATGCATCGATTGCATGGGTGATTACTTCGAATAACAGAAATAAAAAAGTTTGAACAAATAAGTACTTTCACTTATTGCATACAAAACGGCAATTTCATAGGTAAAGACCTATTATATGACATTTCTGAAATGTATGTTCTAGACGTAGGCATGTGCAGATCATCATCAGTATATATGCATGAGTTAGAGAAAATTGAACTCTAATATTTATTTTTGTTTCTCAACAAAAAACAGTACTAAATATATTTTTTGGGCAAGTGATTTTGTTTAGGACAAAAATGCTTGGTTTGACAATCGTGCAAATGGAAGATGATAGATTGTTACGTAAACGATCAAAAGAAATTACCAAAAAAAAAATAACAGGCAGTTTAATAAACAAAATAATACGAAGTAAGAGATCAAATATATACGCACCTGATTAGAAGAAATAACATTTTTAGTTCATGCATGTATCGTAGATCCTAAAAAATATGCATTGCTAGCTGAAAATATAGTAACTATTTAAAGCTTGTAGATGGATTTATTTCTAAATAAGTATAACTTTTTAATTTTGCAGCATTAACAACAAAACAGACATATTAGTAATGCAAGTCGCTTTTGACCAAATCGCGATAGATTCAGAGAGAACCGAAATGGTACATTACCGCATGGGCAGAGCACCTACTGAACTAGAAGACTACACCACCACTATACTCAGTAAGTATAAACATAATCTGGTGAAGAATATGAAAAAAAAAAAACCACCTAAATGAAAAATTAATTTCTTTTTTTATTTCTCAGAGGATTTGAAACTGACGATGACAATTTTAAATGAGAGTGATCTAAATTCATCGTCTTGTTATGTGAATGCTTTGATACCTGATGCAAGTGATGTTAACTTGATTAAGGGTCCTGGACTAGCGAGTTTAGATGTGACAGGTAATATTTATTTATCACTAGTTTTTGCCTGCGTCTCTGTCCGCGTATGTCTCGATAATCGCGGTAAAAAGAAGCCTGTATCTTTATACCTTTTATGTTTTAGAGACTGATTCCCGTTTCTACTCGGCTCGACCGGAGCGGTACTACCCTCGCACAGAAGATCAACGTAAAATGACAGCATTCGTGCTGTCGTGTTTCGTTGATGAGTGCGAGACCGGAGGCCCAATGATGTAGAAGCATCACTAGGTGTTTGGGTCACCATGCTGCATTGTTATATTGTCTGTATTTGCAATGAGTATGGTGTGTACAGTGTAGTGTGTGTTGTGTGTGTCATTGGCAGAGACATACATAAAAAAAGTGTAACAGACAGTATGATAGGCAGACAGACAGAGTTTCGAACTTGTAATATTAGTATGATTTATCAACAGTTTTTTACAGCCTGGAGCTGGACATAAACCTCTCTTTAGAAATAAAGTTTCTTTTTTCTATACTGTGCTGGACAATGGACATACGTGTTAGTATTTGTGTCAAGTTTTCCATGTCTTTGCAGTGATGTTGGCCAGCGTAGTTAGCTCCCTTAGTCGGCTTTTACAACACCCGTGGGATGAATTGGGATGGTGATACTCATGATGCTGATTTTAAAAAAATACAAATGTATATAATTATGTTTTACAGAACTCTTCAACATGGGCAGAGACGCAATGTTGACGGAGGGCAAAGCTCTAATGGAAGCATTCTTGCGTTCCCAGATCTGCGACTTGAAGTGTGATATTTAAGAAGTATTTTTCCTTCTTTAATGAATGTGAAGAACTCATTAGCTAGTTCTAACTTTAACCTATCGTCAAATATGTTAAAAAAAATAAAGAATTCTCTTCATAGACATGTATTATATACTGTATTCTTATCCTTATTTTGTAAAATACATTTTGTAAATGAGATAAATTATGTAGACAAAGTAATAATTTTAATACCAGATGTTATAATATAATATTACCGATATATTTTATACACAGTGTAAGATGCTACACCATATAATTTCGAATAAATATTTACTGTTATTATTATTTCAACTATAATATCTTATTTATAACTACCTTTACGAGTTGGAGGAGTAAAGTAGGAGATATATTAAATACACTAACATTTTCTTAATTTGAACCCACTTATGTAACTTGAGAATCTGAATTTCGGAAACGGCTCCAATGATTTTCATGAAACTTAGTATGCAGTGGTTTCGGGGGCAATAAATCGATCTAGCTAGGTTTCTTAATTGGAAAATTTATCAAAAAATAAATACCATCCAGGTACTAATTATTAACATGAGATATAACAGGAATATAAACATCTTGGAAATATCCTGGATGATAATACATTTACGTAAAAAAAAATCTCAAGTGGCAACCACGTACCAGGAGAGAAAGCTTGGATAGGCACTCTACAATTGGTGAAGATCGTAGGAAGCCGTTTAATGCGGGCAGGTAAGAACTGATTATATCGTCGAACCCTATAGAAAGTTTTTGTCCACAAGTGCACGACCTTCTTTTATTTCTTTTGAAAAGACAACTCCCGCGTTAGGAATACATCCTGTGTCGTGACGGCTTTACAAACATACATGGAACGGACACGAAGAACATCAAGACTTAGAACAACAATTTGTGGATCACACAAAGTGTGGTCCCATGTGGGATTTGAACCCACAACACTTGACGCAGTAGAAATCAATCTTCGGCTGCATTTGCAATGAGTATGGTGACCTCAACTCTTGGATTCTACTTAAGTTTTCCATCGGGCAGAGTGGAGTCATTTTAGCAGAACGAAAATATAAAAAAATGTCTGTATGAAGCAGTGTCTTTATTGCTACTTGTATTGGTGATAAATGTAGCTACACCGCTATGTGAAAGCGCTCATTAGAAATTGATCACTTATTATTATTATTATTTTTTATGTATTGCCCGCCGTAATGACTCTACTCTGCCTGATGGAAAGCATAAGCAGAATCCAAGAGTGGTGGTCACCATACTCACTGCGAATGCAGACAATGCAGCATGGCGACCTTACTGGTTATTAGAAGATGATTTATTATTTAATAAAGTGATGGTTCTAGTAATCCTGGTAATATCACAGGCAGCATTTTAAAGTCGTAAGTTAGATCAGTTTATATCCAAATACTTGTCATCCTGGTTACTTACTATTATCATACATAACTCACTGTTCATTACAGAAAATATAATATAGCCTATATTTCTCTGAGGTGTACGACTTAATTATTCCCGACGACTTTAACAAATATCGTTATATTTTAGCCAATATACTCAAAAATTTAACAAATTCAATACGAAAACCTTCGAAAAACAACATAAATTTCCGTGCAGCTTTTGAGTTTATCACGAACAGACAGGCAGACGCTGCGGATGCGGAGGGTTTCGTTTTATAATATGTAGTGATATCAAACCTTATAGGAAATAACGGTAGGAATCACACCAATTTGATGACAAATAATCAAAACCAATGTGCTGTACTTTAAGATTATTTACGGATCACTTACCACCAGTACTTGTAAGGATGGGATATTAAGGATACTAAGGACAGCAACACACTTATGTCTCACAGACGGCTGTAGTCACTTTCCATAAATGGGTAGATTGATTGTCCCCTAAATGATATTCAAATTAAGAGCTTATCACTAAATGCGGTATGCGGCTGTAAATATACGGTACTTACAAAGAAAAAGGACTTATTTTTATTGTCTGCCTGTCTGTTTGTTCTGAATAATCTGGAACTGCTATAAAAATATTTATGAAACTTTTACTGGCAGATAGTTCATGTTATAATTTTTGTTTTCAACTAGCAGAGCTCCGCGGTGTTACTCGCGACTGTTGTTATAATGGTAATATATCACGGGTAACAGCGCGGCTCACAGTACTCATGCGCAGGGCACAGCTAGTAATCACTAAGGTCCAACGTCAGATTTTAGGCTTCACGTAACGTAACGTAACGGACGTGCATCATACAAAAAGAAAAGGAGGGGGGGGGGGGAGATTAATTTTTTAAACAATTCCAACAAATGCATGGCAAGGGTCTTCATTGAACAGAAAGAGATTCAGAAGTTATTTTTTTTAATTTAGACTGAGTGAGAGCGAATATGACCAAATGCATGAAATGCAAGTTGTACGTTATCAACAATCGGCGAAGAGGTGCACGCTAATAAAGTTATAGATTAAAAATAATGTTGTAACTGAAAAACTGAAACTCGGTGCCCATTCCAATGCTTAACTTTCTAAGTAACTTACACAAACAGGAAGAAGTTAGAGTCTCAATATTTCAAAGAATGAATTTGTGTGTTGAATTTCGGTTGGATCTCAAAGATATTATTTTTTAATTGTTGTAAGATTCAGTCTCTTTGCTTCATTCATAGGTATTTCATTTCATTGAGTGAAATACTTTTAAAATGTTGATTTTACCACTTACATGGATAGTAGTAGTAAACTTGTTCTTCTACATAGCCTTTGTTATTTCCAATATTATTTTATATTATCATCTGGTTCATCTGGATCTGGTTTATCTAGTTTTACCTGAATATTAGATATTCCACGGAGCGACTGGCATCAGACCTCTGGAACCCTGAGGGCGAACTAAATTCGAAGGTTGAACTAGTTGTCAGTATATTCGAGGGCATTTACTTCCCAATAACGATTGCCATAGATTTTCATGACGACCGGGACCGAATGCTTAACGTGCTCTTTAAGACCAGGGCGTGAAAATCCTGTCAACTTCCATACTCGAGGCTGTTGGAATTTCTTGTAAGGAAAATCCAATAACACTTTTGACCCGACTCGGGAATCGAACCCGAGACCTCATGATCTCTTGATCGGCAGATCAACGAGGCAGTGATAGTCAGCGTTTGTCCTAATTTATAGAATATTAAGGTAGTAGAGCAACGCTGATATCAGCACGAACGGTCTGACTCGATCATACGGTACAACGACGGTCGACGGCGGTACTTCCCTCGCACAGAATTTCAACCTAAAAATACAACATTCGTGATGTCGTGTTTCGTTGTTGAGTGCAAAACCAGAGACCCAATGATGCAGAAGAACCAGTCGCTTGGCATGGTGTGGGTCACTATTTTCTTTAAAATATTTTTTAAATATTTTGGACATCTAACACACAACGCCATCTAGTCCCAAGCTAAGCAGAGCTTGTGTTATGGGTACTAGACAACTGGTAGAAATACATATATACTTCTTTTTTTTTGTAAATACATACATATTATACATAGAACACACCCAAACTCCGAAACAAATATTTGTAGATCATACAAACATTCGGTCCGACCCGGGAATCGTACCCAAGACCTCATGATCAGCAGTCGCACACGCCAACCGCGAGACTAACGAGGCAGTTTAAAGTTCAACTATGATGCATTGTTGCATTGTCTGCATTCGCAATTAGTATGGTGACCACCATTCTTGGATTCTACTCATACTTTCCATCAGGCAGAGTCACTTGCGCAGGTCCATTCATTTACAAAAATCTTGTAACTAAAAAAATAACTTCAATATGGCTATAAATTTTCAATATAGATACAAACGATTAACAAGCTAATGAATATGTATTAGAGAACTTCCTTTCTGAGCGATTTAGTTTGCATTTCAATGAGTATATGTTCAGAGATAAATACTGAAACGGACAGCGGGATCGATCAGTCTCTGATTGTGATCTGATTGTAACGTGCAAACATGAAGATATTTCTGTGCTTAGTTTATTTGTTCTGTGTTGGAAATAGTCAGGCGGTTGGAATTGAAGGTAAGAGGACAAATCATTCAAGATTACACAAGTAATGTGTAATTATTTTTCTTCTTTAATTGCTATATTATGTATGTTTATGTTTAATCTTATATATAAAATTCTCGTGTCACAATGTTAGTTATCATACTCCTCTGAAACGGCTGGACCGATTTTTATAAAATTTGTTGTGCATATCGGGTAGGTCTGAGAATCGACCAACATCTATTTTTTATACCCCAATTTTTTTTATGGCAAAACAACGTTTGCCGGATTAGTTAGTTACATATACTATAATTATCAGTATATCGTAGTTCACTTCTCGACATAGGCCTATCTAATTGAACGCCACTTGGTTCAAGCCTCGGCTTCTCGCATATGACAGGTGTCATATATATTAACACCGATATATGTCATGTATCGTAAATCGAATAACCTCAATCTCCATCATTTACAGACAACCATGTGAGACCATGCCCGAAAGGTGACGTGGATTGCATTCAACGTTTCTTTGCTTCGAAATTCAAATGCTCACCTGGAGCTGCTGATTCACACATAATCAAAGTGAAACAGCAACGTTTCGAAGTTCCAGTGACTGGTATGACCGTCACTATTCACAACGCTCAAGTCAAAGGTTTGGATAAAGGACAAATCCAGGAGTTCTAGTAAGTTTCATTACAAGTTTTGTATTACATTACTACTATTAATCACTGTCAATAGAATACTGTATTACCACTCTATATTTCCTAATCATGAATAATCATTTGTCGAAAAAACCGATAATATTCACCATCATCAAATGAGCCACTAAAGCCTACAAAGTATGTTTTACATGTGTTACAATGTGTGTACAAAGTATGTGTTACATGTATTCACAATTTTACTGTAGTGTTTCGTTTAACAAAAACTTTTTAGGAACCGAAAACTGCAAATGTGTAATTTATTACAATTTCAAATCTTATCTTATCTATCTTTGTAGCATAAACAACAAAACAGATATATTGGTTATGGAAGTGACGTTTGATCAAATCGTAATAGATTCTGAAAGAACCGAGTGGGTTCAGTACCACATAGGAAGAGCACCCACTGAAGTAGAAGACTACACCAGCTCTATATTCAGTAAGTATACACTACCTATTGGTGAAGAAAATATAGTTCAAATCATCAGCCTGTCGCTGTCCACGAAACGAAGGTCCCAAAGAGCGTCAACTATTTCGGTCTTGGGATGTCCGAAACCATCCGCTGCCACCCATTTCTCTCAACTCCGCGGACCATCACATTACATTTTCTTAATCAACTCTCCACATACAATACTAAGAGACCATCTCTACAGGCGAGAAAATCGTGGCGATATCACAGTCGTGTCATATATTTCTATATACACTCGGTGATTCGCTGAAGGAATAATCAGCCGTTCGTGGAGATTACTCGACGATAGAAACGTGTATCTGTCGCGATTATGTCGCCCATGGAGACAGTCCCTAATGTATAATTAAATACTGGTACAAAAAAAATTACTCGCAATAAATTAATTTAAAACATAAATTAAATAACTATAAATTCTCAAAATTAAAAAATCCCCCTGATATTACTTATACAAAACATAATACTTTAAAAAGTAAAAAACACGTTATGCGCTTTCATTTGAGACCCCACTCGATGATATTTTTGCAGACATTCGGTTACTCTTCCCCACTTACACCCCATAACTTTTAAACGGCTCAACCGATTTTCATGAAACATGTCTAAGAACACTCGCACGTAACTCACCTTTCATACAAAAAAAAGCTAAATTGAAATCGCTTCACCCGTTCGGGAGCTACGGTGCCACAGACAGACAGACACGTGAAACTTATAACACCCCTCTTTTTGGTTGGGGGTTAAAAATAAGTTCTACTGAACAAACTAAAACGGAATTTATTATATTTCAGAGGATTTGAAACTGACAATGACCATTTCAAATGAGAGTGATCCTAATACGTCATCTTGTTACGTGTATGCTTTGATACCTGATGCAAGTGATGTCAACTTGATTAAGGGACCTGGATTGGCGGGTTTAGATGTAACAGGTAATAAATGAAGTTCAATTTATGCTGGTTTGAGAAAAATTCAAAACAAATTTTAAATGAACATGTTTTTTTTTCAGAACTCTTTAATATGGCCAGAGATGCAATGTTGACGGAGGGTAAAGCTCTAATGGAAGCTTTCTTGCGATCCCAGATCTGCGACTTGAAGTGTGAAATATAAAATTTCCTGTTTTCTATAAAAGAACATACTGATCAGCTTTTACTTCTGGACCCTATATACACCAAATAATTTTCAAAGTATCAAAAAAAGAAAAAAAAAACTATTTTATTTACAATGTAATGTTTTTCTTGTTTACCACTTTTTGAATCTTTCATAACATACTTTTAAGTTATATTTACTAAAACCAATTGTTACAAAAATAAATTGTTAATACAAGAACGTTTATTATTTATACAAATCCCCACAATTTACTTAAAATATTATTATTTATTATTATTTTAATCAAATGCAACCCCGGTGTTAGTTTAAAAAAATACTATCCCTTAAATATTTAAGAGTAGGAAATTATAGCAAGAAGAACACAATTATCATGATTCGGACATTATATTGAAGTTGGTGGAACTATTTTTAAATTTAACTATTATTTCTTTATTATATATATACATATTATTACGAATAAAACTGCGTAGGTAAAATCTTTTTAATTGCCAGTCTCATAAGTTTTTAGATTATTTTTTTAAAAAGGGAAATGAGTGCTGAAGCTGAAGCCAGAATTCAAAGGGAGGAAAAATACGTTGCCAAGAGCGATCCAAAAACGTATATTTAAAAAAAAAAACTTAGATCTTAGACTTGCTGCAAGAATATTCTTACCGACAATATTGACATTCCATAGTGTAATTTCGAGGACGTTCATTTCAATCAAACAAATTTTTCTTGTTAACTTTGTACAGAATTTCCAAGAGGCAGTCACGCTGATTAGTCACTATTCAGAGCAATCGAATCATATCCATTGAAGTAGACATTAGAAAACACATCTAGAAACAAAAAACTTATAAAACATTTGTTAACGGAAAAACCGATGCTACTATTATTTATTTTGGATATAATAATATTTTACTTGTCGTCGGTCTGGATTCATTTCCTGAAGCATGACGCGAGGTACCACGGGGGAGCGTCCGACGCATTATCGAACAGATAAATATTTTGCGGCGCTACTCCATAAATAACCTATAATGGATTCCCATTCCAAAACGACTTAGGGCGAGATATCTTGGAAAGGTTGACTTGGATAAGTTTTATATATATATATATATTTCGGATTCCTCCTTTTGATGCAGAAGTAACGCTTTATACTATTTGTACTGAAAGTTAAATAGTTGGTCAGCCTTTAGTTAGAAATGTTGTCCTCATTTTACAAGCTTTTTATTAACTTGCAATGTATGTATGTATGCTTGTATGTTCGGGTGGAATCTTGCAACTCAATTTTGAAGCAGATATCTTCAACCGATTTTGCTGAAATTTTGCAAGCATATGTATACAGCGTGACAAAACAATATTATAATGACATGGAGCTGATTTGATGCTGGAGCTGATTTGATGCTGGTGCTGGAAGGTGGCCAATGTGGCCATAGGAACTCTGTAAAGAAACGTCGCAACATCATCGAGTTTGAACTCGTTTGATTCGTCTCGAGGCATTTCAGTAAAAGCTTGTTTTTAAAAAGCTTTTTAATTTAATTTAATTAAAACCTTTTTATCTTTCTACTACTGAAATTGAGCAACCAAAGTTTTCACTAACTTATTTATATTTATTGTACACAAAACAATACAAAAGATGAGTTACAAAATATGTAAATGTGATAATCGGCGGTCTTATGGCTCACGGCGACTTCTTCCAGACAAATGTATCAAGTGTTTTGAACTTCTTTTCTCAATTATGTTATTTGCTAATCATGAATTTTATTGAATAGAAATGTAGTAAGTTACCAAAATGAGATATAGACTCTTATGAATTTTTTATATACGGAAATGCCTAATCCAATTTTGTTCAATCCGAGTTTGATTCCATATGAAACAGTTTTCCCGGAATTCGATTGTTATTTAAATGTGTATTAAGCGTGATCTAAAAGATCATCATGGACATGGATTATTATGGAATAGAAAATAACACAGTATGCAAATATATTAAAAATATTTCTGAAATGTTGAATGAAGAAGATTATAGGTTATACAACATCACGCTATGACTAAAGGGCGGAGCATTAAAGAAAAATGTATTAAAATCTAATTTATTTATCTTGATCTAAATATCCTTATAGGTTTGTCTCCTATTTCTATAGATTTATTTAAAAAATTTTGGTATATTTGGTTTTGAGTTTAGGTAAATAATTTTTTTAAATACCTTATCGAAACTGGGACCATAACTAGTATCATAAAGGTCTTTCGAGTTTTCTTCTATAATTTTAAATTATCCGAAACAATACCACTAAAATATAAAAACTAATGCTCTTAAGATCACATCGTCTATGACACATATTAGTTTCCATTACTCCAAAACTCCATTTATCTTTCACTAAAACATTTCCAAATTCCAATTGTCTAAAGACGTAAGAGTGAAACATACAGAACCTCGCTACTTAATCAGTCAGACGAGACTAGGGGATCTCTAAATCATTTATAAGAATGCCGTACCAACGACGACGGAAATTTTTCTTGTCTTAAGTAAATAAAAATCCAATCAGAGGCAAATCCAATTTTCATTCCGTCTCTCGGATTCACTCGGGATTCTGTCGAGGTTCATTTTTTAACTTTTTTTCTACGTTTTCACACTATTTCGTTCCGTTTCGTTACGCCTTCGGGACGATGGTAGATTACTTGGATGTCTTCATAGTATTTTTTTTAGTTTTAACACATTGGGATGGAGTAATTATGTAGCTTCAGATTGGTTTGCTTTTGAAGTTGCAGGTCTGTTAAAAATATTTGAATGAGATGGAGATTTCAATCAGTTTATTTGAGTTCGCGCCCAGTATTTTTATTTAAACTTACTCTTATTTTTGCAAACACTCTACTTGTATACTCTTGTATTGGCCAAAACATATTAATATAATAAATATATATATTGTATTTGTGCCGACTTCCACATACTGCGCAAAAATAAATATACTACAGCCCCATCTACCGAAGTTACACTGAACTACGGAGTAACGTTCAATACCAAGAAACTTCCAATCCTGAATCGTGCAATAGAAGTTCTCGTACCGATTAACATATACACAACATCCCAACATCAACCGTTGGGCAGTGGCCCGCCAGGCATGATCACCTCGCTTGGTCGGAGGATCCTCCCTTTGTGTTGGAGGGACATAGAACCCGTTCCTCCACATATTTAATGATATATCAGAATTACTTACATTTATAAATACTCAACTTAATATATATTTCAGTTAACGATACTTAATATTCCTTTCTAATCAATAAATTTATATTACTAAGCAGGCACGGGGCAACACTCTTGGGCTGCAGCTGAAAATCAGCGCTAGCGCAATGCGCTAAGCATTATGCTGAGCTGTGGTCCTTATTGGTGCAGATATAAATTTGTTGTATTATATTTAAAATACTATGTAAAAGATTTGTAAAATGTGCCAACTAAAGTATTTTTCTTACTTTCTTCTTTCATACAATGTTCAATGAGAGGAAGGAATATATCTATATCTATATTAAAGGTAAATCTTTATTTCCCTTGGTCACAGCATCACGCGTGAACGTGTAAATTAATTCTTAACGCTGATTCTTTTTTAGTTAAATAGCTCATTTATCAAGAAAGGTTTAATGTGATATAACATCACGCTATGAAAGTATAAGTAAAAAATGTTGCAAAAACGGGAAAATTTATTCCTTTCGAGAGGCGCGAACACAGAGTCGCGTGAGTCAGCTAGTTAAACTAAGTACAAAAGTGTCATGTTTGACCTTCGAGTATTTGTTTTCAACAACCAATGAAATAATGTGTTAAATTGGTGACCTCATCCATAGGTCACTGTTTTTAATTAAAGTTTTAAATACGGCACTTCTAGAAATTAAAAAAAAAACTTGTTTTGGCTTGGAAACCTCGAAACTTAAAATTTCAAATGTAACTAAAAAATGTAAATGAAATTCCAAGCCTTCATTCATACTTTGGCGCTATTCAGTACAGCATACATGTCAGCGTGTAATTCTGTCCCTAAGGGCGCAACTTGCTCACAAATTTCAATTGAACTGCTAGGGAAGTGCATCGAAGTGTTGGCTCGTGGGACGCTCGACTTTCAGACATGGTCGACAAATTTAATCATTCATGTTAAAACAAGTTTTAGGATTTAACGGTTAATAAAACTGTGGTCATTTTGGGAAATTGAATCAGTGTAGTGCGATGATGAAGAGAGCATTTTAAGTGCTTTTCCTTGTTTTTCGCAACCGTTACAGTTTATGTTTCGAATCGGACCTTAAGTATTAGGTCTTTACCTATGAAATTGCCGTTCTTCAGTACTGGTCATTTCAAATAAAAAAAAAGTTTGTAATGGCTCTGTATTCTAAATTCAAATTAATTTTGTTTGAAAACCATGACATTCTATTTACAAACTCAGTCTTTTGATTTTTGATTAGCGTTGTATTTTCATTACATTTGAACATTTTTCGTCATAATGGATACTTTAAAAATTCGTGTAATTATGGAATATGAGTTCCGTCGTGGCACCAACGCGACACAAACGGCACGTAACATCAAAAACGTTCACGGAGAGAACTGTACAAACGAACGCTCAACCCGTTATTAGTTTTCCCGGTTCCGTTCTGGAAATTTTGACTTGAAAAATGAAGCTCGTGATCGTCCGGAGACTTTGGTTAACAATAATGAATTAAAGGCGATTGTGGAAGCTGACGAAACTCAATCTACAGCTGAGCTAGCAGCAGCTTTTAATGTAAGCATCAAAACAATATTGATCCATTTGCGACAAATTGGCAAGGTAAAAAAGCTTGATAGATGGGTGCCCCACGACCTTAACGATCGCCAGCGCCTGCCTTGCGCTGCTCAACAGGCAAAGAAATGAAGGATTTTTGAAACGAATTGTTACGTGCGACGAAAAATGGATTCTGTTCGACAGTGGAAAGCGTTCAGCAAGTTGGTTAGACCCTAGTTCAGCACCAAAGCAATGCCCTAAACCAAAAATGACCCCTAAAAAGGTGATGGTCACTGTTTGGTGGTCTAGTGCGGGTGTGATTCACCATAGCTTTTAACGAAACGGCATGAGCATTAATGCAGATGTGTACTGTGAAGAACTGGAGAGAATGATGGAGAAGCTTGCACATCTGCAACCAGCTTTGGTCAATCGGTCGTCCCCACTGCTCCTTCACGACAACGCGCGACCCCATACTGCGCAACAGACAGTCTCCAAGCTGCAAGAGCTGGGGTTGGAAGCTCTCCCTCATCCGCCATACTCACCAGACCTTGCACCTACCGACTATTACTTTTTCCAAAATTTAGACAACTTTTTAGTGGGTAAAAAATTCAATTCCCGAGAGGCAGTACAAAATGCCTTTGAAGAGTTTGTTGCCTCCCGTCCAGCTGATTTTCACAAGAAGGGCATCAATAAACTGCCAATGCGTTGGCAAAGATGCGTCGATTGCATGGGTGATTACTTCGAATAACAGAAATAAAAAAGTTTGAAAAAATAAGTACTTTCACTTATTGCATACAAAACGGCAATTTCATAGGTAAAGACCTATTATAAATAAATCGATCAAAGAAAGATAGATTGATTCCTCCGTTCAGCAGTGGACAGCGAGGAGTTTATTAAGATATCTTAATATATGTAGATATATATTCCATAATAAAAAAGAATGTCAATGCAAATCTTTAGAGTTCCTCTTAATTAGAAGCAGATCACATAGCTAAGAGGATAATCGGATGTAACAAAGATCTTGTTACAAGACATGCATAACACATGCACACGTCATAAGTTACGCAGCTTAGTAAGAGTCGAGTTTTAACCTCATGTTTAATTTACATCTTTATCCGCTTAATTTAATTACATAAGCATACACTCTAACTACAAACAGTATACAGCTTGTATTTTTGTAAGTTACATTATCTATATATATAAAAGAGTAAGGTAAGTAAGACTGACTGACTGACATATCCAGAGATCAACGCACAGCCCAAACCGCTGAAGCTAGAATCCTGAAATTTTGCATGTAGGTTCCTTATATAACGTAAGTGAGCGTTAAGAAATATTTTTTTGAAATTCCACCCCTTAGGGGGTAAATCAGGGGATCAAAGTCTGCGTGAGCGAAGCCGCTTGTAAAAGCTAGTAAAAAATATTTGTGAAACAACTAAAGTTACTTACTCATGTTTAGGTAATCAATTGGAAAAAAAATGTTAAACAAACTTTATAAATGTCATTTTACAATTATTTATACATATTTCATTATCATCTATTAGATTACTTTTTAAATTATAAATGCAACTTTTAAACAAGTATTAAGTAATTTCCAAGTAAAATCCTGTATAAATACAACACCAAAAGATTTTCTGACTTTCAATACACAAAAAATAACTTGAAAGGTGGTTCTAAAAGTCTTTTTAAACATCCCGACTTCTGTATCAATATCAACAGATTAGTCCTGCGTCAGAATTCATCAAAAGAGCAGAAAAGTCGGGGTGAAATTGTGGGTAAAAAAATCGCTCGGCTTCGGTACATACACTATGAATACATTGAGCAAGCGTTGGGTGTGAATATAGAATGAATAAAAATGAATAAAACTGAGAAGCGTGGTTAATCATCCCCTTTGAATAAACCTAAGTATTTTTTACTGTAGGTATCAAATTAATGCTGCTTCAATTTGAGTTTCACTTATGCCAAGGTTTTAATGAATTCGAATGATATAGATTTTTGAAATCAGTGTTATAAGTTTATTATCCAAAACTAAAACTTCTATGGTAATAAATGGTGGTATCTCATAATTCCACTTAAAGCTTTATGGCCAGTTTCATCACTTGCTGATAAAGGCCCTGTTAGAATACTTATCTATAAAATAACTACAGATTTCGGTTCCACAAGACCGTAAGATATACATTTATTTATCAGGAGACAACTATCTGAAACTTTTTTCAGAAAATGATGAATCTGTCTCACAGTATTCTATATTATTAAAAATATGGAAAAGTAAATTATGTGTGTTTAAAACGTGATTCGATACGTCACATCACCCTATGTACTCATATATTTAATTTTTACATTTGTAATTGCTCATTTTAAGTTCTGAAATATCTTGTCTTATATGATCTACTAAAAATCGAAATTTGACTAATAAATATAAATAAAATAAATACTTTCGGACATCTAACACACAATAAAAGACCTTAAAAGTTAAATTTCGACTTTTAAATTTACGTAAATATTTTAAAACTAGCTGACCCACGCAACGTCGTTTGCGTCTCCTATTGCCTGTAGCGTGATAATTTTCCCCCGTTTTTAGAACAGTCTTCATTGGTGCTCCGCTCCTGTTAGTCTTAGCGTGATGATATATAGCCTATATCCTTGCTCGATAAATGGGCTATCTAACACTGAAAGAATTTTTCAAATTGGAACTGGTTCCTAAGATTAGCGCGTTCAAACAAACAAACAAACTCTTCAGCTTTATATATTAGTATAGTTGTATTTATTATACTCTTCTAAGATCTAATACTCATAATCAACAAAATAATTATTTGGATAAAGATTAATATTAGGTATTATGTTGATAAAAACTCTTTGGCGAATAACTCATTATTAGGTACCAACCCTTAGCATCTTATACTCGTGATAACTTCTAAACGAAATGTCTGGTTGGTATGAAACAAAAAGTATTTTACTTCTACATAAATACCCTTGATAACATAATGCTTAATTTGGATAAGGATTAATATTACGATACACATTTAACGTAGTTTCTTTCTTCAGACGATTTAATATTTTTTTGAACACAAAAGCGGTTATTGTAACCAAACCATGATAGTTAAATATATGCTCTTGCGGACTTTTTTGTAGATCTTAATGGGACCTACAAACCCGTAATACATTATTTTGTTCTATTGTCAATAGTTATTGCAGCGCACGCAAAAATAGGTTTTCGATTTCACACCTTGGGTAACGAAATAGCCATTTTCTTACGGATCCCTAATTTTTTTGAAAATAAAATATAGCTTTTAGCCTTCCTCGATAAATGGACTATCCAACACTGAAAGAATTTTTCAAATCGGACCAGTAGTTCCTGAGATTAGTGCGTTCAAACCAACAAACAAACAAACTCTGCAGCTTTATAATATTAGTATAGATTTATTACATTATATTAAACTAGCGACCCGCCCCGGCTTCGCACGGGTGGATTTCAGATGCCCCCGCCGACGACACGATTCGTGCATTTTAACTCTGTATTATCTTCGAATATATTCATTTAAATTAGATACTGTAAAGGGCCATTTTGATCTAAATTAAACGCACAATGTATTTAATTTACTTAAATAAATAAGGATTCATTCTGTATTGCTTAAAATCACTTCGTAAATAAGCCATTATTTCTCGTAAAAAGAAAGGAATAAAAAATGGTTGTTGTGGGTTATCCCTAAGAGATAGACCTATACCGTCGCGGACTTTTTTGTAGTACTTTTTAAGGTGTACAATACTGTAGAACATTATTTTGATCTATCTCGTAGGGTGCAACCAGCGCTTGCAATGTAAGCGCAAAAAAATGTGTTTATTTGCTACATCACATTAGAAACCTCGGAAATTAATAGTGTTTCCATACTATATTATGCATTTATTATACCTAAAAACCTTCCTCTTGAATCACTCTATCTATTAAAGAAATCTGCATCAAAATCCGTTGCGTAGTTTTAAAGATTTAAGCAAACAAAGGGACATAGGGACAGAGAAAGCGACTTTGTTTTATACTATGTAGTGATGACCCACGCAAGATCGTTTGCCTCTCCTATTGCCCGTAGCGTAATAATTTCCCCCCGTTTTTGAAACATTCTTCATCGGTACTCCGCTCCTATTGGTCATAGCGTGGTGATATATATATATATCATCACGCCTATAGCCTTCCTCGATAAACGGGCTATCTAAAACTGAAAGAACTTTTTCAAATTGGACCAGTAGTTCCTGAGATTAGCGCGTTCAAACAAACAAAAACTCTTCAGCTTTATATATTAGTATAGATGTATTTATTATACTCTTCTAAGATCTAATACTCATAATCAACAACACATTTATTTGGATAAAGACTAATATTAGGTATTATGTTGATAAAAACTCTTTGACAAATAACTCAATAATAGGTACCAACTCTTAGCGTCTTATACTCGTGATAACTTCTAAACGAAATGTCCGAATGGGGTGAAACAAAAAGTATTTTGCTTCTACATAAATACCCTTGATAACATAATGCTTTATTTGGATAAGGATTAGGTAATATTACGATACACATTTAACGTAGTTCCTTTCTTCAGACGATTTAATAATTTTTTTGAGCACAAAAGCGGTTATTGTGACTAAACCATGATAGTTAGATATATGCTCTTGCAGATTTTTTTGTAGATCTTAATAGGACCTACAAACCCGTAATACATGATTTTGTTCTATTGTCAATACTTTTTGCAGCGCACGCAAAAATAGGTTTTCGAGTTCACACCTTGGGTTACAAAATAGCAATTTTCTTACGGATCTCTAATTTTTTTGAAAATAAAATATAGCCTATAGCCTTCCTCGATAAATGGACTATCCAACACTGAAAGAATTTTTCAAATCGGACCAGTAGATCCTGAGATTAGCGCGTTCAAACAAACAAACAAACAAACAAACTCTGCAGCTTTATAATATTAGTATAGATATGGGCTGATTTTGCTTCTGACTCAATGTAATTAAATCTTTTTAATTTTTAACCGATTTCAGCCGTTCTCAATTTAATTGGTATGTCTTTTTTTTATGAATATAAAATTACCAATATCTTCCAAAGCTTTAAGATCTCTACCTCCGTGAGTTTTGAGTACATCCACGAATAAATACTTAAATATTGAACTATCACAGTATTCAAAACAAACGCCCGATATATCACAGACATACTCTTCATTATATTACGAATTGGCAACCGATCCATCACTTTTGCTCCACAATACACAGTTTTCGCATTAATGCGATAAAAATAATATTTTCGCTGAAGGGAGACTCGAGATAAGAATTTCATTACAGTAAAATATTTTGAGGTTATATTTATATTTGATATCTTGGTGAAAGAAAGATAGCTACGTCAATAACACACAAGTCGTGAGAATATTATTGCTATGAATAGAATAGCTTTAATTTTACAAAGTTCTGAGAGAATGTTTTTGTGAGCTAGTAGGATGCGTAAAAAATCAAGCTCTAACTTAAAACAAATTTCAGTCTAATTTGGGAACAAGGCTTACAGAAAGAATATCAGCTGTTAGAGAAGTACGTCTGCCAAGAGTTTTCTGGGACAAATTGGGATGAATTCTCTTCTGGAGAGTGAGTTCTTTAGTATTGTATGTTTGTAGTCACTGCTAAAGCTTTACCATCGTTAGGTTTTCATAGGATATTACCATCAATACATTACTTGATAACCTATTAAATAATATATTTATTTAAAATTTATATAAAGCAGATGCCATCAGGACTTATGCCCAAAGAAATTATGCGCTAAATACATTTTCCAAAACCCTTAAAACAAAACAACCCGTGAATCATTAAGCACAATAAAAATTCGTAAATTCATATTTTCACTCCCGTTTTTTCTTAAAGCTAACGCTTGTCTGTGTGTTCATCTCATGAATACATTTGGTTAATGCAGCACGGACGAAAGAGAAATTGAATTAATTCACGAACAAATTGAATAGAATCGTGAAAAACAGACCGTTTGAATTGTAACCAAAGTTAACTTTTGCGCTGACTAACGAGAATCTGAATCCTTAAGATTTCTTAACACTTCTGTAATAACAGGCTGAATTTTTACTCACAGACATTGTATTAATTTTAATAACTGTGAATCTGTTACAGGTACTTATATAATTCTCGTGTCACGTTGTTACCAACAATGAATTCCGAAAGTATATAACGTTTTTTTAAATGTATGTTTTGCTGGCGTGCCCTCATTATGCTTAGACCAATAGGAGCCGACCATGATTGAAGAGAGACGCAGACAAAAATACGTGGGTCCTCTAGTCTATCTATATAAAAGAGTAATGTGACTGACTGACTGACTGACATACCCAGAGATCAACGCACAGACCAAACCGCTGAAGCTAGAATCCTGAAATTTTGATGTAGGTTCTTTATATAACGTAAGTGAGCACTAAGAAAGCAATTTTGGAAATTCCACCTCTAAGGGGGTAAATCAGGGGATGAAAGTCTGCGTGAGTGAAGCCGCGTCTAAAAGCTAGTCTTTTATAAAATGGTAAATGAAGGAAAGAGGTTTTAGGAAATTCCTTTGAGAAATCTTTGTAAGAACATTGTCGTAAGTATAAGTCAACTAAGTTTTGGAACGAACTTCCTTATGGGGCGTTGCGGAGGGGTACCCTAGCCGGCAAAAAACGTCCACAACGTAAGATTGACGCCTCGGTGTCAAAATGGTAGCGTATGAGAATAATGTGAGGTCTCGGTTTCGAATCCCGTGTAGGATCAAATATTTTTTTTGATCTGCAAACATTTGTTTTTAGGCAGTTTGGATGTTTTCTATGTATAATATGTATGTATTTACAAAGAAATGTCCGAAATATTTATTTATTTATTTCATGAACGAAAAATTTATATAATCTGTAAGTTGCATGTAACAACTACGGAGTAACTCTAGACAGAACTTGTTTCAGTAGAAATTACTAGGTGGCAGCACAAGTTTAGTTATATTTTTTATTTTTATCGTTAAAAAATGTATACCCGAATAGTTATTTTCTTTATACCTCGCATAGAACTTTTATATATTTTTATAAATCATTATAAATAAAATAAAGGTGTTAAGATAATTTTGTGATTCTTAAAGAGCGTGAATGAAAAGTTGAAAAACGAAAAGTTAAGTTAGAACGAAAAGTTTAGTATAGCGCCATCTGTAAGTTGCATGTATTATTTTATATGTGTGTATTTAATATATGTATATTTATCTATAATTCTATTTGTTAATATACTCAGATGTTAAAACAATTATCAAACGGCTTTATTATTACAATGTATGTTTATTTAAATAGTAGAAACATTACAAAATTTGTATTTAGTCATCGACGAAAAATCATGATAAAATATGTATACCCGAATAATTATTTTCTTTATACCTTGAATAGATTTTGAAATAAATATTTTTATGATAAGGAACTTTGCTCCTATCTGGTGCCCCACGACACCACACGCCTTTTTTTTATTCATAAATACTGGCCTAAATATCATTGTACTCTAAAAGAGTAATATGTATGACATAAATTTCGTCTTCTACTAAAACTTACATTATGAATAAATGCACAATACCTTACGATTATAACATACATACATTTAATACAATACAGAGGTATTCGGGTATTCGATACACAGTCGGGTGCAAGGGTTGTGTCTGTGCTGTCAATTCATTCCGAAGAAGTTCACGTACTTTCAACTTGAACGTACGACATCCCGATGTCTGCTATCTTCTATAAAATTTCTTGTAATCTTTATATTTTAGTATACCTACTTTTTAATCGGGTGTTGAAACGATAATGCACAGCCATTTAAATATTATACATTTTCCATACTGTAATACATACATTACTAGTTTGATAACGTTATGGCAAGTTTGCTTTTAGCTTTTTGAATAGTCAAATTCACAGAAAGATCAGTTACAAATATTGATTTTATTATTTAATGTACCATAAATTTCGAATCATTAACTAACAGGTACATTAGTTACATATCCTTATCATTAAATACCAATATAATGTACTAGCTTTTGCCTGCGGCTCCTCCCGCGTTTATGTCGGTTATCGCGGAGAATTTTTAAACAAATGGAACTGTTTTATTTGTCAACCGACTGAAATAAAAACAAAAACTGGCAGACACGAGGACTGCCGAAAGAAGTGAAAACTTATAACTTAGAATGTTATTTGTAAAATTAATGTGTAAAATTATAAATTTCATAATGTTTAAATTAGCATTATGAACATAAACATTAGCACGTCGGTGACGCGAACCCATAAGATTTTCCCCTACCAACCTACCGCCCAACGCGGCCAAAGAAGATTTCACTTCGAAAATGTTATGAGAGCATGTCGGTGACGTGAAGTCATAAGATTTCATTAAAAAAAAAACACTGAATATAAATTGAAGTTTACAACAATACAAATTCAAATCGGTTTAGCAACTTCTGAGATACGCATAAACACTCAGACAAACGGTAAACAATTCTCAAAACTGTTGAGTTCTGTTTATCTTCAACATCTTTAGTGTATGAACATCGACCTCTTACTATTTTTAACCGACTTTAAAAAAAGGAGGAAGTTCTCAATTCGACCGTATATAATATGTTTTTTTTTATGTGTGTTCCCGGATAACTTCGTCGTTTATGAACCGATTTTGATGATACTTTTTTTAATGGAAAGAAGATGTCCCAACGGTGGTACCATGATAAGGACATTAAGATCTGATGATGGTATCCAAGAGAAATCCAGTCCAACCTTGAAGTCGTTTTTTGTTTTTGTTAAAATTTTACTTGTATTATGTGTAGATGTAAGGTTTAACGTACCTATTTATCTTTTATCTCGTACACAGAGATATGAATAATTCGGCTAAGTACATTTCCTTTTATTTCCACCGTAGATTGCAATTTTACGCGGGCTGCGCGGGAATATTAAAAATTAAACCTAATAAGCCAAGAGCTGTGGCCGCTTTGTGAAATGTAACACCATTTTAGTTTTATTTTGTCCTGTACAGAATTTGGCCAATTTGGGATGTTAGTCTCATATTATATTTTTACCTGAAGTCCTGACCTCTAGGAATTCTAGTTACAGATTATGTTTTAAGTAGTTCTAACACAAAAAATATTGCCTAGGGATTTGGACGTAAGTAACAAAGGGTAGAGTTACTTTTAATCTGATATTTCCAGTATTTTTTTGGTGTTATTTTCCTTCATGACGGACGCCAATAGGCTAGTTGATCATAGCATCGTCATATAGCTGATTACATTATGAATTGCTGACATAAACCATAGAATTTTAACTTAGTTGTTAAAAAAAGAAATGATATTTAAGATCTTTCGGATGTTAATATTCCAGATACAAGTAAAAATAGACATAAACGTACTACTAATAAAATTTCAGTCGATAGCTGAACCGTACTGCCTTACTGTTACAGGGTGGAACAGAGGAATGAAGCATGCATGCGTGAAGTAAACAAATTCCTACTAATTAAAGTGAAATTTACAAAATGTCCGCTGAAATAACTGTTCAAAAATAATTCCTTTCCGAACGAAGACAAGTACAGTCTCGCGCTTAAGTGTCGAGTGGCTATATATTTTCATTTTCGAGTGCCGACAGTGGTGCCGCCTGCTAGCGACTGCCGGAATTATTGCACTTCAACAAGAGTGGACCAATGTGTCTATATATCGTTTTTATTGCGTTTAGAAAAAAGTGCGAAGTCGTGGAGCGTTGGGTTGCGAATGACAGCATAACGATGTTATTAACTTTGTGTGTTGCGTTTTATAAAGGTGTATACTCGTATTTCGTGTCAGATAACTCCATTATCTTAGTAAAAATAAATTAATGAGTTCAGTTACTATGTATTATCTTTTACAGTCTTATAGCTTTACAATTCATAGGTACTTTGAGGTTAGAATATTGTCTGTGAAGCACATCGAAAAACTAAGTTTAGACGAACATATTTAATCGCATTACCAGTAATTGATACAAAATTACGGAATTAACTTTATTACAGAATTTGTATATTTTTTTTGCCACAACGGATAAACTAGGAGATGAGGGATCTGAAGAGTGAATTTTGCTTAAAAATATACCTAAGTAATAAATAGTAAACCTTTTATTGTCATTTCTAATAACTATATTATCATTTTAATCTTATAATGTTTTTTTTTTGAGACAGAGACATGATTATTATACTGTTCTGTTTTTCATTCTTATCTATATATGTAAAAATCAATGCCAATTTTCGTTGTAATTTTATTCAAGTTTTTTACTCAAGAACTCACCTATCCAAACCAAATGTTTGTATAGACTATTTAGTAGATGGTTTATGTGGTCGGGCGGTTCTTCATTTATATATATAATTTTTTGTAATAACCAACATACACGCGGGCGGAGCCGCGGGCAACAGCTAGTTCAACATAATTTTTTAATCACACTTAAGTAATAAATTGAGAATTTTTACGTGGTCAATTAATTTATTACGATATTTTATTATATTTTTGATGGTGATGGAACATCATTATCTAAATTAGCTTCGAAAATTTAGCCTCATAAGTAGATAGGACTATACTACATCTTAATATTGAAAAAAACAGCAAAAAGAAAACCCGACTAAAACTTTCTGTTCACGGCACGTGAGACGAAGTACAGTCGTTGTCAGTCCCAATATTACAGGCGCCTTGTATTGAGTATCTTATTCCGTCCGACTGAATTATTCGTACAGTTGACAATAAAAGTTCCAATGAAAAAATATATTTGTTATATTTTAAAATTGTTATTTTTTCATTGCCGTGACAACATGTATTAATAACGACATTCAAGTTGTTGAACTTAATGTCTAATTAGACTTAGTCGCTTTCAGGAAAATATAATTTGAAAAAAATGGATTATGTAAATAATGAATCTTCACTAATATTATAAAGTTGAAAAAATTGTTTGTTTATATGAATATTTGAATAATTTACACCAGGTACAGAATAAATAATCGTTCTAATCATATCACTACATAGTATAAAACAAAGTCGCTTTCTCTGTCCCTATGTCCCTTTGTTTGCTTAAATCTTTAAAACTACGCAACGGATTTTGATGCGGGTTTCTTTAATAGATGGAGTGATTCAAGAGGAAGGTTTTTATGTATAATAAATGCATAATATAGTATGGGAACACAGTTAATTTTCGAGATTTCTAATGTGATGTAGCAAATAAACACATTTTTTTGCGCTTACATTGCAAACGCTGGTTGCACCCTACGAGATAGATCAAAAGAATGTACTACAGTATTGTACACCTTAAAAAGTACTACAAAAAAGTCCGCGACGGTATATGTCTATCTCTTAGGGATAACCCACAACAACCATTTTTTATTCCTTTCTTTTTACGAGAAATAATGGCTTACTTACGAAGTGATTTTAAGCAATACAGAATGAATCCTTATACAATTAAGTAAATTAAATACATTTTGCATTTAATATAGATCAAAATGGTCCTTTAGAGTATCTAATTTAAATGAACATATTCGAAGATGTTACAGATTTAAAATGCACGAATCGTGTCGTCGGCGGGGGCATCTGAAATCCACCCGTGCGAAGCCGGGGCGGGTCGCTAGTTTTGTTATAAAGCCAACTTCAGCATTGGGTATATAACAAACATTTGATAACGTATACAAAAAAACCCAGATTCAGAAAAACAGTTTGTGTGCACTCAGCCCAGTAGGAAGCGGCTTTAAGATTTTAGATATTTTTTTCTGGTGCTTACAGATTTTTATTTATATCTCTAAATAAAAGTGTGTTCCATTTTCTGGATTTGGATTCTAAGTGGGAATCGAACCTGAAGATCACTAGTTACTAGACCAAAAAAGCCAGTCAAATAAGTCGATTATTAATATAAAAGTACAGTATTTATCAGTAAAAATATTCATTTTCCTCAAATACTTAAACTTCCCAGACTAATAAATTATAACAGACACTTTTGTCGATAATTACACCGGCTCCCTAGGGCGGTGACTGGTACAATAAAAAAAGTCATCTGTGATTTTTCATTTCGTTCCATGTCCCGCCTATGTTAGGCGTACTTGCTTCATATAGGTGGATCGCAACAATTTGATACTATTTAATACCTATTAGAAGAAAATTTTAAATGGAGTCAAATATGACTGTCGATACTATGGTTTTAGTCCCGAGACGTCTCGTAACTTTGTGTCAAGTTTCGAGATGATTGAAATTAAATTTTATTATTAAGTTATTTTTATATTGCTTTATATATAATTATATATATATGTAAAACTACGATATTATATTTGAAATGTTAAAACAATAGATTTTTCTAAATTCATGCCAATATTTATACAGTAGCTAAACCTCTCTGAACTGAATACCTATGACTTAGCTTATAACATACCCAGTGCAAATCTTCCAGTAATTTTATTACGAGCAGATTTTTATGGTACTGTAATTTCCTAAAGCTATTTACGTTTGTTTGTTTTAAGGTTACTTATGTTATTCACTAATTTAAAAGGGTTTATTTAACATGGAGGTCATTGGAGGTCTATGATATTTATCTAGTGACTCAAAGGGAGTTTAGTTACATCATGAACTGGCCATACTACCAGCGCAACTTAAATATTTAGAGTTATTATTAAAATGTATCATATCTATTATTATTTATTAAAATTTCTTCTATTGGTATCAAGATTGTTCAGTCTTTACAAGTATAATGTCATATATCGCAGTTTTCTCGTAAATTATTTCAATGGTTGTTTCATAAATATATTGCAATATGGCCAGCCCACACCAAAGCCCTGGTATAAAAAAATGGCACCCGTGGCAGTCCAGTTAAGGTATTTAACAATTACTTTTAGAGATTCTTTGAATGGGATTCGATTTTAAATAAAATTATGTAGTATTGTGATGATTACCTGAAAAGATTGATGCCCACACGATGAAAGTCTAAAATTAACTATTTTATTTACATTCTTTTAAAAATGGTGTTTTAAACTTTATCAATTACCGATATTCAGTAATTGCTGTCCAGTGCCTGTGACAAGATCGCCGTATTTCTCACTGCAAAATCTTGACATAGTATAAAATGAAGTCGCTTTCGGTGTCTGCTCGCTTAGATCTTTTAAACTGCTCAACGGATTTTAATGCAGTTTTCAGCAATAGAGATGTTGATTCAAGAAGTAGGTTTATGCCTGTAATACATAACATCTTATAAAATGGAGGACGTCCGAGAATTTAAAAAATCCATGCTAAGCCGGACCGCGTTGCTAGTTATATTAGAAATAGAAAGTTATAGCATAGATATTTTACTTTGATCCGTCTTAATTTTTTTTAATGGAATATGGGGCAAATGAGCAGACGTGTCGCCTGATGGTAAGTGATTACCGTAGCCCATGGACACCTGCAACACCAGAAGCGTCACAAATGCGTTGCTGGCCTTTGGGGGTTGGGGGGGGGTTATGGGGGAGGATTTGGGGTATGGGCCGCCGGTATCCTCACTCACTCGGTGAAACACAGCGAAAACACTGTTTCACACCGGTTTTCTGTGAAGCCGTGGTATCACTCCGGTCAAGCCGGCCCATTCATGTCCCACGAATGCATGAAATAATATCGGTGTTTCATAAATAGTCCATTCTTTTTTTACGTAAGTAGAAAAAGTTATTTTCATCAACAAATAAAGAGTTACTTACACTTGTGTCAAGTTATTGACTTATTTATTTTTGAAAGTACGTTGTTAAAAGCATCTTAAAATCATAATTTATTGGGTACTGTTAACATACAAATACTTTGAAACAGCTTTTCGTTGTCCTTGTTAACTTCACATCTCTTAAACATACCGAATTGTTTATTCCTTAGTGCCTACTTTGTTGGCCACGTGTACTGTACGTCAAAGTTTAAAAGCCTCAATGCATGTGCTCGCCTTCTTGTGAACTTTATTGAGAAATGGCTCCAAGAATTGATTCTGACATGTTATTCTCCCACTTTAAAACACGCTAAAATGTCTCGAGTTTACGATTAGGAAAATTTCAACTCTGTTGTTTGAAGTTAAAGTTGGTTTTGCTATGGATTTGATGTTAAGGTTTTTATCAAGAAAACGGTTCGTTCTTCATATTTATTAGCTGCTCTTTTTGTGGGTAATGGATTTTTAAGTGAATAAACAACAACAAAAGTTGATGTTGCTTTATTTAGATCGACTAACAATTTCTGAGTAAGATTATGTAGGCATGCCGACATCAGCCATCTTGTTCGTTTAAGAAAATAATAATATTCCTCTTAATATTTTCCTTGCAAAAACAATCATCAAACAGTTATTACTTAAATTTAACTGTAATGAGAATGGGAAGTTATTGTGTATGTGCTATAGCTACACATATAACTAGACACTTAGAGCAGAGCAAACCCTCATCATTATGGAGATTATGAATGTTAAATCAAACAGATTTATTTCAGACTAGTTTTTGCTTGCGGCTCCGCCCGCGTGTATGTCGGCAAATAGTAGCCCATGTGTTATTCTGATGTATAAGCTATATTACTGTTAAGTTTCCAATCCAATCCAAATCCGTTCAGTAGTTTTTGCGTGAAAGAGTAGCAAACATCCATCCATACTTACAAACTTTCGCGTTTATCATATTAGTAGGATAATACGCGTAGTATAACATCAATCTAGATTGCAAAAGAAACTGTTGTCTTCAAATAAAATTTAAATAATCTAGACTACTACTAGTCATAGACCAGTATGCTGTACTCAACTCTTATGTCAGCAAATCAAAAAAATATAACAGTTGTGCTACCTTGACTTTGGGTGTACTGTCTGGAGGAACTCTGATAGTATTTGTTTTTTCTTTTAAATATTTTTTTTGTTATTTTAAGTAAACAAATAAAGCAGTTTTAATGGCTTTTCTTCAAAATACTTACTAATAAAACATTTTTCATTGACTGTCACGCAGGTACTATGCGTATATCAAGGGTCGTGAAGGCATACATCGGGTACAACAAGACAAAACATAATAATTATGTAACTTCCTGATAATAAATCAATGCTCGCGATGTCCAGGGAGTCATCACAGATTTGGTCAGCCTTGGGCGGAGTTGTAACGCCCCCTAGCAAGAAAGTTACGACTTTATGCTTGGATGAACTCATTTTGATCTATGATTTAGATAATATTGTCATACAATTTTTGTATATATATACTCTAGGACTAACAATATAAAGATAATAATAATAATAAATATTTCGGACATCTAACACACAACGCCATCTAGTCCCAAGCTAAGCAGAGCTTGTGTTATGGGTACTAGACAACTAATACAAATACATATATACTTTTTTTTTGTAAATTCATACATATTATACATAGGAAACACCCAAACTCCGAAACAAATATTTGTAGATCATACAAACATTTGGTCCGACCCGGGAATCGAACCCAAGACCTCATGATCAGCAGTCGCACACGCCAACCGCGAGGCCAACGAGACAGTCAAAGATAAGACAACTGGCGAAGTTTCTCAGCTCAAGTTTATGGCTACCGTTACCATAAACATTGATATTTACATTTCACATAAGCGTTTGTATACAAATATATTTTTGCCTGGTATATAGGCTAAAGTCTAATTTCAAGGAAGAGGCATCATTCAACTATTAAAGCCATTTAATGATGATGATGTTTTGTTTTCAATTCATGATTGGTATACTGAACTTTAAATTACTGAAAGAAAATGGAAATAAATAGAATATCTATGGATTGTATTGTTTTTTTATATATGGGCTTGCCAAAGTGACTCTACTCTGATGGAAAGCATAAGCAGAATCCAAGAGTGGTGGTCACCATACTCATTGGGATTGCAGCATGGTGACTCACACAATTGGCGGCCTAGTGATGCTTCTGCATCATTGGGCCTCCGGTCTCGCACTCACCAACGAAACACGACAGCACGAACGCTGTCATTCTACGTTGATCTTCTGTGCGAGGGTAGTACCGCCGAATCGGCCCGTTCGTGCTGGAATTAACGTGGCTCTACTACCTTTACAAAACCACAATGTGACAGAGATCAGACAAGTCATAAATGTAATTTTTACAGCAATGTATGAAGAAAACATGAATACAAACTTTTTAATTTTTAAGATTTGTACCCAGGCGTTAGTTAGTATGCGATTATAATTTGTAGTCATTATTTATGCTTATTTTAATTTTTTTTACATGTTAATATGTCATTCTTACACAATAGTTACCGTTTCTAACAATTATACTCTTTGCGCTGTAGCATGGAGCGGGGGTGACTTTCTTCGTCTCGTTCGTTTCACTCTTGAAAGTTGCCGCGATTTAAATTATGACTTAGTATTTCAGCTGTACTACATTCGCAATATATTAAATCATTAATAGCTGTAGTAAATTAAATTAAACCAACCAGAATCGTCGTACTGGCAACTGTCACTCGCACCATGCTACAGCGCAAAGAGTATAGGCAATAATTGAACGGCTGGAATCGAGGCATTTATTTATATAATTAAGTATATTTAATTAATATTAATAAGTTTTGGTATGTTTTTTTATTTGATACATTATGATTGTCATCATCTCAGCCAAAAGACGTCCACTACTAGACATAAGCCTCCCCCAAAACTCACCACAAAAATGGTTCCTAAACTGCCCGCATCCAACGGTTTTACCGCAATATAAAATTTTAATTAAGTACAAAGTTAGGGAATCTAAACCGCCTACTACTAAGAAGCAGTCTACTTTTGATGAATATTTATTTTTAATTACACACCTATAACCTGACCAATACATATACAAAACGGTTCAATGGCTACCTGAATATGAAAACACAAATTACAGCACTCGAATCATTGTATTATTTTCATAGAACTGGTATAAACCACTAATTTACAACAACATCTCATCATACATAACAAACATCCTCAAAAAATGCTATGCAATTTTAACTCCCCCTAATGCCCTCTCTAGAACGAAATTACCCGAAAAATGGTACCGCTCTACAGAGATCGTAGGGGAGATAAAAAATATACGCGCAGAAATGACAAGTTGAGGTCTACTACGCACTTGAAGATTAGATAACGCAGGATAGCGATGTGAGAATGACTTGATATTGTTGAAGGGGTTTCTATATTTTTAGAGTTCCCTATTTTATTCAGGACTTCTACAGTTAATCCACAATGCTATAGATAGTTACACATCGATTTTAGCATGTATTTTAAATTAAGTTATGGAATCAGGCGTTACTTTGCGGAAATCCATGACATTAAATGCTATGAAATATATTTAGCTTTAATTCCGCGAGACAAATATCCAGGTCTGAAAGCAGGGCACAAATCCCACCGTCATGCATACTCACATGCACATATGGGTGCCGAACTACCTGCAATCATACTTAGAAGTGGTGATGGAATTAAGTTTGTTTGGTCATTCAACAGTGTATATGCATTATTATTGTTGTGTTTTGATATTTCTGTTATATGCATATACACTGTTGAATGACCAAACAAACTTAATTCCATCACCACTTCTGGATGACTTATCATTGCAGGTAGTTCGGCACAGATGTCTTTATGACATTGTATCGACCGTTATTATAGCGTCATCGAAACGGTATATAAAGGGCCGACAGCGGTGCGGCTAGCTCATTCGAGCTCAAACGCTCGACGAGTCAACATCTCCTGAGGATGCCCCGTGGAGGGGCGAAACACGTGTCAATGTCGTGCATGGCATGCTAATTATTTCTCACTTGTTTTGTATGTGTGCATATGCATGTGTATATGTGCATGTGAGTATGCATGATGGTGGGATTTGTGCCCTGCTTTCAGACCTGGATATTTGTCTCGCGGAATTAAAGCTAAATATATTTCATAGCATTTAATGTATTTTAAATAATTTACAAAAAACATTTTTTGTAATGATTTATTACTGATTACTCGCAATTAAATAGTCTCTCTTGATACACATGAGAGTGATTCAGTAGGCTAGTCTTCTCGTACAATAACTTTGACCTTCGTTAAGTTCGTTAAGTTTGCTCTATTTTCCAGAAATAATTGTTTTCGTGTTCAATAACTTCATTTACTTTACTTATCGGTGAAAAGCAACTAAAAAATTCGGTAAAGCCTTTCTATATGTAGTATCTCAATAGTGTGGGTTACCATGCTGCATTGTCCAGATTTGTAATGAGTATGGCGACCATTATTCTTGGATTCTGCTCTTGCTTTCCATCAGGCAGAGTAGAGTCACTTTGGCAGGCTTATACATTCAAAAAGAGAATAAAACTATAAACTGGTCTCAACAGTAAAATCTTAATGTGGCTCCTGTCAAGCAAACGCACGTGATGTCCCATCCGTTTCTTTCTGCAGGTTGAAAATGGTTAATCAAAGTACTAGACTAGCTTTTTAGACTACAGGTCCGTGTCGAAAATTTATGAGTCATGTGAACCACCACGAGACCTTTTTAAAAAGATAGAGGGGCATAAAACAATAACATTCAGCACTATGCCGTCACTTATAAGCTGTCTTGATACTGAATAACTGAGTACTGGTGAAGGGAAGGGGGTAGCAACCCTCGATTTCTCCTCCTTGTCACTAGATTTTTGTGCGGCGTTGCAGGATAATGGATTAGAAGAGGTATTGAAATTGTATGGAACCGATGCCGTGGTTCACATGACCCATCAATTTTCGACACGGGCCCATAGTTTATTTGTTTTACGCCTTACGTATCGCTCTATCTCGTTCTAAAACTTAAAAGGATTTCTAATAAAATCAGAAGCCTTAGTAGGCTCCTAACAAAATAACCTTCAAACATTAAAATAAGTGAATTAACTTCCTGACTCATAACATTTCTTTGAAAGGGGGAAGTCATATAAAAAGTTGTATTAGTTACACACCTTTTACTTTATGAAGTTCATAAAATTTCCACTTCCAACAATAAAGTCTAGGAAGGAACAGTCCATACAGTTGTGAACTTTGGAAAATGTGTTGCTTTCTTTATGATGAATAAGCGTAGAAAATAAACTTGTTGGTTTTTATTTTTTGTTTGGACGCCTTTGTGGTATTCATGCTCATTAGAAGGTGATTGAACTTTTATTTTATATAACGATGGAGTGAAGACACAAATTTTGGGCAAATATAACTACTGAAAATCCAATCCGCTTTCAAAAGTACATTCAGGATATTCTGGCTACTTTATTATGGTTATTGAAAACTTTATAAGCCGTGCTATTTGGAAAGCCTGCCTTCTGCTATTTACCTGCCATCTACTTTGACTTTGTACATAACATTATCGTCAAAATCGTACATTTCATTTTTACATTTTTATTTGAGCGTACCAAAGTGTCTCATAAGTGATATACCTATTAATTTTAACATCACTATGAAAATTACGTATTAACAGTTTTAATAAAAAGCCAAACTTAATACAGTATCCCACTCCACCTTGAATTTTCTTGATATTCGGCACATTGTGTAACAAACTTACGTTCAAGAACATGTTATCCCAACTTTAGTGTTGAATAGGCATGCACCATATCTTGCTAACTCCCGTATACCTACTATAACTCCCGAGGCTGCAAAACTACCACTTTATAAATAAGCAGTGACGCCACTATCAGAGGATCTGCTATCTCAATTCAGTCCCTCAAAATATGAACTTTAACTCAATTATCTAAAGTACAAATTTATTTAACATTTTCTTAACTCATGTGTCATTGCTAAGATATGTCTCCGCTGCAATTTCGCAAGTTTGTCTCAGAGTAATTTGTTATTTATTGCTTAAGATATTTGTTCTAAATTGGATTGTTTTCAATGAGCACTAATAAGTTGTAATCGAATATTTATTAAGTTATCGTGGCTTATAAGGTACAAACAATACAAGCAAAGATTCTTACATTGAATATTTAATGGTGTATAATCTTTTATTTATAACATAGTATTTTGTAAAACAAATTGTTTGTCTCTAAAACTCATCATTAGATCTATGTAAAATATAAATGGGACATTTCAGAATAAACGGAATTAAGACATTGTATGAACAAACAAGGACCGAAAACTATAAGCTCAAGTTCTTAATTAACCTTTAAAGTATTTTGATATATTTATAGCATTTATACTAATCTATCTATCCAGCCAGTAAAATCTTAAATTTGTAGAGCATTAGCTGGCGAGTGGCTGCGGGTACGCACTTTGACACGAAATAAACTGGCAATCAGAGGAGTGCGATGTCGGGGGGAATCCTCATAAATCCGGCGTCGACTTCACTCCGGCCTTATTCAATCTCCGGGGAATGGGGGCCGAAGATATATCTGCACTAGATGGTATCGGTAAATAGAACAAAAATATTAAAAATACACTGCAAATGTTAGTTCGATTATTTAAATTTTAGGGATAATTCTTTAAATTGAACCTAATTTACTTAAAAAAATTGGTATCATACTTTGCTTTCAGTATCATCCAGGTCATTTATTTGTTAATAAAAAACTTTAACGTATTTTAGAAATTTAAGTTATTTAACATAGATATATAGAAGATTGTCAAAATTAAGAGGTCAATCGAAAATCTTTTCTACCTTTGCTCTCAGGCAAATTTTAATACTCGAAAGGCTTAAACACCTAGCAGCAGAAATTGAGTTTGAAAATTCCATTATTATCATATGGAATTATAACAATGAAATCCTCATATTGAACAATAATTTAGCTTTCCATCCTCAGGTCAAAATATGTTTCCTTCAATTTTAAATAGGATAAATTGTATGTGTACTCTCTGAAATAATTAAGATTTTTTCTAAGTCGGTTCATAAAATATGTAGTTCAGAGGTGAGAAAAATAAGAAAATAATTATACTATAAAGTATACATTTTTTTAGGCATTCTATGTATTGATACGATTTTAGCGGTTTAAAATCTATATTTTATTATTTTACCAACTTATTACACCCACATACATTTTGATTCATCTATACTAATATTATAAACGCGATAGTTTGTAAGTATGGTCGGATGGATGGATGGATGTTTGTTACTCTTTCACACAAAAAGTACTGAACGGATTTGGATGAAACTTTACAGTAATATAGCTTATATATCAGAATAACACATAGGCTACTATTTACCACGATAACCGACATATACGCGGGAGACAGAGGCAGAGCCGCGGGCAACCACTAGTGTATTATAACTTATCTAGTATTTTAACTCTGTAAGGTATACTTTACGGAGAGAGGTCGTGTTTCGCGGGCCACCGATATAAAAGTCCACTTTATAAAGCTGACCGCAGACGATCGCTTTTGTACGTTTGTCTTATACAACCCCTCAAAGTTTTAATGTGCAGTATTGAATGGGGATTTCACTCAGTTTTCTAATATACTTATATTTGAAGTGAGACTCTTTTTGTTATTCAACTTTAGAAAGGGAATACTAATATCACATTTTAATTCATATAATTAAGTTTTGGAATACACACATCAAAAGTGTCTAGGGATCAAGCATTTTTATGCGGATTTCTTGAGATTGAGATGTGGCTTTGGCCCTGGCCTGCTCAGTCGCCAGACTTGAACCCGATTGAGCATGCATGGGATATGCTACAGAGAAGAGCTCTGCCGAATATGGAGGGTATCCAGTCGCAAGAAGACCTTTTTTTGTTGTAGCAACGAAAATGGGCGGCCATTCCACAGCGTGATTTGGATGAACTCATTTTGAGTATGCCCAACCGATGTTCTTGTGTTAGTGTTCGCGGTAGAAACACGGATTATTAATTGTTTAAGTAACCTAATAAAATTTTAAAGAAAACTGTTATTTCAGTCTTTTTTTCGAACTTTAATGTTAGTGGTTCAAATGTCAAAAATCCTTTTATCAGGAAAATGGCAAATTTCTTTATTAATGCAAAGGTGACTTGGTTTATCGTTACTGTGACAAACGAAAACACTTTATTTGATGAATCCTTAAAGAAAATTTTAATTAATATCAATCAGGAGAAAAGTTATTGCAAAAATATATGTTGATCCCTAGACACTTTTGATGTGTGTAGTGTCAGCGATTTTAATACACTTTGTGATCACTGCTCTTGGCTTCTACTCATACTTTCCATCAGGCAGAGTAGAGTCACTGGCAGGTCGATATGTGTTAAAAAATTTATGTTTTGACGAATTGTAATAAATTCTTCGTTACTTAATTATCTTCAAATTTGTATTTGATTAAAGAGGAACTAGGTATGCTCCTTCAAATAAAAAAAAGATTTATATAAATCAACTACACTGACTTTTGACTCGTTGATCATGTTACAGTTTGTTCGCTATATTTGAGTAGTTATATAAATATATATTATGTAGTTTTGTATATTTTAAAATATTGATGTATACTTACATATATACAACTTCGATGACAATGGACATTCGACGACAGACGTAAATGAGTTATTAAATTTAAAAATTAATTCTAAAAAGGACTTTAAGTTATCGTAGTTTTAGTGCGAATTAAGAACAAGTTTAAAAAAAATGGTTTTTATAAATACATAGGATGCATGGAAACTACTAAACACGTATTAGAAAGAAACACAAAGTAACACAATCTTCTTATACACCATATTTTAATACTGAACCATCTAACTTTCACACATAACTCGGAATTGCCGTAAAGCATTGGCTAAACGACTTAGTCGTTTAACTTTAACTCACTTTCAGCTTAGCTGTCGTAAAAGATCTAGTTTAACGTTATACAAAGTGTTGGTGGGTTTACCAGAAGTTGCCAATCTCCGTTTCTAGATGGCGTTGTGAGACACGCTCGTAAACTCTTTTATTACCAGTCGAAGTGCATTACCCATACTGCGCCTAATACTGCGCACACGTCTCTCGGATATTAGGTGTCCAGGTTTGTTAAATTGCTAAGGTAAATCAATTTATTCTATCTAAACAATAAATCCACTGTCATTTTTTTTTTTTTTTTTTTTTTTTTATGTATGGCCCGCCATAATGATTCTACTCTGCCTGATGGAAAGCATAAGCAGAATCCAAGAGTGGTGGTCACCATACTCACTGCGAATGCAGACAATGCAGTATGGCGACCCACACCATGGCGGCCTAGTGATGCTACTGCATCTTTTAGTCTAGTCAACAAGTATGGAACTTGTTGACTAGACTAATTGGGCCTCCGGTCTCGCACTCACCAACGAAACACGACAGCACGAACGCTGTCATTTTACGTTGATTTTCTGTGCGGGGGTAGTACCGCCCCGTTCGAGCCGGCCCATTCGTGCTGAAATCAGCGTGGCTCTACTACCTATCATGTGTAAGTGTAAGAGAAATAGAGATTTATTACCCGACTGCGAAAGGAGGGTTATGTTTTTCTTGTGTATGTTTGTATGTATATTTCTTTGGCACGCCCTAGAGCCTAAACGGCTTGTCGTATTTTTATGTGAGTGGTGTCAATAGATTCGTCTTAGTCTTGAGAGTGACACTGGGTACATCAAAATTAAAAAAAAAAGGATTTTTGGCGCCAAAAAGTAATATATAAAAAATGTATTCAAAATACATCGAGTGTGGTATCAAAATAAGGATTTTTTTACGGTAATTACGAATATATATAAAACTTATGTTTTTATTGTTAAATATTGACGCAGTCGGGTTTTTTATTTTTAATAATTTGTACTTGTTTTATTATTATTTACTAAATGTCAAATGTTTAAAGATCCTAATATTTATCATAAGTAAAATTTATGTCATTAAAACCTCCAACTTTTTTTTTATTTTGTAAAAAAACTTAAATGTTTGTGGAATGTTTTTTTAATCATCACTTGTTGAAGGCCAGTGTTTGACTATACCTGAACTGATCTGGAAACTATGTTTTGGTTATTTAATTCTGTGTTTATGTATACATAAAATTCATGACTCGAAAATGTTTAGTTTATAAACATTTTATCTTAGAGCATACTTCGAGTCATGGACGTGCATCTATAATATACTCCTTTTCGAACTTATGGAGACAGAGAATTGAATGTGGGTTGCATACTATCAAAGATCTTTTCAACACTTTTTTTATATCCCATCTCTTCTTGTTGTGTTTATCTTAGTAGGTAGCTATGTGATGCTAATGGTTCTCAATGTAGGTTGTTGATATCGGTACTTATAAAAGGTTTATGGTTCCTGATGACAGCTTTTATTTCTAAGACATTTGAATAAATATTTCAATACTCTCATACAAATTTGACACTCCCTAAGCTAATGGGACTATGAACAGTATAAACATTTTTAATTATATAATATCTCATAATATTTTTACTATACGAAACACGAACTTTTTTTTTCTTCCTAGCCATCGCCAAGACTTGGGGTCGCTACTAGTTCCACCGGTTTTACCTGAATATCAGTTTTTACACGGAGCGACTGGCATCAGACCTCCGCAACCCTGAGGGTGAACTGAAATCGAAGGTTGAACTAGTTGTCAGTATGTTTGAGGGCACTGACTTCCCAATAACGATTGTCATAGAGTGATACCACGGCCTCACAGAAAACCGGTGTGAAATAGTGCTTGCGCTGTGTTTCACCGAGTGAGTGAGGATACCGGAGGCCCATACCCCAATCCCCTACCCCTACCTCCCTCCCCCATCCCCAAAAGGCCGGCAACGCACTTGTGACGCTTTTGGTGTTGCAGGTGTCCATGGGTGGCGGTAATCGCTTACCATCAGGCGATATGTCTGCTCGTTTGCCCGCCTATTCCATAAAAAAAAAAAAAAAAAAGATATTCATGACAACCGGGACCGACGGCTTAACATGCTCTCCGAGGCAGGAAACACCGCTATCTTCCATACTCCGGGCTGCTATTAAGAATTTCTTGTAAGAAAAAACCAACAGCAGTCCGACCCGGGAATCGAACCCGAGACTTTGGATTAGACCAACGAGGCAGTATACGAAACACGTACTTTGATTCACTAAAAAGACAAAAGACCAAGATTAAAAATATAGCATATAATAAATAGAGCTTAAGCATGTCAAATTAAATTATTTAATATCTCAGCAAAACCTATATCCAATTTTACTACTTAATAAATCGGATAACTGTCCATCTGTGCCTGCTCGCACGATTGTCATATTTTACTTGTTCATAAAAAATATAAAGGCAATTGTATGTGAGTCTCTTTTATATGACATCATAAGGCTAGCCTTGGTCGTCCCGACTTTACGACGGGTGATACGACGCGTTTTATTTGAGTTTTATAGACAGAACATTCGGATTCGTACGAATGTACGGCCGGACAGTGGCCAGGACTATCATCGCTCAAATGGATTATGATTTATATAGAAAAAATTCTGGCGTCTATGTGAGTTTCATCCGCATTTTGTATGGCACTTCCCTATTATCGAAGACCGTTTGAAAACATTTTAGAATAAAGATTTAATATAGCATAGAACAGAATAAACTTCCCCGAAATACAGTTGAAATTTTAATTTATTAACAATAGGGCTGGACTGCATAAATAAATAACGATGCATCCTTCATTAAAACGAATATTACAAAACATGTCGGAAAATATGATTAGTACCACTTTTCATTTCTATTACAACTTTTAATTAAATAAACATTGTAATATAATGCTCAATTGAGTAGTCTAAAACAGTGACGTCACAAGTTTGTATTTTGTACATTTTTCATACAAAGATATCGTTTTGACAGATGATAAAAAGTAACTGATTTGACTAAGGTGTCATCTACCCTATTGATGAAATTCCGTTGAGACATTTTACAACCCAGACTATTTCAAATAACATCCATGAATATTCTGATTTACATGAATCATCTGCAAGGTGCAAATTGGAAAACCGGGATGGTTGGCGCTCTTTGGAGACGGCTTTCAGCAGTGAATGACAATCAGGCTAAAGTAAGAGTGTGTGCACATTACACATATATTCATGATGTACATAATAATGTACATCATGCAATAACTTTAGCCTTTACATTTAATTTCCGAGGTCATTACGGATTCCAAAGATTTATTGATATATTTATATATTTTTTTATAAAACAAGGGGCAAATTCTTCTTAATACAAAACGTAATATCAAACCAGTGCATGCTGTTTGTGCATGCATTTGCCTTAAGAATTGACTTCTTTCAATAAAATCGATATCCTTGTAAGGATATCTGCAGCGTTTAAAGTCTGTATCTAAAACGCAATGCAAACGCATATCGACAATAAGGGTAGCCGTTACCGATACGGAGCGAGCCGCGAGTCACAAGTGCATCGCAAATAACGATGGACACGAACAAACTACTCTATTCTATGTTAGCCATGATATGGTCGGATTCACTGGAGAAAATGTTAAAGAATTCCCACGTGTTATTCTGCTACCGCGTTTGGAAAAGTCTCGAACCTACTTTCATTTTTAGAAATAAATAAAATGTAATATAATGTCTGTTTATAATTTCACTAAATGCATAAATAAAAGTGTACAAGTGTGGTACTTACATCAAAGAAACAAATTTAAAAAAAAATTGTGGCTGTCTCTGGAATAGCTGGTCCCATTTTGACTGGACTTTCACTGGCAGATAGTTGATGTGTCTCTTATTAGACTAGCTTCACCCAACGGCGTTAAGGTACAACAATAAGTAGGCTCAGCTAGTTCTTGAATATAATTGAAGTATTAGAAATTAACGTCTTTTGAATCTTCTTTATATTTTAAATATTTTTATAATTATATATACAACGTGGCGTCACAACAGTAAATGTTATTTCCTTATATGTTACGTGGTAGTCTCTACCTTGTAGTCCTTAATAATAAACAAATAGATAAGTTAGTTAAAAAAATAATATTTCTGAAATAATATTATTTGGTTTTTCTTTTTTAAAAGGCAATTCACAAATATACATGAAACGTATCCAAAACACACCCAGATTAAGAAACACAATTTGTGAATCACACAAAGTGTTTTCCACTGTCATGTGGGGTTTGAACCCACAATACTTCGTGCATTAAAAGTGGCAAAGTAACCGCTTAAACCACTATGCCGTTCGTTAATTTTATATTCATATAAATTAGACAACTTGTATACACTCCAGAGCAATGTAATTTCAAGCTAAAAATCCTTAAATCAATTTAGCTCTTAACTCTTACTTAAATAATTTCTTTCACAGTGAAATACACACATCAAAAGTGTCTAGGGATCAACATATGTGTCTAGGGATCAACATATATTTTTGCAATAACTTTTCTCCTGATTGATATTAATTAAAATTTTCTTTAAGGATTCATCAAATAAAGTGTTTTCGTTTGTCACAGTAACGATAAACCAAGTCACCTTTGCATTAATAAAGAAATTTGCCATTTTCCTAATAAAGGGATTTTTGACATTTGAACCACTAACATTAAAGTTCGAAAAAAAGACTGAAATAACAGTTTTCTTTAAAATTTTATCAGGTAACTTAAACAATTAATAATCCGTGTTTCTACCGCGAACACTAACAACACAAGAATCGGTTTGGCATACTCAAAATGAGTTCATCCAAATCACGCTGTGGAATGGCCGCCCATGTTCGTTGCAACAACAAAAAAAGGTCTTCTTGCGACTGGATACCCTCCATATTCGGCAGAGCTCTTCTCTGTAGCATATCCCATGCATGCTCAATCGGGTTCAAGTCTGGCGACTGAGCAGGCCAGGGCCCAAGCCACATCTCAATCTCAAGAAATCCGCATAAAAATGCTTGATCCCTAGACACTTTTGATGTGTGTATTTACTTGACTTGATAAAAATAGAACATAAAGAATCTGATAACCGAAGTACCGAATATCGATATAAGTATAATATGTAAACATCTAAGTTAACACATAATATCGGGAGGCAAGCCAATAGACCGGTCGCCTAAGGCGAGGTCTCACTACCCTGAATCTTAATATGAAACGCCTTTTATTGCTTCTTATTCGAAGAGTTTGTTATACTTAGTGGTATATTGCTTGATAATATATTGAGCAATATAAATATATAGTTTCTATCGTTAACCCTGTCATAGAAAAACGTTGGCTGTAATTTATTTGTAAGGTTTTTCCCTCTTCGTTTTTGATCATTTCAGCGAAGTCAATAGAAAGGTTAATGTTTTTGCCAGTCTACGTATATTTGCATGTTCAAACGTAAAGCCTAAACTACTATATCGCTTTTAATGAGGTGTCAATAGATTCTTACTAATGGCCCGGGTGACGGGTGTTTATAAATGTTATCAAAAGTTTTTACGTAGTTAGGTTATAATTTTTTAAAACACATAATAAAATCGTAACTGGTCGCTGTCTGTACATGAAAGATATATCAGGAAAACTATTATATGGGCGCCTTATGAACGCAATGGAACCCAAAACAATGATTTTTAGATTTATTTTCTGTTTGTCTGTATGTCTGTGCGTTTGTGCATGCTAATCTCAGGATCGGCTTAACCGATTTGAATGTGGTTTTAACCAATCTGTTGTGGTTTGCTTTATTTTACAATTTGTGTTTGTTTTATCTGAATCGGTTAATAAATAAAAAAGTTATGTCAGTTTGAAGAATTACCGCGATATTCGACATTTACTCGGGTGGAGCCGCAGGCAAAAGCTAGTCATTACTAAAACTGTTTACTCTCTCTAATCCCAAACTTTACAGATTCTATACAATTTAAACTATAACACTGAGAAATATACTTTACATTTTACATAAGTATGTTTATTGTTCATATCTATGTTTATGGAAGATCTAGCTGAGCCCCGCAGGTGACGCCGCGAGGCGAATATAGTCTATGAAAAGTAGCCTAGGTTACTCGTTATATCAGTAGGTATATGCCCGTGAAAGTCAATTCAAATTCGGTCCAGCCATTCCAGAGATTAGCCGGAACCATCAGCCCGCAAAATTTTTCATAATGATATTTTGATATAAGCACCATATAAACTTTTACATGCATTTAATAAAAGCTGTTAATTTGAAATTGAAAACGGACACCACAATTTTATTTGTTTTTTATAAATTACATCCAGACTGTCTAGACCCAAAATTAGATATTACGATGAATTTCATATTTTCTTGCAACTTACGATTAGATTACGGGCCCATGTCGAAAATGGATGGGTCATGTGAACCATCAACATTTTGTACGGCATCGGTTCCATACAATTTCAATACCTCTTTTAATACATTATTCCGCAAAATCGTACAAAAATCATGTGACAAGGGAGAAAAATCGAGGCTTGCTACCACCTCCCCTTCACCTGTACTCAGTTGGGCAGCTTACAAGAGACGGCATAGTGCTGAATGTTATTGTTTTATGCCCCTGTATCTTTCTAAAAAGGTCTCCTGGTGGTTCAGATGACCCATCAGTTCGACACGGGCCTATAGTCTAGATACATATAGGCTATAAGGCTAAAAAGGTAATGAATAGGCAACCTGCCTATTCACTGCCTTGTTAGCCTTTAAAATATTCATAGTTTTTTTAACTAAACAAAGCAAATCAATTGATAACATTCAAAGTTGGTCACGTAAGCTATCCACACACGTCACATGCTATAGGCTAAGCTATGCACATAATACCCCATGTAATACAATACTCCGGGCAGCAGTAAACTGCTATAAGTATTGCAAGTCGGTCCGGCATTTAGGGGCCGCGGGGCGCATACTGATGCATGCTTTAACATTGAGGGGAAAATGGTAAAAATCTAGTGGATACGGCTGTTTGTTCGTTCATCTTTGTGTACTGACAAAATCTTTTATGCAAGAGAATGGTGTAACAAGAGGTGTCCTTGAAGTAATTACAAGAAATGTACAATAAATTTTGATGAAACTTACCAAATGTAGACATGGTAAATTTTTGACGTGACAACGTCTGATAAATTGATGAACGCCGGCTGCATTCACGACAAAGGATGACTCATTGTCCAGTTACGTTCATTGTATCTCTCATCATTTCATTAATTTTTTGTTATGACGTTATCACGTTAAACTATCGTCTTTACACCGACTTTATAGACAACCAATTTTTTGGTGACAATATAGTTCCTACTTTTAAAAACTGTCACATCCATGAACCTTCCGTGGCCCCGAACTTAACTTAGCTACTTTATTTCGAAAGGTGAGGCTGTTGAAAGTGAGATAGTTCATTCCACTTTACTAAGGAGTTCGTTTTTCGAACTCCATACACGTACAAGTAGTTTTAACTTTTCCACTGTATTTCTTTAGTGATTATGTAGTCGATGTTATGTATACTGGGTTCTCTGTCAAGGTGAAGAGAGTTTACTGAAATACTGAATGATGTTTATTTACTTCGTAGTACAAAGTTGATCATAAATTTCTTAAAGAGACTAATATAAGGTCTATAATAAAAAAAAATAGTTAAAATAGTTAATAAATAAAAATTGAAGTATCTGTTTGTAATTTGAATTAACAGATTTTCACTAAATGCATATTTGGTATTTACGACAGGTAAATCAAAAAATCTATTTGTAAAAAAATTCTACGTCTGTCTGTTTGTTCCGGATGATCTCTGGAACGGCTGGCTGGCTATGATATAAGGAATAACTTAGGCTACTTTTTTAGACGAGCTTCGCCCCGTGACATTACCCAGTCAAAGCTACAATAACGACCGCGGGTAACACCGCGGGGTTTAACTAGTTCTTTTTAAAATGGTTATGTGGCGACTTCCACTTACAGCGCAACAACAATATAACATATTGTTCTATCTTCCATCTACCGAAGAAACTACCAATCCTGAATCGCGCAGTGGAAGTTTTCGCGCCAGTTAACATATATACAACATCCCAACATCGACCGTTGAGCAGTTCGCCTGCCAGGCATGGTCACCTCGCCTGGTCGGAGGATCCTCCCTTTGTGTTGGTGGGACATGATACCTGTCCTCCGCAGTGGTGACCCCGACGTGATTGAAAGCAGCCTTCGAAGCAGCATCAGCACTCCACCAGCATGTTCACTCCCACAGCAAGTCTCATAAATACCCAGCAACCTCTTTTTTTTCAGCTTCCTGTGACTCGAATTAGTGTCACAGATCGTTTTTTTCTAATGCTTACGTACTACGAGTAACAATTAATGATGTCGACCCTGATGGGGTACTATTTTACTACATTTTAAAATACTCAAACAATGTTCTCACAGGCTGCTCATGGACATTCTAAGCCAGCGTGTGTTTACTTAGCTAAGATATCTATCTGTATAGATTTTTTACAAGCTGTCCTTGCACATTCTAGACCAGTCTGTTCCTAGTTTGTTAAGTTTCATTATTTTAAACAGTTCTTATGTCTATTATACCTAATTTTAATACTTCATTGCTTTCTACTTAGTTTATTTGCCTACTCTAATACATTTAAGACTTATTCTAGGAATGCGAATATAATTTTTATCTTATTGTTTAAGCCCAATGTCTATTTTTATCTCTAAACCAAAATTTACCTACTTTTTCTAGTTACATTAGATCTTATTAACTATAGTGCCTTATCTTTGGTAATTATTATATACTACAATAAAATAGTATAATCTACCAAATGCTTGATCTACTTATTTCTATTGTTTACTATTTTACATAATTTTTACAATCCATACTTCCATACTTATATTATAAATGCGAAAGTAACTCTGTCTGTCTTTCTCTCTGTCTGTCTGTCTTGCTTTCATCGCCAAACCGCTGCACCGATTTCAATGAAATTTGGTAAATAGATAGTCTAGAGCCTGAGAAAGGACATAGGCTACTTTTTAATGCGAAAAAGGGGTTGTAAGGGGTTTAAAAGGGGGATGAAAGGTTGTTCTGGGGGTTCACTCGCCACACGCCTGCGCGTTACCTACGCCGGGCGTCTTGGCAACGAATAAACAAGGCTATCACAATCATAAAAAATATTTCACTTTTTCAATGAAGACTTAAATAGTACGTATATATTCGTCAATCTGATTTGTATGTTCGTTATATTAATACAAATAAGCCAAATTACTATACCTACAGCGCTTCTTAACTTCAAAATTCTCTACAGAAGTATCGTCATTATAAGCTAGCTGTTGGTTAAATATGAATAAAAATGGCATTTAAAGTTTGTAAAAATGTTACCCTTAAGGGGGTAAAATAGCAACAGGGGATGGCAATTTGTATGAAAATATGTAAGGTTTGTGAGTTAGTTTGCGACAAGATACAAAATATGTATTAGAGCTATTCTGATATGACATTTACGGAGTTATCACGGAGAATATAGTATGCCAACTGACAGTAACGACATGATTACACTGAGACGTGGGTTCTGGTATATGATAGCACAGATGATTTAAAAATAATATCGATGCTGATCTACTGACTAATGAGATAGTTATCAATCAAACGAACGGATCATGTCCGGCGTGGAGGGAGATGTTGTCGAATACTTAAACTCTTTAGAAATATCAGGAGTTGAGGCTGAAAGTTAATGTTCCAGTCCTATTAAATGAGGTATCTTGAGCGCCAAAGACATGTTATAGTACATGGCTAAATATTACACATCTGGGGTACAACATTGTAAAAGCTACAATCATGACGCATGGAATGGCAAAAGAAGGTAATGTTTTAATTCCCTGCATTCCAATAATTTCAACTTATTTGATATTTTAATTTAAAAGAATGCAGTTTCCGCTGAAAATAGCATTTCCAATAACAATATTATCAAAACCCAAGGACAGATGCTTAAAGATACAGTTTTTTTTTTCTCATGGGCAGCATACTCACGTGTATTAAATCCGCCAAATCTACATATTTTGGCAAAATACGGCAAATTTAAAAACGTAGTTATTAAAATTGTACTTTTTTTATTTGAAGCTGCCAAAGTGACTATGGTCGGCCTGATGGAAAACTCAAGCAGAATCCAACAGTGGGGGCAATCATACTCACTGGGAAAGCAGACAATGCAGTATTGCGTCCCACACTATGACGGCTTAGTGAGATGCTTTTTTACGCCCCACTTAAAGGCCCCGGCATCATAGTGGGAGAGAAACACGTGCGCTGGTAGTGAGTTCCAGTTTTTAGCTGCTCGGCACAGGACGGAAGAACCAAACCATTTGGTTCGAGAGTGAACATGTTATTCTGCAGAGGAAGGGAGAAGGGGGACCAGTTGCTCGCCGCTGCAACCGATCGAAAGCATCAAGCAAATACTGCGCGGATCCATCACAGAGATGAGAACAGTACTCCATGCACGAGTGAACCTGGGTCTTATAAAGAAGACACAAATGCTCGGGCGCGAAGAACCGTCTCACCCTGTTCAGTACTCCAAGTTTCCGCGAGGCCGCCTTAGTGATGCTTTAGATGTACTTTCGCGGTTTTAGGTCTTGTCAAATATCCATGCCCAGGACACCGAGCTTACCCCGTAGTGGCAGTTAAGTGCTCTGAAAAGTGGGGAGGGATATAATGGAGACTTTTTGGTAGAGAACCTGTGTTTTCGTAGCGTTGAACTCGACCAGATTCTCATCACCCCATTGTAAAATGCGGTTCAAAACCCGGTCGAGCTCAGCGATAAGCTTCTGTCGATTTTCCTCAACGTCTGCCAGCTTGGCTGGACGATGTCAAAAATATCGCCCATGAACTGTGCTATCGTCTGCATAGCAATGTATGTTGCCAAGGGCTAACATGTCATTGATATGCAGAAGAAATAGTGTGGGCGACAGGACTGAACCCTGAGGTACGCCAGCGTTTACATCCAGAACCTCAGAGGCCGGGCCGTCGCAAAGGCCCATAATGCGGCACTGATGAAGAAAAGCGTCAATCCAGTGACAGAATCTAGGAGGCAGACCGAATGCCGAGAGCTTGGAGAGAAGCGAGCGGTGCCAGACCCGGTCGAAGGCCTTGGCCATGTCGAATGTTGAAATAAGCTCATATAAATACTTTATATTTTATGTACTTAAATAAGTTTTGAATAGTAAAACGTGTGTGTCTTATTTGTAAAAAAAAAATTGGGAGGTGTCGTGGGACATCAGATAAGTATGAGTTCCGTATCGAAAATATAGATGGCGCTATACTAAATTTTACGTTGCCACAAAATTGTCTTAACACCTTTATTTTATTTAAACTAAGTTATGGAATCAGGCGTTACTTTGCGGAAATCCATGACATTAAATGCTATGAAATATATTTAGCTTTAATTCCGCGAGACAAATATCCAGGTCTGAAAGCAGGGCACAAATCCCACCGTCATGCATACTCACATGCACATATGGGTATCATGCATATGCACACATACAAAACAAGTGAGAAATGTCCGCTGTCGGCCCTTTATATACCGTTTCGATGACGCTATCATAACGGTCGATACAATGTCACAAAGACATCTGTGCCGAACTACCCGCAATCATAGAATAGAATAGAAAACTCTTTATTTGCACACCATATTACAGATTGAAATAAGTACATAATACATAAAGTGTCCGAAGTGTAGTGTACAAAGGGCGGCCTTATTGCCAAAAGCAATCTCTTCCAGGCAACCTTAGGATGGATCAAATGTTTCAGAGAGACAGTAGTAGTTGACGTGCATTGAGTTTGAATTAAGAAACTATTTATATCCATGCACACATATATTTTTAGATCATACAATCTTACTTAGAAGTGGTGTTGGAATTAAGTTTGTTTGGTCATTCAACAGTGTATATGCATTATTATTGTTATGTTTTGATATTTCTAGCTGTTCCAACACGCTCAGCCGGAAACCCTTATCGCAAACATCCAGAATGTTATAGGTATTGTTGCCGCTCAAGGAGTGGCCGGTGTCGATTAAATGTTTTGCGAAATGTGATTTATCTGGATGGCCATTCCTGTGAGCGACAACATGTTCCCTGTACCTAATTTCGAAACTACGGCCTGTCTGACCCACATAGACCCCGGTGCAATCATTGCATACTAATTTGTAAACTCCGTTTTTTTTAATTCTCTAATTTATCTTTACCGTTACATAGTTTACGCAAGTTATGATCCGATCGAAAAGCTACGTAAACATTGTGTTTTCTTAGAATATTCGCGATTCTATCTGAAATTGGGCCTATGTAAGTGAGACTCCCGACATTCTTGTTAATTCTTTCGGGGGTACATGCATAAAGTGCTGAGCGCGCCCGGTCATTCTGCTTTTTCTTAGCAGCGCGAATATTCTGTATGTGAGTATGCATGACGGTGGGATTTGTGCCCTGCTTTCAGACCTGGATATTTGTTTCGCGGAATTAAAACTAAATATGTTTCATAGCATTTAATTTATTTAAACTGATTTATAAAAATATATAAAAGTTCTATGCGAGGTAAAGAAAATAAAACTATTCAGGTACCTATACATTTTGTATTATGATTTTATATCGATAAAAATCCTACCTATATTAATAACGCGAAAGTTTGTTAGTATGGATGAAAGGATGTTTGTTACTCTTTCTCTTTAAACGACATACACGCGGGCGGAGCCGCTGGCAACAGCTAGTATTCTATAAGGTAACTATTGCTATGCTTATCTTCTGAAATTTTTGCTAGATTTTCTTTGCACATTTTGAACTCTATCTCAACCTCGGCCTCAACAGGGATACACACACGCAGGAAGCGACCGCTCCAGCCTGGTTTACCCCGACGGCATCATCAGCGTCTAGGCACAGCACACTGCAGCTACGGTTCTTGTAAGCAGAGCATATCTCTCCCGTCTATGCAGCAGCCAGCCACTACGCAGCAACCGCCCCGACTCATTGGGGCCGCGCACCACACGCCATCCCGACTCACTGGGATCAGCGGACTACAGTCTCGACTCACTGGGACTAGACTTGAGGTAGTAGAGCCACGCTGATTTCAGCACGAATGGGCCGGCTCGACCGGGGCGGTACTACCCTCGCACAGAAAAGCAACGTAAAATGACAGCGGTCGTGCTGTCGTGTTTCGTTGGTGAGTGCGAGACCGGAGGCCCAAATAGTCTAGTCAACAAGTTCCATACTTGTTGACTAGACTAAAAGATGCAGCAGCATCACTAGGCCGCCATGGTGTGGGTCGCCATACTGCATTGTCTGCATTCGCAGTGAGTATGGTGACCACCACTTTTGGATTATGCTTATGCTTTCCATCAGGCAGAGTAGAGTCATTATGGCGGGCCATACATAAAAAAAAAAAAAAAAAAAAACTAGCGACATTCAGTTCCTACTCACTGGAACTTGTGGCACTCAGTTCCAACTCACTGGGACTACTCGTTCCTGGCACTGGCGAGCTCCGCAGCAGAGCACAGACAGCTGACTCATCATGGATTGACCTCCGGTCTTGGCGGGGAGTGATGTGGCGACATCCACATACAGCGCAACAACAATATAACATACTACAACCATCTACCGAAGATACGTCGAACTACGTAGTAACGAAGGAAACTAAGAAACTACCAATCCTGAATCGCGCAGTGGAAGTTCTCGCGCCAGTTAACATATATACAACGTCCCAACATCAACCATTGGGTAGTTGGCCCGCCAGGCATGATCACCTCGCCTGGTCGGAGGATCCTCCCTTTGTGTTGGAGGGACATGATACCTATCCTCCACAGTTATAACAACTTTTTTTTATTTCAACTTACAACAGAATTCATTAGTAGTGGTCACCATACTCATTGCGAATGCAGACAATGCAACAATGCAGCATGGTGACCCACACTATGTCGGCCTATTAAGATGCTTTGGCATCATTGGGACTCTGGTCTCGCACTCACCAACGAATCACGACAGCACGAATGCTATCATTTTAGGTTGGTCTTCAGTGATAGGGTAGTACCACCCCGGTCGAGCTCACCCGGGTGAAAAGAAAGTAGAACTATAATCCTTTACAACTTAAGTAATCCATTCAAGTACTTAATAAATCATGATATTGGCTATATATCAACAACTTATATTATTATCTGTAGCAGCGTCGCAATCCCGAGATTGGTTATTTATGAGATATGGTACACTTCATAAATAAATCCATACGTGAACCCGGGTTATTGGCTACTTGTACTAAAACCTCTTATATGTGTTCCACTATAAACATAAGTGAATGAGCAGGGGTTCTGTTTGATTTTATATACGCCAAAAGTTATGAGTGTCATAAATTATAGCGAAACTGCAGTAAGGTCTGCGGACGAAGGGATGGTTCTGATGGTCCATCTTTATAATTAATTAACTGCCTCGGTGGCGCAGTGGTAGTGTATGCAACTGCTGTGCATGAGATCTCGCTTTCGATTCCCGGGTCGGACTAAATGTTTGTATGATCGATATATGATAACAGTTTGGGTGTTTTATACGTATAATATGTATGTATTTACAAAAAGTATATATGTAGGTTTATGTATTCTATCAGTCAATCTAGCTTTGTAACACAAGCTCTGCTAAATTTAAAGCTAGATGGCGTTGAGTAAAAAAAATACTGTCACCTCATTAAAACAAGTATCTTTTGAATTGATTTTGAATTTTTAAAAGATTTTGCTGAAATTTTGCAAGCATGTGTATACAAAGTGACAATATAATATTATAATGACATGGATTTGATGCTGGAGCTGGAAGGTGGCCATATGAACTCTGTAAAGAAACGTCGCAACATCATCGAGTTTGGACTCGTTTGATTCGTCTCGAGGCAATCCAGTAAAAGCTTGTTTTTAAAAGATTTTTAATTTAATTTATTAATCAATGAAGTATCAATATTTTTGTAATATTGACCCGGGTATCATAGGCTAGATAATTTTATCAAAAGTTTTTATGTAGCCGGGTTATAGTTTTTTAAACTTATTCTGGTTTATATTTTACATTTGTCCTGTTTCAACAAATATGTAGTATAATATGTATGTTTGTGAATATATTTACTAGTTCGCATATATGTATATAGTTATTGATTAACATTATTTTTAGGGAAAATATTGCATTTATGTCATTTAAACTCATAGCTATGTAGCCATTTACCACAGTTTACCCAAGGATGTTATCCCTACTCCGCTTTATGTACCGTAACCGTAGCATGATGATACACAGTCTATCCTAAATCTGACCTTTAGTTGTAAATAATAGCAGGTATAAATAAACAACGAAACAATTTTCAAATCACTAATAATCTATATATATAAAAGAGGAAGGTGACTGACTGACTGACATACCCAGAGATCAACGCACAGCCCAAACCGCTGAAGCTAGAATCCTGAAATTTTGCATGTAGGTTCTTTATATAACGTAAGTGAGCACTAAGAAAGGAATTTTTGAAATTCTACACCTAAGGGGGCAAATCAGGGGATGAAAGTCTTCGTGAGCGAAGCCGCGTGTAAAAGCTAGTATCAGATAAATTGTTAGAATTACTTATACCCACATTTTATCCTCCTAAAACATAGTCTTACATTTTCTTCGTACTGCTTATTCCGATAATTTTATAAGAAAAACTACAACAACTTATCTATTAGCTAATAAAATTTATTTGGGGATAAACAGAGAGGATGGGTAGTAATCAAATATTTGCCGGGACTAACAGCCCCGGGGCAGCGCATTCCTTCCACGCTATATTTACGGATACGCAAGATATTTTATTACAGAATAAATGCAATTCTTGAGATATTGAGAATGTTCATGAAATATTCTAGTTGAGAATTAACACTAGAAATTATGTAGAATTTTTTGAGATATTTATTAGATTCCTGGTTTGGTTAGCTAAATTTTCATTAGTACAGGTTAATTAATATTAAAACGAATATAGTAACACTTTTTAGCATTTGATCTCTGCCATCGAGCACAGATACACGTGTTTTTTTGGTTTTCTCTCAGATCAAATAAAAAAAGGTAGATAACGCACCGCCTTGTTCTTGTTGAAGCGGAAAAAAGTAGCGTAGTTCCAAGTAAACACACGCGTTACGAAGTAACTATGCTATAAACTAAGCTACTTTTCGTCAGTATCGTACAAGTTGGGTTTTCTAGACGGTTCATTGGAAATCTGTCAACCGGTTCTGTCTGAGAATTGTTTAGAGATTCTGCAAAGTACCAAGTTAATCTAGGTGTTTGAAACACCTAGATTAACTTGGTACTTTCTACATATATACATACATTCTTTTATATAATTAAAATATTAATTTGTTAATCGAATTAAAAAACTTCGAAAACATAAGTCATCATCTTAATCTTATCACAATTTTTTTTAACGGTTTCTTATTCGCTACTTCTTCAGATTTATTTTTCTATGTCCATCTTACCCTATATAGATGCTTATTTCAACTTTTATTCCACCCCAAGGAGATCATCTATTTATTATTGAATGTTATTATAAAATAACTAGCGTTTACCCACGGTACCTTCGTTCACGTATATCTCACTCCTCATGCCAAATTTCACTGAAATCGGTGCAGTGGTTTAAAGCGTAACTGACAGAAAGTTTTACTTTCGAATTCATAATATAAGTGTAAAGTATGGATATAAGTCATAACTAGTGGCTGCCCGCGGCTCCGCCCGCGTATAATTCGGTTATCGCGGTAAATAGTAGCCTATGTGTTATTCTGATGTATAAGCTATATTACTGTAAAGTTTCATCCAAATCCGTTCAGTAGTTTTTGCGTGAAAGAGTAACAAACATCCATCCATCCATACTTACAAATTTTCGCGTTTATAATATTAGTATAGCTTAATATAATGAGTTTTCAGTAAGTTAGCTATTCAGTGTATTTTGTTTAAGAAGTTTAGGAGTAATCTCCTTACGGCAGTACCGACGCTTGGCTATAAGTGAAGCATAGAGAATTCTTTATAGCTCCATATTTGAAGAATACCTACGAAAACACACGAGCTTTTGAATACAGTTTTCAAACGAACTTATTGTATTATTTAAAACTAGCTTTAGCGTGCGGCTCCGCTCGCGTGTATGTCGGTTATCATGAACTAACCTATGCCCGCCCTTCCTCAAGATTAAAATATCTCAATGTAAAATTCAGTCATTGAAATCGGTGAATCAGTTTATGTAAAAGTGTTAGGTACAGGTAGAGTTACTTTCGAATTTATAATTTTAGTATGGAAATAAAATAAATGCTGGCGTAAATTCGGTACTAGATTTAAAATATATTCGTAAAGAATTTCTCCTTCAAAATGCACAAATAAGTTTGCCGTAGTGTATTCCTTCCTCACGTGTACGGAGTACAAAAGAGCTCTTTAAGAAGAAACTCCAAAGGGATCGTATAGATTACCTAATCTAGTTTTCTATTGTGAACTCACAGTCGTATACAAGGCACGTTTTCGACCTATGGGCCCGTCGAAAGGTGTTAACGCCCTGAAATGTCGTACGAATGAGTTTACAAAGTCGAGAGGTACAAACATCTTGCTTTTTATGAAGACAAGTGCTTAAAAAACCTGTGTATATTTTTGTAGGTTTTCTTTTTCAATTTTGTTAGTTAGTATGTTATTTTGTTAGTTAGTATGTTATTTTTAAGGTTAGTATGTTATTTTTAAGTGATTTTACAGGACTGTACGTCTAATGTGAAAAGTCAAATTTAATACAGCTATTCAGTATTTTTACTTTTGATGAAGTCAATAGCGATTTACACAGCCTGCCTTTCGATCTAGAAACTAGCAATGGGAATATTTTCTCCGGTATAATTGAAATAATGTAAATATGTAAAATAAAATACTCAATCATTTAATAATAATCTGATAAAGGTTCTAGAGTGATCTATGGAGATCACCCCAAGTTAATAATTATAGCCCTACGACCACATTGGAAACTAATTACAAAAAAAAATAGTTTCCAAAATGTGCTGAGTATTGCGGGCTATTCCTACATAAAACGACACGTTCTCCGTGCCGTTTCAGAAATTACTATAGAATAGGGTATTCTACAGAATGATGTATCCTAGTGCGGGAAAAAAGTAAGTAAATCTAATGAAGAGATTTTTACAATTCAATAAATAAATAATAAATTACAATTAAAACTAGTTTCACTAGTAATAGGATCTAAATTTCTCTGGCAAGTATATTAGAGATGATCTAATATAACCGTACGTATATTTTGTTAACTGTTGTTTGTCCTGCCAAACGAACCGGACGGTGAACAACTACGAAACAAAGTTACGTGAGCCGAAGGGTTAAACATTTTGTTCGTAAAGGAGACTATAAGAGATTATAGGGTCATATCTATATAATAATACACGAAGCGAAAATTTTGTATCCCTTTTGACGAAAATGGTGTGAACGGAGGAGTATAAAAAGCACAGTTAAAGGTTATATGGAGGAGTGCAGAAAGCTAAAAAACCGTGGGATGTCGTGGGACACCAGATAAGAAGGAAGTTCCTAATTTTAAAAATATTTATTTCAAGTTTTATTCGAGGTATAATATAAAGAAAATAATTATTATTCGGGTATACATTTATATTATGATTTTGATGTGAAACATCTATAGGCGAGGGGTAACCCCGATTTTTGGCGTGGCGCGAATTCACATGGCGACGCTCGCCGCTTCGCCTTACCGAAGTCACAGATTTTTTATGTTTGTTTCCTCATAACTTTCGACTGGGTGAACCGATTTTGATGATTCTTTTTTTATTTGAAAGTTGGTGCTTCCCATGTGGTCCAATTTTAATTTGGTCCAGTTCTGACATGTCATCTATGAGAAAATCATATAAATTTTCAATTTGCATTAAGTATGTGCGCGACAAATTGACGAATAACTCAATATCACGCCGACTGATTTCGATGATTCTTTTTTTATTTGAAAACTGGTGCTTTCCGTGTGGACCCAATTCCATTTGGTCGTTCTTGAAGTCGGTTTTTTCTTTGTTAAAATTTTGTATTATTTGCCGGCTAAGTTCCTTATGGATAGTAAGGCAAGGGATCAATAAATATTTAAGAAATAATAATATATCTAATAATAATAATCCCTCAGCTGTGCTACTTTTGACTATTATTAGTAATCTTCTATCACGCTATATCCACTCATTTATAATAGTTAATTTAATACTTAGAGAATATTCTATATCTGACATAAAATACTCATAAGTACCTACACAATATTACAGCTCAAGATATTCAATATCGTTTTATGTAAAAGTCCACAAACATTTGAAGATAAAAATGATCACAGCGCACGCTGAGGGTCGATTCGTCCATTCGGTTTTATTAGAACCCTCGATCGCCGATACCGGGTCGATAAGACCCAAGCAAATGCGCTAGTTATCAGAACACCACTGTCCTATCAAGGGACCCGATAAGTGTCTGTGAAACTTGCAAGATGGACGCAGAAATACGAGCACTCGTTTGTTTTTTTTTAAGACTTTCTTGAGTGGGTAACGAGTATAAAACAAAATGATGTAAAGAATTCTGGTGCTAACTTGAAAGGATTGCGAATGAAAACAATAAGTTGTTTCGAAGTAGACTGCTACTATAACAGTATAGAACATTAATTTCTTTTAATCTAGCTATTTGAACTGATATAAAAGTTACATATTCGAGCCTAAAACAGTCGATGAAGGTCTTTTCCACTCACTATGTATGTAGTATCATAGGTACTCAATGAATCGCTTTCAGAGTACACGATGCGTATTTTTGCGATTTATTGAAGATTAGCTATCCGCACACGTTAGATGTAAATTATGATGAAAGTAGAATAAATTATGCCTCATTTTTTCTGTCGCAGGGTTAAATATTAACTTTTTTTTACAACTCCCGCATTATGAATATACATTCTGCGTCGCAAGGGATTTTACAAACATACATAAAACGAACAAAAAGAACCAGACTATAACAACAATATGTGGATCACACAAAGTGTTGTCCCATATCTGATTTGAACCCACAATACTTGTCGCAGTAAAAAGCAGCGTGCGACTGCTTAAACCACTAGGCCAATCGTGCAGTCAAAAATGTTAGATAAGAAAAATAAATGTTAGATAATTGTGGTTAAAACAAAACTAAAAGCTTTTTCGAAATCTTATTGCGATATTTCTATCAATTTAAACAAAACTTTAACAAATTATACATTTTAATCTTCCTCATGAATAACTATATCTATTGCTGATAAACATCGTGCACTTCCTCCGTAGTTTTTAAGTTTTCCACGAACAGAGAACATAATTCAAAGTGATATATCTACAACATGTAATTCACGAGCATTTGATTTTAATGCAACTTGTCATTAATCTTTTAGTAATCAATTCGCAAAGAAGGATACTCCACGCGGTAAGGAGGCCACAATCCAGGCGTGTTCCTAAGAAGTGGAAGAGGCTAAAAATACTTCCACGTATTGTTAATAAAAGTCTAGTATTGAAAAAAAAAACATTTTCATGACGTTAATTTTCTTACGAAAAAACAATAAACCTACTTAAACAAAATTGGTCGGCGGTCAACGACTTTCTTGAAATGAACCGAAAGATTTCTCCAAAAACATAAATACAGTCGGCGTCGAAATACGTTCAACCATCCGCTCGGGTTACGGGCGTCGTAACCCTTTGTCAGTGTTTATTGGGGTACAGCAGTCATTCGAAACCATACGGAGCCCGATAGCGAAATGGTTTGATTGAAAACAACACAATATACGTACGTACAAGGGGCTCTAGATTCCTTTGCTTACTGGTTTGATTCAATTGTTTACATTTCCTTCTTAAAATTTGTTATTGAGTACACTTGATCATTCGTGCTTGATAGGTACTGTTTTTTCGACCAGATATGTATGTTCCATCGTAGCATCTACAATACTGAACCAATTTTAATGAAAAAGGTGTCAATGTATTCGAAATAATAGCCCAGGTGACACCTGGGCTATTATTTGTGTTGCACTGGCACTGGTGTTGGTGGGCGACCGATGACTGCCTCTGTGGCGCAGTGGGAGCGTATGCGACTGCTGTGCTTGAGGTCTCGGGTTCGATTCCCGGGTCGGACCAAATGTTTGTATGATCTGCAAATATTTGTTTCAGAGTTTGGGTGTTTTCTATATATAATATGTATATATTTACAAAATAAAGTATATATGTAGTTAGATCAGTTGTCTAGTACCCATAACACAAGCTCTGCTTAGCTTGGGACTAAATGGCGTTGTGTGTTAAAATGTCTGAAAATTTATTATTATTATTTTTTCGGTCGATCTCGAGGTACAAAGATGGAATGCGATTTTTCAGGCATACGAGACCGCCATAAAATAATAAGACTGTGTAAACTGTAACATTTTATCCGTGGTAATATTTTATGCAATTTGAAAAAGGTGTCTGCCTTTTTTGACTTAATTTTGTCTCCCGCTTTGCTAAATAGGGAAGTGTACTTATTTTATTTCCAACACCTTCAGTTGCCTTCAATTTCGTTGCGGGTTCCAAGGCAGCTTAATTTTCCTAGGACTTCCCGAGTGTCATAACTCGGTGTGTTTGTGGGCCACTGTTGTTGATCCTGGTGTATGGGAGTTACGACAGAGGGCGTGTGGGCGGGATAATTTAAAAAAAAACGACAATTTAAAAGTGTAACAACTGAGATGCTAAGTTTCTACACCTGTATTTAAAAATATAACTACAATGAATAGACAAATAGCGTCTTACGTTGATGATTGTGACATAATGTATTTTTATTGTTGCAGTTTTTTCACGAAACAGACGTAATAACCTCAATTCTGTAAATAAAAATACTTTGCCCAAATATGATAAAATACTATAAACAAGTCTTATCACATGGCATAACACTTACAAGAAAATAACAGTATTACACGGCAATGGCAGTAAGACCAAAATTAATAATAAAATATCGTGTTGATACATTTTTCATTTACAACTTATAGAGACTGCGAGGAGAGCGTTACGATGGTTTTACTGTCCTTAAGGCTTCTTCACAGTGGAAATAATAATAAAAGAGTATTTCATATATTTTGTGTTACCCTCTCAATGATATAAAAATGACGTTTAATATATTTTTAATACACAAGTAAAATTATAACAAAAACCGACTTCAAGGTTCGACTCGATTTCTCTTGGATGCCATCATCAGATCTGAATGTCCTTATCATGGTACTACTGTTGGGATATCTCCTTTGCATTAAAAAAATAATCATCAAAATCGGTTCATAAATGACGAAGCTATCCGCGAACACACATAAAAAAAAAGATATATACGGTCGACTTAAGAACCTCCTCCTTTTTTGAAGTCAGTTAAAAAATAGTTCAAGAGATTTGGTATACTTCAAAAAACTCATAACAAAATGAAGCAACCACAGGCAAAGTACACACTTTCATATTTTTAAGAAACATATTTGCCATAACCGAGTCAACATTCCAAACAGGCCTTAACCCGCGCAATTTCCAGATTGAATTTTTACGACATCAACAAACAGACGGATAAAGTGATAAACAAATGTGTAACCGGGGAGTAGAATGACTAAACTGCGAAATAAAACGGAAGAAAACGCGGTAATACATAAATTTATTAAATGGGCCAAAGATACCCCTCCGTCGAGGCTTCGAGGAGGGTTATATGCGTTTTGTTGGCAATTTTTAGTATTTTATTGCTTTATTGATAATGAAAGACGAACATACATGGTATTGCTATTATACCTATTAGTATTTGACTAAGGTTTTCAAAGTGAAAAGAAAACTCCATATTTTTGTTGTTCATTTTTCAACCAACTTTGAAAGAAGGCCGTCTCTTAATTACCTTTATACACGGTAATGAGTTGTTTGTAAAAAAAATGCCATTGCAACTTATTCGAAGCGTCAAGTATTTCAAAGGCATATAGTACCTGTCCACATCGTATTGACATTGTTAACTTTTTGAAAACATTAAAATAGGAACATGTTGTGTATTTAAAAGTCTATCAATGTTTAAACAGGTTTCATTTAAACTTCTCTTCATTCTTTTACACTGGCTGTACCCCGCTGTAATTTAGTATATTGTGGTTGAATTAACGAAAAAAATCTGCGCAAAAAGTAACCACAAATTATGCTTACACCGATTTGCATATCGCCTAAAAGTTAGAGCTCAATTTTTCTATATAAAGATGGAGAATATTCCAAGGAGTTGTTACAACAAAATTATATTACAAAAAAAGAAGAGTATACAAATTAGTCAAAAGCCTAATGCCTTCATACATACATTTCTACATTCTCAATAGAGTTACAGTTGCGCTTCTGCCGCTGCCAATTTAATAATGCCACCGTGTAAGAACGCAAAAATAAATTTTCCATCCAGACCCTGTGGAGAGATTTTTATCTAATAACATTATATTATACGTTTACGAATACGAGTAATACTGTCTACTTTCACGTGAATTGGGTGCAATTTGATGAATGAGATTGGTTTTTTTTCTAAATAATTTTGAATGATGCTAGAAGGTTTGACTAATGAGATTTTAAACATTATAAGTATTGTATTCTAAAGAGATATGAAAGTTTGTTTAAGAAAGGAAGTTTCATCTCTACGATGAGAAAATAAATTTAACAAATATGAAACTATAACACAATAATAAAATGAGGCCCAATGATGCAGAAGCATCACTAGGCCGCCACAATATTTTTACGCTACAGGCATCAGGAGACCTAAACGACGTTGCGTGGTAAAACTAGTAGTACACAACAACTAGTAACACAATAAAACAACGAGAAAAAATAAAAAAACTATAACCCGACTAAGTAAAAACTTTTGACATATAATAGGTGTTTATATAGCCTTTGTCACACCATTACAAATCTATTGACACTTCATTCATTAAAATCGGTTCAGTATTTTAAGCACTCACACACATCGTTTTTAAATTGAAATCAATGTAATTTTTCCTTTTCCAATTTAAAAATCACCGTATTTATCATTTACAAGTCGGTTCTAATCTTAATTGAATGACGATTTAAAATGTTCCTTATAATAATTCCTTAATTTATAAAACAAAAGGTTTTTATCATAACAAGTAAACATGAACTATAAAATTCAGTGAGATAGCACCTGAATAGTAAATATTTTTAACGGTAACATTCGCCTGCAGTACTAGACAGTTTTTACTGGTGACCTAGCCATCCAGTTACTCTAATTTCCCCGAGGACTATGGTTGCACTTGTATCCCTAATACTTTTTAGGTAAAAAAAATCGCAATTCTTTATTAAAAACTAGCTATTGCCCGCGGCTCCGCCCGCGTGTATGTCGGTTATCGGCAAATAGTAGCCTATGTGTTATTCTGATGTATAAGCTATATTACTGTAAGGTTTTATCCAAATTCGTTTAGTAGTTTTTGCGTGAAAGAGTAACAAACATCCATCCATCCATCCATCCATACTTACAAACTTTCGCGTTTATAATATTAGTATAGATATAGATTATACAGCAACCATTTATTTCAGCCTTTTGTATAATATTATAATGTTTTTAACTTTTTAAAGATTTGTGAAAATTTTCCTGAAGAAAAATCGATCTCTGTCCCTGTGTTGGAGAGGACTTTACTTTCATTAAAATTACATATATTTTAAACTGTCGCGACTATACATATTATTCGACTGTAAATCGGGACTTATCGCGATAATATCTACAAGGTACAATACCTTTTTTGGTTGCCCGACGTTTCGATCGAATTGCACCGATCGTGGTCACGGGTAGACCTTGTAGATTGTATTGTAAGTACTATGTAGATGTCATCGCGATTAAGTCTCGATTTACAGTCGAATAAAAAATACAAATCTGATAATAAGACATCGATGAAACCTAATGGCCTGAATATACTGCTAACATTGTCATAATCGACTAGCATTGCCCGCGGCTCAGCCCGCCTTTGACACTCACAAATAATGTAGTTTCCTATAGGTAAAAAATTTCAAAATCGGTTCAGTAGATCCAGAGAGTACTCTCTACAACCTCATAAACTCACAAACTTTACCTTCTTATAATATTAGTATATGTAAATAACACACCGTGGGAGAGCCACGCTACGGCATGAATAGGCCGACTTGACCGGAGTGATACCACGGCCTCACAGAAAACCGGTGTGAAATAGTGCTTGCACTGTGTTTCACCGTGTGAGTGAGGATACCGGAGGCCCATACCCCAACCCCCTGCCCCTATCCCCACCCTCCACCCCCCCAAAGGCCGGCAAAGCACTTGTAACGCCTCTGGTGTTGCGTCTGCTCGTTTGCCCGCCTATTCCATAAAAAAAATCTCCAGAAATTATGAAAAATGTATTAAATGCATTCAAAAAATTAATAAGGAGTCGTAAATACAGTAACTGTTCCTTCTGCTGCAGTCTTCTTAGTTTAGCTACTTCTGTGTCGGACGCTTAAAATTAACTGTTTAAGTAAAAATTTAATGTAAATTCATAGATGGGTTAAGTCTACCAAAAACTGTTGCCACAATGAGTGTTAATGCCATTTTCAAACTCAGACATTATACTAAGTTAGTAATTAATATGCAGATTGGACAAAACTTGTGTTGTTGAAAAAAAGAAGACAAGAAAAACTTGAAGCAAAATGGTTTTTAGACTATGGTTACAAAAAGGTCAAAAGTTTAATTAAAATGTATGATTGCTACCGTATCCTGAGTAGGTCTATAGAATTAAGAAGACACTGCTTTTAATATTACACGCAAACCGGGTCTCAATTTTCAGTGTTTTCTTCAGAAAAATAAAACAAAAGTTTTTAATTGTAATTATGAGAAATTATATCATATTGCACATTTTTTTTCATACATCCTCAACCATACATTTTTCCGAACCAAAATTAACGTAAAGATAGACTTTAAAATTAACTTAAGGTCCTAAGATAATCTTCGATCAATGTTCATGCAGATGCAGATGCATCTCCATAGGCCGCCATAGTGTGGGTCACCATGCTGTATTGTTGCATTGTCTGCATTCGCAATGAGTATGGTGACCACTACTCTTGGATTCTGCTCCATCTGGCTGAGTAGATTCACTTTGGCAGGCTAAGGTATACAAAAAAAATTTACAATAGACACAAATCTAGCCATCGTACACAAGTGCTATTATATATAGGCTAAGATACTGCATAATTATTAGAATCTATGTATTATGTCTATGTCTTGAGAATCATTGGGAAATACCATGTGTTAGAAAATTATATCGGCCTAAATATATGAATACAGTGTTGGTCTTCCACTTTAGTTTTTAATGTTTAATTCTGTTTTAACTCAAAGAAGATTCAAGTCCTGGTAAATGTTGTTGTTCTAAATTATGGTCACTATTCCATATTTGGTCACTATTTTTTGATATTAAATTCCTAAACATGCTAATTCAAATCAACAACCACTATATTGAGCTATTTCATTAATCTAACTGCATACATACGAATGAACACAACAATTTACTAGCATTTGAGTAAAACATTCGCACTATTAGAATTTCCTGTGTACCAAAATGTTTCACTTTAATATTGAGATATAAACCAGTGTTGGGGCTAGATGTTAAATATGGCGCTTAGATTATGAAGCAATAGTCTGTGGCTGGATGCCGCCCGCTGCTTGCAGATTAAACAAATATTACCCGCCGATCAACAGTGCTTATCAAATATTTAGACCCGCCATTAAATAAAAATAAATAAACCAAAAGACTGATTTTGTACGGTACCTGATATTCCATAAAGAGGTATATCATTCATAGTTTAACAAATTATTTTTTGCCAACTATTTTAATTTGTATAAAGTTTCTGCCAACAAATTGGGCCTCTTGGGGTATGGGCCTCTGGTATCTTCACTCAAGCTAGCGTTGTTTCACAGCTGTTTTCTGTGAGGCGGTGGTATCTTCATGTCGAAATGTGACTCTCCCATAATATAAATAACGTAATACATAAGTGAAACACATTTTAAAGTATTATTCAGCTAATTTCGTCAACAAGTATTCAAGTATACAAGTGTTTAGGATCTATTTTAACAGTTTAACAGTAAAACGTGATATCATAATATATTATGTCAAAATGTGATAAACTTTTGGTTATCAGTTTTGAAACAATACTGTATTAAAATATAACTTAGTTTACCTTACCTTTAACAGTTTCTTTTCTGGTTATTTCATATAAACTGAATTACAATTCATTAATATTTTATTTTAATCACCTAAACTATAAATACCGGCATCCATTAGACTAACCCATGTGTGAGTGTGTGACTCAAAAGTTAGTGAGATTGAATGTGATAAGTATTTCCAAGCCAAACATTATCAACTATAAATGTTGATAAAATCACTTTATGTGTATGTTATGAAACATTATTACAAAATAATATTATTAACACTTTGTCCTCCTCTATTACATTTATAGTTCTATGGCAGCCAGAAGCTTTTGGCGCGTATTACCGAGCAATATCAATACTGGAGTCGAACCTGAGAAATGAGCGCTAAACCACCCTGCTCTACTGCCTCCCCTTCTCTTCACCACCCTATACCAATATTATGGTAAACTTATATCGATAACTCGCTAGCTTTTATATACTAGAGTGCTCATAATTAAAATGCAGCTCATTTTGCAGGTAGACAGAAATAATTATGTTTCATTTTCTCATTATGATCATCATCATCATCATCGTCTTAGCGTTGTTCCCGGTTGCTTCCAAAGCTGGCACTTTGGAGCCCGGGGTCCGCTTTCCTACTTTTTCTTCTCCACTTTGCCCGGTCTTCGGCATCCTTGGTAGTGAGACCATTAGCACGCATGTCACCCCTTACGACGTCAAGCCAGCACTTCTTGGGTCTACCCCTTCTACCGGGGCCCGGCGGAGGCGGCATGGCCAGACATTTGTTTCCCACGTAGGAAGGCGGTTGCCGCAAAACGTGGCCGAACCAGCGCAGGCGACTCTCCTGCAGTTTGTCTGCGATGTCACGGACACGGAGGCAGCCGCGAATGCGGGAGTTTCTCACACGATCCTTTCTCGTGACTCCACACATCCACCGCAGCATATTCATCTCCGTGACGCGCAGCTCTTGCTTGTGTCGCTCCAGCACCGGCCACGCCTCACAGCCATGTAAGAGAACAGGCCTAATGATGGTTTTATAGACCTGTCCCTTCAACCTAACCGGCATTTTGGGGTCGCAAATGACGCCTGTCAACTCACGCCACTTGGCCCACGCGGCAGCAATGCGTGCCTTGACGTCGCAATCGATGTCACCGGACGCCCGAAATACAGATCCCAGGTATTTGACCTGGTCCGTGCTCTCGACTAGGTAATCGCCTATGCGGACGGGTGAGGGATCTGAACAGTTGAATGCCAAGTACTCGGTCTTCGTCTCATTAAGCTTCAGACCGCCGTTCTCAAGCGCCTCTTTCCATGCTTTCCCACGTCGCACCAATCTACCCCTGTCCGCATCTGCCAGCGCGATATCGTCAGCATACATGAGCAACCATGGGGGTTGCTCATGTGTGTCTCGAATGCTGTCCGACAAAACGTCTAATATCACGCTAAACAGGAACGGGCTAAGAACGGATCCTTGGTGTACCCCGACTGTGACAGGAAAGGGTTTCGTGTCGCCAACAGCGGTCCGGACTATGGAGTCGGATTCGTGGTACATATTTCGGATAATGTCAATATAGATCTCTGGAACCCCTTTCGATCGCAGTGCCCACCAGATTACGGCACGAGGGACACAGTCGAAGGCCTTCTGCATGTCCAGGAACAGGCAATGCAGAGGCGTGTTCTTCGTCCTGTATCCCTCCGCGACAATTCTCAGGCCAAAAACAGGATCCATGGTCCCGTGACCGGGGCGAAACCCATATTGACACTCCGAGAGTGTACACTCCTGTCGGATCCGGGAGTCAATTATCCTCTCTAGGAGCTTCATGGTATGGGACATCACTTTTATACCGCGATAGTTGCCACACTCCTGCACCGATCCCTTGCATTTGAAGACTGGAGTAATGATACTCAGTCTCCATTGCTTTGGAATCTTGCCGGTAAGGAGTGCGCGGTTGAAGATATGAGTTAGGATGCTAACACCACGGGGACCCATCGCCTTCCAGGCCTCGATGGGGACTCCATCGGCTCCGACAGCTTTCTGGTTCTTCATGCAACGAAGAGCAGCCTGGACCTCCGCAGGCGTTATCAGTGGCACTAGTCCGAGATTTGGAGGAAGATCCGGTGGCTGCACCACTTTGTATTGCTTATTAAGCAGCTCGCGAAAATAAGAGCGCCATCTCTCCTTCACCGCGAGCTCTTCGTGCAATAGGCTACCCCCAGGATCTTTAACACAGCGGCACTTGGAAATATCCTGTGCCGCTTTGATCCTGGAACGCGCCAACTTGTAGATGATCTTTTGCCCCTCAGACGATTCCAACTTATCATACAACGGCTGTAAATGGTCACGTCTGGCTCTGGCTACAGCTCTCTTCGTGGCGCGCTTTGCAGCTCTATATACATCGTGGTCTTCGGGAGATCTGGATGCTTGCCACTTTTTATAAAGGGCTTTCTTCACCTTAATCTCCCTCTGGACCGTTTCGTTCCACCACCAAGTTTCCCTGTCACATTTGTGTCCACCCTTAGACACGCCAAGCACCGCCCCAGCCGAACCAAGAATAGCTGCCTGAATTTTGTCCCAACTGTTTTGGACGGGTTCACTCTCAGGAACCGTGCACTTATCGCCGATAGCCAAGGCAAACTTTTGAGATGTGACTTCATCAAGCAGCCACCACCTGATCCGACGCTGGCAGCTCTCCACGCGTTTGTCTTTGGGCTTCACACAGAGGTCCATGACAAGGATACGATGTTGGGCAGTGAGACTTTCTCCGGGTATGACCTTGCAGTTGGCCACTTTGCTGATGGTGTGTCTCCTAATGAGCAGGAAATCGATCTGAGTAGCGTGCCCACCGCTACTATAGGTGATGAGATGTTCAGGTTTCTTTTTGAAATACGTGTTCACGATGGCCAGATCTGCAGTTGCACACGTTCTGAGGATGTTCTCACCCTCTTTGTTGCGAGCGCCATACCCAAAACCACCGTGAACACGCTCAAATTCCCCGCATCCCTCACCCACATGACCGTTCAGGTCGCCACCCAGCACGATTCCCTGCGACAACGGAATACCGCGAAGAGCGTCCGCGAGGTGGCTCCAGAACGACATCTTTTCGGCTTCGCTACAACCTACCTGCGGCGCGTAAGCACTTACGAGATGGGTTATAATCCCATCGATAAGCACCCGTACGACCATAAGCCGGTCGCTACAGCGTTTGACCTCCAAAATGCCACTCTGAAGCCCCCCGGCGAGCACCACGGCCACTCCGTTCTCCCCACTAGGTGCACCAGTGTAGATCAACTTGTAGCCACTCCCAATGTACCGTGATCTACTGCCCTTCCACCGAGTCTCCTGCAGGAATGCCACGTCTACCCTCCGCCTGGAGAGTACATCAGCTAATTCCCTCGCACGGCCGGTCAGTGTGCCAATGTTCCAGGTGGCAAAGCGGAGCTTATGTGTTACGGGTGTTGGGCGTAACTTCTTTAACCATGCCCGCCCTGGACATGGTAGCCCTCGCCCACTTGCCACAGGAGTCGGGCGAAGCTCCTGCGCGCCGTTTTGCGGCGGCGCCCTATCCGTGGCACTAACACTATTTGATCTGTCCATATTGTTTGGCTTTAATTTTGGCTTTTAAGGAAGCGACTGCCGTCTGACCTCCCAACCCCAAAAGGAGAGCCAGCGCCAGAGCCTCGTCCGTTGGTCAGCAGGTGCACCAGCTAGCAGGTGAGGTTGGCTTGGGCTCTGAGGATCTTAGTAGAGCCCATGTACACCCTCATTATGATCAATAAAACTAAATGTCTCACTATCTCTCTACTCATTCGAAGTATTCATCATCACCACCTTTAACAGTCCACTTCGATTATTGAGGACTAGCTTTCGCCCGCGGCTTTGCTCGCGTGGAAGTTGATAATATGTATTTAATTAAAACTGTGTAAGTATCTATGAATACTGTGTTTATGTTTCAAACGTATTTATTTATAATCAATAGTCCATTAAAATTAACTTTCATACACACTTTCGACCCTTACTTTAATCCCTTTAGGAATAGAATTCCCATAAATGCTAAAAGCCTGAATACAAAGTTTCAGGCTACTAAATTAAAAAATGACGGACTTCCAGTCTAGCCTAGGGATAGAATATCCAGAAACGCTTAAATACGTATCTCATCATCATCATCGCAGTCCACTGCTGGACATAGGCATCTCCAATTGCACGCCACTTGGTTCGATCCTCAGCTTCTCTCATCCAGCTCCTGCCAGCCGTCTTGGGCAGAACATTATTCCACCTGGCCTGTGGACGTTCTACGCTACGTTTGCCGAGACGCGGTCACCACTCACGAACCCGTTTACCCCAACGGTTATCAGTTCTGCGGCTAATATGGCCAGCCCACTGTCACTTCAGCTTGATTATCCTGTGGGCTATGTCAATGACCTTGGTTCTCTACCGGATCACCTCATACTTGATGCGAACCCTTAAAGAAACGTTGAGCTTTTGTGATGAGATTTTTTTTTTTTTTTTTTTTTTTTTTTTATGTTTGGCCCGCCAAAATGACTCTGCTCTGCCTGATGGAAAACATAAGCAGAATCCAAGAGTGGTGGTCACCATACTCACAGTATGGCGACCCACACTATGGCGGCCTAGTGATGCTACTGCATCTTTTAGTCCAGTCAACAAGTATGAAACTTGTTGACTAGACTAATTGGGCCCCCGGTCTCGCACTCACCAACGAAACACGACAGCACGAACGCTGTCATTTTACGTTGATTTTCTGTGCGAGGGTAGTAACGCCCCGGTCGAGCCGGCCCGTTCGTGCTGAAATCAGCGTGGCTCTACTACCTCTCAAATATAAATTTAAATTATTATTATAGCCCTCTCCATAGCACGCTGAGCGACTTTGAACTTGTGGACCAGCCCTGTCGTAAGTGTCCACGTTTCGGCACCGTATGTCATGACAGGTAGGACGTATTGATTGAAGACTTTCGTATTTAGGCACTGTGGGATTGACGATGAAAAGACCCGACAAAGTTTCCCAAACGCTGCCCAACCCGGCTGAATTCTCCTGTTCATCTCGTCCTCGAAGTTGTTTCTACTTAACTGCAAAGTCTGCCCGAGGTACCACACATATTTTTGAACAACTTCAAGAACGGCACCGTGAACCACAACCGGTTCCGGTAGAACATGTTCGTACATACGTATCTACTCATTTTTAATCAGTAGCCATAAATAAAGTTGCATGTTTCTAACTCCAAGAATGACGGACTTCCAGAATAACCTATATACGAAATAACAACCCCTATTTAGCCTCTTAGGGGTAGATTATCCAGAAACGCTTAAACACGTATCTACTATTTTTTGATCAGTAGCCCAAAAGTAAAGAACGACGAACTTCCTTACAAACTTTCAACCCCGATTTCACCCCCTTAGGGGTAGAATATTAAGAAACGTTTAAATACGTATCTATTCATTTTAAATCAGTACACCAAAAAGAAAAGTTTCATGTTTCTTACTTAAAAAAATGACGAACTTCAATACAAACTTTCAACCACTATTTCACCCCCTTAGGGGTAGAATATTCAGAAACGCTGAAACACGTATCAATTCATTTTTAATCAGCAGCCTAAAAATAAAGTTTCATGTTTCTAACTTCAAAACTGACGGACTTCCAGACTGACCTATATACGAAATAACAACCCCTATTTAACCCCTTAGGGGTAGAATATCCAGAAACCCTTAAATACGTATCTACTCTTTTTTAATCAGTAGCCCAAAAGTAAAGTTTCATGTTTTTTACTTAAAAAATGACGAACTTCCATACAAACTTTCAACCCCTATTTCACCCCCTTAGGGGTAGAATATTCAGAAACGCTGAAACACCTATCAATTCATTTTTAATCAGCAGCCTAAAAATAAAGTTTCATGTTTCTAACTTCAAAAATGACGAACTTCCAGACTGACCTAAATAGGAAATAACAACCCCTATTTAACCCCTTAGGGGTAGAATATCCAGAAACGCTTATATACGTATCTGCTCTTTTTTAATCAGTACCTTAAAAATAAAGTTTGTTGTTTCTTACTTAAAAAATGACGAACTTCCATACAAACTCTCAACCCCTATTTCACCCCCTTAGGGGTAGAATATATAGAAACGCTGAAATACGTATCAATTCATTTTTAATCAGTAGCCTAAAAATAAAGTTTCATGTTTCTTACTTAAAAGATGACGGACTTCCAGACTGACCTATATACGAAATAACAACCCCTATTTAACCCCTTAGGGGTAGAATATCCAGAAACGCTTAAATACGTATCTACTCTTTTTTAATCAGTAGCCCAAAAGTAAAGTTTCATGTTTCTTACTTCAAAAATGACGAACTTCCATACAAACTTTCAACCCCTATTTAACCCCCTTAGGGGTGGAATTTCAAAAAATCCTTTCTTAGTGCTCACTTACGTCATATGAAGAACCTACATGCAAAATTTCAGGATTGTAGCTTCAGCGGTTTGGGCTGTGCGTTGATCTCTGGGTATGTCAGTCAGTCAGTCAGTCAGTCACCTTACTCTTTTATATATATAGATAGATAGATAGTAAAATTAGTTCAATGACTTCGATAGATTATAATCTAACTAAAAGTAAGATGATAATTGTAAGCAATATGTTACAGTTCACAATCTTTCGACAGTTTAAAATCTCGCGAGACAGATTACAATCTAACGGATTTGACAATCTTAGGGTAACATATCTACCATACGAATACTTCTAAAAAAGTTGAGTTACTCATTTAAGAACTGTGAAGCAAATTTTTTCATAGTATGTTTTTTTACATTTTAAATTCAGAGAAATTTGTTTAAATTTAAATAAATTTATAATTTATGTAACGCTTTATATTTTAGAAAAATAACTATGTTTTGAAAGAAAAGGATGGAAAAGCTGTGGCAGTTGTATATGGTTATTTAAATGTAAAAACATAAATGTATTGTCTATGTCTCTTCCTTATCCAATGGACGATGCAATGGACGCCATCAAGAATATTATCAAGTCCGGTCTGAATAAACTATAATGTTTAGCCAAGAAGTCGTCTTATTTCAAGAACCCAAGCAGCCCCAAACATGTGAAAAGCCCAAAATCAATAAGAGTGGCGTAGCGATTTGAGAACGCAATGTCCAGCTGTGGACTATAATAGGTTGATGATAAACCATGCTTCCAGAATAAAGTACAGTTTGTACTTAGAAGAGATATAACAATCAAATACACATAGTTTAACTCTTTGAGCATAAAAGGTCATTAACATAACCACAAAATAATAAAACTTCCCTTTTGCTAAAAATAATTATATTTGTATATTCCTTTTTTTAAACGAAGTACGTTAAATGGGTTCGTTTCATTCTATTCGTTCGTTCAGTGAAGAGGGTAGACAAAAATCTAATTTCCTGTGTAAGAGTGAACGAATACACTGATAAGGTACATTGCTTTTTAGCACATCACTGGTGTTTAACATTTTGCGAATAAAAGTGTTTGTGTAATTCGTATTGCTCTTTTCTGCATCATTTCATTTAAAAGTCCACTGCTGGAAATACGTATCTTTTTTATGTGTGAGCCCGCGAGAGTGACTCTACTCTACCTGATGGAAAGCAGGAGCAGAATTCAAGAGTGGTGGTCACCTTATTCATTGCGAATGCAGACAATGCAACAATGATGGTTTTTTTTATGCTATAGGGGGCAAACGAGCTAGCGTATCACCTGATGGTAAGCGATTACCGCAGCTCATGGACACCCGCAACACCTGAGGCGTCACGAGTAAGTTTCCGGCCTTTGGGAGATTTGGAGGGGGATGGGGGGGAGGGGTTTGGGTATGCGCCTCCGGTATTCTCACTCACTCGGTGAAACACAGCGCAAGCGCTGTTTTACACTGGTCTTCTGTGAGGCCGTGGTTTTACTCCGGTCGAGCCGGCCCATTCATGCCGAAGCGTGGCTCTCCCATCTGATAACCAGATCAAACTGACTAATATTAGCTGGTTATCAATAGGGTGAAAAGGATGGAAAAATGTGTTAAAAGTTAATTTAATTTTGAAAATAGTCATGACAGTTTTTAATAGGCAAGCCATCTAGGCACTCTCATTTCTAAGGAGAGGTACATGTCCAGCTATGGACTATTTAAGATATTGATGACATAGTAGACATTTTCGTCATTTATCTATCGATGGCACTACTTCTTGGTTTTTGATTCTCTTTAAATTAGTATGAATTGTTTGGCACTTCTTGGTCCAGCAGTGGACGGTGATAGATTTATTGCTATTAAAATTTGTAATCAGTCGCCAGATAATCTACTGTTTAGTTTTCAAATCTTAAGACCGACGGCCCGAAAAAACCTACAAAGAAGGTTAATACTTTAAAATACAAGAATTTTAACAAAAAAAAACCGATCAAGAACTGGATTGGAACCAAGACTGACTGACTGACTGACTTGAAGACTGGAACCAAATTGAAATGGGACCAAACAGGAAGCACCAGCTTTAAAAAAAAGATTTAACAAAATCGGTTCACCCAGTCGTAATTTCTGAGGTATCAAACATAAAAAAAATACAGTCGAATTCAGAGCCTCCTTCTTTTTTGAAGTCGGTTAAAAATACGGTAGTGAAATTGTGTGTCAGCGCAACCAGCTGGCAATAGTCGTTCAATGTGAACTACTGTTACTATGTTTCAGAATACAAAAAAACTATTAACTGTGTAGATAAATGTGAAAAACAATATTCTAAGTATGTGAACAATGGTCAAACAAATAATTGTGATTTTCTTTGTAGGAAAATCGAAAGTAGGATATTGGCATATATCTGGCGTTGCGTGTTCTTACGGGACAAGTGCCCAGTAATGGTTATCCATTAACCACAGGCGCCAAGCCTAGGGTTGCTACAATATGAAAATACTTTTCCTGGATAAATTTATTTTCGTACTGATCTCACCTTTGCAATGGATTTGTGCAGAACTTGCTCTTTCAACTGGTCCTACCTTCTCCCTTGGGGCGTGATAAAATATCTCACTAGGAAGCTATAGTGTGGATCACCACGATGATCTATAGATAATTAAATTTGGAAATATTGGAAATATAATATATATATTAAATTTTGAAATTATCTATAGCACTTGTACACATTCGCAACCGAGATGGTGACCACCACTCTTGGATACTCCTGCTTCTCATGAGGCATAGTGCAACAGCAGTTGTTATTTATATGTATATATGCATAAATATTTATTGATAAAAATAAATATATTGTTGGGAAGCATAGCGTATGCTTTTTCATTTACGAGTACCTTTTCCTTTCGCTTGTGTTTTTTTTATGTATGCAAATGCCAAAGTGACTCTACTCTGCCTGATGGAAAGCATAAGCAGAATCCAAAAGTGGTGGTCACTATACTCACTGCGAATGCAGACAATGCAACAGTGCAGCATGGTGACCCTAACCATGGCGGGCTAGTGAGATGCTTCTGCGTTATTGGGCCTCCGGTCTCGCATTCACCAACGAAACGCGACAGCACGAACGCTGTCATTTCACGTTGATCTTCTGTGCGAGGGTAGTACTACACCAATCGAGCCGGCCCGTTCGTGCTGATATCAGCGTGGCTCTACTATCTTTAGTGTTAAAGTAATAAGGAAATCTGGGCCATGAACCAATTCTTTATACGGTTTTATTAGACAGGTACCATTATTTCCTACTTTTAAAGACCAATAGCAGCTTTAGACATATATGGCGAAATACCTAGTCATTAGAGATTTCAATAAAATGAAACGTTCTCAAACGTCTCTAGGGCACTATGCACCTAGGTTTTAGAACATAATTAAATCGAAATAGTTTTTTTCTCATTTCAACCAATTCAACCCCAATCTTTCAGCATATTTTTCTTAGAATCATCTATAATTATAATTCGAACGAAGGAAAAAATATTTATTTGTATTTTTGACAACCCTGAATCACCGCCTCCCATCCATTACGGTGATTTCCGACACTCGGGCCTGACGCAGCACAGCCACTTACCAAAAGATCAAAGAAACTGTGTCTCTTGACTTCTGTACCGCTAAAAGCCAGGTAAACGACTATTTATTACGCAGGATGTTCCATTGATTTTTGCGAACAATTTTGTAAGATTTCCACAGGATTAACAGTATTGAGTGTAAAATGAGAAAAATGCGGGCGGCGAGTTATTGTAGATGCATATGATGTGGAACATCTCATCTTAATAACTAAGCAACATTAACATGATATCTGTAGGGTTACTTATTCTGTGATTATTTTTATAAAGAAAAAAACTTTTTATAAAAAAAAACCGACTTCCAAAAACCATCCAACGAAAACTCCCTGCCAAAAAACACTAAAAAGCGTAAAATAAACTGGCTCTTCATAAATTCCTATGTGCCAATTCTCGTCTATACCTAATTCTTTACTCATTTAAATAGTAGTATTATTATGTGTGCTAGGTACCTAAAATCTGTTTGGAGTCGGCGCCAAGCCAAATGTAATAGTAGTTACCACACTCGCTATATTTCAAGGCGACCATCAACGACGGCGCGTCAGCCCGCGCGTGTCTGCCCGCTTGGGTTGTTTTGTGCTACACGAGGAGCAGCTATCCGGTAGCGGCGAGTGCGGTACCTCCTATTACATTTTGGCTTGGCGCCGACTCCAAATAGATTTTAGGTACCTAGCACACATAATAATACTACTATTTAAATGAGTAAAGAATTAGGTATAGACAAGAATTGGCACATAGCAATTTATGAAGAGCCAGTTTATTTTACGCTTTTTAGTGTTTTTTGGCAGGGAGTTTTCGTTGGATGGTTTTTGGAAGTCGGTTTTTTTATATAAAAAGTTTTTGTTTTTCCATTTTTAGTTAAAACAATCGTAGGTTATCAGTGAGCTGAACTATTTCATATAATTTCTGCTGATGCGAATAACTTTAGTGGTTTGAACACGTATTAAAACTTAGTATGCCCAGTTTCCAAAATTATGTTGAGATGCAAGATTTCTGTTACCGAGAACGTGGTCTACGGGGCAATAGGAATCGTGACCAAGCTTAAATGTCGTGATGAAATAGAAGCAGGCAAGTTACTTAAAGCAAAATACATTAAGGGGTTAGTCATCATAGCGCATGTGTCATCAGCTCACCTAAATAACTTAAAAGTATACAACTAAAGGTCTATAGATACGTATGAAATTGAAAGAATTATCCTCCAACTCCTAACCGTTGAGGAGTCGTACCTTCCATCATTAGCTTACCTAAATAACTTGAAATAATACGACTAAAGGTTACATACATACATATGACATTTAAAGATTTATCCTCCAACTCCTAACCGTTAAGGAGTTGTACCTTTCATCATCAGCTCATCATCATTAAATGATGACTATCAAACGCAAATACCGGAGTAGCTTCAGAAAATATACGAAAAACATAGTATGTGCCTGAAAAAAATGAGGGTTCCCCTCGATTTCTATGGGATGCCATCATCAGATCCTAGTTTCCTTGTCATGGTACCACCGTCGGAACATCTCCTTTCCAACAAAAGAAGAATCATCAAAATTGGTTCATAAAAGACGAAGTTATCCGCGAACACATAAAAAAAACATATATACGGTCGAATTGAGGAACCTCCTCCTTTTTTTGAAGTCGGTTAAAATTAAGAATTTTCTCTGGAAATGTGTTAATCAACCAACATGTTTTATATGAGTATTGCACTAATAACATACATTATACGTAAGTTAGTGATAATAATAATCCATATACAAAAAAAAATTGCTGTGACAATTGTGAGCACCTCTAAAATTAATCTTAATTTTGTACCTAAAATCCAAATCTCAAAATGTCACCAGTCGTAGTCGTAATACAGCAGACGCCGTCGTCACAGGCCTTTTTAAATATTTATCAAAGTAAGCGTTTCACTTTAATTTCCATTAAATTTTATTTCTATTTCCATATAAATTTTCTGGTCATTGTTCTTTTGTCTTTTAAGATTTGTTGTCATGATATTTTTGGACAATAACAGTGGAAGAACAAACTATTGAACATCGCCTTAAGAAGCCGAAACATTTTCTTTCATTCATTATAATCCGTACTTATATTATAAATACTTATATTAAAATAGTAACTCTGTCTGTCATCAACATAACACAATCAAATTTGGCATGGAGATACCTTGATTTCTTCTTATTCACTACAACTTTGGAGAGGCTGATTCTGTACTACAAGTGAATAAACTTAGAATAAATAAACAATGGGAGAAACGCCTTCTAAACATAAGTATCGCTAAGTAAAGTCGACATGGCCATAATTCCATCATCATCGTTTTTATATGTTTCTTATACATACAATTTTGTTCAGCTGCTCTGTTTGAACCATGCGTGTAAGATGCAGTAATTGAATAAGAGGGCCGGAGGCACACGAGGAGGCTTTACAAATCTATTTACAAGCTCTTTGTATTGACTATCGCTGGAACAAGGAGCTACAAATAATCGGAGACCGTTCTCTTTATGAAAGATCGCCTTCTGATCGAATTATGACCTTCAAAATTTTTTAACCCCCGACCAAAAAGAAGGGTGTTATAAGTTTCACGTGTCTGTCTGTCTGTCTGAGGCACCGTAGCGCCCGAACGGATGAAGCGATTTCAATTTAGTTTTTTTTTAATAAAAGGTTAGTTACGTGCGAGTGTTCTTAGACATGTTTCATGAAAATCGGTTGAGCCGTTTAAAAGTTATGGGGGTGAAAGTGGGGAAGAGTAAACGAATGTCTGCAAAAATATCATCGAGTGGGGTCTCAAATGAAAGCGCATAACGTGTTTTTTACTTTTTAAAGGGAACTCAGGTTATTAAGTCGGGGTTTTTTTTTTTTTGAGAATTTATAGTTATTACCGACTGCGAAAGAAGTATATTTGTTTGGCACGCCCTAGAGCTAAGCGGCTTGTCTTATTTTTATTGACACCAGTAGGATTCGTCTAAGTCGTGAGAGTGACACTGAGTACATTAAATTGAAAAGAAAACCTGAATTTAATAAAGATTGCAGATATTGACATAGTCACAGTCACAGTTTTTTTTTTTAATAATTTTACTTGTTTATTCATTCCTTTGCTTAAAATATTCTACCATTGCATACATGTATTTGGTTTGATGTTATTCCCAACAATAAAGTTTAGTAAACTGTAGTTTTCCCGATTATAATTTTTTAGGGGTACCATTCACAGAATTCTAAAATTTATTTATTCATAGGGATAACAACAGCTGTCACTCTTAACTTAATTTACTAAACTATATATACATGCATATCCAATAATAGTTATCCACAGTAGATTAACATAAGGTGGATGAACGTTATGAACATGGTACAGAAATAATTATGCATGATGTTGAAATTTGATTGGTAGACTCTGGAGAGGGATTTTAATAAATTTAACAATATTAATGACATGTAATATATAGCAATTATTATATGTAAATAAATAAGAGTATTTATAAATAAAAATAGAAAAATTACATTAAATAAATTAAATACCCACAGTATTATTTGAAGACTTACATAGAATGAAAAGATTATACCATCAGGAAAACCTATCAAACCTGCCACCCAGCGCCGACAATGTAGAGAATTTAACTAGCCCGTGATGAAAGTAATACAGCCAAAACTCTTTTTTGAAATTATCCTTGGTACCGATGAAAATGTCAACATCACTGAATTGTTTATTGTAAGTGTCTAGCAAACGCGATAATACGCAATTTTTCGCGTAATTAGTCGAATGAAATGGAGTGCTAAATAATGTAGTGTGTCTAGTCCGTTTTTTGGGAACATTAAACTTAATACTTTCTAAAAGCATAGGACAACCTAGCCGTCCTTGTAAAATGTCATATAACAAACCCATATCCATCAAGATACGCCTCTCCTCAAGAGTTAAGAGATTATAAATACTTCAATACTCAATGTAACCATGTGAGCCATGATGAAATTTAAAATTAAGGTGATTGATATATTTCTTCTCAATGCGTTCAAGACTGTCCCTGTGTAAAGCGTAACAGGGAGACCATATCTGACAATCGTATTCCAGTAAGCTGCGAACGAAAGCAATATAGACGACATTTAAGCTTAATAAATTCTTAAAAGGTAGGCAAGACCTCAAGACAAAACCGAGATTACGAAATGATCTATTGCATGTCGCTTCAATATGTTGTCGCATTGACAGATCTGAATCCAATAGAATACCCAGGTCTCGCAGCACTTTGACCCGCTCGATTGCCACGCCGTTAAAACTGTATTGATAAATAATGGGATTCCTTTATCGAGTGAAGGATATGCTTTGACATTTTTTAAAGCTAACTGTAATGTTGTTATTAGTGTAGTAGTCGAATAGAGAGTTGTGATCCTCTTGAAGCAAAATACGGTCCGATAAGGAGTTGACGAATGTATAGATCTTTTTATCATCAGCGTAGAGAAGATAATGTGAGTGTTTAATATGGTGATTAATGACAAAAATATAGGCGTTGTAGAAGAGAGGGCCAAGGTGCGATCCCTGGGGAACACCAGAGGGGATTAATACAAAGTCTGACTTAAACTCGCCCAATACAACAGCCTGAGAGCGATTAGTCAAATATGATTAAACCCACCTGAGTAAATCTCCGTGAATTCCTAACGTGTATAGCTTACGTAACAGGATAACGTGATCAACGCGGTCAAATGCCTTTTCAAAGTCAGTGTAGACCACGTCCACCTGGCCACCGTTCTCCATTTCACTCAAAACATCATTTGTAAAACAAGCCAAATTTGACAGCGTCGAGCGTCTCTGCATGAATCCATGCTGAGATTCAGGAATACCAGGGCTAACGATTGGGTAAATAGTATCAAAAACAATATTTTCAAAAACCTTGACAACACAATTTAAAATGGAGATGGGGCGGTAATTATCAATTATATATTTGGAACCTTTCTTGTGTATAGGTATAACATGTGCCTTTTTCCACATAGAGGGAAACGTACAACAGTTTAGTGAATTCTGGAACAATAGAGTAATAGGGTACGATAAGCTCTGAGCGCACGATGACCAAAATACAGGAGGAATCTCGTCACAACCAGCACCTTTATTTCTATCTAAGCACAACAGATGCTTGAGAACAGTCTCTTTGGACACAGTAATTTTAAAAATAGAATCGCAAGCGTCGTAATTGTAAGATGGAGATGGGTGGTTAGAGGAATGAGCTTTGGTAAAGACGCTGTCAAAAAAGTTATTAAAAGCGTTTCATATTTCCTATACTTTGTGTTTCCCAAAGTAAAATGACGTGGATAAGGTGAACCCACCTTTTTTGATTTGATATAGCTCCAAAAATATTTAGGTGCTTTTCTTATATTATGTTCAGCATTGCGTGTGAAGCTATCAAAACATTGAGACTGTACTCCATGTTGCCTGTCCCTGACGAGCTTAAATTCGTCGAAATCGCGAGCTTTTTTAAACAATTTCCATTTTTTATGTAGCTTGCTTTTTCGCGAATAATTTTTATCAAGGAATGACTATACCAAATAGGATAGGAATTATTTCCGTGACTGATAAGCGGTACAAAAAGAGCGATGCACTGTCTTAATTTTTCATAAAACAAATCGACTGCGTCATCCACACAATCGTTGTTAGACAGCAATTGGTCCCAATTAATATTATTGAAATATTCGTTGATATCTTCATAACTACATTTCCGGAAGTTATATCTACATATTTTATTTGTTATAAAGGGATCAATATATAGGTCTAAAATGTCAATAGAAAGAGGTGGGTGAAATGCATCAATTTTAGTTAAACCACCCGTCGAAGAAACGTCTAAAGGTAAGTTTGAAAAACAAAGATCTAAGATATTTTCACAGTTATTAGGTATATAATTATATTGAACCAAACCTAATATGCTCAAATCTTCCACAAATGCACAAGCCTTATTCTGTATCAGGCTGTTACGCACATGTGCGAGCGACCAACCATTTCTATTCCAACGTAAGCAAGGTAAATAGAAGTCGCGATAGAAGAAATAGTTCGCGTCTTTGTATAAATGAAATAAAGTTTTAAAGTTAGTAAAGTAATCATTTAAGTTATTAGGAAGATGAGTAACGTCAGTACAAAGTAAAATTATGCCGTCATTTATAAAAGACACACCTACATCTTATAGCTTGCTGTGCAACTAATTTCCTTGCTCTTAAATTGATTGTGCTTGAAATAGAAACTACCGTAGAACCATGGACAATTAGTTCAAGAACCGGTGCATCGCATGCTCGCACTATTACTGCCTCGGTGGCGTAGAGGTAGCGTATGCGAATGCTGTGCTTGAGGTCTCCGGTTCGATTCCAGGGTCATCAAAAATGTATGGCCCGCCAAAATGACTCTACTCTGCCTGATGGAAAGCATAAGCAGAATCCAAGAGTATTGGTCGACATACTCACTGCGAATGTAGACAATGCAGTATGGCGACCCACACCATGGCGGCCTAGTGATGCTGCTGCATCTTTTAGTCTAGTCAACAAGTATGGAACTTGTTGACTAGACTATTTGGGCCTCCGGTCTCGCACTCACCAACGAAACACGACGACGAACGTGGTCATTTTACGTTGATTTTCTGTGCGAGGGTAGTACCGCCCCGGTCGAGCCGGCCCATTCGTACTGAAATCAGCGTGGCTCTACTACCTCTAGAATTTGTATGTTTGTATAAAAAGTTTGTAAGATCTGCAAATATTTGTTTCGGAGTTTGGGTGTTTTCTATATATAATATGTATGTATTTACAATATATATATATATACGTATTAATATAAATTGTCTAGTACCCATAACACAAGCTCTGCTTAGCTTGGGACTAGATGGCGTTCATCATCATCAGCCTATCGCAGTCTACTGCTAGACATAGGCCTCTCCAATTGCACATATGTATGTATACACGGTACATATACCAAAATAGCATTTTTTTAAATTTTTGTCTGTCTGCCTGTCTGTTTGTTCTCTGGAACGGCTAGACCGATTTTGACGGGACTTTAACTGATAGGTGGCTGATGATATAAGGATGTAACTTTTTTTAGACTAGCTTCGACCCGAGGCGTTACCCGCAGTACGACAATGACCGCGGGTAACACCGTGGGGATCAGCTAGTTATGAATAAATTTGACCACTTTTCCATTAAGAATAGCCCTAGACTGTAACGTAAAATTCTTAGTTCCGTGTACACCGCAGCGCCTGGGGGCTACGGTAATGTCATCACTTGAGATAGGCACTCTCCTCACATCGCGGGATTTTTATCTAAAACGTTACCTATCGATACCTACTTATATTGAAGGATTTTGTGAGAATACATGTTACGATGCCACGATGTTGTAAGTCAGCTCGGCTTATACAAAATGTTATAGAATGATCAAAGTAAATACTCCGTAATAATAATAATAATCTCCTTTCTAAGAAGAGGCCCTTGTCCAGCTGTGGACTATTAAAGATTGTTGATGATAGTGATGATGGAATATTTAAAACACTTCAATTTTTTATATTAAAAATTTGACTTGAAAATAGATATACATGAGAAGATAGATATCTAACAAATTAAAAAGTAGATACAGCTTTTCTTTTCTCTAATTCAAATGTTTCTCGGTTATTAAAAGCGAAATATTTGACCTCACACTTTAGTAACGAGTCTGTTTATATGGCATTGAGACGAAAAGCTGAAAGTAACCATTCGACATTCAAGAGATGCTTAACAGATTTTACTCCTAGTTTGAAGTGGTTACTGAAGGACCTCTTCCTTGTGCTAACCACTTTAATCTAATACCCTCTTTTTGCCTTTACAGGATTTAATATGACATTATGAATTTGAATGTAATGAATATCAATTTTGATGAATGCAGACTGCCCAAGAGCGGGACGGTTGACTCTCCGACTGGCTCTTTGGAGGAGGTCTTCGTTCAGCAGTTTACGGCAAAAGCTTGCAGTAACTATTAAGAAAACCAATTTAATACGTATAAATACAATTATTATCTGAGTAATTTATACTTTTGATTATTGATACTTAATTGAACTTGTTAAAATGCATTCTGGAATTATTAAACTCACTTGTACTTATACCACTATTTTAATTAACTTCAATCCTGACCGGTTTCGCCTTACGAGTTTAATTCTAGAATGTATATTACCTGATTATTATTATTAATGTTTTTTTTTTTTAAAAGAATCAACTCCCGCATTAGGAATATACGGATTAGGATATATCCTGTGTCACGGGGGACTTTTACAAACATACAAGAAACGGACACAAAGAACACCCAGACTCAAAACAACAATTTGTGGATCACACAAAGTGCTGTCCCATGTGGGATTTGAACCCACAACACTTGGCGCAGTAGGAAGCGGCGTGGTGACCGCTTCAACCACTAGGCCAACCGTGAAGTCTTATTGTGCAAGTGCAATTGTCAGGTTATGGTCGATTTTCGACAGTTTAAAATGTCTTGGTTTATTTTATGTCATGTAACTCGAACTTTCATATTAACGAATAATTATACACTAATGTAAATAATTGATCTTAGATCCAAAGTAGTCAATAAAACACTTTGCTATAATGCCACATCCCAAGAACTCTATAAATATATTGAAGATTTTTGCTACCTTGTCACGTACACATTACGCTGGGTACTATGTGTAACAGGAGCAAACTTTTCTAATTAACTTCTCACAAGTTTTTTCGTTAGCCCCACAGTTATGGCTTTGTTAAAGTTCTGTTGTTATCTCAACTAGTTAGTATATAGTCATCGATTTCTTCCTCTAAGACAGAGCGTGGAGTTCCTTCAAGAATAATATTGTTTTTTGCCTGCACTTAAACTCAAGTTAAAGTATTTTTATAGAATTACGATTTGACAAATTAGACTATGAAAACAATTCCGTATCATCTTTAATTGTATTTTCTGTTTTTCACTAAACTATTGGTCACATCACCTCGCGATCTTCACACAGCTTATCGAAGGTCGTATACGGTAACAGCGATTTTGTATCTTGTGTTTGCTGCACTAAAAATCTCATTTGACTCTCACATACATTAGAATTTACTTTTATATAAACAGCTTGTTAGCTATTAGCAGCTTAGTTACCATAAAACAGACTCTGCGCTCCGCTCTCTTTTTTTCTCTCTTTTGTTAAAGTGTAATGGTGCGTTTTTATGTAACGTGTGACTACGGCTTTTCAAACTTGTTTTATACTTTTTCAGCGTCGTTTTTTGTCGTAGTTGGGTTTTAGTTTTTTAAAATGTTTTGGTGCCGTTATTAATATAAAATATATATATTATAAACAAAAACCAATTCATTTGATTAAAAAAAATACAATTTAATTTTATAAAGAACACTAAAACACTATCTGGTTATTTAACTCTAATACATAATTAAAATATAAGGGCTAAGTAATCAACTATAGTTTACGTTATACACTACACTCAGAGGCACCGCTTTTTAACTTTATACTTAAACAAAATATCAAGGTTATGTAATCAACGTTAAACACTACACAGTGATGCACCCGTCCGCACACCGCGAGGTCCCGAGGAAAAGAGGGCGAGCTTCACAATACTACTTCTCACTCGATAGTCTCATTCGAATGACGACACATTGTAAAGTTAGGTACAGACCACCATTGGAGTACCTCACTCTATTCGTTTATTCCTTACACGGCCTCTCCTGACACCCTGACGTCCTCGTCAGGTTCAGGTAACTGCACCTCTTCATTGTTCTCATTTGCAGTGGCTTGAACATCTAATAAAAGTTCATTAGGATCCTCTGAAGGTACATCGTCGTCTGATTTGTCAGTTGCTGAAAACAGTTATCCAATTTAGTGTAAACAGTTAACAAATAGCTATCATGATAATAACAGTTAACAGGAATAGGAAAAGGTCTGAACCCCCAAGGAAAAGAGTGAAAGATTGTTTATAATCCGTTCTAGACTACAAACAAACAGTCACTGTTACAAGCAGCTAAAACTTAACAACCAGAAGTTTAGTACCATGACAAGAGTAGACCTACAGCATGAAGATCTACTGTTACCATAAAAAGACCATGAGTTCGGGGCTGGTTACCCTGTCCATAGGCCTTAAAGTTCACTCAGGAAGACCATGAGTTTGGGGCTGGTTACCCGGTCCATAGGTCTTATAGTTCTCTCAGGAAGACCACGAGTTTGGGGCTGGATACCCGGTCCATAGGTCTTATAGTTCTCTCAGGAAGACCACGAGTTTGGGGCTGGATACCCGGTCCATGAGTCTTATTGGTTTTCTAAGGAGGACCATGAGTTTGGGGCTGGTTACCCTGTCCATAGGTCTTAGGACACACTGTAAAATCTCAAGATCTACTGTCGCAGTGACTTACTCGCAAAGAAGGCTGCACATTCTTCAGGCGTCCATTCACCTTTCCAAGGTACCATGAATTGAGCTGCGGCATAACTCACTTTGCCATAAGCTCCGGCCAGTAATTTTAACTCATAACGACCATTTTCGAGGACTCTAGTTATCTTATATGGGCCGCGCATACCAGGATCCAATTTTCCTTTGGATTGTGCATATTTAATAACAAATACAAGATCGTTCATCTGGAAAACACGAGGCGGGCGTCGACCTTTATTGACATATTCATCTTGTCGCTCTTGATTTTCTTTAAGACGTTCGGCCGTCCTTTGTCTGTCAAGCTCTCGAAGGGATTGCCTTTCAGAACTTGAGCAGTCTTGAGTGACATCACGAACTAGAGCTTGTATTACGGGAGTGACTCCCTCAGTGCCTATTAAAAGATGTAACGGAGACGCCCGTGTGGTTTTTTGTTGAGTAATGTTGAGAATGAGCTGTAAACGCCATAACTCTTCAGACCATTTACTTTTTTTATGATTGATCTCTATACGTAACATGTTAAGTAGAGTGCCAATATATCTTTCAACCTGACCATTAGAACGATGCATTTCTGGAGTGATATGATGTATTGAACATCCTAAATCGTTAATCCACTTAACAAATCGTGCAGATTCAAACATACGGCCTCTGTCAGTGACCAAAAGACGTGGAGTACCGAATAAGGACATGACATTTTGAAATACTTGTTGTAACTCATCCAAATCTTGTTTATAAATAGGATACAGTAGACAGTATTTAGAGAAAGCATCTACTACTACCATAATATGTTTATATCCATTGGACTCTGGCAACGGACCGAGAGCATCCATATGGAGGGTGTGAAAAGCTATATCTGGCTTAGGCCACGATGTGATAGGCTGTAAAGCAGCCCGTGGAATCCTTTTATTGGCTATACAGGTTAAACAATGTCCTATGTATTTTTTAACAAACGTTTGTAAGCTAGGTAACCAGAAATGTTTTAATATCAACGCTATTGTTTTATCTACCCCTACATGACAATGTTCATCGTGAAAAATCCTAAGTAGGCTAAGCCTATGTCCCTTCGGTATATAACATAACAGGCGTGATTGTTCTCCTACCGGCGAGTACCGGTAGTAAAGAATGTCGTTGTTTTTTACATAACGACTGGCGTCTAATTGTCCATCGTCTAATTGACTAATTAGTTTTAGAGTTTCTTCGTCGCCTGACTGTGCGATTTGCGCCCAATTACGTGGTTTGTCTATGCTATTTACAAAACGAATAGGGTTGCGACTAAGGTAATCGGCATGAGGCATTAAAACGCCTTTACGGTAAACAATGGTGAATGTAAAATCTTGTAAATACACCCACCATCGGGCCACCCGAGGTAAGAGATCCTTCTTATTTTGTGTAGCTTTTAAAGCGTTGCAATCGGTAATAACTTTGAATTCAATGCCAATAAGGTAGTGACGAAAATGACGTAAGGCCCGTACAGCCAACGTTTCTAATTCATAGGAGTGATATCGTACTTCCGCTCCACTAGTTACCTGACTGTAGTAGGCAATTACACACTTACGACCATCCCTATGAATTTGAACTAAAACAGCTCCGTATCCTTGACTGCTGGCGTCCGTATGGACCTCTGTATTTAAATTAGGGTTAAATATAGTGAGAACCGGTTCACTAGTTAAACACTTAATAATATCGGCACGAGCTCGTTCCTGTTCTTCACCCCAATTAAATTCTACATTCTTTTTAGTTAAACGTGCGATACATGAAGTTTTGAAAGCGTAATTCTCTATGTATCTTCTAAAATAGCCCGCAAGTCCTAAGAATTGCCTAACTTGACGCACATTTTTGGGTGCAGTTGAGTTTATTAATGCCGTTATTTTAGATTTTGAAGGACGAATTTCACCGTTAGTGATTACACGTCCTAAATACTCTATTTCAGTGTTCAAAAAAGAACACTTATTCATATTCAACGAAAACCCAGCATCGTCGCGTACGCTGACTCCGATTCACGTATTATTCTTTTAGATAAAAGATCTGCAATAATTTCACGAACCTTCAACTTTTCATTAAAAGATAAACGGTACGGTCTGTAATGTATGGGTGCATCACTGTTTAAACGGATGTGCATGCTACCAGTAGTCACGCTTGAAGTAGCCGTTCCGGTAATCATAAACTTTGAAAACTGATTTAAAATCTCTAAAAGTTTTTTTGTGGTCATCTCCTACAAGTGAGGTCTTAATAGCGTGCTCATCCGCTTCTACCGTCGAAACTTTTGTCGGGACCGAATTGTAAATTAATCGTTGACAACCCTTAGTACGTACATAAGTTACTCCCTCACGATTTAAAACATCTGTACCGATTATGATAGGTGCGTTCATACTCTCACTGGGCACAACCAATAAATCAACCTCAAGAGTGATTTCTTCAAACTCTATGGTAAGCGTTACATAAGAGAACACTCGAGTGATATTATGACCGACACCTTTCAACTCGCGATAAGTGGGTTTCGAAAAACACGACAAATAGCTCACGACATAAGTGGAGATAAGTGAAACGTCTAAAGCACCACTATCTATCAAGATGTCAATAGGAATTCCCTGAATCACTCCCACCATAACGTCTCTAGAATGATTAAATTTAGGTAATGAGCAAAAATTTACGTTTGCTCTCCTCTGATCAGAACGTTGCTTAGCAAAACAATCCTTAATATGATGACCTATCTTTTTACAATACACGCAGGTTGACTTCGATTCCAGTTTTATATCACTATTACTTGGCTTTACAGTAGTAGACGGCATAACAGTCGCACTAGTGGAAGGTACTTGATTCGTGTTTACTGATAGTTTGTGCTTGGAGCGACAGTTAACTTGTTTGTGGCCCATCAGTCCACATGAAAAACATTGAATCGTAATGTTTGATAAATACCGTTTGCCAACATGCGGTTTAACAAATCGTTTACTAATACCGCGGTCAGAACTAGAAAGCTTTTCGGCTTTATTAAGCGCGGGCTTAAGGAAAGTAGCTAGATAATTAACTAATTCACAGGGCTTCAGATTACGATTTGTAGCAGATGCCTTAATATGCGGGTCATTAATACCACGTATGACGATCGCACTAATAAGCTCATCACTAAGCCCCTTCACTATTTTCAAGCGCAATAAAGATCTACGCGCGTATTCAGCATACGTTGCATAATCGTCGGAACTCGTACTCATCACATCGTACAAAATATTCGCTACATCAATATTTTTCACGCACAAAGACCTAAAATCTTTTTTAAAGTTGCTCCATGACCGGTCTGTTGTGACCCAATCATCTAACCATGACTTAGCATCACCCTTAAGACAGTGCCCAATACGCGACAAGCACTCAGCATCACACCATTTGTTAAGAATTTGTGCTCTGTCTACCTCTTCAAACCAAGAATCAATATCATTCACGTTAGGATCAAAATTCGAAACGTAATAATCACGAGAACTACCCCACCTTAAAGACTGAATAGCTTCTACGATTTTTTCTGAAGAATCATTAGGTTGCGTACGCGCTTCGATATTAGAAGACGGCGTAATGGTAGACCTATCCTCTAACGCGTTTAACCGCGTTATGATAACTTGTAACGATTCACGTATATCCGAACCATGAGAAGAACCGTGAGTAGAACGACTACGATGCCGGCGGCGGTAACGTTTAGAATTATTATCTTCACTCGAGTCAGATCGACTGCATGAACGTTTATGCTTACCCATTGTAATAGATCAATATACACCGAAGCAAATTACACGATACGATTACAGAACAACACAATATTAGCAGTTAAACACCAGATATTAATAACACAAGCAACAAAAGAAAAAGTTAAATCAATTGTGGGTTAAAGGATAACTTAATCCCACTTCTGATATAAACAAAAACCAATTCATTTGATTAAAAAAAATACAATTTAATTTTATAAAGAACACTAAAACACTATCTGGTTATTTAACTCTAATACATAATTAAAATATAAGGGCTAAGTAATCAACTATAGTTTACGTTATACACTACACTCAGAGGCACCGCTTTTTAACTTAATACTTAAACAAAATATCAAGGTTATGTAATCAACGTTAAACACTACACAGTGATGCACCCGTCCGCACACCGCGAGGTCCCGAGGAAAAGAGGGCGAGCTTCACAATACTACTTCTCACTCGATAGTCTCATTCGAATGACGACACATTGTAAAGTTAGGTACAGACCACCATTGGAGTACCTCACTCTATTCGTTTATTCCTTACAATATATTTAAAATTTACAAGTCCCATTACAAGTACAAATTTACAACGCCCTTTCCAATGATACCAAACACGGCATATTTATTTCAAATTTTATTTTTTAAAACAGCACTTTATGTCGGCTAGAGGGCGCCACATTAGATTCAATGACACGTCATAAAGCCTATAACCAGCGGACGATCAAGACGCTTCTAACGATACCTCATTTGTTCTAATAAGTAGTTAAGGAGCTGCGAGGGAACAAATGAACATACATACAGACATACATAGCCTGTCATAACCCTTCTTTGGCTTTGCCGTAGTCGGGTAAAAATAGTTTAGGATGCACGTCATGCTGTAGACAGGACAGGGTCTTTCGATGTTTTCAACTCTCTGCTTGGAGGTGCGATCTGTCAATTTATAAAGGTAAAAGAAAAAAAGGTAAAAGAAAAAAGATAAAGTTATCTTTAAGCTGTCACTACTAATAGCACAGAATAATTAATAGTACTGTCGTACTAATAGTCCAACAGTTGTAAAACCCTAAAGTACTGAAGTTACAAATCAGTTGCGATTTTCAATATTATTATTATTATGGAAAACAGTTATTAACAGTTTTGTTCGGCCTAGCTGCCAACAAGCAACAGACAAACTAGATACAAGGCTGAATTCATCTCATCATTATATTTAGAAATCTGTTATCCTTGCCATCGTACAATTTGAGTTTAATCTATTGTACTAAAATACATAGTTACGTCTAAAACTTTAGTTACTGGAACCTGATCTAGAGATTTTTTTTTTCTTGCTAAAATTTAAAGTTACATTTAGAAGTCGAATATTTTCACTTACAATTCCTATGTTTGTATAGCATCTACTTCTGCTATTATTTGACATCTGGAGCGTTATACTCTGAGGATCTTGTGTCAACTGTGGTGAATTTCCGTGTGTTTAGGCGATTCTGCGATACATACTAAGTATAGAAAATAATAGAAATCAAATATAACTCACTTAGGACCCATAATATTTTATCCGTGGTGCTTCCCGGTTTGATAAGGTGTCTACTTATTTTGATTTCATTTTGTCTCCCGCTTTACTAAGGAGGGAAGTGGACATATTATATTTTCAACTCCTCCAGTTTTTCTTCTGATTAATTTCGTTGTGGGTTCCAAGACAGTTTAATTTTTCCTGGGAATTCTTAAGTTTCATAACTCGGTGTGTTCGTGGGCCACTGCTGTTGATCCTGGTGTACAGGAGTTACAGTGGTGAGCCTGTGGGCGGGATAAGTCCACCACCAAGTATATGTGTATAAAGTTTAATGATGATCGGATAAGTAGCTTTTGCATGAAAGCGTAACCAATAAACTTACATTCACATTTATTTTATTAAGTATGATTAGGACTTGGATTATACAAATGATGTCAAATTAAGTAAGATGTTATAAAAAGTCAGCCATTAGTTGGTAATGGTTATATCACAAATTTTTGTTTGGAAGAACGCCGTCAGATAAACTGGGCTCAATGATACAAATGTTTCTGCCACAGTAAGTTTCATATTTTCCAACCATTTCAAATTCATCCAATCTCCATCTGCAAAATATGTGACGAAGTAAATAAATATAACAAATGCTATCGTTAGTGATCCACACGTACGCAACTTGAAAAGAATTGAAGCAGGATTTGATGTTCTCTTTTCAAATTCATCCTACAAAATATCGAAGTAAATAAATAAAATAATTGCGATCATTATTCGTCAATACAAATCTGCAAAAGAATTTAAGTAGGATTTTATGTGTTTTTAAAAAGATTCAAAGTCATCGAACGAACCTACAAAATATGTGATGAAGTAAATAAATAATAGAATTGAAATTGTTCAGTGTCATCACGAACTTTGAAAATAATTCAAGGAGTATTTCATATTTTCTTCTTTATACTTTATATTAAATTAAATTTTGAGCAAATATGATAAGCTGAGAGCAAATATGAGACTACAACCTCAGATTATTTATGGGTCTAGTCTCTATATTATAATGGTATATACTCCATATGGAATATGCATGTCTTTTTTTATTTCTTAATCTGATAAATTACGTCTCTATAGCATAGAAAAAAATATAAATGGGCTTGAAAATAGTCAAACAAATTTTCAAAGTGAAATTTAAAACACTGACTAAAATTGAGCCATTTAAACGCCGCCATTTTGCGCGCGCTTTTGACATGACCAATGCCGTCATTGACATTTCGTGTTTGTTTCCTTTCCAGTGTTTCAGTTATTTTATACATATTTACAGTTTTATTTTAAAAATCATGGAAGAAGTTAATTTTTCTCATAAACACTACTAAAACAGTATGAATTTCGTGGCCGATTTGCCGATGAAGTAACCATCGACGTCACATTTCGTTTCGACCAATAGTGGGCGTTTTAGAAGTTTGAATTTCCCTCCCTTAATTTTCACTTTTTATTTTATATTTTCTTTCACTAAATAAAAAAAACCTTATAAGTATATTGTAAAGACAATAAAGAATCTAGAAAAAATATTTGAGACAAATTAAAATTTTATGCATATTCCCTATTATGTTTTGTCCTTAAAAAAGTAGTCATATTTCGATCGTATAAATGAGTTTTACCTATGCCAGTGGTGTCCACAAACGCCGCACCCAACTTAAAATTTATCTTAGGTTTCATCAAATAGGCGTAAACGTATCGATCTCCCGACTTGCTACCGTAAAAGTCTCGAATGGTGAGTGTCAGCGATAACCCATCTGTAAGAAGAATGTAATAAGAAGAATGCAACTCCTTTTCTAAATTCTGACAGTGATACAAATAAAATGACGTATTTTCAAGTACATATAAACAGATATGTACTAACACATGTGTGCTGTAGAGGCGTCAGTTACTACAACAGGGTCTTTGCCTTTACGGTGATAGATCACCGTTGTCCTTTCGTTATCCATTATTAGTTTATCCAGTTCCACTTCGAGTACTAAAGTGTCCGTGTCTCTGTTTATACTGAAAGTATGAACTACATACATTAGTAAATACACAAGGTTAATATACTATCGAATTTAGAACCGTGTGGTGACGGATTAATAATACTGAGTGTTATCAATCCTATTCATCCTACTGGTGTCGTAAGCGATCATTTCACAAAGAAACTTTATACCAACCCGTCTGACAACCATGGTATTGTAGGTCAAGGCCTCCTTTCCATGGAGAGGTCTATTCAGCAGTAAAATGTCTTAGTTAGAATACTCAAAACTAATAAATGATTTTAAAAACATTTTATTTACTAGATACACTTACTAGAACTCAACGATCCTTCCAGTATTTAGACCCTCAAGTCGAACACCCTCAAATTTGACTGAAGCATTCGAGTGAGGAATTTCAGCTGCTATTTTTGCCAGATAATAAGGTTCGGAACTGGTTTCGCCTAGAGGTTCGCATCCAAGTTTCGATTGAAAATAATTTTGGATGCAAGTCATCGTGTAGAGGGGACAAGGTTTTTCGATGGTTTGAATATAGCTTTGGTTGAAAGATTGATCTGTAAATTAAAAACGTTAAGGTAACCCAAGGTTTTATTGTCTCATTACTTGAAAGTCGTGAAATGTGTAGTCTATAGTTCTTTCAAGTAGTTTTGCTATCAGTACTCGATCATATCATTGTAATCAGCAATTTTATTAAATGTATATGTGGTGTGACTGGAATAGACAAGGTGAGCAATGGCTTCATTAGCCTGAAAGTTGCAGTAGCAGTGGATGGAAAGATGATAAACAACGAGTTATCCTGGTATAGAAATGTGATGTGCAGAGAGTGAAAATGTTGAGGAAAAATATTAGAAAACTATTACTTACGGACTTCATAACTGAGTGTCCAGCTGCCACCGAGCAACAGAAAAATTAGATACAACACTGACTTCATCTTCACACGAATTGCCGAGGCGATTAATCAGCATTGACTTTTTATAGGGGTGTGTATGAATTGCGTGTGTTTCTAGTGGAAGTAGTCAATCAAAAAAAAAATTGTATAATTACTTAACTTTACCACACATACATTTAGTACATTGTTGTTAGTTTATAAAACTACAGTCAAAATTTTTCTACTTTATTTAATATTTCTTGGTATACTTTACTTTGTTTTCAATCACAATGAATAAATTTTAATCATGATTTAAAAAATTGTGATACAATTTAAGAATAATTTGATAATAGACAGATTTAACTATAAACAAAAAAAGGTAATTAAAAATCGCTAGTTTGACCATTTAGGACAGTTTTGTAATTAACATGGCTTATGATTTGTTACCCGACTACGAATATTTTTGGCTAAATTACTTAACTGATTTTTATGAATGAGATGTCCATATATTTCTAATAATGGACCGGATGACATAGGCTAACTCAATTTTGGATCTGATTGAGTTAAGATTAAAAAAACAAAACAAAATCGAGCGTGTCAAAAGAGTTGAAAAATATTTGGAAAAAAATAAACTGTTAATATGAGCACTGTAATATAAATGGAGCCTTAAACTAAAAACAAAAGAAACGATACGCCAATTGAATCACCAATTATAATAACACATTGAAGGATAATTGCATAATGGAGGGAATGAAAAATTTAATCAAGGCAATGACACAAGTCAGTATAGTTGTAAAACGTAGCTAGTTCTAGAAACATGAGGTAGATCATTTTCTCTCTGACTAGAGTGAACATTTGTGTCTCATTACGAAAAATACTTTACATGTTTGTGTATGAATTGTAAATAACCTGTTTATTCAATTTGACGCTTCTCGCGACCAGAAGGCCGACCTTTTTCTAGCACAGAAAATCGGCAATGCAATGCAATGCTGCCAGCCTTTTGGGAACGCTACCAGTAGATGAATATGTGGAAGAGTTTTTTGACGCTTATATGTAAATATTGTTATTGTGTTTTTTTTTTATTAATTTTATGTACCTATATAGCTTTCTATATTATGTAGTAATTATTCTTATCTGTAAATATAATTATTCTGTTACCTGTGCTGTTAAGCTATTGCTTCTCACCAAATTTCAATTTTCTCTGTCAACAGGAAGCAGCTTTTAGGTTTTGATTCCCTTGCGAGTAGTCGCGAGTTTCAAAATATGCGGTATAATATAAATAGTTGTACTTTTGCGTTTTTGCTTTGACTTAGAAATTTTTACACTAAACATAGGTACCTTGTTGGACAATACTACTTTTCACTTTGCCACTTGCCTCCGTTTAGGAGCATCTTGGGTTTCTCCGCATTTTTGTCACTGTGGAGAAGCTGTTAAAAGTTTCGGACATCATGGTCTTTCTTGTAGCAGAAGCGTTGGCCGAATATCTCGACATGCCAATATTAACGACATTATACGTCGTGCTCTTGTTACCGCGCGCGTTCCAGCCAAATGGTCTGGTACGTGACGATGGCAAGAGACCAGATGGTATGTCGTTACTGCCATGGAAGATGGGTAAGCCTTTGGTGTGGGACGCAACTTGCGTTGACACCCTCGCGCCATCTCATCTTCCAAGTACAGCTGGTTATGCCGGCGCTGCTGCTGCTTCTGCGGAAGGCCTCAAACGGCGTAAGTACCAAAATATAATAGGTATTTACATTTTTTAACCGTTTGGAGTAGATACGCTTGGTTCATGGGGTCCGAGTGCTCGCGCCATGCCTTAACAACTAGCTAAGCAACTGATTGACGTTTCTTGCGACCAGAAGGCTGGCCTTTTCCACTAGGAAAGGGCGATGCTGATTCTCTGTACTAACAGAGAATCAGCATCGCCCTTCAACGTGGTAATGCTGCCAGTCTTTTGGGAACGCTACCAGTAGGCGAAGTATTGTTATTGTTTTTTAAATTATGGTTATGTACATAGATTTCTAAGCTAGAAGGACATATTCTATGACTTATTTTTTAAATATTTTGATTGCGTTAACATAGAAGTTTTCATTTTGGCTCCCGCTTTGCTAAGGAGGGAAGTGGACTTATTATATTTCCAACTCCTCCAGTTTTCTTCTGATTAATTTCGTTGCGGGTTCCAAGACAGTTTAATTTTTCCTGGGACTTCCCGAGTGTCATAACTCGGTGTGTTCGTGGGTCACCGCTGTTGATCCTGGTGTACAGGAGTTACAGTGGTGGGCGTGTGGGCGGGATTAGTCCCATAATATAGAATTTTGATTTTGTTACAGCTTAAAGTATTATAGACTTGAGTATTTGATATGAATTTCAATTTAATACCTCTACGCGTTAATGAGGAAAGGAGTAGTAAGTTTAATTTTTTTTTTTTTTTGTGATGTTACTAAAAATATATGCTTTTCGCAATTTTTTCTTTATCTGTACTATAACACTTTGCTTCGTACTAAATTTCAAGATCCTAAGTTCACGGGAAATACCCTGTAGGTTTTGATTCGCTTGCAAGTAGTTGCGAGTTTCAAAATATGGGGCTTAAGTTGCCGTTTCTTTTGATCGCGATAACATAGAAGTTTGATTTTATTACAGTTTAAATGTATTATTGACCTGAGTAGTTGATATGAATTTCAATTTAATACCTCTACGCGCACTTGAGAAAAAGGGTAGTAAGTTTTTTTTTAATATTTTTATTATATAACGGAGCTAAAAATTGTTACCTTTTACAATTTTCCCTTTATCTGTGCTATAAGACGTTGCTTCGTACCAAATTTCAAGATTATTACTTCACGGGAAGTACCCTGTAGGTTTTCATTCCCTTGAGACTGTCGCAAATTTGCATAATAAACGACTCTATCTTTTGATCACGTTGGCTTAAAAGTTTGATTTTTTTACAGCTCCAAGGGGCAGTGGACCTGAGTATTTTAGATTTTAGGCAGACAGACGAGCAACAAAGCGATCCTATAACGGTTCCGTTTTTTCCTTTTGAGGTACGGAACCCTAATAAATAAACACACCACGCAGTATAAATGTTTATTGAATAATGTGTGCATAAGACGAATTTCTAACATTAAGCTTAGAAAAGTTAAAGAATTAAAATAAATAAATAATAGAAATAAATATTTTAGACATCTTACACACAACGCCATCTGGCTTCAAACTAAGCTAGCTCGTACTACGTATTTTTGTAAATTCATACATATTATACATAGAAAACACCCAACAACCCAAAAAAATATTATATATATATTTGCAGATCATTACAAACATTTGGTCCGACCCGGGCATCGAACCCAAGGCCTAATGCACAGCAGTCGCGTACGCTACCACTGCGCCAATGAGGCAGGAAGGCCAAAATAGTTAAATAAATGATATCTTTAGATAAAACAATATTGATGATTGAACTTCTAAATAATTACAAGTAAATTATACATATCATGTCAAATTCATTAATATGTTATAAAAAGTCGTCCATTAGTTGTTAATGGTCATATCACAAATTTTAGTTTGGAAGAACGCCGTTAAATAAGCTGGGCCCAGTTTTATCAATATTTCTGCCACAGTAAGTTTTATATCCTCCAACCATTTCAAATTCATCCAATCTCCATCTGCAAAATATGTATGTGATGAAGTAAATAAATGTTACGATAACTATCATTATTCGTCAGTACAAATCTGGAAAAGAATTCAATTGGAATTGCATGTTTTCATTTGAAATCATTAAAATTCATCGAACCTCTTTTTGCTCAATAAGTGATGAAGTAAATCCTACTATCCTACTATCCTACTATAATCACACTAATATTATAAAGGCGAAAGTTTGTGAATGTGTATGTTTGTTACTTCTTTACGCGCAAACGGCTGGACCAATTTGGACGAAACTGTACAGTTATATAGCTTATACATCATAAAAACACATGCTACTATTTGCCGCGATAACCGACATACCTACACGCGGGCTAAGCCGCGGGCAACAGCTAGTCACACTTCACATCACACTAATATATAAAGGTGAAAGTTTGTGAGTGTGTATGTTTGTTACTTCTTCACGCAAACTTCATACCTCACAGCGAGGTAACGCCGCATGAGTCATGTTTTTTTACCACCGAATTATAAGACGTTGTCACGTCAAAAGTGGTCATATTTTAATCGTGTAAATTCGTTTTACCTTTGCCAGTGGTGTCTACAAGCGCCGCACCCAATTTAATATTTATCTTAGGTTTCATCAAATAGGCATAAACGTGCCAATCTCTCGACTTGCCCCTGTAGAAATCTCGAATGGTAAGTGTCAGCGATAACCCATCTGTAAAAAGAATGTAATAATTTATTGTAATAAATATTGTAATAATCTAATGTTATAACTATCCTACTTCCTACTATAAGCAGACTATCATAATCATCACATCACCCTATATCACACTAATATATAAAGGCGAAAGTTTCTGAGTGGGTATGTTTGCTACTTCTTCACGCAAACTTCACAGTAATATAGCTTATACATCAGAATAACACATAGGCCACTATTTGCCGCGATAACCGACATATACGCGGGCGGAGCCGCAGGCAACAGCTAGTATAATATATTCTTATAAGTATGAATTTTAAAACTTCTTTTCTAAATTCTGACAATGATACAAATAAAATGGAGTGATGTCAAGTAAATAGAAACAGATATTTACTTACTTATGTGTACTGTGGAGGCGTCAGTTACTACAACAGGCTCTTTGCCTTTGCGGTGATAGATCAGCGTGCCCCTTTCCTTATCCATTACTAGTTTATCTAGTTCCACTTCGAGTACTAAAGTATCCGTGTCTCTGTTTATACTGAAAGTATGAACTACGTTAGCAAATACATAAGGTTTAGTATATTATCGAATTAAGAACCGTGTGGTGACGGATTAACAAAACAGAGTGTCATCGATCCGATTCATCCCATTAGTGTCGTAAGAGATCACTTCACAAACAAACTTTATACCAACCCGTCTGACAACCGTGGTATTGTAGGTCAAAGCCTCATTTCCACGGAGAGGTCCATTCAGCAGTGTTATAATATTTAAGATGGTGGCTGGCCATAGATTTCTCGTTAAAAAAGAGGTTAATAATAATTGCATGTAATCGCATAGACCACTTTATTTCATATTTATCAAACATTTATAGGTAAACAATGCATGCAATATTCAGTTCATTGTTTTTGCTACCTACAGATATAATTATGACCATTGTTACTGCTGCGACTAATTCGTTTTAAAGTTTCTAAGTCAGTATACTTAAACCTAGTAAAAGATATTAAGAACATTGTATTCACTAGATACACTTACTAGAACTCAACAATCCTTCCATTATTTAGACCCTCAAGACGAACACCCTCAAATTTGACTGAAGCATTCGAGTGAGGAATTTCAGCTGATATGTTTGCCAGGTAATAAGGTTCGGAACTGGTTTCGCCTAGAGGTCCGCATCCAAGTTTCGATTGAAAATAATTTCGGATGCAAGTCATCTTGTAGAGGGGACAAGGTTTTTCAATGGTTTGAATATAGCTTTGGTTGAAGGATTGATCTGTAAATTAAAAACGTTAAGGTAACCCAAGGTTTTATCTACAAGCTGTCTCATTACTTGAAAGTCATGAAATGTGTAGTCGATAGTTCTTTCAAGTAGTTTGCTATCAGTACTCGATCACATTATATTCAGCACCAAGTCATCTGCCTGCCGACTGTTAAACTGAAAAATGTGAATTTTATTATATATATGTGCTGTGACCAGAATAGACAAGGCTACATTAGCCTGAAAGTAGCAGTAGCAGTGGATGGAAAGATGATAAGCAACGAAATGACCAAAATGTAATGCAAAAAAAAATAGAAAACTATTACTTACGGACTTCATAACTGAGTGTCCAGCTGACACCAAGCAACAGAAAAATTAGATACAAGACTGACTTCATCTTCACACGAATTGCTGAGGCGACTACTCAAAGATATCAGCATTAACTTTTTATATTGATGTGTTTGAGTTGCGTGTGTTTATAGTGGAAGTCATCAATCAAAAAATAATAATTGTAAAATTAGTTAGAATATAGAACACATAAATTTAGTACATTGTTGTTAGTTTTTAAACCAACAGTTATTTTATTCTTCTTTATTTAATATTTCTTGTTATACTACTATACTACTTTGTTTTCATCAAAATTAATAAATTTTAATCATGATTATACTTTTCATGTAAATGCAGGAACATACAATTTAAGAATACTTTGATAATAGACAGATTTAACTATAAACCGTTACTTCCAATGCAAATAGAGGTTATAAAGTGGATATAGGTTGGTTAGGCCGGCTCGACCGGAGTGATACCACGGCTTCACAGAAGCTTGCGCTGTGTTTCACTGAGTGAGTGAGGATACCGGAGGCCCATACCCCAACCCTTCCCCCTATCTCCCCCCCATCCCCCAAAGGTCGGTAACGCACTTGTGACGCCTCTGGTTTGCGGGTGTCGCTTAACATCAGGCGATACGTCTGCTCGTTTGCCGGCCTATTCCATAATAAAAAAACTCTAGTTTGACCATTTAGGACAGTTTTGTAATTAACATCGCTTAAGTTTGACTGCACGTTTGGCCTAGTGGTTTAACGATCACCACGCCGTTTCCTACTTCGCCAAGTGTCGTGGGTTCAAATCCTACATAGCAGAACACTTTGTGTGATCCACAAATTGTTGTTCTGAGACTGGGTGTTCTTTCTGTCCGTTTCATGTATACGTTAAGTTTCTAGTGCGGGAGTTGTCTTTAAAAAATAAAAACTTTTTATAAAAAAAAACGACTTCCAAAAAACATCCAACAAAAACTCTCTGCCAAAAAAACACTTAAAAGCGTAAAATAAATAACTATAAATTCTCAAAACTTAAAAAAAAACCCCGACATAATAACCTGAGTTCCCTTTAAAAAGTAAAAAACACGTTATGCGATTTCATTTGAGACCCCACTCGATGATATTTTTGCAGACATTCGGTTACTCTTCCCCACTTTCACCCCCATAACTTTTAAACGGCTCAACCGATTTTCATAAAACATGTCTAAGAATACTCGCACGTAGCTCAGTTTTCATACAAAAAAACAAAATTGAAATCGCTTCATCCGTTCGGGAGCTACGGTGCCACAGACAGACAGACAGACAGACTGTGAAACTTATAACACCCCTCTTTTTGGTCGGGGGTTAATAAACTGGTTCTTCATAAATTTCCTATACCTAATTCTTTATTCATTTAAATAGTAGTATTATAATGTGTACTAGGTACCTAGAATCTGTTTGAAGTCGGTGCCAAGTGACTATCGCTTAGACTTTTGTAATTGTTCGTTTGTATTCTTTTTGGCTTAGCACCGACTTCAAACAGATTTTAGGTACCTAGCCCACATTATAATACTACTATTTAAATGAATAAAGAATTAGGTATAGGCAATTTATGAAGAACCAGTTTATTTTACGCTTTTAAGTGTTTTTTTGGCAGAGAGTTTTCGTTGGATGTTTTTTGGAAGTGGTTTTTATTTTATAAAAATCACATCGATCAAATGAAATCGCATAACGTGTTTTTTACTTTTTAAAGGGAACTCAACCTGAGTTCCCTTTAAAAAGTAAAAAACACGTTATGCGATTTCATTTGAGACCCCACTCGATGATATTTTTGCAGACATTCGGTTACTCTTCCCCACTTTCACCCCCATAACTTTTAAACGGCTCAACCGATTTTCATAAAACATGTCTAAGAATACTCGCACGTAGCTCAGTTTTCATACAAAAAAACAAAATTGAAATCGCTTCATCCGTTCGGGAGCTACGGTGCCACAGACAGACAGACAGACAGACTGTGAAACTTATAACACCCCTCTTTTTGGTCGGGGGTTAATAAACTGGTTCTTCATAAATTTCCTATACCTAATTCTTTATTCATTTAAATAGTAGTATTATAATGTGTACTAGGTACCTAGAATCTGTTTGAAGTCGGTGCCAAGTGACTATCGCTTAGACTTTTGTAATTGTTCGTTTGTATTCTTTTTGGCTTAGCACCGACTTCAAACAGATTTTAGGTACCTAGCCCACATTATAATACTACTATTTAAATGAATAAAGAATTAGGTATAGGCAATTTATGAAGAACCAGTTTATTTTACGCTTTTAAGTGTTTTTTTGGCAGAGAGTTTTCGTTGGATGTTTTTTGGAAGTGGTTTTTATTTTATAAAAAGTTTTTATTTTTCAGTTTTTAGCGCAAACAATCGTAGGTAAGTAGTAAGTTGAACTATTTCATCAAATTTCATCATCAAGAATACAAATTAAGGTCTACACGTACGTGTAATATTAAAATCATCCTCTGATCCCTAACTTTTGAAGAGTTTAACCTTCTATCATCAGCTTACCTAAATAACTTGAAAGTATAGACTGAAGGTCTTTACGACTGAAGGTCTTTAGATACGTATGAAATTAATTAATTAATTGAATTATCCTCCAACTCCTAACCGTTGAGGAGTTGTACCTTCCACCTCCCATCATCAGCTTACCTAAATAATTTGAAAGAATACGACTAAAGGTAACATATATACATATGATATTTAAAGATTTATCCTCCAACTCCTAACCGTTAAGGAGTTGTACCTTACATCATCAGCTCATCATCATGAAATGATGACTACCAGACGCAAATACCGATGTAACTTCAGATAATTACAAATTTTTACAAAAAAAAACCGACTTCCATCTGGACCAAATTTAAATGGGACCATTCGGGAAGCACCAGCTTTCAAATAAAAAAAGAATCATCAAAATCGGTGCACCCAGTCCACAGTTATGAGGTGACAAATATTTAAAAAAAAATACAGCCGAATTGAGAACCTCCTCCTTTTTGAAGTCGGTTGAAAATATACGAAAAACATAGTATGTACCTATAAAAAATGAGGGTTTCTCTCGATTTCCCTGTTATCCCATCATCAGATCCTGATATGGTGGCAATGGGACCACCTCGGGAGCATACCCTTTCGAATACAAACAAAAATATTTCAAAATCGGTCCACAATGGACGGAGTAATCGGTGAACATACATACATACACACACAAAAAAACTAATATATACAGTGGAACATAGAACCTCCTCCTTTTTGGAAGTCTGTAAAAAAAAAGATTTCTTACCCGACTAAGAAAATTTTTAGCTTAACTACTGAAATGATTTTTATGAATGAGATGCCAATAGATTTCTATTAATAGACCGGGTGACATAGGCTCAGGGATATTCCGGTTAGGGTTAACCTAACCGAAATAATCTGTTATTAACCCTTTTGGAAATGGGTTAACCTAAATTTAGGATTAACCTAAATATGTGTTACCGAATTATAACTGTTAACAGGAATAATCTAATACAGGATAATTACGGTTAACCTTAACCGAATTTCATATAGGTTTCTGGATATTTGTAGGTCCGTGATTCATTTTTCGTTACAGTCGTCGGTGACGTTCATTATTTGCGTGCATTGGGAAAAGGGGATAACAAGTTAATTTTTTTTCACAAGAGATCAAGTAAAATTGATTAATTTTCGAATCGCGTCACATCGTAAAATAACCGAAATCTTGGGTTAACATCTATCATTTGGTTAAATGCTATGAAATATATTTAGCTTTAATTCCGCGAGACAAATATCCAGGTCTGAAAGCAAGGCACAAATCCCACCGTCATGCATACTCACATGCACATATGGGTATCATGCATATGTACACATACAAAACAAGTGAGAAATAATTAGCATGCCATGCAACCAAACCTATACTCGACACGTGTTTCGCCCCTCCACGGGGCATCCTCAGGAGATGTTGACTCGTCGAGCGTTTGAGCTTTCAGACCTGAATATTTGTCTCGCGGAATTAAAGCTAAATATATTTCATAGCATTTAATGTCATGGATTTCCGCAAAGTAACGCCTGATTCCATAACTTATCTATCATTTGGGTTAAAAATTTCAAAAACATAAACCCTTTAATTTGGGTTAACCCACCACTCAAACGTCCGCGGCCACACGCGTGGCCAAAACAAAAACCCTCTCAAACGTCCGTGGCCACACGCGTGGCCAGCGCGCGCAATGGCGCACAGTTGAATTTAAATCGTATCCTTTAAGAAACAGGGTACTGTTTGGTAGATTTTCATTGCTTCAATGTGTAGCTAATAAACTAATTCGAGTATAGAACACCAGAGGGCCGTGGATTTACTTTGATTGGACCATGAGATTTGGCCGCTTCAGTTGACCCGCGTTCCGCTTGAGTGTCGTGCGCGAGTGTTGTTGTGCGCTAAGGACCACCCGCAGTTAAGTCGTAAGTACTATAGTTTTATCGTATTTAACTTCCAAGTGTTATGCATTAAAACAAACTAGATGAATTGGGCTTCACGATGATGTTTACATATTACAGTTGTATGTAATAAATCTATATTAATTTTAGCTTTAAACTATTGATGCTTCGAACAAAATGAAGATGCTTTTCGTTTTGACCAATTTTAGTATTGTTTGCACATATTTTATACACTAATATATACAAAATATCAAATTAGATTTCGTAATAAGCAAAATAATATCTATATTTCATAAAAACATGTTAAATTCATTGAAGATTCCTCAATAATATACATGTGTTCCTCAGAATTTAGGCGTGGCCACAGTTGTTGCCACGGACGTTTGAGCAAACGGTCCATATAAGGTTCGCTATTAACGTTAAAATTGTATTTGCAACATTTTTTGTTTTTTGTTTTATGTTATCGCGTGTAGATAGGACCTTTTTACCGTTTAAAGTCATAATATATATATGTTATCGATCATCTTTCTAAAATAATTCTGTTTAAAATACACACTGTGACTTTTTTCAACAACAGATTACGGGAGTAGGACGGCCTTAGGTGCGGCCATTTTGGTATTATTTCGCTTTAGCGAATAAGTCGAAAGCGCTAAAATTTGCACCCAAAAAATATGAATTATTATATAATATAAAAATATTATTTAAATACTTAGAAATAATTAAATATAATAATTTATATGCCATTAGAAAGGGAAATAAGTCTAGTTTGTTGTGAAATTATTTTATTGACAAAAATATAACAATCCTCCTTGTAATGTAAAAAGAAAGTTTTTTTTTTTTTTGTTTTCTGAATACTACGTTTAACCCGACTTTACGTATTATATATAGTAATTTACTATTAAACATAGAGAGATAAGTTTATTCTGTATACCTTTAACTTTCTTTTCGTATCTCTTTATTTATTATAGCTTATACGGTTAAGTAGCCATGTAGGTTTTTATTGCGGCTCAGCTGCAGGGGTCAAAGTGGGTCAAGTGCCGCGAACGACTGGACGTTGGAGGTGTGACCTAGGCGCGCGCGGGGGACGTTGAGGTTAAAACAATAACATATATAATCTGTTAACCGAATCGATGAGTAACCCTTTGAAACGGTTACAGATTGATTCGGTAACCGTTTATAACGAATACCGTTATGCATGGGTTTTCGAATCCCTGCATAGGCTAACTCAATTTGGGATCTGATTGAGTTAAGATTAAAAAACAACAAAACAAAATAGTACGTGTCAAAAAAGCTGAAATAACATTCGGAAAAAAAAAAACACTGTTAATATGAGTACTGTAATATAAATGGAGCCTTAAACTAAGAACAAAAGAAACAATACGCCAATTGGATCACCAATTATAATAATAACAAATTGAAGGATAATTGCATAACGGAGGAAATAAACAAAAAACTAAGTCAATAAGACAAGTAATTCCAACGTAGCTAGTTCTAGAAACATGAGGTAGATCATTTTCTGTCTGACTAGAGTAAACATTTGTGTCTCATTCCGAAAAATACTTTACATGTTTGTGTATGAATTTTAAAGAACCCGTTTATTCAATTTTCAAAACTTTAATGAAAAGATTTAATTTCTCTAGTAATAGTATATTAATATCTCACTTAACAGTGCTAGACTATCATAGGCTATTAATTAATACGTTGTCACCTACTTATGTACCTAATAAACTTCTAGTTAAGAAAAGTTTAATTTTCTTCATCCGATAAATAAAAAAAACATGTTACAAATGCATTAAAATAAATTCAGATAATTTCCATTCGTTTGAAATAAGGTAAAATAAAAATACACGGAGGTATTTTAATGCCGTTTAAAAGTTTATTAAAAAAATTGTGCATGAATGATTTTCTAAAAACAAGCAATGGAAGAATGAATAGGAAAGTGACGAAAATGATATCTTTGGTGAGAAAAACATTGTTAACGAAACTTAATTACAAGTATAATATTCAAGTCATAATCATATGTATTCGGTCATTATTGCTGATCGTCATATCACAAATTTTTGTTTGGAAAAACGCCGTCAGATAAACTGAGGCCAGTGATATCACTGTTTCTGTCATGGTAAGTTGAAAATCTTCCAACCATCTCAAGTTGATCCATTCGCCATCTGCAAAAATATGTGACGAAGTAAATAAATAACACAATTCAAATCGTTTGGCGTCATCACAAACTCGAAAAGACATATAAACAGAACAAAAATATCCAATGTAAATATCAAATACTTCAATATTTATACATCAAAATATGCCATAATATTAGAAATTGTCATCGTCAGTAACTATCGATTGGAGTGATATATGAATATGTACCTATGTGTAATGCTACTATTGTGTTAAATGCTATGAAATATATTTTAGCTTTAATTCCGCGAGACAATCGTCGAGTGTTTGAGCTCAAACGCTCGACGAGTCAACATCTCCTGAGGATGCCCCGTGGAGGGGCGAAACACGTGTCGAATCATCGAGATATAATGTATAGAGAAGACGCCACTCATTAGTGCGGTGTTCCATGCGATTGCGGCGCATGCGCCGCACTTCCTTCAGTCGCTTGCTAGCTACACTCTGATGAAGCGGTGGCTTAAGCGTGTGATTGTTTACATTTAAAAGCGTTCTAAAACTCGTGAATTATGCCATTTTGTGTCTTGAGATATTGCACTAATAATACAAGGAATACGGAGAAAAACAAGGGAATAACTTTTCACCAGTAATTAACTAGATATAATTGTTTTAAAATTAAATACGAACAAAATATTTTAAGACGCCATTGTTGCCTCATTCGACATAGAGTACTTAGATTAAAACATACAGAAGTGATATTTAGGTAGAATTAACTGACGTTAAATGCACAACGTATTTAACGTATTTAATTGGATAAGGAAAAATAATATGTTGTTAAAAATAGCTTCGTAAATAACCCATAACATTTTTTTTGCAATAATTATATTTAAATTATCATTAAAGTATAATTTAAAAATTGAATATTCGGCTTTTATATTTTATACCTCGATGAATTCTACAAAAAAACTGAAACTGGTAAAGCTATTGAAGTACTATTTACTCAAAGTGAATTTCCTAATAAAGCTTCGTAGGTATAAAGCTATTTATCCGTTCTGCTTTCTTGTTTGGCGCTTACTCTATAAAAGCGAATCTTTGCAACAGTTCGTTGGCAAAAACGCGTAAGCGCCATGAAAATCACGGCGCTTATGACATTTCGCTCGCGAGGAAACTACAGCTCGAATGCGATAGAGCGCTGCTTGTTAATACTGTTGGATTAGACTACTAATTATTGTTTGGCTGCGCTGCAGCGCTTTTTAGTTTTAATTCAAATATAAACGGAACATATAATTGGTTTTGAGTGGCTCCTCTAGTACGTAGTACGTAATATCTCGATGTGTCGAGTATAGGTTTGGTTGCATGGCATGCTAATTATTTCTCACTTGTTTTGTATGTGCATGTGAGTATGCATGACGGTGGGATTTGTGCCCTGCTTTCAGACCTGGATATGTGTCTCGCGGAATTAAAGCTAAATATATTTCATAGCATTTAATGTCATGGATTTCCGCAAAAGTAACGCCTGATTCCATAACTTAGCTACTATTGTGGACAAATGTTTATTTATTAACTAGTGGTTGCCCGCGGCTCCGCCTGCGTATATGTCGGTTATCGCAGCAAATAGTAGCCTATATGTTATTCTGATGTATAAGCTATATTACTGTAAAGTTTCATCCAAATCCGTTTAGTAGTTTTTGCGTGAAAGAGTAACAAACATCCATTCATCCATCTACACATAGTTACAAACTTTCGCATTTATAATATTAGTATAGATTACGTCAAAAAGCCTATGTTTTGTGTATCTCAAATTATGAATAGCAAATACAACAATTTTGAATCATCTAAAAGCCGGTTATGTTATCAATTATCTTATATCAAGAAAATAATAATTCTATTTTCTAGCGTAAATAAATATTGGTTTTACCCATGCCAGTGCTGTCTATAAATGCTGCTCCCAACTATAAGAGAAACAATCCAACTCAATTCAATGTTATAAAAAATCTTTTATAATATAGCTTTAGTGTTTTATTGTACTTTTAAATAAATTTTAAGTTTCAAAAGCTTTTTGATATTCTCCAAAAAACAGATAAGTACTTACTGACGTGTACTTGGGAGGCGTCAGTTACTTCCACAGGCTCTTTGCCTTTGCGGTGATAGATCAGCGTAGCCCTTTCAGTATCCATTACTAGTTCATCTAGTTATACTTCGAAAACAAGAACATCTGCATCTCTATTTATACTGAAAAATATAAATAATGTTTCGTTTCTTTAACTCTATATTATTCATTAGGTTTATTCATCTGTTTAAACTTTTAAAAATATACAATGCATTCACCATAAAACAAAAGCGAAATAAAAACTTATAGGTAAACACCCCATGCACGCAAACAAAAAAAAATTATGAGATATAAACTAAATAAAAAAAAGAAAGGTAGTAGAGCCACGCTGATTTCAGCACGAATGGGCCGGCTCGACCGGGGCGGTACTACCCTCGCACAGAAAATCAACGTAAAATGACAGCGTTCGTGCTGTCGTGTTTCGTTGGTGAGTGCGAGACCGGAGGCCCAAATAGTCTATTCAACAAGTCCCATACATGTTGCCTAGACTAAAAGATGCAGCAGCATCACTAGGCCGCCATGGTGTGGGTCGCCATACTGCATTGTCTGCATTCGTAGTGAGTATAGCGACCAATACTTTTGGATTCTGCTTATGCTTTCCATCAGGCAGAGTAGAGTCATTTTGGCGGGCCATACATAAAAAAAAAACCAACAATTGGTTCATACTTCGGAAATTTGGAAAAATGAAACTTAAATCAAATAGTAAGAATATCAGCATAATATTCTATAATTGTTTGGATTTTCCTCTTTCTAGTGTGAGATCAGTCTCAGAGTCTCATTACTATTGAGTTGGCAGGTCTCTGGAGACTGGAAAAAGGTCTCTCCTTAAGAAGAAATTATTTGGTCTTCCATACCACGCTGACCAGGCGAACTGGTACAAGGTTCGTGTCAAGTTTTCCTTCCGATGTCTCTACCAGTGTCTTACAATTACGACGGAATGAATAGGAATGGTGACCTTTCGTATTTTTATCCATTAACACATACATCAATGAAATCAATCAAATGAAATAAAAGCAAAACTCTCTTTTAACACTTACTCTTTACAGTACAGGAATGTTGCAAGGAATGAATAATATATATTTGAGGCATGTACGGAATGACCTAATCAACTTTAATAATTTTACAAAAATAAATGTTCATCCTCTGTTTTTTCATGTTAGAATAAACGTTTTTAAGGTTCCCTACCTAAAAAGGAAAAACGAAACCCTTACAGGATCACTTTGTTGTCCGTCTTTCTGTCAAGGCCCTTTATCGTAAGAACGCGTGTAAGTATCAAGATGAAATTCGTATCAAATACTCAAGTCAACTATCCCTTGGAGCAATGAAAAAATCGAACTTCTAAACAAACACAATCAAAAGATACAGCCGTTTATGCTGCAAATTTTCGACACTCGCAAGGGAATCAAAACCTATAGAGTTCTTCCAGTGCACTCAGCATCTTGAAATTTGGTACGAAGCATCGTCTTATAGCACAGATAAAGGAAAAGTTGCGAAAAGCATAAATTTTACTTATATACCTAAAGGTTTGTACGGAACCCGCGGTGCGCGAGTCCGGCTGGCACTTGCCCGGTTTTTTTGTCTTTCTTTTTTCTTTTTATTACACAGAGTAAGTATAATTCACGAATAACTTATGGGCATATCTATTTGTAGAATTATTGGAAAAAAGGATCACAACTACAGTGAAATAAACTTATTTTTGGTTCGGTTCAAATCCTACTAATACTATAAACGCGAAAGTTTGTAAGTATGGATGTGAAGATGGATGGATGTTTGTTACTCTTTCACGCAAAAACTACTGAACGGATTTGGATTAAACTTTACAGTAATATAGCTTATACATCAGAATAACACATAGGCCACTTTTTAATGCGAAAAAGGTTTGTAAGGGGGTTTAAAGGGAGGATGAACGGTTGTATAGAAGTCTGGCGGTTCACTCGACATACGCATGCGCGTTAAATACGCCGGGCGTCTTGACAACGAATAAACAAATCTGTCAAACTGATTAAAAAGATTTCACTTTTTCATTGAAGACTTAAATATCCTACTAATAATCTAAACGCGAAAGTTTGTAAGTATGGATGGATGGATGTTTGTTACTCTTTCACGTAAAAACTACTGAACGGATTTTAATGAAACTTTACAATAATATCTATCTATACATATAATAAAACTGTAGAAGAGTTCAATTCTGTACTTACATTGAATAAACAAAAATACAACTAGGGGTATTCATACAAGCCACACAAGCCAAAAAAAATATTTTTAATTTTTTGTCTGTCTGTCTATTGGCTTTCACGCAAAAACTACTAAACGGATTGTAATGAAACTTTTTTTATTATATAGCTATCAATCCTCGGCAACATATAGACTATAATTTATTTTGAAGATCGGAATATAAGATATACATTTTTGTCTGTCTGTCTGTTGTTCGGCTTTCACGCAAATACTACTGGACAGACTTGCGATATGCATCGAAATATTTCTATGAGCGAATTGAACCATCAACAACGGGAAATTATTTCTAATCGCTGTTTAAATGAAATCCAAAACATGGTTTTGTCTATTGGTGGAAATTCTTAATCTTATTAAGGGTTACCCGAAGCCATTTCTAATGAAGAGTGTAGTAATCGGGAGTACTCATCTGAAAGTAATTACGATTCTAAGAAGCTTTTACATACTCTTCGCGATGGTATTCCGACTCTAAAGGACAAACAAAGGAATATTTTCCATCGTGTTTGTAACAGTGGTAATAATTATTTGGTTGAAATGCTTTTTCTAGAGGCACTGGGAAAAAAATTCTCACAAAAGTTATTCTCGCACAATTATGACCAGGTGGTAAAATAGCACTTGCTGTTGCATCCTCTGATACTGTTGCCTGGTGATAAAACTACACACAAGATATTTTAAAATTGCCTTACAATTAGAATTAACAGAACAACCTGTTTGTGATGTGTCTCAAAATAGTGACAAAGCGAGAGTTCTACGTGACTGTCATTTAATTGCATGGGATGAGTGTATAATGGCATATCACAAGGCAGTTGAGGATGTAGACAGTATGTTGAGGGACATTCGCCAAAGTGATCGGGCCATCGGTGGAATTACAGTTTTGTTTTGTGGTGATTTTAGGCTGACTCCACCCGTAATACCACGGGGGACCCGAACTGACAAAATAAATGCGTATCTCAAGAGTTCAACCCTTTGGCCTCACATTTCAAAACTAAAACTCACTGTTAATATGAGAGTGCGCAGAGGAGGAAACCAAAACGCCAAATATTTTTCCGATTTGCTTTTCAAATAGGTGACGGTAGATATCAGAAAGAAGGGCTGATCTCACTGCGAGACGATTTATGCGAGGTTGTAACTTCACTTGAATGACTCATATTATCAGTTTATGGAAATCTTACTAATATCACAACTCAGGAAGATTCTTGGTTTTGTGAGCGAGCACTTTATCACCTCGAAACCAAGAAGTGATAGAAATAAATAATATTATTTTGGAGCAAGTTTAAGGGTCACAAGTTGAGTACACTGATATTAACAGTGTTGTCGACCAAGATGAAGCTATGACGTATCCAGTTGAGTTTTTTAAATTCTTTGTCCCGCAACTGGTCTTCCCTCACATAATATTATCAAATTAAAAGTTGGAGTGCCTATAATTTTAATGAGAAAATTGAGTCCACCAAAATTGTGTAACAGCACACAATACATTTGAAAGTTATATCGCTCTAACGTAACGTGATAGAGGCACAAATGTTGACTGGATGTGGTGCAGGACAGCGTGTTTCCATTCCACAAATACCGTTCATCCCAAAAATCTATCCGTATAGATTTAAACGTGTGCAATTCCCATTATGTGTGAGTTTAGCCCAGGGACAGACTATGAGTCGTGTTGGTGTAGATCGGCGAAAGTCCTATTTCTCTCATGGCCAGCTTTATGTAGCTTTGTCACGTGTAAGCAGTGCGCAAACCCGGTCTATACTCACTGACACAAATGAAAAAACAAGTAATATTGTTTATGAAGAAATTCTGTAATTAATATTTCTTATATTACAAACTCACACGTACACACAGATTTTCTTAAAATAACTTTGTTTTGTTTCTCTATAAATTCAGAAAAATGATTGGAAGATGAGATTGAGAAAAAAGATTTGAATTTGAATCTAAGTACGCGCGAACGAAGTCGCGGGCACAGCTAGTTAAAAATAAATAAACACACCACACAGTATAAATGTTTATTGAATAATCTGTGCATAAGACGAATTTCTAACAATAAGCATTGAAAGGTTAAAGGATTAAAATAAATAAATATTTTAGACACATTACACACAACGCCATCCAGCTTCAAACTAAGCAGAGCTTGTACTACGAAAGCTAGAGTGACTGATTGAATACTTGTATACTTTTGTTGTAAATACATACATATTATACATAGAAAACAACTCTAAAACAATTTTTTTGCAGATCATACCAACATTTGGTCCGACCCGTGAATCGCTACCACTGCGCCAACGAGGCAGGCAGGCTAAAATAGTTAAATAAATGATATCTTTAGATCAAACAATATTGATGATAGAACTTCTAAATAATTACAAGTAAATTATACAAATCATGTCAAATTCAGTAAGATGTTATAAAATGTCGGCCATTAGTTGTTAATAGTCATATCACAAATTTTAGTTTGGAAGAACGCCGTGAGATAAGCTGGGCCTACTGTTGTGAATGTTTCTGCCACAGTAAGTTTCATATCCTCCAACCATTTCAAATTCATCCAATCTCCATCTGCAAAATATGTGACGAAGTAAATAAATATAAGAATTGCTATCGTTAGTCTTCAACACGTGCGCAACTTTAAAAGCATTGAAGCAGGATGTTTCCTTTTAAAACGATTTCAAATTCATCCAATTTCTTTCTGCAAAATATGTATGTGACGAAGTAAATTAATACTAGAATAACAATCATTATTCGTGAGTATAATCTGGAAAAGAAATAAATTGGGATTCCATGTTTACATTCAAGTTCATCGAATCTTTTTTTGCAAAATAAGTGAAAAATCAGAATTGTTCAGTGTCATCACGAAGCTTGAAAATAGCAGTATTTCATGTTTTCTTCTAAAACCACTTAAACACTTTAATTTTGAGCAAATATGGTAAGTTGTACCGAATCAGATTTAAATATCAGGATTCTATAGACTACAACTTTAGATTATTTATGGATCTAGATATTATAATTGAATATACCGCACAATTTTGTCTTCTACTTTTAAAAAGTGGTCACACTTTAATTTTGAGCAAATATGGTAAGTTGTACGGAATCAGATTTAAATATCAGGATTCTATAGACTACAACTTTAGATTATTTATGGATCTAGATATTATAATTGAATATACCGCACAATTTTGTCTTCTACTTTTAAAAAGTATCATATTGGACTTCAAAAATTAAAAAGTATAAAATAACTTAATTTGTATGTGCTACCTATTCATAGGTTTGAAGTCGGTGCCAAGCCAAATGTAATAGTAGGTACCACACTCGCTATATTTCGAGACGAACGTCAACGACGTCACCGATGCTTCGGTTGTTTTGTTCTACGCGAAGAGCAGCTATCCCCCTCAAGGTCACGCGCGGCGAGTACGGTACGTACTATTACATTTTGGCTTGGCACCGACTTCAAACCTATGAATAGGTAGCACATAGAAATTAAGTTATTTTATACTTTTTATTTTTGAAGTCGGTTTTTCAAACGATGTTTTTTTTTTCGCTTTTTAGTCTTTCTCAAGTCTCTCATCATCATTTTACCTAAATAACTTAAAAGAATACGACTAAAGGTAACATACATACTGTATAGAATCGAAAGGACTTCAGGTATTTTTTTGTAATAAAATCTCAAATGGACTATCTTCTATAGGTTACTATAATTGAAGTGATTTGAGGTAAACTGACAATATCGTTAGGACCCGTTATATATTATGAAATTAAATGATGTCTACAGAATACGAAGGCATGCAGAAAATTGCTCTTAACTTCATTGCAGGCGCTCACGTAAATTTGAGGGTTTCCTTCGATTTCCTTGGGATCCCATCATCAGATCCTGATATGGACCACATGCGGAGCATACCCTTTCGAATACAAAAAGAATTTTCAAAATCGGTCCACAATTGACGGAGTAATCAGTGTACATACATAAAAGGAGGAGGAGGAGGCCCAAATAGTCTAGTCAACAAGTTCCATACTTGTTGACTAGACTAAAAGATGCAGCAGCATCACTAGGCCGCCATAGTGTGGGTCACCATGCTGCATTGTCTGCATTCGCAGTGAGTATGGTGACCACCACTCTTGGATTCTGCTTATGCTTTCCATCAGGCAGAGTAGAGTCATTATGGAGGGCCATACATAAAAAAAAAAAAAAAAAAAATACCCATGAAATTAGGAACCTCCTCCTTTTGGAAGTCGGTTAATAAATGACTTTTACCTTTGCCAGTGGTGTCTACAAACGCCGCACCCAATTTAATATTTATATATGGTTTCATCAAATAGGCATAAACGTGCCAATCTCTCGACCTGCCACTGTAAAAATCTCGAATGGTAAGTGTCAGCGATAACCCATCTGTAAGAAGAATGTAATATTTTATTGTAATAATCTTATGTAACATAACCCTCTCTTGAGAGGAGACCCGAGCCCAGCAGTGGGACGTTATGGGTTTTTTGATTTTTTTATTCTAATGTCATAACTGTATAATCATGTTCCTATAAGTATGAATTTAAAGACTCTAAATTCTGACAATGATGCAAATAAAATAGCGTGATTTCAAGTAAATATAAACATATGTTTACGTACTTATGTGTGCCGTTGAGGCGTCAGTTACTACAACAGGTTCTTTGCCTTTGCGGTGATAGATCAGCGTGCCCCTTTGGTTATCCATTATTAGTTTATCAAATTCCACTTCGAGTACTAAAGTATCTGTGTCTCTGTTTATACTGAAAGTATAAACTACGTTAGCAACTACATGAGGTTTAGTATACGCTTATACTACCATCGAATTAAGAACCGTGTGGTATTCCTCCCATGACTGTCGTAAGAGGTAATTAAGCAAACTACACGAGATTACTTGACTGCAACGACAAGGAAATCGTGGAACAATACCGTGGGAGAGCCAGGCATGAATGGGCTGGCTCAACCGAAGTGATACCACGGCCTTACAGAAAACCGGTGTAAAATAGCGCTTGCGCTGTGTTTCATCCAGTGAGTGAGGATACCGGAGACCCATACCCCCAACCCCTCCCCTCATCCCCCAAGGGCCGGCAACGTACTTGTTAGGCGTCTGGTATTGCGGTTGTCCATGGGCGGTGGTAATCACTTAACATCAGGTGATACGTCTGCCCGTTTGCCCTTGGTCCATAAAAAAAAACCTCTATACCAACCCCTCTTACCACCATGGTATAGTAGGTCAAAGCCTTATTTCCACGGAGAGGTCTATTCAGCAGTGGCATCACACCACATCAACATTAACTACTGGGCATAGATTTCTCGTTAGCGAGGAGGTTAGTAATAATAGCATGTAATCGAATAGACCACTCAATATTATTTATTACATATTTAACAAACATTTAAGCACTGGATGTAATATTCAGTTCATTGGTTTTGCTACCTACAGATATATTTATGACCATTGCTACAGCTGCGGTTAATTCGTTTTTAAATTTCTAAGTTAGAATACTTAAACCTAGTAGATAATAGGAACATCACAAGACTATTCGATTTACTAAATACACTTACTAGAACTCAACGATCCTTCCATTATTTAGACCCTCAAGTTGAACACCCTCAAATTTGGCCGAAACATTCGAGTGAGGAATGTCAGCTGCTATTTTTGCCAGGTGATAAGGTTTGGAACTGGTTTCGCCTAGAGGTCCACATCCAAGTTTCGATTGAAAATAATTTCGGATGCAAGTCATGTTGTAGAGGGGACAAGGTCTTTCAATGGTTTGAATATAGCTTTGGTTGAAGGATTGATCTGTAAATTAAAAACGTTTAGGTAACCCAAGGTTTTATCTACAAGCTGTCTCATTACTTGAAAGCCATGAAATGTGTAGTCGATGATAGTTCTTGCAATAGTTATTTTGCTATCAGTACTCGATCACATTATAATCAGCACCAAGTCATCTGCCTGTCGACTGTGAAACTGACAAATGTGAATTTTAAGATATATATCATCATCATCAGTGTGACTAGAATAGACAAGGTGAGGATTGACTACATTAGCCTGAAAGTAGCAGTGGATGGAAAGATGATAAGCAACAAGTTATCCTGGTATAGAAATGTGATGTGCAGAGAGTGAAAATGTTGAGGAAAAATATTAGAAAACTATTACTTACGGACTTCATAACTGAGTGTCCAGCTGACACCAAGCAACAGAAAAATTAAACACAAGACTGACTTCATCTTCACATGAATTGCTGAGGCGACTACTCAAAGATATCAGCATTAACTTTTTATAGGGATGTGTGTGAGTTGCGTGTGTTTATAGTGGAAGTCATCAATCAAAAAAAAAATTGTAAAATTACTTAGACTGTAGAACACATAAATTTAGTACATTGTTGTTAGTTTCTAAAGCAACAGTTATTTTATTCCTCTTTATTTAATATTTCTTGGTATACTTTACTTTGTTTTTAATCACAATTAATAATTTTTATTCATGATTATACTATTTATGTGAATGCAGGAATAAGTGAGATATTAATATACTATTTTGAATCCATTCGTTCAAGTTTTGACAAGTGAATAAATGAATTATTTACAATTCATACACAAACATGTAAAGATTTTTTTGGAATGACTCACATATATTATGTTCACTCTAGTCAGAGAGAAAATGATCTACCTTGTATTTCTATAATCAGCTACTTTATAATGATTTGTCTTATTGACTTAGATATATCGAACATTTTTGATTTACTCCATCATGCAATTATCCTGCAATTTGTGTTTGTAATTGGTGATCCAATTGGCGTATCGTTCTTTTGTTTTTAGTTTAAGGCTCCATTTATATTACAGTGCCCATATTAACAGTGTTTTTTTTTTCGTTTTTTTTTCAGCTCTTTTGACACGCTCGATTTTGTTTTTTTTTTAATACTCAATATGTTACTCGGTCTATTACTAGAAATCTATAGACATCTCATTAATTAAAACCAGTTCAGTAGTTTAGCCAAAAATATTCGAAGTCGGGTAACAAATCTGAAACGATGTTAATAACAAAACTGCCCTAAATGGTCAATGGTCGATTTTTAATAGACTATATTCCCTTTATTAAGTATATTTCCATTGCACATATCGGTTGATAGTTAAATCTATCTATTAATTACATTATCAATCTTCAAATTATTCTTAAATTGTATGAACCTGCATTCACATGAAAGGTATAATCATGATTAAAAGGAGATGTCTTATTTTTGCCCCAGAATAATCCGAGATCAAGTTTTAGTTTTTGGAATAAATAAAATAAATGATGTATTTTGATAACTTTATAAAGTCTGTATCAAATTCGGAAAAAAAACTAAAAATCAAAAAGATTTTATACGGTGCTTGCATCTTGAATTTATTTTGAAAGAATTTTACTTGCCATATGATAAAAACATGACGCAAAGTGGGGTAAAGTAGACTAGTAAAATATTGAATGATTTTTTTATTTATGTGCGCTTCATTAAAATCCAATGTTATTGTACTATTACTGAATTCATGTAATAATTATTTTTAAAATATTCGTTATTTGAAATCACTAACTAATAATTTATTATTCAAAAATAAAGAAAGAGCATTTATAAAAAGTCGAACTATGATTTGAACATTGGCAACATTCAATAAACTGATAAATCACACTTAAAGGGCTAGAACCCAGAGCCGTAAAATCTAGTTATTGTCAATCACTTACCAAAAAAGTCAATTTTCAACAACTACAACTCGTCTTGTTACGCGCCGATTTTCGTTCCGTTTGTTTTAAGGTTGAAATTAACAATGATAACATAATTTTAATAAATGTGAATTATGATCCATATATTTTTTACAGAGCAGAGTAGCATGAAGAAACATGGTATAGATTATAGGATGTCATGATGTAAATTGAAATGAAAATGATCAAGAACTATATTATTACATCAGTGGTATTGAAAGAATATTCTAATAACATGCAGTTATATGCATAAAAATAATATTGTTTCTTTTATTTTCATTCTTTAAAACTAACCTTGTAACCAACAATGGACAGATGACTTATGATTGTTTTTGGAGACAACGTTTGAGAATGACACAATTTACTTTTCATGGACTTTCCACACGAGAGTGGAGCCATGGGAAGAAGACATTATTATATATTTTGACATGAGCACACATAAAAACTCTTTATAGTAGACCTGATAGTATAACTTTAAAATATAATGATGTTGGATGTTGTCGGAGTGATATATATTTTTTTAAACCTTCATAACTTTATTCAGAATCTGCTTTGCTTCAGGAACCTTTTAAATTCTGTTTTTAGAAGATCTCAGCTATCAAATACCACTTATTTGATCTCCGTATAGTCTGGGGCACAAGCCCATACATTTTTTGGACATCTCCTTTATTCATTGTGATTAAAAACAAACAATGTTAAATAATGAAGAATAAAATAACTATTAGTTTAGAAACTTACTACTATGTACTAAATTTATGTATTGTACAGTCTAAGTAATTTACCAATTATATTTTTTTTAATTGATGACTTCCACTATAAACACACGCAACTTCACACACATCCCTATAAAAAGCTAATGCTGATATCTTTGAGTAATCGACTCATTCGTGTGAAGATGAAGTCAGTCTTGTATCTAATTTTTCTGTTGTTTGGTGGCAGCTGGACACTCAGTTATGAAGTCCGTAAGTAATGGTTTTCTATTTTTTTTCACTACATTTTCGTTTTATATACACCAGGGTGACTTATTGCCTCTGAACTTTTCATTCACTGGTGCCACTTTTAGATTTAGTCTAATGCAGTATTTCCTCTTCTTGTCCATTCTGATCAGACCACATATCCATCGTAACATACGAAAGCTGCATGCAGGCACCTCTCATCCGTTTTCTTTACTGGCCGACTGTTGTATGTGATGATGATCCTATGATCACTCTATAGTACTGATAGCAAAATTACTTAGATCTTAAAATCTCTAAATTAACAGATCAAACATTCAAGCACAGCCACATTGAAACTATCGAAAGACCTTGTCCTCTCTACAGCATGACGTGCATCCGAAGTTATTTTCAATCGAAACATGGATGTGGACCTTTAGACGGAACTATTTCAGAGCCTTTTTACATAGAAAAAATAACAGCTGACATTCCTCACTCGAATGCTTCAGCCATATATGAAGGTGTTCGACTTGACGGTCTAAATACTGGAAGAATCGTCGAGTTCTAGTAAGTATATATTGTAACTCAGAAATTAAGAAACATTAAGACGGACGGACAGACAGACAGACAGACATGACGAATCTATAAGGGTTCCGTTTTTTGTCTTTGGCACGGAAGTGTAAATCGCCGAAATGTATGTACGCGCATAACTTCGGATCGGCTGCACCAAATTAAATGATTCTTTTTTTATGTGTTCGTTATTGTTAGGACAAGGTTTGTGTACAAGAAAAATTAAAAGATAACGGCAAAAGTCTTTTTTTTGTCCGCGACTGTACCCTGCCTGTGGGAAGCTGAGAAAGATATGTAAATATGGCGGTACGAATTTCGCCTGGTCAGCTAGTAATTGATATTAATTAAAAATTCTATAACGTTGTCCGTGTAAAATATTATATAAGTTGCATCCTTTTTCCTTAGAAAGGACAGGCTAGTTCTTATAGGCCCATCTCTAGCAGTGGACAGTCAAAGGCTGTTAAGTGACGTGATGCAATCACACCTAATGTAGAAACATGAGTTTTGACACGGTTCTGCAATTCGATAGTCGTCAATCAACAGGCTTTAATAGTACACTAGTAGTAGTAGTCCATCGAAAGGAAGGTAGGTAGTAGAGCCACGCTGATTTCAGCACGAATGGGCCGGCTCGACCGGGGCGGTACTACCCTCGCACAGAAAATCAACGTAAAATGACAGCGATCGTGCTGTCGTGTTTCGTTGGTGAGTGCGAGACCGGAGGCCCAAATAGTCTAGTCAACAAGTTCCATACTTGTTGACTAGACTAAAAGATGCAGCAGCATCACTAGGCCGCCATGGTGTGGGTCGCCATACTGCATTGTCTGCATTCGCAATGAGTATGGTGACCACCACTCTTGGATTCTGCTTATGCTTTCCATCAGGCAGAGTAGAGTCATTATGGCGGGCCATACATAAAAAAAAAAAAAAAAAAGCTGGGGCCAACTTTGCCGCGTCGGCCAGACGGGTTGGTACAGAGTTGTTTAAATTTTTTCTTCTCTTTGCAATGAAGTTGCTTGCGTAGTTTGATAACTCACTTCTAACGACCCCATGGTATGAATCGAAGAGGTGAACATACGGTTCTTAATTCGATAGTAGAATAAGCGTAAGTATTAGTATACCTGCGTTTATTCTGCTATCCTAATGTCTAATTTCTAACTATGTTAATCTTAACTTTATATGTTTACTGACGTAGTTTATATTTTTCAGTATAAACAGAGACTCACATAATTTAGTACTCGAAGTGGAAATAGATAAACTAGTAATGGATAATGAAAGGATTACGCTGATCTATCACCGCAAAGGCAAAGAGCCTGTTGTGGTAGCTGACGCCTGCACAGTACACATAGGTAAGTACATTTACACACACATCAAAAGTGTCTAGGGATCAACATATGTGTCTAGGGATCAACATATATTTTTGCAATAACTTTTCTCCTGATTGATATTAATTAAAATTTTCTTTAAGGATTCATCAAATAGAGTGTTTTCGTTTGTCACAGTAACGATAAACCAAGTCACCTTTGCATTAATAAAGAAATTTGCCATTTTCCTAATAAAGGGATTTTTGACATTTGAACCACTAACATTAAAGTTCGAAAAAAAGACTGAAATAACAGTTTTCTTTAAAATTTTATTAGGTAACTTAAACAATTAATAATCCGTGTTTCTACCGCGAACACTAACAACACAAGAATCGGTTTGGCATACTCAAAATGAGTTCATCCAAATCACGCTGTGGAATGGCCGCCCATGTTCGTTGCAACAACAAAAAAAGGTCTTCTTGCGACTGGATACCCTCCATATTCGGCAGAGCTCTTCTCTGTAGCATATCCCATGCATGCTCAATCGGGTTCAAGTCTGGCGACTGAGCAGGCCAGGGCCAAAGCCACATCTCAATCTCAAGAAATCCGCATAAAAATGCTTGATCCCTAGACACTTTTGATGTGTGTATTTACTTGAAATGACGTCATTTTATTTGTATCACTGTCAGAATTTAAAAAAGAATTTTCACATTTATACTCATAAATATTTCTGACATCTATAAATATAAATAAACTAGCTGATCCGGCAAACGTTGTTTTGCTTTTTTTTTAGACACAAAAAATTTCATCAAAATCGGTCCAGTCGTTTTTGTGAATCTAAACCATTCCCAGATCCCCTTGAACACACACAAAAAATTTCATCAAAATTGGTCCAGTCGTTTAGGAGGAGTTCAGTCACATACACACGCACACAAGAAATATATATATTAAGATATTCCTGACATCTTACACACTAAGACACACAGTCCCAAGCTAATCAGAGCTTGTGTTATGGGTACTAGACAACTGGTGTAAATACATATATACTTTTTTTTTTGTAAATACATACATATTATACATAGATAACACCCAAACTTCGAAATAAATATTTGCAGATCATACAAACACTTGGGCCGACCCGGGAATCGCACCTGAGACCTCAAGCACAGCGGTCGCGTATGCTACCACTGCGCCACAGAGGCAGTCATGAGAATATTAAATTGTTTAAAGATTCGATTATTACAATGAATTTGATTTTTATTACATTCTTCTTACAGATGGGTTATCGCTGACACTCACAATTCGAGACTTTCACGATAGCAAGTCAGAAGATCGATACGTTTATGCCTACATGATGAAACCTAAGATAAATCTTAAATTGGGTGCAGCATTTGTAGACACTACTGGCATAGGTAAAACTCATTTGTAAAATTTGACTACTTTTCTTAAAGTACTACACAAATGTTTCGATTTGCAATATTCATCATCATTAACTTAAGAGCAGCTTGTCGATGCAGCTTTATCCAGCTCTCCCTATCAAGAGCGGTTAATTTAGCCGCTTTTTTGTGGGGACTCTAGTGCGGTAGCTTCCCCCTTGCTTTTCGCACCACAGGGGCCTGTCCGTGGACGCTATTGTAGCTGCGCACAGGAGTATCTATATCAAAGCCGTAACAAAAAGTTACTTTTCTCGCCTTCGTATAGTACTGCCAGAGCTGCTGCCCTCTGCCAGGTTTCAAGTTAGTCCTTGTGACTTGCCTCTTCCGCCTCCGTTGCCGTACTGATGGCTGTCATCTCCGCCTTCTGAACCGTTGAGATCTTCACCCGTAACACCCGGGGATCCGCATTATACCCTGCAGAACTGGGTCCCTATCTGAACTTTGCCACCGTCCTATCCTGGCCTACTAAGATAGGAGGTACCCACCCACGCGACGTGGACGCGCCAGACCAGAATTGCACTGCTGGACCCCAGAGAAGGTAACTCTAGGGTCCCCGGTGCCGGGTCAATGGTCTCGTATGTGCCCGAGACCAAGAGCAATATTAAGTAATGTTATTTAATGTTTGGGAGATTAATAGCTTCGCATGCTTAAACAAGATGCATATTTAATTCTCCAGATACGGTACTGTCTTCTACAGTATAGATATTACGACATGATTAAAAGAATGACAGTTTATTTAAACACCTATCCAAATTTACTCATTTGTAACAGTTAAAATTCGTAGTAAGAGTAAACTTATAATTGCAGACTATAAAACTGAATCTTTAAATCTGATCCGATACAACCGTACCTACAACATAACATGTTTGCACAAAATAATATCTATTTAATTTAAAGTGTGTTCTGAAGAAAACATGAAATCTTGCTTTGCATGATAACTTTTTTTTTTCAAAGCTCGTATTATGATAGTTAGAATGACTGATAGAATACTAATAACATTTTATATTTTTTGTAAATACATACATATTATACATAGAAAACAGTTAAACTCCGAAACAAAGATTTGTAGATCATACAAACATTTGACCCGACCCGGAAATCGAATCCGAGACCTCAAGCATAGCAGTCACATACGCTACCACTGCGCCATCGAGGCAGAATTATTTGTAAGCTGCTTGACAACACTGAGCAATTTCAGTTCTATATTAAATTTATTTCTTCACATATTTTGCAGATGGAGATTGGATGAATTTGAAATGGTTGGAAAATATGAAACTTACTGTGGCAGAAACATTTGTATCATTGGGCCCAGCTTATCTAACGGCGTTCTTCAAAACTAAAATTTGTGATATGACTATCAGTAACTAATGCCCGAAATTTTCTATAATGTCGTTGTTAATTTGACATAATTTTGTATAATTTACTTGTAATAACGTACAAGTTATATCATCATTTGTTTTCTCTGAAGACATTATTTACTACACCTCAAATAAAGTGTTTTAAATGATGTTGAATGAATCATTAAAAATAGTTCACTCAACTTTCTACTAATTTTTTTAAATGTAATAGTCGAGCCATCGAGCAGACGTATCGCCTGATGGTAAGCGATTACCGCCGCCCATGGACACCTGCAACACCTTTGGGGGATGGGGGGGATGGAGGCGGGGAATGGGGGAGATAGGGGAAGGGGTTTGGGTATGGGCCTCCAGTATCCTCACTCACTCGGTGAAACACAGCGCAAGCACTATTTCACATAGGTTTTCTGTGAGGCCGTATCACTCCGGTCGAGCCGGCCCATTCATGCCGAAGCGGAGCTCTCCCAAGGTCAGGTGTGATCCAAAAATTGATTGAGTTCGGTGTATGTACTTACTTTGTGTCCGTTTCGTGAATGTATGTGAAGTAACCCGCGTCACAAGATTGTTACGTAGTGGCTTTAGGAGCCTTGAAGGTGGTGGTGAAGCCACGAGGTTCAGATGAGGAGAAATTAGACACTTTAGAATTGAACACTATTTATTTAGAAATGAGTAAAGTTTTACAATTTAATAGTCGTGAGCACAAATATACAGATAGACAGGGTGTAGGTTCTGAGAGATCGATTGCGGTTACCTCCGAGACAAAGAAGGCACTCAACTTGGTAGTTTGCAGTAACGTAGGGACGCTGGGCTGGAGGCCCAAGCGTCAGTCAGGTGACCCTGGCGGCAGCAGCCAAGGGCCGCAGCTGGAGAGGCGCCTTGCAGAGGCGCTAGACTCGAGACGCCAGCAGGAAGCGGTGCAGTGCTGGGTCGGCTTTAGAGGCCGACCCCCGTAGAGGCGTCGCAGGTGCCTGGCGTAGTAGACGCCGGCCAAAAGAGTGCAGTGTTGGGGTCGGCTTTAGAGGCCGACCCCCCGTAGAGGGCAGCACAGCCGTCCGGCGTGGTAGACGCCGGCCGAAAGAGGTCGAGCCGCAGTGTGCTCGTCCTATTATGTGTTCCAGCGGTAGTAGAGACAGCGGTTCAGCGGTGGGAGGCGAGCGCCGATGACGCATGACAAGATTAATTATGTTTTTAGTGATTACTTGTACCTCAGCATCATCAGCCTATCGCAGTTCACTGCTGGGCATAGGCCTATCCAATTTCAAGCCATTTGATTCGATACTCGGCTTCTCGCATGCAGCTCCTGCCAGCCGTCTTGCGCAGATCATCACTCCACCTGACCTGTGGACGTCCCACACTACGTTTGCTGAGACACGGTCTCGACAAACGTAGTATGTACTTGTACCTATTCAATTTCATTCATCATTCACTCAGTATTTACTTTAAAGACTTTCAGTACGGAAACTTTGTAGGTATTGCATTTGAAAACATTCTGCACTTCTTTCTGCTACATTTAACCTTTAGTTTTTTTCTAATATCACAATCGTAAATGCGTAAATACCAAAGGGTAACAAATTCTTCACCAACATATATATATGTTAGTCTTAATATTATAGTCGTATTACGGTTACACGACTATACTAGTACTAACCGTAGTATTGATGACAAATAAAAGAGATTTTAGTTAAGATATTTATTTATTAACTGCAACAAATGAAGTTTCAACAGATTAAGGTTACAATATTATCATTATAATACTTATGTTATTATAGATTTATAACATTTTATCACTTTAATATTGCCCACATTTGTTAAAATAAATCTTTACCATCACTTTTGAAGTTTACATTAGCAATATAGCTAATGGGGTTTAGCATCAATGGCGTTGCATTTTATGACACATTTCATACCATTATTGAAAATAAAACTACTATAAATAAGATACTTTTGTCCTAACTGGTACACCAGGTTCGGGTTATAAGCTGTGACATACAAGATGATCATAAAACGTGACGTAATGGAAAACACGTCCGTCACTGGTACTAAAAACGGAAATGCTAGAAATTCTTTTGAAAAATAAACATGTGTACTATCCAATGAAATTACATTTACAAATCAGTACAAGAAAACAATATTACCGAATTCTACATACGTTTACATCTTTTAGTAACTAATGAAAATACAATATTTGTTGGATCATTTTTAAGGCTGGTATATCAGGCATTATTCGGGTTTAATTTATATTAATTTTGTACATGAGAATTACATCGAAATATAATACATTAAGGTAGTAGATACTTTTTCATCAGCAAGAAGTTTCGACTCAATCGTATAACTTTTATTTAAAGACTTTTATTTGCTAAATTGCAGAAAACCCATTAATATGTCCTACAACTTATATAAAATGAAATTGCCTGATCAAATAACGTCATAATTTTTTTAAGTACTAAAAATATATTTCTTTGTTACGTCATAGTTACAGAAGTAGAAGTTAACATACACAATAAAATTTATAAATGTTTCACAACAAATTTCATAGGTAGGTTTATAACGTTAATATATAGGTATTATTCTATTCTACCTACCTTCGGTCAGACATTAATTGAACTCATTTGCTACAGACAAACATAAATGCAAACATTTTGTATTTCTAATAACACTAGTTGTCTATGTTGGAAGTACGTACGTATTTAAGTATAAAAATAACGTTAAAAATATATAAAAATTAACGAAAATCTGCATAGTACGATAAAATATAGCTAGAAAGAAATTAATCTATAAAAGATAAAAAGGAAACTATAATACACTACTTACATGTAAAAAAATCACCGAACAATTTCTTTCTATTGAATAAAATCAAAAATGTCATTGAAAATTAGCCAGTAAAAACATTCTACATTTCTGTGTTATTACGTCAAATCAGCAGACTATTTTTGTCACCTTCAAATTAATAACAAAGACGCTTTTAACTGACTGTTTCCAGCCTGTGCGTTTTATATTTCTACATAAATAATTACAAATTTTAACAAAAAAAAACCGACTTCAATCTGGACCAAATTTAAATGGGACTATTCGGGAAGCACCAGCTTTCAAATAAAAAAAGAATCATCAAAATCGGTTCACCCAGTCCAAAGTTATGAGGTAACAAACATAAAAAAAAAAATACAGTCGAATTGAGAACCTCCTCCTTTTAGAAGTCGGTTGAAAAGAAAGGAAACGCGGTATTAAGACTAGAAAGAAAACTACAAACGATATGTTTAAAAAAATCTCTATAAGTAGACTAAACTCTAAACTTAACATAGCGTAATACACAATAACAACTTGTTTAAACAGACAATAATGCTCAACAGATTTAAAAAGCAACATACATACTCACCGTCTAACAGTTAACCTTTATCTAGTGAAATGTAATCGTATGATATGATACTCTATCCCTACTGGTACACAATAAAAAAGAGCGGAATGATTTATACCAACGAAATCATATCATTCTAACGTTATCAGTAAAGTGTCGTATTACTCGTATTTATACCCGTTCATATCCATCTCTAATATTTTTCTTTTTATATTGATACATCCACCTCAGCGTAAGGATTTTCTTTGTTAAATATTATAATGTTTTTACACTAAAAACTTTCAAATATCAGTAATATAAATATAATCTATGAATAAATAATAGCGAATTTTGTCTTGCCTTCACATACTAAACATTTTTTTTTTACTTCTAGTGCATTTTGTTTCAAAATATCAGCTTTCTGCACTTTTTTCATACGTTTACATAATATGATTTCATGTTCTAAAAGGGAATAGGTATTGAATGTTCGTAACGTATTAATACCGAGATAAGGGAAGCCACCGCGAACGACTAAACCTCTGAACTCACGGTATTTTCATATCGTGAATCAATAAAAGAGTTATTGGGTATTTCTTACGAGAAATTCTTAAAAATTAAAGTTAAGCGTGAAATGAGTGTTTCACGCGCATGCCTCGGAGAGCACGTCAATCGTTCAGTCTCGGTAGTCATGAACATCTATTGCAATCGTTATTGGGAAGTCTGGCTCTACCTTCGAATTCAGTGACTCTAATGGTTGCGGAGGTCCGATGCCAGTCGCTCCGTGGAAAAACTGATATTCAGTTAAAACTGATTAAACTAGTAGTTGACCCCAATTAATCTTGGGAATTATAAAGAATAGGAAGAAGAGAATTAATAGGTTTCATTTAATATAATGATAATACTGTGATAATCACCTAACCTTTAAGTGGAAGATAAACATTGTCTTGTTACATATTACATAATAATACAATCTGTATCATAAAACTTATTGAATAAAGCTATTGTTCTTTAAAGTTGCCTTTTCTAAGAATTTGTGATTCTAGCTACACTACTAATGGTAGTGTTTAATACATACGTGGTCTCTATAAGAGTGCCCGGATCCTTTCTATTTCAGGCGCAGTGGCAGATCATGTGATTTCAGTCGGTTCAATTCCGACACACCATCCCACCGCAAAACCCAATAGGGGGATTCTACACGTCAAAAAATATTCAATAAGACAAACTCTTTTAAAGAACCTACAAATACATAACAATAAATCATGTCTACATATTTAAAAATTGAACAATATAGGACTTTATTGCTAATACTTTAAGAAACATATCCGTCTAAACTATCTACGTTTAATGTGTAACTCTTTGTTAAAATTATAGAAGTTCTACTTCTACTTAACTTGAGCAACAAATTTAGTTTTAAATTGACCTACTTGAAATTATAATTACTACACATTGAGCTAACGAGTGCCTCCAAAAATGTATTTAGGAGTACAGATTCCTATCTATTATCAAACTTAAGATTTAGTAGCATTTTCATATCTTACCAAAAATGTATCTCCAGCTAAGTTATTTAACAAAACCATAACTTCAGCTCATCAATCTGAATAACTATCCCAAGGAAATCGCGTTTCTAGATGAATCTAAAAATCTGACTTTACATACAAACACTGGTCAGAAGGTTGGTAATTTCGAGATTCATTTAGATAATTTTTTTTGCGTAGGAAAATAGACAGGAACGGTGGTCTAAAACCATAGTTTCGCTAATTGTCTTTGATGAAGATATACCTTGTCTACTTATCAACAAATATACAGAACAAAATAGAACAAGACCGTACATAATATTTTAAGTTCTTACTAATATTACTGAATTATTGCAAAAATTATACATTCAAGCTATTTAAAACAACAATCATGTTTGAAAAACAAGCCTTTATAAAAATACAACATAAACTTTAAAAGTTCTAAAACCACGTAAAGAAATTATTCTGAATTGACAGAACAAGAAACACTTAAAAAAATAATATATCTGCGAATACAAATGTTATGGATATTTTAAATGAGCCTAACAAAGTGTCAAACAAACTTTGCCATAGTTACGTTCTCAAGCTACTGTCAAAAAGAAAATAAGCAAATTAACATTGGTACTTGGACCAATAAATGTTGTTGCTAAGAAGACAGTAGGATTTTAATCTAATAAAGACATAAAAGTATTCTGTGCATATTAATTCTAATATTTTTACAAACGTTTTATTAACTTGCAATGTATGTAGTGTTTGGGTGTTGTTGTTGTTTGGGTGGAATCTTGCAACTCAATTTTGAAGCAGATACCTTCAACCGATTTTGCTGAAATTTTGCAAGCATATGTATACAGCGTGACAATGCAATATTATAATGACATGGAGCTGATCTGATGCTGGAGCTGGAAGGTGGGAATAGGAACTCTGTAAAGAAACGTCGCAACATCATCGAGTTTAGACTCGTTTGATTCGTATCGAGGCATTCCAGTAAAGGCTTGTTTTTAAAAAGCTTTTTAATTTAGTTTATTGATAAAGAAGAAAGTACTGAAACTAAATGATGATAACTTTAGATTGATGTCATTTGATACAAATAATACCTACTATTAAACATTGAGATATACCTAGATCAATGCTGTAAATTAATTTATTTTCTTTTTGACTGTAGTATGAAAACGTAACTATGACCAATGTTGGTTTTGCACTTTAATATGGTCATTTAAAAATAAATAAATTATCTGCTATCGTTTAATTATATAATATTTGTAACTATAGCTATTTGTATCCGCAATTGTGTTTCTTTTTTTAAGTGCTCCTCATTTTCCAGAATAAAAACAATTAGGTAGGTACCGCTCTATTCTTAGTATTATGAAAAAAAGGTTTTGGTAGACACTCAAACATCGATAGCAACTATTCCGAAATCAGTTTAAGAACCCTAGATCTATAGTAATGGATACTTATTTTAGATTATATTGCAACAACCAAATTTTGAATTTAAACTTTATAAAATTAACAAATGGAAGATCATTTGCACTGATACCGTCAATAGAATCCCTTGTAATATGTGAGAACTCATTTGTTTTTACTGTTTCAAATCGATAAAACTTTCTCTGGAATAAAATCGATTGGTATTTTCAATCAAATCAACAAAAATTTTGTCAGTAACATTAACAAAATTCATTACAAAAAGAAGATAAAAGAAAACAGATAAAATTATTTTATCTGTTGAATCGAATTTGTTAACGTTAGAATTTTATGCAAGGAACAAATTCGGCAAACTCTCAATTCTTAAATAAGTATGTATTTTGGAATCTAACAATAAGTACTAAGTTTATTATTAGAGTAAGAAAAAAATTTTAAAACTACAACAATAATACTACTCATTGAATATTGCTTCGTTTTTGCTATAATCGCATGTATACATAACATACCTAATAATCAAATTTAGAGTCTATGTGAGACAATACTTTCGGGGCATCATGGCTCCCTATTTTAATACTGTTATAATCAATCTGTTTAAATCACTTTCACTGTAATAACAGCTAATTTGTGACACAGATGAACAAACACAGCCTTTTTAAAACAATACCTTAAGTACACGAGTTTTATTTAAAGTACTTTATAACACAAAAACAGTAACCTAAGTTAAGATATGCGTTAACATGTAGCCTTTGGCATCTTCCTTGCATTTTAATTTCTGTTCTTTTCTGTTTATAGAAAGTAATGATGAATTTGGTCGTAGACCATCGTGTCCATGTCGGCCAGAATGTCGAAGGGTGGAACTTCGCGCCAGGACCGCCGCCGCGCCGATTAAATGATACGTGCTTTCTCGATTTCGCTTAAATCATCTGTTTTTTTGTGCTAATCGCATTATCACTGTGAATTTGAAGATGAGTGATGATGTGAATTCATCACAGGTGATAGCGATGTGGTTCTATCCATAATAGAAATAGTGTATGCAACATTTCATAACAATGAGTTAAGTAGTTAAAGCTTAAAAGGGTTACAAACAGAGCGATAGAGTTACTTTCGTAAATAACATTAAATATTTATCTACAATACTTTTCTACAGTCTTGGTGGATAAAAGGATGGAAAAGAATTTTTTTCCGGCTATTCCTTGTAATATCATAAACCTATTCACCATTTTACCGACAAGTTTAATTTTTTTTATTACATCAATCACAGTGATCACGTGGGTGACACGAGCCTTGTGTCATTAGCGCTATCGCTGGTTCTGGTTGGTTAATTTCGTGTTATGTTGCTATAAAGTGGTAAGTGGATAGTGACGTCACACTGTGTCGCTCTCGGAATGCGAGACCTTGTTTTCTTAGACCATGCAGGACAGCACTGTAAAGAAAACGAAAAACAAATCTTATACTAACCCGCGTCGTATAGTAGACCAAAGCCTCCTTGCTAAGGAGAGGCCTATTCCAGCAGTGGACTGTTACAGGCATTGATAAAAAAAAAACTATTGTTTTGAATAAAATGAAAAAAAAACGAGCGAATCTTAGTCATAATTATATGATGTCATATCAGCAATCAAGCACCTACTGCACTCTTTGTTCAAATCTAATAATATGCACTTTCGAAGTTCAACTGTATACTAAACTTCCATCCCTGTTCAATAAATGACAATCTGAGAGAAACTACAGACTAATATGTATTTTAGATACATACGCCTCTACGATAGATTTACTTTTAAACAATTTTCATACTCAAAATAGTATCTCAACAATCGATTTTAAACTATTCATATGATAAAAACGAAATTAACACTAGAACATGAAGTATAATCATTATCTGCATCGATTTTTATAATCGGGATTCCACCAAGACCGAAAATTATTGTAAATAGTAGTTTTCTCCATCATAGTCCTATCATTAAGAGCTTCGCAAATATTACACATGTTCTCGATCATTGACGGGTTGTGGTACGTATAGTGCTTTTTCCATCTAAAATAACGACTGTACTGCCTAGGTGACCTAGCCAGTCTGTCCATTAACCCTGCCAGCTGATAGGCGTTCATCTGCCGACCATCAATGTAAGATTCTGGAGGAATAAATCTGAAAGGAAAAAATATATCACTGTTTAAGGATTTACAAAAAAACAATAACGCTTTTCTACTAGTGACTTATCAACTCGACAAATCCATTATATTACAAGCAACTGTTAAACAATAGACGAAATAAACTCTCTTCACTACATCTAAATATTTTGCGTTATTTTTTTACTGAATCATGTACTCAATGCAGCTGAGTATTAAAAAGAGTTGAAGCGAAAAGTCGTGACAAGACGTTAGTTATATGGTCTGATATGGCTACTAATAGCGCCCACACGCCTACCACTGTAACTCCTGTACACCAGGATCAACAGCGGTGACCAACGATTTTAGCAATAGCATGGGCCACCACGCGTTGTCGAAGGCGTAAAATATATCTAAGAAGATTCCTAAGACGTATTGAAACTTTGACTCGGTGACAGCTTTCCTTACAGATATGACCGCATCAGTTGTCGATTTTCCCAACGTAAACCCGAATTGTCTATCATGAAATTTAACTCCACCCGGTAGAAGTCGTGGTACTACAAGACATTTCAAAAGCTTTCCCAGCGATGGTAACAGTGTTATGCGACGATAGGATTTAGGATCGTCCGGCGGCTTCGGATATGGCTGTGAAAGCATTTGAACAATGTAAATCTGGATTCCAGGAAGCCGCCACAATAGCTTTTATTTTTTTAAGAAAATTACCGCATTCCACCCACACACCCACCCACCCAGGTTCACATTAACCAGGTTCAAATAAAAAAACATATTTTGGTTCACACGAAAAAAAACCCATGTAATGTGGGATCAAACTCACAACACTTTAGCGCAGTAGGAAGCTATCCTATTCGTACATCCAATAACAACTATTTCATTAATGACCGATAGTTCAGTTAATTATGTATGCGCAGTTTCGTAAGAACAGGCTAACACAACAGGATACTATTAACTTATTTTCCTAAACGATTGGCAACACAGCAAAAGTACAAGTATTCACTTGTTTTAGCAATAATTTTTTTTTCTAGCAATTATTTCGTTTTGAAAAAAAGATTGTCATTAGATCCATTTCTTTAATTTAAAATAAATAGTGGATCTAATGAGAAAAAATATTCTCATTAGATCCATCGTGTATCTGACCAATAGTTCTTCTGAGAATGAACCCCTAAGGTAGGGAATTACACGCGATTTATTTCTCAATGCACTATAAAAGAACAACGTTTACAGGTTACAAATTAATTATTTACACAGTCCATTTACTTTCGATTTTAAGGAATTAAATTGAAATAAAAAATCCCTTGTCATAAGCGTCGGTTATTATTTATCAGCGAGTTCACGACCGACATATGACATGCATCTGGTCGCGATAACGTTGTTGGGGACCTAGCACTATTAAATTACGATGAATTAATACTGGAACAAAACAATAATATACTATTACAGGAACTCATATCTTATGTTGACCTGAATATTCAGCTACATAACCTACTTACCTTTGTGCAATGAATAAATAATTTCAACTTTTTAACCGATTTCAAAAAAGGAGGAGATTATATTCGACTGTATATTTTTTTATATTTCCTACCTCATAAATTTGTTTTTTATTTGAAAGCTAGTGCTTCCCGTGTCATTCAATTTGGTCATTTGGTCATTTCATTTCCCATTTCAATTTGGTCCAGTTCTTGAAGTCGGTTTTTTTTGTTAAAATTCGTGATAATTCTTGTAATAGGATTAGACATTATCTGACTCAGAAGTTTAGTATCACATTAGACTCGATACATAACCTTAGTGAAACGGGTGAGAGAAGAAGTAGGAAGTTAGGTTTCTAAGAAATATTTTTGCCAACAATGAATAAAGACTTGGATTTATAGGCCTAAACGTGAGTCGTGAATTATGTAACAACGTTCAAAATCTCAGCCTCAAACAGTATCAGAAATAGGTAAATTTCTCGTTAATCATTATGAATGTTTACATAAAATATGAAGGTACATATCGTAGGTCTAGCATCGACTACAGAATATGTATATCTTTTCCTTTACAACGGCCCATCAAGAGGCTAAGTGCGGAAATAACCCGGCAAAAATGTATATCGTTTTCGTAAGTATGGTTGCGTATTTACAAAAAAATACTCGTATTAAAATAAAGTACACATACCTGGAATAGTCAGCTCCTCCAAAAACGACAGGTATGACGCTATAATTCATAGCAGTTAACAATTTTTCTGTCACATAATCTTCAGCAAATGAATTCTCCAAGGCTAAGTAAAAAAAATAATCTTTTTGCAGTAGTAAATTACAAGGTTCAGTTTTGCCTTTCCTACCTCTGGGACATCTCAATTTACCGCAGTGTCCAAATATGTCAACATGATGCCCATAAGTTAATAACGCTTTCTGCAACATATCTACAAATATATGTCTACCACTCTTTGTGCGGCAGTGAGACACAAACCACGCTGCCATTTTAGTTTTATTCTCTATAGTTTGACGATAATCAAGATACACATTATCCATATTTTCTCTCCATTGCATTCTATGTTTTGGGCCAACAATAGCACGATTTTTATCCCTTATCAGTATATATGGCGTCGGTAAATCTGAATCCAATTTGTACGTAGCAGTCCAATTAAAGAATCCATCAAACTTTTTATTGCACACTGGAAAATTTTCTGCAGACTCCATATTGAAGTATATGTACTTTTGATGAGGCGATCGTGTATGCGGCAGTTTGTATGACTTCATTGTTCTTCCGTTAAATGCTATAGCATCGAACTTAGTGTAATCTGTACCAAAAAGGCTCTTGTCCGAGGTCACATAACAGTTAACCTTTGAACAATTATTTTTGAGAAATGTTCTCTGTCCTTCTTCCAGGAAACTGAATGGAGCATAGTCCCGGTGAGTCCACAACAACAAATACTTGAGATTTTTAGGTAAATGTTTCGTTTTACGATACACATTTGAATATCTTAAATCTCGGCCGACATTTTCTAAAGCTTCTTGAATTAAACTTTCGTTTACTGAGTTTTCTCGGGTGGCAATTTCAATCCATACTAGTGATAGGAAAAAAATACTGCAGCAGAGTAAACAGAATCTAAACCGTATAGTTCGCAATGTCTTAAGGTGCGATACCAGGAAGGTTGCCCGGGAACGCAGAGGCATTTCGGTCACCTCATATTCAGGCTACTACCAGCTCCGGAGCGCACCGCTACGTGCTCCATGTGTCAGTAGGCTACCTGTAACAAAAGAATAGATTTATATTAACTACACTTACGGACAAAATAAAATGTTGTAGTAATTCTTCATAAAAGCGAATTCAAAGTTTAAAAAACAAAACATAGAATTCGGCATTGTACAGGTATCCTAAAATGAAAAAGTGTCGATACCCTATATACCGAATCTCTCAATAACTACAACGAAGATTCTAATTAGTAAACATTTTAGAAATGTCAGTGTTGGTATCTATATTTGTATTGATAACATAATTGTTTTTTTTATGGAATAGGGGGCAAACGAGCAGACGTATCACCTGATGGTAAGCGATTATCACCACCCATGGACACCCGCAACACTAGAGGTGTCACAAGTGCGTTGCCGACCTTTGGGGGACGAAGAGAGTGACGGGAGGAGGGGTTGTTGTATGGGCCTCCGGTATCCTCACTCACTCGGTGAAACACAGTGCAAGTGCTATTTCAAACCAGTTTTCTGTGAGGCAGCGGTATCACTCCGGTCGAGCCGGCCCATTCATGCCGCAGCGTGGCTCTCCCACGGTGACACGGTAACATCTGGTGACGGAAAAACAATACGGGGTGTCATCATTCTTATTGATCTCATGGGTGTCGTAAGAGGCGACTAATGAAGCAAACTACGCCAGGACAATAGCACTGCTAAGAGAAGAAAAAATTAACACAAACCCTATAACAAACCATCAGGCCAGCGTACTAAAGTAGTTTAAAAACCTCCCTTCTGTGAGGCCTATCTCCAGCAGTGAATTAAAGTCTGTTCATGATAATGTGAAAGAGAGAGAGCCACGCTTCGGCATGAATGGGCCGGCTCGACCGGAGTGATACCACGGCCTCACAGAAAACCGGTGTGAAATAGTGCTTGCGCCGTGTTTCACCGAGTGATTGAGGATACCGGAGGCCCATACCCCAATCTTCTGCCCCTACCTCCCACCCATCCCCAAAACGCCGGCAACGCACTTGTAACGCTTCTGGTGTTGCAGGTGTCAATGGGCGGCGGTAATCGCTTACCATCAGGCGATACGTCTGCTCGTTTGCCCACCTATTTCATAAAAAAAAAATTCACTAGATACTCAGCACAGGTTTAAAAACATTGTTATAGTTGCATGCAGACACTTTTGGTTTAGAATTCTCCCAAGAATGAACGCAGTATATCACGTTTAATCTGACAATCTCATTCACTGTTTAATTTTCATAAAAATATAATACTAATAAGTGAAAAAATATTACACTACTAAATACGTTTTTATCTCAAAATGAATTAAAGAATGATTTCAACAGAGTATGAATGAGATGACTAAACTATCGAATATACACAAACAAAGTGAGTTTATCACATAAAATGTGTGAGATAACTAGATTGTCTCTGTTCTGCTAAACGCGGAGTTTTATCAGCGAGTTGCTGTTGTACTCGTATATTAATTGATATTTTCGTAGTATCATAACAGAATGAGGCATGTCCGACATTCCGCAGTTAACGGTCATCATTTGTTTTTAAATTGCCGACGTACTAATCATAACATCCGTGATACGATATATAGTAAAAAAATAATTTACATTATTTTTTTTTCTTTACAGAATTCCTATAACCACCTTGCGGCTCCATCATCAGATCCTAGATACTATACTATCATAACATACAGTACTCGTCAAGATGAATCAAACGTTTCTAAACTTGATGGTGTTACGTCGTTGCATCAAAGAGCTCTTATGACCACTTCCCGGCTCCATTGTCAGACCCTGGATATAATCAAAACATAAAGTACACGTCAAGACGAATCAAACGATTCCAAACTCGATGGTGTTGCGTCGTTTCATTACAGAGTTCCTATGACCACTTCCCGGCTTTATCATCAGACCCTGGATACTATCAAAACGTAAAGTACTCGTCGAGACGAATCAAACGATTCCACTCTCAATAGGTTTCGTCGTTTCATATCACAGTTCCTATGAGCACTTCCCGGCTCCACCATCAGACCCTGGATACTATCAAAACATACAGTACTCGACGAGACAAATCAAACGTTTCTAAAGTTGATGGTTTTATGTCGTTGCTTCAAAAAGCTCTTATGACCACTTTCCGGCTCCATTGTCAGACCCTGGATATTATCAAAACAAAGTACACGTCAAGACGAATCAAACGATTCCAAACTCGATGGTGTTGCGTCGTTTCATTACAGAGTTCCTATGACCACTTCCCGGCTTTATCATCAGACCCTGGATACTACCAAAACGTAAAGTATTCGTCGAGAAGAATCAAACGATTCCACTCTCAATAGGTTTCGTCGTTTTATATCACAGTTCCTATGACCGCCTTGCAGCTCCATGATCAGACCCTGGATACTATGAATACATAAAGTCAAGATGAATCAAACGAGTCCAAATTCGATGGTGCTGCGGCCTTTCTTTACCGAGTTCCTATGGCCACCTTCCAGCTCCAGCATCAGATAAGCTCCATGTCATTATAATATTGTAGGTATTGTCACGCTGCATACAATATATGCTTGCAAAATTTCAGCAAAATCGGTTGAAGGTATCTGCTTCAAAATTGAGTTGCAAGATTCCACCCGAACATACATACGTTGCAAGATAATAAAAAAAAGCTTGTAAAAATAAAAATACACAAATTATTGTGTCGTGTCACTTCATATGACGACAACGACATACGTTTAGTGTTGCGTTTTAGCGTGTTAAGAGTGTATTGTTTCAAACATCGAAAAATGATTATTACAGTGTATTGGGTCCAAAACTATGTACCTACGTAGATTATAAGTAATTAATATGACACAACAAAATAGTGTCTTATCATATCAAGTATCAGTACATGTATCCTACTAATCCTACTAATATTATATGCGCGTAAGTTTGTAAGGACCGATACCGAATCGTTATAATGTGTGCACTCCTATACATCTTCATAATGATTAAGAAACCAACCAAACTATCGGCCGATCGAAAGTCTGCAGTTTGCGGGGGCTCTTAGACCTACGCTGAAACTGCGGCGAACTAATAGTATTTCATTTCACAAAAGTTTTGTGTCGGAATTCGAAAATAACACTTACCGCTCATTGTTTTAAAACTTCAAATTACATTACAAAATATCCAACATGAACATTACAATGCTCTCCAGTATTTATTTATTTATTTTTGTAATGTAGACACTATTTATATATTCGCTGACAATTTATTAACGTCATAAATATCATACATGTGTCATAGTCTGACATAGTTCACCGCATGGTTCACCGTGTTTCACCGTATGAAATATAGCATAAACAGCCTTTTTTATGACTATCAAAACATTAGAACCTCATTTAAACAAATATGTATTTTGAAAGTGTATATACTACGTACTTGCATCAATTTTTTTTTTTAATATTTTTGTTCGTTTGTCTGTTCTGGCTAATCATTGGAACGGCAATTTGGACGGGACCAAGCCCGAGACTTTCACTGGCAAATAGCTGGTTATATAAGGAGTAACTTAGACTACTTTTCTTTGGACTAGCTTCGCCCCGCGGTTGCTGTACAATAATAACCGCGGGCTCAGTTAGTTCGATTTATATCTAGAATATCTATACTTGTAATAAAAATGTAACAGGTCCAATTCGTACAGAATTGGACCTGTTACATTTTTATTATAAGTATAAGATATTTAAAATTTTTTTTTTGGAGGGCTCTCTGTCATCGATACTGAACCCAAAACTGTAATTTTTTTCATTTTTGTCTGTCTGTCTGTCTGTATCTTGGCCGCGCATCACGTCGAAACTACTGAACGGATTGAAATGAAACTTGGCATGATTTGAGTACATACTACGAGGTAGGACATAGGATATTTTTTATCCCGAAATTCATTCATTATTTTTTTGCGAGAAAGAAAAAAATAAAAGATAACGGGAAAAGTGTTTTTTTTTTGTCCGCGACTGTACACTGCCTGTGGGAAGCTGAGACAGATATGTAAATATGGCGGTACGAAGTTCGCCGGGTCAGCTAGTCTATACTTATAATAAAAATGTAACAGGTCAAATTCCGTACATTGAAGATATTTTGAAAATTTTTTTTAGAGGGCACTATGTTATCGATACTGAAACCAAAACTATTTTTTTTTTCATTTTTGTCTGTCTGTCTGTCTGTCTGTATCTTGACCGCGCATCATGCCGAAACTACTGAATGGATTCAAATGAAACTTGGCATGATTTGAGTTCATACTCCGAGGTAGGACATAGGATACTTTTTATTCCGAAATTCCGGACGGTTTCCCTGTGAGTGATGAAAGTCAAAATGTGTAATTAATTGTAATTCATTAACGAGTAGTCCGATTGCAATAATTCTTTTTTTGTTAGAAAGAAGATACCCTAAAGATTGTAGCATTAATTATTTAATTTATCACAATCTCTCTATCTATTGGAAAAAAAAAATATAAAGAATTTATTATTACGAAATACATCACGTAGCGACATCTATTGGAAGCCATACGTAATAACACTTTGATTGTGCAGACAACGTAAAAGTACAAAATAATAGTGAAAACGTTTTACGCACAAGTATAACGTATAATTTGGTGTAGCATTAAGTATTTGATTTATCGCAATCTCTCTATCCATAGGAAAAATATTTTTTTTCAACAACAACACCTAGCGACATCTATTAACGGCCATACGTAATAATACTAAGAACAAAACAATAACGTTAAGTGGTCATTTGTTTTTTAAGATATTTATTATTAGCATAATTATAATACTTGAATAAGGCTTTATGAGTTTTAATATCAACATATTACATAATATTTACCTATAGGTAGGTTTATAGGTAAATATTTGTAGTGCAATATTCATCTATAATTTAATAGCTACTAATACATAACAATACGTAACTGGGAGCCTGCGAACATTATATCGTCTCAAAAACTTTCTGCCCCCTAAAACTAAAATCACTCTCATGCAGTCCTTAATCATTCACCGTGTTCCGCAAAGGGTGTGCCGCGGCACACTGGTGTGCCGTGGTCGTCTGTTGGTGTGCCTCGGAAAAATACGGTTATCCCACAAACCTAAATAGACGGCCTAAGGAAAAACATTTAGGTAAACAGATGTTAATTACGCGAAAGCACTAGGGAAGCGTTTTGTTTCGTTCATCTCTACTAAGTTTGGGTTGGTCAAGAGAGTAAGCGTTATTCTGGATATAGTCTACTGCCCTCCTGCTATTGACTACTTCTCAGAAGTACCGAGTTCAAAAAAACTATTAGTTAGAATGATATCAATTGTCATTTCTCATCCACAACTACGCCGGATCTTTAAACTAAGTATCCCGCTATTGACTCATTTGAATTTTCTTTATTGTCTTTTGAGGACATCAAAAATATTATCCTATCTATACGCTCTCATGCTGTGGAGCATGATGGCAGTAGCGTAAGGCCTTCATCACCCCTCTTACCAAAAAGATTAGTCCCTCACTTCCTGAACATCTTCGCCCTATTTCTATTCTATACTTCCTGAACATTGTCGCTCTATTTCTATTTAACCCTTTCTGAATATTTTCGATCTATTTCTATTCTTCCCTTCCTGAACATTTTCACTCTATTTCTATTCTGCCCTTCCTGAATATTTTCGGCCCATTTCTATTCTTCCCTTCCTGAACATTTTCGCCCTATTTCTGTTCTTCCCTACCTGAAAATTTTCGCCCTATTACACCCTTCCTGAATATTTTCGCTCCATTTCTATTCTTCTCTTCCTGAACATTTTCACCCTATTCCTATTCATTCCTTCATGAACATTTTCACCGTATTCCTATTCTTCCCTTCCTGAACATTTTCAACCTAATTCTATTCTACCTTTTTCTGAATATTTTTGCTTTATTTCTATTCTTCCCTTCCTGAACATTTTCGTCCTGTTCTTATTCTTCCTTTCCTGAAAATTTTCGCCCTATTTCTATTCTTCCCTTCCTATTCAAAGTGTTGCAGCTTTAAGAATTTACTTACAGACAAGTCTGTTCTGATTTCTGAGGACTTTTTATTTTTTATTCTGTAATTTCTGAGATCTTTTTATTTTGTCTGCGACTGCCTAACCATACAACTAGATAAGAAAAGTTTAAAGTAACGGAAGAATATTTCGATGAACATAATTTGGAATGGAGCAATAACCAATTTATGTGAATTAGGATTTTTAACTCTTACCACAATTAAAAACAAATAGCGGCCAAGTGCGAGTCGGACTCGCCCATGAAGGGTTCCGCAGCAGCGAGTAACATAACATAATTTTTATTTTATTTTTATATTTGTGTTGATTGAATGAAAGGTAAATTGCAGTTTACGATTTATGACGTATTAAAAAAAACTACTTACTAGATTTCGTTCAAACCAATTTTCGTTGGCAGTTTGCATGGTAATGTACATCATATTTTTTTTTTAGATTTATCATTCTCTTATTTTAGAAGTTACGGGGGGAGGGGACACACATTTTGGAAGTGTCTCTTGCGCAAAGTATTCAGTTTAGAAAAAAATGATATTAGAAACCTCAATATCATTTTCGAAGACCTATCCATAGATACCACACATACACATATGGGTTAGATGAAAAAAAAAATTGAGTTTCAGTTCTAAGTATGGGGACCCCCAAAATTTATTGTTTTTTTTCTATTTTTGTATGAAAATCTTAATGCGGTTCACAGAATACATCTACTTACCAAGTTTCAACATTATAGGTCTTATAGTTTCGGAAAAAAGTGGCTGTGACATACGGACGGACGGACAGACAGACAGACGGACAGACAGACAGACATGACGAATCTATAAGGGTTCCGTTTTTTGCCTTTGGCACGGAACCCTAAAAAATGGGAACGCCTTAAGACGATCGACGAAGAGATGAGACCGCCTATGCTCAATTAAAGTGTAAAATAAAAGTATAGTTTTGTGACTAATTAGAAACATTGTTTTTTATTACTTAAAAACATTTTTTAATTATGGTGTACCTCCAAATTTTTTTATCTTCCTAGATGTACCTTGAACCCAAAAAGTTTGCGGAACACTGAATGGACTATGGTGATGTGTGTTACTTCGACCTGAATGCAGACCTCCTTAACAAGCTTGACCGTCTTCTTAATAACTGCATTCGATTTATTTTCAATCTTCGAAAGTATGACCATGTGTCTGCTTTGCGTTCCCAGTTAAAATGGTTACCTTTTCGCCTACGGCGCAATCAGCGAGCACTTACCTTCCTATTTTCATTTCTCAACTCGCCATCCTTACCTACCTAGCTTGCTCCGTATTTCCGATACCTGTACTCTAATCACGATAGAAATCTTCGCTCAGTTAATAATCTGCTTCTCTCATGTCCGTCTCATAACTCCGACTTCGTGAACTGTTCGATCTTTGTTCAAGCAGTACTACTCTGGAATGCGCTCCCGCTCGAAATCAGGGAGTCCACTAACCGATATACATTCAAAAATAAAGTACATGAGCTCTTTCTCAATGAACTGGCAGAATTATCTAATGTATAGCTTACTTACCTTCCTTTTCCATTATTTAGTGTATAAATGTTGTATTTATGTATACGTAAATCTGTATAAGTATATCTACTTATATATGTATGTTTGTATGTTTAGCGTTGAATATGATGTGATTATTGTAAATTTTAACGGACTTCTTATGTATATAACCTCTGCACACCACCTGCCTTATAAGATTTCTCCACCACCCGAAGGTAGACTGGAAGAGAATGCCCTGGGCATTAAGTCCGCCGATGTACATTCTTAGTGCATAAAGTTAATAAATAATCTATATTATATTTCCAACAAAGTGTGTGTGGGTGTTATGGGACAGCAAACTAAGCCCATTTCTACCATTTTTAGAGTTTGTGTCTGTGTATCTGTTTGGTTGTTCTCGCAACCTCGAAAACTTTTCTGCAAAAATATTCTATGTAGTTTACTCAATCCTTATGCGGTTCCAGAAAAAAAACATATCATTACAATGCTGACTGCATAATAATCATATGTTTGTTACTTAAGACAAAAAAATGTCGATACACTACGTTATTAGATCAAATAATATTAACGAATACAATAGCTTTTTATGTAATTTGTAAAAAAACAACTTATAATAATAAATATATATGTCACCGCAACAACAACTGGAATATTATTATTATTATAAGCTTAATAATATTGATATAAATTATTTAAAAGTATTATATATCAACAGCCAACTGATTCAATAACAAACAGTTCTAATTTTGATTATTGTAATTACAGTTTAACTATGACATTGCAGAGAACTATTTAGGTATCCAATTACGTGGGTATTTATTATAAAACCAGTTCCTAAAATTATCATCTCAATGTAACTAACACAACATCCACATCTGGTAGTTCTTAAACAGTTTGTAAAAGATACTTTACATTAGGTTCGTTATATATGATTACTTTTTTATCGTATAGTAAAAATGTAAAAGATCAATTTTAAGTTTGTAATATTTGAATTAGGAGTTATAATTTTTAATATAAACAAACATGTAACATAATAGTTATGATAATTTACCAGGAACAAAACACAAAATGTGTGTGAGTGTTTGTGTTTGTTACTCTTACACGCAAGAACTACTGAACGGATTTGGATGAAACTTTACAGTAATATAGCTTATACAGGTTACTTTTTGCCGCGATAATCGACATTCACGCTGGCGGAGCCGCGGGCAACAGCTAGTATATAATAAGGGCGTTCGCCCACGGCGACTTTTTGCACCGCTGCAGCAGCGAGGCTGTCGCGCGTTCGCAGCAATATAGTCGTGATGCGGTCGCAAGCTGCGTGCCCTCGCGAATAACCGCGATTCAGTCGCGGTCCGAGAGTCAGCTACCCTCCTTCCATTCTTCCCCCGATGTCGTCCGACATGCTCGCGCTTTGCATCGTTATAGTCGCGATGCTGTAGCGCGTTAGTAGCGCGTTACAAACGCGACTACAGCGCGACTGCAGCGCTGCAAAAAGTCGCGCGCTAAGATAATTAGAAGACATGAAAGTATCGGTAGAACCATACATCTATAGATAGATAGCCCGAGGCTTTCTTGCTTACAAAAGGTATATGTCCAACATAATGTAAAAGCATACAAGAAAAATTAAGAAATATAGGAAAAACAATTTTGTTTTTCCTATATTTCTTAATTTTTCTTGAATCATTTGTAAACATTTGTTTACAAATTATTCGTAAGAACAATTATTATTACAAACCATTTTCAAGCAAAGGACGTACTTACGTATCAAATGGAAACGTTTGTTAAACGAAACTATGTTTAGATTTTTTACTCAACACAAAGTAAATAATTTCGTAGTGGATAATGCTACATCGCACAATTATAAGTCTCACACTAATTCATACAACAAACGCAATACAAAGGTTGAAAAGTCGAAATTCAGTCGTATAAAAGTAGGCGTAAGGCTGAGGCCGCACTGCGGCTAAACCGCCGCGGTTTTTAACAGCCTGATTTTGTGACAAAAGGAAATGTATGGAAGCGGCCACACTGGCGGTTTTTTACCGCGACTGATTTTAAAACCGCGACAACCGCGGGCGGTTCTATACAGTGTTGCCAGAAGATTACTTTTGTAACGTTTCAGGTGATTTTTCATCTGTTGGTTACTTTTACGTTACACAAATAACATTTCATTTTAATACACTCCCCTATCTGCCTCTGTCAAAATTGGAATACTTGGTGTCGACATATCGAGCGAAGTCCAGTTCAGATAATTGCATTCTTGCAGATTCCTCCGTAGAGACGTTACTGAACTGAGGGACCTATACTCGTATTATGCCGCCATAAATCTGTAATGTCGTATTCTAAAGTTTTAGGATTTTCATAAAACTTTTAAGAAATTCTTAAATAAATTCTTATATAATAAGCGTAAAATCCCCGGATATTTGCGGTCATAATCCGAACACTTTTATATTTTTTTATTTTATTTAGTCGAAATAGTTATTTATTTTCATAGGTATTCAGTTTAATTAAAGTTAGTTATTTTTCATCGAAATCAGTGATAGAAAAGTAAAATCTCACAGTTGTGAAAATGCTTTTCAAACATTAGTATATTATTCACAACCTTTTTTTTTAAACCAGACTAATTTGACAAAAATATCTTTAAGTTGAAACTCATAAGATATCATTCCAGTATTCAAGCTCTAAGTTTTATAGTCTTATCTTCTTCTTCTTATTATATAAAAATCAATTGCTGTTCGTTTGTCTCGCTAAAACTCGAGAACGGCTGGGCTGATTTAGCTGTTTTTGGTTTTGAAATGTTTGTCGTAGTCCAGGAAAGGTTTAAACTGTAAAAAATTTAAAATAACTTGAAAATCCAAATCTCACGTGTACGAATTAGCGGGCACAGCTAGTAACAAATAAAAAAATATCTGCATAAAGTTTTTATCAGCAGTCTTATTAAGTTTTTTTTGTGTTTTCATCTTCTTTATTTAGAATATGTACTCTGAACATTCAATGGCAAGAAACTTTCTCTATTTCGATCATCCAAGCTTTTTGAAATGGTTGCAAGTAGGTATCCTTCTGGTTTTAAATACTGAATTATATTTTTTTTCTAATGCTTTTATTTTTGAGTAAATGATGTGCATAATTGAATGCATGAAAAACAGGTATGCCTCCGATTAAAAAAAAATCAGATCAGGGGGCTTTTTTAAGCTTTTGAAATAATCCACTTTCAGGACTCACTCGATGGCTGGAAACAGATTTCGCCAACGCGTCTTTGAATGATAGAGAAGCTGTTTATACTCAACCTCGACTGTGTCAGAGAGTTCTTTAAGAACTTTTTTGACTGTAGCCTTTATTATTCCGTATTTTATTTGGGGTCGGTTTGTTTAAGTGGCAAAAACTTTTTTTTAATGTTGTTGAATCAACATATACTGGCAAACAATCACATGCGTGGTGCAGTGCGTTATTGATAATGTGCGCAGAGCATTCCACACCAACTATTTTCGAATTCAGATTTTGTTTTAACTTATGGTATTATAAAACATTGTTGGTTCTATGGCGCTCTATTCCACCGAAGTTCGTATTACAATTATCTCCAGAAAATGCAAGACATTTAGTTAAAAGATCATGCTGTTGAAGTTGCTTTCTTATAAGCTCAGTAATTGTCTTAGATCTGTCATTTCATTTCGATTTGGTTTTCTGGTGGTTTTAAAACTTCAATCTAAAGGAGAGCTAGTTTATCTGTTGGCAGCACTGTTCGCTGTTTTACCGTAGTGTGTGCGTTTCGGGCTGTTTTGCGGTTTGGCGGTTTAACCGCTGGCTGGAAAAAACCGTAGTGCGGCCTCAGCCTAAAGGCCGACTCCAAGTTACTTTGGTAAAAGAGATCGGAAGTAGACTGATTCATACAATATTCCTATATCACATCGTCTGAGGTCTAAATCAAACTTCTAGGTCAAAGGTCATCACCACAAAACATTTTCCTGGCTTTGTGACAGCTGCCAATACTAGTTCCTTCTAAAACTGAATTCACTGTACATTAATCTTATAAGAAATACAATACAACAGTGAGCTAATTAAAATATTTATGTTTGCATTATCGCATGGCCATTGATAACGACTTGTATATCGACAAATAAAAATTAACGTATGCGACTGCCGATCAAGAAGTATCGGGTTAGAATCCCGGGTCGGGCCAAAAGTGTAACCGAGTTTTTCTGTTTATAGAAATACTTCATAACAGCTCGGAGTTTGGAAGTTGGGGTCTGAACCCCGTGCCTCGGAGAGCCCGTAAAGCTGTCGGTCCTGCTCTTGATCTCTCCCTGATCGTCTCGGTTAACCGTTCCATCGGATTATGAGAGTGAGGGAACAGAGAGTGCACCTTGCGTACACACTTGTGCACTTTAATATCTCCTACGTAGTTGGCTGGTCTCCGTTGAGACTGGCCGCCGTGGTCGTTATCAGCTAGGAGAACATTATTATTATAAGAAGGAAGAAGACTAATGGAAAGACCTACCCACCTTTTGGAGAGGCCCATGTTCAGAAATGGTCTATAAATTATTTCACTTATCTTATATAAGTTACGAAAATATTCAGTTCAATTTATAAGAAATGTAATTATGCCAAAGGAGGAGTATGAAATTTGACACATTTAAAGTTTATTATGAAGAGGAGGGTATAATGAAAAAAGAAATTAGGCATGGTTGATTTTCGACCACTGGACGACCACTAGTACTTATTGAATGTTAACAATAACTTAGCAATGCTCGTGGCTAAGTAGTAGGTTAAGTTAAGGTAAGGCTAAGTTGCATAGTTAAGCAACTCCTGCCAGCCCCTCTAGCTAAGTTGACATTCTACAAAGTCTACAAACGTAATAGAAAACTGACAAAGTATAGGAATGACGTCTTTCAACGCTAAGTGACAATAGACGCATAGGCAATAATACTAGATAGTAGAGGCATTAGCGATTGTAGAAAGGAATCGACGCGAAACACTAGCATCTTGGCTAGTGGGCTAATCAGTCTATAGATATGTGACCTTTCTTAACATGTTGAGACAATACCGTACCTCTTAAAATACGTTATGTATGTGCAAACTAGCACCAAGTAGAACGTCTAGGATACGAACTATTTAAACAATATCAGCAACCCCCGCTAGGGGGTTGGAGCAACGCTCACTCCTCCGCGCTGCCCTGTGAAATTCGCCACCAGACTAGTAATTCCCCCACTGGCAAATATCGCCTCACGCGGATCAAAGGCAGAGATTAAGGACTAACTAGCCGGTACTAGCACACACGATATAAAACACAAATACAATAAATCATAAATCAAATAATAGAAAACTATTATAACCCAAGAGTGACCCATGTCACAATCAAGAGATATGGACATCGCGAGATCTGAAGAGAAAACTATCCCCTGCTTCCGATCGCGACGCTCATGGACCCGCTCGATAGTGGCACACGTTTGTTATACTCTTATTATTCGGAAACCATCATTCCGACATATAACAGTTAAGTCGTCGGTTACCGTATGTACATCAGACATCAGTGCATCACGAAACACTATACCTACTTAGTCATAACTTCCTACGACGGGAGCATGTTTGTACTGCAAGTATATTTTTAATTGCCTACGTTGTTCGTTTAATTGAGTTCATTTATTCTTGCGTTAATTTGATTATCATGTCAAATGTTTTTACTGTAGGTGGGTACAATGCGACTTAAATAAGAATAGGAACTCCAATGACCTTTATCTGTCAAATTTCCCTTGAAAAACCATTATAAACACCTTGTCCCTTCAAAAAACATTAAACACCTTTTTAAAACCTTGGAAATTGATACGCAAATAAGGCTTCGTTGCAGATACCGTACTTTTCAAAGGACATTTGACAGACAGAGGCCATTGACGTTCCTATTCTTATTTGAGTCGCACTGTATACGACTTTTGGAGATTTAATGATGAATGATTTGATAGTTTAATTTTGATTTTACGTAACAGACAGAAGAGTTATTTGAAAATCTGCTCATCATCAATTACATACTATGTCAACAGTTGACAATTCTTTAAATTTATTTAATGAGGAAGTTTACTTATTTGATTAGTATGTGATTTATGGTGTGGCGATCTCTGGTAAGGCGGTGTGACGTCAGAGCCTAGTCTGAGACCAGAGACCACGGGAATTTTTCGCGAGAAAAGTTTTAATGCTGTTATAATAACTCAGTCATTTATTAATGGATTTCAAATAGGTATATACCTATTTGACGAATTAGACGAGCTCTATGATATACCCACCTACTTAAATCTAGAATTTAAGTAGGTACCTACTTGTCGTTGCTTACTATGATGATAAATCTTTACCTATTTATTTTTATTTATTTCAAGTAGCTTACAAGTATAAAACAATTTTATATCAAAGTAAGAAATTTAAACATTGTAGCCGTACCGAAATACATTATAAACGTACTTATACTAATTTGCAAATATTTTTCTTTAAATTTACCATTACGATACACACACATGAAAGATTAAGCCTAACAATTAGTGGTGGAATTGAACTTGAGCAGTTCTATCGCCATCGCCCACAGGTTTCTATTAAAAAATTTTATAAGCTATTTTTTTTTAATAAATATTTCGGAAATACTACTAGAATACTCAAAATATAGGCTTCCAATTCAAAACATGATACTTGATATTTTAGCTTTCAAAATTAAACAAAAAGGCTACAAAATACAAATGAAAACACACATAATTGATTATGATTAGGTAATAACTTATGATGTGAACAACAACACAGAACAACAACTATTTACAATATTACAACTAAATAAGCTACAGTTTGAATTCAGTCCAAATATAAATTGTTAAAAAAAGTCTAAGTGTCAATTGACGGTATACAAAGAAAAAAGTTTCTTAACCTGCCGTGCTAGTTGAGACTGTGTTACGGCATTCTCAGGTTACGGCAAGGTAAGATTGTAAGTAGGTAAGTAAGTCATAAAAGCAGAAATTAAGAACAAAAAAAAAACCGGCTTCGGTATAATCTTCGATTTCGTTCGAATAAACGAGGAAGGTAGGTATTCTAGACAGCTTTTAGTATTCATCTGAGCTTAGAGAAAAGCATTGCACAGAAACTTCTACCTTGGACTATTTCCTGTGCTTCTTCCTTCAAATGTTTAAAATAACTACCTTTCCAACAACAGTTTCTATTCAATCTATATCTGTACTAATATTATAAACGCGAAAGTTTGTAAGTATGGATGGATGGATGAATGGATGTTTGTTACTCTATCACGCAAAAATACTGAACGGATTTGGATGAAACTTTACAGTAATATAGCTTATACATCAGAATAACACATAGGCCGATATACGCGATAACTGACATATACGCGGGCGGAGCCGCGGGCAACAACTAGTATAATTATATTATTTAATTTAAGCGCACATTATCAAATGTAAATACACACATCAAAAGTGTCTAGGGATCAAGCATTTTTATGCGGATTTCTTGAGATTGAGATGTGGCTTTGGTCCTGGCCTGCTCAGTCGCCAGACTTGAACCCGATTGAGCATGCATGGGATATGCTACAGAGAAGAGCTCTGCCGAATATGGAGGGTATCCAGTCGCAAGAAGACCTTTTTTTGTTGTTGCAACGAATATGGGCGGCCATTCCACAGCGTGATTTGGATGAACTCATTTTGAGTATGCCAAACCGATTCTTGTGTTGTTAGTGTTCGCGGTAGAAACACGGATTATTAATTGTTTAAGTTACCTAATAAAATTTTAAAGAAAACTGTTATTTCAGTCTTTTTTTCGAACTTTAATGTTAGTGGTTCAAATGTCAAAAATCCCTTTATTAGGAAAATGGCAAATTTCTTTATTAATGCAAAGGTGACTTGGTTTATCGTTACTGTGACAAACGAAAACACTTTATTTGATGAATCCTTAAAGAAAATTTTAATTAATATCAATCAGGAGAAAAGTTATTGCAAAAATATATGTTGATCCCTAGACACATATGTTGATCCCTAGACACTTTTGATGTGTGTATAACGAAATGCAATGTAAGCAGAGGGTGCATATGTTTCTTTGTATAAATCAAAAACAGTAAGACTTCTATCCCACACAACAGATTTCGTAATATTATTATGTACTATGAGTTTAAAAAGTAAACAATTAATCTTTAAACATAAAATTTAAAAATCAAAACATTTTGCAAATATAATCCTTATTATTACTTACAGAACACTCCTGTTGTTGTTCCGTCTCATTCCCTCACATAAAGAACTTATTAAAAAAGTCAGTAGACAACCACTCTCACTATCATTTGAATGACATTCTTGAAACAGTAGGGTTTTAACGCACATGCGCAATGCAGACACAAGCCTCTATGATTATCCAGGAATCGCGGACAACACAGATCGTTATGAATTTTAAGCTTCTGTATTAAACACGAGTGTTCAGTTTCTATTTTCGATTATAATTTAAGTTATTATTTTGGTGTGCCGGTGTCTATGTTAAGAGATAACGATTATAAAACACCTTGTGTTGGACGTAATATTCGAGCGCGCTACAGGCTTAGCGCACGCTCCGCGACTGAATCGGCGGGCAAGGTCGAAGGTACGATGTGGCCTTTTGTCAAAAAAATTCGTTACAAAATATGTTGCAAAGGTAGAATACCTTCGTTTTTTCTATGAAGTGTAATAACTAATGCCTCAAACAATATATAAACGTGTTATTAAAATTTTAATCTGCCTCGAAACGCTCTTGTTTAGAACTAGTAGTTATAAAACTTGTAGTCGCTCAACTGAGATTTCAACCCTTTATTGACAAAGCTTGTGTTCTTTGAGCGTTGGTACGATAAACGAAAGTGACACTAAGGTCAGTAGGTTACATGAATTGATTTTTATTTTGATTTGGGAATCCATACAGATCATATTTATGATGATTGAAATTAGTGATATGATGTTCTGCCGTTTTGTATTTTATGCTACGGTTTTTTATTACACAACTATAGTTTTTATTCAAATAAACTTGTGTTACATGAATATCGATGATGATAATCGAAATTAACATATTAAACTTACTGAAGTCCAATAAAATACTTATTATTGAAATATGGTGAAAATCGCGGGCAACCGTTGGATGTAGGAAGACTGGTTGTTGTATTTTTGTATGGGACTAATCCCGCCCACACGCCTACCACTGTAACTCCTGTACACCAGGATCAACAGCGGTGACCCACGAACACACCGAGTTATGACACTCAGGAAGTCCCAGGAACAATTAAACTGTCTTGGAACCCGCAACGAAATTAGTGAGAAGAAAACTGAAGGAGTTGGAACTATAATAAGTCCACTTCCCTTCCCCAAAATAGGCAGACGCCTTTTTCAAACCGGGAAGCACCACGGATAAAATATTATGGGTTCTAAGTGAGCTATATTTGATTTCTGTAGTATGTATGGCAGAATCGCTTAAACGCATAGAAATTCACCGCAGTTGACACAAGATCCCCATAATATACTACCCCAGACGTCATTTGTAAGCTATTTAGCATCATGTTACGTTCATTGTACCAAAGACTACATTCCCAGAGGATATGATGAGTCGACTGTTCACAGCTAGAATCAGGTGTTGAGCATTGACACAATGGTGAACCGACTAATTTAAATGAGTATAGTTTGCTCTTAAAGTTACCGTGGCCTGTAAGAAATTGAGCGACACAGTGATCTACCTCGAGCCATGTCCTGGACAACCGTTCGCGAACAGATGGAAAGAACTGGTAGAGGTGGCGCCCCTTAGATGATTCGACCCATCGTTGCTGCCATTCATCCAAGAGGTCTTTATAGACATTGGATTGCTGTTGAAACAATCTTATGATTTTACCGCGGTCTCGTATGCACAAAAAATCGCATTCCATATTTTGTAGTGTGGAATAGTACATGGCTGCACGTCTTTGCACCTCGAGATCGACCGGAAGAACACCTGCCAACACCGGTAAAGCTAACCGTCCTATATGCCTTGCACAAGAAAATCAATGCAGGTCATTGGCCTTGTAACAGTTTGCGAGAGACAGCACCCACAGTCGCCCTATCTGCCCATACAGGAGCACCATAGCAAATAGAATCCAAATAAGTAGCTCCATATATTATGATCTTAGTGTATGAAATGACAGACCCCATGTCGCAGTTGATATCCTCGTCAGTGCAAAGAAACTCTTTTTAGACTTTTCATTAACTTTTCTAATATGTTCTGTTAAATGAAAAATTTCTTTCTAAAACCAATCCTAAATAACAAACCGAGGTTTTATTTTTAATAGTAACATTTTGAAATTTAATACACGTTGGTGATTTGAGGTTACCTTTCAGAAGTAGCTGGAAGGTTTTGTTTGGTGCAAAATTCCACCGATTACGCCCACCCCACCGAGATATTAAGTCCAAACATTCACCGGCCAGCCTCTCAAGCCCCGTTCTAGTATCCGACTATATCAATAACAAACCGCCGTCCGCGTACGCGTTCAGTGTACATCCGGACGGCATAGGCATTGCCAGAAAATCGTCGAAGCCTATGTTCCACAAATATGGACCTAGCACTGACCCTTGAGGACACCCCATCGTAAGCGCCTTCGACACAGAATGATGCCCAAGTCTCAATTTAGTAGTACCTTGTAAGAAGTACGAGGAGATAAGGGAATAAATATTTTAAAGCAACCTCTTAATTTTAATTTTGGCAATAGCATGGGCCACCACGCATTGTCAAAGGTGCCAGATATATCTAAGAAGATGCCTAAAACGTATTCAAAACTTGACTCGGTGACAGTTTTCCTTACAGATATAACCGCATCAGTTGTCGATTTTCCCAACGTAAACCCGAATTGTATATCATTAAATTTAAATCCACCCGGTAGAAGACGTGGTACTACAAGACGCTCTAAAAGCTTTCCTAGCGATGGCAACAATGTTATGGGTCGATAAGATTTAGGATCGTCCGGCGGCTTATCGCCACTTTTTGGTATTATATGAATATTACCGCACCGCCAAACTAGGAAATACTCCTTCCGCAATGCAATGTTTAAAAACTGTTAAAACCGTATCACCCGAAAGTTTAAAAGCTTCTTTTATCATTTTGTTTGATATTTATCGTCGCCCGAAGCCTTATTTAGTGGTAATGACCTAACAATACTGAGGAATTCGTCTGAAGATGGTAAGTCACACATTGGAGACAATGGTGGTTCAATATCCCACTGCCTAATTTGTCGGTGATAATCCGTGTCATCCTCCGGCCGATCGTCAGGCACAAGTGATTATAAAAGATATTCTGTGGTTTGTTCTACTCCTGTAGTATAACTATAATTAATTTTGATTTTCTGTACGTATGCAAGGTCGATTGATCTATTTGCTTTAAATTCATGATACAAAGGTGACCACGGACTCTCTCTATCGAGTTTATCAACAAGTTTGCGTATTAAATTTCCCTTTGATTTCTCCACAGCAGCTCTATAATGAGACCTGGCAACTCTAAGAGCAATAAGAACAGTATTGTAAATATCTCCTGTTACGTTACGCTTTTTAATGTCATTTAGTTTTTTACGAGTTTTCCGATAGATTCTACGTAATTCGACTAATTTATAATTCCACCAATCACATCTACGAGTGTTAGTGATAGATCCACGGCCGATATAAACATCAGCACAATATGTGAAAGTATCTGATAATATGTTTGCGCTTTCCTCAGCTGGTAGACCACTGCGACTGAAGTCTTTGGCATGTACTACAAAGTGTGAACCAAATAAAGCCCAATTTGCCCCTTTAGTTTTATATCTAAAATTGTAAGGAGTTCTTTGTGGATATTGTGCAACCATTGGTATGAATTCGTACACGATTAAACGTTGATCACTACAGGATGCGTAGGCGGTAGAACACGCCATCCAGATATCGAGACGTCGCCGCGCGTAAGCGTCACGTCAATAGAAGACTCACCCATTGGGCTGCAAAAAGTTGGTGGTGCATCAGGGGTATTGTGGATAGTAAGATTCATTTCCGCAATAAAATCTTCAACCGCACAGCGCCGAGCCATGTTAGTTGCACGCAATTTGCCATACCATAAAGTAGAAGAAGCATTGACATCAGCGCCAATGATAATTTTGTGTCCTATGAGGAACCGCAAAACGAAACGTAAATGATGTAGATGAGGATCAATAGGATGTAAGATGTGGTTGCTGTATTGTGGAAAACTTTGATGGAGGCCTATTTCTAACCCAGTGGCCGGTTTTTGGCTGAGCTGATAGTGATAATATAATTCTAAATTACATTCAGAATCAAAAACATATAATTAAATAATTGACGAATTTATATAAATATTATGAAATCAAAAAGAGTTTAAAAACTGTAATCCGACTACGTATTTTAAAAAATAACTGGCCATTATAGGAAATCTAGTAACACCTTATTCATTAAAATCAGTTCAGTAGTTTAGATGCTATGGTAGAATATAAATACATTTATTATAGACTGCTAAAACACGAACGTGCTATCGTGTTTCGTTGGTGAGTACAAGACCGGAGGCCCAATGATGCAGAAGCATCACTAGGCCGCTATAATATGGATCACCATGCTGCATTGTTGCATTGTCTGCATTCGCAATGAGTATGGTGACCACCACTCTTTCCATCAAGCAGAGTAGAGTAATTTTGGCGGGGCCATGCACGAGACGACACGAGGAATGTGATACACGATTAATTCATTTATCTTTGCCACTGGTATCACGACAAAAATTAGTCCGTGTGCTGACAGGATTAGCAATATGGAGTGTCACCGCTCCTATTCATTGTATGGGTGTCGTAAGAAGCGAGCAAACTACGCAGCATAACATCACTACAAAGAGAAGGATTTATAAAACTTAAAACAAGACCCTATGCCAATCTCGTTTGCCCCATATTCCATTAAAAAAACCGTCTAGCTAGCGTTGTATAGTAGGCCAGAACCTCCTTTCCAAAGATAAGCTGATGTCTAGCAGTGGACTGTTAAGGGCTGTTGATTTTCAGGGTTCCGTACCTCAAAAGGAAAAAACGGAACCCTTATGCCTTATAGGATCATTTTGTTGTCCGTCTGTCAGTCTCTCAAGACCCTTTTTCTCAGCAACGCGTGAAGGTATCAAGCTGAAATTCATATGAAATACTCAGGTCCACTGCCCCTTGGAGCTGTGAAAAAATCAAACTTCTAAGCCTACTCAATGAAAAGATACAGCCGTTACAAATTTGCGACATTCGCAAGGGAATCAAAACCTACATGGTACTTCCCGTGAAGTCATCTTCTTGAAATTTGGTACGAAGCAACGTCTTATAGCATAGATAAAGGAAAAAAATCGAAAAGCATTAATTTTTTGTTCCATCATATAATAAAAATAGTTTTAAAATTTGTAAACTTACTAACCCTTTCCTCATGTACGCGTAGAGGTATTAAACTAAAATTCATAACAACTACTCAGGCCTATAATACCTTTAAGCTGTAACAAAATCAAACTTCTATATTAACACAATCAAAAGTAACAGCAATTTAAGCCCCAAATTTTGAAACTCGCAACTACTCGCAAGGAAATCAAAACCTACAGGGTACTTCCTGTGAACTCAGGATCTTGAAATTTGGTACGAAGCAACGTCTTATAGTACAGATAAAGGAAAAATTGCGAAAAGCATAGCGGTTCCTGAGATTAGCGCGTTCAAACAAACAAACAAACTCTTCAGCTTTATAATATTAGCATAGATATTATTACCCTTTGCCTCATGAACGACAACGCGCGACCCCATACTGCGCAACAGACAGTCTCCAAGCTGCAAGAGCTGGGGTTGGAAGCTCTCCCTCATCCGCCATACTCACCAGACCTTGCACCTAACGACTATTACCGGAGTTGTATCGTTGGAAGTTTGCATGGCAATGTACATCATATATTTTTTTTAGATTTATCATTCTCTTATTTTAGAAGTTACAGGGGGGGGACACACATTTTACCACTTTGGAAGTGTCTCTCGCGCAAACTATTCAGTTTAGAAAAAAATGATATTAGAAACCTCAATATCATTTTTGAAGACCTACCCATAGATACCCCACACGTATGGGTTTGATGAAAAAAAATTTTTTGAGTTTCAGTTCTATGTATGGGGACCCCCAAAATTTATTGTTTTTTTTCAATTTTTGTGTGAAAATCTTAATGCGGTTCACAGAATACATCTACTTACCAAGTTTCAACATTATAGGTCTTATACTTTCGGAAGAAAGTGGCTGTGACATACGGACGGACAGACAGACAGACAGACAGACAGACATGACGAATCTATAAGGGTTCCGTTTTTTGCCTTTGGCACGGAACCCTAAAAAGCATAAAACTTTCAATCGGGAAGATGGTTTTAAATTATCTACAGCGTGGAATCCAGTGTTAAAAAACATACCACCTCGCTTTTCTGCGCAGTCGGATAAACACCAGAATAGGAACACATCGGTTTGCTTACAGAATAGGGACCCTGTTAGTGTGGTATGTGACGGTACATGGCGAAACAAATTTTATCAATAATATCGAAAATGTGCGGGTGGATGAAGAACCTTCGACTTCACGGATTCGACGACGGAGGGCGTGCGCCGCTGAGCCAGTCAGCCTGTGACCACGGCCAGTGCAACCTGGTCGAAACGTCAGGCAAAACAGAGGTATGTAGTACCTTGAAATAGTGATCGCGTTAATTCCCGTAAAAATAATAATTATTATACTCGGTTATAATTAATTGTTTTAGTTTTCTCAAAAATGTTTTTTTTTTTATCCAAATATGTACTTATGTGAAAAATGAATTGATGAATCCAAATTAATCCAAAATATTCAGAGTGTGAGAAATCTAAAGATAATCATTTGTGGTATCCTTTAATACAAGGCTGCTTAACAATGCATCGGTGACATTTACGTTAAGTTAGGGTCTCTATGAAGACTTGTAAGGTATCCATGAATCATCAGTCGGTACCACAAGTCAGGTGAGTCGGTGTCCATTTAAACCGAAAGTACGTACGTAACTCATTTAAATATTGTTTGTTCAATCAATCAATCAACAGTCTCTAATAGTCGACTGGTCAATATACTATAGATAGATAAATAGAAAACTCTTTATTTACACACCATATACAGAGTTACAAGAGTACATTAAAAGTAAGATGTAGTGTACAAAGGGCGGCCTTATTGCCTAAAGCAATCTCTTTCAGGCATGTCATGACTGAATAAGAAAACAAGATTGTCACCACACCATCCCTTTTTTCTGTGCGGTAATCCCCCCGGATACCTGGTGGTGGTAATGTCGGACTCGAATCGACTAAAACCACACGCCGTCTCGGGTACTAGAAGCCGGGGAACCAGGTGCACCCTAGAAAGGCAAACCCTGGAACCAAGACGTACCTCGGGATACCTACGGTTTGTAGATGTTCTCCTGTGTGGGAATTCCGATATTCCCGTTGCTGTCCCCAAAAAGGGGAGAGCGCGCTCTGCAGCGTTCGTGGCGCTTATACCCTATTCAACTTCCTCTGAGACAAAAGGTAAACAAAGAAACCAATGTTTCTCAAACGAGTTGATCGAGAGTAAAGATGGCCGGTGTAACCAAACTACACACATCAAAAGTGTCTAGGAATCAAGCATTTTTATGCGGATTTCTTGAGATTGAGATGTGGCTTTGGCCCTGGCCCGCTCAGTCGCCAGACTTGAACCCGATTGAGCATGCATGGGATATGCTACAGAGAAGAGCTCTGCCGAATATGGAGGGTATCCAGTCGCAAGAAGACCTTTTTTTGTTGTTGCAACGAACATGGGCGGCCATTCCACAGCGTGATTTGGATGAACTCATTTTGAGTATGCCAAACCGATGTTCTTGTGTTAGTGTTCGCGGTAGAAACACGGATTATTAATTGTTTAAGTTACCTAATAAAATTTTAAAGAAAACTGTTATTTCAGTCTTTTTTTTCGAACTTTAATGTTAGTGGTTCAAATGTCAAAAATCCTTTTATTAGGAAAATGGCAAATTTCTTTATTAATGCAAAGGTGACTTGGTTTATCGTTACTGTGACAAACGAAAACACTTTATTTGATGAATCCTTAAAGAAAATTTTAATTAATATCAATCAGGAGAAAAGTTATTGCAAAAATATATGTTGATCCCTAGACACATATGTTGATCCCTAGACACTTTTGATGTGTGTAATTACAAAATTTCACATTTCTACGTAAATTATTTGCCTTATCACTACTCTTCAATTTGGTAGTGTTATAAATACGTTCAAAGTTTGGGAACAGCTACAGTTTTATGTGTTTTTAATGTCACTTTTTAGTTAGTCCACTGTGAACTCGGAAAATTTGGACAGTTGCAATTTTTTTTTTATTTTTTAACACACGTATTTCCGTTGTACTTGACACTTGGCAGAATTGTCGACATCGGCTCAGTTTGCCATTTTCCAAGAAAAAGAAAGAAAATGACACTTATTTTATTGATTCTAGATCTTAGATGCATATAAAATTTGACCTATTAAAGAACCTTTTTCTGGTTTGTTTACCTTTTGTCTCAGAGGAAGTTGAATAGACTATAGTGCAGGGTTGATATAATTTAAATCATTTGATTTAAATCAGTGATTTAAATCGTGATTCTAATCAAATTATTTTTATATAAAAATCAGTGATTTTATATTTTTTTTTAATGATTTACATTAAATTTTTACTGCAACCAAATCGCCAGCCAAAAATTGTCTAGGGACTTCCCCCGACATAGACTACGGCGCGCAAATTTGCACAATGCCGTGCGAGCGAGCGATTACCGACACAGTTCCGGGATTCCAAATGCTACAGGACATGTCCTAAAAGTTATCAAGTATTTCAGAAATCAAATTCAATGCAAAGCGACAAGTATTCAATTTCAGATAGTGTACTCATCTGAAAAGAATTAGAATATGTAATTTTAATGAGTTGCTAAGTTTTTACTTTCCTTGTTATTTTTCAACAATACTGTTTTTTAAATTGTTGGTTTTAGTAGAACTTGTTAAATTATCTTTAAATTGTATGAATAATTAAATACATTGCTTTCATTTAATAAATAACTGACATTACAGTAATAAAAAAGACAAGAAAGTACAAAAAAATGTGATTTAAATAAAAAAAAACGATTTTTATGTTTTTTTTTAATCATGATTTTTATCAACCCTGCTATATTGTCACCACCCGTATTCATCTCAGGGGTATCGTAAGAGGGGACTAAGGGAGTAAACTACATAGGACAACATCACATGTAAAGAAAAGATAAACTTGAAATAAATCCTATACCAGCAGTATCGGAGGCCAAAACTGTGTTTCTCAGAAGAGGCCTACAGCCAGAAGTAGAAGAATGGAAGTGGAATAAACATTGGGCACTGTTTCTAGTAGTACATTATATCGCAGCATGGTTATGTTATGTTTTCTTCATCACTTTACACCAGGTGACTTCAAAGACACGCGTATCGTATTCCAACAGCCAATAAAAAAAACAAAATGTATGAAATTATAATTTTACTTACGAACGGGTACACTTTGAAGACAGCCTTACTATACAAAAGAGAAAACCGCATCTGGATCGGTTGTACCACTTCTGAGATTAATACGCATAAACAATATAAAAAAATCTAAAAACTATTGTTTTGAGTTCCGTTACTACTCTTTGATATATAAAATACAGACGTACAATTTACTGACACCGACCTTTTTGCAATTTTATTACAATAATTATGTATAGGTATAAATGAATGCCACTAACAAATGTGTTCATAAGTTGTAACTATTTAAACACCCTACACACGACCGCCAGATCCCAAACAAGGCCTAGCATAGACTGTAAGTAAGCTGTAAGTCTAACTGTCTACCTACACACTGTATGTACTATGGCATGCGGTTAGTGGGAATGTCATAGTATAAATTTATAAATATTTTATCGTCTTGTTTGTAAACTGAATTACACGTTACTATGAGGTCATTTATTGTAAGACTACACTTAGTATTGTAGTTTAAAGTATTAGTTTACATTATATTACATCGTAAGATTATGATTTAACAGTTACCATATTACCTTTTTTGACTCATACTATACTTATTTTGTAGTATGAATATTTATATTGCATCGCTCCGAGAGTTTCTATATATACTATGTTAGTTATTTAAAAAAATGTTTTACGTTATTACTCCGTACTTTCGTTTTAGATAACGCACAGCACGTAACAGAGCATAGAAAGGTTATTTAAAACAAATTAATTTTACCTTAAAAAAAGTGTTTCTTCTTCTTTATAATAACTATAATAAATAAATAAAATAACTCTATAAATAAAATAAAAAATGATTCTTTATATTATTGAAGGTATTGAATTATCATATTAAAAAAATATGTAGACTATCTCCAATTTTAACTAGAGATAACACATCTCACATTGAAAACGGTAGAAATCCTTTAGAGGATTTAGCATAGACTTCGTTCTGTGTGTATAATATTATTAATCGTTTATGTGTGCGTCTAGACGTCATAGGACTTTTTAGAATTTACTGTTGATCGTATTTCTACTGTTTATTTATCTCTTGGTATATGTAGGTACCGTGTTAGGGCCATATATGATACTTCGTCTGAAATGAGTTAACTCTACTGAAGTGACGATAAAGCCTCACAAACAACCAGTGTCAGTGTCAAGCAATTCGGCGATCCCGATTGCTAAGACAGGTTGCGGGTTTAATTCCCGCCCAGTATACGATATTTTTGGTACCTGGGTGTCTAGTCATATGTGTATAGGTATTTATAAATATTTATAAGCGATTCACGCCCATATCCTTCCCTGGCTTGTTACCTAAATCATACAACAACAATGGCAATAAAGACGTGAGTATACAAAAGTAAACAGAATATAAAACAAATATATCATTAAACCATTACGATTCAGTCACATCAATGACATAAAACGACCTCTACGATTAACAGGTAGACGTACTAATACTCGTAGTACAACCAATGAATAATATATGGAATTGCACGTGACATAGGCGCATGTCGTGACCGATTGCTTTTAGATATCGTCTGATATATTATTATTTAGGGCAATGTAGTGTGTCCACTGTTTTCAATCATTATACGCTATTATGGGTAATATACGTGGTAACACGATGGCCTTCGCTTCATAACAAACGTGTTCAGAGTTCAAAACATTTAAATCTGTTTAATGTTATTCGTGTGGTGACTGGTGACGGATTAACAATACCAAACAATGTCATAACTCTTATTGACGGACCCTGAAACCTTACACCAAGTAATCTGACAAGCGTGGTATCATCATCATCATCAACAACTTTTAACAGTTCACTGCTAGATTTAAGTCTGTCTTTGGCCTACAATACCAAGTTAAGCCGTCGGTCCCGGTTGTCATTAACATCTATGGCAATCGGGACTGGGAAGCCAGTGGCCGAGTCCTCACTGCAGTCGCAGTGGTGGTAGGCGGGACTCAATTCCCTCCTAGCGACCGAGTGCAGGTACTTCCCGGAGCAACCGTGCCCGGAAAGGACCTGCGTCAGTCGGAAGGAAAGGGTCCCGTGCTGCCGCCCTGCCCACTCGAGGATGAAATATACTGACAACTAGTTCATCCTTCGAATTCAGTTCACCCTCATGGTTGCGGATATCAAAAGCCAGTCGCTTTGTGTAAAACTGATATTCAGGTAAAACCGGTTGAACTAGTAGTCGACCCCAAATAATCTTAAGAATAATAAAGGCGAGGAAGATGACGATGGCGTACTATACCACGCTGGCCAGACGGGTTGCTATAGGCTTTGTTTTAAGTCTTCCTTCTTATTCCTATGATGTCCTGCATAGTTTGTTCCCTTAGTCGCCTCTTGCAACACCAACGGGATGAATAGGGGTGGTGACACTCTGTTTTTTTTTTATGGAATAGGGGGCAAAAGAGCTGACGTATCGCCTGATGGTAAGCGATTACCGCCGCCCATGGACACCCGCAACACCAGAGGCGTCACAAGTGCGTTGCCGGCCTTTGGGGGATGAGGGGCGGAAGGGAAGGATGGGTTGGAGTATGGGCCTCCGGTATCACTCCGGTCGAGCCGGCCCATTCATGCCGAAGCGTGGCTCTCCCACGGCCCGTGTTCTCAATTTGTCGTTTGGTATAGTGGACCAAAACAAAACATTCTTACCAAGGAGAGGCTTATCTCTGGCAGTGGACTCAGTGGCGAACCCAGAGATGGGATACGGGGGATATATCCCCCCCGAAATATTAAAAAAAAATTAACGTCACGATTGCTGGCGATGACGCGAATTGGTGCCACGATTCCTGTAACAACTGCAACATGTAAGCGTTCGTTTTCAACTCTAAGAAGAGTGAAATCTTACTTGAAAAGCACTACAGGACACCGAGATGTTCCTCTAAACCCAAAAGACATCCTTAACAAGCTAGCGCGCAATAAATCAACGCGGCTTGATTTTATTTTTAATCATTTGTAAGAGTACAAAAATTCCATGAAAATTTCTTAATATTGAATTTACCACGAATAATTTTATAAAGTTATACTTTCTTTCCTTCAAATAAAAACATGTGATTTTCGGTTGTTCTCTGTGTACATTACTTATTCGTTAACCTTTCTTTACCATACCCTCCGTGGGGGGGGACATGAACGCCGTGTGTGGGACTCCCGACGAATCGGTCTACCCACTAAACCCTGCGGCGGACTACCTCGGCTGTCGGGAGAAGCTCCAGGAATGCATGAGTGGCTTCTGGAGTTCCCCCTGCCGTACCTCCCCGTACCTCCCCGTACCACCCCGTACCACCCCCGGGGCAGGTCGCTATCGCGCCTCCCACCGCTCTACACAGTAAGAGTCGGAACACCGACCCGCCTTAGACGACACCCCCCCGCCGCACCGTGGTGTCACCGGTCTCGAGTCGTTTACAGCGGCCCCCATTTCCCCTAAATGTGGCCACAACGACCCTTAACGGGGGAGTTAACGGCCTCTATCGCCGCGTCCCCTTCGTTGCCTCCTGCGAGCCGGATCTACCCTTTCTCGATCCCGCTCTGCGGGCTCCTTCTGCAGCATAACATCTCTTCACAGAAGGAGACTGCGGCCTCCCATCCCACACAACTCGCCAGCATTGCCGCGATCAATGCTGGTGGTGACACGTTTTGTACGATCTGTCTGACGAGGACTCGACGCTCGGACTCCCACCCAGGGCAGTCCTCCAGCGTGTGCTGGGTGGACCCGCAGTGGTGGCATTGTGCCGGAGCCTCACGTCCGATTCTGTTCAGATAAGCACCGAGTACCCGATAAGTATCTGAGTGAATCAGTAGGTGACACAGTCGGTTCTCTCTATCCGAGCTTCGAAGCTCGGCAGAACGGCTCCGACAGCATGTTGGCTGGCACTGCCCTGGATTTCGAGCCGTACCCGACAAGCCCATAGGGCTTGCGTATGTGCGTTCCGCCGAAGCATTCCGGGCTCATGATCCGGCGCTGTCTCGGGTGGCGGCGGTGGGTGGGGCTCGCGCCAGGATCGTCGCCGCCTCGTCCGACTTATTCGTTTACCTGTGCAACGTTTCTTTCTATCTCTCTCTACATATATTTATATTTTACTGGCAATCTGTATAATCTGGTATTCTACACAATGCCTAGGCAATGTATACAATACATAATACGTAACCTATATACTTAAATTGTTTATGCATTTTTAAGGTTTACAAAAGATGGTATCCCCCCCCGAAATAAATTCCTAGGTTCGCCACTGAGTGGACTGTCAACGGCTTTTGATGAATATGAAGAAATCGAGAGCTGTACAAAATAGAAAATGAGTTTTTTTTAAACTGGGAGTCAGAATTATACCGAGAACTACAAAAATACTTTTTATATGGTATGCGAGGTGGTAAGTATCTACTACAACCCATAGACATACTCAATACCTACTTGCAAACCCAAGAGCAAAATTATAGTTGGGTATAATTCAGCATGATTTAGATACTCTGAACTCGGTTAGGCCTTTTTATATCAATACCTACATCTTACTAATATTATAAACGTGAAAGTTTGTAAGTATGGATGGATGGATAGATTTTTGTTACTCTTTCACGCAAAAACTACTAAACGGATTTGGATGAAACTTTACGGTAATATAGCTTAAACATCAGAATAACACAAGGCTTACTATTTGTCGCGATAACCGACATATACGCGGGTGGAGCCGCGGGCAACAACTAGTATTATAATAAAACGTAACTGATCGCTCTCTGTACATGGAACATATTTAAGAAAAACTATTATTATTATACTTTATGAACTCAATAGAATCCAAAGCACAGACTTTTAGAATTTTTGTCTGTTTGTCTGTACGTTTGTGCACGCTAATCTCAGAAACGGCTTAACCGATTTGAATGCGGTTTTCACGAATGCTTTAAAGTTTTTTCCACTTAACATTTAGTGTCTGTTTCATTTCAATTGGTTTATAAATAAAAAAAAAACGTGTGGCACTCGGGGACTGCCACGGTAAAGCGATTGCATAGCATTTTTTATCAACTTGTGCAATTATAATTACTTCTTTACTTTTTTATTTGATTTTACCAATTTGTCATTTAGGCCCGTATTTTAAAAGGCGTCTCAAGTATCCGTTGAACTCTGATCAGCTGAAACGAGTTTCAAGTTCTCATCAAATCTCAAGCGTCTCTCTTATTATAGAATGAGAATTGAGTTCTACTCAGCTGAAACTAGTTTCAATAACTAATCTAAACTCACAGTATGTTCTCAGTTACGTTTCTGCATTATTGAAATTATTGTTCCGTATCACGCATCAAATTATAATAAACAAAATGTATTGAACAAACATAATTTATATATTATTGGTTATTAGTTTATATATAATACACCATTGGCTAGTGTATAAATGTAAACATAATATTAACAAGCAACTCGCCCTAAATCAAATATTAAAATAAAAATGGCTAGATATTACCTATAACGGAACGTTCAAATTGTTATCAATATTTGTCATGTTGAAGTGTCAAACTATGTTTTGGTTTTTAAATTATAAATTTTTGTCATAAACCAAAAGGTTGTGGGTGATATTCATTGAAACAAATGGTTAAATATGTGTTTTAAGTGTATTGAATATCAATTAATGTTAATTAAAGTGAATTAAAATGTGTTTGTTATGTAATTCTTTCGTAAATAAAGTAAGGTAAAGTAATTTTTTTTTTTTGTTGTTATTCAGAAACATAATTATAAAATATGTTAGTTTCCCTTAAAACGCCTTAGAAATTACCACTTGAGACTAGATTGATCTTGTCTCAGGTAAACAGAGATCACATCTGTCAAAATCTATTCCTGAGAGGAGATTTTGACATAAACATCGTTCTAAAATAAGCTTTCGTTTCGTTCGTTGATCTTTACTCACTTGATTAACGATCAGTGAATCTTGTCTCAAGAGGCGTTCAATAATAAAATCTCTTCTTAAAACTACTTTTAAAACTAGATTCACGACCGAGACGCCTTTTAAAATACGGGCCTTAATATTGTTCAAAAAGTAATAGGTCCTTACCTATGAAATTGCCGTTTTGTATGCAATAAGTGAAAGTACTTATTTATTCAAACTTTTTTATTTCTGTTATTCGAAGTAATCACCCATGCAATCGACGCATCTTTGCCAACGCATTGGCAGTTTATTGATGCCCTTCTTGTAAAAATCAGCTGGACGGGAGGCAACAAACTCTTCAAAGGCATTTTGTACTGCCTCTCGGGAATTGAATTTTTTACCCACTAAAAAGTTGTCTAAATTTTGGAAAAAGTAATAGTCGGTAGGTGCAAGGTCTGGTGAGTATGGCGGATGAGGGAGAGCTTCCAACCCCAGCTCTTGCAGCTTGGAGACTGTCTGTTGCGCAGTATGGGGTCGCGCGATGTCGTGAAGGAGCAGTGGGGACGACCGATTGACCAAAGCTGGTTGCAGATGTGCAAGCTTCTCCATCATTCTCTCCAGTTCTTCACAGTACACATCTGCATTAATGCTCATGCCGTTTTGTAATAAGCTGTGAATCACACCCGCACTAGACCACCAAACAGTGACCATCACCTTTTTAGGGGTCATTTTTGGTGTAGGGCATTGCTTTGGTGCTGAACCAGGGTCTAACCAACTTGCTGAGCGCTTTCGATTGTCAAACAGAATCCATTTTTCGTCGCACGTAACAATTCGTTTCAAAAATCCTTCATTTCTTTGCCTGTTGAGCAGCGCAAGGCAGGTCTCGACGTGTACGTTACGCTGGCGATCGTTAAGGTCGTGGGGCACCCATCTATCAAGCTTTTTTACCTTGCCAATTTGTCGCAAATGGATCAATATTGTTTTGATGCTTACATTAAAAGCTGCTGCTAGCTCAGCTGTAGATTGAGTTTCGTCAGCTTCCACAATCGCCTTTAATTCATTATTGTTACCCAAAGTCTCCGGACGATCACGAGCTTCATTTTTCAAGTCAAAATTTCCAGAACGGAACCGGGAAAACTAATAACGGGTTGTGCGTTCGTTTGTACAGTTCTCTCCGTAAACGTTTTTGATGTTACGTGCCGTTTGTGTCGCGTTGGTGCCACGACGGAACTCATATTCCATAATTACACGAATTTTTAAAGTATCCATTATGACGAAAAATGTTCAAATGTAATGAAAATACAACGCTAATCAAAAAACAATAGACTGAGTTTGTAAATAGAATGTCATGGTTTTAAAACAAAATTAATTTAAATTTAGAATACAGAGCCATTACAAACTTTTTTTTATTTGAAATGACCAGTACTGAAGAACGGCAATTTCATAGGTAAAGACCTAATATTTAAATAATACAGGGCGTTAGTGTACCTCGTAGTTGCGAAACAGCTAAAACAGATGGCGCTGACCGGTTTTTATTTATGCAGTTTTTTTTTCTTTGAACATGTATACTTACATGCGGTGAGTGTGGCATTATAAAATAATTATGATAGGTACCTATACACCTACATACTTTCTCAAACCTAGACTGTTTTGTCTTTGATTTCGGAGCAGCTCGTCTCGATCCGTGCGAGCTTCGGGTGTTAGGTTTTTTTCGTTACAATACGAAATTTCTTCATTCGGTCGCCGCGCTCAAAGGCCTCAAAGCCCGCGATAAAAGCTATGCAATAGCTTAATAAAAGGTAGGTATATCAGTTTAAAGAATCACCGCGATACCCGATATATACATACGCGTGCACAATCGAAGGCTAGCCGAAAGCTAATTATATAATAATCTTACACGGCTGTCTGAAAAACATATTTATATATTTCTAAATACATATATATCGACAATAGTACTTATGATTATTACTTAGAATGTAAATCTGTCTGTCTGTCAGTCTATTGGCTAAACCGCTGTACCAATTTCAAAACTTCATAGATAGGGCAAAAATAATTTAAAATTTAAATCAAATCAGCGGAATCGAACTCACGACATCGTGCATAGTAGTTATTCACCAACGATGTTTATCATTCACCAACAGGCTATTCAAAGTTTATAAGTTATTTAAAGTTTTACTTAACTAGGTAGGTATAGATAATATTTTATTTCAACTCTACTGACCTATAAAACTTCAGTTAATGATTTCGATTCTTGTTAGTGTTTAAAACCAAAACGAATAAAAAGGCGTACGTAATAAAAAGGCCTTTATCATATCAGACCCTCTCATTAAACAATAGCAATTTAATGTGAATAAACATAAAATAGTTCTATTGAAATATAACGATCGGTCGCTGTTTTTATATTTCGATAAGTAAATAAAATAAGTGGTTTCAGTACATTATGACTTATTTTACTTCAGTGGCAATCCTTAACAATATTTCCATTTCAAACAATATTGTGAAACTTGTTTAATATAAAATTGTAATAATCTTATAGGTACAAGGTAACTAGTGCCACACGAATCACGACGGGCTGTTTGAGTCATGGCATCCATACAAACAAATAAAGTGTATGTTTGTAATTAACCGACTTCAAAAAAGGAGGAGGTTCTCAATTCGACCGTAAATATGTTTTTTTTTTATGTGTGTTCGTTATATCCCAACGGTGGTACCATGATAAAGACACTTAGATCTGATGATGGCATCCAAGACAAATCAGTCGAACCTTGAAGTCGGTTTCTATTTTGTTAAAATTTTACTTGTTTCAAATCATTTCAATTCGCGATTGTTGACGTAACAGTATGACAACAAGCGCGGGTAACAACGAGGGGAGCAGTTAGTTAATACTATGAACATAATAAATATATGTATTGTATAACATATACATATTTATTGCTAAAGCATTTTAACTTAAAACAGGAATACCTATGTTTCTAATTACAGATGGTTTATAAGTAATTGGTTAACAGGGCATTATGATATCATTTTGTTCCGTTGCGGAAAACAGTGTTTTATCTTTTTAACCGACTCAAAAAAAAAGGTTATCAATTCGACTATATTTTTGTATGTTTGTTACCTCATCAGCTTTGGACTGGGTGAACCGATTTTGATGATTATTTTTTTATTTGAAAGCTGGTGCTTCTCATGAAATGAGATTTGGTCCAGTTCGTGAAGTCGGTTTTTTTTGGTAAATTTGCGATTATTATTTATTATTTTATTTTATTATTTTGCCTTTATTATTCTCAAGATTATTCGGGGTCGGCTACTTGGTCGGTCGGTTTTTTAGTTTCAATTTTTATAGTTATAATGTATAAGCACTTCATTAGTGCTAAAACTGGCACGTAAAGAATGAAAATATGGGGATATTTGAAACTAGCTGTTGTTCCTTTACAATAACAACTGTGAGTAACGCCGCGGGGCGATGCTAGTTTAGAAAAACCGGCCAAGTGCGAGTCGGACTTGCGCCCCGAGGGTTCCGTCCAAACCTGTATGTATATTATATGATGTAACTAAAAATTTATTCTTTTCGCAATTTTTCCTTTATCTGTGTTATAAGACGTTGCTTCGTACAAAATTTGAAGACTGAGTTTACGGGAAGTACCCTGTAGGTTTTGATTATCTTGCGAGTGTCGAAAATTTGCAGCATAAGCTGCTGTTTCTTTTGTTGATCTTTTGAAGTTTAATGTTTTCACAGCTCCAAGGGACAGTAGACCTGAGTATTTGATATGAATTTCAGGTTGATACCTCCACGCGTCCCTGAGAAAAAGGGTCTTGACAGACTGATGGACAACAAAGTGATCCTGTAAGGGTCCGTTTTTCCTTTTGAGGTACGGAACCCTAAAAAGTAGCCTAAGTTACTCCTTACATCATCAGCTATCTGCCCGTCAGTCATTATCAGTCCCGTCTAAATCAGTCCGTTCGTTCCTAGATTAGCCAAAACAGACTAAGAAAAAATTAAAAAGCATGTTTTTATGTAAGTAATATATATATATGCTGTCATACGTATTTAGTGAAAAGCTGTTAATTTGAAATGACACAAAGAAAATTCATTATTATTAATATTTCAGCATTCAACCAGCATTTTGATTAACCTACACCGCTTGGGTTCGGAATAAATTACAAATTACATTTAAAAAAAATCTAAGTTTCTTCAATTTTCGCATTTTAGGGTTCCACATTCTTTTATTTGAATGGGACCAAACTACTATACCCTGTTACTCGTAAATGAAAGAACAGCTTACCAAATCGGTACAAAAGAATACGAACATGGTTTGCTTGATGAACTTGTTTTTTTTTTACATTCTACGCCATTTAGTCCCAACGAAACAAATATTAGCAGGTCATACAAACATTTGGTCCGACCCGACAATCGAACCTGAGACCTCAAGCACAGCAGTCGCATACGCTACCACAGCGCCAACAAGGCATCCAGTGTTGTTTGTGAAATTGATTTTAAAAACTCTTTCCTGATTAGAAAGCCACATTTTCAGCTACTAACATGGGCTACTTTTTTCCACGATAGCAGACATATACGCTGTATGTCTGAGTTGTGGGCAAAAGCTGGTAAATGATAAATGAATAACGAAAACAACTCCTAGTTTCAACCACATCAAAACATTGAGAATTTTGATAATACAAAGCGATAACATTTAAGGAATACTTGAAACAACAAACACAAAACCACAGGTATTGAGTTCTAATCTGCACCTGTTACAGCCATTGCTCTAAACGAAATTCTATAAAACATTCACCCGCAATCATTTCAAACATTCACTAGTGATGTGCTGTCAATGCAACTGCCACGCATACGTGAATAAGGCTATGAATATATCGATTTCGAAAATGCTTAATATTTAATCTTTTATACGCACCTCAAATACTGGGTGTACTAGAATTTATGAATTAACTCAAGAAGGTACATTTTTGTTTTTGTATGAAATGTACCTCTGTAACTGTACCTGTAACTTTCTGTTAAAATATCTGTACTTCTTGGTATGAACCAAGAAGTACAGATACTTAAACAGAAAGCTATACCCATTTAAAATGTTCTTTAGATGGCTTTTTTAATAGTAGACCAACCTCATTTTTAAGAGGCCGATGTCCAGCAGAGAAATATTAAAAGCTGTTGGCGATGATGATAATGATAAATAACATGATCAGTTTTCGTCTGTCTTATATGAAACCGATAACATATACAATAGTTTAAAAACAACTATAAATAAGATGGTTTAATGAAATTCATCATGACTTAGTCACAACACTACACCGCCGGAACTTCCGTCAAATTTCCCGCCGTCTGTGTGAATACCCAATGCGATGGACAATATAATAAAAACAAATAATAATAAAACATAATGGTTCTTTGTGAAACGACGTGGTTAAGAAAATAAATTCGAAATTCGAATCACAATAGCGCGGCGCGGCGTCGCGAAAATTGTCTTTTAGAAACAGACCGTTATTTTTTTGAGAAACTTTTATTTTCTTTATTTATTTGAAGTATACAAAATGTTGTCATTAAAGGCATGAATCAATGTATATTTTGCTCGTTTAGGCGTATATCGGTGTCTCCTCCTCATTTAGGCATCTATACTACTTAATGGAGGCCCAATGATGCAGAAGCATCGCTAGGCCGCCATAGTGTGGGTCACCATGTTGTATTGTCTGCATTCGCAATGAATATGGTGACCATCACTCTTGGATTCTGCTTATGCTTTCCATCAGGCAGAGTAGCATACATTAAAAAAAACCGCCCCAGGTTAGGTTAGACACCCCTCGCCGCGTTTACAGTGGGTTCTTGAAAGTCTTGAAAGAAAAGTTGTCAATTTTTGTGTTGTCAACACGTGTTGGTGACAAAAGTTTCTGTAATTTCCTTGTGTTGGCAACAAAAATTGAAAACAAATGTTGGCAACCGTATTTCTGTATTTGGCGGTATACATCAAAAGAATACGCTTGTTGCAGTTTTTATTGGGTCTGTGGAGACGCTTAGTTCGAATGGTTTTCAAATCGACACAATGAAAACAAAATTTGGTGATTTTTTGAAGTGTTGCAAACAGTTGGACACACTGTAATTGCCAACAATGTTGTGGAGACGCGCCTTTAGAGACGTACACTCTAATCTGAATGCTGACTGGATTAAAATTCGAGTTGAAACACCATCTCGAGACGGAAAATCTTCACGGTAATATCGATGTCGGTGTTTTGTTTAAAAAAAAAGATTTGTTCTTTTTAAACAAGACGCAGATATCGACTACAGCGATCGCTCCCTTTCTATTAAGAGTCAGCTATTCAATTACTGTATTTGAATTACTTAAGTGAAATAAATTGGCGCCTATGATCCGTTTGCTTGAATGCTTCTTAATATTAAAGTTCTTTTCCGAAGACCACTTCACTCGGTACAAAGAAACTGAACACAAATACCGGTTGCAAAATCAGACAGATAATTCTTCGAAACAATTCTTTATTAGAAAATGATTATATTTATGTCATATGGATTATGGTCATTTTTACTGAAAAATAAACATCATTGCAAATTATTTTCTGCTCCCATCACAATAGAAATGGACAATATTGTAATTCATTAAGTATTTGTAGTTGGTCAGAAATATAAGCCCTACCTTAAAATGTTATACTGAAAATGCAATATAAAAGGTTCACGTCAATCAATAGGCCGCGTTAATATCGGAGGCAGGATGTGACGAATGGCGACAGTTATGGCGACCGGATGTGGCAGTCGCTGTGTGCCCACTTCCGGCGCTGTCACTACACCGGAACTCACGGAATGCAATATTTATGATATTTCGATATAGTAAAATTAACCAACTATTTACTAACAATTTACCTTCTTATGATCCACTTTTAATAGAAATGAAACCTAATTTTTAATAATCAATCTAAGTATATAAAATTGATCCATATTTCCCTTGGATTATCGGCTGTAAAACACCACGCTAAAACCAATAGGGCATTTGAATTTATTCCTAGTTATATAAAATTCCACACCCCAGGCATTTTTTTTAGCGTGGAATCCTCCTGTCTGAGGAGTCATTAGAAAGAAAGTTTTGGTCCAATAGTTGATATTCTTTTTATTGTCTGTTTCAAAATATTTATAATTAGAAATGTAATGTTTAAAGTATAGCTGTATTATGTTTCATGACATTTTAATTAACCGACTGCAAAAAAAAGAGGAGGTTCTAAATTCGACTGTATTTTTTTTTATGTTTGTTACCTCATAACTTTCAGTCGAAAGTTATGTGTGAAGTGTGTGTGTAAAGTGAACCGATTTTGATGATTCTTTTTTATTTGAAAGCTGGTGCTTCCCGAATAGTCCCATTTAAATTCGTTCCAGATTGAAGTCGGTTTTTTTTTCTTAAAATTTGTAAAATAATTATCTATATTTCAAATTATGGCGCTTGTTTGCAAAGAAATGAAGATTTAATTTAATTGCATAAACGTTATTTTATGTAAATCTTGAAAAAAAATGGGTCTAATCCCGCTTCCTAAATCCCGACCAATAAAATAACTTGCATCACGTTATTATTGAGTGAGTAGTCAACCAGTGAAAACATCTCGATAACTAAGTACGTAGGTACCATCATATCGTAACAGTGGGTCCACAAAGCCCCGAGTCAGCCCGATTCAGGATTATCCTCGCAAAGATTTATTGTGTTGTCCGCACAGTCAGCGTCGTGGACCACTTTTGTGAAGATTATGGACATCCTATCGTCCAACAAGCAGCAGTAATCCACGACTCAATTGGGGTGACCGTTTTATAAGGACTTTTGAATCGATGCCTTTGCTTCAAATAGCAGTTTTTTAGAGATTAATAAATGTTATTGCTTTTGATTTTTTTTTTGAAATCAGAATAAGTATATTTTGAATTTAAAAATTTAGAATAGTTTATTCTAACTTCTTCAATAATAGTAATATAATAAAAGAAACGCAAGGAGATCGCTTTTGGTTTTTCGAAAGACGGTCCCCATTTCATCTCATTATTTTTATCATTAATCTCATCACGACGAAGACATAAAGACTTAGATTTGAAGACTTTAATTAAACACTTGACATTGGCAGAAATAGCTGATCCGAGAGATCCGGCTGGTTGCCATTTCATCAAAATGATCAAAGAAACACAAACCCAAGAAATACTCAACTATCAGCTGGTACCTGCTGGCCAGAAATAGCTCAAGATAGAGACACGTGGAATTCTGCAGAAGAGGCCTTTACCTTCACTTGAGGAGGGGTTCTTGCAAACAAACTTCTATATTAATAACTATACCTACAGAACATTATCTATACTTAAACATTTCTAAAATTGTGATTTATTTAAAATATGTATGAAGGTACCATACTTTTGCATGAAATAAAAGGCTTATTACTATTATTCAAAACATAATTACCCACATCAGTGAGTTTTTAAACATGTTTAACTCGTACATGTTTTTATAATTCAATTACTTAAAGGATGTTATAATATAAAAAAAATATGAAAAAAAACCTTTTCACTTTTCATGTAAAAATTATTGTATAATAATTTGTCCATTCTTTGCAACGTGATCATTACTAATCACGGATCTTCACTTTCGTCATCACGTTACAGACATTACAGTTGAAATACATCATGTATATTACCAATTACGTATGTACTTTTTGTTTTCAATTACATAAGTAATATTTGACGAACATTATACGTCAAACAAAAGATATATATTTTATAGTAATTTTATTTTTATAGTAATAAGAAAACAGTAGCGGTAAAAACGTTCGTTGGAAGAAGGCCGATCTAAGTAATGGAGAACGACGTAAAAAAAGAAAATGGCGGACTATAAGTGATTTCTCGCTAGACAAATGAGAGATCGTTCCCGGTAATCGGCTTAAAGCCAGTCGGGGCAGATTCTAACTGACTGTACTACGATAACTATGTTCTACGGATTTCTACAATCAGTGTCGAATTAAATACATTGTTAAATTTTCGTATATTTTTATTTAATAAACAAACTCATGTTTACAATTTTATTACCCGACTGCGAAAGAAGGAGGGTAATAAGATTATATTTTTCGAGTGTATGTATGTATATTTTTTTGGCACGCCCTAGAGCCTAAACGGCTTGTCGTATTTTTATGTGAGTGCTGTCAATAAATTCGTCTTAGTCGTGAGAGTGACACTGGGTAGATCAAAATTTAAAAAAAAAAACAATATATCAAAAAAATTAAAAAAAAAATTAAGAAAGGTAGCAGATATTGAGGCAGTCGGGTTTTTTCTAAATAAATAATTAATTACTTTTTTAGTACCTACCTAATTGACATTAGAATTACCGTTAAAAATATAATTTCTTGGTCAATGAACGAATTATGAGGAACCATCATCATCAACAGCGACAGCCTTTAATAGTATAGGGCATAGGGTTTTCATTAGGAAGAAAGTTTTGCCCCATTTACCACGATAGCCAGACGGGCTGTTTCAAGATTACCTCCTCTTTGCAGTGCAGTGATGTTGTCCTCAGAGTAAGCGCCTTAATAGCCTCTTACGACTCCCATTGCATGAATATTGGTGGTGACATTCTGTATCTCAACCCGTTATCGCCACCATACAGTCGCTACATTGAATAGTACTTATTAAAAAAAGATTCAGTTAAATATCATTTATGTGTATCATGTGAGGGTCTAACTAATCCGTTGTCATTAGTTGACAAAAGCTTTCAACTTACTCCAGGATAGGGCCTGAATAGATACGGCGTCGATTGAGGGAGACTTTAGAATCAAGAATTCCGATGCCTTTTTAAAGGCGCCTAAAGCCCAACCATTGGGATGCATGGCCTAAATAGCGTCTTTTTTTTTTTTTTATGTATGGCCCGCCAAAATGACTCTATTCTGCCTGATGGAAAGCATAAGCAGAATCCAAGAGTGATGGTCACCATACTCATTGCGAATGCAGACAATGCAGTATGGCGACCCACACTATGGCGGCCTAGTGATGCTGCTGCATCTTTTAGTCTAGTCAACAAGTATGAAACTTGTTGACTAGACTAATTGGGCCTCCGGTCTCGCACTCACCAACGAAACACGACAGCACGAATGCTGTCATTTTACGTTGATTTTCTGTGCGAGGGTAGTACCGCCCCGGTCGAGCCGGCCCGTTCGTGCTGAAATCAGCGTGGCTCTACTACCTTTCCTTCTTTTCTTTCTACCTTTCTACCTACCTACCGTCTCAATATTTCTACCCCACCTTTCAAGTCTCAAAAAAAAAAGTCATGTAGAAAATATGACTAAATAAAGTAAATGGGCCGGCTGGACCGGAGTGACACCACGGCCTCACAGAAAACCGAAATAGTGCTTGCGCTGTGTTTCACCGAGTGAGTGAGGATACCGGAGGCCTATACCCCAATCCCCTACCCTCCCCCCCCATCCCCAAAAGGCCGGCAACGCACTTGTGACGCTTCTGGTGTTGCAGGTGTCCATGGGTAATCGCTTACCATCAGGCGATACGTCTGCTCGTTTGCCTGCCTATTCCATAAAAAAAGAAAAAAGTATGATACAAACAAGAACACGGTATAATCCTAAGCCGCTAACTTACATGCATATGGGTATGTTTGCTAACTTAGAAAAAGAATATTCATATATTCATCAATTGAACAAAAAGTTTATTTTTTAATCACAGTGAGCGAAGTGGGTTGAAAAAGATCGCGATACCTCGTCACTAATTAAGCTTCGTATAAGACAAAAGAGGTCCCAATAAAAATTATTTCAACTACATTACACAGATGTTAATCCGTGAGTGCGGGAGGGAGTCAGGAGGGGGAGGGTAAATAAAAAGCCCTCATTATTGTGTTCAACAAGATAAAGAGGTAAGCCCTCGGGAGGCAATTATCCTTGGCATATGTTCGTAGATGCTTATCTATGAGTAGATTGCACTATAATGAGTGCTACATATGAGGCCTGTTTACAGGAATAATAATGTCTTCTGTTTCTGTCCTTATACGTACAATTCTTATCTGTGTGTATTCACTTAACTCATAAACCGCTGGACTGATATTGATGATTTTTTATACGTTATAAAATTTGTCCTATTAACGATTTGACTCTATAGGTGACGCTTCAACCGAGTTCTAGTACTCAAACCGAGTTGAATTTGAATACCAATTTTTACCACATGTAAAATATACAACACGATTAAGTTTGTAACTAAATAAGTTATGAATAAGTTATAGAGGGAAAGGACTTAATTTTACTGACTATTTGTGCATTCAAGAGAAACAAAATAATAATAATAATAATAATAAATATTTCGGACATCTAACACACAACGCCATCTAGTCCCAAGCTAAGCAGAGCTTGTGTTATGGGTACTAGACAACTGATACAAATACATATATACTTTTATTTTTTTTGTAAATACATACATATCATACATAGAAAACACCCAAACTCCGAAACAAATATTTGTAGATCATACAAACATTTGATCCGACCCGGGAATCGAACCCGAGACCTCATGATCACCAGTCGCACACGCCAACCGCGAGACCAACGAGGTAGTCAAATAAAAATTAATGGGAAGTGAGCATGGTTGTCTTCGATGTTTAGTGCTGTATTTAGCTAATACATGTCCCTATATCCGAAACAACTTCACTACGTTGCATCCTTGCAACACTAGGCCACATCAATCATATAATTATTTGACGTACTCTCCGGTTGGATCAGTTAGTTTGTTAATGCTCTTTAAATGGACCACAGACTGATGCCAAATGTTAATTACCAATGCTAACAAAAAACGGACAAATGTCGTTATTACTGGAGGACAACATCACTACGAAGAGAAAATTAATTATACTTAACTATTTCTAAAGCAGGATAAGATTCAGACCTTTCTGTGATAAGCAGTTACAACATTAAGAAAAGTAGTTTCCTAACTGGACAATGCTTCGGAACCGCGACACAGGAATATACCTAGTGAACTATTATGTCCAATAAAATATGTAACATCACAATTGTGGGCGACGACGCAAATTAGTGCCACGATTCCTGTAACAACTCCAACATGTGAGCGTTCGTTTTCAACTCTAAGAAGAGTGATATCTTACTTGAGAAGCACCACAGGACACCGTTCCTCTTAACCCAAAAGAAATCCTTAACAAGCTATCGGGCAATAAGTCAACGCGGCTTGATTTTATTTTTAATCATTTGTAAGCAATGATATTATTGTTTGTAAGAGTACAAAATTTCAATGAAAATTTCTTCATAATAAATTTACCACGAATAATTTTAAAAATGTATACTTTTTTCCTTCAAATAAAAACATGTGATTTTCGGTTATTTATTGTGTTCATTACTTATGCCTTTACAGTTTTTTTACCATACTCTCTAGTTCTAACCCCCCTGAAATAAATTTCTAGGTTCGCCACTTTTAATTAAATAACTGAACTAACAAAAGTCACAATACTCGTAAAAGAAATGCATAAATAAATAAGGCATATTTATCGTAAAACATTTTTCATTTTGTACTCATGTGTTCGCGCATATGCAGCTAACAAAATTTGTCAATATCTGAAAACATGTACCTACTAACCTAAAACTGGTACAGTAAATTCACAACTTCGCGCATTCCCCCAATATGTCGCCAGAAGGACAAGTCTCCACTTTTATTACAGGACTTTTCAATAATTTATATTATAACATATGGTGCCCCAACATATCCACTTCTCGCTATTTCTTTTACGAGCGTTCGTGTGTTAACAGGGACTCGAGTTTACTATATTTTATTGAGGGACCCAGAACTGTAGATATTGGTTTAGTCATATAGGTAGTAAGTTATATGACTGATAACAGGTGTGAATTGTGATCTTTGAGGGATTCGGTACCTACCTAATAAAGATTTACGCGTAATCGTTAATTTTTATTGTTAACATTATTACATTCAACAGTATTCACATAGTAATGACTTTTTTTGAATCATCCAGATTTTTTTCGGCCCATAGTTATGTTTTAATGTCTAAGTACCATATCATAGTTTGCTGCATTCATTCTTAAGGCTATAAAACACAAATACTTTATTTTCATCCTTTTTAGGGTTCCGTACCTGAAAATGAAAAAATGGAACCCTTATAGGATCACTTTGTTGTCTGTCTGTCAGGACCCTTTTTCTCAGGAACGCGTCGAGGTTTCAAGCTCAAATTCATATCATATACTCAGGTCTACTGTCCCTTGGAGCTGTGAAAAATCAAACTTCTAAGCCAATGTAATCAAAAGATACAGCCGTTGATGCTGCAAATTTTCGACACTCGCAAGGGAATAAAAACCTACAGGAGATTTCCTGTGAACTCAGAATCTTGAAATTTGGTACGAAGCAACGTCTTATAGCACAGATAAAGGAAAAATTGCGAAAAGCATAAATTTTTAGTTACATCATATAATATACCTACAGGTTTGTACGGAACCCTCGGTTCCGCAAGTCCGACTCGCACTTGGCTGTTTTTTTTCTGTGATCTACTTTTCATACAATCATGTACTGGTAGTTATGTTGAACTTGAACTGAAGAAAAACTGCACTTCTTCTCATGTTCTAGTAGCTGGGGACCCAGGTTTACCCTAGAAAGAAAGTCACTGGAATCCCGACGTACCTCGGGCCATCAATGGCTTGCGGATGACCCCTCCACAGTGGGTCCCGCTCTCTCCTTTGCAAGCATAAAATGCTCGAAGATGGAGACGACGACTTTATGTTCACGCTCACAGAAATTAGGGGAAAAGTAAATTTTCTGCTTTAAAATGTTATTACCGTGCTATTACCTATGATTGCTGTACCTTCAAACAAAGGCTTCTGACTCTTGAATAGCAGGTGTGATGGTGGTAGAAGGAAATAAAGTTTACCCCTCTATTTCTGTACCATAAATAAAGTCTTGTTTTTTTTATTGACAACTAGCTGTGCCCGCTACTTCGTACACGTGACATTTGGATTTTTAAGTTATTTTTAATTTTTCACCATTTAAACCTTCCCTGGACTACGACAAACATGTCAAAACCAAAATCAGCTAAATCGGCCCAGCTGTTCTCGAGTTTTAGCGAGACAAACGAACAGCAGTCGATTTTTATATCTAAGAAAATTTATTCGAACTCAATTAGAATAGTTTGCCTACACTAATTTTAATAGCAATAATACCTCTGAAGAATTATTGCTTTTAACTTTCAGCAGTATACGTTTACATTCTAGATGTAGTACACTTCAAATATCCACTTTGCCAAGCTTTCTAACGTTGAAGGCTTCATCCCGGCGCCTAAGCCGAAACCACACAAATGCGTGGACCTATTGTTGAACGCAATATAACTGCATGAAGTTAAGCTTTTCATATATTGCTCTCAATTTTATAGTGAACTTCAGTGCAATGTAAAGAGATAAATATTAAGCAATTTTGTTCGTGTCTGTTGTCAAACTCAACATCAGATTTTTTATTGTATGGTGTTATTTAAGTAAAACAGGACTATGTTGAACGTAATGTTGAACTTGTTATTTGTTTTGGCCAGCGTGATAAAGTAGCCCAAAACTGTTTAATGCTAAGCAGCAGTGAATTGTTCATCAGCATAATCAGTTGATTATAGCTGATATAATCACATGTTATACTAGCTTCATGCTGCATGCATGTCACGGCTTTACTTGCATGGTTATTTCGTGTTTTAAGATTCAAAACTTCCATACAACCGTTCATAATCTATTTTCCACTCAGGAGCAGCGCCGGTCGCGGCACTTTTGCGCTTACTGAAGCTCACTAAGCTTACTAAAGGGCGCTAGAGTAATGATTACACACTATCACTTCACGGAGTTTAGGAGTGAAATTTTCAAAAAACAGTGGTTGCTTCTACATAAAACGCATCAGCCGCTGAAGCTTCAAGTTTCTATCTCAATCCGTTAGGCTTAAATGAGGCTCTGCGTTGATGATCAGTCAGTCATGGTATGTAATATCATATATATAGATATATGGCATTTTCATAAATCAAAGTCCCTCAAAAACATCTTTAGGCAGTCATTCATGTTTAAAGTTGAAGCTTAGGATTTGTGTTGCGTAAGTTTTGAGTAAATTGGTTGAAATATATTTATAATCCATACTAGTCCATAGGTACTTAGTATTAAAATTATAAATTAAAAAATAACTCTATCTATCTGTCTGTCTCTCTGTTTGTCTGTTACGTTTTCACGGCTAAACCAATTTAAATGAAATTTACAATAAGCTAAAGCTGAAAAGAGTCCAACCGCCTTACAAAGTGAATTAAAATCGATCTTTATAAAGCACTAAGTATCACTATTGAAGTACGCTTCTATTGAATCTTTCTCACAAAACAGGTGTCATTAAATTATGTAAACAAAAATAGTTGTAACAATGATTACGGTTTTGTCCACGTTATCTTAATGTAATTGTACAAGTTTATCCACTCGCCCTGTGTGGGCAATAAGGGTGGGACAAACAAAAGTACAATGGCTCAGGGTGAAGTGAATAATGTACGAACGCCAGCTAGCACTGTGATAGGTAGCAGCTACAATAATGAGCGGAGCGAGTGGCGGACTGCAGTTGTGAAGGTTAGGGAGAAGAATGAAAGTTACAGTCCTAAAAATATAGCTTGATCTGACTGACTATGAAACCGACAAATTAAATTTGAACAAGCCATTTTACTTTGTATCACCGATTTAAATTGGTTGTTTAAATTTGACTGCACGTTTGGCCTAGTGGTTTAACGGTCACCACGCTGTTTCCTACTTCGCCAAGTGTCATGGGTTCAAATCCCACGTAGGACAACACTTTGTGTGATCCACAAATTGTTGTTCTGAGTCTGGGTGTTCTTTGTGTCCGTTACATGTATGTTTGTAAAGTCCCCCGCGACACAGGATTTATTCCTAGTGTGGGAGTTGTCTTTTTAAAATAACAAAAAAAACAAAAAGAAACCAGTAATGTATGCCTAAGTGGCGCAGTGGTAATCCATCGCATAGCGCAGGTCCGCAGATTTTAACGTTGGTACGTACGCTGACGCATTGTCAGTGTTCTGTCCTAGCCGTGTTTCTATACAAATTAAGAGTCCGTTCACACAGACCGGCTGTGGAAGAGAATCAGAGCCGATCGGCGACAAAGAGCACGCAATCGGAGCCGTTTGGGTCCTCTTATTATTGCACACTAAGTGCGTTCAAGCATTCATGATGATAAACATGCAAAAATAAACCTTACTACAATTACTCAAACCTCTGTTTCCAATGTGATAAAAATCTGCCCTCCTCTCCGAGCCGTTCTGTGTGAATGGACCGTAGGAGACTTGCTTTGCGCCTCAAAGTATAAAAATTGGACTTTAAGTTAAGGGTAAATAAGTTTTTGATAAACAATTACATTTTTCTCACCACCCGCTCCGGTTATGACAGTAGTCTCAATCTGTGAATTCAATCAGTTTCACTGGCGAGGTGATCGCGGCGAGTAAGGGCGCGTGCATAAATAACGCGCGGCGGCTCGCGTCCGCCCTCGTTCCTACACCACGAATTATTGCTCACCTTGCTCGGGTACACTTGGCTTTTAGACCGAGTTGCCATACGGTGATTCAGGTATCTAGATTTTTTTTAAATATTTTTTTGGAATAAAATTCTACTATAAGGGGCTCGTGGCCCCGAGTGCACTTAAAGAAAGCAAAATTAGCCGACGCTTCATCGTCAATAGATTAACTTCTAAGAAAGTTCAATAACAGTAACAATATATTCACGTAATTCATACCAGTGATACAGTCCATAGAGTTAGTGCATTAGTAACAATTTGTTAAAATTTAATTACTTAAATTAGATTAAGTAAATTACCCCTAACAAGTCAACTGTTACCTAACCGAAAATATCCGAAATAGATGGGAAAAAATTTATGCTGGCAATTCTACGGTGTTCTAACGAGATTGGGATAGCTAGATTGATTGATCGTCTCGGTTCATGAGATCGGCAGTAAGGAATTGTTTGTATCTTTATTCTCAGCCCCCATTTTGCCGAACTCCTTAGTACCTACTTGAACGAATGTTAAGAGCGCGGCGACCGACGCTCGCAATTGCAAGTTGAAATTTGTTCGGAATATTGCTGTATCTAATATATAATTAAATAAAATATACACACATCAAAAGTGTCTAGGGATCAAGCATTTTTATGCGGATTTCTTGAGATTGAGATGTGGCTTTGGCCCTGGCCTGCTCAGTCGCTAGACTTGAACCCGATTGAGCATGCATGGGATATGCTACAGAGAAGAGCTCTGCCGAATATGGAGGGTATCCAGTCGCAAGAAGACCTTTTTTTGTTGTTGCAACAAACATGGGCGGCCATTCCACAGCGTGTTTGGATGAACTCATTTTGAGTATGCCAAACCGATGTTCTTGTGTTGTTAGTGTTCGCGGTAGAAACATGGATTATTAATTGTTTAAGTTACCTAATAAAATTTTAAAGAAAACTGTTATTTCAGTCTTTTTTTCGAACTTTAATGTTAGTGGTTCAAATGTCAAAAATCCCTTTATTAGGAAAATGGCAAATTTCTTTATTAATGCAAAGGTGACTTGGTTTATCGTTACTGTGACAAACGAAAACACTTTATTTGATGAATCCTTAAAGAAAATTTTAATAAATATCAATCAGGAGAAAAGTTATTGCAAAAATATATGTTGATCCCTAGACACTTTTGATGTGTGTATATCTAATATCTCGTCACTGTATCTCGGTAAGCCATACCTGGCGTAGTATATTGACATCTGTTTGCTGCGATAGCACTACTAACTATTTGGTTTTTATAATAAATATGGATGTGTTGTAGACTACCAAAAATCATCAATGAAAACTCAATGTTTTTTCATTTTCTTTTCGATAATAAGTAATTTGATAATACAAGCTATGCTTTTTTATAATAAATATTATACATATTGATGTTTATAATATAGAAAAAACAAACTGAAAACATGCCATTTAAGCTGTGAAAATGTGCAAAATTAAATTCAACTTTTTCGTTACTTTACGTAAGTTTTTTTTAAATAAAAAGGGAAAAGGAGCCTGGATAAATACTGTTTAAATCTGGATATCAACATAATATGGTGGAAATATGTTTAAACTACAAATTAATTTGGTATTCTATTTGTATAGAGAACTCAGTGACCGCCGGCCCCTTAAGGAAGTGTATACATTATTTTCTTTTTTATTTATTGATAGACAGATTTTATTGTACACGTGTTAATACAAAACAGTAATAATGTTATTGTAACAGAATTCAAAATGGAACCTTAAATCTATTTATGAATACGTGAAGCAAAAACTTTGTAGGGGAGTATGAAATTTGGCACAGGCACAGTGAAATTGAGGAGTATAGTAGAGTTGAAAGTAGAGGAGGGGTGCAGAAAACTAAACAAAACATCTATACAAATAAATAAAATTGAAGTTTCTATTTGTAATTTCAAATTAACAGCTTTTCACTTTGCATATGAAAGTATATAAGGTAGTTACATCAAAGAAATATTTTTTAACCTATTTTGTCTGTCTGTCTGTTTGTTCCGGCTAATCTCTGCAACGGCTAGACGAATTTTGACGGGACTGTGATATAATTGGGGCTACTTTTTAGAGTTCCGTGTAATACGCAAAAAACGGAACCCATAAAGATTCGTCATGTCTGTCTGTCTGTCCGTCCGTATGTCACAACCATATTTTTTCGAAGCTATAAGAACCATACTGTTGAAACTTGGTAAGTAGATGTATTCTGTGAACCGCATTAGGATTTTCACACAAAAATAAAAAAAAAAAAAAAATTTTGGGGGTCACCATACTTAGAACTGAAACAAACAAAAATTTTTTCATCAAACCCGTACGTGTACAGTATCTATAGATAGGTCTTCAAAAATGATATTGAGGTTTCCAATATCATTTTTTCTAAACTGAATAGTTTGCGCTAGAGAAACTTCCAAAGTGGTAAAATGTGTGTACCCCCCCCCCCCCCTGTAACTTCTGAAATAAGAGAATGATAAAACTAAAAAAAATATAATTATGATGTACATTACCATGCAAACTTCCACCGAAAATTGGTTTGAACGAGATCTAGTTAGTAGTTTTTTTTAATACGTCATAAATCGTAATCCGCAATTTATTGATCAAAGTTACAACGAACTACAAGAACTTTTATATTATGTTACTTGCTGCTACGAAACCCTTCATGGGCAAGTCCGACTCGCACTTGGCTGCTTTTTAGGGTTCCGTGCCAAAGGCAAAAAACGGAACCTATTTTCTTCCTCATTTTATATTTGGGGTCAGTATATTGGTGACGTTACAAGGGGAATTAGTATATTTATTTCTGAGTAGGCGTCTGACTAGTGCTCAATCTCTTTAATAATTATATTCATAACATTTTCAGCTCAGATGAAATGAGAAGTAAAATTTTATTGAAATTAGCCCACAGAAATATAAACATTATATAAGTAATATGATAAACTTCTTGCATTGAACCTTGACGTATAATATTATCGGAAGTAAATTATTCACCTGATTCCCAGTCTTTGGTAGAACCATCTATCACTGAACGAGGAGTTCCTCCTATCATTTGTCTGGCCTTACATCCAATTGCTTTCGTAAAACGATCCGAGCTATTTGATTCACCTGTCTTACCTGCCGTCGTCCCGTGCTATTGGATTTTTAACCTTACCTTAAATATTTTCAACAATATATGATAAACATTGAAAATAATTAAGTTTGTATTTGAGAGTTGAAATTTTTAACTCCTTGCCTGCGAAATTACGCTTTAATTTTTTCCAAAAAAATTTTACCCCTGTTTTTAGGGTTCCGTGCCAAAGCCAAAAAACGGAACCCTTATAGATTCGTCATGTCTGTCTGTCTGTCTGTCCGTCCGTATGTCACAGCCACTTTATTCCGAAACTATAAGGACTATAATGTCGAAACTTGGTAAGTAGATGTATTCTGTAAACCGCATTAAAATTTTCACCCAAAAATAGAAAAAAAAAACAATAAATTTTGGGGGTCCCCATACTCAGAACTAAAACTAAAAAAAAAAAATTTCATCAAACCCATACGTGTAGGTCTATGGATAGGTCTTCAAAAATGGTATTGAGGTTTCTACTATCATTTTTTTCTAAACTGAATAGTTAGCGCGAGAGACACTTTCAAAGTGGTACAATGTGTGTGCCAACCCCCAACCCCCCCCCCCAGTGGCGTAGCTAGGCGTGGGCGAAGTGGGCCCTCGCCCACGGCCTCGCACTTAAAGGGGCCTCGCGAGGCCACCAGTTTTAATTTTTTTTTTTATTAAATACCTAAAAAATATTGGCCACACTCGTCACAGACTGGCAACACAGCTTAGCTTTGTAAAACGTTTCTTTATACACACACTGCATACAAAACAGCAAAGTTGATAGTAATTTTAGAAAAAAGGAAGGATTTCTAAAATTCTAGAAGTAATTAATTCAGATTAAGATAGTTTATTCGTTTGTAGTAATTTGTTTTATAGATTAAATAAAATACCATCAATTTTTTTCGTCTCCAGCTGACACATCCTACCTCACTTACACTGGGTACGGATTTGAACATTCCTTCATCTCTAACGACAGAAAGAGACGTGCGTGTACCTCAGACAGGATGTCAGCTCTCGTCGTCTCAGCAATCTTGTAGGTAGGGACCTCTCCATCTAATGGCTCCGTGTAGACAGCGACGACCATCCCCGCGTCTATGCGTGCCTCTACAGGTCCCATAGCGGCGATGCCGAAACTGGCCGATTTATTGAGCACATCCAAATGGCTACATTGGCTACAGACTTTGTGCAGCAGCTCCCATCCGCAGAGATCATCTTACTTGGCGATTTTAACGCCCACCACGCCGACTGGATCAGTTCCAGTGAAACGGATCATGCAGGGAGATCTGTTCACGGCTTCGCCCTGGCATACGGCCTGACACAACTGGTTACCACGCCCACGTGAGTCCCAGATGTGGGGGGCCAGAATCCTTCACTGTTGGACCTTCTGCTGACTTCTCATCCGGAAGGTTACCGCGTAAACGTAACGTAATGGCTCTTCAGACCATTGCCTTGTCCGGAGTACCTATCACACGCTCGCCGCGATCGCGAGTTGCACGCAGCCGTCGGATGTGGCACTTCAAGTCAGCAGATTGGGATGGGATGCGATCATTCTTTGCGTCCTACCCTTGGAGACAGTTGTGCTTCTGGCCGGATAATTCCAAACCCGCTGCTGATTTTGTTGCTGATGTTGTGCTGCAGGGTATGGACCTTTTCCTCCCATTCACTGTGGTCCCCATTGGTGGCAAGTGTCGGTCCTGGTTTGGTCCATCTTCTAGAAAAGCTTCTCGCATAAAGCAGGAAGGTTACCAAGACTGGGCTGACGCGGTGGAGGTACGGGATCAAAATATCAGAGCTCTGAAAAAGGAGTACGACTTTGCCTCCAGGTCCCTCAAAAGAGGCATTGTAAGGGCGAAGTCGGAGCACATTGCTAGGATTGGCGAGAGGCTTCAGCGTCTTCTTTCGGGAACTCGGGCATTCTGGTCTCTTGCCAAGGCTATCGAAGGGAATTTTTGTATGCCACCCTTTCCACCTCTGCACATAGGAAATAATCCGTTGACCTAGGCGCAACAAAGTCGTCGAGTTGCGGAAACCCAGCCCGCGAGTTCAAGATCAAGATCCGTTGACCTATGACGCAGAGGAGAAAGCCGATCTTCTGGCAAAACACTTTGTGTCCAACTTGACCTTGGACGACGGGGAACAGGAGCCGCCTGCCATACCGCAGTGCGAGAGCTGTACGCTGGATATCTAGTTCCACCAAGACTCAGTAGGTACGCTTAGCACCTTTATCCCTTGATCCATAAGTCGAGTGGCCCGGGTGGAATCCCTCCTATTGGGTTGAAGATGTGCGGGCACCGATCTTAACGCATCTTTAACGGCTCTTCTACTCTTCTGGCGTAGTCCCTACATCATGGAAAGCAGCACTTGTTCACCTGCTCCCTAAAAAAGGCGATCGCTCAAATCCGTCCAACAAAAGGCCGATAGCCATAACTTACCTCTTCCTTAAAATAATGCAGTCCATCATTAACCATCAACTCCTGCGGTACCTAGAGGATCATCATCTGCTTAGTGACCAGCAGTACGGTTTCCGTAAGGGTCGATCAGCTGGTGATCTTCTGGTATACCTGACACATCGCTGGACATTGCGAAAGCCTTTGATTGGGTCTAGCACAAAGCGCTTCTTTCGAAGCTCCCTTCCTATGGGCTTTCCGAAAATTATGCGAATGGGTCACCAGATTTTTAGCAGGTAGAAGCATAAAAGTCTTAGTCGACGGTGAATGCTCAGACCTGTGAATGCTGGTGTCCCGCAAGGCTGTGTGCTATCGTCTACTCTGTGCTTCCTCCATATCAATGACATGCTGCAAACTAGCGGCATTCATTGCTGTGCGAATGACAGCACGGGCGATATACGCCGGCTGCGCTAATATTTCCCGGGACAACGTCATTGAGAGTCGAAAAAACTTGTGTCTGAAATTGAGACCTCTTTAGAAAAGGTTTCAGATTGGGGTAGACTCCATTTAGTCAATTTTAACCCCACAAAGACACAAATTTGCGCGTTCACCGCTAAAAAACTGCCGTGGGTCGTATGTACTCGGTTTGAAGACACTCCCCTATCTACCTCAGCCAACATTGGAATACTTGGTGTCGACATATCGAGTGAAGTTCAGTTCCGTGACCATTTGGAGGGTAAGGCCAAATTGGCCTCGAAGAAGCTTGGCGTGCTCAACAGATCGAGACAGTATTTCATATAAGGCGCAGGGTCGGCCTCATATGGAATACAGTATTTCATATAAGGAAGGCGCAGGGCCGTCCTTATATTGAATACTGTCCTCATCGTTTGGCAGGGGCACCCCAGTACCTGCTCCTCCCTCTGGACCGCATTCAACAGAGAGCGACTCGAGTCGTCGACTGGCAGGAATTTTCAATTCGGCTGGTCTCTTTGGCACTGCGTAGAGATGTAGCTTCGCTATGCATCTTCAACCGCATTAGCTATGGGGAGTGCTCCGAGGAAGTGTTCGGACTGATTCCTACCGCCTCTTTCCGCCATCGTCCTACGCGACAGCAGTTCCATCCCCATCACTTAGATGGTTGGTAGTTCACAACTGTGCGGTATTCTAGGGATTTTTTGCCTCGCACAACAAAACTGTGAAATGAACTGTCGCCTGCGGTATTTCCACACCAATACGACCTTCAAACCTTCAAGAAAAGAGCGTACCTACTCCTTCTTTAAAGGCCGGCAACGCAACTGTAAGGCCTCTGGTGTTACGGGTGTCCATAGGCGGCGGTAATCGCTTCCCATCAGACGATATGTCTGCTCGTTTGCCCCTAAATCAATAAAAAAAAAAAAGTATTCTTCCACTACTCATTTGTATTTTTTTTTTACTACCATGAGTATCGAAATCGAGAGGCATGTTTGGTAAGATAAATTTATTAGGTAGATCTTGGGTGCGAAAGAAAAGGGGCCTCGCTGATGTGACTTCGCCCACGTCCATGTGGGACACCATGTGGTGTCCACTGCCCCCCCCCACCCCCCTGTAACTTCTAAAATAAGAGAATGATAAAACTAAAAAAAATATGTGATGTACATTACCATGCAAACTTACACCGAAAATTGGTTTGAACGAAATCTAGTAAGTAGTTTTTTTTAAATCCTACTATCCTACTAATATTATAAACGCGAAAGTTTGTAAGTATGGATGTGAAGATGGATGGATGTTTGTTACTCTTTCACTCAAAAACTACTGAACGGATTTGGATGAAACTTTACAATAATATAGCCTATACATCAGAATAATACATGGGCTATTTTTTAATCCGAAAAAGGGTTGTAAGGGGGTTTAAAGGGGGGATGAACGGTTGTATAGAAGTCTGGCGGTTCACTCGACATACGCATGCGCGTTAAATACGCCGGGCGTCTTGGCAACGAATAAACAAAGCTGTCACACTCATTAAAAAGAATGCGATTTAGTCATTATGCGAAGTAGAGAATATGCGATGTGGATTATTTCCTACACAGGTTTTTTGCTTTGTAGGTATTGACAACCGGACCAATTTCACTTTTTCATTGAAGACTTAAATATCCTACTAATATTATAAACGCGAAAGTTTGTAAGTATGGATGGATGGATGGATGGATGAGGATGGATGTTTGATGTGATGTCTTTCACGTAAAAACTACTGAATGGATTTTAATGAAACTTTACAATAATATCTATACATATAATAAAACTGTACAAGAGTTCGATTCTGTACATTGAATTAAAATAAATACAACTAGGGGTATTCATACAAGCCACACCAGCCAAAAAAAAATATTTTGAATTTTATGTCTGTCTGTCTATTGTCCGGTTTTCACGCAAAAACTACTGAACGGATTGTAATGAAACTTTTTTTATTATATAGCTATCAATCCTCGGCAACATATAGACTATAATTTATTTTAAAGATCGGAATATCAGCTATAATTTTTTGTCTGTCTGTCTGTTGTTCGGCTTTCACGCAAATACTACTGGACAGGCGCATGCGTTGTGTTTATCAACGTCTCCTTGCCATAGAATAACTTAAATATCGGGTCTAGAGTTTAAAGCCAGCGCCATCTATTGACTACCTGTCAAAGTGTAATAAAACATATCTATACAAGTAAATAGTTCATGGCCCATGCTGTGATTAAATAGCAACTCTCCGTGCATGCAGAACAGTCAGTGTATGAAACGGTACCCAAAAGCCATGATTCCACAAACTATAACAGGCGAGAATGTCTACCCAAAGTGCCGCCGACGTGCTCAGCAACAAGGAGTATTAGCTGCAGAAATTAAATTACGTGGCCAAAATCCGACGATGATTGATAATAATATATGGGTATTACCATACTCTCCTGTTTTATCCAAACCATTTAACGCCCACATACTTATTTGTCTAAATGTGCATCAGTGTGGAGTCTATCAAATGTATTTGTAAGTACGTAAATAAAGGAAGCGATCAAGCCACTATTGCTTTACGAAATGAGTAACAAGATTTCAGTCTGGCCGCTACATAAGTTCATCCAAAGCTGTGTGGCTTATACTTAGTTTCCCTATCAACGAAAGACACCCACCTGTGACGCATTTCGCTGTAACCTGGAAGGAGGAAATATATTTGAATATGCGATTTAGCTATTAGGAAAGCCTCGACAGATCACTTTATTGGCATTCTATGTCTTCTGTGCTATGTTCGACTGATGATTTTACCAACACTTTGCTCTGTGATGAAGCGCCAGCGTACTTTACATACAACAAGGAAGGTTTAACCGTAGAAAAAGAGGCAGTCCAGTAGAGGGTGTTCCTGAAGTTTTAAAAAATACACGTCATCGGAAGAGTACAACAGTGCACCCAAGCAATGCCGAGTGTTATCGGTATCCAATGGCCTACTTTATTCGAAACTTTGAAGAAGTCGATGACCCGCAACACCCATCGTTTCAAGCTGCTTGCCGAGCACGACATCTGCTCGATGACAACCAACATTGGGATGACGCTCTCAATGAGGCATACGTCAGTGACTTTCAGATGCTGTCCAATTGTGATAAAAATACCACAACAACTTAACCGAAGACCACATTCGCGATATGCATCGAAATATTTCTATGAGCGAATTGAACCATCAACAACGGGAAATTATTTCGAATCGCTGTTTAAATGAAATCCAAGACATGGTTTTGCCTATTGGTGGAAATTCTTAATCTTATTAAGGGTTACCCGAAGCCATTTATAACGAAGAGTGTAGTAATCGGGAGTACTCAGCTGAAAGTAATTACGATTCTAAGAAGCTTTTACATACTCTTCACAATGACATTCCGACTCTAAAGGACAAACAAGGAGTAGGTATTTTCCATCGTGTTTGTAACAGTGCCAATAATTCTTTGGGTGAAATGCTTTTTCTAGAGGCACTGGGAAAAAAATCTCACAAAAGTTATTCTCGTACAATTACGACCAGATGGTAAAATAGCACTTGCTGTTGCATCCTCTGACACTGTTGCCTGGTGATAAAACTACACACACGATATTTTAAAATTGCCTTATAATTAGAATTAACAGAACAACATGTTTGTGATAGTGACAAAGCGAGAGTTCTACGTGACTGTCATTTAATTGCATGGGATGAGTGTCTAATGGCACATCGCAAGGCAGTTGAGGATGTAGACAGGATGTTGAGGGACATTCGCCAAAGTGATCGGGCCATCGGTGGAATTACAGTTTTGTTTGGTGGTGATTTTAGGCTAACTCCACCCGTAATACCACGGGGGACCCGAACTGACAAAATAAATACGTGTCGACCGGCTCGACCGGGGCGGTACTACCCTCGCACAGAAGATCAACGTAAAGTGACAGCGTTCGTGCTGTTGTGTTTCGTTGGTGAGTGCCGCATCACTAAGCCGCCATGGTGTGGGTTACCATGTTGTATTGTTGCATTGTCTGCATTCGCAATGAGCATGGTGACCACCACTCTTGGGTTCTGCTTATGCTTTCCATCAGGCAGAGTAGAGTCATTCTGTTATACATAAAAAAAATGATTTCATTTGTAACAATACACGTGTTAAATTGATCTGCGTCTGCTAAGTTGGGGGCTTTCAAGTGCGAATCGGTCGTTGCAGTTGATCAAGATTTTAGCTGACGTGACGTGACGAACTAGTAGATGTGAAGTAAACTCACACTAGGCCCTCAGACAACACTATAGTTGGCTAACTAAACTTATTTACTGTGTCAAAAACTTTTATTTACATGTACAGACTGCGAAACGGACCGCCTGCATTTTATGCTCGCTTCTCGATAAACTTCACACCCTTGTTACCGGTGTGATGTGATAATGGTATACGTTTTATTTGACCGACCAAAGGCCGGCAACGCACTTGTGACGCCTCTGGTGTTGCGATTGTTCATTGGCGGCGGTAATCGCTTATTATCAGGCGATACGTCTGCTCGTTACCCGATTATTCCATAAAAAAATATTAAACAACCTTTAATTAAATTAAGAAGACACAATTAGCAGATATAGAGAAATACACACATACTTATACACAGCAACAACCTTTAACAGTCGTAAACCTCTCCTTTGAAGTGAGGTGTTGGCTTTCTACACCACAATGGCCGGGTGTGGTATGCCAAAACCTCTTTACTTGAAGGAAACTTAAAAACCTGTACAAGACGGGTTGGTACAGGATCTGTTTCAAGTTTTCCTTCTTATTTTAGTTATGTTTCGCTATAGAAAGATTTATAACTATAAATTTAAAATTTAAAAACCCACTATGCAGCATCAGGTCGAAGATATCAATTAGGCACATAATTGTCACTTAACGATTATACTGGCACGTTTTGCAGACATTCGGTTATTCTTTCCCACTTTCACCCCCATAACTTTTAAACGACTCAACCGATTTTCATGAAACATGTCTAAGAACATTTGTACGTAACTCATCTTTCATACAAAATAAACTATATTGAAATCGCTTCACCCGTTCGCGAGCTACGATGCCACAGACAGACAGACACGTCAAACTTATAACAACCCTCTTTTTGCGTCGAGAGTTAAAAAGAAATAAACCTGTCCATTATAATGTTAAAATGCTAATATGTAAACTGTTCACATGTTGTGTTGACTTGTTAAACAGGCGATAATACCTAGAGTCAGGATCGTGAGAGGCTCCGTATCTTGGGGATTAATCCATAACTACACACTCTGTTTTCATCTCGTAAGCACGTGCCTGCTAATCAATTATTTGGTCTGATTAACAGGTTTATTAAAACATAGAACTCAATTAATTGATAAAAGTCCCTACTATTGTCAAAATGTTAAACATTTATTTTTAATGAAAGTACCGTATAATTTTCATTGTATTTTTTTTTAAATAGATTTATGTTCGTACTTAAGCCTTAAATATTTGAACGAAAATATGTATTGTCCACTTACTAACTCTTTTAATAGACTTCACTTCCCTCCGCGGCTCGCTGCGGTTCACGTGTGACGTCGCGTTTTAATAATTGAAATATTGTTTTTGTGTATCCTTGCGACTGTTACCCGGTTTGTGGGCGGTATAAGGTTGTGTATAGTGTTTCTGATAAATAATCTGTAAGTTTTACGCCTTATAAATACAAATATTGTGTTAGTTTCTTTTACTACGGCTATCGGTAAGTCAATTTATTTTTATTCTTAAAGGTAGGTAGGAGTAATATTTTGTTTGCATTAATTTTCTTTTCGTGTTTTTTGATTTTGAAGTTGTTTTCTATTGATATTTCTTTTGTCTGGTGTGTCTTTGTTTGGCCATGTTGGTTGTTGGCGAGTTGCCGGATCCCGGTGGTACAAATGAATTTCGAACACCAACCGGAAATAAATTGTTTGGTAGAATGTCGCCATCAAATTTATCGTCAAATGAAAGTAGAACTGGACGAATTAGGGCTTCGGACTTGGGCGAGAGTGTTTCGTCTCTTAGTGGTCGTGATAACTGTGGGGAGTATGATTATTTTGAGTTGGTGTCTCAGGCAACCGAATATTTGGCAAAAATTAACGAATTGGTAAACGATCAGGGGTCGCGAATGAATGTGGGGAATAGGACCGCCATTATGGACGTAACCCAGCGGATTACCGGTATCGTCTCATTGTTGGCAATTAAATCTGCTAGCAATGAAACGAAATAAGCGAATCTCGAGCGCCAGGTGGGGGGTGTCGCCGTTCAACAGCCGGGCTTGACGTACGCGGACAAGCTTAGGCTTCGCTTACCACCTGGATCAGCCCCGTGTCCGGTGTCCGCTGAGGCACGCGTATCTAGGCCGTGTGTTATTGCGTATCCTACTACGGAACGTTCAGCGGACTATGCAACTTCGTCAGCTACAAAAGAAGCTCTCATGAAGGCTATTAAACCTAGCGACGAAGGTTTTCAAATTGTAGGCGTCAAAAAAACCGCAAAGGCAGGCGTCGTGTTGCGGGTCGCAAATGAACGGCAGCTTAAAAAACTAGAAGCAGTAAACGCCATTAAATCTGTAGGCTTACGCTTAGAAAAGCCGAAAGGCCGAAGGCCCCGTATAATTGTAAAAGACGTGCCCGGTTCTATGGAGGATCGTACCTTCCTAACAGCTTTATATCGTCAGAATATCAAGGACGAATTAAAATTAAGCGAAAGCGATTTTTTAAAAACAACCAAAATTGTCAGGCATCGTAAACTGGAAAACGGACGTCAATGGATAGGCTTAGAATTAGAGACAGAGGTTAGGAAACACTTGGCTAGCACAAAAGATAAATTATATATAGACTGGGCCACATGTAGGTTTATAGACGACTTAGAAGTAGTTCGTTGCTTAAACTGTCAACAATTCGGTCATGTTCAAAAATTTTGCACTATTAAAACTCCTACGTGTGCTAATTGCGCGGCCAGCCACGATACAAGGACTTGCCCGGATAAGGACACACCAGATTTTAAACCGAATTGCGCACAATGCAGCCAGTACAAAAAACCATGTGACCATCGATTGACTGCCTCGTTGGTCTCGCGGTTGGCGTGTGCAACTGCTGATCATGAGGTCTCGGGTTCGATTCCCGGGTCGGACCAAATGTTTGTATGATGTACAAATATTTGTTTCGGAGTTTGGGTGTTTTCTATGTTATAATATGTATGTATTTACAAAAAAAAAAGTATATATGTATTTGTATCAGTTGTCTAGTACCCATAACACAAGCTCTGCTTAGCTTGGGACTAGACGGCGTTGTGTGTTAGATGTCCAAAATATTTATTTATTATATTTATTATCGATGTGGATCACAAGACTGCTCCACATATAAACTTAAATTAGAGCAGCTAATCCTAAATACTAATTACTGAATAGCTTATACTGTAGTAGTTGTAGTACCTTTTTAATAAAATGGATAATATCTCAATAGGCCAGTTAAATCTTCATAATGATAAAATAGCCACGTCAGAATTAGATCGCTTAGTTTTGGAATAAAAGTTAGACATTGTCCTTAGACAAGAGCAATATCAAAGCGCTCAATTGCGGAATTATGTAGTACAGCTAGATGGCCGGTCGCGGGCTGGGATATATGTTGCAAGTTCTAATTTTACGGTAACATCTTTGCGTAACCTTATGACGTCACACTGCGCCGTTGCTGAGATCTCATCAGAGGATGAGATCTCAGCAACGGCGCCTATAGGGTTTACGTAGTGAGCTGTTATTTTCAATTTTCACATCCTATTGATCCTCATCTACATCATTTACGTTTCGTTTTGCGGTCCGTCATAGGACACAAAATTATCATTGGCGCTGATGTCAATGCTTCTTCTACTTTATGGTATGGCAAATTGCGTGCAGCTGACATGGCTCGTCGCTGTGCGGTTGAAGATTTTATTGCGGACATGAATCTTACTATCCACAATACCCCTGATGCACCACCAACTTTTTGCAGCCCAATGGGTGAGTCTTCTATTGACGTGACGCTTACGCGCGGCGACGTCTCGATATCTAGATGGCGTGTCCTACCGGACGCATCCTGTAGTGATCACCGCTTAATCGTGTACGAATTCATACCAATGGTTGCACAATATCCACAAAGAACTCCTTACAATTTTAGGTATAAAACTAAAGGGGCAAATTGGGCTTTATTTGGTTCACTCTTTGCAGTACATGCCAAAGACTTCAGTCGCAGTGGTCTATCAGCTGAGGAAAGCGCAAACATATTATCAGATACTTTCACATATTGTGCTGATGTTTGTATCGGCCGTGGATCTATCACTAACACTCGTAGATGTGATTGGTGGAATTATAAATTAGTCGAATTACGTAGAATCTATCGGAAAGCTCGTAAAAAACTAAATGACATTAAAAAGCGTAACGTAACAGGAGATATTTACAATAATGCTCTTATTGCTCTTAGAGTTGCCAGGTCTCATTATAGAGCTGCTGTGGAGAAATCAAAGGGAAATTTAATACGTAAACTTGTTGATAAACTCGATAGAGAGGGTCCCTGGTCACATTTGTATCATGAATTTAAAGCAAATAGATCAATCGACCTTGCATACGTACAGAACATCAAAATTAATAATAGTTATACTACAGGAGTAGAACAAACCACAGAATATCTTTTAGAATCACTTGTGCCTGACGATCGGCCGGAGGATGACACGGATTATCACCGACAAATTAGGCAGTGGGCTATTGAACCACCATTGTCTCCAATGTCTGACTTACCATCTTCAGAGGAATTCCTCAGTATTGTTAGGTCATTGCCACTAAATAAGGCTTCGGGCGACGATAAAATATCAAACAAAATGATAAAAGAAGCTTGTAAACTTTCGGGTGATACGGTTTTAACAGTTTTTAAACGTTGCATTGCGGAAGGAGTATTTCCTAGTATTTGGCGGTGCGGTAATATTCGAATAATACCAAAAAGCGGCGATAAGCCGCCGGACGATCCTAAATCCTATCGACCCATAACACTGTTACCATCGCTGGGAAAGCTTTTAGAGCGTCTTGTAGTACCACGACTTCTACCGGGTGGAGTTAAATTTCATGATAGACAATTCGGCTTTACGTTGGGAAAATCGACAACTGATGCGGTTATATCTGTAAGGAAAACTGTCACCGAGTCAAGTTTTCAATACGTTTTAGGCATCTTCTTAGATATATCTGGCGCCTTTGACAATGCGTGGTGGCCCATGCTATTGCTAAAATTAAAATTAAGAGGTTGCTTTAAAAATATTTATTCCCTTATCTCCTCGTACTTCTTACAAGGTACTACTAAATTGAGACTTGGGCATCATTCTGTGTCGAAGGCGCTTACGATGGGGTGTCCTCAAGGGTCAGTGCTAGGACCATACTTGTGGAACATAGGCTTCGACGATTTTCTGGCAATGCCTGTGCCGTTCGGATGTACCCTGAATGCGTACGCGGACGACGGTTTGTTATTGATAGAGTCGGATACTAGGACGGGGCTTGAGAGGCTGGCCAGTGAATGTTTGGACTTAATATCAAGGTGGGGTGGGCGTAATCGGTTGACGTTTGCACCAAACAAAACCTTCCAGCTACTTCTGAAAGGTAACCTCAAATCACCGCCGTGTATTAAATTTGAAAATGTTACTATTAAAAATAAAACCTCGGTTTGTTATTTAGGATTGGTTTTAGAAAGAAATTTTTCATTTATTGAACATATTATAACAGTTAATGAAAAGTCTAAAAAGAGTTTCTTTGCACTGACGAGGATATCAACTGCGACATGGGGTCTGTCATATAATACACTAAAGATCATATATGGAGCTACTTATTTGGGTTCTATTTGCTATGGTGCTCCTGTATGGACAGATAGGGCGACTGTAGGTGCTGTCCGTCGCAAACTGTTACAAGGCCAACGACCTGCATTGATTTTCTTGTGCAAGGCATATAGGACGGTTAGCACTGAGGCTTTACCGGTGTTGGCAGGTGTTCTTCCGGTCGATCTCGAGGTGCATAGACGTGCAGCCATGTACTATTCCACACTACAAAACATGGAATGCGATTTTTTGAGCATACGAGACCGCGGTAAAATCATAAGATTGTTTCAACAAAAATCCAATGTCTATAACGACCTCTTGGATGAATGGCAGAAACGATGGGACGAATCATCTAAGGGGCGCCACCTCTACCAGTTCTTTCCATCTGTTCGCGAAAGGTTGTCAAGGACATGGCTCGAGGTAGATCACTGTGTCGCTCAATTTCTTACAGGCCACGGTAACTTTAAGAGCAAACTATACTCATTTAAATTAGTCGATTCACCATTTTGTCAATGCTCAACACCTGATTCTAGCTGTGAACAGTCGGCTCATCATATCCTCTGGGAATGTAGTCTTTGGTACAATGAACGTAACATGATGCTAAATAGCTTACAAATGACGTCTGGGGTAGTATATTATGGGGATCTTGTGTCAACTGCGGTGAATTTCCGTGCGTTTAAGCGATTCTGCCATACATACTATAGAAATCAAATATAGCTCACTTAGGACCCATAATATTTTTATCCGTGGTGCTTCCCGGTTTGAAAAAGGTGTCTGCCTATTTTGACTCCATTTTGTCTCCCGCTTTGCTAAGGAGGGAAGTGGACTTATTATATTTCCAACTCCTTCAGTTTTCTTCTGATTAATTTCGTTGCGGGTTCCAAGACAGTTAAATTTTTCCTGGGACTTCCCGAGTGTCATAACTCGGTGTTTTCGTGGGTCACCGCTGTTGATCCTGGTGTACAGGAGTTACAGTGGTGGGCGTGTGGGCGGGATTAGTCCTATTACTAACTCTTTTAATATTAATTTCAATCTTCTTTTCTTCGTTCAAAAACTTGTGCGTGCTCTTTGCTAGAGTCCCGTCCTACACGAGGAGTTTGTCTGAAAAATAATCTTCAACCAAATTAGGTTTTTATGCAGCAAATCTGCAATACTCAACCCATTTTATTTACTGTTAACAATTTTTTACATTATGACAGGAATGTCACAGCACAGCTTCAATTACACACCCAAAACAAAATATATCTGGACTTTAAAAGTGACGATAATCCCTGAGTTTGCTTCGTCCTTGCGTCTTTCTTAGGACTAGTCCAATTATGTAAAAATAACAGGTCCAATTCTGTACATTAAAGATATTTTAAAATTTTTTGGAGGGCTCTCTATAATCGATACTGAAGCCACAACTGTATTTTTTTTAATTTTTGTCTGTCTGTCTGTCTGTATCTTGGCCGCGCATCACGTCGAAACTACTGAACGGATTCAAATGAAACTTGGCATGATTTGATTTGAGTTCACACTACTAGGTAGAACATAGGATACTTTTAACCCCGAAATTCAGCACGGTTTCCTAAAGAGAGGGGAAGAAAGTCAAAATATGTATTTAGTTGTAATTCAATAACACATAGTCCGATTTCATTCACTATTTTTTACTGGAAAGAAAAAAAAAAGATTACGGAAAATGTCTTTTTTTGTCCACGACTGTACACTGCCGGTGGGAGACAGATACCGCCATAGCGGTACGAAGTTCGCCGGGTCAGCTAGTCTTATCTAAAAATAGTTTCACTTGAAAAAAATGTTCTTTTAATTTACTAAATTTCGCCCGCGGCTCCTCCCGCTTGTATGTATGTCGGAGGTAAAGAGTAGCCCATGTCCTTCCTCAAGAATCAAAGTATCTCTACACCGAATTTCATTGAAATCGGTGCAGCGGTTTAACCGTGAAACCGTAATAGACAGACAGACTTTAGAATTCATAATATAAGTATGGATTTGAAAAACAAACGATTTCATTCTACAAATTTAATATAAAAAAGGAATAACATAACAAATTGACTGCACGTTTGGCCTAGTGGTTTAACGGTCACCACGCCGTTTCCTACTTTGCCAAGTGTCGTGGGTTCAAATCCCACGTACGACAACACTTTGTGTGATCCACAAATTGTTGTTCTGAGTCTGGGTGTTATTTGTGTCCATTTTATGTATGTTTGTAAAGTTCCCCGCGACACAGGATTTATTCCTAGTGCGGGAGTTGTCTTTTTTAGAAAAAAACAAAATGTCTTAAATCTTCGGCTGTGGGTATATAGAAATACAATACATACAAAAAAGGAATAACATAACAAATGTCGATATTCTCTAACATCTTAATATATTTGATTACATCATCACCATCATTTCGAACATAGAATGTCAACTGGTATACATAGGCCTACCTTATCAACTTCTAGGAAACCGGCTTAAACTCGAAAGCGGTCAATGTTACAATCAACTTACGACACTATCATTAATTTAAATAGACACTGGCTAATTGCACAATAGATGTGAGGTTTACTATTGCGTATACTATTTTTATGAATTTTTTTTTTTAATACCTATATATATATACATACCATCTGAGCCCCGCGGTGTTACCAGCGGTATGAGTTCAACCATGGCTAAAACCGCGGGGCTAAGCTTTTCTAAAAAAAACCGGCCAAGTGCGAGTCGGACTCGCGCACTGAGTGTTCCGTACAAACCTGTAGGTATATAAGTAAAATTTATGCTTTTCGCAATTTTTCATATATCTGTGCTATAAGACGTTGCTTTGTATCAAATTTCAAGATTCTGAGTTTGCGGGAAGTACCCTGTAGGTTTTGATTCCCTTACCAGTGTCATAAATTTGGAGCAGAAACGGTTATATCTATTGATTGCGTTGGCTTAGAAGTTTGATTTTTTCACAACTCCGAGGGACAGTAGACCTAAGTATTTGATATGAATTTCAGCTTGATAACTCCACGCATTCCTGAGAAAAAGGGTCTTAACAGACAACAAAGTAATCCTATAAGGGTTCCGTTTTTCCCTTTTGAGGTACGGAACCATGAAAATAACCTAAGTTACTCCTTACATCATCAGCTATCATTAGCCTATCACTAAAACTCCTGTCAAAACCGGTCCAGTCGTACCAGAGGTTAGCCGGAACAAACAGACAGAATAGTCAGCTGTTAATTTAAAATTAGAAACGGACACTTCGAGGAAAGCATGAGCAAAATCCAAGAGTGGTGGTCACTAAACTCATTGCTCGTGCAGACAATGCAACAATGGAGCATGGTGACCCACACTATGGTGGCACATTGAGATGCTTCTGTATCTTTGGACCTGTATTGCATCAACGGTCTCGCACTCCCCAAAGAAACACGACCACGATCACCTGATAGTAAGCGATTACCGCCGGCCATAGACACCCGCAACACTAGAGGCGTCACAAGTGCGTTGCCGGCCTTTGTGGGAATGGGGCGGGGGATGGGGAGGCGGATGGGAGGAGGGGTTGGGTTATGGGCATCCGGTATCCTCACTCACTCGGTATAACACAGCGCAAACGCTATTTCACTCCGGTTCTCTGTGAGGCTGTGGTATCACTCCAGTCGAGCGAGCCCATGCATGCCGAAGCGTGGCTCTCCCACGGTCTCCCATAGTATACATAGGCCCCCCTATAAACTTCTAAAAAACGGTTTTAACATAAAGGCGGTCAATGTTAGAATCAACTAAGACACTAATTAATTTAAATACACACTTTCTAATTGCACAATTAATTGTAGGTTTACTATAGCAACAGTTACCACGTAAGGGTTTGGTAACAATTAACTCCAATTAACACAAATATATCTTGACCAACAGACCACGAAAGAATGGGTTATATTTTGCAGTTCCGTTGTACCTATGAAATGCATGATAAAAACAAGTAAGTTTAACGTATATGAGAAAGTTGTATTTCAATGATCATCATAGAATCATCATCACCATCATTATATAGTAGTTCATATAGGCCTCTCCCATTGCACATGGCTGGCAGAAGCATGCCAATAGGACGCTATAGTGTGGGTCACCATTGTACATTGTATGTATTCGCAATGAGTATGATGACCACCACTGCAAGGTAGAGCCAGGGCCATTTGTAAAAATGAAAAGCGGTCAATTGGGAGTCCGACTCCATTATATGATATAACTAAAAATTTATGCTTTTCGTAATTTTTCCTTTATCTGTGCTATAAGACGTTGCTTCGTACCAAATTTCAAGATTCTGAGTTCACGAGAAGTACCCTGTAGGTTTTGATTCCAATGCGAGTGTCGAAAATTTGCAGCATAAACGGCTGTATCTTTTGATTGCGTTGGCTTAGAAGTTTGATTTTTTCACAGCTCTAAGGGACAGTAAAAAAGGGTCTTGACAGACAGATAGACATCAAAGTGATCCTATAAGGGTTCTGTATTTTCCTTTTGTGAAACGGAACCCTAAGAACACCCATACTAAGAATAACGATTTGTAGATCACCCAAATTGTTTTTGAACGGCGAGTTATTTAAAACCTCTACCGTCATTGCAGTCAAAATACTTTCCATAAATGTTTTACAATCTAGTACTAGCAGTTTGTAGTACCTACAAAATAAGATGTATTAGAGTGCTATTTTACATTTACTTCAGGTTAGATACACGTACGTTTGAATGACGAGAATACCGTAGCAGGAATACATTTAGAACCCCCAACGTTGATTGATAAATATTCGACTTGCACCACTGTACGAAAGTGAACTGCATTCACTTGCGAAATTCCTCTACTACTACTTCAAGATTGACTATTTGAATCACGTATGTATAGGGCGGCTACTGTGAACTGGCATCACAATCATATGAATATTTATTAAAATTAGCAGATAATATTTTGTTTATGGCCATACTTGGTCAGCGTGAAGTACTAAGTCCGATTGTTTTTCTTTTTATATCGTTAAAAATCTTTTTTTACATTAAAACCGCCTTAACCGAACAAGATATAAATTCTGAACTACAAGTAATTTTTATATATACATAAGTTCAATTTTGTTATAACCCTTTAAAGTGTCAGTTATGTAATCTCTTATGCATAACTCAAAGTTTAGTCGATTTTAACATGACTTTACTTGTCTTTTTGTCTCTCCTTACACATCCTTTTAAAGGGACAGTACGACAATAACCGGTATCTTAAAATATAATTGTTTTAAGTATTACTTTACTTTTTAGCATAAAAATATGCAGCCAATTTGAAATTATCAAACGCCCGAGCCCCGTCATTTTCCCTACACTATATGCCAATGAGGGCATCACTTAAAGCAGCATTACGTATTCGACTCGTGGCGCACACGAAGTGAAGCTGTAAGAAATATACTCACTACTCAAGTTTTATATCTATGCAGCGTTTTAGATAATATTATTTAAAATTTACAGCTAATTTTACATCAATGCATGATAGCTCACAATTTGAATATTCAACTATTGTTAACTTGAATATCATTTCTTTTTTCCGAGCCTTTGTGCCAAAATTGAGGTAGAGGTTGGTTTTTAAGTCTTTGGCCTTGTGGCTGAATTTCAATTTATAGCGTGGACCCACTGCCATCGGACCTCCACTACACACAAGCCTACTAGGCGACATCGAAAAGACTGTTGTTCAATTTTTTAAGGCTCCAATTACCAGTAGCAATTCCCAAAACACGTATGGCAACTGGGATCTACCTATGTTGATCCAAGGCACCGAGGGATCTGTCTATGATAAAATGGTCACCCATCATAGACTGAATTGGCCAGGATTGCTTAACTTTGCAATATGTTAACCTCTGTGATTATCACCGGGACTTGAGCCCCCTAAATTCAAAGAGATTTATTGGATTTAAATTCAGTGGGCAGGCCAATTTCACGGACAAAGTTGAGATTAATTTCTGTGTTAATTTCAACTTTAAACTTACAGCCTTAAATTTAGCCTTAAAATAACACAAAACAATTACTAAAAGTTATATAACGCTTATGAATAAGGCCATCTTCTATATACTTATAATAAAAATGTAACAGGTCCAATTCTGTACATTAAAGATATTTCGAAATTTTTTTTGGATGGCTATCTATAATCGATACTGAAGCCAAAACTGTATTTTTTTCTTTTTTGTCTGTCTGTCCGTCTGTCTGTCTGTCTGTATGTATCTTGGCTGCGCATCACGCCGAAACTACTGAACGGATTCAAATGAAACTTGGCATGATTTGAGTTCATACTACGAGGTAGGACATAGGGTACTTTTTATCCCGAAATTCAGCTCGGTATCCTGGAGAGAGGGGATGAAAGTCAAAATATGTACTTAGTTGTAAATCAATAACACATAGTCCGATTTCATTCATTCTTTTTTTGCTAGAAAGAAAAAAAAAAAAGATAACGGCAAAAGTCTTTTTTTTGTCCGCGACTGTACACTGCCTGTGTGAAGCTGAGACAGATATGTAAATATGGCGGTACGAAGTTCGCCGGGTCAGCTAGTTAGAAATAAAGACAATATAATGTACAACATTGTCGAAGACTCAGGTTCCTATGCTATTCATCGACTTATCCACTTAATTCTAATATTTTCACATTACCTTCTTCATGTGGTACACTAACACTATTATAGGTATAACAATCGTATAATCCCCGACTGCATAACAATTCAACGCATATCAATAAGAGAATCGTTGATCTAATCAAAGTACTAATCTATTACCTGCATCAGCACTCACTATTATCATAGTAATCATAGTTATTTATCTGTTGGTATGCAGTCAATTTTGTGCATGGCTCTGTGGTAACTGTGGTATTATTTACAACATATTGCAACGTAGTATATATAATATATTGAGAACGGAGAGGCCGTTTCTGGGACAACAGACCGAGCCGAGGCTTAACGTGTTCTACGTTACCACGTCGGTCCGGATCCCCATATCTTTGGCAATCACTAGCTCTTCAACTACGCAGTCCAATAAGTCGGAGAAAAGAACTCCAAAATCGCCTATTTCTTGGTTTGTGGACATCTGATGACAATATCTCCGCGTGAACAACCAAAGTTCAGCCGAATCGTAATTGACTTAAAGCAGACCTCAACCTAATTTCGGAAAAAGCCTCACTGATGTTTGTATGGCAACCAGGACCGACGAGGACCAACGGCTCTACGTGGTCTCCGAGACACGGAGTAGTCTTAATATGTTAAGAAATGTTCATCTGTCCATAGAATGACATCCATAGATGATTTAGGCTAGGGGGGCCTAAATTCTCGTGTGTCATTGGCTAATCTTAGACAAAGTATTAGGCTAGGTGGGCTGGCTTGAATTGCTTAACTTTCCAAAGTATTTACCTATTGGGTTACCACTGAACTTCTTCTCATGATTTCCTTCAAGCAGAGTAGAGTTACTTTGGCAGGCGCATATATTAGGTCTTTACCTATGAAATTGCCGTTTTGTATGCAATAAGTGAAAGTACTTATTTTTTCAAACTTTTTTATTTCCGTTATTCGAAGTAATCACCCATGCAATCGACGCATCTTTGCCAACGCATTGGCAGTTTATTGAGGCAGTTTATTCTTGTAAAAATCAGCTGGACTGGAGGCAACAAACTCTTCAAAGGCATTTTGTACTGCCTCTCGGGAATTGAATTTTTTACCCACTAAAAAGTTGACTAAATTTTGGAAAAAGTAATAGTCGGTAGGTGCAAGGTCTGGTGAGTATGGCGGATGAGGGAGAGCTTCCAACCCCAGCTCTTGCAGCTGCTTCACGATAACGCGCGACCCCATACTGCGCAACAGACAGTCTCTAAGCTGCAAGAGCTGGGGTTGGAAGCTCTCCCTCATCCGCCATACTCACCAGACCTTGCACCTACCAACTATTACTTTTTCCAAAATTTAGACAACTTTTTAATGGGTAAAAATTTCAATTCCCGAGAGGCAGTACAAAATGCCTTTGAAGAGTTTGTTGCCTCCCGTCCATCTGATTTTTACAAGAAGGGCATCAATAAACTGCCAATGCGTTGGCAAAGATGCATCGATTGCATGGGTGATTACTTCGAATAACAGAAATAAAAAAGTTTGAAAAAATAAGTACTTTCACTTATTACATACAAAACGGCAATTTCATAGGTAAAGACCTATTATATAAAAAAGCTACGAATCTCTTATATTATTAAAATAAACAAAATATTAAAACGATGCAGACGCCTTCGTCGACAACCCTCAGTGGTTTCCAAAATTAATTCAATCGGCTTTCGGCTACTAAATTTTCAATTCAATCTATGTTCACATTTTTTATGTTATTTTTCACCTAGTACCACACAAAATCCCTTTATTTTTCCTAAATGGGATCCCGCTTATCCGAGATCTCATTTACTTGAGCCCGTCAGGCGGGCATTATTCAATTTGATACATAATCCACCATTTTTCGCTCATTATTACCAGAATTAAGAGATACCCTACAACATAATTATACTTTTATAATGATAATGGATTCTAAAGCTTCTAATTCGTTGGATTTCGTTTGACAGATTTATTATTTTAAAACATAACGATTATGTTAATTTGGATCCTTATCTAAAAGATGATTGTAAATTTGAAAATGTTGCTTTACTTATGTTTTAGTAAACGTCTTGTTTATTTTTTATATAACTATTAAAGTAGTTTAGCAACCACTTCCCATTCGTTTTCATAGGCTATTTTTTTCATTCATAATTTATTTAACCTGTTAGTTACAGTTAATATTTTGAGAGTTGCCAATATGTTTTAAAAAATTCAAGAACATAATATTGTACCTAGTTTTTTATGTATTTTTGAAACCAATATTTCAACTGTTTTAAAACATGCAATTCAAAACTTTTTACCATGAATTCTTTGATACTTAGAAATTGGAAATATACTATTTCCAATTTCTGAGCATAAAATTTCATGTAACCTATTTCAATAAGTCATATCATTTTTTTTATATTCTTGTGTCCCTATAAATTATATTATTCTAAATTATATATAGGTAGGTTAGTAATAAGTAAGTTTATTTGGCAGTTAACCTAATTTTTACCCGACTGCGAAAGAAGGAGGACTATGTTTATCGAGTGTATTTATGTATATATGTATATTTCTTTGGCAAGCCCTAGAGCCTAAACGGCTTGTCGTATTTTTATGTGGGTAGTGTCAATAGATTCGTCTTAGTCGTGAGAGTGACACTGGGTAAATAAATTAAAAAAAAACAAAAAAACACTTTTCAGTTCTTTCTATCTTTTCTGTTCTTCGAAACATTTAATAAAGGTAGCAGATATTGACACAGTCGGGTTTTTTAAATAATTCGTTACTTGTTAAAGTCTTTATGAAGTACGCCTACTTCTTTCCTAATTTCATTGTTGTTTCCTAATTTCAACTGGTACAATACTAATTACTTACAACGAAACCTGTTTAAAATTCATGCATTTGCACACGCATGAATAAATTGATCAAAATTGGTGGCCAGCATTGGGTACAATGTTGTTAATCACCACATCCTCACCTTAGTGCTCCGCCTGATTACCGTCATTCAAGATAAAGGTACGCCGTATGCCGATGTATTCTAGTCAACTACCTATTCTGCTATTTCAGACATTTCAATCACTCAAAATCTAATATCTCACTCTGCATCGATTGACCTCAAATTTTGACACTATATATAACCTGTTTCGAAAATTGATTTTATATATCTATTCTGTTTTTACATGGCGAAGCCAAAGGAAAGAGTAATATTTTTCGCAACTTGTACATGTTTCTTCATGGTCACAATGGTTACATAGATTATATAAATTTTACCAATTTTTTTACGTAGTCGGTATGTAACCATAATTTCAAATAATTTATAACAGAGAAGCGTGGCAGGTTACAGCTAGTAAGTGTAAAACAAATAACAGGTCAATCAATGACAAAGACATAATGTTGTAACACTTGCGTGCTGTGAATTTAAATTAATGCCATCTAGCGAACGTTAAACAAACTTTGTAGGTAAATACTACATCATGCTATAAGAGTTTTCAATGTTATGTTGTTAATTTTCCAAGAATACTTGTTTGAATAATGAGTAAAGGATATGTAAATAAATAATTAGGTCGAAGCGTACTTTCTTATTTGATACAGATATAAAAATAGATAATGATTTTAAAGTATCCCTTCAAAGGAAGTAATTCAATTTATTGTACCTAATACATGTTATTTTTTTCAACCTAATGTGACATTGTCTTTAATTATAATTATAACACTTTTGATCGCCCTTCAAAGAAATATAAGTATACAGATTCCTTTAAACTAATATTATATGATTTGTATTAGCAGCAACAGAATTAAGACCTTCGTTGCCATATATAATATCTAATTACATAAAAGGGTGCATCCTCATGCGTGATTAGCTGCAATTCAGATATTGATGTGGTTTCTCTGTTTATGTAATACCTAGCTAGTTTATATTATAGTAAAATGCAGATTTTTGACGTACATGTATATAGATTTTATGCATAAATCAACTACATATTTAGCATTTTGGAATAGATTTTAAAAATAAAGACACATAATCCAAAAACTAAATAACGTGTTTGAATTTACATTTTAGAATTAAAATCACTTGTACTAAGTACCTAACCTTTGATGATGCCATAAGGCGAAACCGCTCAGGTGAAAACAAAAATAAAATAGTGTCAAATAGTCAACTTATCGCAATCCATCGCTGGACATACGCCTCTCCAATTACGCCACTTGGTTCGATCCTCAGCTTCTCGCATACAGATCCTGTCCGCCATCTTGCCTAAATACATACATATTTTAAACTAGGTGAACCCCACGGTTATCTTCGTACTGCGGGTAACGCCGCCGGACGAAACTAGTCTAAAAAAGTAGCCAAAGTTACTCTTTATATCCTCAGGTACCTATCAGTAAAAGTCCCGTCAAAATCAGTCCAGGCGTTCCAGAGATTAGTTTGTTGAGATAATTGTTGTCTTGGTATATGTACCGTGTATACATACATATGCATTTAGCACAGATTTATTTACAAACAGACACTTCAATTTTATTTATTTGTATAGATTAGACCCAGACACAGAAATGTAAAAACACAGGATGTAAGTTTAGCAACTAGCCCACAATAACCTTAGCTAGGTAGCAGGTTGATTCTGTTTTAAAATTAATTAAAAGTGATTTAAACCACAAGTGCTTTTTCAGGTGATTCCGTACCCGGATTGTAATAGTTGTTCTAAAGTTGGTATCTCTTAGTGGCACATCATCATACACGGCTATATTCCACGACATTAAGCACAGTTCAACGGAAACCCCATCGCATCATTACCCTGGTTCGTGGCGTTACTACTGGTTTGTCTAACTCGATTAATAATCAACTTGATTTTTTTTAATGTCTTTGGTCTTTCGTGTTAATTATTATTACCATCCTTTTAGAGGAGTATGATATTTATAAATATAGGTACCTACGTATCTTCATAATCTCATTATCTCAAATATATAACTTTATAAATTTTATACTGCACTAGCTTTTCCATGCGGCTTCGCTCACGCAGACTTTCATCCCCTGATTTACCCCCTTAGGGGTGGAATTTCAAAAATTCCTTTCTTAGTGCTCACTTACGTTATATAAAGAACCTACATGCAAAATTTCAGGATTCTAGCTTCAGCGGTTTGGGCTGTGCGTTGATCTCTGGGTCAGTCAGTCACCTTACTCTTTAATATATATAGATGTATGTATATTATATAAATATTTAACTATACATTTATTAATGTGTTTTTATAAGGTTTATTGTTATCTCATATTAATTGTTCATAGCTTATTTTCATGAGACAAGTCCACCTGCCACATCCCTTACTAAGAAATCTGGAATGGTAGAAAATACCATTTGGCATTAAGTCCGCATTATTAACTGCCAAACTGACTCTGCCCTGCCTGATGGAAAGCTACGCGCACTATTGCGGCCTGATGAGATGCTTTTTCGCGCCCCGCTTAAAGGACCCGGGATCATAGTGGGAAGGAATCACGTGCGCTGGTAGTGAGTTCCAGGTTTTGACCGCTCGGCACAGGAATGAACCATCCATGTATCCAATTTATGACAATTTATTTAGAATTTCTAACAACGATACCAAAGTTTTATATGGGAAAGTGTGTCCATCTTTATTAAAATTTCTAACATGTGCTACTTATATTACACACAAACAAAATACAGACATTACCTTGAAACATTGAACAGAACATCGATCGTGGACATATAAAAACGTTATAATGTTTTGTTTAAAGACACACATGATAATAACGACAAATATAATAACAATGACTTTATTGTACACCAGGTAATGTCAGAAACTCTTAATACTAGGTATGTAGGCACAAGTGGCGGCCTTATCGCTCGGAGGCATTCTTTTACAGGCAACCATGGGATAGAGAGAAAATGTGTAGGGAATGTAGTGTCTGGCGTATGAAAAAGTGTATAATGGGAAATTAAAGCACTGGACCTACTAATAAGGAATTATTAAACTTTAACGATACATAAAAAACCCTAATATAAATTAATATTTGACGAACTCGAAGCTGATGAAAACTAAAGTGAGAATCATTCGAGTTGAAACTCTTAGTATGTTACCCTGACGCAGATGATAATATTGTAACCCGCACTTAGGGTGACTTTGTCATGTAAACGAGCAGTTTTACGACTTCGCGACCACAACCCATGACGATATCATGCTTATTATGAGGTCAAGCAGATTTACTTAGCAACAATGTCAATTCATCTTTAGGAACTGAATGTCCAAGTAAATTTCTTTAGTCTACTAATTACTTTCATATAGACTGGAAGAAATGAATCTCCTTTAAAGCTTCAAAGCTTCAAAAGCTTATGAAGCCCGTTGGAAGCAGAACCTAGATCACAACGGCTAGAGTTAGAAAAACTTGCAATGGATTTATTAAACCAAATATATACACATATATATCTATTAAAGAGCAGAGAACATATCAAATGGATATGTTCCTATTTTTTTTTCCAAAAGGTGGCAACCCTAATATCAATATACATAACATTTAATAAAATCGTAACTGATCGTTGTCTGTATATGAAAGATATATAAGGAAAACTGTTATACTGCTTTATGAATGCAATAGAACCTTAAACAATGATTTTTAGAATATTTGTCTGTATGTCTGTTTCTCTGTACGTTTGTGCACGCTAAACTCAGAAAAGGCTTAATCGATTTGAATGCAAGTTTCACTAATGCGTTGCGGTTTGCTCCACTTATAAATAAATAAGTAATATCAGTGAAAAGCGGATCGAGTCGCAGGCAAAAGCTATTCCTTAACCAAAATGATCATCTCTTTGCCAATAGAAGGCTTAATTTTTATATTAACTTACGTAAATGCTGTTACCCTAGTAACAGAAACGTAATTTTATTCCTAACAGTCGTGCAACCTATAACTAGTTACCGTAACGGTTTTAAATTAGTCAATGCCAAAGTGTTACAACTGTTGTTTACGACACACGCGCCTATAAGAAACATAAATTTTAAAAAAAGTAACGTGTTAGCAGAAGTTTTTATTTATTTAATTAATTATTATGTTATTTTTTATTGTTTTTATTTATTTTATGTTGCACTTATTGCACACTTAATGCCATGAGGCATTCTCTCCCACTCAACCTTCAGGTGATGTAGCAATGAGATGCGGTAGGTGCAAAGATATTAAGTTTTTAATGGAATTTTTATATCTAATAATTCCATGCAAATAGTTACTTACTAGAAATATCCCTGTGTCGTAGGGAACTTTACAAACATACATGGCACGTTAATCAAGAACACCCAGAACAGCAACTTGTGGATCACATAAGGGGGTTGAACCCCCAACACTCAGCACAGTAGAAGATCGCGAGGTGACCGCTTAAACCTCTACGCCATCATCGGTACTTACTAATATATAAAGCTAAAGAGTTTGTTTGTTTGTTTGACCGCGCTAATCTCAAGAACTACTAGTCCGATTTGAAAATTCTTGCAGTGTTAGATAGCCCATTTATCGAGGAAGGCTATATATCATCACGCTAAGACCAATAGGAGCGGAGCACCAATGAAGAATGTTACAAAAACAGGGGGAAATTATTACGCTACGGGCAATAGGAGACGTAAATGACGTTCCGTGGGTCAACTAGTGTTATATATCTGTACAGTAGTAGGTTCTATCTCTGTAAGGTTTACTGTTCAGTGTAGTGCCGTTTGTGCAAGGTGACAAATTAAAGATGTAGTCCGTTCACTCTGATTTATTCACACGGTATATATATATATATTGATTACAATAAAGTTAACATTACACGACATTGTACCGGGAACGACTTTCGTCTACAGTTGACTCGGAAAGACTAATAGTCCAGTCGGGGCAGACATTTAAAACGTCGGGGGGGGGTTTGGAAGTAAAAATCTCGATTTTCTAACTAATCCCGGTAGAGAATTCGCCGCCATCTTGTTTTAAAGTTCAATTTTTTTCCTTTTTCTGAAATAACTCGTTCATTTTCAACTTTAGAGCAAAAATGGCAGTGTTCAAAGTTGTTGGAAATTTAATTTCTCACAAGTTTGGTCATTTACATTTTTACGCTAGGATCAATATATTGATACAATATTTGCAGAGTGAATAATGAGTGGAATTTTATTTTCTTCAACTTTGGTTCTCGCACTTTTTTTACTCCACGATCAATATTTTCGGATTTATACTCAAATTTTTATTTTACGAAAAAATTGAACTTTAAAACAAGATGGCGGCGAATCCTCTACCGGGATTAGTTAGAAAATCGAGATTTATACGTCCAACCACACCCCCGACGTTAAAAAAAAAATCGCCCCCGGATGTTTTTCTACTTCAGGCTAGTTTTATGTCTGCCCCGACTGGACTATAACTCCGGCCACTGGCGTTCCGCTCGGCTCACATAAATATGCTGACTCCGATAATACTATGTGTCCCTACAAATCCAAATGTTTGGAGACGTTTCAAAATCTCTAATGATCTGCTCTTAGCACCGATTGAAGTAAATTTTGACACAATACACATTCCCCTTCGAAGAAAGTTTCCATCTATTTTTAGTCGCAGTTTTATTTCTCATTTCTCATCCAAACAGCGACAATATTCCTAGGAAACAGCACGTTTTTTTGTAAACTAAAGTCCCAATATACCTAACAATCATAAAACATTAAAATTGAAGGAATAAAACATATAGCAGTGTAAATCAGAACGACGACGCCTACATTACCATACTTCTTTGTGATGATAATCACACCCGAGCCTCTCCCTACCTACCTCCTCAGTAATGGTAATGAGGCTGTCACGTAGTGGCTTTAGGAGCCTAGAAGGTTGTGGTGAAGCCACGAGGTTCTGATGATGATTAAATTAGACGCTTCACAACAACAATTTAAAGAATTTATTTACTGAAGTATAACACAAACAGATAGATGTACAGTCAGGGTGTGGGTTTGAGAGATTCGACCAGTCAGTGCCTCCAGATAAGGAGCACTTAACTGTCCGTTCGCAGCGATGAGAAAAGGGCTCTGTGACGCCGCGCGCTTGCTTTTATGTCCCCATGAGGCTTGAGGTGCGGGGTGTTCTCGGCAGTAGACGGTCCTCGTAGGCGCGCGCGGGGTGAGGCTTGGAGGGCGTGGAAGCGGGCATGTGAGTGCCGCGTGACACTCCCCCCATTAGGGCAGAATTTTGCGTAGAGAAATTCGCCTTGATCTTCTTGGAAGCTCCTTGAAGTCCTCGCAGGCACCCTGTAAAGAAGTTTAGAAAGGATCAGAACTTTTTTTTTAAAAAAAAATAGGCAAAGTAGAAGGGTTAAGAAAAAAAAACTGAATAAGAATTGTGAATGGAAAACTCGACCGGCAGACGACGACTCATTCATACGAACGTAAACAAGATAAGAGTTAATGGCTTGCGGATGAGTCATCCGCATTCCGATGTTTGTTCGAAAAGATTTTGCATTTAAATTTGTTAAGGGATTTTCCATTTTTTTAATTTAATCGTGACGTGTAAAGGTGATGGAAAAAAAAATTTACATTATTTATATATATATCGGATAGGATGCGTGTGCGTACGAAAGAAAAAGAAACGGCCGGGAATCGAACCTGTGAGTCAGGTTTGACTCGAGTTTTTAACCTTTGAACCATGGGTTAGGAAAAGTAATATTTGTAAATTATCATGTTTACTAGTAATGCGACGTTTATTCAATGATTTAGCATTTTTTTCGAAAAATTAAGATGTGTAAGAACGAGAAATGTTGATTTACGACGCAGGAAATAATTTTTAGAGATATATAAAACAGAAACACATCTGTAAAAAATGTTAGTTATGGAATGAGCGAAACAAAATTTACTGTTTATTAATTTGGTTAACTAACTTTGGCTAATTTGCCGATCAACGAGACGCAAAAAATATTTGTTTTTGTCGCTAAGATAGAAAAAAAAAATACGCCAGACTATACAATTACTATACTACTGTTCAACAACGTTGGATTCAGCTTGTTTTAGTCGGAGATTATATGATTGACAATTACGTAGATGAGCGTCGACTTATGCTGCCTGTACCTTCTGGAAGACAGAAGATACGTAGCTTAGTGTCTCGGCGTAGCAATCACGTGGTTCATGAACTATATTTAAGGTAATGTAGAATGAACCAGATATGACGTTTAAAGTTATGTATTAGAAACATAATACTTTTAGTAGCTGAATCCAAAGTAGTATTTAAGAGTAAATTATAAAAAGGAAATAGCTGTTTAGTTTTTGGTAGATTTTAGTAGCTTTTAGTAGCTATAGTTATATCGCTTCACCGTGCCTACGCGAGGTGTATACAGCGGTGTGTAATGTACGATTGGAATTTTGTATTTGTTTATTAAGTTTTTACGAGATGCGTTGCTGAATTGTTTTCCGTTAACAAATGCTAAGGAAAGCGGGACGCCATGGACAAGGAAGACGTTTTCTTTTGAAATTTTTGATATTATATCCGGCGTAGCCCGTTTTAGAGGAAAGAAAAAACAATTTTGTTTATGAGCGATACAATTGACACACGAGTTCACAGCTTTAACTACGTCTGCGTACATTCCGGGCCAGAAGTAATTTAACGCTAATCGTTTAAATGTTTTAAAAATACCGAAATGGCCGGTAGTGTACGCTGAGTGGCCCTCCGCTATGATTTTTAGTCTCTGTTCAGACGGAACGACTTCTTTCCATTGAAAATGTTTAGCGCGTGGATTCAAAGTCTTTATAAAGCGATATAGTTTGTTATTTATTATTTGATAATCTAAACAGGAGTTCGGTGAGTTTTTACACCGGTTGTAAAAGTTTAGGTACCACGCATCCTTAGTAGATGTTGGTATATTTAAATTAGAGTGTCGGAACTCGTTAGGGGAGCCTGACAGTAATAGATTAGAGTGCCTAGAATCGTTAGTGGAATCTGGCAGATTTTTGTTATAGTACCTATCTTTAGTAGAAAATGGTAGATTTTTATTAGAGTTCCTAGGATCGTTAGTAGAACCTAGAAAGTTTAAATTAGAGTGCCTAGGATCGTTAGTGGAGCCTGGCGAAATCAAATTATCAGATACAAGGTCACCGCGGGCGTCCGCCTGTAGTGCAGCGACGTGCGCGTCAGACTTTAAAAGCAAAACAGATTCTAAGTGGCTAGGAAACAGATCAAAACCCTTCCAGAAGTCTATACCAAGAATTAAAGAATTTTTCATATTAGGTACGACATGGACATTAAGGTTGATTGATTTATTTTGAAATTCAAAAGGAAGAGAAACGGAACCCAACGAATGTAAATGTTCTCCACTAGCGGTAATTAATTTTATTTTGTTAGAACTGTCGAGTCGATAATTTTTGTTTAGAAAATGTTTATGAGAATTGTTTCCTAGGACTGTCACGCAAGAACCAGAGTCAAGAAGACCAGTGGTCTTTCTGCCGTTCACTGAGAGACAAACATGAGGAGTACATATATTCTTAGAATTACGGATTGGAGATAGGTGATGACGGTTAAAAAAAATTGAAATGTAACTCAACCAATTATTCCATTCAATTTTATTAAAATTTGGATGGTTGGTAGTTCTCCAATCCTTATTATTTAGTTTTTTGGAACCGATGTGTTTTGTTTATTATTGCATTTAGGACAATCGGTACTACGAAAACCTTTTAAACCGCATTTAAAACAAATCAAATATCTAGGCTGTCGACAATCAAAAAGTGAATGTGTTGTATTTCTACAACGAGGACAGAATTTACTAGTAATATTAGAAGTGGCCTGTACGACATTTACCTGTGCAGTTGTACCAGTAGGTTTAAAAAAATGTTTACCCTTATAGTTGGGAAAATTATTGTACGAGTTTTTGTTATAGAAATTACCTTTAAAGGGGTTAGAATTACTAGAAGAAGGGTAATTATAGGCGAATTCCGGTGCTAGGGTATTAGCAGACGTCCTAGGGGGTTCGCGGAAATCTTTATTACGACTATCGTATTTTTCGAAATTTTTACACACACTAATTAGACTAGGAATGTCTACAACATTTGCTGTTAGAAAAGAATTTGTGTAGCACGGCCGAATATTATTCAAAAGTATTTCTAATTTATCCGGTTCGCTGATAGGTACGTCGAGGCGAGAAAATAATCCTTGCATTTTTGCAACATATAGTGTTATGTTCTCGTTCTCGCCCTGCGAGCGAAACCGTATTTCCGATAACAATTTGTAGTCGTAATTATGAGGGCTAAAATCTCCTTTTAGTAATTTACATAGTTGACTCCAAGATGAGACACTATCCTTTATGCTACGATACCACGTTAAAGCGTCTTCTGAGAATATTTCAAAAGCGAAAGAAAGAATCCTATCCTGAGGTATATCCCTACTTGACATGAATTCATTTATTCTTTGAATAAAGGCACGCACACACGTCCTACCGTTATATTTAAACTTAGCTAGTTCCGAAAAAAGTTTTCGTTCATAGGTTAACGAGCTAACAGGTGAGCTCTGGTCACCCCCGATCGAGTCTTCCGTCCGCGATTCATTTCCGCTGGGCTGAGGAGTTAACCGTTTAAGCGATGCGTAAAGAGTGTGGAATTCGTTCCACGTGGTTTTAATGGGGTTTATATCCGGAAGTGAGTCTATTCTCACACGATTTAATCTGTGGTAGACGTGATGTAAAAGAGACTCCGTTCTATTAAATAGATTTTTATCGAAGTTAGATTTTAACATTTTAATGTTATTATCAACTTTAAAGAGCGATAATTGTAAAGCCTTGAAATCTTCCTCGGGGGGTAAATGGGACTCCGCTACGTCCTCGGAAGGAGAACTTGACGCGAGTTTGGAAATTTGTTTGCGTAAATCTTCTACGGTGTTAGACTTTACGCCACCCCTCAGATAGACCTCGTATTCTAATTCTGGTTTTTGTAAACACGAGAATTTAATATCGTAGGCCATTTTGTAGAATAAATGTTCGATGTAAGTTAATAGTTTTAAAAGTAAAAGAAATGAAGTGAAGATACGTTAGTTATTGCTATTAGACGTATTTTCAAAGAAAAATGGAATGAATTGAATTGCATCCAGGTTGTTATAAAGATAAGATTAAGCGAGCCGCCGAGAGTGGCGCAGTGTTGATTGCGGTGAAACCGGTTTTACTACGATGCTAGTCTAACGTACGCCAGCGACGCATATGTTAAAATGTTATTTATGGAAGCTGGAAGCGAACAAAATTGATATTAAAAGTAATAAGCAACGTGTAAAAATGCACGTGGTAGTAGCCGGTATGTATTTAAAGCGATTAAAGAAAAAAAAGCGGTTAATTAACCCGTGATGCGCACGTGGTTTTGGTCCACGCGGTATACATTCGCGAAAAAATTATAGGGGAAGCGGCTAGCAATATGTGATCGTACATGCGGTCTCGTCTAGCACGTGCTCACAGCGAGAAAAGTGGCAAAAAAACACTAACCTGGATGGGATTCAACACAGAACACGAGAAAAATACATAAGTTATGCACAATAAAAGCAAAAAGAAATACGAGGTAAATCGTGGTCGAATCTCTTAGTTCAGCCGGGCGCCATGTGTCACGTAGTGGCTTTAGGAGCCTAGAAGGTTGTGGTGAAGCCACGAGGTTCTGATGATGATTAAATTAGACGCTTCACAACAACAATTTAAAGAATTTATTTACTGAAGTATAACACAAACAGATAGATGTACAGTCAGGGTGTGGGTTTGAGAGATTCGACCAGTCAGTGCCTCCAGATAAGGAGCACTTAACTGTCCGTTCGCAGCGATGAGAAAAGGGCTCTGTGACGCCGCGCGCTTGCTTTTATGTCCCCATGAGGCTTGAGGTGCGGGGTGTTCTCGGCAGTAGACGGTCCTCGTAGGCGCGCGCGGGGTGAGGCTTGGAGGGCGTGGAAGCGGGCATGTGAGTGCCGCGTGAATTTTGGAATGGTAGAAAATACCATTTGGCATTAAGTCCGCATTATTAACTGCCAAACTGACTCTGCCCTGCCTGATGGAAAGCTACGCGCACTATTGCGGCCTGATGAGATGCTTTTTCGCGCCCCGCTTAAAGGACCCGGGATCATAGTGGGAAGGAATCACGTGCGCTGGTAGTGAGTTCCAGGTTTTGACCGCTCGGCACAGGAATGAACCATCCATGTATCCAATTTATGACAATTTATTTAGAATTTCTAACAACGATACCAAAGTTTTATATGGGAAAGTGTGTCCATCTTTATTAAAATTTCTAACATGTGCTACTTATATTACACACAAACAAAATACAGACATTACCTTGAAACATTGAACAGAACATCGATCGTGGACATATAAAAACGTTATAATGTTTTGTTTAAAGACACACATGATAATAACGACAAATATAATAACAATGACTTTATTGTACACCAGGTAATGTCAGAAACTCTTAATACTAGGTATGTAGGCACAAGTGGCGGCCTTATCGCTCGGAGGCATTCTTTTACAGGCAACCATGGGATAGAGAGAAAATGTGTAGGGAATGTAGTGTCTGGCGTATGAAAAAGTGTATAATGGGAAATTAAAGCACTGGACCTACTAATAAGGAATTATTAAACTTTAACGATACATAAAAAACCCTAATATAAATTAATATTTGACGAACTCGAAGCTGATGAAAACTAAAGTGAGAATCATTCGAGTTGAAACTCTTAGTATGTTACCCTGACGCAGATGATAATATTGTAACCCGCACTTAGGGTGACTTTGTCATGTAAACGAGCAGTTTTACGACTTCGCGACCACAACCCATGACGATATCATGCTTATTATGAGGTCAAGCAGATTTACTTAGCAACAATGTCAATTCATCTTTAGGAACTGAATGTCCAAGTAAATTTCTTTAGTCTACTAATTACTTTCATATAGACTGGAAGAAATGAATCTCCTTTAAAGCTTCAAAGCTTCAAAAGCTTATGAAGCCCGTTGGAAGCAGAACCTAGATCACAACGGCTAGAGTTAGAAAAACTTGCAATGGATTTATTAAACCAAATATATACACATATATATCTATTAAAGAGCAGAGAACATATCAAATGGATATGTTCCTATTTTTTTTTCCAAAAGGTGGCAACCCTAATATCAATATACATAACATTTAATAAAATCGTAACTGATCGTTGTCTGTATATGAAAGATATATAAGGAAAACTGTTATACTGCTTTATGAATGCAATAGAACCTTAAACAATGATTTTTAGAATATTTGTCTGTATGTCTGTTTCTCTGTACGTTTGTGCACGCTAAACTCAGAAAAGGCTTAATCGATTTGAATGCAGGTTTCACTAATGCGTTGCGGTTTGCTCCACTTATAAATAAATAAGTAATATCAGTGAAAAGCGGATCGAGTCGCAGGCAAAAGCTATTCCTTAACCAAAATGATCATCTCTTTGCCAATAGAAGGCTTAATTTTTATATTAACTTACGTAAATGCTGTTACCCTAGTAACAGAAACGTAATTTTATTCCTAACAGTCGTGCAACCTATAACTAGTTACCGTAACGGTTTTAAATTAGTCAATGCCAAAGTGTTACAACTGTTGTTTACGACACACGCGCCTATAAGAAACATAAATTTTAAAAAAAGTAACGTGTTAGCAGAAGTTTTTATTTATTTAATTAATTATTATGTTATTTTTTATTGTTTTTATTTATTTTATGTTGCACTTATTGCACACTTAATGCCATGAGGCATTCTCTCCCACTCAACCTTCAGGTGATGTAGCAATGAGATGCGGTAGGTGCAAAGATATTAAGTTTTTAATGGAATTTTTATATCTAATAATTCCATGCAAATAGTTACTTACTAGAAATATCCCTGTGTCGTAGGGAACTTTACAAACATACATGGCACGTTAATCAAGAACACCCAGAACAGCAACTTGTGGATCACATAAGGGGGTTGAACCCCCAACACTCAGCACAGTAGAAGATCGCGAGGTGACCGCTTAAACCTCTACGCCATCATCGGTACTTACTAATATATAAAGCTAAAGAGTTTGTTTGTTTGTTTGACCGCGCTAATCTCAAGAACTACTAGTCCGATTTGAAAATTCTTGCAGTGTTAGATAGCCCATTTATCGAGGAAGGCTATATATCATCACGCTAAGACCAATAGGAGCGGAGCACCAATGAAGAATGTTACAAAAACAGGGGGAAATTATTACGCTACGGGCAATAGGAGACGTAAATGACGTTCCGTGGGTCAACTAGTGTTATATATCTGTACAGTAGTAGGTTCTATCTCTGTAAGGTTTACTGTTCAGTGTAGTGCCGTTTGTGCAAGGTGACAAATTAAAGATGTAGTCCGTTCACTCTGATTTATTCACACGGTATATATATATATATTGATTACAATAAAGTTAACATTACACGACATTGTACCGGGAACGACTTTCGTCTACAGTTGACTCGGAAAGACTAATAGTCCAGTCGGGGCAGACATTTAAAACGTCGGGGGGGGGTTTGGAAGTAAAAATCTCGATTTTCTAACTAATCCCGGTAGAGAATTCGCCGCCATCTTGTTTTAAAGTTCAATTTTTTTCCTTTTTCTGAAATAACTCGTTCATTTTCAACTTTAGAGCAAAAATGGCAGTGTTCAAAGTTGTTGGAAATTTAATTTCTCACAAGTTTGGTCATTTACATTTTTACGCTAGGATCAATATATTGATACAATATTTGCAGAGTGAATAATGAGTGGAATTTTATTTTCTTCAACTTTGGTTCTCGCACTTTTTTTACTCCACGATCAATATTTTCGGATTTATACTCAAATTTTTATTTTACGAAAAAATTGAACTTTAAAACAAGATGGCGGCGAATCCTCTACCGGGATTAGTTAGAAAATCGAGATTTATACGTCCAACCACACCCCCGACGTTAAAAAAAAAATCGCCCCCGGATGTTTTTCTACTTCAGGCTAGTTTTATGTCTGCCCCGACTGGACTATAACTCCGGCCACTGGCGTTCCGCTCGGCTCACATAAATATGCTGACTCCGATAATACTATGTGTCCCTACAAATCCAAATGTTTGGAGACGTTTCAAAATCTCTAATGATCTGCTCTTAGCACCGATTGAAGTAAATTTTGACACAATACACATTCCCCTTCGAAGAAAGTTTCCATCTATTTTTAGTCGCAGTTTTATTTCTCATTTCTCATCCAAACAGCGACAATATTCCTAGGAAACAGCACGTTTTTTTGTAAACTAAAGTCCCAATATACCTAACAATCATAAAACATTAAAATTGAAGGAATAAAACATATAGCAGTGTAAATCAGAACGACGACGCCTACATTACCATACTTCTTTGTGATGATAATCACACCCGAGCCTCTCCCTACCTACCTCCTCAGTAATGGTAATGAGGCTCTTAACCTTCCATCCAGTAATTACAATACTATCTCAACCCTCACCTTTTGTTTTAATTTTATTGCTTTTTTTAGAATTGGCTAATGATTCTAAACAAAATATTTTGATTTAGAATGTTGTTCTGAACGCAAAAGAAAGGATTCTTTTTACCCGTCTACGTTATATTACGAGTATGTACTAGTTATAAAGAGTTTATAATTCAATCGAGAATTAATAATATTCAAAAGATCTTTTTTATACCTAGGAATTGGAGACATATGAAATTCGCAAAAGTAACCCCCATCTCGGAAAGAGTATTTTTGCTCTTCGATATCTGAGTGCAAAACCCGTTTTTATCTATAGATGGTTAAGTAGCTAAATTGAATTTAGAACATCGTGTGCACTAAGTATGTGAATTTAAAATATCATTAAACCTATTTACTTCTACCTCCATGGTGCTGAATTCTTCATACAACTTTTTTTAAATTTGTTAAAAACTGATACTCGGAACCTTCTTGGTGTATTTTTTTTTAATTTGCTTTGTTCATAAAATGACGCGTTGACATAAAAGTGTCTTGTGATTGTAAATGTTTTTTTTTTGCATTTAGTAATTTCGTCGCTAAGATGGGATGAAAAGTTACGTGTTGCACTCGAGTGCAAAGATTTTTCACCTCGTACTCTTTTGATTTCCTCGCTAACGAGCAAGATTCCAATTTTATAATCCTTCGCTTTCTCGTTCATCAAAATTGAGCACGTGGTTAAAAAGCAACTTTGCACTTTTGTATAACAAATAACTATATTTTAGCTCTGATATCAGAATACGACAAACCAATAGAATACACTTTTTGATACATGTATCTATTTCTTTGTTTTTTTTTTACGTTCTATTGTAAAATATTTTAAAAAATAACAAAAACCGACCACAAGGTTCGACACGATTTCTCTTGGATGACATCATCAGTTCTTAGTAATATCTCCTTTCCATTAAAAAATAATCATCAAAATCGGTTCATAAACGACTAAGTTATCCGCGAACACACATAAAAAAAAACCGCCTCCTTTTTTGGAGTCGGTTAAAAAGTAGACGATGTGTACATTTAATTTATTTTTATTTACTAAATGTGGTTTAACAATAACATTTTGGTATATACACATTGATGACATAAAATTACTATTTGCTACTATTAAATACTAATAGCCAGTAATTTTTGTAGTGACCTGATGTATTAGAAAAATATCTAGATTATGTGATAATTTTAGGCCGCCCCAGAAATTGAACCCAAGACCTCAACATAGCAGTCGCATACCAATACGCCACTGGATTGACCATAATATATACAAATCATCAACACATCTACTTATATACAAATAAATAAAATAGAAATGTTTTTAATATTAAAATAACCGATTTTTACTAAATGCACACACGGTACATACCAAAATAACATTTTATAACATTTTTGTATGTCTGTTTGTTCCGGCTAATCTCTGGAGGGGCTGGACCGATTTTGACGGAACTTTCTCTAGCAGATAGCTAATGATATAAGGAGTAACTTAGGCTACTTTTTTAGACTAGCTTTTACTTTACTTTACTTTAGCTTTAGACTATCTACAATAACAGCGTTCATAACACTTACTCTTTATCCTTATTTTTTGTCTGTTCGGAAAACCTCCTGGTGGTTAGGTTAGGTTACTAACCGAAATACCCCACGCCGTCCAACAACGAACCAAGTATACCCTAGAAAAGTAGACCCTTGTACCTCGACGTACCTCGGACCATCTACGGCTTGTAGATAACCCCTACCTGAATGGGTACCCTGTCCTGCTTCTGCTAGGACGATAGATGGCCTAATCTGGCCCAGGCTTGCGCTTATGAAGTAACTTACAGCGTACCCTAATCTAAATTGCATTTCTTCTAACGAAAATTCATGAATATTTTCAATTTTAAATTTTACTACCTACTTCTACGACTAGTTTCAAACTTAATATTTGGCACTCCGTCATGTTATCTACAACAATAATCTACACATCAAGCATATAGCAAAATAAACTATTTTGCAATACAGGAATACATAAATATACAAGCAAAAAACCTTAAAATATTATTACATTAGGTAAGGTTATACTGGACAAAAATTTGTATTACGAATAATATTGTTGTGGACTAATTTTCACATTTTTTATTATTTATTATTATTGTTATATAACCTTTTTTTTATCTTCCGTTCTGCATTTAAGTGCTTCAAGTTCGATTCAAGTATATTTGAAAACTATTAAATGGTTTAATGAGCTCACTTTAATTGTATCCGATAATACGTAGTTTCAGAAACACTATTAAACAATTTCCTAATATATATATACACACCTCAACAAAGTCTAGGGATATTTTATATTTCATCAAATATCTAAAAATCTAAGAAGCATTTTCATAGATAGTAAATGGAAGAAAAGTAGCTTATTTTAGGAACTTTAATGAAAGAAGAAAGCGATTCGGGATTCTTTTGTTTTTAATTAAAAAGTTAACTTTTTTAATTGTTGTAGTAAATTGGTACGAAAACAAATGTCATAGAATGTTTGTAACATTATTAATATTAATAAAATAATTAAAAATGTAATAAAATCTAATTATTTTAAATCAGTGTTGCCACCTCTTACATCAATTACACATCGACATCGATTGTTCATACTTAAAATTTAATTGTCAATGTCTTGCTGCGGTATGAGGTCCCAAGTTCTTTGCAAGTTCCTGTATAGTTCTTGTTCCGTCGTCAAATTTGGCGGGTAATCTCGCAATGCTTTTCGTTGTAACATGTCCCAGGCATGCTCGATGGGATATAAGTCGGGCGACTGCGCAGGGCTATCCAAAACTTGAATGTCATGATCTTGAAGAGCTGTCGATACCAGTCGCGCCGTATGAGAAGGAGCATTATCGTGCATGAATAGAAACTCCAGGCCCATTTGGATTCTGTGTGGGATAATAACAAGCTCTACTACCTCTTCGAGATATTTTCGTGCAGTCATGCTGCCTTGAATCTAAACGAGCTGGGTTCGCCCACCAAGACGAATTTCTGCCCACACCATGATTGTCCCGCCTCGGTAAGAGTGGACCTAATGAGGGTGCCACAGACGGCTAACTCTGCCTGGAGTTCTCCAAACACGAGTTCTTCTTGAATCCGGATGAAATCCAGACCGGGACTCATCAGTGAACAACACCGATGACATTGTTGATCACTCCAAGACAAATGCTCCCGAGCCCACGAAAGCCGCCGACCGCGATTGCCACGACGCGGAGCTGGAGCACGTAGCGGTCTTCGAGCATGAAGGTTGACTTCATGCAACCTCCTTCGCACGGTTTAGTCGCTTACCAGCAGCTAGTGGTCCTCCTGGAGCCTTTGCACAAGTAACAACGCCGTGAAATTGGGTTGTCTTTTGGCGTTCATTTGGAGGAATCGATCCTGTCTTTGCGTAGTAACCCGTTGTCTGCCACTGTGCAGCCACATCCCCAGTACTGCGATAACGTGACCACAATCTTGATATCACGTTTTGGCTGGTATATAATGAATAGCATCATTTTCTAACATGCCCACGGCTCGTAACATTTCATCTCGACTCAAATGGCGACGTGACATGACTTTTGAAGCTAGCACAGCAAGTTCAATAAAAAAAAGACAATCTAATCAATTTTAATTCATTAACAGCATAAAAACAATTTTAATTTTTCTTGTCGTAATGACTTACCAACAATTTTGCCGCCGTATTTTGTTTTTAGCATTGTTATTCTTTTTATATTTTTAAATTTTGAAAATAGAATAAAAGAGGTTTCATTTAGTTTTTACACTTTTTATGGAAACGAAAAATATTCTTATTCAAGTATAAAGTCGTCAATAGTATAGGATTATGATATCCCTAGACTTTGGTGAGGTGAGTATATATATACACACAGAAGCTTCAATTATACAAAAATATCAATTTTTAAACATTACTGTAAATTTCTCTAAAACCAAATAGGACTGTAAATACACACACACATGCAGAATAGTTGGTTATATTACGTGATTGTCAAGTCGTTAAATGTAAGTTCATAATTAAAACCGACAATCTTATATAAATATACTCGGGTGTATAACACTACACACATATTATCCGCTCTTACAAAGTTATCAACAACAATATAACACATGATCTAAAAACATTGTAGATGTACATTAATACCATGATCAATTTTAATCATATCAGCAGCCTTTTCTCCAATCATCATGACTGGTGTATTAATATTACCACTTGGGATCTTTGGTATAATTGACGCATCAACCACTCTTAATCTACCCACGTTATGAACCATCAACCTTTCGTTGACCACCCCATTAGCACCCATTCTGCATGTACCCGCTCCGTGCAGAATTGAAGTTACACCATTCTTAGCATAACATCTCCAATATTCATCTGATCCCCACTTAAAATTCTCACAACCTTTTACAAGAAGTTTGGCAACTTTAGCATCTACTTTTCTGAAATAAGATGTTTTCGCTAACCTACTCATAAATTTTAGCCCTTCTGTTGCAGCAACAAGGTCGTATTCATTTCTATAATATCCCAAATTAATTCTAGGATCATCAAAGTAATTGCTACTGTTTAAAGTTACTTCACCTCTTGATAAAGGATGTAAAAGAACCAATAAAATTAGATCCATTTCATGTAAGGCATTTGCTTTACCTAAGCTGGCACAGAATGGATTGTCAAAGTTAACGATTGTTCTACACCCTACAAAAATGAGAGGACTGGCAGCGGCTCCAAGGTAGGTATTGAAAAATTGAAATTGTGGCTGTAATTTACTTGGATAAGTAAATAAAGTATTGTTTAGTCTGAATAAACCACTTTGTAAAGGTATAGGAACGGTGTCTAGCCGTGAAGCTACTAAAATATTTTCAGGAGCAGTTTTTAAACCAAATTTTCCTTTAACTGGTAAGAGCAGGATTTGATGGTCATGAAAATTTTTCCCTACAGGTAAATCTAATAGGTAATCTATATCATGTTTTCTCAGTTCCTCCATTGGACCTATGCCTGACTGTAGCAGTATTTTTGGACTATTCATTACACCAGCTGAAAGAATTATTTCTTTTTTTGCATACACTTTGATTAAAGTTTTGTCAGCTTTAGCAATTTCTACACCATATGCTACTAATGTTTGTGGATCTATCAAAACTCTGGTTACTGTTGCATATTTTGCTACTTTTAGATTAGATCTATCTTTTGCAGGCCTTAGGTAAGCTTCGGCCGTGCTAGATCTTCTACCATTAAATATATTCAAATGTAGTCTTGTAGCCCCAAAAATTTCCGGACCATTTAATTCAAGGATTCTTTTGATACCCATTTCTGCATACGAATTTAGTCTGATATCATCAATAAAAGCAGTTGAGCTAAATGTTACTGGCCTGGATATTTTAACTGGGCCGTCAGGTGAATGTAGATATGCGTTTTCTGGATATTCGAATAATGTGGTATCCATCATTCCTTCTAATTTCTTGAAATAGGGCAGAACTGTATCCCAACTCCATCCAGGAGCTATTTTATCCCACTCTTCATAATCCTGAGGTACACCCCTAGCATATATAAGATAGTTGGTAGATGAGCATCCTCCAAGAACTTTTCCTCGAGTGTATGGTACGATTCTATCTGGATGAGCCAAACCGATACCTTCGTCCAGATTAGCGCGATACTTCCAATCGTATTCCGTTTCTTGAAGCAGAGGAAATAATCCTGGAATCTAAAAAAATATAATTGAGAAACTCTTTGATAATTGTGATAATCATATTTAAAATACAATTTACTTTAAAAAAATTGTATATGTATTTATTGAATATGATAGGACAAATTTGCACATCTGTTACTGTTAGAGAGAGAAATATTAAAAATAATAATAATAAATTTTCACTTAATGCAAACACTCAAATAATTTACAAAACATATCATTACATCCATGTAATGAAAAGTCTATTAAAATGCGTTAGTGATTCCATACATACCACACTTGTAACCGGGGGATCCCCTCCAGCTTCCACGAGCAGCACGTTAAATTGTGGTATTTCGGAGAGTCGAGCGGCCACTATGGCACCTGCAGACCCGCTTCCAACCACTATGAAGTCAAATGTGTCACCATCTAGCATAAAAAGGATTAAATATTATACCCCATAACTTTGTTAAGAGAAATGCTATCAAGCATCATCATCTATTTACACTTCTCCTAATATCATAATGAATAAATTTCTGAAAGACACGGAAGAGCCTAACAAAACTTTAAAATAATTAATAAATTACGCGTAACAATTTACATTATATAATTTACATAATTGTATAAAATTATATTAATATTACAATTACAGTCACTAATCTTAAGAAGAGCGGTCAAGCGTTTCAAGCCACTTTGAGGCCATCACACCAATTTCACAATATTTTCTAATTTGCATTTAGCTGATCTCACCTTTCACATTGTAGTTTTCAGGCCAGCCGCTTGGTAAGATGGCCTGGGATAAGGCCAAACTTCGAAGCAACCACTCAACAATTGGTATTGTGCTCAAGGACTGAATCGCTTTAAAGAAACGGTTTACCGCTATGCTTATTGTCGGTAGTATTTCCATTTTGAATTATCTTACTGTCTTTTTTATATTTATTTATATCATTTGAAGGGTTTGAACTAACTTTGGAAAAGAAGGAAGAATTTAATTCGATTGGTTTTTTCGTGTACCTTAGCTTAGTTGACACAGATTGTAATTATTAGGGATACTTTAAATAAGAGAGGTTAAAATTTTAATTCCAGTTCCTAAAATATTAAATTAAAACATTTCTTTTATTTATACTTTATAAAATATATTTTTTTATTTATACACGAACTAACAAAATTTGTACAAAATTAAATAATAAAATATGCGTCACACTAATGAGACACAAAATAAATTAAACAGATTTCCTAAAAAAGCGTTTTCCTAATCGTATCCACAGAATAACTAATAGTACTTCGTAGCATAGCTTAAATAGTAAGGTAATACATATTGGATTTAGAATTTAAATCCTAAACATTGGTAAGCCACCTAATTTAACATTTGTAATGTAACATTGATAAGACATAGGTAAATGTTCTCCAGGTAAACAATGTGTTTTTCACACTACGACAATTAGTCCGACAAAACATTTACTTTAGATTTAGTAGGTAGTAGAGCCACGCTGATTTCAGCACGAACGGGCCGGCTCGACCGGGGCGGTACTACCCTCGCACAGAAAATCAACGTAAAATGACAGCATGCTGTCGTGTTTCGTTGGTGAGTGCGAGACCGGAGGCCCAATTAGTCTAGTCAACAAGTTCCATACTTGTTGACTAGACTAAAAGATGCAGTAGCATCACTAGGCCGCCATGGTGTGGGTCGCCATGCTGCATTGTCTGCATTCGCAGTGAGCATGGTGACCACCACTCTTGGATTCTGCTTATGCTTTCCATCAGGCAGAGTAGAGTCATTTTGGCGAGACAAACATTAAAAAAAAAAAAAAAAAAAAATTGAACTTTGTGTTAAACTGAGATGACTTTTCGATCTGTAAGCATGGTGTGGTGTGTGACTGTGTGCAATGCGCATGTGTCATTTTTCCTAAGAATCTTAGTTCGGATTAGGATGCTAACTATATACGTTACAAAATAGAGAGACACATAATAAAAACATTCAACCACTGGAGTGAAAAAGGATCAAAATATGTTTGTCACTTTGATATATCTGCCACCAGCAAAATATTCAGTGGATCAAGAAGGAAAAACTCGACGTTAGTCAGGGACAGCAGATACCATGAGGCCAGTTAGACTTTTAATTAGAAGGTTATTCTTAAAGGATGCAATCCATAGTGAGAGAGATTACTAATTTGAATCAAGTAAGTTTTAGGGTCACACAGAAATGTTAAGGTTAATAAGATAATAATATTTATAATTTAATATTACTTGTTAACAACCCATAATCTCCCACTGCTGGGCTCGGGTCTCCTCTCAGGAGACGGTTAAGGCCATACGTCCCCACGCTGGCCGAGTGCGGGTTGGGGACTGGCAAGACAACGTTGTGGCTACGTAATCCTTGCCGTTGGATGTTTTTAAGCCGCCCACTAAGCTTTACGACTGTTATCCTATGACAACAACCGGGACCGACTGCTTAACGTGACCTCCGAAAGACGGAGACGCTCATGGCATTGTGCCACCAGCGGTCACCCATCTAGGTACTAGGTGCAGTCGTTGCTTACCCTCGGCGATTGTTTCTAATCACCGAGTGCAACTGGGCTATGAGCGCCTACCTATTTAACATTACTTAATATTTAAAATGTCCGTGTGGTAACGGATTAAGAATACAAAGTGTCATCACCCCTATTCATCCCATGGGTGTCGTCAGAATCGACGAAGGGATCGACTACGTAGGACAATTTCACTGTGAAGAAAAGGAAAACTTGGAACGAATCTTTTTTTTTACTTGTGGAAACTCCCTTGCCCTCGGGCCTTCACCCCACCAGGGTTGGCGGCAGGGCGGTGTGTCGGAATTGAACCGACTAAAACCACACGGTGTGCCACTCTGCCCCTGAGACGGGAGGGATCCATACCTACCTACTCGTCTGGTCAGCGGCTGTTGATGTGATGTGAATATTTTATAGCCCATTATTGGTTGATAACTATAAATTAGACCTAAAATCACATTTTACTACGTACCTACTAATGCAGTTATATGCTCACGTCAACGACTAAGTTAATAGACTTGAACAATCATTATCTGCAATACATTACGATACTACGATTTATACCACGTAAGTAAAAACCGATTAATTTCCCATTTTGTAATCAAATATGGCCTAAAATGCGGTTGAAATGTTAATCACTGTACAAAGGTTGGGTTTCAATTAGTTTTTATTAATATTTTTAAATATTATTGTTTACCTTTTTATGTACTTAAAAATGTATGTATAAGAAGCATCATCAATCATAAAGAGAAAATAATATTCTAGGACATTTAACACACAACGCCATCTAATACCAAAGTAAGCAGAGCTAGATAACAGATATAAATACATATATCGTGTTTTTTTTAATAATATATATACATATCATACATTGATAACACCCAAACTCCGAAACAAACATTTGCCGATCTTACAAACATACACAGCGAGCGTTTACACTACCACTGTGCCACCGAGACAGTCAAGATACCTTAATGTATTTTATTATATTCCTAGGGATATGATATTGGCATCATATATTAGCATATACATTACGCCTACGTACGACAACGCACAAATTTTAAACTTAAGTACAGGTACATATTTTTTAAATATTAAATTGCGTGTTATTTAAAGAAATTACTTTTCTTCTTGTTCCAATTTGAGAAATGTCCATAAATATTTTTAAAGGTAGTATAATATTAATCCTTGATTTATTCTTAATGAAGTTCAAATTTCACACGATATACAATACGCTTTAAAGCTAGTTAGGGTTCCGTACCTCACAAGGAAAAAACAGAACCCTAATAGGATCACTTTGTTGTCCGTTGTCTCAGGAACGCGTGGAGTTATCAACCTGAAATTCATATAATATACTAAGGTGTACTGTCCCTTGGAGCTGTGAAAAAATCAAACTTCTAAGCCAACGCAATCAAAAGATACAGCTGCTTAAGCTGTAAATTTTCGACACGCGCAAGGTAATCAAAACCTACAGGGTACTTCCCGTGAACTCAGAATCTTGAAATTTGTTACGAAGCAACGTTTTATAGCACAGATAAAGGAAAAAGTGCGAAAAGCATAAATTTTTAGTTACATCATATAATAAAAATATTTTTAAACATTTTTAAACTTACTACCCCTTTCCTCATAAACGCGTAGAGGTATGAAATTCATATCAATTATCAAATAAATACTCAAGTCTTTAATACCTTTAAGCTGTAACAAAATCAAACTTGTATGTCAACGCAATCAAAAGAAGCCCCATATTTTGAAACTCGCAACTACTCGCAAGGGAATCAAAACCTAAAGGATACTTCCAGTTGACCTAGAATCTTGAAATTTGGCATGAAGCAACGTTTTATAGCGAAATTAAAGGAAAAATTTCGAAAACCTTAAATTTTTAGTTACATCACATTTTTTTTAATAATTATAAATTTATGTAATAACCCTTTCCTCATGAACGCGTAGAGGTATAAAGTTGAAATTCATATGAAATAATTATGTCTAATTGCCTTTAAGCTGTGAAAATAAAAAAAAAAAATTTTTAAGTCAACCCAAAAACGTAAAAAGCAAAGGTACAACCATTTTCACCGCATATTTTGAAACTCGCAACTACTCGCAAGGGAATCAAAACCTAAAGGTTACTTCCCGTTGACATAGAAAATTGAAATTTTGTAGACGCAGTAGCTTACAGCAAAAAAGGTAGGTTTTTTTTGTAGGCACAAAGTCCCAGCGAACCATAGTAGATAATATCTAGTGTTTCGAAAATATATTCTTGTCTCATCCTCAACAGCCTGGAGCAGTCCACTGCTGGACAAAGGCCTCTCCTTAGAAAGGAGGTTTTGTCCTACTGTATCACGTTGGCCAGACGAGTTCGGTTTGTTTCACATTATCATTCTCTTTGCAGTGACCTGCATTATTTTCTCCGTTAGTCGCCTCATTGGTCTGGTGGTTCGCGTATGTGACTGCCAATCAAGAGGTCTCGGGTTCGATTCCCGAGTCGGGCCAAAGTAATGTATTGGGTTTTTCGTTATGAAATTCTTATTACCACCAGACCGGAGTATGGAAGTTTGGCGGTGAACACAACACACGCCCATGCCTCGGAGAGCACGTTAAGCCGTCGGACCCAGTTGCCATGAACATCTATGGCAATCGCTATCTGAGAAGTCAGTGCCCGTGAGTGCAGTGACACTCAAATTACAAATTACAAAACAAAATAAAAACACTACCTTCAACCTTAGAATTCAGTTTCTACCCTCAGGGTTGCGGAATGCCCGATGCCAGTCGCTCCGTGTAAAATCTGAAATTCTTCAGGTAAAACCGGGTGGAACTAGTAGCCGACCCCAACTAATCTTGGAATAAGGCTAGTAAGAAAAATAAAAGTCGCCTCTTACGACACTCATAGAATGATTAGGGGTGGTGACACTTCGTATATTAATCCGCCACCAAACGGAAAATTTCCATTTCCACGAAATATTTTTGTCTAATATTTATTTACTTAATGTTTATGGGGTGTTTTCTCTATCATAATTTATGTGATTTACTTTTAAAGTAAATATTATTTATATATATCACCAATACGTATATAGCATTGTAAGTTACACATTTATATATTTTCTTATTAACATTAGATGTAAGATGAATGTGTATCTGTTTGTTCTCCCTAATTAAATAAATAAATAAATACCAATTCAATTAAAGAACCTATTTTCATATTTTTTTACATCTTTAAAGAATATAAAATGTCATTTTGCTCTAGGAATACAATTATACTAAATAATTTACATATCATACAATATCGTTATAATCCCGAAACAAACATAAAGCAGGTTACTTAGTAATTTAGTTTTTAGAATTTATTTTAGCACATAAAGGCATTTGAGAAATACTCACTTGATTATTTTCAGGTTTTTAAATAATATCATTATACATAAGAAGAATCTATCTATCCCTATCGAATTATTAACCTTCTTATTTTTAAAGTTAGTTCAAAATCTTCACTTAATTTATGGGTGGGAAAATAATTAAATGACAAATTTATGCAACATTTTCACAAAAGAACTCACACAACAGTCCATTGCAATGTAAAAAAAAGGTAAACAAAACTATATCTTCTGAAAGAACAAAACGAACACACCGAATGTGTTTTCTTTTGTTTTCTTACACAAAAAAACACTTTTAGATTTTAACACTGTAATCCCAATTATTTTTATTGATATTGCTATAAATTATATCAAACACATTACTCATTTACAATTAAAAAAAAATGTAGCTCACAATATACGTAAAACAGTATATAACAGAGCGCTACGTATAATTAAATGCGAATTAAATAAGGTGCATTTAGTACTGGCGAAGAGGTGACCGTGTTTTAGAAGGACATTCGGATAAACTACTTTACGAGGAGTAGTTAAGCTAGTGCGTGTCAGGGTTACGTCGGTATGTATGCTGCAGGTTATTCTAACATAGTAGGTTTAGAATCAAACACTAAATCCTTTGTGAGGATGGACGTTTATTACCGTTTCACGCAAAAACGGCTGAACGGATCTGCATATAATTAAGCACAGAGATAGAGTATAGTCTGGAGTAGGACATAGGCTACTTTTAATCCCGCAAAATGTAGGAATCCCGTGGGATGAGCAAGCTACAGCAACAACCGTGGGTTGCAGCTTGCAGTACTAAAAACTTTGTAAAAATATTTTTTGTGTAAGAAAAACATATACGTATGAAATGTTAGTTATAAGAATTATTATTTATTGTTTAAAATATAACTCCTGCATTAGGCATATACATATTGTGTCGCAAAGGAAACAAAGAACACCCAAAATCAGAACAACAATTTGTTGATCACACAAAGTGTTATACCATGTAGGATTTCAATCCACAATACTTGGCGGAATAGGAGGCGGCATGGCGACCGCTTAAACCACTAAGGCCAAACGTGCAGTCAAAATATTAGTTTATATAGTGTTTAACAATACATGATTTTATCAAAAACACATATTGTTAATGGTTTTTAAACCCTAAATGTGTTCGTTATGGATGGAGATTATTTTTTTAAAAGACGTTACTTTGCTTACATCTTCCCTGGGTCATTACTGTTTTTTATAATGAGATTAATATTATAAACATTAATAAACCCAATAAATTTACCCATCGTATTGTTTAAAAACATGAGACTTGGCTCAGTTATTGGATAACAATCATATAGGTACAATACTTAAAATTGGTGGTGCCTTTTGCTCAATATATAATTAATAGTACCTTTCTTTTTAATTTTGTTTCTACCTGTGTTTTGATTTTGTTCTTATTTGTATTGGATTTAGAATACAGAGTACTACCCCAAGCCTTCCCATGACCTTAAGGGGCCGTCCATTAATCACGTGATGTTTTTTCAGCATTTTTGACCCCCCCCCCTCCCCCTTGGTGATACGTGGTGAGGTATAAGATTAACACTCCCCCCCCCCCTAAAATCACGTGTATTTTTTTGCAAATTTTAAGAATATTATCTTTAAGTACAGGTATAAAGTATAATCTAATTTTATTCTGAAATTAAGAATCATGATAAAAAAGTCTAGACAGAAAGGTTGCAGGTTGTTTTTGACTTGCACAAAAATTATATTAAAAGAATGGTGTAATCATGCTAGAAACAAAAATTGTACTAGTACATAGTACACTGTGCAGAGAATTTCTCTTGCAACAATTTAAAAAATAAATACACGTGATTTCTTAATACGGCGAGCCATCCCCCCCCCCTCCCCCCTCGTGATATTTAGTGATTTTTACCATACCTCCTCCCCCTTTCAAGGCTCACGTGATTAATGGACGGCCCCTAAGAGGCGACTAAAGGCACAAACTACGAAGGAGCTGTCCTTCGCCGCCGATGCTGATCACTGGACATAGAAAGGAAAGGAAACAAACCCTTTAATAACAGCCAGTGCAGCAGTGTGTTGCAGTAAGCCAAAACCTCTTTTCAAAGGCAAGGCCTATGTTCAGCAGTGGATTGCAATGGGCTAATTATGATTATAAACCTCTTCTGGTTATCCTACTATAATATTATATATAAATGCGAAAGTTTGTAAGGATATGTGTGTGTTTGTTACTCTTTCACGAAAAAGAACTGAACGGATTTGGATGAAACTTTACAGTAATATAGCATAAACATCAGAATAACACATAATTATGCTACTATTTGCCTTTATTTTTTTTACACATTTTTTTTTTTTTTTTATTCTAACCTTTATTTTAAAGACATTCCACGGTTTTACAAAATCATACTTCCTCTAGTCTACATTCAGTTCAAGGGTAGAATAATAATAATGTTTATCTCTTAACAAATTAAAAATACCATCTAAGCTTACGTATACAGCAATAAAATGGTAAAAATGCTAATGAATTAATAAACCAGTTTGAAATGACGCATGTATAATTATATATTAAAACTAAATCGTTAGCCTTAACCTCTTTTCGTGAACTATTTTGTCACAATTTATTATTTTGTAATAGTCTGTAATTATTTATTATTATTTATTTATATAATGGGCAAGTACACTATTCTAACGAAATTAAAATGTTGTTCTTAAAACTAAGCATCTCGATACTTACAGGTAGGCACAGTTAGGATCCATAAATCACAATAACAATCAAAGCGAAACAAAAAAAATCAATGTGAACTTAATAATAATAAATAAAAAAACTTATATCTCTAATCTTAATGAAAAGACTTAAAAAGCATTGCAAAAATATATTTTCATGATTTTTAATAATTTTTCTCATCTGTTCTATGATTAGTTGATTACAGATCAGCGATTTGCGAAACTCCCACCCTACCTAGCGTGACGTCACACTAATTTTATATTTATAAATTACTAGCTTCTGCCTGCGGCTCCGCCAGCCTATATGTCGATTATCGCGCTGAAGAGTAGTCTATGTGATTCCTCAACAATCAAAGTCTCTCCATGCCAAATTGCATTGAAATCGAGGCAGCAAACAGACAGACAGAGTTACTTTGGAATTTATAATATTTATTTATTTATTTGTTTATTTATATACTTTATTGTATACACAAGATAGATACATAACAAAGAATTATTTACAAAGTTGAAAACGTAACAATTGGCGGTCTTATCGCTCACGGCGATTTCTTCCAGACAACCTTAGTATGATTATTGGGTGTTTAAGATTTTAAGGTAGTTTTTACACTAGTAACACACCATCAAGTGAATACTCAAGCAACAAATAAAATAGAAAAATGCATACATATGCCTACACATATACATACACATATACATACATATATACATATCAGACCATAATATATATTATAAATAATGAACCAAAATTATTCATAATGATAGATAGTATTTCTTTACCAGGATTTATTATTATGGATATGAATTGAATTACCATAACAGTTTCAAAATTAGCTTTATTTGTATTGAAATTATGTTTCTATAAACAACATTCCTCTATAGCAAAGCTTCAAGTTCTTGCGTTCAAGGTTGCTAAGACCGTGTCGGAGAACTTGACTTTGTAAATCCAGAAACATTCTACTACTTTAAAGACAAGTAATTTATTGTGCAAGCTATACGACTGTGGAATGCATTGACACTGCCCATCAGATGAGTTCAAGCACTTGCTAGATTCAAAAGAATCCTACTAATTACTAATATTACAAACGCGAAAGTTTGTAAGAATGGATGTGAAGATGGATGGATGTTTGTTACTCTTTCACGCAAAAACTACTGAACGGATTTGGATGAAACTTTACAATAATATAGCCTATACATCAGAATAATACATAGGCTACTTTTTAATGCGAAAAAGGGTTGTAAGGGGGTTTAAAGGGGGGATGAACGGTTGTATAGAAGTCTGGCGGTTCACTCGACATACGCATGCGCGTTAATTACGCCGGGCGTCTTGGCAACGAATAAACAAAGCTGTCACACTCATTAAAAAGAATGCGATTTAGTCATTATGCGAAGTAGAGAATATGCGATGTGGATTATTTCCTACATAGGTTTTTTGCTTTGTAGGTATTGACAACCGGACCAATTTCACTTTTTCATTGAAGACTTAAATATCTTATTAATATTATAAACGCGAAAGTTTGTAAGTATGGATGGATGGATGGATGGATGTTTGATGTGATGTATTTCACGTAAAAACTACTGAATGGATTTTAATGAAACTTTACATTAATATCTATACATATAATAAAACTGTACAAGAGTTCAATTCTGTACATTGAATTAAAATTTAAAAAAATACAACTAGGGGTATTCATACAAGCCACACCAGCCAAAAAAAATAATTTTGAATTTTATGTCTGTCTGTCTATTGTCCGGCTTTCACGCAAAAACTACTGAACGGATTGTAATGAAACTTTTTTTATTATATAGCTATCAATCCTCGGCAACATATAGACTATAATTTATTTTGAAGATCGGAATATCTATATATATATTCTGATATAAATTTTTGTCTGTCTGTCTGTTGTTCGGCTTTCACGCTAATACTACTGGACAGGCGCTTGCGTTATGTTTATCAACGTCTCCTTGCCATAGAATAACTTAAATATCTAGAGTTTAAAGCCAGCGCCATCTATTGACTACCTGTCAAAGTGTTATAAAACATATCTATAGAAGTAAATAGTTCATGGCCCATGCTGTGATTAAATACCAACTCTCCGTGCATGCAGAACAGTCAGTGTATGAAACGGTACCCAAAAGCCATGATTCCACAAATTATAACAGGCGAGAATGTCTACCCAAAGTACCGCCGACGTTCTCAGCAACAAGGAGTATTAGCTGCAGAAATTAGATTACGTGGCCAAAATCCGACGATGATTGATAATAATAGATGGGTATTACCATACTCTCCTGTTTTATCCAAACCATTTAACGCCCATATACTTATATGTCGAAATGTGCATCAGTGTGGAGTCTATCAAATGTATTTGTAAGTACGTAAATAAAGGAAGCGATCAAGCCACTATTGCTTTACGAAATGAGTAACAAGATTTCAGTCTGGCCGCTACATAAGTTCATCCAAACCTGTGTGGCTTATACTTAGTTTCCCTATCAACGAAAGACACCCACCTGTGACGCATTTCGCTGTAACCTGGAAGGAGGAAATATATTTGAATATGCGATTGAGCGATTAGGAAAGCCTCGACAGATCACTTTATTGGCATTCTATGTCTTCTGTGCTATGTTCGACTGATGATTTTACCAACACTTTACTCTGTGATGAAGCGCCAGCGTACTTTACATACAACAAGGAAGGTATAACCGTAGAAAAAGAGGCACTCCAGGTCTCCAGTAGAGGGTGTTCCTGAAGTTTTAAAAAAAACACGTCATCGGAAGAGTACAACAGTGCACCCAAGCAATGCCGAGTGTTATCGGTATCCAATGGCCTACTTTATTCGAAACTTTTAAGAAGTCGATGACCCGCAACACCCATCGTTTCAAGCTGCTTGCCGAGCACGACATCTGCTCGATGACAACCAACATTGGGATGACGCTCTCAATGAGGCATACGTCAGTGACTTTCAGATGCTGTCCAATTGTGACAAAAATACCAAAACAACTTAACCGAAGACCACATTCGCGATATGCATCGAAATATTTCTATGAGCGAATTGAACCATCAACAACGGGAAATTATTTCTAATCGCTGTTTAAATGAAATCCAAGACATGGTTTTGCCTATTGGTGGAAATTCTTAATCTTATTAAGGGTTACCCGAAGCCATTTATAACGAAGAGTGTAGTAATCGGGAGTACTCAGCTGAAAGTAATTACGATTCTAAGAAGCTTTTACATACTCTTCGCAATGATATTCCGACTCTAAAGGACAAACAAGGAGTAGGTATTTTCCATCGTGTTTGTAAGTGCCAATAATTCTTTGGGTGAAATGCTTTTTCTAGAGGCACTGGAAAAAAAATCTCACAAAAGTTATTCTCGCACAATTACGACCAGATGGTAAAATAGCACTTGCTGTTGCATCCTCCGACACTGTTACCTGGTGATAAAACAACACACACGATATTTTAAAATTGCCTTGTAATTAGAATTAACAGAACAACATGTTTGTGATAGTGACAAAGCGAGAGTTCTACGTGACTGTCATTTAATTGCATGGGATGAGTGTATAATGGCACATCGCAAGGCAGTTGAGGATGTAGACAGGATGTTGAGGGACATTCGCCAAAGTGATCGGGCCATCGGTGGAATTACAGTTTTGTTTGGTGGTGATTTTAGGCTGACTCCACCTGTAATACCACGGGGGACCCGAACTGACATAATAAATACGTGTCTCAAGAGTTCAACCCTTTGGCCTCATATTTCAAAACTAAAACTCACTGTTAATATGAGAGTGCGCATAGGAGGATACCAAAACGCCAAATAATTTTCCGATTTGCTTTTCAAATAGGTGACGGTAGATATCAGAAAGAAGAAGGGCTGATCTCACTGCCAGACGATTCATGCGAGGTTGTAACTTCAATTGAATGACTCATATTATCAGTTTATGGAAATCTTACTAATATCACAATTCAGGAAGATTCTTGGTTTAGTGAGCGAGCAATTTTATCACCTCGAAACCAAGAAGTGATAGAAATAAATAATATTATTTTGGAGCAAGTTGAGTACACTGATATTTACAGTGTTGTCGACCAAGATGAAGCTATGACGTATCCAGTCCACCAAAATTGTGTAACAGCACACAATACATTTAAAAGTTATATCGCTCCAACGGAACGTGATAGAGGCACAAATGTTGACTGGATGTGGCGCAGGACAGCGTGTTTGCATTCCACGAATACATACAGCTCATCCCAAAAAACTATCTGTATAGATTTAAACGTGTGCAGTGCCCATTAAGTGTGAGTTTAGCCCAGGGACAGACTATGAGTCGTATTGGTGTAGATCGGCGAAAGTCCTATTTCTCTCATGGCCAGCTTTTGTCACGTGTAAGCAGTGCACAAAGCCGGTCTATACTCACTGACATAAATTAAAAAACAAGTAAAATCGTTTATGAAGAAATTCTGTAATTAATTTTCTTATATTACAAACTCACACGTACACACAGATTTTCTTAAAATTACTTTGTTTTGTTTCTCTACAAATTCAGAAAAATGATTGGAAGATGAGATTGAGAAAAAAGATTTGAATTTGAATCTAAGCACGCGCGAACGAAGTCGCGGGTACAGCTAGTATTCTAATATTTAAACATTATTTATGAAATATGGTAACACTGAAAAATTGTACCTAAAAAGTACCTCAAGTTAAAAAACCCACGCCTTTAGTGTTACTTGAAAATATGATCACAAAAAAAATGTTAAATTAGTTCTAATAGTACTATACTATTTCCATTTCTTTCCGGTACACACTACAACGATTTATCGTAGCGATTTATCTGTGCAGTTCGTTTGTGCAGTTTTATCGATAGTGTGGACGGAAATTGGCTCAAATATTTCTCAAAAAATCTGAACCAATTTCCGCCCACACTATCGTTAAAACTGTAAATAAAGCTATAAATAAACAGAGTACCTACTACTGTATAACTATACTATGATAGATAGACTGATAAATAAACATATTTTTTTTGTGAGGCTGTCAGACACAAAAGAAAAGAAATCAAATATTGTGGAATTAAAATATTGACACAATCTGGCAACACTAAAAATAAGGCCAGGGAAAGATTATCCAAGAAAACGGCGACGGGCGACAAAATGTTAAATAATATAGAGTATGACAAGGCCCCGGGCAGACCCCAAAATTGCTGGTGTCGGTGTCGACCATACATTTTAGTTGTTTTTCTCAGGTCTAGCTGTATTTTTTCTATGGCTAGCTGATAGAGTAGTAATGATAATATAATAAACTAATTGTTTTACTATGGACAGCAGGAAAAAGTATTAGAATCGTAAAAAAATATTTATGTACCACATCAGAATTAGAAATGAGGGCTGTTAACTAATAGGTATTTAACATTCTCGCGTCGCGGTGTTTGATATCAAACTTCTCAGAAACGGCTCGACCGACTTTTATGTTGTGTGTCGAATCAAAGAATCGGCTAACATCTATTTTTCATACCCATATATGTTTAGGGTGACCTATCCTAAAAAAAAATTTTTATGGCAAAACAACGTTTGCCGGGTCAGCTAGTATTAAGAGTAGAACTACTAGTATTAGATTAACTAATTGAACAATGAAAAAATTACTGAATTATTGTTTTGGAGAAAGTGGAGGTCTCCAACTTTTTTTTATTTTATTTTTTTCGGATATCTAACACACAACGCCATCCAGTCCCAAGCTTGTGTTATGGGTACTAGACAACTGATATAAAAACATATATACTTTTTTTTATAAATACATACATATTATACATAGAAAACACCCAAACTCCGAAACAAACATTACCAAAACAGCAGATCATACAAATATTTGGTCTGACCCGGAAATCGAACCCAAGACCTCAAGCACAGCAGTCGCTTACGCTACCACTTGCGCCACCGAGGCAGTCGTATGTCTTATTTTTCAATCGACTTCAAAAAGGAGGATGTTCTCAAATTCAACCGTATATAAGGACACTAGATCTAATGGTGGCATTCAAGAGAAATCGAGGGGAATCTTCGAATTTCATAGGGGGGCTTAGTGCATTTGTTATTTATTTTATTTCATTTGAAAGCGGTGCTTTCCATGTCCCATTTCAATTTGGTCGTTTGTTAAAATTTTACTTGTTTATAATCTGTGCTTTTGTTGACACTTCGGCCGTTTGACAGTGACAGTATGACAGATATCGGTAATCGGTACAAGAAGTACACACACAACCTGAGTCCTGGTATAATTAATCAGCTGTTATAGAAAAATGAATGAAACAACCGAACAGCAAGGTTAACAAAATTATCGCTTTAGGTTAAGATTGTACATTCAATGTTAATAGTAAAACGCGTAGCTTTAAGAGATGAGTCTTTCAGAAGCCACAGCCAACATGTCACTTCAAGAGTAAGTACATGAATGTAATTTTCATTGTGTATTATGATAAATACCCAGTGTTAGCAAATTGATTACAGTATATTCTACAAATAAAATCAGAATAGTACAATGTGTTAATGTACAAACATTTACAGTGATAATACAAAGACTAAACGGAAGGATTCTATAAACTGGGAGGAATATTTCATGGGAGTAGCACTTCTGGCGGCAAAACGGAGCAAAGATCCAGACTTTCAAGTCGGGGCATGCATTGTCAATGACGAGAAAAGGATTGTGGGCATTGGGTAAGAACATTTTTTACAAAAGTAGTGATTGTTGTTTAGCATATGGAGTGTAGAGATAAGTAGTACAATCTCTACGTTAAAAAAGTGTCCGCCAAAATGCACTAATTAGGTGAAGCCACTATACAACGAGTGTTTTTAACGAATTAGAAAAGATAATCAAATGAAAAAGGGCTTCCGCTTTGCAATCGCGTGCTTAATAAAGATGATACTATGCAAAGTTTAAAATTTTTAAACCACAATTTAATAAAAATAATTAAAACAATATCATACTCTCTTCTCACTCTAGCGCCTATGTGGTCGGTTCTCGAACTATTATTTAGTCATGTTTGAAGGACAATTATCCCCATAAGAGCCCATCACAGATTGTACTTCTTACCTCTATACTCCATGCTCCATGGTTTAGCATAAATATAATCCATTAAAATTATTTTGCTACTTGTGACTATAAATGTAATTTTAATATTTAAGGTTTACTGGGCTAATCTACATTTAAGGTTGCTTTTCTTTACTTGAATGTAAAAATTGGCATGAAGCTACTGAAATATATATATACTAGCTGATCTGGCAAACATTGTTTTGCCATAAAAAAAAAATTGGGGTATAAAAAATAGATGTTGGTCGATTCTCAGACCTACCCGATATGCACACCAAATTTCATAAAATTTAGTCCAGCCGTTTCAGAGGAATATGGTAACTAACATTGTGACACGAGAATTTTATATATAAGATATGTTACAGTTAATTACTAGAATTAACTAATGCTCAAATCGAATATCGGTTAAAACTAGTTCTTACTAGACAAAACGCATTAGGTTATGTTAGGACATAGGGGCCTATTTCCAGCAGTGGTCTATTAAAGGCTATTGATGTTTTATGATTGCAGGTACAATGGAATGCCTAATGGCTGCAGTGATGATAAATTTCCATGGGACAAAAAACTGAAACATTTATATGGTAGGTTATATTACTTTATAAATAATTTACAGCCTACTTGAATCAAATTTAAAAGCCTACTTGAAAAAAATTGAGAATAAGAATAAAAATAACATTATCTCAGCAGCAGGTCTCTACTATATGATATGACTAGCTATTGCCCGCGGCTCTGCCCGCGTATATGTCGGTTATAAGCGGATGTATAAGCTATATTACTGTAAAGATTCATCCAAATCCGTTTAGTAGTTTTTGTGTGAAGAAGTAACAAACATACACACAAACTTTCGCCTTTATATATTAGTGTGAAGTGTGATGTGATTACCCATACTAATATTATAAATGTGAAAGCAACTTTGTTTATTTGTCATGCTTTCGTGGCCAAACTGTTGCACCTATTTCAATTAAAGGAGCATGGTAGATCCTGTACCGCTGGCAATATGTTATGAGTGGTTATGAGATTTATACCATCTATTAAGTGAATCATCCTAATTATTTTCGTGTATTTATTATATTTTTAGAACTGTGCTAAAAGAATTTTAATTATGCTGATAAAACTGATACAACTGCATTAACAAAACACATTCCTACGTGTTCTAAACAACGCTAAGCTTAAAATCTACTTAGTCTGAAAACTAGATGGCGTTGTGTGTCAGGATGCCAAAAATATTTATATTATGTATTTTAAAATATTTATTTCATAAAATAACGATTAAATATTTGAATCGATAATAATGAATGAGCTTACTGGTGAATTTAGTAAAAGAGTAATATTTCATTGAAATGTCAAAAAAATCGTACGCGTATGATTTTAAAAATATTTAAAAAGGCCATCTTGTTGACAATAATGACAACCCATTTGTGATCCATGTATTTCATTGGAATTTAAAAACTAAATTAACTTTTGAACGCAATGTTGTAAAAATCTAGGATTTTAAAATGTTATTGTCGGTAATATTAGCAGCCAAATAAATACAAAAACAATCCCTACCATGAGATACGCCAGGCGGTACAAAAATACCATACAAACCTACCATTGTCATTTGGCATGGAGATACTTTGATTCTTGAGAAAGGACTTACTCTTTACTGCGATAACCGACTAACATGCGAGCGGAGACACGAGCAAAAGCTAGTTAGGTAATAAAAAATACTATTATTATTTCAGTATGCCATTCAGAAATGAATGCCATTGTCAACAGCAACACAGATGTGAAGAACTGCACTATGTATGTGAGTCTCTTTCCATGCAATGAGTGTGCTAAATTCATTATACAGTCGGGAATCAAGAAAATTGTTTTTCTATCAGACAGTAAGGCACAAAAAGAGGGATATCAAGCTTCTAGGAGAATGTTAAATGAAGTCAATGTGGAGCTTGAGTAAGGAGAAATATTTATTCTTATTATTATGGCTTTCTTTAATTATCTATTATGATTTAGTCTGTCTAATCTGTGTGGTGACAGATTAAGAATATGGAGTGTCACCAACGTATTCGTAGGTGTTGTAAAAAGCTACTAAGGAAGAAGACCCTGTACTATTTAGTCTACTATACTTTGTCCATTCGTTTATTTTCTTTTTGACAGCTCACGCCTATAAATTACCGTTTTTTTTTCGGATAATGTACTACAGTAATGTCGTACTTTATTGACAGTGACGGTACTTTAGTGAAGTGGCCTGTGCATAACAAACAACCACAGACTATAAAACAGTACTTGAAATACGATAAATCGATCAAATAAAAAAAAAAATTCCACTTCATGTAAGTATTTTTTCTGTAAATTTATTAAAAAAAGGAAATAAAAATAGTATGTAGAACACCAAGATTGAATATTTGCAAGGAATTAAGTCGAAATCTTGGAATTTAGGATCAAACCAAGAGTAAAGAACAATAACTCTGTTCATTCATCTAATTTACTGATTTATTATTAATATTTTTGTTTATTTCTTACATAATATAAAAAACGAATAAAGGAATAATTAATATTTAAACTAAAAATATTTAATTCAATCGATTGAAAGTTCTTCATAAATAAAATCGCTTTTCATTTCAAATCGAATCGGTTATGTGTGAGGGCGTCACTAATTTCGATAAACGAATGGACAGAGTATATTTTTTATTTTGTTACATGCACTTGTACCTTGATTACTACATGCACAAAGTTATACCTTGATTACTCCATTTAGATAGTTCCTGTACAACAATGATTACGTTTATCATAACCTTTATGTGTCACATAATCTTACCTCATAAATTATATCACCGCTCCTAGAATTCATAATTTCATTTGTTAATTTTCACACATGCTATCTGTTCCCAAACTATGCAGAGCCTGTGCCATGCCAACCAAAATGTTGATTCACATATTTCAACATTTCTTGGTAAATTAATACATATTTGTGAAACAAACTGACAATTTCTGACTAATACTATATTTACATGCTTGGCAAGCCTCGACAAGTGTCCACAAACACGAGCGTGAAAACGGGTGTTTGACTTGCGCGAGTTTGTCGCCGAATTGGCCTAGTGTCGGTTTTTGATCACAGATTTAAGGAAGCTTGTGGCCAGCGCTTGCGAAATATTTACATGTTGCATGTTGGCGTATGTTTAGTGTCTCTCACAAGCTCTCGCCGAACGGAAGTGTTTACGTTACGCTGCGTGCTGTGTATGATATATCGTTCATGAGTAGTTGGTCGAACGATGATACTATTTATATTATTATATAAAAATATGTCGCAATAGCCGACACAACTTCAACGTCCACGCCATGTTTGCCTGTTTGGAACACATTATTGACGCACTCGTATTACATCCAAAAGTTTGTAAAGACTTGGGGCTTGGTGACGTTTGCCAAGCCTCGGCAAGCGTGTAAACGTGGCATTAGAAGTTAGGATCAACAACCACTGGATCAATCATTAATTTAAAACAATGTCTATTTAAGCCACTATTCACACATTCATCGAATAAAACATGTAGAAGTAGATAATTATTACTCCAGTTCAAATATCACAAAAATATAAGTGAACAAAATTATTCGTTTACATAAAATATTCTCCATATTTTTAGTAAACAAATAATTTTATTACAAAAATGCATGTATGGAACGTGGTAACTGCAGTGACCAATGAGTTGCTGAACATATTAATTACAATGTCTCATTATTATATTTTCAGGCACTTTAAACCAAAGCGAACCAAGATTGAAATTAACTTTGCACTTGAGGGCGACACTAAGAGCCCCTCGCAGTAATATAAAATATTACTAATGACAAATCAATACTAATTTTAAGCATAATGGTTTGGAAGCAGTTTATTTTATAATTGAAATAATGATGATATATTTTATTTACTCATAAGATGACAAGTTTACATGGATTTGTAAATATTGGTGTTATTTGAAATATAATTACAAATAATTTGTAAAATAAATTTTATTACTTTATATACAAGATGACACGGGTAGAGATATTGGATAACACAGATTAAATACAATATAAAATCAACATGGTGATTTAAAACAAGGAACTTAATATTTCGCTTTTACCTAAACAATTAACTATATCCACGGAATTAAACTAGTCTGAGAACTTACAGGTGTGACAAATGAAAAGGCGATCATTTGTGTTCGTATAATCGACACAATCATTAAATACATAATGTTTTGTGTGTTCTATTAGCAAGAAAACGTAAATATTTACGTAAAGATAATGTTTAAAACTGTGGATATAGTGTAGAAATCAAACATTACACTGTTATAAAATACATTGTTAGTGCATGTGATTGTTACAATTTTGTAGTATTCAATTTTATAATTATTGTCCAAACTTACACATATCTACAAATATGGAAGCAACAAAATCAATAGAAATATTATTACATTTGAAGTCCATGTTCACCCTCCGTATTATTTTATTTATCATAAACCCTATCGCCTCTTGCTTTTAAGTCAACAATGACATTCAAACTACGATGTAGTATACAAACTTAAAAATAAGAATTATTTACAAGCATACTTCCAGCTCACTTCACATTTGTTTCTACACATATTTAAACCAGTCATTATTTTGTAACATTAGATGCTTATTATAATTTGTTACATGCATATTGTTGAACACTTGAGGCCACACAATATTAACATTACACGGGAATTCGACATAGGAGATTACAACAGGTATATTAGACCGAATGCTTATGATAAATATGATGAGAAATTACATTAATACAATATTTTATCGTACAAATTGCTGCGACCTGCCACTGCGACTAGATAAATATATCTAATACTAGCTGACCCGTAGCGTGATAATTTTCCCCCCGTTTTTGAAACATTTTTCATTGGTGCTCCGCTCCTATTGGTCGTAGCGTGATGATATATAGCCTTCCTCGATAAATGTACTATCCAACAGTGAAGGAATTTTTCAAATCTGACCAGCGGTTATGAGATAATGTTCAAACCTTCAGCTTTATAATATTAGTATAGATTAAGTCATGATGAGAGAACAAAATTAAGCTGTATTTGACTTATTACAATCATTATTTTTTCAATAATTAGTTCCCTAGACGTATTAAAAAAAAATAGTGATAAATTTCATTTGGCTTTTAAACATGAATTGTTCTTTTGGATTGGTAAGTAATGTTATGATTAAGTTATGAATAGATCTAATAATTATTCGGATAAAAACATTATGAAGATGATAATAGTGAATAAGTACAAGTACGTTTTTTGGAAAACAGCATTTTCTCAAATATACATAGCTGAAAATTTACTCCGGCTACTTTTTATAGTCGTGATATAGCAGATTATAAAAATTGATCACCATAAATAATAATGGTAGGTCACTACAAGGATCCGTTGAATTACAGATAAAATACTAACTATTGATGCCAATGGGGCCATTTTGTAAAACATTATGTAGTACTAGCTGCGCCCGCTACTTCGTACACGTGACATTTGGGTTTTCAATTTATTCTTAATTTTGCACCGTTTAAACCCTCCCTGGACTACGACATACATTTCAAAAGCAAAATCAGCTAAATCGGCTCAGCCGTTCTCGAGTTTTAGCTTGACAAACGAACAGTAATTGTTTTTTATATATAATAAGATTACTGGCTTGGCCACCATTGACTGTTTCACCACCATAGTTTTCAATTTTTAACCGACTTCCAAAAGGAGGAGGTTCTCAATTTGATTGGTTTTTTTTATAAACAAAAAAAATTGACAGACTATCCACAAATAAAACAAATTGTCGGTCACTGATTCAGAAGTTGTATTCGTTTCGCCGTAATTCTGATATTTGGTAACAAATTTTTTGTGTGGTCAAAATTAAAAGCCTTGATGGTGGCCGAGGCAGTGTCAGTGACTAAGTCTTGGTAAGACTAAGACGAGGTAAAGTAGAGGTAAGTATTTAATATAATTCTAATTCTATCCTTTAAAAACGTAATCTTTAAATTATAAATATTTTTATTATCTTTTCGTACTCATCAAACTTGACAACGTGATGCATTCCCAGAAGGTATGTAAATATTTGATGACTTGTGTGATTCTAGATGCTGGTACCCTTACAGCGTTTTCACATTATCCGATCCGATATCGATATAGGGCGCCGATTCGATATCGGAGGAAGTAAAATGTATGAAATATGTATGTTTCATATTGTCCGGCCCGATATCGGAGCCGACACATACATACATTTTACTTCCTCCGATTTCGTAGCGATATCGGATCGGATAATGTGAAAGCTCTCTTAGATGTCACCCTATGATCCTAGTAGTACTTTCCACAAGTAATAGGGCTGAATGCAGCGATAGCCATTACCTTAATTATTTATCTACTAACGATTTATCCAGGATCTCAATAGTACGAGCAAGTAAAAGTCTTATAATATGGTTAATTATTATTAATGTATCCAAACATAGAAATCCTTGCTGAGATTTTTAAGGCGATAAATAACAAACAGTATAACCTCATCCTTTAATTCCATTACTGCATTTTAGAAGAGCAAACAGAACATCATTATTAAGTCTTAATTAAACATAATGAACTGATAGTAACACCGATAGTTTTTCACGGTTATACATAGATAAACGAATATGGGACTTTTCAATATATTGTATTATTCTTAGTAGTGTCAAACAGTTTTAAAAGCGAAACACGAAATTAAAAAAACAAATAATGTTAGCTGATATGAAAACATTGTTACAGACAAAATCTTATTCCACACACACATTACAATAGTAAAATTCCGTTATAAATAGCTCCCGAGTCAGATTATATCACAAATTCCATCTATGTTTTAATTACTACGACATATTTCACTATAGATTTTTTAATAAAATCACAAGATTATTGCTAATAACAAAATGAGTTTATTAAAATTATCCTACGGAGAATTCAGTCGATAAAAACCCCCCCATGTTCATATAACATTGTATCAATATTTGAATAGAGAAGATTCTAAGTCAAATTAGATTTCATTTGTGTAGTTGGGTATAAAAAATTAAAACATCGTGTTTAAATTTTTGTACATTTCTTGAATAAAACTGTTACATGTCTTTCCGAAATACAAATCGATGGAATACCATCAAAAGACTAACTAAAATCTTTGACATTCCGCTGAAAACAATACGCTAACCATGACTAATGAAAACTTTATATAATTATTGCTCATTTTTTGTCCTCTACTTATGTACAATACTCTCCATGTCACATAAATTGTGTGAACTTAAATCTGAAGATTTATACCTACCCTATAAATAAGCATTTGGTGAACAACTGTTTATTTCAATTAACTAAAATTTATCTTTCTTTCAGCGGAACAGCAAAGCTGCTGACTTTTATGTGAAAAATCAATTCGATACCATTTAATATTCATAAATCGAAATGGTATCAGTTAATTTTAAATGACATGGATTTAGACCGATTTGGAGAGAGTAGAACATTTAAAAATGTGTTCAGTTATTGACGGCTATCTCCTTAGCTTGAAGTGGAGCATCGTCCACCGCTTCATGGTTGTCAGGGAGGTCGGTGTTCACGGCCGTCGGTTTGAACGCGATGGCGTACGGGAACTTCGCGCTACACGCTTCGATATATTGCTCTAACTCTTTCTCACACGGGCCAAAATCGCCTTCTTTCAAACTTTCTAACACTTCCACACAACCCTGAAAAGGAAATAAATGATTTTTAATATTTGACCACATAAAATTATATGCTTGGTTCAGATTCGTAGATTAGATTAGATTCGTAGATTCGATTCGTAGATTAGATTAGTAGATTAAATTCGTAAAAAAAGTGGTTTTACAGAAAGGACATGTTTATTATTACAAAACCTTTGCAAGGTTTTGATTTTCTTGAAGGCTCTTATCATCGCTATGTTTATGTGCATCAATAATAGCAGTTGTAAAAGTCTGCGCAATGTAGTCTACTAACCACAGTGATTTGGAAGGTGATGTATGTGCTGCTAATCTTGAATTTGAATAAATAACCGATAAAATTTTGTGGTACATTTTGTAAACAAATCTGATATATCTATTCTCAATACATTTTTTGGGTCTATAAAAAGGAACAGAATTTGAGGTGTTTCAAATAAAAATCGAAATTCTACTTTTTTCAATAATAATAGCCATTGTCAATGTTGGGTTCAAACCCCATGGGACAATTCTTTGTGTGGTTCACAAATTTTTGTTCTGAGTCTAAGTGTTTTTGTGGTCGTGTCATGTATGAATGCGGGTGTTGTCTTTTTAAACAAAGAAGAGTATTAGTTGTTACCTCTATGGACGTGTCTGGGTAGTCGAGTCTAGTAGCGTGATGCAGGGCCTGCTCCGAGCGCTCCGGCAGCAGGCGGCGAAGAGCACGCGCCCCCCACAGGGCGGAGGCCTGGTTCCGCGCCGCTTCGCTAGCCATGAACTCCTCCGCCATTTGCACGGCTGACCGCCCACGTACCATCTACACACGCAAACAATTTTCAGATATAATTACTAGCTAAGCCCCGCGGTATAACATCAACGACAGATAAAGCCGCGGGTCGAAGCTACTCTAAAAAAGATGGCCTAAGTTACTCCTTATTACATTTTAGACTAGCTTAGCCCCGTGGTGTTACCCGCGGTTGTAAAGGTAGAACAATAAATGCGGGTAACACCGCGGGACTCAGCTAGTAATAAATATAGTTGGTTACCTTAAAAATTTCAAAACAAATTTGGACATACAACGCGCTTAAAAGATTGTTTTAATCTGCACAACAAAAAAGTATATTCTTTTGGTATTTCTAACCACTCTGGGAATCTGAAAAATACTTAACTAGGTTTGCATAGTACTTATCTAATATGTATATAAAAAATAATTCCCCCCACTTTCTACTAGTTTCTACCTGCTATGTTGTGTTTTTATTTTATACATTAGGTGCATTGGCGGACGTAGTGCCTTAGGCATTCTCTACCAGACAACCAGAGCAAGCATGGATGCTCTCCTGCTTTCTCTGCATGGGTCATGCAGAGAAAGCAGGAAGTAGTGAAGTGCATTTTAATTATTGAATTAATTGTTGTACTGATATAACTCGACAAGACTGTCAATTCTGGATTCATAATGTTAAATAGAAGCTAAACGCTTTGGACTTACCTGCTGCGTCTCTGTGGAAATTACACCAACGACGGAGGGGTTAAGCGATTCGAGGGATTTGTCCAGCCACCCTTGAAACCGCACTAAACAGTCGTGCAAATGGTGATGAGTGCTGTCCAGTCGCCAGGCGCGCTTCAGACTTTGCAGCATCAACAAAGGTTTGTCTGGAAACATAAATAAATAGATTTAACCAACGATTTAGCAGTTACAGTTCAGCTAAATAAGAACTGTAGATACGGTCGTTTTATAAATTGGGGATCGGTTACAGGTAATCCAAGTAGACTTCTCCATGGACGGACAACACGTACAAACTATACTAATATTATAAACGCGAAAGTATGTAAGTATGGATGGATGGATGGATGGATGTTTGTTACTCTTTCACGCAAAACTACTGAACGGATTTGGATGAAACTTTACAGTAATATAGCTTATACATCAGAATAACACATAGGCTACTATTTGCCGCGATTACCGACATACACGCGGGCGGGGCCGCGGGCGACAACTAGTAACTAATAAAAATAAATACGTCGGACATCTGACGAAACTTTGTCTAGTTTCAAACTAAGCAGGGAAGTGTACTATGAAAACTAGATTGACTGATAGAATACTTTTATACTTTTTTGTAAATACATATATATCATACATAGAACACCCAAACTCCCAAAACAAACATATAGGCAAATCATACAAACACTTGGTCTGACTCAGGAAACGAACTCGAGATTACAGCACAGCACTGCGCCACCGAACTAGACTGGCAGTAGATTACTCAGAAAGGGTTAATTGATTTTAAATTTATAATGTTTCAATATATGTAATTTTAAATCGTTACGTTGTGATACTTGATTGATCACATGTCACATGGTATATTTTCTTATTTCTCACTCTAAATGGACTGAGTGGTCAAATTCCACCTCTAGTTTTGATAGCAACTGCTAATTTCACAGCAGTTCCCGGGACTTCTTTCCTTAAATACATATATAGAAGTACCTTCTAATACACTTAATTGTCTCGGAACATTAGTCGGTTCAATTCTGATATATCAATCCAAAATTAATTATCAACGGTTAGCAGGTAACCTTGGTTGTTCGTTTTTTCTACAAGCTGTTTCGTTACTCTTAAGAACAATATAATAACATACCTTTTCTATAGTAAATTTCGAAGGCCATTAAATGTGTATCTATCCTATCAGCGGCGAGTATTCTAAGAGGTAATAGGAACTTGATGGCTTGCTCTAGGGGATCCTCTGCCTGAAAAACAAAAATATTTACATAAGTACCAATAGTATTTCATTAAAAAACTACCTGCGTGTAAATTACGATAACTGATAATAATAAGTCAATGTTTACCATAAATTGAAATTATTCAGAAAATTTAATCACGAGGTTTCGTAGATTTTAATCCATGCCAGACTTTGTTTTATTTTAAAAGCTATTTTTAACCAAGTTCAAGTCAAATATCTGCTCGATGCAAACGAAGCGTCAAAAAATATATTATCTTCTTCTTAAATAGTTTTTATCAAAATACTAGCTGAGCCCCGCTGTGTTACCCGCGCGGTACAAGCGTACAACAACAACTGCGATTAACGCCGTGGCGAAAAGTAAAAAAAAAATTGTAAAAAGTATCCTATGTCCGTCTCCTGGTTCTAAGCTACCTCCCAACCAATTTTCAGCCAAATCGGTTTAGCCGTTCTTGAGTTATAAATAGTGTAACTAACACGACTTTCTTTTATATATTTAGATTTGTGGCAATCGTTACAGGTAGTTGGAGACGTAAGGGCTCCCACATATAACTGCGATGCGGCGTGAAGTTCTTGCGGTGAGGTTCTTTTTCAGAAATTCGATATCATTTAGTAATTGATTTGTGAAGGTCTGATAGGAGTCACTCCGCGTACAAAATTGAATTTTAATAATTTAGTAAGTAGGTAAGTGATAATGCCATAGGATAAACCGGTCAGCATTAGTCCATAAAAATAGAGGAATAAGCACAAGTGAGTTTAATGCTATTTTTTTATAGAATGTTCAAAATTGAAGTTCAGGTTTCAGTACGGTAATTTAGGAAAAAGATTGAGTTAATATTTACGAAGGACGACGCCTTAATTGAATGAGATAAAATGGCGTAACTAAATAATAAGCAACATTTTCTCTCTCAAGGCACTAAGACCACCCAATACAAACACAGAGCATGGTATCTTAACGACTATTAATTCGACATGACCAGTAACGACAGTGTCACGTTTTCAAAGCACACTTGCATCGTGACTGTTACTACAATGGGTACAACACCACATGTCATTGTCACTCACTATTGTTAGAACCGGTGGAGTAGGTACCTATATTTAGCATTGATTTACTGATATTGCTATAAACAAAATCAATTGTGACATTCTAATCAATCAATCCGATGAATTTGATTGTTACTTCCAGTTAGGAAGTGAGTTGGGATAGATGGAAACAATATAAATGTTTAATGTTTCAATTTATATATTAATAGATTTACTGTCACAGGTAAGAAAAAAACTAAATTACATTTTATTTCCTGTATATCTAATCAGTTGTTTATTATGGAAAAAATAGCATGTTAATAAACATAACAAATTTCGATTACGAGTATTAAAAGAACATTATAAATCTGTGTACTTCCTAATTTATTCCCAGACTTTCCAATGGTGAACATTAACAAGAATTCTTAAAGAGAAAAGTCAGAAAAATATAAGAAAATGAGAAGGGCTACATGATAACATTGATAACCGATAAATATAAATTATATATATAAATAATTTCTTATAATCCATTTCATCACACAAATTAGTGACATCATAACTCACATCTCTAATCTTTTTACTTTAATAATATAGATCTACTAGCTTTTGCACGCAGCTTCGCTCACGCAGACTTTCATCCTCTGATTTACCCCCTTAGGGGTGGAGTTTAGTAAAATCCGTTCTTAGCGGATGTCTACACCCTATAAGGAACCTACCTGCCAAATTTCAAGTTTGTAGGTGTTTTTCTGTTATTCGAAGTAATCACCCATGCAATCGACGCATCTTTGCATTTGCAACGCATTGGCAGTTTATTGATGCCCTTCTTGTAAAAATCAGCTGGACGAAAGGCAACAAACTCTTCAAAGGCATTTTGTACTGCCTCTCGGGAATTGAATTTTTTACCCACTAAAAAGTTGTCTAAATTTTGGAAAAAGTTATAGTCGGTAGGTGCAAGGTGTGATGAGTATGGCGGATGAGGGAGAGCTTCCAACCCCAGCTCTTGCAGCTTGGAGACTGTCTGTTGCGCAGTATGGGGTCGCGCGTTGTCGTGAAGCAGCTGCAAGAGCTGGTAAATAGTCCCTAGCCCATGTCCTTCCTCAAGAATCAAAAGATCACCATTGTAAATGTTAAGATGTAGACTGACCTAAAACATTTCGGCGTAACGTTACATTCGTGGCGAGCGTGTTACGTTACGCCTTAATTTTAGGTCAGTACAACCCCAAGCCGCAACACGCTCGCCACGAATGTTACGTTATGCCGAAATGTTTTAGGTCAGTCTACATCTTAACATTTACAATGGTGATCTTTTGATTCTTGAGGAAGGACATGGGCTAGGGACTATTTACCACGATAACTGATATACACGCGGGTGATATTGCGGGCAAAAGCTAGTAACTGTAATAAATATGCCATTAGACTATCATTATGCAGCTTCTATACAGTGTCATAGCACAATGACCTACGTGATTTAAATTGAACCATAAATTAAATATAATTAGTACTATCTGATCTGGAAATAGTTCAACATGTCGATTTAAAGTATATATTAGCCATAAGTTTGACTTGAGTATCTAACCCAGTCCTTTATTGGTATCACCTAATAACGACACAAACGAGCAATAAATAAAGTCGTAAAACAATAACAACATAAGTAATTACTGTTGTCTACCCTGAACTCTATAATCATGGTAGTCATTTGAAACCAGAGCTTTTTGCTTCCAAAACCAAAAAAATATTAAACTTATTTATTCTTCGAGACTCGGTCACCCCTTGTAGAATCAAAATATTATATGGTTGACAAATCACGCCAAAATTCTTGAACCGATTTAAATAAAATTTGGTACACAGGTACTCTAGAGCCCGAGAAAGGACATAAGCTACTTTTAATGCGAAAAAAGAGTTGTAAGAGTTTGAAAGGGGGGGATGAAAGGTTGTAAAAATGCTACCCAAAGGCACTATATTACGCGAACACCTGGACGAAATACCTGGTCAAATTTACATGTGTGTAAGTAACTAATTCCTGCACTCATACATTTGTAAATTATGATTCATTTAAAACCATTTCCGCTTTCATAGCTTGAATTTCTGTAGTAGTAATAATAATCATCAAAATTACAAGTGCTTCGTATTTCGACCAGGTATTTCGTTTACCGTGTGTATATGAAGAGTTATGCAAGGTAGCAAATTGGTTCACCGTCCACATGTTTATCTTCAATTAGTCGGTGACCGTAACTGATTAATGTTTATAAACATGCTACCAGATTTGCTTAGTGAACCGAATGCAATGAAAGTGGTTTGGAATCTACAAACAACTCATAATTTAGCTTCAATTACTAGGTTAGGTATGTTTAAATAGCGTGGCTTTTGATACGTGAATACAAAACAATTTGCAGATTACAATACATAATATCAGATGACATGATGAAAAATAATACTGAAATGTATGTGACGGCTAATAGTGGCAAGTTTTAAAAGTTCTGCAGTATGAACTGTGATTGACTGAATCAGATGCAGTGGACTGCCCTGCACCACAAAAGTTGTACGTTTCTGTAAATAGACGCATGTATACTAATAAATACACATAAAATGCTTGATGCATATGTGTAAAAGAAATTGAAATAGTAAATCTATGTTTTAATACCTTAAAACAAATAAGCTTAAATTAATAACATTTAAAAAAAACTATGAAAAATAATAAATAGCCTTTCGACTTCAGTGTACGATTTTGTGTCACGTTTTGTTTTATATTCAAAGCTAATAAACTAATTAAAGATAATTTACGTATAACGACTAGACCTTGTAATAGTTCTACATAACCACCTAGACCCGGATAGTCGTGAATAATATTTTATATATATAACATATATGCATTTATACAAATGTCTGTCTCTGTCTTGGCAAACATAGTGTAGGGCGCCCTAGAAAACAACAGACTGGGTTCCGTGGTATGCCTTGGGAGAGGCCTACGCCCAGCAGTGGACTGGAGCGGGCTGATAACGATGATACATACATATAGAGGGAGTAACTATGATATAATTATATCCTACAAAAAGTTGAAAGGGATTTCATCTAAATGTTGATCTCTCACAGTACCTACGGATGTCTTTATGACAGTTCATTGTGATACTGCTTAACGAAACAAACAATACAATAGATACCGTAAAAACATCATAATCAAATAAAAAAAACGTGTTTAAACATTTAAATAGCAATCTTCAATATTTACCCTGGCAAGTTTGTCTGGTATGAGCTCATCTAGCTGCGGCGCTTCAGGATCACCTTGCTCCTGTTGCTGACGCGCTTTGTGGTGCTGCTCACGTTTCACCTGCAAGATATATGGCAATACGTATTACACTTTCGTTTCTTTAGTAAAATACCTGTGATTGCCGTCAGTCATCGGTCCCAGTTGTCATATCAATATCTGTTGTAATGATAATAATCGCTTTATTGTACACCAGATTAGTTGCAAAGGTAACTTAAAGCTAGGAGGTACAATTGGCCGCCTTATCGCCCGAAAGCAATCTCTTTTACAGGCAACCATGGTAGTCCGAAACCTAAGAAGTTCGACAACAGTCGAACTTTAGAACTTCAACATCGCCTAGTAGGCGTTATTATAGTATAGACTGAAATATGATATAATACTGAACAGTATTTGACTGAAAACCGACGCCAACCTATTTGTAAAAAGGTTCTGAGAATTATGGTGATCCTTATTGTGCTTTTTTCTATCTATCAAGAGGGTCACTTTATATAAAGTCTTGTCATACTCTTAAATTGTTAAAAAACATATGGGCAGTATGTACTAAAAAGTCTCAAAGAGGATCAATAGTAACTAGCAAGATAAGTTTATAATAGAGTGTATATAAAAATTATTACCTGCACTTGTGCTTGTAAAGCGCTTTCTTGTTCTGCTTTACGTTTTGCTTTTCTCTGTTTATTCCTAAGCTTCTTCAATTCTGAAGGAGCCAAATTTTCTGTTGACAAACGAAATATATATATATATATATAAAAAGTGAATATTACAAATCACGCAACTTGCTTTTACAAGTAGCAGTATTAAACAGTAAATTGTATAGCTTACAGACTATAGAGGTATTTATTTATTGTTATCATAGTAGTAACCAACGGGTGTGTAAGTTGGGTGTTTAGAATCTGATTAGCCTAAAGTTAATTGCAAATCATAAAATCGTCTGAAACAAATCAGCATTTAGCTCAAAACTTGGCAAAGGCAAGAAGGGTATCATGCTGAATGACTTTAATCAAGACAATGGCTACATGGTAACTAAACAAATATAATTGTTAGGCCAACCAGTAAAAATTGAATCCAGGACCTCCATATCAGTTACCACAACAGCAACATTCTAAGTTCAGTCAGAGGACATTCTAAGTGTACTATATTTTCATTTTAAACATTATTTATTTATTGAATTATTGTATTAGGGTAGGGTAGGTATTAGGGCTTCCACGCATAACTGCGAATTCGCAACGCATCGCAAATATCTGCGAATTCTGTTCGCACGAATGCACCGCAAGAACTTCACGCCGCATCGCATCGCAGTTATGTGTGAGAGCCCTTATTTCTAGATTAGTTACTAGTGTTTGATTAAGATGTTAGTTTCAACAACCATGTTTGGATGTCAACATAATATTTCAGTAGATAATATAAACATGGACTTGGTGTAGAAATTTTGAAAAAAATATTTTCAACCGATATCCTTCGCGAGATCAATCACCCTGGCGGTAATAGACGAGACATAATTCGTTTAATAACGCGTATAATCGCAAGCTTAATATATGAATGTGCAATCAATAATGAATCTCGTATTTAAATTTGAAGGTAGCGATGATCTGTGCAACACATATATACAACGAAATTATAGAAAAAGTGATTTGTGTCAAGTATGCGGCGAGGGGGTTACGGAATACGTTTAGTTAAATGCAATTGCAATTAATTCATGGTTGTATGAAGCAATTGGTAATTGTTTTCGTAAATTTTCCCCCGTTCATTTTTAATCACTGTTATTTTTCATTTGATAAAAAAATATTTCATAAAATTCAGTTTATTACTAAAAGAGCTTAAATAATTTTTGAGCTAGATGCGAGTAGCCGAGGATCGAACTAAGTGGCGTGCAATTGGAGAGGCCTATGTCCAGCAGTGGGCTGCGGTAGGCTGAAGATATATTTAATGTTAAAGTGTCTTATATTATTTCCTAACCTACACTAAATTAAGTGCAAGTTATACATAGAACCTATAAATCACTACTATATAACTGTAAAGAGTGAAAGATAGCGAAACACAGGAAAATCAGGTATTACTTGTCGCTCGTCCCATGCACTTGAACAATATTATTTTATTTACGATGGTGATTCGGTTTCTGTCCACCCTTACTACTTGAAAAAGGCTGTGTTCTACCAATGCAGCAATGGTAAGTGCAATTTGTGCTGTATGTGTGCAATAAAACAAACACTCAGTAACCAGGAAAATGATTACAGGTCGTCAGAGCTTTGCAAACAGTTCAAACATTAACCATAGACATAAACAACAAATGTTATTAAATCGTTTTTAGCATATGAAAAGTGCGGATATTGTGAAGTGAACACAATGGCGGGTCCTAACTGACCATAGAGGCATTATTGAGACAGTTTCGCAAGCGGCTTGCAACATGCGCAGGCGCATGGCGTATGAACGAGCGCCCACGCCATATTTACAGGGCTGACATATGTCAAGTCAAGTTGAAATATCGCTCGTGTTTGTCGGTATAGAACCGCATGGATTAACCTAGATCAACAAATTTTCTGTCTAATTTCAAAGTATATTCTACAAATTCCTTATTCATTCACTTCCTCTCTTTCTATAAAGGGCAAAAAAAAACAAATTAAATAATTCTTTTTTTTATGTGTTCGTTGTTATTAGGACAAGGTTTGTGTAGAAAAACAATTAAAAGATAACGGGGTAAGTATTTTTTTTGTTCGCGACAGGAAGCTGAGCGAGATTTACCGTGGGAGAGCCACGATTCGGCATGCATGGGCCGGCTCGACAGGAGTGATACCACGGCCTCACAGAAAACCAGTGTGAAACAGCGCCTGCGCTGTGTTTCACCGAGTGAGTGAGGATACAGGACGCCTAAATCCGAACCCCTCCCCAATCCCCATCCCCCAAAGGCCGGCAACGCACCTGTGACGCCTCTGGTGTTGCGGGATTTGCTATGGGCGTTAGTAATCGCTTACCATCAGGCGATACGCCTACTTTATTGCCTCCTATTCCATAAAAAAAAGATATGTAAATATGGCGGTACGAAGTTCGTCGGGTCAGCTAGTTTTGTATAATGGTTGTAAGTAATTTATTTTACAAACGATGTAATTTCTAAAATACTTAAGCAAATCGTTAACAAAATTCATATCTAATAAAACATACAGAATATGAAATGATTAAGAAAGGTGGAATCTTTAGTGAAAGATTATTAGATTAGATTATTTCTCATCCAGTGTAGATGAAAACAAACGCTCTTTGAAGAATAAAAACAATGTATGCATTCTGTATACACTTACCTATAATAAACTTTATATGCTGACTACAAGTCTGATGACACATCGATGGAAAGAATTTAGGACAGATATGTCTGTCCCTGAATTATTTAAAAGCCTTTACCACTAACATTTAACCATTGTAACTATAGGCCACACATTCAAATTCCTAGGGTGAACGACATCAATTGCGTTGGAATAGACATATATATATATATAAAGTAGGTACAAACAGTCTAGGCAACGATTATTGCATAGCTTTGATATCCGGCACACCTTGCCGCAATCCCTTGCATTGAAAACAAAATTAGGACTGCCAGAGAGTGGTATAACACAATTGTCTGGACATACAATATAGACCAATGAAATTATTGTACTTTAATCTTAATACAGATAAAGGTTTTTTAAAGAAAAATCGCAGGTATTGTATCGTATTAATTTTGCAATAGATTTCTCAAGACCAGTTATCAAGCTTCAGATGCAGAATTAAGGTGGAGAAATATCCGTAGTAGAAAAATAGAAATATATTAGTACTACGGGTAAACGGGGATCTACGTTAGGCTAGAGATGCAGCGCGATTAACCTTCGCCTTTTTAGTTTTCTTCAACCTAAAATAAATAACTTAAAAGAAAAAGTTGAAAAAAACAGAACCCGACTACGGCAATGTACGTAAATAAGTCTATGACAATCCGAGGCATTATTATGAGCTAGCTGTTGCCCGCGGCTCCGCCCGCGTGTATGTAGGTTATCGTTGCAAATAGCCTATGTGTTATTCTAATGTATAAGCACTACGACAGTACTATTAATTATTCTGTGGTATAATCTACATTACTGTAAAGTTTCATCCAAATCCGTCCAGTAGTTTTTGCGTGAAGAAGTAACAAACATACACACAAACTTTCGCCTTTATATATTAGTGTGATGATATATAAAATTCTCGTGTCACAATGTTAGTTACCATACTCCTCTAAAACGGCTGGACCGATTTTTATGAAATTTGGTGTGCATATCGGGTAGGTCTGAGAATCGACCAACATCTATTTTTTATATCCCATTTTTTTATGGCAAAACAATGCTGCCGGATCAGCTAGTATTAGTATAGATTTATTGACAATTTCTTCATTAAAATCGGTTCAGTAAGTTCAGGTGCTATGGTACGAGTAAAAAAAGTTGAAAAAACTTTAACTTGAAGTTTAAATTTTTCAACTTCTATGCTGGTGCAAGTCTCTTCAATGCTAAATACCCAAACACAACTCAATTATACCTAACAATGTTTTTAGGCCATTAACATTTAATAATGCTGTCAGCAGTTTAATATTCAGAGGCAATATTCAGTCGATCTGTTATAAATTAAATACGTATTGGATTTCACAAATGTAGAAAGTTTTATGCATTCGAGTTGTATGTATAAATGAATTTCTCTTTTATGCAGTAAATTTCACCAAATCGAATATAAGTTACTGTTAGTGCTACCTATAATAATAATCTCAAAGAAATCACAAAAACACAAGGCCAACTAGGTTCCAAATTAGGCAGGCCCTGTACTGTACTATATAAACATACTTATATATTTCGAAATACATATATATATATCATAATGAATAAAAATTATTATTAATATGTGATGAGTATGCTCATTTGATCTGTCTCTGGTAGTAATTATGATCACACAAACATTCGTTCTGGTTTGGAATCTAAAACACGACCTATGGCATAGCAGATAGGATCACTAACCACTAGGTCAATCAAATAGTCAGTGTGAATCTATCCTAGTCCGCTAGTCCGATTTGAAAAATTCTTTCAGTGTTGGATAGTCCATTTATCGAGGAAGGCCTTAGGCTATATATCATCAAGCTAAGACCAATAGGAGCGGAGCACCAATGAAAAATGTTTCAAAAACGGGGGAAAATTATCACGCTACGGGCAATAGGAGACGCAAACGAGGTTGCGTGGGTCCGCTAGTAGGTTATACAAGTTAAATATTTTAGTCATAATTAAATACTATTTCTGCTATTGTACCATTCACAACCCCGCGAGAACTATCAGTCAGTCAGTATTCATTATATTATAACAACAATATACTAAAAGCAGTATAAGCATATACTTTGTTTGTCTACCTTGGTGTATAATTACGTAAGCATATTGTGCTTTAATACCTCTAGGACAAGTCGCATGCACATTACTGCTCTAATTCACTGGTGTTTCGTAAAAATAATGAAACACGGCCGTGGCCGACCAGCCGAGGTCTTAGAGGTCATTTTTACAATTAAAACTTCGCTAAGACACACTAGGCAGTTGTAACTGTACGCCATGCGCCATAGACAAAAGATATGCACAACATGGATATGCAATTATTATTTAACGGCGTTTGAAAATAAAATTTTATTATTTATCTTATACTTTACTTGAACTACACATTCCATTCTTACCACTTAGGCTAGACAGTACAGGCTATTTCGAAACACTGAACTAGTTTAAAAGTTGTACAGGCTACATGCTACGAACAAACCTGAACGCACGTTGAAACTATATAATTATTGTATAAAGTAGGCCTGTATTCGATTATATTAAATCAATATCAATAAAGAAACTGGGTATTATTTAGGTTGTATAATTATACCGTTTGTTATAACTCAGTATTTGCATAAAGAAGAGCAAAGTAATTCAACTTTTTTTTTGGTTTACACGCTTAATGCTCAAAGCCTTGAGTATGTTTCATCTCTTTAGTTAATATTAACAAATTCTTAATAAACCCATTGAATTTAAGCAATAGTCTCAAATCATACAGTTTAACGAATTTCACAATGGTAATAACTTTGTCATGGGGGCTCGAGCGCAATGTGTACCAGATTATCAAATCATAACCTTCTTTAGTAAAGGCGTACGCCCGCGATGTTGCGCGCCCTACTTTAATTAAATTAACCGTTTAATATATTGTTTATAATGAGTGAGTAGGTATCTCATATAATATTTCATCTGCTAATCGAGTTATGCTGTACATGCAGTAGGGTCGAGAAACTGCAACTCTTGAGATAAACTAAGTAATCTTAGTCATGTTGCGTTTATTAGTGAAAATTAAACAGGGCAACTGAACCCAACACTTTAGTCATTAAAACACATTACAAAGTTAGTGACACTCACGAATTTTTATGTCTCATTACAGAATGCTACTGCAGGTTTAGTAAGATTTCTACATTTTTTTTGATATCACACTCATCAACTCATCGCATCGACCCAAAATAAATGAGAAAAAAGGGTAGGAAGATCATGTTAATTTTAAAATACTTCAAAATCAACATCATCTTCCTACCCTTACTACAATTGCTAATTAAAATAATATTATTTTCTCAGCAGTCGAAATGATTTTCACTCTTCATCACTTATACAGAAATACATTTTAACTTAGGTATATATTATTGTTATACTTACATACTTTTATTTATTTATTTATTTATATCTTTATTGTGTACATAAAAAAAATATATAACAAAAAATGAATAACAAATTTGTATAATAATATGTAACAATTGGCGGTCTTAACGCTCACGGCGATTTCTTCCAGACAACCTTAGTATGGATATTGGGTGTTTATGATATTAAGGCAGTTTATACACCAGCGACACACCATCACGCGAATATTCAATCAATAAATAAATTTTAAAAAGAACACGTATACTTACACATATACATACATACACATAGACATACAAACTATAATATATATTTTAAGTAAAGAAACCAAATGATTCATAGTGACAGATAATAATTCTTCACCAGGTTTTTAAAAACTGACAAGGTTTTAGCTTTTCGGATGGTCTCCGGCAAGCTGTTCCACAGTAAGACTGTGGAACAGCTTGCCAGCTCTCTTTAATATTGACTATTAGAAACTGCTCTTAAACTTCCAAAGTAATTACTTAACCATTAAATTCATATAATATATTATTAAACATCTATTTTTATAATGAATAATCGTCAGATTAGCAGCATTTGATACCACATGCGTTAATGGAATCAGATAACAGCGTAACGATCCATCACTACCTGTCGAAATCCACCTGCTCTATTTAAAACTTGGCCATCATTATTCAATCTCTTTATGACGATAGGAAATGTTTACGATTTAATAGTTGCATGAAATATTAATGTAATTAGTAACTTCTTATACCAAACCAGTTTCTAAGTTCTGACTGTCTGATTAAATTTCAATTAATTAACTCCTACGTGCGAGTCTGGAAATATATTTTACAAGTCAATCTCAAAAACCTTTTGATGTTATCGGTGATGATTGTGGTAAAGGCTTGAAGAACTTTCTGACTTAAATAGTTATAAATCACATAGCGGTCAGAACGGACGATTAAGGTGGATTTGCTAAATCTTGAATTTAAAAATGTTGAACTGTAAATCCCAAAATTTTGAACAAAAATTGGCAAAATACTATTTGATTATCCATATCAAATTAAATTTTCGGAAACCTAAGCACAAAAATATTATGGAGGAACCGGTCTTTTAGGTTCTTCCCATACCTAGACCCAGATGGACCCAGGGTTATGTATTTATAGGTTACACAAAACTCTTCAAGATTTGTCTTGAAAATCCAAACCCATAAAACAATACAGAGATAGGTGTGAAAATTAAGAATAACACAAATCAGTCAGTCACCCACGATCATCACAATTCATAGTATTCACAAATATAGTCATTATCGATAGCTTAATTTATTGTAGACTTTATTATAACTACTTTCAGAGAAGTGATAACTAGTTTATTTATGAAGCCGTGGCCGTTGGCGCCAGATCAAGCGCCACCATATTTGGCTAACCACAAACGATCAGACAACAAAATAAAACATTTGTTAATTCGAAATAAATGTAAAAATTTCTATATAGTATAGGAATGTTGTATAATCACACGGTGATCTTCTCGTACATGTCATAAAATCCCAATAAGGAAAATCGATGATTTTATTGTTCTACCCAATAGGTTTTAAGAAAATTATCATGAAGATCAATTTGCTATAAAAGCTTTGATTTAAGAGGAAATCAATTAAAACAATATTATATTTGAGAATTTATAGTTAATCTGAATCAACATTTCCAAGTCGAATTTTGATACAGAATGGGACGAGAGCGATAGCTTAGTTTAGCTTTTTTAGGGAGATAATAATTTCAACTATAAGACAAATTCATCTGGAGGCTTTAAGAACGAGGTGTCTCCCTCCACTGTAGGTAAAGGCCAGCCACTCTTCGTAGCTGGGTACCAAGACCTGTCGGGTGTAAAATTACTAAGATGTATATTAACCATATCTATAGTACCTACGTACATTCAAATATTTTTATTATTAAATTATGAAAAAAAAACATGTTGAATTAACAAGTAAGTGCAACACACAGTAGTCGCACTATCGATAATATAATCATTTGGCATTGAGTGTCATACGGAAAGCTCGTGACAAATTCACCTATAATTGCACAATCACGAGGTGAGCCGGTGCGTGCATCCGTATCCGATATCACACATTATGTTTATGTAAAATTTGTTGAAGGATTTCAAGTCTTGAGAATAATCACTAGACAAAGACAGATAATTATCCTAAGCAACCTTTGCGATCGCATCTCGGTAAAGCAATGTAGGACGTCCACAGGCCAGGCGGAGTGACGATTTGAACCGGCTGGCAGGAGCTGGATGCGAGAAGCCGAAGATCGAACCAAGTGAAAGAAGAATCGAATCAAGAAATATAAGTGGCCCATAGGCTCTCCAATTGTACACCACTTGGCCTGATGGCCTTCATAAAATCAAATTCATCACTACGAATGTAATTTTTTTTCCATCAATAAAAGGTTTCTTGAATTTTTCTATAGTGGTAACTTAACTTTGAATTCAACTATCAAGTTATAAAAAGGCTTAATAACTCAAGACAACTTTTATCTAGTCTGTCTTTCATTAGAAAGTGAAATAGTATTCTCGATAACGTGTAACTAACCGGATCAGTTTCTTTATCTAAACTAGACCTTGAAGAATAGAAAACATGTTTTCTACTATAACTCTGTAATGTACATAGTTTAATGTTTTATATGAAAGGGACATTTATCATTACTCTCTATAATGAGAAATTCAAATAATCGCTATTTGTAGTCGTGTAATAATTAGCTTATTGATTAAATTCTTAAATTGCTAAATTATTTTAAGTCGTTCTGTGATAAATAATATTTATTGACCGACTTCGAAAAAAGAAGGAGGTTATCAATTCGACTGTATTTCTTATTTTTTATGTTACCTCATAACTTTCGACTGGGTGAACCGATTTTCATGATTATTTTTTCATGATTTTTTATTCGAAAGCTGGTGCTTCCCGTGTGGTCCCATTTCAATTTGGTCCAGTTCTGACAATGTCATCCATGAAAAAATCATATAAGTCTTTCAGTTTACATTAAGTATGTGCGCGACAAATTGACGAATAACTCAATATCACGCCAAACGATTTCGATGATTCTTTTTTTATTTTAAAGCTGGTGCTTCCGTGTGGACCCATTTTAATTGGTCTAGTTCTTGAAGTCGGTTTTTTCTTGTTAAAATTTTGTATTAATTTGTAAGTAAATCTTTACAGATATCTTTACACTTCGGACAAATCGTCTGTTTTATAAGATCGATATTTGCAAAGGCTGATAGATGGTGCTAGCTGAATTAACGTTTCGGTATTAGTGAAATAGTTAGTAGAAGCCTGTTTTTATGTATGATAAAAACATTTGATTAGAAATTAAATATGGTTGAACCTAATATTATTCTAACTTTATTACTTCCTGATAATATTTTAATTTACTTCAGCAATAAACCCTAAATAGCTTAATTTTTTTATGTTTCATAATGCTATTTCATTTTTTATATCATAAAGCAACAAATTCCAAGATATTTTTTTTTGCCTTGCACTACGGGAGTTATTACTTGTTTTTTATTCATACTAACTTCCTACAAATATACTAAGCACTAGCTGACCCACGCAACCTCGTTTGCGTCTCCTATTGCCCGTAGTGTGATAATTTTCCCCCGTTTTTGAAACATTTTTCATTGGTGCTCCGCTCCTATTGGTCGTAGCGTGATGATATATAGCCTATAGCCTTCCTCGATAAATATACTATCCAACACTGAAAGAATTTTTCAAACAAACTCTTCCGCTTTATATAATAAGTATAGATTAGAACTAAATGGCAGAGGCATTTTGTTCTAGTTGACTTATGAGCGATGCAGAGCTATTTACGCGAAAGCGTTCTTCATTCCTTAGTTTCGTAAATTAAATAGGTATTATAAGTTATCTGTAGTATAGCTAATGCACGACAAACAGACACAGGGTGCAATATTGCTCATCGTAAACAACACATTTAGCGGGCATTGTATTCAAATAATAATTATATTATTGGTGTCATATGACGCCCCACATACACGCCTGATTACAATATGATATTATAGCTGTGGAATTCTTAGTTCAGTGTAAGTACACTGTAAAGTAACCTATTGAGGTTAAACTAATACAATAAATGAAAATACATTTTTGGTTTTTAAGACAGACAGATACAGTTTCCTTCTTATTTCTAAATTTCGGCAAGTTATCAGTCCTACAATATAATTATATATTTCTAGTTGGTGAATAAGTCACAGACATTGGTATAATCTATAAATATAAAAGAGGAAGATGACTGATTGACTGACATACCCAGAGATCAACGCACAGCCCAAACCGCTGAAGCTAGAATCCTGAAATTTTGCATGTAGGTTCTTTATATAACGTAAGTGAGCACTAAGAAAGGAATTTTTGAAATTCCACCCCTAAGGCGGTAAATCAGGGGCTGAAAGTGTGCGTGAGCGAAGCCGCGTGTAAAAGCTAATAATATATATAGCTTTTAACTAGTGGTCGCTCAGTGGTCGATATTCAACCACACTTTTTGTTTTATTTTTTGTTTTAATTTTAGCCTTCTGCCATCCTCCTCCATATTAACTTTATTTGTGCCAAATTCCATACTCCTCCCGATCTCATAATTTCCCTAAAAAGGGGTACAAAGTTTTTGCTTCACGTATTAATATAAAGAAAATCATCAACACACTTTGACTGACAGAAAAATTACCAAATTGATGTATGTACTCAAAAACAATTTTAAGAAACGTCATAAACCGCTTATAAGTACGTATGTGATGCGCACCAGTGATTTTACTTAATGTTAAATTAACCATAAGATAGTTTTTTTTGTATCATAAAAATAATCTTGTTTTTCAAGACACAGGTAAATTACTCCAAAATGATGTTATCTTGGCGGTATGTTTTATAAACAGGTCATCATATTTCATCAACTTCATCAACAACCTTGAACAGTCCACTGTTGGACATAGATATCTTAGAAAAGATGTTTTGGCTTACTATATCACACCGGCCAGACCCTCTTTGCCGCGTGTCCTGCGTAATTCGCTCTCTAAGCGTACTTACTTTTTTCATGGAATAGGGGGCGTACGAGCAGACGTATCACTTGATGGTAAGCGATTACCTATACAACCGCAACACCAGAGGCGTCACAAGTGCGTTGCCGGCCTTTGGGGGATGGGGAGGCGGATGGGGGGAGGGGTTGGGGTAAGAGACTCCAGTATCCTCACTCACTCGGTGAAACACAGCGCAAGCGCTATTTCACACCGGTTTCCTGTGAGGCCGTGGTATCACTCCGGTCGAGCCAGCCCATTCATGCCGAAGCGTGGCTCTCCCACGGTAAAATTCTACTTCTTACTACATAATCCCCCGGGATGAATAGGAATGAATCATATTTAATAACAATAACTTTGCTTGTAGGATATTCATAAACCATAAAATCTTTTTAACTTTATTTACATATATATACAGTTAAGAAGCAATTTATCACCGTACTCTGATTTACGACACAGTTATTTAGGCAAGTCAAACAAGCGTGACAATCTTGTTTCATTATTTACGTGGCTACTAAACTCGGAAATATGTACATAAAATGTAGGTATATATATTTACGAATAAAATCTTATATATAAAATTCTCGTATCACAATGTTAGTTACCATACCCCTCTGAAACGACTGAACCGATTTTTATGAAATTTGGTGTGCATATCGGGTAGGTCTGAGAATCGACCAACATTTTTTTTATACCCCATTTTTTTATGGCAGAACAACGTTTGCCGGATCACCTAGTAATATATGTATTATAACTCAGTAAATATAAAAAAATACATACGGACTTTGGGAATTTATATGAGGCTTTATTGATTTTGAATCGGTTATAATTTTAAAAAGCTGGCACTTCCTATCATGACCAGGGATCGGAAAACCCATGCATAACGGTATTCGTTATAAACGGTTACCGAATCAATCTGTAACCGTTTCAAAGGGTTACTCATCGATTCGGTTAACAGATTATATATGTTATTGTTTTAACCCAAACAATAAGGGTTAACCCAAATTAAAGGGTTTATGTTTTTGAAATTGTTAACCCAAATGATAGATGTTAACCCAAGATTTCGGTTATTTTACGACGTGACGCGATTCGAAAATTAATAAATTTTACTTGATCTCTTGTGAAAAAAAATTAACTTGTGATCCCCTTTTCCCATTCCACGCAAATAATGAACGTCACCGACGACTGTAACGAAAAATGAATCACGGACCTACAAATATCCAGAAACCTATATCAAATTCGGTTAAGGTTAACCGTAATTATCCTGTATTAGATTATTCCTGTTAACAGTTATAATTCGGTAACACATATTTAGGTTAATCCTAAATTTAGGTTAACCCATATCCAAAAGGGTTAATAACAGATTATTTCGGTTAGGTTAACCCTAACCGGAATATCCCTGATCATGACAGTCTGATCAAGCGACAGGTCAGGTGAATTATTGATAGTCGTTTGTCGTATTTATTAATAATATGCGGGTCGAAAAATAGGTCTCGGAGTAGAAAAAAAAATTTGAAAGTCATATTTCAAAATCACAAGAAACTGTAACTCCTGTCTACATTCAGTTTCTTGTACGATTACACTTGGTTTTCCCATAACAATAATAACCTCAAATCGTGACGGCTCCGAAAACAGGTATAGTAGCATTTCACAACAAGACAGGAGCTCTAGTTTTAGCCGGTATAATAACAAATATTACAGTTCTTAATATAATAAATAAGATATGCATACTTCGAACTTGATCATATAAATATAGCATTGTGCTGCTTTCATTAACACACGAGTTGGTTCATTTTTATTGATTAAAAATTATTTGCTTTTTTTTTGCGAGTACACTTGCCATTTAGTCACATTAAAATATTTTAAAAACATTGTTGAAGTTTGAAGGTGAAAATTAACAAAAAATGATCGTCATGAACCACTGTAGGACATAGACCACTCCCAAGACACGACTCAGATCACAGTCTGGTACTTTTTGCATCTAGTTGCTGTCGAGTGTCGACCCTCTTGTCCCGTCATCTACCCAGAAGCGTTCCACACGACGTACCTACGTTTGTCAAGACGAAATGAATTAAATACAGTTCAATAAAATTCATCATGATGTATGCGGGTTGAAGTCGGTCATGCTTTTTTATTGAACACGTTGTCAGCTAAATGGTCCCATTTCGAGCGGTGATCTCAACTAGTAAATAAATTTAATTAAAAAGCTTTTTAAAAACAAGCTTTTACTGGAATGCCTCGAGACGAATCAAACGAGTCCAAACTCGATGATGTTGCGACGTTTCTTTACAGAGTTCCTATGGCCACCTTCCAGCTACAGCATCAGATCAGCTCCATGTCATTATAATATTGTATTGTCACGCTGTATGTGCTACATATGCTTGTAAAATTTCAGCAAAATCGGTTGAAGATATCTGCTTCAAAATGGAGTTGCAAGATTCCACCCGAACATACAAGTATACATACATACATTGCAAGTTAATAAAAAGCTTGTAAACATTAAACAAAATTCTTCAACGTATACAACCTACATGGCACCTTTCTTTCTGTTAAGTCACTGTAATACTTTCATAAAAGTCATAGAAAATCCATTAAATTAGTTAAAAATGTTTAAATATTATTACATGCACCATTTTCTACTAGTCCACTAGTCATTTGTAGGTGCATGTAATACTAGTTTTAAATACGAGTAGGAGGCCTTTATATTAATCTCTTAATTCATTGTCATCAGTGTATACGTATATATACATCAAGATAATTATGACGTTGTAAGTGGCAAGTAAACGCAACTGCACATGCCGCTAATGTTACACGCGCGGCCATTACTAAACAATAACTGTGAGAAAATATTAAACGAATAGCTCACAAAACAAAGCAAATACTTATCTAGCCTTATATAATAATTTTGTAAACAGTAGAGAGCAAAATGTACTGGGAGACTGACCTAGGTTGCGTTTTATTGCCAGGCATGTGACAGCAGTGACAATGACAACATCATTTGGCAAGTGTTACAAATTGGCTTCACAAAAACCGCTAACTGTTTACTTGTTCATTGACAACTACGTGAAACCATTATAGCAACTAAAAAAACTCTCAAAATCTTCATCATTATCCTTTATTGTATGTAAATTTTGGTTTCATCATAATGTGGGAAAGTAACGTAATTTACAGACTTTCGTGATTTAATAGAAAACACAAATGTCTTCCAGACAAATATGTTAAATGCTTTGAGAAATATCGCCATATAAACGCAGCAATTTAAATTGTTTTTTACTGTAATTAATCCCCAAACAGGTCGACTTGTCACTTGTAAAATTCAATTTTAGATATATTGTACAGTACTATGTTGTTTCTTGTGGTTGGCCTAGTTTGGCAGTGGCGAGCCACTCTACGGTTATAAATCCGATTTAAGTTTAAATTGTGCTTACGCAGTCACACTAAGTACTATTTGTTGGGATTAGAAGAAAACTGCGATAAATACGGTTCGAGCTGTTTCTTTAATTTTGCAGCAACTTAATTCAATCTAACAATTCTAGATAAAATAAATTTGCCCTTTTGTAAATAGGTAATAAATCGTAAAATCTGCCACTGACAAATTGTAATAGTTATTTGTTATACATGAGTGCAAAGTTGCTTTTTAACCGCGTGCTCAATTTCGTTGACCGAGCCAGCGAAGGATTCTAAAATTAGAATCCTGAGCGTTAGCGAGGGAATCAAAAGACGTAACTGCAGTTGTTGTTGCTAAGTGCAACGTAACTTTTCATCCCACCTCAGCGAGGAAATGACTAAATGACGTATAAAGACGTTCTAAATTCAATTTTACTTTATCCTCTAGCGAATAAAAACGGCTTTTGCACTCAGATATCGAAGGGCAAAAATACTCTTTACGAGCTGGTGGATTAAAAAAATATTATCTAACATACCGCTGTAGATATAAACAAATAACGTTTATAATAGTTACTAATTAACATTCAAATTAACGAAAACATAACATTCAAAATCTAGTTTTTTTGGAAGAGATTTTCAATCTACCACAAGGTTGCATAGGTGTTTATGTCAACTTCCTTAACCACCTAAAATTATTCACACGCTGACCCTGCCTCGCTAATGAATCACGCGTTATGCAAAAGTTTCATTCTGTTATTAGTTATTATCTATTATCATTAAAAACTTTGAACGACACCATCGTGACAGCGCCAAGGCTGATACCAGAGGTGTGACTACTAATCACGACCATCATCCGCCGGGCTAAAGGGAACGCCTTTCCGAAGTCATAGAAACAATGTAAATTTTATTCTAGTAATTTATCAACCATAAATAGTTATAATAGTTTATTGATTACAGGTTGATTCACTCTCGTTCCTTTGTGAGAGGCTGGTGTCTGTAGTAGAAAAACCCTGTGTCACAGATCACCAGACTCCACCTTTTGGACGAATCTTAGTAACAATTTACAATTTAAAATCTCGATAACATCAACATCATATTTAATATTGCTGAAGTTTCATTAGGCAGTAATTAAATTATAGTTTATTGAAGTGAAACTTCTAATGCGACTTCCAACAAGGTTGCGTTAAACGTTTAACGGTTGCTTTAAACGCTTAACGCTACCATGGAGGGGATATGAAAGCACTGTTGCACATTACGAAGTTTTCAAACGTTTAACGCTACCATGGAGGGGTATGAAAGCATTGTTGCACATTACGAAGTTTCACTTCTTCCGCGCGGAGGGACTCCACGCATTTTTTAGCATTTCGAACATACCCACCAACACACACACACATTTCGTAAAATAAATAAACCTTTAAGTCTATGTTAAGTTGTGTGACGTTTCCTTTGGGGTAAAACCCGTATATACAGTATTTACACATTGCTTAGTAATCCGATCGTTAACGGGCAATGTAAACAACAATTGGAAAATCAAACTCGTCTGCGGGCAAGTGGAGCCAAGCCACAGTTCGAATGACCAAATACGTGTAACACGTGCTTAATGACGAGGACTACAACGTGCATGCGTAGGAGTCGAGCACGTGTTATGCATCAGGACGAAGTCATCGCTAAACAGCGTAGGTGTGACGTATTATTCGGGAAGCGTTAATCTTTCAGACTAAACTACGCATCACAACTTATTTGGATGTAGTATCTATTTATGTGTATGTTTAAGATGTCAAGGATGGTGGTCCAATACAATGACACCCTCGCAACACAAAAAATTTAATGAAAACAATGGTACACAGGCTTAGTCCCAAATACTCAATGTTGACGTAATGTTGAGTAGTGACGAAATGGAGTAAATTGTAATTAAAGCGCCACGAGTCATCATCAAGACACACACCGCAATGACATCATTCCCATGCTCAAAAGATGTCACTCAGCGTCATGGCGTTCCTTGTAGATGAGTGACAGACAAGACAAAAATACAGAGTATACACTAAACAAGCTGACTCATTGGCGATCAACATTTTCTCATAAGACATATTTTTAAAGAATGACCACGTATGACTTGAGTTTAAATTGGTGTCTGAGTGTCATGATTACGACTAAACTACATGAATCGTGACGCACGGCCGGTGACCCCGGACTTTAAATCAATCTACAAAAGAATGGATTTATACAAATTTTGATTCGTACCAAAAAAATATAAGCACAAATCACATACTAAAGACTAATTATTGTTAAAAGCAATTACAATCTCTAACTCCATATTTAGGTTAGGATGCGCTCTATTGTAATTTAATGTTTTCCAGTAACTGATGATCTAGTTAACACAGATGACAAATTGCATTGACCGTAATAGGCAAGCACGTGTCTAAAAAAGAATCGATAAGTACAGTATAACTCATCTTACATATTTACGCAATAATCTTCATGTACCTCGCATATGACAAACCTTTAGAATTCAAGAATAAACAACAAAATGGATTAAACTACTGCATGTACTCTGTGACAGAATGCAAATGAACTCAAATCCGGAATCTCCGCTTCACCTTGTTTAAATTAAAATAGTAAAAGAACATAATAACCGATTCCAAGAAACTTGTAATTGTAGGTATAAAAAACCACATAAGACTGGTATTATTTGGTTTTCTACGTACTTTGTGTGGGAACTAATAAATCTGACTCTGACACGACAGCCTCCTTACATGAATTATGTATGTTAATATGATTAACATAGAATTTACAGCTTTTTTTCTAGAGTATTAAGTTTTTAAACGAAGACATATTTCAAGTAAAAAAATATGGGGAAATACAGGCGTTGTTCTATTCATTGAATTTTTTTCTTCTAAGATTAATGTTCTAAGTAATTCTCGACTTATGGCATTCTACATCCATAATTTCCAACCGTTTTTAAGATACACAGACCATGGGGCTTAAGGTTATTTGTTTTGATCTTATTAGTTTAACGAATCTTTTAACACATATTCATCAGGCAGTACACTATTCACAATTTATATACATTATATTTTAATTTTCCAAGTGTAGTAAAAGCGTAGGAAATTATTAAGACCGTTTCCAATGTCATGATTAAGCTTTAAAATGGTTCGTCTGAAGTTTTACGATCTCCTACGCTTTACTTTACACCGTAATTTTACCATTACAAATGCAACTATGTATACTAATTGTCTAAGATGTCCTTAACACAATCAATGAATCACAAAGTGCATCGGTCCATATTAGGTGCAATACAACCTCCGCCCACACCGGCTATTTGTTACCGGTATTGACTCATACTTTCAAGCTTACCGTGAAAAATTGGACTTTACCGCGTAAAGAAATCAACAACGGAGATGGCAAGTCATAGTTTAGTTATTTATAATTTCAAACTCAATAGGATTTATAAGTGGCGTCACTAAAATGCTCGTATGCGTGACTTCACTGTAATAGCTTTTGAACATTAATTAACAAATTATAGGATAGCGACGACATAAGTTGTGATTCAGTTTTTTTTCTTAAATTTTGATATTTTTACCACATATCTTGCTGACGCAGAAGTAGCTTATTCGTTGAAAGACACTATACAACATTGTACACAAAATTATTTCCTAAATCACTAACTTTCATTAAACAAATAATAGTCTAATGAGTCCTATGTCATTCAAGAAGCATAGCCGATACGTAATCTTGGTTTTCACAGAGGACAAGATCAATCGTGCCATAAATATTCAGTGGTCGTATTTACTGATGACATGTGAGTCGTTGACACCAGGACATAAACCAACTGTTGTACAAAAATACTTGTGTCCTTACTAACTTGGTGCATCATACCTAAATATTTTAATTTTTGAGATTGGAATATTATATTTAGTCAAGACCTAAGGCAACATCAGGTTAAGGTAAGTGTTCCCAACTGGCATAGCTCCTTACCTCGCATTAAAGTTTGGTTGTGCTTCTTTTGGGAGTGGTAATCTTTTATTCGGTGAAAAGTTACGGAAGAATTGCTTAAAACCGCGTTTCTTTGAAGTTGTGGTGTCACTCCTATCGAGCAGAACCATTCGAGAATCCATAAACTAGTTTGCGACCATGTTTCATGATTACTATCCTAAATTAAAATTATTATTAAACATTTTACAGACTAGTCTTCAGTGCAACACCATATTATTATATGGGTTTAATAAATCACATTTCAAAGATACGTAACTAATAATAGTGTTTGATACCGTGACGTACGAATCAACAGCTAATTTGATAGAGGACACAACCCATGAGCAATTAATACTAGCTCATGTTCGGTTATACGGTTCAACCGTATAATTACAAAACATGGTTGCGTGATTGATGGCGCTCTTACAAGATTATTTGGGGGTATACCGTATACTCCATTTTTGTGTAGGTTAAAGAAGATTAGGTACTACAAATATAGTTTGGTGATAATAACAAATATACGAGTATTTTACTTTTACATCTTTATATAAAACTGATGTCAACACAATAATTCGATGAAACATTACATTATTTACAATAAGGTAAAGTCATAAAAGAATCTCTTACAACATTGTGACTAAATATAATATGTTAGATATTTATGATTTGACCTTTTTATACGTTGTGGATCAATAGTTTTTGTATGAAATCTATGGATTATGCAAAATATTTCAGTAGTTAACACATACTAAACTTTATTGGATATGGTTTTGCTGTCAGACAATAAGTAAGACAGTTGTTGATTCATTAATTCATTACAGTCACTGTCAAAATTCGCTTCTGTAAAACTAATCTATCATCATCAGCCTATCGCAGTCCACTGTTGGACATAGGCCTCTCTAATTAAATCAATCACCAAACTAATCTATGTTCGCCATTAATGTTCGCAGTCTACGCATCTTTATCGCTCTTACGGCAAAATTAGTTTTCTCTCTCTTTCTTCATACATCCGCCATACACGTTCTAGCATACTTGCGAAAGTCCACCCTTGCACAAGTATTCTGACGAGTGTTGGAAGAGACTTGTGCAAGTCAAAAATTTGCACAAGTCTCTTCTAGTCTCACAAGTCTACAATTCCCGACTTGTGCAAGTATACTTGAGCACACGTTACTTGAACGTATGGCTTGGCAAATAAAAAGTACAACGTTAAAAATATATTTTAGTTCATAGTTCGCTGCATGTACGCACGCTTGCACAAATATCACCGAAATGATACAAGACTTGTGCCGTCTGTGGTCACCCGAAATACGTGTATTTGCACAAGTCTTGCGCAAGTATACCGTTACGTGTATGGCCGGCCTTAGCGTCGTAAAGCCGGACATACACGTTCAAGTATACTTGCGCAAATCCAGACTGATTTGTCTGTCTGTCTCTGTCAGGCACGCCGTGCGTGACAGAGACAGACAGACACACTTGCGCAAGTATACTTGAACGTGTATGTCCGGCTTAAGTGTCATTACGTACTGTAATTGAGAGAGACGTCAATTGGATCGTAATCGAGTCTTTACTTTTCGGGCGCTGATGACATATCTGCTTTTTTATATAATATCATTGGTACCAAGTATATTTGCTCTCATCAAAAAGTACAATAAACTCCATACTAAAGACATAACATTTCATTAGATATTGTTATATGTGATTGTTTATGGTAAACACATACTACAACTTCCTACGTACAACAATAATTATAGGCGGGTTACATACATCATACAAAGGGCTATTGTTAGATCACGCACTCGTCCAATATGCCAACGCTGCAGTCTCCATGACACAAGGTGCCGACGTAGAATTACGATAACACACCACAAAGACCTGTTATGAGATCAACGGTGCCACGAAGGTGATGACGGCATTACGAACATGGACAACAAAGGCCTGTTATAAGATCAACACCGCGTCACTAGCACAAGGCGCCGACACAGCATTGTTATAGTATATATATTTAAGATTTGTCATTTCTAGGCACACTTACTTTTAAGCCAACATCGCGTTAGCAACTTAGACTAATTAGTTATAGTTTAAATGTAATTTTTATAATCTTTTATTAAATTAACTTCAAGTTCTATTTCGTTTCTCTAAAACTCCTTCGGCTGTGTCAAATACGTAATTGGCGCAGTCGGTAGGATACTCGCGGGTCGTTTCGCGAGCTATAAAGATCTCTAATATCGAAATCCGCGTTCGCGAGCAGCCCGAGCGGCCTTCAAGCCACTGTACGAGTATCCAGAATCTACGAGAGCTGCAGCCACTGGGAAGAGTATCCGAACATTGATACGCGGCGAAACGGAATGAAAGGGTGAGTGCACAGAATCGTTCTTGTGTTGCTATTCCTTTACCTTGAAGTTTTTATTTCCCAAAATTTTCCACCCCTAGTAACTCCCGTATTAGAGAGTCTGCATCGAGCTAGATTCGTCGACGAGTATAACTAGATAGTGGTAGGAATTTGGATTTAAAAGATTATAATTATAGTTTAGAATTACTTAAATCAATAATTTTTTATTCTTCAAAATTTTCCACCCTAGTAACTCCCGTATTAGAGAGTCTGCATCGAGCCAGACTCGTCGGCGAGTACAACTAGATAGTGGTAGGAATTTGAATTTAGAAGACTATAGTTTAGAATTAAATCAATTACCTAGAGTTAAGATAATGACGGAGCGCAACCCGGACATAATTTTTAAGGCTTTACGCCCTGTACCGGAGTTCGACGGGAACCCACATATACTTACCCGATTTATTAAGTTATGTGACCAAATAGTATATACCTACCTTAGTACGGAACCCTGCGATCAGTTATCGAACCTTTGCTTGATAAATGGAATTTTAAATAAAATCACAGGCCCCGCCGCTAGTATTATAAATTCAAATGGCATATCTGATAATTGGCTAGACGTTCGGAATGCATTAATCAATAATTTTGCAGACCAAAGGGATGAAACTGCCCTTTATAATGACCTCTCTTTAGCCAACCAGGGACAAAGATCACCACAGGAATTTTATGACCACTGTCAGACACTATTTAGTACAATTATGACATATATTAGCCTTCACGAGACAATATCCACTACTATTGAAGCCAAGCGCACTTTATACAGAAAACTAACCATGCAAGCGTTTGTAAGGGGTTTACAGGAACCTCTAGGTTCACGCATTAGGTGTATGAGACCTGACACGATTGAGAAAGCTTTAGAATATGTTCAGGAGGAAATGAATATATTGTATTTGCAGCAGCGCAATGACATAGCTAGTATATTACAGCTGACCCCTAAGGTCACCCACTCTACTCCTGTACATACCCCGAAACTTTCAAATAACTATAGCCATAGCCCAACCGCATCATATTGGCCTTCACACGTAGCAAATAGGCCGCCACCTCAGCCGATGCAACCTTTTAGGTTTGCACAAGGGTTCAGGATGAATCCTATGCAGCATCAGCCCTCACCACAGGTACGTATGCCCACACACACACAACACATGTTTAGTGCTAGGCCTCCAGATTATAATCTTCGAAGTAATACGTTTAGTATGCCACCTAGAACTCAACCCAGTCAGCCACCTGGCCCCGGACCGATGAGTGGTATAGAACACTTTAATCCCAGGCCGATGCCACCTCCAGGAGGAATCCGCAGACATGACTGGCGTACCCAGGGCAATCCACCACCTAATAATTACTTTAAATCTCGTGAGATAAACTTTAATGAGTGTTACGATGATAGCTATTATTACGACCACAACTATAACCCTGACTATGACTACTTTTCACATACCAATGACTATACCCCCTATGATGACTATGACACGAATCAAACACAGTATCAAGGCCATGATCTTCCTTTAGAGTACTCTTATAACAATTCAAACGATAACCTTGAGAGTGCCAATTCAAATTTTCGGACGGATCAGAAATTAGAAAAGCCAGGATAGAAATAAACTTACAAACACAGAGACGGTTACCATTTATTCAGATATTAAATCCCCCTTTAAAATTACTTATCGACACCGGTGCTAATCAATCATTCTTAAGCCCGGAAGCCGTTCAAAACTATTACCCTGATATTCCTTTAAATTACGATCCATTTGAAGTAACTAATGTACATGCTACTACGAGAAACAACTACTCTATAACACTACCGTGCTTTAACGAATTTAATGACCCGGATAATATACGTTTCTTTGTCTATAAGTTCCACGATTATTTCGATGGTCTTATAGGACTTGACTTAATGACCAAATGGGAAGCTAAAATAGACCTTAAAGACAAGACCTTGACTACACGACATACAGTAAACCCTATTAAAATATACAACTCCCACAATGTGAATTTATACGAGGATATTATCCCTGCAAAGAGTTATAAGGTAGCTACGTTACCGATAAGTGCCCCGGATGGCGATGTAATTATTCCAGAACAATTAATTTGTAACTGCACTATAGCTGAATGTGTAACTACTGTAAAAGATAACCATGCTCTTTTAGAAATTTTTAACCCTACTGATAACGATGTTGTATTTGCACTTGAATACTCAATTAAAGCAGACGCCTTATCTAGAATTGAAATTCATAACCAGGAAATCAGTTCGACCATTGCAAATCCCACCAAGAAGACTCCCACTATAGATAATTCAGCTACTAGTACAGCCCACACAAATCAGGAAAATCTAATTTTGGAAGTACCTAATAAAGACGAACCAATAACATATCTTGTACCCTACGCTATAATAGCTTACAACAGCTCTATTCATGGTTTTACAAAATGCAGACCCTATGACATATTAAAAGGCCATTTTGACCCCAGGGACCCTATTGACATTGACATAAACGAAAAATTACTCCAACAATATGTAGTGACTCATAGAGCACAGATGAAGACTGTCCATGACATAAACGAGACTTCGTTAGCCAATAGAACTGCTCTTATAGAATCCCGTAATAAGTCTAGACAACCTGAAATTGACTATAAGCCAGAACAACAAGTTTTTATAAAAAAAAAAAGAAGAAAAAAAAAAATGCTTTCTGAAAGACCTGAAACGAAAACCCAAGAGTAACCAATTGTTACAGGTTACTACTACTGACATTGATGCTGGAACCACTTCTAATACGACCTTAAGAGATAAGACTTGACAATTTAGATTTATTACCATTTAGGCTAGGATAAGCTAGAGTAACGACACATTATTATACATTTTTACAATACATCGTACGTACGTACGTAAGTACTATCTAATTCTACACATAAACATACGTACAGGACTATAAGAATAGACTCACTAACGAAACCTACTTATTATACGAAATACATCTAGAACACCTAGTAAAAAAAAAAAACCAATATCCTTAATCATCTATACACCTTAGAGCCTGGCAGGACAAAAAGAGGTCTACTTGACGTATTAGTCTATAATTAAAAGCATTACCGGCAATCTGGATTATCAGGATGCACTTAAATACACTCAAGCTGTAGGTACCGTAAAAAACAAGATAAAAAAAAAACTGTAGAGTTTAATTATCGCGCTAGTCTAAACAAACTTATAGATAGTTTAACTTATCAAAAACAAAAGTAATATTAATTATATCCTTCAGGTAATCTTAAATGAAAATGCTTACAGAGCCAATAACATTATTAATTATGGGAAATTGAATTTGTTAGAATAAAAAAAAAAAAACTAGCCTTTACTAAAACCTGGACAACATAAACTTAGAACTTAGTTAGTACTTAGGAATACTATGATATTATAAGGTCAGGATCGAATTTTGTAGTTTAACAGATAATTATAGTTTTCAAACTCCCCGTAGTCTTTCCGGAATATCTATGATTTCTGTAAACTATCCCTCGCACAAAATAAATTTCACCAATTCCTTATTCCTTCTCATCCTTATATAGCAACTGATAGAAATGAATTTGTGTACATAGAGGCAGAATGCCCGAAGTATAGTAAGCACATATGTCTGTGAGAAAAACGTAGCCCAGCAGATCCGGACAGATCCTGATTGCACTCAAGTACTGCAGAACTGACCATTATTAACGACAACAACGAAATAAAAAGTCAACCTTTGAAGTAAACCTTTAAGATCTTCACAGCATCCAGAATAAAGTATCCCAGGAAACACCGATAGAAAACGACAACGTCCAGTCAACAAACCTGTACCATACGACCATTCCATTCTATGTATTGGTATCAGTTACAACTGCAATTATCACCTACGCAGTAGGCCGTAACTACAAGATCTAGCACCTAAAACTAAATAGTTCAAAAGAGAACCCAACACTCCAGATACACACTATGGAAGATCCAGCCAACCCTAAACCAGAAGAATTTTCAGCAACATTTTCCATTAACATGACAAAATAGTTGCTGAACTGAGGGTGGAGGTGTTACATACATCATACAAAGGGCTATTGTTAGATCACGCACTCGTCCAATATGCCAACGCTGCAGTCTCCATGACACAAGGTGCCGACGTAGAATTACGATAACACACCACAAAGACCTGTTATGAGATCAACGGTGCCACGAAGGTGATGACAGCATTACGAACATGGACAACAAAGGCCTGTTATAAGATCAACACCGCGTCACTAGCACAAGGCGCCGACACAGCATTGTTATAGTATATATATTTAAGATTTGTCATTTCTAGGCACACTTACTTTTAAGCCAACATCGCGTTAGCAACTTAGACTAATTAGTTATAGTTTAAATGTAATTTTTATAATCTTTTATTAAATTAACTTCAAGTTCTATTTCGTTTCTCTAAAACTCCTTCGGCTGTGGCAAATACGTAATTGGCGTATACGTTTCGGGAAACAAAAATAATTACATGGTAAAAAGTGTTTTATGTACTATGAGTGTGTTAACCTTGAAAATATATGTATGATATATAGCGTGAGTATTTGATATTTATGTATTGTAAACTAAGTCCCTTACGATTATAAAATACTAGCAACCCGCCCCGGCTTCGCACGGGTTCTTTACAAAAAATATAATACAGCGTATGCTGCTCTGAGAAGTGCGGCTTAAATTTTTTCCGACGCCTTCAACACCCAAAAATTTTATAAATTATATACGAAAACCTTCCTCAAGAACCACTATCTATTGGTAAAAAGCGCATAAAAATACGTGCAGTAGCTTTTGAGTTTATCATGAACAGACAGACAGACGCGGTGTTTTATAATTTGTAGTGATGTATACCATTTCATCAAATTATTATTCAAACAGTGGTTGTGACATTTTTTTTTTTTTAGTTACAAGCGTAGGTCTTACATTTAATAATATGTTAGTGTTTTCTAACGCCTACTAGCTAATTAATTGTATGTGTTACTACGTGGGACTTCTAATAAAGGAGCAGATTTAAACTTTAATCTAAAATATCTCTTTTGCAAATCCAGTGCACAAACTGCTAAATTTGGCTGATGTTTCGACGGAAATTGTTTTGTGAAAAGAAGCTGTTTTTGCACTGGATTTGCAAAAGAGATTTTTTTTTAAGTAGATACAAAATAACCAACTAATAATTTATCAGTCTGACTGTAACTCTAGAGATATCGTTTAAAGCAAGTAAATATTAAGGAAACTAAGCAGTTATTAGTAAGTTCGTTTACGACGGAATAATAATGGTACTAAAAGCTGATACTTATTGAACAGGATATAGTCTGTGCTACATACTTAGATAATTGGCGCTCTACCAGTATATGGAATTGTCTCTCGTGCATATTACTCTAGCACATTATAATATTAGGTACATAGTAACTACAGATCTATATAAATAAAAATGAATCACCGAAATACATGTACGTGCATAACTTCCGATCGTATCAAATTGGATGATTCTTTTTTTTACAAGCTTTTTATTAACTTGTAATATATTTATACTTGTATGTTCGAGTGGAATCTTGCAACTCAATTTTGAAGCAGATATCTTGAACCGATTTTGCTGAAATTTTGCAAGCATATGTATACAGAGTGACAATACAATATTATAATGACATGGAGCTGATCCGATGCTGGAGGTGGAATGTGGCCCTAGGAACTCTGTAAAGAAACGTCGCAACATCATCGAGTTTAGACTCGTTTGATTCGTCTCAAGGCATTCCAGTAAAAGCTTGTTTTTAAAAAGCTTTTTAATTTAATTTATTATTTATTTGTAACTAGCAGGATAAGGTTGGTATAGAAAAAAATATATAAGGAAACCAAGTTTTTCGGAAACTTGGGTATGGCGGTACGAAGTTCGGCGAGTCAGCTAGTTTTAAAAAAGTCATTAGGACGTTTCACACAGAATTCCTATTTTTTATTTTGATTATGGACTATGGAGCAAATGATCACACGCGTCACCTGTTAGTGACTACCGCCGCTAATTGAACATTGATTGATTGAAAAGGAACATTGTCACCCTTTAAAAGCATTGTCACTAGAATTGATTGGGGAGGAAGTTAGGAGGAGGAGCTGTTTCTCTTGTAAAACCCCACTAACACTGTGAAAGGCAAGGAAACAATTGCACAATATCGGGTTTTCTACGAAGTCTGGGATTACTTCGGTTAAGCCGGTCCATAGCATATCTATTCCACGGTTAAATAATATTAATATAGAAATGTTAAATTTTAAAAGGAAACTCGTTCGCTTTGGCCTAGATTAAATACTAATTACGAAACGACTTTGCGTCGTTTTCAAGATAAATTATGAGTTTAAGGTATGGGAAAACTTAGTACACATATTAATTTTACTAATTTACCACAAAATAAAATAAAACATTTCATGACTATTGAACCAACAGTTATTTTTGGATTGTTTTTTTTTTTTATGGAATAGACCGGCAAACGAGCAGACGTATCGCCTGATGGTAAGCGATTACCGCCGCCCATGGACACCCGCAACACCAAAGGCGTCACAAGTGCGTTACCGCCCTTTGGGGGATGGGGAGGTGGATAGGCGGAGGGGTTGGGGTATGGGCCTCCGGTATCCTCACTCACTCCGTGAAACACAGCGCAAGCACTATTTCACACCGGTTTTCTGTGAGGCCGTGGTATCACTCCGGTCGAGCCGGCCCATTCATGCCGAAGCGTGGCTCTCCCACGGTAAATTCAGGAGTATTCATTGGTAATAGTGAATAATATCGATTATTATATATTAAAATGATTTGCTGTAATTGCTGTTCGTTAGTCTTACAAAAACTCGAGCAAGGCCGAACCGATTTGGTTCGTTTTGGTCTAGAAATATTTGTGGAAATCCAGGGAAAGATTAAGCGGTGAGAATATAGAACAATTTTATTTTTCCATACAAATAAAACGGGGGAAAATTATTTCTTTTGAGATACACAGACGACGTTGCGCGCGTCAACTAGTACATTGATATAAATTAGACGAAAACTGTTACACAAATTTATCATGGGAAACAGAAGCTAAAGAGAACCATATGCAGTAAATACTTTTATATTTAACACTAGCTGACCTACGCAACCTCGTTTGCGTCCAAACTACCATCCCCCGTTTTAACCCCGAAAGGGGGTTGATTTCTAAAGATACATTATTAGTACACCTCCACACCATCTATAGAGCATACATTTCAAATTTCAAGTCTCTTACTTCAAAAACATAGGACTTTCATACAAACTTCCAACCCCCGTTTTACGTACACCCTAGGGGTGGAGTTTCGGAAAATCCGTTCTTAGCGGATGTCTACACCCTATAAGGAACCTACCTGCTAAATTTCAACTTTGTAAGTGTTATAGTTTCTGAGATTCCGTGATTAATAAGTGAGTGGTATTTCGCTTTTATATATATAGATTTGGCTATTGAGCACGCATCTAGTATTTGCATTTATTCAATTAATTATGTATATTAGAGTAAGACTAAAAATTCTAAGGTAGAATTACATTTTGAAAACGGTTCAAGTTGCGAACAAATCGATTAGTTACTTGATTTGTACCAAAATTAGACAACGGTGTATTGTTAAAGAGTAACTTCATGGATTTTAGCACTCAAGTGTAACTACGACTTAATATTATTCTGAAAGTTAATATAACAACAAAAGTAAATAAAAGACGGAACGAAATTGCATTGGTTTTTACGTCACGTGTAACATGGTTTTGTTTGTTAGTTTTTTTTTATTATTTGAGAACCTGCCAAAGTGACTCTGCTTAGCCTGGTGGAAAGCTTGAGTAGAATCTAACGCGAACGCAGACAATGCAGTATGGAATCCCACACTATGGCGGCTTAGTAAGATGCCATTTCACGCCCGCTTAAAGGACCCGGGATCATAGTGGAGGGAAACACGTGCGCTGGTAGCGAGTTCCAATTTTTAACTACTCGGCACAGGAAAGAAGAACCAAACCGTTTAGTTCGATAGCGTATTTCTACGACTCTGAGGCGGTGACTTCCAAGACCAGCACGTGTTGTCTTGTAGAGGAAGGGAGAAGGTGGGATCAGTTGGAAGAGCTCTTCAGAACACTTTCCATGGTAAAGGCAGTAGAGAATTACCATAGAGACGATTTCTCTCCGCAACTGCAGAGGCTCAAAGGACTCAGTGGCATAGGGACTGTTGATAATGCGGACTGCTTGCCGCTGCAACCAATCGAGAGCATTACGCAAATACTGCGCGGATCCATCACAAAGAAGAGAACAGTACTCCACACACGAGCGAACCTGTGCCACTGCCGATCAAGATGTCTCAGGTTCGATTCTCGGGTGGGTCGTGTTGTATAGCCGTCCTTTCAGATTATGAGAGTGAGGGCAGAAGTAGGCTTCAGTGACGTTGAATTCCTAAATAAGTCTTAAGGAGTAAGCGTTGGTTGCAAATATTAGTATTTATTATAAACAAGGTTTTATATAACAGTGGTACAAAAAATATTTAAACCACACTAATAATAAAATCTAACACGGACACTATACCTACCCAAATGAGGAAAAACTATTGGCACAATCATCTGTTCTTTGTACATCCGCTTATTAGCATTAAGGAAACGTAATTTATCACTACATGCATCTTTATAGCACTTGCTAACTCTTTACAAATAAATAGCTTGTATCACGGGCGGATATCACAGGTTTTTTTTACAGGTCCTCTTCAGTTTTTGACACCGGTCTGGTTAAGGTTCATTAATAAACAAATAATTATTACTTTACTTTTTGCGGTATTAATTAAGATTGACGGTGAGTTGCAAAAAAGACGGTATTAAGTGACTCGATTCTCATTTTGATTTGCCGATAATTATAATTTACAATATTGCTTTGGTTTTAAGATTGAAAATGAACTAAATCAATCACATATAACACAGGGCATTTTTCATAATCCCCATCATCTTTAGAACATGTCATTCATCAGTCGTTCATCATTCATGTCATTTAGCAGATGTGAAACGTTTTAAAACAATTTGTTTTCGTCACATACAAGTGTAAACACTGTCGTGTGTTTATTTGGAACTTTCAAGAAAATACTTTTCTTCTTTTGCCGTAAAAAAATTGAATTAAGTAAATAAAAACTAAGGCGACAATATAAAATAAATACTTTGCAAAATCCATACAAAGAACACGATATATCCATACAAAATAATAATCCGTAACAAATACTTTATCATAGCCGTAACTCATAACTAATCACAATAATGTATAATTATACGTATAATTTAATACTAATACGACCCAGTCAATATTAACTGCGACTGGAAGTCTAGTTAAAAGTTTGTCATGAGCACGACTTACGTTCTAACTTCAAGGTTTCAGATGTGTGGAGACCTGCCTTATTTATTGTCTGTTGTATATTACAACTAGCTGACCCGGCGAACTTCGTACTGCCATATATACATACTAGCTGACCCACGCAACCTCGTTTGCGTCTCCTATTGCCCGTAGCGTGATAATTTCCCCCGTTTTTGAAACATTTTTCATTGGTGCTCCGCTTATTTTGGTCGTAGCGTGATGATATATAGCCTATAGCCTTCCTCGATAAATGTACTATCCAACACTAAAAGAATTTTTAAAATGGGAACAGCGGTTCCTGAGATTAGCGCGTTCAAACAAACTCTTCAGTCTTATAATATAAGTACTTATAGATCTGTCTCAGCTTCCCATAGGCAGTGTACAGTCGCGGACTAAAAAAAGGGCTTTTCCCTTTATCTTTTAATTTTTCTTGTACACAACCTAGTCCTAACAATAAGGAACACATAAAAGAATTATTTAATTTGGTGCAGCCGATCGAAAGTTTTGCGCGTACATACATTTCGGCGATTCATTTCTAGATACATTATAGATATGATTCACAACAGCCACCACAATTTAACAGTCCACTGCTGGACATTGGTATCTCCTTAGAAAGGAGATTTCGGCCTACTTTATCCTGCTAGACGGGTTGATAAAGGGTTTGTTTTAAGTTTTACTTCACTTAACAAACGTACGTCAAACGTACGTTTGTGTACCACGTAGTGGATTAAATGACTCCGATGGGATGAATAAGTGTAGTGACGAGTGGTGACGGCATAAAAATACCCCCACAATTTTATTTAAAACTAGCTGACCCACGCTACCTCGTTTGCGTCTCCTATTGCCCGTAGCGTGATAAATTTTCCCCCGTTTTTGAAACATTTTTCATTGGTGATCCGATGCTATTGGCCGTAGCGTGATGATATATAGCCTATAGCCTTCCTCGATAAACGTACTATCCAACACCGAAAGATTTTTTCAAATCGGACCAGCGGTTCCTGATATTATCGCGTTCAAACAAACAAACAAACTCTTCAGCTTTATATAATAGTATAGATATACATAGGTATGTTTTATGAATACATTATTAAAACAAAAAATATTTACACAAATAATTAGAAATTTATATACAGCTGTCCACAACAAGCTACTAACTTAAACAAGGTTATTATAACTGTAATGCGATAATAAACCTTAATTATATCAATGCCAATGTCATTTGATAAAATATGGACAGTAGGTACTTACCACTTTAACGGCTACAAAATGTTTTAGATGCATAATATTCTTACCTGTAACAAGCAACAAATGTTTTACATTAACAAAGACATAAGCAAGTTTAAGTAGAAACACTATATACGTAGAACACATATTTATTATTCCCGAACCTCCTATCACTGTCTTATTAATCTATTTCGATTTTTCTATCTATTTCTATTAATCTATTTCTTCAAGTAATAAAAATTGTAAGAGGTCGATGTCTGTACATACATAAAATGTTTTGACGAAAAACTAATGAAGGCGGTCCGTAAGAAAGTAACAGAACTCAAAAGAACAGTTTATGGCATTTTTGTCTGTTTGTGTGTGTGTTTGTAAAATAATCACATTGTAAAGGAACAGAAATAAGGAACCGAGAGATTGCTGCTTGATTTGACCAATAAGTGCGCGCGGTGCTAGCATATATGATTCTTTTACTTTAATATGTATTTTAAGAGTGAAACATTTTCATTTAGTAACTTTTCAAAGCAAGTGACAAGTTTTGTAAACTAAAACAACTTAAATTGCCGGTCGCTAATGAGTGCTTGTTCATCTTACTCGAATCCTCTCCGAGTAAATATGTTTTGTATTCCTAACCGTATCTGTGGTAAGTCATCAAAACATTACAGGCAAAACGTCAAACAAGTGAGTTTTCGAAAGTTGCAAGAACTGATGTTATTATATATTTAACTATGACAAAAGCTAGCGCCTATTAAAATACGAGTATACTGCAGCATAAGCCTTTCTAGAATAATGTTATTTCATTTGCAAGTATAAAACAACTCTTGTTTTTGTTTTCCTGTTAATGTAATTGACATGGGAAATTATCTTAGAACCCCGATCGAGCTAGCTAACGAACCTATGAGGCATCGGCCGGTTATCTGAGGAATGTTGAAGCCAGGTGGTACGCGCCCTGGTCACGATCCTGTCTGGCTTGATAATAGCTAGATATCACAATGTACAGAGAGCAAATACAATTCCATTGTGGTAAGTTTCTAACGGTACATACAATTCTGCCCCAAATGTCAAACAATTAAAACAAGTACAACTGTTAATACTACATATTTCACATAATCACAAACATATATCTCACGGTAAACATTATAACATACGTCATTTAGATATTGCCATAAATAATAAAGAGTATTAAAGAGCAAATCAAGAACGTCTTCAATCATCTCACATTGAGGTAAAATAATATGAAGAAGAAATAGTGACTTTCTCCGCTTACTGCGAGATTTTCCGCCTTTCGTGTGTCGATTGCATTGATACGCGATACATGTGTGTTCATTGAACTTCGTTGATACTTAAAAGCAAACGTGATACTTCCGCCGACTGCTTTGTTATGTTAAGGTTAATCGATTTTAAAACAGAAGTATATGTATATTAGATTTTGCTGGAAGACACTGCCGACAAAATAAAATCCTGCATACAAATGTTGACTCCATCGTCATTCGAGATAATGTTTAAGTAGGTACAGAAGATGGGTAATAAAGTTACTAAGAAAGGTCATCCGCAAGATGTGACTTGTTTTCAAACGAGTCCCATATAAGCTTTCAATTATTTGTGCCAGCATATGCTGACGGTACACGTATATTACAAGTAATTAATCAGTCATTCCAGTCGTCAAAAGAACGCGTGGTGCTTAAGCAAATTAAAATTACGTTAAATGCATACGTGCACTTGCATACAGATTGACAAACAAATGTGACATATTGTATCTATATTTATATGTAAATAAACGAAACTGTTGGAGCTTTTTCAAATACCTGATTAATGCTGGAACGTGAGCGTGGAACATTAAATATATGTAATTTGTAACTATAATTCATACTAGAGTAGTAAGTATGGGTGAGCTATACGTATTATTATCGGAATAGAGTGGCGCAAGAAATGAACCTACAAAACAACAACTTTACAAACTGGATAACCTTTTTTGCAACTTTTTTGTTCTAAGTGAACAAAGTGCCTAAACAGAAATAAATCACAAAACTCAACACAAAACAAATCACTCCCCGAGTCAGGCGCATCACGACTTTGAATTTCACTATAGGTATATATAAATACTTACTGTATTACCGTGGTCTCACTATACTTTTACCTGTAGCGTAAAGATTTTACAGGTATTTTTGGCGGACAAATATTTTAAACGGTTTTAACACAGAATCGCAAATGATACATACGTGTGTTGTTAAAATTTGAAATCACATTACAGAAATGTATTTATATTCCAGGAAAGAAAATTGTCTACACATCAAACTGGATATTTCGATATCCATACTAATATTATAAATTCGAAAGTAACTATGTTTCGCTTCTACGACAAAACCGATGCACCAATTTCTATAAAATTTGGCGTGGTAGATATTTAGATTCTTGGGAAAGTACAAAGGCTACTCTTTAGCGCGATAACCGACATACATAATAATAATAATAAATAAATAATAAATAAATATTTGGACATCTAACACACAACGCCATCTAGTCCCAAGCTAAGCAGAGCTTGTGTTATGGGTACTAGACAAGACTTACATTATAAGTATTTATAAATGCTTTGTTCGTGCTTCGTAACCATCGTAAAATCAAATGTTTAATTAAAATGTATAATTAAGCTATTCACATCCAATCCATACTGTCTATTTCTAAGTATATTCATTTGAAATAAAACTTATTTACAGGATATTATGCACTTTAGTAAGTAGTAACTGCTCGTCTAAGCTAGTAAAAATTGAGCTATATTTCATTAATATACTTTATACTTCGTATTTATTATCCTTCTTTTTGTTTATTTCTTTAATTGTAAATTACACATTGTTTGATTTTCTCAGAATATGTATTTTGTTTGTTGTTGTATTTGTTTTAACTATGGTCATCCTTTATTGCACTGTCATTGTCCATACTTTACTTTTTATTCAATCACTTTTTTTTCTATAATTACTTTCTGTTTTTGGCGACTTCGGTAAGTCGACCGGTCCCAGTTGAAAATCAGGGCTGAGCACTTTGTGTCAGCATTTACCTGAACTGGACACCTTTTTGGCCGCAGCTTCGAGACACATAATAAGTATAATTTTTACATGTATAAAAACTTTTTTTTTGTCTGTATAATTTATTTATGTTACTTTCTCATTTCTATCTCTAGTGTTAAGTTTCTTGTTTATTTTATTTTTGTAATAGTTTTTTATGTCTCGGCGTTGGGCCAAATAAAAGATTATTCTATTCTATTCTATTCTATTAAGTCAAAAACTATTAATTTCCAAATTAAAAAAAACCCCGCCATAATAACCTGAGTTCCCTTTAAAAAGTAAAAAAACACGCACGTTATGCGCTTTCATTTGAGTCCCCACTCGATGATATTTTTGCAGACATTCGGTTATTCTTCCAAACTTTCACCCCCAGAACTTTTAAACGACTCAACCGATTTTCATGAAACATGTCAAAGAACACTCGCACAGAACTCACCTTTCATACAAAAAAAAACTAAATTGAAATCGCTTCATCCGTTCGAGAGCTACGGTGCTACAGACAGACACGTCAAACTTATAACACCCCTCTTTTTGCGTCGGGGGTTAACAAAATACAAAGTAAGAAGACGATTACGATTATTTCCAAGATTTTATCGGCAAAAAAAACCGATGGCCATTTGTATTTATGTATGCAAATGAAGGTTGCTTATTAATTAATTATGGTGCCAATAAATACAACAAAAAAAAGGTAAACGTTAAATCAAAGTAGCATGACTACTGTGCATTTGTATTTTAACTAACTTTTGCTTTCAAGTTTACCGACTAACTTACGGGGAACCAATATGTTGTTGTAAAATTTGAGCAATTCAAATATGTGCAATATAAAAAATGTTTACAAACATGAACATTTATTTCATTCAATACCCAGGATAGAAACTAATGATAGAAAAAACATCATTCAAAATACACGACATAAATTTAATTTTATTTATTATTAGCTTATACGCGCGGCTTTGCCCGCTTGTTTGTCGGTTATCGCAGCAAAGAGTAGCATAATATTGTTTGTCATGGAGATAGTTAATTAAAGTATCTCCATGACAAATATTGAAATCGGTGCAGCGGTTTAGCCGTAAAGCAGGACAGACTGACTTAATTTCGCATTTATAATATTGGTATGGATTGTTTCTGTGTTAAACCAAAATAATGTGATCGAGTGACTAGTTTACAGTTTATATAATTTTAGTTTAGTTAGTCAATTAACCTATGGCACATATTCAATAGCGAAGAATATCATGACGTTTGTAGTAGTAATAGTATTTCAATAAGATTGCATGTATGAAGTGTTCATTACATTCGCGATAGAACAACTTTGCTGTGATTAATTTATATGACCGTGATAAAATTGTTTTATTGCGCCTTTACCACAATTAATACTAATGAAAAATGGTCCATTACAAAGTGCAATATATTTTAATGTTATGGAGCATGTAGTATGACTGTAGGCAGTAAAAGAAATTCTATGTTTTCATGTACAGGACCATTTTCTTAACTATAACGCTCAATTCTTACTGCCACAGCTTACTAAGATAAAATAAGCTTTTTATCACGAATGTATGTGTATGTGTGTATTTTTGAATTATTACAGACTTGATGAGCTTATACAGATTTTGTTATTAATTATGCAATCAATTTAGGTAGCCCTTGACAAAGTTAGTTTTAGCTAGTTCTATTATTTTGCGATTATAGATAGGTTAACCTTATGTCCTTGACAACATGTTAGCGGTTGGCCTAGTGGTTTAGGCGGTTGGTAGGTGGCTCTTCAACGAGCACTTCCGACAGCTTGGTCCGAAGCTGGTCGGCGCTGCCTCCGCCCTTGGGCGACTTTTGCCCAATTTGGGTGGAGCCAGCGTCGCAACGCGACTCCTGTACACGGGGGTTGTCCGGTCGATGGCGCTGTATGGGGCACCGGTGTGGGTGGCGGCTCTGACTGCCCTAAATAAGGCCCGCCTCTGGCGGCCTCAGAGGGTATTGGCAGTCAGAGCCATACGCGGATACCGCACGGTGTCGACCGAGGCGGCATGCGCCCTGGCCGGAACACCCCCGTGGGATTTGGAGGCGGAAGTGCTCGCCGAAGTTTATCGACGGGTGGCTGAATATCGGGCGGAGTATGGCTACCGCCCTCCGCCCGAAGAGGTACGCGAGTGGCGTGAAGCCGCCCGTCGAGCCACTATGGCTAGATGGTCGTTCCGGCTGGAGACTCCACGCGCTGGCTTTGCCGCCGTGGAGGCCCTCCAGCCGGTCATCCTCGAGTGGGCAGGGCGGCAGCACGGGACCCTTTCCTTCCGACTGACGCAGGTCCTTTCCGGGTTGCTTCGGGAAGTACCTGCACTCGGTCGCTAGGAGGGAATTGAGTCCCGCCTGCCACCACTGCGACTGCAGTGAGGACTCGGCCCAGCACACGCTGGCTGTTTGCCCCGCTTGGGTGCCGCAGCGTCGGGCCCTCACTGCAGTCATCGGAGGAGATCTCTCGCTACCGGCCATCATACGCTCCATGGCCGGTAGCGATAGCAGTTTTACCGCGGTCGCAACCTTCTGCGAAGATGTAATCTCGCAGAAGGAGGTGGCGGAGAAGGCCCGGGAGGACGATGTCCACTCGGACCCAATCCGCCGCCGGCGAACCGGGCGGCGGAGGCGCGCCTATCAGCGCCTCATGCCGCCCTGAGTGTGGCCGCGGATGGTCGGGACGGGCTTTCCCCTCCATCCGCTCTAGTGGCCACCCGCGAGGGGGTGACGTACGCGTGTGCCGTACGTCGCCTAATTGAGAGTCTTCCAGCAGACGGTGCCCGCTTCTGTGCGGGCAGGCGCTGGGAGGGGTCCGGATGTGTTAATAACTGCAGTTCCCGGACTCCTCCCTTCACAGGCGCAGAGTGGCACACCGTGTGGTTTTAGTCGGTTCGAGTCCGACACACCGCCCCGCCGCAAGCCCCGGCGCGGGTGACGGTCCGAGGGGATTTCCACACGTTAAAAAAAAAAAAAAAAAAAGGTGGTTTAGGCGGTCGCCACGCCGCTTGCCAATTTGCCAAGTGTTGTGGGTTCAAATCCTACACGGGACAACACTTTGTGTGATCCACAAATTGTTGTTCTGAGTTTGGGTGTTAATTGTGTCCGTTTCATGTATGTCTGAAAAGTCCCACGCGACACAGGATGTTTATTCCTAATGCGGGAGTTGTCTTTTAAAAAGATAAAAGAAGATAAAATATTTGTAAAATTTCATAACGTTAGGCACTTCTGACATCGCTTAAGAAACAAATTCACATTCGCTTTTTTAATTTTAGTTAGTCTTAAATATCGGTTCCGTGCTGATGGACGAACACTAAGAGATAGGAGAAATACAGCTCGTATTATTAAAAATTATGATCTATGTCGGATCAATGGTTCATAATTTCAGAGAAAGCTCCAAACAGAAATTAAGTTTTTTATTGGTGTATTTTAATGATACGACTAGGTGCGGTAGTGCTTACAAAAATATACATACCTACAATTCATTTCGGAATGGAATGTTCAAGTGATGGAAAGAACCATTATACAATAAGAAAATCTATAACTACAAGTTACCAAGTAAAATAAAAAAAAGTGGGTAATAGTCATAATACAAATAATCTCTATTGTTAAAATCGTGTACACGGAGTACCAACAATCTATCTAGCCATGACGAATTTTAAGTAATTTACAAATTTTAGCTGCATGGATAAATTACGTTCGTATATAATTATATGTCTATCATTAAATAAACTGTCAATCTGGGTTCTCATGACACCAAATAATTTATTGCTAACAAGTTTTTGATTAATGAAATTAGCAGTAATGAACTGTGAAAATCACAATAACAATACGGTGTGAGGACAAAGAAATCGTAAATAGCTCTTGTTAGAATTTTCACGCGATTTCACCAGTCTTGTGCTATTTCATGGGTCTCTTTAATGACAAACATATTGTCACATGGTATGGCCATGCACTTGTGTCCGTTTCATGTATGTTTGTAAAGTCCCCCGCGACACAAGATTTATTCATAGTGCGGGAGTTGCTTTTTTAAAAGTTTAAAGTAGTCACACGTTGTTAAAGTGTTATGATGCGTTTATATGTAACGTGTGACTACGGCTTTTCAAATTTATTTTATACTTTTTCAGCGTCGTTTTATGTCGTAGTTGGGTTTTAATTTTTACCTTTTTTTAATTTAAAATGTTTTGGTGCCGTTATTAATATATAATATACATATATTAAAAATGTACAAGATATGGCCTTTCCAATGATACCAAACAATGTATATTTATCTCAAATTTATTTTTTAATACAGTACTTTATGTTCGCCAGAGGGCGCCACATTAGATTTAGTGACACGTCATATAGCCTATAACCAGCGGACGATTAAGACGCTTCTAACAATACTTCATTTGTCCAGTTCTAATAAGTAGTTAAGGAGCTATGAGGGAACAAATGAACATACATACATACATAGCCTGTCAAAATCATAACCCTCCTTTGGCTTTGCCGTAGTCGGGTAAAAAGAAAGAAACCTTTGTACGTATAGCATTCAACATATACATATTTAAAGCATATTCCTATCTTTAGAAACTTCTCTATGTATCAAATCAATACACACTAAACGCACGCACGTCTACTTGTCAATTTAGAAAAGTGTAAGTGGCCAGTACATCACCTCAAACACCGTAAATGTAGCGTCAACCTGAGTGCGCGTAGGATTAAGAGGCGCTTAAAGAATTTAGACATAAATATACATCATTCTTATTGAAGTTTTTTAGCAAAACGACCGTTCAAGGTCCGTCATCTCAAGATGATCTTATACGCTGCTCGTCCATCATTCTAGATTGACCACTGATTTTAGGTGCTTTCACTTTTGATATTACATTGATAGCTATCTCTTTTAGGTGTTTAGCTATGTATCTCCAGTTAAATACTTAAAAGAGATAGCTTATGACTAGACATCGGATTATATGCACAATCAAAATGCCGAAATATGCATGCGCACTAAAAAAAGGCGAAATATGCACAAAATATGCACAACGTTAATATTGGTTCCCACCGTGTTAATATTGGTTCTGAGGGTAGTGCTACGTTTAGTAGTTGCTCTTTATATGCTTGTACTCGCGATGGTGCTTTTAAAAACTCTTTTTTTGTAGAGGAAATTAATTTATTGACTATCCCGAACTCGTTTCTGACCTCTTTCGCAGCTCGATGTAATCCGTGGGCTAGACAGGTGATGTGAAGCAATTTTGCGTAGAATACTTTCAGAGCTTGACCAGCTTTTACCATATAAAGCGCACCATCAAAAACAAAAACACATATTTTCTCTACTAACTTTTAAACTTTCGCGTTCCATGATATAATAATTATTATTCTTACATATTTTCTCGTCTATAGACAAATCGGAAAATAGTGTTCTGATGGAATCATTCATGAACCGGGCGATAGTTGAATGGTTTGTTTTTTCTAGGATCTTAAAAGCAACCAAATGGGGAGTAGAGGGCTCTTTAGATAATTTCCCAACAATTATAAATATAAAACAACACGCCTAGCACGTTTAACTACCAAAATAAGCACTGTCAATGAAAAACTACCAAAATATGCAGTAATGCTAAAAAAATATAATTATTTGCATATGCAAACATGCAAATGCATATAATCCTATGTCTACTTATGACCTGTGGATCATGAATTTAATTAATTTATGTGCATATATCGGCCCACGAGTCACATTTAAATAATTTTACGTAATAAGGTTTTATTAAACGTACTACATTCTTATATATATTATATTTAATAGATTTACTTAAATTTAAAACGAAATTCTTCTTTATTACCCTGTAAATAAAATTAACAACGGTAGTAAATCTGTTTTACTCATTATCTATATTGTTCCCTTCATTGGAGGATATAGAAAAGGATATAAGATCGTCGTCATATTATTAAACCATATATTGACAAAGCTCTTAATACCGCATGTAGTCAAAACAAATATTTACATCTCACTCCGAATTAGGTAACTAAAAGCGGTTATTGCACTGTTCCACTATGTTACGCAATGTTCAATTCAAAAACTATACATCGTAACAGCATGCAATGTTAGTTACATCAAAAACACGTCGGATAGATAAGACGAAACGAACAAGAGCGTCGAATATGTATAACGAAATGAATTGCACGTCTCCGCCTGTGAATTGTGTCTCATTTCTATTGTTGTAAAGATTCGACAATTAATTTCGTATTAAATATTTTATTTAGTGCTAATACGCAATTAGTGTTGTTTGTTGGAGTAATATTCCTAAAGACCTGTTTGTATAAAGATACACTTTTACCTGTTGTTATTGCTACACTGTTTAATATGCTTTAAATTTGTCTTTAGATTGCAGAACTGCAAAATTCCAAGTTAGGTTTTTCATTTTCAACTTACGAACAAAGGATAAGTTGAAAATAACTCAATAATGAAAGTGAAAATCAAATCGGCTGTACAGAAACAATTTATCGGTTATGTAATCACTTTACGATGGTCATCATTTTATGGTAGTAGCACATTGTATAACCTACAGTCAGCACTTCTTAAGCCATTTGTTTACGTCTGGAAAGTAATTAACTTTAATAGCGAAATGACAACTTGTGAAGTGAACAATTTAACTTTCTTCTAACATCCATGAAAGCAAGGTTTGTACTGAGAAATGTTCCGTACAAAAGTAATGTTGCAACACAAGCTCAAGAGAAAATCTTCATATTGAGATGCATGACTTCGCTCAACATCAAAAACGCTGCATTTGCTTTCTTTGGCACGACAATTTTTGCTTATTATTCATCACAACGCCTCTGAGATGCAATCGACTAAGAAAGTAACAACAAATGTAAACTTGAGAAAAGATTTTAACTAAAGCCAGTCTCGTATAACAATAAACTTATCAACAATGACTGTACAATTTACATAGAACGGTAAAAAGAAATTAAGCTCCCACTATTCAATACAAATTACCAAGTGAACTGCGATTAGCTAGTTCTTAATTACAGTATAAATAGAAAAGGCATCATATCAGATCATAAAAGCTAGATAAATCTCTAAATTTTAATACCTCCATTATTTCAATTTTATTGTGTTTTGCGGAAGATCACACGCAATTACATAAAAGGAGAGTGTCAGTCGTGGAAGCATATAGGACAATATAGGTGTTCTTTTAGTATGGTTCCTGTTAGACCTAAGCCCTATACGATTTGATAACATTTAAAGGTAAAATTTTGTAATAAATACTCTCAATATATCAAGTATAGCTGTCCACTGTGAGAAACAATTGCTGGGTTCTAACAAAACAACACGTAGGCTTGGACGTGTTTTGAATGTTCTGCGCAGAACGCCAAAGTAAACTTTCGGGTTTTTAAACCCATCCATTACATTTAAGTGCAGGTGTAATTAAAGCTGACATAACTATTCATAATTCTGTTGTTTACCATTTTACTGGAGACATAATCTTTTGATAATAGGTTTAATTACAGTTTTCTTTTAACTTGTATAATGCACAGTTATACAACGAAAGCTAACTGATAAGCGGAAAACTGTTAGTAGCTAATCGTATATGTACGTACGTCAGAAAGTACGTCAATCAGATAAAAACAAAGAAAAAACGTGAATTAAAGACCTATCCCAAACAACGTTAAAAGCGTGTTTATTTTATTAAACTAGTTGAACCCCGCGGTGTTACTCGCGGTTATTGTCGTACCGCGGGTATCGCCGCCTGGCGAAGCTAGTCTAAAAAAATAGCCTAAGTTACTCCTTATATCATCAGCTACCTATCAGTGAAAGTCCCGTCGAAATCGGTCCAGCCGTTCCAGAGATTAGCCAGAACAAACAGACAGACAGGCAGAAATTGTAAAAAATGTTATTTTGATATATGTACCATGTATACATACATATGTAGTTATTTTAATATTACAAACAGACACTTCAATTTTATTTATTTGTATAGAAGACAAGTTTTTCTTAAGAATGTTCGACATGATAACAAGGACCTAGCGTGCGAACATTTTCCGTGTCAAGACGTTCATACGTCAATAACACCATTGTTTTGCAGTATTTAATCCCAATTGTGTTGATGTTGCCTACACTGATCTTATACATATAACCGCACTAACAATTTACATGATGGGCAAACAGTCAATTTGCATATTTTATAAAAACGGCTAGAGGTTTTAAATGATGACAACTGCAGATATGATAATCCTTAATGGGTTTCTCAAGTAGAATTTACAATAGGATTGTATTTTATGGTGGTTACTTTACTCCTACAGCTTCGCAAATAAAGATTTTAATAAATGTAATGCAGGTAAATGCATTTATTTGTCGGGCTATATTTCGATACTTGTTTTCCAGAAAAACAATTTCGTTTCTAGCTGTTTAACATTACTGCAACTTATATTTACGAAATCCTTTTGGCAAATAAAAGAGTTCGTGTGCTGTTTGTGGAATACGAATAAGTCGTGAGGTACGAGTATCCGATATTTGTAAATTGATATATAATAGTACCAATCTAAGACACGGGTGTGTGTGACGGCCATTACGTTTTACGTAACTTTATAAAAATATAACAAGTCATTATACAAACTATAAAAACAGGCATGTAACACTTGATGTTTATTATACTGCATGACCAAGTAATGTTTTGCTCAATTACTACAGGATGTCATTATATCAATCATAATCATGTAATTTATTAAAAAGAATATGAGTATGCTTAATAAAACGTGTTATTTTTCTATTCAAACTATAATATAGGTGTATTATACATACACACATCAAAAGTGTCTAGGGATCAACATATGTGTCTAGGGATCAACATATATTTTTGCAATAACTTTTCTCCTGATTGATATTAATTAAAATTTTCTTTAAGGATTCATCAAATAAAGTGTTTTCGTTTGTCACAGTAACGATAAACCAAGTCACCTTTGCATTAATAAAGAAATTTGCCATTTTCCTAATAAAGGGATTTTTGACATTTGAACCACTAACATTAAAGTTCGAAAAAAGACTGAAATAACAGTTTTCTTTAAAATTTTATTAGGTAACTTAAACAATTAATAATCCGTGTTTCTACCGCGAACACTAAACTACACACATCAAAAGTGTCTAGGGATCAAGCATTTTTATGCGGATTTCTTGAGATTGAGATGTGGCTTTGGCCCTGGCCTGCTCAGTCGCCAGACTTGAACCCGATTGAGCATGCATGGGATATGCTACAGAGAAGAGCTCTGCCGAATATGGAGGGTATCCAGTCGCAAGAAGACCTTTTTTTGTTGTTGCAACGAACATGGGCGGCCATTCCACAGCGTGTTTGGATGAACTCATTTTGAGTATGCCAAACCGATGTTCTTGTGTTGTTAGTGTTCGCGGTAGAAACACGGATTATTAATTGTTTAAGTTACCTAATAAAATTTTAAAGAAAACTGTTATTTCAGTCTTTTTTTCGAACTTTAATGTTAGTGGTTCAAATGTCAAAAATCCCTTTATTAGGAAAATGGCAAATTTCTTTATTAATGCAAAGGTGACTTGGTTTATCGTTACTGTGACAAACGAAAACACTTTATTTGATGAATCCTTAAAGAAAATTTTAATTAATATCAATCAGGAGAAAAGTTATTGCAAAAATATATGTTGATCCCTAGACACATATGTTGATCCCTAGACACTTTTGATGTGTGTAGTTCAAATCAGTTTCACCTGAATGTCAGTTTTTCCACAGAGCTACTGATCAGACCTCCGCAACCCTGCGGGCGAACTGAATTCGAAATTTGAACTAGTTGTCAGTATATTTGATGGCACTCGCCCAATAACGATTGCCATAGATGTTCATGACAACCGGAACCGACGGCTTAACGTGCTTTTCGAGGTGTGCACGGGCGTGAAACACCGCCAAACTTCTATACTCCGAGCTGTTATTAAGAATTTCTTTTGAGAAAAATTAAACAACAATTATTCCCGATCCGGGAATCGAAACCGACGTCTTTTAATTAGCAGTCGCATACTAACCGCTAGACCAAGGACGCAGTCTTTTCTAGTTATCAATTCCTTCTAATATTAAAATAAATTATTAAGCAGGAAATCAGTCACCAACACGGATGAAGCTCACAAAATCATACAATTATACATACTATATTCTAGTCTACCTCGAAAGATAAAGAGTACCAGTTGTGACAGATGTCAAGTGGAATTGGCTTTTCAGATTACATCAGATCAGTTAAAAACCTGCTCAAACACCATATTTATCTTTAATATCAAAGTATTTTAATGTTTCAAACAATAATTAGCCAAACCTAAACGGCTGTGTTGGAATGCCGTCTCATAATTCATTCTTGAATGTCCAATTCTTTATTGCCAAATAGGGAAAGATGAAACAATTAATTTTGCTGGCTTCTAGTCGAGTTTCGCAGCAAAATACTTACATGGCAATATTAATTATAGCTAGATTATACCACATTTCCTTAGATTTCGTCGAATAATGAAATTATAGAACTACAATGTGTTATACTGTACGTAATAATAAAAATAATACGCCAATAATAACATAGCAGAAGAGGTATTATTATTATAACAAATACTCTCGATACAGAAATCATTATTAACTGCTGTTAAAACTTCTCTTTACTTTCTGAAAAACTACACACAATTTTACTTTTAAAATATTCCAAAATTCTACCCAAATAAAACTATGGATTAAATAATGACATAAAAGTATCGTCAGAAACTATATATTAGTTTATTATATATTACAGATTTCAGTTAATATCACAAGAATTAATTGCATCTATTTATACATATTTAATACTGCAGTGATATCCCGTTTAACTTCTTATTTTATTCTAAAGTATATTTATTTAAATTCATATTTTTGTTAGTACTCGTATATAAAGACTAGCTGACCCACGCAACCTCGTTTGCGTCTCCTATTACCCGTAGCGTAATAATTTTCCCCCGTTTTTGAAACATCCTTCATTGGTGCTCTGCTCCTGCGGCTATAGCCTTCCTCGATAAATGGGCTATCTAACACTGAAAGAATTTTTCAAATCGGACCAGCGGTTCCTGAGATTTAGCGCGTTCAAACAAACAAACAAACTCTTCAGCTTTATATAATAGTATAGACCCAATATCAAGTAAAATCCGGATAAAAACGATATAACAAGTTATAAATACATTTTCCACGAGAAGATACAATGTTGTTTTCCTCGACGATTATAGCGGAAATAACTTTTTTAATTACCAAGATGTAACATTGGTCGTATGGCGGATTCGGCATTCGTTTTATTTAAAGATTCGCTAAACTAAACACTGTATTTCATTAGAATTCTGACACATGAATAGTATACTGTCATTTCTTTTTTCATTCGTCTTCTCTTTGCATTTTTTTTTATGTTTTGCCCTGCCAAAATAACTTTACTGTGCCTGATGGAAAGCATGAGCAGAATCCAACAGTGGTGGTCACCATACTGCAAATGCAGACAATACAATAAAAAGCTCCGTAATATAAAGCCAGCCATACACGTTCGGGTGTACATGATAGGTTTACCTAGCACAGTTACCCGAGGTAAGCTTCAGCTGAGTAGAGGACACACCTGCACAGTTGTGCAACATACACGCTCCGGTCTACTTGTATAGTTGAACTGAACCTACCGGTAAATTTGTCAGTTATAGCCTCACGCTTATGGCTACCTTAAGTTGAAATAAGTGGAATGAAATTTGTATTCAAAACGAAAGAAAACATGTATGTAGGTATCGTGCGGTTTTCCCTAATATTCAAATGAATTCTCAAAACCGTTCCTCTATTGTTTGGTATCAAACAAATAAATTGATGAAGATGTTATAAACGACATTCCTTCACAATAATATAAAAGCAAAAATAGAATAACAGATTCAAGATTAATGTGAATTGCCTCCATATATTTGTCTTGTGTTTAAATTCGCGGTTCGCTGTCATCCACAGCGGAGAGCACGGTCTTAAATTTACATAATGGCTTTGATTGACTGCTATTTTACCATTACTACGATCGAAAAATCTAGTGAACAAAATAATATTCTGATTAAGTTTAGATGTACGAACAATTTAGTCATTAGATTGATTGACAATAATAATTTGACACAAACAAAAATAGCTATAAATACATATCCATGACACTTCGCAATGTTGCAACACCTTTGAAATAGCATATTCAAACATATTGGTTATTACATTGATTATTTCAATGATACGATAAGGTCAAGGTTTTCATTAATGTTTTTAGGTAACAATTCTTTACTGCCAAAAAGAAAAATTGTAGAAATGTGTCTGAAGACCCCTTAATTTTAAATTGCTTTATATGCAAGTTGCAAGTGACGAGTGTTTTTGCAGTATTTCCAGATGTGTGCATTATAAATAGCTGTTACTAATGTAACGCATCACGACCTTGCAAGGTCGCCAGTCTGTGCGCAGCAGACCGACGATTTCTTACCAATAAAACTAGTTGGAATAGATTAATATAAAAGCTTTAGCGAATTTATCTTTACGGAATGAATTGTCATCAACCGATTGTACATACGATCCTGGATTGAAATACGCAATAATAAATGAAGATATGAATATGATGGATAAGACAAAATTTTACTATATCTGTCCTTTGAAAATACTCTCAACGGAATAATAATTCTGTCAGTAAAAATAAGGACATTGATATAATTAATTTAGGTTAACCTTTTCTTTAAAAGGGGTATTATTATTAAGACATACGAATTAAGATTTTCTTTTCCATTGTGGTCCTTTCAGAAGTTGTTATGTTTATAACAGCTTGTTAAACTCATTTTATTTAAGGCAGTGGAAGCCTAAAGGTAGACACACACATTAGGGTATATAGGTATCTGACAGCTTTGGGTGAACTGTTAATTTTATAGGTAAATCAGAGTGTGTATTTTGCACAACTGTGCAGATATGTCGTCTGCTCAGCTCAAGCTTACCAGACGAGTGTAACTGTGCAGGTAACCCCTATTGTGTACGACTAGCTTAACGCTCTCATCTATTTGTTATTGTTTTGCTTTCCGTGGCAACCTGTAATAAGGCAGACCCTGATGCTCGCATACTACTGTTTTTGTGGCTCTTAGCATTTAAGTATTCTTGTTGAAGGTTCAAAGGTATGATGCACAATCTGACCATAGTCTAGGCATAAATAAATTAAGCTTGATTAAATGATTTTAATGACTTCTTAATCGGGTTTTTACTAGCTACGCAGAAGAAACACAATCATTTTATTTTTCTTGAATATAATACAAATAAATTAGCCATTATCATGGTAGTCTGGGAAATATATTTATATCATTTATTTTTAAATAAAATACAAACGGTATAAATATTAGTATGTCTAACGGTATCAGATTTATATACCAGATGTATTTTTTTCTTTTGTGTAGCGTCTAAGAATTTGTTATGTTTAAGAATCTTTCTCTAGATTGAAATTTAAATTTTATTTTTACATATTGTGATTTCAGATATAAAGAATATTGATTGTATTCAACAGAACCCCAACAAGCATTATGAGAAGAATGTACTAAAACAGAGAGTGAACCCAAGCAAGAGTCGCGCGCCAAAAAAAGGAAATTCGTAATTTTCCAAACCTTGCAGGGATTGTTGCTGTTTCGCGAAATCATTACAATCAAGTTTATATTTTAGCAATATGCGCATATTCTATTTAAACTAAAGTTAATTTAAATATTGTTTAATTAAAATACACTGTCTCAACTTCTCCTTACACTTTAAATTGTCATTTTTTGTATTACTTATTCAGTAATCAATCAAAACTTATGTGTTAAGCTCCACAAGTAAATACGGTATTTAAGAATGAGCACAATTGTTGCAAAGTTTTCATCATTTTTTTACACATCGTCAACAACTATTTGCAATATTTGGCTGCAACCTTTAATACAGGCATCACAAACCCTACAAAGTCGTGAACATACATTCTCTAGCAATAATATATTTATCACTATCGTAGAACAAAGACTAAATCGTGTTTTAGTGTATGAGGCGGTAACAGGCAGGAGGTGTGCCCCGCATTGTATTAGGAGTACATGCATGTATTTCTCTATTTATACGAAACAAAGAAACGCCAACATAACATAAATACTTATAATTGCCTCGTTGGTCTCGCGGTTGACGTGTGCGACTGCTGATCATGAGGTCTCGGGTTCGATTCCCGGGTCGGACCTAATGTTTGTATGATCTGCAAATATTTGTTTCGGAGTTTGAGTGTTTTCTATGTATAATATATATGTATTTACAAAAAAAAAAGTATATATCTATTTGTATCAGTTGTCTAGTACCCATAACACAAGCTCTGCTTAGCTTGGGACTAGATAGCGTTGTGTGTTAGATGTACGAAAATATTTATTTATTTGTTACTAGCTGACCCGGCGAACTTCGTACCGCCATATTTACATATCTGTCACAGCTTCCCACAGGCAGCGTACGGACAAAAAATTGACTTTTCCCGTTATCTTTGTTTCTTTTTTCTTTCTAGCAAAAAAAGAATGAATGAAATCGGACTACGTGTTATTGAAATACAACTAAGTACGTATTTTGACTTTCATCCCTCTCTCCAGGAAACCGTGCTGAATTTCGGGATAAAAAGTATCCTATGTCCTACCTCGTAGTATGAACTCAAATCATGCCAAGTTTCATTTGAATCCATTCAGTAGTTTCGGCGTGATGTGCGGCCAAGATACAGACAGACGGACAGACAGACAAAAAAAATACAGTTTTGGCTTCAGTATCGATTATACAGAGCCCTCCAAAATTTTTTTTTTAAATATCTTTAATGTACAGAATTGGACCTGTTACATTTTTATTATAAGTATAGATAACGTTATAAGTATAATTTATCTCATTTGGAATAACTTTCTAAACTCATTACAAAAACTTTTGACTAAGGAAAGATCTACCTGTCGTAACTACATACATATTCGTATTCAAAACCTTACAGAATTTAATAGACAAACCTTTGAACGTACCATAATCTAAGATATATTCATAAGTATTCGCCCGAGTCAGTGGCACCCACGAGATAAAGGCCACGCTTTCATAACCTTGCCTATTACCTACCCACAGTGCGCCTATGATTCATGATTGTCTCGGCTCTCAACTCATTCCCCAATGATTACTTGATATATTACATGTATTATTCCAATTCTTAATTCATTCTCCCACTGTAAATACAGTAATATAATTTCCTAAACTGAAGGAAATTATGGTGAAGGAGTTCACAAACAGTGTATTGTAGTTTGGGCTTCTGACTACCACAATTATTGTTTGGACTTCAAACGCAACTGTAAAAACAATTTATGTACTCAAATGTTTGTGGGATTGAAGTAAACTTTATTATTATTTTAAATTAATTAAAGAGTTTTATCGTCAATCCACTTGGCGATAAAACTCAACTTGAGCTTGATCATGTATTAAATACAAGTACATAAAAAGTTACAATTTTTAAAACCTTTATTTGGCATGAATTGCATACACTACTCACTTGCTTTCATCGTGACAAGCGCAATTGGGATTATTCAAAATTGTTTTATTATAAGTTTTGAGCACTCTTGGTGAATGAATAACATTTAAATGTAACGTCTGCAGGTGTTATTTTTCAATGGAATGAAATTAAGTAGAATTAAAAAACGTCATTACTGAGAAATTAACACAGCTGTGTTAACACTAGTGAAATAATTTCTGTATTTATACACATTCTCGAAACTGTCCATATTTTACTACAGTCTTAATGTCTTTCTTTTATTCCGGTTAAATATTGAAATTCTAGCAACTGATGCGTACGTAAAAGTTCAATATAATCAATGGTGATGTCTGAACTATGTTATTCTAAATGAATATATTAAACTAATAATAGTCACAGATAAAATCTTTTAGTACTGAATGAATCGTCTCTCTCGACTGGGGCTAGGGCTGGTAACGTTGACTTTACAAGCCCGTTTAAGCCGCACCATGTCCATGCCTGCAGTATGGCTTATGGCGTTCTGTATTCTTCGTCTGTGCTCTGATCTTCGTAACTGGTGACACAAAACTCCTAAAGCAAAAGACATTCGTTTGTAAGACTTTCGATAAGACCGACTCGAATTTATAAAAAAAAATATAAATATAAAAGTAACAAACAAAATAAAAACCGACTTCAAGATTCGACTCGATTTCTCTTGGATGCCATCATCAGATCTTAGTGTCCTTATCATGGTACCACCGTTGGGATATCTCCTTTCCATTAAAAAAAGAATCATTAATCGGTTCATAAACGACGAAGTTATCCGAGAACGCAAATAAAAAAAAAAACATACGCTTGAATTGAGAACCTCCTCCTTTTTTGAAGTCGGTTAAAAAAGAAGGCACGGGTGAAGCGTTAAAATAATAATGTCAAGAAAATAATCTAATTCATTTTACTTACTGCAGCAAGAATCTTTAATGTCACACTCATCATCAATTTCTAACATAAATAGTAATATGTACGTATTTTCTCAGTCAACCTAGGTTTTCATAGTACAAGCTCTACTTAGTTCGAGGCTAGATGACGTTGTGTGTCAATGTCCAAATATTTGTTTAATTGTTAATTATTATTAAAACTACAAGTATCACTGAGCAAACAATAGACCATCTTCGCAATAAAGTTTCAATAACTCATTACTTAGTAAACTTGAGTTAATAGTTTTTCAACGTTTCGGTTCTTCCTTCTTGGGTCGAGCGATCAAAACATGGAACTCACTACCACCACACGTGTTCCCTTCCCATTATGATCCCGGGTCCTTTAAGCGGGGCATCTCACTAGGCCGCCATAGTGTGGGTCACTATGCTGCTCTGTCCACGTTCACATTGAGGATAGTGACCACCACTTTTGGATTCTACTTATGCTTTCCATCAGGCAGAGTAGAGTCATTTTGGAAGCTTGAACATAAAAAATAATAAAAAATAATTTGGACACTTTTTCCAAATTTTTTTTTTCTTATATGGATTACCATAATACCTTTGCCAAGTTTAAGATCATGGTCGTGTGAGATGTATGAAGATATTATTATTACCTAACAAAACACCTATCTTATAGGAGGTATATTTGGGACAGGTTTTACATTATTAATTATATCATTTAAAAAGCTTACGTAAGATTAATCTAGATCATCGAGCCTTACTCACTAATATCTCATCCACATATCTTATAATACGATTTTAATGTTAATGATGTTGAAATGACATAATAATATATATTTAAAAGTGGACCATGGCATTATATATATTTTACATAGATACCTACTAAAAATAATTTTATTGAAATGATGATTTAAATATGTAAATATATATAAATGGCTTTCTGTTTTTTTCCTACTTTGCTGAAAACTTATGTAACAGTGTACAAAAATAAGAAAAATAAACTACAAGAATTGTATTGAAAAATAATATTTAGGGTTTTGAAATAAACGCTTTTCACTTCCTTTTTTATATTGCAGAAAGGAACATTAACACAGATTCAATAGGCTTTTTTGAGCTTAAATAAAGTAGTTTCACCGTTTAATACTAACATAACGGTTCATTAAAGAATGTCAAACCGGATCCAAGTAAATAACACAACTTGATTAATAAGGAAAATATCCACATACACTCGTATTAATAATAATTGTCAGCTGATATGAACTTATAATCCGATCTGAAAAGATTTTCCAATTTATAATTATATTAATCGACAAGGATCGCGATACTATTACTTGTCGTGTGTCTGTGTCATGTCGCTTATCGCCTGAAAGAGTAGTCCTTAAAGTATCTCGTTGCCAAATTTATTTTGACAGACAGTGTGACTTTCGAATTTATAATATTCCTATGGATTGGACGTTAGTGAATTGCATTTTGAAGGTTAGTCGAATGAGAATGAAATGAAATCAATCATAATAGAAACTAACACCGGTGTTAATATAAATCCTGACATTGATTCCGAAATAATGAATTAATTGTTCCATGCAAGTAATTTATTAAATTCACAGCGCATAACAAGTAAAAATAAATAGGTTTACGAACCTTGAGAGCAGTTAGATTGTGTAATCGACTCGAATACGAGTGATATTGATCAGATTATCTTAAAAGATCCATTTAAAGTCAACGCACATGTTGTACGAAATAATTGTACTAAAAAACGAAATACCGTAATATTGTTGGGGCATGTCACGTTTATTACAATCGCCTCTTATTTTGTGGGTCAACGACTATCGGCATTCCGTGGTAGAGAACAACGTCACGTATGCATTTGTGGCCTATTTCTCAGGACTTTTTGCATCATACGGATCTTTCTATCCTTATAAGGAGAGTATAAGTAATAACCTTAAGCTAAACATAAAGGTGTCTAAACTCCTTAATCGCGCTGACCCACAGTCATATCGTAGTGTTACATTTCATGTTCTATTCACTTGATCCATGTATCAATGCATAGATTATCCTGAGCATTCAGAATATCTGCTTACCAACGGTAGCATTCTTTACATTCATGCGTCAAAGTACACATTGGTTTTACCGATTAGCTCATCAATCAAATATGTTATAAACCTTTTAAATTCAGACTTCGTAACTTGAGCTTTTACGTCATAACGCAGTCGTCATTGGAAATTAATTCTTTTGTTTAAATAAATTTACATCATATACGCTCTATTTTTTGCATTGTAATTCCAACAATAAACGATTATTATTTACTGATTCAAGTGAAGTCTGATGCCTGTGACTTTTTAGTATGCCTCATCGATGACCTAAGTCTCCACTTCTACTATGACCTTTTGACGTATCTTTCACTCCCTGTCTAAAATCACGTAGCGTTTATACTCTCGTTCGTACGGGGTATTTGTTTCGTTAAAGAAACGTTTATTTAATTCAACATGTGATTTATCACTCCATAGTGTAGGAATTTATAAATATTTTCATTAAATTGTCAAAATAAAAAATAAAATTTTATTTAATTTAGATATAATTCACATTTTTGTTGTTTATGTATAGTTTTAAAATACATACATGTAGTAATTAAAAAATCAACTAAATTTAAGTATAATAAAAATTAAGACTCTCTTTAGATCTTGTGGAAAGTATAAGAAAAATATATTAAATAACAAGTTAACTTGCTATACTTCGTAAGATTACTCTCTGCGGTGGAATTAAAATGTTGTATGACAGTGTCGACGGGCCAACTTGTCATATCACACGGTACATTGCCCGCGTGATAAATACTTGTAATAACAAACACACTATATTCTTCACTTTTACCAACAATTTATTCATGTCAAACTCGATGAATATTTATGACATTAAATAAATAAATATGTATATGGAATAAAAGTTTGTCTGCACCTAAGTAGAAATTTGCATCTTTTTGGAACGAAGTTCCTAATGGGGCGTTGTGGAGGGGGGTATCCTAGCCGGCAAAAAGTATCCGTAACGTTACATCTTACGTTAGCAAGATTGACTGCATCGGTGTCACAATGATAGCGTATGCGAATGCTGTGTTTGAGGTCTTGGATTCGAATCCCGGGTCGGATCAAATATTTGTATGATCTGCAAATATTTGTTTTTTCGGAGCTGGATCTTTTCTATGTATAATATGATGTTTTTTACAAAAAAAATATTAATCATTATCTTTTTCTTCACTCTTTTTGATTTAATTTAAATTATTTCGTAAACGAAAAACTTCGTTCCTATCTGGTGTCCCACGACACCACACGGTTTTTTAAAAGAAACTGTATTTTGTCAGTAATCGTGAAAACAAAAAAAAATACACAAAACGCCGCAATTTACTTAAGATATGCAAATTAAATCCAATAAATATAATGAAACAGAGAGGTTGTGCAAACACTAAACAAGTAACATGATCTAAATAAAATGTAATAATTTGAAAAGGATATCATTCTATGATGCTATTTTTTATTTAAATATGTTGTATAACATACGGTTGTATAATTATACGGGTTTATAACTTCCACTTCCCTATAGCATACGTATTTGCTCAGTTATTGCTTTTGGGCTTGGCATTCAAAATGACACATTTTATATTTACGTAATAAAATATAACTACGCTTATAATAAGAATGTGTTACTGTTAAAAATATAGCCTTAAGTGGATTAAAAAACATATTCTTCAATTTGCACTAGCGTAAAATTTTATGCAATCGTCATAAAATTTGCAAGACCTCATCTAAAATAACATCCCTAAGGATTTTAGAACTTTAAAGAGGATGAAACCGATGGCAGGAGCTAGTAATTATCTTAACAATAAAAAAAGTTGAACTATAAAACAATATAAATATAGCTACTGGTAATTGAACCCGTAATTATAATATTTATTATATTCGTAGATACGGGCAATGCCATAACTAGGGCGATGCCACTCTATAAATATTGTGATAATCAGCCAATGTGGAAACCAACTTGGTAGAAAACTTAAGAATCTGTTGATAGAATGTATATTGTGTATAAGATAATGTATGAATTATTCAAGAAGTTGCTGATTCAGAATGTGCACGTCTAGAATTATATAATAATTTGTTTCAATATACACCTTAACCATTTCTCGATATGACAATATCTTTTACGGGTGCATTTATAGAAGCTCATTTCTGTATGCTAGTTACGTCACTGGGAATAAGACACATCAAATCACTATGCCATATTAGGAAAGATAAATTTCGACGTATATACTTTAAAGATAAATAAAAAAGCTACGACAATATATTATTCGTTAACATAGATTATAAACCAAAATTGCCCACCTTTAAGAAATTCAACAAGATAAAACTCAATTGTATCACTAATAAACAATGACGTCATTGAAATAAAATGTAAAATATTTCGATAATATTAGGTGTTCTCCAACATTCTATTTACGTTTTGCGACTGTCAATAAAAAACAAGTCAAAGTTACATAAGAAGTATAAAAAGGAAAAAAAAAGGTAGAGATCAAGATCATTAGCCGGTCGAGACGTTCGCACTTCGTATCTATTGCCAAATCATAGCGCAGACGTGCACGCCATGTTCGGAGAAGGCTGACCGGTGCGCAAGAGCATCCGCCGAAACGGTCAAGTTCAATGAGCGCATGACCAACACGAACTCTTGCGCATCGCTTTATCAATTTATCATAATTTCGAAACAGAAAGAGGAAATTAAGGTAATAATTTACCACGTGTACATAGTAAGTCTATTCTGTGCAAAGCCGACGACGGATCATGGAGTGGAAACGCTTATACTCTTTGCGCTGTAGCATGGTGCGTGGTGGTTAAATTTAATTTACTTTAATTTACTACAGTTTATAGTTTAATTTAATTTACTACAGTTATTAATGATTTAATATATTGCGAATGTAGTACAGTTGAAATACTAAGTCATAATTTGTAAATCGCGAAAACTTTCAAGACTGAAATGAAATGTTACTGAAACTGTCACCCGCACCATGCTACAGCGCAAAGAGTATAATTTGCTTCATTTTCGCTCTTCCGTGAACTATTCATTTTAACCTCGTGCTAAATCAATGTTAGTGGTAACTTAGCAGTACGAAACTAAAAATCTATTAGATTTCGCATACTTATATAGTTTCATTCATTATTTAATTTTTATTTTAAAATAGAATGGTTATATTGATTGAAATATAAATAAATTAATTATATTTTTTTATGAGTGGCTACGGTTTCAATGTTATTAGAATAGGCAACGACACGACAATGACGTATTGATATTGTGTGAAAAAGTGTATGATTCGAGACCATTCTCAACACTAACTAGTCTTGTGTGGTTCTACTCGTAACATTATTTTTATTACATTATATTCTCAACACAATGATACTAATATAGTGTTGACTCGTTATGTCAATTATGTAGTATTTCTTAATTGCAATGTTTTATAATTATGATGTTCAAAGTTTATTGTTGCCAACAGCAATCTGCTCATTTGAAGTAAAATTCGTAACTTTCAACTTATAACTATTAGTTTTTCGATATTTATTCCATTTTAATAAGCACGCATGGGACCACGAATTATATAAAACAGTGAAGATCAATATTTAACAGTTAGAAGGAATTTGTAATTTTTTTACTTATATGATCGTTCTATTTATTATTATCTTAGTTATTCAGCTCACCCTCAGGGTTGCGGAGGTCCGATGCCAGTCGCTTCGTGTAAAAACTGATAATCAGGTAATAGGTTGAACTAGTAGCCGACCCCAAATCTTGGGAATAATAAAGGCTAGGAAGATGAATATGATCGTTCTATTAAGTAAGACCTGAAATCGTCAAGATATGTATTTACATAAATTACACAAATATATTTTGTTTCCAGCGACAAAGTTTAGGTACATACAAAGTTGTTAATTTTAACGAATGCATATATGCAATTTAATAGAGTTTTACGTAACAACAGCGAATAATATTATATCACATGATTGCGATGGTAGAACCACGGTTTTTATCTTAATCACATATCTACTTTTTGCTGGCAGCTATTTACTCGCAAAAACTAAATTAGCCATTAGAAACCAGAGATGAGATAAAACTTCACATCAATGTTTAATCACAAAACAAAAACATATAATTTATGGCCGAGACTATAATTTAGTGATGAAGTAACGTGTTAGAAATTTAAACTATTTGGTATGAAGTCGAGTAGGTTCAAGTTCAAGAGCTCAGAGCATCCGTGTGCTACATTAACCGCACGCTCCGATGCCCGCAGCATCCACTGACCCGACCGCGTGACCGACTTATCTACGATAGATCACTATTATATACTACATATTTACTACCTGTAAGTAAAATTGTCATGTGTATAATCTTCCATACAATCTGCGTTTTTAAAAGGTCCTGTCGAGAGAAGTCAACTATGAACACAACTATAGTTTGAAAAACAGAAATGAAGCCAAAAAAAATAAATGTTTCCTCAACTATTGAAATTATATGTAACTAGCTTTTTCTTGGTAATATTTAATTTCAAAATTACAAGAAGTGAGACGGTGATGTGTTCGGAAGAAGTGATGGTCGGTGGAGCCTAATTGAGCAAGAGTGGAGACCGCAATTTGGCAAACGTACTAACCTAGTGTAGGGCGCAGTGTGACACGAAAGACCGACGATTTGAAGAGAGTGGCTGGCAGCGGATGGATGCGGACTGCCCAAAACCGGGATAGTAGTCGCTCCGTGAGGGAGACTTTTATTGAGCAGTAGACGGCATAGATTGATTGTGATGAAACGTTTTTATTAAATTGTCTTTTTTAACAGTAAAGAGTAGGGAGAAAGCAGATAAGAATCAAGTCATTCCTAAATCCCGTGCTACTGCAAGAGTCGATGTGTAAAAAAGTTACCCGAGTAAAATATTACTGGTGAGACAGGTAGTAACACGGGCATTAAATGATAATAGCTAACACGAAGCATCTGAAGACGTTTGGGTAAAACCCATCTATTTAGGGATTTTATGTAACGGTCTATTGTAAAATTTACAACCGTTGTTTTTTCTCTATTTGTCGTAAGTAATTTTAAAAACGGGTTTAGATTACAAACGTTTTAAATAATGGAATTATTGTATATTAGTGGTTGCCCGCGGCTCCGCCCGCGTATATGTCGGTTATCGCGGCAAATAGTAGCCTATGTGTTATTCTGATGTATAAGCTATATTACTGAAATGTTTCATCCAAATCCGTTCAATAGTTTTTGCGTGAAAGAGTAAAAAACATCCATCCATCCATCCTTCTATTCATCCATCCATCCATACTTACAAACTTTCGCGTTTATAATATTAGTATAGACATAGAAGTATAGATTAGGCGTATATAAAGTTGTGTTTCCTTCGAATGCGTAGAGTCTATCAGCAAAGACACACACTATGTCGCTCTTTGGATTATTAAGAAATCTGAATTGAACTGGAGTTGAATAAAGTATCCACAAGTTTTGATACCAAAACTTGTCTATAAATGATTAGTTGTAACCACATCAACAGTCTTTAATTGCTGGACATATACCTCTTCTTAGTAACATGTAATGGCAATAAATGTGGCAGGAGTTGGATGCAAGAAGTCCAAAATCGATCAATGACGTGCAATGGGAGAAGCCTATATCCAGCAGTGGACTGTGATAGGCTGATGATGATAAACACTGGCTTTCGGGTAATTATCATCAGGTAAGTATCATATATGACGCAATGCACTAATTGACTGTCAGATTCGTTAAGTTAAAAAACGTGTGAAGCAATAAAATCAGTTTGTTTTTACCTTAATAAGTCGTTACTCATTTAAACAATTTCATCTCGTACATTCTGTTGAAAATATGTGTGAAAAAAACAACTTTTGACGCCATACATTGCTGTCGTCACATCATTTATTTTTATGTTAGGTTTAATTACAAAAAATGATAACAAAGTGATTAAATAATACCCTTTATTTTTCTTTCGTCTTGAATTCTATTTTTATAAACTGTTAAAAAAAATGATATATTAATACTACTTATATTATTAAGTTATTTATTATGTGTGTCGCTCCAGACCGTTTGATGCAAGGAATGTTGAAATTATAACACGAGGTTGTACTTCAAGATAAAGAATTCAACGAGTGCTGTTTTTTTAAAGACGCAAAATGTAATAATCTCATGGAAAAAAACCCGTTGAAGAACTCGACACTGATATGAAAAAAAATGCTTATCTTTTTTCTAGTCTGTAATACTAAATTCAAACCATTTATAATTTCTTCGTACTTCTTTTAGTTAGGAACTTATTGTTTTTTAATTCACAGGTGAAAGTTTCGAAAACAAACATTAATTATTTTTTAAGTACATTTAAAATTATTCAAATTAAAAATGAAACTCTCAAGCAAATCTTACATACATATTTAAATATATTTTAAGACTTAATATTTAACTTAACATTTTATATAAATGTATGTCACCGTAAACATGTTGATTTCATTTAAAGGCTAATTGGGATACGTCACATATTGTTATTTGTTTTCTTGATAACATGATATATGTATAATAATTATTAAAACATTACGATTATCTAAACGTTTCGCTATGACAGTCGATTACTAATAAATCTTTTATAACAGGGTATGACGTTATAAATTTACACGAAGTAGATAATTAAAACAAATGTAATACCGACCGTTTATTTCGCATACTCATAAGTTTATCTATTCTTGTCACATCGGGGAGTCTGAGACCGAAAAATATGTTGAAAATTAACAATAATATTAAGACTACGAGAAATACCAGGTTCTACATTAATACTTGCTCATACACCCTTTCTATTTATAACCTTGACCTGTTTATTTATCTATTTACGTAACGGAATCTTTTAAGGCAAGTTTTACTGAATCTAGGAAGTCCAATAGAATAATGGAATTTTTGTGTGAATAATGGAATTAGAATCCGACTAATAAACGAATAGAAAAAGAATTAAGAAAAGCAATATATCAATTTGTTCTTGGTTCGGAGGACTGTGGCGGGTTCCGCAGAGAGGGCAAAAATTGAGAGCTACCCACGACACCCCATGTACGGCTACACCCTGCCCCAACAGAGACTAAAGAGCCGTAGGAGTTTTGCGAAATGTGTCGACCCATTTACCTTGGGCCCATCTCAAGCGAGGTGCAAATTGTGGAGCGACAGCGTGTCATTGCCAGATCCATTTGTGGTGCCGGCGGAGTAGGTACTCCGCCGGCGTGCCCAGGCGGTAGGGACCGCCTGGACACGAATTACCGTGGCCGACCTGGAGGTCCTTAAACAGACTTCGTACTCAGGTCAGCCGGAGCAAGGAAAATCTATCCAAGTGGGGATTTGCGGACGGTGACAACCTGGGCCGTTTATGCGGTGAAACCCAACACCTGGACGGGGGATGATATAGCCTATAACTAGCGAACGATCAAGACGCTTCCAACGATATCTCATTTCAAGAATCAAGGTTCTTCTCTCAATACGGGTGGGTCAAGGCATGACAGCTTATTGCATTTCCTTGGTGAATACCTACACCTCTACCTATTTTCCTCTAAGCCTTTTAACATAAATAATGATATCTGAATATATATTGAATAATTGGTGTATAAATAAGGTTTATCCTCATGTATTCAATAGGTATTGACGCAAAATGTACCGTCGGTGTTTAAGGCAAATGTGAATAATTAAAAAGATTAAATATAATTAAAAGATTAGATTAAAAATAGATATCCATATATAAATATAATTCTAAGAACATAGCATCCGGCTACTCTTGTTCAATTGAATTGCTTGTAAAATTATATGTCATATATAAATACCTACTTATGATAGACATCTTTCTGGTAGGAGAGTAAGGGTTGATTAAATTTTTTTTTTTACACGATAGAAACCTACTTCAAGATTCGACTCGATTTCTCTTGAATGCCATCATCAGATATTCAGTGTCCTTATCATGGTACTACCGTTGGGGTATCTCCTTTCCATTAAAAAAAGAGTAATTAAAAACGGTTCATAAACGACGAAATTATCCGCGAACGCACATGAAAAAAAAACCTATACATATACGGTCGAATTGAGAACATCCTCCCTTTTTGAAGTCGGTAAAACAGTACTTTAATACTATTTATAACAACAAGCTTCAAAAATGATTTTTATTCACTTTTTATAATCACAATGTGCCACAGCGCAGATGTGGCGCGCACAGCTAGTCCTACTACAGAAAGTAGATTGGATTCTGAAAGCAGTCCCTCATTGCATAATATTACATACTAACATGAGTAATTTCCATACCAAGGGCCATGTAAACGATTCAGTCGTGCAGACCAAATATTCCTCATTGTTTTAAATTTTTTGCACATTCATTATACTCCAATTTAGGTCCGTTAAGGAAGCTAAATTAGTTTAACCCATTTAATAAAGCTGTCGTGAGGTAACCTTCTCGTACTGACAAGTAAGTACTGACTTACTGCTAGATGAATTATCTAAATGGATATTTTATGAGAATGCCAGTAACAAAGGAAGTAAAGTATAGCAAAATTGTGAGGTTTATTTTATTCACAAAGTGGTTCACCTTAAATACAATCATTTGTAAGCTTTCTGTGTTCAGACTTTGTTTATTCTTCGCAAATTATAAAATTGTAGATAGATGTTGGAGATAAACATTATTTATCTAAAAAATAAAAACCACTCTTGGATTCAGCTTATGTTTTCCATCGGGCAGTGTAGAGTCATTTTGGCAGGGCCATAACTAATAAAAAAAATGGTTGTCTGTAAAGTCTGTTTACGGACGATAGTGTAACATGACAACGTCATAACGAAACATTCTATCTAGCTCTATCTATCTCTCGCTTCCATTTAAGGCTTGAAGTGCAAGCGAGAGATCTCGCTGGCACTTCAAGCCTTAAATGGAACGCCTCAGAGCGAGGTAACGCCGCGTGAGTCATGTACGCAAAGTCACGCAAACTTAACTAACTTAGCACTTTCTTACACATTTGGCATACATATAGGTCTTTTCCAACTTAGAAACAAATTACAAAGTTAAAATACTACTATTATAACTTTGATAAAGGACCCTATGACTGAAATCATGATAATTAATAATGGTTCCAGTAAAATTTAAAAATATCGTCAAATATTAGGTGAACGTCTAATACTGGGAGCTTATGATATACCCACATAACAGTATCACTAAGTGGTGTTACTTTTTCTTGCATATAGATAAATATCTAAAATATTTTTCATAGATATAATTAACTTATAATAAGCCATTCAACATAGCAGTACACTGTAGTCACGGTCTCATGGTGTTTTGGCACGTACTCGATGGCACTAGTCACGTTCGTGAATCGAATAATTAACGTAAACAAAAAGTAGGTACGTATTATATTATTATAATTTGCCGGCCATAATGGTTGTGAAATACTGAACCACATTGAAAGACTCGCTGGTGTTATCTTCACCACGTTTTGGAGGTTCACTTTCTCGCAATTTTTTTTTTTGTAAATAGGTACATATTTAATTCCGTTGCTAATTACTAGTGGAGGCTGAAATCTCTGTTTTCATTGTATTTTGCAATTATTTCCACGAAGTTTCGAGTTAAGCTTGCAATCCAGCTTTTTTAAACTAAAACTGTCTTAAGATATTTTGAAAAATAAAGTAAAAAAACAGCATTTTAAGCTAATCAGTGACCACACTGAAGCTAACGGTAAAGTGTGATATTACACAGGTACAAAACCGCGAGATTTTTTCAAAAGAATAAAAAAGGGGCTTCACAAAATCAAAGGATGACTGCATAAAGTGACCCAATCATATTTTTGGTTCTTTTATTAGTTTTTAATATATATGATGAAAAAACCCGAATACAAAATCAATGTAGGAAATTTAGAAATGATGTAGAAGTTTATTGGTATTCAGAGAAAAAAAAACAATAACAGTTCACAAGAAATTAATAAAAATGGATGTTAGCTTTTATTTACAAAACTATTGAGTTTGTTAATTTTATTGAATATTACTTTAACAGAATTTTGGAAAAGCCACGCTTTGGCATGAATGGGCCGGCTCGATCGGAATGATACCACGGCCTCACAGAAAACAAGTGTGAAATAGTGCTTGCGCTGTGTTTCACCGAGTGAGTGAGGATACCGGAGGCCCATACCCCAATCCCCTACCTCCCCTCCCGCATCCCCAAAAGGCCACAACGCACTTGTGACGCTTCTGGTGTTGCAGGTGTCCATGGGCGGCGGTAATCGCTTACCATCAGTTGCGTCCATCTTCATCAACACGTCTGCTCGTTTGCCGGTTTATTTCATAAAAAAAAGAATATTTTTTTATTTTATTTTTAATCGAAAATTCTACTAAAATAAGGTCTTGAAGATTTAATTCAGCCTGCGCGTACCTAGTCACGATCGTTAAATCAAATCTTAGGCAAACTTCTTTACTGCCTTTGGGTAAAGTAGTAACCACTTTTGATAAAACCCCACAATACCTACCTTGAGGAAAAACTATTAACGAGCAAGAATGCCTGAACCTACAAACATAAATCTAAAACCTTTAATGATCGTGAAGCGTGATCAATCCCAGAACTACACAATACACTATGAATCAATGACTAACATAGCTATGCACTGTCGGTTTAGAAACTAAAATATCAAGTTAGTTGCACAAAAGCAAGAAAACTCGTATAGATTACGGTGCATTAGCAAACCTAAATATTAGCGGCGTAACAACCAACGAAGGAAATATATATAGTTGCTGTTGGATGGTGAAACGTTGTACTGGCACTTGTAGCCTACCTAACAGGTTTAATGAAGTAAAAAGTTTAACAAGAAGTTATCCAGTACTTAGTACGAATGACGTGACATCCTTGTAGGGCGACGTAAGAGGTCTAGTCGACAATATACGTGTATACTTTCGATCTTTGCGTGAGACTTCGCCGACATATGTAATAACAGGTAAACATAGAAACAAGTTAATACGTTGGACATTACGTTCGATTTTTTATGAAGCGAAGTGATCAGATCGGTGTGGATAGCTGATGAATTATTTCTAAAGTGTTCATTCGGAACAAGTATGTTATGTGTATAACTTCAACATAAGTAGTAAGGGCGTTCATGTTTAACTATTTGATTCAACACCTTCGATAAAATCTCATTTGCTTTGTTAAACGGTTTTATTTAGCTTTTAGTACATTATTTTCAATAAAACCGTTCAAATAAAAAAAATAGATATTTTTTATTTTTAAGATTATTATTTAGGACTTTTATAAAGGACACGTTTTTGTGTTTATCCGTTTCTTGTGGCAACCCCCACGGGTCATCAACTCACGAGAGTGGGGGAAGTGGTATGAAAGAAACCTACCAAGTTCTATGTAGTTTTTGTGTGCAACGTAAAAAGTACTAAAAAAAAAGTAGGTAGTAGAGCCACGCTGATTTCAGCACGAACGGGCCGGCTCGACCGGGGCGGTACTACCCTCGCACAGAAAATCAACGTAAAATGACAGCAGCAGTGCTGTCGTGTTTCGTTGGTGAGTGCGAGACCGGAGGCCCAATTAGTCTAGTCAACAAGTTCCATACTTGTTGACTAGACTAAAAGATGCACAAGCATCACTAGGCCGCCATAGTGTGGGTCGCCATACTGCATTGTTGTATTCGCAATGAGTATGGTGGCCACCACTCGTGGATTCTGCTTATGCTTTCCATCAGGCAGAGTAGAGTCATTTTGGCAGCCCAAACATAAAAAAAAAAAAAAAAAATACATACAGTACAAAAAAAAACATACCTATGTGAGAGTTAAATAAATGTTATGGCTTTAAAGCCATTATAATATTTTCGTAAGTTACATGGATATAGGACTAGTTTTGGAATTCTTAGAACAGCTTTTCCTTGATGAGAAACAAACTGTCATTTTTTTTCAAAGACAACTCCCGCATTAGGAATATACATTCCTGTGTAGCGGGGGACTTTACAAACATATATGAAACGGACACAAAAAACACCCAGATTCGGAACAACAATTTGTGGATCACACAAAGTGTTGTCCCATGTGGGATTTGAACCCACAACACTTGGCGCAGTAGAAAACGGCGTGGCGACCGCTTTAACCACTAGGCCAACCGTGCAGTCGCTTTGTTTTTATTTGTGCCAAGTTTTGATCCGAATTGAAATTGAATAAATATCTATACCGAAAGTTAAAAATGTAAAACACTCTAAAGCTGCATGTCTACTGAGGTAATGAGTCCTAATAAGAATCCAAGATTTTAAATTACGTGGGTAACTGATATGTGCACTACAATGTTATCCTCTATAGTTCATTGATAACCACAACAGCCACTCAGTAACCGCTACTTAAGCTGATGTTTGTTTATTATAAAAAAATGTTTAAAAAGAAAACCTTGGAGATCATTAACGAACACTCGGGTTGTAATGCAATGGTTAGTGCGGTATTTTTATTTACCTAACGGTAAGTGAGTATGTGTGACTTATTTAAAACGTATATATATAAAACTTTTACATTAGAAAAATCCCCAGTTGTTGATCATGAGTTAAGTGAGACTTAAACCGAACAGTTTGAGCTGGGGCTATATTGACACGCAATGCAATAAAGTTAAAGACATTGTTTGCTTTGTGGGCTCACACTAAGCACTGGATAGACCGTTTATTGAAGAATGTTTATGCTTCAACCCACGGGAGTGGTGCAGTTGGCATAAAAGGTCAACCAAACTGGTAAACTAAGGCTAAATTGAAAATTAATAATAAATAAAGTCTAGATGGTGTGGAACAAATGCTATGGTTATTTGTAGGAGGAACATATTTTATGTGTTGCTGGAGAATTCACAACAATTCATGAAACGGATACAAAGAACATCCAGACTCGGAACAACAAATTGTAAATCACATAAAGTGTGCACACGTGGGAATCAATCCCACAGCAGCACAGTAAAAAGCTGCGAGATGACCGCTTAAACCACTACGCCATTTGTTCAGTTCACTTGTAATTTATTATTAGTTTAAAAATATAGTCTGGAAGCTAAAAACGCACTATTCCTTTGCATCACAGGTAAAATAATCTGTATCCGTTACGTGCTTAAAAAACATGTAATTTTTATTAGTGACACGTTAATATCACGTGAACAACTCACAGAAGTTAGCGCCATTATTAGTAAATATTTTTATTAATAAACCAAAGAGGTATACATTGTTCCCAATTAGCCAGATGGAAAGCATGAGCAGAATCCAAGAGTAGTGGTCACCATACTCCGAGCGAATGCAGAAAATGCAAAAATGCGGCATGGTGACCCACACTATCGCGGCCTATTGAGATGTTGCCTATTCTGCATCATTGAGCCTCCGGGTCTCACACTTACCAACGAAACACGACAGCACGAATGCTATAATTTTAGGTTGGTCTTCTGTGAGAGCGTACGGCCCCGGTCGAGAGAGCCCATTCGTGCTGAAATCAGCGTGACTCTACTACTTTGTAAATAAATCGCTCAAGGATACGATTGGATCTTCTCGAACCATCTCTACTACTTGAAATATTATGTGTGGATTATTAAGAATTATGTTACATTTCTCCTCAGTGACTCAGTTCATTTAATTAATCTTGCGAAAATCGTAAACAATTTTTAATAAACATGCAAACATTCACAGTTAAAAATATATTAATTCTCAATGTTATTCAATGTTAAATATATTGGAATAATTTTATATATAAACGTCAAGATATTTTTAGGTGGCGCCAATTTCTTGTAAACAAAATTTTCCATTCAATAATTGAGATTAGCATTTTTTCACCATATTAGTTTAACAAGAATTACTGAAAACAAGATTTAAGGACAAAACATTCAATGCTAATAATATAATGTAAAATCAGGTTATTTAATTACATTAAAAAGTTGGAATTTTACAAATAGTGTGGTTTAGAGGAGCTTTGTATAGACCAGTGAGTATTTGTCCTGTGTATCGATTTATTTTAATTTATAATCTGATATCGTTAAGGAACTGGTAGCCGGCGCCAGAAAGCATATATTTAAATTTATGTTTCTCATAACACGATAAATGGAAGCGCAAAATTGTAAATTGTGTTCAATCATAATATGGTCACGTTGGTTTTAAAATAAACATCTGGTATTACGATTCAGCTTTTAATATGATGAACTAATCATATTAAAATCTAAATTGTAAGGAATGCTCCTAATAAGTAAGTAAAGTCACGTATCACGTGAAAATTATAAGCATGAACAAAGCATTTTTTTTTGTTAAATATTTTCTTATTTTTACTAAAGTAAGAAAATTTTTAGCAAAAAAACGTTTCTGTTAAGAATTTGGATATTTTGATTTGTGCAGCCATTTGCCTGCAAAACTTAAAAGAAAAGGAAGAAAGAAAAATACTGAAATCGACACTATATTAAAGTTTTTTTTTATTAAATAGACTGGGCAAGCGAGCAGCCGTATCACCTGATGGTAAGTGATTACCGCCACCCATGGACACTCGCAATACCAGAGGCGTCACAAGTGCGTTGCGGCTTTTGGGGGATGGGGAGAGGAATGAGGGGAATGTTGGGGGTATGGGCCTCCGGTATCCTCACTCACTCGGTGAAAAACGGCGCAAGCGCAATTTTACACCGGTTTTCTGTGAGGCCGTGGTATCACTCCGGTCGAGCCGACCCATTCATGCCGAAGCGTGGCTCACACACGGTGTCCCAGTTTCAGCGAAATAATTTTTAATGTATACTTGTATATTTTTAATTTTCACGAGAATCCAAGAAATTATCAAAATAAAACATCACATATAATAAAATCCCGTAAAGGCAATTGATCAAATTTCATATTTTTACACTGAATCGGTGCTAATTTAAATATTCGCAGTTTATTTTCTTTATAAAAAAATCATGTAACAGTATTTTCTTTATAAAAAAATCATGTAACAGTAAAATAACAATATGAAACCTGCGAAAAAATAATTCTTATTTTTCGATTAACGAGGCATTACTAGATTAAAACAAGTATAGCTGTTATAAATCTTTTTAGCTATTTTTTTATGTCTCTTGACGAACGGAATATTGACTGTGCTATTTTAAAATATAAAAGTATTGTACCGTTTATTACTAAGCATTATTTATCGTTGGATTTCGTTTAACAAACATTTACCCAATAAAACTTCACCATCATCATCAGCCTATCGCAGTCCATAGCTGGACATAAGCCTCTTCCGATACACGCCACTCTGATAGATTTTGGGCTTCTCGCATCCACTAAAACTTACTTATCGTATAAATTGGATGTTACACATAGATTGATAGTCTATAGATGTATTACGCTTAGGTAATCCTTTAATTCAAAACAGATAGTGCATAATTCATGTGTCATTCTAAAATGAAAGAGTTTTTACTACGATTTTATCTAGTTTTAGAATAGGTGGAACAAATGGGGCGAGGTTAGCGCGCTTTTCATGCATCAGTCATATTGTGGGAAGGCTCGGGAAAGTGGAAAGTTGTCTGGTTATAATCGTATTGTCAGTGTCTAGGCCGCGTCATTGTCTCAGGTATCTTCCCATGTGAAAGCTAAGATATGTATTCAATTGAAGAGACCTAAGTTTACGTAAGTGTTATGGCAAAATAACAAGAATCATAGGTTTTAAATTAAAATACGCATGTTTCTTTAAAGAAGAAAGTGGCAATGGGCGCAAATAACACACAAATTATAAACACCTTTCTAAATAAATGCAGGTGGATGCCCACTAAAACATTAACCTACTAAAAGAGAAAGATGAATCTATGCCACTGCAGTTCCATTTGCAATACTAGTGTCATTCATTAGTATTTTATTTATACTTTACTGAAAATGCTCAAAAGAAGTTAGAGAAGAAGAAGAATGTTAAAAGAAAGCCGAATGCGCTGGTACGGCCACATCATCAGACGAATTGACGAACACCCGGTCAAAAAGGCCCTAAATATCCCTGACCGCCCACGAGGAAGAGGAAGACCACCCGCCACCTGGTGGTCAAATATGCAGAAAGAGGTCCAGCAAGAGAATCTGAGCACACAGACAACCCAGAACAGAGGTTGGACGAAGAAGAAGAAGATTTTATTTATACTTTATTGTTATCAAATGAAAAACATTTAAGTTACAAGGAAATAACATGTACAAGGGCGAGCTTAACTCAAACATGAGTTATCTTCCAGCTTAGAGTGAATAGAGTATAGTGAAGAATGTTAGGACGAAGTCATGTGTACTAATAAATAGACAGAAGAAAAAACACCTTATTCAAATTACAAAAATATTATTTCGACAGCAGTACTTCATTCTATACATTCATGGATGTAAAAATATACACACGATTATGTATTGCCAATTTTTTCTCTAATTTTTGTAGTTCGTGCTGTTTATCCTTTGAAATATTTATACTAATATTATAAAAACAGTTCGTGAGGTTATAGGGGGGTAATATCTGGACCTACAATTACAAAATTCTTTAACTAATGAAAAGTTCCATTATTTGTAAGTTTCATAGGCTATTTATTAACACGAAAAATGATTAGCGCTATGCCCGACTTACATGCGGCGGAGCAACGGGTAAATGCTAGTTTACCATAATCACTACATAGTATAAAACAAAGTCGCTTTCTCTGTCCCTATGTCCCTTTGTTTGCTTAAATCTTTAAAATTACGCAACGGATTTTGATGCGGATTTCTTTAATAGATAGAGTGATTCAAGAGGAAGGTTTTTAGGTATAATAAATGCATAATATAGTATGGAAACACTATTAATTTTCGAGGTTTCTAATGTGATGTAGCAAATGAAAACATTTTTTTGCGCTTACATTGCAAACGCTGGTTGCACCCTACGAGATAGATCAAAATAATGTACTACAGTATTGTACACCTTAAAAAGTACTACGAAAAAGTCCGCGACGGTATAGGTCTATCTCTTAGGGATAACCCACAACAACCATTTTTTATTCCTTTCCTTTTACGAGAAATAATGGCTTTCTTTACGAAGTGATTTTAAGCAATACAGAATGAATCCTTATATAATTAAGTAAATTAAATACATTATGCGTTTAATTTAGATCAAAATGGCCCTTTACAGTATCTAATTTAAATGAATATATTCGAAGATATTACAGATTTAAAATGCACGAATCGTGTTGTCGGCGGGGGCATCTGAAATCCACCCGTGCGAAGCCGGGGCGGGTCGCTAGTCTATATATATAAAAGAGTAAGGTGACTGACCGACTGACTGACTGACATACCCAGAGATCAACGCACAGCTGAAATTTTGCATGTAGGTTCTTTATATAACGGAAGTGAGCACTAAGAAAGGATTTTTTGAAATTCCACCCCTAAGGGGGTAAATCAGGGGATGAAAGTCTGCATGAGCGAAGCCGCGTGCAAAATCTAGTATAGTATATAATTATCATACTATTGTTGTGTAACAGTGTGCTTAACAAAATAAATATTAATATTGAAATTGTGTTCGACAATAAGTGAGACAAAAATATATGAAAACTAACGTCATGTAAATATCGCAACTAATATAATAAATGAGAATGTAAAACAACTACCTATCGCTAACCTTGAAAACGCGGTCTCAGATTAAAAACACAAAGAAATATCTTTTGAAATCTCCACTCAAGCAAAGCCGGCAAAAGCTAGTATACCTGAAAGTTCATCTACCTCTATCTATCAAAATATGGTTGTCAACAAAATTCCTCCACATCGCAAGCATCCAATTGATAACTTGTTTGGTAAAGCATAAAAATTCAGGACAATTCAAGTGTCGGTGCCACTATCGATCTGTTTTCTTTAGACAGCATGGCCATCTAATCTTAATTAAACGAAGCAGAGTTTAACTTTACCTGTACACATGCCCATATATATTTCTTAATATTTGAATATTAAAGTTACACTTAGTCATACACAAATCACATTTTCATCTTACAAATTTTGTCCAGCGTAGGTATCAACCCACGACACAATTAGGCCCTGGTTTGCATGGAAAATCTGCCTTAGACCTGTGATGTTTGATTGACTAACAATTTTCCATCTAGGCAAGCTACATCTGTAAGAACTGGGCATTTCACTGCTACCTGTAGGTAATTCTCGTTAATTCCAGTAGATAAGTGATTAAAAAACTCTACACTTTTCATTAAACTACACAATGAATATTGAAAGTAAACTCCCGTGCATATTGATAATCTCTAGATAATCTGTGACAAACACAGTTTGAAGAAAATTACGTTGTCCACTGAATACTTAAAACACAAATCTAACATAAAAATGCATTTGTATAAGAAATAGTCGGAGGTTAACACAATGAAATCAGATTATAGAGTTATTTTGCCATTATTTTAATGTTACGTGGATAACATTAGGAATGATAAATGCTAGGAAGATGTTTTTATATTACGTGGAATAACCATTTGATCTTAAATAAACATAACATTTATATTATAATTTACCTGTTAGAACTGCACTTTAATAATGCATTTTTAGTTAGTATAAAAATATAATGAGTTGAATTAAATGAATAATAGTTATATATGAAGATGTTATAGTCAGTGTTGATAAGCCGCAACCTATATCCTATAACAGAATATAAAACGAAAGGACAAAATAATTACTATATTTTTTATCAAAATCATTGATAAACATCAGGTTTCTAAAATCTAGGGATATCAAACATAGTCCGTTATCATAACCTTAATTGTTTTATGAAACTGATATTATATATTCTGATCATTTGAAGGTCATGCTCCGATTCTGTCTATTTTTTTCTTGTCGTGCGTAGGAGTTTGTTTATCCTGATTTTAAACGAGCGTTGCTTTTAATATGGCACTTTACGACTAAGTATACCTACCACTGAATATATTATCATTTTTTAACATAATCGTCGATATCCAATAAACAATATCTCCGACAAAATTGTAAACAGCATTTTTAAATGTTGCCAAGTTCAGAACTGTTGTTAATGATGCTTTTTGTCAGTTATGCTAATACGGTAGTCGCGCCGGCGAGCTAAAACTAGAAATATAACGACTTGTTTGTAATCATTACATATTAATCACATTCGTGGCCACATAATATATTTTGCTAAATTCGGAACATCGTCAAAATTCATAAGGTTGGCGCCATCGTCATGATTATAAAAATACCTTCTAATTTTTATCGATCAATAACTTGTTAAAAAGTTCACTCAACACATCAACGTTGAAGATTATTTACTATGATTTTGAGGTGATAGTGTCTAGATATTGTGTTATTAATTATTAGTAATTACACGTTAGTATCAATATGAACTAAAAGTGTATTCAAAAGCAAATGAGAAATTGGGCTATAAAACTTTTAGTGCATTCTGACAGACTTGTATCCGAAAAAAACTGAACAGACTTTAAAAATACAGAACAGGTCTTATAAATGGTGGCTATCTCTCAGTTTATACAAGGTGAGTATTATTATTCTCGTGTTATCTTGTCGAGTTTGATGGGAATTCCGTAGCGGGTCGAATGCGCATACCCAAGAGAGGAATGCGGAGATGACCGCGTCGCTTTTTCGACGTAGCCTGTCTCATTTGCATTTTAAACCGAATATTGGTCTGCCTCGATCGCTCGACCTTTTTGATTTACTTGCGATCAATGTCAATGTCATACATCATTTACATAATGATGTCAGTAAACGCGATATATTAATTGTACAGGCTTTTTGCTGATTATTTAGCTATAGTTCATCATAATATCCTATCAAAGTCGGTTATCTCAGTCTTTTAATTAATTAATTGTGGACCAATTAACGAAATATGTGCTTGCAAAAGAATATCGTAAAGTTTTAATTTTATTAATGTTAATCACATTTTTGTGATGGATCTGACCTTATGTATATTTAAAATACAGTATTCAAAATAAGATACGGTGTTGCCAATACCTGTAATCGACAGTGTAGATTCTCAGTTAGATAAGCTTCTTCAGCGGTAGAAACATTGACGACATTTGTAAAAGCGCAGTTTGTTGAGGTGAAAATTCCGTCAGATTAAAAAAATGGGCTGAATTTAGATCTAGTGCTCAGTATGAATAGATTTTGATGATAAATTCTATTACATCTGCTGTTATAATAATGATGAGTAAGATATCTCATCACGTGACCATAAACTTCGAGTTGTGAGGTCAGCGGGTCGCGAAATCGCCGTCACGTTTCCATACTTTATAACGTGGTATAGGTTACGTAAAAGATACGGTTATAAGATATATATAATGCAGACTCTCGTTAGCAATGCATGTAAGCTGGAATTCACAGTTACAATAAATTCCAAGAAATTAACAATGTGCAGGAGGAGAAGACATATAAAACTTGAAATAGGTCAAATGCGATTGTTTTTTCTGTATCTTTAAATAGCTAATTATAATAAAATACCTAAGAACGTACTTAGATTATAAAACGCATATAGACGTTGTAAAAATATTGATGTACGAATAAACCGAAACTACAGTTCTCCGCATGTATACAAACTAAATTGGCAAGTTGAAGTTTGTTAACAATTATGTATCTACCTATTTATATACCTGACCTGATCATCTGAGTTGATCATATAGCATATGAGATTTTTCTTTAAATAAAAATAATTTGCCACATAAAAGTAATAAGTGCAGCCCTACCTTATTTAGAAGCAGTCGCCATAAGTGATCACTAGTGGAGTGATAAAACAGCTTAATGCATAGGACGGATGCCTGGAGATTATAAAACTGATTCCTTTCCCTTCGAATGGTATTTTCTTGAGACTTTCTAGTACTAGTTACGTCCGCGGGAACCCAACTCGTCTTGCATCCGTTGCATAATACACTCTCTATTCACAACTTACAACTGCCAAGATATAAAAAGGCTTTTGTTACTGTGCTCTCATTTTCATACTTCCGTAATAATGAACACATCATATTTACACGTTTGTGTAAATAAATCAACAGTGAACTTATGACTAAGTATTTAAATATAAACATTATATGTTTACTCAGTGTTAAGCACACTGGAAAGATTCTGGAATGCGCTTGATGCTTTCACCGTAATGTCAAAGAAAAGTACTAAAAATTTTATGACGCTTCCTTATTCGCGTAATACTGGCAGCTTTTGGAGACTGGCGACACCATAAATTATGTAAAGTCGATGCAGAGAAAAAAGAAGAAAACTTGTAAAAAAAAAGGCGCCAGCGGTCTGTCGGCCGGGATCCGCGTACATCCCACTCGTTTGCATTTTATACGTTATAATATGGCCCGCTTTGTCCAAATCCGCAATCTCGGCAGTACGACGACCTTGGTCTTTATGAGCCGTTATGAACAATTCGCAAGGGCAAACTTTGGCAAGGTGAGAAGGACGCTGGGATTCAAGCTTTATTGCTCGAGATTTTGTACAGATAGCTCCTGTACATGACGACGTTTTATTGAAGAATGTGGATGATTTACTTTAGTATAATAGTTCAGCATAATAGTTTAGTATAATAGCTCAAAGTCAATTAGATTCACCCCATCTACTTTCCAAAATTAAGTTACGTGTGCCAAACAGGACTTTAAGGCAACCAATTTATCTTTCAATCCCTATATGCTCAACAAATTATAGGCAAAATTCATTTTTAATTAGATCTGCCAACGAATTGAATGCGCTGACTGACTTTCCGAACCTTGACTTATTCACAACCAAACCTAACAAGTTCAAAGATGTCTTGTCGCATTCGTGGTTTAATGGTTCTACGACGGATTAACGATTTTTTGTGTTTATTTTTATTTTTGTTCACTCTCTAAAAATTGTTTTGTTATTAGTTTATTACATCCCTAAAGTAAGCTTTAGACATTTATATGTGAAAACGTTTAAATGGTGTTTAGCTGTTTATATAGTTGTAATCGATCGAATATATATCACTGTATGTTTTCCTTACATAAATAAAATAAAATAAAATAAAAAAGAGTATGTAATTGCCATGGTACGCCACAACAAAATAAAAACCCTTTTAACAATTAACAATTAATTAGTCTTAATGTATTTAAAACAAATGTTCTGCTGGTTGGCAAATAGTATGTTTATTTTGTATTGCATTATCATCGTGCATAACGAAGAATATGAATAGACGGTTCGGCGTTGTTTCTCAAAAAAATTGTGATTGTTATTCAAACTTATTTACATCACGTTTTACTATTGCTATTGAAGCACTGAATCGCAGAACCTATTTAGTAAATCACTTTCACAAGGAAAGTATGTTCGCATTAACGAATAACTTATTCAGATATTTAGCTTAGGTTCAGCCACTGTGACTATAATAAATATTTTTTGTAACACGTGTCAATTCTACTCAATACCCTGTATTTTATGCACTCATTAAAAACTGTAACTGAAAGTGAATGTAGGCAATTACACAATAAATAATATCACAATAGCCAATCGGTAATTGAACTGATTCTAAGTAGGTAATGTCAGCAATGTATTACATATAAACTTTAAATCTGAGCCAATTTCCGTCCACACGTACGTTAAAACTGCACAAACGAACTGCACAGTTAAATCGCTACGATATAACGTTGTAGTGTGGACCGCCTATTACTTGGACTACGTGTTACATCCAATTTGATATAGTGTATCGTACTTCTACTGTGCGAGGTAGGTACTTCACGTAAGTAAATAAGTTATTTCGTGTATTGAAACGTTTGCATTATACTTACCTTAAATTTTTAATTGTTATTGACTTATTTGACATTGACATATTTAAGTTTTTTACCTGTTCTTGTATATAATTCAAAAGAATCCTTAAAAAACAAAAAAAGTATAATCACTTTATACTGTTTCGAAGAAGCTGACTTTAATTTAAAATTAATTAGAAGTTAAATCGTAACAATAACTGAGTATGGGATAAAAAGCAAGGCCTTTCGTGATTGATTGAATCAGCAACTCATTTGATTTTCGAAACCCTCGACTTGACAGTGACAAAATTTACGTGCAAAAACTTAAAGCACACGTCAGCGTCGTCAATAGCTTTCGTATTTATGAAAATCAACAAAAAATAGATATCCGGCTTCTATCCGACATTGGAATCGGTCTAAAACCAGAGGGTGAGCAAATATCCGGACGGATTTAGTATAACAAACAAGCAATCTATAAAATTCTCTTCTTTTATTATATAGAAGACTAGCTGACCCACGCAACCTAGTAAGCGTCTCCTATTGCCCGTAGCGTGTTAATTTTCCCCGTTTTTAAAACATTCTTCATTGGTGCTCCGCTCCTATTGGTCTTAGCGTGATGATATATAGCCTATAGCCTTCCTCGATAAATGTACTATCCAACAATGAAATAATTTTTCAAATCGGACCAGCGGTTCCTGAGATTAGCGCTTTCAAACTAACTCTTCAGCTTTATAATATTAGTATAGATAATTTACTACAAATTAAAATTAAAACAAACTGTACCAACCCGCCTGGTCAGTACGATATAGTCAGCAAAAACTTCCTTTCGAGGCCTATGTCCAGCAGTGGACTGTTTTTCACGAAACATTATCTGATTAGGATTCAGGAAGTGAAAATCAATTTCACATTGAATTTAGTTATTTTCTCAGTGGTGAGACTAATTGTAGTTTCAACTGAATGGTCTGTCAAGCTCTTTAAGCTTTAATAGTCATCACGTAATTTGTATAAAATAATGTTGCGCCGATTAGTAACATTGAGTTACGGGGTTAAAAGCTTTCTAATTCAGCTTACAACAAGGACCTCATGCCTTTTAAATACATTCTTTGCTGAGTTTGCACTAAAGGACTCTTTAAACTACACACATCAAAAGTGTCTAGGGATCAACATATGTGCCTAGGGATCAACATATATTTTTGCAATAACTTTTCTCCTGATTGATATTAATTAAAATTTTCTTTAAGGATTCATCAAATAAAGTGTTTTCGTTTGTCACAGTAACGATAAACCAAGTCACCTTTGCATTAATAAAGAAATTTGCCATTTTCCTAATAAAGGGATTTTTGACATTTGAACCACTAACATTAAAGTTCGAAAAAAAGACTGAAATAACAGTTTTCTTTAAAATTTTATTAGGTAACTTAAACAATTAATAATCCGTGTTTCTACCGCGAACACTAACAACACAAGAATCGGTTTGGCATACTTAAAATGAGTTCATCCAAATCACGCTGTGGAATGGCCGCCCATGTTCGTTGCAACAACAAAAAAAGGTCTTCTTGCGACTGGATACCCTCCATATTCGGCAGAGCTCTTCTGTGTAGCATATCCCATGCATGCTCAATCGGGTTCAAGTCTGGCGACTGAGCAGGCCAGGGCCAAAGCCACATCTCAATCTCAAGAAATCCGCATAAAAATGCTTGATCCCTAGACACTTTTGATGTGTGTAGTTAATTAATGAGGCCACGTAAATTTATCATCGACATTATTTACTCAAACGTCTACCTATCCGGGCTTTAAGATAGACCAGACATTTGTTATATGCCCGAGAGCTATGCTTCCTATCATATTTGTTTGATAGAAAATATAGCATTCATTGTCGAGTCTCAATGATCCATGTGGTGTCAAATTATGACTGCATTTTTTTGATAAATGCTGCAGTCGATAGGCAAGTCTGGTAACTAAATAAATTAAAATTTATTAATATATCCCTCTAGTTGAAATGAACACAGATCAAGATAAAAGGAATAAACTTATTCAACATTTATGTAATATTTTAACAATTAGGAAAGGAAACAACAGAGCGTCGCAAATTGCAACACAAATGCTGTGTACTTGAAAAAATATATCGCAATATTACAACACTAAATACTTGCTTGTTATTTAAATTAGAATTGGTAATTATTCCATTTTAAGTATGGAAGTTATTAACAAACAGCCAGACGTCCTAGACAGCATTGACTGACGTCCTGGACGAGGTTTACCAACTCTTTCATTAATATTATATTAAAATTTAAACTTAGAAAAGAATTTTTGTGTTTTCAGTTTTGTGTTTTTGATTTTAATGGATAAGTTTAAGTAGTTCTTCCTCGATTTCAACTTTCTTTAATCTATTGACTTTTTTAAGGCCCTGATAAAATGACTCTACTCTGCCTGGTGGAAAGCACAAGCAGAATCCAAGAGTGGTGGTCACTATACTCATTGCGAATGCTGACAATGCAACAATGCAGCACGATGACCCACACTACGGCGGCCTAGTGATGCTTCTGCATTATTGGGCTTCCGGTCGCGCCAAATAAACAGGACAGCACGAACGCTGTCATTTTACGTTGATCTTCTGTGCGAGGGTAGTATCGCCCCGGTCCAGCCGGCCCGTTTGTGCTGAAATCAGCGTGGCTCTACTACCTAAGTTAGATTATCAGAGAGTAGCACAAACAGTATTTCATTTTCAGAACTAATTGAACACTAGTTTAAAATTCAATTTATTATTAGGTACTATTTAAGCAGGTTGTGGATATTTCGAAGACCGCGTAGCTGCCACCAACGGGCTGTGAAAAAGAATTCTAATATCACCCAGTATTTAGAGAGGTACGGTATCTAGAAAAATCATAGAGAACTCTTAACCCCGAATTTGATTTTTTTTACGGAAATGTTCCTTTTACTAAATGCTTCTAAAGCTAACACATAAGAAGTCAATTTGAAACAGTAAAATATTACATATTAAAAAATTAATTTGAAGTGTTGGAAGTGTACATTTGACTTGCATAATAAAATCGCAGGTTTCATCGGGTGCTAACACATCGTAACGTGCTAAAATATCCGAGGAATCTAATTGGAACAAGGCTTCTTATTGCAAAACACCATGGGAATGTGTATGAAAGGTATACAATTGACTTAATGATTCAACGAGCATCGTGTTTAATGATAAATTTAAAATATTAATGATAGATTGAAAATTATGATTAACATTACCTTACACATATACGAAAGATAACAGAAGAATTTAATGAATCGCAAATTCTTGGCACTAACTTGATGATAAACATCGGAATGTGTTTTTAGATATTTCGTATACTTATACGTTACACGAGAATCCTATAGGAAGAATATATTTTTAAAACATGATATAAGTTTATACATACATCTTAGAGATTTATAATATTTGAGATAGAAGTAACATAAATTTATAACATTTTAGCCAAGTGCAATAGACTCATATATCTACCTCACACACACACATATATATTTTGAGATGTAAAAATGATTATGATTTTCTTTATTGTTTTCGTCTAAAAAACATTGTTATGCGGTCGTATATCAGAGAAATTCTGTTAGCGATGTTATCATAATAATTGCGGATAAGTACAGCTGATAAGTCAACATTTACAAGTGAACAAGTTGTTTGCCTCCCTTTTATCCCTCACAACAGATTAGGCAACTAAGACTTACCCAAAGGTTGGTGATGGTCATAGGCAAGCGACTGGCTATGAAAGAAAAAAGAAAAAATCTTTTTGCAATGAAATGAAGCAGTGTCGAGTGACAGAGGAGAATGAAAGAACCATGAGACCAAAATTCAAACCGTCGACCTCAACTAAATATAACCTGAACTACGCAAAAACTTTGATAAACATAAAGTGGAACATAAAACCTCCTCCTTTTTTGAACTCGATTAAAAACTACCAATGTCACACGGGATATTGTTAAAATTATATTGACACCTCTTCTTCTTCTTCGGCCTAGCGTTTTCCCTGCTTAGTGCTGGGGTCCGGTTTCCTACATAATCTTCTCCACTTTGCCCGATCTTCGGCATCCTCAGGTGTGAGATCGTTCTCTTACATCCGCTTTGACGACGTCCAGCCAGCGCTTTTTGGGCCTGCCGCGTGATCTAGGGCCTTGGATAGTGAGGTCGAGGCATCTATTTCCTACATACTCAGACGGCCTGCGTCCTACATGGCCATACCATCGGAGTCGACTTTCCTGCAGCTTGTCCGCTACGTCACGGACTCCGAGGCTGCCACGGACGTGTTCGTTACGTATGCGATCTAGTCGCGTAACGCCACACATCCAGCGTAACATCTTCATCTTCGCCACGTGAAGCTGCTGGACATGTCTTCCGATGACAGGCCAGGTCTCGCTGCCATATAGTAGGACTGGTCGGATGATGCTCTTGTACAGAAGGCCCTTTAGCTTCACCGGTATCCTACGGTCGCAGAGGACGCCGGTTAGTTCTCGCCATTTTGACCAAGCAGCGCTTATTCGGGCTTGGACGTCGTGATCGAGTTCACCGGACTCGTGCAACACGGACCCAAGGTACTTGAATTTATTCGTTTTCACGACCAATTCATCTCCTACGTTTATGGGATCGGGGTCCGTGCATCCGCATGCCATGTACTCGGTCTTCGCAACATTTAGTTTCAGCCCACCGTTCTCTAGCGCACCCTTCCACTGATTCACCCTATGCTCCAGTTTCTGTTTGTCCTCATCCGTCAGCGCAATGTCATCAGCGTACATCATAAGCCACGGAGATGGTTCGTGAACTTTCGCCGAAACAACGTCAAGCACCGCACTGAACAGGAAAGGACTCAGAGCCGAGCCTTGGTGAACATCAACTGTGATCGGGAATGACCTCATTCATTAAAATTGGTTCAATAGTTTATGCGCTACGGTGGAACATACAAACATACATAGACTTCAAAAAATAGTACCCTTTCTTTTACCTTCGCCGCAGTCGGGTAAAAAACACTCTGTGGTCAATGAGATGAACATATCGAAATAATGTAGATAATATTTCAAAGGACAAAGGAGATTAATAAAAGTAAATCTACGTTCGTTGAAGGAATGTAAAGAATTTGATGCTATACCTATATATTTTATATGTACTACATTTTTTATAGATTTTATAAAAAAAAAAGAATAACAAGTTCATATAAATTAATGGAACAGTCATGTTTAGAACATTACGGAATAATTTTATAGAGCTGTTGAATTTATAATATAGTTAATATATTTCATAAGATTTGAGATGACAAACAATAATACGATTGAATTTTAGATTAAATACTTGAATATTTTAAAATATTTTATATATAATATTATTATTATATATATTATATATATGTATATATATATATATTATATTATTTGTTTGTACTGTACTGTCACTACTGTCGAAGAATAACATAAACGTAGTACAAAAGTTTTAATTAAAATTACTTTAAAATAATAAATAAATTTACTTATTGAAAAAACACCTTACTTCTGAAGTCGGCGTAAATACGTAATTCATAAATGACCAAATAAAACATATACCTACTCGATAACTACCTTGGTGCGCGCGCAGTGGTAGCGTATACGACTCGGACCAAATATTTGTTTGATCTGCAAATATTTGGTTCGGAGTGTGAGTGTTTTCTATGTATAATATGTACCTATGTATTTATAAATATATATATCTATATATTAATATCAACTGTCTAGTACCCATAGTACAAGCTCTGTTTAGTTTGGGAGTAGATGGCGTTGTGTGTTAAATATCTGAAATTTTTTCCGATATATTCATATAATAATTATAATACAATAAAAAGAAACAAAATTAATTAATTTTACGCTTCGTGACTAGAAGATTTATATACCTAGTACCCTTAATTAAATTAAAATATATTATATCAAATAAACATTATAAAACCATAAATTTATAATTACTAACATTGAAAGGTAACATGAATTTATAACCCTGCACAGTGCTAATATCGGCTAAATCACTTAATAATGATACTTATTCATATTCGTATGTATAATAAAAGGATTTATTATATACATAATTTTGTATGTCTTCTCATGTAAAAAAGTTTACATGAAGAAGAAATATTGTTTATAATTAAAAGTGTCCACGATTTCGCCCGCTTTTCCTTGAGACACCTCGTTGAAAAGGTAAAAACTATTTACCTACAAATTACTAACAAATCCGTGCCTATTTCGTTACTCGTTAAACATTTTCAAGAAAATTGATTACCACCAAATCTTCCCACTTTTAGAGTTAATATGATAGTTAGTCACAGATAATGTGGTTTACTATTAGTAAAATAATTTTCTAAATCGGTCTAGTAGATCCAGAGATTAGCCCCTATAACCTTACAAACTTATACTCTTTATGATATTAGTTTAGATAAACTTGGTTTCAAAAGTGACTATAATCCCAGACAACACTGAAGCACCTTCACATAAGGAAAAAGTACAGCTAACCACAAAAGACTTTAAAAGTTGCAGGAGGGACCGTAAACAACAACTAGTTGTTTAATAAAAAGCATGCACCACAAAAAGGCGTCATGAATATTCGATTACATAATTTAAGCGGTGCCAAATTTTAGCGGACGCGGGACAGCCGGCGCCTCTTCGGATCTGACGCCCTACTAAGGATTTTCGATAAAAACATCTTTACTTTATAAAGAGACTAGCTGACCCACGCAACCACGTTTACGTTTCCTATTATTGCCCGTAGCGTTATAATTTTTCCCCGTTTTTGTAACATTCTTCATTGGTGCTCCGCTCCTATTGGTCTTAGCGTGATGATGTCAGCCTTTCTCGATCTAACATTGAAAGAATTTTTCAAATCGGACCAGTAGTTCCTGAGATTAGCGCGTTCAAGTAAACAAACTCTTCAGCTTTATATATTTAGTATAGATTAAAGCATATGAATTATGAGAGGAAAATTTACGCGTCCGATCTTTATTTGCAAAGGTGTAAATACGCATGACAATTTTCACGATTAATTATAATTAGTCGATATTTCTATAAATGAAGCCAAGTGTTTTGATATTTGGTAAACACGCAGGCAGGTCGATTTTAGAACCTCACTAATTCAAATGTCACATCAAAACGGGAAACTGACTAATGTTTGAACATATGCCAATTTAATGTCATTATTAATACTGAACTTCTTCCAAGACAAACGAATCCACAGCTGTTGGTTTCACTCAGTAATCATATAATAATTTAAGGGCAAGTGAATCACTTCTAACGGACATGAGTTTTATTAGTTCAATGGAATCTAAGTTTAAATATAGATAATTACTTCATCATTACTAGCGTATTACTAAAGGAATATATCAGTAAATCTATATAGCCAAATAAAGAATCAATAGATCACAAAAAGGCGAAATGATATCGACATCAAAATCCGTAGTAAGACCACTAAAGGTAGAAGTGGTCAAACGGTCAGAGCCGGCAAGCGCCTCGGTGTCGCGGAATGTGGTACGGACGCGCCGCGGCGACACCACCTAAACACGATTCGAAGAAAAAAAACAATCAAAATAACAAACGAGCATCGCGAATTGCTTCCAACTCGCGGAGAAACGAACAAGTAGATAGAATTCCACGCGTTAAGTGCCACTTAAGTTATCGCAATACTGCTGTAAAACGTACATACTTTCAACCTTTCTCGGATGGAAATCGATCTGATCGGTGTGAAAATTACGTTACTTGTTGGCTGTGTATTAAAACCAAAAGAAATACTGTTATTCGTTATACGAAGCAGTTTCATATACCCAAATGAAAAATACATCATGCGTTAATATTCATAACAAGAGTAAGTAATGTAACCACGCTTTACTGTTAACTTTAAAGATTAAACAGATTCCAACGAATTGATACCCTCCTCCTTTTTTGAAGTCGGTAAAAAGAATATTTATTCAAAAACTTTTACAGTGGTTTCTACAGAACCGTTTATGCATCATTTTACTATAAACGTACCTACAAGAAGTTTTCCGTATTATTCAATGCTTGCATACGTACATACTTAAATAGTTAAGTACACTTTGAAAATCACAAAATAAGCTGTAAATATGAAAGAAATGCATAATAATAGAGTCGAGTCAGTTTTAAGTATATTTAAAACTTACTATAGAAATAAAAAACAGCCGGATACACAACACAGCATCCGATAACTGTAGCCAACAACCCCTACGGGGAAAACCAACTCCCGCAGGGTTTATACAAAAAGAAGTACCAACGACCTTTAAAAAAGCTAGATCCGGCATTCCGAGCACAACATATAAACATATTGATACACGACATTGATAAGGTTTTGTGAATATAATACGTTAGGCTCGCCGCACACTAACCGTGTTCTGAAAATGTAGCTGGTAAAACAAATTTAAAACATTTTGTGCAAATTATTGTTTTGAAGGTGTTCTTTGTGACTGTTTGAAGAAAGTTTGACAGGGGACAGGGGATATATTCAGTGTTTTATTTTTGATAAAAAAATGGTTGCAGTTCTTAATTTAAGCCTGTAGTTTTCTCTACATTTGTTTTCCACGTTATTTAACTACATGTAAGAATCATTTTTGTTGCAATTTCCACACAAATTCTTTTGTGACAGCAGCTAGCACGACTTTATTAATTTTAGGATTGACTAAGGCAAAGTAGGAAATAAGTTTATTATTTTTAACCATCAACAATTAAGGACAAGCATTTTATAGGCTTTATTATTTTTGGAACTGGATGCGAGAGACCCAAAATCGATCACAGTGGCATGCAGTGGGAGAGGCCTATGTCCAGCAGTGGACTGCACAAGGATGATGATGATGATTTTATCAGCTTTAAATAACGACTTTAACAATAAACTTAAATTCGATCAAGGAATAAATTTATAGCTTGGCAAAAAAGAGTATGGAAAAAATGAGGGCGCCACTTTTGCAGGTATGGCCACCTTTATACCAGGACTTAAGTGTTTAGATACTTGTTTTTATCCACAAACACCGGATCCCGGGAGTCGCATTACAATAAATAATATGTCGCTCAAACTCTCCATAGTCAAGATTTCAAGACTTGTTGGCAAAAAGATTTTATTTTTATTGTATTTAGTAGATTGCGAATTATTTCGCTAAAATAGAAATATTTTTATCAAAGAGATGACTGTTATGTGTTATATGACGGATTAGAAACGAAAACGTATTCTGAATAAAACTAAATATCGTACAGGAATTTCTCAACAGGAAAACATATACACTGACAGCTCGGAGATTGCCGATTGAACCCGACACCCAGAAATAATGTTCAGCAATCGCACCAGCACCACCACTTTCACATTGTAGAAAAAGTCAACTTTTTGTCTGTTTGCACACTAATCAAAATCATCAATTTCTTTGTTCGGGTGATCTTTTCGATGTTTTCCAGGTGTATAAAAATATCCATTGTATTTTTTCACCTTCATCAACATTTTTTAAAATTTATTTATTTGATTTATCATAAAAAATATAAATAGTATTAATTCCATGTACACACATCAAAAGTGTCTAGGGATCAAGCATTTTTATGCGGATTTCTTGAGATTGAGATGTGGCTTTGTAATAAATTTATGATTTTATAAATTTATATGGATCCTTTTTGGTGCATTTCATAATTTGAATCAGGAACTGTCAATCAAATTCGAGTAAAAGATGAAAATCAGCTGTCAATATTTTCCCTATAAAAACATACAACGCATTGAAGACATTATTAGTGCTACTGTTTCCCTACTACTGATTAAAACCAACGTTATTATGGAGCGGCGACGTCATTTAAGCAGGGAAGAAATGCTCAGAGCCGTGGGAATGATAGAAGCTGGTTCCCGGCAACGTACTGTGGCTTTAGCTCTGAATACAAGTCAGAGTGTTATCAGTCGACTTTGGACACGTTACCGAAGCACTGGTACCGTGGCTGAGCGCCATGGAGGACGGTATCGCTGCACCACACGGAGACAAGATCGATACATTCAAATCTTAACTCGAAGAGCTCCAACAATAACCGCCATGATGTTAGCCGTGAGGCTTCATCACTCTTCAGGGAACTTAATTAGCGACCAAACAGTCAGAAACCGCTTGCATGAAGTGAACCTTCATTCCCGAAGACCGCTACGGGTACCACCTATAGCAACGCACAATCGTAGGATTCGATATCAATGGGCTCTTGAACACAGAAATTGGGCAGAAGAACAATGGCGTTTCGTGTGCTTTTCTGATGAGTCTCGTTTTGGTATGAGACCGGATACAAGACGTATACGACACTGGAGAACCCCTGGACGCCAACAGCGATTAAAATCCTGCCAGGAAGTCCATCCTTATAGTGGTGGAACCATCATGGTATGGGCGGGTATTTGGATCGGCGGAAGAACTTAGTTGATTTGGATCAGAGGCAACCTCAACGCTCAAATTTATGCTGAGACGATTGTATCAGACGTCATCGTTCCTCTACAAGTGCAAATCAGTCCCTTATTTCAGTTAATGCATGATAATGCACGACCGCACACCGCAAGAGTTGTAAGACAGACTCTCGCCGCAGCTAACATCAATGTCCTGCCCTGGCCTGCTCAGTCGCCCGACTTGAACCCGATTGAGCATGCATGGGATATGCTACACAGAAGAGCTCTGCCGAATATGGAGGGTATCCAGTCGCAAGAAGACCTTTTTTTGTTGTTGCAACGAACATGGGCGGCCATTCCACAGCGTGTTTGGATGAACTCATTTTGAGTATGCCAAACCGATGTTCTTGTGTTGTTAGTGTTCGCGGTAGAAACACGGATTATTAATTGTTTAAGTTACCTAATAAAATTTTAAAGAAAACTGTTATTTCAGTCTTTTTTTCGAACTTTAATGTTAGTGGTTCAAATGTCAAAAATCCCTTTATTAGGAAAATGGCAAATTTCTTTATTAATGCAAAGGTGCCTTGGTTTATCGTTACTGTGACAAACGAAAACACTTTATTTGATGAATCCTTAAAGAAAATTTTAATTAATATCAATCAGGAGAAAAGTTATTGCAAAAATATATGTTGATCCCTAGACACTTTTGATGTGTGTACATTTTTCAATTTCAAGTATCAATCCTGCATAACTCGGACAAGTGACATAAAACAGTGTTATCACAAATAATGTATTTTAGTTTCAACTTTCACCAAGTCAGGCTCTTAAAAAAGAGCCAAGCTGTACTTTGAGTTCATGACAAGTTGGGTATAAACGAATAGACGTACAGATCTAAAATCACCAGTGTGATACGTGCCTAATGTAAATGTGCGCTCAGTCCCGTACGGGGTTCGTCCACGACCTTCCGAGGACGCCTCCGTGTCGATGACTCGTCCAAAGCTTGCGCAACTAGCAGATGGTCGGTAAAATGCCTCCTTAGAATTTCTCCTTGCGGACTGCATTTCACCAATATTAGACGAAACATGAGTGACCTTGAACTCAAGTTCAAGGTCAGTCTCAAGGTCGTGTTGAAAATAAAATCATAATACGGAAAATATTTCTACAATATTTTACAGTCTACAATTCTGAAATCTTTATAAACATTTAATAGGAGGGATATATGAAGTAAATGTCAATACCTTAACCATATTAATTGAAATTAAATGGGAAGATTATCGGTTAAAAATATTATTATGACGTAGTGGAATCACAAACGTAACACAGTTATCAACAAAGTCCACCCAGGCCATAAGGACCATGTTCAACAGCAATATGTAATAGAAAATAGTAATTGTACGTTTAGCGCATTCCTAAAAATAAATTTACATAATATATTTTAATACTGAATTCTTCCTATAATCAGATTACCGTTTAGTAAAGTTTTGTCCCCATTTCGTCAATACTTAACTTTATATGAAACATGATATTTTAGTGTTTATTGAAAACTACCTTCTAGTTTCATGATTTCTATATTCCCTAACATGATGCCTTTACTCATTGTTTTCATTCACTTTAATTTATAATGTGGATTCTAAATAGAGCTCTTTGGAATGGAGACGTTGGTGAACTTCCACTTCCCATTTTTAAAAATTCACCGCATCTAATTAATTAACTTATTACCATATTTAAAATTTATTTTAATATGGATATTATTAGTCAATTAAACTTTATCACAAGGACACGAATCGATCAGACGAACAGGAACAACCTTTTTTTTATTTCAGTTAAACTCTGTCCATTCGTTTATTTTCTTTTTGACAGTTCAAGAAATTTCGAAATTAGTGACAACCTCACACATTACCGATTCGATTTGAAATGAAAAGCGATTTTATTTATGAAGAACTTGCAATCGATTTAATTAAATATTTTTAGTTTAAATATTAATTATTCCTTTATAAGTTTTATATTATGTAAGAAATAAACAAAAATATAAATAATAAATCAGTAAATTAGATGAATGAACAGAGTTATTGTTCTTTACTCTTGGTTTGATCCTAAATTCCAAGATTTCGACTTAATTCCTTGCAAATAATCAATCTTGGAGTCATAGATACTATTTTTATTTCCTTTTTTTATTAAATTTACAGAAAAAATACTTACATGAAGTCAAATTATTTTTATCTTATGATCGATTTATCGTATTTCAAGTACTGTTTTATAGTCTGTGGTTGTTTGTTATGCGCAGGCCACTTCACTAAAGTACCGTCACCGTCAATAAAGTACGACATTACTGTAGTACATTATTCCGAGAAAAAAATACGGTAATTTATAGGCGTGAGCTGTCAAAAAGAAAATAAACGAATGGACAAAGTATAGTAAGTAAGTTATATTTCACTGTTGTATTATTTTTTATTCCTAGGTGAGTTCTAACATAATTTTAATTAGATGTTTTTTTTTATATTATGCTTCTCATCAATAAGCAGTTTGTAGCTACAGCACGGCAGCAAGGCAGTGTGCGCTCCACACGCAGCTGTGTGCGTAGGCGCGCGCACGCGCTACGACAGCGTATTTACATCGGCGCCCCTACCACCGCCGCCACTCATGCGCCGCGCGACCTGCTGAACACACGTGAACCCCACCACTGACCGGCGCGGTGACCCTCGGGACATAACACTATCGACATTCCATTGCTTAGCGACATCGCGACACCACATCCCCAGTATGTGCCAGTGACTGATCTTCAGTGAAATATACAACTCGAGTGAAGTGACTTTACAGCGTCGTCGTGTGATGTGCGACTGAACGTGACGAAGAACAGTGATTACAGCCGCAGCCTCAACCGTTTATCAGTAAATGTAAGATTGTGTTTGTTTACAATGCCTATATTAGCGTAAATTGTTAGGTGCGTTATTTAATAGTGAATTAGTGAGGGAACGCATGAGGACAATTACTTGCTTCCAGTTAGGTCCCCGACCCAGATCTCACGGGCTAGACGCCGACTTCGGCACAATGAGCGCGACTCCAGAAACAATGCAGCCGGTATCACGACACAAATATTAAAGTCAAAGTTTCACAGCCACCAGCCTTCGACATAAAATCCAATGACGCCACTACAAACACCTGTGAGAAAATTTAAACAAAAGTATTTCAAACTATGCGAGTTGTGTTGCTTAATAGTCTAAAATGTGGTCCTGATATGACATCTTTTCAATATAAATTAGATTCGTCTTCTTACAGAAGTGCAAATATAAAGCTCGTTATAATTTAATTTAAAAGACTAAAAACAAGAATGCAAATTTGTGGCAACCTTTCATTATCTATCAATTTTTAACCCCCGACGCAAAAAGAGGGGTGTTACAAGTTTGACGTGTCTGTCTGTGGCACCGTAGTAGCTTGCGAACGGATGAAGCGATTTCAATTTAGTTTTTTTTTATTGAAAGGTGAGTTACGTGCGAGTGTTCTTAGACATGTTTCATGAAAATCGGTTGAGTCGTTTAAAAGTTATGGGGGCTGAAAGTGGGGAAGAATAACAGAATGTCTGCAAAAATATCATTGGCTCGATTAAGTGCTTGAGTAGGGGGTTTTTTAAATTTTGAATTTAATATTATTATTCAGAATCGATGTACCTATATGTATAAAAATTATGACTTATCATAAATACATAAAATCATAACTCTTAGTTTTAATACTAAGATTGTCTACTTTGCTGCTAAAATCGTTTTCAAGACTTTTAATATCATGTGAAAACTGATTATGCTAAAAGTTTCACCTAGAGCTTAATTTTTTTCTAAGCTTAATGCACAAGAAATACAATCAACTTAGCTTAATTGTATTGCTTCAACACACATTCAACTAAATCGAACAGATATTAGTCATCATTTATTTATTTTTTATTATATGAAGAATAGTACTAGTATATTTGAAAATACAGTGTAATGTGTATTAAAATAGCCAATACCGTCATGTTTACGTGCTCAATTGTGACTATAATGTTAACGATGCGATCGTTGATAACGGAACACCAACCGGACTTAAAAACATACGCGACTAAACTTTATAATCAAAGATACGTAGAATTTGTTACGTGATAATTTAATATGCCATTGAATAACTATATGAAACGGTGAAACATGTTACTATTCTAAGTTATATCACGCGTCGAACCATCACTTACTATTTGAATCAAAGAAATATTGCGGTATCTCGTCACAAGAAGTAATATAAACATTAAAAAGATAAACATCATTATTATTCTAGAATTCGTAAATAAAAACAACGATTTTAATAATATCGTACCTATCAAACTGTTTTAAGTTATTTAACTTCTTATTTAGATATCTGGTGTAATCTAGTGTTCGTGTTGACGATATGTTATGTAATATCACAACAGACACAAATAGCTGTCTTCCGATCACATATAATATGCAAAAGCGTATGAAAGCGACAGCAAAACTACGAAAGTCGGGCGTGGGTTTTCGTATGACATAACAGAATGATAGTACATAGTACCATTACTATAAGAATTGTAACAAAAAAACTACATTCCCATAGTAAATATGTCATGAGATATTCACAAAAATGACGATATGTATGCTAATTGAGGCCGAACTGCGGAAACACAACAGAAATCACGTGCCGTACGTATACAAACACTAGAAGTAAAAAAAATAAGGTGCGTGTAATTTCCCTCCGGATAAATCATGTGAACAAGAAACAAACGTCAATTAAAATGCGGATATAACTAAATTTATATCCGTAGATAATACAATTAACAATAACAATAATCTTTTAGGTTAAGTACAGGGATATTTCCGGAGTACCTACTATAAAATTTAATACAACAATATAGGCGAGAAAAGAATTATATTCTTGCTACTGATTATAAAGTTAGCGGTGAGCTTCTCCATGGTTAATACTATTTAGTAATATTTATGTTACAATTCAATAAAAACGACAAACTTTATAGTGGAATGCAGTCATACATAATTATGACATTAAGTGAAGAACTAATCGAAAAGCTTTTTTACAATATATTATATAAAATGGACACACTCAGATGTGCTCGAATACCACGCATGAAGTTATATCCAATTATGGTTTAAAATATTTCAAAGCTATTCGTACACTAAAATAATTTTATTTACCGAACTTATTATGCCGCTGATTCGAAAGTACAAAATAATACGCGCGCTGCATGAAATTAAATTCAAAACCTTTAATAAATTTGAAATAGTGCAACATCGTCTTAAATAAAAAGAAAACTGTTTATTCGCAGTTATGAAATTAAAAACAACTGATAATTTTAACATTTTGGTGAAAATAAACAACTAATAAAATCCCAGTAGGCAAGATCATTTAAATAATAATAACTTGCGTCATGTCATGAGCTCTCGACGAGAAAAAATCGCATCCGGCTTCAAACGATGAAAACTACACGATAATATTACAGCAAAAAACGGAGCAGCACTTGTATTAAACCGGTCGACAAACATGTCGCTTACAAGCAAGGTCTACGAAAACCTTAGAGAGTCGCAAACAATATACAATGACAAATTGTTTCGTGTGTAGCAACTCTCAATGTGTCTGATGTGACAGGTTAAACAATAGACACGCTCTCAACAATTAGATGCGGCCGCGCATCGTCAGCTAATAGGCGTGTCGAATATAAGTCGTCATTATGAACCCTTTTACCACGTAACGTGTAAATTAGCTAACACGTAACATGCGTGAAAATCGATAGCCGCGGACAGTTAAACGATAACTGTAATTACACACTATGTTATGCAATTCGCTATTATTAAAATACACAGCTTTTCCTCGCACGACTCCGAGCGAAGGACTCGGGCGCAATCTAAGGTTGCCTACTATCCGCCACGCTCCGAAAAACACCAAAAAGTAACACAAGAGCTGCGGAAAAATTTTGAAACCCATTGCACAAGACAGGCCTCGTATTAAACAATAAAGAACTAACTAATAACATCGATTATCTACTTGAAATCAGTAAATTGATGTTCACCACACCGGTAGGAGCGCAATATGGGACCCGTTTACTGTAAACGCGATGAAATCTAGTTTCGTACATACTTTAGTACTTACCGAGAAGACGTTAGTTTTAAAAAAAAATCTTACCTGCAACAAGAAATAAAAGCATCGTTAAAAAAACTAGTACAGATAAGCAAGTTCATAAAGTTAATAAAGCGCGCGTACGAGTGCTCCTTCATTATTTAGAAAAACAAAACAAAAACTTGGAAAGTATAGTCATAACCGGTGGAGATGAGGTAATAGATGTTACTGATGACACGTGAATGGATAACTAGCATTACATACAAACTGTCAAAGAAAGAACTCGGCAATTACGAAACAATGAGCTTGAAAGTTATAAGCCGAAGAAAAGAAAGCGCGCATGTGAGTAAAGCATATCACGTCTCAATAGGTTTTATTAGAATACGTAGAGTAATAGAATATTGTAAAAATAACAATTTCGAATATTTCATTTAAAGCAAATCTATTCTTAGTACTAGGGTTTACGCTGATTCACATAAAGAGATGTCAACTAAGTTAGACAAGCAACATGACATATTCAGCTAAATGGAGCGACTTCTTCAAAAAGTGACTTAAGCAGTCTATGCGGAAGGTACTGGCATTTGATCGGTGTGAAGGTTGTTTTTGTGTTCAAGGGTGGGATTTAAACAATGTATGTATTTTTTATCTGTAATCGAGGCGTTGAATAAAAATATATTTCTTTAGCTTCATTTTATTAACAAATATATTTTTAACTCAAGCGAGACATTCTTAGATTATTGCGGAATATCAATGTGGCAACAGTTTATTATAGAACTCTTTGTTTATATTCAATAACATAAATCGATCGGTTAGCTAGAAGTATAACTCATGGTAGACGATTTAGTCATAATCTATAATATACACAATATGAAGCAAAGATCAACCTTGAAAGTAGCTATATGCATATAAATCATAAATCTGCCAACAATGGAATACTTGACAGAACACGTAGTAGAAATAGTTTGAAATATTTCACTATGAAATGGCCCCGAGACGGCGCGTGCGCACTCCACGAGCGTAACTAGTCACGATCTACAAAATCGATTTTTCAAATAATTATGACCTTAAGATATCAGTAACAAAACGGTCTACCAACCTGGTTTAAATTTATGAAATAATTATAAAAATGATTTAGTATAAGTAACCTGCGGTATTATTATAAATGAGTATTATTAATGGAACAATATTGTAAGCACTAGCAGCAAGCATTGGAACCCACGCAGTGAACCAAAGCGTAGAACTTGTGCAATAGTCAACCGTCAAAGGAGATATTTTGCACAAAGTAAATACATATTACATTACGGCAATTGCTTACTAAATTCGCAAAAGATAATCTAAATTGGAGTTAACAAGTGGAGGAATGTATATAAGAATTCCCACATTAAATGCAAGGCCTTTTAATTGGAAGGCGATTTGTATGATAATAAAGCACGCTTAAAAATGGTAATAAACAAAATTCGTGAAACATTTGGTCGGCTCTCAATAATTAATTTGAAAATGAGCTTGATTTGAAACAGGACATTATAATGACGTAAAACTAGCCGGTTATTGTTTACTAAGGTATTTGATAAAAAGTGTTGAATTTGAGGCAAGGTCGAATTTGACAAAGCTCAATGCTGAATTAGTGCTATGTCATTGGAGAATAAGTGTTAATTCAATGTTTTGTCAATAGTATTATTATTAAGATTTGTTACGCTAAGAATAGTTCTAGAAGAGAATAATATTAAATAAAATTAATTGCTAAACACAACAATGTGTTATTGTCGACCAATAGACACTTAAGGTAAGATGACATAACAGTCTAAGATGGTGCATTTGATAAAACTAGTTATAAGATGGCACCGCCTTGACCGAACGACTTGTCCACAATTATTGCCCGAGCCGTGACATTATTAGCATTTCTCGTGTTTCTGTACCTGGCAAATACCTGTGCGTAACTTCTGACATTTAAGGATTAGAACTTAATACCACGTCTGATGTGCTATTCGATACCATTGCTTTGTATCCGGTATTTTATAGACTACAAAGGAATGTTTCTGTTGGTATAAAACATATTTTTTGTGCTATAGATTAATCTTTTGTTAGATAAACGCTCCTTTATTGCAACTATAAATAGATCCTCTCATAATTCGATCAGTTTATGACTTATAAAATTATACAAAGCTTCTCAAAAAATATATTATAATACCAAAACAATGGACGATAATCTAGTAAGTAACAGATAAAAGGCAAGGAGTTAAGAGATATTTGATAGATGAGCCTGAAATAAAGGAAATTTTAATGAACTAGTTGATTGATCAAACGGCACGCGCCACGCTTCGCGCTTGGCCATCATAAAAGGTTACCACGAAACTCGGTCGTGTATCTACTGCTAACGATTAAAAAAAAACTTTGGGCCCTTAGCATAAATATTGCATTTGCATAAGTTATAATTATGTAACTGAATTCTCTAGTATCATTGTAATTTGATACAGTGAAATATTAATAAAGCTATCAAAATATTCAGAAATATTTTTTTTTTTATAAATTATTCGATTTTTTTGACATATTTATATATAATTTTATAATAACTGCACGTTCGCAACAAACGATCTATGGAATAGGAGTTGCATTAATCTTGATGAATATACATATCTGATAAGGTAATAACAAGTAACTTAATGTTATAATTTGCGACGCTCGAGGGCCCTAACGCTCAGACAACTGCGATTTGATACAGTTTCGTAATAGCGCGACAACCAGCTCCGTCGATACCGTAACATACACGAGAACGTTTTATTGATAGGCGATCGCAATCATTATTATTATACATTGCATAATGTCTTCTATATACGCGTGCCGGACATTAAGGAGCGGTTAATAAACAGTTATGTCGCAAAAAGGCGGTAATATCTTGTATTAAATAAATGGCAGTTCGTTTAATGTGGTCCAGCTAACTCGAAGAGAGATATAAATGTACATAAATGACTGAATGAAAGTATCAACCTCAGTGTGTTGGCATCTCAGCAAAGTAACTACGATAATTGCCGTCTTTGTTTTTTGTCTGAATTCTATCAGAAACATATCGTAATAAGAAAGTTTAACCCGTTAGTGCATTAAATAGAATGTAGCCATATAACATGCAACAAACATATGCCCCTGGTTAAACCTGAGTCAACAAACACAAAGGCCGATGGAAAGTTAACGCGAGCGTGGCTCACCGAGCTCTGAATACAAATAACTAACAATACAACCGAGAGAATTTCCCAACACTCTGTCGTAGTGAAACTAGAACGCAAAGAAAGCTTTTTATACACATACGAAAAGAGTTATAAAATAATTGTAGGAACATTCATTCCGGGCTGGCATATCGCGGCAAGGTTGGCGCACTGTCGAAAGCACCGGCCACCGTAACACTCCCAGGCGCGACTAGTTGGTTAATCACTTCACGTTTAGTACTGACCGCAAAAAAATCGGGCACCTTGTGGAACAAGGCCGCGCTCGGTTGTTTTAGTTTCCATCGCTCATGTCAAATAATTACGGCAACAATGCACACGGTCTCGCGCACAGGGCTTCTGAACAATCGCGACACAAATTTTTATGAAGGCAAACTAGTTATCGTAAACGAAAGGATGAAACCGAGATGAGCTTCAGACTCGTACCAAATGTCAAGACAAAGTGTATTTACGTGAACTTTACAGGTTTCTTGACTATAAATACATCTATACATATTTCAAACACAAGGCGAACAATTAATCGTCCACAGTCATAAACTTCTTGATATGAATAATGCGGCTAATGAGTATTTCCTTCATACTCGGCAAAACCGCATGTGGTAAAGTAAATTACATAGAATTAAATTGAAACTAAGTAGTGTAGAATTTTTGCTAAGGAACGACCACAATGACCTATTGTAATAATGTCATTGGTATCTAAGCGCACTGCAATTCGAAACCAACTAAAACGCCTACAGACCGCAGTATTGCAAGAGTCAGAACACAGACAACCGACACAACCCACCCCGCCCTGAACTCAGTATGAGTACATGTTCGGTGCATACTTTGGTACAATTATCCACCGTGTTTTATCGAAGGCAAAATCTAGTTAGGTGACCGTCGCCTTTCACAGAGCCCGGCCCCGCCTACCGGACACCACAGGCGACTTTGCCTTCACTGCCCTAATAGTTCAATTTCCAGTTTTACTGTTATAGTGCTCAATACAACTCGATATCGAGCGTCGCTTGCGTTGCAATTTACCACCGTTTATTTTGAAATAGACCAATGTTGTCTGCACGCCACTAACTATCATGATTGTATCAGTACCAGTACAGTATCAGTGTTTATTCAGATAAACAACATCACAGAAGATTATACGAGCATAATATCGTGACTGCGACAAGAAGATTACGTTACTGAAAACAAATTATAATAATTTCAAAACTGTTGAAGATTTCTACGTCGTTAGCTATTACAAACTAGGCTAATCAAAATTTCTCCGGTGCTACCGCACTGTGCCTATTCAACAATAGAACTCCCGGTCTGATTAAAGTAGATTTAAACAATGCAAAGATTAAGTGTGACAATTTTTTTTCTTGTATTTAGGCTTCGTGGCCTTCCTGTCTCGAAGCGGTTGTTAATTCGCCATTCAATTTCCAATTATACGCTTGATTCTCAATGCCAGCCGGGTCGGAGGTGGTCGCTCTACAAAACTTGATAAAAGGCGGGTGGTGGCGCGCGATTCGCCAGTGACCAAAACACTGGCCGACGCTTTCGTCTCCTTCGGTCCTTTCACTTTGCGCGTATATGAACGTCGATCGAACAAACTATACACGATTAACAAAGAAATCCCGCCTTAGATAAGTTTATGGATTGATGTTTAGTGTTAAGTGTTGATAATTGTGCAATATAACTAAGAAGTGATGTTTTCCAAACTTTCAGATGGTGAGAGGGGCGGCGTTAGCGCTAGTGCTGGCGCTGGCATGGGCGTGTGAGACGCGCGCCAGTGTGCTTGTGCCCACATACGTCCTGCCGCCTGATTCGTTCGCGCGCGATCAACGCAGTCTCGGAGTTCCGTCAGACACCGACCACGCCGAGTCTCAACGGACAATCAAGCGACTCGTCGGTGGTCATATGAAGATTAAATCAGATAAAGAATATGGTTCCATTAAAAATGCCATAACGTTTGACAGTAAGAGCGAATCGGGTAAATTTGTAGGCGTGATTACGCCGGACCAGTCAGGCGGCAATGTTGGCTGGAACCAAGGAATATGGGACGATGGCATGCTCATGTCCAGTGCCGGCGAAGGGAAAGACGCTCCTAAGATGAAAGAAGACGAAGAAGACAGGAAAACTTTAGCAGATCAAGTGGCCGAAGGAAAATATGGTCTCATACAGGATGAAATATTCGCTAAATCACCTAAACGACCTGGAATCGTCAGTTACGAGCCGAATTCTGAGACACGAACAAAAGATAACCTTTTAAGTTTAGGAGGCCTTAAAAAGGATGAAATATGGCTTGCTGAGGATCATTTATTAGTCTTAAAAGGTGGATCATTTCCTGAACGAACCAAAGAAACAGAACCCAGACCTTGGCCACCGATCGATAACTATGAAGCGCCTAACAGGCAAGTAAAGTTACCGCAAAAACCAAAAGTGCCACCGCCCTTTCCGGTACGACTCTCCGACAACGGACCGCTCGTTTTCCTCACGCCAAACGGCAGTGTCCCTGCGTCCTTATTCCCTTCCTTCTTTACAGGAGCGGGCGAAGGCTCTCTACCTCCTCCGCCATTCCTCTTTCCATCGGGCGCGCCCTACCCCTCAAGTGATAATCAGGGAAACTTTACTACCGGGGGAGCGCCGCAGCCAGGTCCTCCGTTCACATTCCTACCCGTGAATGCGAGCGAAGGAGCATTCCACTTCCCACCAACTACCAACGGCTCTTTTCCAGAAGGCTTTCCACCGGGCGCAGTGTTCCTACCACCACCGAGCAACCAGTCCGACCTATACGACGAAGACGACCCTTCGATTTATTATCCGCCGCCATACAATTTTTCCTACCACGCCGACTACAACAATAGAGTACCTGCTGGCCCACTTGTGCCGGGCATAGTACTGCCACCACCTCCAGATTTCTTCGCACCGTTAGAGGAAACTACAACGGAGCCCGTAAGAACTACATCTAAGCCATCTACAACATATACGAGGATAAAGGCCACCTCCAGACCAACCACCACCCATACAATACATCGTAATAAGTACAAGACACGCCCTACTACAACAACCGAGTCAGTTACAACGACTGAAATACCGTCGACTATTACTACACCACCTGCTGTCGAAGTCGTTACTTCGCCGAAAACAAGAAAACCACAGCGTATACCTACAAGACAACGTGTGCGAATTCAAAACTTGCCAGACGAAAACACTACAAGGCCAAAAACAGAAAAACCTGTTTATAAAACTAGAACGAAAGTAACCTCGAAACCTCTCTCCGTGTCTGTTATTTACGATTATCCACAGCCAGAGTATAACAAAAAAGTACAGACAACGACAGAAAAACCATACATTTTGTACAATGTGCCACATAAAACACCAGCAGTTACTACTGCTAATGATATAACGTCAACACAAGTACCACTGAGGGCTCATTACTCGAATATACAAAATGTGCCTACTACAAAGTTACAACCCGTGTACAATAACAGAAAACCAAATGAGAATAGATTCGAATCATTCTATTTTTATGATGAACAACCAAAATCATCGCCCTCGCCAGTATCATACTTTGACGGAAGAAATTATTACAAGACAGTCCCTGTTAGTCAACAGAACTATGCGGAACAACAAAATTTCAACACACAGTCTGGATTCTCACCAGCGGTGGATGTCTCGTTCGGAGGTATTGATCAAGCTGATGCGTTTTTCTTGTGGCCACAGAAACAGGGACCACGTACTCTAACACAAGAATACTTCAGTATACAAAAACCAAAGCTGCAACCTGTGTACGTGCAACAGCCGAAACAAAGACCAGATACTTTCTATCAACAAATCGCTGATATACAACAAACAATAGATTTCTTCACAACGAAGAGACCTAAAACGTATTCCCACAGACCAAATACTCATAAGCCTAAAGCTATCACATCTAGACCAGTGTATCAGTTCAGTTATCAAACTCAGCCAGAAGACCTACCGTTCCGTGCGCCGAAATTAGATCCTGAACCTTTTAGACCTATGGTCAGCTATAGTAAACCATTTAATACAGGTAACGAGTTCAATGCTATAACGCCAAAAGTGACACCTGGCTACCACCAACAATACTTAGTCGAAAATGTTCAAGTAACAACTGAAACGCCAAATAGATATTACCCTACAGCGAAGGTTCACGATGATTATTATGCAGACGCTCCAAAACACAATGAAAATAGGAATAAGAAAAATAGAAATCCAGTACCAATACAAAGTGACCAACCTGTGCCTGTACTTGTGACGAATTTCCCTAGCACCACACCGAATCCTGTACATCAAGGATATTACACCAAGCAAGATGAGAGATACTTTGACGACATTACAAAGAACTCATTCGATATATTTGGCAAGAAACTAGAGGACAACACTCACGACGTTAACGGGTTGGCAGTTACGGCGCCACTTGATACGGTGAGAACGCCAATAGATAACAACATTAATCTTCACTATGAGATTGTTGAATCGCAAAGTCCGAACCCACCATCTCTCGACACAGACACTCTGGTGAACTATCATCAACATCGGCCACAGATTAACCCCGATAGCGAGCCTGTGCCTGAAGTTAACGCCGAGCTAGTACAGCAGAAACCACCATCACTAGCTGACGATACTTTAGTGAATGATCGCCTGCCACGACCGACTATTAATCCAGACAGTGAATTTATTCCGATATCAAACCCAGGTTATCGGACTCCGCAGCAGTACAGAGCTCCAAATCAAGCACAGAGGCATAGGTTCACAGGCGAACAATATGATTTAAACAGGCCTTCATTGGTGGGTGACACAGCAGTAAACTATAAGAGGCCACTACCCCCAATCAATCCTGACGCAGAGTGGATAGGTCCTGCTAATACAGTAGGTGAAGGTCGACCAGGCTCCTTTGTGTCGTACAGGCTGCCTGGAGAGGGTGCACATGTATACTTCCTGACGCCGCAAGCTGCACAGGCGGCACGTGAGAGATACAGATCGCCCGGATACGGACGATGAAACCAAAGCTCTAGTCTGAACTCTTAAGCGTCGCGCTGCGACGCGCTGTGTAAATATTAAAGCGCAAATGTGATGTTAAAGTGTCCTAAGTAGTGTAAGGATTGAGAGACTAGGGGGACACCCCGCGTTGCCATAATATTTAAAAGCTAGTAAAGCTTATGTGAGTTACATTTTAGCGATGTTATTGTGAAACATAACGGACGCTTATCTCTTGATACATTATTTATTAAATTATTTCTAAGAGACTGTGGTGCATGCATTATGATAGTTAATTTATTTGTCAGTATTCAACGAATTATAAAGTGTGATGTGATATGTGTGGAAAAATTGTAGCATTGTTATATAATATAATAATGATATCAATTGTTAATTTTAATGATATTGTTATTTGAAGAATTGGTGTTAAATAAATGTGATTTTGTATTATATTTTCAAAACAAAGAATTTGAAATAAAAACATGTTTTTTCAATTGTTTTTTGTTTTATTCCAAATCCAAAAGTTAAGATAATGATCTAATTTAATGACGCAAGGGCAACTGGAGTCGCTAATATTTTCGTGTCTGATGTCTATTGAATGGCCAAAAAATGTATGCCAAGGACACTATTGGAACAATATTGTAGTGAAATGTAAGCGAGTAAAACACTTAACGTTAGCCGAGCACAGGTAACGTGCAAGGTCAAATGGTCACTTTCTCTGCGACATTGCAGTAATGTTGGTCGACCGAAATGGCTATCTAAAGTACAACAGTTTATGTGATTAGGAAAGTATACCTTCAGTGAAAATATTTGTGGTTTTGATATTTACACACACCGAATAGGGAAGTACCTTGACCCTAAGAACGGACACGATTAAAGAGCAGAAATTGTGTTAAGTCGCTTTCAATGTGACAAAGCTGGTTTAATATAATCAGCGGTGACCGTATACCATCTCACACATCGGTATGTGATGACCACCATATTTATAAGAGAAAAAATACTACGGTCCATGATTAATCACTATTGCAAACCACAAATAAAGGCATATAACTATTAACGAAGGTCACCAACCTGTCTACCTTAATTGCCATAGATTGTTTTAATTATTCCCCGTGAATGCGAAGACAACTTCCGCATTAGGAATACACATCCTGGGTCGTGGGAGACTTTACACACATACATGAAACGGACACAGAGAACGCACAGACTCAGAACATGTAGTTCCATGTAGGATTTGAACCCACAACACATGGCGCAGTAGGAAGTGCCGTTGCGACCACTTAAACCGCGTCTGGCGTCTGTTGTATTTAACTAGTTTTTGCCCGTGGCTTCGACCCCGTGTTTGTTGTTTATCGCGGTAAAAATTAGTCTATATTCCTCGCTGATAATGTAAATTTCCATTGATGAAAAAATGATTAAAATCGGTTTAGTGTTTTAGACATGGGAGTGTGACAAACAAACTTACATTCGCATTTATAATTTTAGTTAGGATATATAAAACCATACGATTTAACCACAAGTACAAAGTTTTCCTACTTACAATAGCGAATTCTGTGAATTAAATTAAATATAAAATAATAATTTGAGTGGCAGGTAACCATAATAATAATAATCTGACATGAAACAACAAAAACACAATAGGTAAGTACTGAGCCCTAGTTGGATGTTAAAAATAGCTTTTGTGGTATATTGCTTACTGCTTCTGTGGCGCAGTGGTAGCGTGTACGACTGCTCTCGGGTTCCATTCCCGGGTCGTACCAAGTGTTTGTATGATCTGCAAATATTTGTTTCAGAGTTTGTGTGTTTTCTATGTATAATACGTATGTATTTACAAAAAAAATTACATATGTATTTACATCAGTTGTCTAGTACCCATAACACAAGCTCTGCTTAGCTTGGGACTAGATGGCGTTGTGTTAGATGACCGAAATATTTATTTATTTCATTACTAATCTATACTATTATGTAAAGCTGAAGAGATTGTTTGTTTGTTTGAACGAGCTAAGCTCAGGAACCGCTGGTCCGATTTGAAAAATTCTTTCAGTGTTGGATAGTACATTAATCGAGGAAGGCTATAGGCTATATATCATCACGCTACGACCAATAGGAGCGGAGCACCAATGAAAAATGTTTCAGAAACGGGGAAAAATTATCACGCTACGGGCAATAGCAGACGCAAACGAGGTTGCGTGGGTCGGCTATCATATGTGTAAAATTCTGTGATCTGTATCAACAATAACGACTAGGATTAAAATATACAGTTTTGAAGGATATGTATAATATTATCACGCTTCGTTATGTATGTATTTTTTTTTTGAAAATGAAATGAACTAATTTAAATAATTATTTTAATATAGCCTTGTCTATAACCAAGGCGAACCGAAAGTATTTGTTGCCAACTATGTTTAAAAACATAATCTACAAAAATTAATAAAAAAAAAAACAAAAAAAAAACGACTTCAAGGTTCGACTCGATTTCTCTTGGATGCCATCATCAGATCTTAGTGTCCTTGTCATGGTACCACCGTTGGGATATTTCCTTTCATAAACGACGAAGTTATCCGCGAACACACATAAAAAAAACATACGGTCGAATTGAGAACCTCCTCCTTTTTTGAAGTCGGTTGAAAATGAAGTGTCTGTTTATGATCCTACTAATATTAAGAAAGCGGCAAGCGCCGCATCTATCTCTCGCTTGCACTTCAAGCCTTAAATGGAACGCCTCAGAGCGAGGTAACGCCGCATGAGTGCAGCCGGCTCCATCGAATTATAAGACGTCACGTTGTCACGTCAAAATGTTTATTAAGTTTGTGTACTGTTAAAAAATTCAAAAGTTTCTACACAATTTACAGTTATAATGTCGTAAATGTTGTGGCACTATACAACGTAGAAACGTATTTTGTATCGACAAACGTAGCGTAAGCGTCCTCCAGAGGCGTCTCTAGACCGGGAAGCGCCCGTGTTCTACCATTACTTTAGCACCCTTTAGCAAGCGTAGCGCTGTCGAGTAAGCGTGGCGCCCTTCAGTAAGATCGCAGATTCACCGCACCGTACACCCTGCACTATAGTATTGGTAAAGATGCCCCTAACGCGCTGATAAAAATGATCCAACACGATAATACTTCATCTGTGATACCCAAATATATTGCAGAATCTATCTCTATATTATATACAAAAGAGTAATGCTACTGATTGACTGACATACCCAGAGATCAACACACAGCCCAAACCGCTGAACCTAGAATCCTGAAATTTTGCATGTAGGTTCTTTATATAACGTAACGTAAGTGAGTACTATAAAGGAATTTTTGAAATTTTCCCCCTAAAGCGGTAAATAAGGGGATGAAAGTCTGCGTTAGCGAAGCCGCGTGCAAAAGCTAGTCAATTATAAAATAACTTTGAATTTTATAAGTACATTTAACAAACGAGGAAAATTTAATTTTAACTGAAATACTGGTCAGGTAATAATGTCATTTAGGTTTTAATTTATGATATAAATTTACCTTTTAATTTTTAAAAGGGTACAATTTTGATACCTTTAAGCTTGAATTTTAAATTATTATTAAGATATAATATAATAATAATATAATTATTTATAACTTTAGGCGAAATGGTGTTTCTTTTTAAACAGTAATTGGAAATATCAAATGTATGCAGTATCTGCACTAGAAACATTTAAATCAATACAACCACAGTTGTTTTTAGTACGTATATGTAACATCACTTAATCAGCTATAAATTCATGTATCCATCGTTTTATGATATTTTTAAACTAAGTATGTATAGATAGATATTAGTCGAAAATCGATCTAAGTGGTGTGTTAAGGCGCGTCTCCACCGAAATTGACAACACTAAAATTGCCAATTTTTGTTCGGTGGAGACTCAGTTTTACAGATTTTTTTGTCACCAACACACAAAAAATGCCAACTTTTCTTCGGTGGAGACCCGGCTTAAGAGAAGAGAGGTGTAGGGTTTTGACAATCGACCTTACAAGTAACTTTCTCGTTTGTTAAATGTGGACATTTTTGGAGATTATTTGCCAATTTTTAATAAAAACTTGAGTCTACGATTGGGTAAGCAAAAACTTACCAAGTCTGGATTTGAATGGTTTATGTCGCTTTGAATTTAATGTTTTTACTGTTTTTAACCGACTCCAAAAAAGGAGGAGGTTCTCAATTCTTCCATATATATGTTTTTTTTTCAATGTGTTCGCGGATAACTTCGTCGTTTATGAACCGATTTTGATGATTCTTTTTTTAATGGAAAGGAGATATCCCAACGGTGGTACCATGAAAAGGACATTAAAATCTTATGATGGCATCCTAGAGAAATCGAGTCGAACCTTGAAGTCGGTTTTTGTTTTTGTTAAAATGTTCCTTGTTATACTTTGTCCATTCGTTTATTTTCTTTTTCACAGCTCACGCCTATAAATTACCGGTTTTTTTTCGGAATAATGTACTACAGTAATGTCGTACTTTATTGACGGTGACGGTATTTTAGTGAAGTGGCCTGTGCATAACAAACAACCACAGACTATAAAACAGTACTTAAAATACGATAAATCGATCATATGATCGATTAATTTGACTTCATGTAAGTATTTTTTCTGTAAATTTAATAAAAAAAGGAAATAAAAATAGTATCTATGACTCCAAGATTGATTATTTGCAAGGAATTATGTCGAAATCTTGTAATTTAAGATCAAACCAAGAGTAAAGAAAAATAATTCTGTTCATTCATCTAATTTACTGATTTATTATTTATAGTTTTGTTTATTTCTTACATAATATACAAAACTAATAAAGGAATAATTAATATTTAAACTAAAAATATTTAATTAAATCGATTGAAAGTTCTTCATAAATAAAATCGCTTTTCATTTCAAATCGAATCGGGCGTCACTAATTTCGAAATTTCTTGAACTGTCAAAAACAAAATAAACGAATGGACAGAGTATAGTAAAAAGAAACGTTTTTTACCTATTAATTTTGTACCTTTTATGGTAATTCTTAGTTAATTTTTTATTTAAAATGCTACAAGTTTCACTCATGTGGCTCTGATTGGCTTATAAATGGATAAGTATAACACATGCATTTTGTATTAATATAAAGTGCTAGCTTTAGCTCGCGGCTCCGCCCGCGTATGTTCAAGACTCAGTGTCTCCATGCCAGATCGGGGCAGCGGTTTCGGGAAAACGTAGCGAACAGCAACTCTTGCATTCATATTATTAGTATGAATGTATGTCATTTACTGGTGATCTATATAAATAAAAATAATAATTCGCCTAAAGTGTTGCTTAACGCAAAATTCGAGAACCGTTCGACATTTTCAGTTAATAATTTTTTTTTAAGAGTGTCGTTAAGACATAAGAAATGTTCTTTGGAGAGAAAAAACGTAAAAATTATGAGGAAAATAGTAAAAAACAACGGGTTTGCTCTCAGAGAGTGCCGGTAGAACTGAAAACATTAACGTTGTGCATTTTTTATTTAAATTTCATCTTTTTAATTTCCTATATTTATTAAACACAATGAACGATCCTATACGAATCTTTGCCTTTAATATTCCTTGAAAACCGATAAGTACAGAAATGCTTATTGAGATGTTAAAAAAAAATAGATTAATGCTATACAGTATAGACATATTACCCGAGCGAAGCCGGGTTAACGCACACTCGCGCAAGCGCCCTGCGCCGCTTAAACGAAAAAGCAGGAGCATGCATATATTTTCGCCGCGCGGTAGAAAGAGAGTCTTACGAATATCCGATCAGGTCACGTGTTCTCACGTAAGTTTCTGACGCAAGTTAAATTTTTTTTACCCATTTCAAAAAAGTGCAAAGAAGTTTTCTCTTCAAAAATAGTAAAAAATATATGAGGAGTTATAGGTAAGAATAAGCAGTTGTGGTCTGACCTGTGTCGGGTTCGGCGGTCTGCGGCGCGTCCTGCAGCGGGCAGGCGTGCAGGCGCAGGTACACGCGGATGGCCACGCGCGCGCAGCGGAAGTAGAAGGGGTGCGCGCGCAGCACGTCCTCCAGCCGCAGCAGCCCCACGTACGAGCGCAGCGTCATCTTGCGCATGCAGTACGAGTGGAAGTCGAACTGGTCCTCCATTATCTCGGAGAAATGCTGCAAATACAACATTTATATACCATTATTGACTTCTTTTGAGAAACCAATAGGGTAGATGACTCTGTCGGGGTTCCATGAATTTCCTTTCGAGGGTGCACCTGGTTCCCCGACTTTTGGTATCCGAGACGGCATGCGGTTTTAGTCGGTTCGAGTCCGACATCGCCACCAGTGGGTGGTATCCGAGGGAAGGTAGATATCCGCACAAAAAAAAAAGGATAAATGACTCTAACGTAAATAAATACGGATTGTCTCCTTCATTAAAACGAAGATCTCGGAAAATATAATTATTACAGATTTTCATTTCTATTACAAATTTTAATCGAATAAACATCGAAATATATTGCTCAATCGAGTACACGTCAAAGTTTTTATTTAGCATGGTCTAAGAAAACAAGGTCTCGCATTCCGAAAGCGACACAGTATGACGTCACTATCCAGTTACCACTTTATAGCAACATAACATGAAATGAAACAACCAGAACCAGCGATAGCGATGATGACGTCATGTCAGTTTCTCTGTCTCGTCACTGTGTCTCGAAATGCCATACCTGGCGAAGTATATTGTTATACCATGGTATTTAGTACATTTGTCATACAAAGTTATCGTTCTGACACATGATAAAAAGTAACTATTTGACTAAGGTGTCATCTACCCTATTTATATTCTATTGTCCATATCATATAGCTTGATCTCTGAGACGGTGTCCAAAAAGTATGTGTATATCAAATGCCTTTGAAATAGGTGCAGCAGTTTAGCCTTGAAAGCGTAATAAACAGACAAAGATACTTTCTAATTTATACTATTATTGTTAGTATGGATTGCACTTCAATTGTGATAAAACTGACGCATAAAGAATGAAACCATAAGTGGTACAAAATAAATCGTTTGTTCAAAGTAACTTCATATGTTTCATAGCTATATTTTAAAGACACCTATATAGGCAGCTTAGTATGATAGGATTTTCGACACTACGCAATGTAAATTAGTAGATAAATCTGATACTGTTTCTCTCTTTATCTGTTTCATTTCTATAGATAAAAAATATATCGATATTATATAAACCGTAGGTTTTAAATCTAAAAATTATAAAACATTTTCATGGCAGTTCAAGCAGGCACAGTTCAGCTAATCTATACTAAAATATGAAGAATTTGCTTGTTTGTTTACTTGAACGCGCTAATCTCAGGAACTGTCCGATTTGAAAAATTATTTCAATGTTAGATAGCCCATTTATCGAGGAAGGCTATAGGCTATAATCATCACGATAATTCCAATAGGACCGGAGTACCCATGAAGAATGTTTTAAAAAGGGGAGAAAATTATTACGCTTCAGGCAATAGGAGACGTAGACGAGGTTGCGTGGGTCAGCTAGTGTAAGTATATATAAGTACCCTATCAACTTCGTGCGCTTTCTTCAACGCATCACCCCACTGCTCCAAGCGCTGGTAAGCAGCCGCAGCTTCCGTCTGGAACCACATGCACTGCATCTCGTTCAGATTTTCTGTAGCCGGTACTCCTGCAATGAGAAACATTGTTTGGTAAGATTTACTTTGTAATAGTCTGTCTATGTGATAAAATACGATCAACTTATTGTCTTTTATTTACAATAACTTTTCTTCGTAACATGTAAATATATTCACATAAAAATTAAGTCACTTCCATTGTCTATTCGCATGGATTACTCAACGGATTTTAATGCAGTTTTCAGCAGTGATTCAAGAGGACGGTTTGTATGTGTAATACATTAATATTTAAGTAGAGGAAATTCGAGAATTCACGGGTCACTTATAAAAAATAAAGTAAGTTTTGTTATGGTATTATTCCGGTCCACTTTAATTAAATACATAATCGCCACTAGCAGCTATATATTCAAATTAGAGACTTGTCTGCAAGATTGGGAAAGGGATGAACCACGAACGCGCATAGTCTTATTAGGTTTTGGGCAACTCTTGCAACATAAATAAGAATTCTTGAAAATATATATCTTCTGAAACTGTGGTTCCTAATTAGCACATGGCTACTATTTATATCGAATTATGTAGTGTTCCATAGTGTACTCAATAAAGCTTTAGACTTGAATTGGTTAATACAATATAGATAAGTTACCTTCTCTAGTGAACTTGGCACACATCTCCTCGGCCCGCTTCACGTGTCCAGCACGCAGCATGTACCGAGCGCACTTGCTGTTCACGTAACGGTCGGCCGTGTCCATGGCCTGCGCTTCTTCTAGCCATTGGTACGCTGACACGGGATCGCCAGCGTGCTGAAAATTATTATTTATACATTACTCAGACGATTTTTTATCCGACTTCAAAAAAGGAGGAGGTTCTCAATTCGAACGTATATTTTTTTTTATGTTATCTTCGTCGTTTATGAACCGATTTTGATGATTCTTTTTTTAATGGAATAGAGATATCCCGACGGTGGTACCATGATATGGACTCTAAGATATGATGAATGCCATCATCCAAGAGAAATTGATCGATTTGGTCGTTTTTGAAGTCGGTTTTTTGTTTTGTTAAAATTATTAGATACAGCTATGGGATAAAACTTCCGTAACAAATCATAATATATTCCTTTCTTACATTTGAAATAACTATATGTTTTTATATAATATTTATATATTATATTTTATATAATTTCTACCGAATTTATAATATTAGTATGAATTTTATTCATACTAATATTATAAATTCGGTAGAAATTATTTTTCTGTTACGCTTTGAATGAAATTTATAATGGAGATCTTTTGATTCTTGAGGAAGAACATCCGCGATAACCAACATAGACGCGTTCGGAGTCGTAGGAAAAAGCTAGTAAATATATATTTGAAAACGACCTTGCTAAGGAGAGGCTTATTACCAACACAGACGCCTATTAAAAGCTATTGATGTAGAAAAAAATAGTGAACTTGAAAATTTAAGTATTCATTCATCAGTCATTTACAAAGATATGTCTGGATTAATTATTTTTTTAAACAAGCTTTTATTGGCTTAATTTGTTTGTAACCAACTTCTAGAAGCGTGTTTTTCAGGATTGGTCTATACCAGGGGTGGCCAACTTGATTAGACCTAAGATCTACTTTTTACTGATGAAACCTTGTGCGATCGACCAATGACATTTCTTGGAATTTCACACGAAACAACATACTTCATAGTAGGTACAATCGATACAATTCGAATGTACGGATTGCGTAGTGTTTTAAACCGTCGCCTAGTCTAGTCAACAAATTCAAAAACGTGTTGAATAGAAATAAAGCTCTTAAAATATGTGCGATAGCTCATTTGATTCGAAATGATGTCTAGAAAAATGATTTTTAAGGGTTTATTAGCACATAAAAAATTGCGATTGTTATTAAGAAAATAAGAAAAAAAAACAAGGTTTTTAGTTTTTCGTTAATAACTTCTAAAGTAGTGATATTTAAGGAATTTTGAAAGAAGATCCTGAAAGAGGAGGAAATTTCCAATAAAAAAGTCCTAACTCCCGAAACTCAATCTCTTTTTTTTAACGCTGAAAATAGTACTCCGCGAAGTCGTTACGAAATAGGCGCGTCGCCTGGAAAACCGGTATATCACCTTAAATTATTATTTTATCTCTATACCAATCTAGAAGTTGGTTGAATTTAAAATTCAAGTTATGCTTCTCTTTGCAGTGATTTCGTCCTGCATAGTTTGCTTTCTTAAACGCCTCTTACGTCACCGACAGGATGAATAATGTTTTGGTGACACTTCATATTCTTAGTCCACACAGACAATTTAATATTCACTTGTTTTTAGTAGATTAGTAGCCAAGGGCTGTAAGGCATCAATTGCAGCCCGAGATATTTCGAGCCTATAGTTCGAGGGTGCAATTGGTGCTTACACCCGAGCTAACGTTTCTGCTTTACATCTCGATTGTGAGGTAAGTAGAAACAAACCAGCATTATAAGAAGTCCCAAAAAGTGTTTTTTTTTTTAATTACTTACCGCCCTAGGGCTTTTCTAGCTACATTATTACCGTAGAGCGCTAATTAGTCACCTACAAGCCCCATTTGGAGGTAATAAGAACCTACTTACCGAACACGAGAGATGTAATAGTAGATTAGTAGCCAAGAGCTGTAAGGCATCAATTGCAGCCCGAGATATTTATAGTCGCCCATAGTTCGAGGGTGCATTTGGTGCTTACACCCGAGCTAACTATTATGCTTTACATCTCGATTGTGAGGTAAGTAGAAAAAACCGGCATTATAAGAATTCTATTAAAATTTTCTATTCCCGCCTTTTTTCAATAAAAAGAATCAAGTAAAGAACTTTTTTGTTTTTTTTTTTTCAAGAACGAAATTGAGCTTCGCCGTTCGATATTTAAAATTGATGACTATTATACTCACACGAAGACAAGGCTGAATAGCAAAGCGACCTCTTTGGTCATTGGGCTGAATGCATGATGTCTATTGCCAGTATGATGGTTACATGTACGCGAACTTTTTGAAAGAAAGAAGTTTTTTTTTTTTATTACTGACCGCCCTAGGGCTTTTCTAGATACATTATTACCCTAGAGCGCTAATTACCTACAAGCCCCATTTGGAGGTAATAAGAACCTACTTACCGAACATGAGAGATGTAAAGTATATTTACTAACCTTATATATTCTTCCTTTTACAATAAACAATTCAATAAGTGTAGGGGTGTGTTCTATCGCTGCATCGATATAACGCAGTGCTACATTCGTTTCTTTCTTGAAGTCAAAGTGTTGAGCTGCATAATAATAAGCCCATAGTAAAGCACTGGCCGGTTGCTTTTCTTCATCAGGGTCGGCACTAAACGTTCCCTTACTCGTTAAATTCTCTATATATTGTAGTATTAATTTTTCTATTGTGTCTGCTTTAATTTGATCCGCATATAATGATCTGAAAACAAATAAAATGATTAAACGCCTTAATGATTACATCATTCCCGGGTCGGACCAAATGTTTGTATGATCTGCAAATATTTGTTTCGGAGTTTGGGTGTTTTCTATGTACGAGTATAATATGTATGTATTTACAAAAAAAAATGTATATATGTATTTATATCAGTTTTCTAGTACTCATAACACAAGCTCTGCTAACTTGGGACTAGACGGCGATGTGTGTTTGATGTCCGAAATATTTATACTATATTTATTCATTTTATATCAAAATCTTTTTTGTTTTTTATATATACATATACACACATCAAAAGTGTCTAGGGATCAACATATGTATCTAGGGATCAACATATATTTTTGCAATAACTTTTCTCCTGATTGATATTAATTAAAATTTTCTTTAAGGATTCATCAAATAAAGTGTTTTCGTTTGTCACAGTAACGATAAACCAAGTCACCTTTGCATTAATAAAGAAATTTGCCATTTTCCTAATAAAAGGATTTTTGACATTTGAACCACTAACATTAAAGTTCGAAAAAAAGACTGAAATAACAGTTTTCTTTAAAATTTTATTAGGTAACTTAAACAATTAATAATCCGTGTTTCTACCGCGAACACTAACACAAGAACATCGGTTTGGCATACTCAAAATGAGTTCATCCAAACACGCTGTGGAATGGCCGCCCATGTTCGTTGCAACAACAAAAAAAGGTCTTCTTGCGACTGGATACCCCCCATATTCGGCAGAGCTCTTCTCTGTAGCATATCCCATGCATGCTCAATCGGGTTCAAGTCTGGCGACTGAGCAGGCCAGGGCCAAAGCCACATCTCAATCTCAAGAAATCCGCATAAAAATGCTTGATCCCTAGACACTTTTGATGTGTGTATTTATTATATAAAATTTTCGACATTACTTTTTATTATTATTTAATTTATATATAGTTTTTTAATGACTAAACCTATTCAGGTTCTATAAAAAAGTGATAAATCTTTAATGTCCAAGTTTAATATGACTACTATCAAATGATTAAATGTTTCCCTGTATCAATAACTAGCTGACCCGGCGAACTTCGTACCGCCACATTTTTCTTTCGTTAATATTTTCTAAATTTCTGAAAAACTTGTTTTAGTAATTATGCCCGTACACAGGTAGTGTACAGTCGCGGACAAATAAAAACTTTTTCGGTTATCTTTTTTTTTACAAACCTTCTCCTAACAATAACGAACACATAAAAAAAAGAAGTATCCAATTTGCTGCAGTCGATCGGAAGTTATGCGCGTACATACATTTCGAAGATTTATTTTTATATGTATAGAAGAAAGAGAAAATATTTTGCAAGTCAGTGAATGGAAATGAATCAACTTACCTGAGATCAACAAATAGTGGAGGTATTCCTTTGTGCAGTCCATGTCGTAGATACTGATCCACGAGACGCTCAAACACGGGCTGTGCGTGAGCCTCAGTTAACTGCAGGCGCCTAGGTGCTATCGCTTTAGGGTATTCTTTTCTGAAATCATGAAAGAGGTGGCATTGGCATTACAAACTTTTTAATAAAATGGCTTTCTTTGGATATTTATCATAATGTAAAATCATTTATGAACACTTTTCAAGAACATTATTAACATAGTAGTGTTTAAAAACATGTTAATTCCTCTTTATCACGATAAGGCAGTGAAAAGCTAACTTTTCATGTGAAACTAATTTCAGGAGCAGTTTTCAGGCTACTGCTGCTCATGCACCTCTCCTTGACATGATTCTTTCGCCTACTATACAACACTGGCCAGATAGGTTGGTATAGAGTTTGTTCCGGATGTGTTAATATCAGCAGTTCCCAGATCCCTCCCGTCTCAGGCGCAGAGTGGCACACCGTATGGTTTTAGTCGGTTCGAGTCAGACACACCGCCCCGCCGCAAACCCCGGTGGACACACGGTTTTCCACACGTAAAAAAAAAAGGGTTTGTATCAAGATTTCCTTCTTTTTGCAGTGCTGTTGTCTTGGGTAGTTTCCTCTCTTAGTGATGTGGACGCACACCGAAGTCGACGAGACAGTTTGTCGAGGCTCGATAAGGTTGCCGTAAAAAGCGTTGTATTAGATGGGACCGTCGCACATCAAGGCCGTTTCAGACAGACAGTCTCCGACGAAATAGAAATAAAAAGTAAACAAACACTCTTTAAAGACGTAATATCCCCTGAATCAAATCGTCCCGTCGCCCTCTTCGACCGTTTCTTTGGTCTCATGTTGTCGCGGACCGTCTCGTCGAAGACAGTTTCCGTGTGCGCCCAGCCTTAGTTGGCTCTTACACAGAGACATGGATGCACGATGAGTAAAGGTGATCACATTGTGTATCCTTATTCTGTTATTACACAGACGAATTAATAATAAATAGAGTTAATTATGTACTCACTTATATCCATCAAAGAAAGCCACTTTCTCATCAGGATCACTGAACTGTTTAGCTTCCATAAGTTTCTGGTAATACATTACATTCTCAGGATTTCTCTTTAATAAACCCTCATAGACTTTTTCTGCTTCTTTAAACCTGAAGATAAAATTGATGAAATATAATTATAACATTAAAGTACAAAACAAACTATTACAAGAGAATTTTCTTTACTTTTTCACATTAAAAATATATGAAAGTGTCAGTAAATCACTAGGTACAATAGCTTCAGAATAGAATTGAAGTTATGTTCTCATATGTTACAGGTAATCTATACTAATATCATAAAGCTGCAGTTAGATAGCCCATTTATCGAGGAAGGCTATAGGCTATATATTATCACGCTAAGACCAATAGGAGCAGAGCACCAATGAAGAATGTTTCAAAAACGGGGGAAAATTATCATGCTACGGGCAATAGAAGACGCAAACGACGTTGCGTGGGTCGGCTAGTTGGGAAATAAAATAAAAAAGTGAATAGATAACAAAAGTCTAAATTATTTTCAGGTCAACAGCTTAAATCGTAAGTTAAAATATGGAACATAAAATTGAAAAATGCATAACTTGCAAACAAGTAGACAGGTCCAATATGGCCCACATGGACTTACTGACATTTAAGGTCAATACTGTTTTTCTCGGTGGTTCAAAATGCACTTTTTTTGAGAGATTAGGATGCAAAACATTAAATGAAAAGTGCACAGTCCACATTGTGTTGGAAGTTTTACACATAGTTATTTCTTTATTTTAGAGTGTGCAAAAGTGACTCTACTTTGCCTGATGGCAAGCATGAGAAACCAAGACAAGAAACCACCATCCTGATTGCAAATGCAGACAATGTAAGATGGTGACACTATGGCGACATAGTGGGTTGCTTTTTCACACCCCCTTAACACATTCGCTGCGTCATTTTGCCGTACTTCAGCCGTTCACAGTCAGCCAGTGCGGCACATTGTTGTCCTTGTTTTGCTCGCGGTGTGGGGGCGATCTAATATGTTCCCCTACGTTTAGAAAAGAGATAGTGATCTTTTTAATATTTTTGCTTTTATATAATAATATTTTGCACTAATAATATACGGAAAATTATTACGCATAGCAGGCAATTTTTTTTTTATTTTTTTATTATTAGGAATAAACAACCTGTGTCGCGGGAGCCTTTACAGACATACATGAAAGGGATACAATTAACACCCAAACTCAGAACAACAATTTGTGGATCACAGAAAGTGTTGTCCCGTGTAGGATTTAACCCACAACACTTGGCGAATTGGCAAGCGGCGTGGCGACCGCCTAAACCACTAGGCCAACCTTGCAGTTGATACAGGCAGTATTTGTCTCGCACTACTAGAAAATTTAGATTGATTGCTGCCACAGTGAATGTGTTAAAGGACCCAGGATCATGGGGGAACCACATGCACTGGTAGTGATTTCCAGGTTTTAAGAGATTGGCACAGGATAAATGAGAACAATATTCTTTAAAGCAAAACCATAACCAACATAGTACAACTTATCATATGCATAACATTATAACAGCAACATAAGTTTAATATGAAATCTAATGCAATGAATATCTACTCTCATTTGATTCGAAAATTTATTTAAACTGATTTTCAATATCTAACATACTGCTGCTTTTGGTGCTAAACAAACCATAGAAACAATAATAACACAAATGCACAGCAAAAATAATGTACAAAGGGTAGGCTTATGGCTTGGAGGAATTGCTTCTGTGCAATCTTTGGATGAACTGGAATTATTGTAGGTTGGTAGTAGGTTTATATGAGTTCCAGAATGGGTTCCACATCGTTTTAATCGATGAAATATATACTTATTATACATAATCATTCCTAATCCATCAATACTTACTTCATTAGTTTTAAATAATATTCTCCAGAAGTTTCTTTAATAGATAACTTATCAAGAATCTGACTTGAAAATTTATTTAAATGCTGAAGAGCTCGATCATATTGTCCCGATTCTGCTAACACCATGTTTTGGTACAGAAGCAATTCTGAATGCTCATAGTCATGTGGTCCTTTCATCTGGTTAGTTCGGAAGGCATCCAGAATACTATTAGCCATCTCATAGTCACCAAGAAGGTGGTAACTCATAGCAAATCCAATCCATGATGCTCTTTGTGTTGGCCTCAGCATGAATAGCTGATAACGAGTATCCTGAAAGTGAAAACAATAGAATATCAATCATAAGTTTCCATTACCATTTTTTTTATGTTTTAGCTGCGAAAATGACTCTGCTCTGCCTGATAAAAAGCATGAGCAGAATCCAGGAGTGGTGGTCACCATCCTCAATGCAAGTAGGTACAATGCAGCATGGTGACCAACACTATGGCTCCATCGCAAAGATGAGAACAGTACTCCACGTACGAGCGAACCGATGATTAATGATTTTACTTTTAAAATCATTATTATACTGGCTTGCCAATATTTACAATGGCCCAATCAAGAGGCTCGTTGCCGGGCCGGCCGGGAAAATCAATACTGGCTATATTTATCTGTATGTTTTTGTAAAGGAATGCAACCCACTAGTCTGAAAATGTAGTGCAAGTATTTTAAGAATGTTTAAAGAGTATTATACCTATCCTCAATTAGTTAATAAAATATTAATCAAAAGAAAAGCAGATACCGAAAAGCAAAAAAAAATATTAAAGAAAGATATTTCATAATAAATTTAGTAATATTATATGACAACTAGTTGGCCCATGCAACTTCATCCTTGTCACTTTTCAATCATGCTCAGCTCCTATTGGCCTAGAGTGATGTTAACAATCTTCAGCAAGCCATATATTAACACACATTAAAAAAAAAACATGAAATCAGTAAATATTTTGAGAGTTCATCATGAGCAAAAACACAACATAAGAATTATAAATATTAGTTTAGGATTTAGAGATTTAATACATAAGGCAATTTATTTGTCAACATTCCTTGGAACATTCACCATCCATCATCAAGTTTTTAATAGTTTACAGGTGGACAAAGGTAGTACCTTATAAAGGAGCTTTTGGTTTCTAATAAGCGTTATTCACAATTATTTTTAGAGCCATATTTCTATGGTAATACAGGTCTTTACTATTAACAACTTACTTTGTACCCTTCTAAATCACGCATCTGAATTTGTAACAATGATAAGTCACGCAAAATCTGAATGTTCTCCTTCTCCCACTTCAGTGCATTGCGATAACATTTGATGGCTTCATCATACTTCTTGTCAGACCGCTGCAGCAAACCATACACGTGCCAACAAACAGGGGACTTTAGGTCATTGCGGAGACCTCTACGTACATATTCATAAGCTTCATCTTTACGACCAAGACAATTAAGTGTTAAGCCCTTCATTGCCAATGTTTCTGAAAATAAATTTAATGAAATTTTGTATTACGGTTCTTTTAATCCTTAACATACATAACTTATATCTATCTCTCTTATACATAGATACTAAAATATATATATAAATGTTTGTCACTAAAGGCAGGTATATAAATTCGACATTGTTTAAATTCAAAGGGAAAACTTATAAGGATGTATGTAATGTATCACAGGTAAAATGAGGTACAACAAAGAAAAACATTATCAGGCATGTTTTCAAAACAATTTTTATAACATTCACAACTCACAACAATAGAAAGTGTAAGACAAAGTTATACAGAGATATCATGCATTTATTTCATATTTAATCGGAATTAATTATTTCGATAAACATAATAAACACTAAAGTTTAGTATGAATAGTAAGTATATAAGAACTCACCTCCATGTTCAGCGAATTTAGGGTTTGAGAGTATCTGTTTCGCAAACTTGAGCCCATTTTTATATTGTTTATGTTCGTAACAACGCTGAAAGATAATACACTTATCATTTTAACCTCCTATTAGATAGAGTCCAAGAATGCTAGCCTAGTAAAGTTTGATGTTGAATAAATTAATGTGAATAGAATACACTAATCTATAAAAATTTCGTAAATCATCCGTATGAAAAGAAATTGATATAGGATATTCAAACTGCCTTATTTTTCTTTACATTGTTCTAAAAATGCAATTTAATCGCAAAGAATGACAAGCAGCTCCCATCCAAATACTGTTTACAATTGGACTTACCAAAATTCTTTTAAAAAGCGCATTTTCTTTAGGTGGCAAAGGATTACTAGGTGGCATTATGTTCGAATAAAAAGATGTATCTTTTTATTATTTCAATAATAAATTGAAATATTTCTAAAACCTCGTGGCTATAAACCAAAGAAGTCGATGAAGGATTTCTTTTCTGTCTATGGCCGGAGAGAATTGGTCACGTGATCAAAATGATTGCCGGTGCACAGATAACTCAAAAAAAGGTTATCACTCAAAATCAAAAACTAAAACTCAATCTGAGTCCCCAAATCCCCAAAAATTTAAAGAAAAATGTGTCACAGGGTCACGGCTCAGAGTTAATTTAATATTAGGAATGTATGTAAGCAACTTTCATCAAGAAATCCTCATTAAAATACAATGACCTAAAGTACATGGATTAGGCTAGGCATACCTACAAAATTATAATGCCTACCTAAACAAGAAGTTGGCACATAAAATAGCTGCCTTTAGGGTTGTACCTGTGCAGCTATGTGGAGTGCCTCGAAATGTCAATATCAATATTTAACTAAAATATTTAATCAATTCGGTTGATTTAATAATAAATATTAATTACATATTGTTATGATTTCATAATAAATAAAGAAACTTAAAATTAAATTAAAATACAAGAAGAAAAAAAAGGAAACAACAATATTTATACATACAAGCGTAAAAAAATCCTCCGCATCATCGCCTACTGGAAGCGTTCCCAAAAGGCTGGCAGTATTGTCACGTTGAATAGCAATGCTAATTCTCTGTGCTAGAAAAAGGCTGGCCTTCTGGTTACGAGAAGCGTCGATCAGTTTTTAATAAATTGAAAAAATATCAATAACATTAAATTATTTTAGTTGTTTGCGATTAGTTAAGTATTTATAGTAGGAATTTTAAAATGTGAATCCTTCAGGATGGATTAAAATTTGAATGATGGACTTAAGAATCAAATCCAAAAAAAATTTCGCCGTCACGGGACGCCCGGCTATATAGATATGAGCGCCGCGTCGGTGCGCCGCCGCCACAAGTTCATTCTGCGGATTTCCTTGTAGCCTGGACCACTAGACCTTAATTTCGGCACGCAAAGGCCTAAAATCCTGGTCTGTCTGTAGTCTGGGAAAAGATGGCTGTGTGTGAATTTTCTCAAGCTATTATTTAATAACAATTTGTTATCAGATAAGAAATCAGCCCTATCAGCAACCAGACTAAAGAAAGAACTGAACACCTCCGCATTCAAACTAACGAGAATGTATATCGTTGTTTACCTATTTTTGTATATCTGAATGTTCTGGGATCTCGATATCAAAACTATAAGTACCTGTATAAGTTGACATTGAGCGAAATAACAAATTGAGTTAATAAAATATGTTTTAAATGGTTGTAATATTTATTCATTTAAATGAAATTTGCCTTTTTAGATAATCTTCAGATCCTGCACATTCATCCAAAATGAGAATTTCTTCAGTTTTGATGTATTTCCTTTCTTTAAGATGCTAGATGATGTCAGAGCACAATGCAATCTTCTGATCACGTCTCCAGACCAGATTTAAAATCCTAACTTTTCTTTTTAGAAAATCACGCTTTTCTGTAAGATTCTTTATTTGTTTCTTTTTGTTTTTCAACCTGGAAATCATAATAATTAACATATTACTTCCCAAGCATCTAAAACGGTGGATTTTTTTATTAAAATCTAAATGATAAGGTCTTGAATTATTAAGAAATATAAATGTACAGTAAAATTTTAAAATCAATTAAATATATCCGTGATTGGTGAATCAACCTGTCTTATATATACGACATCGGGGTTAAAGGGTCATAAAGTAGAAAGAACACAATTAGAAGGACCGCAACAATGTTTAAAAAGTATTGAAATTTTTAAACTCCTAACAAAGTTAGAGGTTTTTACAAACTCATTCCTGGTAGCGTCACTGTTTGTCCCTTCTCATCATAATAGTGATCACATAAAAATATGATTATTTATCACAATCAATCATAGAATTCACTAGTTCTTATTTATTTTGTTTGATAAATCACAATCGTGTCACGAGATATGCTGTGTTTGATTTAAACTGAACAATGAATGTGAACCCAAGACCTATAAAGGAAGAATTGAACCTGTTTATGTGTTAAAAAGTAAAATTAAACCTTTGCCTTGTCTACCGAATGTGCATTCTGATTTACATTATCATTTCGCAACTCCACTCCAATAGGAAAGCTGGAAAAAAATTGTATTTCACGAGTAACAGGTTTGCTAGATTGATCGGCAATCTGGAACATTTTTTTTTTAAATGTAAAAGGTAAGATTAACAAAGACATTGCTCTGTTAGTAATATAAAAATACTTTTAGCCCATGTACATTCCACTACTGAGCATGGGCCTTCTCCAGAATTTCTCGAACCGAAAGTGGCCCACTATACCTCACTACTCTGATGGGTCGGTATAGATTTTTTTTCTATTTTTCTCTCTGTCATAGTGATGTTGTCTATCTTACTTATTTAGTCACCTCTTATACCACCGTCTAGACGAAATATCAGTCAGTTTTGAATAATTTAATTGTGTTGGATAAATTATTCAACGAGGATTACGAGGAATAGTATAGTCCATGTAACATCATGCTACGATCCTTAGCACTGACCATATACGTAGGTGAAACTGCAGGGAATGGCTAGTAATTGATGTAAGTCTATTATGTACATTCTGATGAGCTTGTCACATCACCATCATATTTAAAATAAAATACTAATCAGAATCGAAGATAAGGGCACTGCATAGTCGCGTAACGTCGAGAGTTCTGTTGAAGGATTTTTGTGGAAGTGCATCAAACAGACATACCAGATTTTATGTCGAGGTATTTGGAGTTTATATTTTCCAAACCAATGATTTCGATCCAATTTCTTCTAAAAATTTCATTCACAAGAAACCTGATGAAGAAAACACAACATATATTTTTCTTACGTAAGAATATAAGTATCGACACTTTAACTCGACCATCACTACCTTTAATCGGATGTAAACAAATCAAAGTCAAACAAAGCAATTATCACTATTGAGAACCTCAAATAACCAACAAACATCTTCAGAAATTTTAAAAATATCATGTTTAATACATTACATAAAACAAAATCCTAAAATATTAAACAATTGCAATGAATTCTTTTTACTAACCTGTGAAGAGTCAATGTAGGCTGATTATTGTTTTTTCTTGCACCATATTGTTTAATAAAGCACGAAGGCATGATATTCATGTCTAGGGCAAAGCCTTGGATGAAATAAAAACCAGTTTACAGCCGTAATTGGCATTAAAACAAAGAAAAAAACAACCTATTGACAGCAGATCTACCTCAGAACTTGGCACTTTTAATGGCGTCGCCGGTCACGAATTGACAAGTACATGACGTCCCTAAAAAGTGTTGCCAATATTAGTGCCCACTAAACTATGTTTATCTCTCTTTTCACACCGAGGTAAACATAAGATAAAAGAGATAAAATGCTTATTCGTATATAGGTATCGATCTTATATATATTTGTATAATGTATTGTTCGTATAGTAGAAAAGGGCCTCTCCATGTGCTGCTTCCTCATTGTTAAAATATATCAGCCGGCAGCCCATGGATTAATAATATTTTTATCAGCGTTGTTTCTATTTTTCACAATTGATTAATAAAGAATGACGTAGTATGCGCAGTAGGTTGCTTAGTTACCACAAAAATCATGGATTGAATTAATGGTGAAGTAATTAATAAACGGTAGCTTCGGTCAAATCAAACCCGAAAATAAACTGTGATTTACAATCACGGGGGTGAATGTCCCTTATAAGCCGTTTTTACGAATAAGGTCCTGCTCTCTATGGTTCTTGTTCCTTAACTATTACCTCTACAATCTTTTTATGATCACACATAATTCTTAAAGTTATAGATAGATGGCGTTAATTCAATTTTTAACTCACACTTTTTTTTTAAATAAATCTCAGTGTTGCAACTCAATAGTCTACAACCATTTCAGTAATTGAATTGACAAATAAAATTTAGGGTTACATCAATATATAATTTCAATCCTCAAGTACAAAACTTATTTACAAACCAAGAACTTATTTATAGAATATGTAATGTCTCAACCTTGCATAAAAGTACGCCTATCTTACTTTAAGGTGAGAACATGCTAATTAAACCCAACGCCTTGTGGGGTTTCGACACCAGATGCCAATCGTGCATTTAATGGGAAAGACTATATTATTTACTTTAAGAAGATGAGGTGAATTATACATCTGACATTTTAAAGAAATTATATTATATAAGTAAGAAGCTAATAATGATGAATTGAATAATTCTGACGAATAATTTCATTAATATAGGTTTCAAGGAAGCGTTTTAGAAATCAAAGTCATGCAAAGTGACTTTGGATTTTTAGATTTTGTTTTTAAATAATTTTTTAGAGTTATTTTATGTTATTTTTTTCCTCCAAAATTTATAACTAGGTATGCTTTTATTTCCATTCCATGGCAACATTTCATTTTTAAAAATTTTGACTGATTTTGTTGGTTTCAAATCGGTATACAAAACTTTTTAATGTTTTCTTTTGGTATTATTAGTGAATTTCCTTGCGTTGAGTATTTTTTCTCCGCAACTATATTAGACTTGAGTTAGCTCCACGTGTTAGTGTTTAATTCCACCAGTTATTTGCGATATTTGGAACGCTTGTTCCAGTTACTTGCGATGGTTTGGACGCTTTACTTTTAAAAAATTCTCTAATTGCGATAGTTTGAATGCTTTATTATTTAAATTTCTAGTTACGACCTTGTGAAGAATTTTACTGTGTGTGTCTCGCAATTTTACGATATTTTGGAGGTTATAGTTATTTTTATAAGTTTCTTATTGCCAACTACAAGACGTTGTGTTTTTGGATGTAAAACGACAGGTAAGGATGAAATTTCATTAATATGATAATATCAATAACCTCTACTAAGTAATAATGGCAAATATTATGTTTGTTAAACGTATTACCAGAGTAAATTTATTGGAGCAAACAATTGAATGTCAGTTAACGAAAAAGTCATATTTTTATATAAATAAGTTATTTATTTAGTCTCTTTTATACCCGATATTATCATACCACGAAAGGGATACATGTTAATTAACTAATCATAATTTACAATGGAATAATTGTGGGATACCACACCATATTTTATTTTAAAGTAAATGCTTGTAGGAAATATAGAATATCAAACAATTAATTAAATTCCTACACTAAAAGAATCACCATAATTAACAGCCTTTAGTAGCCTACTAGTGGATATAGAGCACTCTGTAGAGGAGGCTTTGGCCTACTATAGCATGTTGGCCAGAGTTTTGTTCTAAGTTTTCCTTCTGTTTGCCATGCTGTTCTCTTGCATAGTTTACTACTTAGTTGGCTCTTACAATACCAAATACAAAATTGTTATGAAAAATAATAATACAAATAACAATAAAGGAGACATAGACAAAACATTGCCGGACCTATAAAACAATGAAGTATTTTTAAATTTAGACAGCCTGTGATCACAGCCAGTGTAATTTGGTTGAAATGTCAGGAAATTCAATGGATTGTGTCTGTTTAGTGATCACATGAATTCCCATATAGATACATAATTATTATAACAGACTGCAAAAAATTAAAATCAAAAATCTCAATAGCTACTCTTGAGTGGATTGAATCATTTTCCATAAAGAATGAAAAGGACGACCTAAATAACTGCACAAGTTGATTATAGTACTGACTCTATAATGAATAGTTTTTGTTTAACAGTGGGACTTATTCGCAATTTAATTATTTAAAAGGTATGATCCCTTCTAAGCCCTCTGTATAACAAACTATGTGTAAAATGCATTAAAAGCTAAAAACAGTTATGAAATGTATAATAAGGACCAGTTTCACCACAAAGTATTAAAAACCCTGATGGATTAATTTAAACATATTTTCCAAATAACTATGGATTTAGGTTTCATATAGAGACATAAGTATTAGGTATACATTTAAATATCACCAGCAATGACAAATTATACATAACTATTAAAAACTTTATCAGATACATGGGAATTGGCCCTAATTTGTGTGTATTTATTTAAAATAAAATCATTTTTTTAAGGTGTCACTATCTCTATCACCCAACCTACGAAAATCCACAGCGATTTAAGACCTGAGGGAATTTTGCCGGAACATTGTTAAGTGGTTTAACTGATGATGAAATTTATCTCAGAAGGAAAGTGTGTGATAAACATTTTAGACCACAAGACAGAAACAGGAACAATCATTTGAATGCTCTTGCTGTTCCTTCACTACTACAACCAGGTATGTATCATTCTTGTTGCAAGTAATTATTTTAATTGATAAATTGTTCCATTAATCTAAAAAGGTTTATTTGTTTTTACTCAACTGCGTCAGAAATAGGACGGCATCATAAAGTATTTAGTAAGCTTACAAAACAATGTCAGTTAGTCAATCGAATTATATAAATAGATGTTGTGATATTTGTTTTTTGCCTATTCAGTTCATTACTTATAAGCAACGGGGTTTTATTTGTGTTGTAACGATAATCTTATTTACATCAAAGTTTTATATGTAGTGCAAATCTATCATTTAAAGAACCCGAAGGGCTAGAAATATACATTTTGTTCGTGAATTTTTTGACAAAAGCCAATTCGATTTTATAATGTTTCACAAACTTAAGTGTATAAAATAATTAAAAAGGTCTTATATGTAACTTATACAAATAAATAAAATCGGAGTGTCTGTTTGTAATCTATCTTCTATATATATAGAAAAATAAGGTGACTGACTGACTGACTGACAGACCCACAGATTAACGCACAGCCCAAACCGCTGAAGCTAGAATCCTGAAATTTTGCATATAGGTTCTTTATATAACCTAAGTGAGCACTAAGAAAGGAATTTTTGAAATTCCACCCCTAAGGGTAAAATCAGGGGATGAAAGTCTGCGTGAGCGAAGCCGCGTGTAAAAGCTAGTATTAAAATAACCGCTTTTACTAAATGGATATGTATGTATACATGATACATACACCAAAATATTTTTACAATTTTTGTCTGTCTGTCTGTTTACTTGGTCCGGCTAATCTCTGAAACGGTTGTACCGATTTTGACGGAACTTTCACTGATAGATAGCTGATGATATAATAAGTAATTTAGGCTACTTTTTAGGGTTCCGTGCCAAAGACAAAAAATGGAATCCTTATAGATTCGTCATGTCTGTCTGTCTATCTGTCTGTCCGTCCGTCTGTCTGTCTGTCTGTCCGTCCGTATGTCACAGCCACTTTTTTTCCGAAACTATAAGAACTATAATGTTGAAACTTGGTAAGTAGATGTATTCTGTGAACCGCACAGACAAAACAAAACCGCAAGATTTTCACACAAAAATAGAAAAAAAACAATAAATTTTGTGAGTCCCCATACATAGAACTGAAACTCAATTTTTTTTTTATGAAACCTATACGGGGTATCTATGGATAGGTCTTCCAAAATGATATTGAGGTTTCTAAAATTTTTTTTTTCTAAACTGAATAGTTTGCGCGAGAGACACTTCCAAAGTGGTAAAATGTGTCCCCCCCCCTCTTGTAACTTCTAAAATAGGAGAATGATAAAACTAAAAAAAATATATATGATGTACATTACCATGTAAACTTCCACCGAAATTGGGTATTATAAAATAAAAATTATATTATGTTACTTGCTGCTGTGGAACCCTCCATGGGCGAGTCCGACTCGCACTTGGCCGCTTTTTTTTAGACTGGCTTCGCCCCACGGCGTCACATACGGTATGATAATAACCGCGGGTAACATCGCGGTTATTTGCTATTTTTTATCAAGCTCCGACACGACACTTCGTGTTAGGTATGAGTTTTACGAGTGAATCAATGTGTCTATGTGTGTATATCTCTCTGTGGGTTCTTGTGGCATCATAGCTCCTAAACGGATGATTTTGATTATTTATTTTGCCAAAAAGAGACTTGGCCGAGTTTTCTAAGCTTGGAAAGATTGCTAAGAGCGTGTTATAATTAATAATATTTTTTTAATTTATTTATCTTCATTGTATACACAAAGTTAAATAGTACAAAAAAATCAGTTACAAAGTATGTATATGAATTGGCGGTCTTATCGCTCACGGCCACGGTATTTAAATTTTTGGTTAAATACCTATGTTTATCGCGTGAAGCCGGGATCGGCTGCTAGTATTATATAATTATATTTACAACTAGCTGAGTCCCGCGGTGTCACCCGCGGTTTTTGCCGTACCGCGGGTAACGTCGCGGGGCGAAGCTAGTCTAAAAAAACTAGCCTGTTACTCCTTATATCATCAGCTACATATCAGTGAAAGTCCTGTCAAAATCGGTCCAGCCGTTCCAGAGATTACCCGGAACAAACAGACAGGCCGACAGACAGACAAAAATTGTAAAAAATACATTTTTGGTATATATATGCCGTGTATAGTGTATTTTTTTATATTTGAGTTGATTGAATGAAAGGTAAATTGCGGTTTACTATTTATGACGTAGTAAAAAAAAATACTGACTAGATCTCGTTCAAACTAATTTTCAGTGGAAGTTTGCATGGTAATGTACATCATATATTTATTTTAGTTTTATCATTCTCTTATTTCGAAGTTATAGGGGGGGGCATTTTGTCACTTTGGAAGTGTCTCTCGCGCAAACTATTCATTTTAGAAAAAAAATAGAATAAAATCCTCAATATCATTTTTGAAGACCTATCCTTAGAGATACCCCACATGTATGGGTTTGATGAAAAAGAAAATTGAGTTTCAGTTCTAAGTATGGGAACCCCCAAAATGTATTGTTTTTTTTTAATATTTCTGTGTGAAAATCTTAATGCGATTTACAGAATACATCTACTTACCAATTTTCAACAGTATAGTTCTTATAGTTTGGGAAAAAAATGGCTGTGACATACGGACGGACAGACAGACATGACAAATCTCTAAGGGTTCCGTTTTTTGCCATTTGGTTACAGAATCCTTAAAAGTAGCCTAAGTTACTCCTTGTATCATCATTAGCGAAAATCCCGTCAAAATCGGTCCAGCCGTTCCAGTAATTAGCCAGAACAAACAGACGGACAAAAATTTAAAAAAATGTTGTTTTGGTATATGTACCATGTATACCTACATACATATGCATTTACTAAAAAGCAGTTGTTTTAATATTACAAACAGACACTCCAATTTTATTTATTTGTATACTCGTAGATGACTAGTTGAGCCCCGCGGTGTTATCTGTGGTACAACGACAACCGCAGGTAATGCCGCGGGGCAAAGCTAGTCTTAGCCTAAATCACTCCGTCTATCATCAGCTATTTGCCAGTGAAAGTCCCGTCAAAATCGGTCCAGCCGTTCCAGAGATTAGCCGAAACAAACAGACAGACAAGAATTGTAAAAAAAAATTACATGGTACATATACCAAAACAACATTTTTACTAAAAAAATGTTGTTTTGGTATATGTACCATGTATATCTTACATACATATGCATTTAGTAAAAAGCGGTTGTTTTAATATTACAAACAGACACTCCAATTTTATTTATTTGTATAGATAACTAGCTAAGCCCCGCGGTGTTACCCGCAGTACACCAACAACCGCGGGTAACGCCACGGGGCAAAGCTAGTCTTAAAAAGTAGCCTAAATTACTCCTTTTATCACAGCTATCTGCCAGTGAAAGTCCCGTCAAAATCGGTCCAGGTATTCCAGAGATTAGCCGGAACAAACAGACAAACAAGATTTGTAAAAAATGTTGTTTTGGTATATGTACCATGTATACCTTACATACATAATTATGCATTTAGTAAAAAGCGGTTGTTTTAATATTACAAACAGACACTCCAATTTTATTTATTTGTATAGATGACTAGCTAAGCCCCGCGGTGTTACCCGCGGTACAACAACAACCGCGGGTAACGCCACGGGACAAAGCTAGTCTTAAAAAGTAGCCTAAATTACTCCTTTTATCACCAGCTATCTGCCAGTGAAGTCCCGTCAAAATCGGTCCAGCTATTCCAGAGATTAGCCGGAACAAACAGACAGACAAAAATTGAAAAAATAATGTTATTTTGGTCTATGTATCGTGTACACATAAGTGTACAATATGCATTAAGTAAAAGCGGTATTTTTAACCGACTTCAAAAAAGGAGGAGGTTCTCAATTCGGCCGTATATATGTTTTTTTATGTGTGTTCACGGATAACTTCGTCGTTTATGAACCGATTTTGATTTTCTTTTTTTAATGAAAAGGATATGTCCCAACGGTGGTACCATGATAAGGACATTAAGATCTGATGATGGCATCCAAGAGAAATCGAGTCGAAACTTGAAGTCGGTTTTTGTTTTTGTTATAATTTTACTTGTAATATTACAAACAGACACTCCCAATTTTATTTATTTTTAATCGACTTCTAAAAAGGAGGAGGTTCTCGATTCGACCGTATATACATATATTTTTATGTGTGTTCGCGGATAACATCGTCGTTTATGAACAGATTTTGATGATTAGACAATACTAAAGTGTTGCATTTAGCATTAAGAAAATTAAAGATATTTTGATTTCATTTTCAGAAACACAACCTGAACGCACACGCTGGCGGCCTACTACATATTTTGTCACTAAAACTACGCATTCAAGGTATGCAAGCCATTTGGAAAATGTTGTCCAAAAAAACATGGTTTTGATACAATGTTGTGCAGAAATTTCAATCAGGACCATAAACTTGAGTCATCAATTTAGAATCTGCTAATATTGTTTTTAATTATTAATTATTATTGTGTATGAAGGGAATGACGATGTGAAAAATGCCACAAGAATATTTTAATAAACACAAACATAATAAAACAAAGAAATAAAATAATTCGTTTTATTTACCACTTTCCTTTCTTGTAATCTACACTACTTCTCAAAAACGCAGCTTTTGTTATCTAATAATAGTATTTTTTTTAAATTCACGCAAATAAATTATTACAAACAAAAACTGTGTTTTTAAGAATTAGGTAGTGTAGACATACGTAAACCAATTTTATTAAACGTTGTAGCACACAAAGATTAGATTACGTATGTGTGAGTAAAACATGTAATGTAGTTTACGGGTCAAGATTAATAGATGGCGCCAAAGATCGGGGACAATTGACAGCGCCAAGATGACTCTCTATCTATAATATATACATTGTACTCTGTGTTTACAATTATATACAACTAGCTGAGCACAGAGTACAATGTATATATTATAGATAGAGAGTCATCTTGGCGCTGTCAATTGTCCCCGATCTTTGGCGCCATCTATTAATCTTGACCCGTAAACTACATTACATGTTTTACTCACACATACGTAATCTAATCTTTGTGTGCTACAACGTTTAATAAAATTGGTTTACGTATGTCTACACTACCTAATTCTTAAAAACACAGTTTTTGTTTGTAATAATTTATTTGCGTGAATTTAAAAAAAATACTATTATTAGATAACAAAAGCTGCGTTTTTGAGAAGTAGTGTAGATTACAAGAAAGGAAAGTGGTAAATAAAACGAATTATTTTATTTCTTTGTTTTATTATGTTTGTGTTTATTAAAATATTCTTGTGGCATTTTTCACATCGTCATTCCCTTCATACACAATAATAATTAATAATTAAAAACAATATTAACAGATTCTAAATTGATGACTCAAGTTTATGGTCCTGATTGAAATTTCTGCACAACATTGTATCAAAACCATGTTTTTTTGGACAACATTTTCCAAATGGCTTGCATACCTTGAATGCGTAGTTTTAGTGACAAAATATGTAGTAGGCCGCCAGCGTGTGCGTTCAGGTTGTGTTTCTGAAAATGAAATCAAAATATCTTTAATTTTCTTAATGCTAAATGCAACACTTTAGTATTGTCTAATCATCAAAATCTGTTCATAAACGACGATGTTATCCGCGAACACACATAAAAATATATGTATATACGGTCGAATCGAGAACCTCCTCCTTTTTAGAAGTCGATTAAAAATAAATAAAATTGGGAGTGTCTGTTTGTAATATTACAAGTAAAATTATAACAAAAACAAAAACCGACTTCAAGTTTCGACTCGATTTCTCTTGGATGCCATCATCAGATCTTAATGTCCTTATCATGGTACCACCGTTGGGACATATCCTTTTCATTAAAAAAAGAAAATCAAAATCGGTTCATAAACGACGAAGTTATCCGTGAACACACATAAAAAAACATATATACGGCCGAATTGAGAACCTCCTCCTTTTTTGAAGTCGGTTAAAAATACCGCTTTTACTTAATGCATATTGTACACTTATGTGTACACGATACATAGACCAAAATAACATTATTTTTTCAATTTTTGTCTGTCTGTTTGTTCCGGCTAATCTCTGGAATAGCTGGACCGATTTTGACGGGACTTCACTGGCAGATAGCTGGTGATAAAAGGAGTAATTTAGGCTACTTTTTAAGACTAGCTTTGTCCCGTGGCGTTACCCGCGGTTGTTGTTGTACCGCGGGTAACACCGCGGGGCTTAGCTAGTCATCTATACAAATAAATAAAATTGGAGTGTCTGTTTGTAATATTAAAACAACCGCTTTTTACTAAATGCATAATTATGTATGTAAGGTATACATGGTACATATACCAAAATGTAGGATTTAAGGTCGGTAAACCAAATCACTAACAAATGTAGTATTCGTGAGATGAATAGCTCCAGAGAAGGTAGTGATGAATAAAGCAGCGGATAAACTTAGTAGGTACTTGTATATTATTTAGATCGATAGTAAGGAATACAAACGAATTGCAGTAAACAAAACTACACAGGTATTTATACATAAATATTTGCACACGGCACTAATATTGCGGAGAGGGTCTCAGGTAGCAAGCGTGAATATAGGCGCACGACATCCCTCTCTGTTGCGCGGGCGCCGACACAATAGATGGGGCGTCGACCAAAGGCTAGGTATTGATACCGCCTATCACCCGACATCGGATGTTTTCGTGCCTCGTTGTATCGCTTGAGTCTACTTGCCGATTATGTGCCTAGATCAAATGATTGTGTTTAACTATGTATAGATAAATAAATAAACACACAACCATTTGACCTAAACGGGAATCGAACCCGTGACCGCTACACTACTCCCCCGCAGAAACCGTAGCTAGCTACGGTTGATAGTAGTCCGGGAATCTGACTGTTCGCCCGCTTCTTGTCTTCTTGGTAGCGAGCTGGTCTTCGGTTTTTGAAGGGTGAGGAGATGCCACTGGTGTGTCCCTGGTGACGTAGGCTGGTTTCAGACGATCAACGGATATGCGTTGAGGTTTGCCTTGTATTTCAACGTCAAAGGTCTTCTGGTCGCGTTGCAGCACCTTGTACGGACCAAGGTAAGGTGGTTGGAGTGGTCTACGTATAGGACCCTGGCGGACGAAGACATGCGTGGCAGTTTTTAGGTCACTAGGCATGTAAAAGGTACGGCTGGAAGTGCCATGCCAAGATGTTGGTCGTGGGGTTAGTCTGCTGACATGAGCTCGCAGTCTGTTGATGATGCTGGTCATGTCCGTCTCGTCATCAGGAGCAGGAGAGAAGAACTGTCCAGGCAGACGGAGTGGTTCGCCATAGACCAGTTCTGCAGCGGACGTCTGGAGGTCCTCCTTCCAAGCACTGCGAATGCCGAGTAGCACCCAAGGTAGGGTCTCAACCCAGTTCGGAGACGCGTGGCACGTGATTGCAGATTTGAGCTGTCGGTGAAGTCTCTCTACGAGACCGTTGGCTGACGGATGATAGGAGGTGGTTGTGTGATGTGTCGCACTGATCAGCGCGGTGAAGTCCTTAAAGGTATGCGACAGGAACTGTCGACCGCGGTCAGTGGTGATGTGCTCTGGACATCCGAAGCGTGAGATCCATCCTTGTACAAGTGCAGCAACGCAGGTCTCGGCGGTTATGTCCTGAAGTGGATACGCCTCAGGCCAACGTGTGAAACGGTCGACGATCGTGAGGCAGTATCTGTAGCCAGAACATAATGCTAATGGACCTATCAAGTCCATATGAATGTGGCGGAAGCGTGCTGACGGTGGTTCGAACGTTCCGAGAGGTGCTGATGTATGTCGGGTTATCTTGGAACGCTGACAGTGCTGACATTCTTTGGCCCATTGTCGACAGTCTCTTCTGACACCTGGCCAGACGAAGCGTTGTGTTGTCAGTTTGACGGTAGCCTTCGCTCCTGGATGACTTAAATTGTGAAGTGCGTCAAATACTTGTCTGCGGAACGATGGTGTGACAAATGGACGTGGTGTTGGAGAGGAGACGTCACAGTATACTTGTAGTCCTGACTCTGGTGTTCTGACTTTTTCGAGTTTCAGTGTTGAACCGGTCTTCAACAGGTCTTGTAACTCTGCATCAGTGTCTTGTTCGCGAGCCAGAGACTGGTAATTTAGAGGCATAGAAATTTGGTTAATGCGTGAAAGAGTATCAGCTACGACGTTGTCCTTCCCGGCTATGAATCTGATGTCCGTGGAGAACTGGCTAATGAAGTCCAGGTACCGGAATTGACGTGGTGAGCAGTTCTCTCGGTTCGTTGTAAATGCGAAGGTAAGAGGCTTGTGGTCTGTTAGGATCGCGAAAGTCCGGGCTTCAACCATAAAACGAAAATGTCTTATGGCTTCATAGACGGCGAGTAGTTCGCGATCGTATGGACTATATTTCTTCTGACTTGGGCTTAACTTCCTTGAGAAGAACGCTAGCGGTTGCCATCCCTCACCCTTACGCTGTTGTAGTACCGCTCCAATCGCGGAGTCTGAGGCGTCTGATTGGATTGCCAACTCTGCTTGCGAATCAGGGTGTGTCAGAAGTGCTGCTTCTGAAAGACTAGCCTTACAGCGGTTAAATGTTTCCAGAAGAACAGGTGTCAATTGTATGGGTTGTGTACCCTTTGTCTTAGGACCGGCGAGTAAGGCGTTGAGAGGAGCTTGTATGGACGCAGCATTGGGAATAAAGCGGCGGTAAAAGTTCAGCATGCCAAGAAAGCGCCTGAGTTCCTTAATATTCTTGGGTGTAGGGAAGTCCTGTATAGCTTGAATTTTTACGTCTAGAGGCTTTATTCCTGCTTGTGTAACTCTGAAGCCAAGAAAGTCGACTTGCGATTGACCAAATACACATTTATTGGTGTTTATGAGGACACCGAATGTTGCCAGTCTGTCGAACAGTTGTCTCAGGTGCTGCTGATGAAGGAAGGTGTCCTGGCTGTGGATAAGGATGTCATCCAGGTAGCCAAAACAGAAATCCAGCCCACGAAGAACCTCGTCCATGAACCGCTGGAAGGTTTGGGCAGCATTACGAAGTCCAAACGTCATGAACGGGAACTCATAAAGGCCGAAGGGTGTAGTAATCGCCGTTTTGGGAATGTCCTCTTGAAAAACTGGTATTTGGTTATAAGCGCGTACCAAATCGACGGTGGAGAAGACAGTACTGCCTGCTAGCTGATGCGTGAAGTCCTGGAGATGCCTAACAGGGTATCTATCCGGAATGGTACGGGCGTTCAAAGACCTATAGTCTCCGCAAGGACGCCAGCCCTCGTTTTTCTTGCGGACTAGATGCAGCGGTGAGGACCAAGGGCTGTCCGATCGTCTTGCTGTACCATTCTGCAGCATCTCCTCAAATTCAGTCTTCGCAATCCTTAGGCGTTCTGGATCCAGACGACGTGGGCGACTGACTACTGGTGGGCCTGCTGTTGTACGTATGTGGTGTACAGTCGAGTGTTTCACTGTTTGGGGTTTACCAGCAGGTCGAGTGACGTCAGGGTACTCCCTCAACAGCTGATGGTAAGTGGAAGTACCAGCAGTGGTACGTACTGAGGAGATCGCCTCTGAAGATGTTTGACATCGAGTTGAGACCGACAAAGTTGTGAGGCCATCTATAAGACGTTGATTGCGGCAATCGACTAGCAGATTATAATGACCTAGAAAGTCGATGCCGATAATGGGTTTCGAGACGTCAGCAACGATAAAGCGCCAGGTAAAAGCACGGCGAAGTCCTAAGTTTAGAGTCAGAGGCAGGTAACCATATGTAGGTATTACTGACCCGTTGGCTGCGAACAACTCATACTGCGTTTTGTTGCGTGGTTCCCGTACAGCGGATCGCGGAAAGACGCACAGGTCTGAACCCGTATCTATTAGATATTGCACCTTTGTTATGCGATCCGTGATGAACAGGCGACTCGTAGTTGTTAGGCAGTCGTTCGCCGCCACTAATGGCTGCCTTGGTAGTTTACCACCTTCGTCGATTTATCGTAGGTGCAAGGTTGGGTACATTTTCGCGCTTTATCGCCGAATCGGTAATGGTACCAGCAGTGGGGATGTTCCCACGGTCGCGAACTCGAATTAGAGCGACTCCTGTGTGAGCTCCTGGAACGTGATCGTGAACGCCTGTGCGGTTCCATGCTCATCATCTCTATTTTGCGACTGAGTTCCGCTACTGTCCGAGTCAACATCTCGATGGCTGTACTTGTACTCGCAGTAGGCGTTGACATTCCAGCTACTTGCATGGTTACTTGCCCAGTTACTGGAACGACATCATTCACTCGGTCGGCGAGCTCAGCCAAGTCCTCTAGTGGCATCTTCGACTTCTGGGCAGCGATGCAGGTCTGCAGATGTGTTGGTAACCTACTTGCCCAAAGGGTCCGGATAAAATCCGAAGGGACGTTAGCTCCCGCCAGATGTTGTAAGTGCCGAAGAAACTGTGTTGGCTTCCTGTCACCTATCTCCTCGTGCATCAGGAGCTGTTTAATTTTACGCTCCTGGGATGCTGACAGACGACGTATCAGCTCGATCTTTATGGTTGCGTACCTATCCGTGGCTGGTGGGGTAATGATCAGATCCCTTACTTCCGCTGCATGTTGAGGTTCCAGCTGCGCCAACACGTAGTAGAACTTAGTAGTGTCGGCGCTTATGTTGGATAAGGCAAATTGACCTTCTAGCTGGGCAAACCATAGCTCTGGGTCGTCCGGGTTAAACGGGGGTGTCTTCACACCAACACGGCAGGTTGCTCCTAGGATGATTCGGTCGTCCTGGCTGACGCTCTGTTTAGCGGTTGTCTCACCCGGGCCGGTCATCTTCTTGGGATTACTTCTGCGGTATCCCGACGTCGGTGGTCACCAGTGTAGGATTTAAGGTCGGTAAACCAAATCACTAACAAATGTAGTATTCGTGAGATGAATAGCTCCAGAGAAAGTAGTGATGAATAAAGCAGCGGATAAACTTAGTAGGTACTTGTATATTATTTAGATCGATAGTAAGGAATACAAACGAATTGCAGTAAACAAAACTACACAGGTATTTATACATAAATATTTGCACACGGCACTAATATTGCGGAGAGGGTCTCAGGTAGCAAGCGTGAATATAGGCGCACGACATCCCTCTCTGTTGCGCGGGCGCCGACACAATAGATGGGGCGTCGACCAAAGGCTAGGTATTGATACCGCCTATCACCCGACATCGGATGTTTTCGTGCCTCGTTGTATCGCTTGAGTCTACTTGCCGATTATGTGCCTAGATCAAATGATTGTGTTTAACTATGTATAGATAAATAAATAAACACACAACCATTTGACCTAAACGGGAATCGAACCCGTGACCGCTACAAAAACAACATTTTTTACAAATCTTGTTTGTCTGTTTGTTCCGGCTAATCTCTGGAATACCTGGACCGATTTTGACGGGACTTTCACTGGCAGATAGCTGTGATAAAAGGAGTAATTTAGGCTACTTTTTAAGACTAGCTTTGCCCCGTGGCGTTACCCGCGGTTGTTGGTGTACTGCGGGTAACACCGCGGGGCTTAGCTAGTTATCTATACAAATAAATAAAATTGGAGTGTCTGTTTGTAATATTAAAACAACCGCTTTTTACTAAATGCATATGTATGTAAGATATACATGGTACATATACCAAAACAACATTTTTTTAGTAAAAATGTTGTTTTGGTATATGTACCATGTAATTTTTTTTTACAATTCTTGTCTGTCTGTTTGTTTCGGCTAATCTCTGGAACGGCTGGACCGATTTTGACGGGACTTTCACTGGCAAATAGCTGATGATAGACGGAGTGATTTAGGCTAAGACTAGCTTTGCCCCGCGGCATTACCTGCGGTTGTCGTTGTACCACAGATAACACCGCGGGGCTCAACTAGTCATCTACGAGTATACAAATAAATAAAATTGGAGTGTCTGTTTGTAATATTAAAACAACTGCTTTTTAGTAAATGCATATGTATGTAGGTATACATGGTACATATACCAAAACAACATTTTTTTAAATTTTTGTCCGTCTGTTTGTTCTGGCTAATTACTGGAACGGCTGGACCGATTTTGACGGGATTTTCGCTAATGATGATACAAGGAGTAACTTAGGCTACTTTTAAGGATTCTGTAACCAAATGGCAAAAAACGGAACCCTTAGAGATTTGTCATGTCTGTCTGTCCGTCCGTATGTCACAGCCATTTTTTTCCCAAACTATAAGAACTATACTGTTGAAAATTGGTAAGTAGATGTATTCTGTAAATCGCATTAAGATTTTCACACAGAAATATTAAAAAAAAACAATACATTTTGGGGGTTCCCATACTTAGAACTGAAACTCAATTTTCTTTTTCATCAAACCCATACATGTGGGGTATCTCTAAGGATAGGTCTTCAAAAATGATATTGAGGATTTTATTCTATTTTTTTTCTAAAATGAATAGTTTGCGCGAGAGACACTTCCAAAGTGACAAAATGCCCCCCCCTATAACTTCGAAATAAGAGAATGATAAAACTAAAATAAATATATGATGTACATTACCATGCAAACTTCCACTGAAAATTAGTTTGAACGAGATCTAGTCAGTATTTTTTTTTACTACGTCATAAATAGTAAACCGCAATTTACCTTTCATTCAATCAACTCAAATATAAAAAAATACACTATACACGGCATATATATACCAAAAATGTATTTTTTACAATTTTTGTCTGTCTGTCGGCCTGTCTGTTTGTTCCGGGTAATCTCTGGAACGGCTGGACCGATTTTGACAGGACTTTCACTGATATGTAGCTGATGATATAAGGAGTAACAGGCTAGTTTTTTTAGACTAGCTTCGCCCCGCGACGTTACCCGCGGTACGGCAAAAACCGCGGGTGACACCGCGGGACTCAGCTAGTTGTAAATATAATTATATAATACTAGCAGCCGATCCCGGCTTCACGCGATAAACATAGGTATTTAACCAAAAATTTAAATACCGTGGCCGTGAGCGATAAGACCGCCAATTCATATACATACTTTGTAACTGATTTTTTTGTACTATTTAACTTTGTGTATACAATGAAGATAAATAAATTAAAAAAATATTATTAATTATAACACGCTCTTAGCAATCTTTCCAAGCTTAGAAAACTCGGCCAAGTCTCTTTTTGGCAAAATAAATAATCAAAATCATCCGTTTAGGAGCTATGATGCCACAAGAACCCACAGAGAGATATACACACATAGACACATTGATTCACTCGTAAAACTCATACCTAACACGAAGTGTCGTGTCGGAGCTTGATAAAAAATAGCAAATAACCGCGATGTTACCCGCGGTTATTATCATACCGTATGTGACGCCGTGGGGCGAAGCCAGTCTAAAAAAAAGCGGCCAAGTGCGAGTCGGACTCGCCCATGGAGGGTTCCACAGCAGCAAGTAACATAATATAATTTTTATTTTATAATACCCAATTTCGGTGGAAGTTTACATGGTAATGTACATCATATATATTTTTTTTAGTTTTATCATTCTCCTATTTTAGAAGTTACAAGAGGGGGGGGGACACATTTTACCACTTTGGAAGTGTCTCTCGCGCAAACTATTCAGTTTAGAAAAAAAAAATTTTAGAAACCTCAATATCATTTTGGAAGACCTATCCATAGATACCCCGTATAGGTTTCATAAAAAAAAAATTGAGTTTCAGTTCTATGTATGGGGACTCACAAAATTTATTGTTTTTTTTCTATTTTTGTGTGAAAATCTTGCGGTTTTGTTTTGTCTGTGCGGTTCACAGAATACATCTACTTACCAAGTTTCAACATTATAGTTCTTATAGTTTCGGAAAAAAAGTGGCTGTGACATACGGACGGACAGACAGACAGACAGACGGACGGACAGACAGATAGACAGACAGACATGACGAATCTATAAGGATTCCATTTTTTGTCTTTGGCACGGAACCCTAAAAAGTAGCCTAAATTACTTATTATATCATCAGCTATCTATCAGTGAAAGTTCCGTCAAAATCGGTACAACCGTTTCAGAGATTAGCCGGACCAAGTAAACAGACAGACAGACAAAAATTGTAAAAATATTTTGGTGTATGTATCATGTATACATACATATCCATTTAGTAAAAGCGGTTATTTTAATACTAGCTTTTACACGCGGCTTCGCTCACGCAGACTTTCATCCCCTGATTTTACCCTTAGGGGTGGAATTTCAAAAATTCCTTTCTTAGTGCTCACTTAGGTTATATAAAGAACCTATATGCAAAATTTCAGGATTCTAGCTTCAGCGGTTTGGGCTGTGCGTTAATCTGTGGGTCTGTCAGTCAGTCAGTCAGTCACCTTATTTTTCTATATATATAGAAGATAGATTACAAACAGACACTCCGATTTTATTTATTTGTATAAGTTACATATAAGACCTTTTTAATTATTTTATACACTTAAGTTTGTGAAACATTATAAAATCGAATTGGCTTTTGTCAAAAAATTCACGAACAAAATGTATATTTCTAGCCCTTCGGGTTCTTTAAATGATAGATTTGCACTACATATAAAACTTTGATGTAAATAAGATTATCGTTACAACACAAATAAAACCCCGTTGCTTATAAGTAATGAACTGAATAGGCAAAAAACAAATATCACAACATCTATTTATATAATTCGATTGACTAACTGACATTGTTTTGTAAGCTTACTAAATACTTTATGATGCCGTCCTATTTCTGACGCAGTTGAGTAAAAACAAATAAACCTTTTTAGATTAATGGAACAATTTATCAATTAAAATAATTACTTGCAACAAGAATGATACATACCTGGTTGTAGTAGTGAAGGAACAGCAAGAGCATTCAAATGATTGTTCCTGTTTCTGTCTTGTGGTCTAAAATGTTTATCACACACTTTCCTTCTGAGATAAATTTCATCATCAGTTAAACCACTTAACAATGTTCCGGCAAAATTCCCTCAGGTCTTAAATCGCTGTGGATTTTCGTAGGTTGGGTGATAGAGATAGTGACACCTTAAAAAAATGATTTTATTTTAAATAAATACACACAAATTAGGGCCAATTCCCATGTATCTGATAAAGTTTTTAATAGTTATGTATAATTTGTCATTGCTGGTGATATTTAAATGTATACCTAATACTTATGTCTCTATATGAAACCTAAATCCATAGTTATTTGGAAAATATGTTTAAATTAATCCATCAGGGTTTTTAATACTTTGTGGTGAAACTGGTCCTTATTATACATTTCATAACTGTTTTTAGCTTTTAATGCATTTTACACATAGTTTGTTATACAGAGGGCTTAGAAGGGATCATACCTTTTAAATAATTAAATTGCGAATAAGTCCCACTGTTAAACAAAAACTATTCATTATAGAGTCAGTACTATAATCAACTTGTGCAGTTATTTAGGTCGTCCTTTTCATTCTTTATGGAAAATGATTCAATCCACTCAAGAGTAGCTATTGAGATTTTTGATTTTAATTTTTTGCAGTCTGTTATAATAATTATGTATCTATATGGGAATTCATGTGATCACTAAACAGACACAATCCATTGAATTTCCTGACATTTCAACCAAATTACACTGGCTGTGATCACAGGCTGTCTAAATTTAAAAATACTTCATTGTTTTATAGGTCCGGCAATGTTTTGTCTATGTCTCCTTTATTGTTATTTGTATTATTATTTTTCATAACAATTTTGTATTTGGTATTGTAAGAGCCAACTAAGTAGTAAACTATGCAAGAGAACAGCATGGCAAACAGAAGGAAAACTTAGAACAAAACTCTGGCCAACATGCTATAGTAGGCCAAAGCCTCCTCTACAGAGTGCTCTATATCCACTAGTAGGCTACTAAAGGCTGTTAATTATGGTGATTCTTTTAGTGTAGGAATTTAATTAATTGTTTGATATTCTATATTTCCTACAAGCATTTACTTTAAAATAAAATATGGTGTGGTATCCCACAATTATTCCATTGTAAATTATGATTAGTTAATTAACATGTATCCCTTTCGTGGTATGATAATATCGGGTATAAAAGAGACTAAATAAATAACTTATTTATATAAAAATATGACTTTTTCGTTAACTGACATTCAATTGTTTGCTCCAATAAATTTACTCTGGTAATACGTTTAACAAACATAATATTTGCCATTATTACTTAGTAGAGGTTATTGATATTATCATATTAATGAAATTTCATCCTTACCTGTCGTTTTACATCCAAAAACACAACGTCTTGTAGTTGGCAATAAGAAACTTATAAAAATAACTATAACCTCCAAAATATCGTAAAATTGCGAGACACACACAGTAAAATTCTTCACAAGGTCGTAACTAGAAATTTAAATAATAAAGCATTCAAACTATCGCAATTAGAGAATTTTTTAAAAGTAAAGCGTCCAAACCATCGCAAGTAACTGGAACAAGCGTTCCAAATATCGCAAATAACTGGTGGAATTAAACACTAACACGTGGAGCTAACTCAAGTCTAATATAGTTGCGGAGAAAAAATACTCAACGCAAGGAAATTCACTAATAATACCAAAAGAAAACATTAAAAAGTTTTGTATACCGATTTGAAACCAACAAAATCAGTCAAAATTTTTAAAAATGAAATGTTGCCATGGAATGGAAATAAAAGCATACCTAGTTATAAATTTTGGAGGAAAAAAATAACATAAAATAACTCTAAAAAATTATTTAAAAACAAAATCTAAAAATCCAAAGTCACTTTGCATGACTTTGATTTCTAAAACGCTTCCTTGAAACCTATATTAATGAAATTATTCGTCAGAATTATTCAATTCATCATTATTAGCTTCTTACTTATATAATATAATTTCTTTAAAATGTCAGATGTATAATTCACCTCATCTTCTTAAAGTAAATAATATAGTCTTTCCCATTAAATGCACGATTGGCATCTGGTGTCGAAACCCCACAAGGCGTTGGGTTTAATTAGCATGTTCTCACCTTAAAGTAAGATAGGCGTACTTTTATGCAAGGTTGAGACATTACATATTCTATAAATAAGTTCTTGGTTTGTAAATAAGTTTTGTACTTGAGGATTGAAATTATATTTTGATGTAACCCTAAATTTTATTTGTCAATTAAATTACTGAAATGGTTGTAGACTATTGAGTTGCAACACTGAGATTTATTTAAAAAAAAAGTGTGAGTTAAAAATTGAATTAACGCCATCTATCTATAACTTTAAGAATTATGTGTGATCATAAAAAGATTGTAGAGGTAATAGTTAAGGAACAAGAACCATAGAGAGCAGGACCTTATTCGTAAAAACGGCTTATAAGGGACATTCACCCCCGTGTAGCTGAGCCACGCAATCCCATTTACGTTTCTTATTGCCCATACAACCCTAAGAACTATTCTGTTTAAACATATAAGGGAAACAAATTTGTTCACGCTTTAAGCAAAGGCTATAGTGAGCCAACCTTATAAGATAGACATATTTATGCTGTCGTAATTTTTATATTTTTTAAAGGGGAGCCTGCTATTGTACTTAGAAATGACAACATCAATTTGCTTGGCTTGATTGACACTCTGTTTCTGTAGATCTGTTCTGCTGATGAGATTTCCTCTCAAATGTTGAACAATATCAACAACATCAAGGCGACAAAATACAAAATGCGGCCGCCGGCCTTTTTAACTTGTCACAGTTGTCACCTTGTCACCGCACTGTCAAAGTGTCAAAGTATCAAATGCGAAACAATCGCTGTTTGCTTCAGAAAAGCTGTTATATTTTAATAATTAAAAACAATAATTTGGCATTTGGCTCTTATTAAATTAATTTGTTGACTACACCTTTTTAAATAACATGGGCATTGAAAATATGCGTCGTTGGCCTATGTACATCGTGTTCGCTGTGTGTATTTTATTGTTCCTTTCACTGTTGAGTAGTTGGAATGTGGAAACTGACTTGCGGATCAGGGTTTCAGAGATAAGCCTACAGCTCCAAGAATGTTCCAAACAGCAGACTTCTTGTATGGAGGAATCTTTAACGTTACTCGAACAACGAGATGGATACGTGGTAAAAGTTAACGATTTAGACAAACAAAAAAGAAAATTTGTTGATGAAGTCAGTGAGTACAAAACTAAACTTTCAAACTCTGAGGCACAAGTAAATCACACGAAAGTAGATGTTGAACTATGTAAAGCTGAATTGCAGTCTTTAAAGAATTTGCAGGTGAGTAAAACTGCAATAGTTGAGACCCTTAGGTTAGAGAAAGATACCTTGACAACACAGCTGGCTGAACGCAAGCTAAAAATTGACGAATTAGAAAAGGAAATTGAAAAATTAAAGTCAGCATTAACTACAAAAAGTGTACCTAATCCATCTTCTCAAATGAAAGTCACTCCAGCTGCTCAACCACCCAAGATGAGTGCTGCTCTTAGTGCTAAAGACCCTATCAATGAACCTGTATTAGAAAATGATGCTAAAGAAGAACTAGAAGATCCCAATGCTTTAAATGATGGCAATGATTTTGACCCACAGCTGAAATAGATAAACATTGATATTCATAAAGAGTATTATATGATTTGTATAATTTGTCCCTTTCTATTTCTATATTTCAAATATAGTATGAAGGCCAGACTTTACTATCTGTTATAAGAAAGGTGGTTAGTATAAATTTGAATTTAGATGCCTGTGTGTGATAAATGTTATAATTCATAAGATAATTATTTATGAGGCTGATGGTAGAAAGGCTGATGGCTGATTGTTTGATAATATATAGTAAATTAAACTTGACTTTATCGTTGCAAATTAGCAGTATGTATTACACATCATCACCTGTAAAATGTGTGAGGTTTACAATACAGTAACTATACTACAAAATGTAAATTTACAAGTAACGAATTTAAAAAAACCTGACATTCAATACCTGCCATCTTTATTAAATTCGTTGAAGAACTAAAAAGATTTGAAGTTGGTTAAAAAGAAAAGAATTTTTAAAATATTTTTATCACTCACTCACTTAAGAATATGACGCCGTTTAGGTTCTAGGGCATGCCAAAGAAATATACCTACATCCACTTGAAACATAACCCTCCTTCTTTTACAGTCGGGTAAAAAGAGATTTAATTGTAATATAAAGGTATTCTATATCTTTACACACTCATTGCGAAGCCAATATCTTGGTTTTATATAATTGGCTAATATTAAAAACTGGTATTTTGTTATCTATATTTATATATATATAAATATCTATTTATATAAAAGAGTAAGGTGACTGACTGACATACCCAGTGACCAACGCACAGCCCAAACTGCTGAAGCTAGAATCCTGTAATTTTGCATGTTTGTTCTTTATATAACGTAAGTGAGCACTAAGAAAGGAATTATCGAAATTCGACCCCTTAGGGGGTCAATCAGGGGATGAAAGTTTGCGTGAGCAAAGCTGCGTGTAAAAGCTAGTTTATAATAAAAGAGTAAGGTGACTGACTGAGATACCCAGAGATCAACGCACAGCCCAAACCCCTGAAGCTTGAATCCTGAAATTTTGCATGTAGGTTCTTTATATAATGTAAGTGAGCACTCAAAGGAATTTTTGAAATTCCACCCACAAGGCAGTAAATCAGGGGATGAAAGTGTGTGAGCGAAGCCGCGTGTAAAAGCTAGTATAATATAAATCTACAATTGTATAACACAGAAGGGCAAATATTTAGCTTTATCCGCTGTGTGGGTTACACTTAAATGCCTGCATGGCCGATAATGAAAATAGAATCAATTATTTTTATTTTTTGTTAGAAAATCCAACAAACTTGTGCAGGTCAAAAAAAACAATCATTACATAATGGGGGGAATTAGGGCATTGCTTGCATTAGGTAGTAGTATTTACTCTTTTTTTATTAGCATAACAATTTCTACAATCTTTTCTGGCTGTTACAATAGCTTTTCTACCAGAGCTAAAACAACGTTCTTTGCATTTTTCAATTTTAGTCAGTCTGTGGTTCTGGTTTTCTTTTAGCTGCAACACTTGTGGTTCTACTTGACTTTCAGATAAAAGAGACTCGATTACTTGGTCTCTAAAATCATATAACGATAAGCTAGGTTTGCCTGAGTGTTTATTATAAAGTAAATGAGCATTTATCTATTTATCATCAAAACTTCTATAAAAATTTTCACATACCTCCTCAGTTTTAAACTTTCATGGTCAGTAACATTAAAATAGAAATCTACGGGATTGCTACCATGTACCTTTTTGTTTGTGAGTATCCGATATTTCGGCGCTGTTGCAAGGGCCATCTTGTAGGCTTCTCCAAGGGGAAATTGTCTTTTGGGGATCGGAGACATTGTGCCACTTTTTTTGTAAAAGACTGCGAAAGAGGGTAGACCGATATGTCTGCCAATAACATCCCACCCGCAAGATCTTCAGTTACTCCGTGATCGTGGCGCTTGCAACAGCGCCGAAATATCGGATACTCACAAACAAAAAGGTACATGGTAGCAATCCCGTAGATTTCTATTTTAATACCTCCTCAGTGTTTTTATCTCACATGGGTAGTAGTTTAGCATTTGATCTTTTAGATCTACACCTCACATATTTTGATTATAATTTAGGTCAGCTAACGGCTTCATAACAACGTTACCGCGTTTGTTCGTAATTTCTTGTATTTGATCAGCGAATTCAGTTGAGATATAATTTATCTCTTTTTGGCCCTTCCATTTTCCTATATGAACACCGCGGCACCGTTACGATAACATGATACATTTTCACCGTTTTTTCAGTTTCTTGGAAATTACCTGTGGTGGATTATCTTTGTGTTCAATGTGCCAGTGCAGTAAGTATCTTTGGCCAATAATTTGGTAGCTAAACTGTAGCTATTATAAAAGCTATCCATATAAACGGCGTGGCCGGAATTGAAATGATTTTGTTACAATTTTCTACTATTTTCTCTGCGTGTCCTTTACCACCAGTTTCATCCATTATGCTGGCAAAAACGTGAAACCAATAGTTCCATTTGGTTCTGCCATAAAGTTTTATTCCGTATTTATGTCTCTTACCTTTTATGTATTTTCAAAAGATCAGGCGGTCACGAAATAATATCATAGATTCGTTTATTGACAAATTTCTTCCTGGACAAATACTGTCCATTGCGATAATGAAGTTGTCTATTATCATTTTAAATTTATTCATATGGTCAGGATCGTCATCTTCTTCTACAAAATGCAATGCATCGCAAAATAAGTTGGAACCTGTGTCTCGACATAAATTCAGAAAAAACTGATTTATATAACCTATGTACTTTCCAGTAATCAACCAAGCGGTTCATTCTCGCTGTGCCGGTGTGATAAAGTAAATCAATAAATGTTCTTAATCTACTATATAAAAATAAGTCGGGTTTTCCTTCCTGAGCTATAACTCCAGAACGCACGAACCGATTTCCACGGTTTTGCATTCGTTGGAAAGGTCTCGGGCTCCGTGAGGTTTATAGCAAAGAAAATTCAGGAAAATTTTCAACAGAAAAGCGGGAAAGTGTTACATAAAACGAAGCCATCTGGTGGCGAAACGGAGTTCGCCGGGTTTGCTAGTTCTTCTATAATAAGTGGTTTCCAATTCGTAATAATTCGTAATTCGCAAACAACGATTTTTTGTAGGTAATGCTCGGTAAGAAGTTAATCTACATACCCTCTAGGATTGTCGGGCGGTGGCACTAGTAATTCATTTGTCTTGCCAAAAGAAAGATCTCTCATCGAACTAGAATCGGTAGTCCAATGTGTCGTAGATGCTGCACTGGATAGCTGCTGCGGTGGGGTGGAATTCTCCGTATCTGGGGTCGCCGGGGGCACAGTCGGTGTCAACTCTGAATTGTAGATCATCTGGAGCTGTAGTTGGGAGGACCCCTCCTCCTCTTCATTATCAGATTCTGAACTACTTTCACCATTTTCGTCGGCTATGTCATCTATATCGTCTTTATCACTCCCTGCAATAATAAATATAATAAACATCTTCATCCCAGTTCAGCAAAAATTCTTCCACTTCGGTACTTTTTAGTCGCTTTCTTGCAGAATCTCGCAATGTACCTACTAGGCGTTGCTGATTTTTTACCGGTCTTGCTTTGTTCCTCATTCTAAAACAAAAAGTTGTTGTCGAAACAACGAAAAAATGGAGAAATAACTATACAAAAATTAATCTTGACCGCGCGGGGCTGCATGGAGCGAACTAGCGATCATGATCATCAATTCATCATCATCATGAACGAACTAGCGATCGCGAACAACATAAAAACAAGATGGCTATCCGCAGGCCCCGCCCACTAGTCAAAAGTTCATTCACTCTTTAAATAGCAAACAAATAATAAAGAACTACTAAAAGCCAATACGACACGTGATACGGCCGATGTTCTATAGCTCGTACAAGAATGTAAAGGACCATCACCCGATGTCGCGTTACCGGCTACAGCGTAAAGTAATGGCTGGAGGACGTCCATTCGTATTGTTGTAACTATAAAATTTTGTTAGTTAACTCTTTAAGTTACAATTATATTTCAGACCTTGACAATACCTACTTGACATAGTTATATTCCATTCATGTGTTATGTTAAGATAGGAAAGGAAGGTATAGTAAATGATACCTTAACATTTTGTTAGTGTAAGACTGTAAGTGACGAATAAATTGCATAAATTACAACTTTGTAATCATATTTAACAATGATTATGAAGTTAGTAATATACAGCTTGTACATCCAGAAATAGGACTGAATGAAATTACAGAATATCTCTAATTTGACAGCTTCAGTGGCGCAGTGGTGGCGTATGCGACTGCTGTGCTTGAGGTCTCGGGTTCGATTCCCGGGTCAAACCAAATGTTTACATGATCTGCAAATATTTGTTTCGGAGTTTGGGTGTTTTCTATGTATAATATGTATGTGTTTACAAAAAAAAAGTATATTAAGTATTTTTAAAGTTGTCTAGTACCCATAACACAAGCTCCGCTTAGCTTGGGACTGGATAGTGTTGTGTGTTAGATGTCGTAAATATCTGAATTTTGCCATGCTATACAGGCTATAGATTTAAAATTATAAGCATATATGAAGCATATAGCTGCTAGAAGTATTTTAGGATTTTCGATGATTCATGTAAGTCAGTAACAAGGAATTTTAAACTAAAATAAGTTGTGGTATTGTAGTTTGAAAACTTCTCTACTACCTACTTTAAATGTTCACTAAAAGTGACCATTTGCTTTGTCAATAATGACATCTCTGGAGTTTGATAAGATCCCGAATGGCTGCGAAGAAAGATGATACTGTAGGATTTTTTGCAATAAAATATTAGGGAATACCTACCTAGTATATAAATATGAATCAAATGTGATATGTTTGTAAAAGTGTTAATGTTGCTTGAAGTCTTTCTACTGTCGTAATTTACGGAGCAGCATTTTCCTGTACTTTTAAATTGTATGCAATATTTAGTATAGTATAGTTTAAAACAATAATGGTGTATGTTCAACTGTTTGTTAATTTGTGATGTTCTTAAGCCATACAACATACTCTTAGCAACATTATAATATAGGAAATATTTTGCATGTCTAGGTTATTTGTAATAATTGTTTCAATAAATATTTTATATAATTTTACATGTAGTCAATATCGAAGTGAAGTGTGAAAGGGTATTATGTATGTCAATGTGAAGATATTAAAATGGAAACAAATACCATAAGCAGTTTTTCATACATGTGAGATGTTAATTATAATATTACAACGTAGATAGTATTTGTATTGAATAGTGAGCCATGATGGTGCCACAAAATATGTAGATCTGATGTTTCGTCAATATTATTTTGCTCAATTTTTAAACTATCCTATTATTTGACTGTATGGATGGCGTAGTAGTCACCTCGCCGTTTCCTACCGCGTTGAGTGTTGTGGGTTCGATCATCACATGGAACAGCACTAAGGTTTGAATAAAATAAAAAAAAAAGTACAGACAAATTAAGTATTTTTCCGAGTATGGGCGTTCTTTCTTTGTGTCCGTTTCATGTATGTTTGTCTCCCACGACACTGGTTAAATTCATAGCGCGGAAGTGATCTTAATAAAATTACACCCTCCACTAAACATCATTAGGAAGAGAAAATATAATAAATTTAATTATACTATTTTGTTTTTTTTTTGTATTAATGGTATTTAATGTCATGATGTTTTAAGTAGGTAGATACTATTATTTTAGTTTGTATTGTGTAATATTATTTCACAATTAAAGTAAGTGCTATATTTTGTCGTACATGTATGTTTGAGGAATAAATTGTATAGATTTTTCCTTATTTATATTTTTTTTATTTTATAACTTAAGATTCTATCCTTTAATACAGTTCCGTTATCTGTACCAGTCAACGTACAGGGACGCAAAATGACCATTTAAACTAGGGCTCTAACTACGGCCCACGACCCACGACTCAACGTGCTCGCCTAGTTACACCGGACCCTTTCAATGTGTTAAGAAGATACTTATTGTTCATACCTACTTACTGAAAGTATTTTTTTTTGTATATTTGTAATATTTAGAAACAGCTTAACAACTGTCTTTACTAGTTACTTCATTGTTAGTCTTAATTACGCAGTGTTAATAAAAATACACTTGTGCTTACGCAACTTCTTTGTTAAATATTTAAATTGTGGAAAATATAGTATCTGCGCGTTTGGAGGTCATTTCAAATTGTAAATATATACACTGTTATTATTTCTAAACAATCTTTATTTGCCTTAAACATCTCTATCGTAATGAAAACAAAATAAACCGACTCACATTACTTCACAAGTAACGTTAACAACATAAAACTTAGAAATAGTTAAAACTAATGACGTTACACTCTGTAATCTTATTTAGTTTACAGCTGTCGCAGTCGACTGAACATACAATATAATAAAATCAGCTATATATTAAACAGTTTGAGAAGAAACGTACCCTATATTTCATTAGGCGAATTAAAAATACATATGTTATTAATAATGTTGGCCATTTATTTGCGCTACGTTTTTAATCAGTCAGAAAGTAGGTACACAGTCTCGTGTGCCATTTCTACATTCTGCCATCATCTACCTCTATCTGGTGTCTATCATCAACAGTCTTTATTAGTCTAGAGCTGAACGTAGACCAGGTGCTCAAATATGAGATTTTGCAAGTACCTACATACCAGGACCAAAAAAATAATTTAGGGTGTATTAATGACAGTATAAGGCACAAATATACAAAGGTTTTATGTGACGTCTTAATTTTACTACGTGCATGCATGAATTTATATGAACTTTAATTTATTACAAGTTAATGTAACCAAATTAATAGTAACTAATGATACTCATTTCTAAGCGTATCCGTAAATCAAGGTAGGTAATAGGTATATATGCTAGGAAATTGGAGGCTTTCTATTAGATATTTAGGAAGATATTTAAATACAGGTTCCATTCAGCGATGTCCGAAACATTTCCCAACTACGGACCATGCGTTAAGTATTGATTCATATTTTGTTGTATCGTATAATTATTAAGCAATAGCGCATTGAAATATTTTATAACAATCATATAGGTTTTTTTTTATGGTATAGGTGGCAAACGGCCAGACGTATCATCTGATGGTAAGCGATTACCGCCGCCCATGGACCATGAACACCAGAGGTGTCACAAGTGCGTTGCCGACCATTGGGGGATGGGGAAAGGGATGTGGGGAGGGGTTCGGGAATGGACCTCCGGTATCCTCACTCACTCGGTGAAACTATACTATGCATGTATTATACAGGTACCTTATAATGAGTTCCAAATTTATTAGATTTATGTTAATATAAGACTTCTTTTGTTTGTGCTTTGATCACAAATTGATGATTAAATTCAAAGAAGAAGAGCTGTGAATGTCTTATCAACACAACAAATCTAATCAGGTAACGTAAGTACTAGTAAGTGCTACAACTAACCCACTAGAATAAATATGATAGAGTTTAGAATTTTTTGCGGTTAGTTCTATAACATACGCAGTTGCATACAATAATGTGATTTGTTTTAAAATTCGTTAAAATATTTTATGTTATAGCTTTGACAGAAACATCTACAGACTAATAATTTGGGAACTTAAAAGCACCATGTATTTTTATATGAGATATTTTTTCTTTTAAACGGGAGAATCCCGGACTAGGAATTTACACATGGACTTTCCAAACATACATAAATGGATACAAAGAACACAGACTCAGACAGAATAGCAATTTGTGGATAACATAAAATGTTCTCATGTGGGAATCGAACCTAGAATACCCAACACAGTTGCAAGCCGCTAGGTGTTCGTATAAACCACTACGCCATTAGTACAGTCATTGCACTCATTATTATCACACCGACGACGGACGAGTCAATATGTTGTTACTCCTACGCTTTATACGACATAATAAAAAGCGTACAAAAGTAACAAAATAATAATGAAAATATATTGTGTTTAACTTCAAAATTAAACGTTATCGCATTAGTTTATAACTATAACGGTCGATAAAAATAGTATCCATATAGCGCAGATAAACGGGCAACAAAATATAACAATCAGAACATTATAACATGAACAAATACTAGTCACGATATTATCCTAGGGCTAACTTATCATTCATAACTAAATTTAACTCTATTCCTAACTAATAAAAGTTACAGTTCGGTGGTGAAGAGATTAGATATATTAGAATAAAAGAGATCGACATGAAGACATCTGTATTAAACTGTTTTATTTGTGACCATTTTGAAAATAACTTACTGAAAGTTTACAATTTCATAAAAATATTTGTAGTACATACATTACACAATTCATCAATCAGAAGCAAACATTTTAAAATTATAGTATGAAATAGTTTTGCAGCCCAACTACTACTACCAGACTATTATTTAACGTGGAATCTAGGATTGACTAATTTATGACTCATTTGCAAATATTCTGAGAAAGACAAAATCAGGGTCCAGTGTGAGCTTATTTCACATCAACTCACACTCGACGGCAAGAGCGTTGAGTTGAGATTGGTGAAGATTTTATCGCGGACCAATCGCAAAGTCGAACGCGATCACCGTGACGGCTGTCTGTAGGTACAACAAAAACGTCCTTCAAGAGTAGAAATATTTCTAAGTGGACAGAATGAGATTTGAAACTTATTTTATGCAATAGGTCAATGGAATGAATTTATTTTTGTTTGATAACGCCTTTTTTCGTTATAAAGGACAAGTAGGTTTAAGAAGGAAGCTATAACAATACAGTCGACCGTTTATTGTCCGCCCGCAAAGGACGTATCAAGGCGGATTACATGCAATAATAAAAGATATCACAAATTACTATATTGGACCAAGAGCTACTGAACCTTTCGACCAACGGTGTGTCTGTAAGGCTAGAAACTCTTGTAGTGATGAGTCATAACGTGCTAAGTACGTAACCATCGCCTGGCAGGCCTCAGCCCTGCACATCATCATCTTTCATGGTTTTGAAGTAACACATTTTTACTTGCACTCCAGTGCTATCTTTCTCCTCACCTGTCAAGGAAATATGCTAGCCAGCACCGCCGGTCATTGTTCCTACTTTCTTTAAATCGCTCAGACAAACATATATATATGAATTACAACTTTACAGAATAAAATTTATTTACATTGATGATGTAATTGAAGAAATGTGTGTCTTTCTGTTCGCCTGGCAGGTACTAGTGCTCATCGGAATCGCTTGTCATTTTGTTTTTGAACTTCTTAATGAATGATCTAAATCCTATAAAAAATTCAGCCTTACAGGCACAAGTTTTTTTGTGTCATTTTTTTTACACTTTCAAAACCATGAAAGATGATGTGCAGGGCTGAGGCCTGCCAGGCGATGGTTACGTACTTAGCACGTTTGACTCGTCACTACAAGAGTTTCTAGCCTTACAGACACACCGTTGGTCGAAAGGTTCAGTAGCTCTCTTACTATATTAAAATCGAAAATTCTACATTACATTTCTATACAAAAAATACATAATATTGGAGAATGTTTTAAATAGTATTCTATATTTTATTTTAAAATAAAAACAGATATCGTTTTTAAGTAGGATTGTTTCCTCAGTTCGTAAAATACAACTGCTGTAGAACAATAAGTAAAATTCTCAGATACCAACCATCTAAGAATTTTCTGGTCTAAGAAAATTTTCGACTATTTGTCATCTAATATATAAAATTCTCGTGTCGCGGTGTTTATTACCAAACTCCTCCAAAAGGACTGGGCCCATTTTTGTGAAATTTTGTGTGCATATCGGGTAGGTCGTGAGAATCGGCAACATCTATTTTTCATAACCCTATATGATAAGAGAGACCCAACCCTAATTTTCTTTTTAAATTGTATGACAACTTTTGCCGGGTCAGCTAGTTTATATATAAAATAGCACTTAATCATTTTCAATAACCATGTTTTCCTAATTCAGGCCTCTAACACTTAAAATAATTTAAGAGAAACTATGACAACTACATTTAATGCAATTGGCCCAAATCTACATGATTAACTTGATTTTTATATTTAAAAATTAAAGAAATTATTTTCATTTCAATATGTTTACTATGCTAAAGATAACATTTCTTAATAAGATTCTCTTTTTTATGTATTGCAATTTCCTGGAATTCTTAGGCTTCCAAATTACTGAAAGTCGTAGATTAAGTAGACTAATATGTAGCTTTATTCTTTGGGCTGTTATTGCTTTGTTATTATAATAACAATTAGCACAAACTTTTACCATTCAAATCATTCAACAATTAAGTTTTCATCATAAAAACTATAAAAAGGTTACAAATTCATGTTAGGAGGTAAAGTTGGTCACAGTGTAAATATCTAGTTTGATAAAAGTACATACAAAAATATAATATAGAAAAATTAAAAATCTTCATATCACATACCTACTTCTCAAATTGAATATGTTACCAGCAATCTATAAAATCTGGTATTCTCTACAATACCTATAACATGTAGGTAAGGTAGGAAACGTTTCTTATAAACCAAATTAAATAACTCTTTTTTTGTGTGGTCATTATTGTTAGGACAAGGTTTGTGTACAAGAAAAATTAGATAACGGGAAGTCATTTTTTTGTCAGCGACTGTACACTGCCTGTGGGAAGCTGAGACATATATGTAAATATGGCGGTACGAAGTTCGCCGGGTCAGCTAGTTTTATACATTGCTGAATACAGACCAAACACATTGCAGTAGACCAGCAAAGTTTTCATTACCAGCATTATTAATAATATTCATACTATTGTATATGTTGCCTAGGAATTGTATGGAATACTTAAATTATACAGACTTCTGGTAACATATACACAAATAAACTCATTACTGGCAAATTCAATGTACAACTATTTAATCAAATTATTACCTCAAAGTCCAAAGTTACTAAATTGCAAGATAACTTCTTTCGTTTTAATTTGTGAAACACTGTTTATCTTGAAAAATAAACACAGCTGTAAGCTGAAATTTACAAGCACAATTCTCTGAAAAAATTATATGAGAAAGAAAGTGTGTACCTTCCAAACCATCACAAAATAATGTAGTCAAAATATAAAAGAACAAATTGGAATTGTTTGGCACTAGTAGTATGAATTATTTTTCAGAATATTCTATAAGTAAAACATTGTCAATCAAATCAAATTGTCAAATGATGACCATCACAATTTTTTAAACTGATCAAGTTGTAATAAACCATAGCTACTGAATTAACTATCATCAATGTATGAAATTCATTTAAAAATTTGTACTTTGTATAATTCATATTTTGCATAAAAGTGACTGTCTGCAGTAGACGTATGAAATTGTCAGTAAATGTTATATACAAATAATTATTCTGTAACTGGCTTGAGCTCTTCCTCTTTAGCAACTTCCTCAAATGCAGCTAACAAATTCCGCCTACACTTTGTGTCATCACTATATCTCAATGACCAAAGTATGTACTCTCCAACATTCAATGGGTCTTCAGAATAACTAATTTGTACTTTACATTTACGATCCCATTTCATAGAATCTATGCTACGACTATTTCTAGATCTAGTAAACTCTATGTAACCATTACATTCTACTGCTAATTTAGGCAGCTGAGCATTTAAGGCATCATGTGATTTATCAGAGTCTGTGCCGCTAGTAGATGGCAGGCAATCTCCTTGCCCCACTTCACAGTTAGGTGGAGTTCTTAATGCACACTTCTTTTTTACTTTAGGATACAAGCAATCTCCTTTATTACCTATTTCCTCATCAGAAAATGATCTTTTCAGTGTATTTACAGAGATTTCCCTTTTGCATTCATTGTCAGTGTTGTCAGTCTTTTGTTTCTTGTCTATGCTAATTTCTTGGGGCTGGCAACCCTCAGCCCACTCAGGACTATTGCAATTGGACCTCAGTAATCTCCGTTTACGACTTCTGTTCTTAGAACCAATAATCTCTGGAGAATGAAGGGGGTTGGCCAATGATGTGTCATTGTTTCTGAAATTAAATATCCTTTATTTTAGATAATGCTATGTAATGGTAACATGTTGATTTTTATTTTCATATAGGTATTTAAAGTTTCATTGTATTTATTTTTTTACTAAAATAAATAAAAATAAAGTTTATCTTTTAAAATAACTTACCTTGGACATTCTTCATTCCTACTTTGAATTTTATCAATGCTTTCTATAGAAATGAAATCATGTCTTGAACATTGCATATCATACTTTAAGAAAGCAGTGACCTTTTTTCTTGTCTTAATTGTTCGACCGAACCACTCAAGTACTGCATCGTCAGAAATGTATAGTGTCAAATTGTGTCTATCTTCATCTATCATGCGTTTATACCAAGATATGAAATTCCTCGCTTGCTGTCGTTCAGAAGCTAGTTTAGTGCTTGAATTGTTATTAGTTTCAGGTAATGATTTGGAAAATTTTGCCTGAGAGTTGCATTCATTGTTAGTAGGTGTAGTAGATGACATTTTCTGAAATCAATGGTAAAAAATGCGTAATTCTCATATGAATCTGATATCTCTGACTAACAAGAAACAGAATTTTTAACTGTATAAGTAATAAATTGATAGGGTAGATATATTTTAAACGTTTTATTTAAACAAATTACTGCTGCAGGATACTAACATTTATCAGATAAAAGTTCAACAACTCTATGAGAGCCCTTGGCGTTATGGGCCAAGTCCAATCGCAGCCCCGTAAGTCGTTTCTTACTTTCTTCGATGTAAGTTGTTATTGATAAATTAATTTCAACAAGTTCCTTGTACAGTGTAACTAACTTATCGTTATTTGCGGTTATATTTTCTAAAAAAATATACATACAGAATACAATGTCATAGAAAACAAATGAAAAATTATATTTCGATTTTTAAAACATAACCTACTAAGACACTTTACTGCCTCAAGTGCTAAGTGTTCACGGGATAAATCATCAGATATTGTCGAATTCATCTTACGGTTCCCTCTTTTATAATTGTATTAACACGCTATGCATCTATTCTTGAAATCTTTATTTCCAGTAAGCATTTACGAACAGGTAAGTTTAAAAAGCTTCAAACAAAGCGTCGTTTTTGCAAATAAAATGGCAACCATAAACAATTTAATCTTAGTAGTCTGTGGATTCTAAAAGTTACTATGACGACTACCAGTCTTTTGGCTTTGGCACTTTGATTTCTTGGAATGCTTAGAGCTTATATATCTGAAAGGGCATCCGAACGGGCGAAAAGCGTGATCGGAGTAGAGAGAGAGACTGAGTTACTTTGGGTAGTGTCTGCCTTTCTCACGCGAGCTTCTGATATGTTGGTGTATTTCCCGCCCAGTCAGTCATGCAAATTGGTATATGCGTTCACCAATCAGAAGCTTGCGTGAGAGAGACAGACACTACCTAAACTCAGTCTCTCTCTCTACTCCGATCACTTATTCGTTTATATTTTATATTTTGTTACTTAATAAATATGTGTTTCAATCGTCTTTGTAACTCGTGTCTCTGTTTGCTTAGTTGATAGTAGTACATTATTGCTTGCTGTCTTTTCTGTAAGTGAATGAGTACACCGGTTTATAACCCTTTCAGTCATTCACTGTATACTGTATAGTTGTGTTTATCTTTTGTTGGAGATCCTTATTTATTAAATAAATAAATAAATAAAAAATAAACTACCTGTTTTACAGTCTATGCTATACCTACATTACATTGCAGTTGTGGACTACTATTAGTCTAAAATTCGTTGACACCTCGTCAGCAGGTTGCTGTTTAATAGTAATGTGCAAGCATTACATCCAGTTTGAAAGTGCTTCGGACAAATATATCGGAAATCTAATACACAACGCCACCTAGTCCCCAACTAAGCCCAGCTTGTCAAGCTTGTGTTATGGGTAGGTACTAGCAGAGGCATCTCTAGGTCATGCAGCGCCCGTGTGTTATCATTACTATAGCGCCCTTTAGTAAGCGTAGCGCCTTTCAATAAGCGCGCAGATTCATTAAAAGGGCGACGCCGATGCCATAACATTGCTGCGCCCGTGTGCACCGCACACCCTGCACTATAGGTAAAGACGCCTCTGGGTAGGTACTAGACAACTGATATAATACACATATACTTTTTTTGTAAATATATACATATTACTAGTGGTTGCCCGACTCCGCCCACGTAAATGTCGGTTATCGCGCCAAATAGTGGCCTATGTGTTATTCTGATGTAAAAACTATATTACTGTAAAGTTTCATCCAAATCCGTTCAGTAGTTTTTGCGGGAAAGAGTAACAAACATCCATCCATCCATACTTACAAACTTTCGCGTTTATAATATTAGTATAGATACAAACATAGAAAACATCCAAACTCCGAAACAAATATTTGTAGATCATATAAAGAATCGGTCTGACCCGGGAACCGAACACGAGACCTCAAGCACACCAGTCGTATACGCTACCAGCTACCACTGCGCCACCGAGGCAGTAATGAATCCAATAGTGCTTTAAAGTATCTCAATAGGCAGCCTTAGTGTATGTCACTATGCTGCAGTGGCGAACCCAGGGGGGGGATATGGGGGATATATCCCCCCCGAAATATTTATGTTCAATAAAAAAATTAACTTCACGATTGTTGGCGAGCGACGACGCGTATTGGTGCCACGATTCCTGTAACAACTGCAACATGTAAGCGTTCGTTTTCAACTCTAAGAGGAGTGAAATCTTACTTGAAAAGCACCACAGGACACCGAGATGTTCCTCTAAACCCAAAAGACATCCTTAACAAGCTAGCGCACAATAAATAAACGCGGCTTGATTTTATTTTTAATCATTTGTAAGAGTACAAAAATTCCATGAAAATTTCTTCATATTGAATTTACCACGAATAATTTTATAAAGTTTAACTTTTTTTCCTTCAAATAAAAACATGTGATTTTCGGTTGTTCTCTGTGTTTACTTATTCGTTAACCTTTCTTCTTTACAATACCCTACGTGGGGGGACACATGAACGCCGTGTGTGGGACTCCCGACGAATTGGTCTACCCACTAAACCCCGCGGCGGACTACATCGGCTGTCGGGGGAGCTCCAGGAATGCATCAGTGGCTTCTGGAGTTCCCCCTGCCGTACCTCCCCGTACCACCCCCGGGGCAGGTCGCTATCGCGCCTCTCACCGCTCTACACAGTAAGAGTCGGGACACCGACCCGCCTTAGACGACACCCCGGTGTCACAGGTCTCGAGTCGTTTGCAGCGGCCCCATTTCCCCTAAATGTGGCCACAACGACCCTTAAGCGACGATTGGGGAGTTAACGGTCTCTATCGCGTCCCCTTTGTTGCCTCCTGCGAGCCGGATCTACCTTTTCTCGATCCCGCTCTGCGGACTCCTTCTGCAGCATAACATCTCTTCACAGAAGTAGACCGCGGCCTCCCATCCCACACTACTCGCCAGCATTGCCGCGATCAATGCTGGTGGTAACAGGTTTTGTCCGATCTGTCTGACCAGGACTCAAGGCTCGGACTCCCACGCAGGGCAGCCCTCCAGCGTGTGCTGGGTGGACCCGCAGTGGTGGCATTGTGCCGGAGCCTCACGTCCGATTCTGTTCAGATACTCACATAAGCAACCGTGCCCGATAAGTATCTGAGTAAATCAGTAGGTGACACAGTCGGTTTTCTCTATCCGAGCTTCGAAGCTCGGCAGAACGGCTCCGATAGCGTGTTGGCTGGCACAGCCCTGGATTTCGAGCCGTACCCGACAAGCCCGTAGGGCTTGCGTATGTGCGTTCCACCGAAGCATTCCGGGCTCATGATCCGGCGCTGTCTCGGGTGGCGGCGGTGGGTGGGGCTCGCGCCAGTATCGTCGCCGCCTCGTACGACTTATTCGTTTACCTGAGCAACGTTTCTTTCTATCTCTCTCTACATATATTTATATTTCACTGGCAATCTGTATAATCTGATATTCTACACAATGCCTAGGCAATGTTTACAATACATAATACGTAACATTTACACTAAAATTGTTTATGCATTTCTAAGGTTTACAAAAGATGGTATCCCCCCCCGAAATAAATTCCTAGGTTCGCCACTGCTATGCTGCATTGTCTGAATTCGCAATGAGTATGGTGAACACACTACATTATTTACTTGTATTAAATTACAAATGTTGTATGTGGGGTAACTTAATATTGAATTTCCTACTGCATTCGTTACTTTTATTTAGTAAAAAAACACCCTGGATTTTATAAAAAAATATTTAATAGAAATCCAAGTATTGAATCACATCAGGGTATTACCGTGGGAGAGCCACGCTTCGGCATGAATGGACTGGCTCACCCGGAGTGATACCACGGCCTCACAGAAAACCGGTGTGAAATAGCTATGTTTGACTAGTTTCAGCGAGTGAGTGTGGATACTGGAGGCCCATAACCTAACCTCTAATTTACAGTGCTGCCAGTTACTGTACTGTAGTTTCTTTATGGTACGTTCACATAGACCGGCTCGGAGAGGAAAGTATATTTTTATCACGTTGGAAACAGAGTTTTCATTAATTGTAGTAAGATTTTATTTTTGCATGTGCACTTCTTTTGCCATTCAGAATGCTTGACCGGCTCCGATTGCGTGCTCTTTCTCACTCGCACCCACGCAGATCTTTTCCAGCCGGTCCTTAGAGTATACATAAGCAAGCTTATGTATACTCTAAGAGCCGGTCTATGTGAAATAGTTGGCGGCTCCGCTCCGGCCAATTCCAAGCGTATACAATCCGGCCTGTGTGAAAAGAAACAAGCGGGCCGATGCTCCCGAGCCGGTCTGTGTAAACGGACCCTTACTTTCTCACTATTTAATTTCTTTTCGTTTATGCCGTACTATATTTATGTAAATCGCCTAAGTTCTACTAGATTATATCAAACTTTATCATAAAATGGTTGATTTGACAAGTTACGACGCGAGAACTAGTATATTAAATTCAAATCAAAGAACTATTAAAATAATCTTACTTATGAATTTAAACATTAAACATTATTTTACAGAAATACCCTTTTACAACTTTCATTGAAGTTTAAGTAAAAATCTTAAAATGCCACTGCCTGTGTTTTTATTAACAAAATTAACCATAACAGCTAAAGACATTGGTCAGAGCAAACTCAAGAGTTTTATGCCGCGTTTACATGCGTGGCACGCCTCGACAACCCTCCACATACACACGCGTGTAAACAGGCTGTTTGGCTTGGGTTGCGTGAACTTGCGTGAGGTTGTGATAGCTTGTTGCCGACCCGAGTCGGTTTCGGTTTTTGAACACAGATCAAAGGAAGCGTGCGCTCGCCGCTTGCGACGCGTTTACACGTTGGCGCGAGGTTGGTGCCGCTCAGTGCAGTGTTGCCGGGTCTTGTCAGAAGTTACCTGAATTATTTAAAAAAGCTGAATATTAAAAGAAGTAAATATAACTAGATATTTATAAAAATTATCTTATTGTTATTAACGGGTAGCATGTGTAAAGATTTGATAAATAAGACATTCGATAATAATTTTATTGTAATTTAACTTGACAGAAATGAAATTACTGTATGCCACCTATGATCCACAATAAAGATATATTCAATTGAATTGAATGTAAGATACTTAGTGGCTGAGTGATCGCAGTTAAAGTAATTAAAATTATTATGAAAAACCGCTAGAAAAATCCACCAGCCACAAAAAACAATATTTCGCCACTAAATGAAGGATTCAAACCACCAGTTTTAGTGGAAAATCCACTAAGTTGGCAGCACTGCCAAAGTGTGTGAGTGCATGCGAGCGCTTGTAGTTTGTGAGTGACTGTCAAGTCCTCGCACGCGTGTAAACGTAACACGAGCGTTTGTGAAGGATTGTAGTTTGTGAGCGACTGCCAAGTCCTCGCACGCATGTAAACGTAGCATTAGAGATAGGCTAATTTCGACCATAGACAATCTATTAATTACGTGAACGATTGGATAGATGCGTGAGCCCGCTTCTTTGGGAGTGGCAATGCGCCGAACCAATCTACTGCGTTCTTGTGATCATTGACTTCGGCCATTGGTCTAACTATTGTCAACCAATCATCGAAAAACCAGTGAGGACCCAATGTAAGTTTACAATTTATTTTCACCAAATAAACTCGCGATGGATGCGCCGGTAGAAACTGCAAAAAGCATTAAAATATTTGGATATCGTTTGCATTATTCTACGATGTCTGATGAAATTACGTGAAAAAGCAGCCATTTTGATTACGTTGCTTTCCTTTGGCCTCGGTACATAGTCGTGACGTGTTGAATTTTCCTTGTGAAGAAGAAGATATTTAAAGTACTAAAGTATCCCAGTTTTACACTAAGAAAACCACTGCAAGGAGTTCTAGTTCTGTTGGAGGTTGGTTAGACTTAGTCCTTGTTAGGCTTAGTTACTTACATATTTTAAAATTAAAAGAGTAAATTTCGTGGTCTTATTGATAGGAACAGTGCTTTTCTGGAACTACTTGAATAGGTAGTTATAAGACAGTGCTCACTGCTCAGTGCAAACCAAACATATGAATTGTTTTTGTTTTGTCTTAATTATTTAACTCGAAGAAATATTTTAACTATAAAACTGTAAAGTATTTGGTTTACAGAGAAAAGGATGGAGCACGCGCAGATCCAGAGCTCAGATGGAGCTCAAGTTATGACTATCAATGGTCAACAGCTACAAGTTCTTCAGATGAATAATACACCACACATGATACAAGGACCTAATGGATTACAGATTGTGGCACATGCTGTACCATCCACCGGACCTGCCATACAGGTAATTTATAAACAATTAATGTAGATACTGATAGTGTAGATGAAAACCGATGTGAAACAGCGACTGCACTGTGTTTCACCTAGTGAGTGAGGATACCGGAGGCCCATACCCCCAACCTCATCCCCCTCCCCATCCTCCAAAGGCTGGCAACGCACTTGTGACACCTCTGGTGTTGCGGGTGTCCATGGGCGGCAGTATTCGCTTCCAATTAGGCGATATGTCTGCTCGTTTGCCCCCTACAGCATAAAAAAGAAATACCGCAATATTAATAAACTCACATATCTCGCACAGGATCTATTCCCATACTAGGCAGATCCTGTTTTATGGTGACTTGACTGCTGATAAATATTCTGAAATATTTCTAAATATGAACTTCTTATATTATCAATATTCAACTATACCCAGACCTACATATTTGTCATGAGCAGGAATTGAACGCATTTACAATTGCCTAGTATGGGAATGATCATAACTGCTGATAATCTAAATGTTTTATTAGTGATTTGATTTACTTATGTATATTGAATATTTTTTAGTATCTATTTAAACTTAATGCACAAGTTGTATAAAGGCTGACTTAATGTTCTGGGGAATCATGTTCATTTGCTTTACACACATTCTTAATGCTTAATGCAATGCTTAATACACATTACATACACACACATACAATATATGATGCAGTAGGTTACTGCATCATATATTATAATAAATAGGATAACTATGTCTGTAGTCTCCAGACTATAGTTATGCTATTAATCTAGCATTTGTCTAGCATAACTATGTCTACAACATTGGACACATGTATGTCTAGACATAGTTCATAAAATTCTACTTAATGACATATATTTTTTCTTGCCAACGGAATCAGATTGGAACACCACAACTCCAGGTAGTAGTATCATATTTTAATTTCCGATAATTTTTTTTAAATATCTTTTCAGATTTGACATAATGAGTCAAAAAAACAGTACTTAAAAATTTAAGTACTGTTTTTAGACACATTCTGAATTGAACCTTACTTCCTTGATCTGCAGTGAAGTTTCTTTAAAGTCCTTCAAATATAGCTTGATCTCTGTGACAGTTGTCATTTTAAAACTTCGGGGTACATTTTAAATGAAAACTTTTATATGAAAAAATTGCAATTCTTTTTTTTTAAAAACTTACCTGTAAAGATTAAAATAAAGGTTGATACAAATAAAAATTCCTTGTTCAAAGCTATATTTTAAGGACTGTAGAAAGATCATGTTGATGTTTTGTATGAAGATGTTATATTACTACATTATTATGATTGACTGCCTCGGTGGCGCAATAGTAGCGTATGTGACTGCTGTGCTTGAGGTTTCGGGTTTGATTCCCGGGTAGGACGAAATTTTTATATGATCTGCAAATATTTGTTTTGGAGTTTGGGTACATATATATTTTACATAGAAAACTCTATGTAAAATATGTATGTATTTATAAAAGAAAAGTATATTTTTTTATATCAGTTGTTCAGTAACCATGGTACAAGCTCTGCTTAGTTTGGAAGTAGATGGCGTTGTGTCATATGTCCATAAGCCAGATTAAGTAAAGTAAGACTGTTTTAGTTTGTATGCAGCATAGAAACCTATTACTTAGTTTTAATGAGTTTGTGTATGTTTACAGGTAGCCACTCCGAATGGGCAACAGTTACAGCAACTGCAAGTTTTACCTATATCCAATATTCAAGGTATGATATCAATTTTAATTAAAGTATATAAGTTTATGATGTTCATATTCTGTACATTAATATTGTTCTAAATAATCATGTAAATGACAAGAATGAACTCCACCCATATCCTTACATGGTAAAAAACGAAGTTGTTTCCCATTTCTGTAGATCTTCCAAACTTTGCTATCTTCATTTTCTTTTCCATCTTTGTCTGAGAAAAAAGTTCAAGATGTACTAAAACATCATCTTAAAATTTCTCATTTTTTATTTTTTTTTGTGTTTACAGAATAAAAGCAGTCTCTAAGAAATAATTTATAATTAAATCACAGAATTTTTATTACAATTTTTTAAGATATCTATAGTATGAAGTAAATAATACTAAACTGTTGTACGTTTTTTTACCTTACAGCTGGTGGCAATGTTCAAGCTATGCAGCTTGTTCAAACACCCGATGGACAGACTTTCTTATATCAGCCCGTTGCAACTAGCGCACAACACACAATTGATCAACATCAAATTATACATCAGCCTGCCGGTAATTTTATACCTACTTTGTCACTACACACAAACTAAAACACACTACTCCAGGTAGTAGTACCATACCTTAATTTTAGAAAGGTATTTCTAAATATCTTTGTAGATTTTTTTTTGGCATGCATGAAACAGACAATGTATCAAAAAAAAAAAAAAAATTGTGGCTCGCACTTCTGTGCATTTGCCAGCATCAAGTTTAAAAAAATATTATTAGTGTGTATTTTACCTTACTCCCCTTATCTGCATTGAAGTTTCTTTAAGGCGCGTCTCCACCGAAATTTGACAACTCTTAAAAAGGTTGACAACACAAAAGCTGCCAACTTTTGTTCAGTGGAGACTCGGCTTTACAGAAACTTTTATCACCAATACATGTTGACAGCACAAAAGTTGACAATTTTTGTTCAGTGGAGACTCGGCTTTACAGAAACTTTTATCACCAATACATGTTGACAGCACAAAAGTTGACAACTTTTGTTCAGTGGAGACTCGGCTTTACAGACCAACACAAAAGTTGACAACTTTTGTTCTGTGTAGACTCGGCTTTATAGTGTTTGTTTTGTTTTTAGTTTTTATTTTTAAACACAGAATGATGTTAAAGAGAACTGAAGCATTTATTACTTACATAAACTCAACCGATTTGTGTTTTATTGGTCAACCGCTGCTGTTTTTTAATCAAACAGTACAGGTGTTTTTATTAATCAAAGAACAATAGTATGAATATACATATGAGACTAATGTACCTACCGCCTTGCATAACTCATGGTAGGGATTGTTTTTGTATTCATTTGACTGGTAATATCATTGACAATCGCCTTTTTCATTTCAAGATTTTCAAAACTTGTTAAAAAATCATTTCAGTTTTTTGTTTACAAAGTAGGTAATACATATATGTGTAACAAATGAGTTATTCTTGTTAAGAAGATGGTGTATTACCATATTTTCAAATTCAAAAACATATCAATATACAAATTATGTACTTGACTTCTCAGAAAATTTGTTAATAATACACATGTTTCTACTAGTGAGATGTCTAGCTAGTTAAAATATCAATTTCATATATATTTAAATGATTCCAGTAATCAACCTGAATGGGAACTTGGTGCAGGTGGCTGGTGTTGGCAATGCGGTGCAGGCGCAGCAGATTGTCAATCAGCCTAATATTGTCATGGTAAGTGTAACACTTACTCAAACTATAGAAAGTCCAAACCTCAAGTTGTGTTAATAGGCACAGTAGTCACTAAACATCAGGTGACCTGTTCATTTTCTCCCTATAATCTTTATCATCAATCAGCTTTTAACCAGTCCACTGCTAGACATAGGCCACTAGTAACAATGAAGGTATTGGCTTTCTTATACCTTACTGTCCTATAAAATCTATATCTATTTATATAAAAGAAAGTCGTGTTAGTTATACTATTTGTAACTAAAGAACGGCTGAACCGATATGGCTTAAAATTGGTGGGGAGGTAGCTTAGAACCAGGAGCTGGACATAGGATACTTTTTAAATAGGTTTTTTTTTTCACCTCGGTTGTTGTTGTACCGCGGGTAACACCGCGAGGCTCCTCTAGCAATATATAAAATTGTCTACAATGTAAATAATAACAAAATCATAATAATATAGTCACATTATGCATTACTTATAGATGGTGAATGGGACCGCAAACACTGCCAGCACCAGCACGGCGACATCGGAAGGAGCCAGTTCGTCGGCGCCGGGTTCTGATGAAGAGCCGCTTCTGTACGTGAACGCGCGGCAGTACAAGCGCATATTAAAGCGACGCGCTGCAAGAGCTAAGCTGCACGAAATGGGCAAGATACCTAAAGAGAGACCTGTAAGTAACTTATTCAACTTTCATTTGCTTCTCAATATAAACAGTAAGGAAATAATTATATGAGAACGGGCAGTGCCCAGTTTATTTCATGTTTTGAAGCAGATTATATTAAACAATGCATTATTATAATTATACTACCGGACCCCCCTTCGAAGCTGGGGTTGTATGTTAATCATACGACGCCGGACTTACCCGGCTATGACGCGACGTGATGTGCAAGTCACTTAAACCGACTTCAAAAACTGAACCAATTTGAAATGGGACCACGCAGGAAGCACCAGCTTTAAAATAAATCATCAAAATCGGTTCACCCAGTCGAAAGTTCTGAGGTAACAAACATTAAAAAAAAACAGTTGAATAGAGAACCTCCTCCTTTTTTGAAGTTGGTTAAAAATAACAAAAATGGGATTACTTACACATCACTGTACTAGTGTTCTGATTACGTAAATAAGATATAAGCATACCACCATAGCAGAGCAGAGCATCGCCTATTGACTTTCATATTATAATCAGTTGGAAAATACCGTCTTTGATGTTAGTCAGTTGCCAACTTCAATATCTTTTCACATTTCAAATCTATACTAATATTATAAAGCTAAAAAGTTTGTTTGTTTGTTTGAATCGCTATGCGCTAATCTTAGGAATCGCTGGTCCGATTTAAAAAAATCTTTCAGTGTTCGATAGTACATTTATCGAGGTAGGCTATAGGCTATATATAATCACGCTACGAACAATAGGAGCGGAGTACTAATGAAAAGTGTTTCAAAAACGGGGAAATATATCACGCTACGGGCAATAGGAGAAGCAAACGACGTTGCGTGGGTCAGCTAGTTTGAAATATTTAGGTTAGTTGATATCATGAAATTTGTTGTGTATAAATAACACCTAATTTATTTATATTTTATTTTGATAACAGAAATATCTGCATGAATCAAGACACCGACATGCTATGAACAGAATACGAGGCGAAGGTGGCAGGTTCCACTCTGGAAGCAGAAAGTAAGTTCAAATTTTAAAAAAGCATAACTCACTGAATAATAAGCTGATTGACCTGTTCTGTTTTATTATCTACACATAAATCTAGAAATCTTTGTTCCTTTTGCTTTTACTATTGTCCTCGTTGGTCTTGCGATCAAGAGAGGTCTCGGATTCGATTCCCGGATCAGGTACTAAGTATATCGTACAAGAAATCCCTTATCCAGCCCGGAGTATGAAAGTAGACGGTGTTTCACGCCAGCGTCTCGTAAAACACTTAAAGCTGTCGCTCGTCATGAATATCTATAGCAATCGTTATTGGGGAGGCAGTGCCCTCAAATATATTAACAACTAGCTCAGTTCGCTCTCAGGGTTATGGATATCCCATGCCAGGTGCTCTGTAAAAAACTGATATTCAGGTAAATTCGGTTGAACTAGTAGCTGAACCCAAATCTTAATTGGAATAATATAGGCTAGGAAGATGATTTGTTCCTTTTGCTCTTAAGAATGCTGAATATATCAGTTTTCATGCAAAATAACTCAGAATTTGAGGTTTAATATAAACATTTATGTACAACACTATTTTGATTACAGGAACATGGAAGCCGTATCACAAGACCAAAAACTATTAGAAGACATCAAGCCAGATACTGTGTCCATAACTATCATTCAGGTACATACTTATGTTTAACACAACTTTTTCATAAATCTATATATTAATATGTGAAGCAAAAACTTTGTACCTTTTTATTAAAATTATGCAAATGGAATTTGTCACAGTGCACAGAAGTGCAGAAAGTAAAAAAAAATGAATTCAGGCTGAATTCCGACTCCTGCGCGATCACTAGTAATGTTTAATCTATATATATATATAAATCTTCTGTGCGTGTGTATATCACTAAACTCCTCCTAAACGGCTGAACCGATTTTAATAAAAAAAGTGTATTCCTGATGATTCGAGAATGGTTTAGATTCACAATTCGGCGGCAATTCTCTTTCAAGAAAATGATAATAACTCTTGTAATTGGGTAAACAGATGTAGGAGACATTTCGATAGGTTAACTTATAATTAATTTCATGAAAGACAATATAATTTTGGTTTCATCATCATCAAAAGTCTTTTATCTACTGGACATAGGCTTATATGTAATATGTAGAAAGGAGGTTTTACCCTACTAAATTTTGTATTAAAGTAAATAATTGAATATTTTTTACAGGATGACGAAACTCAAGAGCAGCAACAAACGCAATGGAGACGTCTAGCACCGCAGCAGTCCTTACAGTCCACATAGCAGATAGAACACCACAACATTAATGACTGTGCCGTCATAAGTGTTATAACAGAAGAGTGACTGTGAAACAAGTGATGCTAAATTGTCTAAAAGATGATCAGGAAAATACTGATATCAATCATGATACCAGGGTGATGAAAAGTGATAAAACACTGTTAAAATTTACAAGTAATGTGTAGGTGACAATGATATTACGGCCTTCACAATGGACTCGAGAATGGATTAGTGGTATCAGTGGCGCATTAACCCTAGGACACACTGGGCTTGTGTGTAGGAGCGAAAGACTACACACTTAAATATAAAAGTACCCTGTTTCGGCCTGTTGCCCCACCGTAAAACGCGGTGGGACGACAGTCCGAAAGGTTTTCCACACGTAAAAAACGTAACCTCAACTAAAGTATATTAAATACAGTGGACCCTCGGTTATCCAACAGACGTTTTGCAGGGCTGTGTCCGACTATGGGAATTGTCGGATTATAGAGTAACGCCTACTATATTCCAGTTTATTTTTAAAAAGAGTATAAAAAAATCGACAAATTACAGATCAAAATGATAAGATTCTATCTGAACTACAAATCATACGATATATGTACAAGTTGTAACCAAATAGCGGTGATACGAAAACGCTTTTTAAATTGATGTCGATGGTGTTAAAGTGATAATATATCTGTGTACTATAACATATCTGGATACGATGGGATTGAAAATAAGCTATGTTTAAAAATTCAAACAAAACCAACCTTGATTTTTCAATCACGCGTTACGCGTTGAAGTTTGTCCAAATACTATTTACGTACCTGGATTGAACAGTAATAGGTATGTCGAATTACACAGTGGCCAGATTACAGAGGTCAACTGTATTTTATAACATTGTATGGCTGAAGAAATCCTTGCCTAGGGTGCTCCTGATAGTTAATCCGCCCTTGAGAGGTGTCATTGTGTTCAGAGTATATGTGCTAAATCCAGTTTACATAGTGTCGTCACATCGTAATAAAATATATATAAGTCACGCTCTTTATCGGTAATTAACTAAATTATTAGAAAGGCTGATGGATAATATAAATTTTGTAATTTAGAGGCTAGGTCACTACAATATGTTCAAATGATGTGAAGTTGTTTTATATTTCGGACGTAAGGTTAACGTTTTAATGCCGAAATTGCTAACTGTTTTCTTTTTCTAATACAAAATATATTTATTGTTAATTAAAAAAATGTTGGTTGTGGAATTACATTGTGTATTTTACTTAGATTTTTAATTGCAATATTCTAATGTATTAATTCTAAACACTAAAATCATGTTTAATACAAGCCAAAGAGGTTCTGATTCGCGTCTGGATATAAAGATTATCCTCTGTTTAGATGATTCTTGTATGTATGTAAATATGTAAAAATCTATGGAAATTACAAATAAGAAACTTTTATAACGCGATTAAGTACAAAATAAATATGCACATGGAAAAGGTATTATTTTATTTTCTAGGTTTTCGTCCGCGGCATTTTGGTTAAAGAGCCAAAAGAGTAGCCTATTTCCTTACTCAAGAATCATTGTATCATCATGCCAAATTCTAGTTGTTTCCCGCGGCTCCGCCCGCATGTATGTCGATTATCGCGGGAAATAGTAGCGTATGTGTTATTCTGATGTATAAGCTATATTACTGTGAAGTTTCATCCAAATCCGTTCAGTAGTTTTTGCGTGAAAGAGTAACAAACGTCCATCCATCCATACTTACAAACTTTCGCGTTTATAATATTATGGATTTACTAAATAAGCTACAAATATAATAGTTAAAAATGTTTATTAGAAAGATTTCATAAACAGGATCCCAAAACGTCAGGTAGATTAGTTAATTACTACAATAATTGGCATCAAACATTATTTGTACTTATGCAATAGTACTATAAGTGCACTTCATTTCACTAATTTCAACACTCACATTATAAAAATAAATATTAAAACAAAACAGGAATATAAAATCAATGTGTCCAAAAACAATATAAATAACAATAAAACATAATAAATTCATAACTGGAAGTATGGAATTCTCAATAGATAACAAAATATCATAATTTCAATCACTGTATAAATCTCATTCATTTTTTTTCTTCTGTAATGCTAATCACACATTTAATATCTAATTACGAATTCAAAACATACTACTTATCTCAATACTTATGGTCTTAATTTTAATCTATACAAATAAATAAAATTGGAGTGTCTGTTTGTAATATTAAAATAACCGCTTTTTGATAAATGCATACCTATGTATATATACACGGTACATTATATATACCAAAATAATTATTTTTTTAAATTTTTGTCTGTTTGCCCGTCTGTTTGTTCCGGTTAATCTATGGAACGGCTAGACCGATTTTGACGGGACTTTCACTGATAGGTAGCTGATGGTATAAGGAGTAACTTAGGTTACTTTTTTTAGACTAGCTTCGCCCCGCGGTACGACAATGACCGCGGGGTTCACCTAGTCTTAAATATAATTAATATCAATTGAACCAATGCTAATTATCACTTAATATCAATATTTGACTTATAACGAATTCTACTTATTCTTTAATTTTATTTGGCTGTTCAAGTGTTAGGCTTGTGGGCAGTTTCTCTGATGCGTTGAATCTCAGTCTTGATGGCCGATATAAGAGGGAGGGCAGGGTCCTCTGGGGCCAGTCGACCCTCAGTCACGATGAGCGCAGGGTTGACAGTCGGCCTCGCACCTAGGGACTGTTAAATTATCATCGTGTTGTTGTCCCATTGCTGTGTGCAAAATTTCGTGTTCATTGAAGATTTTGTTCTGTGTGTTCAATTCTGGTGAGTTGACGTAAGCTCTGTAGTGTCAAAGGTGATTTATGAATGTTAAATGATCATGGAAGTGTAAATGGATCAATTTTTAGCAGGAATTTGACGAACTGGAACTTATGCTATAGTTAGCAATTCATTCAACCATGAATAGTAATAGAAAGGCGTGGCGCTGGCTGACAAATGCCTGGCCGTATTGAGAGAGAGAGTAATGAAATAAGGTTTCATTACGCTCTTATCACATAATGATGTGAATTTTAAATATTAAATCGATGGTCCCTATTAATAATGTCGGATCTGCCAAAGACTGCTTTTCAGTTGAGCAGTTCAAATATAGCTTAGGTTTTCAAATTTTAACTGACTGTTATTTATGTCAGTGAAAATTTCAGTTTCAGAACATCCACAGTTCTTGGATTGTTTTTTTATCGTTAGGACGCTTTTGAACTGCTCAACTAAAAAGTAGTCTTTTTGCAGATCCGAAATTATTGATAGGGACCATGAAATTGTTTTATTGTTGTCGCTGACATTCACCTTCCCTATCTCTCCATGTGGCCTGCAAGAAAATTGTCCAACAATTTTTAATTTACTTGTCTTTGGTTCAATTAAATTTATTGCATTCTTTAATGTCCATTCACGGTTGGTTATAGTCTATTCGCTTAGATAAGATCACCTTGATCGCGCCGCCGTCGCACGTGCGTCAAGCCGCCACAAAATCAAAGGGCCCGTCTGTGGCGTACACCCACAAGCAAATATGATATGTCGGTTTACACCTTTGTTTAAATTAATATATTTGTATTTCACAACAATAACCACAATTGCGTGCGGGTGCGCCGACACTATCTAAACGAATGGACTAGGTATACTGGTAGTGAGGTGGTAGGCTTATGATTCAGTTCTTGAAGTCAGTTTTTTTTTGGTTAAAATTTGTGATTATCCGTGTAAGCGAAGTAATGGCAGACACAGACAAGGGTAATATAAAGTGGTAGTGAAAATTAGTAAGTTTTCGCTGGTACCTGCGGTGGTGTGGCGGCCCAAGCGCGGGCAGGAGGTGGTAATCGTCGCTCGGCGGGGGGCCGGCTGTACGCTGTGCGCGGCCGAACCGCCTCGGTGGGCGACGGACCTTCTGCCGCAGTCGACACGCGACTGGCGATGGAGATAAGGTCATGAAACAACCAACATATAGCCGAGTCTCCACAGAACAAAAGTTATCAACTTTGTTGTCAACACGTATTGGTGATAAAAGTTTCTGTAAAGCCGAGTCTCCACCGAACAAAAGTTGGCAACTTTTGTGTTGTCAACCTTTTTTTGTATTGACAAATTTCGGTGGAGACGCGCCTTAAAACACTTTTTGAAGTGATAACTTCTTATGGGAGGGTAAACCGCTTTGTTACGTAACGCGTTACGGTTCTAGTCTGTCTGGCTTCCCTTTCTATCACGCATACGGCAGCGATTAGTTATCACTTCTGTTGGGCGTCGCACTCGTTTTTTTACCTATACCTATAATATAAGTCTGCTAAAGTAACCCTACTCTGCCTGGTGGAAAAACATGAGCAGAATCCAAGATTTAGTGGACCAGTAGTGGAGTATTTAAGATATTGTTTACTATAGCCGCACTTAGCTTATTAATGGGAAAATCTTTGGAAAAATTGAGGTGTTTTGCTAGAACAATTTCACGCAACCACGGTAAATTTGTTGTAGACAAAAATCAATTAAATATAAATTTATTTGCTTATGCTTTCCATCAGGCAGAGTAGTCATTTTGGCAGGGCAAAATATAAAAAAAAAACATGTTTTGTGTGTGTGAGGTAAATCGAATATAGTGTTATTTTATGGTAACATGTAATTTTTTATTCTGTTCGATAGATAATCACTTTATTGTAGGTGCCACAAGTGTTTGCCACTTTCGTTGTAAGCAAAGGAAGTTCTAAAAGATAAAATTGATTTCACATTACCTAGGCCCGGGTCCAGCTGACCTTCCTCGTACAGTGTCCAAGGCAGTGTAGGGCGATCCTGGAAGCCGCACGTTATCGTTGCGAGCCTGGGCTAGCTGCTCGCCTGAACCCGAATCTACAAAAGTAAATGCAAATCAATGGGGTAGTATGGACAGCCTAACTTATATCTAGAAGTAGGTAATCTTAAGTCGAGTCTCCACCGAACAAAAGTTGGCAACTTTCATGTTGTCAACACGTGTTGGTGACAAAAGGTTCTGTAATTTCCTTGTGTTGGCAACAAAAATTGTTAACAAATGTTGGGAACCGTGTTTCTGTTTTTGGCGGTAAACGACAAAAGAATACGCTTGTTGCAAATATTTATTGACTCTGTGGTGACGCATAATTGGAATGGTTTTCAAATTGTTGGCGACTCAGTGTAGAGACAACGGACACAAAAGTTGCCGATTTTCTGAAGACTTGCAAACAGTTGGAAACACTGAAATTGCCAACAATTTTGATGGAGACGCGCCTTTAGTTAACTTTTTAGAGGTGTCATTGACTTTAAAGAACCATTTTTAAGTTTGTAAAAAAATGTTTTTTACAGTAGGCAACATCTTTTATTAACCGAGTTCAAAAAAGGAGGAGGTTCTACATATGTTCCCCTGTATGTATTGTTTTTTTTTATGTTTGTTCACCGATAAATACGTCAATTGTGGACCGAATTTGAAAATTCTTTTTATTACATGGCCATACAGTGCATCATTACAGCTGATTAATTTCGATATTTTTTATAAGACATTTCTCGTATTAGGAATAAATTCTGTATAGCGGGGGACTTTACAAACATACATGAAACTGACACAAAGAACACCTAGACTCAGAACAGCAATTTTGTGGATCACACGAAGTGTGGTTCTATGAAAGGTTTGAACCCACTACACTTTGTGCAGTAGATAACTATAAATACCTGGTTTTTTCTCCCTAGAATCTCGTTCGTTGTCCACTGTATAAGTATCATGGGAGTTTGGACTAGAGCCGACGCTACCGAACAATGTAAACGCGTCGTCCATCAACTCGTTAAACCGCTGCCTCATGCGAGACGGACCAGCGTCTTTGCGAGCTGATGATGTGGACTTTGCTGGACTCGGTGGCTTGGATGCTGTAAGATACAGTTGCAAGATCCACAAATACTTCAAATACGTACGTTTGAAACTTTGAATATGTCTGCTCTCTAGGTGGTCTGAAAGGTTTCCGATACCAACGTGAAGAGCACGTGATCTTTGCATTTTGCATCACTGGGAGAAGGGTGTAGAGGTCAAGAATATGATGTAGAAAAGAATAAGAATAAATGTCTTGTATCATCGTTAGGTCGGAAACCTTTCAGACTATCCACGTCTTTTAACCGTGGGAGAGCCACGCTTCGGCAAGAACGTGGCCGACTCACAGAAAGCCGGTATGAAATAGCGCTTGCGCTGTGTTTTACCGAATGAGTGAAGATACCGGAGACCCATAGCACAACTCCTCCCCCCATCCCCTCCTCATTCCCCAAAGGCCGGCAACGCACTTGTGACGCCCCTTGGTATTGCGGGTGTCCATGGGCGGTGGTAATCGCTTACCATCAGGCGAGGCGTCTGCTCGTTTGCCGCCTATTCCATAAAAAAAGTCGTCAAATAATTAGCTTCACAAAATTTTGGGTTTCCAAACTTATTTGTCTGATTCTGAAAAAGAAAAGAGCCTACCGTCTTTAATTCTCTGGCAATGTAGATCCCAAACCAAGGGTCCTATGACTCCAGGATCCTTATCTATACTGCCCAGTCTGACCAGCTGGGATGCCATTTGTCTTCGAGGAACCACATCTTTATTTTTACTCGGTTCCTGCTTGCTCTTCTTCGGGGAAGTGACTGGTGAGTCAATGTCGAGGTGACGTACTAACACAGGTTCGAGGATTCTGGATAGTGGCTCTACTACATTCCCTCTGGAAAATATGGAAGAAGTACGAGATATTTGTCAGAAAAAGTTCATAGTTATGGCAGCTGTTGGTTTTCTGATATATTGGCATTGTGTCATTTCTCTGTGGCTTTTTAAACGGACCTGCTCGTTTCTTTCATAGGCATTTTTATAACAGAATCATTAAAATAGTCAACTTTGTCTTTAAAGTGCTAAACTGTGATATTTAAATCATTCGAAGTAGTTTACCTGGGGAAAGCATTGACTGAAGGCATGGAGAGATAAGAAGTAGGCGTCTGTGGTATGGAAGGTTGTCCACTATCAGAGCTGTCCAAACCGGCTGCTTCAAGCAAACTATCTGTAGTACCCACTGCAAAAACCACATGTTTTACGTAGATCAGTTGGTGGATCAGAACATTCGGTGCAACTGTAGACAGTTTTTGATAGAATCCGATAGATATTGTGATCCGACAGCTGCCCAGGCGCGGTTCCAGGGGGGGGGGGGTCACAGGGGACGTGACCTGATTTTCTTGTTCTTATCAGTTTCCATAATTGTTCAATCGAGATAAGAAATCAAAGGATAGGAAGGATAGGAACTCTTTGAGAGAGTTATCTCTGGCCGTATCAGCGAGCACCTGTCGCGAGTGGGCCCTGATCTATCGGACTGCCAATTTGGATTACAACGGGGACGCTCGACAATGGACGCTAATATATAGATGTGTTCGCTCCCTTTCGGGGTCGGCAGTCCGATCGGGGTGGTGGTGTTGGTAGTTAGCCTTGATATCGTTAATGCTTTTGGCACCCTTCAATGGGGCGCGATTAGGGAGGCCCTTGTATATCACGAGGTGCCGACTTACCTGCGTGCAGTCATAGAGGTCTATCAGCGCGACAGGACAGTGAAGTTTGTCGATCGGAACGGAACGGAAAATTGAAGGGAGGTGTGTTGTGGGGTTCCCTAGGGCTCTGTAGTGGGCCCATTGTTATGGAACCTCGTACACGATGCGGGCCTTCGCACTAGTCTGACTTCGGGCAGGAACCACCCTTCTCATACCTCCGGGTGGGTGACACCGAAGTCCAAGTGGGTCAGTACATGAAGTACCTCATCATGGACAATCGGTAGAACTTTGAAAAGCATTTCGGGCGACTAGTCCCCAGTACGAGGAGTAGCAGGGGTGCCACATTGTCTGCTGCCCAATCTCGGGGGACCGCGGGAAGAAGTTCGCTGCCTCTCTGTGCTTGGGAGTGCGTAATCGCGTCGTGCGATCCATGGTCCTCTATGGGGCACCGGCGGGATCTTCCCGCTGTAATGCTCAACTCGGGAGTCTGCAGCCATACGGATCGTACGAGGCCACCGTACGATCTCGTACGAGGCGGCGACGATCCTGGCACGAAATCCACCCTTCGAAATTCTAGCCGACATGAACACAATGGTCTGCGACGAAATTCGATCTGTCGGTCGGAATGACGAAGAGATAGCGCCGTATCATGAGCCCAGAATGCATCGTCAGAAGACACATAAGCAAGCCCTACGAGCTTGGCGGGCACTGTCGGAGCCTTTCTGCCGAGCTTCGAAGCTTGCATAGAGTGAACCAACTTATCACCTACCGATTCACTCGATCGGGGAACCGGGATCGGGAAATGGCCGATCCCGCTCGAAAGAGGCGACGAAGGATGCGCGATAAAGGCCGCTTGCTCCCCAATCGTCGGTTAAGGGTCGTTGTGGCCACATGCATGGGAGATGTGGCCACATGCATGGGAGATGTGGCCGCTGGAAACGACGCGACACCTCGGTGCGACCGGGGGTGTCGTCTCAGGTGGGTCGGTGTTCCGACTCTCTTACTGTGTAGAGCGGTGAGAGGTACGACAGCGACATGTCCCGGGTTTGAATCTGGTTACCCCGGGATGTACCTTAGTGATGGAGTAAGGCAGGGGGAACTCCAGAAGCCGCTGATGCGTTCCTGCAGCTCCTCTTGACTGCAGATGTAGGCCGCCGCCGGGGTTTAGGGTTAGACCGATTTGTCGGGAGTTCCATACACGCCCTTCGTCCCCCAACGGAGCAAGATCCTCTAAATATTCATCCAGAGATTGTCACAGATGTCTCAAATATTATGATCCCAATAGATTTACCAATAAAAACAAAAGATATCCATTTGTTTTTTTGTGTGAAATAATATTGTGTATTGTGCAATAAAGTCTAATTTACTCGACTTAGTGGATTAGTGACCCCCCCCAAAACTTCAGGCTGGAACCGCCCCTGCAGCTGCCAATCTTTCATCAATGCAAAGAGATTAGAGTGAGAACTTTCAATACGCGATTTAGGATTAGTAGTTAGTGCTCGATTTCATTAGATGGCGCTATAAGTTTTTGTTGTGTGTTTTGACTGCCTCGTTGGTCTGGCGGTTGGTGTGTGCGACTGCTGGTCACGAGGTCTCGGGTTCGATTCCCGGGTCGGACCAAATGTTTGTATGATCTACAAATATTTGTTTCGGAGTTTGGGTGTTTTCTATGTATGTATTTACAAAAAAAAGTATATATGTATTTATATCAGTTGTCTAGTACCCATAACACAAACTCTGGTTAGCTTGGGACTAGATGGCGTTGTGTGTTAGATGTCCGAAATATTATTACGGGTGGAGAGACCTGGCCTGAATTCTCACAATATAGGAAGAGCTTGTCGAAATACCGCGGGGTAAACGATTTAAGAACATTGTTTAAATGACAAGACGATCACTTACCTCTCTTTTTTTGAGGCATTCTTAGTGCGTGAGGTTTCTTCTGTCTTCTGCGGAATGCTGTTGCGACCTCCGATACTCCAGAAGAAGTGGTTGACGAACTAGCCACAAAAAGCACATACATTGAGCACCCAAGGAGATCGCTGTTGTTTTAAAACTAAATAAGTTCAATTAAAATTTAGCGACTTTATTGTAAACCCCACCTATTCTATGCAAAATTATACGTATATACGTAATATAGTACAAATAGTACGAAATAAAAAAAAAAAAATAGTTGTCCGAGTTTCTAAGTTCGTCTGAGCCCTCAATGTGCAAGTCAGACTCGTAATTGCCGTAATTTTTTTAGCGGAAATAATAATACATATTTGCAAAAGAAAGGACATTATTATGCATAATATTAATGTTTGTATTTATAATATGTACTAAGTAAAGTTATGAAGAAGCGCTTAATGATTGTGGCTGCGAGTCTCCTTCAATCTCGATTATCTATGACAAATCATCCTTCCATACAAAAATTCTAAAGTACAAAACATAATTTTATCGATCTATGTGAAGATTTCCTCAAGATTTTTTTTTATACAACCCCCTTAACCAAGTTGCAAGCGTTTCTCGTCGATATTCTTCCTACAGTCGCTCTATTCCCTTGTTTATTGGCTAATATCTCAGAATAATTAATAGTTGCTAATATTTTGTTTTGATCACGTGACTTAGCATGACGTCATTCGCATCCATTTGTTAGTTTTCTATTAACATTTGGGTGTGTAGAATGCTACTTGGCTAGGGGGACCCTTAAGCCGTTTGAGCGTAAAACAGAACCATACATCTATTCCTTACAAACTTTCACAAAATTAATGTGATTTACCTGGAACCTGCGCTGGCAGCTCTGTATATAGGCAGTAGACTACTGCTCGGTCTCGTTCTACTCGGAGACACGACGCTGATCAGCTGTGAAGAATTCAATGAGGATTTACTATATTGTTGTAGGATACTAGGACCAAACAAATACAATCTGAGAATAGACGTAGGTACAATACCAACCTAGTTTAAATAGGTTTGTGGGTTCATTTGTATCAATTGTCATTTTAAATTAGTTGCTACTTCATTGATAAATTTTAATGACATCATCTTAGTTTGCAATACAACGATTAACTTTAAAAAAAGAATCACCGTCTTCATCCAGTATTGATTTTGCATCGGTTCATAAATGACCAAGATCTGAGGTAAAACACGAATTGAGAACCACATCCTTTTTTAAAGTCAGCAAAATAAGGTGATCGTTATCACAAATTAGATTTGATGTGTCCTTTTCATACAAACATTATCTTAGATTAAATATTGTTGATACGAAAAATCTAGTAAGTAGATAGATAGATAGAAAACTCTTTATTTGTACACCGTAACACAGATTTAAAATAGAGTACAGAAAATGACGAATGTATAAGTATAATGTACAAAGGGCGGCCTTATTGCCAAGAGCAATCTCTTCCAGGCAACCTTAGGATGGATAAAAATGCATCGGAGAGACAGTAGTTGACGGTGCGGTAGTTTTGAAGAATTATAATTTTCTAATAAATATACCTAGAAACACATGTATATCTCCATACATGCACACATATACATATATATATATACATACATACACATAAACATACATATACATACATGCCAATAACTTTAACTAACCAGTTATACTAATATTACATTAAATATACATATTCGTGATTGACTCGGTTATGTCGTATAAAATTCCTGAACCATTTTCTTAAAACCATGCACTGTTGGCGCTTTTCTAATGTTTACCGGCAATGCATTCCACAAGCGTACAGCTTCAACCGTAAAGGATTGGTCATAGAATTTTGTAGAATGCAGAGGCATCTCCAGTCTCAAATTTTCAGATGACCTTAGACATTTGTCATGTGTGTCATTGAGGAACTTGAATCGTTCTTTGAGGTAAAAGGGGGCTTTAGGATTAAACAAGATGTTATAAAGGAAGATAAAGATATGAGTATTCCGGCGAGAGCGAATTGGAAGCCACTTGAGCATTTGACGGAATTCAGAGACATGATCATATTTTCGAAGACCAAATATAAATCGTATACAGAAATTTTGTAGTCGCTCAAGCTTATCAAGTTGTGCTTCGGTGAGATTCAGATAGCTGACATCGGCATAGTCGAGAATTGGGAGGAGAAGTGCTTGTGCAAGCGCAGCCCTAGTAGCAGTTGGAAGAAAGTTACGTAGTCTACGCAAAGATCCGGCAGAAGCAAATATCCTTCGGCTGACTTCCTGAATATGCGGACACCAAGATAAAGTTCCATCCATGTAGACCCCTAGATTTTTGACGGTATTACTAATTGCAAGGGGGGTGCCATTGAATTCAATCTGTGGCAACTGTGTCCAGTCAATTCTTGAGACCATCCCGGAACTGCCGATAACACATACCTGCGTTTTCACAGGATTAACTTTGAGTCCATAATTATGACTCCATTGTCCAATACGCAAAAGGTCAGCATTGATTGTATTGAATGCCTCCGAAAGCAGGTTAACCGGAGCTTGAGTATATATTTGCAAATCATCTGCATAAAGATGGTAGGAGGCACTTGATTAGAGATGGAGTTTATAAAAACAGCGAAGAGTAAAGGAGATAGAACGCCACCCTGTGGCACACCAGCAGAAATACTGCACCAGGAGGACGTTGCGTCTTCAATGCAAATACGTTGCCGGCGACCAAACAGGTAACTATGAAACCAATCAATTGTCTTTGGAGATATGTTAAGAGACCGTAGTGTGCCAAGCAGAATGTGAAAATCTACAGTATTGAAGGCGTTGCTAAAATCAAGTAAGGTGAGTACTGTTATCATTCCACGATCCATGCCTAGTCTTATACTATCCGTAATGTGTACCAGCGCAGAAGTGGTGCTATGGCCAGGACGAAAACCGGATTGGAAGGGATTCAGTAAAGAATTTTTGGAAAGGAAGTTACTCGGTTGAGAGTGGATGAGGCGTTCCAGCACTTTGGATAGGAAAGGTAAAATGGATATTGGCCGATAGTCAGAGAATGAAGAGGGTTTAGTTTTCTTAGGTAGAGGGATTATTTGGGCATCTTTCCATGTAGACGGAAAAACACCACTTGTCACGGAGTGATTCAGGATATTGGATAGAATGGGTAGGATTTCGTCAAGGATAGGCAGAATCATGTTTCGGCTGATACAATCGCTTCCCACTGCATTTGATGAAATTGCTAGAATGGTCTTCCTAACATCACAAGCAAACAATTGATCAAAGACGAAAGGTGGATAGTTGGGAGCCGAGATAGAAGAAATATGTCTAAGAGTGTTAGCTTTAATATTGACATCAATGTCGGACGAGGTAGAGAAATGTTTATTGAGTGAGTCAAAGTTTAAATTTTTAGGAATAGAGTCTTGGCGAGACCTCCCTACTCCCAACGTTCTTAGAAATTTCCAGACTTTTGCTGGATCTCCGTTTTCTACGGAAGAGTGAATATGTTGGCGTTGTGTAAGTAATATGCATCACGTAGAACTTTGATCTAAGTTCAAAACTATAGAAATAAACGAGCAATATTCTTACAGCTTAAAGGTCATTGTTATAATTCCATGTAATTACGAACCTTCCCATCTTTTTCCTCATGCACTTGCTTCAGTTGGTTCCTCTCCGCTTCTCTCATCACCTCCTCTCTATATGCTCGGAGAGAGGCTGCAGATTTCATGGTCTTTTTCCTGCAGAAGATGTTTGGAATACCTTCTTCAAAATTCACTCAATAACCACTAACTAAGTAATTCACACTAAAATTATGACAAGTCTATTTACCTGTGAGCAAAACAAAGTAACGCTAGTAACACTAAAAGTAGAAGTACAGCGATAGTGGCACCTACTGCGAGTGCCCATAATTCAGTACCGTGTACTCCGCCTCCAGCATCGCCTTCCAGACCTTCAGCTGTCTTCAAATAGGCTGCTGAAAAATAAAGAGCTTTGGACGACACGCACAGGCATAATAAGTATTTCTCGTCAGTTAAAAATGAAAATACCGAAGAAATAAGTTTAATTTTAGTGGAAAATAAACTTAAAAACTCTTATTTACTACATAGAAAACTTAGAAATATGATGTAATTATCCTTCACAGTTATGGTGTACACTCTACGCAGAAAAAAAATCATTCCATTAAAAGTAGAGAAAATCGTGTGCTGCTGTCTGTTTTCATACGACTTTTAACTCTGTACCAATAACACAGAGTCTAGAGTCAAGTGCAATTTTGCCGCTCGGTCTGAGTTGCCCTTAGGTCTCGATGATGCAATGTTCTTTCATACTCACGCTCGGCCTTTGTAGTGACTACGGCGCCCAACTCTCTAGCGACCTCTGCATCTCTGACAAGCCTCATGTCTCTTGCTGCCACTGCTGCCGGAACTGCTCTCCCTCCAACCAATACCACATACACTATTTGTATACTGCCCGTTTCTGGAGACTAAAAAACACTTGTTTAAAACCAGCCGTCCCAGCAGAAGACTCGATCGTCGGCCATATATCTAGTGGATAGTCGGCTCAAAATCAAATTAATGCGACCCGTGGTTACCACATTTTGAATTGGTTAAACATAATATTCTTTGAATTCAAATCTGAAAGTACCACTTCATTTCTACTTGGACTGAAATTAAAGAAAACATTATTTATCATAACAAAATAAAGAATTTAGTTACCTCTGTTATGTTTTGTATATGAACTTGAACTGGCGGTTGTTGCTCTGGTTTTAATATTTCTCTTTTGTGCAATTGAGTGGCATTTGATTCAAGTCCTTCAGATTCCAGAGGTATATCGATCAAATCTTCGTTCATTTCCTCTAGTTCTTCTCTATCAGTAATGTCTCGCTTACGAAGAATAATAGAAGGTGTAGCCAAAATCCAAGACTCAACTTCATTTAGTTTGGTCGCTGTGATCTCTGAATTTACTAAAGTACTATCTTTGTCTATTGAAAACATTTCTACATTTGCTGGGTAAACAAAATTATTGGAAGAATTCAATACAAGTCTACTAGACTCTTCATTGGCAATCAAGGTACTGGGTACCGACACAAGAGTGACCATAGAACTATGGATATCCAAATATCGGAAGGGAGTGTTGGAACTTTGAGGGCCTAGAGGGCCATTACTACTCTCTTTGTTTACAATAAATGAATGAACCTCGTGTTTCTTTCTAGCCGGGGGCGCGTCAAGAGATTTTATTATACCTAGATGACGTTCTTGCTGTCTGAAAAGAAAGAGAAAATCTAGAACGTGTGGGCGACTTACTGCATACTTCACCCAGCAAAGGTATAGGCTTTCCACATAATATAAGCATTTTTTTTTTATAATTTAACACCCAAAACCAAACATATTAGAGTTTAAATTAGTATTATAGCGAAGCAAATTCTGCCATATTTAAGTTACGACAATTACCTCAAGAAAGCCTTCTGATACAACCTTGCGAGTCTCAATTGCAGGCTATCTGGAGTGGATCCCTGTATGACAGTAAGTAGCCAGTACCTTCGATCCTCGGGGATTTCTGGCTCGAGGCTACCTGGTACTCCAGGTTCTCCGCAGTTAAGCACACACTCGCCCGTTGATCTATCTGTCACCGCCTAAAAATGGCCAAGAAGTCAATTTTTAGATAAGCAGAAGAAAACAGGTAATATTTTTAACATAACTAAGAACATGAGGCCTTATACTCTGAGTCGAGGCGAAAAGATAACTTTTTTTTCTGTTAATGGAAATAGACAGGTACTACAGCCCTATCTTGGTCGATTTATTAATGTACCCAAATGAAATGACAGTTAAAATTTAGTAAAATTATGCTATGTTGGCAAACATGTTTTTACTTTTGTTCGCATTGCTATTTAGCGGGATTTAGATTTGATGAATTTAGAATAATACTCTCTATGTTTCGTTCATAAAATACCTTCTACATCATATTTACTCAAACCAAATATTAATCTTATATAGCGATTAACTCTAAAGCTTATCTTTATGGTCTTCATCTAAATTCTGGTAAAAATTAAAAGTGTAGTGATGGATTATGGATACCTACCTCTATTCCTCTATCTATATGGGATACCATGGATATCGTAAGAGGCTACTAAAGGAACAAACTTCTGCAGGACGACATCACTGTTTCAAGTTTTCCTTCCTACTGCAGTGATCACGTCATCAAATAAAAAATAAGTTATTATAAGCTGCTGGACGAGCTGACTTGCATTTTATAGCTAAGCAACGAAAGTAACAGTTTAAATTTGATCAACCAGTGCGATATACATGATGCAATAAAGGGGTTCATTAAATAATGTCGTGAGGGAAAGTTAGTTGATAGTTCGTATATGATGTTGCAAACAATGCATGATTTTTGTCTATTACCATTAATCATGAAAAACGCGATAGAAAGTTTTTTAAAATGAATTAGGTACTTTATTACTCTTCCCAAAACTCATTTTTCTATGTTTGTGTATTAAAATTTACGATAATGTTAGGCTACTGGAAAATTTGAAAAAAGGAAACTTACTTGTGGCGGATAAGAATCCAAGTAGACAGTAGCCAAGACCGTAGTGGTCCGCACTTCTGGAGTGGATGGCTGAACTGGAACAGGTAGAGGGAGGTCTGGCGGTGGTGGTGGTCCGTCGCCTGAGCCCGTCCAAAAGAAATCCTCCAGCCGAGGAGTTTGTTGATGTTGGTCTGGTGATACCAGCATGTACACTAACACAAAAGTACGTCATTAAACTAATTATTTTCAGGTAGGAATTTGCTCACGCATGGGAGAAAAATATGATCTGTGTGCAAAATATTTCTTAAACCTATAAAAAATCGAGGCATATTCTATTTATAACTAAGTTACTCACTGAGTTAGGTGCCTTGGTGGTATTTCATGATCTACGATTACTTGCTACAATAAAGCCGTTACAACTGTTTCTACATCGTACATGACACTCTGACCATCCTATTTAATGAGAGTAAAATAATTCTAAGTTAGTTTTTTCTCAGTTCTACAACTAGATAGATGTGCTCCGCTAGATAAAAGGTTGAGAATCGAACAGTAATATCCACCCACTGTATTTTATCTCCAAGAAACGTCTCTATTTATTCAGTGGGTGTCTTAAGATTCGACTAGGTACTCTTAGTCGAATGTGGACACCCACTAAACTAAGCAAAGATAATTAAAACATAAAACAAGGCAACCCATCTGTCCATCGTAATAAATCAGGCTAAAACCTCTTTTCTAAGTAGATACCTATGTCCAGTAGTGGACTATGTAAGGTTGTTGAATCTATTAAAGATCATTCAAAGATTACTCAATTCGACGTATTACATACATAATTTCAGAGGCAGTCGTGTTTTGATGTTCCAATTAAAAAAATCTGATATTCATGTTTTACAACAAACACATAAAAGCCCATGTAAATGTGCGTCAAGGTTCATTCATGCAAGGTCAGTTGATTTGTCATGCGTAAATAACAAATATTACTAATGGCCTCTGTGACTGAATGGCCCTTTGATTAGTGCAAGTAATAAAAAAGTCGTGTGGTGTCGTGGGACACCAGATAGTTCAATACCACAGATAGTTTAACGTAGTTCCTTATCAAAAATACAAATGGCGCTATACAAAATTTTTCGTTCACTAAATAAATAATTACAGATGGCGCTATACTAATTTTTTCGTTACGGACGCTTTTTTCCGGCTATGGTACCCCTCCGCAGCGCCGTACTTTTGGAACGAAATTCCATAAGCGTAAACAAAACCTACATCATTTTTTTCACGTAAAATTATGTTATAAACGAAACATCAAAAAGTTCGATCAGGTATTACTTTTCTTTCGACTTTTAAATGTTCTTAAAAAAATTATTGGCTTTCATTTTTTAATGAAGTACCTATATGAAAAGCATTACCGAAGGGAAATAAATGGATTCTCGTGTCGACTATATATGGGTCAACGCGTGGTTTTATGCAGTTCGATTCCAGCATATCACGTGATTCTTAAAACACTGTATTAAGTGTGACGGTAAGGATTGGAGTTTATCTGGGTCATAAATTCATAATACAATTATCGTCCTATCTACATAAATAATCGTGAAGAAAATTACGGTTTTTTTTACGGTATAGGGGGCAAACAAGCAGACGTATCACTTGAGGCGTCACAAGTGCGTTGCCGGCCTTTGGGGGACGAGGAAAGAGACGTGGGGAGGGTTTGGGTTATGGGCCTCCGGTATACTCACTCACTCGGTGAAACACAGCGCAAACGCTATTTCACACTGGTTTTCTGTGAGGGCGTGGTATCACTCCGGTCGAGCCGGCCCATTCATGCCGAAGAGTGGCTCTCCCACGGTAGTATATGTTTTATCCTTGTATTGCTATTGCCCGGGACTTCGTGTGATTATTTCTTACTTCTTGTTTTTGACTTTGAAAATGACGTACCAGACAAACCTCCATAAGCGTTCATTCCTTGGTTTACCGAATTTATAAATAAGGGGTAGGATTTCCAAAAATCTGTTCATAGTGGATGGTTAAAAGATATCAGAACGCGTACGAAAAAATAATTCTTACATTTGGATAAAAATGTTGAGAAAAGGGGTCGAATATCAAAGTAATTAAGCTGCATTTCTTTAAACTTCATATACCTACACATCTTTACGTACATAGTGTTACGTGTTAGGGTTCGATTTATTTGAGAAAGAAGCCTTTTGACGTGTTAAAGAGACTTTATTAAAATCACAATACTACTCTGAATTACACTCCTAAAAGTGGCCGAGGTCGCTAGGTTGATCGCTGATACCACTTCGATGTTTATCTCTCTATAGCTCAAACTGAACTGAACATCCTGCGGCCCGCGAGACGCTCTATTTATACTAATATAAACTCATATTATTATTTTATTTTTATTTATTTATTTACCTTTATTGCATACATATAATAACATAAAACATAAAAAGAGTTACAATAAAAAGATAAATGTAACAATCGGCGGTCTTATCGCTCACGGCGATTTCTTCCAGACAACCTTAATACGGATATTAGGTATTTGAAATTTAACGGTAGTTTAATATATTTGTATTTGAAATATATTTGAAAATAATGATAAATAAATCATTCATACAGAAACACATACTTATACTCTTTACACATGTACACATACACTTACTTACATACACTTATATAATATATACATATATATAGAGACATGGTCACCATTATTCGGTTCCGGGTGCATTACTGCCGCCGAGCTATCGTGGGTAAGCGGGCGAGGAGAAGTAAAACCACGTATTGTAAATAATTAACAATGCAACAATTATTATTATAACAAAATGTGGATAGAATTACAATCAGCAATAATAAAATAATTAATTTATACTCTCGATTGTCGGCACTTGATGGAACTTGTTATAATACATTTTTGAATTAAATCACTTGTACTTATTCCACTATTTTATTTTTGTTTACACCTGACCGGTTTCGCCTTATGGCATCATCAAAGGTTACTGATTATACAAAATAAAATATTCACATCTAAAACCCACCAACTGCGGGTACATGTAAATATCAGTGTGTCCGTGTTCGGGGGGGGGGGGGGGGAAATTCCTTACACGGACACACTGATATTTACATGTACCCGCAGTTGGTGGGTTTTAGATGTGAATATTTTATTTTGTATAATCAGTAACCTTTGATGATGCCATAAGGCGAAACCGGTCAGGTGTAAACAAAAATAAAATAGTGGAATAAGTACAAGTGATTTAATTCAAAAATGTATAAAATAATTAGAATACGACGCTCCACCGAACACGTCTTATATCTTCTGCTAAGAGAGCCCGGAGTTGCGTCAGTGTCAAGAAACGTTCACCAGTGCTTGTCAAAATATCACCAGCCAGTCTTCACGTTTCTTGCCACTCTTAAAACATCGACGCGCCGTCACGGCCGGACTGACATTCGCACGTCCTCGTGCGACACCTCACGCCTTGATTTATCTGAAAAGACCAAATACAGTTCTGTAGCACACGTCTGGGCATGCTCGCCCATCCCTGACTAGCTACCAATTCATGACACCTGTTTAAAAAGATCTCGATCTTCACCCCTCACATCTGAGTTAAACACACTGGGCGGACAACTGACCTCAGGCGCCCCTTCGACCACCCACCAACTCGCATGGTGCGATGGACCGGACAACCCGTCAGCGCCCCTTCCACCAGTCACAATAACCACACACAGCTGCTGCAATCAACTGGTTCAGAACGTCGACCCATATAAGCCAGTCCCAAACCAATATCTTGCCACCCAGCTCACACCAGAAAAGTCGTAGTCTGACCGTGGGCATCGACCCGGTTTAGGCCAGCCCAGGCGATCAACTACACTACATACCACGTAGTCTGATCAGAGGCATCGACCCGGTTTAGGCCAGCCCCCTTGATCAACTACGCCACTCCCAACTGCCTATCCAGTGCAGTAGGCTCTAGATCGATTCTCAATAAAAATACAGGGTTTACTCAATTGTTATAAACTAACCATTTACTGCTCATCATGTTCGGAGGCAGAGAGGGTGTCAGAGTTTGCCGTCAAAGTAGTTCACAACTAGATACCGATACTGTATCACTATCATCATCGGAATGTTATCGTTCCATTCTTATTACTATGGATTTCCGCCGTCTCGGCCTCCTCTGCCTCATTGTTTAATGAAGTAGCTACAATCATCAGCTACATCAATCAGTCCATAGTAGCACCTGGGTACTGCACGCAAGTTTTCTTGGGCGAACTTATAGGTTTTGTTAGACCCATCAATGTCTCTCAGCTCGTATCTATCGTGATCTAGTACCTTGACAATCGTAAAAGGGACCTTTGGCCGCTGTAGTTTGGTTTAGTTACGCTCGCTACCCTTGATAAAGACAAGTCGCCTACACTGAATGGTCTCACTATTGCTCTACCCCGGTTGAAGCGTTTTACTTCTGACGAAGCAGCCATTTTGATATTCTCGGAAGCGTCATGCCTAATGGTCTCTAAGTCTAAACGGCGCTCAGGTTCAGCGTGCAATGATAAGGTTGATATTCCTAATGACTTTGCTCGTAACCCGTCGCGTTGGTATACCGTCCGTGATGAACTTACTATATTTTTCTAAAATTCTAATCAGTGCTAATTTGTCATTACCTCGTTAGTCTGTATCAGTATTCATAAAATCAAAGATGAGATGCTAGATTTTTCATAAAAATTTACTTCTCTACGGTGAGAACATGCATGCGTACGTTATCCTCTGATATATCACTACCTATTATAACTGGTTTCGCAATAGTGACATGAGGTACTACGTAAAACAACACTGAGAGCGATAAGCCTTGAACATTGATGGGGTCACCAAGTTGGGAAATACATTCTACATTCCCCCTACCAATGCCCGTCAGATAGACTAAATCATTTTGTACAGTACCAGGGAACTTCTTGACATAGCTGTTGGTTACCAATGATCAAGCAGATCAACTATGAAAAAGAAAGGAAACTGGCTCACCGGATGATATAGTCAAAGTGCTCCTCTAGGCCTTGCGTTCACACACATGGACTTCTTTGACCGCCGCTGCTTCGCTGCCACCCGCTCGAACCGGACACGCCAACGCCAAGTGTCCTGGTCGTATACACGCGAAGCAGGTGATTAGTCTTGGTTTATCAGCGGATCTGGATATTTGGTTGTGCGTCTTCTCTGAAGTAGCATGCTCAGCTCTTCGCTTGTGGCAGTCTTTAGCTTTGTGACCCGAAGTGCCGCAGCGATGACATGTTCCCATGAAGCGTGACACGTTGAATCGGGTCGCCGTTGACAATGCGAAAAAGTTGAGATCTAGTGCTCAGATTATAGGAGTAGAGCTCATGGCGAATCACGGCTTCCTTTTTGCATAAAACCGCAGATACAAATTCCGTTGTAACATCTTCAGACATCTCCATCCGCGGAATGCGTTAGATGATGTTCCAAAGGCGTATGGCCGCCTCACTCTCAGTTTCTTTAACATCAACTTGGAAACGTAGAATTTCATCAAAGCAATCTTGTGGCAACATATGTTTAGTAAACTTTGCTAGCAATACTTCTTTTATTTGAGGCCATGTTAGCTGCGATGCCTGCAGTCGTGTTAAACAGGTAGCAGCTCGACCTTTGAGTGCACGCGTAAGTAACAAAAGTAGTTCTGCATCTTGTAACTTACGGCTGTTGACAACCATTTCTGTCACATTGCACCAACCCTCGATATCCACTTCGTTGCCATCAGGATCAAACTCTATCAATTGCGTAGACGTGCTGCTCGAAGGTTGCGGTTGCGCTATAGCCATCATTCGGAACAAAAACAATTCCATTTGTTGAGACAGGCTTGGTTCTGATGCCTGTGTTGAAGATTGCGTAAGGCTATTCTCCTCTGAAGTAAGCCCTTCAAATCCCACTTCTGATATAGAGACATGGTCACCATTATTCAGTTCCGGGTGCATTACTGCCGCCGAGCTATCGTGGGTAAGCGGGCGAGGAGAAGTAAAACCACGTATTGTAAATAATTAACAATGCAACAATTATTATTATAACAAAATGTGGATAGAATTACAATCAGCAATAATAAAATAATTAGAATACGACGCTCCACCGAACACGTCTTATATCTTCTGCTAAGAGAGCCCGGAGTTGCGTCAGTGTCAAGAAACGTTCACCAGTGCTTGTCAAAATATCACCAGCCAGTCTTCACGTTTCTTGCCACTCTTAAAACATCGACGCGCCGTCATATATGAAAACATAAATACACAAAAAAAAAACGACTAAAATATGTTTTTATTGACAAATAATAGTCCTTCACTAGTTTTTTAAAAAACTTTTTATAAAAAAAAAAACCGACTTCCAAAAACATCCAACGAAAACTCTCTGTCAAAAAACACTTAAAAGCGTAAAATAAACTGGTTCTTCATAAATTGCCTATACCTAATTCTTTATTCATTTAAATAGTAGTATTATAATGGGTGCTAGGTACCTAAAATCTGTTTGAAGTCGGTGCCAAGTGACTATCGCTTAGACTTTTGTAATTGTTCGTTTGTATTCTTTTTGGTTTAGCACCGACTTCAAACAGATTTTAGGTACCTAGCACCCATTATAATACTACTATTTAAATGAATAAAGAATTAGGTATAGGCAATTTATGAAGAACCAGTTTATTTTACGCTTTTAAGTGTTTTTTGACAGAGAGTTTTCGTTGGATGTTTTTGGAAGTCGTTTTTTTTTATAAAAAGTTTTTATTTTACAGTTTTTAGTGCAAACAATCGTAGGTAAGTAGTAAGTTGAATTATTTCATCAAATTTCATCATCAAGAATACAAATTAAGGTACGTGTAATATTAAAATCATCCTCTAATCCCTAACTGTTGAAGAGTTTAATCTTCTATCATCAGCTCACCTAAATAGCTTGAAAGTATACGACTGAAGGTCTTTAGATACGTATGAAATTGAAAGAATTATTCTCCAACTCCTAACCGTTGAGGAGTTGTACCTTCCACCTTCCATCATCAGCTTACCTAAATAATTTGTAAGAATACGACTAAAAGTAACTTATATACATATGATATTTAAAGATTTATCCTCCAACTCCTAACCGTTAAGGAGTGGTACCTTACATCATCAGCTCATCATCATAAAATGATGACTACCAGACGCAAATACCGGTGTAACTTCAGAAAATATACGAAAAACATAGTATGTGCCTATAAAAAATGAGGGTTTCCCTCGATTTCCCTGGGATCCCATCATCAGATCCTGATATGCTGGCAATGGGACCACCACGGAAGCATACCCTGTCGAATACAAAAAAAAACAACTGACGGAGTAATCAGGTAACATACAAATACATACAGTGGAACATAGAACCTCCTCCTTTTTGGAAGTCGGTTAAAAATAGGCAAGGTTTTCGCTTGTCGGATTGTCACAGGCAAGTTGTTCCATAGTCTTGCAGCTTGCACGGTAAAAGACTTGTCTGCAAACTGAGTAGAATGTTTTGGCATTGCTAATATTAAATTCTCCGATGATCTCAGGTCTCTGCAATGTGTGTTGTTTAAGAACTGAAAACGTTCTTTGAGATATGGCGGTGTGTGAGGAAAAAACAGAATACTGTTTAAAAGAGTAAGAATATGGAGATTGAGATGATTGGAAAGGATTAAGGAAACAATTTCTTGAAAGGAATGAGCTTAACTGTGTGTAAATCAGATGCTCGAGGACTTTGGAGAAAAAAGGAAGGATAGATATGGGACGGTAATCAGGGAAGGATGTTGGATTTCGTTTCTTGGGTAGGGGAATAATTTGAGCCATTCCATGCAGATGGAAAAGTGTTAATGGATATGGAATAATTTAGAATATGGCATATTATAGGTAGGATTTCATTTAGGATTGGAAGAACCATATTACGGCTGATGTCGTCTCTTCCTACGGCATTTGAGGTTATAGACATAATGCTCTTCCTCACATCACACACAGCAAGTTGACTAAAAAGAAATGGGGAACAGTTGGGGGTCGGCAGAGAAGAAAGATAACTTAGCATCGCAGTCTTGGTAGTTCCTCCGTAATTGGAGGAAGCAGAAAAATATGAATTCAGGGAATCGATGTCAACATCTTTTGAAACACCATTAGGACGTGACTTGCCGATCCCCAATGACTTAATAAATTTCCAGACCCTAACCGGGTTACCATCTTCAATAGATTTGTGGATATGTCGGCGTTGAACATTCCTACACATCTTATTGCAGTGATTTCTAATGGAAACAAATTTTTCCCAGTTTGTTGCTGTCGGGTGTTTTTTATATTTCGATTGTGCCTTTGCTTTCTTCCTCTGTACCTCCTTTATTTCCTCGGTAAGCCAGGGTGCAGGCAGATGTTTTACCCTGATTTGTCGCATCGGCGCATGCTTATCATATAAGCGTATCAGATTTTTTGTGAAGAAGTCAAGTTTTTCGTCGACACTTTGTGAATTCAAAAGTGGACTCCAGTCGATGTTTCCGGCATCTCTGCGAAGATTATCTAAATTCATATTCCGAAAATTACGGTGTATAATTGTTTTAGATGTAGGCTTAGGAGTACGAGTGGGGTAGGAAAGAAAGAGGAGATCGTGATAGGAAAAGGCATCTGCAGAGCACGTTGCCATGTTTGGCAACGTGCTCCACAGAATATACGAGGATAAGGTCTAGGAGAGACGAGTTGCAGTTTGGTAAATTGTGTGTAGGGTTTAGTGGAAGAATGGAAAGATTGCTAGATGCAATAACAGATCGAAGTTTAGTAGAAGCCAGGGTGCAGGCAGATGTTTTATCCTGATTTGTCGCATCGGCGCATGCTTATCATATAAGCGTATCAGATTTTTTGTGAAGATGTCAAGTTTTTCGTCGACAGTTTGTGAATTCAAAAGTGGACTCCAGTCGATGTTTCCGGCATCTCTGCGAAGATTATCTAAATTCATATTCCGAAAATTACGGTGTATAATTGTTTTAGATGTAGGCTTAGGAGTACGAGTGTGGTAGGAAAGAAAGAGGAGATCGTGATAGGAAAAGGCATCTGCAGAGCACGTTGCCATGTTTGGCAACGTGCTCCACAGAATATACGAGGATAAGGTCTAGGAGAGACGAGTTGCAGTTTGGTAAATTGTGTGTAGGGTTTAGTGGAAGAATGGAAAGATTGCTAGATGCAATAACAGATCGAAGTTTAGTAGAGCGATAATCGTTTTTCAGTAGACAAGTGTTAAAGTCACCCATGACTATAGTATGACTGTACGAAGGGGATAGGTTTTCTAAAAGTAATTCAAGGGAAGAAAAGTAGTCTACTCGTAAGGAGGGACTGTAAAATACACCGAGAAGTAGTTTTGTATTGTGAAGACATATTTCAATGAATAAATGCTCGCCAGCATTTGTGGGTGGGGGCTGAGATGACATATTTACTATGGAGAAAGGAATGTGGGATCGAATATACATGGCAACTCCACCGCCACGTCCACAGTCACGATCATTCCTTACCAGCTGGAAGCCTGGTAACGAGTATGACAGCGTGGATAGGCATGGCTTAAGCCACGATTCAGACACGAGAATTGCATGGACATTCGTACAGTCAAAAGTTGTCAGCATATCAGAGAAATGTGCCGGAATGCTTTGGGCATTTAGGTGAACGACATTGAAATTCCTAGGAACATCAGAGAAGTGGTTGGATAGGGTTTCTGCCAGTGAAGGAACACTAATGAAACTAGTATCACTACTGGATGCCGAAAAATATTCATCAGTGTCACTGTTAGTGTCTGATGACATCATTAGTACTAATTATAAAATAAGGTTCAATTATATATGTTAATAAATATAAAATAAATATTTATAGTATATGTATAACTTGCATAAAATATATTAAAATCTATTACCAAAACTCTTCAAACCAACCTATGCGTCTGGCGGTTGCATGTATTATTTACAAAAAATCATTATTTTCCTAAAAAAGAAGTTTCTCTAATCATATAAGCACAAACTTATTACATGGTTGTGATTTAAAAGGAAAAATAGAACTAGAAAAAAGAAAATAAAAACAATTAAATTATTGTCCAAATAAGTAAGGTTAAGGAATTTTAAAGTTAGATGAGGAGAAGTACAAAGAAGTTTTTAAAATTGCAATACCAAAAGGCTAACATTCAAATCACATATATGTTCAGTGCGTGAAACGAAACGCGTTCCTAGTGTCACAATACTCACAATTCACAAATCACAAGTGACAGTTCACTTATATAAATTGATGGACCTAATTGATGGACTTGCGATTTATCAGTTCTAGAATTAAATTAAAGTAGGGTAGTCAATCAATATGTTAAGTAGGTATACAGTGTGTACTCCGAGGTCGAAGTACATAGCATGTGACAATCAAAGGGTAAACAAACATTAAGTACAAAGCTAATCAGGAAACGCAAAGTTTAGAGTGACAACATTTTTTTTATGATATTATTTTTTAGCGGCACGCCTGGTTTTAACCAATATTATTACTCTTCCATTTCTAGAAACTACGATAATACACGAGAGTCGTCTAGTAAAAACGCTAATAAAAATAATCGTAGCTAATAATAATTAGGCAACAACCAATCGATATCCGACACTATGCATATAGAAATAAGGTCCATTATTCCTTGCCTCAGGAGATCGATAAGAAGTGTGTGTGTATTTGGGTGCGCAGATAAGGCTTGAAGATTATTATTATTCGTAACAGTACCCCCTTCTTAGATATGTTCGTCCCGAACATCGCTATTGCTGCCACGATATTTTGCCAAGCGGTCGATATGCACTACTTTGAATGCTCCTCTTGAATGTCGCTGAATCCTGTAGGTGACGTCCCACTTGGCTTGTAATTTAGGGGACTTTCCTTTCCTACGGGTTGGGTTATGTAGCCAAACCAGTGCACCTTCTTCAAAACCGTTTGAATTTGAACGCCGATCGTATCTGGTTTTCATGTTCTCGCTCGCCTGTATACCGTTTTCTCGAACTACGTAGTATATTTTTCTCATTCTTTCTCGTAGCTTAGATACGTAGTCAGTAACGGCTTGAGGCTCGTCAGGTGATCCCTCAGTAAGTAGATCTACTGGTATTCGGAGTTCCCTCCCGAAATTTACATATGCGGGGGTCGTTTTTGTGCTTTCATGCTTCGCTGATCGGTAGGCGAGGAGAAACAATGGAATGTATTTGTCCTAGTCACGCTGATGGTTGTCGACTAACTTTGCCAGATTCGTCTCGATCGTCTGGTTGAATCGTTCAACCATTCCATCTGATTGAGGGTGATATGCGGTGGTCCGAGTCTTATGTAATCCCAAAGTTCTACATACTTCTTGAAAGACTTGTGACTCGAAGTTCCTGCCCTGATCCGAATGGATTTCTAAGGGAACACCAAACCGACATATGACTTCTTCAACCAATTTTGTCGCGACTGTTGTAGCTTCCTGATTAGGTATCGCGAGTACTTCTGGCCACTTTGTGAAGTAGTCCATAACAACCATGAAGTACTTATTTCCTGACAGGGAATGGTCCCGCGACGTCAACCGCAATTCGTTCCCATAGCGCGCCGACGTTGTACAGTCGCAGGTTCCCTCGGCTTCGTGTCTGTGGACCTTTTACAGGAGTACAAGTAGTGCATTTACGGCACCAATCTTGTACATCTTGCCTAAAATGGAGCCAGTAGAATCTTTCGCGACCTTTTACTAGTGTTCTCTTGACTCCAAGATGACCCCCTGACACTCCATCGTGAACTTCACGGAGAACGTCTGCTATTTTCGCTCTTGGCACAACTATCTGCAGGTGGAACTCTCTGCCGTTGGTCTTCTCCCATTTTCGGTACAGTACACCGTTCTGTAGAACCAAGCTATCCCATTGTGCCCAATAAGCTTTAGTGACAGCGCTTGCAGATGAGACATCACTCCCAGCAGGTTTGGCATCACCCTTTGCTTTCCATGTGATGAGTTGCTTTAGGTCATCATCATCCCGCTGTGCTATCTTTATTGATTCATCTTCACAGGGTTCCAAAGGAGTAACTTTAATACGCTTCACCGTCAAGTCTGTTGATTTTGAGTTTGGTTTCGGAGTACACTTTCTCCACGAGACATATTCTTTGCATTGTCTGATGACATCACCTTTTGTCTTGCTGTCCTCATCAGCTCCCCCATACGGTCCTCTATATTTTGTAACCTTGACATCTGCGTACTCTTTAGCGGGCAACTTAGCTGCAGATGACCTCTCTCAGCACATCTGTAGCACATGATCCCAGACCCCTTCTTCACTGAAGACTTGACTTATTTTATTTCTTCTGGGACTTCGCGTAACTTGTGGATCCATGCGACATCCTGTTGAACCGTTTCGACCTCCAGGGCATGTGCCAGTGCTTCCCTTAGTGAGGTGTGGTGACCAAGCCTCACTGCAGCTCTACCTCCAAATGCTTGATCCCATCTACAAATGCTTGGACGATGTTTGACTCCACCATCTTCGCATCAGCCGAAAGGTATGCTTTTCTTACCAGTTTTTCAATCTCCAACGCCCACTGCTGTAGTCCTTCTCCCGGACGTTGGATTCTATCGCGCAAGTGGGCGCGGAAAACGTGCTCCAGATGGTGTTCCCCATACCTGGATTCGAGCGCTTCCAACAATTACCGTACCGTAACAGGTACCGTCGTCTCTCGGAGTCAATTGCATTTCTCAAATTTCACTTCTGACACCAGTTGTTACATGTTAGGGTTCGATTTATTTGAGAAAGAAGCCTTTTGACGTGTTAAAGAGACTTTATTAAAACCACTATTAAAATCACAATACTACTCTGAATTACACTCCTTAAAAGTGGCCGAGGTCGCTAGGTTGATCGCTGATATCACTTCGATGTTTATCTCACTATAGCTCAAACTGAACTGAACTGCCTGCGGCCCGCGAGACTTAAACTCAAATTCAAAAAGATTTTATTCATATAGGCACTTATTTTACAGGCACTTAAGAATAGTCAATATTTAATATTAAAAAATCGAGTGATTCTAGTCGCCAGTTCCAAGTGCAGCCTACCCTTCATGGAGAAGAATCTGGCAAGAAACTCCATTGTTGTTTCTTTAAAAAATAATCAATAAATGCCACAAATGTAAAATAAAGTAAGACGCATGGATCAGCCATCGACTTATTCAATCATAGCTGAGCTGCGTACTCAGACCGCACAGCAAATCATCAGGTCAATATCAAAGAAATTAATAATAATCATAGTCGACAAGGTGCTCATACAATAAACAAGTGCGTATTTAATAAATGGGGAAACATATTGTTAGAAAAGTACCAAAGTACCATCATGTATTCATTTACATTATATAAGTATGTGTGTATGTATTAATTTATAAGTAATTAAAACAATAAAATGTCAAAGCCTAAGAAAATTAACAATTTATAGGTATTTAATTGTTTGTCGGAATTAGATGTCGTTAGGTTAAAGTATAAAAACAATTGATACCGGAGTACCAACATGTCAAATTTTATACATTATTAAAAAAAAAACTCTATTTCAAGACAAAGAAGTTAGGTGTATATAATATCATTAATAGCACCTTAAGCCCATGACTCTTTGTCGTTCAGATAATCGCCAATCGTATAGTAGGCTTTCCTAATAAAGTGATTTTTTACAGTACGCTTGAATTTATCTATAGGAAGGTCAATTATACTCGTATTATTATTACTCTGCCATTTCTAGAAACGACGACAATACACGAGAGTCGTCTAGTAAAAACTTTAATAAAAATAATCGTAGCTAATAATAATTAGGCAACAACCAATCGATATCCGACACTATGCCCACAGAAATAAGGTCCATTATTCCTTGCCTCGGGAGATCGATAAGAAGTGTGTGTGTGTGTGTGTGTTTGTGTGCGCAGATAAGGCTTGAAGTATATTATTATTCGTAACAATAGTATTAAATGAAGTTAAGTCGCTTCTCGTGCCTGTGCGCTTAGATCTTGTAAACTATGATTAAACATGGATAAATAATGGATTAATTGAAACTGTAATTAGTTTTTGCAATATTAATATGTTCAGGTACTTTTGAGACTGACTGTACAGCTAAGCATAGCAGGGCATAGCTAGTGAACCTTTTTTTATTACGGTGTGAAAAATCACTTCGGATCTCCGGCTCCTCGGGGACACAGGAGCCAGGAGTACTTACCTGGTGTTTCCACTTCTGGCGCCCTGCTCTTGGAGGGCCTGGACCATAGTCTCGGGTGAAATTATTTCCCTACCTCAATCCAGGTGTGGTAACCGAAGGCACATTTATGCAATCAGGCCGCTATCCCATCCCCATAGATAGTGTACCTACGTATAAGGGTAGTCTGACGATGCCTTATTTGTTCTTATCAAAGGGGATTCTAAAGCCTGTGAGCATGGTAACTGCAGGCTTGTTGACAGTTGAACAAACATGGTTGTAACATCGCGTGATCTGCCGAATAAAGTTTATTAGCCCTCCCTGTAACTGTAATTTACTACGATTCTTGTTTGGTATAAATGGTAACGTAATAGCGAGTAAAGGTTTGACAGTAGGAAAATTTATATTTACATCTCAAAGGCTGGTATTTACTTAAAAAAAGGTAGGTAATATTGTAAAGTTGAAGAGTTTGTTTGTTTAGTTGAACGCGCTAATCTCAGGCTGTACTGGTCCGATTCGAAAAATTATTTCACCGTTAGATAGCTTAATTATCGAGGAAGGCTACAGGCTGTAGCCTCAGGGTGAACAAAAAGCGTGAAACTCGCGCCATCGTCACTGCACACTTCCTCGACGATACAATTCACAAGTTACTAAGATTTCACTTCTATCGGCAGTCCGCAAAGACTGCCCCGCATTGTTTTTGTTTCAGACAGCTATTTAGCATGAATATTGAATAAGTTACAACTGACTAACTTTTTCCGTAGCACGTGGATCCTTCCGCGGCGGATGTCGGTTATCGTGGTAAAAAGTAGCTGATGTCCTTCCTAAAGAATCAAGCGCCTCCATACCGTGTCGGCAAGGTAGTAGAGTTACGCTGATTTCAGCACGAACGGGCCGGCTCGACCGGGGCGATACTACCCTCGCACAGAAGATCAAGGTAAAATGCCAGCGTGCTGTCGTGTTTCGTTAGTGAGTGCGAGACCGGAGGCCCAATGATGCAGATGCATCACTAGGCCGCCATAGTGTGGGCCACTATGCTGCATTGTTGCATTGTCTGCATTCGCAATGAGTATGGTCACCACCACTCTTGGACTCTGTTCATGCTTTCCATCAGGCAAAGCAGAGTCATTTTGGCAGGCCCATACATAAAAAGTATATATTGAAATTAATGCAGCGGTTTACAGACAGAATGACAGACAGAGCTACTTACGAATTTATAGTACTTACTAGAATGGATATAACTGTTACAATATTGTTACAATCGCGTTTTGCTTTTCAAATACACTACCACAATAACGTAAGCATTCGCGCCAACCCGTACCAGCCCCATACTTTATATGAAATGAAGCGCATTTCCTCTTTTCCTCAATGCTCCTATAATAGTAGGATATTTATAACGTAATGTTAACACGTAACCATCTCTTACACGTTGTATTTATTTGTATTATTTTATGTATTTTTAATCATAAATATAAAATTCTCGTGTCACAATGTTAGTTACCATACTCATCGGAAACGGCTGAACCGATTTTTATGAAATTTGGTGTGCATATCGGGTAGGTCTCAGAATCTACCAACATCTATTTTTTATACCCCAATTTTTTTTATGGCAAATCAACGTTTGCCGGATAAGCTAGTAAATATATATATATATATATATATATATGTCTCTTGTGTATTTAAAAAATAACTTTAACGACTTTCGCAACTTACTGTATAGCAAATTTATCTATTATGAGGATAAACTCATTTCATAATATCTATACTAATATTATAAAGCTGAAAGTTTGTTTGTTTGTTTGAACGCGCTAATCTCAGGAACCGATGGTCCAATTTAAAAAAATCTTTCAGTGTTGGATAGTACATTTATCGAGGAAGGCTATAGGCTATATATCATTACGCTAAGACCAATAGGAGCGGAGAATCAATGAAGAATGTTTCAAAAACAGAGGAAAATTATCACGCTACGGGCAATAGGAGACGCAAACGGGATTGCGTGGGTCTGCTAGTTTTTTAATAAAAAGCAAAGGTATTTTTTTTCTATTCCAAAATTCGTGGAAGCAAAACGTAATATGCATGCTTCATGTAGTAACGACAATGAAGCTAATAATCTCATAAAATGGTCATTAACAATGAAATTAGTACAATAACTCTCCCGATAATGTACTAATAGAAAAAATTGCAAGTAATAACGAAACTTGAAACATTAGCTGAACGGCAGAAAACGCAAAAAACGCCCGCTGCACCGCTTGGCACCGATTTTATCGCGGCTTATCACGGCAGGAATACAATACACTACAGAGGACTGACTGGTCTTTGTAATTTGAATAACACTTTTTTTAACCGACCTCAAAAAAGGAAGAGGTTCTCAATTCGACTGATTTTTTTGTTATCTCAGAACTTTCGACTGTGTTAACCGATTTTGATAATACTTTTTTAAATTGAAAGCCGATACTTCCCTTTGTAGTCCCGTTTGAATTTGGTCCAGTTCTTGAAGTCGTGTTTTTTTGTTCAAATTTTTTATAACATTTCTAAAAAATATTTCAAAAAAAAAACATCGGCAATACACGAAACTGGGGTATGCAGACAGTAATCTCCTACAGTTTTTTTGCGATCATCATGCATAGGGGGTAAAATATAAGCCAACAGGATGTCCGGCATGGGTGGAGCAGAGGCGTGACGTCGTGTCGGCCATCGGAGTGGTGATTCTCTCGCTCGGTAACATGATTGCGGTCATGACACGAAGCGAGAGCGTGTAGAACTCCACCGTATCTTTCTTCGAGCAAGATACTCGTATGCTTGCGAAGGAGATAGCGGTGCGGGACCAAGAGAGGTTTAAAAACTCTTCCAGTCCGCCAGGCCCATACCGTAGACAATTCAGGCGCCGGAGATCGTAAAAAGATCTCCGTCCTCTATAAGCCTAGCCTGATGGTGACAGCTGAGGCCATCTGTCACTCTAGCAGAAGCTTGTTCTGCTTATCTGTATTTTTTATCCACATCAATCTCCAATGGAATCTTTTAGAATTTTCTATACATTTTGATTATAAATTTATAAGTTTTTCATTACAAAAGTTCCATAAATATTCATACTTTTATACTATTTAAAATATTCTTTTAATTAATGAATTTAATACTAGGTTTTTTCATGAGTTTTAAGTTAAAAAAAATCCCATATCGGTTTAAGTAGGGGATCGGAGTGGACGAAAATCTTCCAAATGGATCCCCTGGGAGATCAAAATGGAATTGAAATCCAAATAGATCCCCTAGGGCCTAGGGGATCAGTGTGGACGAAATTTTCCAGGGGATCTAAGTAGGGGATCAAGTGGACGGAGCCGCTTAGAATGGAACGAGTTCGGGCTTACCAAACATAACAACAGCGAGCACGACGCAATGAAATCGAGCGATACCGCAGAGACAGTGCTCCTGTGAACCTGGAACGAGTAGCATTCTACTGCAATCCGGAAGTAGATTATTGAGCCGACAAATCGGTGACAATTGGGTAATGACAATTATTTGTCAATATTGTAAAGCGTTATAGTACATTTGTATCACAAATAATAATTTGACAAGATAATTGCAGATACAAGGACAATTTATCACTGACTGGGAGCACTGCTGCCACTGCCAGATGTGGACCATCAATTTTTACAAATTTATTTTATGGGCAATCAAGATGCGGAAGTTGAAAGGCGTTGTGCTCATAATCCAACAGTAAAACGAACCATTGTCCAAGAACTGCAAACGTTTCTTTATCAGAACAATAATTTAGTCAAAATGTTCAAAATGGCCTTAGATCGTATGCCATCAAACAGCCATAATATTGTAATCAGAGCTGACAAAACACCTGCTGGTGAGCATGCAAGGAGGTTTAATTCACCGACAATCGACGAAGTGGCTATTGTCGTTGTTGGAGAAATGTGCAGTCTTGAGATATTATGCTTCATCGTCGGTACAATGAATTGAAACGTGTTTCTGAAACGCATAGGTCTTATGACGCGTTACAATATCCATTAATCTTCTTTCTTTATATTATTTTAATATCAAATTTAATATAAGATATTATTTTAATATCAAAATGGTTAATCAAGTAAATGGTAATGATATTAGATAATATTTTTAAAATTCAGTATGAACATATCTATTTATATAAAAACGTATCGCCGAAATGTATGTACACGCATAACTTCCGATCGGCTGCACCAAATTAAATAATTCTTTTTTATGTGTTCCTTATTGTTAGGACAAGGTTTGTTATAAGAAAAATTAAAAGATAGCGGGAAAAGTCTTTTTTTTTTTGTCCGCGACGGGAAGCTGAGACAGGCATGTAAATATGGCGGTACGAAGTTCGCCGGGTCAGCTAGTAGTATATAGATTAATAAAGCCCTACTTGTCATATTAGGAGATCACAGAAGGATGGGAAGTTTAATTATAAAGGCATAAAAAAGTTGAAAAATAATATTAATCAATCAAAGCGCGGGGAAAATGACGTTCAGCAGACCGCGTCCCGTGCTTCCGCTGTCGCGTGGAATACAAAAGCGACGTACGCGCAGAGCTCCGCATAACCGCCGCCATTACAGCGCTATTATATGCCTTTTTGTTGGGTTTTTTATTTGGTCACGAATTCTGGTTACCGACAGGATGTGTGTTCTAAAATTCTACAGACCTACATGGGCTACATGGCTCAATGTGGGAAGTGAATGAAAATAACTAGCCAGTATTTCTCTGAGGGCCAGACTTTTAATGCGTTCTTTTGTGGTATTTTATTCGATTAATGCGCTTAATTAAATTAAAAAATTAAATAAATTCCGATCTCGTTTCTGCCTTCGTATATTTAGTGTGTGATTTTCTTTATTGCTTCTTGATAATATAACTAAATTAAGGGTAGTTACATTTTTGGAAAATTTGTTTTCAATTAAGTATTTTATAATTTAGTTAAAACAATAAAATTATAAAACTTTATTATTATTACGGTGTGGAAGAAAAAAAAACACTCCGGTGTTCCTCTGCTTGCCAATAACCGGGGGAGATAGTACCGTAATTAAATTCCGCCTCCCCCGACAGGCAGTGACGCGGACTGACGCGTCTCACCCAATGTACTCTGCGCTAAGACTCTGTGGTCTCACCCAAGACGGGTCCCGTCACCCATTGATCGCAGTTCTCTAAAAGCGCACACAATCTCAAGTAGTATTTGCCTACTTAGATAGTGGTATCTACCTGAGTTGGTGACCAAGAAAATTAAGAAGAATCGTAAAATCAAATGGATCTTTTTTTAGATAAAAAGTTTAAGATAACAATCCTGATCGTTGTTTTAATGATAATAAGTAATAATTTAATTGCATAATGACATAAAGGTAGTCTAATTATTTATAGGCACCCTTAATCTTTTCAGGGAAGGTACACATAAATATGCACATGATTATAGAAATTAAGTGCTGTAATATACAAGTAAAATTTTAACAAAATAAAAACCGACTTCAAGGTTCGACTCGATTTCTCTTGGATGCTATCATCAGATCTTAGTGTCCTTATCATGGTACCACCGTTGGGATATCTCCTTTCCATTAAAAAAAGAATCATCAAAATCGGTTCATAAACGACGAAGTTATCGCCGAACACACATAAAAAAAAAAAGGTCGAATTGAGAAACCTCCTCCTTTTTTTGAAGTCGGTTAAAAATAGTTTTTATTAGTTTTTAATATTTCACCAATAAAAATATATATCTGAGAAATCTCAATTTAAGTAGAGCTAGTACTTTAAAAAACAAGTGATACAAATTATATATTATTATTTACTTAATTTTCGTAAATACATGCATATCACACACAGAAAACCCTCAAACTCCGAACAAATATTTGTAATTCATGCAAATATTTTATCCAACCCGGCAATCGAATCCTAGACCTCAAGAACATCAGTCGCATACGCTACTACTGCACCACCGGGTAGTAACAGACACGACACACAGTACTCACACAGCAGCAGATCTTTCATTTCTTATAAGATTTACTTTTCTTTTATAGAAAGGAAAAATTTATGAAATAGAAAAACTAATGGCCTCAAGCTATTCGAAAATTACGATCGAAGATATTAAATAATATTTTTAAGAACCTCCGTATATTTTCAGAATAAGTAGATCTCACAAGAATATTCCTTCCTTTAAATACTTCTACCACCTGTCCTATAAGAATTTTAATAGGGCTGGCACTTAATATATCGTTAAAAAATATTTTAGTCATTTTTATACCACCCAATCAATGTAAAAGTAGGTATAAAATATATCCGTGTTAATTTAATAAATAATGAAGCAAGAATAAAATAATAAAAAAAAACAAAAGGTATTGTGTGTACTCACGTTTATCATCATTTTCGTAATCATCGCCAAACACAAGAACGAAATAATGAAAAAATATAAATTTAATATTTATTTTCAGCATGCTGCTTGGCAAATTAAGGGCACTGAAACACATTGTATTAGCCTATATAACTTCACGCGCACGTTTTCTTACAGCGAATATTTACGAAATCCTTGTAAATAGGCATGGTCAAGTAGGTATTGCTAAGAAGCAATACCTAATTAGTACAAACTTTAAATATTGATCAGCATTTTTTAGAATTTATTGATGGTACGCGTAAGTCCGAAAGTGAATACTTCCCCAGGACACCAGCCCACAAATCGGCCAAATACAACTGTGCTTTTAGAATTATTATCGCGTTGCCAAGCAACTAAATTGAATAACGCGCGCATGACCATAGATGTCGATACTCTAACAAAAGAGAAAGAGGACATGAAATGCCTTTTTTAAACATATATTAGTATGGACAGTTGAAAAATGAATTTTTTTTTTATATTCATGGAATTTATATTTATATGAAAAAAACTGTACAAATAGATATTTAAAATAAACTTGCCATACGAAGAAACAACGGAAAAGTATTAATAAGACTATGGCAATACGTAATTGTTAAAAAGGGCTGTCAAAAAATAAAATTCTACCATTTTAGCAGTTATTGTGAATTTGTGACAACGTCAATTTATTTAACATGTTATGTTGCTGTAATAAAATATTCTGATTGGTTTCTTTCTAATATAGTAAACTATGAGTGAATATATTTAATCTACAGTTTTCACTCATGTTAATGACTACTGTAACTCCTTAAAAATAACAATTACTAACATAGAGTAATAAATTACTTACTTCATTAAAAAAGGGGATTTCTTGTTGCTATTTTGATGCTTACTACGTTGTTCGGCATGTATTCGCTAGATGCCACTGATTAAATGGGTATTGCGACAAAGTGAAAATCTTAATATGAAGAAAACCTCGTAGCCATGTGGGCGTCATTAGTCCAAGAACTACCTTTCATCACTTTATCGAAGACTGAAATTGTGTTAATCTTCGATGTCAACCGAATTCAGGTTTGAGGGGTTAAGGGGTCAAAACCACCTGCGGAAAGGGGTCATGACCACCACCCTATGTTAAATCTAGTTTGTGTGATTTCTAGTGGTTAAAGAAATAATTGAAGCTTGTAAGGAATTCATGAGGGAACTCGATTCAGTCGATATACTCAGGTCATGATAGGCCACCCCTAAGTCAAAAACTGAATTATCTTCTGTGTAACAATATTCACATTAAACGATCTCTATAGTGACGACATTACGAAAAGCAAATAAATCAATAATCAAATCTAAAATCGAATCAATAAATATATCTCAAATACCTTGTAAATTATGTCTAATGTCACTTAAGGTTTATTTTTTTTAAATTATCTTCTAAGTTGCCTTCTAAGTCTGTTGATTTTTACTAATTTACAGTTACAGTATGGTGTTTTGAAAGTTATTGTTTTGTTCTTCCACAAAAAGTACTATTCGATATTCACAAATAACATTTACTTTAATTTCCTGGGAGTAATAGTATTTGTACAAATAGCTCTGAAATGAAACTTTGGAACCAAACTCTGTACAGCCATCTCCGGTACCCGTCTATTTCTGATTTCTGCACACGTACGTCAATGAGTCATGCATGATCATGGTGAAGTTGTTTTAGTAGAATTTTTAATTCACTCTGGCAACTTTAGTATTTTTCGTGGCACGCAATCCGCTGCTCCATTCGTGTTTGTCGTTTTCGTCCGTCGGGGACTTTGTGTGACGTTGCGGGTGTGTGCGAAAGTATGAAGTGAAATCCTACAGTGTGTGAAATGTTAAGTGTTTATAGTTTTTATTGTGGTAAAAAACAAAAATGAGTGCGAACGGATAACCCGCTTTACTTTGTGGATCCTTTAAACTGTACACTTCGTTACACGTAACATTTCCTATAAGAACGGTTTCAAAATGGCTGTGTTTTGAAGGACCCTTTGTCCGCTTTCATTTGCTTTCTTCAGCATGATAGTGGGATCGTACTGTCAGAAATTTGACTTAGAGAGGTGAGGAAGGCTCTTGCTAAGATTTTGTGGTTATTGTGTAGAAGCACAAAGTGGAAAATTACTGGTTCCCGCCGATGAGCGGTGCCCGTTGATCGCTTTCTATACGAGCGATACCCACGAAACGTTCGATAATATCGTGTGAGTTTCTATTAACTTTATTATTTTCTCGTTTGTGTATTGATAAAGCTGGTTCACTTATGCGAGCTGGCTGCTATTCACGTTTATAATTAGTTCGGTGTTGATTTTCGTGCCGTCAAATTGAGTTAGTCGGTGCGACGGCGACGTAAACATATGACTCGACTAAAATAAACTGATTCTAGTTGGAATCTGTTTTAATATAACACTTTTTTACTACTTCGCCTATGTTATTCACAACGTAACTGGTGGCTTACTACGTAATTGAGGCACAAAATGCGTAAAATAAAGTATTTTAAGTAAAGGTTAAACAAACAAGTGTTGTGTATTTCAAAATCTCAAAATAATTTAAGTATAACATATTATTTTACCTGTAACTATAAATAAAATTATTATTTTACCACCACATTTACTCAACTATCTATATTTTATCCACATCATATCACATATTGTGGTGTGAATAAAATTTATTTAAATATTCTTATTAGATTCTGATACAGGCATAAAATTAACTAAAGTTATACCTATGGTATGAATATTTATATGGTAAATGTAATATCCATAATTTGATAAGTTAATTATGTACACAAGTAAAAAAGTTATAAATGTATACTACGGTTACATATGGTTATATATTTTCTTTTATGACGCTAATAAGAACAATTTTGACATCAGCACAAATTATAACACTATCAATTTTTATAAAACAGAAGTACTTAATGATTAAGTACTATCATCATTTTAATTAGCAATTTTATAATAAAAAAATGTTTAAGCATCAAGTTAAAGAATTTAAGATTTTTAATAATATTTTGTATATATATAAGTATACTTAAGCACTGAATTATTTAAATATTTATTAATTCTTATTTAAAAATAGGTATAAAATATCAAATGATACATAAAAATTGTTACAAAAAAGCAATATTAATATTGGGGTATTTTTTGTATTAAATAAAAAATGTGAAATAATGTAAAGTGTTATTTTATATTCATGGTATATGGCCATCATACATTAAAATATGTAGAACAGGTATTAAATAGACTAGCGAATAGCTTCATTGTGCTTTTTATTTTCAAAGTAATTTAATAAACATTATCTCAATAATATTACCAAATAACTTAAAAAAGGAATCAATGAACAAAAACTCAACGTTAGAAAAGTATTCCTTTAGATTATTATTAATTTATTATAAAAGCAAAATTAACTAAATACTTGTATCTTGTATCAGATTAATCCATAACCTTTTTCACCAATCATAGAATCTTGTTAACCACTGAAGGAGTACTACTTCATATGAAAATAACTTCACATTTCTTACACATGACAGTCTGTTTCCTAACTAGTCAGAATCTAACTTAACCAAAATGCTGATAAATATACAAACTACCTTTTGCGCGCGGCTACGCCCGCGTGTTTGTCGGTTAAAGCAAAGAGTAGCCTATGTCCTTCCTCAAGTATCAAAGTATCTCCATGCCAAATTTTATTGAAATAGGTGCAGCAGTTTGGCTGTGAAAGCAGGACAGACAGACAGAGTTACTTTCTATGTATAACATAAGTATGGATATTTCTAAATACATATCACTGATTGAATGAACTAAACCCAGACACAGAGCAAATCATACTTATCATACAATTAAATTATTTTTTTATTGTGTATCATACATAATATATAGATATAATAAAGCTGAAGAGTTTGTTTGTTTGTTTGAATCTAATGCTAATCTCAGGAACCACTGGTCCGATTTGAAAAAATCTTTCAGTGTTGGATAGTACATTTATTGAGGAAGGCTTTAGGCCATATATCATCACGCCATGACCAATAGGAGCGGAGCACCAATAAAAAATGTTTCAAAAACGGGGGAAAATGATCAGGCTACGGACAATAGGAAATGCAAACGAGGTTGCGTGGGTCGGCTAGTTACGAGATAAATGAGTCAGTCATTAGTCAAAGGCCTCTCTTTTAAAAGGAGGTTTTGACCTTATATACCACACTGATGGTATAGAATTTGTTTTAAGTGTTCCTTCTCTCTGCAGTGAGAGTTGTTCTTGTGTAATTTGCGTACTTACTCAGCTCTTACGACAGCCATGGGATGAATAGGGATAGTAGCACTATGTATTCTTAATCCATGGAGAGTCATTAGTGTAAATAATAATAATAGTTTATTAACAAAAAGTTATACATATAAACACAACACTAAGTACATATGTTTTAATTTCATAGAGATAGAGTGAACATCAGTGTCTATGATAGTATAAGCTGTGTTACAGACACTGGGGCCTTCCTCTTACAAGTTTATATGATGTTCTTTGGTTTAGGATTGTCAAGATGATGTATGTAAAAAAGTTATGGTGTAAACATCTTGGCTACTTCTGTGTGGGACAAGTACGTAAATATGTCTTTATTTTCAGCAAAGATGCACTAAAGTAAATACATTAATGTTTATCTATTACACCTGTTAAACTAGATAAAAACTATATAATGTTTCATACTTATTAGTTTCTAATATTTCGTAAAAGTTCACTATAGGAATAGGAAGTTTATAATAAATTCAACATTAAATTTAAAAAATGACTGACTGCCAGCTGATGCCTATAGAGATAATGTTTATTTAAGATGTGAATAATTTTTAATTGCCTCTTTCCTAAGTGCCCATTAACAGGTTTGCCTGTAGAATTAAAAAGTTGCTTACCCAAACAAGATTGGAAAGTACATGTTACATAAAAAGTCTTATAAAATTAATAGGAAATTTTAGATTTCATATAGAAGTGATAAAATGTTAAAATTCAATAGTTTACAATGTTTTTATATGTCCTGAGAAGTAAGAACTAATCTAATACTGATCTAATAATGTTATTATTTTACTGTTTTAAAGTCACAGTTGGTACCTACAACTATACTTTCTACTGTACTCTACCCGTGTGTATTATTTATTGTACATTTTTATGTTTGGAACAGCTTGTTGCTGGATTGTACATCATCTACTAGATTTTGTGTTAAAGGGTAGTCTTCGTGTTATTCCAATAAATGAGCTATGTAACTGTAAAGTTTTAATCCGTTCTGTACTTTTTGCATGACAGAGTGACTCAACAAGAATAGGAAATGGCACTATAATAAATATGGCATTATAGTTCTTTCACTATGGGATGATGTAGCATGTAGCAGGAAAACAAAAATATTGCGAGCAACCTCTTTTTTTGGTCACTCTTACTCATGTGATGGAATTTCTGATTAGATGCGATACATTGATACGTTTTATTACTTTGTCCCCACTTTCGACGAATTAATCCCGCTTTTTTCACTAAAAAGTCTGTCTGTTTGACCGATTCTGACGTTTTTTTTCACTGGCAGATAGCTGAGATGATATGAGGAGTATCTTCGGCTACTTTTTAGGGCCGTGAACCGCATTAAGATTTTCACACAAAAATACAATAAAAAACAAAAAAATTTGGGGGTCCCCATACTTATAACTGAAACTCAAAAATTTTATTCATCAAACCCATACTTACATATCTATGGATAGGTCTTCAAAATGATTTTCAGGTTTCTAATATCATTTTTTTCTAAACTGAATAGTTTGCGCGAGAGACACGTCCAAAGTGGTAAAATGTGTCCACCCCCATGTGTAACTTTTAAAATAAGAGAATGATAAAAAAATATATATATATGATGTACATTACCATGGAAACTTTCACCGAAAATTGTTTTGAACGAAATCTAGTAACTAGTTTTTTTAATACGTCATAAATCGTAAACTGCAATTTACATTTCATTCAATCAACACAAATATAAAAATAAAATAAAATTATATTATGTTACTTGCTGCTGCGGAACCCTTCATGGGCGAGTCCGACTCGCACTTGGCCGCTTTTTTTTTTAAATAGCTACGCCGGCGGTGTTCGGCGCTCAGATAGTCCTAAATGTTGTTTAACAAGGCCAAAGTTTGTTGCTTGTGTTCCTAATATTAAAAAATAAGTAGGTAAGTCCGACTCGCACTTGGCCGCTTTTTTTTTTAAATAGCTACGCCGGCGGTGTTCGGCGCTCAGATAGTCCTAAATATTGTTTAACAAGGCCAAAGTTTGTTGCTTGTGTTCCTAATATTAAAAAATAAGTAGGTACATTTTCAAATGTTAAAAATTGCAACGATATCACCTCGCCATAGTCGCCATCCTCAAGCGAGTCGGCATATCGTGAAATGTCGCAAACACCGTTATCCACCTAACAATTGTCGACAGTACGAAAACCGAAACGCATAACGGCAACCGACTCATTGTTCGTTGCGCTCACGCACGATTCTAAAGGATAGATTTGAAAACTGATCTCTTTATTCTTTTAAATACTAAGTATACAAGCTATTTAGATACGAAATAAGAATACGAATGTACCTTAATATGGAAGAACGTTTAATCTCAATTTGACTTTTTTGGTGGTATAAGTAATGGTAATATAACAAGTGGTTTAAGTGGTATCCAGACCATTTACTACTTCGCTACTACTAGAATCAATGTGCACAACAGCAACACTTTGTGTGATCCACAAATTGCTTTTCTGAGTCTGGGTGTACTTTGTGTCCATTTAATGCAAAGTCTCCTACGAGCCAGGATATATTACTCCCTATACGTCCCTACGCTGGCCAAGTGCGGGTTGGGGACTGGTAAGACAACGTTGTGGCTACGTAATCTTGCCATTGGATGTTTTTAAGCCGCCCAAAGGCCTCCAACTAACCTTCACGACTGTTATCCTAGGATAACAACCGGGACCGACTGCTTAACGTGACCTCAGAATCACGGAGACGCTCATGGTATCATGCCACCAGCGGCCACCCATCCAGGTACTGACCGCGTCGGTTTGCTTACCCTCGGCGATTGTTTCTAATCACCGTCTGCAACTTGGCCATGAGCGGCTTCTCTAAAAAAAAACTGTTTTGTCACTTTTCGAGCAGCAGATTTCGGAGCAGCTCGTCAACGAATCTGACTGTCTCTGTCACGCACGAAGAGATAGACAGATTCGTCGTTCGGAGCAGCTCGTCTCGATCCGTGCGAGCTTCGGGTGTTAGGTTTTTTCGTTACATTACGGAAATTCTACACAAAGGCCCCAAAGCCCGCGATAAAAGCTATGCAAGCTTAACAATCTTTTGTTTCCGTCAAATTTAGTTTATTGCCTGTTCTTCTTTAATATCGCGTGGAATTATTCCATATTCCAGATATGTTTTGAACATGAGGTTGTAGCAAATATATATAATGGATATTAAAATTAGGTATGATAATACCTTGTGTGTATAATAAAGTGTTGATTAAGTAATATACATGCAAAGTATCTTATCGTATCTGCGATAATTCTCAACATAATCTATATATGTATATAAAAATGAATCGCCGAAATTTACCTATGTACGCGCATAACTCAATATGGCGCTACGAAGTTCGCCGGGTCAGCTAGTTTTTTATAAAAAAAAACATCGATCCCCTAATTAGTGTAAGTTTTTGTCGGTTATTCATTAGCACATAACACACAAATCAAGTCGCTTTCCGTTCTTGCACCCTTACTTAGATCTTTCAAACTACGCAACGGATTTTAATGCGGTTTTCACCAATATAAGCAGAAAAGGGTTGATAAGCATAATAAATAGGTATGTATACCTATTATAGTAGTAGTAGAGTACTAGTAGTACATACTACACTAGTAGAGACGAGAATTTCAAAGATTTTCGTGCGAAGTCGGGGCGGGTCGCTAGGCCTATATGTATGTTACATTAATAATGCGTTCAGACTTCTCCGCTGTCGTGCTAAACAAGAATTACTAATTTAATTTAATTTTTGGAAAAGTAATTATAACTACACATATTTAAGTGGTGCTCAGTTTGCAAACTCCGCATTTAACTTTGCAATGTATTTCTTAATTAAGAATTATACTCACTTTTTAGCGGAGTATTGTTGGCTCATATTTTAAGAAAATACGTATATGTAATAAACTTATTTTATTATTTTTCCTTCCACGACTTCATTATTTTTATTAAAATAAAATCAACTTAAGTCGCCATCTTATTTTTTAAATTCAGCAATCGTATATGAATTCCGCAAAGACGCTAATATTAGAAATCTTATTTTGAATATTTTAAGTATGTTAAGTAATAAGTAGTTTAATGTCTATCTAATCAGAGTAGATAATGACGTGATTTGTTTACTTTATTAAATACTTAGCATGTTTTTTGTATTGCATCACTAAGAGGCAGTGGTTATTTTATTCAACTTCCCATCATCTCACCGATCTTGAAGTATTCTTAGGGTCCGTTCACACAGACCGGCTCGGAGAGGAGAGCAGATTTTTATCCTATTGAAAACGGAGGTTTGAGTAATTGTAGTAAAAATGCTTGAACGCGCTTTCTCGCTCGCGCAGCCGATCGGCTCCAATTCTCTTCCACAGCCGGTCTATGTGAAATAGTTGGCCGCTCCGCTCCGGTCAATTCGAAGCGTATGCGATCCGGTCTGTGTGAAAAGAAAAAAGTGGGCTGATGCTCTCCGAGTCGGTCTGTGTGAACGGACCCTTAGTAGGTCGCTTCAGCAAACTTTTCATAAAATACAGCTATATAAAATCTGTCTGTGACGGATTAAAATTACCGAGTGTCACAATCCCTATACATCTCGTGAGTGTCGTTAGGGCGGACTAAGGGAGCACACTAATACTGCTCTAGAAACACTGCATTGAGAAGGAAAACCACAAACCCTATAACGGGTTTTTATAGGGTTTGGTTCCGGCCAGCTAGGTAGAGTAGGCTAAAACGTTTTTTCTAAAGCCAGAGGTTTCTATGTCCAGCAGTGGCTGTGATGATATAAAATTTACATAATTATACTTACTTCCAAGAATGTAGCATACTTGAAGGCTTTAACAGTGCTTTAGTGTTCGTGTTTCAACCGTGTATCAATTTGAGGTGCAGTCTTATCGCTGTTGCTAACACAGCTCTTATCCAATATCTACGAAACTTGTTTTTCTGGCAACATATTCTGCGTCGTATTTTCATACATATTTACATCGAAATGTACTGATACGTAAGCATTATTATTGAGTGGCTGTTCGCAAATTTACTCAGGTGTTATAAAATTTACGTAACCTTTACAACGTTCGTGTTAAACGTGTATTTTAATTTTCGATTGTAGATAATAAAAGAAACACTTATTTCAACAACTCGTTATTGATGTTTTTGTTTTATATATTTTTTAAGTAAATAGATTGCAATACACATAATCCCAACCTCGCAAACTTGCTTAGTACGCTCTTACAGAAGACCAACTTAAAAGGACTTCATTTGTGTTGTCTTGATTAGTTGGTGAGTGCGAGACCGGAGGCCCAGTGATGCAGAAGCATCTCAATATACGACCATCGAGTCCCCATGCTGCATTGTCAATAAGTTTGGTGACCACCACTCTTGGATTTTGCTCATGCTTTGGATCAGGCAGAGATGCGGCTCTTTATATTAAAAATACGTACTGGCTTACTACCTAACCTAACGGCTTTAACTACCTCGGTGGCGTAGTGGTAGCGTATGCGACAGCTGTGCTTGAGGTCTCGGGTTCGATTCCCGGGTCGGACCAAATGTTTGTATGATCTGCAAATATTTGATTCGGAGTTTGGGTGTTTTCTATGTATAATATGTATGTATTTACATAAAAAGTATGTATAGTAAATGTATATTATGCCTTTTGCATAATTTCAAACGATTTCCTTATTAGAATATTTGAAAATACGTACCACTAACATATATTTACGAATAATATAATACCATATGAAAAAAATCATCCAACGGCAGGATTACGTAACCACAGCGTTGTCTTGCCAGTCCCCAACACGCACTCGGCCAGTGTGGCGACAGTGGCTTTAACGCTCTCCTGAGAGAAGACTCGAGCCCATGATGTTGAAGATATGTACCATATGACACCTGAAAAAGTAATTTGAATTTTGTTATTGATAACTGTCGATATCGTTTATAAGTTGTAGTCAGCTTAATTGTCTGTAGTGTACTATTTATTTATGAACATTGGAATATGTAATGCATATTTTCGTTTATTCAACTGCGATATAATTATTTGCGAAAATGCTTTACAATTGACATTTTCTCAGGAAAATCCATCGAAAAAGTTTGCCTTTTTCGTTCTTCCTAATAAAGGTACCTACCGTTAGTCTTCATCGTAAAAAGTTTTTTTAGCACATCACTTTGTTCTGTATACACAGAGACGTGAAAGCTCGAGCACTTGAGCAATATTTCACGTCGATAATGAACCCTTATGTTTATTTATGTCGTACGTGTCATTTAGACGTCACGTTTTGAACATAACGTGATGCGACGTGGTGATTAAGAAAATTACGTATCAATTTTGTTGAAACTGTTAGTTATATTTAGGCCATTGTAAATTTACTACAATTATGATTTACGAATTTCACATTCTATTCCCCAAGTAAATATGTAAGTAATTGAAAACAAACAAACACATGAATTTGACTGCCTCAGTGCACAGTGGTAGCGTATGCGACTGCTCTAATTAAAGTCTCGGGTCGATTCCCGGATCGGACCAAATGTTTGTATGATCTGCAAATATTTGTTTAGGAGATAGGATGTTTTCTATATAAGTACATAATGTGTGTATTTATATAAAAAAGTATGTATAGTATATATAGTTATATCAGTCACTTGTACCCATGGTACAAGCTTCGTTATCAATAGCAATGAATAAGACAATCATAAGGGGAAGACAAATATAATACTTAACAAAGATAGAAATAAAAACAGTCTCATGTTGCACCTAACAGTTCTCAGTTATAATTTATCAGAAAATTTTAAATAGCCTGTAAAATTCCAATATATTCAATCCATTTCCTTAATTTATAACAATAATAAGTACTTAGTTACTTTCCTAAACAATTAAAATTATTTATTAAACATGAAAATGCTACAATTATTTGCCAGCAGAGCTTTTATAAGGGGCAGTACAGAGAATCGCCTATACCTTGATTATGAGTTGTTATAACTGACTTCTTGATTGTGTTGTTTAGTGCTATATTGTCCTGGTGAACTTATGGCATCATTATCTCAAAGCGGACGTCGTGAACACTCGTACGTGTACAGTAACGGCTTGTTCATTCCCATTTAAGAGCCCAATTTACCATTTGTAACATGTCCGGCCGTTTCACCCACCCACCTTTAGAAAGTTGATGGGAGCCGCGATAAATACTTAGGTTTTGGCGCCCGACGTTCTCTATACACATTGTTCTCTAGCCACAATAGGATTATAGGATATCACTATGAAGCCATTTTCACTTCCGCAAAACGAGGATTTAATGCGGGCATTATGTGTTAATATACAGTTTATATACCGTTACTGATTTTTCTGCTTTCTATCATTATGAAACTATAAATAAACATGACAGCTTATAAATCTTTAATAAATCAACCGGCACATCCATACAAATAAATAAAATTGGAGTGTCTGTTTGTAATATTAAAATAACCGCTTTTTAATAAATGCATATGTATGTATAAATTTTGTCTGTCTGTTTGTTCCGGGCAATCTCTGGAACAGCTGGACCGATTTTGACGGGACTTTCACTGGCAGATAGCTGATGATCTAAGAAGTCACTTAGGCTTTTTTTAGATTAGCTTCGCTCTGCGGCGTTACACGTGATACGTCAATGACCACGGGTAACACCGCGGGGTTCAGTTAGTTTGAGATGAATTTTAAACAGTTTTTTTAAATATCGCGCCAAAAATATCTTGGCGATACCTAAGTTATCGAATCTTTGCTAAGTACAATAACGTTTGGAAAAAGAAAACAAAATTATGAAGAACTAACAGCACATATGCTTAAAAGTTTCGAATTGTGAACGTTGACTAAGATCCACTTTGAGTTTAACCGTCACTCGTGAAAGGATGCCCTAAGAAACGGGGACAAAACTTCCGTTTATAGAATTTTCGACAGGTTTAAAATAATAATGTTGTAGATTTAGTTTCGACATTAAAATATCGTAGATTTATTATATTAAGGCTTTGTATGGCACTAGAAACTTTTGCGTAAAAAATTATATATTACTTATAACAATATAATTTTAAATTACTTATGTAAGTCCGAATAAAGTAAGAGGTTTCATTTTTGAACTGAACGAAGGCATAGAGTAAGTAACATCTAGCTTGTGGACGTTTTTTACAAAACCACAAACTATTAACGACTAACTTAGAACATACCAGCTCGTATTATATCGTTACGTGGTTCCTCGTGGGTAATGATATTCATCTATATATATACTTACTATTATATAAAGCTGAAGAGTTTGTTTGTTTGAACGCGCTAATCTCAGGAACCGCTGGTCCGATTTGAAAAATTCTTTCAGTGTTGGATAGTACATTTATCGAGGAAGGCTATAGACTATATATCATCACGCTACGACCAATAGGAGCGGAGCACCAATGAAAAATGTTTCAAAAACGGGGGAAAATTATGACGCCACGGGCATTAAGAGACGCAAACGAGGTTGCGTGGGTTAGCTATATTATCTATCGCTACAAGACAGCCTTTAGGCAGTAGTTAGTAGTATGAAGCTAGAGGCTATTTTAGTAAGAGACGTTATAGGTACTATTTTCAATTTTTAACAGGATCAATCATAGACCTACACACAAGAGGCATGGTAGGTCAGGACTCTTTAAAAGTTACCCTATAGCAATTTCCTGCTCAGTATCTGTACGCAACTTTAAACGATCGCGTAACGAGTTTCTCAAGTAACAAGTTTAATTAACAAATAGCTAAATCGGTTAGCTTCGTGTTTGCTAGATATGTATGCATGTTTCTCACAGTACTTTGTTTTATTTACGTTACTAGCTGACCCGGCGAACTTCGTACCGCCATATTTACATATCTGTCTCAGCTTCCCACAGGCAGTGTACAGTCGCGGACAAAAAAAAACACTTTTCCCTATATCTTTCATTTTTGTCTTTATAGCAAAAAAAGTTTGAATGAAATCGGACTATGTGTTATTGAATTACAACTAAGTACATATTTTGACTTTCATCCCTCCTCTCCAGGAAACCGTGCTGAATTTCGGGATAAAAAGTATCCTATGTCCTACCTCGTAGTATGAACTCAAATCATGCCAAGTTTTATTTGAATTCGTTCAGTAGTTTCGGCGTAATGCGCGGTCAAGATAGACACAGACGTATCGATTATAGAGAGCCCTCCAAAATTATCTTTAATGTACAGAATTGGACCTGTTACATTTTTATTATAATTTACGTTATATCTAATTGATGTAGTCCCGTGGTTGTGTTAATCCTCAATAATGCCAGCTTTCATTAGCATTTTAACCATAATTTATGGTGTTACACAATCTGATGGGTCACCTGGCATGGAATTTCTATGGACTACCTATGGACTCATTATAACTCGATAATCATAAATGCAGTGCATTCTTTCGGGCGCCAGGTATCCTGACTCGCTCGTTGAAAATACAGTGCCAAAATTGCTTAACCCTAGTTTTTTCTGAAGGCCGGATATCCCTGCGGTCGACCCGGCCCATATGTGTCTCAGTCCTTATCATCTTATATCTATTTTATTACAACGCAATTTTCCAGCTCACGGAACCCATTTTCACTTGATCATACACTTGATTTATTTTCGAAACAACGCGTTGCTGCCTATACAAGATAGCTGGGTTTTAGACCTAAATGTCTCATGCCTCAATAAATTTTGTTAATAGTTACTGTCTTTACTCATGTCAACTTTAATATAATGTTCTCGATTTAATCTTGCACATCGTAGCCTGTAAGCATGTAGCCATTTAAAAAATATATAATATGGAATTTCAGTACTCAAGTCATGAAAAGTATTCTTTCCATTCATTTATTTTAAAACTTTAAAACGCACAGTTTTAAAGTTTTATAACTGACAACTACTAACTGGTTGCCTGTTCATAGTTTTTTTTCTATTTTTATAAATTAAATGTCTTTTGTTCTTACATAATAAACAAGTAAGTAAAATTATATGACTATTACGCCAACATCTGAAATCTTTTTTATTATTGTTTTTAAAATAAAACATATAAGTTGTATGTATTTTTGTAATCACTGTTAAAAACTCTTTATTTTGATACCACATTCGATGTATTTTGAAAACACCATTTTTGAGAGTACTTTTTGGCGTCAAGAAGCCTTAATTCCCCTTCTTCTTTCGCAGTCGGTTAAAAATGTAACATTCTATTGTGCGTAAGTAGTTATGAGAAAAGGTATTTCTATTGTATACGAGTATATAAATCGATACTAACATCTTATTATAAGCCTCTTGTATACTACGAGTATATGTTATGAATAGTTTTATTTTGTGTTACATACATACATTAAATTCCATCGAATTGTTGAAGTTCGAGTAATAAATGAAAATTCCGCCTTAGTGGAGTCGATGTACATACTTTAATTCTTGAGGAAGAACATAGGCTAGTTTTTACCGCGATAACCGACAAACATGCGGACGGAGCCGCGTGAAAAAGCTAGTTTTAAATAAATATGATTTTATTTTGCATATGAAATTATTTCACTTAAAAGACAATTATTTTAAAACTCCACTTCACCTTCTGCGCATTCGAATACAAAAAATATAACTGTAAGATGTTTGGTATTTAATACTTAGGGAAACCTTGTAAGCTTGCATCTGATATTATTATAAGCGGATTTCGCGTTCAGTTGAGGCGGCTCAACTCTGTCTCGGCTGTTCAAGGCGAATCAGGTTTCATTGTAAATCTAGATTGTTTTGCTGCGGTCGTATTTCTTTACCTTTCAGTTACCTACTAGAGTTAATTGACAAGTAGGTTAATAATTTCACGGAAATATTTCATTTTCGTCGGCTAAAGTTTCCTGTTTATGAAACGCTCCTCAATTTGTAAATGAATGTTCTTTCGTGACGGCAAACTCACACAAGCGTTTATAGAATACTGCGAAGCCTTACCGGTTGGATTCACGGAATGGCGACATGCTTCACGGTAATGGTGGCTCTTAGCAAATGAAAACTCAATTTTTATGGCGCTCTCTGCGAAATTACTTGGTTGTAAACACCAAAAAATATTAAAATTGTAAGGTGTCTCGAGGCAGAATATCTTTTCGTTTTGGTCGCTTGACTTTTAATATTGCAAATTCTCTTCACCGAATCGTAAAGTACAAAAATGGGTCATCAAAGAGAAACAAATTCAATTCTCATTCTTAACAACTTTTTAAAAGAAATCAATCTGTAAATATACAATACGTAAGCTGTTAATAATTTTAAAATAATTACGTAACAGTTACCTTCAATATCTATTTCATAGTAAGTTAATTATAAATACCTGGTATGCTTAAAGAGATAATATTAATAACATTTATTTTTACATTGTTGGTAGGGAATGCATGTCATGTTCCCGGAGCCGGCGTCGCAATACCACAGCAGTCAGCCCCAGAGCACGCAGCCCAATTACCAGCCGGCCGTGTCGCCGGCTCGTCAGCCTGTCAAGAAGCGTCGCTTGCTGAGCCCATACCAGCAACACAACGGACTACAGCACTTACAACAGGATAACAGCGGCTACAAGGTGAGCATCATATTTTAACGCCACTTTCGACGAATACATTTTTTTTTTGACGTGACAACGTCTAATAAATTGTACGCCGGCTGCATGCACGAAAAAGGATGACTCATTGTCCTGTTGCGCTCATTGTCCCGTTACGCTCATTGTACATCGTTGTATCATTTAATTTCACCAAAGTTTTTTTATGATGTCACGTTAAACTACGTATCGTCCGTAAACTGACTTTAGAGACAACCAATTTTCTATCTTTTGTACATTTTATTCTAAAACTGCAGCAGAACTCTGATTTCGATTTCTGATGTGATAGAACTCTTTACAAGATCTCATTAGTTAAAATGAATTTTATTCTCGTGTTCGTGTTATTACTTAAATAAATAAAAAATGTTTTTACTGAGACGGACACGGACGTCAAACTGGACTCCACCATAACTTCAGCAAAAAGATTTTTAGTTCTTATTTTATAATTTACATAATAAAAATGATACTTTTAATGATTTTTTTAATATGATCTTAACTTATCATTCTTGAAAATTATATTATAAAATAAAGAACATTTATTTCAAAGCGCTATTTTATTGAAGTAAGTATTTAGTCTTATATTTTATGCTGCTGTAGTATCTCTTAACGTAGTTTAGCCTTTGTCTCTAGTGAAAATGTGAGAATATGTGTATAAATAACAACGTGACGCGAAAGCAAAAGTATTAACACTTTCTAATGCCGCCGAACCAAGGAAAATTTCAACTGCTTGTATTCTCATGTGATTGCGTACAAAGGTTCCTTGTAGTAGGTATTGCCGCAACAAAATATTACACATACTCTTGTACGTAACCATTCAAAATTAAATTTACGAATTATTTTGATAAAGAAAACAATACATAATCAATTAATTCAAAAATAACAACAATGTAGAAAATATAAACATTAATAACTATCTCTTAAGATTTTATTATAGAAATTTAAAATTTCATAATTTTATTATTCATTTTAAAGAGTCGTGCTACTACGTACGGTAAACAAAAAACTGTGCAACGCAACACTGTCTGATGTGAATGCGTAAATTTCGACTGCGTATAATATTGTAGTGTGGCCTCGGGTCTCGACGCAGCACACATGACGCAATAGCAGGCCTTAAAAGAAGGTTGAAATTCTATTTTAAGCAAATCGAGTATCAATTTCCAAAACGTTGAGCTAAACTAGAAAAGCTCTTTCAAAATATATGTATTTATAAAGAACTACATAAAATTATATGTATTACTTTATATATCTCATAAACCGTAACATGTTTGCTTATTTTAGTAGTAGGTAGTAGAGCCACGCTGATTTCAGCACGAACGGGCCGGCTCGACCGGGGCGGTACTACCCTCGCACAGAAAATCAACGTAAAATGACAGCGTTCGTGCTGTCGTGTTTCGTTGGTGAGTGCGAGACCGGGGGCCCAATTAGTCTAGTCAAGAAGTTTCATACTTGTTGACTAGACTAAAAGATGCAGTAGCATCACTAGGCCGCCATAGTGTGGGTCGCCATACTGCACTGTCTGCATTCGCAATGAGTATGGTGACCACCACTCTTGGATTCTGCTTATGTTTTCCATCAGGCAGAGCAGAGTCATTTTGGCGGGCCAAACATAACAAAAAAAAAAAAAAATTCGTGTGTTTTCATCATATTCCTAACTCTATCAAAGCTTTTTAGTCAATTAATGGAGTTAAGTGTTGACTGACGCTACGAGTGTTTACCAATAATATTACAAAACAAATATATATATGTAATTGGAACTTCAATATACGCAAAATGATTACCAAATGGACTAAATGTAGTGCAACGAATGAAAATGTTACACGAAGGAGTCACATTTCAAGTTGATTTTGCGTGACGCACAAACGCGCGCATCTCAGTTGATGAATATGTAATCGCGTCAACGGTCACTCCACAAAGGAGGGTGCGGTGTGATACAATATATTTGTATTTTCATGTAAATGCAAATGAATCGCTGACGTACATCGTACAATTGCAACACTAATTTTTGACCTGTTATCTTTTGTTCTGAATAGGTTATCCCAGTTCGGGTAACTCCAACGTAGGTTTATGCTTCCATTTAAGAGATATTTCTTTTATATTGAATCCAGCAAAAATACTACAACACTTTTCGCTACATTACACTCAATTGCATAAAAAGGCGCGGTTTGTCCTTAAACACGCTCCGTCGCGATCGGCCGATGGCCTTCTGTTGCTAAAGAAAGCTGATATTGCATTTAAATAATGCAGGTGCAGGCAAACAATGTGTTTGGAGAAATATTAAATGAAAGGGGATTGAAAATATGTTACGATGATTTGTTGTTTTCAAATTAAAAGGATAATGCCTATTTCCTATACATGGTTGGTCTTAATACATGATAATACACTATGACACTGACGTTTATTTAATGACTGTGACTGTCTTGTTATCAATTTTGCGAAATGTGTATTTGACAAAAAATATTTTTTTTTTATTTCGCAACTGTAAATTAAAGTGTTCTTTGCTTTTTTCGGTAATGTGTATAAAATCCTTGATCCTACTAACTCATTCTTAGAAAAACTCGCACATATCATGATTAGAGTCAGCGTTTTCCTCAATTCCTGGGAATATTGTTAAAATTATTGAAAATAATTTGAGCACTGCCATTTTGCTTGCAAACGCCGCAATGTGCAGTGGAGCATCTGTCGCGAGATGGTCTTTTTACCGTTAATCAACATCTGGGGCACTTTTGAAAGTATAGTCGCCCGCCACGCCAGCTAGCGTCACGACGCAACCGAAACTGCTTTGGCAGTCCTTTATTGTGTATTAAAACTTACCGATCGCCTTGGACGGTTACTGTACACAGATTTTCAGAATAAATTTATATTTATAGTCATTTTAAGTGTTCAAATTGCAAAAACAAAATTACGTTGTTTAATTAAATATTTTCGTTTCCGAGTCGTGGTCGAACTGTAATGTCCAACCATTTGGACTACGGCTTTTCAGTAGGGGTACTTGTCCAACCAGTATTTTTAGTTGGATGCATTACTGAACTACCAACTGTTGTAATCATTATTTTCGTATTTTCTTTTTATTTATTAACTAGCTGACCCACAGATATCGATCAAGATAGATTGGTGACGAAAGTACTTTGCCATATAAATCCTGCGTGGCAACAAATCACAAAGCCGCGCCCCCTAAACGCACCCGATTGGTCTATGCGCGAGCGTCGACTAGTGAAGTGTCACACTTTCATGTCTATTTATCGAAGAATGGAATCATTGGAAAACTGAAATGCAACTTAAGGGGCGCGTCCCTAAAAACGCGCGAAAAGACACTTGCAGTTTTGCAAAACACAAACAACTCAATTCATATTTGACACTAAAAAAAAAAATCTCAGTAGTTTAATAAATCAGTCTACCAATCTACCGAGTGACATTTACAAAATAATTCTTTATTTTTGTGAAAAAAAAGCCTTAAGACTGTAGTCCTTGAGCGTGGGAATTTGTGATTGAACACCCACATTCATATTTTACATGCACACAAACGCATCGGCCACTGTTGCATACTAACCCTGGCAACTAATAAATTTACTTTCGGTTTTTTTCTTCTAGTTACATATTCATTAACTGTTCGCCTTTGAAGAATGTTTAGAATGTCCTACAAAGCACGCAATGTATCTTAGTCATATCGGAAAGCCCGCGGGCTGTAAGTAACTCGTCAACGGCCGAGAATGGGGTTCAAGTGTACCGATTCATTTTTAATAAATTTCATGGACAAATAATATATTTTTACACAGTATAAAATTAAGTCGCTCGCGCTATCTGTCAGCTTAGATCTTTTACAGTAATCAACGGATTTTAATGCTATGTTATGAAATAAAATTTGTATGATATATGTTATATTAATGGAACATAATGTTTCTTAAAATTATAAATTTTGAACGCTTTTATTGCTCATATTGACTAAATTTTACTACATAAATCTTACTTACGTACTTTTTTTTTACAGATTTTACAGATATCAGATAATATAAGGGATCTATTATTTTACAATTCACCAATTGATTAAATTCGAACTTAAGGGATGAATAATAATGGAAATGACATGTATGAATGAAATGTAGATGGGACCCTTTTTTACAATTTTTGTCTGTCTGTCTGTTTGTTTGTGCCGGCTAATCTCTGGAACGGCTGGAGCGATTTTGACGGGATTTTTACTGATAGGTAGCTGATGATATAAGGAGTAACCGCGGTTGGTGTAGTATCGCGGGTAAGACCGTGGGGCTCAGCTAGTTTTTTTTTTCAAAAAAGACAACTTCCGTATATATCCAATAAATCCTGTGTCGCGGGGGACTTTACAAACATACATGAAACGGACACAATGGACACCCAGACTCAGAACAACAATTCGTGGATCACACAGTGTTGTCCCATGTGGGATTTGAACCCACAACACCTGATACAGTAGGAAGCGGCGAGGCAACCGCTTAAACCACTAGACCAACCATGCAGTCAAAAATAAAACTGTAATGTTAAGGTCTTTCATTATTTCAGTAGTAGTTATTCAATTCTAACAGAAATCATTAAAAATGTTTTTTTTTTACTTTTTAAAAACAATTTCTCTTAGTGTTTCGGTCTGTCAAAGTGCATTCAAAGAACTCGTCAAGACAAATCAAACGACTCCAAACTCGATAGGTTCCGTCGTTACAAAGTTCCTATGACCACCTTCCAGTTTCAACATCAGATCAGCTCCATGTCATCATATTAAAGCATTGTCACGCTATATACACATGCCTACAAAAATTCAACACAATCGGTTGAAGATATCTGCAAAATTGAGTTGCAAGATTCCGTCTTAACAAATATAGTTAGATATATACATACATAGCAAGTTAAAAAAAACATAAAAATAAGTTCTGTGTTAATAAAAAATACTAATATTTTTCTTTGAAATTATTCTTTAAAAAAATTAAATTAAATTCAAGAATACAAATTAACAGTTACAATTCGACACTCACTGGCAACCCACCCTAAAACTTGTCATTTACGTATTATGGAGCTCAGTGCGAACTACAAACGGACGTGGTGTCACCTTGAATATTCGGCGGGCACTGAATTTTTTGAGCGCGATAAAACTTATTTATTGCAATTTACGGGAGACGATTTCTACGTACTAAAATGTATGGAACTTTTGTCGCTTAAAATGAATGATGTTTAGCCTTAGATTATGGCTTTTTGGTGAGAATTAATAAAAAACTAAACCGGTAAATCTTTTCTCCATAGTTTTTTCTCGCGAAATAACAAAAAAAACATTTAAAATAGAGCACGAAATAGGGCAGAATGTGCTAATTAAAAAGGTCGATTTCGATGATTTTGATCTTTGTTACGGCTTTTTTTCACAAAAATAAAGAATTATTTCATAAATGTCACTCGGTAGATCCGTAGACTGATTTATTAAACTACTGAGATATTTTTTTTACTGTCAAATATGAATTGAGTTGTTTGTGTTTTGCAAAACTGCAAGTGCCTTTTCGCGCGTTTTTAGGGACGCGCCCCTTAACAAAGATCAAAATCATCGAAATCGACCTTTTTAATTAGCACACTCTGTCCTATTTCGTGCTCTATTTTAAATGTTTTTTTCTTATTTCGCGAGAAAAAAGTATGGAGAAAAGATTTACCGTTTTAGTTTTTTATTAATTCTCACCAAAAAGCCATAATCTAAGGCTAAACATCATTCATTTTTAGCGACAAAAGTTCCATACATTTTAGTACGTAGATATCGTCTCCCGTAAATTGCAATAAATAAGTTTTATCGCGCTCAAAAAATTCAGTGCCCGCCGAATATTCAAGGTGACACCACGTCCGTTTGTAGTTCGCACTGAGCTCCCTAATACGTAAATGACAAGTTTTAGGGTGGGTTGCCAGTGAGTGTCGAATTGTAACTGTTAATTTGTATTCTTGAATTTAATTTAATTTTTTTAAAGAATAATTTCAAAGAAAAATATTAGTATTTTTTATTAACACAGAACTTATTTTTATGTTTTTTTTAACTTGCTATGTATGTATATATCTAACTATATTTGTTAAGACAGAATCTTGCAACTCAATTTTGCAGATATCTTCAACCGATTGTGTTGAATTTTTGTAGGCATATGTATATAGCGTGAAAATGCTATATTATGATGACATGGAGCTGATCTGATGTTGAAGCTGGAAGGTGGTCATAGGAACTTTGTAACGACGGAACCTATCGAGTTTGGAGTCGTTTGATTTGTCTTGACGAGTACTTTGAATACACTTTGACAGACCGAGACACTTTGAGAAATTGTTTTTAAAAAAGTAAAAAATTTTTTTTTATGATTTCTGTTAGAATTGAATAACTACTACTGAAAGACCCTAAAATTACAGTTTTATTTTTGACTGCATGGTTGGTCTAGTGGTTTAAGCGGTTGCATCGCCGCTTCCTACTGTATCAGGTGTTGTGGGTTCAAATCCCACATGGGACAACACTGTGTGATCCACGAATTGTTGTTCTGAGTCTGGGTGTCCATTGTGTCCGTTTCATGTATGTTTGTAAAGTCCCCCGCGACACAGGATTTATTGGATATATACGGAAGTTGTCTTTTTTGAAAAAAAAACTAGCTGAGCCCCACGGTCTTACCCGCGATACTACACCAACTACTACCTATCAGTAAAAATCCCGTCAAAATCGCTCCAGCCGTTCCAGAGATTAGCCGGCACAAACAAACAGACAGACAGACAAAAATTGTAAAAAAGGGTCCCATCTATACTTTACGTCATTTCCATTATTATTCATCCCTTAAGTTCGAATTTAATCAATTGGTGAATTGTAAAACAATAGATGCCCTATCCCTTACATTATCTGATATCTGTAATCTATATAAATAAAAGAGGAAGGTGACTGACTGACTGACTGACATACCCAGAGATCAACGCACAGCCCAAACCGCTGAAGTTAGAATCCTTAAAATTTTGCATGTAGGTTCTTTATATAACATAAGTGAGCACTAAGAAAGGAATTTTTGAAATTCTACCCCTAAGGGGGTAAATCAGGGGATGAAAATCTGTGTGGGCGAAGCCCCGTGTAAAAGCTAGTATTATATATTTAAGGAAGTTTCCATTTCAAAGTTTTACACTCTTAATATTCACAAAACAAAAAGTGTTCTGTGTTAATATTAATTTTAAGACAAATAGTTTGTTTTTTAACTGTCTTAAAAAAAGAAGGAGTTTATAAATTAACTGTATTTTTTTATTTTTTTACCCGACCACGGCAAAGCCAAAGGAGGGTTATGATTTTGACAGGGTATGTATGTATGTTCATCTGTTCCCTCATAGCTCCTTAACTACTAATTAGAACTGGATATATGAGGTATCGTTAGAAGTGTCTTGATCGTCCGCTGCTTATAGGCTATATGACGCGTCACTCAATTTAATGTGGCGCCCTCTAGCCGACATAAAGTACTGTATAAAAAAATGAATTTGACATAAACATGCCGTGTTTGGTATCATCGGAAAGGGTGTTACTTGTACATTTCAAATATTTATAGGTATTATTAGCATTTGCTGGTGACTTTGTTCGTATCTATTCAATTTTTTTTTATATTTCTATGTTAGGTATTTTAAATATACTTTGCATATACATTATTATTATCACTACACCAAAACATTTTAAATAAAAAAAGTAAAAACTTAAATTAAAATAGAAACGTACCATAACTCTTAAAAACACGTGACTACGTGACATTTTAAACATTCTTCAAAGGCGAACAGTTAATGAATATGTAACTAGAAGAAAAAACCGAAAGTAAATTTATTAGTTGCCAGGGTTAGTATGCAACAGTGCCCGATGCGTTTGTGTGCATGTAAAATATGAATGTGGGTGTTCAATCACAAATTCCCACACTCAGGGACTACAGTCTTAATATTTAAGATAAAATTTCACAATTAAGGTATATAAAGTAAGTTCGAAAACTAAAAACCATCTACTTAAAAAGATTATTTATTAAAAAATAATAAACTTTTAGAACAGCATTTTTTCCAAATTTATAATATTTATCGGTTATAATAACATACACGTAATTTAGGTAGGTATATAATGGATGTTTTTGAAATGTGATGATAAAGCCTTTTTATTTAATAGGATCCTGGTAACTACAAAATGTATATATTTATAATGTTATTATATTTTGACTAATATACCTACCAAACTTATTTCTGTTTCAAACTAGCTGACCCGGCGAACTTCGTACCGCCGTATTTACATATCTGTCTCAGCTTCCCACAGGCAGTGTACAGTCGCGGACAAAAAAAGACTTTTCCCGTTATCTTTTATTTTTTCTTTCTAGTAAAAAAAGAATGAATGAAATCGGACTATGTGTTATTGAATTACAACTAATTAAATATTTTGGCTTTCATCGCCTCTCCAGGAAACCGTGCTGAATTTCGGGATAAAAAGTATCCTATGTCCTACCTCGTAGTATGAACTCAAATCATGCCAAGTTTCATTTGAATCCGTTCAGTAGTTTCGGCGTGATGCGCGGCCAAGATACAGACAGACAGACAAACATGAATTCTTCAGTATCGATAATATAGAGCCCTCCAAAAAATTTTTTCAATATATCTTTAATGTACAGAATTAGACCTGTTACATTTTTATTATAAGTATATTATGTATTTCAAACAGACAATAAGTTTCCCATTCTCATTCACAGTTCGTAGTTGAACAATATAGAAATAACACTACCATAATTAAATAGTCTCTTGCCTGCATAATAACAATTTATCGATACATTCAGCTGCGTAGCCGCATCGGGCATCCGTACTTCGTGCAAACAGTTTAATTGAGCGTTCGGAACGATTGTTTATTTCGATATTCATTGCGCGGTCACTTCACGGGAATAAGTACGAGTATTGTGTATTGAACGTAATGGATCCAGCACCTTAATGAAAAAGTAAATAGATAATTGCTTCTAGTTGACAACATAATACTGGTTGAACATTTTGATTATTGTTTATCTTTGTTTTTACTATAAAATAGTACTTACTGATGAAAGGAAATACCTCCTTTCTTTAGACTAACTTCACTACTCTTATTTTAACAGTTAGTGATTGCACAATACGGCATCGTAATGAAGTTTTTGTAGTTTTGTTACGCTGCGAACGCCGTTCCGTGAATCTCGCTGCGTAATGAGCAGGCGACATTAATACTATGCACTATAGTGCAAGCTTTCGGCACACGTGCTACGCCTCTTTCACCATTCTATCGTGTTCTGTGAGCTGACCCACGCAACCTCGTTTACGTCTCCTATTACCCGGAGCGTAATAATTTTCCCCCGTTTTTGTAACATTCTTCATTGGTGCTCCGTGTGTGAGCATTCTTCATTGGTGTGCATATCGGGTAGGTCTGAGAATCGACCAACATCTATTTTTATACAATTTTTTTTTTTATGGAAAAACAACGTTTTCCGGATCAGTTAGTATAAGTATAGATTTTAATACCTATTGTACCGAAGTTCCGTAGTCCAACCTGTTGGTTATTACAGTTGGACCACGACCTCAAAACAAATATTTTATTATTTTGCAAAATCTACTTAAAATCTCAAAATCTTGCAAAACAGTGCAAATTGGTGACCTCAATTGCGTTGCTTGCTACTAAAGTATCTTTTGTTTAAAACATCATCTTTGTTTGCGCCCTACTTTGTAGTTCGCTTTATACACAATAATAATGTCATTAAATATGATAAACAAGATCGCGTCGATAGGCGTTGTTTACACAAAACTCACAAATGCTAGGCACTTCGAAACTGGGTTCCATATTTGCATGCAAACGGCAAAATATTTACTTAATTCATTCAGGATGAGGTTCTTTATTAAAACCGAATATAAGTGTGGTATAATGGCTAACTGACTGGTACGAACTACTGGTAGTTCAATGGTATTCACTGCATAACATTCACGACATTCCGATTTAGAGGTGAAAAATAATAAATGTTTGCGTAAGCGGCTGGCTGGGCACGTGGATTGGAGGCCAGGCCTCGTGATGGATAAACGTGAGCGACGGGAGACGGTTGTTTGCGTCGGGAATATGACTGTTACCTACTTTAACGTTTTTTTAATAATAGACTTTGGAAACAGTAATTACTAATTAAATTTATCGAGGTCGGTATTTAAAGTTTAAAGTTAGAGGGAAACTCTTTTATCACTAAGCATCGATCGTAAGACTAGTTAATTCTTTAGTTGTGTATTTTTAGTAAATGTATGTAGGTACTAGGTAGGTACATATATCTTTGACAAGCTCTGTAGCTTAAACGGCTTTATGAATTTCCGCGTTTGAGATGTCGTTAGATTCATCTTAACTGTGCAAGTGATACTGGACATAAGAAAAAGTATAAAAAAATAAAGTCTAGATTTTTCCGCCAAATTGTGCTACCCAAAAATGTATTTTTTCTTTATCTATCAAGGTGAGAACGAAAATAAGGGTTTCTAATACCTCTTACACAAATAAAATTAAATAACAAATATACTTGAAAAAGTTAAATGCTAAAAAAGATGTAAAATACAGTTTTGTGAATTTCAGTACCATGCGTTTTTCATGCAGCAGGGTTTTTGTTTTTTCAATAAATTAACTTGTCTTAACAGATCTCGCATACAGCCATCAGATTCTAAATAAGGCAGGCCTTGTGCTACTGTACTGTAAACAATCTTCTGATAAACAAACTTATATTTCTAAATACCGGGTGGGCCTTAAAGGTGTTGGCAGTTTGAAAATTGAATTTAAAAAAAACTACATATCGTACAATTTTTTTATTACTAATTTAAAAAAATACAAATTATGGAAATTTTATGACTTAAAAATAATGTTATCCAGGTGACGTCCTTCTCTTGTATTGCACTCTTGAAGGCGAATGAGCAAATTTTGGTAAACGCCACGAAACGTTGTTTTTGGGATATTGTTGATTTCGCGAATAATGTTCCTTTTGAGCTGCTCTAAATTTTTCGGATTATTCTCGTAGACTACGGATTTAAGGTAACCCCACAAAAAATAGTCACATGGGGACAGATCGGGGCTGCGTGGTGGCCACTCAATTTCACCCTTCTTAGAAATAAGTTTTCCATGGAAAACATTTTTCAGCAGCTCGATTGTCACATTAGCCGTATGACATGTGGTCCCATCTTGCTGGAACCACATCCTCGAGGTATCGCCTTGATATTCTTGTAAAGCTGGTACCAAGAACTCTCTAATCATTTCACAATAATTATGGGCTCTAACAGTCACCGCTTGCCCTCGTGCATCCTCAAAAAAGTATGGCCCAATGACACCCGTTGATGTTATTGCAACCCACATGACGAGCTTAGGACTGTGAAGTGGACGTTGATGTAAGCGCTGTGGATTAGTCTCCGACCAGAACCGACAATTTTGTTTGTTCACGTGACCATTTAAATGGAAATTTGCCTCGTCACTGAACATTACATTGCTTAAGTTGTTAAACCGGTTGAGCATCTCATTGGTAAAATGAAGTCGGTTATTCGCATCTTGTGGTTTCAATTCCTGGACAAGCTGAATCTTATAAGCCTTAAGATGCAAATCACGCTTTAAAATTCGGCGCAAAGTTGTCCTTTTAATGTCCAAAGCCTGAGATCTCTTACGAGTTGATTGTTGTGGATTATCTTCTACTGAACGTTTAACTCGCTGCACAATGTCGGCCGTTCTCGCAGAAACCGGACGTCCGCTAGACTTGATTTGTATTGTCGATCCGGTTGTTTCAAACATTTCGACCCATTTCCGTATAACATTGGCACTTGGAACTTGACTCAAGTAACGTAAACCATGTTCGCGTCGATACAACCGTCTGGCAATAATGATAGATTTATTGTTTTCGTAAAACGCTCGAACACAAAATGCACGCTCCGCTCCCGTGTACCGCTCCATGGCGACTAAATTTCCGCGAAACCGCGCACACAGCGTCATACCCCCCCGTCGCTCCTTGCCACGCGTTTCCGAGAAATCAAGGATTCAAATCGCTAACACTTTTATGGCCCACCCTGTACATGCATTTTGTAGATGATTTACACCCACACAAAGAACAACATATTCATCAAACAAATACCTATATGCCTCGACTGAAAATCGAACTTGTAACCTGTAGCTAGTAGTCAGGATTACTAACCACTAGCTAGACCAACAGACCTTTCAACGTGTTTTAATCGTTCGTATATTGTACCATTTCCAACAATCGTGTCCACGTAACATGTAGAGCAGTTTTAAAGTTTTTTTTTTATCATCAAAATTAACGAAAATACATAATTTTATCGTATTCATCAAGCTGCGTCTGCATGGGACTTACTGTGGCAAGTGTTAAGGTATGTTTTTGCGTGTACCAACGAGTGACGCAGTAGTGTTTGTTTACATGAGGCAAAGTGGGTACGTGCATTGAGCGAGGCACAGCGTGCTGGTGCGACGTTGCCAGGTCGTGCTTGTGCCAAATTTGGCATCACGTTGATGGTTGCCTACCAATACCCGCTAAGGCATAACCACTTTTTGCCAGTAACGAGAGTCAAGCGACAGTACCAAATCTGTTTTTTATGTGTCAAATTGACTAAACGTCACTATAGACTGTGATTTTTAATCAACGAGGGCTACGTCTTCTGAACTAAAATTTTCCTTATGGATAAAGTTTCTTAATAGTATCTAAAGACCTGTGTTCCAAGGCTCCAGATAATGGTCTTCAACTTCAATATTGAATAATGGCTTTACAATTGTTTTATACGTTTATATGAGGCACACACCTGTTATATGACTTATTGGTTAGTGACGCTCCAGAGGAGGAACAGTCGCATACTGAGAACTTGAAAAAAGTATTTTATCATCGGTCTATTTTAATAATATAAATATGTATATTAGTATATAGTTTTTCTAGTTTAACTCATAATATTATCTAAGCCAAGAACATTACCTTGACTCTCTTTGCGAATAAAACCCGAAGGAACGCTTGTTTTTGTTGCTCTCATCGTGTTTGTGCAATAAAGATTTGGTGATTTGATGTGGTCCGGGCGAATTGGCACCGGCGTACCATACAGGTCATTAACCTGGCGGTGCTCCTCCCCGCGTCCCGTATCTTACGTAACATCGCACTGTTGCCATACCGACGACGACATTGGCAAAGTCGATAGCTCCATGCCGATCATTCGCGCTTGGTAATCTCGTCTTATCAAAACTCATTTTACTCGTTTCATTTGTCTCATCCGGTTTATCTTCTAGCTTTCGCACACGAAAGAAATCGCTCATATATTTTGACAATAAAACTTTCGTATTTTGTAATGACAGAATAGACAAAAAACAGGCACGTTCCATGTCACATCGATTAGTCAGTGTCACAAACTTTCACCTGCACCGTAGAATCGTAACTCTGGGCTGTGACGTTAACTTTCACAAAATTGTCACTTATATAGCTTGTGCTTATTCGAGCGACCTTCTCTAATGAAAACCTTAAATTGCTTATCGACTCTGTAACTTTGGGAGAACAAAACGTAACTTACACATTGCCATCAACTTGCAAATAATACATTTAGCATGAATCGACATAAGAAAATATGTTCGCTAACATGGACTCTGTTCCTTTCGCATCGATGCTTATCGATATAATATATCGATTCATTAACGAATTCTAAGTGTGTCGTTCGCGAACAGCCTATCGACTGATATGATTGATGGTGTTGTTATCGTGTCTGTGGCAACTGTGAGTTTTGAGTTTTTAAATACCTACCACTTTGGTGGCAAACAAGTGGTAACTATTATAAGCGATAGTACCGTAGTACCTATACTAATACTTTCAAATGAAAAACTTCAAAAAAAAATTTGAACACACTTTTCTACTTTCCTTCAAGAGCCCCGTATTGTAGTCCCTGTAACATCATGCTATGAGTTGTATGCAAGTATCTTTTGTGCAAAGGTTGTCAAATATTTATCGAACTGGACAAGATCATTTCCCCAAATCCATTATAATTGTTTAGAAAGTTTACACAATATTATGCAAAATTAGAATAATAATGATGGAATCCTTGATGAAATATTCAAAACTTGTACTTTATTGAGTCTTTTCTGCCCTGTTTTAAAGTAAATCATTCACGGTAATAACCAGCACTATACTCTTTGCGCTGTAGCATGGTGCGGGTGACAGTTGCCTGTACGACGATTCTGGTAGGTTTAATTTAATATACTACTGTTAATAATGTGATATTATATTTGCGAATGTGGTACAGCTGAAATACTAAGTCATAATTTGTAAATCGCGACAACTTTCAAGAGTGAAACGAACGAAACTATGCAAGTTTCCCACACCATGCTACAGCGCAAAGAGTATAGTGCTGTAACGAATTAAGAATACTGAGTGTCACCACCTCTATTCATCTCGTGGGTGTCGTGAGAGCTGACTTGGGTGCGACTTAGGGCGTGAAAAAGCATCTTACTAGGCCGCAATAGTGTTGGTCACCATGCTGCATTCGCTATGAGTATGGTGGCCCAAACTCTTGAATTCTACTCATGCTTTCCATCAGGCAGAGTAGAGTCACTTATGCAAGCTTTAAAATAAAATCATTATGTGGGAGAGCCACGCTTTGGCATGCATGAGCCGGCTCGACCGGAGTAATACCATGGCCTCACAGAAAAGCGGTGTAAAACAGCGCGTTCGCTGTGTATCACCGAGTGAGTGAGGATACCGGAGGCCCATACTCCCATCCCCTTTCCCATCCCCCAAAGGCCGGCAACGCAGTTGTGACGCCTCTGGTGTTGCGGGAGTCCTCGGACGGCGGTAATCGCTTACCATCAGGCGATACGTCTGCTCCAAACTACGCAGGACAACAGAACTTTTCTACAAAAGAAGAAAAACTTGACGCTCACTCTATACCGACAAGTCTGGCCAGTATTTTAGTAGGCTTAAACCTCCTTTGTAAGGAGAGACTCAATTTAGCAGTTGCCTAAGAATAAAAGCTATTGTCGCTATTGATGAAAATGATTAAGTGAGTCCTCCTTACACATATTTAAATAGAAAATATTCACGCGATATCGGTTAATATTACACCTTGACGTATAGTTGGAAAAGTGTTCAGCCTCCAATGTTTGCTTAAGCGATAAACGCGGTACTCTGCTGAAACACGCGCTCTACGCCTGATACGTAACGTGACCACATTTTTACACGAGACCGACTGATTGAACAGTTGTGAAGAATACATAATTATATAAAATATCTATATTAACATTTATGTTGATACTGGCTTTTGTTCGAGGCTCCGCTCGCGTATATTTCGGTTATCGCGATAAAAATTTGCCTATGTCCTTCCTCAGGCATCAAAATATCTCCGTGTCAAATTTCATTGAAGCACTGATTTCAAGCAAGCAAGTGGTTTAGCCGTGAAAGCGAGACAAACAGAGTTACTTTCGCTTTTATAATATTTGTATGGATATGGATAATTTTATTGCCAACTAGCTGACCCACGCAACGTCGTTTACCTCTCCTATTGCCCGTAGCGTAAAAAATATTCCCCGTTATTGTAACATTCTTCATTAGTGCTCCGCTCGTATTGGTCTTAGCGTGATGATAAATAGCTTTCCTCGGTAAATGTACTATCTAACACTGAAAGAATTTTTCAAATCGTACCAGCGGTTCCTGAGATTAGCGCGTTCAAATAAACGAAACTTTTCAGCTTTATAAAGTTAGTATAGATAAAAGTCTGACTAAATCGAATGAATACATGTATCAGAAATATTGTCCTAATAATGTTTCCAAAAAGAAAAAAAAATCGTTATTACTTTAGTGATGTTATATACACTAGAATAAGTTTTTTTTTTTAAATCTTTTAAGTTAAGAGTGTCCGAATGTGTATATTTAACCAAATGTGTTTGAAGTTTGTATTTGGTCAACAAATTAAAAACAAAAAGTTGTTTTTTTTAATGCTTCCCCTGCCAAAATGACTCTATTCTGCTTGATGGAAAGCATAACCAAGAGTGGAGGTCACCATGCGGTGGCGAATGGAGACAATGCAACAATGCCGCATGGTAACTCACACCATGGTGGGCTAGTGATGCTTCTGCATCATTGGGCCTCCGGTCTCACACTCACCAACGAAACACGACAGCACTGCTGCTGTCATTTTACGTTGATTTTCTGTGCGAGGGTAGTACCGCCCCGGTCGAGCCGGCCTGTTCCTGCTGAAATCAGTGTGGCCCTACTACTTTGAGAATGTTATTCTAATTGGATAATTATTTATGTATCTGGAATAATATATAATTTGTTTCAGTTGTTTGGTGATTCTTTTATGTGGAAGTCTAGACAGTTTTTGCCATTAAAATAGCTATAATTATTTTCAGTATCGCTTAAAAACGTCGATATAGATTTATGTTAACATTGAACGCTAATTTATTGGAAAAGCTTTGAACAGTTCTTCAATAACTTAACTGTTTATAGAAATAATCAACTAAAACCGACATATAAAGAAAATATTCATTTACTGCCCAGACCATACTCATGTTTAAGATTTTAAGAAGTAACGAGACGCCATCTTAGCAAATTATAAATAATTTATATTTGATAGTGACGATAATGTACAATGTTACAAGATAAGGGGCCAGATTGTCGTAACGGGATGTTTTGATACTGAAACACAGTTGGGCAAGCGTCGTGAGATAATGTAAACATGCTTGATACGAATCTGTTATCCTGTTATAGTTATAAGATAGTTAATTGTTGTATTCATATCTCATTGTATATGTAACTTGATCAAAATATGAGATGGATGTACGTCGTTTTCGTGGATATATACATACTTGCTAAAGTAAGAGTCTCTTGAGTAAGAACATCATCCTCCGCGCTTTTTTCACAAATAGGGTAGTTGACACCTTAGTCTAATCAGTTACTTTTTCTCATCTGTCAAAACGATAACTTATATAGTATGTAAAATATACTAAGAACAAACTTGTGACGTCACTTTTTTAGACTACTCAATTGAGCTATATATTTCAATGTTTATATGATTAAAATTTGTGATATAAATTAAAAGTTGTAATAATTATATTTTCCGAGATGTTTTGTTATCTTCGTTTTAATGAAGGAGACAACTACCCTATTATGTTGGGTAGACTACTAAGTCTACTACGATACGACTGAAATTTGATTATTTTTCGTGGAACCATTGCCACCTCCCAAGTAATAAACGATGTCTTAAGTTCTGCAGTTGAAATACTGATCGGCTCGGCTTCAACTACCCGTAACAATTACCAAAGATTTTCGTATGAAAAAAGGGATCGATGGCTTAACGTGCTCTCCAGGGCAAGGAAAGGTTTCGATGTGATAAGAAATGGTCACCCATCCATTGATACCTGGGTAGGATTGTTTCGGCTACCACTTAGCCCTATATTAGATAAGTAAAAGCATCTTGCTATTATTAGAGAGCAATGATCTCACAACTAGTCTTAACTATTTCGACGAAACTTAAAATGGAGTACATGTTGTTATTTTCCTTAATACCTACCTGACTGTATGAGAATTTGTATTGCATTGTAATTTGCAATAAATTTACCCAGAGAGACTCTTGCCGACGACAGTTTCATATGTCAATATGGTTACGAGCATGCCATTGGGTTATGCATGTGCTCATGAAAGCAGGGTTGTCGAAGATATGTGTGATATAAATAAATGCACTTTACTGACTTTACACTACCGAAAGAGTAACAGTTGTGGACAACAGAAGTATTTTTGCTTATAAATCTTATGTATTAAATATCACACAGTTGACTAAGCATTTAAAAGGGTCATCTGGCTACTTAATAACCTTTCACTATGATGTATTGATTTTAATAGTATTTTAAGAGACCAACGCCAACCAAACTGGTTTTAGAATTAACGTGGCTTTATGATAAACTAGTGGTTGCCCGCGGCTCCGACCGCGTATATATCATATAGCCTATGTGTTATTCTGATGTATAAGCGATATTACTGTAAAGTTTCATCCAAATCCGTTCAGTAGTTTTTGCGTGAAAGAGTAACATCCATCCATCCATACTTACAAACTTTCGCGTCTATAATATTAGTATAGACTAGCCGACCCGTGCCCACGTTTGACGTGAATTTTTTGTTCAATCCTAATAAAATATGGCTTATGTCACTCCTGAATAGTGTCGATTTCTGTTAATGAAATAATTTTCAGAATCGGATCAGTACTTCCGAAGAGTTTACCTTACCTCGGTATAATATTAGTATAGACTAATCACAATAAGAATAATATAGGTATTCCAATATACTTTATTGTGATACAAAGTTATTGTCTGCAAAGTGAATAATTTCGTGCGCTCACAAATAATGTTCCTTGACTAAAGTTTTTGCAAACATTGTGACACAAGCATAACCGGTCCAAGGCTGTTTGTTTTGTCTACCTTATTAAAGTGTAATAAAACTACGCTTTGACTCAAACTGAACTAAATATATTATTATACTTGATATCCATTTTGCGTGCTTTAAATAACCCTAGCACGCCTGTTAATTTATAGGTAAGCAAGCTATCCCGTATGGTCGTACGATTTCCATTAGGACAAATAACAGGAATTTTAACATTGATCACACATATAAATTACGTGGCAATTTAATGTTCAAAACCTAAAAAATCGTTTTGGAGTTTACTCTCTAAGAAACGGTATTCATATTTAGCCCGCATTATAAAAGTTTTATGAACAGTAAAATTGAGCGTTAATTAAGAATGAGACGTTACCCTGTAGCATTTTATTAATAGTTATGTCGTCAAAGAAACCATTAAAATAAACAGTGCTAGAATAGATGGTTTAATAATAGGGATAGTTTTCTTGCGAATTTCACGGCGCTTACGCGTTTCGATTAACGTAGCATAAGTACGCAACGTACAGAAGCGAGGAAGCTAAATTCCAGTCGTGCGTCGTTGGCTGACACTTAGTAGTTAGGAATTAGACGGTGTTTTGATAGGGTCATGCTCTAATATTCCACTGCTGAACATAGGCCGCTTTTTAGAAGAAAAGTTTCGACCAACAATACCGTGGTGGCCTGACTAGGGTTGAAATAGGGATTGTTTGACGTGTTTCTCCTCTTTGCAGGAATGTCCTGTCCTGTCCTGTCCATTTGAAAAACATTCCAACTAAGCGTCTCCACAGAGCCAATAAATATCTGCAGCAAGCGTATTCTTTAAATGTTTACCGCCAAAAACAGAAACACGGTACCCAACATTTGTTGACAATGTTTGTTGCAAACACTGGGTAAATACAACGTCTTTTGTCACCAACACGTGTTGACAACACCAAAGCTGCCAACTTTTGTTCGGCGAAGACTCGGCTTTAGTCAGCTCTCAAGATACCCACGGAATAAATATTGATAGTAACACAAGTTATTATTTTTAGCTTTAGTTATATACGATAACAGATATTGATAAGTGATGTGCAAAAAAACTTATTATAAAACGATTAATACAATACACGTGCTTGCTTAACATCATCATTTAGTAGTAGTAGAGCTACGATGGTTTCAGCACGAAGCTGCCGACTCGACCGGGGCGGTACTACTCTCGCACAGAAAATCAACGTAAAATGACAGCCTTTGTGTAGTCGTGTTTCGTTGGTGAATGCGAGACCGGAGGCCCAATGATGCAGAAGGATCACTAGGCCGCCATAGTGTGGGTCACCATGCTGCATTGTTGCATTGTCTGCATTAGCAAGGAGTATGGTGATCACCACTCTTAGATTCTACGTATGCTTTCCATCAGGCAGAGTAGAGTCGATTTGGCAAGTCCTTACAATAAAAAAACATTTTGTTTCATAAAATATTTATAGTTTTGATTTCTATACTTTTATTTAAAATAAATGTTTAGGAGATCTGTCACAAATAGCTTCAAACTAAGTAAAGCTTATACTATGAAAGCTAGATTGACTGATAGAATACAGAAAACACTCAAACGCCGAAAAATATATTTGCAGATCCTAAAAAATTTGGTCCGACCCGGAGACCTCAAGCACAGCAGTCCCTACGTAGCATAGGTATTGCGCTAACGAGGCAGTCCTAATTTAATTCAGTCCTAAAACTACGCTTTATTCGTCTTTCTGTTATCATTGACGAGTATATGTTTCAATATGAGACCTCGCATCAGTAAAACCTGCAGCCCTATAGTATCGCATTGTGTCGAAGTATGTCGCTTGTCACATGTACATTGAACCGTTTGTTGTGCATTTGTATGCTGTTAGTAGACAACGCTACGTTATCTATTGTGTCAATTACAATAGCACTTCGCCTGTGTATGTGTGTGTGCGCTTTACTTATGTAGAGTAGAGAAAGCAGGGGTATTGTACCCACTTAGTAGTATTTAATAAATTATAATCAAAAATATACTTACGTTATACGATGTACTTACATTAGACCGAAAATGGAAAATTACCAAGACTGAAAGTTTTTCGCTTCATTTATAAAGGCATCTTTAAAGTTCAAGGGAAAACTTGGAAAAAGTATTTTCCAATGTTTCGAGTTGTAAAAGTTTACCTTCTTTGTGACCTTTATTAATTTACCAAATTTTGTGAAACTGCTCAAGTAATTGTATATAGCTTATCATAGTATCTATAATCTATATCTATACTAATATTATAAACGCGAAAGTTTCTAAGTATGGATGGATGGATGGATGTTTGTTACTCTTTCACGCAAAAACTACTGAACGGATTTGGATGAAACTTTACAGTAATAGAGCTTATACATCAGAATAATATTTCGGACATCTTGTGTGTATTAAAAATTGCTTACCGCTTTTACATGTTTTTGACCTATAAATCATTTTTTTTTTTTAACGACCAAAGAACTATGTGCGCCATATGCGGATGTAATTCTGGTTATACAAAGTAAATAAGTACATACTGGTATAGCAGTATAATTACGTGGGCGACATAGCTGAAAGTTCGTCAACACCACATCGATGAGCAAGAACTAGTAATTACATTTACCAAGTAACTATTCTGACTAATGCGGCTTTTGAATAAAACAAACATTCATCAATAAATACCAACCCCAACAAAAATATATCGACAACTGTACCATGTTTTCCTCGAAGCTATTCATTAAATTTGTGACCCTCTATATGTAGTAGATGAAGCTTCAAATTCTGAACAGAATTTGTGTTTCACTGAAAAAAGAAGATAAAACATATGTGACGTGCAACATACCCATCGTAATCGTGGGAAACCCATTCCCCAGCACATATGGTATTGTTCTTACGTAAAACGTACTTAAAGGGTTTTATGGTTACCTTTTATCATATTTTTTTTTAAAGTTACGTTTATTGTTACCACCATAAATGAATTATGCTGTCAGTGCGATACTAATATAATTTGTTACACTATTAGCCATTGAGTAAGAAAACTTAATGTTGCACTGTATTATACAAATATAACTTTATGAAAAATGTATGCAAAGAGGGTGAGTGAGGGTATCTTTATTAAAGACAATTCACATCTACGAGGACGACGCTTGTTAGATTGGATGACGTAGGTCGTGGGGCGGCGCGACTGCATTGACAGAGTGCATTGCTCCCTAGAGTGTGATGTTTGTCTGCATGCACACTCCTAAGATAACAGATTGTCGTGACAATTATTGTTCTTTGAGTTTGCAGGACAGTCAGGCTTTTGTACACAACAACAACACGGTTGTGGTCCAGACTTATAATCAGATATTTCATTATTTATTTTATTTATTTATTTATTGATTGAAAAGGTACAAACTTTAACTTATATGTAAGATGCCACATAAACTCATTCGAGTTTTTCCGTGCATCAGTGTCATCACCAAGGCATATTTAAATCTATTTATATACTACACACAATTATTTCTAATTTTATACATTGTTAGGGTTATATAATGAATCAGCATTCCCAAATACATCATCAAATCACATGTTTGGTTTCAATTGTAAGAAATGAAACACAGTAAGCAATAAAGAATTTAACAATTAAATATAAATAAGAGAGGGTAGTCATCGACATTTATCTGTATCTACCCTGCCAAGTCGCGCTCATCAGCGGCACCGAACATAACCGATCATTGCCGACCGGCGCTCGATGATCCGATCACAATCACAATACATATTCTTTTAAGCAGCGACATTTATCCCGTTATTATACAGAGTGATACATTACTATAAAGCAAAACAAAAAATTATTCATGCTATAAACATACTAAACAATGAACACGACCAGACTAGAAAACAAAGTTGAAAATTCTGAAATATATTCAATTTCTAATTATTAGTAACTAGCGACCCGCCCCGGCTTCGCACGGGTGGATTTCAGATGCCCCCGCCGACGACACGCTCGTGCTATTTAAATCTGTAATATCTTCGAATATATTCATTTAAATTAGATACTGTAAAGGGCCATTTTGATCTATATTAAATGCAGAATGTATTTAACTTACTTAATTGTATAAGGATTCATTTTTTATTGTTTAAAATCACTTCGTAAATAAGCCATTATTTCTCGTAAAAAGAAAGGAATAAAAAATGGTTGTTGTGGGTTATCCCTAAGAGATAGACATATACCGTCGCGGACTTTTTTGTAGTACTTTTTAAGGTGTACAATACTGTAGTACATTATTTTGATCTATCTCGTAGGGTGCAACCAGCGCGAGCGTTAGCAATGTAAGCGCAAAAACATGTGTTATTTTGCTACATCACATTAGAAACCTCGAAAATTAACAGTGTTGCCATACTATATTATGCATTTATTATACATAAAAACCTTCCTCTTGAATCATTCTATCTATTAAAGAAACCCGCATCAAAATCCGTTGCGTAGTTTTGAAGATTTAAGCACACATAGGGACATAGGGACAGAAAAAGCGACTTTGTTTTATACTATGTAGTGATTATGTATGCATACAAACATAATACAGAATTATAAATTGTTTATATTTTGCAAGAAGTACAGTTTCAATCTACTTTTAATATTTTTGGGAGTTAGTTGATCCTTCAGTGCCGTTTGTAATTCATTAATCAGAAATGGAATGACATATGCCAATTTTCTTTTACCATAGTTGTTGTTGTATTTAGGCAAAATTAGGTAATTTTTTAAAATATGACGTGTTTGAACCGTATTATTGTTATATTTCCTTTTTTCTTTTAGATGTTCATTAAAAAATTCTTCATTTAGTAGCGTGTATTTAATTTTAACATGGATCGGTAATACTTTACAAAACCCAAACAATGCATGGTAATTATTTTCATATTTTTTTTTAATATTCTGGGGTACAATTACTTTTAGCAACCTCATTTGAAGGGTATAAATTAAGTCAAGATGGGTTTTGTACGTTCTTCCATAGCTTGATAAACCGTAACCGATTATCGATTCAACCAGAGCTGTATACAGTTGTAGTCGTATCTGATAGGGTATTTTTCTCTTTATTAGAGAGAACTTAAACCAAAATACCTCTCATTTTATCACAAACTAGGTTTATATGGCTTTTCCACGACATCCGACTATCTATTATCAGACCGAGATACTTTTGCTGATCTACTACATCGATAAAACCACAGGCACATCTACTAGGTGTGCTTTTATTATTTTTATGAAAGCATTCGTGCTTGTGTGCGATAAGAGTTGGTTTCGTGGATTCTCTATTTTGACTCGAGCTGATGTACATCACCTTAGTTTTATCTTCGTTTAAGACAAGCCTGACGTCATGAGACCATTTTGCTACTAAATCGAAGTCGTATTGCAGTTTATTAAGTGCGTCTTCCACTGAGTTGCCAAATGCCAAAAGGCAAGTATCATCAGCGAATTGGTATATTTCACACTTCGTAATTAGGTTTTGTAAGTTATTGACGTATGTAAGGAAGTGCAGCGGTCCCAGCAGCTAGTGAAGTCGGTGCTAAGCCAAAAAGAATACAAACGAACAATTACAAAAGTCTAAGCGATAGTCACTTCGCACCGACTTCAAACAGATTCTAGGTACCTAGCACACAATATAATACTACTATTTAAATGAATTAAGAATTAGGTATAGGCAATTTATGAAGAACCAGTTTATTTTACGCTTTTAAGTGTTTTTTTAGTAGAGTTTTCGTTGGATGTTTATTGGAAGTCGGTTTTTTTTTTATAAAGTTTTTATTTTTCAGTTTTTAGTGCAAACAATCGTAGGTAAGTAGTAAGTTGAACTATTTCATCAAATTTCATCATCAAGAATACAAATTAAGGTCTATACGTACGTGTAATATTAAATTCATGCTCTAATCCCTAACTGTTGAAGAGTTTAACCTTCTATCATCAGCTCACCTAAATAACTTGAAAGTATACGACTGAAGGTCTTTAGATACGTATGAAATTGAAAGAATTATCCTCCAACTCCTAACCGTTGAGGAGTTGTACCTTCCACCTTCCATCATCAGCTTACCTAAATAATTTGAAAGAATACGACTAAAGGTAACATATGTACAAATGATATTTTAAGATTTATCCTCCAACTCCTAACCGTTAAAATGATGACTATCAGACGCAAATACCGGTGTAACTTCAGAAAATATACGAAAAACATAGTATGTGCCTATAAAAAATGAGGGTTTCCCTCGATTTCCCTGGGATCCCATCATCAGGTCCTAATATGCTGGCAATGGGACCACCTCGGAAGCATACCCTTTCGAATACAAAAAAAATATTCAAAATAGGTCCACAACTGACGGAGTAATCGGTGAACATACATAAAAAAAAAATACATACAGTGGAACATAGAACCTCCTCCTTTTTGGAAGTCGGTTAAAAAATACAGTCGAATTGAGAATCTCCTCCTTTTTGAAGTCGGTTGAAAAGTGACAAGAATAATAACCCAAAAATAATAATTATTATCAATCGTTGAGACCAGATAGTTGCAAGTCTCAAATGCTTAACTAAACCCATTTCAGCCGTCACACGATTTGTGAAATATTAATAAGTAGTTTTGCGCTAGCAGCAAGCACTAACTTTCGCAAAACACATTTTGCTCTAAAAAGTTTTACCAATGCACAGATGAAGTCAAGCAGAACATCATTTCATATTTAACACTTAAATCTACTATCGTTTAATAATATCTCGTATAGAACTGAAAATAAAGTTGAAATTCTTTTTTGTATTTGTATGGTCGAAGTAAAGTCAGTGATAGATATTTCCTATGTCATGTCGTAGGGGCGATAGCATTATTATGATATAACTAATGACCAGAACAGTTTTGAAACTAAGGCGGACGTGCGAAAGTAGGAAGTAGTTAACAGAGTGCGTATTTAATTGGCCTATACATATATTAGTCTCATTCTATATCACTTTTGATATATTTTTACAATGCCTAAGTATAAATTATCAATTACAACACTAAGTTTAGGGAAGAAAGATAACTATTTTTTATTAACTTATTTTGTATATTTAATAGGGGGCAAACGAGCAGACGTATCACCTGATGGTAAGCGATTACCGCCGCCCATGGATACCCGCAACATCAGAGGCGTCACAAGTGCGTTGCCTTTGGGGGATGTGGGGAGGGATTGGGGTTTCGGGCTCCGGTATCCTCACTCACTCGGTGAAACACAGCGCAAGCGCTGTTTCACTTCGGTTTTCTGTGAGGCCGTGGTATCACTCCGGTCGAGCCGCATTCATGCCGAAGCGTGGCTCTCCCACGGTAGATTTTCCTCTTTGTGATTTTTTTACTTTGTTTTTGTAGTGTATAACAATTGTTGGTAAAAAAAAACTGTCTCATTCCCGTCGTAATGTGCCGGCGCGGCGGCGAAGGAAGATAGAATGAGACTATATAAATGCCAATGGTTACAACTAGTTACAAGTATTAAAAATGCAGTGAACATAACAAAATACAAATTCTTTAAAGTGTGATTTCTTGTAAATTTGTTTCATAATATTTATTTGCATGTGCATTTCATAAGCAATGATTTGCCAATAATTGGTAGGTATAAGGAAAATTCATTGTTAAGCCATGTTTTCCTGGCCCGAGCTACACAAGCAAGCAACTCGTGACTTTGTGTACATCTACCTATATTCTTTAAAGAAGTATGCATATAATATAAATAATTGAATCACCTCAAGAGAAAAGCCCAGAGTTTTCAAAATTTGTTGTAACTGGTGGATGTTCATAAACTGTCTGGCGGTTAGCCTACGATTAGACCTTTACAAATAAATATATTTATTTATCATGCACACGTACATGTTGTACAGAGTAGTATTACATTTGTGTCTTTGTTTTTATCATGGGCCTAGAAATCTTATCGAAGTTTGACTCGCAAGCTATCAACCTAACACTTTTATGATCATATGACTTGAGAAAATTTGCTCTAAAGCATACTCCAATCTAAACCAGGTACTTATTACATCGGTGCATCTTTCACTGATCGTGTAAAATTTAAACAACTTGATCGATTTAGGTCATATCTATACAGTAGATGTATTTGATAGGCACGATAGTTTATCGCTCTGTGAACACTTTTATGAGTAATAACTGTAACACGGGTAAAGTCTGCTCACTTGTATTAGGAAACTATTATTTCTATCGAAAATGTTTGTATTTCTTTATTTTCCATCGCATTTACCCGAACAATTACATCTCCACGATAGAACTAATTTAACTGTCGGCTGTCGAGTTTGTTGCATTCGAGGTCTAACACTTATGGACGTTGACCGTTCTTATTTTCTGAGTTCGTCGCCCGGCTCCAAGGTTCATTCGAATGATTATTTCAAACTTGCAAAAATGTTTCATGCTTTGAAATTGTCTATTACTGAAACGTTGGGGATTCTCCATACACTCTAATTTAGACGATGTTATTTATTCTTATAAAGTTATACTCGTCTTCTCGTATCGGGCTGAATAAATATAAATAAATAATAAAAATATAATTAAAGCTTGTAGTTCAGTAGTCACTTATAAATGTCAGCATTTCCAATAACTTGTTTTGTAAACAGAATGTTAATCAGAACTTAGATAAAGAGAAACTCTCAGGATAGTAAATAGAGCATTAAAGGACATCGGCCTTTGGATTTAATAAAATAAGTAGTTGAGATCTTTATGTACCCCCTTCTGATTCATTCGATTTTAGAAAGCTATACTTTCTCTTTGTATTTTATCATTAATTATAAATAAAAATGTATATACGCCTATAACTTTCGATCGACTGCACCAAATTGAATAATTATTTTTTATGTAGTTATTTGTTATTGTCAGGGCTAGGTTTGTATAGAAGAAAATTTAAAAAAGGAGTTGTCGTATTCTCTTAGCCGAGTCTCCACAGAACAAAAGTTGTCAACACGTGTTGGTGATAAAAGTTTCTGTAAAGCCGAGTCTCCACCGAACAAAAGTTGGCAACTTTTGTGCTGTCAACCTTTTTTTGTGTTGTCAAATTTCGGGTGAGACGCGCCTTTAGTCCGCTTAGTTTTCTGCACTGTAGCGCTGCGACACGAGCTTACTAGAAGATATTATTCAATAATTTAGAGAATATTCTCCAAAATATATATGAGGCAATAGGTAGTTCACCGAGTCAGCTAGTGGTATAATTATAGGCTTGAACTTGTTAGTGAAATGTTGCCCCCCAAACTCTGCAACTGGGTTGCCGCATTCCTGCACCAGCGCCGCATCAGAGTCCTTTGCGACGGTGCGGCCTCCGATTTTCAATCGATTAACGCCGGAGTACCGCAGGGCTCCGTCCTGTCGCCCACACTGTTTCTTCTGCATATCAATGACATGTTAGCCCTTGGCAACATTCATTGCTATGCAGACGACAGCACAGTTCATGGGCGATATTTTGAACACACTACAGCCAAGCTAGCAGATATTGAGGAAAAACGACACGAGCTTGTCGTTCAACTCGACCATGTTCTGGGCCGCATTTCTCAATGGGGCTGTGAGAATCTGGTCGAGTTCAACGCCAAAAAAACACAGGTATGCGCGTTCTCTGCCAAAAAGTCTCCATTCCTTCCCCTTCCCACTTTTCAGAACACTCAAATGGCATTACAAGGTAGGCTCGATATCCTGGGCATGGATATCTGCCGAGATCTCAACCCACGTGAATACGTTGAGAGTGTCACTAAAGCGGCCTCGCGTAAGCTAGGTGTTTTAAACAAGGTGAGACGGTTCTTCTCGCCCGGGCACCTGTGTCTTCTTTACAAGACCCAGGTTCGCTCGTGCGTGGAGTACTGTTCTCATCTTTGCGATGGTGCCGCACAGTACCTGTTTGACGCTCTCGACCGGTTGCAGCGGCGAGCAATCCGCATTGTCAACAGTCCCGAAGCCACCGAGTCCCTTGAGCCTCTGCAGTTGCGTAGAGATATCGCCTCCATGGCAGTCCTCTATCGCTATTATCATGGAGAATGTTCTGAAGAGCTCTTCCAACTGATCCCTCCCTCTCCCTTCCTCTACAGGACAACACGTGCCGGCCTTGGACGTCACCGCTTCAGAGTAGTAGACATACGTTCTCGTACTCATCGCTTCGGTTCTTCCTTCCTGTGCCAAGCGGTGAAAACCTGGAACTCACTACCAGCATACGTGTTTCCTTCCCACTATGATCCCGGGTCTTTTAAGCGGGGCGTGAAAAAGCATCTCACCAGGCCGCCATAGTGTCGGTCACCATGCTGCATTGTCCTTATTCGCAATGAGGATGGTGACCGCCACTCCTGGATTCTGTTCATGCTTACCATCAGGCAGGGCAGAGTCATTTTGGCACCTAACTATAAAAAAAAAAAAAAAAACATTGCATGTGGAAAAACACTTGAATATTTGGTGTTATCTAATTGAGGCCTACATTTTAAACACAGTTAGCGCGTCCTTAATGGCTAGATTTAAAGTGAATGGAGGTCGCGTGGGCATGTTTTATCGCTTCGTCTTTGTATGTATCTAATGAAGGTAAAATAAAAACCAAGATTTGAATTACTACGAGTATGTTAATGTTTCTAACGCAACCACCGCGCAGCTGGCAGGTATCTTAACCCTGTGTCAAATTGATTATAATGAGAAATGTTAACATTCGCCAAAAATATTGAACCTACCTAATGCTTGATACCATGCGATAACAACCTTGTTTAAAAAAGTAAATTTGAGTTATGTTTTAAACAATCGTTTGTATAATTTATTGTTTCCCGTATCACAATTGAACTTTTCATTTCAAAAAGGACACAAGTCCATTAATTTAAACTTTTCGGTATTACATTTTAGAATCAAACTCACTTGTACGTATTACTTTTGAGAATGCCATAAGGCGAAACCGGTCAGGTGTAAAGATAATTAAAATAGTGGAATAACTACAAGTGAGTTTGATTCTAGAATGTATTGCAACAAGTTCCATCAAGTGCCGACAGTCGAGAGTATAAATTACATTTTCAGTATTAACAAAAATATGATTAAAAAAAATGGGTGGTTTAAAAAATCGAAAAAGGCTCTTTGCTGTCCCAAACATTCTATCATTTGCCAAGAATAAGTGACCTCTTTGAAAGGGGCATGAGTCCAGGACTTGTGCCATTTTCAAAAGACTTAAATTTTCATTTGCTATAAAGGTTAACTTGTATTATATGTAAATGCGCCATGGAGTCAAAAAGTGATATATTAAAATAATAGGTTCAATTATTATCTTAATAACTAATATTGGGTATAAATTTATATCCTCGGGGTTATTTACATTTATAGCAGGGCTATGACTATCTTACTGTGACATATACATAGATATGTATGTAAATGTAAGTTAAGTCTTTGTTTTAAGTTTACAGTTTTATAGAATAATGTATTTAATGTTCGTGTTATTGTTGCAGGTAAACAAAAGATCACAATATGGAGTATTTTAAGGGTTCAACATGAGGTCAGTAGAGGCTTCTTAAATCTGAAATAATTCAGAATCCAGCATATTACGTAATACATAATAAGAAAGTTTAGTGGTCCGTAGCTTTATTATCATATACGGCACTAACTAGGCATTTTACCTTTAAAAGAGTGCTTAGGTAGGTATATTAAAAATTGTATCATCTATCGTGTGTGAGAAAGTGAGCGGTTGTAGCTATTTTTGTCTATTAATTCAAAAATGACTGATAATGTTGCTAATTCTGTTGTTGTCATCACTTAACTAAAATTTACTAAAATTTATTTTTGGATTATATACTTTAATCCCATTTGCTTACAGTCCACTTTACGATATCTCACGTCTTAGCTTTCACTATATTTAGTTCAGTACCAACCATAAGTTGATCAGAGGTACACGCTTGTTTATTAATAATAAAAAACTAAACTAAAATCGAAGTGAAAAAAATATAAGTAATAATAATTACGTAAGTAATTTAGTTAGCATGTATTTAGACATCTAAGCTTAGTGAGACATGACATTAGTTTTACATCACACGTTACACGTTTTAAACGTTCGACACAAGAATAGCAAAAGAAAAATATTGGTTTAAGATGATTAATTAAACTAATTTTGGTTATGTATGCCAAAGTAAATTTTACTTTTCAAGTAATGAACAAGCGTAAATCTCTGATTAACATTTATTTGGTACCGAACTTATACACAGTGTCAGCTAACATTTTATATATATAAAAAAATGGACTATAAGCAATTGAAAATAAAGTAAATAATCCAACACCAAATTTTTGTGAATTTTAGTTTAGTGAGGGCAACAACAGAATTAGCACAATTAAGAACTAAAAAGTAAAATTCATATAATATTGGCATAAGTGATAGAAGGGCAAATGGTTGACCCAAGAAAGAAATTAACCAGTTACAGTGACGTCATACAGAATTGATATCATGGTTATCGTCACATTGAGCGAAAGTGATGTTATCAGTATTATCTACTCAGCCCATTGATCGAAAACGGTGTTACCAACTATATTGTTGATAGATTATTTTTTAACCGACTTCCAAAAAGGAGGAGGTTCTATGTTCCACTGTATGTATTTTTTATTTTTTTTATTTTTTTTTATGTATGTTACCCGATTACTCCGTCAGTTGTGGACCGATTTTGAATTTTTTTTTTTGTATTCGACAGGGTATGCTTCCGTGGTGGTCCCATTGCCAGCATATCAGGATCTGATAATGGGATCCCAGGGAAATCGAGGGAAACCCTCATTTTTTATAGGCACATACTATGTTTTTCGTATATTTTCTGAAGTTACACCGGTATTTGCGTCTGGTAGTCATCATTTTATGATGATGAGCTGATGATGTAAGGTACCACTCCTTAACGGTTAGGAGTTGGAGCATAAATCTTTAAATATCATATGTATATAAGTTACCTTTAGTCGTATTCTTACAAATTATTTAGGTAAGCTGATGATGGAAGGTGGAAGGTACAACTCCTCAACGGTTAGGAGTTGGAGAATAATTCTTTCAATTTCATACGTATCTAAAGACCTTCAGTCGTATACTTTCAAGCTATTTAGGTGAGCTGATAATAGAAGATTAAACCCTTCAACAGTTAGGGATTAGAGGATGATTTTAATATTACACGTACCTTAATTTGTATTCTTGATGATAAAATTGGATGAAATAGTTCAACTTACTACTTACCTACGATTGTTTGCACTAAAAACTGTAAAATAAAAATTTTTATAAAAAAAAAAAACCGACTTCCAAAAACATCCAACGAAAACTCTTTGTCAAAAAACACTTAAAAGCGTAAAATAAACTGGTTCCTCATAAATTGCCTATACCTAATTCTTTATTCATTTAAATAGTAGTATTAAATGGGTGCTAGGTACCTAAAATCTGTTTGAAGTCGGTGCTAAGCCAAAAATAATACAAACGAACAATTACAAAAGTCTAAGCGATAGTCACTTGGCACCGACTTCAAACAGATTTTAGGTACCTAGCACCCATTATAATACTACTATTTAAATGAATAAAGAATTAGGTATAGGCAATTTATGAAGAACCAGTTTATTTTACGCTTTTAAGTGTTTTTTGACAAAGAGTTTTCGTTGGATGTTTTTGGAAGTCGGTTTTTTTTTTGTGTAAAAGAAATTGCAAATACTATAAATAACAAAGTACTAAATGAAATTGCATTAGTGAAATTATAGTAGCCTACTAGTGTGAAGCATTACAGCAGTATTTATTATATTATTGCAGAGATATTCTTCATTAAAATAATGGTACTAAATTGTTTTAAGCAAAGTGTGACAGAATATTCTATAGGTACCTTTGTGTCATCCTAGGGTGACGAAATTAATCCGAGAAATAGTTATTGTCCTACAGATTTTTTTGTATTTTACTTAATCTTAGTTTCATCAAATTTTGCTATAAAAATACGATTAGATACAATGTTTATGATACTTTTATAATCCCTGTATTTTTTTTAGTATCGAAAAAGACAACTCCCGCATTAGGAATAAACATCCTGTGTCGCGGGGGACTTTACAGACATGCATGAAACGGACACAATTAACACCCAAACTCAGAACAACAATTTGTGGATCACACAAAGTGTTGTCCCGTGTAGGATTTGAACCCACAACACTTGGCGAATTGGCAAGCGGCGTGGCGACCGCCTAAACCACTAGGCCAATCGTGCAGTCTTGACTGCACGATTTTGACATTTGAATTTCCATTACACGACGGTGACTTTTTAAAAGTTTGCAACACTCATTCAACTTTGATTCGTGTCTATTTCTAACGAGTGCGTGGATTGTTGGTTTTTAAACCAGGCCGACCGACGTGTGTGTTTCTTAACGCCTTCTTTGTAAGCCGTGGGAGCAAACGTCATGTGTTGCAGATATGGAATTTTATTTAAATAAAAATCATGAGCTGTGATAAAGTACGGAGGCTGATTTATTGAAAACATCTGATAAATCTGTTAAAGGGTCCTTGAGAAAATTGTAACGCTACTGGGTTTTACTTTTTATTTGTAATTTTTGTTAAATTCATATAAAAATTTTAAGTTGCGTCTTAATATAAACTAAGTCTGTTTTCTGTCTGCCATAGAGTATTATTATATTTATTTTTACCATCCTGTTGAGAATTGTTTGTTATTATTGGTAAGCCAATTACTTAATCTTTCAGACGTGTGGTCAACGGCCAAAGTTAAAGTACACCTAGAGTAGATTACATTTTTTTTATAAACAAAGAGGTTTTAGATAAGGGCATTGACACTTCAAAGTCTATTGTTCAATATTAATTCTTGTTAATATATTATTGTTCAATAATAACATTTTTTACTAATTCAGAATATGTTAGCTGCTTGAAACTTGAAACGAAGCTAAATATATTTTAAATCCTTAATTTTTTTATCTAAAGACCGCGCACTGTTTGTTTCTCTATAAGAAATAGGAGGTAAATAAACCGACAGTGCTATCGATTCAAACCGTATCACAAGAAAAATCTTCCAAACTACAACATGTTTTCTCGTCAACGTGTCAGCAAAAATCGAGTTCATTTCTAACTTAAGGGAGCACGCGCTATAGGGTGGGCGTGACGTCAGACCCCCGGCTGGGCCACCCCTAGCCCCTAAAAATAGATCCCTGAGCCCGGGAGTCGTTCAATGGAGGCCCGAGGGGGAAGCCCTGCGTCCTGAAGAGTATACGCGTACAATGAAAGGCACTCATACATATAGATATATATATATATACTTTGTGAGTTTAAAAAAAAAGGTGGTCTAGGTCTATTAGGTTAAATATATTTCTATTTGTTTCAAAGAGACAAACCCGGAGTAGGACTAAATTTCTCGCAGAGGACATTCATGACAAAGAACACCCAGACTGAGAACAATAAATTTGTGGATCACTCACAGTATTGTCCCATGTGGGATTTTAACTCACAGCACTCAGTGCAGTAGAAAGCGACGACTACATGAAATGTGCAATTTGTGCGTAGCTAAAGAATATCGTAGTAGTTAGATTTTCAACGTGAATATCTGATGATCGGTCTAGACCTAGTGAGAGTAGATCCATAATTTAAATCTGCTCTGTAAGTACATACAAAAATTTATTTATTATTTAGTATTAGGCAGGTAGTCAACTAATATGATACTTGTAAGCGTATCAAAACCCTGTATAAATTACATTCATATCACGCACTGCGCGATAACCTCGGAGCTGAATAAAAGTAGTTAGCGAGGAGTGTTGAATGGCAGGAGTGTCCTGCCATTGAGAGCTCCGTCTGACTCGGAGAGGAGGTTAATAAATAAAATAAAAGTAAACTTGAGTATTGATAACACAGAGTTATCTGTGTTATACTTAAATATGTTTTCTGGCTTATTATAATGAATTGCTGTAGGACTTTAAATATATTTAAGGAATGTACTTTTACTCTTTTAAAGACACTAAAGTTCTGAAAACTAAGTAGCTTACAATAAGTAGACTTACTTGAAGCGTTTCAATTACGTTATTATTTATGTTTCGATGGCCCTAGTATCTGAATTGTATTCCCCTCATTATAGCTTCTATTTTCTAGCATGTCTTTCAATAACAAAAGTGTTTATTGTAGATACGGGAATATTACGCTTATTTTGCATTTGAAGTGTTTTCACAAATTAAGTCTTCTTTTCTTTGTTTTCGTTAAAAAAGACTAAGGTTTTATGAACCACTTGTTATTTTGTTAACCAAATTTAATTACTCCTTATCCTTCATTCATTCTAGCATTTTCAAAAATAAGCAACTTAAATGACTTATAATCTTAATAAACTAAATACAGCTTATCACAAGCTGTATTTTTCAAATCTAAATTTCATCAATTTTGAGTAAAACAAAATTCATTAAACAAGAATTATTATAAAAATCGATTTAGAAAATTGATAATATCTACTCTAAATCATGAATCTATTTTCTTACTATCGTAACCACTAGTTTTAACAAAATGTCGTAAATATTCTTAAAAGTTTGGGGTCTCCCCAACTCGATTGCCTCTTGAATGCATTATCGGACAACTTTTATCGATTTTGCAATTTAAGTATTTGAAACCACTTTACATTTTTTTTTAAAGCCGTTGAGGCATTGAAGCAAAGGTGAAACCCGACAGCTCGGCCTCGTCTCGACGCATATTGAGTAACATTCCGTGCTTCCGTTTCCAATACACTGTCGCCTACTTCTCTGTACGATGATAAAGTTTATACAATACTTTATAAACCTATTCAAATAATAAGAAATACTTTATAAAACAATTCTGTGTCGATAAAAATAAGAAACCCCTGGACAGAATATTTTAAAGCAAATTTATTACAAAACAACATGATTGTAGGTTATCATGAACATTCAGGGTTCTGGCCTTAGTAGTGATTGTTATACAACGGCGAAGTTTTGAAGCAAGTGCGTCACAATGTTATTTATTTAACGAGAAAACCAAAGATTTTCGATTGTATGACTTCTGCGGACTTTCAAAGTAATTGTATAAATTGCCGAATCTGTTATTGTTCTTGAACTGGCTTGCGTCCAAATTATTGCGTCTACCGCATTTACTATGGGGAGTGCTCCGAGGAATTGTTCGGGCTGATTCCTGCCGCCTCTTTCCGCCATCGTCCTACGCGACAGCAATTTCATCCCCATCACTTAGATGGTTGGCAGTCCACAACTGTGCGGTTCTCTAGGAACTTTCTGCCTCGCACAACAAAACTGTGGAATGAACTGTCGCCTGCGGTATTCCCGGACCAATACGACCTTCAAACCTTCAAGAAAAGAGCGTACTCCTTCTTAAAAGGCCGGCAACGCACTTGTGACGCCTCTGGTGTTGCAGGTGTCCATGGGCGGCGGTAATCACTTACCATCAGGTGATACGTCTGCTCGTTTGCCCCTTATTCAATAAAAAAAAAAAAAAAAAAAAATATCGTGGTTAAAAAACAGTATTTAATTTTTTTTTAATAGACAACTCCCGCACTAGGAATAAATCCTTTTAAGACTTTACAAACATACATGAAACGGACACAAAGAACACCTAGACTCAGAACAACAATTTGTGGATCACACAAAGTGTTGTCCTACGTGGGATTTGAACCCAAGATACTTGGCGAAGTAGGAAACGGCGTGGTGACCGTTAAACCACTAGGCCATACGTGCAGTCTGTCATTGTGTGACTACGCAACTTGTTGTTTTGTGATTCAACCTTCTAATAGTTAGTCTTTACTATCTTTTCAGTTAGTTTTTAGCTTTGTCATTTTTTGTTAATTTATTGTGTATGGCGTGTGGTATAGCTATCTTTCCTCTATATAACGATATTTTTACATATTTATCTGTAGCTCTATATGTATTTTAGATATACACTTGCTGATAACATTATCTCAACACTTATAAACCTTTTCTGCCCACACTTTGTTCAACAAAATGAGCCTTTTTTCAATTTTATATTAAGCAGTATATTTGAAAGTTCTCTGGGAACTAAATATAAAGCGCCAGAAACTCAATCGATCACCGACGGGAGATTACAGGTCTGTTTGTTTCTTGAATCGCAGACTGAGCGAACGAGCCGAGAGCCCGCTACACAAACATTAGTTGGGCACGTGTAAATTTCTATGTATGTAGTTGTGCGAGTTGTTGGTGTGGGTGCGTACTCAATGGGCGACGTATCGACGCAGGCTTGCTAAAGGAGGCGGAGAGCCTGTTTGGAGAGAGGGTGAGGGTGCGGGGTGGCGGTGAGAGTAGCTGCGCGACCGACCTTGGCCATGACTCCCGGCTCACCCCGGGAACAGGAGCCACGTACTAGCCCAAATTGATTTTCGCCTTGTTTTCTGCTCATGGTATATTTATACAACTAGCTTATTTCGCGTCTCATTTTCAGGACTTAATTATAGTGAATGGTTTTATAACTTTGTTCCATACGTTGTTGTATAACACCGAGCTGTTGAAAATACACGTACTTGATCATTCATCATGGTAGCACAGAGGTGTATACGTTGGATCTAGAGTTAATATCCCTTAATCGATGACTAAGCTAGCTAGCCAGTTTTTTGCATTACCATATTGACACGCGTAGCAACCTATACTCGTACTTTAAGTTTACGGTTTACGTTTACATAATATTGTTATAGGTTGTATGTAGGACGTCTGGGTGACTTTTGGGTCATACTGCCTACACAACACAATGTTTGTTCAGCTGGAATAAAATATTTAGAATGAACTACCCTTTTATACATATTGAATTTTTATTTACTTTTGCTTATACTTAAACTGAAATATTATCATTTAAAGTTCGTTATGTGAAAATAATTAATATTTGTTTGTTAGTTGTACTGCTTAATTTCTAACGATTTAAGAGCACAGTTACTTCCTTTTGATGATCTTGTTTCATACCAGCTAATAGCCACGCCTTACCTGTTTTTCTTATTAAAAGTACCCAATGTAATCTTTATCAAAACAGCTCAATTTTTTAAAGTACGCTTAGGTATATCTTATATATAAAATTCTCGGGTCACAATGTTAGTTACCATACTCCTCTGAAACGGCTGTACCGATTTTTATGAAATTTGGTGTACATATCGGGTAGGTCTGAGAATCGACCAACATCTATATTTTGTAACATTTTTTAATGGCAAAACAACGTTTGCCGGATCAGCTAGTATTCTCTAATATTTGTGATGTTTCCTTGACTTCAAGTCAACAACAAAAATATAATTTCCCTAGAAAACATCTTAAGAAGTTATTAAAAAATATTCAGCTCACAGCTAAAAACAGATAGGTACTTATACTTCCCACTTATCTAAACAACAACACGGCTCGACGTTTCTACTGAAAAAACAATTCTTAAAACAAGTTATATTAATGCTAAAGGCATCGCTTCTTCAGAATTTCTGTATTTTCATTACATGCGTAGGTACTTTTTCATTGTACTTGATAAAGTTTACTGCCCTTATCATGTCATTGGAAATTAGACATAGATAGATAGATAGATAGATAGAAAACTCTTTATTTGTACACCGTATTACAGTTTTAAAATAAAATACAGAAAATGACGAATGAATAATGTACAAAGGGCGGCCTTATTGCCGAAAGCAATCTCTTCCAGGCAACCTTAGGATGGATCAAAATGTATCGGAGAGACAGTAGTTGACGGTGCGAAGAGTTTTGAAAATTTATATATATATATTATTTTTTTTTTATGAATATAACTAGAAACACATATCTCCATACATGTACATATACACACACACACATATATATAGATATATATAATCACACATACATAAAACATACATAGACATATACATACATACATATATACACACACATACATGTATACATACTAATAACTATAACTACTCAATTATACTAATATTACTATATATATACATATTGGTAACTGACTCGGTTATGACGTATAAAATTCCTGTACCATTTTCTTAAAACTATTTACATATTCAATTCAACAAATTCAACATATTCAATGAAATGTCTGTAGTAATTGATGGTTTTAATTACTAAAATTGATATTCAGGTACAGTTAAAGGTAGAATTGTGTGGACCTGAATAGAGTTGTCTAACATCCTCAGAAACATAATGTTGCTGTGCCGAGGTTGTCTGTTCGATACCGTACAGGACAAATATCTGTATGCGTGTTTTGTTAAAAATAAATATTAGATCATATAGTATATAGAATGATCAGTCCTCTTGCCAAGGCAGCGATCACCTTTTGATGATGTTTATAATACCTACGGGCCCATAGATAGGTCTACAATCACTGAACTATGCCCTCTGGCAAGAAGGCTGAACCACGGCAGTTGTCACCGTGTTCTTAATCTAAACTACACTTACTGGAGTTGTGTGGCGTCCTGTTTTCGGCGTCGTTGATGGGGTACCCCACCGCCTGGTCTGTCCTGGTACGTTCACACATACGTGCTCCAGAATGCTGTACAATCTTCAAGGAATTCGACTTACTCTCAATAATCAACTTTTCACAGATATTCGAATTACTCGTTTTAGTTCTCGCGGGACGCGCCTATCACGTATTACAATTCTCGCGAGTCTACATTGATCACAATTGACTTAACTGTTCCAAGCCTACTAGCCGATCAAACCTTCTCAACAATTTTCGATATTAATCTCGTCTCACGCTGGCCTACGGCGAGCCCACAAGTACCCTAGCTCAACAAACCTCACGGTGTAATCAATCTCACGCGGAAACTATACGAGTACTACAAAATTAATAATCAATAAATTACGGCACCGGCCATTTCAACACGCGTTTTATCAAGTTCTTTTTTCTACATATTTCTTTAACCTCAAACGTCAAAACTTCAAACACGAACCAGAGACAATCAAAATGTTGCCAGTACAATGACGTTCGAAATCCAACATAGAACATATAGTATAAGTTTGGCTTAGTTTGAGGCAAACCTACCAAAGGTACCTACAGTATACGTACAGCAAAGCATACATGATTTGAAGTGTGTATCTGCTGACCTACATTTTTATAATTGAATTGTTAATGTTGTAACAGCAGTTGCGTATCAAACCAATATAGTAGCTATTGAAATATTTATAAATATATCACGTACGAAGAGGATTCCATACAGTCTATGCTTTAAAAAAACTGCTTTAAGTCAATATACTCGTAGTATAGTTTGTTGAATATAGAATGGCCTGAGATATAAAATCATAGTCAACTCAGCGCAAAGACGTCCACACATGTTTGTTAGCTTATTAGTTTGATTAGCTAGTATTGTATAAATGATTGTTCAGAATAAGTCTCTTAAAGTGTCAAGTTCTATAAGTTGATATTATATAAATGATTTATTAGAACAATTCGCATAAAATGTCAAGTAACTGTCACACGACTGCAAGGGCGGAGCTTAAGATTGTTTGTGACAAAGGCTCACGAGCTCGTAGCACGGGCATTCGTTTCTTACTTTTCAGCAGAGTAACAAGTATATTAAGTAGCAATAACTTAGTAAAGAATAGTAAAGATTTTAAATAATGATTGTATTGAAAAGGTCTGCTAAAGCATATAATACAAGGCTGTATTTGACAACGTTTTTCATTGAATTGTTGAATCCTGACTGTACCCAACATGTTGGACATAGACCTTCCCCAAGATCTAAATTCTAAAATATATTTATCTATTGCCGAATAGCCGTTAAACATTTAAAAACGGGTGTATTCTGTATATAAAATCTAAGTAAAATGTAGAGAACAAAATTTCTTTAAAGCAGTGTCTGTGAACGAGAACTTGTAAAACTGCTAATAATATTGTTCTTGTATTAAGTACTGAGAATTTTCTCTCACTTAACAATTGTTCAATTGTCTTGCGGCGAAGCGGTTCAATAGTATCGCAAAATCTCAACAGCGCACGGTAAAAAGTACACGTTGCGAACAGACCAACAGTCGCGGTTACCTACATAAAAGGTTTTCTTCATAAAACTGACTATCTCTTCAGTGATAGAATATTTTTGAGAGTTGGTAACACTGCCACTAATGATGATGTTCTTCTAGCCGATTACGGCCACGGCGGCCAATCTCAACGGAAACTAACAAACTACGCAGGAGATATTATAGTGCACAAATGTGTGCGCAAACACAAGTGCACTCTCTGTTCCCTCTCTCTCATAATACGATGGGACGATTAACCAACACGATCGGGGAGAGATCAGGCGCAGGGCCGACAGCTTAACGTGCTCTCCGAGGCACGGTGGTTCAGACCCCAACTTCCAAACTTCGAGCTGTTACTAAGTATTTCTAGGTATTTTATTAGTAGGTAGGCAAACATGGATAATTCTTTAATAATATAGTCTATACCATAATTATCACGTTACATTTCAATATTATCTAAATTGTTCGTATTGCGTCGTACGGGAGATCACGCGACTTGTCCAAATTTAAAATAGAGCTGTATCTTTGTTGGAGGCCGACTAGAATAAATTCTCTTAACTAATAATAGGTGAATGGCAGTGCCCGGGTAGTGGTTATCTTATATGTTTGCACAGGCTAGGAATAGGTATTTTACAAGCTTTTTATTAACTTGCAATATATGTATGTATGTTCGGATGGAATCTTGCAACTCAATTTTGAAGCTGATATCTTGATCCGATTTAGCTGATATTTTACAAGCATGTGTAGGTACATATGACGTGATAATGCAATATTATGATGACTTGGAGCTGATCTGATGCTGGAGCTGGAAGTTGGAATTAGGAACTCTGTAAAGAAACATCGCAACACCATCAAGTTTGGACTCGTTTATTCGTCTCGACCAGCACTTTATGATTCTAATAAAAGCTTTTTTGGAAAGATTTTAATTTAAGTTTTGTTTCGACACCTTTACTGTATCTGGAGTTCATATACATAATGTTGTAGAAAACTGTACTTCTTTTCTTCTTCAGTAATATAACATAACAGGGTAATAGGTATATTAAACAAGTTTAACGCCCACCTGACCTTTAAATAGGTTTTTAGAGTAGCATCTTCAGTAAAGAAGACTTATTCTTCGGTAAAGCGTTTGCTGTATAAAATTTAAGCCCCTGTTTTAGTAATAATTAAAAAAAAAGCCAGTATGCCAGGCAAAAAAATAACAAAAAGTATCATCAAAATCCTACTCCGTTTTAGGGTTCCGTGCCAAAGGAAGGAACCCTTATAGATTCGTCATGTCTTTCTGTCTGTCTGTCTGTCTGTCTGTCCGTCCGTCCGTCCGTATGTCACAGCCACTTTTTTCCGAAACTGAAAGACCTATAATGTTGAAACTTGGTAAGTAGATGTATTCTGTGAACCGCATTAAGATTTTCACACAAAAATAAGAAAAAAACAATAAATTTTGGGGGTCCCCATACATAGAACTAAAACTCAAAACATTTTTTTTCATCAAACCCATGCGTGTGGGGTATCTATGGATAGGTCTTGAAAAATGATATTGAGGTTTCTAATGTATTTTTTTTCTAAATTGAATAGATTGTGCGAGAGACACTTCCAAAGTGGTAAAATGTGTGTCCCCCCCCCCTGTAACTTCTAAAATAAGAGCATGATAAATCTAAAAAAAATATATAATGTACATTACCATGCAAACTTCCACTTAAAATTGGTTTGAACGAAATCTAGTAAGTAGTTTTTTTTTTATATGTCATAAATCGTAAACTGCAATTTACCTTTGATTCAATCAAAACAAATATAAAAAAAAATGTTACTTGCTGCTGCGGAACCCTTCATGGGCGAGTCCGACTCGCACTTGACCGCTTTTTTAAAGTGAGTTTAAACGAAAGTACTCGTTCTTCGTCACAAGAAAATCACCTGTAATCATATATAAGGTTTTATATGAGTTACATAATACTTTTTGTTTTATATTGAAATTTTATCTGTGAATGTTATTTATTTACGTAAGCCGATGATTGGTATAATCATAGGCTAATGATTCTAAATGAAGATGAATTTCACACGATCAAAACAACTTCTTGATTACTTATTACGTATTGCGTTGATAAGACAAGAATTGATTTTGCATAAGATTGTTAGCTCTGCAAAATAAATGATTGATTCCTTCATAAATATTATTTTTATATTACACATGCCCCATATAACTACAGGTAGCGGCCTTCCTCTTTCTATCACCAATCAAGCTATTTATATCTTTTATCTCCCACTTTGCTGAAGAGGGTCTGGCTTATATTTTATAGGATTTATCAAGTTTGCTATTTTATTACATTCTTATATGATAGTTAGAGATTTAGTATCTCGTAACACTCTTTCTGAGATGACTGGCTGATGGATTTAAACGGTCACAGTTGCAAAATTTTATTTATCAGTTAACACGTTTTCAAGACACGATAAAAAAAGTATACTTGTCATGTGTTATTATTACTAACGGGTTATATAACCCTGACTCAAGGTTTGGTAACACATATTTTTTCAAAGTTAGTAACATAGCCAATGATATATGAAACAAACGTTGTGTGAAAATCTTAATGTGGTTCGCAAAATACATCTACTCACCAAGTTTCAACAGTATAGTTCTTATAGTTTCGGAAAAAGTGGCTGTGACATACGGACGGACAGACAGACAGACATGACGAATCCATAAGGGTTCCGTTTTTTGCCATTTGGCTACGGAACCCTAAAAACCAAAACCCGACTAGGTAAAAACTGATAAAATTTGTATAGCCTATGTTACTAGTTCAAATAACGAATCTATTGACAACTCATTTATTAAAATCTGTTCAGAAGTTTAGGCGAACTTTTACCCTTCTTTTTGGCTTCGCCGTAGTCGGGTAAAAATGTTGCTGAGCACTTTACAGTTTCCTGGTTAAATGTAGAGTAATTATGTTAGAAATTATGATTAAATGAGTAGCGTTAAATGTGCAATGTGAGTGTGATCACGCAACGGCATCATAGCTTGTAAACTGTTTCATTTTATTTATTTTATTTATATCTTTATTGTGTACATAAAAAATAAAAACATAACAATAGATGAGTTACAAAGCTAGAGAAGTAACAATTGGCGGTCTTATCGCTCACGGCGATTTCTTCCAGACAACCTTAAAATGGATTTTAGGTGTTTAAGATTTTTCAGGTAGTTAATACAACAGTAACACAACATCAAGTGAACATTCTAAATTATTAAAACAATAAATAAATCAAACAAAAATGCATACGTATACCTACACATATATACACACACACAGGCACATACACAGACTATATACATATTTACTACACATGATGAATCCTAGAGTATTCATAGTGACAGATAATAATCCTTCACCAGGCTTTTAAAAACAGCCAAGGTTTTCGCTTTTCGGATAGTCTCCGGCAAGCTGTTCCAAAGTCTTACTGCTTGCACAGTAAAGGACTTGTCTGCGTAGTGAGTGGAGTGTTGTGGCATTTTTAGTTTTAAATTCTCCGATGACCTCAGGTCCCTGCAATGTGTATTGTGTAAGAACTGAAAACGTTCTTTGAGATAAGAGGGTGTGTGAGGATGAAACAGAACACTGTATAAAAGAGAAAGTATATGAAGATTCCGGCGAAAGCGTATTGGTAGCCACTTGAGTTTAGAACGGTACTCTGAGATATGGTCATATTTGCGCAAACCAAATATGAATCTGATGCAGAGGTTTTGGAGTCGCTCAAGTTTATTTAATTGGTCTTCGGTGAGATCCAGATAGCTGACATCACTATAGTCAAGGATGGGAAGAAGAAGAGATTGTGCGAGCGCAATTTTAGTGTTGATGGGAAGAAAGTTTCGAAGCCTACGCAGAGATCCTGCTGCCGCAAACAGTTTGCGACTAACTTCCTTGATCTGAGGTCCCCAAGATAGGTACCTGTCCAGGTAGATCCCCAAGTTCTTAACTTTGTCACCATATGGAACAACTGTACCATTACAACTAACAACTGGTATCTGTTGTAAGTTTATCCTACACTGCAGTCTGGGGCTACCCACTATAATGACCTGTGTTTTTGTTTGACATGTTTTTGTCATGTGTTTGATTCGTGGAAGACAATGTGCGGTTGAACAGTTCCATGTACATACCTAGCTTCGAAACGAGTATACTCTACCTTGTCATACAACCGTTATGTTATAAATCGTAGCGCTACTTTTTGTCCCTGTGCACGTGCATTGTATTCGCAGTGTTAACCTCCATGTAATATCCTTTATTTAAACTTAAATGTTGTTTTTTTATTTATTTAAACTTGATTTCAGCACGGGGCGGTACTACCGTCGCACAGAAAATCAACGTAACATGACAGCGTTCGTGCTGTCGTGTTTCGTTGGTGAGTGCGAGACCGTAGGCCCAATTAGTCTAGTCAACAAGTTCCATTCTTGTTGACTAGACTAAAAGATGCAGAAGCACACTAGGCCGCCGTGGCGTGGGTCGCCATGCCGCATTGTCTGCATTCGCAATGAGTATGGTGACCACCACTCTTGGATTCTGCTTATGCTTTCCAACAGGCAGAGTAGAGTCATTTTGGTTGGCAATACATAAAAAAAACACTCTGAAACTGTCGTTATATAACAACAATTAGGCTGTAATGTTGTGGAATGCTTAAAAGTACATTATTGAAGTCACTCGCTATCGATTACCCAAATGTGGTGTTTGAGTTTGAATGCTTACCTAAAAGTCAACTTGATTTTCCTCTTATGGCTAATTCTGAGACATCCCTGCTAGAAGCACTTACAAGTACTTAAACGTCTAATCATATTAGGCTAGGCCAGTTAATAATAATTTATGTAGCCATACGGGTAGTTATTACGACTAAATGGTGGAATATTACTGGGAATTTATACTGTCTAATAAACTAGTCTACACTGGCAGTAAATTATAGTCAATTTCTGAAGGCATTTTCCAACCTATATTGGACTTTGAATTGACGATGAAGAAATATATGGTAGGTATTTGGTGTACCATAAAACGAGCGGAAAGAATGATAAACAGCGATCATACAACATATTGGTTTTATTGATACTGTTTCAGAATATTTCAACAAATGTTGTGTTTTAATTTTAAGTAAATAAAACATTACAATTGCACAGTTTTTAGTATCAAAAAATAACCGTTCGGAAAATGTATCCTGTTATAAATATCTCTTTTTATATACTTAAATTACACAAATTTGATTGAAAATAAACGACTTTAATCTTAAATGCTTAGACTACATTTGCAATGACGTGTTTTTTTAATATACATAAGCTAATATGCTTTTATTATAAAACTCTGAGGTACCAGTTCCATGTTATCACGCGTTTAACGCAACCTTGTTTGGCCGGACTGAAACCGGTTGCAGTGAGGTTGATCGACACAACACTGATATAACTTGGTATACCGCGTCCCCCGAACCCATACTCATTACAAACGATAGGGAGAAAAGTTAGATGCACTAAGGGGACATCACTTTGTAGTAGAGTAGTACTACAGTAGTAAGACGTTCCGAGAACAGCCCCTATTCCTGTTCAGTATCTCTACACCTACCTATACAAATAAATAAAATTGAAGTGTCTGTTTGTAATTTCAAATTAACATCTTTTCACTCCATATATTTTATCTGTTTGTTTGTTCCTGCAAATCTCTGGAAGGGCCGGTCAGATTTTGATAGGACTTTCACTGGCAGATAGCTGATATTATAAGGAGTAACTTATGCTACTTTTATTTTTGAAAAAATAGGGTTACGCGAAAACAAAATTAAAACCAATGAAATAGAGAACAATATCCGATTCAAAAGCAACATAGTGCGAGCAATACCGCGGGGTGCAGCTAGTATGAAATGCTGTGTGGGAAGATTTTGAAGATTGTTTGTTGAGTTTCGAAGTATTTTGAGTGGGCACGAAGGACTAAAAGAACGTTAAGTGAGTTTAGTTTTATATTTTTCTTCGCGCGCTTTCACATTCTTTTTTTTCTATGATTACACAGCGTTTTTAAATCTTTACTGTTAGTTTTTTTTTTTTTTAAAGACAACTCCCGCACTAGGAATAAATCCTGTATCGCGGGGGACTTTACAAACATACATGAAACGGATACAAATAACACCCAGACTCAGAACAACAATTTGTGGATCACACAAAGTGTTGTCCTACGTGGGATGTGAACCCACGACACTTGGCGAAGTAGGAAACGGCGTGTAGACCGTTAACCCACTAGGCCAAACGTGCAGTTGATTAAAATATCTTTACTTTGGGCAGTAACCTTGCATTATATTTTTTACCGACTTCTCTCAAACATTAATATGACCATTTACTTCAAAGATTTAAAGCTGTTTCCGTATTTGACCTTAACTAAGATGAACTTTTAATTTCGCCATGAACTAAATTGTACAAGTACAATTTAATTGAATAAGTCAAATTGTTCGTGCAAATATTTTCAACATAGGTGGCGCAGATAGGTATATTTTTTTTTTTTTTTAAAAAGACAACTCCCGCACTAGGAATAAATCCTGTGTCGCGGGGGACTTTACAAACATACATGAAACGGACACAAATAACACCCAGACTCAGAAAAACAATTTGTGGATCACACAAAGTGTTGTCCTACGTGGGATTTGAACCCACGACACTTGGCGAAGTAGGAAACGGCGTGGTGACCGTTAAACCACTAGGCCAAACGTGCAGTATTTACTACTCTAGGCTTTCAAGGTAATTACTTTTGTGTAGTCACGCAAGGTCATAAACTAAGAATTGGTATAGGGGACTGACCTGCTCCTTCAATACACGAAAGTATTTTTTTTAGTATATAATATCTTATATTATATATAAAAAGGATTTATTAATTTAGAAGATTTGAGTTTACTTAAGAAAAATCATTTCATTTAATGATTTATGATTGCATTCTTTTTTTTTATGTATCAGCCTGCCAAAGTGACTACTACTCTGCCTGATAGAAAGCATGAGCAGAATTCAAGAATGATGGTCACCATACTCATTGCAAATGCAGACAATGCAGCATGCTGACCCAAAGTATGGCGGCCTTTTGAAATGCTTCTGCATCATCCATGCCTCTGGTCTCGCACTCACCAACGAAACACGACAGTACTAATGCTGTCATTTTATAAGTTGTGATGTCAAAATCTTTGTGTAACAAACCCATTCGATTCTCATGCCCTTTATAGATTTTCATGTGACTTACCAGCCTCAGAATAAGTTTGTACTTAGGGAAATTAAGTTACGAGGTTCGATCTCCACGAAACTTTACTAATGAATTGAATAATTGAACTAAAAAAAAATCTTATAGTACCTACTATCTAAACCTTTGTAAATAAAAAACGAAAACGAAAGTTAAACAACGAAAGTTTTCATACTTTACTTAACTAAACTTTTATACTACTTTTATAACTAAGCGTGTATTTTCTAATTAAAGCTGTCGTTTGCATATTATATTACTGACTAAGCTCTACATAACCTTCCCAATGTTCGTGTTGCAAAGTACTTTAAAAAGGTAGATTATTAAACTTAAAATTCAAATTGTGGCACTTACAGCATTTTTGCTTTAATTTCCACATGAACATTTCACAGATAGTATTCAAAGTAGTACCTAAACTCCACGGATGACGTAGTGGTTTAAGCGGTCACCTCGCCCTATTTCTATTGCGCTTAGTGTTGTGCGTTCAAACCCCACATGGGACAACACTTTGTGAGATCCACAAATTGTGGTTCTGAGTTTGACTATAAAAGTCATCAGAGAATGACTTTGAAAGTAAGATCACAAATGCTAGAGGAACTACGTGATTGTAACTGTATCCGATGCTTCTATTACCTTACACTCCTTATCATGGACTGACCATGAAAATGACGCAGGTAGGCGTGATGCCAAACTGTTGAACGAGAATTGACATGTCGACTCATTACTTAGTAACAGTATTGTTCAGTCGAAAACATTTATTATGACTATACCAAACCATCCAAGTTTTTTTTTTAATGTTATTTTTATGTTTGGAAAGCATAAGCAGAATCCAAGAGTGGTGGTTATCATACTCATTGCGAATGCAGACAATGCAACAATGCAGCATTTTGCAGCCTAATGATGCTTCTGCATCATTGGGCTTTCGGTCTCGCACTCACCAACGAAAAACGACAGCACGGACGCTGTCATTTTACGTTGATTTTCTATGGGGTAATACCGCCCCGGTCGAGGCGGCCCTTTCGTGCTGATATTTGCGTGGCTCGTTCGTGCTGAATATGGTAAGGAAGTAAGAATACTGAATGCCACGCCACCCCTATTCATCCGGCGGGTGCCATAAGAGACGTCTATGCAGGACAACAGCATTACAAAGGGAAGGAATACTTGACACAAACCTTCTACTAACCCGTCTGCCCAGCGTGATACATTAAACCAAAAGCCAAAACCTCCATTCTGTAGAGAGGCCTATGTCCAGCAGTGCAGTAGTAGATGCTGTTGATGGTGATGATACAAACCTTAAAAGCAATCGGTGAATCAGGAGGTTATTCATACCAGGTAATATTATTCCTTGAACCAAATTTGCCTATGGATTTTCTCCTTTAATTATGTTCCCAGAAGAATGATAGCATTGCTACATTAAATGGTAATGCTTATGATTTGTGGCAGGAAAATGGCACATTTTAGATTTGTGGTTAAAACCATGTGTGTCATATAACTTTCCTCACTTCAGTTATTGAATGATAGGTAAATCTATATATATAAAAGAGTAAGGTGACTGACTGACTGACTGACATACCCAGAGATCAACGTACAGCCCAAACCGCTGAAGCTAGAATCCTGAAATTTTGCATGTAGGTTCTTTATATAACGTAAGTGAGCACTAAGAAAGGAATTTTCGATATTCCACCACTAAGGGGGTGAAATAGGGGTTGAAAGTTTGTATGGAAGTTCGTCATTTTTTAAGTAAGAAACATGAAACTTTACATTTGGGCTACTGATTAAAAAAGAGTAGAAACGTATTTAAGCGTTTCTGGATATTCTACCCCTAAGGGGTTAAATAGGGGTTGTTATTTCGTATATAGGTCAGTCTGGAAGTCCGTCATTTTTGAAGCTAGAAACATGAAACTTTATTTTTAGGCTGCTGATTAAAAATGAATTGACACGTGTTTCAGCGTTTCTAAATATTCTACCCCTAAAGGGGTGAAATAGGGGTTGAAAGTTTGTATGGAAGTTCGTCATTTTTTAAGTTAGAATCATGAAACTTTATTTAAAGGCTACTGATTAAAAAAGAGTAGAAACGTATTTAAGCGTTTCTGGATATTCTACCCTTAAGGCGGTGAAATAGGGGTTGAAAGTTTGTATGGAAGTCCGTAATTTTTGAAATAAGAAATATGAAACTTTATTATTGGGCTACTGATTAAAAATGAATTGACACGTGTTTCAGCGTTTCTAAATATTCTACCCCTAAAGGGGTGAAATAGGGGTTGAAAGTTTGTATGGAAGTTCGTAATTTTTTAAGTGAGAAACATGAAAATTTAGTTTTGGGCTACTGATTAAAAAATAGTAGATACTTATTTAAGCGTTTCTGGATATTCTACCCTTAAGGGGGTGAAATAGGGGTTGAAAGTTTGTATGGAAGTCCGTAATTTTTTGAATAAGAAATATGAAACTTTATTTTTGGGCTTCTGATTAAAAATGATTAGATACATATTTAGGAGTTTTTGGATATTATGCCCCTAAAGGGGTGAAATAGGGGTTGAAAGTTTGTAAGAAGTCCGTCATTTTTTAAGTGAGAAACATGAAAGTTTAGTTTTGGGCTACTGATTAAAAATGAGTAGATACGTATTGAAGCGTTTCTGGATATTCTACCCCTAAGAGGTGATATAGGGGTTGTTATTTCGTATATAGGTCAGTCTGGAAGTCCATCATTTTTTAAGTTAGAAACATAAAACTTTATTTTTTGGCTGCTGATTAAAAATGAATTGTTACGTGTTTCAGCGTTTCTGGATATTCTACCCGTAAGGGGTGAAATAGGGGTTGAAAGTTTGTATGGAAGTCCGTATTTTTTTAAATTAGAAATATGAAACTTTATTTTTGGGCTACTAAATAAAAATGATTAGATACGTATTTAGGAGTTTTTGGATATTATGCCTAAAGGGGTGAAATAGGGGTTGAAAGTTTGTAAGGAGGTCCGTCATTTTTTAAGTGAGAAACATAAAAAAATTGTTTTGGGCTACTGCTTAAAAATGAGTTAATACGTATTGAAGCGTTTCTGGATATTCTACTCCTAAGGGGTGAAAAAGGGGTTGAAAGTTTGTAAGGAAATCCGTAATTTTTTAAGTGAGAAACATCAAAATTTGTGTTTTGGCTGATTCAAAATGAGTAGATACATATTTAAACGTTTCTGGATATTCCACCCCTTAGGGGGTCAAATAGGGGTTGAAATTTCGTATATAGGTTATTCTGGAAGTCCGTCATTCTTGAAGTTAGAAACATGCAACTTTATTTATGGCTACTGATTAAAAATGAAAATGAACCGGTTGTGGTTCACGCTGCCGTTCTCGAAGTTGTTCAAAAATATGTGTGGTACCTCGGGCAGACTTTGCAGTTAAGTAGAAACAACTTCGAGAACGAGGTGAAAAGGAGAATTCAGCCGGGCAGCGTTGGGGAAACTTCGTCGGGTCTTTTCATCGTCAATCCCACAGTGCCTAAATACGAAAGTCTTCAATCAATACCTCCTATCTGTCATGACATACGGTGCCGAAACGTGGAAACTTACGACACGGCTGGTCCACAAGTTCAAAGTCGCTCAGCGTGCTATGGAGAGGGCTATAATAATAATAATGATTTATTTTTCTCATCACAAAAGCTCAACGCTTCTCTAAGGGATCGCATCAATAATGAGGTGATCCGGTAGAGAACCAAGGTCATTGACATAGCCCACAGGATAAGCAAGCTGAAGTGACAGGGGGCATTTATAGATACTTACGCAGTTTTAATTAAATACATATAATCAACTTCCACGCGAGCAAAGCCGCGGGCAACAGCTAGTTAATTATAAGTCGAAAGGCTGTACGTGCGTATTTTGTTGCATCACATACGTAAACAGGGAATAAATTATACTAATAATTTTGTTTAACAATAGCATGCTCTAGAGAAAATAAGTTGTCAAATTGCGCTTCTTTTACTCGAACGTGATCTTATCTCCTCACATGAGAAGAATCTACGATGATAAGATTAGACAGAGATGAGATTAATTTTATGCTAAGCAAAATCCAGTGCATGTAAAAACTCTATAGTGACTAAATACTATTACTAAATGTTATTATTGAAACTACACTGTCCTTGTATGGGTGTCGATTATATGCAAACTAATACAACCATACCATATTAAGATGGTGCAATATGAAACTCACTTCGCTATAGATGTAAAGGTGTAATGTCTGCATTCTAGTCCTCCGGTGTGTTTTGTTTGCTTTCCCGGTCTATTCTGGATAGGTCGTCTCGGACGTGGTGCCGACTTGACCGAAATACCAACGGAAATATTATTAGGAATGTAACATAATAAGTTGAGCAAAATAAAAACGCAATTGGTTACGAAGTTTTAACAGTCAGATGATAGTATCTTTAAGAGCCCCGGCAGACTACAGACTTTTAATCAGCCTTGAGTTTAATCAGTATGAATATGTATGACAGTGCGAACACTACACTGATTTGGTATCGGCAGACAAATAAGTATTGGCGATCAAACTGTCGGACGGTCGGACTAAAAAGTTTGTAGTCTACGGGCACTCTAAAAGTATAAGACATTAGATATCATGTTCGTTATGTGAAATTCTACTATGGCATAGTAGACATAGACACCGTAAAATAATAATATTATTCTTAATGGCAGCAGTTCAATATAAAAGGAATTCCAAATGTCATATAAGCCGAGTTTTTTTTGTTTTAGATAGGATTTATTATTCTGTCTAACGGTTCAATTACAACTTTACAATGCTCTTATTACTCCATTCGCAATGACTCCTATTTCGTGCAATTAAGATGTTATGTCTCACAGATTTAACATTTTCCAGTTCTGATAATGTATTGTAACTATGTAAAATTAAAAAGAATGCATTGAGTCTTCTAGTGAATTACCGATACGTATTAATAACGCGATAAATTATTATCTATTGATATTACAGATATGACAGCTATTAGATACTTCGAAAGTTGTGTAAGTTATATTACAGAAGGGCATCAAGTCACATGTTTTTTTTATTAGCTTATGCTTTTACTATTGAGTTAATACTTTAAATGCCTTTCTTTTTATTTTCTTTAAACATGCGTTAAAAATAATGTGACTATGACCTGTTTAGTTGCTTATAAGAAAACACTTAACAAACACATAATCTTGATTTTGCTGATGCTAAATAACCTTTATACTAATAATGTGTCGCGCAATATGCTGTCATTAAAGCTAATAATGTCTAAATCAATAATAACTGAAAGTAAAAGTGTCAAAAAGATCAACTGAAAACCACACATACTTAATCTCACTATAGCTGCTTCTATAATACTAAAAGATTTAAAAACACACATGTGTTTTCAAATAAGTATATAATGTACTATGAATACTTTATACGCTGTGTATGCTATGTCTATGATACAAATATTTTTCAACAAAGCCCAACTGACTCGTTAACGAGTAAACAATGCCATTGCTAGCTTGCGTGAGTCGTTAGCATGTCCAGTATAATAAAACAATCCGAATAATGCAGAGGATCATATACAGATCACTAGCTCGTACAAACGCTTAGCGCTACTGCCATGTGATAAATACGAAGCAATGATTTATTGATCACCGCACTAATGAGAAACTGAAATAGGGTCAAGATACCTTCTGTTTTGAAGCAATTAATATACCATTGAACTCAATAAATAATACTTTCAAGTGTTATATCCTCCTACGCTAATGCCTTAATTGTAATAATTATTGAGATAAATGGCTCTATCATTGGTTTTATAACTATAAGACTAGTTCTAACAACCTCCCTGACACAAGCTACTTGTAAAAAGTATTAAAATCATTAGTTTATGAGTAGACTAAGTATATACATATAGATACTATACTAATAAATACTACTACAGTTATGGCTACAAAGTAGTTTTCAATAAAATCTCATTATTTTTTATATGATTGCACACCATTTATATGCTAAGACTAGCTGACCCGGCGAACTTAGTACCGCCATATTTACATATCTGTCTCAGCTACCCACAGGCAGTGTACAGTGACGGACAAAAAAAACACTTTTCAAGTTATCTTTTATTTTTTTTCTTTCTAGCAAAAAAAGAATGAATGAAGTCGGACTATGTGTTATTGAATTACAACAAGTACATATTTTGACTTTCATCCCCTCTCTCCAGGAAATTGTGCTAAATTTCGGGATTAAAAGGTATCCTATCTCCTACCTCGTAGTATGAACTCAAATCATGCCAAGTTTCATTTGAATCCGTTCAGTAGCTTCGGCGTGATGCGCGGCCAAGATACAGATAGACAGACAATAATGAACTAAATTACAGTTTTGGCTTCAGTATCGATTTTAGAGAGCCCTCCAAAAAAAATTCTAAATATCTTTAATGTACAGAATTGGACCTGTTACATTTTTATTATAAGTATAGATTTAGCAGTTATGATCGCAGAATAAGTATGCAGCGCTCTTTATGGTCGCAGGTCTAAAACACTTTAGCCCGCAGTAAACATCATGAAATGTAGTTTATGACTTGATCTTGAGCTGTTTATATTTGGTTTTTGAACTGACCTTCAGTGTCGAGTATATTGCTAAGGATTACACTAACTCCAATGAGGGTATTTTATGAAGGCTGCTTCAAAATGTACACACATACAAAGTTTGTTTCAGTGATTACGTTTACCATGAAAAATATAATGACTTGCTACCGCTCAAAATCCAAATAAAATAAAGAACTTAATAATAACTTAGATGGGTCGCTTGACGTTCTTAAATATGTATGATCAATTATATTTCTTTTTGTGAATACGAAACAAGATGGTATTTATGCCATTTATCCAGACTTACTTTAGGTCCAGATTTGCCTGAAGAGGAGCAAATTAACTACAATGTACAATACAAACGACTCGATCAAACAACATTTCCAGCGTATCTTATACATTTTTCTTTTATTTACTCTGTATCTGTTGCAAAATTGTAAAAGGTTTAGTCTTGATGACTCTGGGACCGATTAAAGGAAATAAACGTATCAAAGTTCAAGGGAATACAAGTCACGTTGGATCCAAACAGTAATCCTAAATAGCCATTTCTAGAAAAGTAATTTCAGCATCAAGCGCACTCATAACTATTACAGTAAATTCACACAATAAAAACTTAGTTTGCGAATGAAAATTTTATAGTACAAACTTTCTACTAAATTTCAAAGTAAATTAACAAGTAAAATTTTAACAAAAGCAAAAACCGACTTCAGGGTTCGACTCGATTTCTCTTGCATGTCATCATCAGATCTTAATGTCCTTATCATGGTACCACCGTTGGGATATCTCCTTTCCATTAAAATAAGAATCATCAAAATCGGTTCATAAGCGACGAAGTTATCCGCGAACACAGATAAAAAGAATATACGGTCGAATTGAGAACCTCCTCCTTTATTGAAGTCGGTTAAAAAGTTGTTGCACTGGCTTGCGATCTATATTTTGCGCTAGTGGAAAGCTTTTGGCGGTTGTTTTGATCGATTAACGTATGTTGTGGCGTAGTTGCCTTGGTGGAACTGGAAACTGGAAGCTATAGATAGCTACATACTGGATATGATAAGTTCAAGGTTCATGCTGAACACTTCCAATATAGTCCTTGCAGGTGATTGGCAGGTAGGGCGAGTCACGTTTGACAGGCTGATAAATTGATGGTGAAGTGTCAGACCCAAACTGGTACTTTCGTAGAAAATTATTTTGTGCTTAAATTCTACCATGTATATACTTTGATAGAATACTGACTCAATTATTAAGATGAACATTAAGTTTAACTAGGTTTTATGTGATTGCGAATCTTCGCAACTTAAGAAAAAAATAATTTTAATTACTTACTGGGAAAACATTTGAAAGTATTTGATAGTTAGTTTTCCCAGATTGAGATAAAACGAAAATAAAAGTTATGTTTGTTTCCTTTACAATTTAAGTTAGGGTTTTCTTCAAATGAATGCTTGAAACAAGAATACGTATATCATTCTTAATATTACGTACTTTAGATCTTCTTTGTTGTATACGGCATTATTAAAAATATACATAGGTATTGACCACAGTGATATTCTATTTGTTTAGATTAGAGATCCTCTAGAAATATAATGCATGTTAATATGTATTTTATTATTTTAGTCTCAATAAACGAACTGTTAGTTTCACGTGAAGGATTTCACTTGTCAAGGAATAGTATGGTAGTTATATGCCGTATTTGGCCCTCGCTTTTTCATAATCAGAATATGGATGGTTCAAATCAACAAATATGACGTCAGAAGATATCATAGAAAACAGCTTATTGTGAATCTTAAAGTTATGGCTATAACTGCCTATTGTACTATAACTCAATTAATACAACTTTGGCAATTTATTTGATATAATAGCCGTAGAAGTAGCTTAATAATTAATTGTGTTGGACGGGTGGCCAACAGGAAGACATTTATATAAATAGCAACTATAGTAAATGAATAGAGTTCAATATTAATCGTATGATAAGATAACAAGCTATCAAAAAGATGTGATATTTACCATTCTTTTATTATTTATACCGATCGCCGTAGACCGGTGGCTCTTAAATCTGAATGGCTGCAAGCTTATGAGCTGAGAGCTATGCCCGATCAAGTATGTCTGAGTAATTTTAGCATGTACTAATTTTAAATGCAATACAGATTATTATTGGCATATGATAAGTCACTTTGCTTATGCAGATATAAAGAAAATATCAATATGTTTTATTCATTGTTATGTTGTCATCGGGTATCAATACTAAATATAATGTCTCTAACTCTAGCCATTTCTTAGTGTTGAGTAGTTTCCATACAGAAACATACAAAAACTATTCGTCTATAGATACATATATGTAATATACCTATACTTTTATTTCTTAGAGGACATCCTACTAGTCATTATGTGTACTTTTTACCGATTTTGAAATTTTTTTTTGTATTCGGCAGGGTATGCTTCCGTGGTGGTCCCATTGCCAGCATATCAGGATCTGATGATGGGATCCCAGGGAAATCGAGGGAAACCCTCATTTTTTATAGGCACATACTATGTTTTTCGTATATTTTCTGAAGTTACACCGGTATTTGCGTCTGGTAGTCATCATTTTATGATGATGAGCTGATGATGTAAGGTACCACTCCTTAACGGTTAGGAGTTGGAGGATAAATCTTTAAATATCATATGTATATAAGTTACCTTTAGTCGTATTCTTACAAATTATTTAGGTAAGCTGATGATGGAAGGTGGAAGGTACAACTCCTCAACGGTTAGGAGTTGGAGAATAATTCTTTCAATTTCATACGTATCTAAAGACATTCAGTCGTATACTTTCAAGCTATTTAGGTCAGCTGATGATAGAAGATTAAACTCTTCAACAGTTAGGGATTAGAGGATGATTTTAATATTACACGTACCTTAATTTGTATTCTTGATGATGAAATTTGGTGAAATAATTCAACTTACTACTTACCTACGATTGTTTGCACTAAAAACTGTAAAATAAAAACTTTTTATAAAAAAAAAACCGACTTCCAAAAACATCCAACGAAAACTCTCTGTCAAAAATCACTTAAAAGCGTAAAATAAACTGTTTCTTCATAAATTGCCTATACCTAATTCTTTATTCATTTAAATAGTAGTATTATAATGGGTGCTAGGTACCTAAAATCTGTTTGAAGTCGGTGCTAAGCCAAAAGGAATACAAACGAACAATTACAAAAGTCTAAGCGATAGTCACTTGGCACCGACTTCAAACAGATTTTAGGTACCTAGCACCCATTATAATACTACTATTTAAATGAATAAAGAGTTAGGTATAGGCAATTTATGAAGAAACAGTTTATTTTACGCTTTTAAGTGTTTTTTGACAGAGAGTTTTCGTTGGATGTTTTTGGAAGTCGGTTTTTTTTTTTTATAAAAAGTTTTTAAAATATACACTAATGAAAATTCCTTCATATAATTTCTTTTGAAAATTAAAATTAGCATCGTAGTAATAGTATGAGTAATGTGACAACATTGCGTGCAATTCAGGTACAAAGAGTACCTTCGTACACACCCGTCATTTGGCACTCCTTCCACCGGCTTAGTGCCAACAATATCATAAATGGACTCAGTCTTTTTTTATCTTTTTGCTTTCATTTATACTAATCTGCGACACCTAATAGCACATACACACTTTAATATTGTAGAATATATATACTATATTGTGTGAGTTCAGGTGTAAGTACAGAAAAAAGGTTATCTTTTTACGCAATACTATATACGTAAATGTATGTGTAAAATACCAGAAACAAATTATTTGCTACCTTCACAAGCAACGTTCTCACGAGAAAGAGCCGTACATTTTACGAGTAGTACAGTGCATAGCTAATGTCATTGTCAACGCGAAACTAACGCTGTCATTTCGTGTAATGCCAATATTAGATGTTTATCCAAAAGCTTTTCTATATTGAATTGTTTGAAAAGCAGGATATGAGATCTCTTAGTTTGATTTATAAGTATTTGCTGGCAATGTCGGTGAGGACTATACCCGTATCTCTACTAGAAAAACAGTATTTTACTCCCGAATGAAGATCTTTTTATCACAACAATTTACTTCCAGATCAAGCTTTTTACGGATCTGGTACCCATGTCAATCACTTAAACTGATATTATTGATGTGGGTTTCTGTTACTGTAGCTAATGTAATTCTTAACCTAGTGAAAACATATAAAAGTCCGACTTAACTATTGTTCTTGTATATGTAGCTTGATATCTGTGACAGTTGTCACTAATGTCATTTTGAAACTTACGAGGTACATTTTCGGTGTGAATTTTTATATTTATCATGTTATTAATTTTCATTTTCGATAAAACAGGTAGGTATATAATAAAAATATAGGTGATACCAAATAAAGTTACTTCGCCGTATTTTAGGACTCTAGGTCTGAAGACTTCAAATTTCAACTCGTCTCAAAATGATTACAAAAGGACACTTCACCCCAGTGGCATTAAGACTACGGGCCCGTGTCGAAAACTGATGGATCATGTGAACCACCAGGAGACCTTTTTAGAAAGATACAGGGACATAAAACAGTAACATTCAGCACTATGTCGTCACTTGTAAGCTGTCCAACTGAGTACTGGTGAAGGGGACGGGGTAGCAACCCTCGATTTTTTTCCTTCAATGTTACTGTTTTATGCCCCTGTACCTTTCTAGAACAATGTCCTGGTGCTTCACATGACCCATACATTTTCGACACAGGCCCGTAGTCTAATTCTGATTTAAAGTTCTAATAAACGTATCCGTAAAGCGTATGACGTAATTCTATTATCGTAGTGGGCAATAAGGTAAAGTGATCTGGTTAGGAACCGTCGCGTAGGGTGCAATAACTTTAACCGTTGTCCATTAGGTTAATAGAAATTAAAACCCGCATACAATTTAATATTACTGTGGAACATGCTTTCTTAAATCTTCTAACCGTTTATAAGTAATTTTCTTGCTAAAAATAATGGAACATAATAGAAATGCTGTGGGAAGTTATATCGATACTAGCTTTTACCCGCGGCTTCGCTCGCATTTTATAAAAAGTCGTCAACAACCCATAATGTCCCATTGCTGGGCTCGGGTCTCCTCTCAGGAGAGGGTGAAAAGTAAAAAAAGTATCCTATGTTAATTCTAATAACTCCAAGAATACGTGTACCAAGTTTCATGATGATCGGTTAAGTAGTTTTCGCGTGAAAACGTAACAAACAAACTTACATTCACATTTATATTATAGGATTAAAGGATTAAATTGAAATTGATCGCATGCTGTTAATCACAATTCAATTGAAAACAATAAAAACTTAGCGGATCGCTTTTATTTTACGATTCATCGGAATATGACAATAATTGTGATAATTTTCTACACAAGGATTTTTATTTTGTTCCAATTTATTTTTCTAGTTTGGCATTAAAATTTTCAATTAACAAAAAAGTACATTGTAGTAGTGAAATGTATATTATTTACTGCCTAGTCCAATCGCCAATATAGTTATCTCTCTCTCACAATTCAACCTCTTGTTGGTGGAGCAATCGCCACGCCTTACTATTTTCTGCGATCTGTTTGGTCCCCGACTCCCACTTCCTCTTTTACCTGCTGTACAGGCAGTTGATCTTAACATTGACCGTTTTCTCTTGTCTTCTATTTTATTCTTTCCAGTATTGTTTTAATGAATTTGTAAATATCTAACTGTTAATAAATGTACATTAAAAGTTTTAGAGTTTGTTTGTTCAACTAACCAACCAATAGGAACCGAGCATCATTAATAATGTTGCAAAAAACAAGAAAAGAATTATTCCTTTTGAGAGGGAGAGCGATGTTTCTGTTGTATTATTAACTAAACATGGTTGTTTATCTTTAGGTCTAGCATTATGGACCTCTAATGTTACAGAAGTAACAGGCATAAGTAACTACATTGTCCACCTATTTTATTATTCGCCGCCAATTCCCACAACATGATCCTAGAATGCAATTTTTACCCGTAATGTAAGTGATTTTTTTTTGAAGAAAAGGTTATAAAATTAAGGTGGAAAATTAATAATCAGAAAAGCTCTTTAGATTAGGAACTTTTTCATTTAAATTTTTCAGGAAGAAGTTTACTGAAAAAGTAGTACTTAATTAATTTGTATAAAAAATACTCAAGTGTTATAAAATATTTTATCTATTGTTTTTTTTTTTCAGGTAATGAAGACTCTTCAACGTGTATTTTGAAAAGAAACTGGAAATTTTATGAGAGGTAAATTTCATAAATAAATACTGTAGTACTCGTACTAAGCTAACAATTTGTTTTGCTTGTATATAATCACGCGCCAAACGCTGCTACTATTAGAGGTTCATCTACACTCATAAATAACAAATTTACCTTTAATTCTACATACTCATATTATTCATATTGTGTATGTTGCAATTATTTATTCTAAAAAGTTGCACATAATACACGCACTGTATGTGTTAACTGTTCTTTCGTTCATCACCTATAACAAATTCGTCGGGTCATTTAAGAAACTGTAAATACAACAATAAAACCTACCTGCAAAAGAGATGTTATTATTCCCTTGTGGTTATCTAATTAATATTCAATCGATAGTACATCGGCGTTCGTCGACTTCGTGACGTATCAAGATAAATATGAAAAAGATTTTTAAACAAAAAACACCATTCTGTTATGAATTCATGTTATACTTATATAATAGGTCTTTACCTATGAAATTGCCGTTTTGTATGCAATAAGTGAAAGTACTTATTTTTTTAAACTTTTTTATTTCTGTTATTCGAAGTAATCACCCATGCAATCGACGCATCTTTGCCAACGCATTGGCAGTTTATTGATGCCCTTCTTGTAACAATCAGCTGGACAGGAGGCAACAAATTCTTCAAAGGCATTTTGTACTGCCTCTCGGGAATTGAATTTTTTACCCACTAAAAAGTTGTCTACATTTTGGAAAAGGTAATAGTCAGTAGGTGCAAGGTCTGGTGAGTATGGCGGATGAGGGAGAGCTTCCAACCCCAGCTTTTGCAGCTACTTCACGACAACGCGCGACCCCATACTGCGCAACAGACAGTCTCCAAGCTGCAAGAGCTGGGGTTGGAAGCTCTCCCTCATCCGCCATACTCACCAGACCTTGCACCTACCGACTATTACTTTTTATATATATACCTATTTAATAACTCATTCAGTGACACAGCTAATTAGACAGCATCAATTCTACCTCTAAAATACCGGCTGTCTACATTAAAAACAATTAATGATACAAAACCATTAGAAAAATCAATTGGAGATTCTTTAAATATTTTCGCTTCTTCGATAAAAGAAGTTATGGTCGCAAAAATCTACCAAATTGTTACTTCGTCAATCAAAGTGAATATATTATTTCCTGGCGCCCAATACTGTTGTTTTTCAACATCTGTGTTGTAACACTGTCAAAATTGGGACTATAAATTGTATCTGCCCTGTGTTTAGTCTCTTGAGTCATACTACATTATTATTACAATTAGCGCTATGTTTTTTTAGTAACCTCCTAGGAACGCAAAATTTACTTCTATTGTCTTATGTTCAGCTATTGTTTCAATTTCATTACGGAGTGTATTTCTCTAGATATTGTTATTTCAAAAGTTTTTTTATAATTTTCATAGTACTTTTTTGTGAGGTGAGTGACCTAGCTAGCTTTAACATTAAAGCAATTTGATACGTTTGTGTGATTCTCTTTTGTGAAGGCATTATATTTAGAGATATTACCAGTATTTTGATTTATTTCTTACTAGTTTTTTCTCGCGGCTCCGCCCGCGTGTATGTCGGTTATCGCTGCAAATAGTAGCCTATGTGTTATTCTGATGTTTAAGCTATACTACTGTAAAGTTTCATCCAAATCCGTTCAGTAGTTTTTGCGTGAAAGAGTAACAAACATCCATACTTACAAATTTTCGCGTTTATAATATTAGTAGGATTTTGGTTGATGACGGTAATAAGGGTCATCATTCGGTTACCCTTGTAAGCAGATATGATGACCACATATAAGATTGGATAACCTTACTCGATTACCTATCAGTAAATGAAAGCTATGAACCAATTAATTAAACTGATTGATGAATAAACATCTCAATTATTGCTTTTGCATCAAAATGCTGTCTTTGTGCGGAATTGCATGTCACTGAACATTCAATAATAATCGTTTGCAATCAATTCTCGTAAACAGCAAGAGCTATTAAGATTTCTCAACACAGATTGTAATTGTCGCGTTCTCTCGTTTCTGTTCTTGTTTCCACGTGTTTTGTTTCATAAACATACTATGTTCTTTTCTTACCCACATCCTTAACACTATTGTATGCCTACGTTTTTTTAACCAACCATTGGAACCGCAACAATAGTGCATTTTCAAATATTCTAGCCGCTTTATAATGACTGGCATAATGAATGTTACTGTTATTAATTTTAATTAGGTTCTTGGTATACGAAAGCGTGCGCCGAATTTCATTAGCATAGATTGTGTGTTTATAATAGTACTGGTAAACTGTTTGTGTTTTTATTTTGGCTATTTTGCACAAAACCTGTGATGAAGGTTTGCTATAATCGTGTTCAATGTATTAGACTACCAAAATTCTATTTGACTTTGGCATCTGACGAGTATTAGGCCTTCAACATTTATCTGTTAACAAACAAGATTAATATGTATATAAGCTCGTGCGTATTGGATTAATGACTAGAAAATCTATTTCTTAAAATCTGACGCACGCAACGAAAGATGACATAAATCATTTTAGACTTAGTTCATACGAACTGCACCCTGTGTAACGTAAATAACTATACTGGATAGGATTATTATATTAAAACTAGTTTTTGCCCGCGGCTCCGCCCGCCTATATGTCGGTTACCGCGACAAATTGTAGCCTATGTGTTATTCTGATGTATAAGATATATTACTGTACCAAGTTTCATCCAAATCCGTTCAGTAGTTTTTGCGTGAAAGAGTAACAAACATCCATCCATCCATACTTACAAACTTTCGCGTTTATAATATTAGTAGGATTTTATCTATGTCAAGAAAAAATTACAGAATATTGCTTTCTTTGCACAAAGCAACACTTAACATTAACTGCAATATATTTACAATAATATTTCAATCGACTATACGATGAACTTATTTATCTTCTGTACACATGTTGAAACACGTCGTTTTAAATTAAAAATAACTTGTTTTTCTATTTTTATAGCTTTACTAATAGTTCAGTACGTGACATTCATTTGTACGATTCAAATAGGTACCTACATTGTTATTTTCTCCGTTTCATTGGTTTTCGATATCGTTGTATAATTTTATGTTATTTATGTCTTCAGTTGCTGATAATACATGTTGTTTTTATTCATCTGTTGGTTCTTTGGTATAACTGTCTTTTGGCGTCCGTTCAAAGAGTTGTGAGTTGTGAAACAATGCTCGCTGCTATTCAGGTGGTCATTATAAGTTTATCGGTCTCTTTGAACCTGTGACGACAATACAATGACAAACTACTTCTAGCACATTAGGATTTCCTTGTCCTTTTATTCTTGTCTATGGTAACGCTTACATCATATTTTAAAAAGACAGCCACAGATACTCTTCAAAGTCGGAATGTTGTATCGAGCCACCACTAGTTACTATTATGTGAGAATCACATAGAGACGTAAATTTTAAATTAAATAACACTATGTTTCTAAGTATCATTCTGATTTCTTCAAAATGTGCTCGTCTTCTTTGTTTATTCTTTGTGAATGTGACTGAATTTTTACTAAATTGCAAATTTGGAAATTAAATTTATCCATGTAATTAATAGGTTCTAACTCATAACTGTATATTAAAGACAATATTTCACACGAAGGTCTTATATCCTTATAGAGGTAACATTGATAAATCGATAGATGGTGTCGTACACCTAATGAATGGTGGTGCAATTAATTTTACAGGCGCACTCTCATCGCAAACACGGAACTGATAAATTACCGTAGCGAAATAACAAACAAACAACACTTTATAATTACTTCTTTGTTTACCGTCTGCCCCTCACTGTTTTAATGCCTAAAGGCGCGTCTGAACCGAAATTGTTGACAATTTCAGTGTTTCCAACTGTTGGCAACTCTACGAAAAATCGCAAACTTTTGTTTTCTATTGTGTCTACACCTAGTCGCCAACAATTTGAAAAACATTCCAACTAAGCGTCTCCACAGAGCCAATAAATATCTGCAACAAGCGTATTCTTTTGCTGTTTACCGCCAAAAATAGAAACACGGTCTCCAACATTTTGTTGCAAACACTGGGAAATTACAACAACTTTTGTCACCAACACATGTTGACAACCCCAAAGTTTCCAACTTTTGTTCGGTGGAGACTCCGCTTAACAAATCAAAACCTTTACAAAGATTGATCCATATCTAACCCTAATTTAAGTTGTAGTCTGTCCGCTGTAATTTTGCGATTAAAATTAATTATTTTGAAAGTTTTTTGTCGTGCAAATCTACCAAAAAAATATAAATATGAAAATCTGGCTCTAGTTTTAGGATAATGTAAGTGTAACGCTTTAATATACAAAACGTTACAGGAAAGGTAAAATTCTTGTGAAGATACAATAATAATATTCTATGTCGCAAAATATTCTGCATTTGCCTATTTTTGTAGTCTAGTTCTCTTAATTTAACTGCATTCGAACGTCTAGATTTGCGTTTTAAATTTTATGAAGCAATTTAAATAAATTCTTAAGGAAACAGATTCACAATCTTTAATTGTTCTTTACGTTGCTGTGTTGAGATTGTAATGATACATTGTTACAAACATTATCATTAGATTTTAAGAGTTGAAGCTAAAATTAGAATATTACTGTACAATGTAATATGAACGAATGAATAGTTCTTCCATGACGATGTCACTATTTAGAAAATGTTACTTGTATAATTTAAATGGGACCACAAGGGAAGCACCAGCCTTCAAATAAAAAAGAAATAATCAAAATCGGTTCACCCAGTCGAAAGTTATGAGGTAACAAACATAAAAAAATATATACAATCGAATTGAAGTCGGTTAAAAACTATAATTAATTGTTTCTGAAACAACATTATTATTTCTGGTTATGGGCATTTACATCATATCGATTTTTATCCCGGTATTTACGTCACATACTTAGTCATACCTCACACGTCCTAAATATCGTGATAATTTTACCCAATATTTTCCGGTGAAATTTAATTAGCTTCGGGAATCGGTTTAAAACCTCCTTGTTTTTATATTGAATCTAAAAAAATTGGGACTACGCTGTACACTGTTATTTATGACACAATGTATGTGTGCGTGAAATTCTGAATGTTTTGTTTTAATTATTATGAGTAAGTTCGTAGCGACAGGCAATTGTTTTTGTAAACTAATAAGTCTAAAATGTATAATTTTTTTGTCTCGAAAAAATATCCTGTGACTACTCCCATCGGTTAGGTAGGTGGCCCATGTTGCTCGCAGTTCCAACGCATTTGACGTTGGTCTACCTCAATGGACTCTGATCTGCATTAAGTAAGATAATTTAACTCAAAATTATGATACCATACGCGTAGTATATGAAAAGTAAATGTTGCTTCATTGTTGCCCAACTGTTTGTCAGATATTATATTAGTTGAAGGCCGTTAATTAATCAAAACAGACTGCCTCGTGACAAGCTAACCGTAGGCGGTGGCCATTCACGTGTGGAAAATTACTTGTGGCATTATTTCATGTATCTAGGCAACCATTATGGTGGTTATATTTTAGTAATAAAGTATTCGAAAGTTCAAGGCAGAATAATGATGCTGCATCTAATTTCATATAAGCGTCGATGATTCAGTTGAAGTGTAAAATTTTTATCAGATTGTAATTTTACATTTTTTTTTCATCGTTCCCAATATTTTACATATTAAAATTAAAAAAAAAACTGAAAACCTACTATTTTTATGGCAAATCACAAATACAATAACGATGTTACCTATTATTCTCGTGACATATTGTTGCTATCTAACCTAATTTCACGGTTTTTCTAATGTGTTTTGCTGGCGTGCCTAAGATAGGATAGTTAACTGATGTTAACTATCCTATCTTCTTAGCGTGATCGCTAAGACCAATAGGAGCAGAGCATGATAGAAAAGAGACGCAGATGAAGTTATGTGGGTGCTATATGAGGGTGGGTATATGAGTGTGCTAGTATGTGTTACTATACGTAAAAGTATTTACTATTCAAGAATCTAAATGCAGGAAGATGAAAATCAGCAAAATACAATAAGTGTATGCCGTGTGTACTGTTCTCTAACTTGAGTATTCGTGTATTAAGCTTTGTACAACCCACAAAGCATTCTTCTCAGATATAATCTAAACTAGCGACCTGCCCCGGCTTCGCACGGGTGGATTTCAGATGCCCCCGCCGACGACACGATTCGTGCATTTTAAATCTGTAGTATCTTCGAATATGTTCATTTCAATTAGATACTGTAAAGAGCCATTTTGATCTATATTAAATGCACAATGTATTTAATTTTATAAGGATTCATTCTGTATTGCATCGCTTCCCAAATAAGCCATTATTTCTCGTAAAAAGAAAGGAATAAAAAATGGTTGTTGTGGGTTATCCCTAAGAGATCCGTCGCGGACTTTTTTGTAGATCTTTTTAAGGTGTACAATACTGTAGTACATTATTTTGATCTATCTCGTAGGGTGCAACCAGCGTTTGCAATGTAAGCGCAAAAAAAATGGGTTTATTTGCAACATCACATTAGAAAGCTCGAAAATTAACAGTGTTTCCATACTATATTATGCATTTATTATACATAAAAACCTTCCTCTTGAATCACTCTATCTATTAAAGAAACCCGCATTAAAATCCGTTGCGTAGTTTTAAAGATTTAAGCAAACAAAGGGATATAGGGACAGAGAAAGCGACTTTGTTTTATACTATGTAGTGATAACATTCTTGATAGGCACTCACTCGGAAAGAAAAGCGATGGAACACAAAAGATAACAAAAACGCAAATTCAACTATGCACATTAGATACACAATCAACGTTTTCTAAATTGAATATATCTCTATTGTTTAAAATAGTAATCGTCTTGTATCTATTCACTTTGGTGTTTTATCTCGTCGAAAAAAAAAGATGTTTATTGTTTGCATGAATTTCTTTGTTTGCATAGCCTACTCTAATCGGTTTAAACTTTACTGTAAACTGTAACGTAATTTAAAAAAACCGACTTCAAAAACTAAAAAGTATAAAATAACTAATTTGTATGTGCTACCATTTCATAGGTTTGAAGTCGGTACCTAGCCAAATGTAATAGTATGTACCACACTCGCTATATTTCGAGACGAACGTCAACGACGCTACGTCACCGACGCTTCGGTTGTTTTGTTCTAAGAGCAGCTATCCCGCTCAAGGTCACGCGCGTCGAGTGCGGTACCTACTACATATTACATTTTGGCTTGGCACCGACTTCAAACCTATAAATAGGTAGCACATACAAATTAAGTTATTTTATACTTTTTAGTTTTTGAAGTCGGTTTTTTTAAACGAAGTTCTATTTTATTTTTCACTTTTTAGTCTTTCTCAAGTTTCTCATCATCATTTCACCTAAATAACTTGAAAGAATACGACTAAAGGTAACATACATACACATGACATTTAAAGATTTTTCTTCCAAATTCTAACCGTTAAGGAGTTTTATCTTCCATCATCAGCTCATCATCATGAACTGATGACTACCAAATGTAAATACTGTAATAGCTTTAGAAAATATATGAATATAGTACATAGTACGTGCCTAACAAATTTGTGGGTTTCCTTCGATTTCCTTGGGATCCCATCATCGGATCCTGAATACAAAAATAATTTTCAAAATCAGTGTACATACATTAAAAAAACCGATAAAATTGAGAACCCCCTCCTTTTGGAAGTCGGTTAAAAACATATAAATATTTTTACAATGCCAAAAGGATAATCTCTAGAAAATATTGATAAGATAAGCTCTAACCCCCATATTCATGAACGTTACTTATCGTCAAGCAACGTTCGACTTTAAGGCTGTTATTTTAACGTTGAAAATTGAAAGAAATTGAAGAACCGTTGCTTAACGTTAAATAACATTTATGAATAAGTGAGTTATTAGTTTTAGATAGACGAAAAGTATGAAACATTTTCCTGTCATTGTTTAACTACACAAAAACTGTTTAAAAGACACAAATTTTATCAACTTTTATGTTAAATCTATTTGTGAACATGAATTTGTGTGAACGAATATTGCCAATTATTAAAATCACACAATCAGTAGAGAGTCGAGAGTCGTTATAAATAAATTAAAAATATTTGTCGAACAAAACCTACTATTTGTCAACAGGTATGATAAATTGTTTTCCACGAATGTAGGTGAATGGAAATAAAATTAATGCTAACCAGCTAAACAGCAGTGCTATAAATGAGATTAATAATTGTACGGTCAGATTACTATTGAATTTCGTTCCCAATTCAGATTTAAGCTTTATTTAGGTTTATGAAGTACTTCAAATGAGTATCTACTACGACTATCTGTATATTTTTGTTAAAATTATTATCATTTGAACTTGTTAAAATAAAAGTGTACCTTTACCAGTTGTTTTATAATAATAATATCGAATCTGTTTTTTTTCTTATAGAACCTAAAAACACTTCTTGTTTCTTTATTTTGTTTTATTTCGTTATTTAAAATGTATTTACTTACAGGCCATTTATTTGTTAGTTACCTTACACTTGTAATAAAATAAAGTTATTTTTTGTAGGGAATTCTCCATTTTATAGGTTAGTTAATGGTGGTAATTCTGTTGTTGTCATCACTAAACAAAAATTCGCTAAAATTTGTTGTTAGATAATATACTTTAATCTCATCAGCTCACAGTTCATTTTTCGATATCTCACATCTCAGCTGTCACTGTGTTTAGTTCAGTACCAAATAAACGTTAATCAGAGACACACGCTTGTTTCTTACTTAAAAAGTAAAATTTACTTTGGCATAACCAAAATTAGTTAAATTACTCAACTTGGCCTTAATTTTCTTTTGCTATTCTTGTATTGAACATTTAAAACGTGTAACGTGTGACGTAAAACTTGACATGTCGCACTTAGACGTTGCCGTTGTCTAAATACATGCCGACTAAATTACTTACGTTATTAGTTCTTATAATTTTTACATGTAGAGTTTTTTTTTTACTAATAAACAAGCGTGTGCTTCTGATCTACTTTTATGACAACAACAGAATTACCACCAATAACTGTTTTTATAGTTTGAAGTTCTTGGCTATGATTATTTAAATAGTCAAACAAAATATGTTAGGTACTCAGATCAAATTATAAAAAGGGAGATAACGCACCGCCTTGTTCTTGTTGAAAGCAGGAATAAGGCTCGTAGTTCCAAGTAAACACACGCGATACGCACTAACTATGCTATAAACTGGGGTACTTTTCGTATTTCAGTATCGTATAAGTTGCCGATACTTGTACGATACTGACGAAAAGTAGCGATTCTGCTTCAACCAGAACAAGGCGGTGCGTTATCTACCTTTTTTATTTGATCTAAGGTTAGGTAGTAAGAGCCAATTTGTATTTTTTGCATGAACTTGTCTCTAAATAGCTTCTAGTCATTGATTGTGCAATCGCACTGACGTTTCCATTGTCCAAAAAGACCCTGACATCGTAATAGAAGAATTATTACTGACCGAAAGTATATGACGACCTTATAAAAACACTGTTACTTTTAAAATAAGTAGGTACCATACCCGAACATCATTTTATATTGAACGGATAGTTAGCCTTGCATCGAATGCTTTTTGAAATGATTATGTACGTTTAACGGTGCAGAAATCATCAGTGTAATTGTTGAAATTGTGATATACTAAATTTTGTTCAAAACTATTATCCTAAATATAAAATTCTCGTGTCACAATGTTAGTTACCACACCCTTCTGAAACGGCTGGACCCATTTGGTATGCATATCGGGTAGGTCTGAGAATCGACCAACATCTATTTTCTTCTATATATCTAACTACCCCATTTTTTTATGGCAAAACAACATTTGCCAGATGAGCTAGTACATTTATAAAATGGATAAGTGGGGCCCATGCCACCATATCCCATGATGTCTCTGTTGGAAGCTACGATAATGAGGTCGTTCCATTCGTTATCAGTTTAGCCTTTAAGGAATTAGTTGATTGCGTTTCAGCTTAAATTGTTGGTAAAGTTACATTTACTGTGGTTACAAACATTATAGTTATCTTTCATTCAAGTCATCTTAAAATATCGAATATCCACGTTGCATTTTTAGGATTCTGTGATGGCTACCGATACGGGTCCACCATACTTCATATATTAGTTTATTGCTCGAAATTAAACAATTTCTTAAGCTATCAATTAAATAAAAGATAAGAAAATAATTAGATGTAATATTTTTATTTGTACGTTTCAGTGTTCAAAATGTCAATACACATAAACAAGCAATCTATGTTTTGTTTTCTAAAATAATTTGTATAACTAGTACATATTTATATTATTGTGTGATATTTAATTACCTGCTATTTGACTCTTCCTTGTGTATTATGTAGCCAGCAATGGTAGTAGATAAATCTTAATAAATTACAGTAGAATGGTAACCGCCCTTACGTTTGAATTTATGTTTACTGGACCTAATTAACCTTTATCATAGTGTTCCGAGCCGGGTATTAAATAAATATAGGTAGTCGGTTGATTACCAAAAAAAAAACAACACAATATTTATTAACAATACTTTTACAATAATAATTCACTAAATCACTCGTTAGTCGCACTAGAAGATCGCTTCCATGTTAATCCGCTGTATCGTGAAACAATACTGCCTGTACGGCTAACACGCTCCGCTTTTATATGGCTGTCGAAATCTCTAGAATAATCCTTAATATTCGACAGAACATTCTGGACCAAACAGCTACTTGCAGCGCCATCTAGCTTTGAGAGAATCGTAATCACCAGTCATAACCTCCACAGTTGCGCGCTACCCGACACTAGTTGCCGCCTTCCTCGTTTCTCGAATGTTCCCGTCCATTCGCGACCTATCTCCTTATGGCGCAACAATAGTATTTACATAGCGCTTAAATAGAAGTTTCATTTTTTTTATTTATTTATTTATTTTATTTATTTATATCAACTGCTCGCTACACTTACAGTTACCCAATACGTGTAGCGAGCCATTACAACATTGTTGTTACAAATATGATAATTAATGATAAGATTTCATTAGCAATTCACACTCACTGTCGTCCGATTCCAAGCCAGGCAAAGCCCGCACTAAGGGAATCAGACAACTGACAAACACATTTCAAACATATACATATTATAGGTAAATTACACCCAGACGCAGAACTAACGATCGTGTTCGTCACACGAAAGCTTGTCACGGGTAGGAATCGAACCCACGACCTGCGGCGCTCAGCAGTCATGATCACCAACCACTAGAGCAACAGGCCCGTCATTATCAAAACTTATTATCTAAAAAAAGCATACAAAATGTGACAAATGTACTCAATTTAGTAGAGAATAAATCAACATCCGGATACTGAGCAATCAGGGAGTTGAGCAATCTAACTGCCTGGCTAGTGGGAGCGTATTGTGCCGTAAGCGTTCGCACCCGCGGCGCAGCGAGGAGACGGCAAGAGCGTAGCCGGGTGTACTGGTTTGGTACCCATAACGGACAACGAGATAATGCGTTTGCATTATTAATTTTATGGTTAAATAATAGATAGTAATGCACCATTAAAGCACACTTACGTCGCAATGCCAATGTGTTAAGACCTACCATGCCGAGAACAAAAAGTGATGGTACAGATGCGGATAGAACCCATAAAGCTTTTTGTATAAGAGCCGCGCGAATTTTCGTTGGACGCGTTCAATCATCGTGTTGTACATTACCTCGTGCGGGTCCCAGATTATGGAGTTATACTCCAAAGCACTGCGAACGAAAGAGAAGTACAACACGATGACAGTGTTCCTGTTTTGGAATTGTGCCGACATTCTTATAACGAATCCTAGTGACTTAAAACTTCGTTCACAGATATTATTTATGTGTGTATTGAAGGTGAGACGTGAATCCAAGGTCAATCCTAGGTCACGCATCTCTGTGACTCGAGTCAGCGGGACACCTGATAGTTCGTAACCGTAGGTGTATGGAGAGCGAGATCGTGTAAATGTCATAGTTTTACATTTATATGCATTAAAATCCAACCGATTTTGTTCACCCCAGACCACAACACTATCGATGTCCCGCTGGAGCGCTGCACAATCGTCGGGATTTTTGATACCCAAGTACAGCTTCATTATGTGCTTACATTATGTGATTTAATATTATGCGTTCAATGTTGACACTTTTAAAGGAACGATTTCTTTGCAGATTTTTCTATAGTAACAAAATGTATTCTACTGTAATATTTCAATATGAGTCAACAGAAAAATGTTTTAATGATACTCATAAAGTATCCCAGTTGCAATATTGATAGAATAATTACGTTGTGTTTCGAGTTCTTTAATATATCAGGCATCATTATTAAGAGTCTTTATTATTTAACAAAAAGTTTTGGCATACTATGGCCAAATTGGCCAGACAGGTTGTTACGTGGGTTCGTTTCAATGTTTCAAGCTGTAATTTTTCCTGCATAGTTTGCTCCCTTAGTCGACTCTTACGACACAGATAAGTTGTTTAATAATGGTGACTCTTTTTAACCGACTTTAAAAAAGGAGGAGGTTCTCAATTCGACCGTATATATGTTTTTTTTTATGTGTGTTCGCGGATAACTTCGTCGTTTATGAACTGATTTTGATGATTCTATTTTTAATGGAAAGGAGATATCCCAACGGTGGTAATAAGGACACTAAGATCTGATGATGATGGCATCCAAGAGTAATCGAGTCGAACCTTGAAGTCGGTTTTTGATTTTGTTAATATTTTTTATCCGCCACAGATAGTCTATGTAACAAGTCTTATCTACACAGGTATTATTCCATAACTAAATCGTCTTGTAAGAAATAAAAAGAAGTCGGTTAAATCAAGACAATGCCAGCAGATTGTGCTATCGCCAAGGCTATCTTCTTCTCACAAAACATTTCAGTAATGAAAACGGCTGTTAACGTTAGTATAGTTATTTTTGACTTCAAAATTGTACGTTGAACTACAGAACAGATTCTGAAAATTTCACCAATATTATTCTTAAGTTCTAAAAGCTATGGATTGTGTTCATATCGACCATAGATAAAAAAAACAAACTGTATGATAATCCGTTTGGTCAGCGTCTTATAGCAGGCCAAAACCTGCTTTCTAAGCAGAATCATATGTCCAAAACTACTGAACGGAAGTCTAAAGGCTGTTGTTGAGTCCTAAATTTTGCTACATTGAAAAACTACCAATGTTATTTCTATCTCATCATCTGATAGGATCTTTTGTACGTCTCAATGATGCTAATTTGCTTCTATTAATGTTAAAGACGTTTATGTATTCAATTACTAACGGTTAAGGAAGAACATTATAACGGCGAACATTATTTATTCTACAATTACATCAATTAGTATGGTGATTGAACTTCCTGTAGGAATGTGAATACTAGTCGACTTATTAGACTAGTTTAGTAGTATTAGACAACAAGAGGATCTCCTTTTGCCAAAGCGGTTTTGTGTATTTACTATTACTATACTATATACTCATAAATTATTATCCCCACAACATACCTGCTAACAAATTGCAAAGTGTAGTTAGTACTCATTTCTACATCTGAACACGTAAAATCACACATATGATACAATCTAAAATTGCTCAAATTTTAGGGGAGCTTAAATAAAATTATCTTTCAATACTGATTTTATTTCTTACAGATCGTATACAGACATTTGATGTACCGAAAAATATATGTATGTAATTGTATATTTTCAGTTTCGTGAAATAACGCTCTAATAATAAAGCTCAGATTAACTACTACAATTTCACATGTTTGGTGACACTATCGCGTGTATACTACTCGACATAGCTCCATATTTTAACCAATACTAATTGGTTATGTTCTTATAAGTAGACATGCTAGACAAGTATGCTTAGTTTTGATATTTACCTACTAATAATGGAGCTTAAAACTTACTGGAGTTCCATGTTATTAAAGATCAGAGGGCTTAGTGTAATTTTATTTCAAATCACATAATTCTGCACCAATCGCCACGAAGAACGCTATAGCCATTATGATCGAGTTGGTGTAATTTGACTAATTATTTATTTATTTATTTAATCTTCCTGCAATTACATTGCGTAAGGCGGACTTAATGCCATAGGCTACTAATTACAGACGGCATAGTGTGACTTAATTTCACATCGGCGAGTTGCGAATGTTGCGATTGGCCCGCACTGTAGCCTTAGTGTGAGTTTATTTCATATCAACTCGTACTCGAAAGTTAGCGCGTTAAGTCCGGTATTCACTTTGATTTTACAAGTAACCTGTACTCGCACTAATCAAAGTGACTACTCCTTTAGGCGTTGCGAATGGTGTGATTGGTGTAGATTTCAGTACGAGTCAATCACAGCACCGATCACTGTCACCGTAGCGATCACGTTGAAGTGAAATAAACTCACGTGAGGTCCTTAAATAGTCACGTCATTTTTAAGGTAATCAATGTAGTATTACCTAGCAGGATACCTTGCGACTATACTTGGCATATCATATCTGTCGCGATTCTATATATAGCACAAATATTATTCTGGTTTGAAACTTGTACACCTTATGACATAGTAAATTATGATAACCTGTTTTCAAGCACTGAATTGACGGATATGTTTTTACAGATAACTGTGTTATAGCATAACTTGAATTCAAATTTATAAAATACCTTAGTATTTTCTGTCTTTATTTGAATTGAAAACTGTACTTTGCTCCGTTTGCTGTATATGCAATGAAGTAAGTTTTTCGTTTGAATTTTAATATAATTAGTTTTTTTTTTGCAACAAGCCACTTTACAATTAGATTTACTTATTTAAAAATGGACAGTGTATTTTTCAAACTAAGCAGAAATATGATTACCATAGACTAAACATTTGTTACCGGTTTCAAAAAAGAAAATAGGAATTACTTACATTTTTTTGTATGTTCCCGATGACTCAAAAACGACTGGACAATTTTGAAACAATTTCTATTGTTTAAAGGGTTATATTTTCTAGTTGATCCTGTTCTGATCTTGAAACAATCGTGAGAATCGGTAAACATTTCTTTTTTCACAGACAGATTTATGCTCGCAAAATACTAATATGGAAGATTAACGATGACCACTGATAATACGACTACTATACTATATATTTAACAGGGGCTGTTTTCCCCAATTCCAAATAATTATTGTATTGAATACAGAATGCTTCTTCTAAGTAGCTATACACATAACGGAACACGTGTAGACAAAGTAGTCTAAAGTATTAAACGATCACGTAATTAAATCCACCCTGAAAATACCTATAGCTGAGTCGTTAAGTCCCTTAAGCATAGCTATCGATCTGCTTCACCCTGTGGTGCTGTCGTCCAGTATAACTCAATTGGAGGCAATCTGCCGTCGGCGCCGCCGCCCCTCTAATTGCGCCAATGTACTACAACCAGATAAATACGGTTTTTCGCTAGGTGTGAAGTTGAAGCAAATCCGTCTCTACTAATATCAACATATTAGTAGAGACGGATTTGCTTCAACTTAGAAAGTAGTTTATCTGAAACAGACTCCCAAGTTTTCCTATTTATAGCGGTTAATATTATCTTTTCGATAAAACTAGTAAGGCAGGTGTCAGTCTACGAGTATGTCATTATAAAACGTTAGTTTTTTAATGTTGCTGTGGCAGCTACATAATATATTTTTTAAAGTGAGCTTGACTAGCACTATCTTGCTGGCATAGTAATCAATTAGCACGGTTCTTGCAAACAGATTCGTTAGGACTTGAATCATCAGACGAAAGAAGTTTAAATAAATCAAACAGTCGTGCGTCAATGTCATCTTTACGAAACGGAAAGAGGTAACTTTTAAATGTTATTACCTAAATTTCTTTTCGGCTCTCTCTAAGAATTGAGTTCAAGTAAAATCCATCTTCAAATATATTCAATAAATAAGTAAAGAGCACTCCTTTCTCATACATGTAATGATACATTTTTGCATATATTGCCTCGCGTAAATCCAGACCAAATTGAAATTATACGATTCGCATGTGTACCAGCTGCGAGTAAATGTAGTTATAACGCAATCCGGGCTGTACGTGTGAAATGTTGGCGTAATTCCGCACCCGGGGCTTCTGGAACGCGATTCATTACGATTTAATATTTATTACTCGTATACCACAAGACACTTTACCGCTAACGATAAAAAACGTTTAGTACATTCGAATGACCGTTGTCCTTTTGTAGAGTCCTTTATATCTAATGATTTACTTTAAAAACTTGTAATTAATATTATTAGAAATATAATCACGAACGATGACAGCAGGTGATGTGTCACGGTTCGCAAATACGAGTATATATATATATATATATATTAATATTAGTTTGCGTAATGTATATTACAATCTAATATCGGACCGTCCAATAATAAATTCGACTAGTTCTGTCCATATTAAATAGAAACGGTGCCAATTGTTTACACATCAAAATACAATGTAATTATCTACACATGACACTTTAATTGTGGCTCTCCATGAGTCAACCGATCGGTAGACAGGTTTAACTCTGTACCAGGTATGTGGGACGTTTCGAAAGTTTCTGGCACGATGGCGCCTGCCAAACTTCGGTGCACGGTGCCAATGCAGACGCACGTCTCGACGGCTTTCACAACATGTTCCGTTTTAGTTCATCATTGTGCTTTTGATGATGAGTTTCGTGACAGAGTGCTTTTCTTTCAGACCTTGTTACTGTGTGACAACCTCAAATCAAGATAATGTTGTAAGCCAAACTGAATTTGTCGTTGTGTTCATATTATTCTACAACTGCTACACGAAATTGTATTTTCTATCTACCCATTTTTTTTTTTTTTTGGCTGTCTATAAACCATTGATACATTTCAAAACAGTCTCAGGAATTTTGAATTATTTTCGTACCCATTATATAAAGCGCTAGCTGTAAAGGTAACATGTTGTTATACATAACCCTTTGATAAGTATGTGCACACCCGTTGTACATACTCTTTTGGGAAAATCTAATTTAATTTGTTTTAAGTACTGGTGGGTTCTCCTTAGCAGTGTATTAAAAAAGTTGAATTCAATCTTCATGGCAATAATCTTAACCGTTACGGTACCACCGGCTTATAAAACTAAAAAAAATGTGAGAGCTCTACAAACTTAAATGCTTCGATTTCAGATAACTTAATATGCTTCTCATTTCCTACTGACATTCGTGACTGTGTCGTAGCACAGTTCCCGTCACTTAATTTACTTATAATAAAAAATGCCGTTCACAAAGTGCCACGCCGTTTCCTCGTTCCATAGCTAAAAGCCGAGTAAAGAGTACGGTTAGACTTCGGTCACGTTTCGCTTCACACTGATCACGAGACGATGACAGAGACGCTGATGCCATCGTTGCTTCTATGGAATTCTTACCACTTGAACGAGTCCTGTGAAAGCTGTTAATCTAAAAAACTATATATATACCATCAAACTAGGTGACTAAATAAATAACCATCTAATAACTTTTAAAGTTAGGATTCGATCAAGATGCGCTGGCAGTGGCCACAAACGGAATGACTGATAATTTAAATTAAAGTTTATTCAGCTTTTCGACATTTAATAGCAAAACATTTCATTGCAAAACGTAGTCGTCTCAAAAAACAAGAAGACATCCATTTTGTTAACAAGAAAAAGTTTATAAAACTAACCCGACTTCGTAAAAACTGGTAAAATGTATATGTGAGAGGCCTATCTCCAGCAGTGGACTTCAATATGATGTTGAGGTCATTATTACGAATCTACTGACACCTTATTCAATAAAAAAATGATCATACAAATATACATACACAGACCAGTTTTCAACACACAGGTTACCAGTAAAGTTATTGGAAAATATGGTTTTAAAGATAAAATTGCATCACATAAAAACCAGAGGTCTAGTAGTTTTTCTGGATAACGTAAAACGTGATTCCTATCTCTTAAAATTCGCCCTCATAACTCTAATTGGACTATATTTCTATTTCCAATTGATTTTACCACATTTCTGACTTTTCCAACATTTCTCATGCCGTTATAAATTTTTATGGTTTGCCCTTCTGGAAGGTCAAATTACCTTTAAAAACACGTGCCTATAAGTATCCTAGAATATAATGTACCAATTAACGAAATGACTGTAACATTAACTTATATTTTTCTTTGAATTAGTTAGTTGGTGAATCAAAGAAAGAACTCGTTTTTAACAGAGTTTTATTACTGTTAAATTTTTCAGTTTCCCTAATGTGTATGACTCGACATTCGACAGTATTGCTGAAATATTAAAACGGTCCTACCTAACTGAGGACATATCGCGTGACGCACTTGGGGGAGTTTACTAAGACATTTTATGTTAATGTTGACATATTTATACTGCTTCTGTGACCTTTAAAAAGTATATTTCACCAATTATCGGAACCGATTTTAGGAATTGCAAATATGCCCGTATATTTGCAAATCTATTTATTGTATTACCTCATATACCCTGTTTTTTTTTTTTTTTTTTTTTTTTTTCTATTTAAAAAGACAACTCCCGCATTAGGAATAAACATCCTGTGTTGCGGGGAAATTTCATTAACATACGTGTCAATTATGGCTTTGGAATATTTTCAGCGCCGTCATACTTTTTTTGCTATCGAGACTTATCTCTTCAAAACATTTGATAAGGAATTATTAAGCGTAGAAACATTACATAAATGAGTATATTTCATAAGCAAAAACACCCGCTTAAATAACTGCTGATAGGGTTTGATAAATATTGTTTTTATTGAACTGGTAACTACACATCGGTAGGTCCGAATAATTTATCACTTGTTTATCAAAAGGTTTTGTGGTTATTGTGGTAACCAGAAGTTAAAGGATGTGTTAGATAGTGAAAAATTGGAAGCGCTAGTTCATTGATAAGCGACTACCGCTGTTTGAAAAGGATACCTATCATTTTTATTGGGTACTATTTAAAAAAACAATGATAATAATTTAGTTTAAAGTAATTCAAAATAAGTTGCCTATACAGAAATTGCAACATCGACCTCGCAGTAAACAGCATCAAACTGAGAACAATCTTTAATTAAGAATAGAAAAATAGCTGATCTGATATGGCGATTATACTCTTTAGAACAATAGATTCGAGTGCACGGTGGCAACTAGAACGATAGAAACTCGGCCCGACTTCGAGGTCGGGGCGAGTGAAGCTGCGCAGGCAACGATAATGGACGCCTTTCTCACAGCTAAAAATCTTGTTAGTGGTTGCGACCGCGGTAAATGTCGCAAGGGAACAGTCGATATCGGAATTTTAAAACAAACTTGTGACAATAATGGCAAACGCGAGAACGAGTCTCTTATAAACAACGGTGATTTCATGACCACTAAATTCGTTCACGAATGTTTTTTTTATTGTACTACCGTCTTATGCTACCAATTTGAGACCATGATATACTTACCTATGTACTTTGTTGAATATTATCTATCCTATTTTGTAGTCACACGACGCGGCCTATTTCCTTTTACACTAAGATTACAGATAACTAGATAGGCTTACTTTAGTTGCTAAACAAAGTTTCGATGTCGCAACCTTTCTACTTATCAGTAACTAGTAGTTAACTTAGAAATAAGTTAACATGACCACATTAAAACTCGACACAAACCTTTCAGTCAATAGTGCCGAATCAAACAAATAGAACTGTTGCTATGCGATTCCTGCATAGATCTTTGCCATCCAATTTAATAATAGCTAACACAAAAATAAATCCGTTTAAAAAGCTTGCCATTATCTGGTCCAAAAATTTCAATGTTAGTAAGAAAAATTCTTTGTAAAAGCTAGTCAAATAAAGAAATAAAAAATAAGTAAATATTTTCGGTAATTTAACACCCAACGCCATCTAGTCCCAGAGCTAGCAGAGCTTGTGTTATGGGTACTAGACAACCAATATAAATACATATATACTTTTCGTACATATATACATTCATATTATACATAAAAAAACATTCAAACTCCGAAACAAATATTTGCAGATCATACAAACGTTTGGTCCGACCCGGGTATCGAACCCGAGACCTCAAGCACAGCAGTCGCGTACGCTACCACTGCGCCAATGAGGTAGTCAAATAATAAATTGAACAGAATAGATTGTTTCATATACAAGCTGCGTAGTTGCATAACGGGTACACCTAGAGGTGAATAAATACGATCTCGGAATAATTGCTTATTGCCTCCAGTTAACTGAAGTGCGTCAAACGTTAAGACAGACGAGTCGGCGTCGCGCCCCGCCTTCTATTCCCACACAAGGCTAACACAAATAAAGTAATATAGGCTTCTATAATTGGAAATTCAAGTATCTCCTCTGCGTAATATACGATATCCTTGCATCGCGACCCATAACCATATTCACATTAACAGTACCTAGGTAACAAGCTAGATATTTTGTTTAGAATAAATAAAATTTTAACAAAATAAAAACCGACGTCAAGGTTCGACTCGATTTCTCTTGAATGCCATCATCAGATCTTAATGTCCTTATCATGGTACCATCGTTGGGATATCTCCTTTCCATTAAAAAAAGAATCATCAAAATCGGTTCATAAGCGACGAAGTTATCCCCGAACACACATAAAAAAAAAAATACGGTCGAATTGAGAAACCTCCTCCTTTTTTTGAAGTCGGTTAAAAATGTTGGCCCATTTTCATTTAGAGGAGAATAGGCTTTTGTCTATACACCCTTAAGATTTCTATTCACTCTGCTTTTGAACATTTGAAAGAAGAAAGTTTTTAAACCCAAGTTTTGTTTTTTAATTAGTAACTAAAGCCTATTTTATTACCAGCTTTTATTTAGGATCAGCTGTCCCGATGTTTGTCTGTAATCAAGCTTGCAAGTTAAATTTCATCCACTTCCCGATTTCTGATTGAGCTGAAATTTGAAATATATCTTTAGTTCCGATGACAATGCAATTATATACAATTGGTATTATTATTAATCCAAAATGGCCGCCGTAACAAAATGGCAACAAAATGGCGGCGTACATATTTCTGAACAACCCACCCAATATGAGTATCAAATGAAAGGACTTAAAGTATTTTTATATTAACAAGTAATAAAAGCTTGTTTAAAAAAAAATCGCTTGTTATTAGATTCAAATTTTTTGTACGGTTAAAAATAATACGTGTGATTCTTACATTTAAAATTTTTAGAGGTTTCATATAAAGTAACTAAGTCAGTAAGCACTTCTCCTACTAGTAAAGTGCAGTGCAAAGTCTTGTGTCCTTGTTCATAAGTAGATACGTAAGCGACTTTCTGCGAAGTACAGTAAACAATGTCGACGTCACTGCCGCAATGTCGACATACTCGTGGCTTGTCTAAAATGCAATTAATGTAATTAAACCTAGTATCTAGCTAATCTCGCGACTAGCATTTACCTTGCAGACATTCGATAATAGAACAAACGCTTTATGTGCTTTATGGTAATATTCGTGACTACACATGATGTACTTTGTAACTGATATCAATATAATTAACGTGGTTCAGATTAAAGGCAGGTCTACAGTATTGCTCAACGACGTAGTGTAAATTGGCCACATGCCGAATAATCATTCGACCATCAAGTGGTATATTGCAGGCCTAAACTGATACAAAGTTCTTACATCTAAGTGCCTATATAAATATACAAGTCAGTCATATCAGAAACAGTATGGTGAAATATCTATATGAGGAAATTTTCTTAGTACTTAATAGTTTCTTTCTAAGGTAGTAAAAAGTGTTTTCTAGAATTTATAATTCAAAAAGTTGCACCTCATGCCTATCTCTAATACTGGTCCTGCTAGCATTAAGTTTAACCAAAAACAATTTTTTTCTGAAATGGATAAGAACTCAAATTTCCATAAAACAAAATACATTACATGTTTAAAAGCAATAAATACTAATTCCTTTTTTAATTAAAGCTTACATACAAAACCATTGAGCTTCGTTTGAAACTTTCCATTAGATAAATTTAAAATGTCACAGGTGAGCGTGGGTTGTCTACAGACCTGCGTATACCATACCCACTCTCCGTATACATTAAGAATTACTTGATCAATAAAATTGTAAAATAGACGGCGATTTGGGTAACTTGTTGTTAGTGAGCCATAGATAGCAGTGTCATCCGTCTTAGTGATAATCTTTATATGTACATATTTTATCGAACCAGTAAGGAAATGTCAGAAAACTCAAGATTAAACCAAAATTTTAACTAAATAAAATATGATTCAGTTTTATTAACACAAATTGTAAGGATAAAACATGAGTTTTTTATTAACCCCCGACCAAAAAGAGGGGTGTTATAAGTTATAAGTTTCACGTGTCTGTCTGTCTGTGGCACCGTAGCTCCTGAACGGATGAAGCGATTTCAATTTAGTTTTTTTTTTGTATGAAAGGTGAGTTACGTGCGAGTGTTCTTAGACATGTTTCATGAAAATCGGTTGAGCAGTTTAAAAGTTATGGGGGTGAAAGTGGGGAAGAGTAACCGAAGGTCTGCAAAAATATCACCGAGTGGGATCTCAAATGAAAGCGCATAATGTGTTTTTTACTTTTTACAATTAGAGAGAATTTATACAATTATCAATTTTATAACTTTCAAGAAGTCTAATAGCATGTGAAAGCTCACATACGAATTACAACATATTACGTCATTGAGAGCAAATTATGTTTTTAAGTCATATAAAACCAACGATTTTTATAAGATCAACAAAAATCTAAGATTTCCTACTTCGATGTTGTTAATTTAAATGGAACAAAACCAATGATAACCAGTTCAGTTCCGTAAAGGAAGTAATTTGTTTTAATCAAGCGTTTTCCTGCATCGATGCGATCTTTTAAAACTGATATAAGCTAATTGGCATGATGAAAAAAGCTTCCTTAACAAATTGTCTTGATTTCGGATATTCCAAAAAAGTAGTAGGTACTGATAAATGTGAATTACAGTCAAGAACTAGGTAACGTTGCCATAATAAATATTATGTATGTACATTATACAATGCGCTGATGATTCACAAACCTAAGTACTAAAACGCCTTGCGGATGGTGACGTCACACTACTGTGGGCTTTCCTCGTGTGATTCATGAAGGGGGCGCCTGGCGTTCGTTACAACAGGTCACGTGGCAAATCTTAACGCCTTCATTCGCTTTGCCTATGGGTACGAAACATTTTTTAACCGACTTTCAAAAGGAGAGGTTCTCAATTTCATTTTTAATTTTTCTTTTTTATGTATGTACCTTGATTACTCCGTCAATTGTGGTCCGATTTTGAAAATTCTTTTTGTATTCGAAAGGGTATGCTCCTTAAATATAAATTTGTTTTATAATATATGTAATTTTCGAATCAATCAGAACTTAACGATTTAATTACTGTAAGAAATTATTTCTTTAAGAGAGGAGTTGGTATTTTAAAGATATAACAGTTTATCATATCCTACGGCACCGTAATCAAATCAAAATTTTAATGTGGGATTATTACTTCTGTTGTCGCTTGGCTGTATTTCAGAGACATTATAAGGCCAGTTGTATTATCACACATAATTTTTATATTCATTAGATAAAATCCTAAGTATCGATCTAGTACTATGAGATTTTGTGTTGAATATAGCCAGCAGTCGAGATATCACATAGTACTAGAACCTAGCAGGTGTTTACCAGTACGTTATGTATGTGTGTTTGAGAGAAGGAAAACCAAACAAGCATTGAATCCCATATATATAAAAGAAAGTCGTGTTAGTTACACTATTTATAACTCAAGAACGGCTGAACCGATTTGGCTGAAAATTGGTGGGGAGGTAGCTTAGAACTAGGAGACGGACATAGGATAGTTTTTTTTTTAATTTACTTTTCGCCACGGCGTGACTCGCAGTTGTTTTTGTACCGCGGGTAACACCGCGGTGCTCAGCTAGTATCTAAATAAATAGCTTTTCTTGACTTTTAGACAGAGTAACTGGACTTTTATTATTGTGAAAAATAACTCGAACCGATATGTAGGGTGTGGGTTTGTTTGAAATGTGGTAATATTTATTTTTAAACGATGATTCGCATGCACCGTTATTCATTCAATATTTCGCCGCTATGGTTTGAATGAAATGAACATCTTGCATTCAGTTTTATTTTTTGAATTGAAGTTTCTACTTTAGCATACACGAAACAAATTATTTCGTCCTTGCAAACGTCTTTGTATGAGGTCGAACAACAATACTTTTTTCAAAGCGCATTATTAATAGAAGCGCGCATTCGAAAAAAGTGAGAATAGTTAGAGAAGTCAGCCATGTGTCGACCTACATTGCTCTGACTTCAAGCTTTCATGAGTCAGAACCAATTAGGATTCATAAAAAGGTTTACCAATGACTTACGGAATTCGTAAACCATTGGTGTTTTTTATAAAGTTTTTGTCCCATAGCAAGTCAGCACGTGGTATTAATATAATCTTAATCGCCATGATTGAAAGGTAAGGTCATTGTCCTGAACAGAAATCAGGTTACTATATATATATTTTGTACCCTTAATTTGTTTATAAATATGTATAAAGATATATTTTTGTTAACATATATGCCGAGAATAAATCCATGTGCAATTTCTATGGTTTCAACACAAGGCGTAAGAAAACTATATAAATGTCTTTGCTTTAGGTGTTTTTTGCGATGCTTATTCAATTTCAGAGAAACAACTTTAAATGCTCCACCTCCGTCCTAAATAAATCACTGCTAACTAAACTGTATCACTGCACCATATCTTTATTCAGATACGTGTTCGTTCTAAACTGTGCGTGACTAAGGCGAACGGTATACGGTAGAAATAACCTATGTAGGAAGATGGGTAAATATAGCTTATTGGTAATTGACAGCATAATTCTAACGAACACACGCGCTTGGAAAGGTGGGGTAAGACACTGAAACTGCCGTAAATTAATAAGATTGGCCGTGGTCGCGCGTTTCAAAATACATTTACATCGTATTTCGCCTATCAAGTCTTAGTGCTATCGTTATAGTACGATCCTCTAGTGCGACCTCTGTTTCTTGATATCTAAAAATAGTAAAATTATATGATTGTAGAGATATTAAGTTATTAACCATGCTAGAGAATAGTTATTTCCAAAACATCGTTCATCGTTTTATAAATTTTATTATTCTAAAAAGTACTTGGACAAGGATGCTCGGAAAGATTGACATGTACTTACATTCAAGGTTCTGGAGTTATAATGTTGACAAATTATTTGCTCCGCCTAATCACTTTCTGAAATTACTACATATGAAAGGGAAATATTTTCAGAGCTAAGGTTCATAAGGGTAATATTTAAGCAAAGATAAAACGACATTATGAAGTTATATAGAAATTGCATGATTGTATTACAGGTTATTAAGGCTACAAAGAACTTAAATTACGGCTTACATTATGTCAGAAAGCGTTTTATTTTATTAAGAAACTTTTGTGTTACTAGCTTAGTCAGAAATCTTGATTAGTTCGCGCTTGAAAAAGCCTTTGAGTAACGAACGAACTAAAAGGATTTACAGTCACGAGATTTCGTCAAAACATAACTACGATACTAATATATAACTACATATATGAAAGTGAAGAAAGTGTGTTGAAGTAATTAACTTTCAGATCTAAGAAGAATATATTATGACCGCTTAATAACTAACTCAAGAATTTGAATAACAAAATTTATTTTACTAGTTACAAGTTCAGGCCATAGGTCATAGGTCTGTAATAGACTCACGTAGAAAGTGTTTAAATAATTACTACGAACCTGCTTAGCCATAATAGCCATAAACCGACTTCCAAAAAGGAGGAGGTTCTATGTTCCACTGTGTTTTTTTTTTTTTTTACCGATTACTCCGTCAATTGTGGACCGATCTTGATTTTTTTTTGTATTTGAAAGGGTATGCTCCCGAGGTGGTCCCATTGCCACCATATCAGGATATGATGATGGGATCCCAGGGAAATCGAGGGAAACCCTCTTTTTTTATAGGCACATACTATGTTTTTCGTATATTTTCTGAAGTTACACCGGTATTTGCATCTGGTAGTCATCATTTTATGATGATGAGCTGATGATGTAAGGTACTACTCCTTAACAGTTAGGAGTTAGAGGATAAATCTTTAATTATCATATGTATGTGTTTTACCTTTAGTCGTATTCTTTCAAATTATTTGGGTAAGCTGATAATGGAAGGTGGAAGGTACAACACCTCAACGGTTAGAAGTTGGAGGATAATTCTTTCAATTTCATACGTATCTAAAGACCTTTAGTCGTATACTTTCAAGTTATTTAGGTGAGCTGATGATAGAAGGTTAAACTCTTCAACAGTTAGGGATTAGAGGATGATTTTAATATTACACGTACGAATAGACCTTAATTTGTATTCTTTCAGTTATTCATATGGATCGTTTTGTTGAGTAGACACCCACTAAGAAAGGAATTTTGTAATTTCTACCCCTAAGGGGTGAAATAGGGGTTGAAAGTTTGTACGTAAGTCCGTCATTTTTTAAGTTAGAAACATGAAACTTTATCTTTGGGCTACTGATTAAAAATTAGTAGAAATATATTTAAGCGTTTGTGGATATTCTACCCCTAAGAAGGTGAAATAGGGGTTGAAAGATTGTATAAGAGTTCGTATTTTTTTAAGTTAGAAACGTGAAACTTTATTTTTGGGCTTCTGATAAAAATGAGTATTAACGTATTACGTAGCGTTTCTGGATATTCTATCCCTAAGGGGTGAAATATGGGTTGCCATTTAAGACGTCTTTAAACCACTAAAGTTATTTGCATTAGCAGAAATGTTATAAAATATTCAACTTACTACTTACCTACGATTGTTTGCACTAAAAACTGAAAAATATAAAGTTTTTATAAAAAAAAACCGGCTTTCAAAAACATCCAACGAAAACTCCCTGCCAAAAAACACTAAAAAGCATAAAAGCGACTATCGCTTAGATTTTTGTAATTGTTCGTTCGTATTCTTTTTGGATTGGCACCGACTTCAAACAGATTTTAGAATTAGGTATAGACAAGAATTGGCACATAGCAACTTATGAAGAGCCAGTTTATTTTATGCTTTTTAGTGTTTTTTGGCAGGGAGTTTTCGTTGGATGTTTTTTGGTAGTCGGTTTTTTTTTTATAAAAAGTTCTCTACGCCAGCGGATCAGTTAAGCAAACCTTTAGAAAAATTCCTGTTCTGAATATAATACCAAAGCTGTCTTGTAACAAAAGGTAAGATTATGTGAAATATACAATTGTAATTTTAAATCATTGTTTTCCATAAACTATAATAAAATAAATAAATAATAAATAAATATTTCGGACATCTAACACACAACGCCATCTAGTCCCAAGATAAGCAGAGCTTGTGTTATGGGGTACTAGACAACTGATACAAATACATATATAGTTTTTTTTTTTGTAAATACATACATATTATACATAGAAAACACCCAAACTCCGAAACAAATATTTGTAGATAATACAAACATTTGGTCCGACCCGGGAATCGAACCCGAGACCTCATGATCAGCAGTCGCACACGCCAACCGCGAGACCAACGAGGCAGTCAAATTCAGTTTGAAATTTGAAAATTCCCTTATATACAGTTTGAAAAAACTATAAAATACATTTCAAACTGAATATAAGGGAAAGTAGGTCGAGCGGCTATCCTGTCTAACAAAAGACCGCGAGAGACCCTACTGCGTCCACTGGTGCGGTGCCATGGCGGTGACACGTCGTGACAACATGTCACTAGACTCGCAAGGGCCTCGGTATTGTATTTTGTGCAACCTATTTTCATTTTGAAGAGGGTAGAACTGGCAAGGTCCACTGTATCTGCATATGAAATGAAACTGTTTATAGATGAATATGAGAAAACAATATGAGGATTCAACAAAATGTGAAGTTACTTTTTTAACCGACTTCCAAAAGGAGGAGGTTCTCAATTTCATTGTTTTTTTTTGAGATGCTTTAGGAAAAATTGGTTTAGATAGTTAATATTGTGCCATAGCTATTTTGAGTTTAAACTAATTGCGATTAAAAGTATCAGCTATTCAAAACGTTTGATTAATCGATCTTGTTTGATTGCTTGAAACGTTTTTCTCTAACTTTATTAAATGAAGAAATAAACAGTTCATATATAAAGCACATTTTCCCTTATTTCTTTAAGTAGAAATTCCAGATTTCTCAGACTAAGTTGAGCTATCTATAGCGTCACCGATATTTCCAATATCTGATTCAAGAAGTTTCGTCACTTTGAGTAGGCTTGAGCTGAATGAATTTGTATGCAAATAACGTCGCCCATACGTAACACAGGCCAATGGCCCAACGTATATTGAGTTGTCAACGTCGCCTACCCTTTGGCGGTTAGAAGGATTGACAGCAAAACACGCCAATATGTAGACAGAATTGATATATTGGGGTCTTGACTATTTCAGACATTTGAAAATTCTCTCAATCAAGACATTCAGAAATTTTGAACGAATAAAACTCAATTCAAAGAAGAAAATGTTTCAAGGATTTTAGAGACTTCTATTTTCAACTATGGCTATGTTTTATTGCTTTTATATAATCTAGCTAATCCCGCCTACGTTGCTTTGCCATAAAAAAACTTCTTTAGAAACTTCTCTCAAACGACTGGACCGATTTTGATGAAATTTTTTGTGTGTGTTCAAGGGGATCTGGGAATGGTTTAGATTCACAAAAACGTAAACGATGTTACGTGGGTCAGCTAGTAAGATAAATAAATAAACATTTCGGACATCTAACACATAACGCCGTCTAGTCCCAAGCTAAGTAGAGCTTGTGTTATTGGTACTAGACAACTGATATAAATAGGTACATATAATATACTTTTTTTTGAAATATATACATATTATACATAAATGGTAAACACATGAAAATGATATCCATAATTAAGGAGGAAGTCACGTATTTTAACCGATGACAGGATATTCGATGTTTCTATTGAAAAATACCGAACCTCAGAAAATGTACCACCAACAAAAAAAAATTGTAAACTATACTTTAATTTCAAAATACGAAGTGTAACTTAAAATTCAATATATCGTGGTATATATCCGCTTTTATAAATTATGTATGCATAATTTCATATTTTCGAATATTGCAATATTTTCTAAGTGTCTATAGTATATAGTCCGGGATCCCCAGAACAAATTTTACAAGTTATTACTATCAAGCAAATTTTTTGTTGAGGACCCAACTTTCATTTAAAAAAAAAATTCGACTGTGGGAAGTAACAGGGCTAGCAGAGAAAAAAACTTTTGAGCGTAGCACCGGGATAACGTACCACGCAATTTGTAGGACAATGTGTCTGTTAAATTATATAAATATTAACTAAGCAACTGTTAAAAAATCAGCTGGTTAGTATCATTTTTTATGACCTCCCTATCGATATTTGTTGGAAAGAACAAACCATGCATTTTGTAGGACAAATATTTGTTTCCATCATGTAATAATGTTAGTTAATATTTATATAATTTAACAGCCACATTGTCCTACAAATTGCGTGGTACGTTATCACGGCCCTTCGCTCAAAAGTTTTCTTTCCCTGCTAGTCCTGTTAGTTCCCACAATCGATTTTTTTAAGGTTAAAAGTAGGCCCTCATCAAAATGAAGCCACTCACGAAAAATTTGCTTGATAGTAATGACTTGTAAAATTTGTTCCGGGGAACCCGGACTAATAGACTCTATACACAGAAGCCTCCACTATATACTGTCAGAGTCAACTCTTGACTTGACTTCTGAAGTTTCATACAATGAAAAAACAGACCATAACACTAGCTAGTCATTGCGATCCATTCTTCAAAGTAATATTTCGATAAAATAAGTGTATCGAAGATTAGTCATGATCCATTGATCCATCATCCACACTCACTAACTGTGGTAAAAATCCTGCTTACTTAAAAGTACTTACTAATTAATGGTGTCACAATAAGAATGTTGATTGACAATGATTTTTAAAATATTGAATATGAAATTCGCCTTGTAACCTAATAACTCGTATACGGAACATAACGTTACACAATATAAAAGTATATACCCAATAATTAAATTATTATATTACTCATAGTAAATAGGAGATTTAAGGATGTTCAAAATACAACTATAAAATTTAAGAATTTAAAAATCATTAAATTTTACACAGAGAGAAATGTTAATAGCATCTGTAAGCAGGTATGAGGTCAGGTAGAGCAGTTGCCTCTTTTTAAACACGAAATCTCGCGAGGTGCATAGCACGCCAGCGATCCTTGACACGGTTTGTCGCTCACAAGATATGGTAGAGAACAATTACACTATCACAGTACTTGAGAAATGCAGGTGGCTTAACTTTTAATTGATAACGTAATTGGTGACAATTCTTTAAGATTAAGGCTAAAGATTAAATATACCGAACTAGTAATGAAAGTTAAATTGTGTGGATTTAAAAGAGTTCAAAATTCAACGGTCATTCATTACATTAGAGAAATAAGCTATGTCTAAAATTTAATTAAAAAGCTTTTTAAAAACAAGCTTTTACTGGAATGCCTCGAGACGAATCAAACGTGTCCAAACTCGATTATTTTGCGAGGTTTCTTTACCGAGTTCCTATGGCCACCTTCCAGCTCCAGCATCAGATCAGCTCCATGTCATTATATAATATTGTATTGTCACGCTGCATACATATGCTTGCAAAATTTCAGCAAAATCGGTTGAAGATATCTGCTTCAAAATTGAGTTGCAAGATTCCACCCGAACATACAAGCATACATACATACATTGCAAGTTAACAAAAAGCTTGTAAAATGTCTGTGAAATCAGATAATTTTAACAATTAATGTTTTCATAAAATTACGCCAACACATAAGTTTAATTACTGCGTCACAGTTATTGCTTATCTTCTTAATTCATATTGTGTGTTTTCTTGTACTAACTTTGAACGAGACCATAAATCTTTAATACAACAGAAGTTCTAAAATTGTGCTTACATTAGCTCTTAGAATATTCATTCGGCGTTCAAAAGTTTTAAAGGCAGCGCATTTAATGATAAGCAAATGCACTGCTGGTCTTTAAAACCAGAACATTCACAAAGTTTTAGTTATATTAGGTACTATACTACGAGTAGTACTATAGCTATAGATTAAGCAACCCGAAATTAGAAACTGTCGATCGTTTTTGCAGCAGTATTCTTTTTACATTATACTTACCAAATGATCCGACTGCATTACTATTTGTTAGGCAATGGCTGTAATAATAGTTCAATTTCTATTTGTAAATGTAACAATTGTCGGAATGAATAGTTTTTGTTTGTGCTTTAGCAAATGACGTTGACTCTAACTGCAGTTTCATCTAGGTTTTTTAATGGTTTTTATTCCAAGTTTCCATTACAATCGGTCACGGAGTGTAAGCAGTTTTTATTTATAAACGAGTTTCATTTTATTTTTTATTATTTGAAATATACGTTCACCAGTAAATGTTTTGAAACTTAAATGACAGTATAGATGCATAAATCTATTGTATCAATTACATTTACAATTGAAACAATCTCATGGACTGTATCCGGCGCCTACTCAAGAAGTAAAATATAAACCGGTTTTCATGTAGATGTATCGCCCCAGTCGGTTCACAGTATGTAACTATGCGACTCTCAAAAGACAGATCTAGCCCACCTCGTCGTCCTAGAGTAGATGCTTTATTCAGATTTTCACGGATATGTTCCACTTTCTGCACGAGATGAAGAACGTCGAGTTTGAAAAATTTAACGGCTGTAGAGACTACTATAATTCAAGAAGTCTTGAATTTATTTTCTAATTTTCATAGAAGCCTGTATAATCTTTATTTTTACACTTAGAATGAATGAATGTAAACTTAGAGAACCGCTGCTCTATCTACTTAGAGCAAAAGCGATAGAAAGTTTTAAAGCCAGTGATGCAATCTATGCAATTCTATTGGTACACACGTCTGTTTAGCAAATCGCACATTGTCCATACGTTTGCTATGTATTCTTATCTGAGTGATGTTACATCAAATCTAAAAGAAGTTCTTACATCAGCACAATTTTGCAATGCATTGTTCGGTACGATAAAGAGGCGGTAATGTCGGTCGGGCTTACATGATTATGTTGTATTTGATGTAATAATAGTACTTATCTAGCGTCTATCAATCAATCAATCATCAAAATATCATGATAAATGTCAGTGGTATTCAAATGCAAACAGGTTTATTAAATGTGTGGTCATAATTAATTGTGTGTGTATTTCAATATAAAAATTTTAGCATTATACAATCTCATTCACATATTTTCTTTATTCCAAGTGACTCTTTTTATTTAATAGAGAAATCATGAAGAGCATATAATTTGAGTGATTTCTGAGTAGTTTCTAAATTGTTTTAAGGAGAATGTCAACTTTTAAAATTTTGTTACTCTTTGTTTGATTGACATGTTAGTTAGTGTCTGGAGTTATCAGATTGAAATCATACTTTTTTCATTGAATAATCATCATCAGCCTATCGCAGTCCACTGCTGCACATAGGCCTCTCCAATTTCACGCCACTTGGTTTGATCCTCGGCTTCTCACATCCAGCTCCTGCCAGCCAGCCGTCTTGCGCAGATCATCACTCCACCTGGCCTCTTTTCATTGAATAGAGTATTAATATTATGAGTCATGACGTTACGAACTCCAAGAACAGAGCAGTAATAAGTGCAATTGAATTGTTTTTGCAATTGTGATTGTTAAGGATTTAGACTTCTTTCGAAATATCCACACAAAGAGAACACAGTCAACGAATGCACTAAGGAAGCTTGTCAGAGAATAAAGTAAATGTTATTTAAATTTGCGTCTATACTAGCTGTTCCTGTGATCATCGCAGTGTTCAGATTCCAAAGACGCTACAGGAAAACTGAAAGTCATTGCTGTGCACCAGTACGTTTATTGTTGTACTACATGATTTTCAAGACACACGTAATATGCTCATTACACTGATAGTACTTTTTGCATTAAACACAACGTTTAAAGAAAGTGCGATGCATGTATAATGTATTAGTTTTAACATGTGGAAAAGTAGATACATGTGTATGAATTTACTTAAATTACTTTTGTAATGAAAATACTTTGTGTAACTAACTTGTCACAATAATGTGTCTGTGTACAACAGGACCGGTGTTTTTAATTTGTCGCAATCCATTCTTCCCGAGTGTCTACCGAACCTACGCACCTTCCAATCTACCAGAGTTAGGTACACCCATAGAGATACCGTCATGGGGACATCCACAGAATAATAGGTACAAGCAAAAAGATTGATTCCCTGCCAACTCCAGCCTCACACAAATCGCTGTAAAGCAGCGTGCGACACAATCGTGCAGAACTTATTACAGAATATCTTGCTTGACTACTCTTGAGAAATGGTTTATAAGATAGGATACAGTTAATACAGCATGTTTACGGTAAAAGAAACGTGTATTACTTCCTATTTCTTGGTTTTGCAAGTTGGTACAGTGCTTGGTAATTACGATTAGTATGGATAATGAATGCAAGTTATGTTTATGCCAAAATGGTTTCTAAGCAATTTCTTTCCACTAGTAGACGTACATACCTGTTTAGAAATTTTCGGGAGATATAGAAACAAAATAAGCCAAAATGCAGTCAAAGAGAAAACTGACACTGTCTATTAAAAGAGTAGAGACTTCTTACCAAATTGAGGCTATCATATTTTACAATTTAATACGAAAAGTGTAATTTGCAGATTTTCATAAAACTAAATTTGTTTAAAGTAAAAAATTCGACTAAGCAAGTCATCAACGGTCAAATAATACGCTATCAAAACATGCATTTATTACTTTATACAGACAATCCCGTGTGCTTCAAAAACATTTGGTTATAATGTTTTATGCAATTTCCATGTTATTATTATAAATTTCTGCTTGCGTCTCGCCATATTCGTCAAGAGCTGGCGCCCACGTGTATAATAATTATATATTTCGACGTGTGACGTCATGGGCCCATTCTTGTCTGATACAGTATGCAAAATGACAGGATATGAATAGATAATATTGATCTACTAACCATAATATAGGTCTCTGGTTTAAAAAACTTTTAGCCGAGAATGTACCATAGTAGAGGAAGGTATGTAGGTACTTTATTACCCGAGGGAGTGAAGCACCTCCGCGATTGGACCTCCTGGATTTGGCGTTCGTCCATTTGACTGTCTGTCTGTATTCCCCTATAGGTAATATCTTTAAATGGTGGGCGGATTTTCATAGTGTATTATACTTGAATGCTACATATTTCATAAATTCTTGTTTAAGGTTGAATTCGGTTACTAAGTAAAGTTAGCGGGCAATCTGAATCAAGAATATATTAAATTGACGACGAATATAATATAAAGATAGAATCGGAAGGATATATCGGGGTAGTTTTTTTTTTAGTTAGTGTGGTATAACAGATCTCGTTAACAAAATGTAAAACAGGTGTAAATGATCAAAAAAAAGACCTTAAAACTTTTTTGAGTAGAAATGTAAATAATATTTTCTTTACACGGCATGGCGGCAGCAATATTTTTCTTGCAGGTACCGTTTTCTCCGCTCTTATGGTGATATATCTATATTAAATACTAACCTCGTTTGCGTCTCCTATTGCACGTAGCGTGATAATGTTCCCCCGTTTTTGGAACATTCTTCATTGGTGCTCCGCATCTATTGGTCTTAGCGTGATGATATATAGCCTATAGTTTTCCTCGATAAATGTACTATCCAATACTGAAATATTTTTTCAAATCGTACCATCGGTTCCTGAGATTAGCGCTTTCAAACAAACAAACTCTTCAGCTTTATAATATTACTAGCTGTTGGCCTCGGCTCCGCCCGCGTTTATGTCGATTATCGCGGCAAATAGTAGCCTATGTGTTATTCTGATGTATAAGCTATATTACTGTGAAGTTTAATCCAAATCCGTTTAGTAGTTTTTGCGTAAAGAAGTAACAAACATACACACAAACTTTCGCATATATTAGTGTGATATAATAATATAATATAGCATAGATGCCAAAACACGATTTGTATCCTCATATTACAGAAATGCAAAGAAAGAACAGTAAAAGTAAATAAAAAATATTAACTTTCATTCCTGCACAAAGAGAGATTTGAAACGAAATCTCAATACCAAACCGTCTGGACAATGAGGTATACGAGAAACGTCTTTTCAAACAACAATTTAAGATGGATGATACTGCCCGAAATAAATCACAATTAAATTAAGGAAAAGTTTATAAAAACTATAACCCGACTACGTAAAAACTTTTGAGCATATGTCACCAGGGCCATTATTACGAATCTATTGACACTTCATTAGTTAAAATCGGTTAAGTAGTTTAAGTGCTACGGTGGAACATAATATATAGACATACAACATAGACTACCAGAACCCCCTTACCCTTCCTTTAGACTTCGCTCTTTGATATTTAATTAAACGAATAAAACGTTCTAATAACTACGTAATATATGGTTTAGGTTTTTAGAACATCATTAGGAAAATGTACCACAACAACGTGTAACGAACCGTGTCCTTCACGGGTCGTTTACACACGGTGTGGTCTTGTGTGTTACATTACCTTATGTTCAAAGTGATAAACATACGCGTATGTGTGTTTACTAGGTACTGACGCAGTTTGATAATACACGTGCGTACATCGGTGTCAACATACTAGTCCCGCTTGTTTACTTATTATGTTATACCTAATTCATTTTTTTAATGTGGGTGCCTTTTTTCTATTTCAAAAATATTGGTTACTATACTCTTTGCGCTGTAGCATGGTGCGGGACAGTTTCAGTAACATTTCGTTTCACTCTTGAAAGTTGTCCTGATTTACAAATTATGACTTAGTATTTCAGCTGTACCACATTCGCAATATATTAAATCATTAGTAATTGTAGTAAATTAAATTAAACCAACCAGAATGTTCTAGTCTACAAAAAAATGCCGCACCATGCTACAGCGCAAAGAGTATAGCTTACCCACGCAACCTCGTTTACGTCTCCTGTTGCCCGTAGCGAAATAATTTTCCACTGTTTTTATAACATTCTTCATTGGTGCTCGGCTCCTATTGGTCTTAGCATGATGATATATAGCCTACAACCTTCCTTGATAAATGGGCTATCTAACACTGAAATATTTTTATATCTGACCAGTGGTTCCTGTGATTAGTGCGTTCAAGCAAACAAACATTATATATTAGTATAAAGATTATCCCGCTATTACGGGCTTCAGTTGTAACTCTGTGTTCAGCCTCTTGCCGTCCACTGCCAAGCGAAGGCCTGTCCCAAAGAAGCGCCAAGCATCCTGGTCCAACTAACTTGTTACTAACTTTGTAAAAAAGTCTTAAAGCTGATTTGACCAACTTTATACTGTCAGTATACTACGTATTTAATTTGTATATTAATAGTATAATTTGGCATCTTAGAAATGATGTGATAAGTGGCCCCCGTTTTAACGGCACATAAATAGAACCAATCTTTACTGGCTCTATCCAATATTGCTATCTGCATATAACAAGAATAATGTGCACAGCCGTGTAAATCGTAATAATTGTATCCGCGTCTCATTTCTTAAAACGTGACTATAGTCGCGTGCGCAGCTCTGTGCAAGCCAACAGTTTATTGATTGACGTTTACAAGGCATTGCTAAAGCTATTTCACAAAGAATATAAAGTTAAATTACTAATAATGTCATAGTTTTTCTTTTATAACGGGACTTATTCGCGATAAAATTATTTAAAACTAGCTTTTAGACGCGGCCACGCTCACGCAGACTTTTTTTTTTCTCTTTATTTTATTTAAGGGACTTTAACCCTTTCGAAGGCTTTTCATTAGGGTATGCCAGTCCCATAAGGCCTTAACTTAAACAAGTATCAATTTAAATATTATATGCTAGACTGTCCAGCCAAGTCTCACATATTGCAGCGATGTGTATTTTTTCCCCTATTAAGAAGCAGTTCAAAATCAGCTAATTTAGGGTTTAGACTTGGCGAGTTCCATTAAAATGTATTTACTACAAACTCTTTAAATGCACTACTCAAGGTAGTAGAGCCACGCTGATTTCAGCACGAACGGGCCGGCTCGACCGGGGCGGTACTACCCTCGCACAGAAAATCAACGTAAAATGACAGTATTAGTACAGTCGTATTTCGTTGGTGAGTGCGAGACCGGTGGCCCAATGATGCAGGGGTGACAGTTATCGTGGTAAGTGTGTGAGCAGTGGAATGCTCGTAGAGTCATGTTGAGGGTGACGTGGATCGAGCCGTCGGCCAGGGAGACCTGTAGAAACGGTGGTGCCGCTGGCCGCCCGCGGCATAGAGAGGGGCCCAACCGCGGCTAACCACCCTGGTAGGCTGCCCCGTCAGGTCGCGCATAATCCACGGAGTGGCTCGTCGTGCCGGTTGGTGACCGGACGGTGGGACCAGGCGACCACTTCCGGGAGGGTACGGGAGCCCTTCCGTCCGACGGCTCGGTCACCATCATGCCTCACCGTTATGACGAAACAGCATTCCGAGTCTCCGTATTACACTGCCGCGATGACTGTCATGCCTTTTACGTTCCCATCCCCCTCCTCCTATTTTTTTCATGGCAGCACAGAGAAAGCATAAACGATGCACAGCGGCACTCCACTCTCCCACCAACTCGCTTTTTGAGGTGGAGTTCAATAACATCCGTGGACTCCATGCAAACCTCAACGCCGTCCACCAGCATCTAGAGACGGCACGGCCCGCCATGCTTTTTCTAACGGAGATTCAAATACGCCGCCTTGCCGACACGACATATCTTCACTACCCCGGTTACGTGCTTGAGGAGTGCTTCCTCGCGAAGGCTGGGGTATGTCTTTTCGTCAGGGCGGATGTTTGTTGTCGCCGATTGCGCTGCCTTGAGGACCCATCCTTCTCCACCCTTTGGCTCCACGTAGATATTGGCTCTACGAGCCGAATCTACGTATGCCTATACCGATCCCACTCTGGAGATTCTGAGACAACTCGACTTTTCGAATATCTCAGTCAGGCAGCGGACAAAGCGCAGGAGCAGTTTCCGACCGCCGAACTGGTGTTTCTGGGAGACTTTAACGCCCACCATGAGTCCTGGTTGGGATCTTCCAGAACTGACCACGCAGGCCGGACTGTCCACGCATTCGCTCTCACGCATGACCTCACCCAGCTGGTACTCCAGCCCACCAGGATACCAGACATACCGAGTCAAGCGCCTTCCTTGCTGGACCTACTGCTGACGAGTCACCCAGCGCAGTACAGTGTATCGGTGCTGGCCCCTCTGGGATCCTCCGATCACTGCCTGGTTTCCACCACGGTGCCTCTTGCTGCCCCCCCACGACCAGCACAACCGTGGCAGCAAAAAGACGTTTATGGTACTACTCGTCGGCAGACTGGGATGGAATGCGGGATTATTTTGCATCCATCCCGTGGGCTCAACGCTGCTTCAGAGATAGAGATCTGTCGCAAAGTGCAGCCGCCGTGGCTGGCGAAATCACTGTCGGAATGGAATACTACATTCCCTACAGTGAGGTCGCCAACCCGACGACCCGTCCCTGGTTCAATCGCGAGTGCGCCCATGCTGTTTCACTAAAGCAATCGGCGTATCGCGCATGGACCAGGGCCCGCGCTCACGGCTCCCCTGACATTGATCAACTAAAAGCAGCGTTTAACAAAGCCACTAGGGAATGCAAGAAGGCTTACATCAGAGCGGATGCCCAGCGCATCGCGCGGCTTGGTCAAGAACTCGTTGCATACCCTACGGGTAGCCGAAAGTTCTGGCGATTGGCTAAAGCCGTGCAGTCCAACTTCTGTCAGCCTTCGCTACCACCGCTGAAATATCCGGACGGATCACTTGCCCTTGAGCCGCAGGAGAAAGCGAAACTGCTGGTTGATCTCTTTGCGGCTAACTCCCGAATCGATGACCGCGGCAAGCACCCGCCTACTATTCCGACCTGCGACACTACAATGCGGGATATTCGCGTCCGGCTGAGTGACGTCCGTGCGGAGCTTCGGTCACTCGACGTCCGGAAAGCCAGTGGACCCGACGGTATCCCAGCGGTGGTTCTTAAGAAGTGTGCACCAGAGTTGTCTCCGGTATTGACGCGTCTGTATCGCCTGTCATATTCCTCGGGAACTGTACCGGAGGTTTGGAGAGAGGCGAATGTTCAACCCATCCCCAAAAAAGGCGACCGCTCCGACCCGGCCAACTACCGTCCGATAGCCGTCACCTCCATTATCTGCAAAGTGTTTGAGCGGATAATAAACAAACAACTGGTCCACTACCTGGAAGATCACTCCCTACTAAATGATCGTCAGTATGGTTTTAGACCGAACCGATCCACGGGTGATCTTCTAGCGTACGTCACACACCTTTGGGGTGAGGCTATTGACAGGCATGGGGAATCTCTGGCCATTAGCCTTGATATGGCCAAGGCCTTTGATAGGGTTTGGCATCGTTCGCTTCTCTCCAAGCTACCGGCTTTCGGTTTGCCCCCCAAACTCTGCAACTGGGCTGCCGCATTCCTGCACCAGCGCCGCATCAGAGTCCTTTGCGACGGTGCGGCCTCCGATTTTCAGTCGATTAACGCCGGAGTACCGCAGGGCTCCGTCCTGTCGCCCACACTGTTTCTTCTGCATATCAATGACATGTTAGCCCTTGGCAACATTCATTGCTATGCAGACGACAGTACAGTTCACGGACGATATTTTGGACATCCAACAGCCAAGCTTGCAGATATCGAGGAAAAACGACAGGAGCTTGTCGTTCAACTCGACCATGTTCTGAGCCGCATTTCTCAATGGGGCTGTGAGAATCTGGTCGAGTTCAACGCCAAGAAAACACAGGGGTGCGCGCGTTCTCTGCCAAAAAGTCTCCATTCCTTCCCCTTCCCACTTTTCAGAACACTCAAATGGCATTACAAGGTAGGCTCGATATCCTGGGCATGGATATCTGCCGAGATCTCAACCCACGCGAATACGTTGAGAGTGTCACTAAAGCAGCCTCGCGGAAGCTAGGTGTTCTAAACAGGGTGAGACGGTTCTTCTCGCCCGAGCATCTGTGTCTTCTTTACAAGACCCAGGTTCGCTCGTGCGTAGAGTACTGTTCTCATCTTTGCGATGGTGCCGCACAGTACCTGTTTGACGCTCTCGACCGGTTGCAGCGGCGAGCAATCCGCATTGTCAACAGTCCTGAAGCCACCGAGTCCCTTGAGCCCCTGCAGTTGCGTAGAGATGTCGCCTCTATGGCAGTACTCTATCGCTTGTATCACGGAGAGTGTTCTGAGGAGCTCTTCCAACTGGTCCCCCCTTCCCCCTTCCTCTACAGGACAACACGTGCCGGCCTTGGCAGTCACCGCTTCAGAGTGGTAGACATACGATCTCGTACTCATCGCTTCGGTTCGTCCTTTCTGTGCCGAGCGGTCAAAACCTGGAACTCTCTTCCAGCGCACGTGTTTCCCTCCCACTATGATCCCGGGTCCTTTAAGCGGGGCGTAAAAAAGCATCTCACTAGGCGGCCATAGTGTAGGTCACCATGCTGCAATGTCCTTATTCGCATTGAGGATGGTGATCACCACTTTTAGAATCTGCTCATGCTTTCCTTCAGGCAGAGCAGAGTCATTTTGGCGCAGCCAAAACTTAAAAAAAAAATAAAAAAAATATGATCTATCCATCGAATAAGTTGACAATTTTTTTGAGTAATTGCTCACACTTAAAGAAATTACAAATATATGATTTTAACTCATGGACCACCATTTCAAATATTGATACAATCTTATCTTTAAATTTATGTTGTGAAAAAAATATCTCCTTCATTTTAACAAATATAAATCTTAATTGAAACCCTTTTTTCAATTTCTCTTCATTATTTCCAGTTTCACATCTTTGTAGAGGTTCATTACTCATATTTTCTAGCCGCATATGGATGGGACAAGGTTCTGTATTTTGATTTTTCTTACTCTTTTTATTAGTAAATTTCGATCTAAAGCTCATATTCCCTTCGTCTTCGTCTCTTTCACAAAAATCTTCTATCAGATCTTCTTGTGAATTTTGTACTGAATGTTCTAAGTTACTAAATCTGTTTTGCCTAAGCGGGGGGAAGGAATTCTCCATATTATTATTTAGATTAAATGTTTCCTTTATTTTCGTATGTTTTGATGTCCCATGATACAATAAATATTTAGGTAGTTCTAGACAGACTAGAATAATATTATAAAACTAGCTTTTACACGCGGCTTCGCTCCCGCAGACTTTCATCCTCTGATTTACCCCCTTCAAAAAATCCTTTCTTAGTGCTCACTTACGATACATAAGGAACCTACATGCACAATATCAGGATTCTAGCTTCAGCGGTTTGGGCTGTGCGTTGATCTCTGGGTATGTCAGTCAGTCACCTTCCTCTTTTCTATATATAGATGTTACGATGATACCTTCTATTGCCCGACGTTTCGAACGGGATACACCGCCCGTGGTAGACTGGTGTGGGGCCACAGCCCCACACCAGTCTACCACGGGCGAAAGTTTTGACTTTTCTTACAGAAAATTCTTAAATAGCAGCATGTAGTATGGAAGTTGGCGGTTAATGTGCCTCGGAGAGCACGTTAAGCCGTCGGTCCCGAATGTCATGAATACCTATGGTAATCATTATGGAAAAGTTAGTGCTATACTGACAACTAGTTCAATCTTCGAATTCAGTTCGCCCTCAGGGTTGCAGAGATCCGATGTCAATCCCTCCGTGGAAATACCTACTCACTTTCAGATAAATCCGGTTGAACTAGTAGCCGACCCCAAATATAATCTTGGAAATAATAAATACTATAACAATAAATGCTACTCGAGGCATACAGAATAACATTCAATGTTAAAACATTTATGTTAAACTTAATTTTACATACGCAAAAGTAAAACAAGTTGTAAGTTTATTATGTGAGATAAAACGAGTACACCTATTCTTCGATTGCTTTACCTTTCACTTCATATTTCGTTTAAAGTAAATCCAGTCATAAAATTGCAATAACAGTTATACAAAAACGAATTTCCTGCAAACTTCTTTACAGCAATAAGTGGTTGTGTCGCGTGCGAAATCGACATAACCAAAATGGCTTTTTGGCTTCTATAGTCCGTGTTCGCCACGAAATCAGCCCATGATTGATACTTCCGTAGCGCCGTTCATATCATCATTTTATTTATTTCTGACTCAATATTGATGGAAATGGAATGCGTATTCTCTTATTATGAAACAATAATAATGACAATAGCTATACGTCTTGTTCTAAGTTACATAAGGTTTCCATTTCGCTTAACATAGTCGATCCAACAGTATTTTAGAATAACGCTAGCAGTACTGGCTTGCTACAGTTTAACCTATCATTTTTTTAGAAACAGTTCCCTTACGTAGTTATTCTTCCTTTTTAATAATTCAGAGGTTTTATTGGTTTGCTACTCACTGGCTTTGAACACTTAATAGAGCATATTAAAATGTTTTTCTGTTTATGTAAAACCCTTGATTGTTTGCGATGAAGGAGTAGATATGTTAGAATCGAAAACACCAAACGCTTTCGCCACAAGTATATTAATATTAATCCATTGCGAAATGGTCTTTAATAAAAGATGGTGGATCTAGATCCTAAACAGATCTTAAATCTTAGACAGCCATACCGATAACATAAGTCACTGTCTCAAAACCTATTAATTGTCCTTGTGTAACCATAAATTGACATTGAATATGCTTCAAATTTACACATAGCAATAGTTCAGCTTTTGTCAACAGATGTTCTGTCCCATTTGGAAGGTAAAAATCTAGTTAACTAATCATGGCGATCTTTTTGTATATTTCCAGAACAAGTGCTGGTCAGGCGTCGGGCCGGGCAACTGCACCGCGCCCGTCGTGCCGAGTCGCGCGTGCAATGCGGAGCGGTCTCCACCGCCTGCGCCGCCACCCGCTCCGCCCGTGCTTTGCGCAAGACCGTGTTGTCGCGACGCAACGTAAGTCTTTTGCTGATTTCAATCCTACTAATATTATTAACGCGAAAGTTTGTAAGTATGGATGGATGGATGTATGGATGTTTGTTACTCTTTCACGCAAAAACTACTTAACGGATGTGGATGAAACTTTACAGTGATATAGCTTATACATCAGAATAACACATAGGCTTCTATTTGCCGCGATAACCGACATACACGCGGGCGGAGCCGCGAGCAAAAACTAGTAAACGATAAATCATCATCAACTTACCTTAGTCTACAACTGGACACAGGCTTCTCCTTAGAAAAGAGGTTTTGGTTTACTTCACCAAACAGGCCAGATGGGTTGGTAGGTATAGGTGGTATAGGGTTTGTTTATAAAATTACCTTCTTTTTGCATCATCATCACCTCAGACGAAAGACGATCATTGATGGAAATAGACCTTCCCTAAGAAAACTACTTCAGCCTATTGCCGTCCACTGCAGGACGAAGGTCTCCCCCAAAGAGCGCTAACCATCCCGGTTTAGGGCACTCGGCATCCATTCGCTGCCAGCCGTTTTCATCAAACCATTGGTCCATCGTGTCCGTCCTACACTACGTTTGCCTAATCATGGTCTCCACTGTAACACTTGTCGGATCTAGCGACCATTAGTTCAACTGAAGACATAACTGGCCACCTCCAGCATATTTATAGCCTCACAGCCGAATTCGGTTACAGCAACTGCTTCGCGACTCTGGTTAGTGCTAGCAGCTAAATATCTATCCATCCATCCATCATCCATCATCAGCCTACCGCAGTCCACTGCTGGACATAGACTTTTCCCGTTATCTTTTTTTTTTCTTTCTAGCTATAAAGAATGAACGAAATCGGACCATGTGTTATTGAATTACAGCTATGTACATATTTTGACTTTCATCCCCTCCCCCCAGGTAACCGTGCTGAATATCGGGATAAAAAGTATCCCATGTCCTACCTCGTAGTATGAACTCTAATCATGCCAAGTTTCATTTGAATCCATTCAGTAGTTTCGGCGTGATGCGCGGCCAAGATACATACAGACAGACAGACAGACAAAAATGAAAAAAAAAAACACAGTTTTGGCATCAGTATCGATAATAGAGAGCCCACCAAAAAAAAAAAAATTAAATATCTGTAATGTACAGAATTGGACCTGTTACATTTTTATCATATAACTAGCTGACCCGGCGAACTTCGTACCGCCATATTTACATACCTGTCTCAGTTTCCCAGTGGCAGAGTACAGTCGCGGACAAAAAAAGACTTTTCCTTGAATTTTTTTTCTTTCTAGCAAAAAAGGAATGAATTAAATCCGACTATGTGTTATTGAATTACAACCAAGTACATATTTTGACTTCATCCCCTCTCTCCAGGAAACCGTGCTGAATTTCGGGATAAAAAGTATCCTATGTCCTACCTCGTAGTATGAACTAAAATCATGCCAAGTTTCATTTGAATCCGTTCAGTAGTGTCGGCGTGATGCGCGGCCAAGATACAGACAGACAGACAGACAATTGGCTTTAGTATCGATAATAGAGAGCCCTCCAATAAAAAAAATCAAAATATCTTTAATGTACAGAATTGGACCTGTTACATTCTTATTATAAGTATTTTACCTCACTATTTACCATTTACTTGTTTATATATTTGCTTGGTTAATTGTTGACTTCTAATTTAATTAACACAGAACGGCTGCTTTTTACCCAATTAAGGCGAAGTCAAAAGGAATAGTATTAGTTTTAGCAGTCTACGTATTTTTTTTTAATATGGCCCTGCAAAAATGACTCAGATAAGTATAAAAGAGTAACTGACATACCTAGAGATCAACGCACAGCCCAAACCGCTGAAGCTAGAATCCTGAAATTTTGCATGTAGTTTCTCTATATAACGTAAGTGAGCACTAAGAAAGGAATTTTTGAAATTCCAGCCCTAAGGGAGTAAATCAGGGGATGAAAGTCTGCGTGAGCGAAGCCGCGTGTAAAAGCTACTATATCTATACAAATAATTAAAACCGAAATTATAATTGACTATTATAATTTCTTTTTTTTTATATTATTTGGAACACTAAGTTTGAAACTTTTTTTTTAGATTAGCTTCGCCTCGTGGTTTTTGTTGTAAAGGTACAAGTAGCTCATTATTCGCTGGTACTGGTACGGGCTACCCTGGGGTAGCTGAGCCCCGCGGTGTTGCCTGCGATTGTTTTGTACCATATCAATAACCGTGACTAACCCCGGGGCGCAGCTAGTCTAAAAGTAGCCTAAGTTACCCTTTATATCATCAGATATTTGCCAGTGAAAGTCCAGTCAAAACCGGTTCAGCTGTTGAATAGCTAGGTGTAATTTTATTTATTTGTATAAATTTATCTATACTCTTTAAACCTATAATAAAAATGTAACAGGTCGAATTCTGTACATTAAAGATATTTTGAAATTTTTTTTTGGGGGGCTCTCTATTATTACTGAAGCCAAAACTGTAATTTTTTTCATTTTTGTCTGTCTGTCTTTCTGTTTGTATCTTGGCCGCGCATCACGCCGAAAATACTGAATGAATTCAAATGAAACTTGGCATGATTTGAGTTCATACTACGAGGTAGGACATAGGATAGTTTTTATCCCGAAATTCAGCACGGTTTCCTGGAGAGGGGGGATGACAGTCAAAATATGTAGATAGATAGATAGATAGATAGATAATACTTTATTTGTACACCAGAGTTTACTAACAATATACAATCATAATTAACAGAAAATTTGATGTACAAAGGGCGGCCTTATTGCTCATAGCAATTTCTTCCAGGCAACCTTTGGATGGACACTTAGTTGTAGATGGTACTTAGTTGTAATTCAAAAACACATAGTCCGATTTCATTCGTTCTTTTTTGCTAGAAAGAAAAAAAATAAAAGATAACGGGAAAAGTCTTTTTTTTGTCCGCGACTGTACACTGCTTGTGGGAAGCTGAGACATATAGATAGTTGGTAAAGGTAAATTTACCTTATTTTTTGTAAGGAACTGCTCTTACCATATAGTTACATACACATCCTTAATCATTTAAACTGTTTAATCTCTCTCTCTCTTTCTTTATTCAAAACACCAAAAAATATTTGTTAATGTTTACCTATCAAAAATACTAATTGGTTGACTATTTAGTATTGTTGCACTAGACTATACGACATAGTAACATGCCGCAGCTAGAAAACTATAGCAACAATTCATAGCATCAATATTTAATTTTAAAATAACCAAACATTGTACACAATCGCGTTCCCACCGCTCAGTAGTGCGTAGATGCGCCGGCGCAGGTTACCCTTATTATTGAATGGGGCTCACAATACGGGGAATTTTGGATATTGTGCCGACCCCTTACTACCTGCTCCCCCCGCACCTCGTACACCTCGTTGCTACCCTCGCTAGTTCGCGTCATTCCGGTCCCAACCCCCAACGATGGTCGTACGCATCGTTAACTTACCAGACCCTTTGCATTATAAAGACATTTTAAATTGTTCTGTTTTACTTGATTCCTTATGATATTAGTGGAATGTTGTAGTGTAATTTAGTGTAGTATAATTTAGTACAGTGTAAATATAGTGATAGTTTTGAATTTGTGAAAATGGATCTCACAATAAAAAATAGACTGAAGAGGGAGAGAGAAGAGGACTCAGACGATGAGATTGAAGTGGCAACATTAAAGTAAGTGGTCTAACTTTAATGCATTATGTACTACCGATTACGGTTCTTAAAAAAATGAGTAAAATTTGAGAAATTGAGTCAAAACAGAGATAACCTTTGTGATAATACGTTGCAAATACAAAATTTTGCTATTCTTTATGTTTTTGTTACTTTAGTTAAATACCACGATGCAAGCATGTGTTTCTAAAATTCTGTTTCCTTCAGAAGTCGGAATATGTGTATCATCAGACTTAATAGTTAGCCGAACCCCATTTTTGTTGCTTTAGTAGAGTCAGCATCATATTAATACCAGCTGCGCCCCGCGTTGCTACCCGTTGTACAAGTACAAAAACAACCACGGGGCGAAGCTAGTTCAAAATCGGTCCCGCCGTTACAGAGATTAGCCTTCTTCTTCTTAGCGTTTCGAGGCCAAACATTTCGTGGCGGTGTAATTATATTTTAGCAGCCCAGAACTCGGCCATGTTCACTGCATTGTCGGTGGCAGCCATCAGGCTCTCCTTCGTGCTGGTGTCCGGGCACGCAGAGCATGAAACAAGGTGGGACATCGTTTGGGTTGCACCGCATAAACAGCCCAAGCCGTCACTGTCCGCAAACCCCACCTGGACATATTTTCTTTGCTCCAGCTGACCTCAGTCCGAAGCCTATTTAAGGACCTCCAGGTCGGCCACGGTAATTCCGTCCAGGCGGTAGACAAGAATAAGAAGAGATTAGCCGGAACAGACAGAGAACAAAAAATCAAAAAATGTTTTCATGACCGTATATAAATTTCATATGCATTTAGTGAAAATCTGTTAATTTGAAATTACAAACAGACACTTCAACTTTATTTATTTGTATAGATTAAATTATTTATATTTATGTGACAAATTAGAGAAACATTCAACAAGTGTTTTTAATACCATTTTGCATAATACATATCCATAACAGAATATTGTTATTCAATTCATCACGCTACTTGATGTCTTAAAAACATTAGTCTATATAGCGCGTTTATTGAATATTCATATTCACGGGTCAATTATTTTACAAACTTCAGACAGTTAGATACGTTAATTACTATTCCCCAAATCTTAATATATATATTTCTTGTGTGCGTGTGTATGTGACTGAACTCCTCCTAAACGACTGGACCAATTTTGATGAAATTTTTTGTGTGTGTTCAAGGGGATCTGGGAATGGTTTAGATTCACAAAAACGACTGGACCGATTTTGATGAAATTTTTTGTGTGTGTTCAAGGGGATCTGGGAATGGTTTAGATACACAAAAACGTAAACGATGTTACGTGGGTCATAAATATGGCGGTACGAAGTTCGCCGGATCAGCTAGTATGTATGTATGTAAATAACTTTATACTGAACTCACTTTCAAGGTAATAATAATAATAAGCCCTTTATTCCGAAAACAAGGTTTACATTTTGTTTTTTTTACAACTAGGTTTACAAGATATCCCTGATCTCGGCGTGCCGATTGGCAAAGGCCTCCTCTAACTTTTTCCATTGCTTTCTGTCGCGCGTGACCCTTCTCCAGTTTGGACCTGCTGTTAGTTTTATTTCGTTCTCCCATCTGGTTAATTTTCTTCCGCGATTACGCTTTCCGTCTCTTGGATACCATTCCGTCACTGCTTGGCTCCATTTTCCCCTCGTGTCACGCATCATGTGCCCTGTCCATCTCCATTTCTGTTGGTCTATTCTTTCCAAAATGTCAGTCAGTTTTGTTTTGGTACGGAGATGATATTCTTATTATACGATATTTTTTGTTGCTAATTCGATCTTTCCTTTTTGAGCCAGACATGCTTCTCTCCATTGCCCTTTGACATTTGGCAAGTCTTTCTCTTAGAGATTTTGTCAGTGCCCATGTTTCACACCCATAGTTCAGGCATGGGAGTATACATGACTCGAAGGTTTTCTTTTTCAGTGCCATTCCTAGGTCTTTTGACTTCATGATTTCTTTGAAGGACCAGTACTTTTTCCATCCTGTTGCAATCCTCGTATTTATTTCTTGTACAATTTGGTCTTTGAATGAGATAATTTGACCAAGGTATATGTAACTATCCACGTATGTCAGGTAAAAGGTAAAAAGAGCATTTAAAAACATAACACCATCATTATCATCATCAACCTATCGCAGTCCACTGCTGGACATAGGCCTCTCCCAAGGAACACATCAGAACCCGGTCTGTTGCTTTTACATTGCACTTAGTGAACATAAAATTCTGCACTTTAATACTTAACTAAAGGTCTTGTGAAAGTTGTACTCTTTGAATTTCAATAACAATGTGGTAACAACAATAAAGAAGTAACCCGGCTTTGTACAATGCCTTAGAAATTGTTAATGGTTTTGGTATAAAATGTATTTGACTCCGATACAAAATAACGGTAATATATGAAACAAAATCTTATCATTTATGGTTACTCAACTTACTCATAAACCCTTAGTAATAGAAGATTTACTTGATGGACAATAGACAAAGGTGCGCCGGATACCGTTAGCAAAAAATAATAATTACAAACGGGTCTTTTGCTTTATTTTTTGTGACTAAATGTATTTTTGGAATTAGATAAAATAGTAGTAGGGGGAAACGTGAGGTGCTTAATGAGAGAATAATAATTTGTTTTAAATTAAAGCTACGAAACTATAATTGGGAACTTTTAATTGGTCATTATAACAAAGTTAAATATGAATGAATGTTCATTGTCAAACTGAAGTTGTAACTTGAAATAAAAGTAGAAAAGATGTTAAATCCAAATGAATACTAGCTAAATTCGAAAGTAACTCTGTTTGTCTGTCTGTCATGCTTTCATGGCTAAGTCGCTGCACCGATTTATAGATACTTTGATTCTTGAGTAAAGGCGACTCTACCACGATAACCGAGATACACGCGGGCGGAGCCGCGGGCATACGCTAGTATTTCCTATACGTCACCAGAACCAAAGAATTCATATACCTGTATCTTTTTTTATCATACTTGTACCTTTATCAATACATATTTGATTGATGTTCCCTTTTATCTCGGTTATTCGAATCACACGTTGTCGTGGCCAGACAGTGTGTATGTGCCTTTGATTTTTTAGAATTTTAATACTAAATATTAACTACCAGTTTTTACTCGCGGCTTCGCCCGCGTATATGTCGGTTATCGCAGTGTGTGTAATTCTGATGTATAAGCTATATTACTGTAAAGTTTCATCCGAATCCGTTCAGTAGTTTTTGCGTGAAAGAGCAACAAGCATCCATCCATCCATCCATACTTACAAACATTCGCGTTTATAATATTAGTAGGTTGTCACCTTATAAATAAATCACCATGAGAAAAAGGTTGCCAATCTCTTAGCGTAACGTAGCCCCTTTGATCATCATCATACACTAGCTGACCCACGCAACATCGTCTGCATTTCTTTTTAATCATGCTCGCCTCCTATTTATCTTAGCGTGATGTTTACTATCATAATATCTTAGGCATGCCACCAAAACACACATTAAAAACAAACGTGAAAAGTTTTTCGATAGTTTCGGAGTTCACCGTGAGCAATAAACAACGAGATAAAATTATGTCAAATGATAACATTTTTTCATATTGTTAATCTGTTTTGCAAATTTTAAATTGAACCGTAATACAAAAACAACAATATACTCATTGAATTCAGAAGTGATTAGGAAAACAATAATATCTGTACTGTAATTAACTAAATACTATGCATTAGTATCCTCTTTACTAATCTTTAGTAAATCACCTGAGTAATCAAATTAACACTTATTACGTATAAGTACAGTTTACTATTTCTTTTACATAATAGAACGTGTATGGTAATTTAAGAACTTAACAAATCCACATCATTATCTTCCTAGCCTTTCCGAAAATTATTTAAAAAACAGTTGAACTAGTAAGTTCAACGGTTTTTACCTGAATGTTAGTTTTTCCACGGAGCGACTGGCATCGGACCTCCGCAACCCTGAGAGTTAACTCATTTCGAAGGTAGAACTAGTTGTCAGAATATTTGAGGGCACTGACTTCCCGTTAACGATCATGTCAAGATCAAAATATGGGTGCTTCAAATTTGTCTTCGATAACGAAAGGTATTTTTTTTGAATTAAATCATTTTATTACTCTTCCAAATGTATAAGAAAATTAGATTAGATTATAAATATGTTAAAAAAACAATTATGGACCCTGTCGGGCACAGCAAAATCAGGCAAAGAAGGCGAACCATTTAATTTTATTGTCTATGATTCAAGAAGCACGTTATTTTATAATATTATTCTAGTCTGTCTAGAACTACCTAGATATTTATTGTATCGCATAACAAAACGATAGGAAAAAAAGAAATGTACAATGGACAGCGTCGTATTGTAGGCCAAACTCTCCTATCGTAAGAGAGGCTTATCTCCAACAGTGGTCTATTTTAAACTGTTGCTGATGATAATGTACAATGGGCAGACTTGTTAAAAGCGATCCGAACAGGTACCCTTTGAAGAAAGAATATCTCTTTGCAGGCAAAGACCAATCTACTTTTGAAACCTTGCTTAGGTAACGGCTTTCACAAGGCAAAGTTTGCACTTTAAATGTTAATAGGCAATATGCATAAAAATTTTATTTGTCCTAAACATTTCTTTCTAGATTCTTTATTGTCTTTACAATATATATATAAAAAGTATTTTTTTATTTAGTGATTATTTAAACCCAGAAAATATTAAATAAAAAGTGAAAATTAAGGGAGGGAAATTCAAACCTACAAAACGCGTCCTATTGGTCGAAACGAAATGTGACGTCGATTGTTACATTATCGAAATTATCGGCGTTGAAATTCCTACTGTGTTGTAGTGTTTGTGAGAAAAAATTACTTCTTCCATAATTTTTATAGCAATCAAAACTGTAAATAGGTATAAAATAACTGAAACACTCAATAGTAAATAAACACGAAATGACAATGACGTCATTTGTTATGTCAATACCGCGCGAAAAATGGCGGCGTTTGAATAGCTCAAATTTACTCGGTGTTTTAAATTTCACTTGAAATTAGTTTGACTATTTTCAAGCCTATTTATATTTTTTTCTATGTTATGGAGACTTATATGATCAGATTACGAAATAAAAAAAGACATGCATATTCCCTATTCTCTACTGGCATATCATTGAACTGATAAAGAACTACGTAACTGTAATAGTTTACATGAGATTAGATATATAGTATATACTACATAGGTATATCTAATGACATTTTGTACCTACTATATAGTACCTACTTGTGCTCGAAGTACTATATCTCCTGTAGTCTTTATATGTCAGTATTTTACAATCAACCAATATAGATACAGGTTATTATCAGTGCATGTGTATAAAATGCGTTGCTCTATTTTTGTTTACTTAAAATAATAACTTTTTATAAAAAAACAAAAACCGACTTCCAAAAACATCCAACGAAAACTCTCTGTCAAAAAACACTTAAAAGCGTAAAATAAACTGGTTCTTCATAAAAATTGCCTATACCTAATTCTTTATTCATTTAAATAGTAGTATTATAATGGGTGCTAGGTACCTACAATCTGTTTGAAGTCGGTGCCAAGTGACTATCGCTTAGACTTTTGTAATGTTCGTTTGTATTCTTTTTGGCTTAGCACCGACTTCAAACAGATTTTAGGTACCTAGCACCCATTATAATACTACTATTTAAATGAATAAAGAATTAGGTATAGGCAATTTTTATGAAGAACCAGTTTATTTTACGCTTTTAAGTGTTTTTTGACAGAGAGTTTTCGTTGGATGTTTTTGGAAGTCGGTTTTTGTTTTTTTATAAAAAGTTTTTATTTTACAGTTTTTAGTGCAAACAATCGTAGGTAAGTAGTAAGTTGAATTATTTCATCAAATTTCAGCATCAAGAATACAAATTAAGGTACGTGTAATGTTAAAATCATCCTCTAATCCCTAACTGTTGAAGAGTTTAATCTTCTATCATCAGCTCACCTAAATAGCTTGAAAGTATACGACTGAAGGTCTTTAGATACGTATGAAATTGAAATAATTATTCTCCAACTCCTAACCGTTGAGGAGTTGTACCTTCCACCTTCCATCATCAGCTTACCTAAATAATTTGTAAGAATACGACTAAAGGTAACTTATATACATATGATATTTAAAGATTTATCCTCCAACTCCTAACCGTTAAGGAGTGGTACCTTACATCATCAGCTCATCATCATAAAATGATGACTACCAGACTCAAATACTGGTGTAACTTCAGAAAATATACGAAAAACATAGTATGTGCCTATAAAAAATGAGGGTTTCCCTCGATTTCCCTGGGATCCCATCATCAGATCCTGATATGCTGGCAATGGGACCACCACGGAAGCATACCCTGTCGAATACAAAAAAAAAATCAAAATCGGTCCACAACTGACGGAGTAATCAGGTAACATACATAAAAAAAATACATACAGTGGAACATAGAACCTCCTCCTTTTTGGAAGTCGGTTAAAAAGAACATACATTTATATGCATTTCAAATAATGATATTATTATACTCCTAACCGATTTTGGCCAGGGCGGCCAGTCTCAACTTAGACCAGCCAACTACGCAGGAGATACTCGTATTATATTGCACAAGTGCGTGAGCAAACACAGGTGCACTCTCTGTTCCCTCACTCTCATGATTCGATGGGACGGTTGTTCGACACGACCGGGGAGAGTTCAGGCACAGGATCAACGGCTTTACGTGCTCTCTAAGGCGCGGACGTTAGTGCCCAACTTCCAAACTCCGACATTTATTAAGCATTTCAATAATCAAAAAACACTTTTTTGCCCCGACCCGGGAATCAAACCCATACGCATACGCTAACCACTAGACGAACGACACAGTTTATCTAAAAAAATGGAATGGCAACGGCTTGATGTATCTCTATTACTTATTAACACAAGTTAAATTTTCCTGTGTTAACCTTGTTATCAGTCAAGGCTTAGGAAACCAGACCTCATCTTACTTGGATATACGCAGTTAAATAAATAAAGAAAAGAAGAACCACACTAGTCCGATTCTGTAAATAATCATCATCACATCAACGGCTGTTAACAGTCCTCTACTGGACCTAGTCACCATTTTGCATTGTTGCATTGTCTGCACTCGTAGTATGGTGACCAGCACTCTTGGATTCTGCGTTTGCTTTCCATCAGGCAGAGTCGAGTCATTTTGACAGGGCCAAACATAAAAAAAAAACCTACGCATTTCCTCAGACAGAAGGTTTTGGGGCTTTTATACCTCGCTTGCCAGACAGGTTGACATAGGGTTTGTTTTAAGTTTTCCTTGCTCTTTGTAGTGATTTTGTACTGCGTAGTAGTTTGTTCACTAAAATCGGCTCTTACGACACCCGTGGGATGAATAGGGTTGGTGACACCGTATTCATCCGTATTCTCAAACTTAATCAGTCGCCAAACGGAGAGAGTACAAATAAAATAGAAAAATAAAAGAAAAATGTTTGTTTTTAGTGGCAGAGATAGCATCGAACAGCGTCGCGTCGTTGAAGCGGTCCGCAGAGGAGGCGAAAGCGCGGGGGGCGCGCGGCACAAGACGGCTCCGCAGGCCGCAACGACGACGGCACACAGCAAGCAGTTGGCGGCGGGCGGGGCCAACCACCCGCCCCAGCCGCAAGGTAACCACAAACGTAATGTCTTTGTTGTTACTTCCCTTATCACCTGTTCACACACACACTCACACTGTTACATTACATAACAACATTCATTTATTTATTATGAAATACTAAAAATGCTACTAAAAGCAAAGTATATTCCATCCAGAAAAGTTTAAGTTACAATTTGTACTAGCTTCTAGATTTCTTTTGTTATATCCATGCTTATGGATTTTATCCATTGAATATGATACTTTACCTAAAGTAGCATCTAAAAAACACAATTAGTTTAGGATAATACACAAACTAATCACATAATAATCGCATTAAATTAATTTACAAATCATTTCATACTAATTAACAAAAGATATGCACTAATTGTTTCATTCGTTATTATTATCCTGACACATGGATATGAAAATAATGTGATCTGATACTATGATGTGATATACTGCTTTTTTATAAACGACTTATAGTTGGAAATTACCCGATACGGATGTAGTTGATATTTAAATCGATGATTAAATAATGTCCCAACTTTCCGATTTTTGTTGCCTTAATTTTAAATAACCTTGGTATTCGATTTCCTTTACGTCAACAGTAGAAGCTGTTTTCGGATTATTATTAACAATGTAAGATCAATTAGATTTCAACTAGATTTCAATTACTTGGAGGAAACTATTTGGCAACGATTGAAGCGGATTTTCAACTACTTGAACTAATATTTAATTGAATATGTTACCTTGTGCGATGAATATTCATAGCCAAATTAAAAAGGCACTGACCTCAAATTCTACAGTGTTAACATACGTGATTCTGCCTATTTGAATCAAAAACCAATATGAAGCGAGGGAAGCCAAAAGGCCTTTAATAATGTACTCCTGACCGTGATGACTGGCCATGGCGACCAGTCTCAACGGAGACCAGCGAACTACGCAAGAGATATTATAATGCACAAGTGTGTGCGCAAACACAGGTGTACTCTCTGTTCCCTGGCTCTCATAATGCGATGGGACGTCTATCCATCACGACTAGGAATCTTCTTATTCAATATGTTTTATTTCAGAATTGTATGTTAAGAAATATGTATTTATTATCAAATTTTGTACTGTTACCCCCTTATTCGTAAACGTTATTTTAATTTAAACTACGGTTGTCATTTCCAACTTTAAACCTATAGCTTTAAAGTTGGAAATAGCACGGTTTTGCAAAGTTTTACTTCAGAGCACTCCCTTTTCTAGATTTTTGACATTTGTAGAGAAAAAAAGAAAAATATTCCGCCTAAAATGATCTTGATTTTAGACCATATAATTTCCTCCACGTGATATTCTATTACTTTATACAATGAGTGCATATCTTATTACAATTACAATGATAATTATTTAAATCAGTATGTTGTATAAAAATCCAACCAATCTGTCAGAAGGTTACAATACAAAAGTCACCAACCATCGGCCACCTTAGCCAAGTTGCAAGTGTTTCGCGTCGATTCTCTTCCTACGATCTTTAAAGCTTCTTTACTCTTGTATTAGGCCCAATGATGCAGAAGCATCACTAGGCCGCCATACTGTAGCTCACCATGTTGCATTGTCTGCTCGAGCAATGAGTATGGTGATCATCGCTCTTGGATTCTGCTTATGCTTTCCATCCGGCAGAGTAGAGTCATTTTGGCAGGACCATACAAAAAAAAATGTCTAATATTTTGTCTTGACCACGCGACTTGGCATTAAAAGACTTAATTTCCATATATTTGTTAGTTTTCTATTAAAGTTTACGTTTGTAGTATGCAACTTGGCTAGGAGGCCGAACCAAATCTGCCTGTAGTTTGTTGGAACTTTATGCACTTTCCTTTTCACTATGCACTAGTTAAAATGTTTTTACTACAATCAACACATTCGAATGTGCTCAATTGTTTCGCATAGTCATTTTATTCTATAAATAGCTACGACAAAGTACTAAATACTTTGTCTAACATATGAAGAGTTTACAGAAACTGAATCAAAGTTATTTGAGAAATTAATATTTGTCTGATATAATTAAAGTTACTTCACATTCTACTTATTTGCCGAAATATTATAAAAATAATTTATATTGATTTGTTGTACTAATTAGCAGGTACATATGTTTAATGATTTTGCAACTAAAAATAAATCTTTTTAAATGAGAAAGTTGACTATAAGTGAATTTATCATGAAAATGTCAACTACGAGGTATTGGGACTTCACCGTTGAATAAACTGTTTTTACTTAGCACTTGAGCATTCTAAAGTGTAAGATTTTTTTTATTAATGTGATTCCTTAGGACAAGAATTTCTTTTAGAATCCTCAACATATCTTTGGACTTCTAAAAGGATGCAATAACACTAATAGTTAGATTAAAACAACACATTCATACAAATCTTTGACTTTTTTATTAACTTTAGATCATTAAAGTCTAACATAAACATGGCCTGTAACATTACTTTTATTAGTGTCACTATAGCTTTGTGAAATATGTTTTCACAGTTATTTACTAACAGTAGTTTCAAATAAAGAACACTTGTGCAGCAATTGTCGCCCCCTATACATTTTAATCAGATTATTTCTGTCGAGACTTGCCCACTGAAGGCCACTATGAATAAATCACAATTATAATGCCTTGAAAGTAGTTTTATAAAACATCGTATCGTAAAGTCATTCCATTTGCCAATGCAATAAATATATTTTACATTAAATGAACCTACAAATACAGTACATAAACCTTCAAATATAATTCGTACACTGACACAAATTTGGCAAATCACATGACACTGACAAACGCCCTATGTTTTTTCTTTCTCAGATCAACATGGAAACAAAAAAAATGATTATAGTAGAAGACCGACCGCTCGAACAAAACGTGAGATACCGTTACCTCATTTATAGTAACTTTTAGAAGTCCAAAGAAACAATAGTAAACTAAGATAAGCATTCCGGTTGAAGTAATTGTGGATATATAACAATTAAACAAAAATGACAGGATACGGTTTAAAAATACGGGGGTTGTGATGTACCACAACCATATTGTGATAGTGTTTAACATATAAAACACATGTTACTTGGTGTAAATGACCGATACGAGTCGTATTAAGCAAATCATTGTTTTACTGATCACTGTTCAAGGCTGGTATGTATCTCGTCTCCATTAAACTTCATAAAATTACAATGAGACAGAGATCATACCCAAATGCGTCAGCTATCCTTTAAAAACAAATAAGCATTATTTAAAACATTCTACCGGTAATGTATCCATTAATTTAACAAATACTCTATACTGGTTTAGTATACTATTGGTTTGGTGTCCAATGTTACTCAAATATTGTTAAGACATTATTACGAAAATACGAAGTATCCATTGGATTTGATACTCACAAAGTCCACATTTACTTCCGCCGGCCACACATTAACTTTTAAATATAACTAACTTGTATATTTAATTGATGTGTGTAGCTAATATGTCGTTATCGAATATCTGTACATGCGGATGCTGCGACCGCCATGGTGGTTGCGACTCGACAATTGCGACTAACGACTGTGGTACTACAGGCTCCGGCTGCGGTGGCGATGGCGACTACCAGCTGGTGCAGCATGAGGTCCTCTACTCCTCGTCCAACCGGTAAGTAAACAACCCAACATAGTCACACGATAAAATTATTCTAGTTACTTTATATAACAAACTTAGTCTGTTAATGCTAGTTAAGTTCAAATTCCCGTGGGAAATGTCCCCGTAAGCTGAAATATAGCTTTTTACCTAGTTTGGCAACGGAGACTATCTAATGTATAATCTATAGATTCTATAGCTAACTAGTTTTTTGTTGAATAAATCTTAATTTCAATAAATATTATTATAGTAAAGTTGCAATACTCCATCTAAACATAAAACTAATTGCTTCCGAAAGTCTTAAATCCTAAAGCAGGTTCTTGAAACACTGAAACTTAGCATTCTTTTATTAACCCGTATAACATTGACTATGATTTAAACTCAAAAATTCTCTTTTAGTTAATTTAACAATGTTTGACCTTCAAATAAGATTTATAAAAAGGTGACGTGTTTCAACTCAAATCTGCGAATGTATTCACACGCAAGAGTTGTAATCCTTGCGCTCGTTTTATTTATTTTTAACATTAATTAATAAACATAGATAAGTCATGTTTCTTGCCACGAATAAGCCACAATCGTGCTATCGTCGTGATGGTAATATTATTGACTACACTGGAAATAACTAGTTTTTTGCAAGGAGTTGTTCCGCAACCACAAAATATAAAGTATCCAATTCTGTCACTTCTATGGATGCAAATTTGTTATAATCACATGTTAAAATTGACATCTAACGACAGGACAAGCCATTATTAATAAACAAATCTCGATAGAGATATGATTATGTTTATCTTTATTTTCGAATTCTCCTAAAAGAATGAATTTTTGGAAAAAAGCTAATATAATTGGAATATGTATGCCAGTAACTCAGGCAGAATAAAATAGATCGGCATTAGGAGCACAGCCGAATGGTAAACAGTTTATGTAAAAAAACATCACGTCGTTCGATCAGCCGCAATTCGACCGAGCTGGGCAATAATAATCGAATCTGAATGACTGTGTCCATAGCATTTTGAAATATTTTATTTATTGCTACCTTTTACAGCGACTAGCAACAGGTAGTCTTTCACCAAAATGCCCCGACTAAACTCTTACCCAAGCAATAAAGATAAAAATGTACAGTTATTATATGGCGTGGGCTTTTTTCGCTCATCGAATGCTACTCCAACGATTATGCCGATACGCTTGTCTATGTAATCCTAAGTTGCCTCTCCCGCCTCTGTTTATGAAATAGCGTACTTTCATCCCGAAGCGTGTACTTCCATAAAAAAATACCTTCTAATTATCAAGTAGTATTAGGCGCCATTTTAAATAAACGCAATTTTATTAGAAACTAAGGAGAGGTGTGGATTGTTTTTTTTTTTGGAGAACATAATATAGCATAATAAATGTTACTGTGTCAGGTACGAGGTGTTGGAGTTCCTCGGGAGAGGCACATTCGGGCAGGTTGTGAAGTGTTGGAAGAAGGGCACCAATGAGATAGTTGCCATCAAGATCCTCAAGAACCATCCCAGCTATGCTCGTCAAGGACAGATTGAGGTGAGCATCTCATACACATTTTAATTACCTTATATCTTGTTGAAACTGTAGTTTTTTTTTTTTTTTTATTTGAGTCAATTCTTTCATCGAAATGCAGCTAGTTTTTTGTCAAGTTTTAGTTTTCAAAAAAAGTACATTAAACAACAAGAACTATTTAAGGTAAATTCAGAAATGGAGATAGGTTATAGAAACCGGCCGTTCGTGCGCTATAGACAAAGGTGCAAGTAACAAACAACAGAGTCCATTGTCTATACTCCATTCAATGAACTACAGATAAATAGCTAAAAGAGATTTATTTAAGAAGTCCATCATTAACCTTTTAAGAACCAGATGTCTTCTAGGTTTTTAAAATGTTTATATTGTTAATATAATCTTTTGATAATGTTTAGACATCAAGTTCATCGGTTCATGGATTCTTATTGTGTTTTATTTTTACCATGTTTCGTTCGGTAGTTTCCAGTCCATTCGTTTAGATATTGTCGGTACACCCGCACGCAACTATGGTTATTGTTGTGAAATACGAATATATTAATTCATACAAGTTAGGCAATAAAGACAAATTAGATGAAAAATAAAACATACCATCTTCCTAGCCTTTATTAAAACATTTTCGGTTTACACGTTAGAAGAATCACCAAACACAACCTTTCACATCACACTGCTTCGGCGTAAACTGACAAATCACATTTTACTGGTGATTTTACCGCAGGCGGCTCGGTTGATTTTCCTTTGGCAAAATGCCGCAAGTGCGACGCTGCCGGCGCGATCAGAGCAACCGTATCTTAGCGAATGGACTATACACTTAGCCTTTCTAGTTATTTCTGGCGGTTGGGCTAAATGTAATAATTAATACCTTTATTAATTATTTTAGATTGAGTACAAAAGCTGTTGTAGTTTAGTGTGTGTGTGTGTAGTTACATCAATTAGCCCATTTTGGACAAACAATAATAAAAAACCACGTTTAGTTGTTAAAACTGAGACTGTTTTGAAATGGTGACAGTATAACAATAATAAAAAATACTTTTTTTTTTAATTCTTAAATCCTGAATTAATATTACGTGTTTAACAAAGTAGATGTAGATTTTTTATTTGTTTGTTTAATTATTTGTATTACACTCTTGACTACCAGATGACTAAGTCATTGTAATGCTATTACCATTTAAACTTAGGAAGTAAAAAAATACAGAATATTCTTTATTAACACACACCAATAAATAATATAGCTGTTCGACAACAAAATGTCACGGCGGTGTTCACACTTTTTGAATGGAAGCCAACTTTAGTATTAATAGTATATTTGGTGCTATTCTTAGCAAACTATTTCTTTCTAACTATTAAATATTGCTGGTCTATGTTATTATTTGAATATACTATTAACTTTCATATAGACTTTGAGAATATCAACTGTTTTCGGTCTTGTACTTAGACCAAACCACTAAATAGAAAAGATTTTTTATATAAAAATGCAAATATTCTTTATAAAATTAAAGTACATATTTTTCGACAAAACATTGTTCTTTATTCACATATGTAATAATTCTAACCGTAACTAAAATGAATGTAGGTAATAATAACATTTTGTTCGACACGAAACTAAGTTCCTGCTTCTATTTTTAATCATCAGCATCATGAAACAAAAACTAGAAGACAATTGTTATTGTTTAACTCCAATGCAAGTAATGCATATATTGTTACGTGTTAGGGTTCGATGGATTTCAGAAATAAACCTTCTGACGTGTAAAAGAGACTTTAATAAAAACACTCCCAAAATCACAATATCGCTTAGAAAAGTTCTTAATTGTCGCCGAAGTCGCTAGGTTAATCACTGATATCACTCAGGTATTTATTGCTCTGTAGCTCAAACTGAAACTGAACTGCGAGACGTCCTTTTTATTTATACCACATACCGTTTTTACTAGTGCATTCTAGTACATACTCGAATATACAAGGTCGTTGACCGATACCAAGAACGCGTCTGCCATTAAAAGTGCTCGAAACAACCGCGCAACAATCAATATATATTCGACGCTATGGAATATCGATGTAAGGTGCATTATTCTGTGTCTGAAGGAATCAACGAGAACTTTCCGATGTTTTCGGCTTCTCGAGCGTTGTTTCTTCGTAACAATATAATTAGAAAAAATATAATATTTTCATAGTTTAAAATGAACTCGTTTCCGCTGTCTGTTCATGGATTTAAAGAATTTTAATGCAGTAGATATAGCGCTGCATTAGATAGTGATTCAAGAGGAAGGTGTATATTTGTGTTATGTGTAATACATGCATATTATAGTAGAGGTAATCCAAAAATTTCAAATACTTCCGTGCGAAGTCGGACTGAGTCGCTATTTATCTATAAATACGAAACCGTTAAGCAAAACATTACGCCAATATGCTATAAAGACCAAGCTGGCACATGGATTCTTCAATCCATTACAACGTTGACGTTGGCAACTATCCAGTGGTTAGTTGTTTCTGTTTGCACACCAGAGTGCTACCGCCTGTTTAGGTGGATGAGTCTTCCAACAAAGTAGTTGTATATAAATCTTGTTATGACAAGGTTTTATAGTATCTGTAAGGATTTAGTACTGTCGAGACATAGGACACTAGAGTGAGTCTCACTTTAACAAAGGTTATCGAAACCTTCTAACGGACAAAGTGCAATAAAGTGGTCTTTTCTCTATGTATTTGCCTTTTGCAATTTTATTGTTTTTAGTTATCCTAGCGTGAATTTTGTCTGGGGCTTTTTAAGCTTATTAAAATGAGTTCAAAGTCAACAACACACTCTTTCCCGTTATTTAGCGTGACATTAGTCGCGATTGTTATTTGAAAAGTACCTAAGTTAGAATCAATTTCCAAGTACCTAAACACAAAATAACTTATTACTTTGATAACTTTATAAGTACACACAGTAAACTTTTTTCCTTATTACATTTGGAACAATGTGTGTTCATTGTATAAAATCAAGGGTCTGATTCAGACATGTAACAATTATTATACACATGACTGTTTTTTTAAAGCTTTCTGATTAGTAACATACTCAAATGTGAATTGTACAGAACAAATATTACATTCGACACGTGTGCCGAGTTTGAGAAGGTCAAGATTTATGCCCCACTAAAAATGTTTAGAACCCCTACATCTGTGTTAAGTATTATAAATTTGATAGTATAGTCCATTTGTTTAGATAGTGACTATACACCCGCACGCAATTGTGGTTATTGTTGTGAAATACGAATATATTTTTCATACAACGACGTAAACTGACAAATCATACTTGCTTGTGGGTGTACGCCGCAGGCAGACCCTTTGCTTTTATGGCGGCTTGCAGCAAGTGCGATAGCGGTGCGATCAATGTGACCGTATCTAAGCGAATGAACTATAAATTATCAAATTTTATATCTCTCTTGTAACCGATTGAAATTTCCAACAACTTTATGTTTATTTTGCATATGTTAGTCTGTTCGTTAAAGGTACTAAAAATAGGAAAAAAAAATGCAACGGAAGCAACCTTAAATAGTAAAATGTCAACTACCGTGTAAATACACTATACCTAGTTATATTTAACACATTATTGTAATTTTAGAAACTGTTTTCCGAATCTTTGCAACCGTCGATTCGCCTCCGATCGAAGAAGGTTCGATTTCTTGTAGCTATAATATCCATACAATAGTACATTGGTCCCAAATATTTACAAACAACTAACCTCCCTGGAACATCATTCAAACCGTTAATATTTTACCAGGTGTCAATACTCTCCCGCCTCTCGCAAGAGTCGGCGGACGAGTTTAACTTCGTCCGTGCCTACGAGTGTTTCCAGCACCGGTCACACACGTGTCTGGTGTTTGAGATGCTGGAGCAGAACCTGTATGACTTTCTAAAGCAGAACAAGTTCTCACCACTGCCTCTCAAATACATCAGGCCAATACTACAACAAGTGCTTACGGCGCTGCTTAAACTCAAGGTAAGTTGTATATGGCTAAGAATACTAAGAATTAATTAGACTATTAGTATATTGAAATCGTTGACAAATATAGAGTAATAGACTCATGTCGCGTCACTTTGAAATATATCTATTAATCCGCCTTCCTATGTCGTCTTTGTAATAAAATTACCAACTTTAGGCGAATTATTTGTCATTTATATAACGATAATTATAACTACTTTAATGTGCAATACCTGGATTGGTATTTTTTTGTAAGTATATCTTGTACCATTGTTAGATTTTGATCAAATTACACAAAAGCTGCTCACGTCAAATGTGGATGCTCCTCATTGTCATAATTTCTTAAACGTTTTTTAATTGATTATATATTTCTTGATATTTGTAGCAACTGGGTCTGATCCACGCCGACCTGAAGCCAGAGAACATAATGTTGGTAGAGCCAGCAAGGCAGCCGTATCGGGTCAAGGTCATCGACTTCGGCAGTGCGTCTCACGTCAGCAAGGCTGTCTGCAACACCTACTTACAAAGCAGATACTATAGGTAAGTACTTGATATATCTCTTTCAAATGTAGATAATTTAGTACACAACGCCATCTAAGTCCCAAGCTAAGCAGAGCTTGTGTTATGGGTACTAGACAACTGATATAAATAAATATACATTTTTTTTTTATTACATACATATTATACATAGAAAACACGCAAACTCCGAAACAAATGTTTGCAGATCATACAAAAATTTGGTCCGACCCGGGAATCGAACCCGAGATGTCAAGCAAAGCAGTCGCATACGGTAGCACTGCAAGCAAAAATCTAGTTATGCTTTAATAGTTACTTTAACATCCCTAAATCGTATATATATAATTATATGTAAATGAACATGAAAATACTTTCGAGCTGGCCCGTCTGTGCTGAAATCATCGTGGCTCTACTACCCGAATATATCCATAATATATATGTTTAAATAAAAAAAAAGTATTATCAGCAGTCGCAGTCTGATTTACCATATCACAGACTCTGCCTAATTAACCGACTTCCAAAAGGAGGAGGTTCTCAATTTCATCGATTTTTTTTTTTTGGTATATAAGATTGTGTGATGTTATTATTATTATTCAGTCATTAAATTGTGAAAAAAAAAAACAAATTCTTGTGAACAGCACTTAAACTAGAAAGCTTTATAACAATGATTATTCCTCTTTTAGAGCACCGGAGATCATCCTGGGGCTGGCATTCTGCGAAGCGATCGACATGTGGTCATTAGGATGCGTGGTGGCAGAACTGTTTCTAGGCTGGCCTTTGTATCCGGGCTCCTCGGAATACGATCAAATACGATACATCTCGCAGACACAAGGACTTCCCACGGAGCATATGCTTAACAGGTTGGTCTCTCTTGACATTTTTGCAGGATACAAGAAAATTAAAAAAAAAACTATTACCCAACTGCGTAGTAGTAGAGAATAAAGTAGTACACAACTAGTAGAGAATAAAGGAAAATTTCAAAGATTACCGTGCGAAGCCGGCAAGGGTAGCTAGTTACATCATATTTCTGACACACTTTCAAGTATTAATTGAAACACTTTTGTAATAGCGCAAGTAAAACGGCGAAGTTCTTCTACCGCGACGTGGACAGCACATACCCGTTCTGGAGGCTCAAGACGCCCGAGGAGCACGAGATTGAGACTGGCATCAAGAGCAAGGAGGCGCGGAAGTACATCTTTAACTGTCTTGACGACATTGGACAGGTATGTATACAACACCATCTCAAGAACACGCCTAATTGGTTAGATGACTGTATTGTAAATAAATAGCGATGTCTCCTTCATTAAAACAAATATTACAAAACATCTCGGATAATATAATTATTACAGCTTTTCATTTCCATTACAAATTTTAATAAAATAAACATTGAAATATATTGCTCAATTGTGTAGTCTAAAACAGGGACGTCACAAGTTTGTATTTAGTAAATTTTTCATACAAAGTTATCGTTTTGACAGATGATAAAAAGTAACTAATTTGACTAAGCTGTCATCTACCCTATTGATATAGTGACAGATTAACAATTCATACCACCACTATTCAACAAAGCGCCCTGCGCCGCTTAAAGGAAACGGCAGGAGCAGGCATACCTTGTAGAAAGAGAGGGGGGCATTACTTCCTCTCCTACGTCACGCGCGTCTCCGTCTTACGAATATTCGATCAGGTCACGTGTCCTGACGCGAGTTTGACATTTTTTACCCATCCTAAAACCGCTAATGTGCACAACACCGCTAAAGAAGTTTTCACTTCAAAAATATTAGTGTAACAACATCTCAACACATCAGCTTTTAACAGTCCACTGCTGAACATAGGACCCTCCTTATAAAGGTTTTTTAACAATACCAACTATAAAACTGTTGAACAAAGAAACATTGAAATGTAATTATTGTAATTTTCTAACAGGTCAACGTACCAACGGATCTCGAAGGCGGCCAATTATTGGCTGAGAAAGCTGATAGAAGGGAGTTCATCGACTTATTGAAACGGATGCTGACTATGGACCAAGTAATTCTATTTTCTTTTTAAATTGTACTATTGTATTGTGCTATTTGGGTTGACATATTTAATACAAATGATATTTTTGCAGGAGAGAAGGATAACACCGGGTGAAGCGTTGAACCACGCGTTCGTAACGCTCGCTCACCTCGTCGACTACGCGCATTGTAACAACGTCAAAGCCTCCGTACAAATGATGGAGGTATGTAATATACTACATATTATGAAACATTTACTTACATACTTTGTTACATTGCCTTGTATGAGAGAAAATAAAGTAAACAAAACCATATGCAGGCCCATTACTAGTAACCGATTATTACATTTTAGTAATAACATTAAGGATAAGGTTTCCAATTTAGATTGGACTCAAAGGGATCCGGATAAGCTTTACGGCTACCTATTCAACATGATAGAAATCGAATTTACCAGTATATTTAAGACAAAAACAATAATGCAACGGCCCAAAATGACGTTCTGTGATTGGGCGACAACAGGAATATACAAAAGTAGGGAAAGGCTGTATGATTTGTATGCTGTGAAAAAGGGTAATTTTGACCCAAAATTTCACGAATATGTAAAAAATTACTCAAGGATTTTTAGGAGAGCCTGTGGTGTGGCGAAGTCTTTGTATATAAGTGATAAAATTAAGTCTTCAAATAATAAAATAACAGCTACATGGAACGTTATTAATAATGAAACGGGACGTTGTAAACCTCGAGATAATGATTTAAAATTAAATATCAATAATAGGTCTATAACAAACAATTTAGACATAGCTGAATCTTTTAATACCTTTTTCACAAGTGTACCAGTTAGTACAACGAGTACCTTGAATTCTTGTGCGTCCGGGTCTGAACTGTTGTTAAGGGCCAATGTAAATGAATGTAAGAATCTATTTAAATTTGAATACATAAACCCCACAGATATTATAAAAACGTTTAAGTCTCTTAACTCTAAGAAAACAGGGGACTTATGGGGGATTTCAGTTAAATTAATAGAAACTATTATAATTGATATAGCACCATTTCTAGCAATAACATTCAATCGATGTGTTGATTCTGGGGTTTTTCCTAACCTGATGAAGTATAGTAAAGTAATACCTTTATTCAAGAAGGGTTGTACAACCGAACCAAGTAACTTTAGGCCAATCTCAATCTTACCGGCTATTAGTAAAATTTTTGAAAAAGTCATTTTGCAACAACTAGAAAGCCATTTTAATCTAAATAATTTATTTCACAAAGAACAATATGGCTTTACAAAGGGTCGTTCAACAATTGATGCGGGTGCAACTCTTTTGAGACATATATTTAGTGCATGGGAGAATTCGCAATTGCGATAGGTGTATTTTGCGATCTTTCAAAAGCTTTTGACTGTGTAGAACATAACACGCTTTTTCTTAAACTTAGGCATTATGGTGTTAATGGTATTGCTTTGGATCTAATCGTTTCCTACTTGAAAGATAAAATTCAACATGTAGATGTCAATGGTGCGAGGTCATCTGGATTACCTGTTACTATGGGCGTTCCGCAGGGCTCTATACTGGGTCCTCTACTTTTTCTCATATATATAAATGACTTACCATATTATTTAAAAGATCTCTGTGATATAGTTCTATTTGCTGATGATACGTCACTTATTTTTAAAGTCGATCGTAAGAAAACAGTTTTTGACGATGTGAATAGGGCACTAAATGATGTATTGAATTGGTTTACAACGAATAATCTCCTACTAAATTCAAATAAAACAAAGTGTGTGAGATTTACTATGCCAAATGTAAAACAACTAGGCACTAATCTAACTATAAATAATGAAATCATAAGTATTGTAGACTCAACAGTATTCTTAGGAATTACATTAGATAGTAAACTTCAGTGGGGAGCCCAGATAGATAGCCTTGCGGGTAGACTTAGTTCGGCAGCTTATGCAGTATGGAAGGTACGTCAGCTCACTGATACGGACACAGCTAGGTTAGTTTATTTTAGCTACTTTCATAGCGTCATGTCCTATGGTATACTACTTTGGGGCAAGGCGGCTGATATTGAAACGATTTTTATTCTACAAAAACGAGCCATCCGCTCAATGTACAATTTAGGTGCTAGAGTCTCTCTTCGAGAGTTGTTTAAAGATATAGGTATTTTAACTGTTGCATCACAGTATATATTTGCTAATATTATGTTTGTTAGACACAACATTAATGACTATAAGAAAAACAGTGATGTACACAATATTAATACTAGAAACAAATCTAAACTCATTGGTACCTATCATCGATTACATAAGGTACACAACTCGTTCGAAGGTCTTGGTGTACGTTTTTATAATAAAATTCCTATACATGTAATCGACCTTCCTGTAAATGAATTCAAGCTAACTGTAAAAAATCACCTTATTAGGAAAGCCTACTATACGATCAACGATTATCTAAATGACAAACAGTCATGGGCTTAAGGTGTCATTAGAATTTAAATAGATACACACAAACTTCTTTGTCTTCTAATAAAGCTAAATATTAACAAACCATTGTTAGTTGAAAGTAATGCGTGGCGATTATCATGGTAATTTAATTAGTAGTGATTTTTATCAGTATCTAGACTATGGTTTGTCATGCTCACTAAAATGTCATTGCTTGCGGTGTCGCCGTGGGGCGGGTCGTTTCCTTCCCTCTGATATGGCGAAGGAGATGATGGCTGGTCCATGCGTCATACTCGTGAACGGGTGCTGCTTGGGGTGACTGGTCGGCCTAGTCAGCGATTCTTTAGACAATACTATTATTCTGGTTCGTTCAACTGCAACCCTAGCCTCTTAATCCAGTCACGAATTATTTTCAACAGTAGATTTTGCAACTGAATGTAAGTGGATGTGCACCTTGTTTCTATTTTGTTCTATGTTTAATAGACTCAAGCCTTCAACGTTATCACTGAGTGTTTTTTATTTGTTTGCGCGTTAGATTTTGGAGCTTTTTAATAAAAGGAATTTCAGGTGGCAACAGCTTGCATACTGTTTACCTTACATGTAATACTAACACTATTGTACCTGAAAATCAGATTTTGAAAAAGAGTAGCCATGAGTTTCTTTGCCAGTATTCTTCTCATGAGCTCTACGCATTTTGGAAACTGGAAGTTATGGATCGACACAGGCAGGCAGTAGATTTTGGTGTTTTCGCCTAACTTACCTCGACAATACAGCACATGCTGTGGCCTCTGTTTGTGTCGATCTATGATTTTTAACTATAGCTTCAATTTGACGTTCATAAGTGTCACTTGGTGTCTTAGATGAATAAATGATTTTGATTTGATTTGATTTGATTTGACTTATTTGTTTGAAAGAAATAGACGACCTTAATATTAAAGAAACTAATGTAATTTAATTTGAGATGTTACATAAGACAAGTAACACAGGTTATTTCGTTTGAGTAATGTTGCAAACCATCATACTAAAATTACTATTGTTGGTTGTGAATTTCATGATATTATTTTTTTCGAAATTAAATGTAGACATTAACGCGTAGACGCAACTTAAAAAAGAATTTAATATTCTAAAAAAAATTCAAACTAATTTTAATATAATCAAAAACATTTTATGTTAAGTAGGCCTTTTCAAGCATTTGCATCTGGTTACTCGGTTCTAGACTGTCATTCCGATGGAGAAGTACCGGAAACTCCATAAAATACTCCTTACACATTGTACTTAGTGATATATGAGTGTAATGTTGTTGTGTTACAGGTTTGCCGTCGCTCGGGCTCCGGCGTGGGCGGGGTGGGCTCCGTGGGCTCCGGCAGCGAGTACGTGGCCAGTGTCGTGGGGCCCGCCGCAGCTCCCGCACACCACCTGGCACTCACCATCAACCAGCAGCGACTGCGAGCAGCACCTTACGACAACATCGTATGTTCTGCTTGCCTATAACATTTGACACTCCATACTATACCTTAAGGCTATTGATATGAAGTTCATACATGCTTGATACTACCCAACACAGACTTGAGAGAAGCCCAGCAAAAAAGATCGTCTTTAGGCACTCGATAATAAACCTTAAAACTATTGCCATAAAGTTCATACTCCTCGAACGTGACAAAAAGTGTTCACAGCACTACAAACTTGTGCGAAAAAAATGCAAAAGATCTCACGAGCGCTATTTCTGTCGATCTGTATTTATTCTAACGATATTCGTGAGGAATACAAAAAATATATTGATACTTTTATTCAAGGAAATGAAACTGTTTTCAGGTTTAATAACTGATATAATTTTTACAGTACCAGCTGTACCAGGGAGGTCGCGTGGCAGTGGGCGGTGCGAGACAGTACGCCACTCGAGCCGCCGAACCCTTCCCACACCAGTTCGTCTCGTCTATACTGTGCCAGCCCAGCCACTATCAGGTGAGACACTCAACTCTTGTGTTATATTTTGTATACTTGTATAACTTTGCTACCTATTGTATTTTAAAAACAACAACGTTTTTACTTTTCTCATTTTTTTTTTACGCTAAATAAAAAACTAATTTGTGGAAACTGTCTTAATTGGATAATATGTATGTTATTGTTCTCTATTTTGTATCTATTTGTTTCCCTAATAAACTAAAATAACATTAAAATTACATCCCTACCTACTCACCACCACCAACCTACTCACAGTAGGGTAGATGACACCTTAGTCAAATTAGTTAATTAAAAGGGAACTGTCCTGGGAGATACCATACTCCCTCACCGAGACAATACGATATCTCGGATTACGCCTAGATCGACACTTCACATGGAGACCACATATTACTACCAAAAGTTTGAATCCTCGTACTCAAACTCCACAATCTGTCGTGATACTGATCAGAAATAGCAAACTGTTCATGTACTATTGTGTATTTAAACCTGTGTGGATGTATGGGGTACAACTATGGCAGCATAATCATACTACAATAAATGCAAAATATCATACTCAGAAACTTATGTTATACCTCATTGTATCATTACCAACTAAGGGTCCGTTCACACAGACCGACTCGGAGAGGAGAGCACATTTTTATCACGTTGGAAACAGAGTTTTGAGTAATCGTAGTAAGGTTAATCTTTGCGTGTGCAATTCTTTTGTCATTAATAAAGCTTGAACGCGCTTCGTGTAAAATAATAAGAGTTCCGACCGGCTCCGATTGCGTGCTCTTTCTCGCTCGCACTCGCGCAGATCCCTTCCAGCCGGTCTATGTGAAATAGTTGGCGGCTCCGCTCCGAGCCGGTCTGTGTGAACAGACCCTAAGAAATACAACAACGTGCGGGGCCAGGCCGGGTCGCTAGTAACATGTATTACGTATAGTAGAGTAGACATACCTATTATGATTTGAAAAAAATTCTAAATAAGCTAAAACTGTAGGTATTGAATCAGGTGCAGCAACTGGCAGCTGCAGCCGCAGCAGCAGCGGCAGCTCACCACCAGCACGGCGTGGCGGGAGTGGCCGGCGTGGCCGGCGTAGCGGGCGTGGCCGGCGTGGGCGACGTGACCGGCGTGGGCGAGTGGCGGGCACCACTTATCGTAGAACCCGCACCCCTGCCCGAACCCGACGTGTGGGAGACCTTTCATTCTCACCATCCGCAGCACCATCATCCGCACAAGAGGTGTGTACAACTTCTCCACGCTCTTGGTGCCAACTTTTTCGGGTTTTTTTTTGGTTCTCAGTTCGGACCAAATGTTTGTATGATCTGCAACCATTTGTTTCTGAGTTTGGGTGTTTTCTATTTACTGTATCTTGAATTGTTTAGATTTTGTTATATTTTTGATGTTATAACTTGTATGCTTCGTCGGCAGGTCCACTAAGCAACAGACGAGCGTGGTTCCCCACTATCAGCCACATCACCCAACTCTTCAGTACAGGTAGGTACTTCAGTTACACAATCAATTTTAATTAAACAACTTTTATTGTTAAACTTTTATTTCTCGGTCTGAACATAGTAACAAAAATATTGCGCGTAATTAAATCATAAAACGCTTGGTTTATATTTAGTCTAAAGCAATAGTAGTAATCAATATTTAGAAATAATTAGTAAAAATTAATCAGTTCGTTTGTAGCACAAGTAATCTAATATTTGAATAACCATTATAGCATGGCTAGCAGCAGTGGCAAGAAGGAACCGACTCAACTATCGCCGGTGAAGAAGCGCGTGAAGGAAGGCACGCCGCCTTCCAGGCACAGGCATCATCATCATGATCACACGTTAGTACATATAACAATACAAATAATAGCTTCATAAGTTATTTAACTCATTCCATTTGTAGATAACCAAAGATAGGGCAACTTTATGTAAATTGTGTTAAGCAAGTGTCTGTTCCAAAGTATTCTCATCATTTTGGTTATAGAGTCCGTCTTACGAAAGAAGTCCCACGGCGATATAAGGTTTTTGGGGAATCCAATAGGCATGATGACTAATTTTGAAAAACTGTTTTATGATGTTCGGAATTATCTCCTATTGTCAAAATCAATCATATTTCTACAAAAAATACAGTTGTAGTAGAAAAAAAAAAGTGATTTAAATTTTAAGTTTAAAATTTACGCCAAAATGCTTGGTGGTGCCAAGGCCTCTGCTTGTGAAGTCACGTTGCCAACCATTGTCGATTATAGCCCTTAAAAACAGTAAAGTGATCGTCGATTATATCCAAATAAAATGAAAGTGACGTAAAACGCTCTGATTGGTGTTCAACTTAACATGGCGGATTGCTATATTTTGTAGTTTTATTTTTGCTAATTAACTATTAATCTCGCTCTAAATATGAAAATAAATACGATTTTTATACTCTATGAACCACATTTCATCAAATAAATACATAATTTTAGTGGTTCTTGGTTACTGTCATCATGCCTATTGTAAAGGATGATAACATTATTTGTTTCGTAAGACGTCTATTGTTACCATATGCTATTAATTTTTGAAACTTAACGTTATTCTCTTAATTTTCTGCTATCTGTGACAATAATTGCCTAACCTTTTGTGTTAAGTGTATCGTAATAATTCGTTTTGTATGATACAATTTCTTGACTAAACATTTTCTTTTCACTTGTATAATAAATTATAACCCGTTTAAACACACCATAGTTTTTGCTAACATGCCGACATAACTGTGCTATGTGTACATAATCATCAGCAAACACCGGCCCAAGCTAACACCCTAAACCCTCGTATCTAATATTAATCTACAGTATCATCGATGTCGGTTCGTCTAACGCGGCTGTATGCGCTAGGAACGGGCGCGGCTCGTGGGAGCTGGCGCCGCCGCCCGCCGCCCCCCCCGCCCCCCCCGCACCCGGGGCGCCCACCATCACCATCCGCGACACGCCATCACCCGCCGTGTCCGTCATCACCATCTCCGACTCGGACGACGACGCCGACCAGCCTCGCCGCAACAGGCACAACACCAATCAGCCGCATAACAATACTGGTATGTGCTCACACATACACTCTCCAACCGTCTCCTACAGATAATAAAATAACATATTAAAATTAATTGGATATCCGTATAGTGAGAGATTATGTCATTACCTATTGGACGAATCCCACGGTGTTTCGCCATGTCGTAAGAGGCGACTAAAGCTGAGTCTCCACTGAACAAAAATTGGCATCTTTTGTGTTGCCAACACGTGTTAGTGACAAAAGCTTCTGTAATTTCCTTGTGTTACAAAAATTTACAACAAATGTTGGGCACAGTGTTTCTGTTTTGGCGGTAAACATCAAAAGAATACGCTTGTTGCAAATATTTATTGGCTCTGTGAAGACGCTTAGTTGGAATGTTTTTCAAATTGTTGGCGACTCGGTGTAGACAGAACGGAAACAAAAGTTGGCGATTTTTGGCGTTCCAAACTGTTTAGTTTGAAACGCTGAAATTGCCAAGAATTTCGGTGGGAAGCACACTAGACTCACTATAAAGAGAAGGAAATATTTTTATGTTTTGTCGTATTTTAGAAAAACAACATTGTGTGAGTGACAACACTTTTTATGTTGTTTTGCCGTTAAGAAAAAAAAAATTGTAAAAATTGTTTTGAAAAATGTGTAAATTACTTGTATGTTATTGTTCTCTATTTTGTATTTGTTTGTTTCCCTTATAAAATAAAAACTTGAAACAAACCCTATACCTATACCAACCCGTCTGACCAGTTTGATATAAAACCTGGTCTCCACCGAAGAAAAGTTGGCAATTTTTGTGTTGTCAACATGTGTTGGTGACAAAAGTTTCTGTAAAACCTACTCTCCACCGAACAAACGTTAGCATTTTTGTGTTGTTAACCTTTTTTTGTGTTTTCAAATTTCGGTGGAGACGCGCCTTAATGCTTTGTCTGAGCGTTGTGTAAAATTGAGTTTATTTCTTACCAGGCGGCAACGGAAGCGGCGAGTGTGTGACGTCAGCAGCGACGGCGACCGGCGTCATTTGTTCAGCGCGGGACACGCGGGACGAGCGGCACGTCAAGCACGAGCCGCACCAGCCCTGCCACCACCACCACTCGGTAACCACCCACTGCTTCACACATACTGTTGACACGATATACCACTACTCCGCATTATTCCTTAAGATCAAAACATACACCTTGGACCTTTTCCAAATTAATCTGAAATTCCATTTATTTTTACCGTGGGAGAGCCACGCTTCGACATGCATGGGCCAGCTCGACCGGAGTGATACCACGGCCTCACAGAAAACCGGTGTGAAACAGCACTTGCGCTGTGTTTCACCGAGTGAGTCAGGATACCGGAGGCCCATACCCTAAATCCCTCCCCCCATCCACTTCCCCATCCGGCAACGCACTTGTGACGCCTCTGGTGTTGCGCGTGTCCATGGGCGGCCTTAATCGCTTACCATCAGGCGATGCGTCGGCTCGTTTGCCCCCTATTCTATAAAAAAAAATCAGCAGTACAATATACTGATGATTGTGACTTTTCCCAGAGGCGTTACTTTGTTAACTCATCCTTGTTTAAACAATTCATTCATCTTACTGAATCTTACATAACATACATTTTAAATTGTTGTTAACTTTGTTTACTTATTATTTTTACGTTTGTCTCCTAGCAGCCACAACAGGCTCAACCGCAGCAGGCGCAACCGCAACAGGCACAACCTCAGCAGCCTACGCAACAGCAACAGCAGCAAGTCCAGCACCAGCAACAGCAACAGCAACAAGGGAATATGACGCGCGTGACGTCTGGTACGAGCGCGCAGACCACCCCGCAGTCGCAGAAGAAGCGCCTGCTTGCGCTTGCGCAACAGGAGGCGCAGGCCAAGCGCGAGCTGCACCACGAGCACGCACACGCGCACGCGCATCTACCTCCCGTACGTACTGCCGCTAATTATCTCACATCAGTAATAATCCTTGATTGAGAAAATGAAACATTAAAAAATCTGAACATTATTATTATCCTCAATAGGGAGGGAATATGCATGTGACTCCAGAATGGAATAAATATTTTTATTCCTAAAAAACATACCTATACATTTATTTTTGAATTTTATTATAATCGATTAGTGAATTTTAACCATCAAAAAGTGTTTTAGTATAACACAACACTAGGTCGAACAAAACGTAACGTCAAAATACTCGACGTCTTCTGTCAACAATTTAGTTTGTATGGCTTCTGGTAATTCTATTATGTTACATGTTTTCATCCATAGGATGACTTTGTATTAGATATTGAGAATTGCCTTACGAATTTATCATAAAATTGATTATGTTTTCGTCAAGGTTTATAAGCGAAACAAATATGTGTGGATTTTGTTTTGGATGTCAATTAATAAATATGAATGTATAATATTTTTCTTTGTGTTATGTTTAATTTTAATGATGTTATTATTTATATTAAACTTGAAAAAAAAACACATGCATATTCCCTATTGCAAAAAGCGTATTTTACGGAAGGAGGTAATTTACTTTTCAAAGGTTATCCGTTCGTATAAATAAATCCGTTATTTATTGTCTACAGAGTGGTTCGACTGTACGTCAAACGAACGACTATCAATGCAATCAATACGTGCCACCGCAACATAATAAGAGGGATAGCGTAAGTTTTACATATTGCCTTTTTTGTTTTTTTTTTCATCCACTCCCAAGCTTAGCAGAGCTTGTGTTATATACTTTTGAGTTATTTACGTTTTTGTTTACTTGTTTGTTTTTATGTATTTAAATCTTGTTACGTGTTAAGGTTCGATTTATTTGAGAAATAAACCTTCTGACTTGTTAATGAGACTTTATTAAGCTTACTAATATCATAACAATAATACTCTGAATAACAATCCCTAATGGTCGCCTAGATCGCTAGGTTGATCAGTGATATCACTTCGATGTTTATCGCACTGTAGCTCAAACAGAACTGCGGCTCGCGAGACGCTCTATTTCTATCGTGCAACAACCAATCGATATTCGACGCTATTTACATAGTGATAAGGTTCATTATTCCATGCTTCAGCAAATAACGAGAAATTTCTGTGTGTATAGTATAGACCTTTCTGTAGACTGTCTGCAGAAAGGTCTTGTAAGATGAATGTAACGTGAGAGGACCGATTGTTACTTACACTCACTGTTTCTCATAGGAGCCAACTACAAAAATGTATTTGTTAATATGTGTTAAATGCTGCTGGTGCCGCAATTACTTCAATCATTACGTCAACTACTTTAAAATTATATGTAGCGTCATTGTTTATTTACCTAAATCAACATAAAAAAAAACACTATAAACTACATATTTTCATCACAAGAAGATTTTTGTCGTAAATGAAAAAAGATGTATGTAAATGTTTTAATTTTACAGAGTGGTGGTTGCCGGGAATACATACCAAACACGAGCGGTGTGAGCGCAGTGAACGGAGTGGGCGGTGTGAGCGGAGTGAGCGGTGTGAGCGGTGTAAGCGTAAGCGTGAGCGGACCGCCCGCCGCTCACAAGCACGCCGCGCCTCACGCCTGGCACCATCACCCACATCCGCACTACAAGTAAGGCCTAGCACATTTTGTTTGTTGATTCGTCCTCATCATCAACAGCTTTCATTAATTAGTCCACTAATGGAGGCTTTGGCATACTATTATATGCTGACTAGACCGGTTGGAATAAGGGTTGGTTCAAGTTTTCTTGTTTTTTCAGTGCCATTGTCTTGTTAAGTCGATTCGTGAATTGGAATAATAACAACTGTCAGTCAACTAGACTCTTTTACATGAGAATGTCACAAACAAACAAACATTCATAAATCATAAGCTGATTTTTACAGAGAATTTATTTTATTTCTTTGCAATGAATATGTAAAACATAGTAGATGTTGAATGCCTTCATAGAAATATGTTTACAAATGTACTTTTTTTTTCAGGACCAGTAGTGGTGGTGTCCTGTCCCCTGGTGGCGGGGTTTCCCCGGGGTATCTGCCCCCACCACTGTATGTGCCCACCTATCACTACCACACGTAAGTCTAAATATTATTCGTTTAATTTTCTATAAATACTTTTTTATTTTGCGGTAGAGGTTTCATTTCGAGAGTGCATAACATTATTATCTTCTTGTTTTAACTCGATTTTGGACTAGTCCCACCATTAACTCCTGTACACCAGGATTAACCGCAGTAAACACACCGAGTTATAAGACTCAGTAAGTCTCAGGCAAAATTAAACTGTCTTGAAATCCGCAACGAAATTAATCAGAAGAGACTGGAGGAGTTGGAAATATAATAAGTCTACTTCCGTCCTTTCTCAGTTGTGTTATAAGTGAATGAGGAAGTTGAATATGATTATTTGTTTCAGCGGTGGAGTGAGCAGTGTGGGCGGAGTGGCAGGCCCGCCGCCGGCCCACCACGCCAGCGGAGCGCGCCTGCCCGGCTACTTGCAGCCTTACTCCCCCACCTACCTCGTGCCGCAGCACCACCAGCAGCACCTGTGGTACACCGACTGAGCCGCCCGCCACACCCGGCTCGACGCCCCGCCCTGAGCTCGGCCCCGACACTACATCCCAGAGGGACCGCCGAACCCCCGCCACGTACCCCAAGCTCACGGCCGGCTTTCTGGCTAGGAAGATATCAATAATCAATAGGGTAGTTGACTGTATCGTAAAAATCGATGTCTCCTTCAAAAATGAGTATCACAAAACATCTCGGCAAATATCATTTTTGCAGCTTTTATTGCTATTACAAATTTTAACCAAATAAATACACATTGAAATATGTGGCTCGATTGAGAAGACTAAAACGGTGACGTCACAAGTGTGTATTTAGTACACTTTTTCATACACTTGTCGTTTTGACAGATGATAAAAAGTAACTAATTTGACTAAGGTGTCAACTACCCTATTGGAACATCTCGAAGACTTGGAACTGGCTGCTGGAAGATAGCGGCGTCGAGAGTGAGTGCGGTAGTAAAGACGTGTATAAGTAGCAAATAGTGACGTGCGCTCGACAGACTTCGGACTGGATGCGGCGCTAGTGTTGGTTGGCCTGCGTCTGTGTCCAGTCACAAGACCCTCGAGTGATGTGAAGGAACTCCCGTTCGATCATCACACTGCAATTTTTAAATAAATCCATGACGAGTGTGTTACCTGTTCCTTTATCGCGTCGCTACGCCGTACGATACTGAAACGATACTATCTTGTACAAATTGTGATTTTTTTTCTTATAATAGATATTCGCTTTATATTTTTCACGCGACGTACTACACGTACTCGCGCTTACGAGTTATACTTAATCGAATAAAAGGTGTTTAATCATTATTTGTTTAGATATTTGTAATTTATTACGTGATCGCGCACGTAAGCGCTTTCAATGTATGTATAGGTTAGCGTTGCATTATTTTGTATCTATTATGTCCTTTCTACCAGTACGTAGTAAACATAATTATTCACATGTATTATATGGATTGTAAATTTTGCGTAATATTTTGCTGTAAAAGCGAGTAGGTTGCATTTACTAATATTTTATCATAGTTTAGTGTTTGTACCAAATCATTTTAAAGGGGGGAATTTTTCAGCGAATATATTAATAACCGATGCGTTCGTTTAAATATGCGTGTGTTTTAGTTTTACGTGGCAGTGATTTCGTCAATTATAGAGTTTGATTTAATTGTACGTAGTGAATAATGGTTCGCTTTAGATATGTGTTGAGATTTGTTTATATGTTTGTTACGCTCCGTAGCACTCGGTGTGGCGACCGCCTAACGCTGTAACACAAATAAAATGTTTATGCTGTGTTTACTATATTGTAACCGAAATTAAAGGGTTTTATATTATGTAGGGATAATTAAATGTGTAGGGCGCGGTGATGGACTACTTGGATACGTGTAGATTCGAGTATATTAAAGAAAATAAAAAAAATCCTATAAGATATTTTATAAACGTTTAGTACACACTAATGATAAACTAATATTATTATAATGCATGTATAATCAATCACGTTTAGATAGAACGAAATTGTTTAAAAAATAATAATGTCCTTTATAGAAGATGAAAAAAAAAATGCAATTATTTTACGACTGCAATTGATTTTAGTTTAATATTTTGATAAGTGTTATTAGACACTAGAGCTACTATTATTTGCTGACTCGATACGCGTCTATGTACGACTGGGTATTTCTGTTTAGCAGTTTTAAACTATTAATGTATTTGTTCGGAAGGACAGGCCTTCCATACTTGAACAGTTCTTGCGGTCAGCCTCCCGCGATATACATAAGTATTAAATAAATAAGTCATATCGTACAACTTTCGTAGTCATATAAAGCATAGATCGATAGATACAGGTTGATTTCCCGGGCGAGTTGACCGCGGGGTTCCTAGTATATCTAGCATACGCTACAAACACACGTCACAACTGCATATTTATGAAAAAAAAAAAAAAAATTCGAACAACATGCATAGTAAATTTTATATTAGAATAATTACTGAGACTTTGCAACAATGTTTCATATGCTTCGTTGGGCAATCGCGTTAAGTATTTGTATAGATTGTATGTTATTAAATGTTTCGAAAAGTCAACTTTCACCTTATTAAGTGTTAGCGTAAATTTCATGTAGGTGTTTTATAAAGCTTTTGATGTCTTGCGAATATACTATTTATGAATGTTTAGGTCAACTTTATATCCAATTTAAATTAGTATTACGAATATTATATGTCCCACGCGAAGAGCTTTCATCAATTTGCTGCTCATACTGAGTATTAGAGATACTGTGTCGTGTGTCCACTGTAGCGTATGCTAAATATGATTCCTACTTATTTCCTATTTTATTTTGCGTGTATCAATAAAATAATATTAAGTGTTTAATTTATAAATACCCACATTTAATCGCAAGTTTTTATCAAAAACACTGCATTATTTTAATTCACTTTAAAAATGTTTTATGTGACAAGACTACTATGTAATATTAGTTTTTATTAATTTAGTACGTTAGTTTGCTGCCCGACAATAATGATTATGTTTAGGTCCTGTGTTTTTAATGGTTGTAGCTATGCTATATTGTCTGTTTATTTGGTATGGGAACGTCACCAAGCCAGCTGGTATCGAGCGCCTTACTATTTGTGTTTACAAATGTTGCACATAACTTTCTGATTACTGTTAAAACTATTGTTATTTCAATTTTCCTTCATTTGTAATTTAAAATTATTTACGTTTATGAATTAATTTGAGTCATTCTACATAAAATAGCCAAATCTGAATGTTATTGAATTTACAAATAATGAAGATTTTGTGTGCATTGTACATAATGTTCGGTTACAAATGTGTTGATAAAATATGTATGTATCTACTCAGTAAGACGTTCGATGGACTACGACCGCTAGTACCTTTGCTAATAGAATATAAAAAATAATTTCAACATACAAATGTATGTTTTTTTTTTAAATTTTAGCTCAAGCGCCGATTAATTAATTTCGATTCCAATTTTTATTGATAATGTTTATTATATCCAACACAAATGGTACAAAGGTACAGCGGTTCCCCCGTCCAGTAGCGAGAGGGAGACTGTTCCGAGGTAGGCGAGTAAGGCACTCATTGATCTCTGTTCACATGTGCACATATTATATATATCTATGTACGATGTACCCCTAACGTTATGTAGCACGGCGATAGATCGTCTCAATCTTTCATTTTAGTGATTTTATTATTTCTAATGTTTTATTGGAGTTTTGGGGTTTACTTTTAAGTTTACAAGATATGGAATGTTAACACATTTTCTATAATAATTTAATCCTAGCGTATAAACGTCTGCTTGCGGTATCGTTTGAAATTGCCTTAATATGTTTTAGTGATGTGTATATGGGGCATGTTGTCGCGGCGCATCCGGTCCTAAGTATCGCAGTCTGCGTACGCTAAACATCTAATTGTTCGTCGACATTATTCTGTGATTATTACTCATTATTATATTAGTTTGGAAACTGTAAATTTTGGGTTGTTGCAATAAGGAAATCCTTTGGTGTGTATAAAATTTCATTTTGCGAAGCAGCTGTATGAAATGCCCCGTGTATATGTATATTTAGTTGTGTATGGTTTCACCATAACACGGTACCGATTCTTGAAGGAATTGTACGAGTAAACACGATTAGCCAAATTCGAATGTCGATAATATATTGTTCTATACGATAATTGAATGTACAAAATACTCTTTGTAAGATGCATAAATGTTGAGTTATCTGCTATCGTGCGCTGTGCATGGCCGCGATATATTCCTCTGTGATTGCGTTACTTTGGTTACTGCATTGTATCGGTCAAACTGTTATGGTAGGCTTACGTTTGGTTTATTGATGTAACTGTTAATTAAGTACCTGGCGGTACCAGCTGAGAACTAACTCTACGATAATGGGTATTTTATGTTTTAATGTAGCTTATAGGAGCTTGTGTAACACAAGTCGATTACTATTAACATGTTTTAAATTCGATATGTGGGTGATCAGGGGATATAGTACTGATGTTGCTTTAGTTTCTCTTCAATAATAATCAAGTTTATTATTAGATGAAAAATTGTAAATAAACATCCAAATATCCCTTTTTTAGTTTATTTTTATTTTTTCCTATACCTTCATCCTTTTTATTTTGTTTGTGTCGTATCCGTGGGCCTGTCTTCGTGCATCGCGACTAGTCCACGTGGCGAGCGACGCCAGAGCTGCTGTCTCGACAATAACCCAGTGTCAGACAATAATCATTCTTATTATTTGCCACTTAGTAGACATTTTTCTTTAGCCCTGTTATTAGTAACGATAGTATCTACGTGTTAACATAGAGATAGGTGTAGCATGGGACACGTTTTAGCACAATTACACAGAGGTCGTCAGAATATAGTAAATACCTCATAATACGAAGTCTTTTCCATAGCATATCTTTATAATGTAATTACATAATTTATTCGATGTGTATTAGAAGCGTTGGTATACCAAAAGCATTCGTATATGAACTAGTTATAAATGTAAGCACTTCATATTAAGAACGAGTACGTGCATAGAGTTAGTTTTTGTATCAAGAATGTGATTTTATCACCCATTTTCTACAGCTAGCACTTGTTTACATATTCTAATAAATTAAAGTACCAATTATGTCGGTAGAGCGTATTCCTTATAAAGTAATTATATTCACTCTTAAGTACAGTAGTAGCATTGAATGAATGTTTTAATATCGTGTATTTTATTATATTGTCGTATTTCATCATATTAACAGCTATACGTAGCGTACGTGGCAACCTGAAAAAATAGAAGTATAAATATTTTAATCTTGTACTTGAATAACATTAATAATTTTTAAATCTTTCTTTGTAATGTTTAATATAAACTAAATGTACGATATAAAGTTTCCAAATCGACTGACTGTTACCCATTAATATTATAGTAATCGTTATTCGTGCTTAGTCCGCAATTTGTAATAGGTTCAATGGTAGTCGAGCACACACATGCTACGCACGTAACGTAAGGTGGCACTCCACTTGCTTCTGCTGCCATCATTCACTACAAATGTTCGTGTCCCCAACAAACAGACAAATGGGGTGTCACCCTAGCCGTTGGAGATGTTATTAAATTTAATGTTTCGATGTTGAGCACAGCGTTATTTACGACAAGTACCTACAGCCAGAGACGCGACGTACGATCACCTGTGAGATGAGATGGGATCAAGTCGCTATCGGAGATACTATAAGATATAAACTCTAAAGTGCCTACCACACGCGCAAGTATCACCACAGTTATAACTGCGCAGGTAAAACTGGTGATACTTGCGCGTGTGGTAGGCCCATAATGTACAAGTCTGACGTGACAAGTTCGTTGTTACATAGAATAGTCGATGCTGCTGGATAGGCTCTACTCTTTAGTGTTAACTTTTGTATATTCATTCTATATCTACCTAATAGGTAAACTATATGTGTGATAATAACAATAAGCTTTTCAACTAGATGAAGTACAATGAATTCTAATATGACTAACTCATAGGCCAATGTTTATAAACATTATTTTTACACTGTCTATTAAAATAAATGTGATTTTGTCTGTAGTGAGTAAAGTTTTAGATGATGCAGTCCAGTGTCACCTTCGCTTAGTAATTTCAAAACGCCCGGAGTTTAGGAGATACACTCTCTACGCTTAGATGACGTGTATAAGGTTAAGTCAATTGTACAAGATATGAACAGCTTCGGATTCAGTAGTGTGGTCTGTAGACTGTAGTGCACCGTTTACCAAAATGTTTTGCCGTCCAATATTCAGCGCTGACAACTGGACTGTTTTCTATGTATTTCGTTAACTATAATCGCATATTCGACACCAAACCGACTTAAACATTATAGATGTCTAAAATATGTTTATATTTATCTAGAGCTTATAGAGTGTTTAGGGCTATAGGTGTTAAGAGATGGCGGGGAGTGCGCGGCGCTAGTATACTTTGTTCATTTTCATAGTGTCATTTTGATCGTGCCGCCCCGGCGCCTGCGGTTCATTGTCAAAGGAACGCCGACACAATATCAAACAAGCTGCCTGAGCCGTCCGCCCACTAGTAAGTAGGTATATTTTTTTAATACTTATGGGCGTGGGCGCACGCGGCTCCTTTGATTCATGTCGGCGTTCTTTTGACAATGATCCGCACGCGCCGGGGCGGCACGATCAGAATGACACTCTGAAAATGAACAAACCTTACCTAGGTGTTTGTCGATGTCGACGTGTCGCGGCGCACCCCTGCCTGCAGAATATCAGGGACGTATAGCGGTAGCGACAGCTTTTTAACCTAGTATAACTTTATCAGTCAAAGATTTATACAAGCTATGGGTGTAGTGTCTGCGTAGATTTAGGTATGTGTCTGCATTTTAGACTTGAAACTCGACGACAACGAAGCCTGGCTAACAGCAATATGATCAACAAGGTGAAAAGGTCTTAGAAATGCGATAACCTTTAAATTCTGTCTCGATCGTGTACTATTCCTGGCAATTCTGTCATTGGAATTATCAAATATTTTGGTATGACATACCTATATTAAACCCGAATGTCCAAATTTTCCTTCCGGTAGTTCTAATTTGCGGTGATTACCGTCAGTCTGACATATAAACACAATTAAAATACCTCTGTAGTACTCATTCATTTTTATCTGACAATATTTTCCAAATTTTAAATATTAAATCAAATACTTCAAAACCTAGAAACTTACTTTGTGCTTTCTAAATACTTTATAGTGACACGGCTTTACGCGTGTACGTCTATGAAGTGACCTAAAATTAATTATAGTTTTGAAACACCTCTCTGTAAAATTTTAATAAGTAAAATATTTAAACGAGAAGAGGTACATAAAAAATGTTAAATATCGCTCTATATCATCATTATCATTTCAACCAATCGCCGTCCACTGCTGAACGTAGGTCTCCCCCAAGGAGCGCCAACTATCCCAGTCTTGGGCAGTCCGCATCTACCCGGTGCCAGCCTTTTCTGCTGCCCCAGGAAACAAAATTTTCTGTCACCAAAGTTTAGATTTGCCACGCAACTGTAGTACCTGCTCTATTTGATACATCTGCACCAACCTATGAAATATAAATATACATAATATACCGAACCCAATGATATTAAAAATATAATTGACCGAACCGAACTACTTGCCATGCTCCTTGCGTTGTATAGTTGATCCAATCCACTATCTTGTATTAAATAAAACTGTTGGTCTATTAATCTGTTAGTATTGCGACCAAGTACATACAAAAAAAAACATATATTTTTCGACTATGGTATGAAAAAACTTTTTTTTTTAGTTCTCATAAAAGAGGGCCCATCATAAAAAAGACGCCTGTTCAGATTTCATAACTAATTATTTTCCAGCGATACTAAATACGTTTTTAGAAACAATAGGTACATCAACTAAACAATCTTTACATAGTTCGGTGATTCAATTTTGGTGACATTTCTATTATTTTGAAACAATACAGTTATTTAACAATGACTGATATTATGTATTTCTAAGTAATTTTAATTCATGATTAAACTTACCGTTTTGATATTTTCAGTAATTTGTTTTTGGTGACAGACCTACTGTTTCAGAAACAAATATTGTTTATTAGAACATTAAAAATACATATTTAAATTAAATATAGCTAGTGCTAGTGCCCATTGTCGTCGGGCTGAAGGTGTTTGATAACTTAGGTGAGCGTCATTTTCTAGATTTAACATTATTGTTTCGATGTCCAAAACTATTCAAGATTAACTGTCTTCTTATTCTACATTTCATTATAATTAAATGTTCTAATATATGATCAGCGAATAATATATACTTGATTGTGTCGATGTTGCGCCTTAGGCGCGACTTATTGTTACGACTTAACACCTGTTTTATGCTAGAATAGAGTTTCAGTAACGTAGAAATACGACCAACTTAGAAAATTAACTTTAATATATCCTAAAACACAAATATAGGTAATATTATAATAATGCTACTGATTTATCCCGTGGCGGGGGACAAATAAAGTACAAATTTATCACTAAATCCCAGACGTCGCGAAGGCTTACTCTTTCCTTACCTGTAGGTACTTAGCATACCTACTTGAGAGAATGTGGCATTTATTATTTAATTTCTCAAAGTTAATAAATGTTGTCGTAGTTATCTCTTAATATCCGTAAATTCATTTTTGACAATTAAAATTGGTGTGTGTGTAATACTAATGTGTAATCACATTACGTGTATTAGATTGGTGGTAGCCTAGCTGAATATCGACAACAGGATCACATTTTCGAATTAAACAAAAATGTAATTTTATAACAATTGATGTGCCTAAGTGTAATATTCTACTCTAATTGTATATAAATATTATGATATATAGTTAACGTATTTAAAGTCTCAGGAACGCGTCGCATGGTGCTTCAACACTTTGCAGGTTTGTCTAAAATTAACCAACCATTGTATTTCGTGTTTATGGAAATGCTGCGTAACTCCAATATTTGTATCTAGACAATAAATTATTTTGCAAAAAATATCGCATATTTAATGCACTTTTAATTCTTTCTTATAACAATCGTTGTGGAATTTAAATTTTAACATATTTAATTATCGCTTGAACTCAAATTGTAATTTCACTTTTATTGTGAAAATATCTTTTTAGGTATTGTATTTGTCACAAATAAAAATAGTGTTGTACTGACTAGTGAGTAATTTTTTATCAATAGATTTTTACTTTTCTCGTCACTAACAAAAGTATTGTGAATTTGTGAACACTTAGTATCAACTGTCGTGGTACACTAGTTTATAGTCGTTAAAGTTTTATAGCACGCCAAAACGACCTTTTTCCATCTACTCAAAAATAATCACTATTTTATTGGTAATACGAAATTGTATGATAGATTTATAACATTTTGTGGTAGCAACGTCGGCATTGTAACGGCGCTTGAATGTACTAATTGGTAAAGTGTATCTATGTGTAAATCATCCATACTCGCCGTGTACACGAAAATGATGGGTAATTAATTGGGTAGTTGTGTAGACTTGATTGTGATATCAATAAACATTTTCATACGAGCATCACGTCCCTTGTTTTATTCCTTTCTTCCCTAATATCATCACTACTCTTCGTTACAAGAAATGACTTAACTAGCTCCGTATTTATCTTTGTAAAAAAATATTTAAATACCTAAATTTCAATTTTAGGTCATAATTAGCAGGTTATTAATAACAACTGGAGTTATCGACTTAAATGTTTTTTTTATTTTGGAAGCGGGTTATCATCAACTTTTGTAATAATTGTGAAGAATTTCAAAAGTTTACACATGATGTTCTCCTTTTTTTTTGACGGGGGGAAATCCTCATGGATGTCCTCCGCCCTGGGGTGAGGGCAAAGGGGTCTGTCAGACTCTTACTGACTAAAACCCCGCGGTATTCCGTCTCTCACCTACGCCGGGGATCGTGGGAACATAAGAGACAACCGCAATCCCCGACTGGCACCAGTCGGGGAGGGAAAGACTCCCCTCGCGACTTCAAAGAGAGGCACAGGAACACTACGCGCCGTCACCTCGGGTTCAGTTGGGGGGCGACGGTGACGGTACATCCCCAAGTCCGCCGCCCCTGGACGCAGTTAGGGGGGCCGGTGGAGGGCCGCGTATGCCCTTCCCCGACGCCCGGTGCGCCTGCTGCGGGCCCGGAGAGAGGTCAGGACCTCCCTCTACCTTTCCGCAGCCTCCATCTGCGAGATGACGGTATCGCAGAAGGACACCACCGCGTCCCAGGACTCCTCGCCGTCGACCATAGAACGAACTACGGCCGGTAGCTAGAGGTCAGTGCCTACCACAGAAATGAGGGCATGGCGCGGCCCCTCCCAAGCGGCACACTCTGCCAGCGTATGCCGCGCCGTGTCCTCCCGACAGTCGACGCAGTGGTGACACCGAGCGTCCGGCTCCCTGCCTATGCGGCACAGGAACCTCCCGAAGCAGCCATGCCCCGAGAGGACCTGCGTCACACGAACATGGTGTTCTCCTAGCCTAGCCGATTAGAGCCCCCGCAGACTACAAACTTTTTAATCGGATAGTTTGGTTGGCTTTTGTCTTATTTGTCGGCCGATACCGAATCGTTATAATGTGCGCACTCCTATACATTTTCACACTGATTAAGAACCAAACTATCGGCCGATCGAAAGTCTGCTGCTTGCGGGGCTCTTACGGCCACGGCGGCCAGTCTCAACGGAGACCATCCAATTTTCATTATTTTTACTTCTCTGTAGACAGAGAAGTAAAAATAATGAAAATTGAGTGTTTTTTCACTCCGAACACTAGAGTGTTTGTCACAGAAAATCAGGCTTTCTCATTCTCTTTACCTTTGTCTAAACTCTTGGTAATTCCAATAGTTTATGTGGCAGCAGTCAAATGGAATAGGGTTCATCATCATTATAAGGAGTCCATAGTGGTCTACTGTTGGACTTAGAAAATTGGTTTAGCCTACTACGCCACGCTGGCCCGACGGGTTGGTAAAGAGGATCTTCTCTTTGCAGTGCTATTGTCCTGCAAATTTTGCCTCCTTAGTCCACATTTTTAGCACATACGGGATGAATAGGGGACATAGGGGTGGTGACAATGCGTTCTATTTCTAATCAGTCACCAGTTCACCACACTGACCAGGGTTACTGTGTTTGATTTTATGACTTGATTGAGAATTGTGCTTGTGAACGATTCCGCTTAGAAACAGTTCTTAACAAACTTGATTAGTGTTTTATGTAGGTAATTGTAAAATATGAAAAAAAGGATTGTGGTTCAGTTTTCAGTAGTCTGTATTGTATTACTGATAGGCTCCAAAACTTTATCTCCTACAACAACACATTATACCTACTCATGGCTCTGTTAAGGCGACCTGCATTCTGTCCTCTACCTCTGGTTAACAGAGCTACGGGTGAAGAATCAATGAGAACATTACTTAGTTCACAGTCTCAAAGTTCTTTGGAGTTCAAAACCGACCGTGGTGTTTTTGATTAATGATTGCCATTTATTAACCGACTTCCAAAAGGAGGAGGTTCTCAATTTCATCGGTATTTTTGCTTACTCGTTTACTATATTCAAAATAATGTGGATCGCACTAAGTGTTGACGACCGCTTCAACCACTACACCAGCCATGCAGGCGGGTATTAGCTTCTCCATTCGTATTTAAATATGAACATGAGCTTGTTATTTCTAGAACCCAGGGGGGCCAGGAGTAGGTAGAGATGGTTTTCTTTAAGTACCTATTTTAGGTTTTAAAGTCCTTACTAATCACATGTATCTAGTTTTATAAACAGTCGTCTACTTACTGTTTTGAATAGTGCATCAGAGTTATCATTATTACTCTAAATTTAGAAAGCAATCTTCCACTACAGAGTATAGAGTCCATAAAATCATTGTATGAATCGTTTGACTAATTTATTGTGTCTGACACATACACACATCAAAAGTGTCTAGGGATCAAGCATTTTTATGCGGATTTCTTGAGATTGAGATGTGGCTTTGGCCCTGGCCTGCTCAGTCGCCAGACTTGAACCCGATTGAGCATGCATGGGATATGCTACAGAGAAGAGCTCTGCCGAATATGGAGGGTATCCAGTCGCAAGAAGACCTTTTTTTGTTGTTGCAACGAACATGGGCGGCCATTCCACAGCGTGATTTGGATGAACTCATTTTGAGTATGCCAAACCGATGTTCTTGTGTTAGTGTTCGCGGTAGAAACACGGATTATTAATTGTTTAAGTTACCTAATAAAATTTTAAAGAAAACTGTTATTTCAGTCTTTTTTTCGAACTTTAATGTTAGTGGTTCAAATGTCAAAAATCCTTTTATTAGGAAAATGGCAAATTTCTTTATTAATGCAAAGGTGACTTGGTTTATCGTTACTGTGACAAACGAAAACACTTTATTTGATGAATCCTTAAAGAAAATTTTAATTAATATCAATCAGGAGAAAAGTTATTGCAAAAATATATGTTGATCCCTAGACACATATGTTGATCCCTAGACACTTTTGATGTGTGTATTTCCCGTAGTACGGGTATTAGGTGATTTCCCTCCCTATCCAAATATATTAGTCTAATGCTTCGAAGAGCATGACATGCTCATGTACTTTGTTATACTTACTCCATGTCCATTTAAGATTTGGATATTTTATGGTAAAACCAGAGGAAAGTAAAAAAAACAACAAAATAAGGAGCGAAATAAGCTTTTTTTCAACTAAATTTACAATACACAATGTCTAAGAGTTCACATAGTATAAAAATTATGGGTTGTTTCTCTGTTTCTTATTTACATATGTTTCGAGTAATGTAGGCATTGTTGTCTCACGATCGAGTACAATGTTTAAACTGCGAACGATAAATAACATTTACATTCATAACATTCGACTTCGTCGCATGTCTAACATATATTTGCATTTACTTCCCGCAGGAGTATACACGTCTCGCTTGTCTTTTCATATAAATTTATTCATCGAAAATACACAACTAGAACAGACTCTACCTCACACGGAGCGACGCTCACCTGCTCTTGTGGAATCATATTTGGCACACAATTAAATTTGCCTCTCGACTTTCCAATAAAATTAATCATAGTATATATTATGTTAAATATTTTGTAGTATCCCTACGTTTGCCATTAATCATACGAATTCGTTCCGCTTTCAATAAATACATGCTAAAAGTGCCGTATGTACAGTGCAGCGGGACGCGACGCATTTACAGAACCGACTCCACCTCCTCCGACCATACACTATCGTTAATCAACTGATGTATTAAATTATCTCTCAAATACAAACACTCCAGGGATACAGTTTGTTCACCTCAGACGCCGGTACTAACACTATAATAATTAAATATGAAGGTAGTAAAAATTATGTTTTGAGATCATATTTAATACATCACAGGTGTTTAAGAGAAAATAAAATTATTATAAAGTGTACTCGAAATGTTTCGTTTGGTGACGCGACAACATGTAGATACTGTAAACGAATGGTACACACCTAAACGTATGTGACCTGCTTTAATAGAAACTGGTTACCATAATGGCAGTTTTATTATACAGTTGATACTTAATTAGTGTTGTAATTAGTTAGTACCGGAGTAATTATCATTAGGAAAACAAGAAATGAAAGTAAAGTGTATAGTGTATAATCCGTTGACACGTATGAACATTGTCGAGATAAACATTGCGAGGACACTTAACTTCTATATATTGCAGACGGCCATGACACAGGACACAGACACGTCCGAATCAAACAACATAATTATACCATATCTGGTGTGGTGACACAAACTAAGGTCCATTTTGTCATTGTGACAAGTGAAATAAAATTTGAGGTCTTGAATCAGTACAGCAGGTAGTTTCATTCAGTAACCTTTTTTAAAATATCAGTTTTGTCAAAATCAGCGTTGCATTTGATTTCAATATCAAAACATACTTTTGATATTGAAATCAAATGAGATTGTTTCGAAATTTTATGTCAAGATGCGTCAGTTAGAGACACCACACGCAAACAAAAAATATTCATAAATTACAAACGTCATTTTCAAACAGGTTATTAACTACTTCTGTAGTCAAAATATACTTTTACAACAATATAAAATTACACATTATTTGTCTGTCAAGTCATAAAAGTTCATTTACTTAATTTCATTTGAATAGTCGCGAAAAAATTACAACGGCTTTGGATGCTTAAAATGCGTTACAACTGTCGTTGTATAGAAAAAATAAACATACGTAACGTATGGTACCAAACCTTATATAATAAATGTTAGAAAATTATACATAGAATGAGTTATGTTATGATAATGATAAATAGCATGTCTTTTTGTTGCGACCGCGAGCCCTCAACCTAAACAAGATGAGAAAATTTGTACTTTCACAAAGGGCCCCGGTTTAGTCACTGTGAATGCGGTGTTGAAAACTGTGGACTGTAATTTTGAGTGTCGAATTTATAAAAAACAATCATATAATTATTTTATAAACCATTAAAATACAACAACAAAACAAATATCCTAATTTTTCGTAAGAGTAGATATTATTGAAACACAAATACTCAAAATGGATACTACATACAGTATTGCGACACTTAACTTAAAAATTGCAAGAACCGGTGAAGGTAACGTGTTTAATTTTTGAGTATTTGTGTTGTATTCGTTAGGCATATGTATTGTGAAGAAACTTGCGTAAGTTCCTCGCGAAGTACGTAAGAACATACGCAAGTGAACTTCGTCAAGAGAGTAAGACGCATCGAAAATGCTCCAACGCATGCAGCGAAAATTTCATTTCCTCTGCATCAATCGTTGAGATATTTTCAAGACGTCTATATGTTGTGACTGTTAATTGTTAACATCTGACCTATAGTGTAAATATTCATAATGTAATCTAACCTAAAATAACTTAATACAAAGAGATCATAATTCATATAATATAATGATAACTTATTACAAATTGTCACGGCATGTTACAAGTTTTGTGAATGACTGCTGTAGTGGGAACGGCTCATGAAAACTGTTCGGTTTTCCCTGTGTTTTATGTTTCGTAAAGATCTGTGTTAAAGAAATAGGCTTTGGCTTGTAACAATATTTAAATTGTCAAGAGTTGCAACGAATGGCGAAAATGCCCATAATAGTTACCAGTTGCAAACGTGTTTAGGGTTTATAATTATATTTAATATATGACACCTATAATTGTGAAGAACTGTGTTGACTCCATTCATCCATTTCCTAAATGTTGGCGAAGCGGTACCAGACCTACATTAATAAGAGCATAATATCTATTAATGTCAAATTATAAGACATCGGTAGCTTCGTTCAAGTGTAACCTGAATGTACGTTGAGCAAAACTTGAGTGTGATGTTTAGTGACATTAGTAGCGATATATTAATTATTGAACTAAAGATATTCCCTTAATCTACCTTACTCAATACTTAACATTATTAGTAATTTGGAAATGGTATTACAATAAATTAATAAATCATAAAGATATGCACATATTGACAACGTCTGTGACAAAATTGAACTGACAAAACATCAGAAGGTTAGGCGGTAGCATTCAGTCACTTTCGCCTCACAAAATATTTCTGTTTCGTTTTCCTAGCTGCCTGTGCGCAGTTGTTCAATTTTGAAAGTTGTCTTGGTGTGGCGGGGCCTAGCTCGTGCGTTTGAGATGCGCCGGCGCAAGTCTCGCGACTTTGGGCGGGCGGATGTGCGCTCCGTGCCCGCACTCATGCTTGTGTGCATGGCCTGGAGATTTCTTGCCACTGGTCGATAACCGTTTGCGTGGTTTCAGGAAATCTGGAAAAAGAGAGAATATAATATTAATTAATAATTTGAATATACGTGTGAGAATATTATAAAGACTCGAATCATAAAACATCTTTATGGATACAAGCGAACAATACACTTTTTTATAGTCTCGAATTCGGCAATAAAATTAAAATGGAATAATTTCTTTGTGTTTATATAACTTGGTTATTGACTCGGGCGACTGTAGCCGCGATAAATCGCAAGGTGAAAGCAGTTTACGACTCTTGTTAACATTTCTCTGTGAAGGGTGATGCGTGGCTAAACCACGCAGTCGTTGCGCGTATGGAGTTCCTCGTAAATGTTATTTTCGAGGGCGTGGCTGTACTATTGTAAATTGGGAAAAATTTTACGACCCTCAAACTGAAAAGTTCGTTAAGACGCCCGGATGCTGTCTTAGCATTGTATGCGACCGTATGAGAGTTTTACGACTTCATCCAAGAGAATTGGAATATATAAAAAATAGGTTTAAAGTACTTAAAGCGCCGCCGCGCGGTTTTTTCTAAACAAATCCATGGGCGGCGACGTTCTTTGTAACCATTACCAGTCTGAAAAAATATTGCTTATAAAATTTAACGATCTTTTTACTACTGTTTAATCTGTATTATAATAGCTTGTGTGTGAGTTACTGTAGCGAAGGTTGACGTGAAAGATATTCAAATCTGGATTATGGCAGTAAATATGTTTTCGACTACAAAAATTATATTCTAATATTCTTGACGATATCGTTAGATTAGAACTGGAGCATGAAGTTGAAATGGTGTATAATGTAATACATGCTAGTAATTTACAAAGAAAATATTTATAAATATAAAAACTGATAAGTTATAAAGCAAAACAAAAGGAAATATTGATACAAACGACAAAACGGATATATTATGTAGGTACGCAAGCTTTTAACGATTTGTAAAGCAGTATTGGTCTTAATTGATTTTATATATATATATTTGATGACCCATTTCGTAATTACAATAACATAGTACGTTTAATCATACCGAGTAAAGCTAACATCTGACGGTCATCAAATTATCGAAACGCACAAAAAGTAGCATGGTAAGCGAAGCGGCCAAGGCCAAATACATGCTACTGATTGTAATCAATAACTAAGAGGTCTCACAATTTTTTTTTAATTTCTGTGCTACTTGAGGCTACAAATAATATTTAATGCCTTAGTACGACTTTTTTTAGACATTACTGTAAAATTTTTCCTCTTAGGTTAAGTAACTTTTCTATATTGCGGACATTGAACAAGACCTATTTTAATCTCTCTCTCTTTGTGTTTTTTAGTCATTTTACGTAGAACTCTTAGTAATTTTAATTCTATGTATAATATGTATGGTATGTATTTACAAAAAAAAAGTATGTATGTATTTGTATCAGTTGTTTAGTACCCATAACACAAGCTCTGCTTAGCTTGGGACTAGATGGCATTGTGTGTTAGATGTCCGAAATATTTATTATTTATTTATTACCTATTTTAAGCACCTTAATTATTGGTGCGATTTCTGCGTTGTCTATGGACAATGTTTATTCAGATCGAAATGGTCAATATCAATTTTGTACCTTTGAACTTCTTATCTCATTTTGACATATTTGACATTTGACATTTCGATTGACATAATATATCGAGGATTTAGACCTTCCTGTTTGTTGTATAGACATTTACCTACATCACAGATTACCTTTTACATCACATTTAGTGGGTTTAGTGGTAGGAAATAATTATGGGTTTCTTATGGACCGTGGCTTTAATAGAATCAAAAACTGTTTACTGTTTTCCAAAGTGTTCAAATCTCTTATTAAAATATAGATATATACAGATAGATACATACAGATGAAAACGCAGATCCAATCATGATTTTAAGTGGGATTACGACAGTACTATTTATTATTCTGTGATATAGTTGAATCACTATCGTCATCAAAAATATCAAGGTGAGATGTCAAGGTAACAGGTAACTTAGCAACAAACTGCTCAACGTAAAAATCTTGTTCGTAATAATAAAATGTCTGAATCATGACAAAAAACAAGCGTCGGTGTAGCCGGGAACTATGTCAGTGACGTCAGGAAGCCAAGGTCGACGGGTAGACCGCAGTCTTCCCGCCAATTTCTCACACACGTGTTATATAGGTTATGATTCCACTTATATAAAACTTATCGACCTTACGTTTAACGTAAACGTTATCAGTATAGCGAATGTTTCTAAACCAAGCAAAACCAATGTTTTTCTAATATCAGGCGATTGTGGACAATTGAGCACTTGTTTTAATTTAACTCATTTTCCAGTTATTTGTATGACAGATTTTCTAATATTTTCCGATCTCAAGGACAGCCTTTCGCGTAAAGTTATACTAGTTATAGAATATACTCTCAAATAAATAGAAAATATATTATTGTGATTACTAACTTCATTACGCAAGTTTTCCCGCCAAACAATCTATGGAGCGTTTCGCGCCATTTTTATTTAGATGTAACCCGGCTAATTCACAAAGTGATTTGGCTAATGTCTGTATGTTTACTACAGAGAGTTCTTCGTATTGGTTGGATATTATATTGGGCACGCGTAAACATGCGGGTGTATGTGTAAACAAAATGGCCTTGGAGACGTGCGCGTGCCTGATGGCGCGGCCGTGTGTACCACGCAAACAACTCGTTCATTTATCGGGTCCATTATCAAATTTTTATCGTTTACAAGCTAACTGTGCCATACTGAATTATTTTTATACGTTATGAACGTTGTGACCGACGTAGTAAACTATACTATGGGAGGGATAATAGCCTTGAATTGATAAATGACTACCCATTGTGATTAATAATGAGTAACTCGTGATTACTGAGTTATAATCGCGAGGTTGAATCTTATTTAGTTTATCATACATTCTTAAATCAAAACGAACTCAATCAGCAGAAGCTGAAATTTTAACTTGGTACAGTAGGTATGGTGGCTATTTTGGTCGGCCTAAATATCAGCGCGCACGCGCCACAAACAACCCAACATCACTTGATACCGATTCACTTCACAAGTTATATTTTTACGACACGCGTATGACATCATTCGTTTGAAAAATAAATAATAATGTTCGAATTAAACCGATACTATAAAATTAATTATATAGAAAAAAATCATTACATAATAAGTAATATGTTATTATGAGCAGCTGCCATTTCTAGTTTAGATTTTGAAAATTGCTCGTCTTTAAACAAACATAATACGATCGATATCGAATGTCGCTGAAATGCAAAGTAGGTACCTATTTGAATTTACATGTATACCTACATACAAATATGTGTACACATATTTTTACTACATGCAACTGTGCCAAGTTCTTCGGGTAGCAACAGCGTGTAATGCAATCCACGTGCAGCGAAGGCCGCCACACTCGGGCTTGCATCCGTCACACCTACACTGTTAGAATCTGTGATCACATGGGAATAAAAAATGAAGGAAAGTGAGAAAAAATGGGATCCTGAGATGCGTCAAATTGTTTTTTTTCAAAAGGAGTTGTGGTAAAACGTGTCGGGGTTGTCACCGTCCTTTCATCCTGCGCCGCTTGCGCATGAGTGCCCGGAAACTCAATGCGCAACGTGCATATGTAATTGGGGAGAGTGGGCTGTATACGTACACCATACACAAAAACTGCAATACATGCGAGTCAAGAAAATCTCTGAAAAGACTTAAATTGCGCTGTTGTTGTTCAAGAGCATGCTTTATAAAAGATACGTTTTCAATACCACTAATGTTGTCCAAAAGGTATTCGTGAGAATTATGTAAGAGCCTCAGGTCACGATCCAGGGCTCCAAAGGTTTTAGTCATTTCGACATCAATAGGACTCGAGTCGAGAGCAATTTAAAAACTCTTTGTCCGTTAATATAATTACAGGTACCTACCTGGCCTTGAGAAAGATTTGTTTTTCATTTTCTAAAGAATGCTGTATATACATAACACAGAGCGTTTCTTTCTGCAGAAGACGACGATTGGAAAATTTATCAAGAAAGTGTTTATTGACCTTGGATTTGAGTTTTGTTGGAAAAATGGTGAGTTTTTCACTACATTTTTCCCTTTCTTGCATTATTTTGGAATATAACATGCTATCTTGACTACCATGTTCTCTTCTAAGAATATCCATGTAGAATGTCCCCACAAGATGACTAATGATTTAAACTTTGAATTTCGATATAGTCACGCATTTTTGATGACGTTTCCTTCGAACAAGTCCGAACTTGATCGAACATGTCCGTGCTGTAATTATTAGTGTGTGTTGTGCTTGTGCGCGCCGATTTGTCGGGCGTGGGCGAACGACGCGCGTCCCGCCACAGAACAGGTTGCCCTGCACGCTCCCGCCATCTTACTTTATTCATTTACACCTTAGGGCTGTGATTAGCTTAATTTGATTGCATTTACTATAAACTGCTATAAATATTATTTTCAGCATGAATTTAATGTATGAATTTTATTAAGCAATTTTAAATTTCATACCACGTTTTGTATCAGTCTCTAAGCACACGTCAACTTTAACAACCCACCGCTGGACATAGGCCTCTATGTAGAAAGGATCTTTTATATCAGCCTACTATATCACTCATGCAAACGGGTTTGTAGGCTTTGTTGCCTTAGCAAATGGGCCTACTCATATGCATACCTAATACCTACTACAAATAAGTTTTCTTTTGATTACTATAATGTACTTGCAAATAAAACTAAAAAAATTATCAGCTGCCCAGAAAATTCATTGTTACGACAATAGTGTCTAGTTTATTTGGAACCAACGAGTTTGCATTGTGATTACGAACCAGTTCCGAAATATCTAGGCCAAGTGAAAGGCGATTCGATGTCAAAATGGCGTACCTCGCTGAGCATACGGTGCGTTTTTATAACAATACAAAAGAGTGAATGTCCCAACAGAAATATTTAAAAAACACTTACATTACTACACTACATATTTCTAACACTATATTTCTAGAATTTTAACTATATATCTTAAAATTTGAGTGAAAATATTAATTTTCCAATTAAATTATTCACGAAAAGAAAACAATAATGTCTGTTATCATAGTGTGCGACGACGAAAATCTCAAGCCAAATTCGATAAATAAATAAATGTGTTACAACCCTAGGTAGAGAAGTTCTATTACAACTGGACACGCATAAAAAAGGCAACAAAAACTCACCCTCGCCCGACATATATCTGTATATTTGTATACGTTGGTCGGCTACTGGTTTTGAGATGACGCCTAAACAAATAAGTGACACATCCAGGTAGCTTTGTAATTGTAATCTTTGTATCAGGAGGTTAACATTTATTTTATTTTATCAGATATAAATATTTTTTCATGGAGTTCGAGACTTTTTTTCAACAACCCACTTATCTTTATTGGCTATCTGGCAATTATTACGAATACTTAGTTATTATGTAGAGGAAAGTGCAAGATAGTAAATTATAAGTCTGTCTACAAGTCTGTTAAGTTAACTGTTGTAAATGAGGTTAAGTAAAGTGAGAGCTGCTTTACAATAAAATAAACCTGTTTCTTATGGACAACGAGGTAAGATTTTAATCTACAAAAATGAAATATATGAGTTACTTTGCATATAATAAGTAGGTGTTAATCCATAGTAAAGTTATTTTACTTTTACTACTCATTTGTAAAACAATTACTAACGTGTAAACATTAATCGAAGTCACGATTTCGGTAACTTTAATTGAACTGTTCTATGTGGAAAAGTGATTTGTAAATGTAAATTTCAATGTTGTGTTAATATGTAATAGCTTGTGTGACGTTCTTTTATTATTGCATAATTTATTGTATTGTAGATTGCATACAGCAGGAAATTGTTATTTTAGTTGGGAACTCATACTTTTGTCATCATTATTTACAGGTTTGTAAAGTAAATGTAAAACACGGTATGAAAATACCGCATTTATTATGTGCGTATTCAAATTTATTGGTTATAATATTGCAATTGTAAAAAGTGTGAATGTAATTAAGTAATATAGAAACTATAAAATATGTAACTACAAAGTGTTAAGTGTGTGTTTATTATCTTCTAAAAACTTGTAGAGTACTTTAATGAAGATGCTAATATAAAATAGTAGACAGGTGTTATCCATAGAAGAAAAATTATGTAGGTTTATTTTATTTATATTTAAACCCTGATCAAATATATAGAAATAGAATCATTTTGTTTTTTAATGGAGTTTCTAGTTTGCAATAACATTGTTCTTTCGATAGTTTGTTAAGCTTAATTTATGATTTTAAAATCATCGACATGCTATTTTTATTCCGCAACAGGTTTTTGTGGCAAGCCACTGGTTCTGAAATGATATCTATCAGAAGCATTTATGTTCACTATAATTGCATCTATTATCTTCTGATTCTTAGGTTGTCTGAGTAGCCTGGACTGATGCTCGGCAGCAATTATTTAGATTTGATCTTTGAAACAGGATGTCTTTAAATAAATTTAGGGTAATAGTTAAATTAGGGATTATATTTTTCGTTATTTATATTTATATTTTTGATAGTCACATGATATTGAAAAACGTAGATTTATTAGTTAAACTGGTGAACGACTTACTTAAATCAAAGTTTAATGATGAAGTGAAAATCCAAACACGCATTCATGTATCGGCAACTGTTTTGTAAACAATATGTAACTTTCTAGTAAATGTTTTCAAAACATCTAAGCATGAAGCAAAACTTAAATATTGTATTAACGGACTGTGAATGAATAGTTGTGTACATTCTTATAGCGTACGTAATAAAGGTCATTATAGTAAGGAGTGAGGTGAAGTAGAGTTATTGGCATTTGTGTGAAACTTAACAGTGAAATGTCAATGTCGACATGCGAGGGAACATGTTTACATAGAAAATAGCGGTTATTCCAATCGTGGAGTGATTGACGGCGCCACGGGCAAGGTGTGTTATTATAGATTACATTTATTAAATTAAAGTACTTAAATACCGGTTGTAAATTTGATAAAATGTTCCTTTTTATAGGTAAATTTGTGCCACAGTGTGCGACGAAAGTGCGATAGATATTATTGTCGTAGGTAAATAAATAACATGTTGATTTCAGTGATCCAAATAAAGCGGCAAATTTAAATTTGTGTATCTAGAAACCGGAATGGTAAGGTATGTCGTAAAGGTGCGTAATATTAGAAACTTTGTGTGGGCGGGCAGCGACGCGTGATTGTGAAAGTGAGCGAATGTCTGCCATTGTTGCGTGTCCGATCACCTTACCCGGTAGAGGGATTTAATTCTATACTGCACTATCTAATCGTAGGGAAAATTGCACGTATTGATCACAAAACACACGGCTTGACATGACAGCGTTCGAGTAATCACTGTTTTCTATGTACCATACTTTAAGTACGTATTTATGGCGAAATAGTAGACCGCACGAATAGACTCGATGAGGTGGCTATTAATTGCAAACACGGCCAGTATTCTACGTTCGATGCCCCCACGAGACATGTATTTAATAGATCATTGACTGCTTCGTTATTTGCATATTTGTATGCAGTAATTAAACATAAGTCAACTAATACAAAAGGTTTTAAAAGTTGTTTAGTACAAATATGTATATTAATGCTTGAACAGATTATCACTTAAAACCAAACAAAACTGGGTTCAAGTTCATAGAAATAAAAAAAGATTTTGATTAGAATTACGGGTGGTTATAAAACCCTTGCAAGTCTGTTTAGTTTGTCAAACAAGTCTCGTGACTGACGCGGCCACCGTCAAACAGCTTGATGTTTAAAGATGGTATATTTTGACGGGTTGTTTGTCAATCCTGTTTGATATAAGGTTCTTAGGAAACAATACTGTTTTTTCATTGTTTGTTCTAGGACTTATGACGGATTATTCTGTTTAATCTCTAAACTCGACCAATCGACACTAGACTTTAATTTGACTGCCATATAATAGTAGATTAGTAGCCAAGAGCTGTAAGGCATCAATTGCAGCCCGAGATATTTCGAGCCTATAGTTCGAGGGTGCAATTGGTGCTTACACCCGAGCTAACTATTCTGCTTTACATCTCGATTGTGAGGTAAGTAGAAAAAAACCGGCGTAATTATAAAAAATCCCAAAAACAAACAATATTTAAAGTAAAGTTTTCTATTCCCGCTTTTTTCACTAAAAAGAATCAAGTAAAGAACTTTAAAAAAAATTTTCAAGAATGAAATTGAGCTTCGCCGTTCGATATTTAAAATTGATGACTATTATACTCACACGAAGACAAGGCTGAATAGCAAAGCGACCTCTTTGGTCATTGGGCTGAATGCATGATGTCTATTGCCAGTATGATGGTTAGATCTACGCGAACTTTTTGAAAGAATTGTGGTTTATTTTTAATTACTTACCGCCCTAGGGCTTTTCTAGCTACATTATTACCGTAGAGCGCTAATTAGTCACCTACAAGCCCCATTTGGAGGTAATAAGAACCTACTTGCCGAACATGAGAGATGTAAATGTGATTTATTAAAGTCAACTGCGCAATATAAAGTGCTATACAGCGTATAATTCGGATGATGAAACATAATTATTTTAGATTAGCAACGTGTCGCTCTCAAAGCGTAAAATGATGTGGAGATAAATCATGACAAAAATTGCGAACACTTGTGGCGTTGCATTGCTAAAGGTCATCGCACTGATGCTGCTTCCATGCGACCTCCGATTGCATTGTGGTATTGACTTGAAACCATTCACTGATGAACGTATTTAAAGTTCATTTTATAATTAATATGAAGAATATTTAATATTTTAAAAGGTATAAAATGTTTACAGTGTAGAATGAATCTAATTGAATAAACTCTCTCTCTACTGTGTTTTTCTACGCCACCGATTGTTAAACACTTAGTTACATTACTTATCTACCTTGTACGTTTATGGCGTGATGAAACTTGATAGTTTTCACGCTTTTTTCTAGCACATCTACAATACTTATGATTTTTTTTTATCTTTAAATTGTTGTTTTAGACATAAGATGCAAAAAAAATTGAGCAACTTAATCTTATTTGTATTGTTTGTGAGACTATTTATTACTTTTTTTAAATTAAATTTTTGACCCAATAACAAATTACAAATATCATTTTATTTCATTGAGAGATGATATTTTTTGTTCGATATTTGTTACCGGATAGTTTTATATTCTATACATACATGTATCAGTGTGTAACCGTGTCATTAATGCCGATAGTATGTATAAAACAAGACCCTTTACGGGAACGTAACCCAGGTAGTCAAGGTATCATTAATAACGATGTATATTAACTTTAATAAACACTTAAGTTATTACCTGTCAGTTTACTGTGTTATTAGGATTCAATAATATCATGAAATATGGCTACTTTGGTAGAAACAAAGATTTGTTTCTCGGATTATTAAGGGTATAAGATTTATATCTATACTAATATATAAAGCTGAAGAGTTTGTTTGTTTGAACGCGCTAATCTCAGGAACCGCTGGTCCGACTAGAAAAATTATTTCAGTGTTGGATAGTACATTTATCGGGGAAGGCTATAGGCTATATATCATCACGCTAACACCAATAGGAGCGGGGCACCAATGAAGAATGTTTTAAAAAACGGGGGATAATTGTTACAATAGGAGACGCAAACGAGGTTGCGTGTGGGTCAGCTTTGGATATATCGAAATTTACTTCGCAACCTTGCGTCCTGTTTTCAAATGGTTGGTTTTTTTGTAATACTCCATTTTATATCCTTGAGGTACAGAGCGTCGACTGAACCAGGTGTCCTGCAGTTACCTCTGAGAATTACTCGAAGCCTATCATTATAGGAGGAATTGCCTCACGTGTGTCATTAGAGTGGTGAGATTTTTTGTTATTGATTGCTACTGGTCGTATAAGGTAGAGATGTTGGGAATAAGGTACGTGTGTGTTGGTTCATTGTAACTATGGTTAAGCAACAAATATTTAAACTATTATTACATTATGGGAGTACAATACCAATAAGTCATAGGTGCAATTGCGTGAAAGGGTATTTTTATAAAAAATTATGCCGAGTTGTTTATTTGATTTTTTTTCAGTGGAAACGTTACATGTTTATAAAAAACATGAATAGAAAATCTACGGTAGGAGTTTTAAATAAATGACCCAATAACTTTCCTGTTTCGATAATCAAACTAATCTTTTCAACGAACATTTAAGAGGTCCCCGAATGATCTTGAATTATCAAATTTAAATAAAAAACCTTAATCAAAAAATGTTTACGACCCCATTGAGAGATTTAAAATATATTCCATTGGAATCGATTTTAAAGATGTAAGCTTTCATCCGACTACTGTTCAGGTATGAGCTACGCGATGGCTCTTAATGAATGTTTAATAAAGCGCACCCTGCGGGGGCGGCGAGTTCAAACGATGAGCGGGCGCAGTCGACGATCAAAGCCGCCGTTATCGAGCACTCGTGCTGTCAGAAGATCCTTGCTCATTTACAGAACACTGCTACCGCGATACGCATTTTAGATTATCTCTGCATTACCCCATACTACAGTGAAAAAGTAAACGTTTTATGAAATAGAATATTTCAATATTCAGATATAATCTTAAGATTATCGACGTTGATAGGATATGCAAATGCAACATTTAAAAATAATCGCAAAGAAAAATAAATAAAATCGAATAATGTTTACCATATTGTCAAACAAAGCTGTTGTCGGTTCGTGAGATTATTTTTGCAACTGCAGTTTGCAATCGGTGCACAAACCACATTCTCAGATTTTATGTGAACACAAATGTAAATCATAGTGGCGCGGCGGCAGCCGCTACTGAAACACGCTGTATACGTCAAAAGCACCACATAAAGCTTCACAATTTATGATTTCGCGGCTGTAATAAACTCAAATTCTTTTTCAGTAAGCACTGTTTGTACACATAATGTAAATTAAAGTTGCTGGGAACTAACTCATCGTTGTTTTAAAACTGATTTTCAGGTTCCAATTGTTTGATTTAATCTGTTAAACGTTAAACTAAGATCAATTCCCACGGACCTTGATAATATTAAAAATTTTCACATAAAAGGAGCAACTCCATAAATTGGAAATACAAAGAGATCGATAATACCTATGATAAAGACACGTAACGGCTGAAACGGTAGCTAAATTTCGTAAAAGAACAATGAGTGCATTGTGTGGTGTCTTTGTTCGGAGATGACGTCCATTGTGGACGACAATAACGCGGACAAGTACTCCGGTAGCCCTAAATAGCCTAAACATCGGTTTGACAAAGGTAAACAAGATACCGAGTATTGTCGTGTACGACCTAAGGTCACTCCGAGATGAGCGACCTCTGGACCGAATTCGGGATCTCGCATTGTGCGTAACAATGCATATAAAGGATGAGATTACGAAGGGTGATGCTGCTAAGTATTACGTACACAATAGACACAAAGACTGGTGTGTGTTTACCCATGAATATGTGGACTACAATACACAATAGCCGGTGCTTTAATAAGATGCATACAACAGGTTAACAGAGCTTTTTCTCAAGATAAGCTACGTGTATAACGAATTCGCGTTTCATGTTAAATCGTGCATATTTGGGGACAACGTAATCCCGTTTTTTAAATGCACTATTTAGATGTTTCTGCTAACAGTAATAGCCGCATTGTTAAGTAAATTAATGTAATTAACATTTTGATGATTTAGGGAGTTACGGTGTACGCGTTACGGCTGTTCGGCCAGACACAATAAACAAAAGGTAATTTGTCGGCTAATTAATAAAACAAAAGTTGTGTCGTCGTTTTATTTTTCGATAGCCAACAATCGTTGTAACAGGAAGAGAGTACATTTTTGGGTTATCCGAAACATGGTGCATTTTAAGCACTTTGTGGTGAACGCATATGGTACTGTAGCGACATTTGGCAGATGAAGAACTATTTGCTCAATAATAATCGGTGTAATGACTTAGAAGTCCGGGGCAGCCAGCCTGTGCACACCAGGCGAACAGGCAGTCACATATGGCCTGGATTAGCGCTGGCTCTCACCCGACCTATTGGGTTGCAGTCTCGCATTACGCACTCGAATTACTAGTTTCCTTGAACTGCTAGAGTTTCTAACTAGAAAGTAGTAGTTTGCCGTTTAATGGCCACTTGACATTGCTTTTAAAATGCATGAAGTGTTAGATTAGTTATCGCTCAAGTGTGAGCGGCAAATGTCGTATCTTACAGAAAATTATGGAAGTGAAGGATGTGGTTTAATGTTTCTATTAATATTTGATCACGTTGCGCCAGGGACGAAACAAAAAAATTAATGTGAGGTGATACAATCGTGTGTTTGGGCTGCAACAGACCACCCAAGCTGTATCTCGACCTATCTCCCCGAAGATTCGTTAACAATTAAACAGTTATCAGATCCCAATAGAAATTAGATCAAACACGGTTTTACGTTATTTTGTTCTAATTGCTATTGAGCATTATGCGCCTAATTTGTTACGCTTTTACGACACTAATAAATGGAAGAGTAAGTGAAGAACGAAAACCATAAATATTAAATTTTAAGCCGTCGATAAAAATTAAAAAATGGTGAAAATAAAGCTACCACGATTTTTTACATAAATATTACTTTTACGACATTATTATACGGAGCCTGTTGGGTGCGTAAATAAACTTTTTACTAACGAGCTTTTATGAGCTGACCGGTCGTTCGTAATCGACAAATTCCACGTTTTAAAACGTGTGAAAGTAAAACATTGAAAGGGTGGTTTTGACACCGAACATAAAAGTGTATAATAATGACCGCTCGGGGTCATGTCGTAAAGACGATTGGTCAAGCATTGACGAATCTAACAATCAAACCTAATTATTATGTGCTAAGAAAAAAATGAATATGGGTCACCGGTGTACTTGGGAAAGGAAGTGCAACGATTGGGTTAATGTTGCCATTAAATCTGGTATAGACGGTTATAACTTTATAGCAGCTATGTCATACTTGTTTCCACGAAGTTTGTGTGGTACAAGAAAAACTAGTATGTCTAAAATTAAGTTTTTTTTTTCGGTGGTTTAATTAAGTAATTTACTTACTAGTTATTGCGGCTTCGGTCAGGTGATTAGGTACTTCGTGTTTTTAATTTTAATAGTTACGGAATTTCATTCATTCGTTTATCTCTTATTTTTTACCCTTAGGATCAAAGTCCCCAAAAATCTTTGCCTAATAAAAACTAGAAAAAATTTCAGCTGCCAAAATTCGTAGCCCAAGTGGCTTGACCTCTGCGCTGATATTAATATATACAGAAGAGATATTTAATGTTATATAGATAAGTAAGTACCTACCTATACATATATAGTTTTGGTTGAGTTTATAAGCCGTGGTCAATTTGTCACGTACAGTAGTCAGTAGGCCAACAGCAAGCCGAACGCGGAGTGCACACCAATCTATAACGGTGCATACGATTGACACGCCAGCACAAACAAACTCTCTAGATACCGATATAAAGTTGAAAATATTTATTTTAAACAACGAAAGTTTCAAATAAGTCTGTCTGATACAAAGGGCTATTGATAAACGTTTACGCTGTTTCACCAAAACTAGTCTTTGGTTTGGTTTTCCCGGACCATTTCCGCACTTAGCCTCTTGATTGGGCCATTGTACGTGGGATTTGTAATCTTCTTATTTCAACTATCCTAGATCATCCCAGAAGCTTAGCAGCCTTTTCAGGTCGCTATATGGTTCCGGGAGCGATGTACAACATCGCATCTATGACACGTATTACAATTTTTTTTTTTGCTAAAATGTATCGGTATATTTACTAACTTTTAAATACATATGATACCTATATTTTTTGACAGTGATGAATTAATATTTATCTTCTAATATTATAAAAATATAACGCACACAGTCGTGGGAATGTGCAGTGGCCGAGAACCGAACCTGTTTATCGAAACATCTATGCAAATTTTGTGGATACATATCGTACTGCACCAATGAAACTGGATTTTATAAATTATACACAGCCCACTACGGGTCGTGTGATTTTATTATCTGCGATAGTTGCACCTGTGTTGATTTTAATGTCATGCAAATTTAGCAAAATTCTATTAATATTCACATTATTCTTATTCGTTAAACAATGTGAAGCATTTTATGTCTACAGACGTTTTTACATGAGATTTCCTTTATAGGGTACACCTGGTTCCCCGGGTATGGACACCCGAGACGGCGTGTGCGGTTTTTAGTCGGTTCGTGTCCAGTGGAATCGAGGGGATGTACGCACAGAGAAAAAATAGGTATAGACTATTTGGATTTCATCAGTCTGTATTCTCCTTTACAAGAAAACTGTAAATAAGAAAAAAGGGTAGAAAAGTGCGCGCGAAGTTTTACCGGATTAGTGAAAGTATTCGATTAATGTAATAAGGAGTTCAATCTAAACACAAGACTTCACTCGAAGTAGTAGCATAACCTCTATGTCTAGCAAGTCTTACAATTATGCATGCTTCAAAATATTTAGCATGTTCACGCATTCCCACTAGTGCACCACATGCAGTCCACCATAACGGGTATTACGACTAGCTTTGCATACATTACCTCATACAGCACTTGTAATAATCAAAACACATCAAAGCGAAAAGGATTTCATTACGCCTCGGTTGACATCTATAACTAAATTAAAGGGTAGCTATTGTTTTTTCAAAATTTGCATCTCATTGAATGTTATTGTAACGAATTTTCAACCGTTTAGTTGCTACAATAGGTGTTGACAAGTTATAATGGGGTTGAATACATTGTTTTAAAGTCTTCATAAAATAATGTATGTGTTTCTTAACAATCTTACGAATAGTGTCAAATAAACTAATTGACAGGTTTCTTAGCACCGCACTAACGGTATAATTTGACTCAAGCTTAACACAAAACGTTATTTAACGTTTCAGTAATGTACTTGATCTGGCATTTTGTGTTGTATTTCAACAGTTTTATTAATATAAAAGCAAACCTATTTTAAAAGAAACAAAGTGACTGGTCCTTTCATATACAGAAAAATATTGTTACACCAAAATATACCTACAATGGACAATTTTACCTACCTGACGTTATCGGCTAACTAGCTAACGAATTGCATTCCATTAAACAACGCCGTCAACAGTTCACCATGCCTGAATCCAAGGCTGTGCTTATCGGAAACTATTGTGAGTTAGGAGCATTAATCATCTTATCGCTTTAGACACGTTTATGTAAATGTTAAAATAGGTTTATTTGTAACTACACGTATAAAGTTTGTATTGTAGTTTTTAATTATTGTAATAATTTATTTGAGAGATGAGAATATGAGAAGATTATGAACTCACGCCTTTTTACAAAATTTGCGTGCTTAGCGTAGTGCTTCAACACATTATCCTAACTTTGTTACGACCTTATATTATAATTATAGTCTTACTTGCTACGAGTTGTATGAAATTTGAGCAGGTAATTGCAAAAAAATTTTTTCCGAGATTCTACAGATTTAGAGAGACTAACAAAGGAAACAATGTAGGTTCACTGACTTGCGCGCATTTACTGTCATTATTTTTTGTAACAGTGCAATATAGTTCTAAAACAATAGACAATTGACTTTTCAATTAGATATGCACCAGTAACTAAATAAAAAATAGTGAATTTCAAACAAAGAATTGAATCAAAAATCGCCCGACCGTGACACCGAGCGGTTCACACAAATTAAATCGCCGAAAATCTCGTACAACCCCTAATAGGGGAGGCACATTAATTAGAATACCACGAATATGTGATTATGTGTATGGGAAACGATTTTATACTTCGTTACTTATTGAAAGGATTCTGTTTCGTAATTATAATTTGTGTTCTAAAAAAGAAGAAATCATCAGACAGTCATTTGTATTAACAAACAAAAGCGTTTGCAAAACAGGATGCAACAATAACAGTTTTGTGTAAACACATTTTAGTAACAAAAATACTGCAATTCCTAATATTTGTATGTTTATGACTCAAAATAGCTGCGAAAAGGTAACAAGAAAATCAATGGAAGCTATATATTTCAAATAAGAAACTGCATGGGATATTTTTCACAATGAAACAAAGCAAAATAAAATTAGCATAATATGTTCGCATGTGCGCTTGTTCGTACGCAACGTAAGGCATTATCCGAGTTAATTAACGATGTCAATATACAAAACGCATTATCTCTGCTATTATAATAAGAGTGCTATAGAATCTACCTTCAATATTCATGCCTCTTGTGACCTAATTAAACAAAAAATAACTAATTCAAAGACACTTTACACAGAAAAGAAAAATATTCAAAGCCACACACACACACATGCAAAACATGTACCTACTTACATTCTAATTGTTCTAGTTTAGTCACTAATCTATTTAGTTACTGACACTCACAAAATTTGCAAGTAAATTACAAATTACGATAAGCCAAACGTACCAGCCTTAGTTGGGTGTGCAGTGTGCATACACAATGCTACATTTTACCAAGGCACGACTACCGTTACCGATAACCAATGCATGTTTGTCTTTCTTGACAAGAAAAGTCAACGAAAGTCTATTAGATTGGATGCATCTGTGTCAACAACTATATTTGTTAAGTTAAATCGTTTATCTCTCTATACGTTATGCCTTCTTGAAAAACGTATGCGTTTTCGTAGCCTTGATCAAGATATCATTTTGTTATAAGATCTTATCAGTTGTTAATACATAGTTTATTCTAGACTCTATGTCTGTGTGTTTAAATAGCGGAGTACACGATATCTTATAAAGCAATGAAATCATCGAGGTTGCGACTTATAGTTTACATGGCCTATTCATTATATTGTAAAGTGCGATTATCCTGACTCAAATTTTTCTTTAGCACTGCTTCTATTGTGTTCCCAAACTATATTAAAGGTATTCTTTGTGCAGTGTGGACTATTGTAAGTGTTCGCACAAAGGAATGGTCTTTGACCCCGTGCCCCAATTACTCTGGAGTGTGTATGAGTTGCGTTGCGCAAACAGATAGTGTATCAGTACAGTGCTTGTAGTAAATAATGCGTAAAAGCGGCAGACGGTTTGTCTACTTGTCTGTATTGATTTAGTACTTTCATTAATCGTTTTTTAAAGATATGAACTAGATTATCTTTTATATACAAAACGTGCGCTGTGGTCACAAGGAAATAAAGGCTAGTTTCGACTCATGGTTTCTTGATCTTACTTTTTATTCCGATTGGCACTCGTAGATGGAAAGTTAATTTCAAGTTTTAGTAGGCATGACATGGTACTATTATAGCAGTTGTTCAATTTAGCCTCGATTTCTTGTACGAACATTTTAAACTAGGCCAACGGTAATTTTATTTCTGCACGAATTCTTGACCATGCCCCTTACTTAGCTACCTACTACTACTAACTTTATACGCTTTTCAAATATATTCGTGTTATTTCAAATAAACATTATCCGCTTTATGTTCGTGTGGTAACAAATAAAATTGTAACAGAAAATTATTTTGCGTCTTTACAACTTTGTGGAATCTAAACCATCTTTCTTTGAAGTCTTACTCCTTTATGGTCGTAAACAAAGACAATTATTGCATATTAGAAGCCTTCTTTGTCGGTAACCACCATAGATGTTTACGTCTTCCTGTATTTACAATTTCGACCTACCGCAAGCTAACTGAGAGGGCGAGCTAGTATTGTTTCAAAAAACATTGTCTTACTTCATTTGCTTTTAGATAATGCAGGACAGTGTGTCATAGTTTCATGTTTGCATATTTTATAAGCGTGAAACAAACGTTTTGACGTGTTAACTCACATGATAAATGTGTTTTGACGGTAATATTTTAAAGTATATTCGTTTCTTAATGCAATTGTTTACAAGATTAGTTAGTGAGACAATAAGTTATATAGTCAAAGGACGGTCCATTATATTTAGATAAACATTCCTATTAAAAAAAAACTAGATAAAAAGTGCTTAGTCGCCATAATTTTTGCGCCTTAACATCCAACCCTAATCTAGGCAAGGGCAATTCATCATTCTGCCTATTATAAACTCAATTAAATCTCATTAGCATAACCTTGACTACACTAGACGCACCCTATTCTCCTTTTTTCTTGGAGATGTCACCACCTTTGTTCCCCGGTAACCTACTCCTTTTGAAACAGGACAACTTAGGGACAAAGCATCGTTTGACCCTCAATGGATGAGAAAGGCATTATTTGTGTATTTTGAGCAATAAACAGTGCATTTTATGCGATTGTAAGCTGTTTTTTTATTTAAATTAGAATAGCTGAATGAATGCACATTGTCCGTTGCGTGAGCTCGTGGTCTGCAAATGCAGGTACCGTTGATGCATAATCGTTAGAAATTATCGAGATGGCGAGAGTAAGTTGTTCTCGAGTATTGCATGGGAATTACGCGCCGATCGAGTTTGGCGGGAAAAGTGACGTACGGATGGCAGGTGACGGATCAGGAATGACAGTTGTTCTTTTTTTTTATTATTATGACTTCTTTAATATTTAACCAGTATTTTAGCATAAGTATTGTATTTTTAATAGGTACGTTATATTTTCGATTTTCCGTTCAACTATTGACAAGAAAAATCGTTTCATATTTTATGGCTTGCTTTGACACGGTACGTGTCGCGACTTTGGGAATTCGAATAAGAGCAAGTATAATCCTCCACTGGTGCCTAATCCTTTTTAGGAACGCCTAAACGCATTGTGTGTCGTTTCTAAAGACGCAGCACAAAAAACTACGACATAAAATTTGTTTAAAGGTTTTGTTGAATGACGAGATGACGCAAAGGTATGTGTAGGTATAATGCATGTCTGTATATAGTCTTAGTGGGACAACGTATCAAAGGAGAAATAAACTTCTTTGATATTCTGTGTGCATACTTCAAAGCATGTGCCGTAGTCTAAACTAAACAATAACAAACGCATCGGGATTCGGGATTAGACGCACACATAAACACACACCTACACTTCACGACATGTGTACCCGAAAAAAAAAAGAATAACAAACACTAATAAATAATTTTCATTCCTTTTCGTTGCGTACGCGCATCCTATCTGTTGCACTCGCACATATAATGCCATCTCGTTCACACATGACGGTCGTTGACCTCACATCTCCAACGAGATTGCATCTAGTGGCCATCCAGCTTCCCCAGATAGATAGTACAATTTCTGACCAATTAAAATATTTTTTGTTCCCAGTTGCATTAAAATGTTTTAAAAACAAGGTAGTATTGAGCATGTTTGCGAAATGTTAGATTATTTTCGACCTAGTTTCTGTAAGGCTTATTTTAGATAAGAAAAAATCTAGACGTAATTTTTGCAGTTCGGCTTGTAGAACGATATAGCTATCCGAGATCCACTCAAGCGAAGCAAACGTTAAACTGACCGTTGGCTCATATTAATCAAAATTTAACTCTCGCTCAAACAAAAACTACAAGTCGCGTAGTAGTTTATTTATGACGTAGTACAAAATCTCCAATAAGACGAGCGCCGTTTTTATATACCTCTGTTCCCGTATTGAAAAAACCAAAACAATTTTTTGTGGGTTTCAAAATCGCTTTACGAGCGCCCTCGAATAGTAACCGAGGGAGACGGGGATGTATTTCATCTCTTTCAATCTATAGAGTGGAAAGAAACTGACACTTTGCTTAATAAGTGTTTTGTAAGGTTTCTTAGAACACGTTGCGTTGGCGTGATCGCTCCCCATCTAATAAGACACCTCGATCGAGACTGGAGTAATTGTTGTTCTTGGAAGTAAGACAAAGTTAACGTAGTTGACTTTTGATCGTTAATTGTCTGCAGACGAGGCTTACAAAATCGAAAACACAATTGATACTCATTTAATACTTAACTGCATCATCAATTGTTGTGTTCAGTTGTCTGTAGACGACTGCACACACATCTTTATTAATATTATAAACGCGAAAGTTTGTAAGGATGGATGTTTGTTACTCTTTCACGCAAAAACTACTGAACGGACTTGGATGAAACTTTACAGTAATATAGCTTATACATCAGAATAACACAGGCTACCATTAACCGCGATAACTGACATAATATACACAGGTGGAGCCGCGGGCAACCACTAGTTTGATAATAAACGTACCCGTTTTCACTCATTTTTGGGATGAATGAAATATAATACTGTACATATTATAATATTTGAAATAGGTACTACTTCTAGGCTTAGATGATATATAATTGGCTTTAGTCTCGATTCTTTAACTTTGGGGCAGTAAGTATATGCAGTTATAATAAATCTATCTACTTTTTCAAAACAACAATACAGTCCTAATTAAATTAACCCTCTAAATTCCTCATATCAATCTTCTGAGCGTAATGTCTAAAAGATTACTTAATAACAGATCTACAGCAAGAAGAAATTTTTATCAAGTCAAGGGATTTGTAAATGAGGTTACTGGAACGAAAAATAATCGTGAATGCCCTTCAATAGTTATGTTGACCCACTTGTCTGGTAATACGATAGCCCTTGAACTGTTTATCAGGGTATTTAGACTGAAATAGAACAGAAACGTGGGAAAAAAAGGATACGATCCTTAAATGGATCTTTTAAAATATAATATTGGCACTTAGTTTATTTGAAGAGGCAAAAAGTTACAGCTAAGTGTATTTGCTCTTTAGAAGCCGGAAACTAATCAAATCGATATACACCACAAGGGTTACGAGTATACTTGACTCAAAAAATTATGTTTTAAAACAAGCTCTTCACGACTTTTCCTTTCACACACTCCTGACGATACAGTTGAAAAAACAAAAACGTACTAAGTAGGCACAGGGAAAAAAGTAGGAGCATTTGTGAGATGAATATTAAACATAGGTTACATGTTAAATGGGTTGTGCAAACTGTGAAGTGTTTAGTAGCTGGTGAGTATAAGAAATATGTTTATAGACAATTTGTGACTCATTACTGGGTTAAACCTAACTAAACTTAGAAATTAATCGATGCAAGACAGTCATTTTAAGGTTTTACAAACGAGTAATGACTCATAAATGTCGATGTTACTAGTAATACTAAATAATTGAAATTGTCTTGTTTACTAGAACGAAGAGTAACTTAATTTTCTTAGAAGAACGGGAAAATAGCTCAGAATGTATGATAATAAATATTCAGGCACCTTGATAAATCATTTTATAGTAAGAAATGAAGTCGCTTCCTGTTCTTGTACGCTTAGAACTTTCGATTTTCACCAATAAAGGGAATGATTCAAGAGGTTTATATGTATAATACCTGTATATTATAATAGAGAAAACTCTAGAATTTCAAAGATATCTATACTAAAATAATGTCTTCTGGTGATGAAAACGTGGCATTTTATTCTTCAAGGCATACACAAGAGACTATTTTAGCTGCCATTCCTACAGATAATCTTTTAGAAAATAGTTAAGTTTGGAATCTTATCGCCTGAGATAATAAAGCTTTCCATTCAAATTACCGAATTTCTATAGACCGAAATCAAATTATAGAGATAGCTAAGATCATTTTATTGGTCGTCATTTATTTAAATTGACCAAATTACAGTTTAAGCTTCACTTACAAGTAATTTTAAGATTATTTTGGAACGATTTGAACAAAATTACGGAGGGAAGGGTTGTAATTGTACTGTATTAGAATTTGATGGACCTACAGGACAGATTATCTTTCTACGAATCAAATCATTTGAATACTTTTTTTTTCAGTTTTTAACTTTTTACAAAATAGACATTCCAAAATACGCTATTAAAAACCTATAAACAATTTGAAGACAGTAAAAAAATCCCGCGGTAGGCCTAATTTATTAGTATGACGTCTATATTATAAAACCTTAATCGACGATTATACTTATACATACTGCTCTGGAAAAGTATCATTACCATAAATTAGAGATGCTTACCTGTAAACAAAATAAACATTTATTAGTATTTTTATATAGTAAAACGATATCATAAATATAAGCGTAGAAGCAATTATTTTTTTCCTTGTGCATTTTGTTTGGTATGCAAGTAATTATTCTTAAGGACGAAATGACCGTTTATTAAAATAATCGCCCGCTGGCTTCGATCAATAATGTACTGGTATGACAGCGGGAAGGACTGGACGCAAGACTAGCTGAATTCTAAGCCAGTTTGCGTAACTTGCTTTTAATCAGTAAAGATATATGTATTACGAAATGTCAAAGAAGATATGTGTAAGAATTAATGTATTGTTTCAATTATATCACTCAATACATATAAATAGGTATTTCATAGCATACTAAAGACTGGTGTAAGAATATAAGTTATGTATCACTAAGTTCCTTTTGCTTTTCATTCACAAAACGGTTTGTATTTCAATTATGTTTTAATGAAGTCGCATAGCTCGCAATACTAATGCTCATGAAGAATACAAAAAGCATGCATTTCCATCGTCACAATGATGAAAACGAGGAAGAAAGTTAAGTCTGACCGACAAATAATAGAGAAAGTACTTGATTGCATAGGCTTTCCTTAGTGCCGGCTTAGATAAAGATCTAAGAGTACGATAAAGAATCAACCGACGAAAGAGAATTCAGAATTCTGCCACGAAAATGGATCTTTCAAACGTATGCAACACGTTCCTAACATAATACAATATCCATATGTATGTTGTCTGCAAATAACATTGCTCTCCAGTCCTTTGAAATTAATGCAAATTTATAAAGCATGTTGCTAACAGAGAAAAGGAGGGAAAACATCCATATTTTAGCGGGAATATCTGGATTTAATATTGTATTAATCTAAATAGTCTAGCCTTCTTTCTACAGAGATGCCTATGTCCAGCAGTGTACTGCTAAAGGCTCTTGTCCAAGTAGTCTAGTCATTTATAAATCCACATTATTATATCGCAGTTGTTAGGTAGGTGTTACAGTATATTATGTAGATCACTTACAGTTAAAGTTTACGACATCTTCATCATGATATTATTTTATGACCGTTGTCGCTAGGAGCGCTCGCTGGCAGTTAAAGTAAGAACAGATACACGTTATTCGTGGTAGAGAAGTAAAATGTTGTTTAACAATTGATTTTGAACAGCTGTTAATATGAAAACATATTTCACTTAACATTTTTTTTTTTTTTTATTTATTTATTGATACAATATATATAATACAGGTGTTATCTATAAAACATCACAAAACCTTGACAGGTTTGTCTGGACGTTGAATCACTTTTGAGCAATCTATTAACATACATTCACCTAAAAACATCTCAAAACCAAAAACAATGTTTTTACAATAGTACCTACCTACAATTCGCTTAAACTATTTATCACTAGGAAACCGGTTATCTAACCGTTCGACGCATGTCCCGGCCGATGCTACCTGACTTTGTTAAGAAGTTATGATTATTATGTAGTGTAGTTATGCAGAAGTAGTGATACACTATAAACAGGATGTTGCACTTCCTTTATTTTATTTTTATATTTTTATTTTCTTCTTTCTGTTTAAATCTGTTCAAGTCGTCTTCTTTCCAATTATATATTATGTTTTGGTGTTAAATAATAGAAATAAAATATTTTTTGTATTTATATTTATAGTTCTTTTCTGTTATTTTTGTTTGTATATTTATTGGAATGTCATTGATAAAAGTTTAATATAAATAACCGAGTACATGTATGTATTCCTAAATAAATATACATACTTATCATCACCACCAGTCCACTGCTGGGCATAGGCCTCTACCATTGCACGCTACTATGATCGATTTTGGGCTTCTCGTATCTAGCTCCTGCCAGCCAATCACGCACATATCTAGCAAGAAACCTCTCTCTCCACCTGCTCAGTGGGCATCCTACACTACGTTCGTAGACTTATATATTTCTAAATACATGCGAGTGAACTAAACATAAAGACATTTTTTATTTGCGAATATTAATTAACGTTGTTAGTTTTAAGAAGTAGACGACTGGTCTAGTTTTGTATATCTATACTCCATGATCAATTTGTTCAACAAAACCAATGAGTTTTACGACGCAGCTAATGTAAAAACAACCTGATAATTTACAGTGACGTTTTACAGTTTGTGCACGAGTTGTTTATTACTGCAAAAACTCAGTGCGACAAAGGAATGCCAGGATTAAGAAAACCATAGCATCCTTGCGTTGTGGTGTCTGCCCTCTTCTATCATAGCTTGTCTTTTTATAAGAAACTAGCTAATCCGACAAACTTTGTTTTACCACAAAAAAAAAATTGGATAAAAAAAATAGATGTTGGTCGATTCTCAGACCTACCCGATATGCACACCAAATTTCATAAAAATGGTTCCAGCCGTTTCAGAGGAGTATGGTAACTAACATTTTATATATAAGAAGATTATGTTTTTTTTTATTGATCATTATACTTATTACCCGACTGTGCCAAGAGGGCTATAATAATATGTTTCTTCTTTAGCTTAGTTTTGATAGATACAAAAGCTTGGATATTGGCTTGACAGGCACCGTAACATTCGTCTTAATGTGAGATCACTCTTACATATGAATCTTCATCTCTTTACGCAGTGGAGTTTTTTTTTAATAATTAGGTAGTTTTCCTATGCTTGATAATTTTTTTTTTTTTTTTATGTATGGCCCGCCAAAATGACTCTACTCTGCCTGATGGAAAGCATAAGCAGAATCCAAGAGTGGTGGTCGCCATACTCATTGCGAATGCAGACAATGCAGCATGGCGACCCACACCATGGCGGCCTAGTGATGCTGCTGCATCTTTTAGTCTAGTCAACAAGTATGGAACTTGTTGACTAGACTAATTGGGCCTCCGGTCTCGCACTCACCAACGAAACACGACAGCACGAACGCTGTCATTTTACGTTGATTTTCTGTGCGAGGGTAGTACCGCCCCGGTCGAGCCGGCCCATTCGTGCTGAAATCAGCGTGGCTCTACTACCTATGCTTGATAATTGAACAGCGAGATAATTATAAGTAGTAATTATATCATGTAATCATAAGAAATAGTAACAGACATAAAAATGTATGAGTAAATTGGTATTTATTGCAGTCGAAAGTGTTAAACATGTAATTATATAACTTTCTACAATTGTATTTATAATAACAATGAATAATACATGTTCCCTATTAGGCTTTACATTACTTATTACTAGGTAATTATGTATTAGGGACGTATCTGAGATGATACAACACTAGTATTTATCATAAAGTTGTTGTTACGCGAAGAAAATACTTTGCTACCTTTCAAAATGTAGGCATTAAAGTTTAACTTAACACTTTTTGTTCGTTTGCTATTTCGATGCCAGTTAACATACAACATTTATTTTATTATGTTTGTAAAATGAAAACTTCAACTTTTTATATTAATTTCACGAAAAAAAGAACAGTTTGAAGAAACTTACACGTAGACTGTCGTTAACCTAAGTCTACCTTATTCGTTTGCATTATTTAACATAGCAAGTATCATACGTATCTGAATATAAACTATTCTAGAACAAACTTACATTGGACCTAAGTTACATATACCTAGAGGTATGTTAATATTTCACTATCAATTCACACACACAAACTATCATCATTAAGCCTTTTAATAGCCCACTGCTGAACATGGGTCTCTCCTATGAAATGAGGTTTTTTGCCTACTATTCATACCGCCCTGGTCAGATGGGTTAATATATGTTTTATAGAATCGGGGGCAAGCGAGCAGACGTATCGCCTGAGGTGTCACAAGTGCGTTGCCGGCCTTTGGTGGATGGGGAGGGAGATGGGGGAGGGGTTGGGGTATGGGCCTCTGGTATCCTCACTCACTCGGTGAACCACAGAACAGGCACTGTTTCACACCTGTTTTCTGTGAGGCCGTGGTATCACTCCGGTCGTGCCGGCCCATGCATGCCGAAGCGTGGCTATTCCACGGTTTGTGTCCAATTTTCCTTTTGTTTGCAGTGCTGAGTTGTCCTGCGTATTTTACTTCCTAAGTCGGCTCTTACGACACCCATGGGGTGAATAGGGGTGGTGACACACGTACAATAAATACAAACGTATAATTGTAAATCTATATATATAAAAGAGGAAGGTGACTGACTGACTGATACACGCAGAGATCAACGCACAGCCCAAACCGCTGAAGCTGGAATCCTGAAATTTTGCATGTAGGTTCTTTATATGACGTAAGTGAGCACTAAGAAAGGAATTTTTGAAATTCCACCTTTCATTACAGACCCTTAGGGGGGTAAATCAGGGGATGAAAGTCTGCGTGAGCGAAGCCGCGTGTAAAAGCTAGTTTCTAATACGACTCTTTTATTAGGTATAAGTTATAATGATTAATTATGATAAATAAATGAAGTCAATGTATTTTCTACGCTCAAAGAACACCGGGTTATCGTAGTGCACAGCAATTTAGTTCCAAATTATCTAAGAAAATTGCAATGCCGTATTTTTTCACGGTGAATTTACAAAGGAAGTTGAATAACCTTTTCTGGCCGCGTCTTATAAAGCTTGCTTTTATTTCTATCTCCTTTACTTCAACTGCGAGAAAAAGGGACGGAGTGTTTGTTTGTAAACTGATCATAAACATTTCCATAATGTTTAGGATGATTTACACAATAGGAAACGTAAGACATACCTACTTTTCGATTTATAACGGTATTTATTTTACAAAACACTACTTGTTTACAAAAACAGGAAGATAAATTTACAAAAAAAAAAAATCTTTTTTATGGGATAGGCGGGTAAAGAAGCAGACGTATCGCCTGATGGTAAGAGATTACCGCCGCCCATGGACATCCGCAACACCAGAGGCGTCACAAGTGCGTTGCCGGCCTTTGGGGGATGGGGGAGATAGGGAAAAGGGTTGGGGTATGGGCCTCCGGTATCCTCACTCACTCGGTGAAACACAGCGCAAGCACTATTTCACACCCGTTTTCTGTGAGGCCGTGGTATCACTCCGGTCGAGCCAGCCCATTCATGGCCAAGCGTGGCTCTCCCACGGAAAACAACGAGACTATAATAAAATGAATGTGCGTGTTTGTCAACACAAGTCTTAACTTAATATGTTTGTTGTTTTGTACTGGTAAAAATATTATATATATATATATACATATGAGTTTAAAACCATCTAATGACACTGAGAATGATTCAGTCAATATCCATTGCCAAGGTGAATAGAATAGAACGTAAATAACGGCTTAGCTCACTCTTATATCTCGCAAAAGATACTAATAACTGTTCACAATGAAAATCTCTTTTCTTACTTCATAATAACACGAAAGTAATAAAAAACAATTGAAGATAATCCAAACTTTATATAATCCAATTAATAAATACTTTAAAAATAGTCTATCCTTGAAATAATACCCAATAAATTCAGCAATTAGAGAGTTTAATTATTTGCTACAGTTGTAATAAATATCAGTGCGGAAAAAAACTAAGGTCGTTGAACCACCGCCTACATTTTAGGGTATAACTAGCGTTCCGAAACGGTGTTTTGCTCAAGTTTCCGGTCTTGTAGATTGGTGTACCTATGCGTATATATTGATAACAATCCTTGTTATTTAACAAACTTGACACATTTCGCCATTTACATAATATAACATAACGGTACATGAGTATTCGCTGTTTACCACGTAATGCGCAATAAAGCAGGTTATTAAATACATGTAAATAAAATTAAAGTGGCTGTTCGTACTTTCAAATGTTCACCTTTTTAATAAATGTACGTGAAATTAACTATTTAAAATTAATAAAAAAAGACCGATTTCGAAGGGACTTTCAGTGGCAGAAGACTTCTTCTAAAATAAAAGTAATCCAAGTTACCACTTGGTAACTTGGATTACTTTTATTTTAGAAAAAAAAAATGTTAACTGTGTTACCCGCGATTGTTGTTGTAAAGGTTCGATAACAACAACCACGGGTAACACCGCGGCGTGCAGCTAATAATATAACTGTATATGACTATTTATTATATACTTAGTAAGTATGTATATAATATTGGTTGACTGGTAGAGAATGCCTTAGTGAGAATGTATAATAAATAAAAATAATATCGCAATAAAGCTACTAATTTATAGATATAAATGTAACTTTTTTTTTCCGCACGAATTTTCCCATTGTGTAATGTGACTTCTTATACAAAACACTTTTGTTTGTTGACAAAGTGCGTACGCGCTATTTGAATGTAGAATGAGGTTTGCGAAAGGAGTTGCTGTCATAGTACCGTTAATTTGAGCTACCGCGGTCGTGGGCTTTAGGCCGCGGTCGTACAATACGTTTTTACGCAATCTGTGGAATGTCGGCATCGCGTCATTGTAGTGACGCGCTTTGCTAATACGTCTTAACTAATTGTTGTATACATTGAGATATACAGATTAAATTGATTGTTTGCACGATTCGTGTTTGTTTATTTCACTTACAAGTGATTTTATTAATTTGTTATGTCATTAGTCGTTAATACATAAATAAGCAATCTGTTTGCTCTGGTATCAAATATTATTGTTGATAATAACTGCGTTTTTTGCATGTTGAGGTAGGTAATTTAAATGGATATATTAGTTACTATATCTACGTCATCAACTCTTGCGCTAAAAATAATATTTTGATTCATTCTTAGGTTGCCTGAAACAGATTGCTTTTGACAAGGACGCCCTTTTGTACATTATATATCTGATAATATATTGTATATCTTGTGACTATAATACGATGTACATATAAACAAGTACAAATTATTAAAAATAAAAAACCCGACTGCGTCAATATTTAACAATAAAAACATATAAATTTTATATATATTCGTAATCACCGTAAAAAAATATTTTTTTTAATACCACACTCGATGTATTTTTAAATCATATTTTTTTTTTTTTTGGCGTCAACAATCCTTTTTTTTCTTTCCTTCCTTCGCAGTCGGGTAATAAAGAGTTTTCTATTTATCTATTTTCTGTCCGACACTTTCTTTGCAAATTGGAATGACACAGTAAATCTGTAGCTTTGTCTAAGCTTTAAGTTCAGTAGTCATTTAATAACTATTCAACACATGCGTATAGTCCTGTACGTATTACGTTTTGTATGTGTGCGTGTTGTTATGGTACGTTCAATAACACCGTGGCGTCGGGTCGACGAACTCAATGCGCCGGCGCCGCAGACACAGGGATGCGGAAAGCCGCGATTCGCAAATCTAAAGCAGCCTTGTTTGTTTTATATAAAAAATATAATATAATTAAAATTACAGTCATTACCCTCTATATATGAAATTTTATTTTTCTTGAGCGAAAAAAAGAAAGAATTTCTATTAATATTTTAGTTTTCGTCTAAGGCAAATATAATCACAGGCATTAATGGTACCTATCGAGTATAAACGAATCAGTCTCAGTGATAGATAAATTTATTGATATTGTGGTGTATGAGTCTGAGTATTACGTACCTCATAACTTCTCTACAGTCCGGTATAGAATATATCAAATTAATAGTTTCAGTACGTCAAGCTGCTATCGGAGGCAGTTAGTATCGTAAAGAAGCTGGTTGCTACTTACACTACACAGAGAAGTTGTGAAACAAGTCTTCATAAGCAGGGACAAGCAATCACCAACATTTTATTGCTTCAGAAGCAGTGTCTAAAGTTATTCTTTCTTTCAAAGTTCGGAGCTTTAGAATCAGGGATTGTATCTTTAAAATTGGACTCTAAGTCATTGTTTTACGGTACATAATTACAAGTAATAAAAAAGGAACCATGAATTAACTGAAACAAATGAGTATTGAGGCGTTGAACGCCTGAATAAATAAAGCGTCAAGTTTTTATTACAACTTACGTAGGCAGTAAGCTCTTTAAGGTACAAAACAACTCGGTTTGTCATGGCCAAACGTACCACCGTTATTAATGGTGTAAGGTCAACGTAAACCCTTTATGGCCTCTCTAACGGCACCTTGCTTACTTGCGTAATCTTTGCGAATTTTTTTGTTGAACAAGAAGAAGTAAAATACTGAGTATGTAGGTCTATTTAAAATATTTAAATTAAATTACGTATACCTGTTAACCAAGGTAAATATTGGATGAGATTTTATAGACATTATTAGAAGATGGAACTAACACAAAATATGTAAACAACAACAATATGTAAAGAACAACCTAAAATACCTAGTTTGAAAAAAAATATTGTGAGTTTATGTGTCTTTGAAAACATGTTGATGACAGAACCATTGTTATTATTTAGGTAAGAAGATTATTCAGTTGCACCGATCGAGTGTTCGACTGCATCGAAAAGACAAGGTTTAATTTGCACCTAAGTTACATCCTACTACTATTATAAACGCGAAAGTTTGTAAGTATGGATGGATGTTTGTTACCCCTTCACGCAAAAACTACTGAAGGGCTTTGAATGAAACTTTACAGTAATATAGCTTATACATCAGAATAACACATAGGCTACTATTTGCCGCGATAACCGACATACACGCGGGCGGAGCCGCGAACAAAAACTAGAACTACATAATTTGAATATTTTGAACACATGAATTTGCTATTTATATTGTTCTATAATTAATACTCAATAAACATAAACCTGTCTATCAGCAATTGTTAATCCGCACAGAACAAGTTGTGTCAACTTTACGTCTTAATTACTAAGCGATTGATTTTATTGCCTTATTTACTAAACGCACACACCATTCACTTCTGATTATGTTATATGTGGTTATATGTATAGTATATATAAAGGTGGTAATCCATTGTACGGAATATTTTAGTGATTACGTAATGATAGCAGAATCGTGACGGTGATTACGAAGTCTTTCGTGACGATGCGAAAGCCAATGTTGTAGAGACAATTTAAATCTTACATGCGATTATGTAAAGCACTGTTTACATTTTAGATTGATTAAAATCGCTGAGTAATTGTTGTTATATAGATAAAATATTGACTCATGGATGTCTCACCGCTCATGAACTACACACATAGAAAAAGACTAGTTGAACGGTATATTACTTGAGATGAACTTAGATGTATATGTAGATAATTGTGAGACTAAGAATATGCAGAGGTAGGTTTTTGTTTTATGATATAACTAGCTGTTGCACGCGTCTCCTCCCGCGTGTATGTCGATTATCGCGGCAAATGTGTTATTCTGATAAGCTATATTACTGTAAACTTTAATCCAAATCAGTTCAGTAGTTTTTGCGTGAAAGAGTAACAAACACACACACACATTATTAAAAACTTACGTATTTATAATATTATCTATACTATTATTATATAAAGCTGAAGAGTTTGTTTGTTTATTTGTTTGAACGCGCAAATCTCAGGAACCGCTGGTCCGATTTGAAAAATTCTTTCAGTGTTGGATAGTACATTTATCGAGGAAGGCTATAGGCTATATATCATCCCGCTACGACCAATAAGAGCGGAGAAGCAATGAAAAATGTTTAAAAAACGGGGGAAAATTATCACGCTACGGGCAATAGGAGACGCAAACGAGGTTGCGTGGGACAGCTAGTTAAGTATAAGTATGATCCTATATCATCATCCGAATCAACAGCCTTTTATAGTTCACTCCTAAACAAAGCTCTGCTTAGTTTGGGACTAGATGGCGTTGAGTGTAAGATCTTTTTTTTTTTTTAAAGACAACTCCCGCACTAGGAATAAATCCTGTGTAGCGGGGGACTTTACAAACATACATGAAACGGACACAAATAACACCCAGACTCAGAACAACAATTTGTGGATCACACAAAGTGTTGTCCTACGTGGGATTTAAACCCACGACACTTGGTGAAGTAGGAAACGGCGTGGTGACCGTTAAACCACTACGCCAAACGTGCAGATGTCCGAAATACTTATTTATAAGCCTCTGCTTATAAAAGAGCTTTATGTCTCTTATACCACGCTGGTCAGACGGGTTGGTAGAGGGTTTGTTTCAAGTTGTCTTCCTCTTTCCTAAATATATTTAACATATCAATTATAATGCTACTTCAAATTTCAATACTTTAAGATGTCATCAAAAGAGCAACGGCGACAAATCTTTTCAGACATTGTGTGTCAATCATCAAAACTTTTGTGAATTCGAATCGTACAGTCCAATTATAATAAATATTCATATTTGCTGTACTAGTGAATGTACGTTCACACATAATTAGCTCTATTATACAATTCAATTCAAGCATCCTATACGAATACAAACAAATCTTAAATTCAGATTGTAACTTTATATCAGTAAATTTAATCTGTAACAATGCCATGAAATATGAATTTTTATTTAACAATAGCGTATTTGTATTCTAGTGGCTTCGTTCAAGTGGGATAAAAAATTTAATCAAATTCTTTACGTTAAAATGAAGGTATGGAGAAATTTGATGGGCGTTATCAATCAAATGTGTCACTAAATTATTCTGTAGTGTCGCAGACAAGATACCAGCGAGATACAAAAGCTTTGTCTGGAATTCCGAAGCAAGCCGTTAATTTTATTAAAATGCAGACGATAATTTGTTTATGCACGGAAATTAATATCTTTTCCGTATTCTTTAGCAAAAATGTAAGTACTTATTCGATATTTGGCACCAACTGACACAGTTTTAGATAACTGTTATTGGTCACAGTTAAAAACCTAGTTAAGAGTTGCAGATGTTGTTATCCCTAAAAGTACACTTCTCAGTAGGCAGTTAGCTGGCAAGTGCATCTAAACTGTGGTTAGATTGAATTTTCAACACTCATGTGACCTCATAATGTGTCTAAAGGTGTGATTTAGATGCATCTGTATTTATTCAGATGTACTTCACACTCGGTACAATTATAACGAATTAACATTTCAATTTAACATTAACAAAGATTCCCATTCATTGGTGTTATCAATCATTTGAGAGAACTTGATGGATGTGCTCTTACTGCTTTTAGAGACGTTTTGTGACACTCGAATTGTCGCGAAGAATGAAGAGTCCGATTGTAAAGGAATTAATGGTATCGAATTGTGCCCAGAGGTAGAGTTCACACGTGTTGGGTGACATGACAACGGAGGGGTCCGAGTAACCCTAACTATTGTTGATGACCCGAAGTGCTCGCTTCACGAGTAAAACTCAACCCTCCCACGCATTGTAGAAATCGTTGCCTATTCATAGACATGTCTTGCTTCTTATACAAATAGAAATCAACAAACATTCTAAATCCAAGGGCTTGGACACCGAAGATCTGTTTGGTTTGCTCGAGAGCTTACATTTACATGCATCTCATTTGTTTGAATTGAGTAAACCTATTTTAGAAATCGTCAATACATTAAAAGGTCGTTAACCTTGTATCGAAAGTCATTTAAAGATTTATTTGAACAAGTTGGCCACTTGTTTATTTGTTTAAATGAATACTGTTTAATATTGATAATTATGAAAACTAATCATGAATCTCACTAAAAAAACATTGTTTAAATCAATCAAATTTTGAATACACAACTGTGTTTTCTTAAAATGTGTTAAAAGTATCACGCCTATCTATCCGAACCCTACTGAAAAATAACATTAAAATGCAAAACGAATTGAAGTGTGTAATCTTGCATTGATAATTATTTGAACCCCAGCCCACTTCAAACTTGAAAGATATAAAATAAATGTTTTATGTGTGAAAGCACAGTTCAACACCTCATTCTGATGGACAATCGACATTAACCAAGGATTACCATAATAAGTATAGTTCTCACCTGGATCACAAGATTCACAAGGATAGGTGTCAATAGATACACGACTGATGAATTTATTATTAAATGCTTGATGCATTAATGGCAGCCGTTATTTTTCAGTCTAAGTCGGATGGTGTGACAATAAAAACAATTTAACTCGCTTCGGCATGTAGATCTATACAGTTTTGAATGCAGAATTTTAGATTGCTTTTTCTTGTTTTTCGTAGACAATATTCTATTATTAATGTCATTAATTAATGTGACATTTATAAATTAGTAGATAAAAGTAGGTATAAAAGATGAGGTGCACTTATAGATTTTAAATATAAAACTAATATTCTACGAATAAGATTAATGCTATAAAGCTAAAATCAAAATGTCAGACAGACTTTTGTATGAAATACTAAGACGTGACGTCATAGCTAGGTTCTGTCGAATATTATTGTTATTAAAACAACAATAACATTAAATTGATAATGAAAGACGAATCAGGCTGTAATTTAAGTTGTTATATTTAATGATTATGGCAGGCGAAATAATTTCCTTTAATGATAGAAATATACCTTATTAACAAGACGTAATACGTACACAATTCTATTCATTTTCTCAAAATTCAGTAATTCTTTTTAAAGAAATCGTAAGGTTGAAGGTATTACGTGCACTAAACAGGCTTACATACCACGCTTCCCACGTTCGATGCCGATGAATGTTATCGAATTGGTCCAAGGCTACATCGCTTATCTAGCACTTTGCAATATTGCATGTTTCCTGATTTGATTCGTAATGATAAGGCAGTGTGAAACATCTTGACTTGTAAACATTGTTTGAAGACATCTAAATAAAATATTTTCCTCTGTTGAGGCACGCAATTAGGTAACAGACGGACAAAGATGTATGATATTCTTTGAAATAGCATCTTGCTGCAATTATTTTGAGTGTAGTTATAACGGCGAAAGAGATGTCTATGTAAAAAACTCATTTACTTATTTTTAAACATCTGCGGCAGGTAAAAGCACTAGTTTTTAAAGTTCGAGTTTTTTTTTTTTTACTTTTCTATGTCAGAAAATATTACCGCTTGTGCATGTCACTCGAGCATTTTCAAATCTATCAGTATTTTAAACGAGCGAATTATAATCATAATTATAATTTTATATAAAATATTAAACTACGAGTGCAGATCACAAAAAGGTTAACAATTTCTTCGTCGATAGCAGGCCGTATTAAAATATAGCGGACTACTCACGAACGAAATTTTATACTTTAAATAGCCGTTTTTAATCAGTATATTTCTAAAAATAACAGTACCTAAGAATAACACCACACAAAAACTACCGAAAGCAACATTACTTTTCTACGCAACTGAGTAAGTATGTTACCAGAACAGCACTCGTAAAGGGCAACCACTTTAACGGAACCAAAAACAAAAGAGTCTGTTTCATGAGAAAAAAAGAAGTTCTGTTAAAAGTCATTAGGACAACAAATAATATGAATGGACGTCCTTGTGTTTGTAGTCCTTCGTTGATTCCCACGAGGAGTCGTTATAATACTTCCCTATGACGATTATGTCGCCACAAGTGTATTAAGTTGAAACAACATACCACTTAAAGTGTGCATAAGTATGAGTATTTACTTTGTGGCAATGCACCCAGTCAGTTGTTAGTTTGTATTTATGCTACCAAGCTAACATACTATGTTAAATGTCCATAACTATCTTTTTTCCTGCGTTATCATAGTAACAATATTAGTATTGAAATAAAACATATGGCTAAGGTAGAAAAGTCGGTTACAGTTTAATCAAAATATTCATTGGTGCAGCTGTTATCTGCTTCGACGCACTGTCCGGAACATTACTGTTTTTATTTAAATGTTGGCAACAAAGCAACGACCTCAGGACAAAAGATTATAAAACAAAAAGGCTTTAATTCAAAACTATGGTTCGTGTTCGCCATTTTTTTAAATAAAAGGAAAGAGTTTTAATCGTGGTGCCTTATTCTTTTGAGACAGCTGTCAGACGATTTAAAAAAACAATGTTCCTAAATTGAAATTGACGCGTTCCATTTAAACAATGAAACTCGATTTGAAATTGAAAATAATAAAATTGATCAAGAAACGCGCCAGTTGTCAATAGTATATTGTCGATCAATGCGTTCAAATAAAACTTTGGAAAAACAATCCAACCTTAAATATTTATCTATAACTAGCTGATGCCCGCGGCTCCGCCCGCATATATGTCGGTTATCGCTGCAAATAGTAGCCTATGTGTTATTCTGATGTATAAGCTATATTACTGCAAAGTTTCATCCAAATCCGATCAGTAGTTTTTGCGTGAAGAAGTAACAAACATACACACAAACTTTCGCCTTAATATATTAGTGTGATGTGATTACAGAATCGAGTACGTATAGCACAATTTCCATTTTCCATTTGACATGAAAGTAAAAAAGTACACGGTAAGGTCATATTCGCACGATTTTAAATGCCATAAGTAATTATTTATTGATCCGGTGCAAAATGGCAACCCGTGTGATGAAAAAGTCCCCTTCCATTTGTTTAAACGCAATAGCCATTACCAATATGTTCGTGGTAGAATAGTTCACAGGATTGATCTACATAAGAGAATGATTCCGTATGTATTTTATCCGTCAATGTAAACAATTTATGGTAGTTGGTCTTCGCAGTTTCCTTCTTTCATTAATCTATCCAATCCAATTCGGACTGATAGTTCCAATGTTTACCGCATTTAAACAAACCGAACTATAGATTATTATTTTACTATAGTATCGCATATTATTTTTACGTGTGTGTATGTATATTTTAGTTGAACGACCGATTACGCACAAATACACGGCGGGGTGATATCAAGGTGCATGTGAGGACACTATCAGGCTGAACTCTTAAAAAAGATGAATTTCATATAACACGTGAATTATGTACACAATATCATTCAAATTTTTCACAACACACCGGCCGTGTGGGCCGGTGTGTTGTGAAAAATTGGGCTGTTACTTTTTTTAATAAGCTCTAATGGTCATAATGATAAAGCTTGTTGGCAGCAATGCGTAACAGTGGCTATCGATTTTTATTCCCATGCCCTATGGGAAAACGTTTAACAAGGGTCGATCGATGATACTTATCAATTAAATACCCTGTATTTGGAATGATAATCACCCCTCTATCGGACTAATATTGACTGAAAGCTAGCATGGGAAATGTTCGGTTATCAAGAGGCTATTTCGAACAAGGACGCACTTAAGTTTATTGATTGTTATAAATATTATGCTCATAACTTCATAACGATTAAAAGAGGAAATAAATAAACAGATGACGTCTTTAATGTACGATATACGAGTGCAAGACTTTTTTAAATCAAGACTATATTAACGATTTACTCAGGATAACAAAATCGATCTTTGGCCCTTTTCAATAACCTGTCTCTAGTTAAAACTGGAGATAGTCTATTCAATATGATTGTATCAATACTTTATTGACATGCAGGATATTTTTTACAAGTTTTAGTTGTCAAAAAAGGAACAAATATTATTTTAAGGTAAATTCAGACAGTTTTCAATAACCATCTCTAGTTAAAATGGCCACTTATGGGAACAGGTAGCACCGTATATTGGATGCTTTCATAAGAGTAAATCCTATCCTCCTAATATAATATATAAAGGCGAAAGTTTGTGAGTGTGTATGTTTTTTACTTCTTCACGCAAAAACTAGTGAACGGATTTGGATGAAACTTTACAGTAATATAGCTTATACATCAGAATAACATATAGGCTACTATTTGCCGCGATAACCGATATACACGCGGGCGGAGCCGCGGGCAACAGCTTGTATGATATAAAATATTAAGTTATCTATCATTGGCATGCAAGAAATCGAGGTGGTAGCTTACGTCACAATAGAAAATGTACAGCCTTGCATAAGACATTCCATTATACCTGTTGCAAGAAGTGAATCATGATTCATAAATGAAAACACTGAGAAAACATTGGGACTCTGGTTTTACTTTTTATTTTCTAATGTTTCATAACTTAATTTACATCTCTAACTTTAGAGATTTGATATACATATAATATACATATGTACCAAACTTTGTGAAGTAAATAAAATATCAAAAGGTAGGCTTTTGAATGAAGTTAATTCACCGTTCAAATAAGTTTACATTTGGGATAGATATAAAAAAAACTAGCCGACTCGTACCCACTTCGTTGGGCGTTAACCGCCGGCTTTTCTTCGACTTGATTTACAAATACTATTATTTTAACCTGATTTTTTTTTTTTTTTTTTTTTTTTTTTTATGTTTGGCCCGCCAAAATGACTCTGCTTTGCCTGATGGAAAACATAAGCAGAATCCAAGAGTGGTGGTCACCATAATCATTGCGAATGCAGACAGTGCAGTATGGCGACCCACACTATGGCGGCCTAGTGATGCTACTGCATCTTTTAGTCCAGTCAACAAGTATGAAACTTGTTGACTAGACTAATTGGGCCCCCGGTCTCGCACTCACCAACGAAACACGACAGCACGAACGCTGTCATTTTACGTTGATTTTCTGTGCGAGGGTAGTACCGCCCCGGTCGAGCCGGCCCGTTCGTGCTGAAATCAGCGTGGCTCTACTACCTCTGAAATTTGTTCAATCATAATAAAAATAGCCTATTACACTCCTGAATAGTGTCGGTTTCTATTAGTGAAAGAATTTTCAGGATCGGATCATTACTTCCGAAGATTACCCTCTACAATCTAAGAAACAAAGTTAAACACTTTACCTCTTTATAATATTAGTATAGATAAGTAATATAATATTAAAGTTGATAATGGTAATAAAAAACATCGAAAGTCATATTCAAAGAATACTACTTTCGCTTACGACGTGACACGAAGCTTGTGGATTTAGTATCAGAATTCCTATTACATATTTATCCTAATATTATTTAAAATATTGTGTCCTGCGGAAAATATGAAAAGAGTTGGTTTTCCTGGTATAATATGCGCTTTAATATATTTATAATCATGTAATTATAGAAGAGTGACTATACTGTTTATAACCATATTGAAGCAAAATAAGGATGACACAGGAAATTATTGCCTTTAATGTTAAGCTTGACTATAATAATCATTGCGGTAAACTGTAATATGCCTAAATACAATTTAATGCAGGTACAAATGAACTACGTATTATTATGCAAAACGAGATGAAATCATCCATAGGTACATGTATATTTCCAGATTAATGTCAGAAAGTGAGATTTTTGGAACAATTTATATCAACTAAAATTGCGGACAGTCTTAAAAATTGTGAAGCTATCGTGTCTCAGCATAATTAGAAAGTAAACCGCATAGTTATTTCGTTTAACTGTACTTTTTTCGCTTGAAGAATACCTTTCACAGTCGCTATACTAGTCGTTGGTTTTTTTAACGTCTGTTAATTTTCTTGCATCAAGTGTTTATGAACAAACGTAACACACACACATGTTTACGTAATAGTATCATCACTTGAGATGGTTTCGAAATGATCGTAAAAATAAGGAAATGAGGATCACATAGAATAACAATACCATGTATCTATATCAGTTTAATTTACCTCATCGTATTATAGACACAGGAAAGAAGACAGGAAAAATCAGGTTCAGATTTATTATAAATTGTACATATTTGGAATAACCTGGAATCATTTTATTGGTTATGGGACGGAGAGCCGATGCCAGTCGCTCCGTTGAAAATCAGTTGAACTAGTAGCCGACCCAAAATAATCTTGAGAAATAATGAGGCTAGCTAGATGATGATTAATGATGAACTATTGCCAAATTATGAAATTATTGGAAAGGTCGTTAGATGAGCCTTTTATTTTTGAGTTTCGTACACAAAGGATGCCAAAAGAAACGCGATATAAAAGAGAAAGCGCAAAAAAAAACGAAAAACAAAAAATGTTTTACTGTGCGTCAGTCCATCTGTCTGTCGCTAGACTTTAAATCATGTTTCGTACGTAGACAATTGAATTTCATTTTCCAATTATGTCTAGTAAGATTCAATTGATTTGTTTGTTGGTAGCGAACCCGCACGGACCGTATTATGAGGTTGGCTCTTGTGATTATTTTCTGCTACATGTCAATTTCACAGAAATTATATGATATCTCATTATCTAAAAATAAGTACTGCATAGTAGTTGTATTACTAATTAGTTTTGAAATCATAACGGTATTACAAGTTGAACAAACAACTCTTGTGGCCAAAATAGTATTTTAATTAAATACCAGTATAGCGGATTTAAAGCATTACGCCCACAGTAGTTTTATGTTTTACGAGCAACTATTTTAGTCGTAGTAATCATTTTAATATGTAACATGAATTATATACGATGTTATTTTCATCATTATTGACTGCCTCGTTGGTCTCGCGGTTGGCGTGTGCGACTGCTGATCATGAGGTCTCGGGTTCGATTCCCGGGTCGGACCAAATGTTTGTATGATCTACAAATATTTGTTTCGGAGTTTGGGTGTTTTCTATGTATAATATGTATGTTTTTACAAAAAAAAACGGAGATATGTATTTGTATCAGTTTTCTAGTACCCATAACACAAGCTCTGCTTAGCTTGGGACTAGATGGCGTTGTGTGTTAGATGTCCGAAAATATTTATTTATTTATTTATCTAATTCTGTAATAAAGAGGGGTCCTAAATAAAGTAAGTGATTATCGCTAAGGTTGTCTGGAAGAGATTGCTTTCGGCAATAAGGCCGCCCTTTGTACATATATTTGTCATTTTCTGTACTTTCTTGTAAAACTGTAATACGGTGTACCAATAAAGAGTCTATCTATCTATATATCGCTAAGCGCATACGTTATTGCAATTTTTCGATAACGGTTTGGGTAATATTTCAGATGTATTGAGTATATAGTTATATTATGTATATGTATCGGTATTTTAACCTAGTATTCTGACATACAATTTATTCACAAAAGATCGTTATAGTGAAATGATTATTTCTGGATGACTGGCGTTGTTATAGAAACCCTGTGAAAATTCATTTTTTATCTTTGCAGAAACAGTCGTTACGAGCATTGAACCATATCCTACATGGCATTTCCTTAGGGTTGAGGTGAGCACGGCCAGGCTCGTGAGAACTATAACGTGCATTAGTCTCGTGTCGGTGACTTGACCAATTACAATTCTGCATTAGTGCAAGTGCGAGAATGAGTGCGACCTGTTGTAATGGTCAAGTGCACAAGATTATTCAACTAAGTCATTATGTAATTATTTTTAATGGGAGTTTGTAATCAGTCACACACGACACGGAAAAGCAAGTTAATCGAGAATATGTAGAATTTGTATGTTTGTATAACACGATTTTATGAAGACAGAAATATCTGCACGTGATAATGATTTGCTAAAGTAAATGAAATAAAAATATGACCTGGTCATTTGACCCCATAGTTATAACGCTGTACAGGGGGTGTGAAAGCGGGGGTTGAAAGCAGATGCCGTGAACTATCGAAACGACCGTTATGCTCCCTATCTGTTAAATTAAAAATTCGAACACGTGTGTTGACAAGTTTTTTTATCGCCCGCATACGTTACAATTTCGCAAACGCTTCAGTTCCGAAATTTCGTTTTTTTAACGTTTTTTGGAGCAATACAGTTTAGATAACTTTAAACTGTTAGAAAAGTTAATAGACGACAAAAATAACTGATAACGCTTATCCTTTTGTTAGTTACTAGGTCTCTTTATTAGGTAAATATTGTTATAATGAAGATATCCAATCTCTGAATATACCTAAGTGTAGAGTACTGAAACGCGTCCCTGTTATAATACAAATTCAAGAGAGTTGAGGGAAAGTGACAGTTAAAAAATCAATACGACCGTTACAGAGTCAGTGTCCGCGAGGGTGCACGGTGTGCACAAAGGGGCTGAGCATTGCGGTGCGCACGCGCCGACGTTATTGCACCGCCATTGTGACAGTCACAACACAATGCAGATTCATTCTGTGTCGCTTGCAGGGGTGACACTGTGATTTATTGGTACTCATTAATTGAATTTTCTCTATAAAGTTTATGGGCTTTAAATTTAGAAGTATTGTTCAAAAGTAAATGAGGAATATCATTGGTATTTGTTTACTTATTTATTGCGCTCATTAAATCTCATGGTAGAATCGCACACATTGAAAAGCCGAGTTAATAATAGTAAATAATAATTACAATAGAAACGTGTATTGAATATTTTTATTAGAAAGTAAAATAATTAAAATTTTAAGATTCGATATGCAAAGATTTAGGGTATATTTGTAACGGAAATATCGCTGGCATACTTCAAATAGGAGTCCCTCGGAGTCTTGACCGGATGCAGCCTTGTTCAAACCCCATACAGTTGCAACTATTTCAATCAAATGGCGATGTATACAATTATTCGGTACCCTGCAGCTAGTCCACTTATTTTCCCATAAACGAAAACATATCAGAGTTCAACGACACCGAAGTTATAATTAGTAAAGGGAAGTAAGAAATTGGGTGACCCAGTCACTTCGGACCCCTACGAAGTTAGTACGGTTGGTCAGTTTCAGACAAAGAAATTTTGACGAATTGAACGATTGAGAACTCTTAGAAAACCCTTAGATGCACATCTGTTGTAATCTTACGCACTTAACGGGTCATGTTTATTAAAATCGTCAAATATTCGACCCGGGATGCCTAGGGGTAAATATTAACCTGATATTTTTAAAACTCATTACTAAAAAAAAATAGACGTCTCTTCTTCATCCATGCTATTCATCCTTCTACATCCATTACGGCTGGAATTTACATTAAGATTCACGCTTTGCGTAAAAAACCTATGATAAGTTTATTAAAGATTTCTTGGTATTATTCAAGAAATGGGAGGAGTAGTTTTTTTTTGTAAAGTGAGATCGATTGCCGGGTTAACAGGTGCATTGTTAAGGTGGCTACTGGACAAATAAAAATAAATCAACTGATTGCCTACTTACAAGTTTTTGTGCAAAGAATGTTTGTATTGTTGTTTGGGGAAGAATAGATAGCGTAAGCCACACAATGGCTTTTTTTTGTAATACAGGTACTACTAAAATAAGTACAATACAGTAACATTTACGAGTAGTTTGAGTAATATTTTGACGCAATATCCAATAATACTTTTTCGTGATTAGGAGTATTGGAGGTGTTCTAAGCAGAGCTTGTGTTATGGGTACAACTGATATAAATTCATACTTTTTTTTTGTAAATATGTATTTATACTCACATAGAAAAACACCCAAACTCCGAAACAAATATTTTCCGATTATACAAAAATACGTTCCGACCCGGGAATCGAACCCGAGACCACAGCAGTCGCATACGCTAACCACTGCGCCACAGAGGCAGTCGACTAAGTCGATATAAGATGCTACACGAGTCACATTCAGTGAATAAGATATCAGTAATGAATACCGAAACTTTAGCTGTTGTAGTGACAACAAAATGAGATGTTCATTATGATCGCACATAAAAGCGGCCATTTTGCAATCAGCGCGTGTGCGTGTGTGCGCATGCGTTGATAGGTGACGCGTCGCACGGGCGCGTCACCTCGTATCTCCGCGTGTGTGTGCGACAAGGATACCGTTTGGAGTTTGCTATATCTGCAAACGTAAATTATAAATGATTTTATGTGATTGCATGTCGCCACGCTCATTCGGTATGAATGAGAAAATCTTGAGCGTCACATTTAAGAAACTTTCCCTTCCTAGCACGAGTACCTACCTACACTGTAGAGGAACTGGAATTACGCTGTTTAAAACTTTTATTACGCTATTCTGTTTCTTTATTGTCCGAAAGTAATATTTTAATTAAACATTAAAGTACAGTATACACTCAAGGTTAAGTTAATTAGGTTAAAAAACAACCAATTAGGGTACATAAATAATAAAGTAATTGGTTTATAAATTTCATTTTACCTTTCTAACATGCTTTCTTCCAAAGCAGTTTTTATACTTTCATTACAATTTATAAGTAATTTACCAACAATATGCAAAAGTAAAAATGATTTTTATCTGCAACAGTTGTGATGTTAATTCGTAAGCAAGTAGTCGTAGTTAAAGTGGGCAACATTTAAATTTTCGGCAACAAAGAACCGCTGAACTAACAAAGTGACTCATTAATATTTCAACACAAGTCGACCCATTTTTCCAACTTTCACTGAAGGTTACAACTATTGTCACACTAGCTAGTGACGTAATACTAGGTAACGAGTTACGGTATAAATTGATAAACATCTGCAGTTATTGGAATCGTCAATTATTTTAAACCTAAATATTAAAACATCATTATTAGTGTGTTGCGGTAGTTAGGAACATAATTTGCAGTATTTTTCATACAAACATTTTACGTAAATAATAGAGGACAAGATTAAACATAGATTTTGTTAAACATTAATTAAAAACTTCGCAAAAGAAAATACAATTGTGTCGAATGTGTTGATATGAAATTAATCCCGTGTGGTTGGTAATAAAATGAATTGTTTACAATTTGTAACCACACATGTGTAATCTAAAATGGGACAAGTGTGGGAGGTTCGCCATACTACGTATGAACACATAGTCGTATCAAAACAAATAGATCTAGGTCAGTGGATCTGTCTGATATTCAGCCATAACGCTTAGCTATTGTTTGTTATTTTTTATAAACTTTCAAAAAAGAATTCCGGTTTCCCGTAACAGGAGTAGCAAAAACAATTTAATAAGCAGTCAAACGATTTTTTTACGATCCCTTTCATCAACTTCCCATTTAAAAACAAACTAAGACATCGTAATTTTTAATTATGAAGCTACAAATTATTTAATAAGAGCTTTGGTCCTTTATGAAGGTCTTGACACCTTTTATGGTTGTTTTTTGCACGTCTTTCGAGCTCCTTTGAGGTCCAATTATAAGGGTTAATGCATTAAAAGGTGTTTAAGTGCTATAATAATTAAGGTTTGAAAATTGTATTGATTTTTTATACTCATTGTATATGAAAAGTTGACACAAAAATGTGTAGAGGGCAATTAAAAGGCTATTATTCGTTTATAACTGACAACCAAATATATTGGACTAGCATTTGCCGCGGCTCCGTCCGCGTGTACCTATGTCAGTTATCGCGGTAAAGGGTAGCCTATGTTCTGCCTAAAGAATCAAATCATCTCTATGTCAAATTTAGCTGAAATCAGTGCAGCGGTTTAGCCGTGATAACGCAACAGACAGAAAGACAGAGTTCAATTATAATACCGTTTATAGGATGGATATATGGCTTGAAAGCAACACGCAAACGAAGTAGGTGGTAATAAGTAGTCAGCTATACGTCTTTATGGGTGTAAAATGATAACCATTTTGTTCCAGGTGTTACGAGCGCTCAATTAGTGTCCCGTTGCAAATTGTGATACATATTCAGTTACACAATGAACAAGATACGGTACGACATTATTATTATTCAACCGACTTATAAAAAATAAGATAGTTGTTATTGCAAACCTAGATTTCTAATAAGACTGTCTGGCAACAATACGAATATGCGTTTGCAAAAAAAAAAACAAAAGGCGTTATAATCCACGCATATCCACGCAAAAACAGTTTTCTGGTGTTTAGGTGACCCAGGAAGATACGTAGTAATTTAGCATGCTGCAGTAGTGGTGGTATTAGTAAATCCTTTTTGCGATAAATGTCTAGTCATGTTTCCGATCTAATTTGAATTATTGGTAGGTATTCCATGTACCTAACTATCTAGGTATTAAGTTTTTTTTTTTTTGCTATTTATGAATGTTCGAGTTGGTAAACATACTATTTACCTAGGAATTGAATATATACGAATTTGCAGTCGTATTAATCAAATAATACTTTTAGCTATTTTGTGTAAAATTCATTTGATCTCAAAAATCAAAATATTGCCATTTAGATTTTTGACATCAAATCAATTTTACACAAAATCACACAAATTTATAGCTTGTAAGTCATAGATAAAAAGATGACCACAGCAGCAGCGTTATTGTAAACTGTAAACTTACGTTAAAATACCTAACTCCGGTGCACTTAGAAACAAATGTGTGTTGTCTTATATAGCCGTGCGTGTCAGATCAAAGTGACCTAAGCGTGTTATCGTTACGTCACAGCCAGAGATAAGTTACACATAATACATGAATGTTGTTCACGAACGAATTGCAATTGCACCGATTACAAAGTGTTTACACTATAATTAGTTAATGTAAACAATCATGTACTGATACGGCTCAAAAACTTCGTATGCATTTGTGATAGCGATTACGATTATAAAACATTTATGTATCTAGAATTTTATTTCTTTTGCAAATTTAAATGAATATAAGTAAAAAGGTCAGCCTTTACGTAAATAGGAACACACACCTGTTAGCTATTATTGAATGAGGAATCGATCAATGACATTTCGCAAAGTACTACGCATTGTTTACGTAACGTGAAAATGAACGCAAATTATAACCTTAAAATAACAAATGTCGACAATACACCGAGTTATAATGTGTTAAAGAAATTCACTAACCTGTTATTCTTTTTTGCGTTTTGCTGCTCTCTGGACTTGAAACCTTCGCTTCCTGTGATGGAGTGTTTGGTTTGGGAGTGTGCGTAATCGTAATTGGTGACCTTCTCAAAGCTGCGGGCACAGCAGACGCGGGCACTAGCTGCCAAGCAAATCTCTGCGACGTAGATAATGGTTTCTCGTTTGCAAAGTCGAAACCCCATCTCTGGCTATCTAGCTCCAGCTGCCGTGCCAACTCTCTCTCAACAAACCTTCTGTTCTCTTCTCTGTCTGTACACCCGAATAAGTTCCTTCTTACGCCTTCTAGCGCGGTCACACCGCGTAACCGCAGTGCTCTGGTGTCTAGCACTGTGGTGGATTGCAGGCCAGGCGCCCTTACACTCAACGTCGACATTCTTCACTTCAACGGAGTCCGAAACAGCGAAACACAGCAATGCACTTTACAGATAGCATCCGCGGCGTACCACCTAGCACAAACAAGGTCAGTATTTAGTAACAGTACGCGATAGACTTGTATTGATTTAACAAGAAAATAAGAAGTTTTAGGTTCATCACGCACCAATAAGAATTTGTATTGTTAGTTATTGTGAGTAAACAAGTCGTGAATAACGCGAGCTATTTAACTGTGACGCAATACGTCCACACGACAGAAGTACTTACGCCGACTGCGGCGAGGCCGAGCAGCGACGAAGCGGTAATCGACAGCGTGGCGCAACGCTACGGCAAAGCTACGCAACCGCGGCGCAAGCGCCGCAAGTTTTCACTCTTCACCACTGTGTGGCGTTAGTGTCGTTTCACTCTTGCAAGTGGTGTGATAATTCTTTATTATGCGCGTCTCCCTACTTTATTTTTCCACTTCATTTTCTATCATTGTATTGTTACTGATAAATTCAGCGTTTTAACCAAAAAAATAATACGGATTATTAAATTGTGTTAAAGAAAATTTAAATGTACATATATTAGATATAATTTCGCTATAAAAAGAAAATGTATGAAAAGGAAGAAAGAGAGAAACAGCATAGTTTGTTGTTAAAGTGTTATGGTGCGTTTCTATGTATACGGCTACGGTTTTTCAAACTTGTTTTATACTTTTTCAGCGTCGTTTTTTGTCGTAGTTGGGTTTTAGTTTTTACTTTTTTTATTTAAAATGTTTTGGTGCCGTTATTAATATAATATATATATATTTGAAATGTACAAGTAACGCCCTTTCCAATGATACCATACACGGCATATTTATCTCAAATTTATTTTATAATACAATACTTTATGTCGGCTAGAGGGCGCCACATTAGATTCAGTGACACGTCTAATAGCATATAACCAGCGGACGATCAAGACGCTTCGAACGATACCTCATTTGTCCAGTTCTAATTAGTAGTTAAGGAGCTATGAGGGAACAAATGAACATACATACATAGCCTGTCAAAATCATAACCCTCCTTTGGCTTTGCCGTAGTCGGGGTCTTAATTTGTTATTTATATTAGGTCTTTACCTATGAAATTGCCGTTTTGTATGCAATAAGTGAAAGTACTTATTTTTTCAAACTTTTTTATTTCTGTTATTCGAAGTAATCACCCATGCAATCGACGCATCTTTGCCAACGCATTGGCAGTTTATTGATGCCCTTCTTGTAAAAATCAGCTGGACGGGAGACAACAAACTCTTCAAAGGCATTGTGTACTGCCTCTCGGGAATTGAATTTTTTACCCACTAAAAAGTTGTCTAAATTTTGGAAAAAGTAATAGTCGGTAGCTGCAAGGTCTGGTGAGTATGGCGGATGAGGGAGAGCTTCCAAGCCCAGCTCTTGCAGCTTGGAGACTGTCTGTTGCGCAGTATGGGGTCGCGCGTTGTCGTGAAGCAGCTGCAAGAGCTGGGGTTGGAAGCTCTCCCTCATCCGCCATACTCACCAGACCTTGCACCAACCGACTATTTCTTTTTCCAAAATTTAGACAACTTTTTAGTGGATAAAAAATTCAATTCCCTAGAGGCAGTACAAAATGCCTTTGAAGAGTTTGTTGCCTCCCGTCCAGCTGATTTTTATAAGAAGGGCATCAATAAACTGCCAATGCGTTGGCAAAGATGCGTCGATTGCATGGGTGATTACTTCGAATAACAGAAATAAATAAGTTTGAAAAAATAAGTACTTTCACTTATTGCATACAAAACGGCAATTTCATAGGTAAAGACCTATTATTTATTTTAGGTAATTATGTTACATTAAGATTATTACCGTGTGGCAATAACAATAAAGTTACATGCAAAGTTATTATAAATGAATAAACTATAAAAACAATACATTAGACTGTTATATAATATTATAATTATTATATATAATATTTTAATAAACAGTATTTTTCCAATTTCACCCTTAGGGATGAATTTTCTAGTAGGAAATTTGAATGGGACTAATCCGGAAAAAATAGAAGAAAGGATAAAAAAATCTAAACAATAAATGATCTAATTTTTTAAGTTGGACAAGAAAGTTTTTATATTCCATTTTCATTGGTTTGTTTTTGGTAACCTAATTTCTAAATTCCGTGTAAATTTAAGTTTAGTATAATTAAAATATGAATTCAGTTTTGTTCCGTTTCAGATTTACATTTTTAGATTTTACTGATTTTCCCTAAAATATTGGCAATCCCATATGTTTGTTTACGGCAACACTGCAAACTGCCTTGTTTACGAAGAACGAAGACGTGTAGAAGTTACCTACGTATGCAGCGACACAATTTCATACATCTTATCAAAAATATAGTTGTCTCTGTCATGCGTATATGAAGTAGTACGTCAGTGGAAAAGGACGGAAAATGTATTAATAGCACAGAACACCGCCGCCATTTTGCCGAAACAAGACCGACTAGATTTTTGTGTTGGACTGTTGGTATGATGCATATAGACGAATATATTAAAATTAGTGTTTTATTCAGTTAGTCTTAATTAGAACTAAACCAGTTAAATTGTAGGTTTACATAAAGGATTATTAAAATATTGCTAGTCATTAGTAATATTCGCTTGCACAACTGAATAATGGCAATAAAATGTGAATAATTTTGACGGATCATCAAAAATAGAATGACATAACGAATTTTTTTTTTTTTTAATCATGTTATCTCCTTAAAATTATGAATATGTACTCACCTTAGCGAAATAATTTATTATTTCACGGTAAATTCTTCGATTTGCAGACGGGGTTCATTCACTGCACTGCCGCCGTACTAATTTTCGAGATATGACAATGACGCGATGGCGAGAGCGCGGGCTCGACGCCCATTGGGTAAAAATGGCGGCCATTTGTCTCATTGGCTTGAAGAATTTTAGGCGCCAATTTTCGGTTGGTCGAGACGCCGGATGGCGGGAAATAATCGAAACACTTTCCGGTGCGCGTGAGTTTTGTTACGGAAAATTGTGTTTGCCGCGTTTAATTTCCGTCTTTTTTATGTGAACAATTAAGTCGTTAGACATTGCTCTTTGATTAGACATATTTTTTTCATGAATAGGACTTTTTACCTACACGACATTGTTATGAGAAAGTTGATAAGCGCTCTTTTTTCATTATATATCTCTTTTTTTAAATTTATATATATATCGAACGGTACGTTTAAAATATTTTAAGCAGTTCTATTATTTTTCAAGACGTAAGTGTTATTTTTTATTTTAGTTCAATACCAATACCCGAAGATAATTATTTTTAAATTAAATTTACGGAGGAGTTTATGTGCTATTTGAAATATTTTAAATTGTGTATACCTACATAATTAGGAGAAATTTACATTACTCTTAATATTTCAAAGCAACGTGTATAAATAAGTTTTAAAATATTTTAAAAGAGCCACAATAAGCCAGAAAGGTTCAGTAGGTTTATTATAATGTACCGACCGCGAGAGGGAAAATCTGTACAAAGAGATTGACAGCTTTAGTTGTAAATCATTTAAAATAAATATTTATAGTTAAATCACATGGTGATCAACCATGTGATTTTCAGTACAAATAATAGGGTAGATGAAAACTTTTATCATCTGTCAAAACGATAACTTTGTATGAAAAATATATACAAAAAAAAACATACCGATGAAATTGAGAACCTCCTCCTTTTGGAAGTCGGTAAAAAATTGTGACGAACGAAATTGTTTTAGACCACTGAATTGAGCAATATATTTCAATGTTTATTTGATTAAAATTTGTGATAGAAATGAAAAGCTGTAAGAAGTAGGTATACTTTCCGAGATGTTTTGTAATAGACCTATGAAATTGCCGTTTTGTATGCAATAAGTGAAAGTACTTATTTTTTCAAACTTTTTTATTTCTGTTATTCGAAGTAATCACCCATACAATCGACGCATCTTTGCCAACGCATTGGCAGTTTATTGATGCCCTTCTTGTAAAAATCAGCTGGACGGGAGGCAACAAACTCTTCAAAGGCATTTTGTACTGCCTCTCGGGAATTGAATTTTTACCCACTAAAAAGTTGTCTAAATTTTGGAAAAGTAATAGTCGGTAGGTGCAAGGTCTGGTGAGTATGGCGGATGAGGGAGAGCTTCCAACCCCAGCTCTTGTAGCTTGGAGACTGTCTGTTGTGCAGTATGGGGTCGCGCGTTGTTGTGAAGGAGCAGTGGGGACGACCGAATGACCAAAGCTGGTTGCAGATGTGCAAGCTTCTCCATCATTCTCTCCAGTTCTTCACAGTACACATCTGCATTAATGCTCATGCCGTTTTGTAAAAAGCTGTGGTGAATCACACCCGCACTAGACCACCAAACAGTGACCATCACCTTTTTAGGGGTCATTTTTGGTTTAGGGCATTGCTTTGGTGCTGAACCAGGGTCTAACCAACTTGCTGAGCGCTTTCGATTGTCGAACAGAATCCATTTTTCGTCGCACGTAACAATTTGTTTCAAAATTCCTTCATTTCTTTGCCTGTTGAGCAGCGCAAGGCAGATCTCGACGCGTACATTGCGCTGGCGATCGTTAAGGTCGTGGGGCACCCATCTATCAAGCTTTTTTACCTTGCCAATTTGTCGCAAATGGATCAATATTGTTTTGATGCTTACATTAAAAGCTGCTGCTAGCTCAGCTGTAGATTGAGTTTCGTCAGCTTCCACAATCGCCTTTAATTCATTATTGTTAACCAAAGTCTCCGGACGACCACGAGCTTCATTTTTCAAGTCAAAATTTCCAGAACGGAACCGGGAAAACCAATAACGGGTTGTGCGTTCGTTTGTATAGTTCTCTCCGTAAACGTTTTTGATGTTACGTGCCGTTTGTGTCGCGTTGGTGCCACGACGGAACTCATATTCCATAATTACATGAATTTTTAAAATAGCCATTATGACGAAAAATGTTCAAATGTAATGAAAATACAACGCTAATCAAAAAACAAAAGACTGAGTTTGTAAATAGAATGTCATGGTTTTAAAACAAAATTAATTTGAATTTAGAATACAGAGCCATTACAAACTTTTTTTTATTTGAAATGACCAGTACTGAAGAACGGCAATTTCATAGGTAAAGACCTAATATTTGTTTTAATGAAGGAGATATCGGTATTTATTTGCGATATGTTATCTATCGTATTGACTGCTAGTTGACACTATTTAATTTTTTGTCCTATCTCTTTTGGTGTGTTACCTATAAGTTAACAAGAAATGTTCATTTTAGTTAGTAAGGTTAATTTATAATAATAAAGTAGCCATATAAATATGACATTGAAAAATAATGGACCCGATTTTCTTTCATATAAATTTGTACACTTAGTTCTAATTGCCTATATTGCATTTATAAAATACGTGGTGTTCGTCATTGTTCCTTCAGAAGGTACGTCTGTAAAAAACCTTAGAACCGTTAGTGACTTATTGACCTATTTAAAACGGAAATCAGTTGCATTAGTTTGCGGTGAACACAAAAAGTGTATCCGTTCGAAACAGATGCTCTGTAATGTTTTTCTAATACACACAAAAAGTTGACTTTCCCTGCAGGTGCATTTAAAAATAGACTCCACTAAAGTTTTCAAATCTTTTATGTGTCACTTCTTTGTCAGATGTTGTTTAAATAAACAGCAACTCAGAAAAAAAAAATTCAACTACCAGTACACTGGTATGTTTGAATTGAAATTATTTACAACTGGCAACATATATGTATTTTAAAAAAGTACGTACTCAAATGAATTAGAATGCCTATTTCATCTATGTGCACTTTTTAGGGAGTTGATTTATACGAGATTAACCTAACCTTACATTTTTTTAAATTGTATAGGCTATTTTTTCTTTTTCTCAAACTACCTTAAAATCGGTTTTAGGTCTATATCGACTTTTTATATAAACCGATTTCTATGTTCAGACCTCCACAACCCAAGTAGGTATTAGGCGATAAGGAAGTTCTGTAGAAAAAGTATTTTTGGGACTTTTAGGACTCCAAATACTAAATACCCGTAAAGATTGCCATAGAGTATATATTATTTATTGTATTGTAACCGGGATTATCGCCTAGACAGTTTATTTGTTTTAATTTTCTAGGGTTTAATAATCGTCTCATTCACGGCCATTCGATACCAAATTAGGCAGTGCCTGTTCTAATCAGACCGTTGTTAAGTTTTTTTTTCTTATTTCTCACTGGAGCGTACTCCTTCTTAAAAGAGCGGCAACGCACTTGTGACACCTCTGGTGTTGCGGGTGAGCATGGGCGACGGTAATCGTTTACCATCAGGCTATTCGTTTGCTCGTTTAACCTCTATCACATAAAAAAAAATGTTAAAGCTAAAACAAAATCAAGTAGAAAGAAACCAAGAATTAACATTTTATGATTAATTAATGAACACAACTATAACGGTAGGATTTTTACGGAGACTTCAAACTTAGTCGATAAACCAATTTTGGGTTCTAAACCTCACCTCACCTTTCGTCAAACTACACATTTCATAAGTATTTACTATTTACCCAAAAAAATATCACTAACCATGCATTGGCAAGTTTACTATGAGGGACCCGTGACAACAGTTGTATTTTTTTTAACAATAAATCTCAAACTGACCAACAGCAGTGTTCTAGTAGGTAAAAAAACTGAGTTGTGACGAGTCTACGTTAAAAATGAATGATGATCCACACCACATGGCGGTGTTCCTTTTGACTTTGTAGGAAGTCCTATGTTTTGTTTAAGTACGAAAGATAGAACATCCGTGTGCCACAAAGACCGTTGTGGGGAAGACATAAAACACACGACCTTATTAGGAACAAAACCTTAAAGAAAGCCCTAAAATAGCGGTACATTACTTAGGTAGTGTTGTTTTTTAAATTGCCTTTACAGGGCATGTTTTGTCGGCTATTCGGTTGCCTTAACGTAGACATCCTTTACACAGGAATTGCCAAATGGGTTGATAAGTGCTAAACTCGAGAATTGCTCAACTGAATCGGATATTTCCAGGGTACCGTAGCCAAAACGCCGTAACAACGGAACCCTACATTGGGTGTGGCTCAACACGCACTTGCTTTTTTTTACATTTTTGTTAAAGCTCTCCGGTTTTTATGGAGAGATAAAACATAAAAATTGCGAAGAATTAGAATTGCTATTAAGATTTTTTTGTAAGAAAAACTCAACAGCAGACCGACCCGGCAATCGAACCCCAGACCTCTAGATCTGAAGTCGCTTACGCTAGCCACTAGACCAACGAGGCAATAATCGTCATTATTATTAATCCAAAATGGCCGCCGTAACAAAATGGCGTCGTACATATTTCTGAACAACCCTCACAATATGGGTCTCAAATGAAAGGACTTAAAGTTATTTTTTTTTATTAACAACCAAAAAATCTTTTTAAATTCATCACTTGTTTTTCACACAAACCACAGGGTAAATTAAAGCACTGTATTTTGTTTATTACAACCTCACAAAGTTTTCCTTTTTATTAAATTAGTACGTAGGTATATATATATACAGGATAGGTGCATACACGTACATAGGACCTATGCGGAAAAACGTACTTTTTGATTAGCAAAATAAAAAAAAGTTATAAAATTTCTGTACAAATGGCTTTATGGTTTAAGCGGTCATCTCGCCGTTTTCTATTGCGCTGAGAGTTGTGGGTCCAAACTAGCGTTGACAGATTTTTTTTTGTCAAATCGGGATTTTGAGACATTTTAGTGAAAAAAAAACGGGATTCTTTCGTCGAATTAAGCGGGACAAAGTAAAAAAAAAAACAACGAATCGCATCTAATCAGAAGAAATTACGACAAATGAGTAATGATGACCAAAAAAAAAGGTCGTTCGTAATATTGTTGTTTCTCTGCTACATCATCCCTAATTCGTGAAAGAACTAGTGCCATTTCCCATTTGTAATGTAATGGTGAAATTTTATTTTTTTATTGCCTGCCAATTTTATTGACGACTAGCTGGACCCACGCAACCTCGTTTGCGTCTCCTTTTGCCCGTAGCGTAATAAGTTTCCCCCGTTTTTTGAAACATTCTTCATTGGTGCTCCGCTCCTATTGGTCTTAGCGTGATGATATATAGCCTTCCTCGATAAATGGGCTATCTAACACTGTAATATTTTTTCAAATCGGACCAGCGGTTCCTGAGATTAGCGAGTTTGAACAAACAAACAAACTATTCAGGTTTATAATATAAGTATAGATAAAGCACTACGGCTAACTAATTTCACTTTGGACGTCCTGCCAGTTATCCCCAAAAAGCGGGACAAAATCTGTCCCGCGTGGGATATTACAATTTTAATTCAAAAAGCGGGACGTCCCGCCAAAATCGGGGCGTCTGGCAATGAGGGTTTAAACTTTAAAAGAAAATGTATGCAGGTCATTTTCACTATCTATATTAATTTCGCCAATATCTTCATCTTTAATATCCTCACACACTAAGCTCATTTTAATAAAACTGTGTATATCAAAAGTCGGCTGCAATAATAACGTAATTTCTTTACACCTTGAATGCAAGCGAAACCGTATCCAATATCAATAAACAATTTCGATTTGATGCAATCGTACCGTATCGATACGCATTCTCGATTTTTGTACGTCGATTATGGATTTTGTATGAGGTATTATAATCTTTGATAAAATTGATCTTAATCACCAACCCTTATTTTAAGGTGTTATAGTTTTACGTGAGTGCTTGTTTAACTTCGAATTGATCAATTTTGGTTGGGTTTTTGTTTTTTATTAGCTCAAAAGATCAAGATGGTTCTGTGCTGTAAGTTATAAAATAAAGATCAGCCGAAGAGTTGAAGATCATAACTTGAGTATAAGAACCGACTTACACCCATCTGATAACCAGATCAAACTTAAAAAAAAATTGTATTAATTAATGAACACATCTATGATGGCTTGCCTATCGAAAAACTGCCATCATCATCATCACTATCATCATGTGACTAAAAAGAGCGGAGTTTCAAAGAAAAATGTTGTACAAACGAGGGAAACGTGCGCTGCGTATGCGGTTAAAGATTTGCAAAAAATAAGTATGATAGAATTATTGTTCCTCTTTAAAAGTTCTAAAAAAAAGACGTGTGGCACCCGGGGACTGCCGCGGTAAAGCTATTGCATAGCATTTTTTATAAACTTATGCGATTATAATTTTTTATTTAATCTCAAAATCTTCTAAATGAATCCCGGGGGGTTCAAAATGGAATTGAAATCCAAAAAGATCCCCTAAGTGATCAGTATGGACGAAAATTCCTCATGAATCCCCCAGGGGAGTGCAGGGGCTCGTTTTTGCGGCTCAAGTTTGTATGAACTACTATGAACTGAGGTCAGAGGGTTACCTAGTACCTAAGTGTATTATCAATAGAAAACGTAAGAAATTCCATATATTTGTAGCGTAGATATAATAATATGTTTATGAACGAAGGGCCTTGAGCATAGTATTTGTGAGGGTGACCTTAATAGAGGGAAGCGATTTAATCCTTAGGTACTACTAAAACGAATCTTTCCATCTTTTTTCTCCCAACCTACTCTTTCCTTAACAAGTAAATCTATCTTTCAGAATTGACCATAAATTGACTAAGTAGCTATATAACATTATCACTAAACAATTAGGAATTTATAGTTGAAGAGTGTAAGATAGCCTCCTTATTAACCCCCGACGGAAAAAGAGGGGTGTTATAAGTTTGACGTGTCTGTCTGTCTGTGGCACCTTAGCTCGCGAACGGATAAAGCGATTTCAATTTATTTTTTTGTATGAAAGGTGAGTTACGTGCGAGTGTTCTTAGACATGTTTAATGAAAATCGGTTGACTCGTTTAAAAGCTATGGGGGTGAAAGTGGGGAAGAATAACCGAATGTCTGCAAAAATATCATTGACGTATGATTACTCGATTAAGTGCTTGAGTAGGGGGTTTTTTAAATTTTGAATTTTAGTTATTAACTGTTTGTAGCGAAATGCTCTGAACATTAACATTACAAATTAGTTTCTTTTTCATGGTGACAGTAATTATTCAAAGACAAACAATAACCGATCGAAATACTTCAACGTACAAAAGATTATAATATTCAAGACAATAGTGTTACTTCGCATTGTACGTGACTCTCATATAAATATATATTTTATCGTTTAAATAATGTGAAACTATTTGCATTCTTACGCTGAATTTAATAACAAAAGTGCACACATCGTGGTTGCATTATCTGCAGTTACTGATAGTGAATCTATTTCGGCAGGTGTTTATAGATAATATTATTTAGGTATTGTAATATTGCATGTTGTAAAAACAAAGTGATATGCTATTTAGTGCCTACCGTGCTCATATTTCATGCACATAATATACACACATATTTCACACACTAGGACATTGTTTAGACTATATATTTATTTACATACTAGCTGACCCGCGCAACCTCGTTTGTGTTTACTATTGCCCGTAGGCTCGTAGCGTGATAATTTCCCCCCGTTTTTGTAACATTCTTCATTGGTGCTCGGCTCCTATTGGTCTTAGCGTGATGATATATAACCAGTAGTTACTGAGATTAGCTTAGAATTAGATTACAAAATATTATAAAGCTGAAGACTTTGTTTGTTTGAATGCGCTAATCTCAGGAACCGCTGGTCCGATTTGAAAAATTATTTCAGTGTTGGATAGCCCATTTATCGAGGAAGGCTATAGGATATATATCATCTCGCTAAGACCAATAGGAGCGGAGCACCAATGAAGAATGTTTCAAAAACGGGGGAAAATTATCACGCTACGGGCAAAAGGAGACGCAAACGAGGTTGCGTGGGTCGGCTATTTTATTTATAATAAACCAAGAGCCCATGATAGCCAGACCTTCGTTATTTTATAAAAGCTGAAAGTTTTTCTGTGCATGTCCCCTATACAGGTAAGAACGACCAGCGACTATAGTTTGGGTTGTGGTTACTTGGGCAGGTTACAGGTAGTAAAGGTGTTTGAAATAGTACCTAATTTTCGTTAAAGTATAAAGCTCAATATTTTTATATTTTATTCGGGATAACTTTAGAAATCTCGTCATCCATTGCCGGACACTTATGACAGTTGCTACCCCTGCCAGACACCCCTTAACTTTAATGAATTATAGTTATACTTTCGTTATGGTATAAAAGCAAAATTTTATACATGTTACTTGGGGACCTATAAAAAATGTTACCTCAATAGCCAGACTGTTTTAATGGTTTTTACATCTTGCCAGACACATTGAAAGTCTGCTGTAGGTGCGAGCGCGAATTCTTAGTCGATTTATACGATCTTTTAAGATTTTCAATTTTTTCTTATTATGTTCATAGCCATGTTATAAAAAGTAAAAGAATGTTATTTTAATATCATACAATAAAAAATTTACAAAATAAAAACCGACTTCAAGGTTCGACTCGATTTCTCTTGGATGCCATCATCAGATTTTAGTGTCCTTATCATGGTACCACCGTTGGGATACCTCTTTTCCACGTATTCCTACAAGCCAAAAAGAATACGAACGAACAATTACAAAAATCTAAGCGATAGTCGCTTGGCACCGACTTCGAACAGATTTTAGATACCTATCACATATTATAATACTACTATTTAAATGATTAAAGAATTAGGTATAGACAAAAATTGGCACACAGCAATTTATGAAAAGCCAGTTTATTTTACGCTTTTTAGTGTTTTTTGGCAGGGAGTTTTCATTGTATGTTTTTTGGAAGTCGGTTTTTTTTAAATATAATTTACTGAAAGATGATGACCTCGGTACGTAGTGGTAGCGTATGCGACTGCTGTGCTTGAGGTCTCGGCTTCGATTTCCGGGTCAAACCAAATGTTTGTATGATCTGCAATTTCTGCAAATATTTGTTTCGGAGTATTTACAAAAAAGTATATAATATGTATTTATTTCAGTTGTCTAGTACCCATAACACAAGCTCTGCTTAGCTTGGGACTAGATGGCGTTGTGTAAGATGTCCGAAAAATCTTCTAAAGGCATATTTTGTATGTTTCACTCTTAATAGTCCTCTTATGTCCGTGTGGTGATTGATTAAGGCGCGTCCCCACCGAATGTTGCCAACTTTTGTTCGGTGGAGTCTTGGCTTTAAGAATCCAAAGTGTTACCAACCATATCGTAAGGCGAATCAAGAAGCAATCTACGCAGGACAACACAGTTGGAATGAGAAGGAAAACTTGTAGCAAACCCTATACCAAAATTTTTCTTACATTCTTTTTTGCGTACAAACGAGCAGACGTATCACCTGATAGTAAGCGATTACCACCGCCTCCAATGGACACCCGCGACACCAGAGAGGCGTCACAAGTGCGTTGTCGGCCTTTGGGGAATGGGGATGGGGAGATGTTGGGGCTCCGGTATTCTATTATGAAATAAGTAATAAAATCTGTATTATGAACTAAATAGATTTAGACATTTATAGGTAGTAGAGCCACGCTGATTTCAGCACGAATGGGCCGGCTCGACCGGGGCGGTACTACCCTCGCACAGAAAATCAACGTAAAATGACAGCGATCGTGCTGTCGTGTTTCGTTGGTGAGTGCGAGACCGGAGGCCCAAATAGTCTAGTCAACAAGTTCCATACTTGTTGACTAAACTAAAAGATGCAGCAGCATCACTAGGCCGCCATGGTGTGGGTCGCCATACTGCATTCTCTGCATTAGCTGCATTAGCAGTGAGTATGGTGACCACCACTCTTGGATTCTGCTTATGCTTTCCATCAGGCAGAGTAGAGTCATTATGGCGGGCCATACATAAAAAAAAAAAGACTGCATTTAATGTGTTACAAACTACCAATACCCATTTTTCTATTCATCATAGTAATGTGATTATGTAGTTTAATTTTTAAGTAAACTCGCATAACCACTCTTATATTGCAACTATTTGTGCTCTGGGCCATATTGCACAAATGTAAACTTCCTTTCAACCTGACATATTGCATGACACACGATCACTCAGAGTCGAACCCTGTAAACCTCGCGGTTGATTGATGCCGACCACATTTGGGGCGAGACCACAAAAAATTCGACAACACCTGGCGACCACAGATTTTATGCGTTTCCTATATGCAGTTATGCAGTGTATACCAAGTTAGTCACATGTGTTCCGTAGCTTGTAATAACTGCGCTTTAGGAAACTGTTCCAGTGTTCGACTTCCTTCCTACTTTAGATCTCTTGAAATAGTAAATCTTTTGTAAGGGTCTTTCTTAATTTCGATGTCATAAAAATGTATTTAATTACATAAAAAAACTTGATTTATTTATTTCTTTGAAAAAACCCGTTTCCTCATTTTAAGTTAATTACTTTCAATTGCTGTAACATTACTGATGGGTAAAGACGTACTTTATTAAATATATAAAATATACAAATATTTGAAGTTATATTTAATAGAAAATAATATATTTTATTAAATAGGTAACTAAAAATACCACAAAGCTGTTTTAGAAGTAGAGCGAAAAACTATTTAATAATTTGAGAACCAAATGAAAAAGTATGTAATATTAATAATATTGCCGCCAGTATTGATTGGAACATGTTGTTTAACTCGCAATGCGTTGACGATAAAATTTCTCACTTCTCAAAAGAGTTAATTACCTTATACGACAAACATGCACCAGTTCGTGTAATCAAGGTAAGACATCTGCCAGCGCCTTGGTTAACTGACGAAATTAAGGAATTGCAGAGAAAGAAACAGAAGGCACACTCCAAATACAAGCGGCACCCTAGTATCTCGAATTGGGATAAATTTTTCCATATCAGAAATCACTGCAATAAGGTATGTAGGAATGCTCAACGCCGGCACATTCATAAATCTATTGAAAATGGTAATCCAGAAAAAGTCTGGAAATTTCTTAAGTCATTAGGGGTCGGTAAAAACGCTCGAATTCTGTTTCAAACAATGTTGACATCAATTCCTTAAATACACATTTTTCTGCTTCCTCTAATTTTGGAGGGACTACTAAAACTACTACGCTAAATTATCTTTCAGCCCTACCGACTCCTAACTGTCCTTCGTTTGCTTTTAGTCAATTTTCTGCCTGTGATGTCAAGAAGTGCGTAATATCCATTACTTCCAACGCGACAGGAACAGATAACATCAGCCGTAATATGATACTTCCTATCCTAGATGAAATCCTACCTGTGATTTGCCATATATTTAATTATTCCGTATCCAACAGTGTTTTTCCAACTGCGTGGAAAATGGCTCAAATCATTCCTCTCCCTAAAAAATCTAATCCTTCCTCTCTTTCAGACTATCGTCCTATATCCATTCTCCCCTTCTTCTCCAAAGTCCTTGAACGTCTTATTCACATGCAGCTAAGCTCATTTCTCTCAAGAAATTGCCTGCTAAATCCTCTTCAATCAGGTTTTCGTACGGGCCACAGCACTACCACCGCACTCATTCATATTACGGAGAATATCCGATTTAACATGGAGGAAGGAAAGTTAACGATCCTTACCCGACTCGATTTCAGCAACGCTTTCAATACCGTTGACTTTGATATCTTACTTGGAATATTGCGCTCTCTTAACATATCTCCATCAGCAATTGACTGGTTTCATAGCTACCTGTATGGTCGTCAGCAGCGTACTTGCATTGAAAATAATTATTCCTCTTGGTGTACTACATCTGCAGGCGTACCTCAGGGCGGCGCGCTATCCCCATTACTCTTCGCAGTTTTTATCAACTCCATCACTGATCGATTACTTTCTTCCTACCACCTTTATGCAGATGATCTACAAATTTACACCAAAGCTTCTCCAGCTAAAATATCTGAAGCTATTGACGATATCAACAGAGATCTGCTACAAATATGCGCTTGGAGTAAGGAGCATGGATTAAAGGTCAATCCGAGCAAAACCCAGGTGATTATAATAGGTAGTCGTAGGATGAACTCCGCAATAAATTGGCAGCAATTACCTGCTATATCTTGTGATGGGTCAAATATCCCATATAGTGACAAGATTAAAAACCTTGGAATCTATATGGACAGGTATATGTCCTGGGCCCCCCAAATTGGTGAAGTTAGTCGTAAATTGTTTGCTACAGCAGGGTCACTGCGAAGACTTCGAAACTTTCTTCCCACCAACATGAAAATCGCCCTAGCACAATCCCTTCTTCTTCCTACCCTTGACTATGGTGACGTTAGCTATCTAGATCTTACTGAAGAACAACTGAGTAAACTTGAGCGTCTCCAAAATGTCTGCATAAGGTTCATATTTGGCTTACGTAAATATGATCACATATCCGAATATCGCGTTAAGCTCAAATGGTTACCTATCCGCTTTCGCCGGAATGTTCACATTCTCACTATTTTGTACAGTACTCTGTTTCTCCCACACTCGCCTCCCTATCTCAAACAACGTTTTGAGTTCCTACACAGTTCACATTGCAGGCTCTTGAGATCGTCGGAGAATCTGAAACTGAAAATGCCCAGCCATTCCACACAATTCGCTGATAAGTCATTCTCGGTGCAAGCTGTTAGACTATGGAACAACTTGCCTGAGGCAGTTAGACAAGCTAAATCTCTGCAAGTTTTCAAGAAGAAAGTCACAGATTACTACTTGACAATGTAAGGGCTTCTGGGGGATTATTGATCATTGATGGTATGTGGTACGCAATATGTGTATTTATGACATTTATGTGTATATTTATATATGTTTGTATTTAACCATGTTTGTATGTATATATTGTATTCATATGTATTGGTGTGTTTGCTGTAGATACATGTATCAAGTTTATATATATTAATTATTACTTAGATTATTTTAAACTTAGATACACCTTAGACTACCCAAAATCAAATTACACAATATCCGTACAAAGGTTGTCTGGAAGAGATCGCCGTAAGCGATAAGACCGCCTATTGTTATACCAAATGTAGCTTTTAATGTATCTGTAAATTTTTATACTTTTGTGGTGTTCAATAAAGTTGTATAAATAAATAAATAAATAAAACTAAATAAAACCTTTATGATTTAATAAATTCGAGGGATTCACAAGTAGCCAGTGAAGGTTTCAAGTATCAAAGCTTTTCTATGATATCAGATCGATAATCTACAGACAGCATACCTATGTATCGACAAATACTAATATAATTAACAAGACAAAGATTAAAAAACTATAACCCGACTTCGTAAAAACTTTATATAAATTTAATATAGCCTTTGTCACCCGGGCCATTATCACGAATCTGTTAACATCTAATTCATTAAAATCAGTTCATAAGTTCAGACGCTACGGTGGAATATAGAAATATACATAGATTGCCAAACATATTATTCCCTTCCTTTTTTTTTGCCGTAGTCAGGTAAAAATCTATAAACGTAATTTGTATAATATTTGGAATCATCAACATTCATTAAACGAAATGAAAGAAAAACAAGTAAAAGAATAGTAAAGGTGACTTTAATATATTGTAGGCCTTTATTTAATACTAGCTGTTACACGCAGCTTCGCTCACGCACACTTTCATCCCCTAATTCACCCCTTTAGGGGTGGAATTTCAAAAAATCCTTTCTTGGTGCTCATTTATGTTATATAAAGAACCACAAAAAAAAATGCAAACTTTCAGGATTCTAGCTTCAGCGGTTTGGGCTGTGCGTTGATCTCTGGGTACGTCAGTCAGTCAGTCAGTCACCTTTTATATATATAGATATTATTTTTTTTGTTTGTAACGTACTTTTGTAAGCGAGTTATTTAGTTTTTTTAAACTTTATTTATTCTACTTTTTATTCAACCTAGTAAGAAAGCAAAACCGATCGCTTCAAATAAGAATATAGTTCAGTACTTTTCCAATAGTCCAATATTCAAATATGTGAGGTCATTTGGTCAATTCGTCCTTCGGTCAAAGTGTCGGGCCCTTCGGGTCTATTAGACACGTGGAGCCCACCAAATCACCGAATAATTACCTACCTACTAACTTCTGGACAAAGTACTGTCGAACACAGAAGCGGCTCGAAACAATTGAATAATATTAAAGTACCTATATTAAATTAATTAAAAGTTCAAGTCTAATGATAGTTTTAACAATCAGTAAAACAATTATCATAGTATTACCCAATTCTTCGTTGACCTACTTAACCAGGAAGCTATGTTTGGTTCAATCACCATTTCCGGTACCTACTCTGATAATGTTAATATACGATAGGAATAATTAATTAATGTCTTGTTCAATTATAGTACTATTCTAATTTAATCGTTGTTATCAATTTTGTTTTTACGGAATTAAATGACAAAAAGTCCGTAACAATGGCTGGTATTTGATGGCTGCGATCAGTATGCATGCGATTTTGGTTTCATGGTTCAAATTCCCGATCATGCAAAATGTTACGAATTTACCACAGTAGCAGCTGCAGGTTTTCAGACGCGAACAGATGTGGAATACAAAAATGTAGGTCGCAAAAATTGTGGGCACGTTTTATTAAAATGGCATGCTGATAAATGGCAAAGACATTTTGACTGGTTTACCTTTCGATGAGTAATGTAATAATAAGGCAAGGAAATATGATTAATTTAAAAAAAAATGTACAAGTAAATAGTTCGAATATTGTTTACCTCTAACAGTAGGTTTATGTACCTAAAAATCAAATTCTTCGGCTACTTAGAAATATAATTACCTTATTCAAGAGTGTTGTCGCTATTTTAGTACGCATATCGCCAGCATTATATAGTATAGGTATTTGTAAGCCAAAGCACGTGTGTAATTTGTAAACACACTGATTTACAAGGTACCAATAATTTAGTATTACATGCGGTACTTTAATGGGACTCGTAATTAAGGTTACGTTGGACTATTGGCTACATAATATTGGAATATACTTTGACTAACAGACTGATATGTAGTCGGATTTAATGCTTCCCGATATTGACGTGATAAACAAGAATGAGGCCCGCCTTTAAACATCATAGCCAATTAAAACTGGCTGGCTGGTAGCAATATTATGTGAAGCTATAAAGTAGCACTGATTGTTGTTTAGGGTAGTACCTTATTAGTTACCCTCTGCGTCATGAAGGGGACTGCTAATGGCATGACAACAGTGTCGCTCGGGTTTGTTCCTACTTTAGGTGTAGGATAACTTTATTGTGGAAGAAAATACTATCCGCCCATAATTTTAATATTTTTGGAACGGATAATTCGCTCGCCGTCTACCTATCAGATTTACAGACCCATGAAAAATGCCTAAACTCAAAATTAATAACTATTATAACCTCTCAATTATATGAGATTTTTTTTATAAAGTACTAGCGACCCGCCCCGGCTTCGCACGGGTGGATTTCAGATGCCCCCGCCGACGACACGATTCGTGCATTTTAAATCTGTAATATCTTCGAATATATTCATTCAAATTAGATACTGTAAAGGGCCACTTTGATCTATATTAAATGCACCATGTATTTAATTTACTTAATTGTATAAGGATTCATTCTGTATTGCTTAAGATCACTTCGTAAATAAGCCATTATTTCTCGTAAAAATAAAGGAATAAAAAATGGTTGTTGTGGGTTATCCCTAAGAGATAGACATATACCGTCGCGGACTTTTTTGTAGTACTTTTTAAGGTGTACAATACTGTAGTACATTTTTTTGATCTATCTCGTAGGGTGCAACCAGCGTTTGCAATGTAAGCGCAAAAAAATGTGTTTTTTTGCTACTTCACATTAGAAACCTCGAAAATTAACAGTGTTTCCATACTATATTATGCATTTATTATACATAAAAACCTTCCTCTTGAATCACTCTATCTATTAAAGAAACTCGCATCAAAATCCGTTGCGTAGTTTTAAAGATTTAAGCAAACAAAGGGACATAGGGACAGAGAAAGCGACTTTGTTTTATACTATGTAGTGATTCAACGATACGATTAAAAATTTATGTAGAAAATTTATAACAGATTTTTTTTTTGGAGTCGGTTAAAACTAATGTCCTTTTTTGTGTGCACGCGCCTGTACCCAAGGTCTGTGTGTGTCAAGTGATGCGTTCACGCTAGATCAATTTGTTCGGAAAGGGTACGTTGAGATCACATCATTAAAAAATACATTAGTTACAGAATCGTACAACCCTCTGAGGACGCATTATTCTTACCTTTCGTGGTTAGAAATTATGTAGTCGTTTCCTTCATGGTTTGAATCAGGGTTGAAGGATTAGTCTGCGGTTTATCACAAATTGGTTATGCTCCACGAGGTACAGTTCGATTGTTAGTAGTAGTAGTAGACATACTTATTTATTGGAAACATAGATAGCTTTAATAATTATATTTTCCGTGAAAATAATTCGGCAAAGCTAATATGTGTTAAATAAAGACAAATAAGAATTGGCAAGCCTGAAAATAATTCGGCAAAGCTAATATGTGTCAAATAAAGACAAATAAAAAATAGCAAGCCTGAAAATAATTCGGCAAAGCTAATGCGTGTCAAATAAAGATAAATAAAAATTAGAAAGCCTGAAAATTATTTTGCATAGCCAATATATGTCAAATATATGTCATCTTAAGACAAAAATTAGTAAATCTTAAAACAATAATTAGGCAAAGCTAATATATGAATCTTAGAGTTCTTTGAACGCAAATTATCATCATAAATGTTGATTTTCTGCCACAGACAAAGCAGTAGACGACAAAGTGAAATAATTCTTAATTAACCCCCAACAAGTGTAGGGAAATGAGCCCTGATTTATTCATCTAAAATCTTCAGGGTTGATATAATTTAAATCAGTGATTTAAATCATGATTTTAATCAAATGCTTCTTTATAAAAATCGAATATTTTAATCTTTAAATTTTTACTGCAACCAAATCGGCCAAAGAGTGTCGAGGGACTTGCCCGACAACGCACAGCGCGAGCGGGCGATTACCGATATAGGTAGTTCTGGAATTCCAAATGCTACAGAACATGTTCTAAAAGTTATCAAATATTTCAGAAATCCTTTCGCGCATACTATTCAAATTCAGTGCAAAGCGACAATCCTATTTTAGATAGTGTACTCATCTGGAAATAATTAGAATATGTACTTTAATGAGTTGCTAAGTTTTTACTTTCCTTGTTATTTTTTCAACACTATCGTTTTTTTATATCCTTGATTTTAGTAAAACTTGTTAATTTACCTTTTAATTGTATTAATAATTAAATTTGAAAAAATACGTTGTTTTCATGTAATAAATAACTGACCATTAAGGTATTAAAAAAGACAAGAAGGTAAAACACCTTGATATCAAATAACATCTTGTAAGGGACCAAATCGCTATTAAAATTATTAAGTTTTTTCCACAGGAAATTAACTAGCTGATATCGTAACAAAAGCGATACCTTCCCAAATTTGTAAGACGTTAGAAACAGATTGAATAATACTAAATAGAAAGTTTGTAAAGGAATTAAATCGCTAATAACACTATCAAGTCAGTAAAGAACTAGCTGATGTATATTAACAAAAGCGATACCTTTAGCGTTTGAATTTTATTAGGTTTCTTTTGTCAAGCTTATACCTCTTGATCCAAGATTTCATCATGGCCACTTTTGACATTCAGTAGACAAATATTAATCATGTTTTTAATTTGGCTTTGACATACATACATTTATATATATGTACATTTGTATATATAAGTGTCATACGCACAATAGTGTGGGCAATGCTTTATTTTTGTATATACAAAATCGTATACGTATATCGTTTAGTTGAAATGTATATTGCATTGATTTAGATGCTTCCGACGATTTAATGTTATTTATGACCAATAATGAGAAGTTTGTCGTGTTAGGACCGACCAAGTGTTCTCAGACACATTTTTACTTGCACTCCAGTGCTATCTTTCTCCTCACCTGTCAAGGAAATATGCTAGCCAGAACCGCCGGTCATTGTTCCTACTTTCTTGAACTCGCTCAGACAAACATGTATGTGAATTACAACTTTACAGAATAATATTTATTTACATTGATGATGTAATTGAAGAAATGTGTGGCTTTCTGTTCGCCTGGCAGGTATTAGTGCTCATCCGAATCGCCTGTCATTTTGTTTTTGAACTTCTTAATGAATGAACTAAATCCTATGAAAATTTCTTTTTCTCAGGAACAAGTTTCTTTTTCTCATTTTTTTTACACTTTCAAAACCATGAAAGATGATGATGTGCAGGGCTGAGGCCTGCCAGGCGATGTTTACGTACTTAGCACGTTATGACTCATCACTACAAGAGCTAGCCTTACAGACAAACCGTTGGTCGAAAGGTTCAGTAGCTCTTGGTCCAGAAGTGGTGATGGGTGGTCGTTTTTGGGGTCTGTCTAAATGTTTTAATATAAACGATAAGTTTCAAAAAACTTTTTATAAAAAAAAAACCGACTTCCAAAAAACATCCAATGAAAACTCTCTGCCAAAAAAACACTTAAAAGGGTAAAATAAACTGGTTCTTCATAAATTGCCTATACCTAATTCTTTATTCATTTAAATAGTAATATTATAATGTGTGCTAGGTACCTAAAATCTGTTTGAAGTCGGTGCTAAGCCAAAAAGAATACAAACGAACAATTACAAAAGTCTAAGCGATAGTCACTTGGCACCGACTTCAAACAGATTCTAGGTTTTCATTGGATATTTTTTGGAAGTCGGTTTTTTTTTTATAAAAAGTTTTTATTTTTCAGTTTTTAGTGCAAACAATCGTAGGTAAGTAGCAAGTTGAACTATTTCATCAAATTTTATCATCAAGAATACAAATTAAGTCTTATACGTACGTTTAATATTAAAATCATCCTCTAATCCATAACTCTTGTAGAGTTTAACCTTCTATCATCAGTTCACCTAAATAACTTGAAAGTATACGACTGAAGGTCTTTAGATACGTATGAAATTGAAAGAATTATCCTTTTACTCCTAACCGTTGAGGAGTTGTACCTTCCACCTTCCATCATCAGCTTACCTAAATAATTTGAATGAATACGACTAAAGGTAACATACATACATATGATATTTAAAGATTTATCCTCCAACTCCTAACCGTTAAGGAGTTGTACCTTACATCATCAGCTCATCATCATAAAATAATGACTACCAGACGCAAATACCGGTGTAACTTCAGAAAATATACGAAAAACATAGTATGTGCCTATAAAAAATGAGGGTTTCCCTCGATTTCCCTGGGATCCCATCATCAGATCCTCATATGGTGGCAATGGGACCACCTCGAGAGCATACCCTTTCGAATACAAAAAAACATTTTTAAATCGGTCCCCAATTGACGGAGTAATCGCTGAACATACATAAAAAAAAAAAATACATACAGTGGAACATAGAACCTCCTCCTTTTTGGAAGTCTGTTAAAAACACTGACACTCAGCTAAAATTTAAATGAAGAATTGTACTCGCATTTTTTGTGACTGTTGATTATAACAAAAAACACAAGCCTCCATAAATTACTTAATGTTATGACAAGAGACCCTTTGGTGTCAAGTGTTGATTGAAATAAAAACTAAGAAAGAATTCTTTATAACATACTCCAATTTGTATTGCTCACAATGAACTGAACCGTTGAACAGCACAAACGAAGACGTGTTTCATTATCCTTTGGGCCAATAATCCCAACACGAGATAGTTTGTAATGTTCGTTTTAATGAAGGAGACATCGGTATTTCATTACGATACAGTCATCTACCCTATTTGAAAAGTTTTTTTTTTAAATATTTTAAGACCGTAATATTATAAATTTATAAGCTTAATCATCAGCCTATTGTAGTCCACTGCTGCACACAGGCCTCTCCTATTGCACACCACCCTGATCGATTGTTGTACTATAAGCTAGTTAATTTTGTTAAGACTAAAAGCAGATCTCTACCATTCCTTGGACTTCAATTCATTTATACGTTCCTTTCCTTTTCCTTTTCAAAGGACAACTCCCGCACTAGGAATAAGTCCTGTGTCGCGGGGACTTTACAAACATACATGAATCGGACACAAAGAACACCCAGACTTAGAACAACAATTTGTGGATCACACAAAGTGTTGTCCCACGACACTTGGCGAAATAGGAAATGGCGTGGTGACCGTTAAACCACTAGGCCAAACATTATCGCACGTACATACGTAAAGTACATGAAGTGTATTTTCCTATGAAAATATGTGTAGGTATGGTCGGCTTCTCTCTTTAATAGTAAGTTTTCAAAAGAAAACATCGAGTAATTTTCTAGTCGCACGGTTTGCTTGCCATTTCATGGTTATTTGACGTACAAGTACTTTCGTAATGCAGAGACACAGAAAGGCACTGATTTGCGTTATTACGTACGTTACGGATACAACAAGGCAATAATGTGGATCGTGGCCGCGTACCGTGGCGAGGTTGACAGGTGCCAATCTTGAACGTGCGCGGGCGCATACAGAGCTTCGCCTCACACGGGTTGAACGATTTTTGCCGATACATAATATTGGCAATGGATCAATACATTTAAGAGGTAAACAGACAAACTGACAAATGCAAATTAGTAACGGTTAAGTTAAGAACAATACTATTTCTCTTAAAACATTTAAAACATGTATTGTGTGCATAGAGGTATTATAGATAGAAAGAGAGGGACGATCGCGGTAGCTATCTGTCTCTCTCTACTCGCGTATGCGCAGTTAGCGCGGAAAAGCAGCATAGCAGAACGATTCGACGGTTAATTATTGTGATTGAATTACTATTATCAGTCTTTTACTGCGCATGCGTCAGTAGAGAATGACAGATGGGGTACCGCGATCTTCTCTCTCTTTTTAACCGTTGGACGGTTCCGCTTATGGTTCGAGAGCTGGTACTAATTTTTGGGTAGGTATTTGAGGCAAGCTGCAAACTTGTCACAGACCTCTCCTATTATACCCCAACACGGAACTGCAGACCTGGCTGGTGAGTAGCGGGGCTAAATCAAAATATTTTTTTTTTCCAAAAATATATTCATCTGTCTTTTTGAGAATCTTAATTTTTAGTTATAAATAATACCCTATTATAATTTCAAGTGGCCTCAAATACATTTTTTATATTTTTTGCGACATATTTTTGCACGCGCCTGGCAATTTTAAAGCCCCGACTAAATCGTCGGGCTTATTTTCTTTTTAAACAGTATACTACAACATACAAATTGCATATTTCCTCAAATAAATTTAAAAATTTAAATTTAAATATAAATATTTTGAAATTTTTTATATTTTTATTTAGCCCCGCTACACACCAGCCAGGTCTGTAGTTCCGTGTTGGGGTTATAATAGGAGAGGTCTGTGTCAAGTTTTCAGCTTGTCTCAAATATCTACCCAAAAAATGGTACCAGCTCTCCTACTATTACAGGCAGCCGTAGCCGTATGTCTTCCCTACTCTATCTATAATAGCTCTATGATATGAAAATGACGAATGAAAAAAATTATCTACCAGATTTTGTATTATGGTTGGGGTCCTCAGTGGGTATTCTAGTTTTATATAATTAAGCTCCAGGTGAAGTTTTCCTTGTCTTCGTAATTTTTTGTGTAGTAAACATACAAAATATGCTATTAGAAGATGCATCTTCTTTCAATGAATTAAATAATTATTCATGTTGATTAAGTCTTTGTCAACTTACTTACTTACATATGTCTTCAAGGCGAATAAGTAAATTTGAAGTTTTAACAATAATTATTTTTACGGGAATTAACGCGATCACTTATTAAAAGGTATTACATACCTCTGATTTGCCTGACGTTTCGACCAGGTTGAACCGGCCGTGGTCACAGGCTGACTGGCTCCGCGGCGCACGCCCTCCGTCGTCGAATCCGTGAAGTAGAAGGCAATTCAGAGGTATGTAATACCTTTTAATAAGTGATCGCGTTAATTCCCGTAAAAATAATTATTGTTATATCATGGAACGCGAAAGTTTAAAAGTTAGTATAATTTGAAGTTTTCTTTTAAAGTAAGATTTTAGAAGCAGCTATTGTGAAAGTTGTATAATTTTTCACATTTTCCCTTTTCTATTTAGTCGCATTTCTCTGTAATGAGAAGATCTCATCATTGCAGAGAACAGCTATTACGTTTAAGACAAGATCAAAGGTATTCTACCTCATATTTCTTTGATACATAGTAATGGAAGAAATACTAATTTTAATATTAAAATAAATAAACAGTAAATTTATAAATTTTTCAGTACTTTTGTTCCAATCAATTTCTTATCTTACAGATTTATTTTGTCTGTTACTGTTTAAATTTTTCAAGGTCACAAAAATCGCGTCGTGTGCATCAGCCCCAACAAATCAGTTCACGCGTCACAGACTCCTGCGCAGTGATTGCGGGAGGATGCGGCCTATTAAAGGGCCCCTTCCACACGCTCGCAACATCATAACCGTATCCTATCGCTCTTCAATGATTCATTCCTTTCACTCTCTGGAATCCTTACTTTCATAAAGGGTTCAGTGTATATTGCAGTGCCGACACAGTTCGGTGATTGACGGTTAGCAGCGATTTTCTGTTTTAGCGGTTTTGAAGGGATATTGTAAGGGAGGCCGTTTATGTTCTGGTTATGTTCAATTTATAGGCCTAATGGGTCGTGGTATTGGCTTGTAATGGTGATGATTCTATTAAGTTTCAAAAAGTAGCCTCTACCGTTTTTTGAATTGAATAAATTTTTGATAGTGAGACTGTTGATTTTTTTATAGTAGACTTTAACACAAATAATTGTATATTTCTGGACGGGCCAATTGATAACTATTATTATTACACGACAGTAAGGTTTTTTTTCAAATTATTGCCAAAATTTTATTCTTAGTTGATGTATTATCATCATCAATAGTCTTTATTAGACCACTACTAGACATTAGAAAAAGTATCTAGATACTTCATATTTCCTGCTGATATGGTCTTAGTTTAAAGTGGAGAAAATAAGAGCGTTTAATTATTTTTTTAAATAACTGATATCGTTGAGGCACGCACTACTAGTGTTGTCTAGACCCAATAGTTTCTTAGTAGTATCCTAGTAAAATTAAATATTTGTATCGGGAGTAAGTTTACGTCGATAGTTAACCGGCAGGGGTTCGATTCCAGTGTGGGTTATTCATAAGTCCATTCCTAGCAATTATGCTATCGAAACACAATTTTGTTGTCAGGCAAACAGAAATTCATTTTGATCAACTTTAAATTGATTTTCCGGACACGGTTTGTTAAGCACGTCTCTAACTGGGTATAAATAAAGGTTAAATTGCTTCAGCAAATACATTTTTTTTCTAAATATGTTAAGAACGGAAACTCTACAGTGAATAAGTACAATAATAGTATGATTTGATAATGGTTTTGTCATCAAACTGTCGTATTATATGCAATTATCACATTACTTGAAAGGGAAATGTCTGTGGAACATTATGACAAGAAGATTTCCTTTTTTTTTCTTTTTGTTAGAGCAATACTGTACTGGTAATTACAAATGGTGGCTACTACTGCGTATAGGGGATTGAGTTAACAACTAATAAAGTAGTAAGTTAATTTAATTAAAGTTTTAAACTAAAATGTAGGTATGTCCGATATCACAGTAATTATTTTTCGGGTTAATATGTAACCAATGACATTCACAAACAAAGTGCCTTTATATTGCTAAAAGAATTTTCTAGAGATGTGCCCAAAGAACTTCAATATTTATTCAGTAAAATAGTATGTAAGTTAGTTCAATACGTCTTTTGTTTTTCTACTTACTACTGTGTTACATACTATATTTCTTTGTCACCAATTTAACTCTAAACAAAATTACCATTTTCTTTGTAAAACACGATTTCCAATACATAATTCTTTTCTAAGCCCTAAGTCCAAGGCATTGTCAGAGGGTCTCGCATCTAAGGGTATACACAAGTTAAATTCAAGTGAATAGCGACGTCGTGAACGAATGGCGGGGTCGTATTGTGAGACATTGTGAGTGCTAGCAAGTGCACTCCTTTAAATATAGGGTCACGAAGGAAGGACAAGAGAAATGAGTAGAGTAGCCTTGAATTTGAAAGAATCTATTGGAGTTTATGTTTTTAGGAATTGTCTGTTTATGTAAGTTATGAGACGAAAAAGACTGGTAACATGGGTTTGTTACGTACATGTGGGCCACATGTCTTGTTATTAAATGTTTATGTTCCAACCTCATGAATTCATGATGTGAAAATAAGACTAAAAATTTTTATTGTGAATTAATTGCTAAAATCTTAACAAATGGAATAAACTTTAATATTGTTACATAGAAAGAATATTCTAATACAAAGCTTGAGACGAAGCCAAACGTCAGAAAGTTCTCGTTGATTTCTTGAGGCACAGAATAATGAACCTTACATCAATATACATAAAGTCGAATATGGACGGATGGTCGTGAGTTTAGCTTGTTTATATTTCTCGTAAATGTCATATTCAAAATGTTCCTTCCGGTGATACGTCTTCACAGAATCTACTAGAAGTTCTTAGTTGCTGTGGCGTTGAATATTAAAGGCGTTTCGTTGACAGCAGTGCAGGTCAATCTTGAACTACAATGCGAGAAATATTGAAGCGATATCAGTGATTAACTTAGCGACCTCTGCGAAAATTAAGGAATGTTATTCGGAATGATATTGTGATTTTAAGAGTGTCTTTAATAAAATCTTAACAGCTTACTATTCTTAATAGGTAAAATTATCTTTATACTGTTTTATTGTTTGCTGAGGTTTATTTTTGTGAAAGCTTTAACATTACTAACCGTTAAATGTAATTACGCGTTATATTTTATTTTGCCATCACGTATGGTGTTTGCCTACACTTACTGTCAACAGTCGACCATTGTGATTCAGAGGCAATAAATAATGCTTGCATAGCATATAATCTAAAAATTTTACTCCACTATTACTAAACGATACAAAATAAAATACAACTACTACAAATACTTGGCAACTCTATTCACGACTTTAGTCGAGATATTTAGAATCCCTCCTCACAAAATTAAAGCGTAGAAATACAAGAAAGGAGTGATCGGACAAAGATTCGGACTGGGCTCACACGTGTGTCCACACGTGGGGCTGCAGGTCACTGACCTGGAGATAAACAATATGGAATCATTATTTCCTAGAGGGATGTGCAGTGAGTTTCAAATTGCATTTGTTTTGTTTTTATGCAGCTGCAGGATGTGGTCAGGTTAAGAGGTTATTTGTTTTAAATTTCGGTTAGATATTCATCATTGTCTAAAGCTTCGCAGCTTCGCATTCAATCTTTACAAATAAAAGAATAATTAATGTTTAGTGTTGTGTAATTAACGGATGTAATAAGTACCTACATACATGAGAAGATAATACATTTAGTTGTAATTAAAGTGTTTTTTAATTCTTTGAAGTCCACAGTAAAATTTATGTTAAAAGCTACAATAATATATAATAATCAAAATAAGTTAATCTACGGTAATTTTTTGATGAAAGAAATCTAATCTCAGGAACTGCTACTTCAAATTTTAAAAAAACTTCTATCGTTAGATAGACCATTTACGACTACGACCAATAAGAGCTGAGTATCGATTAAAAGTATTGCGAAAACCGGGAAAATTCATCCTTTTGGCAACGCAATGTTGAACGTATCTGCTACTTTCATATAAAATAAGTATACTGTTCACTAAATAGAAAACGGTTATCATAGCATACACAAAATGCATACATGCACGCATGCATGCTGTTTTAATTAATGTGGGTAAGAAATTATATACTTATATCATCATCATCATGGCCTTTCCATCTTTTCAGATGATTTAGACAGCGCCTCTGTGGCAATTTTTGGTATGGCTATATAGCCCAATACGAGAGAGGCAGTATCGTCCACACGATTGACACTTGAGTAGAGGATCGTTTTGTGTTCGATCAGGTGAGACCCTGTCGTTCTTTTTTTGTCTCCTCCCACGCTTGTTAGCCAGACTCTGGAACCAGCTCCTGTCGTGGGCTCCGCGGCCCTCCTCCAAAGACTTCCTCCACCCGTCGCGATTTCTGGCGAGGTCCTCCCACTCCCTGGGGTTGATGAAAAGTCACAAATGAAAGAGTTCTGCAAATTGCACAGCTGCCCAGCATTACTGCAATGCTAAAACAGAAAAGACTGCGATGGCTGGGGCATGTGCATCGAATGGACGCCACTCGACTGCCGCGACGTGCATTGCTGAGTGAAGTTGCTTTCGCTGCGAGGAGGGTGGGAAGGCCCTTGTTGCGCTTTAAGGACTGCGCAAAGCGTGACATGCTCGCTTTTGGAATCAACCCCAGGGATACTTATATAGTCTAGTATATATATAGTCTTCTATACTCTCAATAAGAAGAAGGTGTGGGAAACATCTTTCATATTTATGTGCGGCAAGAAAACCGAAATTCAGAGTATTTTTTGTTTATGTAATACAGTAGTATAAGTGCAGAAAACTAAAGTTTTAAACGATTAGTATTGTAAGTATATGTATAGGTATACAAATAAAATAAAAAAATAATATTTTAAAAATAATAGTAAACCTAGAACTCTAAATTTCAACACCACATACGTAAATACCACGTCAAAACGTAAATACCGAAAGTCCTGAATTCCATTTCTCAAGACAATACCTTTTCAAAGATCTCATTAACTATGTAAAGAGGACAGTATATTTATGCCATCACTTCAAACGTGGTCAAGGCCACCATGAGGAGCCACGTCTAACGTGGATGCGGGTTATGAATAATTACTGAGATGTTGTTGTCTCGAATAGATTTCGAGACAATGATTCGTTTTGTCTCATTGTCTCAAAGTTCTTGGGAGGTTTTCTCGAATTCTTCAACAATTTTTACTGTTGTAGTATTGTATTTTAGGTAGATGTTTAAATAAAGAAGCACAATAATAAGATCATCATCATCTTCCTAGCCTTTTTTATTCGCTAGATAGGGGTCGGCTACCAGTTCAACCAGTTTTACCTGAATAACAGTTTTTCCACGGAGTGACTGGCATCGGACCTTCGCAATGAGGGTTTTTTTTTTTTTTTTTTTTTTTATGTTTGGCCCGCCAAAATGACTCTGCTCTGCCTGATGGAAAACATAAGCAGAATCCAAGAGTGGTGGTCACCATACTCATTGCGAATGCAGACAGTGCAGTATGGCGACCCACACTATGGCGGCCTAGTGATGCTACTGCATCTTTTAGTCCAGTCAACAAGTATGAAACTTGTTGACTAGACTAATTGGGCCCCCGGTCTCGCACTCACCAACGAAACACGACAGCACGAACGCTGTCATTTTACGTTGATTTACGTAAACTGAATTCGAAAGTTGATCTAGTTGTCAACATATTTGAGGGCGCTGGCTTCCCAAAAACGATTGTCATAGGTGTTCATGACAACCGGGACCGACGGCTTAACGTGCTCTCCGAGGCACATTCGAGAAACACCGCCATCTTCCATACTCCGGGATGCTATTAAGAATTTCTTGTAAGAAAAACCCAACTATCCGGGAATCGAACCCGAGACCTCTTGATTGGCAGTCGCTCACACTAACCAACCAACGACTTTGTCTAGCAGTAGACTGCAATAGTCTGATAATAGTGACGATTCATATTAATAGTCTTACACGGAGATGACTCACAATCTCACAAAGATTTTAGCTTTACGAAATTTCAGAGCTATGTGGCTTTCTCGAAATCCTTAACATTTTTCATTGATGTGGTATTGTAACTTAGTTTTATATAGGTGTCTTGAAGTCAAGAGATGTTAAAAGATGACTCACAAACCGTTTAGCTCAAAACCCACGCAGTGGAAGTTTAAAAGCTATTAAGTACTTAAAACAATTAAATATAGAAAATAGTTTTCGCAGAGTTTCATGTTTGGCGATGGAAGAGAGGACCGGAAACATAATGGGGATGCTGATCTTAAAGAACAAGGGAAATTATTAAATCCAGATATTTATAGTGTAGAGTGCACTTCAGTTGGAGAATTGAAAATAATTAATGGGAGCACGAAATAGGTAGTCTAGTAGCTAAGCAAGCAAGTCATCTCGTAGCAGGTAAGCCAGCTGTCAGGTAGATTGCACAAAACAAGTAATACATCATTGCTAGAACAAGTAAGTATAACAAGCTAAAATTGGAAATTAAATAAAATCCCCTACTCAAGCACTTAATCGAGTAATCATACGCCAATGATATTTTTGCAGACATTCGGTTATTCTTCCCCACTTTCACCCCCATAACTTTTAAACGACTCAACCGATTTTAATTAAACATGTCTAAGAACACTCGCACGTAACTCACCTTTCATACAAAAGAAACTAAATTGAAATCGCTTCATCCGTTCGCGAGCTACGTTGCCACAGACAGACAGACAGACACGTCAAACTTATAGCACCCCTCTTTTTGCGTCGGGGGTTAAAATATACATACAGTACCCTCCAAAAGTTAGTTGAAATTAATTCACCTTAACAATGATGTCACATATTTTCTAAACTAAGCAGTTTCAATAACTAATTGAATTGAGCGCGCCAAAAGTCAGTTGAAGTAGAAGTTAGTAGTTAATTTTTTACGATTTCTGATACTCTCGCGATTTTAAATTCATTTCATAATATTGTTAGTACAGTGTGGGTAGTTTAAATTTAATAATTGGATATTGTGAGGTGATTTGACTGTTTTTAAATTAATAATGGCTTCGAAGCGAAAATTAACTATAGAAGAAAGAACAAAGATTGTGTGCGAATACAAATTATCGAAAAACTTTAGTGCTGTGGGCAAATTATTTAAAGTTAGTCCTGAAGGTGTGCGGAAAATAATAAAGAAAAGTTTAGAAAGTCCTAGTCTTGCAGATAGGCCACGTTCAGGGCGTCCTAGGGCTACTACTTCAGTTGATGATCGACAAATAGTGCGGCAGTGTCAAATTAATCCCAAGATTGTGGTACGAGAAACTAAAGATCAGTTACAGAAGGCAGAAACCTCGATTTCTGAAACTACTATCAGGCGACGCCTGCATGATGCTAATTTACGAGGTCACGTTGCTAGAAAGAAACCTCTTTTAACATCGATCCATAAAAAACGAAGGTTGGAATTCGCCCATAAGTATTCGGATAAGCCAATAAACTTTTGGCAGAGAGTAGTTTTTAGCGATGAATCAAAGTTCGAACTGTTTGGAAATCGACGTCGGCAAACTATATGGCGCAGAAGTAATGATAACGCTTACGACGACAAATACTTGCAGCCCACTGTGAAACACGGCGGTGGGAGTGTGATGGTTTGGGGGTGTTTTTCTTGGCATGGTGTGGGCCGACTGCAAATAATTGAAGGCAGGATGACAGCACGAATCTATTGTAATATTCTGCGTGACAATTTAAAACAATCTGCTGAAATAATGGGGTTGGGTCTGATTTTCAAATTCCAACAAGATAACGATCCAAAGCATACAGCAAGGATAACTAAAGAATTTTTTCAAGATAACGATGTGGACTTACTGTAATGACCTTCAATGTCACCCGACCTTAACCACATTGAAAATTTGTGGGATGAATTAAACCGCAGGATCCCTGTTACCATAAGACGCAACAGGATTTTGTTTAAAAAAAAATTTCTGAAACATGGTCGACTATACCGATCAAAACATTACAAAATCTTGTAGAATCAATGCCTAGACGACTTCAAGCAGTTCTACAGAATACAAAACGGTCGTACAAAATATTAAAAGTTGAGACATTGGAAGAGACACTCCATCATCCACATCCTTAAATTAGTTTTTCAACAATTTCAACTAACTTTTGGCACCGTCATTTCACTGTTAATCGACATAAATTATAATTATTAAACTTATTAAGGTTCTCTTAGTAATAGAAATATTCTAAATTGATTATATTTTAATAAACAGTTCTTAAAAACATGATTTTATTTGGTATTATTAAAATTTTCTTACATTTATTACGTTATTGATCATTTCAACTAACTTTTGGAGGGCACCGTACATACCTATCTACCATATGTACGTTACTAAATTTGTAATATAATATTGCCTGCATTTATTCTTGAGATTTTTTATGAAAAATTGTTCACAGAGTTGTTATCGATATTACAGTCCAGAAGCAATTTGTATCCTTACTTCCCACGTATCCTGCCAACAAATTACAGACACAGCATCTAACACATCTCGAAATTCTCTCACGAATGATCTATGATTCAAAACACGTTTGATGCCGGGTCAGATGTTCCCGAAAGAGTGTCTGCCCTCCGGCCAACGACCCTACATATCCTCTTTTTATTATTTTTTAAAGTTCCTCGTACAGCCCCTAGAAGAGGATTTAAAAAATAAAAAATAAATAACACGTGGAGGTTTTAATGTATCTTTTTTAAACGGCCATTGGTCCTGCTCGTATATGTAGCGTGACGTAAAGCAATTCGGAGGATGAATGTTACCTTTTATGTACCCTTTTCAGGATACAGATAATGTCTGAGTTTTTTGTACCATTATGTTTACAAAGAAGCTCATCAGATATTACTTACGCTTATGTACGAAATATCGCTCGGGTCATGTAAGTCAGGTGATTATCCCTCAAAGGCAACTATAATTTGGGTAGAAATGTAGTGTGTGATCGTGTATTTGACTTCTTTTGATTATGATAAAAAAACAGTGTCATAATAAGGTTGCTTAGGTCATACTTTTTAAGAGAAAACTGTTGCTGATTAACTGATTATACCTATTATGAATCTATTCACTGAAACTAATTCATTTGACTGCGTCGGTGGCGTATGCGACTACTGTGCTTGAGGTCTTGGGTTCGATTCCCGGGTCGGATCAAATGTTTGTACGATCTGCAAATATTTATTTCGGAGTTTGGGTGTTTTCTATGTATAATGTGTATGTATTTTCAAAAAACAGTATATATGTATTTATATCAGTTGTCTTGTATGTACCCATAACACAAGCTTCGCTTGGCTCGGGACTAGATGGTGTTGTGTGTTAGATGTTCGAGATATCTATACTAATATTATAAACGCGAAAGTTTGTAAGTATGGATGGATGAATGGATGGATGTATGGATGTGTGTTACTCTTTCACGCAAAAACTACTGAACGGATTTGGAAAAACTTTACAGTAATGTAGCTTATACATTAGAATAACACATCGTCTTCTATTTACCGCGATAACCGACATATACGCGGGCGGAGCCGCGGGCAACCACTAGTTTATTATATTTATTGTTAGGTTATAAACGGGAGTTTATAAATATACGTTTTAAAAAAAAATGAAACACTTTTTGGAATATTAATCAAAAACTATATCATTTAAAGCAACAAACATTACATGTTGTCTTGATATGACAAGTTACAGTTTAAATTCTCTGATATACAAAATGAAAATAGGAAAATTAAATGTTAATTATTGAAAATGTTTGTGTTAAACGTCATTTGATAACAATTTGTTAGGCTTTGTTGCAGTTTATTGTGCTTGCAGTACTGGGTCAGTCTATTGAGATAATTTTGGTGAAGCCAAAGCCTTGTATGTTTCTACAGGACTTTTTTTTTCTCCGATTTTTTTATCATGCCCTGCCTGCCCGGACACCTGCACGAGGGAGGATTTGATGGCTGCCACCGACAATGCAGTCAGAGTGGCCGCGTTCTGGTCTGCTAAGATCTAATTACACTGACACGAAACGTTTGCCGCCGAAACGCTAAGAAGAAGAAGGTTGAGATCGCGATTGTGAACTTTTACGTGATCATTATCAGCCTACCTCAGTCCACTACTAGACAAATGCTCCATACTTTCACGAATTGTATGTAAATTTTACATAATAGGTCATTTAAGAACAAGAGAAGCTACTTGCAAAAGCTTACTATACTCTTTGCGCTGTAACACGGTGCGTAGTGGTTTAATTTAATTTACTTTAATTTACTACAGTTTATGGTTTAATTTAATTTACTACAGTTATTAATGATTTAATATATTGAGAATGTGGTACAGCTGAAATACTAACTCATAATTTGTAAATCGTGGCAACTTTTAAGAGTGAAACGTAATGGTACTGAACCATGCCACGCAGCGCAAAGAGTATAAAAAGCTAATAAATACTGCTACATTTCAACGTCTATTAAAAAGAAACTTTGCAAGAACTTTATTGTTTTTTTTTCGACGGCAGTCAACGAGCCTTTTATTTTCAAGACTATATAATTCAATTTTACACTGTAAAAAGGTTAACGTAACGTCACAAATTCTAAAAAACACTTGTTAAAAAAATGATTAACTTCTCAAACGATTTCATTTGTGTTCTAATTGACTGAAGTGATTAAGTTTTTTCCTCGGAGAAACAAAAAGGGAGTTATTTATTGGTTTCAGAAGGGGTTAGTGAAACAGATGTCCCTATTTGAGACTTTATGATTTTCTATTGAATAGGTACATATGTAGTTGGATAATATAATTTCGTTAGATAAGGAAACAAATTTCTTTCGCCTAAATCATAAATTCGAATGGTCCATATATTTCTGAGTCAATTGTTTGTTTGCTGGCAAAAGATGATTGTAAATATATTGCTAAACTACACTTCGAACATATTTCTTAGTATATTCTTGAATATCGTAAAGCTATTAATAATCGTCAATACTAACCACACGATATTTATAATTATATTGCACCAATAAGGTTGACCACAAAGCGATAACGGGCAGCTGCGTCCAGGGACAATGCACTCTTATCAGTGCCTTTTTACGATATGACACGAACTTGTGCATTTGCGACCACTTGACAGAAGTGGTCCCGAACCGTGTGGTGACTTCCTGATTAAGATTACGGAGTGTCACCACAAGTCATCTTAAATGTGTCATAAGAACCGACTTAGAGATCCAACAAGAAGGAACAATAGTACTGCAAAGAGAAAAACTTGATATTAACCTCTACCGACCCGTCAGAGTAACTTTTCTGTAAATGGAAATAGTGGGCAAACGAGCAAACGTATTACCTGATGGTAAGCGATTACCGCCGCCCATGGACACTCGCAACACCAGAGACGTCACAAATGCGTTGCATGCCTTCTGATGGGCAGGGGGATGGGGGCCTCCGGTAACTTCACTCACTCGGTGATACATAGCGCAGAAAAAAATGCTTCGTTCTTTTATTTACGACTAGTTAAGACTAGTAATCAATATTGCTGAGAGTTTAATTATAAGTCTAATAAAAAAATTACAAGAGAATACTAAAATCGTAACTACTGTGATTACAAAAATAATATCTACTCTAATTCAGTCCATGGAGAACCAGGCGCGGTCTCAAGAGAGACTATTGGAACCAACATGTCCATATGATTTTCAGTAAAATCATCTGCTCCTTCAACTTCGTTCTAATCTAGCCACTCTAAGCCGTTGGCGCTTGCGCACAGTAACTCATTAGCTCGTCTTGTGACAATCCGTGAGGGTCGCACTTTGCGGAACATACGCGCTTGCTTAGCTGGTGCTGTAACGTCGAAGTATGAATGAAATTATTTCCTTTCGAACGAATTAGTGAATGATCTTAATCGTATTACGATTACGCTTAAGATTAAATCTTAAGCATGTACAATCTGGATTAAATGGAACAAAATAGTTTTTTTTTTAGTTTCAATCAGAAAAAAAATTGCGTGATATTTTCCGAGACCCCTCCTCTCTCCAACGTAAGATTAAATGAGATTTGACTCGACCCCCTCCCCCCTTAAACATCTCACATAATTTATGGACGCCCCCTAAGCAGTGATATAGACTCATCTAGTTTATATACAATAGCTTTTGCCTGGTGCTTCGCCCGTGTGTAGGTCTCATATCGCGGTAGCGGTAATCATTTTTCGAGTTAATTGTCTATGACATTCACTAACAATGTAGTTCTCTATTGATAAAAGAATTGTCAAAATCATATTTCAATTAGAACCGGTAGTTTCTGTGATCAGCGCGTTCAATTAAACTTAAACAATTTAGCTTTAAAATATTAGTATACATATGTCTCGGAACATTATCTATTACGAAATAATAACGAAGTCGAAGCATAATAAAATATACTATTACAGTCATATACTTTAACTGCCTCGTTGGTCTAGTGGTTAGCGTAAGCGACTGCAGATCAAGAGGTCTCGGGTTCGATTCCCGGGTCGGACTGCTGTTGGGTTTTTCTTACAAGAAATTCTAAATAGCAGCCCGGAGTATGGAAGATGGCGGTGTTTCCCGCCCGTGCGCCTTCGGTTTCGGTTATCATGAACATCTATGGCAATCGTTATTGGGAAGTCAGTGCCCTCAAATATACTGACAACTAGTTTAATCATCGAATTTAGTTCGCCCTCAGGCTTGCGGAGGTCCGATGCCAGTCGCTCCGTGTAAAAACTGATATTCAGGTAAAACCGGTTGAACTAGTAGCCGACCCCAAATCTTGGGAATAATAAGCCTAGCCTAGGAAGAAGAAGAGATTACAGTCATATACTTAATACTTTTCTGAGTACCTAATGTTCATATAACTACACATTCCTGAGTTTGTCTAGTCCCAAGCCCAAGTGCTAGCTGCACATTGGAGCTCATTCATGCGGTTACACTCCAGCAGAGATGAATAGATAGCCCTTGTTATTCGATCCTTAGGTCATTATAGACCAGTGTGACCATTACATATCTATATTGCAATGTTATTATACAGTAGCTAGTCTAGAATAAAGTTAGCCCAAGTTACTTTTTATCTCTTTAGTTATCTGCCAAAGAAAATTCTGTGAAAATCAGCCTAGCCGTTTCAAATAGACAGACAGACAATATTTTTTTTATGCAAGTACCGTATATATGTATACTTCCATTTACATTTAGGAAAAGCTGTTAATTTGAAATTATAAACAGTCGCTTAAATTTTATTTACCTATTTGCATGTATATCTTAGACAGACACGATTAAGAAAGTTTTAGTTAAAAAAATTTAAACACATATATATATAACTATCGGAGAGCCACGCTTCGGCAGGCATGGACCGGCTCGACCGAAGTGATTTATTTATTTATTTATTTATTTATTTATTTATTTATTTAAGGTTTACCAACAGTTGTTACAGATAATTATTGCAAACATAGGAGTATACAAGAATGATTGTCTTATATCTAACTGCACAACCAATTACAGGCAAACACCACATGCAATGTGTTTTATGTATCAACATGTTAACATAGCTATATGAATTTAAAACTTATTAGTTAGGTACACTTAAACTCTAGTTAATTACAATATATATTTGTAAATAATAATACTAATACTACTAATTATATTAATGGCTTATTTTATTTTAGTGCGTTTGATGTGTCTGACAACCGTCGACAGCGAATCAGAGTACATATCAACCAGGTCGCTGCACTCATTTACAACTTTGCACATGCGGGGTATAGGTGAATTAGCACCAAACACTGTATGGCGCAGAGGCGGAACCAGGGGAGTTATCGGTCTGCGAGGCGGTCTGCGGGGTACTCTGAAGTTGAATCTGCTTAATAACTCAGGGCAGTCAATGTTGTTGTTGAGCAGCTTATACGCTAATCTCAAATCCAAGAGTTCCCTTCGGGCTTCTAGGGTACTCATGTTATAGTGGCCTAGTTTATCAAGATAGGAGAGATATTTAAATTGCCTACTCTTTGAGGACCCCAAGTGTCGCACAAATCTACCACGGCCTCACAGAAAACCGGTGTGAAACAGCGCCTGAGCTGTGTTTAACCGAGTGAGTGAGGATACCGGAGGTCCAACCCCTCCCCCCATCCCCCTCCCCATCCCCCAAAGGCCGGCAACGCACTTGTGCACCTCTGGTATTGCGGGTGTCCATGGGCGGCGGTAATCGCTTACCATCAGGCGATACGTCTGCTCGTTTGCCCCTTAAACCATAAAAAAACAAAACGTCACCCTATGACCAATAGGTGCCGATATTATAATCAAGGAGAAATATTACAAAAGCGGAGAAAATTTATTCCTCTTGAGAGGCACAAAGTAACTCAGATTGTGCAACTGCCTCGGTGGTGCAACGGTAGTGTATTGGTGTGTATATGGTGTATGTGACTGCTGCGTTTGAGATCGATTCCTAGGTCAGACCAAATTTTTGTAGTCGTATGATCAACAAATATTTGTTTCGGAGTTTGGGTGTTTTCTGTGTATAATATGATTGCATTAAAAAAATAACTAGGTATATAAGTATTCTATCAGTCAATTTAGCTTTCATAGTTCAATCTCCGCTTAGTTTGTCGATCACACAAAGTGGTAGAAAACGGCGTGGCGACCGCTTATACCACTTGGCCAATCGTGCAGTCAGTTTAATCAAATATGTACTATGGAACTTAAAAATTTGGTCTAACAAAATTAATATAACTAATACCTATTGCTCTCATCTTCAGTTAGATAGGCAGACCGATAAGCAGAGTGTGAAAAATACCCACCTATGGGCAAGCAAGGCGTGGGACGTACCCCTCCTAGATGAATAAATATTTTTCTTTTAAAAACTAGAACTTGTTTACAAGTTGTATACATTAGTGTGAATTTTGAATACATAAATAATGTACACTAATGTTAACGGTTTGTTAAATGTATATTTGCCACCTTATTTTCTAGTTATAAAAAACAGTACACAGTTTTATAATAGGTGTGAGTTAACGTTAGGGTTGTTGATATTTGGATATACCAATAGTCAAGTGTATAAATTTGTAAAATAAGGGTAACATTATAGGCCACATAATTACAAATATCTATTTTAATTTTCGGACTTTAAACTAAGAAAATCCTGTGACTGTTTGTTTTGTCGAATAAAAGAAATAATCCGGCTCGAATACCAAGAGTTGCCTGGTATTTAATGGCAATTTAATTGCACTGGGGGGTGACTAAGTCGAATAAATAAAACAAGTCACTTGTTCTAAAATGTTGTTATGTATCCCTGAGCTGGTCACTTAAAAAAACATTACACTGGCTTCTTATAACACTGGACTGACAACAACAGTATCGCGATTTAGATAGAATGCACAACGCCCTCTATCGAGATTTAAAGAAAATTATTATGTAACATAATATGTTCGTTTTGTGGTTGAACAAAAATTCTTAATTCAACATCAAAAGAGATGATTTTTAATTTGAAACCAATGAATAATAATATTATTACAATGTGCAAGAACCATTCTTCTTAATATTTTTGGTGACTCGTTTGGATGAATACTGCTACTACGACTCCCCACAAGTCCATTGTTAAGGCAGTATTTTGTTGTTTTTCACCGATCGAGTGAGGTAACTGGAGAATTTTAGAGCTTTCTACTGCGCTGAAGTACGTAGTATACTTTCATCATCATCATCTCAGCCTAACGACGGCCACTGTTTTACATAAGCCTCGCCCAAAGCTCTCCATAACAACTGGTAATATATTGCCCTCATCAAACAGCTGCCCGCACCCTCACCAGATTGTTGGACCACCTTGTAGCATAATTTGTCACAGAACTATTCTCGTTCTTAAACTATCTATGAAAAAAGTAAAAACAAAAACCCAACTACGACAAAAAACGACGCTGTAAAAGTATGAAACAAGATTTTCTGGACACTGTATTTAACAACGACGTACAGAGATACACATATTCAAGTTTGAAAAGCCGTAGTCACGCGTTGTTAAAGTGTTATGGTACGTTTCTATCCAAGCCTCCTTTGGCTTTGCCGTAGTCGGGTAAATAAAATTATGCAGCAGTAAAATAGTAAAGATAATCAACAATTTGTTTGCTAGTTTTGTAAAAAAAAATGAAAATTACCATACTAACACTCTTATTAATATTCCATCCATGATATCTTTTTCTTTGTGGTTATACCACAAAGGATTTCGTGTCAGATAAAGCTAAATAAATATATGTGATTAGAATTAATTTTCTGTAGGTGCGGCTACGATAATAATTCAGAAGGGATCGAGGATGATCTTCTACAGGAAAGAGGCTATAAGAGAACGATAAAAAAAATTGTATGAGGATAGCTAAGATTTTTATTTCATTTAAAAAAGGCAATTCCAGCACAAGGAATATATGCTGTGTCGCGGGGGACTATACAAACATACATCAAACGGCCACAAAGAACATCCAGACTTAGAACAACAATATGTGGATCGCACAAAGTGTTATCCCATGGGGGTTTGAACCCACGACACTTGGCGCAGTAGAGAGCGGCATGGCGACCGCTAGGTAACTACATATAATACTTCTAAATATATATATATATATAAAAGAGTAAGGTGACTGACTGACTGACTGACATACCCAGAGATCAACGTACAGCCCAAACCGCTGAACCTAGAATCCTGAAATTTTGCATGTAGGTTCTTTATATAACGTAAGTGAGCACTAAGAAAGGAATTTTCGAAATTCCACCCCTAAGGGGGTAAAACAGGGGATGAAAGTCTGCGTTAGCGGTGTAAAAGCTAGTATATACATATTATAGGTAAATTACATCAAGACACGGAATAAAAATATTCATCATTTTGCATTATTTGTACTGGGTGGGATTCGAACCTTCGACCTCTAGCTCAGCAGTCAGTATCACTAACTATAAAACCTATAGGTCATCTTATATCTTTACTATACTTTTTCAGATTATGCTTAAATAACAGCCGTGGGTCAAAGCTAGTCTAAAAAAGTAGCCTAAGTTACTCATTCTCTCATCAGCTATCTGCCAGTGTAAATTCCGACAAAATCAGTCCAGCCGTGCCAGGTTTAAGCTGGAACAAACAGAGAGACAGACAGACAAAAATTGTAAAAAAAAATTTTTTTAGATATATGTACCGTGTATACGTATACACATGAATGTTGCATATACATATGAATTTATATGAATTTAGTAAAAAGCGGTTAGTTTAATCTTATCTTACTTAATATTGTAAACGCGAAAGTTTGTGAGTATGGATGGATGGATGTTTGTTACTCTTTCACGCAAAAACTACTGAACGGATTTGAATGAAATTTTACAGTAATATAGCTTATACATCGGAATAACACATAGGCTACTATTTGCCGCGATAACCGGAACCGGCGGAGCCGCGGGCAACTACTAGTATTACAAACATACACTCCAATTTTATTTATTTGTATAGATTCGATTCCCGGGTCAGACCAAATATTTGTATGATCTGCAAATATTTGTTTCGGAGTTTGGATGTTTTTTTATGTATAATATGTATGCATTTACAAAAAAAAGAAAAGTATATATGTATTTGTATTAGTTGTCTAGTACTGATAACACAAGCTCTGCTTAGCTTGGGACTAGATGGCGTTGTGTGCTAGATGTTAAAAAAAAAGCTTTTACCCTTATCTTACAGGCTCTAGGCTACACTATCTATCTGTAGATAATACAATAAAAAAACAAACTCTAAATATGGTATAAGACCAATAATATTGAACATCTCAATTGGTTATATATAATAAGCAGTCACTGGTATCTTGTTTGCAAATCCATTGTTTTCAGCTTCACGAGGTCTACAAGTCCCGTAGCTGTTTAAAAAAAAAACATATGCTGTATTCCTACCTTCTTCCATGTCAACCAACACCTATCTATAATAATATTATAAATTCGAAAGTAAACACATATACGATAAATAGAATTTTGAAAACCACTAATTTCTTTACGAAAATTGTTTCATAGTAGGCAACCTTAAATACTGCGTGTGTTTTCTAATTAAAAGTTATTTAGTACAGTCCAAAGAATTAAAACGGAAATTGTTCGAAACAGTAAGTAATGCATTTAAACGTTGCAATGTTGTTTACCTACGCTTGTCCAAAGAGCATTGTTGTTGTCGCTAGTGAAAATAACAATGGATACAACTCTTCGTTCCAAATTAAACTCAGATGGTATAGAAATAGGGTTTATATTGTTTTATCTAATAAAAACTTTGTAATCAGCTGGCTGCGCCGGAATGGTCGACGCATCTCAGTATTGGCGCGAACGCAGCGCGCACTTGCTGGGCGCGCGCTCTTTGATTTCTTCCCTTTTCAAATCGCGTTCGAAATTCAACACGAAACCGCACCTATTCCTCAGTTTGGTCAACAAAGAATGGAATGAAAAAAGTTGGAGTAGTTTATAAAATAAAAATTGGTAAGTGGAGATTTTGACAGTTTATTTTTTTATTGTCCAATAAAAATATGATATGATACCAAAAGGCAATGAAAAAATCTAGAACCTACCTTTTCTATTTTTTTATCTAGAGTACTTTAAGATACTATGTATGCACATTTTCTGTTTGCACACTGCTCTGGAGCCAATCAGACAATGTAGAGATATTTCCACAAAAAGCAGGTTGAAATCGAGTTTTGAGTGCAATTTAATGTCTAATTATCTATTGTAATAAAGTAATTATTATTCCTTTCTTGATTGGAAAAACATAAATGGTTGCATATCGATGACGCAATCGGTGTAATCTTTATAACTATTTGTATGTAGGTAAGATTCAAAGACTATTATAGACTTATGCTTGTTTTTGACCGTAAACAGGGTTGTTTTAAGATATCTAAAATCTATTTAACATTAGTAATATTAAACATCAAAAGTACTGCAGACAGAAAGTTTATCAAGAGTTACTTAGTCTTCATGTAGTATTATACTTCAACAAGTGGGTCTTCTGTGGATACCAGAAGACTCGCGCTAACACCATCCTGATAGCCATCTGTTTCTGCAAGAAAAAGGAAAATTATATTAATAAGTTTCGGTCACTCTGCTTTGAGTTTTATTTTATAGCATACGCTTAGGTTATTATTCTGTCATGTTTCAACATGTTCTCTTTTTGTTTTGCGCATAAGTTAGCGAAGCGACTAGAATCTTACTATTTACCTATTGATCCAAGGATTCTCTTCCATTGTTTATTTCTCGGCAAATTAGTAAATTCCCCTTGGTGGGAAACACTTGTAAAGTGACTGGCATCTAATCAACCCTTATTTTTCTCCTCCCTACTTGAAACTCCGGCCGTTTTAAAAGTTTGCGCAGTGTTAATCAGTTCGTTATAAAAATTAAGTTCTTCATCGAAAGAAGTATCTGAAGGTCTATCGTGAGTTTTAAATTAAACAGCTAGCGCGTTCGTTGTTGCGATTGCTGAAAGTTTTAGGGTAGGCCATTTGCATCACGGTCACACAAAATAAAATAAAATAAACATTTTCGGACATCTAACACACAACGCCATCTAGTCCCAAGCTAAGCAGGGCTTGTGTTATGGGTACTAGACAACTGATACAAATACATATATACTTTTTTTGTAAATACATACATATTGTACATAGAAAACACCCAAACTCCGAAATAAATATTTGTAGATCATACAAACATTTGGTCGGCCTGGGAATCGAATCCGAGACCTCATGATCAGCAGTCGCACACGCCAACCGCGAGACCAACGAGGCAGTCAATATTGATGCACATAAAGCGATACTTTTTTTGTTATTATTTTATATGAGCCGGCCAAACTCTACTCTTCCTGATGGAAATCATGAGCAGAGTCCAAGAGTATCTGTCACCATACTCATTGCGAATGCAGACAATGCAACAATGCAGCATGGTGACCCACACTATGGCGGCCTATTGAGATGTTTCGGCATCATTGAATCGATATCTATGAGACTCATCTTATGACAGACGAGTCTCATAGATATCGAACCCAGTCTTCAAATCATAGTTATCAATCAAAGTCGATTAAGATTTCTCATAGTCTGTTTACTGTCCCTGTCTAATGTTACCACAAGGGTTTCAAACGGTATTATACCGCTTTATTACGGGACTGGTTTCAAGGAATTACTGATGTGTTGTATCCGTTAGTTGTGCCATGCTATATAGGTACAGTTGCTTTATTCTTGTACAAACTTACAAAAAACGGTAAAGGGATGAAATTGTTTGGCTTGAGATTGATTCCTGCGGTGGTGGTGGTGAGAAAAGTTTTAATTTTCTAAGCCTTCATTCACCACAGTCGTCCACAGCTAGACATTTGTCAGTCCATTATTATAAAGTTTGTTTCAAGTTTTCCTTGGCTTTGCATTACTGTAGATCTGCGTAGCTTGCTTCCTTAGCCGGTTCTTACGACATCCACTTACTCTGTGTTCTCAATCCGTCACCACAAGGAAGCTTTGCGTGCTCTTAAATATTTTTACAATAAGCGATTTTGTGCTCCCTTTATTAATGGTCCTCTCGCTTATTTAATATTTGTCTCTAAATAGTTCTAGAGACAACCCTTTGTAATTATATATATATATTTCTAACTCTTGCCTTCGGTAGGTTATCACGCTAAAGAAAATCCTATGTCCTTCCCCAATAATCAAAGTGTCTCCACGCCAAATTTCGTAAAAATGAGTGCAGCGGTTTAGCTGTGAAAACGTAAAAGACGGACAGAGTTACTTTCGAATTTATAATACACACATCAAAAGTGTCTAGGGATCAACATATGTGTCTAGGGATCAACATATATTTTTGCAATAACTTTTCTCCTGATTGATATTAATTAAAATTTTCTTTAAGGATTCATCAAATAAAGTGTTTTCGTTTGTCACAGTAACGATAAACCAAGTCACCTTTGCATTAATAAAGAAATTTGCCATTTTCCTAATAAAAGGATTTTTGACATTTGAACCACTAACATTAAAGTTCGAAAAAAAGACTGAAATAACAGTTTTCTTTAAAATTTTATTAGGTAACTTAAACAATTAATAATCCGTGTTTCTACCGCGAACACTAACACAAGAACATCGGTTTGGCATACTCAAAATGAGTTCATCCAAATCACGCTGTGGAATGGCCGCCCATGTTCGTTGCAACAACAAAAAAAGGTCTTCTTGCGACTGGATACCCTCCATATTCGGCAGAGCTCTTCTCTGTAGCATATCATATGCATGCTCAATCGGGTTCAAGTCTGGCGACTGAGCAGGCCAGGGCCAAAGCCACATCTCAATCTCAAGAAATCCGCATAAAAATGCTTGATCCCTAGACACTTTTGATGTGTGTATTAAGTATGGTTAATTTTTCAAACTTCTAACAAGCTTTTATTTATTTGTCTGTAATCAAATCTTGCAAGTTAAATTTGAACCACTTCCCGATTTCCGATTGAGCTGAAATTTGAAACTCCTTTTAAACCTTTACTCGTAGTTCTGATGACAATGCAATTATATATAATCGGTATCATTATTAATCTAAAATGGCCGCCAAACAAAATAGCGGTGTACATATTTCTGAACAACCCACCCAATATGGGTGTTAGAAATTGAACGTCATTATAATGGCAACATTTTTGATTGTCATTTTTCTTGTTTGACGTTTTGAAGTGACAAGTTAGTATTAACGAGAAGCTTTGTAAAACGGTCGAACAGGGTTCGTCGGGATTGTCGTTTAATGAAAATTTAGCTGTTTGTCCATCCAATTCGGTGTTTCGTTGGTTACCGTTATGATTGGTCGGTTGTGGACTCGCGAGTTTTAGTAGTAACGTCAGTAAGGCGCGATCCGCGACAGTTAAAACGGGTGTATTATAATTACGATAATTAGCCTGTACAGCAACTGAGGAGTTTATGAATGTGTGACGACGCAGAGAGAATACCAAAGGATCCCTTGCGCCGATATCAAGGAATCCACACATCTCCAGTAAGTGCTTGATATTACATTAGCTTAGAATAAGAACACGGTGGAACGCCGTGAAGTTTATTGCTCTCGCCAGTGAACTAGCTTAGCTATTGTAGGTATGCCTTACTCATGGGCCCTATAGGCATGGCAAACTTCCCAAGGTGAACGCTGCATTGGCGAGAGGATTGAACAATGGGTATCAAATGAAAGGGCTTAAAGTTATTTTTTTATTAACAAGTAATAAAAGCTTGTTTAAAAAAAAAACTTTTTAAATTAATCACTTGTTTCTTAGTAATATACCTAGATATTAAACACTACACTAGAATAACCAATGCTCAATTGAACTCTGTCCTAATAAAAAGATAAGAATTCATATAGAAGTGCATGTGCATAAGTAGCAAAGTGCAGATTTTGATAAATCGATAGTTCTATACTCTATATTAATATTAGACAAAGAGAGGCAGAGTAGAGTCACTTTAACAGGCGCATACATTAAGATAAAGAAAGATTTTAAATTTCAAAGTAACTGTCTGTTTGTTACCCTTTTACGTATAAGTTGCTATACTGATTTTATTTAAATTATGCATTAAGATACTTTTAATCTTGAGGAAGGACATACATTGTTTTTTACCGTGATAACTGATTGACAAGCGGAGTCGCGGGCAAAAACTATGTAGTAATCTTAATAAAGAGTGCATACCCTGACCAGTCAACTAATGTTTCCACAGTCTTTAATCAGACGTAGACTTAGCATAGCACTAGTAGAACACACGCAAGGTGACTGTTTAAGATTTTGCCAATTCCCTACCCCCTCCCTCTTTGTAATCTACAGGTAACAAATAAACGTACAATTTAGGTGCTGCTATTAAACACTGCTGTAACTTGGAATTCTGTAGCAATAGTTTCACCTCCTGTTTGAATTTAATATAAGCATTTCCTTGCTATAAGAGACGTATCACAATTACTCAGTAATTGTATGGTACAAGTATCGACAACTTATGCGATACTGACGAAAAGTAGCGTAGTTTATAGCATAGTTAGTGCGTATCGCGTGTGTTTCCTTGGAACTACGCGCCTTTTGTCTGCTTCAACAAGAACAAGGCTGTGCGTTATCTACCTTTTTTATATGATCTGAGGGTGAAGTTGAAAGAATACTTAACATAAAAACTATTTCGCTGATTGGAAATTCTAATATCAGTTAAGCTAGACCACTTATTAGATACTCAGGAGAAATTGACATAAAGTATACTTAAATTAATTAAAGAGTATCACCACCCCTATTTATCCCATGGGTGTCGTAAGAGGTGACCTAGGAAACAAACTCCGCAGGACAATCACTGCAAAAAGAAGGAAAACTTTAAACAAATCCTATACCAATCCGTCTGGCCCGTGTGGTACGACAAATCCTCCTTTTTTTATATATTTGACCCTGCCAAAATGACTCTACTCTGCCTGATAGAAAGCATAAGCAGAATCCAAGAGTGGTGGTCACCATACTGCGAATGCAGACAATGCAGCATGGTGACCCACACCATGGCGGGCTAGTGATGCATCTGCATCATTGGGCCTCCGGTTTCGCACTCAGCAACGAAACACGATAGCACCATCGCTGTCATTTTACGTTGATTTTCTGTGCGAGGTTAGTACCGCCCCGGTCGAGCCGGACCGTTCGTGCTGAAATTAGCGTAGCTCTACTACCTACGAAGCCTTGAAGCCCATCCGCCTTATCTATGTCCAGCAGTGGACTATTAAAAGCTGTTGATGTGACACTTTAATAAATATAAAAATCCTCGTCTAAAATAAGTTTAACAGCTACCAAACCGTAAACGTAACATAAAAATCAAAAAGAGTGCAGTATTAGACTCAACGAAACCAATTAAAATATTCTAAGCCCAAATTATCCCCGGAAATGACATCCATATGCGTCTGTTAGTTCAACGTACTGAGTATCTCTAAAGAGATGCGTGCTACAGAACAAACAAGTTTTCCCTACGACAGATGTGAAGGTGATGATGGGGTTCAACGACATGTTAGTACTTGTCCAAACTTTTTATTAGGAGATCAGTTTGTGGGCCCGTTTTGATTGTAACTTCCTTTATGGGCCTGATTTAGGGATAGGGGATTCTCTGTTGTCGTTCTGTTAAGAGATAGTGGCTTCTCACGTTTTCATGACTGTTGTAAATTATTATTGCGGAAAAATAGCGTAATGCGGGTCTACGTTGCGTCTTTATATTTTTTGAGTGCCTCGGCCGCAGTGGTATGCGACTCCGGTGCTTGCGGGTTCGGACCCAATGTTTGTATGATTTGCAAACATTTGTTAAGGAGATTGGGTGTTTTCTATGTATAACATGTACCTACGTAATGTTACGTATTTACATCAGAAAATATATGTATTTATATCAGTTGTCTAGCACCCGTAACACAAGCTTTGCTTAGTTTGTGGCGTTGTGTGTCAGGTGTTAACAATATTATTGTAAATGTAAAGTAATGCTGAGCATTGTACAATGCAAGATATGTACTGGATGTAGAATAGTTAAGGTTATGTTATGTCGGTAATAAAACGCATTTTTTTTATTGAATAAGGGGCAAACGAGCAGACGTATCACCTGATGGTAAGTGATTACCGCCGCCCATGGACACCTGCAACACCAGAGGCGTCACAAGTGCGTTGCCGGCCTTTTAAGAAGGAGTACGCTCTTTTCTTGAAGGTTTGAAGGTCGTATTGGTCCGGGAATACCGCAGGCGACAGTTCATTCCACAGTTTTGTTGTGCGAGGCAGAAAGTTCCTAGAGAACCGTTGTGGACTGCCAACCATCTAAGTGATGGGGATGAAATTGCTGTCGCGTAGGACGATGGCGGAAAGAGGCGGCAGGAATCAGTCCGAACAATTCCTCGGAGCACTCCCCATAGTAAATGTGGTAGAAGATGCAAAGCGAAGCCACATCTCTACGCAGCGCCAAAGAATCCAGCCGAATTGAAGATTCCTGGCAGTCGACGATTCGAGTCGCTCTCCGTTGAATGTGGTCCAGAGGGAGGAGCTGGTACTGTGGTGCCCCCTTCCAAAGATGAGGACAGTATTCCATATGTGGCCGAACCTGCGCCTTATATAGAAGAAAGCGGTGGGCCGGAGTGAAATACTGTTTCGATCTGTTGAGCACGCCAAGCTTCTTCGGGGCCAATTTGGCCTTATCCTCCAAATGGCCACGGAACTGGACTTCGCTCGATATCTCGACACCAAGTATTCCAATGTTGGCTGAGGCTGATAGGGGAGTGTCTTGAAACCGAGGGCATACGACCCACGACAGTTTTTTAGCGGTGAACGCGCAAATTTGTGTCTTGGTGGGGTTAAAGTGGACTAAATTGAGTCTACCCCAATCTGAGACCTTTTCTAAAGAGGTCTCAATTTGGGACACAAGTTTGTTTCGACTCTCAATGACGTTTTCCCGAGAAATATTAGCGTGGCCGGTGTGTCGCCTGTACTGTCATCCGCATAGCAATGAATGCCGCTAGTTTGCAGCATGTCATTGATATGCAGGAGGAACAGAGTAGGCGATAGCACACAACCTTGCGGGACACCAGCATTCACAGGTATAGAGTCAGAGCATTCACCGTCGACTACGGCCTTTATGCTTCTACATGCTAAAAAGCTGGTGACCCATTCGCATAGTTTCTCGGGAAGCCCATAGGGAGGGATTTTCGAAAGAAGCGCTTTGTGCCAGACCCGATCGAAGGCTTTCGCAATGTCCAAACTAACTGCCAAGGCTTCCCCCTTAGTCTCAATCGCCTGTGCCCAGCGATGTGTCAGGTACGCCAGAAGATCACCAGCTGATCGAACCTTACGGAAACCGTATTGCTGGTCGCTAAGCAGATGATGATCCTTTAGGTACCGCAGGAGTTGATGATTGATGATGAACTCCATTATTTTCGAGAAGAGGGAAGTTATGGCTATCGGCCTGTAGTTAGATGGATTTGAGCGGTCGCCTTTTTTAGGGATCGGGTGGACCAATGTTGCCTTCCATGATGTCGGGACTACGCTAGAAGAGTAGGAGAGCCGAAAAAGACGCGTCAAGACCGGTGCCAACTCAGGAGCGCACATCTTCAACACAATAGGAGGGATTCCATCCGGGCCACTCGACTTATGGATATCAAGGGATAAAAGTGCTAAGCGCACTGAGCGTTGGTGGAACTGGATTTCCAGCATACAGCTCTCGCACCGCGGTATGGTAGGCGGCTCTTGTTCCCCGTCATCCAAGGTCGAGTTGGACGCAAAGTGTTTTGCCAGAAGATCGGCTTTCTCCTTTGAGTCATAGGTCAACTTAGTTAAAGTGTTCTTATAAGAACTCAATGTAAAGTTTTGTGAAAACAACCCTTTAATTGCGTAAGAGATTTTCAATTTTTGTATAAAGACAGTTGCATATTTTTTGAAAATTTGTTTTGTTTCTCCATGAATGGATAGGACGTGGACGTGTTTGATTTTCATTTCGCCGTTTCAAAAACGATAGTGGTTAGATCATACTACAAAGTAGAGGTTTCTTACTCGTTGACAACTTATCAATATGAAATATGAATCATTAACAGTCAGCACTCTATTAAAATTTATATCTTAGTAAAGAGCTGCAACAAAGTAATAAATATTAAACACTTAAAGGTCTAAGTTGAACATGTCATATTTTGTATATACTTTGAAGGAATTTTAGTCATCTACACACATCAAAAGTGTCTAGGGATCAAGCATTTTTATGCGGATTTCTTGAGATTGAGATGTGGCTTTGGCCCTGGCCTGCTCAGTCGCCAGACTTGAACCCGATTGAGCATGCATGGGATATGCTACAGAGAAGAGCTCTGCCGAATATGGAGGGTATCCAGTTGCAAGAAGACCTTTTTTTGTTGTTGCAACGAACATGGGCGGCCATTCCACAGCGTGATTTGGATGAACTCATTTTGAGTATGCCAAACCGATTCTTGTGTTGTTAGTGTTCGCGGTAGAAACACGGATTATTAATTGTTTAAGTTACCTAATAAAATTTTAAAGAAAACTGTTATTTCAGTCTTTTTTTCGAACTTTAATGTTAGTGGTTCAAATGTCAAAACTCCCTTTATTAGGAAAATGGCAAATTTCTTTATTAATGCAAAGGTGACTTGGTTTATCGTTACTGTGACAAACGAAAACACTTTATTTGATGAATCCTTAAAGAAATTTTTAATTAATATCAATCAGGAGAAAAGTTATTGCAAAAATATATGTTGATCCCTAGACACAAATGTTGATCCCTAGACACTTTTGATGTGTGTATATATACTATTATATAAAGCTGAAGAGTTTGTTTGTTTGAACGCGCTAATCTGAGGAACCGCTGGTCTGATTTGAAAAATTATTTCAGTGTTGGATAGTACATTTATCGAGGAAGGTTATAGGCTGTATATCATCACGCTAAGACCAAAAGGAGCGTAGCAGCAATGAAGAATGTTTCAAACACGGGGAAAATTAACTCGCTACGGGCAATATGAGACGCAAACGAGGTTGCGTGGGTCAGCTAGTTGATTTATATTTCTAGTGAGATGACGTCTCACGTTACCCTCTTGAGACTCTAGACACAAGTTGAGATTTTTTCTTTCAATGCTTTTAGATAACTCTATGTTCTTCTAAACACTGGGTCTGTTCATTTATCATTAACTTTTTAACTTGCTATTAAAGTCAAAAGCTTAACCATTATCAGATATTTGGTTCTTCTATGACCGGCTCCGCCTGCGTGTATTTCGGTTGTCGCAGTAAATAGTGGCCAATGTGTTATTTTGATGTATAAGCTATATTATTGTCAAGTTGCATCTAAATCCGTTCAATAGGTTTTGTGTAAAAGAGTAACAAATATCCATATATCCTCACAAATTTTCATATTTATATTATTAGCAGGAAAAGTAGTTTAGGATTTCTGTACAACACACAGTGCGCCATAACTGAAAAGTAAGATTTTTTTAATGTATCGACAACTTCAATTTTTAAGCCTTCAGGATTATTCCAATATTTTTGTGCTTTTTGTTTTCATGAATTTCATAATTTTGATTAAGTATGCATGTCATGAATGTAGATTAAAAAGAAATCGTAAGTTAGGTGCAATGACACGAATTATGTTTCATAAAGCATGTCAATTGCATTGTAGGTAATACCGATATGTATTCACTCACGTTCAAAATATTAAGGTGAGATAACAGATAAAAATGCGATAAATTAACTTACTATATACATTTATATATAACTTTCATTACATATCGTCCTCCAGTTCGAGTAGAGGTGAAATACTTACCTATTAGTTATTATGTGCCTTTATATTATGATAACGTTCAAAATGTTGGCTTTGCACTTATAATACTTTTCAGATTTTGGTAAAAATCGATTGTTCAGTGACATATAAATGATATAATACTAGCTGTGCCCGCTACTTCATGCACTTGTAATTTGGATTTTCAAGTTATTTTAATTTTTTCACCGTAAAACCTTTCCTGGACTACGACAAAAATTTCAAAACCAAAGTCAGCTAAATCGGCCCAGCCGTTCTCGAGTTTTAGCGAGACAAACTAATAGCAATTGATTTTTATATATAAGACTAGCTGTATACAGTGTAGCCGATAGTCTGCCGACAGGGTAAGATGGCTGAAAATTTTACGAAGGGCTTTGTCTGCCTCTACCACCAAAATAGACAACTCTACGTGACCTGTTCTGCCAAGAGTGAAACGAGAAGTGAAGTATACAGTTCGGCTACGCTGTCGCCCAAGGTGGTATAAAATGGATAAAAAACATCATAAAGTGTGTCGTATCGTGGCGTGTTTAACTTGTACTTGTAACTTGAGTTTAATAGGTTCATCGCTTTTTGAATTTTTCATGCAAAAACAAAACATCTAAGACTTTTATATACATAGACTAGGAAATTTAGGATAAAACGGTGTCCTAATCGATACTTGGAATCTTTTTCATAATGAATTCGATATATCAGCTTCACTTCTAGGACATCAGGTCGCATATGAGGGGCTGGAAGATCGTAGAACAACCTCAAGCCGCTTAATACCTACAGATTGTTTTACCGCTTTAGTCGTAAAGAAGTTAAATACTTATATTATAAAATATATCAGTGATCTGAAGTAATTTTGTAAAATTTATAATATTTAGCGAATAAGCCTAAAGTTCTACTCAGTAAAGTAAAGACAGTTATCTAATATGTCCGCTCATCAGACACTAAAAAGATAATATAATATAATTAGAAACAAATGGTCAACAGGTTCAAACTTTAAAGTTTTTAACCAATTTGTACCTTTTAAAATATTGGATACTCAAGTGCGTTACCGATAAGGTGCTTGTTGAGCACGACAATAATCTGTCTAAGTGCTTTTTAAGTGGGAGAACGGATTCCTTTGTGAGGTTTTTACAACATTAAACAGTCGCACCGTGAGACGACACACTTTCGTTTTCTTCAGGTAAAACCTTGTTTTTGTTCGTCTGTGGTTTAATTCCGTGTTCGTAGATAGGGAAAGGATTGGATCGTTAACTACAGCTTCTTTTTACTAATAGCCGACTTTAGAGTAAAGATAAATAAATATATAAATATTTCAGACATTTCACACAACACTATCTAGCTTCAAACTAAGCAGAACTTGTATTATGAATCCTAGATTGACTGATAGAATACGTATATACTGTTTTTAACCCCCGATGCAAAAAGAGAGGTGTTATAAGTTTGACGTGTCTGTCTGTCTGTGGCACCGTATCTCGCAAACGGATGAAGCGATTTCAATTTAGTTTTTTTTTGTATGAAAGGTGAGTTACGTGCGAGTGTTCTTAGACATGTTTCATGAAAATCGGTTGAGTCGTTTAAAAGTAATTGGGGTGAAAGTGGGGAAGAGTAACCGAATGTCTGCAAAAATATCATCGAGTGGGGTCTCAAATGAAAGCGCATAACGTGTTTTTTACTTTTTAAAGGGAACTCAGGTTATTAGTCGGGGTTTTTTTTTAAATTTTAAGAATTTATAGTTATTTGTAAACACGTACATGTTATACATAGAAAACACCCAAATATGATTTTTATATCGCTCTAGCTACACCCTGCTAAGCTTCGCTGTTTGCACATTATGGTTGATGGATTTCAAATGAAGAATGAAAGTGAAAAGAATTGACAAAAAACACCACCACACTACACGAGGCACTAGCTTTCAAATAAAAAAAGAATAATCAAATTCGGTTCACCCAGTCGAAAATTCTGGGATAACAAACATAAAAAAAATACAGTCAAATTGAGAACCTTTCCTGTTTTTGGAGTCGGTTAGAAAGACATAAAATAATGTTCAAAGCGCTTTGTTTGAAGATGTATCATTTTAACACAATCGGTTCAGAATTTTTTGAGTTTATGAAGCGTACACAAATGAACTTAGTGTTAAGATAATTATTCAGCGTTACTTCTACCACTTACTGTAGAAGTCCGTGATCCAATTCCCAGTATAATTTACCTACATTTGAATATTTTAATTCAATACAAACATCGAAGGTCTTTAATTATATACATAGTGTATTAGTATTGTGTGTATAATATTGTAGGATCGTTTTAGGTCTCAATCGAACTTCGTACGTACATATTTGTTTTTTTGTAAATATTTTCTATATTTCCAAACTTGTTTTAGATTTACACCCGCCTCAGCTTCCCACAGGTCGCGGACTAAGAAAATATTACACCTTTTCGGTTTTCTTTTAATTTTCTTCTATACAAACCTTCTCCTGGCAAAAACAAACCTTTAAAAAATAATCATACAATTTGCTGCAGTCGATCGGAAGTTATGCGCGTACGTACATTTCAGTGATTTATTTTATTAACCGACTTCCAAAAAGGAGGAGGTTCTATGTTCCACTGTATGTATTTTTTTTTATGTATGTTACCCGATTACTACGTCAGTTGTGGACCGATTTTAAAAAAAAAATTGTATTCGAAAGGGTATGCTTCCGAGGTGGTCCCATTGCCAGCATATCAGGATCTGATGATGGGATCCCAGGGAAATCGAGGGAACTCTCATTTTTTATAGGCACATACTATGTTTTTCGTATATTTTCTGAAGTTACACCCGTATTTGCGTCTGGTAGTCATCATTTTATGATGATGAGCTGATGATGTAAGGTACAACTCCTTAACGGTTAGGAGTTGGAGGATAAATCTTTAAATATCAGATGTATATATGTTACCTTTAGTCGTATTCTTTCAAATTATTTAGGTAAGCTGATGATGGAAGGTGGAAGGTACAACTCCTCAACGGTTAGGAGTTGGAGGATAATTCTTTCAATTTCATACGTATCTAAAGACCTTCAGTCGTATACTTTCAAGTTATTTAGGTGAACTGATGATAGAAGGTTAAACTCTTCAACAGTTAGGAATTAGAGGATGATTTCAATATTACACGTACGTTTAGACCTTCATTTATATTCTTGATGATGAAATTTGATGTAATAGTTCAACTTACTACTTACCTACGATTGTTTGCACTAAAAACTGAAAAATAAAAACTTTTTATAAAAAAAAAACCGACTTCCAAAAAACATCCAACGAAAACTCTCTGCCAAAAAAACACTTAAAAGCGTAAAATCAACTGGTTCTTCATAAATTGCCTATACCTAATTTTTTATTCATTTAAATAGTAGTATTATAATGTGTGCTAGGTACCTAAAATCTGTTTGAAGTCGGTGCTAAGCCAAAAAGAATACAAACGAACAATTACAAAAGTCTAAGCGATAGTCACTTGGCACCGACTTCAAACAGATTCTAGGTACCTAGCACACATTATAATACTACTATTTAAATGAATTAAGAATTAGGTATAGGCAATTTATGAAGAACCAGTTTATTTTACGCTTTTAAGTGTTTTTTTGGCAGAGAGTTTTCGTTGGATGTTTTTTGGAAGTCGGTTTTTTTTTTTATAGATTATGGGTACTCATCTAAAGACTCTTTTGCATCTACTATAAAGGCTCTTTTGAGACACTTGTACCACTAGTAATATTTTAATATTGAAGAAAAAGACAATTGAGATAGACTCGCGCATGTTTACGGTTTTTAAAATCCCTACAAAATAGTAGACCCTTAGTTAGGTGTCACTTAACATGGTGAAAACGAAATTAGATAAGATTTATATTTAGGTGTTACCTACGTTAGGGGGTTCCTAGTTAAAAGATTGTTTATGTATAGTTGGTGAAAACGGGCATTAGTCCCTGTAGTGCAAAAGCAAGGAAGCTACTTAAATACCTGGGAAACTGCAGGAGTTCTTGTTAATCCTTCAATAACTAACAATAGTTATCTTCTGCAATACACATACATACATACATATTTCGGACATCTAACACACAACGCCATCTAGTCCCAAGCTAAGCAGAGCTTGTGTTATGGGTACTAGACAACTGATACAAATACATATATACTTTTTTTTTTGTAAATACATACTTATTATACATAGAAAACACCCAAACTCCGAAACAAATATTTGTAGATCATACAAACATTTGGTCCGACCCGGGAATCGAACCCGAGACCTCATGATCAGCAGTCGCACACGCCAACCGCGAGACCAACGAGGCAGTTAATACAGGTCTAGCAGTTACTCTCACTTAACACTTACGAAGACTATCTCTGGGATTTGTTTCAGTTTTGCTATATACAGCCTTTGAGATATTTTTGTTACCTCTTTTTAACCGACTTCAAAAAAGGATGAGGTTCTCAATTCCACCGTATATATTAATTTTTTAATGTGTGTTCGCGGATAGCTTCGTCGTTTATGAACCGATTTTGATGATTCTTTTTTTAATGGAAAGGAGATATCCCAACGGTGGTACCATGATAAGGACACTAAGATCTGATGATGGCACCCAAGAGAAATCGAGTCGAACCTTGAAGTGGGTTTTTGTTTTTGTTAAAATTTTACTTGTAAAAGCATTATACTAATATTATAAATACGAAAGTAACTTTGTCTGCCTATTACGCTTTCACTAATAAACCGCTGCACCGATTTCAATGAAAAGTATGGAGATGTTTTGATTCTTGAGGTAAGACATAGGCTACTCTTTACTGCGATAACCAGTATATATATAGACGGTGCCGCGGGCAAAACCTAGCCTAACTGTATAATATATGTACTTTATAAAACAAAGTCTTCCGCCGTGTCTATCTTTCTGTCTGTTGGCGATAAACTCAAAAGCTATGGCACGGATTTTGATGCGGTTTTTACCAATAGATAGAGTGATTCTTGAGGAAGGTTTTGATATATAGTTTGTTAAAGTTTTGAGTATATTGGCTTAAATATAACGATGTTTGTTGAAGACGTCGGTAAAAATTAAACCGCACATCTTGTCGGGGTAACATAGGCTATATTATGTATATCGTAAAGAGCCCGTACGAAGCCGGGGCTGGTTGCTAGTATTATATATACACACATATTCTTTTTTTTTATGGAATAGTAGGCAAACGAGCGACGTATCGCCTGATGATAAGCTTTCACCGCCGCCCATGGACACCCGCAATACCTGAGGCGTCACAAGTGCGTTGCCGCCCTTTGGAGGATGGGAGGAGATGGTGGAGAGATTGGGGTATGGGCATCCGGTACCCTCACTCACTCGGTGAAACACAGCGCAAGCATTGTTTCACACCGGTTTTCTGTGGGGCCGTGGTATCACTCCGGTAGAGCCGGCCCATTCATACCGAAGAGTGGCTCTCCCACGGTATATTCGTCTATATATATCTAAGTATAGTTATCGTAATGTAAAAATTAAGTGATTGCAACCTTGAACGTGGTATAATCGTCCAAGTGCTATAAGTATGTCATTCATAGTGATTAATGCTATCATCACCATCATCATCATGATTCAATGAAGTCATTGATTTTTTAAGACAACTCCCACATTAAGAATTTACATCCTGTGTCGCGGGGGACTTAATAAACATTCATGAAACGGACACAAAGAACACCCAGACTCAGAACAACAATTTGTGGATCATCCAAAGTGTTGTTCCGAGGTGGGGTTTGAAGCCACACTAGAAAGTGGCATGGTGACCGCTTACACCACTAGGCCACGTGCAGTCAATTAAACTAAGCTTTAAAACTCATTAAATGAATGCTAAAGTTTAAAGTACTTGTGAACTTGACCGAGATATAATCGTCAAAGTGTGTTAGTAGCACATAATTCGTCGTAATTATGTCTATCACTGCTACATCTAATTATTGTTATCATTACATCAACGCCCCCATTTATTGTTAAATAGGCATTTTATAAAGACTATAATAAATTGTTATTCTTATTTTGAGAGTTCCATGAAGTTCGGTATACAGTTTTATTTAACAGTAGGTATAAGTTTACATTTTAACTTTGTTTAGATATTAATAAAATTATTTAATATTAACTAGACGGACCCTGCGGTGTTACTCGCGGTTGTTGTTGTACTTTTACATGAACAATTGCGAGTAACACGGCGGAGCGCAACTAGTCTAAAATAAAAGTTACTCCTAAAGCCTAAGTTACTCATTATATCATTAATTCAAAATCGGTCTAGCGTTCCGGCATTAGCCGAAACAACAGATAGATAGATAAAAAAATTGCTGTTTTGTTGTAAGTACTGCATATACTTTACAAACATTTAAATACTTTTAAATTACAAACAGACACTTCAATTTTATTTATTTGTATAATTTAACTAGCTGAACCCCGCTGTGTTACCCGCGGTCATTGTCGTACCGCGGGTAACGCCGCGAATGAAGAACCGCTCGACCGATTTTGTGCAAACTTCACATAAACCATCTACTAAATAGTCCGAACAAAGCCTAAACATATGGTTTGGATAGTTTTCGTTCTTGAGTTACAAAATTACAACGAAAAATTGCATTGATTTTCATTTTATACATATATTGATGTACGAAGTCTTCGTGAGTTAAAACAAATGTTTTTGTTGTTTTCAAATCGTATGCACCACTTATCATATATCCCTAGAATCCTTATCTTTAGGTAGAGACAAGTAAAAGTGATAAAACTCATATAAGTGCGATTTGCGTAATGACGAGGAAAGGTGAAATGTATGATTTTTGCGATAAAAATGAATCGATTAAACAATAAAAGAATTTAAAGTGTTTAATCAAATATTTTTTACATTATGATACTAGCTGACACGCGCAATTTTATCTAACTGCCGCGGTGGCGCTGTGGTAATGTATGTGACTGCTGAGCTTAAGGTCTCGGGTTCAAATCCTTGGTCGCATTAAATGCTTGTGTGATCTACAAAAAATTCTTTCGGAGTTGTGTGTGTTTTTGCAAAAAAAAAACTACTACTTCTGTCAGTCAATCTAGCTTTTGTAGCACAAGTTTTGCTTAGTTTGAAAAATCAGTTGGCGTTGTGTGTTAGATATCTGAAATTTATATAAAAAAAACTTTCCCCGTTTTTGATGAATTTTTGCCCTTATTGATTGTAGCATCAAGCGGTCGCTTTCTACTGCTCTGAGTTTTGATTGTTCAAGCCCCATGTGGAACAACAATTTGGCGATAACTGAGCCTGGGTGTTCTTTGTGTCCGATTCTTGTATGTTTGTAAAGTCCCCCACGACACAGGATATATCGTAGAGTGGGAACTCCCACTTTGAGCTATATGTCTTCATATACACACATCAAAAGTGTCTAGGGATCAACATATATTTTTGCAATAACTTTTCTCCTGATTGATATTAATTAAAATTTTCTTTAAGGATTCATCAAATAAAGTGTTTTCGTTTGTCACAGTAACGATAAACCAAGTCACCTTTGCATTAACAAAGAAATTTGCCATTTTCCTAATAAAGGGATTTTTGACATTTGAACCACTAACATTAAAGTTCGAAAAAAAGACTGAAATAACAGTTTTCTTTAAAATTTTATTAGGTAACTTAAACAATTAATAATCCGTGTTTCTACCGCGAACACTAACAACACAAGAATCGGTTTGGCATACTCAAAATGAGTTCATCCAAATCACGCTGTGGAATGGCCGCCCATGTTCGTTGCAACAACAAAAAAAGGTCTTCTTGCGACTGGATACCCTCCATATTCGGCAGAGCTCTTCTCTGTAGCATATCCCATGCATGCTCAATCGGGTTCAAGTCTGGCGACTGAGCAGGCCAGGGCCAAAGCCACATCTCAATCTCAAGAAATCCGCATAAAAATGCTTGATCCCTAGACACTTTTGATGTGTGTAGCTTCGTCGATAAATGAGTTTTCCGAAACTGGATAAGGAATGGTTCAATTCTAACCAGTAGTTTCTGCAATAAGCACGTTCAAACAAACACTTCAGCCGTATAGATATATAGATAGAGTATAGATCATATTGGCATATTCAACAAAATTATAGAATATTTTAGAAGTACACAGTGCCCTCTAATCATCGATATTTTGACTGCACGTTTGGCCTAGTGGTTTAACGGTCACCACGCCGTTTCCTACTTCGCCAAGTGTCGTGGGTTCAAATCCCACGTAGGACAACACTTTGTGTGATCCACAAAATGTTGTTCTGAGTCTGGGTGTTCTTTGTGTCCGTTACATGTATGTTTGTAAAGTCCCCCGCGACACAGGATTTATTCCTAGTGCGGGCGTTGTCTTTTTAAAAAAGAAAGAAAAAGAAAGAAAGAAAAGATGTATTCACTACACAATTTTTCTATGCCAATGCCTATCTAATCATTTCGAACACTACATTTGTATTTTTTATCACATTTATGTATTACAAACGTATATCACTTTTTGAACTATTACCAAAATGAGAATCAGGCACAGACATTAAAGATGCATTAAGTGGTCTTTGTCATATTATAATTTGAAATAAGTAAGTTTAGATGACTGATTGTTACTTAATCACTCAAAAACGTCAGACCCATGTGCATAAACAACTCAAAGATAGATTACAGGGTAAAATAATACATAGATACATTTACACAACGAAAAACTGATTGAGAAAATAGACATACATATAACACGAGGGAAAATCGCAAGAAAAAGCTAATGGTATCACATTTAAAAATAATAAATGCTTTTTGAAGTTCAGAAAAGATAAAAGCAGTTCAATTACACTCTTATTTTAGTAAATAAGAGTGTAATTGAACTGCTTTTATCTTTTCGATGCGACTGTAAAAATATTTTGCAATGACTAATGTGGTGCGCTAACGCCGCACCAGGTAACAACCTTGGGTGCGACCGCAGAAAATATAAACAAATAGCTGACCCACGCAACCTCAGCTGCGTGTCCTATTGTCCTTAGCATGATATTGTATCAGCATGAACAAATTTGTTTACTTTAAAAAGGTTACATGGTGCCAACTTTAAAAGATAGTTATATGCTATCGCGGACTTTATTTTAGTACTTTATAGGGGAACAATTCTTTAATACGTTATTTAAACTTTTCTTGTTCATCCTGAGGGTTGCGGAGGTCTGATGCCAGTCGTCAGAAAAACAGATTTTCTGGTAAAACCCTCGCTGACCCCAAATAATCTTAGAAATAAGAAAGGCTAGGAAGATGATGATGATTGTTTTTGTGTAGTTTAACCGTTTAGCGCACAGAATGAACGAAAGCAGGAATAATTTTCCCCCGCTTTTGCAACATTTTTCATTAATATCATTTACCTCATCTTGGTAGTTTGACAATATATAATATAAACCATCCTCGAAAACTAGGCGATCTAACATTTAAAGAGTTTTACAAATCGGATTAATACTTCCTGTTAAACCGAACAAACAAACGAACTCTTCAGCTTTATAATGCTAGTATATATTTTTAGTATACATTACTGCTCGTAATAAGTATTTAGCTGTTTATTGAAACCATAAGACTGAGTAGTGAACTATAAAACAAGAATGAGTTACAGAATACCAGATATGGACTACATTTCCCAATGAGGTTCCGAGAATCTGTCCGAGTTCAATGCCAAGAAAGCACTGGAAACCCTGTCTATATTTGAAATGAATATCCGCTATGAACTGAACAATAACAACTTGCATGATGCAAGCAAGGCGAAGAGCTCTAGGAAACTCAGAATTCTGACCAGACTGAGTAATAATACTGTATGTAAACATTAGGATAAAATTCCCTCAGAAAAGTGCTACAAAAGATTAATTGGTCGTTTGAAACGGACTTAAGAACGATATATCTGGTGTCAATCAATTAAATTGTTGTATTGCAAGATCTGTGTTACTCACTGGCCCAAAACCCTTATCACCATCATTCTAGAGGAGAGAGACATAGAAGAGACTTATTTTTTCGCAAATACTCACACATTGACTCACTGGCATGGATGACCGAACACAGTAGTTTAATTTCGATAACTTTTATTTGTTATTTTAAAATATAATTTATTCAATATTATGTTAGACTTATCTATCGTATTTGGGTATGTCAACTATGATAGATAAAACTAAATGTTACTAGTGTAACAGAAATTAGCGCGCATATGTTGTTGAATTCTCTCAATAGCGCGGCTAAGGCCGTACGTGCCTTATCGCTGGTCGTCAAGGCCGCTGCAAGCGCACGGCTGCAGTGAGCATAACAGTTCGATAAAGTAATAGTTTTATTTTAATTTAGAACTAGACTTTTCCTGCGTTTTTTCTCGCATAAAATTTATTTTTCTATTACAGTGTCTATCAGTTTTCTATCACAGCCTCTTTTTCTTAATGAGATATTCTAATCGCTTCCCGTAGCCCATAGAAATGATATTATAACTGCCTCCGTAGCGTAGTTGTAGCGTATGCGACTGCTGTGCTTGAGGTCTCGATTCCCGGATCGGACCAAATCTTTGTATGATCTGCAAATATTTGTTTCGGAGTTTGGGTGTTTTCTATGTACAATATGTATGTATTTACAAAAAAAAAGTGTATAATATGTGTATTTATATCAGTTGTCTAGTACCCATAATACAAGCTCTGCTTAGCTTGGGAATAGATGGCGTTGTGTGTTATAGATAGATATCCACAATATATACATGTATATGACGACTCAGTAATGTATATTTCTTAAAAAAGACAACACCCGCATTAGGAATAAATCCTGTGTCGCGGAGGACTTTACAAACATTCAAGAAACGGACAGGAAGAGCACCCAGACTGAAAACAATATATAATTTGAAGATCATACAAAGTGTTGTCCCATGTGCGGTTTGAACCCACAACACTCAGCGCAGTAGGGAGCGGCGTAGCGACCGCTTAAACCACTGCTTGATCCATGCAATCATCATATCATAAATTCCCAAATTAATTTGGAATTAGCGCAATTCACACGGCAGATCACTATTTACTTCCTAGCCACATCCAGTTCATGCAGTACCTTTAAATATAATTTGATACAATAATTAACACACATTTCAATCGCACACAGTTGGACTAATTGATAGAGAGGTTAGCAATTATTGTCTAGAGTTCTAGACCAATACCTTAGAGTAGACAGAGGACGACTTTTTTTTTTACGGGGGGAATTCCTCATGGATGTCCTCCGCCCTGGGGAGAGGGCGAAGGGGTCTGTCAGACTCCTACTGACTAAAACCCCCCGGTGTTCCGTCTCTCACCTACGCCGGGGATCGCGGGAACATAAGAGACAACCGCAATCCCCGACTGGTGCCCCGCCGTTGCGGGCCACATCTCGTCAGCGAGGGAAAGATTCCCTCGCGACTTCAAGAGGGGCGCACGGGAACACTACGCGCCGCCACCTCGGGTCCAGTTGGGGGGCGACGGACATCCCCAAGTCCGCCACTCTTAGGGTGGACTCGACAGCGATAGGAGCCCCCCCAAACACCATGTGCAATACTGGCGGCGGCGCCCGTTGGGGGCCATGAAAAACTATGGCCTCCGACTTGTTGAGGGCCATCTCCAGTCCAAGGCGCCGTATGCGGCTCACGACCTGTGAGACCGCCGCCGTCGCTAGCAACGTTGCTTCCCTGTGTGAGCTCCCCCGGGCAGTGACCAGCGTGTCGTCGGCGTAACACGTCAGGTCCACATCCGGTTGGAGCTCGCCCCTCAGCACCCAGTCGTAACCGATGTTCCACAGGAGTGGGCCCAAGACCGAACCCTGTGGAACACCGCACGACATGAGGCGCTGGTGTCTGCCGTCACGTCCCAGATAGGTGATACACCTCCCCGTCAGGTAAGCCCCAGCGATGCGGCGGAGGTAGGGAGGCACCCGATGGTAGCGCAGTGCCTCCCGGATACAACTCCAGGGCAGAGTATTGAAGGCGTTGGAGATGTCTAAGGACACCGCCAACATCACCCCGCCCCGGGACACCGCTTCCTCCGCCAGGTCTCTCACTCGTGAAATCACCATAATGGTGGAGCGCCCATGCCGAAACCCGAACTGGCATTCAGCCAGGTCCGGCCCCTCCTCGCACAAGTGGCGGACGAGGCGGGCTGAGACTATCCGCTCAAATAGCTTTCCCACCTCGTCCAGCAGCACTATGGGCCGGTACGCGGACGGCGAGTCCGCAGAGCGCCTCGCCTTTCTGAGCAGGACCAGACGCCCAGCTTTCCACTGAGCGGGCAGCTGGCCCTGCTCCAGGCACGCTGAGACAGAGGACGACCCTAATCGAAGATAAAGGCAGGCGTTGAATGTTACACATCAGAAAGACAAATAATGCAAAATCTTTTTCACGTCAAGTAAAACTTTATTTACCACCGAACCTATACCGAACAAAAGTTGGCAACTTTCGTGTTGTCAACACGTGTTGGTGACAAAAGTTCCTGTAATTTCCTTGTGTTGACAACAAAAATTGTCAATAAATGTTGGGAACCGTGTTTCTGTTTTTGGCGGTAAACAATAAACATCAAAAGAATACGCTTGTTGCAAATATTTATTGACTCTGTGGAGAAGCTTAGTTGGAATGTTTTCAAATTGTTGGCGACTCGGTGTAGACACAGCGGAAACAAATTTTGGCGATTTTCTGAAGAGTTGCAAACAGTTGGAAACACTGAAATTGCCAAAAATTTTGGTGGAGACACGCCAATTTACAAAACTCATTTTTTTATGCATGAGCCTGCCAAAGTGACTCTACACAGCCTGATCAAAAGCATGAGCAGAATCCAATAGTGGTTGTCACCATACTCATTGCGAATGCGGACAGTGCAACAATGCACCATGATAGACCGCCATATCACACTAAGGGGGCCTATTGAGATGCTTCTGCACTATTGACATTTTGTTGTAAAAAAACAAAACTTTTTAAGTAAAATTCAGCTCTAACATACTCTACTTCTGATTTTTCAGTATGAAGAAAGTACTCACCGCTTTTTATAGTACACTAGCTAACCCACGCAACGTCGTTTATGTCTCCTATTTCCCGTAGCGTAAATAAATCCCCCGTTTTTGTAACATTCTTCATTAGTGCTCCGCTCCTATTGGTCTTAGCGTGATGATATATATCCTTCCTCGATTAATATACTATCCAACACTGAAATAATTGTTCAAATCGGACCGGTGGTTCCTGAGATTAGCGCGTTCAAACAAACAAACAAACAAAGAAACTGTTCAGCTTTATCCTACTAATATTATAAACACGAAAGTTTGTAATTATAAACGCGAAAGTTTGTAAGTATGGATGGATGGATGGATTGATGTTTGTTACTCTTTCACGCAAAAACTACTGAACGGATTTGGATGAAACTTTACAGTCATATAGCTTATACTTCAGAATAACACATAGGTTACTATTTACTGCGATAACCGACATACAGGCGGGCGGAGCCGCGAGCAAAAACTAGTAATATTATAATAATATTAGTATATAGATATTTGAAAAGTATTTGTAAACCAGATTCTTAAACAATTTAAACTTTTAAACAGTTCCGATCAAAATTATAGTTTTTATGTCTTTTGGCACAGAGTCATATGCGCCAGTGCATATACAATATTATTGAGTGCTTGATAAATTCAACAATAAATGCATTTAGACTTGTAGCATATCCTTTCTTATCTACACGAAGATAATCAAGGAATTATAGATAAGTTATTGTTGAACAAAACTTGCACATTTATTTTAATATCAGTTTCATCAGATATCTAAAAAAAAACCTTGATATGATTTGACGAAGTTGTTTTTGTTGCATTGAAAAGTAATTCGACGAAAAGGACACTTGACCGCGCAACTCAGCAACTGCGCATGTCAAAAAGTGTCCCAAAACCATTAAGGCATCGCCTACTGCCAAAATGTGTTCTGTCTTTGTCTAGCACCCTCAAATTCGTAATATTCCATCAACTTTCGATTTTAATAGATAATTTTTTAATTTTACCGCGTAATGTTTGGTGAAGTCTCTTTTGGGTATTGTTTAGATTTGACAGTTGCCTCGATACCGGCTCGAGGTGTGTTTTGGCGAATATTTACAAATATTTCTTAGTGAATGTTGTTTGTAGTAATTTATAGATTTCAATTGAAGATAGTTTATATATTGGTAAGTTGAGACCTCTTATCTGTAAATGGTGTAAAGAAAGCCGTGCCACTGTGATTCTTGTAGTCATACTTTCTTTAAGTATTCAGAAAGGTCAATTATTGATTCCTTTTTCCACCACTCTTCTTTAACACACTGAGGTAGGTCAGTTGCCTCTGATATTTATTTATTGAGAAATATAAAAGAGGAAATGAGATATGTTGCTTACACTGAATAAAATTAAGCGACTTAATTGTCTATGCGAAATCATAATAAGTCTACTTAATTTTCAACTAAATCATGTATTCGCTTTATGCCCAGCGCTAAGGTTCATATAATTATGTTAATAGGATTCGTTAATAGTTCACCATAATTTGGTTGAATAGTGAAGGTTAACATCATAGTGGTTTGACTAATTACAAAACATAACGTGTGTGGTCTAGCACCAACCATATTTTAAAGTGTGTAGCGGATAGACTCGACTGCGTGTATGTGAGTCATTGCTGTAGGCTTTCCACCTCCGTGAGAGTGGTGAGTCTGTAACGGGGACTCATCTACACGGGCTAAGTCGTTTTTATTTTATTTTTGAGGTTAGAAGTAAATTAGATTAACTGACATAGTCTTAAAAAAATTACTACCAAAATGAGGCATGATGTTTGATTGAATAAAGATTATTGGAGCTTAAGAAACGGTTTTCCGGGTATAAAAAACTTATGACGAGTGAAATCGAGCGAGTTCACTAAAAGTGAGGCGTAACGTTCCTTACCGCAACGTACTTACTTTGCGCACTAATACTTCGAGATTATGTCATCATTATTCGAAATAATTATTTTTCGTGATTTTATTTTTGCACCTTGTCGACGTGGTAAATACTATGGGTATACAATGTTTTCATGCAAAGTTTCATCTTTCTAGCACTGACCGTCGCGTTTGGAAGGTAAGCCGAGGACGGACGGACGGGCGGCCATGACGAGACTATAAGGATTCCGAGACGTGAACTACGGAACTCTAAAAACAGCTATTCGTCAGATCGGAACTTTCGTTATATCGTTCGTATTTCGTGTTATTTCGTTATATTATCGGAACGACTATACTTTTGAGTTTTGATGTGCACACTAACAAACTTTGCATTTATATGAATATATGTACTTAGATGTTACAATTTTTCAATTTAGGTACGTTTGATTTCTCCGAAATAAACTTAGGAAAACATCTTGTGAAGACTCCTCTGTGTAAATTAGAGGAGGAAGTATGGCGACAGGTGCAGTCTGCGACTAAGGGATTTTTTCTGGTTAGTTTACTTATAAACGCCACGTGTTTTGTGCATATATACGACTTCATCTAACGGTATTTTGTCATTAAACGAAAATTATTCGTGTATCAGCTGTGCAAGCTCTTTCGTTCGAATAAATGTCGAATAGTAATATAACGCTTAAAGTAATAGTAATCTTTATTACATTGTAACAAGTATTTCTCGCTCAGTGATTCACGTCACTAAGCAGTCGGTCTCGGTTGTTATTATAGGGTAACAGTCGTGAAGATTGGAGGCCTTTGGGCTGCTAAAAACATCCAACATCAACATTACATGGCCACAACGTTGTCTTGTCAGTCCCCAACACCAACTCGGCCTGCGGCCTGCGTGGGGACGTATGGCCTTAACCCTGTCCTGAGAGGAGACCCGAGCCCAGCAGTGGAACATTATGGGTTGTTGATGAATAAGTATTTACGTTAAGCTACAAAAATGTTCCTCCACTTAGCCCCGTTCCCGGCTTCTATAGCCACGTTGCGCTATACATTTACCCCCACTCATGGATATATATTTATTAACTTCCATGTATTTTCCATAATGGTTACGAAGTTAAAGTAGTTTTAATATGCAAAATAGCAAAGAACCTTCAATTAATTCTATGATAAGCAATGAATGCTATGAATCACCCCAAAGCGGTCTTTTTATTTGTCATGGTCGCACATAAATAGACTTTGAGGGACTCCTGGTTAAATGTTTACATAGAAGGTTAGCAAATTGCAAAGTTAAGAAACCCTAGTAAGTCAATATGTGGATGGGTGACCGTTATAAACACTTTGCTCCGTACCTCGTAGAGCATAGTAAGCCGGTGTCTCAGTTGCGGTTATGAAATTAGTTTACTAAAAAAGTTTTTTTTTCGACGAATAAGAATAAAACTTCACATGTTTAACTATGAATTTTATCTTAATTAAATCTTTAACTACCTACAGAGTGTATGGGACCAATCCAGTGACGTCAAATGACCGTATGACCGACTGACTTTCTCATTGTAAGAATAAAAAAGTTTAGGAATGTATTTAAACATCTTGAGGTACCGTTAGATTACTCGATTGGACGAGTTAGATGCAGCTACGGTTTGAACTGTTATGATCAAATTAAATTAAGCCTTTTTGTTCTATTGCTTTCTCATTGGTTAGTAAAAACGTTTTTGTTACAATAAACATGCTGAAAACAAAGTTTTTGAAATCAATTTTGTATAAAAGTTTCTAAATCATTTTCATTAGCACTTATTTCGTTTTAAAAGCATCAACCAAAATTTTTAGAAAATATTAATTAGGTACATATTATATTCCCAAATATTTAAAGTGCGACGTATTGTAGTAATACTAATGATTTGCTATTTCGTTACTATGGTATTAGGTGGGTAGGTACTAAAGATTAGCCTATTTCCGTCCTCAGAATCAAAGTTTCTCCATGCCAAATTTTATTAAAATCGGTGCAGTGATTTAGCCGTTTAAACAGAGTCACTTACGAATTTTTAATATTACTATCGATAGTGTGAATTTTCCAACCCGCACCAGCGTGGGGACGTATGGCTTTAACCCTCTCCTGAGTGGAGACCCGAGTCCAGCAGTGGGACATTATGGGTTGTTGACGAAGTATGAATTTTGCAGCAAACGAGTTATCACATCTAGACTGACGATATGAGAGTCAAAAAGTCTAAAAGTATCAAAATCACTCCTAACTACTTAGCGGTCAATTTTTCAACGCGCGCCCGAAACTTCTACACCGTCAAGTTCTTTGACATCCTTTTTCTTATCATCTCTTAATGCCTGACTTACCTAACATAATAAATCAAACCTTCAAAGCTCTATTCAGGCTTAAGCAGGCCAAACACGGTCTCCGGAAAAGGATGTCGTACTTTATACACAGCCTTGTATAGTCATATGTTATCGGACGTTCCACCCTGTTGATGTTATAAGAAGAGAGATAAAAGATATGAGCTGCGCACGCGACTTGTCCTGTGTTCTATGACAGCTAGCGGCGTTTTTGTCTCTTGTTTGGATTAACTTTTTTGAAATGATAATTTTAAGTTTTGTGATAAGTTTGTTTGAAGAGGCAAAGTGGACGAAAACTGAAGGGGTTATTTTCGCTCCGTAGAGATTATCTCATGGACAGGAAATACCACAAAATAGTGGTGACATTGTTTTGTATTAATTTTAGAATTATACTGTGTCCATTCGTTTATTTTCTTTTTGACAGCTCACGTCTATAAATTACCGTTTTTTTTTTCGGAATAATGTACTACAGTAATGTCGTACTTTATTGACGGTGACGGTACTTTAGTGAAGTGCCCTGTGCATAACAAACAACCACAACTATAAAACAGTTTTTGAAATACGATAAATCGATCATATAATAAAAATAATTTAACTTAATATACGTATTTTTTCTGTAAAATTAATAAAAAAGGAAATAAAAATAGTAGGTATCTATGACTCCAAGATAGATTATTTGCAAGGAATTAAGTCGAAATCTTGGAATTTAGGACCAAACCAAGAGTAAAGAACAATAACTCTGTTCATTCATCTAATTTACTGATTTATTATTTATATTTTTGTTTATTTCTTACATAACATAAAAAACTAATAAAGGATAGATTAATATTATTATTTAAACTAAAAATATTTAATTAAATCGATTGAAAGTTCATAAATAAAATTGCTTATCATTTGAAATCGAATCGGTAATGTGTGAGGGAGTCACTAATTTCGAAATTTCTTGAACTGTCAAAAAGAAAATAAACGAATGGACAGAGTATAGGAGCAGGATTATATTTCCTTTTGTATGTGTTGTCAAACCAGATACCGTAAACTAACGGGCTTTCTTTCTATTCCAACGCGACCACCCACTTGCTTCGAAGTCAAAACAGGATTGAATTGTTACAGGTGCACTACTCTGTAATAAGATAGGTTTAGTATCTATGGTAGAAATCTTTAAGAATTTACTTATATGTATATAGAAATACAATTGTCTACCATCTATTGTCTATAAATTCTAGTGTCATCAAAATGTGTGTTGTTCGCTGTGCTCACGATGAACTCCGAATCTATCGAACCGACTTTCAAGTCATATTTTAAACGTGTGTTTGGATGGCGTGCATGTCTAAGATAGGATAGTTAACATCAAGCTTAGACGAATAGGAGCCGAGCATGATTGCGAATGATAAAGTTACCTGGGTCACCTAATTTTCAATAAATTTTCTTCTAAAACTCGGTTCTAAATTCGACTGTTTAATTTTATGTACACGTGATATATTTACTTTACTTTTTTTGTTGAAAATAATATACCTACTCAAAATTTAGTCCTATTTAACATCGACCCCTAATATTAGTTTGATGAGTGGGGTTTGGCACCGACTTCAAACAGACTAGAAAATGATGTAATAACATTATTATCTGTTTTATTGAGAACCGTATATATATTATTATTTTAGGTTTTCAATTAGATTTATAATTACTTTTGGAATTTTTATTTCTCTTTGTTAGTATTGATTGAAGTCGGTTAAAAAAAAATTAAACGAGATTTATTTACACACAGTCAACTATATCATGTTGTTGATTATGCAACATTTTCATAACTTCGAGGTTATTCTAAGTTGTAAGGAATATAGGTCTCGTAATACAAGGTGTTAATTCATCTGACAACATTCCGTAACGACCCACACGAAACTAGTAAATCCGTACTAGTGTAATAAATTCAAAAGTAACTCTGACTGTCTATCGCCCTGTCTGCTACGCTTTCACAGCTAAACGGCTGCAACGATTTCAATGAAATTTGGCATGAAGATACTTCAATTTTTGAGGCTACTTTTTACCTCGGTAATCGATATACAAGCGGGCGGAGCCGAAGGCAAAAGCTAGTGCTCTTTATGCATACAACTACATATAAAAACTTCTGATTTTCACCATTGATCTAAAGTACCTTAGGTCTAGCGGTTTTTGATTCTGACTGCTATAATAGGATTTGATTCCAACCTAAGACGAATACTGTGTGGTAAGTTCGATAATTTGTTCTATCTTGGTATTACTTGTCTATAACGCCTTTCAAATGATATTAAATTTCTAGAATTAAAATCACTTGTACTTATTCCACTATTTTGTTTTTGTTTACACCTGACCGGTTTCGCCTTATCCGGAAACCGGTCAGGTGTTAAAAAAATAAAATAGTGGAATAAGTACAAGTGATTTTAATCTAGAATGTATTAGGTCTTTACCTATGAAATTGCCTTTCTTCAGTACTGGTCATTTCAAATAAAAAAAAGTTTGTAATGGCTCTGTATTCTAAATTCAAATTAATTTTGTGTTAAAACCGTGACATTCTATTTACAAACGCAGTCTTTTGTTTTTTGATTAGCGTTGTATTTTCATTATATTTGAACTAGAGGTTTGCACCGGAGCGAGATTTTGACAACCGATTGAATTCACCGGTGATTTAGCGATCTCCGGGGTTTTCACCGGTGATTACCGGAGAATAAAGCACAAAACTCAAATTAGGCTAACATGATTTTTTATTTCTTGGTCAGGATTTATTTGGAGTTTAAAATAATTACACACACTTATAATTCATTAAACGTTTACAACGTTTGGTGGACAAAAGCGGTATGAGTTAATGGCTGAAATAATTCATCTCATTCGAAATAAACTAATACCTAATCATGACTAAAACCTAGTCGCAATATAATAAAAGTAGTAAAATTATATTGACAAATACATGTTTTTTTAGGATTCCGTAGCCAAATAGCAAAAAAACGGAACCCTAATGGATTCGTCATATCTGTCTGTCTTTCTGTTCATCTGTCATGTCACAGCCACTTTTTTCCGAAAAAATAAGAACTATACTGTTGAAACTTGGTAAGTAGATGTATTCTGTTAACTGCATTAAGATTTTCACACAAAAATAGAAAAAAAAAACAAGAAATTTTGGGGGTCAATTTATTCCGGTACTAGCTGCTCCGGTTCAAACCTCTAGTTCCATAGTTAGGCCGAGGCCGCATTGCGGCTAAACCGCCGCGGTTTTTAACAGCCTGATTTTGAGATAAAAGGAAATGTATGGAAGCGGCCACACTGGCGGTTTTTTACCGCAACTGATTTTAAAACCGCGACAACCGCGGGCGGTTCTATACAGTGTTGCCAGCAGGTTACTTTTGTAACGTTTCAGGTGATTTTTCATCTCTTGGTTACTTTTACGTTACACAAATAACATTTCATTTTAATACACTCCCCTATCTGCCTCTGCCAAAATTGGAATACTTGGTGTCGACATATCGAGCGAAGTCCAGTTCAGATAATTGCATTCTTGCAGATTCCTCCATAGAGACGTTACTGAACTGAGGGACCTATACTCGTATTATGCCGCCATAAATCTGTAATGTCGTATTCTAAAGTTTTAGGATTTTCATAAAACTTTTAAGAAATTCTTAAATAAATTCTTATATAATAAGCATTGACCTAGAGATAGGGCCATCTCAAAAATTTAGAAACCAGGACAACAAGCGTAAAATCCCCGAATATTTGCGGTCATAATCCGAACACTTTTATATTGTTTTATTTTATTTAGTCGAAATAAAAAGAATACATAGTTCAATTAGTCGAAATAGTTCTTTTATTTATTTTCATAGGTATTCAGTTTAATTAAAGTTAGTTATTTTTTATCGAAATCAGTGATAGAAAAGTAAAATCTCACAGTTGTGAAAATGCTTTTCTAACAGTAGTATATTTTTCACAACCTTTTTTTTTAAACCAGACTAATTTGACAAAAATATCTTTAACTTGAAACTCATAAGATATCATTCCAGTATTCAAGCTCTAAGTTTTTTAGTCTTATCTTCTTCTTCTTATTATATAAAAATCAATTGCTGTTCGTTTGTCTCCCTAAAACTCGAGAACGGCTGGGCTGATTTAGCTGTTTTTGGTTTTGAAATGTTTGTCGTAGTCCAGGAAAGGTTTAAACTGTAAAAAATTTAAAATAACTTGAAAATCCAAATCTCACGTGTACGAATTAGCGGGCACAGCTAGTAACAAATAAAAAAATATCTGCTTAAAGTTTTCATCAGCAGTCTTATTAAGTTTTTTTTGTGTTTTCATCTTCTTTATTTAGAATATGTACTCTGAACATTCAATGGCAAGAAACTTTCTCTATTTCGATCATCCAAGCTTTTTGAAATGGTTGCAAGTAGGTATCCTTCTGGTTTTAAATACTGAATTATATTTTTTTTCTAATGCTTTTATTTTTGAGTAAATGATGTGCATAATTGAATGCATGAAAAACAGGTATGCCTCCGATTTAAAAAAAATCAGATCAGGGGGCTTTTTTAAGCTTTTGAAATAATCCACATTCAGGACTCACTCGATGGCTGGAAACAGATTTCGCCAACGCGTCTTTGAATGATAGAGAAGCTGTTTATACTCAACCTCGACTATGCCGGAGAGTTCTTTAAGAACTTTTTAGACTGTAGCCTTTATTATTCCCAATTTTATTTGGGGTCGGCTTGTTTAAGTGGCAAAAACTTTTTTTTTGATGTTGTTGAATTAACATATACTGGCAAACAATCACATGCGTTCGTGCAGTACGTTATTGATAATGTGCGCAGAGCATTCCACACCAACTATTTTCGAATTCAGATTTTGTTTTAACTTATGGAATTATAAAACATTGTTGGTTCCATGGCGCTCTATTCCACCAAAGTTCGTATTACAATTATCTCCAGAAAATACAACACATTTAGTTAAAAGATCATGCTGTTGAAGTTGCTTTCTTGTAAGCTCAGTAATTATCTCAGATCTGTCATTTCATTTCGATTTGGTTTTCTGGTGGTTTTAAAACTTCAATCTAAAGGAGAGCTAGTTTATCTGTTGGCAACACTGTTCGCGGTTTTACCGTAGTGTGTGCGCTTCGGGCGGTTTTGCGGTTTGGTGGTTTAACCGCTGGCTGGAAAAAACCGTAGTGCGGCCTCAGCCTTAGAACTGAAACTCAATTTTTTTTCTTTAAACCCATACGTGTTAAGTATGGGGTATTTATGGATAGGTCTTCAAAAATGAAATTGAGGTTTCTAATTCTTTTTTCTTAACTGAATAGTTTGCGCGAGAGACACTTCAAAAGTGGTAAAATGTGTGTCCCCCCCCCCCTGTAACTTCTAACTTCTTATGATAAAACTAAAAAAATATATAATGTACATAACCATGCAAAACTTCCAGCGAAAATTGGTTTGAACGAGATCTAGTAAGTAGTTTTTTTTTAATACGTCATAAATCGTAAACCGCAATTTACCTTTCATTCAATAAACTCAAATATAAAATTTAAAAAAAACATTTAATTTCATAAACATAAACCTTACGTATAAACCGTGAACCACTATTTTCTAATAATAAATCTGTAATAGGTGCTGCTACACGATCACCGGAGATTAATCGATTGGTCTCCGGTGATTTAAATCGATTTCTTTCACCGGTGATTCTCCGGTACTAGCTGCTCCGGTGCAAACCTCTAATTTGAACATTTTTCATCATAATGGATACTTTAAAAATTCGTGTAATTATGGAATAATATATGAGTTCCGTCGTGGCACCAACGCGACACAAACGGCACGTAACATCAAAAACGTTTACGGAGAGAACTGTACAAACGAACGCACAGCCCGTTATTGGTTTTCCCGGCTCCGTTCTGGAAATTTTGACTTGAAAAATGAAGCTCGTGGTCGTCCGGAGACTTTGGTTAACAATAATGAATTAAAGGCGATTGTGGAAGCTGACGAAACTCAATCTACAGCTGAGCTAGCAGCAGCTTTTAATGTAAGCATCAAAACAATATTGATCCATTTGCGACAAATTGGCCAGGTAAAAAAGCTTGATAGATGGGTGCCCCACGACCTTAACGATCGCCAGCACCAACGTACGCGTCGAGACCTGCCTTGCGCTGCTCAACAGGCAAAGAAATGAAAGAATTTTGAAACGAATTGTTACGTGCGACGAAAAATGGAGTCTGTTCGACAAGCGCTCAGCAAGTTGGTTAGACCCTGGTTCAGCACCAAAGCAATGCCCTAAACCAAAAATGACCCCGAAAAAAAGGTGATGGTCACTGATCTAGTGCGGGTGTGATTCACCACAGCTTTTTACAAAACGGCATGAGCATTAATGCAGATGTGTACTGTGAAGAACTGGAGAGAATGATGGAGAAGCTTGCACATCTGCAACCAGCTTTGGTCAATCGGTCGTCCCCACTGCTCCTTCACGACAACGCGCGACCCCATACTGCGCAACAGACAGTCTCCAAGCTGCAAGAGCTGGGGTTGGAATATCTCCCTCATCCGCCATACTGACCAGACCTTGCACCTACCGACTATTACTTATTCCAATATTTAGACAACACAAAATACAACACAGGCAGTACAAAATGCCTTTGAAGAGTTTGTTGCCTCCCATCCAGCTGATTTTTGCAAGAAGGGCATCAATAAACTGCCAATGCGTTGGCAAAGATGCGTCGATTGCATGGGTGATTACTTCGAATAACAGAAATAAAAAAGTTTGAAAAAATAAATACTTTCACTTATTGCATACAAAACGGCAATTTCATAGGTAAATACCTATTATTATAACAAGTTCCATCAAGTGCCGACAATCGAGAGTCTAAATTACGTTAGATATTAATTTTATTATTTTTACAACCCAAAGCTATGTGAATTTTCTACAATAACAGTAGGTAGTTGTGTCTTAATACCTACACAGACTGAGCGTTGAGACCTACTTAGTGAGCTAGATCGTATTACTTCGGTGAGCCAACGTTCACATAAGTATTGATTAATGTGCAGGCCGAGTTTCAACTTACTACAAATAATAAATTACACTAACATTAAAAAGGCAAAAGTCTGTCTATATGTTTTTTACTTATTCGAGGTTAACTGCTGGATCTATTCTGATAAAATTTGATCTGGAGTTTGCTGACACGCTGATTAACACAGACTACTATTTATTCGAAAAACGTAAGCCCAAATGGGCCTACGTATTACACTGTTAAGACACAGCATGTTGCATTTATATATGCATAAAATTCTGAATGATTTGTTTTAATTGTTATGTGTAAGTACCTAGTAACAGGCGATTCTTTATGTATGTTAGTCTAAAAAGTGTATGTGTGAAGATTTCCCTCCGCAAAAAAATGAAAAAAAAATTGGATCGGGAAAAGACACTATACTCTGAACACAAGACAATACAATAATTCGAACATTTACATTTACCGCCACAAACCGGTGTGCAGTGACACATATATTATGCATATTTGAAAATATGAGGATATGCGATAACAAGAATTAATAAACTAATAACACAAATAAATATGAATAATTGAAATAAACTTATCTATTTACAAATGACGGATCTGATTATGATCTCCATACAAATTACAAGTTGTTAGTTGCTTTATGCATCACCAACTATTATTTTACTGAATAATTTATTGTCGTTATTAAAATGTTTTATTGGTTAAATATTTATCAGTTTGCGTTTTTTTGTCTAAGATATGAAGGACGAGAGAATCACTTCAAACGTAGAACGTAGAGCTTCATAAGTTTTCATCGAATAATTTTGTGTTACATTTGCAACTGTTTGTAGAAAAATAGCATGATGATAATACGTATTTACGTTTCAAATAATATTTGTAATATGTATAAAAATATATTTTAGAAGCACTTTTGCAACTCAACAAACTTGGATATTGATAACTTCTCGGTAGCGTTTTAATCTAGGGATTCATTTTAAATCAATTAAATTGAGTTTTCGTAGATGCTACAACTTTAGATCCTTTAGAAGAAAAGCATTAAACGAAATGCACTTGTTAAGAAGACGACATACAAAAGAAAATCCATTTGTTTTTTTATGTTTGACCCTGCCAAAATGACTCTACTCTGCCTGATGGAAAGCATATGCAGAGTCCAAGAGTGGTGGTCACCATACTCACTGAGAATGCAGACAATGCAGCATGGTGACCCACACCATGGCGGGCTAGTGATGCTTCTGCATCATTGGGCCTCCGGTCTCGCACTCAGCAACGAAACACGACAGCACGAACACTGTCATTTTATTTTAGAGTAGTCAAACTTTTCAGTAACATAAAAGATTTGCCTCTCTCATGTCGTTAATCTTTTCTAAATGGGATTTCTTAACTTTCTCTACAAGAAGACATAATTTTACTATAAATATAAATTTCTTCACAATCTCTCTAAATTATTAATCACTCCGTGGTTCCCACGCCTCGAGATGATGTACTATGAGATAATAAACTTTGTATAACCTGCTTTTAGTTCACGTTTAGCTGATAAAAGTGCATCGAAGTTTCTCTTCGACGATCTTTACAGCATCCAGTATAATTACCGTTATTAGCTTTAATGAGATGTCTCGTGATAAATAATCTAAGATAGAGTCACGATCGATCGAGTGTTATATCGATTTAAGGTAAAAGTTTTGGTACTTTATGAGCATTTTAGCGGTGAATGTTGTGGGTACCAATTCTACATGGGACAACACTTTGTGTGATTCACAAACAGTTTTCCCGTGTCTGGGTGTTCTGTGTGTACGTCCTACTCCTACTTTAATATTATAAATGCGAAAGTTTGTAAGGATGTGTGTGTGTTTGTTACTCTTTCACGCGCAAACGACTGAACAGATTTGGATGAAACTTTACAGTAATATAGCTTATACATCAGAATAACACATAGGCTACATTTGCCGCGATAACCGACATACACGCGGGCGGAGCCGCGGGCAACAACTAGTTGTTTATAATTATGTTTGTAAAACACCCCGTAAGTAAAGTAAAAATGGATTTACAAGTACCTGTCAATGTACTTTTCTCGGATAGGATAGGGCATTTGATTCGTTTAACATCAAAATTATAAATATTTCCGACATTTTTTTATAAATAAATATTTCGGACATCTTACACAACATCATCTAGTCCCAAGCTATGGGTACTAGACAACTGATATAAATACATATATACTTTTTTTTGTAAATACATATCTATTATACATAGAAAACACCCAAACTCCGCAACAAATATTTGCAGATCATACAAACATTTTGTCGGACCCGGGAATCGAACCCGAACCTCAAGCACAGCAGTCGCAAACGCTACTACTGCGCCACAGAGGCAGTCTAAAAATTATACTTGATAAATGTGATCGTGGTGTGGTATTTTAGCCCCGGCTTACGATTGATTGCAAAGCTATTTCACCACAGTGTGTTGAGTGATCCCAAATTACTAAATATCAATCATATAAATCTATATACTTATAATAAAAATGTAACAGGTCCAATTCTGTACATTAAAGATATTTTGAAATTTTTTTTGGAGGGCTCTCTATAATCGATACCGAAGCCAAAACTGTTTTTTAGTTCATTTTTTTTTCAGTTTTGGCACGATTTGAGTTCATACTCCGAGGTAGGACATAGGATACTTTTTATCCCGAAATTCAGCACGGTTTCCTGGAGAGAGGGGATGAAAGTCAAAATATGCACTTAGTTGGAACTCAATAACACGTAGTGAGATTTCATTCATTCTTTTTTTGCTAGAAAGAAAAAAATAAAAGATAACGGGAAAAGTGTTTTTTTTTTGTCCGCGACTGTACACTGCCTGTGGGAAGCTGAGACAGATATGTAAATATGGCGGTACGAAGTTCGCCGGGTCAGCTAGTCCTCCTATAAATTCAATAGCATGGGAGTTCCCCAAGGTAGTATGTTAGGACCTGCGAACAAATGATTATTATATTCTATTCTCAGTTGCATTTATTCCATATCACTTCCTATAGTAGCTTCTTTTGTCTGTTTGCCGCTGTTTTCCTGTAATAACAACACATAATTACAACAATTAATATGTAATTATTCATATAATACATTAGTTATATCAGTATGCCGCTCCAGTTATGAATAATAATATTGTAGGATGATTTTAACATACATTTTTATTATTAGTTTGACCTGTTTACATTTGTAACGGAATATTTTAAAGAAAAATTTCACACAGTTAAAGTCGTTTTATGTTCTTGTATATGAACTTTGTATCAATGTATTTTAGAGTATAAAATACCAATTTTGAACATTAAACCGTTTTTGGATGACGAATGAGGCTGGGGCTGCATGTTATGTTTTAACAATAATATCTCACACACAGTCAGATCAGACAGTATGATCTCAAAGTTGGTACAGCCTGTGCTATAATAACCAGACTATTCAAAAACATACGTAAATATTTTATATATGTCGCAGCCAACTATCTTAATTAGCCATTCAATTAACAGGCTAGCTCTTTACTAAACAACGCCCTTTAACTAGCGGTTAGGTTATGTTATTTTTTTTATTTTAAAACAAAAATAACTTGCTATTAAAACAAAAAAAAACCCTAACCTAACCTTTCGCCTCCATTCGTAACGCGGACGCTAGTTCAATAGCGCTGTTTTGTAAAGAGACTAGGCTGTTAATTGAATGGCTAATTAAGCTAATTGGCTGCGACATATACATACCTATTCTAGATAAATTACACTTAGACAGTTAACCAGTGATCGGGTTCATCACAGAATTACTTATCCTGGGTGGGTATCAGTCTACGAACACCAGTTTTGCAGTCTACTTTGCAGATACTAACCACTAGTTATACAAAGCCATATTAATGAAAACAAATTTATTCTAAAACTAGTTTTTGCTCGCGGCTCCGCCCGCGTGTATGTCGGTTATCACGGCAAATAGTAGTTTATGTGTTATTCTGATGTATAAGCTATATTACTGTTAAGTTTCATCCAAATCCGTTCAGTAGTTTTTGCATGAAAGAGTAACAAACATCCATCCATTCATACTTACAAACTTTCGCGTTTATAATATTAGTAGGATTTTATAAACTACAACTCAGCCTTTTTAAAATGTAATAATTCCCTTTTTATTCAACTCTTACATTTATGTATGGGCCTGCAATAGTGACTCTACTCTGCCTGATGGAAAGCATAATCATAATCCAAGAGTGGCAGTCATCATACTCATTGCGAATGCAGACCATGATACATGGTGATCCAAACTATGGCGGCCTAGTGATGCTTCTGCATCATTGGGCCCCGGTCTAGCACTCACCAACGAAACACGACAGCACGAACGCTGTCATTTTACGGTGATCTTCTGTGCGAGGGTATTACCGCCGGTCGAATCGGCCCGTTCGTTCTGAAATCAGCGTGGCTATACCACCTTGAGCTTCGCATCATTCTGCGTCCGGATGCCATCATTTTGTCCTTTAATATTTTCTCTCTATATCAATATTACCATATCAATCGTACACCGCTCAATTGACAATGTATAAACAAGAATGATCATAATAACTGTAATAAGTAAACAATAAATATTTTCACGCCTGTCCCATTAATATAAATAGACAAAAGATGTTCTCATAATAGCCGGAAGTGTAGACGTTGAATGAAAACATTTATTTATTAAGAAGTATGATATAAATGCGTCTCACGTTGATACCTTTTAGATGTTATCATGTACGACTTCAAATTATGGTAATCTAAATATAACTGAAGGTACAGTTATAGTTTTTGTTAATGATACAACATGTTTTCTGATTGATACGATCTTTTGTGTTGAAAAATTGTTGTATTTATATAAACTCATTATTAGGTTTGAGATTTGTATATCCGGGAATAGCCCTATTGAGGTACAGTTGTGGAACTTTGACCTACTCCTGAATTTGCTTATATGTATTACTTAATTTTGGATGTATTTACCATATCTTTCAAATCGATTTCTATCTGAACCACGTAACTTAGCAGCGTCTCTAACTTTTTTATTCTTGCATTTTTTTCATTGATGCTTGCTTCTGTTGGTCGTTGTGTGATCTAATACAGTCTTTATCGATGTCTGAGCTATTGGATACTATAAAAAACAATTCGAATCAGTAGTTCTTGAGGTTGGCCTGTTTAATCAAACAAAAAACTCTTCAGCTTTAGATTTATTAGTATAGATTTCTTTTAATATACTCCCATTTTGCCCATCTTATAGTGTTAAGTTAACAGCAGTAGGTTTGCCCTCTATTAGGCAACTCTGAAATATCTAATACTCTTTTTAAGAAATAGAACTATAATGGAAATGGACCCGTCTATATATTATTTTTGTTTAAACTAATATGCAAAGTATCTGCAACCAAATATTCATCTATTCCTGATGCATTTCATCCCTAACATATCCGTATAATTATCTTGGACGTCTTTCAACAAAGCCGTGCTATAAAATCGATGCAACATACGGGGTGGTAGACGAAAACAAACGCTCTCCCTAACACACCCTCACCCTAGTTGATTATAAATAGAAGCAGGAAACAATGCATCCCTTACGGTGGTGTAAAAATTTTAACATTCATTGCTCTCTATGACTGGATTGTTTTAACTGAACAACAAAAGTTATAAAACCATGGGCAAAGATTTGATGAAAAACGAAAAAGAAAACTCTGAAATCAATGATATTCTTTTTATCTATATATATAAAAGCGAAATACCACTCACTTATTAATCACGAAATCTCAGAAACTATAACACCTACAAATTTGAAATTTAGCAGGTAGGTTCCTTATGGGGTGTAGACATCCACTAAGAACGGATTTTACGAAACTCTACCCCTAAGGGGGTAAAACGGGGGTTGGAAGTTTGTATGAAAGTCCCATGTTTTTGAAGTAAGAGACTTGAAATCTAAAATGTATGCTCTATAGATGGTGTGGAGGTGTACTAATAATGTATCTTTAGAAATCAACCCCTTTTTGGGGTTAAAACGGTGGATGGTAGTTTTTATGAAAGTCCAATGTGATTGAAGTTAAAATAATTATGGCAGAAGAATTTCTAATGGTATTTAAGTAGTAGAATTATCATATAGGTATGTATACTAGCTGAGCCCCGTGGTGTTACCCAAGGTACAACAACCGGGGGCAACGCCGCGGTGCAAAGCTAGTATTATTATATAACTGACATTGACTGAAATGAAGATTATCTCAACACATATTGCTCAACAACTGCACGTTTGGCCTAGTGGTTTAACGGTCACCACGCCGTGTCCTACTTCGCCAAGTGTCGGGGGTTCAAATCCCACATAGGGCAACACTTTGTGTGATCCACAAATTGTTGTCCTGAGTCTGGGTGTTCTTTGTGTCCGTTTCATGTATGTTTGTAAAGTCCCCCGCGACACAGGATTTATTCCTAGTGCGGGAGTTGTCTTTGAAAAAAAAAAAAATGTTCACAAACTCTTAGAAATAATCAGAATAATGATGAATGTAATCACACCAGATACGGCAGATATTTGAAAAATGTGTCTAAAAAATTACTATAGTCACTAGTTTTTCTGATAAGCGTATACCAATATTTGAGAATTTTCTAAATGATATTCAAAGAAAAGCAATAATGATGGTACCTATTTCCAGTGCGTTTTTTTTTGAAATTTTTTCCCGAAGAGAAATAAATAATAGTAACAATAAAACAGCAATGGAAAGGGTACTATATGCACACATGGTGGATGGTACACGGTTTAATATGCCAGTAGTAACAGATGTGTGAGGGGTGAAAGAAAGACAATATCGATCTTTCAACGCAGCGCGTGCGCACGTATTGATTTTAGCTCAGTTTGGTGTAGGGTAACTGCACTAGGGGACTGCACGCTGAGATTAATAATAATTTGTGTCGTATTTAAAAAAAATAATGAAAACTAATCCTATAATACTAACATAAGTTTGTTTTTATTGTTTCGTGACGAATATTGGCGATTGAATTACGGTGTAGGCTTAGGAATTATAATGAAAACATTTATTCACAGATTTCATTTAAAGCTTTCGTTTTGGGAAGTAAATAATTCAATAAAACTGAACTACTACAACTGTTTTTATACCAAACATTATAACCTCTGCTATTTACTAAGGTTATGTACCTATTTCAAAAAGTTGATACAGTGAGAAATTGCTTCGATAGTGTGAGCTTGAAGTAGATATGATAGCAATTTTTTTTGTTCTTTATAAAATTTATAAAAATAGGGAAGCGAATCGGTAATTAAACTAAATGTATCGCAACACAGTGTTTAAATGCTTTTGATACGAGCTTGATAGTGACAAGTTAAAGTGTTCCAAGATTAAAAGTCACGTAATTATAAACATCGAGATTAATCGAAAGTGTTGCGATTTCGGGGAAGTACCTCAACGTACAGCTAAAGATTAGCAAATCGTTTATCTTTGTAAAAAGCTTTTCAGTGTGTAGTAAAGGTTTGTCAGACATTACTTAACAGTATAAATAGAAACGATTAGTAATGAAGGTATGCACTTTACGAAACCTTGAACCGGTGCGCAGTCATACAATTATAGCACTTGAACAAGCGTTTATCTGTCGCACTGATTACTGCATGTGACGTTACGCTAGCTAGGCCCATAATGACGAGAAAGATATGTAAAGTCGCTTGTACATTAACCGTGGTCACAGACCCTCGGCTGTATCATTATCTTGCTTTATTACGCGTTTCGCGATGATTTTACAAACGAAAGAGTGCTTACGAAAGCACTTACTTACCTATTTGGTTGAGTCATATAGTAAAATCTATATATAAAAAAGCGAAATACCACTCACTTATTAATCACGAAATCTCATAAACTATAACACCTACAAACTTGAAATTTAGTAGGTAGGTTCCTTTTAGGGTGTAGACATCCGCTAAGAACGGATTTTACGAAACTCCACCCCTAAGGGGGTAATACGGGGGTTGGACGTTTGTATGAAAGTCCTATGTTTTTGAAGTAACGACTTGAAATTTAGAATGTATACTCTCTATATACGGTGTGGGGTGTACTAATAATGTATCTTTAGAAATCAACCCCCTTTTGGGGTTAAAACGGGGGATGATAGTTTGGACGCAAACGAGGTTGCTTGGATCAGCTAGTAGCTTAATATGTGTTCATTTTGACGTTGAAGAGTGCGAATAATTTTGATTTTTTTTGTAGAAAAACTACAAGCATTCTGAGATTTTATAGGTTGTAAATGACAGTAGTGTACTTGCTGCTCGCTGCCAATGTAAAATGAAATCTGAAATATTTGTAAAATTTAAGCCACAGTACTTAAAATATTTAATAAGGGCTGTAAATTAAACAAAAATGTTTTTATAATTTTTTTTTTGACTATTTCTAAGTAGCTCTACAATTTGGTGCCTTATTGTTTCAATTGTTGGAAATGTGTCATATAGCTGGATGCGAGAAGCCGAGGATCGAACCAAGTGGCGCGCAATTGGAGAGGCCTATGTCCAGCAGTGGACTGCGATAGGCTGATGATGATGATGTGTCATATAGAGTCCTCCCCAAGAGGTGATGCGATATTAAAGTTGAGCTTTAGGGTAACTACTATATGCTACATTTTTATGACATAGTGGGCCGACAGGTCACCTCAGAGATAGTGACCACCGCCGCCCAATTCTGGAGTCACAAATGCGTTGCCGGCCCTTGAAAAAGGAGTACGCTCTTTCCTATTTTGAATGAAGCTCTTAAGCTCACCTTTGCTCTAAATAAACTGACTTTCGTTTCGCAATGGTCTCATTCACTTCGTTTACAGAGCTCGTCGCGTGCCTTATTGCCCGAGTCCATAACGATCTTTATAACCGAGTGTAATCGTCACCTCAAATTGGCTATAGCAGGCGCACGCTTCGTTCAATGCGCACGAGTACTTAGAAGCCATTCTTTGTCGCCTCCCGCATAGTGGAAGGCGTGCGAGATGCATTATACCACGTGATATTGTGAGGTAATTTCCTTTATCGTATTCCTTTATGTGGAATTTACATTACCTCTTTGTTGTATTATTTATTGAGAGTGATTGGCAGGATATTTGTAAATACTAAGTAGCTACGTCGATAATGACGAAAGTCTGTAAATGATTTGTTCACAATTTTATTACTTATAAGGTTTTAGTAGGTGTTAGTAGTAGAATTAAGAGGAGATAAAGCTTAAAATTAACTAGATTAGTGTCTCCTATCATAAAATACAATTAATTTAATGACAAAGAATGTAATTTTTATTCAGTATTGAATTTGACGGTAATACTGAATAAGTGAGTCTATTGGATTTCTCTTGCCTATTCAAAAGAGAAAAGTATTCATCAACCAAATAGTTAATTAATATAAACATTCGATTTAAATCGGGTTTTGAACACGATGTAAGTTCAATCGTGACCAACTAAGATAATAGTCTTTGTAAGCTTAGTTTTGAGGTGCCTAAATGTTCCCTGTTTATTACTGAACATTCAATTGGTTCAACCCTAGCCTAGATTGCGTTATACTGCATTAGGGCATTGCGTTGCGCAGCGTGATGTGTAGATCGTAATCACAGCGGATGCAGAAAAAATGAAAGGATTTTGCACGCATTGCGTCAATATATGGTGCATGAATTCATCTGATTGTTGTTGGGGCATTACTTTCACTCGTATCATAATATCTTTACAAAAATTAAATTGAAGTGTCTGTTTTTTTATTTTGAATTAACAGCTTTTTACTTAATGCATAAGAAAGTATATACGGTACTTACAATTAAAACGAAATTTTGTCTTTCGGTCTGTCTATTTGTGCCGGATAATCTCTGGAACGACTTTACTCATTTTGACGAGACTTTCACTGGCAGATAGATGATGTTATAAGGAGTAACTTAGACTACTTTAGAGTATAGTATATCCGATCTAAAAGCAAAAAAACCGCAGGTACTAGCGCTGGACGCAGTAGTACTATTTAAAAAAAAAATGGTATGGGGGACCAACGAGCAGATTGATCACCTCATGGTAAGTGGCTACCTCCGACTGCAGCTTAAGACATTCAAGTGGACCTTTTAAGTGACTCCACTAGAATAAGGGGAAGTGGGGAGATCCTCTGGTAACGTCATCTACTGGTGGAAAGCAAAGAAAACGTTACGATTTTCTGTGACTATGGTCGATATGTACCGAACCAATCTACGGTTTTTGTTGTAGCCGTTTTTTCTATAGCTATCATTCGACTTTTTGAATGATTCTGGTACTTTTGGTACTTTTTAACCGACTTCAAATAAGGAAGAGGTTCTTAATTTGACTGTATTTTTAATGTTTGTTACCTCAGAACATAAGACGGGGTGAAACAATTTTGATGATTCTTTTCTTATTTGAAAGGTGCTTCCCGTGTGGTCCCAGTTCAATTTGGTCCAGTTCTAGAAGTCGTTTTTTTTTGCTAAAATTTTAACAGTCAGTACAACCAAGTAAACAGTAATCTGTCTAACAGATCATTTTAGTTTTCTAATGATATAGTTGCGTACAGGAAACGCAAAGGATATTGGCTCGCTAACTACGATTGCAGTAACGGTAGTAATAGCCATTTCAAAGAATGCGGTTTTGTTGTTGCAATTACTGCTGCCTATTTAATACTATGATTCTCATAAACCAAGACTAGTTACATAAATAATCTTGCACATGCTCCGCCACCGCTAAATGTTTGCTTATTTTTGCGACGACAACCTTTTGTTTTTTTACAAATTTATCAAAAAAGGAAGCTTAGTACTCCAAAAAACATTTCATATCTGATTGTGAAAGTCCCGTGGAAATCTCGTGTTAAATATTGGTATTATAATATTAGTATTAGGTATATATTTGTATCTGTGCCTGCCAAAGTGAATCTATCCTGTCTAATGGAAAGCATGAGCAAAATCCAAGAGCGGTGGTCATGATGCTCATTGCGAATGCAGACAATGCAACAATGCAGCATGATGACCCACACTATGACGGCCTATTGAAATGCTTCGCCATCACAGAAATATATTTCTGTGTTCGGCATGATTGGGCCTTAGAAAGTGTTAAATTTAGTACATTTCAATACTGCTGTATAACTTAAACTGAATGCGATTTTTTTACCACCCAATGTTTGACTGGAAGATACCTAAGGATCGTTTGACTGTGGCATTAAGTTAAATACAAATGTGCATAAACTTTGATAAATAAATATGCAAATGTATTATTTTGTATAGCTTCAAGTATAACAAAGCCACAGTATCGTTAGTATTTGATTTGCATCCGGTTAAGTAATAATTGCAAGGCATTGCTTGGATTATTGAAGCCATTGAGATCGTTTGTGAATGGTGTAACAACACAGGCACGCATTGTAATAGTATAATAATATAATATTACATTGCATTTATGGCGATAGTAAAGGTATATTAATATCGATGTAGTCTTTTTTGTTTCATATGCAAATTATTTTATTACGCAACCTCGTTTGCGTCCAAACTACTATCCCCCGTTTCAACCCCACAAGGGGGTTGATTTTTAAAGATACATTATTAGTACACCTCCACACCTATAGAGAGCTATAGAGAGAGTGTGGTACCTACTATTACATTTGGCTTGGCGCCGAATTCAAACCTATGAATAGGTAGCACATACAAATTAAGTTATTTTATACTTTTCAGTTTTTGAAGTCGGTTTTTTTAAACGAAGTTTTTTTTTATATATATATATAGATTTCCCTTCTGACTGTGTTTTACAAGCTTATATTTGGTAATCATTGCCTCACTTTGGTTCTTTTTATGTTTTACTGGCTGACCCGGCGAACTTCGTACTGCCATATTTACACACTGTCTCAGCTTCTCACACGCAGTATACAGACGCGGACAACAAAAAAGAACTTTTCCTGTTATCTTTTAATTTTTCTTGTACTTTGTTCTAACAATAACGAACATAAAAAAAGAATTATTTAATTTGGTGCAGCCAATCGGAAGTTATGCGCGTACATACATTTCGACTTTTTTCAAAGTCAGTATCAAGCCCTGGGTACATAGTAGATAATACTGTGTTGTTTTAAATTTTATACAATTTTAACGTACTTATTGGCAATTACATTTGTTAACAAGAAAGACACTTTGAAATAATTTTCCTTAATAAGTCCCTAGGTAGCTATAATGCAACATGCATGTTACTGCAAAGTGTGTTTTGGTGTTTTGTTCTACGATATTAGTACCATACAATCGTATTGCCAGTTCAAAAAACATTTTCATGTTTTTTTGAACTGGCAATAATGTTGCATGTTTTTCACTGTACCCTTCAATATCAAACTAATCTTAACAACTTTATACATATTTATGTTAGTAATTTTATAAAATCATCTGTTTCACAAGTGTGAGACAAGAGTCTCTGAAAGTAAAGACTTATATGCGGACAAACATAAAATAATTCACAAAAAAATACGCTGGTTGAATATACGACACCGAAAGACTATCCTAAATCATTGGTTTACACTATAACCCCTTTCGGCCATGACCCATTGTCTTGTCACATCCTGCCCGCATTGTTCGTCGCCATTCGAGCGTCGCACAGGAATCGAATTCGCTACCGACACCCATTGATGATGTATCGGTTCACGGCTCTCTGATTTCCGTTGGTTGGTCATCGGACACGTGAATAAGCGTTGTTTAGTATTTTCCGGAGGGTTCAGTGATTCGTAATTTTAATGTTATTGAATTTTGTCTTATTGTATCAGACTAGCTTTTATCCACAGCTCCGCCCGCGTGAATGTCGGTTATCTCGGTAAAGAGTAGCCTATTTCCTTTCTCAAGAATCAAAGTATCTTTATGTCAAATTTCTTTTAAATCGGTGCAGCAGATTAGCCGTGAAAGCGAACAGACAGATAGAGTAACTTTAAAATTTATAAAATTACAAGGTTTTACCCACGGCTTCGCTCGCATTTAATAAAAAGTCCTATGTTATTTCTAATACCTCCAAGAATAATTGTAAAAAGTTTCATGATGATTAAGTGGTTTTCGCGTGAAAGTGTAACAAAAGAACTTCTGCAATGATGCAGCAGTTTTTTTGTCACTAGGCTGCCATGGTGTGGGTCACCCACCATGCTGTATTGTTGCGTTGTCTGCATTCGCATTGAATATGGTGACCACTACTCTTTTATTCTGCATATGCTTTCCATCAGGCAGAGTAGACTTGTTTAGGCAGAGCCCTACATAAAAAAAAATACATTCACATTTATAATATTGGTATTAGGATGTATGGATTTAAGTTTCTATAATTTCTTTTAAGAATCAGTAGTATTCACTTGTCTAGACTAATTTGTCGTCTCTTTACTCAAATATGAACCTCTCGCCAATTAGTTCTGTTACCCATAAATAATCCGTTAATTATTAATAATAGTAATATTAATATAAATAATATAAATATAAATAATAATCTTAAGTTATTTTGATCTAAACCATTATACAGAAAACATCCTTAGTCGTTTCTATTTAATGGCTTCTTGAAAAAAAATCTCGATGAAAATATTGACAATGCACAACTGTAATTAATCCGGTACACAATGGGGTGACGACAGAGGAGTATTGTCCCTTCTGGCATCCTGTCATGCTGACATGCCGCGCGCTGTCAACCATTGTTTCACGCCAGCCACCCGTGAACGGTTGCTGATGCTTTAATGAATATTGTTTAACTATTAATATGTTGTAGATGATGATGTAGATCGTATTTCTAGCCATACCAATATTTAAAAGTTACAATTAGACATACATGTATGTTATGATTTCACAGTTAAATCACTACACCGATTTCAATGATATTTTTCATGGAGATACTTTGATTCTTGGGCTACTCTTTACTACGATAACCGAAATACGCGCGGGCGGAGCCGCGGGCAAAAGCTAGTACACTATATAAACGATAATATAATTACATAACAAAAGAAAACCGACTTCAATCTGGACCAAATAGAAATGGGACCACACGGGAAGCACCAGCTTTTAATTGAAAAACGAATCATCAAAATCGGTTCACCCAGCCGAAAGTTATGAGGCAACAAATATAAATAAAAAACAGTCGAATTGAGGACCTTCTCCTTTTTTGAAGTCGGTTAAAAACTCGAAATAACCGAGTCACAATACGGGCGATCTCTTTGCATGTTACGCGAAGTGGCATCCGGATTTGTTTTTTTTAAATATTACATGTTTATATATGATGTTTTCATTTGTAAATTGTATTTTAAATACCCTTAATACATGTAAATTCTAATAATTTATGGTGTAGTTGTTGCTGGTTTATTCACATAATACACGCGGCATTTTTCGTAGAGAATAATTGAAAGGTTGAATCGCAGATGTAATGCCGTGTGGCATAAATTTTGTCTAATTAATCTGAGGAGTGTAGAAAGAAAGATAGAAAATTATTTAGTGTACAGGTAAAGTTTATCTGCAATTCTACTCATGGGAACCGTTAAAATGCAATAAAGATTGTTAAACATTCTTTTGTATTACTTTCCGTTTCTACGTACTTTGGTAAACTAGTCAAAAATTACCAAAACTTTTTAGGGAGAATTGTCCACTTGCATCAATCTTAAATAATTCAAATAATGTTAAAGACGAGGTAAAAATCTATCGGTGGCATTAAATTAATTAAAGTTCAACTAACGATACTATGTAAACAGATTCATTTTAGATTATAGGAGTCTATCTGGCTTCTTTCGTAGTTGCAATCATGCAGTTGCAAGGCCAGTTTCAACAGTTTCTGATAAAGTTTCAGGTAGTTATCTGTATCGTATCTACAGATGATAGTGACTTATAAATATAATATGTATATCTGACATATATATGTCTCAATTCTCTTGAATTGAGACATATATATGTCAGATATACATATATCTGAAACAGAAATCTTGACAAAAAAAATAAGTTGACATTAGTTTTTCAGGGAAATTACCAGCAAGTGTTGAAATTAGCTCTTTGTTTATTAAATACACACATCAAAAGTGTCTAGGGATCAAGCATTTTTATGCGGATTTCTTGAGATTGAGATGTGGCTTTGGCCCTGGCCTGCTCAGTCGCCAGACTTGAACCCGATTGAGCATGCATGGGATATGCTACAGAGAAGAGCTCTGCCGAATATGGATGGTATCCAGTCGCAAGAAGACCTTTTTTTGTTGTTGCAACGAACATGGGCGGCCATTCCACAGCGTGATTTGGATGAACTCATTTTGAGTATGCCAAACCGATGTTCTTGTGTTAGTGTTCGCGGTAGAAACACGGATTATTAATTGTTTAAGTTACCTAATAAAATTTTAAAGAAAACTGTTATTTCAGTCTTTTTTTCGAACTTTAATGTTAGTGGTTCAAATGTCAAAAATCCTTTTATTAGGAAAATGGCAAATTTCTTTATTAATGCAAAGGTGACTTGGTTTATCGTTACTGTGACAAACGAAAACACTTTATTTGATGAATCCTTAAAGATAATTTTAATTAATATCAATCAGGAGAAAAGTTATTGCAAAAATATATGTTGATCCCTAGACACATATGTTGATCCCTAGACACTTTTGATGTGTGTATCTGTGCTGTAAACTATCGGTTACATTCGCGTGTTGCTAATGCAATCAGTTTTCTAATTAAAGGAATTAACAATACTTATTAATATTTATAAACGATTAATTTTCTGTATTTGTTGTCGTATGATGATCAAATGATATATTCAATGCGGTCAACCATGAAATTAATCTTTCAAAGTACATGTATTGTGATACACGAGGTATTGGCTCCGATCAACCGCGGCAAGGAAATCCGTAGCCGGCGGATGGGAGTGCCTGTCGCGGCGACCCTACCTTCCCGCCACACTGGGTCATATGAAGAGGATGTGGCTATCAGAAGTGCATGTTCGGTCACAGGATGAATGATCATTATTTGTGTAGTGAACAATGTGATCTTTCCGACCTGAGACTAGTATTTTAGGCTTGATAGAGCTTGCGGTTCGTAAACCTTTCAAGGTTGTTCCTTTGTATGCAGTTCGAATAAGATGTTAATGATTTTAGATAACATTTTGCTGAGAACCATTTATTACCCGACTGCGAAAGGAGGGTTATGTTTTTCGAGTGTGTGTATATAAGTATGTATGTATATTTCTTTGGCACGCCCTAGAGCCTAAACGGCTTGTCGTATATTTATGTGAGTGGTGTCAATAGATTCGTCTTAGTCGTGAGAGTGACACTGGGTACATCAAAATTAAAATAATAATAAGGATTTTGGGCGCCAAAAAGTAATATAAAAAAAAACATGTTTTCAAAATACATCGAGTGTGGTATCTGGTATATATATGTTTACTATAACTTATATGTTTTTATTGTTAAATATTGACGCAGTCGGGTTTTTTTAATTTTTAATAATTTAGACTACTAAATTGAATTGGCTTCTTTGCATAAAATCACGATTTTAAAATTTATGAAATTCTAGCTTTTGCCAGCGACTCTGCCTGCGTGTATATCGGTTATCTCTATAATGAGAACACTATGTCCTACCTTGCATTAAAGTATATCCATGCCAAATTTCACAGACAGAGTTAGTTTAAAATTTCTAATGTTAGTATGGATTTTTAAATGAAAATACACACATCAAAAGTGTCTAGGGATCAACATATATTTTTGCAATAACTTTTCTCCTGATTGATATTAATTAAAATTTTCTTTAAGGATTCATCAAATAAAGTGTTTTCGTTTGTCACAGTAACGATAAACCAAGTCACCTTTGCATTAATAAAGAAATTTGTCATTTTCCTAATAAAGGGATTTTTGACATTTGAACCACTAACATTAGAGTTCGAAAAAAAGACTGAAATAACAGTTTTCTTTAAAATTTTATTAGGTAACTTAAGCAATTAATAATCCATGTTTCTACCGCGAACACTAACAACACAAGAACATCGGTTTGGCATACTCAAAATTAGTTCATCCAAATCACGCTGTGGAATGGCCGCCCATGTTCGTTGCAACAACAAAAAAAGGTCTTCTTGCGACTGGATACCCTCCATATTCGGCAGAGCTCTTCTCTGTAGCATATCCCATGCATGCTCAATCGGGTTCAAGTCTGGCGACTGAGCAGGCCAGGGCAGGACATTGATGTTAGCTGCGGCGAGAGTCTGTCTTACAACTCTTGCGGTGTGCGGTCGTGCATTATCATGCATTAACTGAAATAAGGGACCGATTTGCACTTGTAGAAGAACGACGACGTCTGATACAATCGTCTCAGCATAAATTTGAGCGTTGAGGTTGCCTCTGATCCAAATCAACTCAGTTCTTCCGCCGATCCAAATACCCGCCCATACCATGATGGTTCCACCACTATAAGGATGGACTTCCTGGCAGGATTTTAATCGCTGTTGGCGTCCAGGGGTTCTCCAGTGTCGTATACGTCTTGTATCCGGTCTCATACCAAAACGAGACTCATCAGAAAAGCACACGAAACGCCATTGTTCTTCTGCCCAATTTCTGTGTTCAAGAGCCCATTGATATCGAATCCTACGATTGTGCATTGCTATAGGTGGTACCCGTAGCGGTCTTCGGGAATGAAGGTTCACTTCATGCAAGCGGTTTCTGACTGTTTGGTCGCTAATTAAGTTCCCTGAAGAGTGATGAAGCCTCACGGCTAACATCATGGCGATAATTGTTGGAGCTCTTCGAGTTAAGATTTGAATGTATCGGTCTTGTCTCCGTGTGGTGCAGCGATACCGTCCTCCATGGCGCTCAGCCACGGTACCAGTGCTTCGGTAACGTGTCCAAAGTCGACTGATAACACTCTGACTTGTATTCAGAGCTAAAGCCACAGTACGTTGCCGGGAACCAGCTTCTATCATTCCCACGGCTCTGAGCATTTCTTCCCTGCTTAAATGACGTCGCCGCTCCATAATAACGTTGGTTTTAATCAGTAGTAGGGAAACAGTAGCACTAATAATGTCTTCAATGCGTTGTATGTTTTTATAGGGAAAATATTGACAGCTGATTTTCATCTTTTACTCGAATTTGATTGACAGTTCCTGATTCAAATTATGAAATGCACCAAAAAGGATCCATATAAATTTATAAAATCATAAATTTATTACAAAGCCACATCTCAATCTCAAGAAATCCGCATAAAAATGCTTGATCCCTAGACACTTTTGATGTGTGTATAAAGCTTTTAATCAATTAGTGACGCTTTTTTAATACTGGCTTTAGGAAACAAGAAAATCAAATAGTTTTGACGCTAACTTTATACCTAGCTGAATAAGTACTAACTTAAACAAATGTTCCTTTGTTTTTTTTTATATCTTTAACGTGAATAATCGAATTTAAATTTTTTGTATTCCTTTCGCAGAGTATTCTTTTAACCAATGAATAAATAAATATACCTTTTTTTTCATTTTTACATACTATTATCCTATATACAAGAACCTTGTGGGTATAGTCATCTCATGGTTATGCAAAACGTGTTGATGCATTATCAGAAGTATGAGACGCATGACTGATGCGCTTATCTTGTTGTCCAAGTAATTTGCATAAACCGTATCAATATTCATCTATAAATAAAGTTATTGTTTATGTTTTGTGATTACCTTGGATAAGTTGACAACACTCAGAACTGAATGTGCTGGGTTATCATTTTTGCTCTCGGGAACTCCAAATTTACTTATTCAATACCTATTTGAGTACGTTTTTTAATTTTTTTATATTTTTCCCAAGTGTAGATTTTAATATCCGTATGTGTTCAATCCTTTCGCCAATGCAGCGTTCACCTTGGGAAGTTTGCAATGTCTATATGACCCATGGTATAGGCATTCAATCGCTAAGCTTGTTCACTGGCAAAAGAATTCAACTTACGGCGTTTCACCGTGTTCTTATTCTAAGCTAATGTAATCTCAAGCACTTACTGGAGATGTGTAGATTCCTTGATAGCGGCGTCCAAGAGGCCTCTTGGTAGTTTCCTCTCTGCGTCGTTACACATACATACTCCTAAATGGCTTGCGGGCTCCCGAAGTCTCGTAATTACAAGAAACCCGATTTAACTATCGCGGATCGCGCCTAATTGACGTGACTACTAAAACTCGCGAGTCCAAGCCAGACCAATCATACCGGTAACCAACGAAACACCGAAATTGGATGAACAATTAGCTAAATTTCAATTAAAACCCGGCACTCCTTTTCGAAACCTTGCTCGACCGGTCAAAGCGTCCATAAGTTCTACTGTCACTTCAAACGTCAAACAAGAAAAATGACAATCAAAAATGTTGCCATTATAATGACGTTCGAAATCTAACAGTATGTATACATAAGCATCTATTATCCTATTTTTAACACTATATTGTTGTAATGGCTGGCTGTGCGTGTTGGGCGAACTGTAAGTACAGTGAGCAGTTGATTGATTAATTAAATTAACGAAATAAATTAAATAGAAGCATTTTCCTACGTGTACGCATCTTCATTCTCTATGATATCCACCTGTTGAGCCCAAAGCTCAATTTGACATCGAATGCCAGAAATCGTCCTCACGACAATGGCTTTGAAACTATCATAATACGATGCGAGGTTCGCCAAGGTTGGTTTGCTAGTGCTTTTAGTAGTCTTCTGCAGCTCTATCTCGAAGGCAGCCATGCGTTCTTTAATGCCAGCCATAATCGTGTTATTTGTGTATCTTTGAGAGCAGATAACACTTCACTGGTAGGTGTGTTACATTAACATTAAAATTGTTTTAAAACATGTTTTTAACAAGTCAATTAAAAAGTCATTTGTTTTAAATAATGGAATGCATCGATAATTTTTTAAATCAAATGTCATTCTTAAGGTCATTTCACTGGCTTGCGATATCAAATAGTTATCTGACATATAACCCTATTTAAAAGATTACTGTTGTTAATAAATATACGTGTTTCTGACTTGTATGTTTGTATTTAAATTTTATGTATTTTGGTTTCAAAGTCTTAGATAGAGACATGCATATACTAGAATAACATATTTACATATATTTATCAGCAACTTGTATCTGCTAAATAAGGTTATATGTTAGGTAGCTGCCTCGGTGGCGCAGTGATAGCGTATGCAAGCGCTGTGCTTGACGTGTCAGGTTCGATTCCCGGGTCGGATTTACAAAAAAAAGTATATATGTATTTATATCAGTTGTCTAGTACCCATAACACAAGATCTGCTTAGCTTGGGACTAGATGCCGTTGCGGGTAAGATGTCCGAAATATTAACTATCTGAAACTTTATCAGGAACTAGTGAAACTAACCTTTAATACTGTAGACATCGATAGGGATGAAGGAAATGAACAAACGACATTTCTCATCCAGAAAAAAAAGGAATTTTCCCCAAGGGCAATATATAAATTACTTCGATGCGAGCTAAGTTACGAACGAGTAAGCCACTATTTTTTGTAGTGGCAGTAATTAGAAGTTTTCTTAGAAATAGACAAACAGACATTGCAACGACAGATTTACTATAAAAACTTGACCACCAAGCCGTATTACAGGACCGCGAATACCGCAGTACAACCTCGTTGAAACTCGGACGACGCGGCGACGGTAGCGTCTCTAATTAAAGTGTGTACACATTAGAACTGTTTAAGATTTTATTTCTATGTCATAAAATGATTCACTCTCAAAGGATCCACTAGCCAGAGCCATGATGGATCTAATGACAATATTTATTGACTTAAAAAAGTGGATCTAACGATCCGTTATGAAGAAGATGTAACAGCGAAACACAAGAAATCATATCCTGATGGTCATCGATCATCGATCCATAGATGTTACAAGCACCTTGATAAATGGAAATACTTCGGTGCGGTCTCTTTCAATTCGTGATATTTTCCTAGTCCAGTCCAGGCCCTGATGTCATCTATCCACTTTCTTCTTGGTCGATACGGTGTCTTCCTGTCAGGTATTTTTCCTTCTAAAAGACCGTATATATGGTTTTGTGTGTTATATATGTGTGTTCGCGGATAACTTCGTCGTTTATGAACCGATTTTGATGATTCTTTTTTTAATCGAAAGGAGATGTCCCAACAGTGGTACCATGATAAGGACATTGAGATCTGATGATGGCATCCAAGAGAAATCGAGTCGAAACTTTAAGTCGGTTTTGGTTTTTGTTAAAAAAAATTATAAGATGGATAATGGATCTAACCTAAAACGTTCTCATTAAATCCATCATGAGTCTAGATAACGGATCCTCAGAGAATGAACTCCAAAAAACACAGTGACAGTTTATAATTAGCGCCAACAAGTCCTACATGCTTAAAGTTTGTTTAGAACTTTAGATGTTCGACATTACGAGTATAATTGAGAACCTATTTGTTAAGTAGCTTTTTGAGGCAAATAAGTCGCAAACCATACTTGTCATTTTATATGCAGCAACGAGATCGTCGTAATGTGGCGTTTTCTACATACAGCGCAAACAGAAGCATACTACAGTACCATATACCGAAGACAAACCAAACTACGGAGTGACTAGTAATCTTGTATCGCGCCGCGGCCCGCCAGGCATGATCACCTCGCCTCGTTGGAGGATTCTTTCACTGTGTTAGAGGGACATGAGTATAACTCCCGTTCCTCCACAAGTAAAAGGCGTTAGATCATAATTTTCTTTTAATAAGATGACCGTTAACAGGAGTTAATTATCAATAAATTTTGCTGGCTATTTTCACTTTGTTATTTGTCACAGAACTTAGAGCAAATCAGAATTTAAAGAGAATTCAACATTAAACGGCTGTGAGATAAAATCGCTAGTCAGTAATCATACTTAGCCCTTACAAACTTTGATAATACGTGCTATAATGCTATGGATATGACATTGACCTTTGAATGTGTGACGTAGGTTATGGTCGAGTTACTGTGTTAATGTTCCTGATAATAATACTCTATTGCTCTATTTCGTTAGAGTAATGGACATAACAGCCTCTAATTATTATCTCATCTATTTAGACCTACCATAACATGCTAATTAAAGATATTCTTTTAGTCATGTGTTTATTTCGGAGATATAGACAAGGAAGGTCTCTGCATCTCTTGGTAAAGAGCCTCTACCTAGCCGAAAACTACTAGAGAATACTTAAAATACTTGAAAATATTCTCATTTAGAACTAGTTTTGCACTCGGTTTTGTTCGGATGTAAGATATTTTTCATTGCAGTTATTCTTCATTCGAGATTTTTGATATTACTAAACCCTAGCTTCATCGCCCAATTACCTCATCATCACCCAAATTTATGTCATTCTTTAGTCTCGTCTGGCAACGATAACCAAGATTCACATCGGCAGACAGCTGGACAGAGAAACAACTCAAACTGAACACAAACAGAAATTATAAAATTATGCATTGGTCTATAAAATGCTGTAACGTTTTTATTACAATCCGATAACATTTGTTTCTGAGTTGCTTGTTTAGCAACTTAATATTGGAATGGCAACCCATGTTCACAAGTAATTTTAAGCTTATTTAAAAATAAACTTATTTCAAAAAGTAAATAACCAATTTCATGAAATAAACATGCTTGAATCTGTCTTTGACGTCCTCGCAATGAAATGCAGATGCATTGACCAGTCGCTAGTGGCAATAACCTTGTAACGTAAGTTGTCATATCAACGTAATGACATACAGCCGTGTGGCCCTGTGCAACCGCAAACCACACTTCCGTGTGCCGTAACTATTGCACAGTGAGGTGATCAAGGCGGTTTTAAATTAATTCAATGATTTATTAATTGGTGAGCCAGTTTTCTGGCCGTAGGCACTGGTTATTTGTGACTTTATGGAAACATGATGATGGAATGATTAACGTACAGTTATATACGTTTCTTAGTACACTCACAGTTATTTGCAGAAAAGATAATAGGAACGAGGAATTATTTGCGCTTTTGCGTTTATGAATTGACGTTAAAGGTCATTATTTGAGTAGTGTTGTTCATCTGCTCTAATTAGAGATCGCTAGAGGTTCATGTGAAAGTATTTCATTAAACAATTTACATTTATGACTTCTAGGTTCAGCCGTGACTGAGGCGATAATAAAGATCAATGATTTTTTTGCGAGCATAAGCCACTTATACTCGTAATATTGCTTTTTATAGGTATTTTAGCATGTCAAGAAAATATGTAGTACTTTTTTGGATGAAACCTATTATCATTGTCATCAGCTTATCGCAGTCTACTGCTGGACATGGGTCTCTCGAATTGCACGCCACTTGGTTCGGTCCTCGATTTCGGTGAAAACTTTACTATATCTTTTTCGTACCCCGGGGAACTTTCAAACGCCGGGAACCCTTGTTTACTATTCTTAATAAAGTATGGAAATTTATCGCTGAATAGATAAAATCAACGTATAAAATAATAGTGTTACAAATTGCCAGTGATTGACGCACGCACATCACTACCGAGCTATAATGCAACCTATCTCGATTATATGTGAGCTGACGACAAACAAGTCTTTGTAAAAAGCAATCGCTCCTGTGTCTATATAAGCATCTCTCACCACTGGACTGATATGTGATTTGTTTTGTAAATAAATAGCATGGTTAAAAGAAAATAGTCATTTAAGGATATCGTTACAAAAAATATTGGAATGATCGCATTTTAGCGCTGTGTAATTCAGTTTTTTAAATATAAATAGCGATTTAGAACGTTGCATAGTACGCTTTCTTTTTAAATAAAGAATTTTAACTCTTTCAATAGACACAAAATATATTCAAGTGTTGCTTTATGCGCGTATAGTTTAAAGATGTCAACTGCAGAAGACAGTCTGATAGAAAAAAAAATGACAATGTGACTTTCAATTTCTTAATTATTTGTCTACAAAATTAAGAAAATTTCATAAAAGTATATTTTGGTAGTTTTAAACCAATTCTAGTCTTGTGTTTATACCTTGAATGTCACTTTAGGATGGGGTTATAAAGTAGTTTTACAATCACATTAAAAATATGTACAGCTAGTTTTATTGTAAACCACATAATAATAAGCAGTCACTTAATAATGTACCTGGTTCAAGTTTCACAATCGTTACAATGGCAATAGTGCAACACGTTCACAATGCAATGTAAACTACACGTATGCTAGACAATTAACGTTTCCATACAAATTAAAAAGAAACATCAACTAACATTACCGTGGTAAGCCTGTGTAAAACTAGATTACTTTACAGAATATGTAATTATTACAGAGTTAAATAGGTATTCATGGGGATTACCATCTGATCGGGTCAAGTCAGTCTGCCAGATTGTATATATAAGAAGTGGTGCAAATGTAATTCCGGGTTTTATTAACCTTTAAATAATAATAATAATAATAAATAAGTAATACATTGTTAAATTCTACGTATGTACGCGCATAACTGCCGATCGGCTGCACCAAATTAATTAATTCTTTTTTAACCGACTTCATTTTATGTGTTCGTTATTGTTAGGGCAAGGTGTACAAGTTAAATTAAAAGATACCGGGAAAAGTCTGTGTCTGTACACTGCCTGTGGGTAGCTGAGACAGATGTGTAAATATGGCGGTACGAAGTTCGCCGGGTCAGCTAGTAATGTTATAAATGCAAAAGTTTGTGAGGATGGATGTATCGATATCGATGTTTGTTATTCTTCTATGCAAAACCTACTTACTGCACGGGTTTTGATCAAATTTTACACTCTTTACAGTAATATTATTCATCAGAATAACACATAGGCTAAACTTAAGCTAGTATTCTATATCTATCAAACATTTTCGTATTCTCGGTCAGTCTTGAAAATCTGGTGGAACGTGATTACATCGTTTATAAGTAAAAAAAAATAATAGTTTTTACAACTACATTTCTTTTGTTACAGATCCTGCATGAAATAATCTTAAACAACAGCAAAAATCTTTAATTAAGGTAATAATTATTTATAATTGCAATTGGTTTATCATTTTAAACGCTCGTGACTGTCTAATGATTTTTAAAGAGCAATAACTTAAACACTAAACTAAAAGCAGTCTAATTAGAAGTGTTATACAGGGTGTCCCAAAATTCAACGATAAGCGGGCGCCTAAAGGTAGACCTGCTAATGAGTACATAAGGAAAAATAATAAAAAAATATAACTAGTTTTTTTTTTTTAGTTACAAGAAAAATTTAGAATTTCTTTGAAAATTGATACCTTTCATGATATTGCTACTATTCACCACAACTCTTAAAAACACCAAATTGCCCGCAGTTTTTACACAAAAAACGTTCAAAATTTTTTTTTTTTCCCTACAATTTTGAAATCTTTTTGTAAAAAAAAAGTATGGACACCACTACGTAATAAATAAATTAAAAAAAATGAAGGGTGTAAATTTTCAAAGAAATTCTAAATTTTTCTTGTAACTAAAAGAAAAACTAGGTATATTTTTTTTATTGTTTTTCCTTATGTACTCATGAGCAGGTCTACCTTTTGGTGTCCGCTTATCGTTGAATTTTGGGACACATGGTGTACATAGCCTCAGAATAAAGTATAATCTGAATCTGCGTAAGTAATTTTTTTTTCTGTTTTTATACTACACGCATTACTTTTCTTTTTAATCAGTATTTTCGAAGCTTATTCACAAATATGACTAAACTTCAGAAATTTTGTAAATCGGTATATATATAACTAGCTGTTGCCCGCAGCTCCGCCCGCGTGTATGTCGGTTATCGCTGCAAATAGTGGCCTGTGTTATTCTGATCTATAAGCAGATAATATTACTGTAAAGTTTCATCCAAATCCGTCCAGTAGTTTTTGCGTGAAGAAGTAACAAACATACACACAAACTTTCGCCTTTATATATTAGTGTGATTAGTGTGATTACTGTAAAGTTTCATCCAAATCCGCCCAGTCGTTTTTGCGTGAAGAAGTAACAAACATACACACAAACTTTCGCCTTTATAATAGGTATTTACCTATGAAATTGCCGTTTTGTATGCAATAAGTGAAAGTACTTCTTTTTTCAAACTTTTTTATTTCTGTTATTCGAAGTAATCACCCATGCAATCGACGCATCTTTGCCAACGCATTGGCAGTTTATTGATGCCCTTCTTGTAAAAATCAGCTGGACGGGATGTGGGCAACAAACTCTTCAAAGGCATTTTGTACTGCCTCTCTAGGTCTAACCAGAACCAACTTGCTGAGACCTTGCACCTACCGACTATTACTTTTTCCAAAATTTAGACAACTTTTTAGTGGATGAAGAACTTAATTCCCGAGAGGCAGTACAAAATGCCTTTGAAGAGTTTGTTGCCTCCCGTCCAGCTCATTTTTACAAGAAGGGCATCAATAAACTGCCAATGCGTTGGCAAAGATGCGTCGATTGCATGGGTGATTACTTCGAATAACAGAAATAAAACAGTTTGAAAAATTAAGTACTTTCACTTATTGCATACAAAACGGCAATTTCATAGGTAAAGACCTATTATATTAGTGTGATGATAAACCATAACCATAACCAAAATAATAAACCATATTTACTGCTTTAGTGGAGTTCATAAGGCTAGAAGACTACACTGTCCGACTCTGTTGAATGAAGACCCATCCTGCCTTCCGCCATAACCCCTGAGAAAAGTTTATTTTTGTGATCTCTCCCACGTTTCCACTACTGTAACTTTTATAAACCGCTGTGACTCACGCTTACACCTATTTATAATGCAATAAATCGGCAAAAAATCTTAAATTTGAAAAATGGAAGTTCTTCTCGCAATCTATTACACTGTATTTGTCATGTCATTCCGAATCTCTAGTCCAGTGTGTCCAATACCTAATGCGTTGCAAACATAGCTACTTAATAAGGCAGCTAGGTCGATGCACCGATCTTGTGACGCTCTCAGTTTTTGCAACAGTGAATGTGATTCCGATAGACATGACTTATAGGTTGATGATCACGAATGCGTTTGTACTTATCTGATATCGCTTGCAGTTCACAAAAGGATATGTAGCTCTGATAACTAAAACATTGAATACCTTAAGAGCTCATGATCGTCGAGTTTCGACATTTTATGAACACTGTAATTTTATCTGCTTTTGTGCGCAAGCATCGTTAGGTACTAAAAAATTTACCAAAAAAACTTCTTATTGCGAACCTCCTCCTTTTTTTGAAGTCGGACTTTTTTTTGTTAGTGTAAATTTATTATTTTTCCAATCTTCGGGATATATTAAAATACATTACTCATTATTAAAAAAATTGTAAGAAGGCAACCACAAAACAATTAGGTACTAAGACAGATGTAAAGTTTACTTTAGTAGTAACAAGGCCGGCAACGGTGTTGCTGGTGTCCATGGGCGGAGGTAATTGCTTACCATCATGCGATAGGTCAGCTCTTTTGCCCCCTATTCCATAATAAAAAACTTCTTTATCAATACCCCTAAGTTTCGGGCTATTCATAAGGAATCCTGCAGTTTATTAGAAACAATACTAATTATTATAGTATGTCACACATTTTAGTATTCGTGTTAACATCTATGGCTATGGGTACATGCATGCAGTTGCAACAACTGGAAGGCATTCGTTACGAACCGTCTCCTTAGCCAAGTCGCCAATTTCGCCATCCCCGCTTTTGACCATTCATTTTTATTTCAAGTCAAGGTAATACAAGATGTAACTAAAAATAGTATAATATGATTCCCACCGCATCCCCTAGACGTGCAAGGGTAGCAACGGATACTCTATGTAACAAGATGCGAGTATCCTCGTGAGAAATTGTATAAAAAATGCTCTTATGCTATTAATACTGCTTGATGAACTCCCACATTTATCTTATAGCAAGGGGAACACGCTGTCCTTCCTGGCAATATCTCAAGTTTATGTAGTTCATATGGTGATATAAATCTGAATTAATGGTAAACGATTTTTTTTCTTAAAAGATGACACTAATATATTTTAAAGTACATTTACTGTAATATATTATCTTGCTCCCTCTGTTTGTAAAATATGCTTTTGCGGCTGTGTATAAGTTGAACTTAAGTTTGATTGTTGTTGATTTTTAAGGCGTTTTCGTTGGTTCTTAAGCTGGTTTGCGATTCATTCATAAGATCTGTGTAATTAAGTAGTTCTAGCTCAAGTTTATTATTATCAGTTTCGTTGAAAAAAGACTCGTCAAGGTAAAATATTAAGATCACAGTTTATCCAGGCAAGAACGGTCAGGCTCGACCGGGGCGGCACTATTCTCTCACAGAAGACCAGCATAAAATGACACTATTCGTGCCAGATAATACAGAAGTATCTTAATAGACCGCCATAGCTTTTGTTCGCGGGTTCCGCTCGCATATATGTCGGTTATCGCGATAAAAAGTAACTTATGTCCTTCCTCAACAATCAAAGTATCTTCATGCCAAATTTCATTGAAATCAGTGCCAGTGACAGAGGGACAGACAGACAGAGTTACTTTCGCATTTATAATATTAGAATGGAATCAGTAAGGATTATTGCATTGTCTGCATTCGCAAATGTAGTTCGGACTTTCGGACTAATAGATATTATGTGTAAATATAATTTTTCAATTTTCATTTAGGTATTTAAAAAACGATTTATACGCAAAAACTCAATGATGATCTCAATACCATAAATATTTTCTGCAAGTCTACCTTAGGGTCTAACTACAGCACCGTAATATTGTTTTATCATAAAATTTAAATAGTATTTAGTAAATAACACAACAAGCTAAAATTCAAAATTAAAAACAACCCCTACTCAAGCCCTTAATCGAGTAATCATACGCCAATGATATTTTTGCAGACATTCGGTTATTCCTCCCCACTTTCTCCCCCATAACTTTTAAACGACTCAACCGATTTTCATGAAAAATGTCTAAGAACACTCGCACTTAACTCACCTTTCATACAAAAAAAACTAAATTGAAATCGCTTTATCCGTTCGCGAGCTACGGTGCCACAGACAGACAAACAGACAGACAGACACGTCAAACTTATAACACCCCTCTTTTGCGTCGGGGGTTAAAAATAAACCTGTATAACTTTTTTTTTTTAAATTAACAAAATAAAAACCGACTTCAAGGTTTGATTCGATTTCTCTTGGATGCCACCATCAGATCTTTGTGTCCTTATCATGGTACCACCGTTGGGATATCTTCTTTCCATTAAAAAAGAATCATCAAAATCAGTTCATAAACGACGAAGTTATCAGCGAACATGAACTTGAACTTGAACTTGAACTCGCGGGCTGGATTTCCGCAACTCGACGACTTTGATGCGCCTATTTTGCGTAGTGGGTCAGCACTAGTGGTGCCATCCCAGTTCCTCCAGGAAGCCTAGCAGACCCCTGGCGTTGCCGACGACCTCCTGAAGTGACCTCGGCGAACCAAGGTGTTTTGCCCGGTATTCTGCCACCCCAGGACATGCCAAGATGACATGGGCGGCTGTTTCCTCCTCCTCCATGCATGCTCTGCACAGAGGGCTGTCCGTTACACCTAGAGTAAAAAGATGTTTGTTTAATAGTGCATGACCAGTCATTGCTCCGATCAGAAGTCGAAGCGGCGGCCTCTTAAGTTGTTTCAGCTTCCGTGACAATCCGGGGTTGATCGTCGGGAGGGCCTCCTTGGTCTGCCTGCAGGTACAAAGGTTGGACCAATATAACTGGTGTTCTACCTTGGTGTTCTGTTGCAGTGTCCGTCGCAGCCAAGCAGCTGGCAAGGGCAATATTGGTTCTGGGCCGACTGCCCTTGTCTCCGATCCGCTCCTTGCCAGCGCATCAGCTGCGTCGTTTCCGCGTGAGTTGCTATGTCCTTTGATCCACTGGAGAGTTATACTATTTGTAGTACTTACCTCTGTCAGGGCTCTGTGGCATTCGTAGATCAGCCCTGAGGTAGTCGTGTGACTTTGTAGAGCTTGTAAGACTGATCGGCTGTCGGAAAGTATGCGGATGGGGTATTCCGTTACCTTTCTGGAGATGATCGCATGTGCTGCCATTATTATACCCATGCACTCTGCCTGGAAGACTGTGTTGTGGGCTCCTAATGGTGTCGAGATGTGTATGTTCAGGTCCTCAGAGAATGCTCCTGAGCCAGTGCCTGACCTTGTTTTGGATCCGTCGGTGAAGATTCTTAACTCCCTTGGGTTAAGTCCTTCTTGGGGATCCTCGTGCAGTTGTATCTTGTACTTTTTGTCGAAGACGAATTGCCTGGGTATTGTGTCAGTTACCGCTTCCATGAGCGGTTCCTTACCTATGGCCTCATAGAGGATTTCGGTGTGTGGTACCCTAGGCGGTCTCCAGAGATTTTGTTTCTTTAGCCGCATTGCTGCAGCTAGAGCCTCCTGCCTTATAAAAAGGTGGAGTGGTGGGAGACCTATAATGGCTTCCAGAGCCGCAGTCGGTGTAGTCCTCATACAGCCCGTGGCCGCCAGACAGGCCAATCTCTGGAGTCGTTGTAGTTTAGCTTCGGCTGTGGATAGCTTGGTCCGTGGCCACCAGACTATCGCGCCGTAACTTACCATTGGTCGGATAACTGCCTCGTAGAGCCACAGAGTGGTTTTTGGGCTTAGTCCCCAAGTTTTACCTACCATTCTGCGGCACTGCCAGAATACGACTGTTGCTTTTTCAATTTTGTTGTTGAGGTGGGCGCTCCAGTTTAGTCTGTGGTCGAATATTACCCCTAGATACTTTACCTCAGACGAAAGTTGGAGCTGTGTATTAAACAGCTTGGGAAGTCGGTGGTTTCCCAGGTTCCGTTTGTTGGTGAACATTACCATTTCAGTCTTCCTTGGGTTGACTGACAGTTCGTTATCCACGCACCAGCGTTCCACTATTGCCAGTGCCGAGCGCGTGACATCGCATACTATACCTGCGTGCATGCCGCTTGTTAATATCACTATGTCATCCGCGTATCCGATGGTATAATGGTGATTGTTGTTCAGAGTGGTGATAAGGTCGTTAACCACTAGGTTCCATAGGATTGGTGAGAGGACGCCACCTTGGGGGCAGCCCTTCGCCACCAGTGCTTGTTTGGTAGCGTCTGCTTCGAGTCTAATGACTCTCTGGCTCAGCATCTTGTTTATCCACTCTATCATGACTGCATGCACTCCGTGCCTTACCAGTGCTGCTGTTATGCTGGTGAATTTCGTTTTGTCGAAGGCTCCCTCTATATCTATGAAGGTGCCTAAGCACATCATCTTGTTTTTGATCGCCACCTCAATTTTGGTTGTGACCGCATGAAGTGCCGACTCTGTTGATTTACCTGGACTGTAGGCATGTTGGTTCGGGTGTAGTGGTGCTTGTGTCAGCGCCGTTTCCCTCAGGTGCCTCTCGTATAACCTCTCCAGTGTTTTTAGGAGGAAAGAGGTTAGGCTTATTGGTCTGAAGGATTTGGGATCCGAGTAGTCGGTTTTACCTGGTTTTGGTATGAATATTGCTCTGACATCTCTCCACTGTCTTGGCACATATCTGTGTGCCAGACAGGCTCCCAGGACGTAGGTCAACCGTTGAGTAAGTGTCTTCCCTCCCCATTTAAGCAGGGCTGGGAAGATCCCGTCCGGGCCTGGAGATTTAAATGAGTCAAAGCTGTCGATTGCCCATTGCGTTTTATATGGGTCGATTACCTTGTGGGCCAGCTGCCATTCCTCCTCCGTTGGGATGGTTTCTTCATCTGGCCATCCGCCTGGACTGATTATTTCACAGTCCGGGAAGTGTGTTGTTACCAGAGTACGTTCTGCCTCTTCCGCCGAGGTAGTAAAGGAGTTGTCTGGTTTTCGTAAGGACCCCAGTGATATGGCTGAGTTGTTGGAGAGAACTTTCCTTACCCTGTTGGCCTGTGCAGTAGACTCAATATTTGTGCAGAATTTCCGCCATGAGTTGGTACTTCTGCATCTGAGTCGTTTTTTGTACCTGGACTTGGTGGCCTTGTATTTATCCCAGTCCTGGTCTGTGCCGGTGTTCATCGCTCTGTTGAGTTGCTTCCTCATCTCGCGCCTGAGTCTCTCCAGCTCAGGCCCCCACCAGCTCTTATTTTTCATTTGGCCTGCTGGTGGGATGGATAGGGGGCATGTATGATGGTAACAGTCCATCATAGTGTCTGTTAGGAACTTTACCTGTTTTTCGATTTCTACGGTACCTATGATCCTAGTTGGGTTACTTCCCTGTTCCAGGGCCTGGCCGATCCGCAGTGAGTACTGCGCGCGATCGGTTTTTTTCGGGTTTCACCTAGGTGGTGCCGTGAGTATGCTTACCTGAAGGTCGAAACGAATCCATCTATGATCCGAACATGATAAATCGTTCGACACGTGCCAGTTTGAGATGTGTTTCGCTACTTCTTCAGTTGCCAGGGTCAAATCAATGATTGTCTTGCTTCGTCTGTTGACGAATGTTGGTACAGAACCTGTGTTTACTATGTTAAGGTTCGTCGTAAATAGGTATTCAACGAGCTTCCTACCTCTGTCGTTTCCTGTAGACATGCCCCACAAGGCATGGTGCGCGTTGGAGTCGGTTCCTACGATTAGCTCGAGTCCCGCCTCCTCGCAGTAGTGGACCAGCCGCGATAGGTCGTGCGGTGGTGGGTCATCGGCTTCAGGCATATAGACCGATGCCATAACCACCTGCGCGAGGCCGGTGTCCTGGGCTCCCTGCACCTTTATGGCACATATGTCTCTAGAACAGAAACTAGTTAGGGCCTGCATGTTTATGTCAGCTGTAGTGTATATGCATGTGCGGGGATTCTCTGGTCCCGCATAAACTGTTAGCTTACCTCCCATGTTGCGGAGTCCGCAGACAGTGCCGTTTCTGACCCACGGCTCTTGGATCAGTATGACGGCTGTTTTGTTGACCTCCAACCACTTGCGGATCTGAGCCGTCGCGGTCACGCTGTGGTGGAGGTTAGCCTGTAGGGTGCTACACGCCGAGGAATGAGACAGCGCCATTGGAATCAGATTCCTCCGTTGCCATGTCCTCGTCCTCGGCTCCGCTCTCCTTTTGGATGGCCAACCTGCGTAGCTCCTCCACGCACTCACCCCCACTGTCCGTGCGGTCGCGAAGAAGATCTTCTTCTTCCGCATCGGAGGCGGGGGCGGCCCGCGTCGGAGCCTGGGACTCAGGTGCCGCGACTATGTCGACAGCATCTTTTGCCCCTTCCGCAGTGTCCATCGTTAGGGTGCAGGCACTGTTTCCTGCATCCCTGGAGTCGGCTTCGGCTGGTGGATGCTCCACAAACTTGCCGCGGGGCCCCTGGAACTTGACGTACACCGTTCCCAGCATAAAGCTGAGCCGGCGCCCGTGCTCGACCAGGGGTTTTACCACCGTCTCCGGGATACTGACTACAGCAAACGTATCCGTCGCTTGCCTGTCCATCTTCAGTAAGAGCCATCTTTCGATGTCTGCCCACCGGTTTTGGAAGCGCAGCATGTGTGCTACCTTCCTGTGGTCCTCGTGGACCCCAGGGAGCAAGATGCCGCAGCGGACCCGCTTCGTCATCTCGCTCGGGCGCTTGACTACCAGCTTCTCCCCCGTGGCAAGGGTGATGCTGGCCACGCTGCGCTTTAGCCATTCCAGCGTAGGCTGGTTTTCGCACCAGAGTCTCAGGTAGCCGTCGGTCAATATCGGCCTTCCCCGAAACGCTGGGCCCTCTGAATTGCTGCTGCCCGGCTTCATCGACTCCTCGAACAGCAGTTCTTCAATTCGTTTTTGGACCTCTTCAGACTGACTAAGGCTTAGGTTTTCCATGGCCGCAGTAGTTACCGCCGCCATTAGGTCCGCCTTGACCGCGCTCGCGTAGTCAATCTGAGCGGCTTCCCCTGGTGGTCCGGTCCTCCGCCTCTTAGGCTCGCCTCTCGGAGATATTGTCTCGTCGAGACGTGCCCTTTTGGCGGAGTACCGGCCCCCCTGGGTACTACCACCCAGCGAACATACATTAAAAAATATATATATACGGTCGAATTGAGAAACTTCCTCCTTTTTTTTTAAATCGGTTTATAACAAAATAAACATGACGTGTGTTTATTTAAAAAAAAATAATACAATTTTAACGAAATGCGGGTGAAATTTTGTGTCGTCCCAAAAGCATCAACGTCATATGTAAATTAATAATATATTACGGGCAATTTGTTGTAGTGGGATGTTGCAACAGACAAACAGACATGCGGGTTCGCTCTCTAATTCTCAACTCTTACTTCGATTAAGTAATGGCCGTAAATTGATGTTCAATTTATCTGTTAGCCGTTATTAGTGGCTTTTTGTTCAGATGCGAACATTTCCAATTCACTGTTTTATCCCTTTAACTTGATTCTGAGTTATTGTGACCCGGTTGATAAATATAGATTGAGAATTAAGATAGGGGTGTTTTGTTAGGAAATTTTATATTGAATCGGTTAAGCGTTACAAAAATTTTAAATAATGACTTAAATTAAATTACACAGTAAATTAAAGAACGGGCAGACTTAAAAAAATAGGGCACTAAATTGAGACCGCAATTGAAAAATATCCTTCTTTTTATTTCAAAACTTCCATCAATTCCATCCAGTTCCATCAGTTGTGTTAATTATCAAGTTATGTTTAAAATGTGAAGGAGCAGAGTGTTCTACTACAGGCATTATTTGCTTAAAAGAAGATTCTGAACACTAATGGTTGTAAACAAATTATTTGACCCTTTTTTTTAAAATTCCTCCTTTTAAAGTTTACCTATTAGAAATCGCTTTTGATCCTAAAACCCGGACGTTTTACATATCCTCTTTATGTATTTTATTTTAATGAATGAACTGTGAATATAAAAATTGGCTCCTTTTTCATCTTTAAACATTAATCCATAAGAAGAACCGCGTAAACTAAATCTTCCCAAAGTGAGTCTGATTAGAAAGAACTTTTTTGCACACCAATATGATAGTAGATTGTACATGAGCTTTTAAGAATAATTAATATCGCCTGCTCTGTACTATATTATTGGAAATCAATAATTTGATTTCATTTCCTAAGTAATTAATAGAAATTCTAAAAAGATAAAAGATATTGAGGTAAAAGAGAATAAATAAAGAAAAGAAATAACACTTGCTTGCCCTGAAATTCCACTTATGTTAAATTTTAATGATTATTTTCTACTCCCACAGGTTGTAACGGGACCTCGTACAATAACTGGTTGCCCTTGACCTTGGAAAGCTATGGTATTTCGTTTTCCAATAATTTAGTTCTGTTTGTTTATTATTTTTTTAATTTCAAGTTGATCACACGATATCTTTATTCATTTGATTTCTACTGCGCTGAGTGTTTTGGGTTCAAATTCCACATAAGACAACACTGTGTCGTCCACAACTTGTTGTTCCGTGTCTGGGTGTTCTTTGTGTCCGTTTCTTGCAACGCAAAACCAGTTCGCAAAACTTAAAATATACAATTTACATTTGAGTTAAGTTCAAGATTGGCAATAAAAATGTTTGAAAAGACTTTTATTGGCGCATAGAGCCAGGAACATTAAATTTCTATATACTCACATTACTGCCTACTTCCATTTCAAGAATATAGTAATGTCAGCTATTCAAGTGTCATAGAGACCCCAACTAGCTGGACTCACTCGATTTCGACATTTTTAATTCTAGTCTAGAGTTTACACAAGTATATAACTTCTCTTTTTTTTTTGGTTCGAATTTCAGGTCTTGTTAGCGTAATATGATTTCAATTCCGAGACGCTAAAATAATTTCTTTATTGAATACTATTCTATTTAACTTTCCCAAAAAAATTATTGATTTCCTTAATAATATAGATGCATCAGATTCAGATGTTTAAAGGCCCGTTACATTTCATATTGTTTCTTGATAATTCCTTTTTTCATCGTTGCAATTCGGTATATGGTTATAAATTACTAACATTACAAATTTTACAATAAAGAAAACCTATACAATAATTTGTCTCTCCTTTATCTATTCGGGACAATTATTCCGCTTCACAACAAACAAGGCCAACACAGAGTGCAATGCAAATATTTAATCATGATCATGATTAATGACATTGTAATTGTCAACTGGATTGGGTCCACCGAGTGTAATTGATGCATTCATTCCTGGTACTTATATACCTAAAATTTTATATACATTTGTAAAGAGTGTACTACGTGGTCTCCGTGTGTTTACATTGTGTACATTTTCACTAAAAAAGTACTCAATCATTCTTTGTATCAACTGAAGCGGCGAGCATAATTTGATACAACTAGATTTGATGGCTAAAGTTTTACTTAGTGTCTTTATTTACAGGAATGATAACCCTCCCTTTTTATTTTGGAGACGTTTGTATAGGGATAACTTACATTTCTTACCCTAATACTAAGGTACTACCCACTAATGAGGTGTCAATTGATTCATTCGTAGCAATGGCCCGGGTAACATAGGTTATATAATTTTTTCGTAGTCAGGTTATAGTTTTAATTTTTTTCTTGTAACTTACCAAATCAATCCCATTCCATTAAGACTTTAAGTAATAAGTCAATATAAGTTTTAAGTCCTTTGCTTAGATATTAACAAATTCTATATGAACATATAATTTATCATACATAAAACACTGACTGCCTTCTTTTAACCTTACATATTTCATGATCTTCCTATAACTACGAAGATAATCCAGGACTAAGTACCAAGGCAGTGAAAAGTACCAATGTTAAATCGTTTCTTCGTCCTTTGAACATAATCTGGGTATATATTAAATATTTTATTAAAAATAATAATATAAATATAGTGATAATCTATATATATAAAAGAGTAAGGTGACTGACTGACTGACTGACATACCCAGAGATCAACGCACAGCCCAAACCGCTGAAGCAACAATCCTGAAATTTTGCATGTAGGTTCTTCATATGACGTAAGTGAGCACTAAGAAAGGATTTTTTGAAATTCCACCCCTAAGGGGGTTAAATAGGGGTTGAAAGTTTGTATGGAAGTTCGTCATTTTTGAAGTAAGAAACATGAAACTTTACTTTTGGGCTACTGATTAAAAAAGAGTAGATACGTATTTAAGCGTTTCTGGATATTCTACCCCTAAGGGGTTAAATAGGGGTTGTTATTTCGTATATAGGTCAGTCTGGAAGACCGTCATCTTTTAAGTTAGAAACATGAAACTTTATTTTTAGGCTGCTTATTAAAAATGAATTGATACGTGTTTCAGCGTTTCTGAATATTCTACCCCTAAGGGGGTGAAATAGGGGTTGAAAGTTTGTATGGAAGTTCGTCATTTTTTAAGTAAGAAACAAAAAACTTTATTTTTAAGGTACTGATTAAAAAAGAGCAGATACGTATTTAAGCGTTTCTGGATATTCTAACCCTAAGGGGTTAATAGGGGTTGTTATTTCGTATATAGGTCAGTCTGGAAGTCCGTCATCTTTTAAGTTAGAAACATGAAACTTTATTTTTAGGCTGCTTATTAAAAATGAATTGATACGTGTTTCAGCGTTTCTGAATATTCTACCCCTAAGGGGGTGAAATAGGGGTTGAAAGTTTGTATGGAAGTTCGTCATTTTTTAAGTAAGAAACAAAAAACTTTATTTTTAAGGTACTGATTAAAAAAGAGCAGATACGTATTTAAGCGTTTCTGGATATTCTAACCCTAAGGGGTTAAATAGGGGTTGTTATTTCGTATATAGGTCAGTCTGGAAGTCCGTCATCTTTTAAGTTAGAAACATGAAACTTTATTTTTAGGCTGCTTATTAAAAATGAATTGATACGTGTTTCAGCGTTTCTGAATATTCTACCCCTAAGGGGGTGAAATAGGGGTTGAAAGTTTGTATGGAAGTTCGTCATTTTTTAAGTAAGAAACAACAAACTTTATTTTTAAGGTACTGATTAAAAAAGAGCAGATACGTATTTAAGCGTTTCTGGATATTCTACCCCTAAGGGGTTAAATAGGGGTTGTTATTTCCTATATAGGTCAGTCTGGAAGTCCGTCATTTTTGAAGTTAGAAACATGAACTTTATTTTTAGGCTGCTGATTAAAAATGAATTGGTAGGTGTTTCAGCGTTTCTGAATATTCTACCCCTAAGGGGGTGAAATAGGGGTTGAAAGTTTGTATGGAAGTTCGTCATTTTTTAAGTAAGAAACATGAAACTTTATTTTTGGGGTACTGATTTGAAATGAATAGATACGTATTAAAACGTTTCTTAATATTATACCCCTAAGGGGGTTAAATAGGGGTTGAAAGTTTGTATGGAAGTTTGTCATTTTTTAAGTAAGAAACATGAAACTTTACTTTTTGGCTACTGATTAAAAAAGAGTAGATACGTGTAAGCGTTTCTGGATATTCTACCCTTAAGGGGGTGAAATAGGGGTTGAAAGTTTGTATGGAAGTCCGTAATTTTTTAAATAAGAAATATGAAACTTTATTATTTTTGGGCTACTTAATAAAAATGATTAGATACGTATTTAGGAGTTTCTGGATATTATGCCCGCAAAGGGGTGAAATAAGGGTTGAAAGTTTGTAAGGAAGTCCGTTATTTTTTAAGTGAGAAACATGAAAATGTAGTTTTGAGCTACTGATTAAAAATGGGTTACCCCTAAGGGGTGAAATAGGGGTTGTTATTTCGTATATAGGTCAGTCTGGAAGTTCGTAATTTTTGAAGTCAGAAACATGAAACTTTATTTTTTGGCTGCTGATTAAAAATGAATTGATACGTGTTTCAACGTTTCTGAATATTCTACCCCTAAGGTGGTGAAATAGGGGTTGAAAGTTTGTATGGAAGTTCGTCATTTTTTAAGTAAGTAACGTGAAACCTTATTTTTGGGGTACTGGTTTAAAATGAATAGATACGTATTGAAACGTTTCTTAATATTCTACCCCTAAGGGGGTGAAATCAGGGTTGAAAGTTTGTAAGGATGTTCGTCATTCTTTACTTTTGGGCTACTGATTTAAAATGAATAGATACGTATTTAAACGTTTCTTAATATTCTACCTCTAAGGGGGTGAAATCGGGGTTGAAAGTTTGTAAGGGAGTTCGTCATTCTTTACTTTTGGGCTACTGATAAAAAAATAGTAGATATGTGTTTAAGCGTTTCTGGATAATCTACCCCTAAGGGGGTGAAATCGGGGTTGAAAGTTTGTAAGGATGTTCGTCATTCTTTACTTTTGGGCTACTGATTTAAAATGAATAGATACGTATTTAAAAGTTTCTTAATATTCTGCCCCTAAGGGGGTGAAATCGGGGTTGAAAGTTTGTAAGGAAGTTCGTCGTTCTTTACTTTTGGGCTACTGATTAAAAAATAGTAGATACGTGTTTAAGCGTTTCGGATAATCTACCCCTAAGAGGTTAAATAGGGGTTGTTATTTCGTATATAGGTTATTCTGGAAGTCCGTCATTCTTGAAGTTAGAAACATGCAACTTTATTTATGGCTACTGATTAAAAATGAGTAGATACGTATGTACGAACATGTTTTACCGGAACCGGTTGTGGTTCACGGTGCCGTTCTTGAAGTTGTTCAAAAATATGTGTGGTACCTCGGGCAGACTTTGCAGTTAAGTAGAAACAACTTCGAGGACGAGATGAACAGGAGAATTCAGCCGGGTTGGGCAGCGTTTGGGAAACTTTGTCGGGTCTTTTCATCGTCAATCCCACAGTGCCTAAATACGAAACTCTTCAATCAATACGTCCTACCTGTCATGACATACTGTGCCGAAACGTGGACACGACACGGCTGGTCCACAAGTTCAAAGTCGCTATGGAGAGGGCTATAATAATAATAATGATGAATTTTTCTCATCAAAAAAGCTCAACGTTTCTCTAAGGGATCGCATCAAGAATGAGGTGATCCGGTAGAGAACCAAGGTCATTGACATAGCCCACGGGATAAGCAAACTGAAGTGACAGTGGGCTGGCCATATTAGCCGTAGAACTGATAACCGTTGGGATAAACGGGTTCGTGAGTGGTGACCGCGTCTCGGCAAACGTAGCGTAGAACGTCCACAGGCCAGGTGGAATAATGATCGGACGGCTGGCAGAAGCTGGATGAGAGAAGCTGAGGATCGAACCAAGTGGCGTGCAATTGGAGATGCCTATGTCCAGCAGTGGACTGCGTTGATGATAATGAGATACGTATTTAAGCGTTTCTGGATATTCTATCCCTAGGCTAGACTGGAAGTCCGTCATTTCTTAATTTAGTAGCCTGAAACTTTGTCTTCAGGCTTTTGATTACAAATAAATGAATACTTATATCAGCATTTATGGGAATTCTATTCCTAAAGGGGTTAAAATAAGGGTCGAAAGTGTGTGTGAAATCAATTTTAATGGACTATTGATTATAAATAAATACGTTTAAAAACGTGAACACAGTATTCATAGATACTTACACAGTTTTAAATAAATACATATAATCAACTTCCACGCGAGCAAAGCCGCGGGCAACAGCTAGTGAAAGTATAAAACAGGTTAGAAATTGAAGGTAGCTTTAATGCACCATTGCTATGCATACACGGATATAATATATATATATATCCGTGTATGCTTCGAGAACATAAAAGTGTTTTTAGGAACTATATTAATAAATGGTAATGGTCATGAAACGCAAAATAAATATCTATTAAAACTTTAAAGCTCCTTTATACTCGTAAGTGAAATCTCGTATGCACTTTACGACGATGCACCGGCTGCGCGCGCCCATTGCCCACGCGCCGCTAAAAACAAGCTATTTACAATATTCCCCTGCTGAGCATTACTTTTGATCTTTGTTTCCATGTTTGTACTAATTTTAAACGGGTTTTTTACTGTCAAAAAGACAAACCTTAACCGTTTATGGAAGGTTCGTGCCAACTTTAGAAATGACATTTTTAATTCATCGCGATGGTCACTTGCATGTTTTCGGTAACATAAAAGTAAGTTTTGTCTTTTGCTTGTATTTGAAAATAGAAGTCGTATGTTTTTGTCAGGGCCAGGTTTCTTCGTTTATAAGTGCAGATTAAAGCTGGCTCCATTTTATGATTAATGTTTTTGAGGACGACACAAATTCTTTGTTTGACGGTTTCATAGAAAATTGCTAGATCTTTTGTAGGAATAGACTGAATGGAAATCATGTATTTTCATTTAAACTTCATACTGCATTTTTGTTTCATGAATAGTAAAACAGCTTCGAAAATATCATCATTATGTACTTCTTCAGTGATGCTATTGAGGTATGCTTAGGTTTACACAGAAGTAAAAGTAATTGTACTGTTTAAAGAATAATAGTTATAGCTGTTTCTACATAACACTTACTTGATTATCATTACGTAACAAGAGCGTAATTAAATATACAATACATGTATCTATCTATCTTATATATAAAATTCTCGGGTCACAATGTTAGTTACCATACTCCTCTGAAACGCCTTGACCGATTTTTATGAAATTTGGTGTGCATATCGGGTAGGTCTCAGAATCGACCAACATCTATTTTTATACCCCATTTTTTATGGCAAAACAACGTTTTATGTATAAAAGAATCGTCGAAATGTTTATACGCGCATAACTTCCGATCGGCTGCACCAAATTAATCATTTTTTATGTATTTAGGATTGTGAGGACGAGGTTCGTGTACAAGTAAAATTAAAGAACGTGAACAGTCATTTTTTTTGTCAAAAAAAATGACTGTGTACTGCCTGTGGGAAGCTGAGACACATAATTGTAAATATGGCGGTATGAAGTTTGCCGGGTCAGCTAGTTTCACTATACAAACCCATTAAATACTTCTTCCTAAAATAGTAGTACTCTTTAAAGTACGTTCACCTTTCTCCGTACATATTGGTACATTCTTATCTTAATCTCACCGATCTCTCTGATAATTGTTTATATAGCCCTTCGACCGTTCTATTGCTATGATTACAAACAATACGATAATTTAAGAATACAATAGTACAGATTGCGTTATCAACAATTGTATCGAGGCTTTTTATGGTCCAATTCTTTTGAAATATTACGTGTTTAGCTTGGATGAGTTCAAAAAAAGATTTAGAGGTCCCGTGATTATAGGCAGCGATAACCGTCTACTATCAAGACAACAATGTGGAGTTTCGCGTTTTTAGATTACAATAATTAATGTAGAAATTAAAAAAAAAATTGAGCAAACGTAGCTAAAAACACCTGTCACACATGACTATTTGAATCTGAACCAGGCAGAACCTGTATTAAAGTAATCAGGTATCTAATACCCATACTTCTATAATACACATAATTACTCAAAAAACGTGAATTAATAGAAAAATATATCCGTGTTAGTTTCCTAGCAATTTTCTGAGACCATTGTTACCAAGCCTATATGTTAGACTCGTCAAAGCCAAGCCATAAGACCGAACTCGAAGAATAAACTAGTGGTCATTGAAAGATTTCATTATCTATTTCCCATGGTTGCCTGTAAGATATTGCTTTGGAGCGATAAGGCCACCACACTTGTACATTCCTAGTTTTATTTTAACCTTGTAATTACATAAGCTGGTGTACAATAAAGACATTTATTATTATTATTATCTATATTCTTGGCTTTAAATTCCAGTTAGCAATAAGATGCCAAATTGTAATTAGTATTGTCATTCTACTGTATCCATAATAGATACACAAAAAGTTGCCCGCTCAACATCTCAATTATGGTTTATATTGAATTTCAAGATTTGTTTATATTGTCAAGCAATTGTATCTAATAAAAGCGAGTTAACAAAACAAACAAACACAAATATGTACTACAGTCCAACGGCACCTATTTGTACTAAACTGTCCCTTTTAAAAAAAAAGGAACAGAAATTTCCCAAGGTCCAACCGTCAGTGTCGGGTATCAATTTCTGATGCACTTGTCAGAGTTCATAAACGGAAGCGGTTCGTTGAGCCACCATTTTGCATCCGTGCGGCGCGTGCGCAACACAATTAAGTACCCCACCGTTCAAATCTAGAACGATGCCTCGATGGATGACAGTTTGTAAGCTATTGCTTTCAGGATACAATCGTTCTATTGCGAATGTTGTCTGCTTCAATTGGTTTAGGATTCAGAAGTCATTAGCACAGCTTTGGTTGTTTATTCAGCCTCTCCAATTACCTGAAGTTCTTTGAAAAAAAGTCAAGAATTTCGGGTAAATGATAATGAAACACGCCTTGATCTATATTGTTCATTAGTTTGATTTATTGTGTGTAACTCCTTATTAGTTTCATTTCTTAACTGTCTACTGTTGTACATAATAGGTTATTTATGGAGGCTTGGGTTTTTATATTAAAATCGACACTTAAAAATCATATTCCAATAAAGTCTTGAGTTGTTTTAAACCTTAATTTGCAAGATAAATCAATATATTTATTCCCAAACAAACCAAAACCAACGTGATTCCTATTTTTTTTTAAAACAACGTATTCTCTGTCAAAAGCTAATGATATTAATGAATGAAACCAAAAGCGTTATGTGTAATTACTTGTAGCAATTATGTTAACAACACCAAAGCTTTCGGTTGTGGGTTTCAATAGTAAAAGTACGTTATACTAAAGACGTTATTGTAGAACGTTACACTTATATGTTCTCAGTTACTCAAGCGGATGGTTGTAGGGATGTCACCTTGTACTTCGTCGACAAGTTCTTTATAATATTGAAGAAAGTGTATGAAGATAGGATGGTAATAAGCTCCACGTAACTTAAAAAGTTGAAAATTACATCTGTTTATTTAGTTTTTTTTTTATTTGTATTAAGTTAAGGCAAGAAGTATACAGACACAGACGTTTTAGCCTTAACATCTTTAACGAGCAGTTCATCCATTTATCTGTTCATTCGTTCATTCATTAAATGTGAAAAAAAATCACAGACAGATATATTTGCCACTTATCGTTTCTTTACGATACCTCCCGCTAATCATAGGGAGAGTTTAATAAACGAAGCAGCTATAAGAAAATCTACAGTGTTGGGAATACACTCAAGGTTTCGATTATCGTTCTTTCGAAACTATAAACTGGACTAGTATTTTCAAGGTTTTATTTTTTGCCGAATCTGGAATGAAGGAAGCTGAAACCTTTCAGTATTAACAAAAGCCTGAAAAGTTGAGTTAAGTTAGATTAGTAAATATTATTATAAATATCGACTTACTTAATTAAACATGAGTTAAAACCATAAATTAAACTTTCAAGTAGTAGCCCTATCGACTTACTAAATTAAAAATGAGTTAAAACCATAAAATAAAACTTCCAAGTGCTAGCCCTGCCTGTCCCCCGAGGCGCCGTAGACTGTGACGTAATTAACGTTGTGATACGTCACATCCTCTCAGTCACGTCATTTGATTACTTTGCCGCTTACACGATCATGCGTGATTTATGGTCACCCTCACCATCGAATAGAGACGATTTATGTCATGATATGATTATGACTAGTTTAAGATGACATTAATGGGAATTCCACCACATAAATTCAAACACACTAACATAACCTTCACATACACATCACAGTACTAATTTGAGAATTGCGCAAAGAGAACCTCAGATTCCCATAATACGAGGCAGATTCAGTTTGGGAATCAATGCATCTAATGCCTTCCAAGGAGCAATTCTTGTAGGTATAATAACCTGAATTTCGGAAACGGCTTCAACGATTTTATGAAATTTCGTTTGGTTTCGGGGGCGATATATCGATTAAGCTAGGATTCATTTTTAGGAAAGTTACCCAAAAAAAATACCGAGCAAAACTCGGTCTTGTAGATACTGTTACGTGTTGGGGTTCGATTTATTTGACGTGTTAAAGAGACTTTATTGAAAACCACTATTAAAATCACAATACTACTCTGAATTACAATCCTTAAAGGTCGCCGAGGTCGCTAGCTTGATCGCTGATATCACTTCGATGTTTATCTCACTATAGCTCAAACTGAACTGAATTGCCTGCGGCCCGCGAGACGCTCTATTTATACTCATATAATTATTATTCTTCCATTCTAGAAACGACGATCGAACTCCCTAGAGTCGTCTCGAAAAAACGCTAATAAAAATAATCGAAGTTAATAATAATTGGGCAACAACCAATCGATATCCGACACTATGCATATAGAAATAGGGTCCATTATTCTTTGCCTCAGGAGATCGATAAGAAGTGTGTGTGTATTTGTGTGCGCATATAAGGCTTGAAGATTATTATTATTCGTAACAATACTGTTAAATCAAACAATGTACAACCACTGTATCAATACATATACTGTATTTATAATTGTGACAAATACCAATGTATTTGCTTTATTTCCATCTTAATAATTATTATTATTGGTATTGTATTGTTTCACTTATCTTTTATTTTTCTGGAAGGTGGTTGCATTATGGTGTGATATTCTGTCTGGAGTAAACAAGTTTACTTCAAGCGGTATTTTGTTGAAACTGGTATTTTGTTATTATTGAAACTTGTAGCAGTGGCGTTTTGCGTGATCATGATGCGGATTAAAAATACGGAGTGTGAGCACAGCTATTCATCTTGTGAGTGCTGTAAGGGTAACTAGCCCTGCATAGTTTGTCACTGTAAAGATAAACAAAACTTGTAACAATTAATTATAGTTTTTTTTTTATGGAATAGGGGGCAAACGAACAGACGTAACTCCTGATGGTAGGCGATTACCGCCGCCCATGGACACCCGCAACACCAGAGGCGTCACAAGTGCGTTGCCGGCCTTTGGGGGATGGAGAGAGGGATGTGGGGAGGGGTTGTGATATGGGCCTCCGGTATCCTCACTGACTCGGTGAAACACAGCGCAAGCGCTATTTCACACCAGTTTTCTGTGAGGCCGTGGTATCACTCCGGTCGAGCCGGCCCATCCATGCCGAAGCGTGGCTCTCCCACGGTAGTTATAATTGTGGTGAAGCCTATGAAGTTTTTGAAAAGAGACTGTAAATTTATAAGTTGTGCGAGAAGCTTTAAAAATATGTATTTAAAAACATAAAATAAATAAAATACTGTTCATTTTTCTAAAATACTGTTTAACGTTATTCTCAGACCTAAATATACTTTACCTTTTTTAAAAAAGGGTGGCAACCCTAATAGAAGGTCAAATTCTCTTTTCTAAGGAGTGGCCATGTCCAGCAGTGAACTTTTAAAGGCTGCTTATGATGATGCGCAACCATAGGTCAACACAAATCTGAAAAATATACAAGACATCTCCGAGTACTACGTTCTACAGTTTTCGTAACTAACAACATTCTCTAAACAAGTCCTGTAACTTGTTAAGATAATTGCGCACCTGCGAATCTATATACACACATCAAAAGTGTCTAGGGATCAACATATGTGTCTAGGAATCAACATATATTTTTGCAATAACTTTTCTCCTGATTGATATTAATTAAAATTTTCTTTAAGGATTCATCAAATAAAGTGTTTTCGTTTGTCACAGTAACGATAAACCAAGTCACCTTTGCATTAATAAAGAAATTTGCCATTTTCCTAATAAAGGGATTTTTGACATTTGAACCACTAACATTAAAGTTCGAAAAAAAGACTGAAATAACAGTTTTCTTTTAAATTTTATTAGGTAACTTAAACAATTAATAATCCGTGTTTCTACCGCGAACACTAACAACACAAGAATCGGTTTGGCATACTCAAAATGAGTTCATCCAAATCACGCTGTGGAATGGCCGCCCATGTTCGTTGCAACAACAAAAAAAGGTCTTCTTGCGACTGAATACCCTCCATATTCGGCAGAGCTCTTCTCTGTAGCATATCCCATGCATGCTCAATCGGGTTCAAGTCTGGCGACTGAGCAGGCCAGGGCCAAAGCCACATCTCAATCTCAAGAAATCCGCATAAAAATGCTTGATCCCTAGACACTTTTGATGTGTGTATATAAAAGCGAAATACCACACCACTAACTTATTAATCACGGAATCTCAGAAACTACAGCACCTATAAACTTGAAATTTGGCAGGTAGGTTCCTTATAGGGTGTAAATATCCGCTAAGAAAGGATTTTACGAAACTCCACCCCTAAGGGGGTAAAACGGGGGTTGGAAGTTTGTATGAAAGTTCTATGTTATTGAAGTAAAAGTAATTATGGCAGAAGGATTTTAAATGGTATTTAAGTATTAAAAAATGTGCAAATAACTAACTCCACGCGTACATATATACACTCGTAACAACCTATAGGCTTATCTTTACAACTACTACTAACACTTTACTGTTAGACGAAGAGTGGGGGGTTATAATAAAACATTGACTACAAAATGTAATATTTAAGATATTTAAATATACCTACATATATTGATAAATATATATATTATTTTATTCAAAATAAGAAATAATTGCACATATAATATTTATAATATTCAGTTACAAAAATGTCTTTCTTATATGATGGTCTCTCAAATTAATCACACAACTAGCACCGTTATCCACAAAATACCTTCTGACCTTCACAAAAAAATACAAAAATTCCATACATTATATCAATTTTATTTTCACTTTGAACACTGTGAACAATCATGAATAGATGCGTTGAATATTCGGCATGGGGTTACAAATGAGGTTACAAAATTACAGGTTATGCTCGAAAAATCTCTCACCTCTCCTTTTATTTTAGTTTAACAAACAATGCAACGAACTAAAGCTGTTTATAATACCGCAGTGTAATCAGACGGTAATTAAATCCTTTCCCTGCGCCTGCCCAGCACGTCCTTGTGCGTGAAGATCTCTGATACTGCCCTTTTTGTGAGGGCTCACACAAATTATTATCATTAATATGTATGTACGCACTTATTGTAAAAAAAAACAGTGCATGAATCAAAACGAGTTTAGTAGTAATTAAACGGCCTTGTTTTTAGATCCTTACGATATTATATACCTAGAACTTGCAACTCACCTCGGCTTCACATGGGCTCTTTATGAAAAATTTTATATAGCTTATGTTACCCCGAGAAGGTGTGCGGCTTAATTTTTTCCGACATCTTCAACAAATATCGTTATGTTTTAGCCAGTATACTCAAAAATTTAACAAATTATATACGAGGAAGGTTTTCGTATATAATTTGTTAAATTCAATTTGTCAAAATCAAGAATCACTCTATCTATTGGTAACAAGTACAAATTATAAAAAATAAAAAACCCGACTGCGTCAATATTTAACAACTTATATGTTTTTATTGTTAAATATTGACGCAGTCTGGTTTTTTATTTTTCGGTCGCACGGTCGGTTTTTTATTAGTCGGTGATTACGAATATATATATTCGTATATATCTCGTTCTAAAACATTCTTTATTTTGATACCACACTCGATGTATTTTAAAAACATTTTTTTTTATACTACTTTTTATTTTTTTTATTTTGATGTACCTACCCAGTGTCTCACGACTAGGACGAATCTATTGACACCACTCACATAAAAATACGACAATCCGTTTAGGCTCTAGAGCGTTCCAAAGAAATATACATACATACATACACTCGAAAAACATAACCCTCCTTTCGCAGTCGGGTAAAAACTGCATCAAAATCAGTGCAGTAGCTTTCGACGTTATCGCGGACAGACAGACAGATAGACGCGGCGGAGGACTTTGTTTTATAATATGTATTTGTTATTACCAGAAATGCGTTTGAGTGAGGACGCGAGGAGGTGCTAAAGTGACTCTACTCTGCCTGATGGAAAACATTAGTAGAATTCAAGAGTAGTGGTCACTATACTCATTGCGAATGTAGACAATGCAACAATGCAGCAAGGTGACCCAAACTATTGCGGCCTATTCAGATGTTCCTGCATCGTTGCGCCATTCACAAGTATGAGAGAACTTACGTTCACTTTCTATTTGCGGAATGTTTACATAACTGAACAATCTTATATAAATTGACAAAAACGCAATCAATGGAGTGAGAAGCGACAAGATAATGAATGACCGAGTGCGCTCGATACCAGTAATATAAAAGCGCTATCATATCACCAGTTAACATATCGATTGCCACTTCAGCCAGAAAAAATACCACAATACAGGTGGGATTATGCCATACCTTAGATAAGATATCGCGTGATACAATCAGTGCATGGTGTTAGAAAGATGAGTATTGTTAGGGATTATGTGCCTATTCTCTTGTTTGAAGTTACCAACAGACACTTTAATTTTATTTAGTAAGATCGCCATTCTTGGATTCTGCTCATGCTTACCATCAGGCAGGGCAGAGTCATTTTGGCAGCTGACTACAAAAAAAAAAGAGTTTTTCAAGGTTTCATTTTCTTTAAAGTACATTGTGGTTACCATTAATACGAGAAGCCTATGTCCTAAGCAGTGGACTGCGATGGACTGATGATGAAAACATTGATATTGTACATATTTTATCATTGTTTAGTTTGTAGTATCTACACACATCAAAAGTGTCTAGGGATCAACATATGTGTCTAGGAATCAACATATATTTTTGCAATAACTTTTCTCCTGATTGATATTAATTAAAATTTTCTTTAAGGATTCATCAAATAAAGTGTTTTCGTTTGTCACAGTAACGATAAACCAAGTCACCTTTGCATTAATAAAGAAATTTGCCATTTTCCTAATAAAGGGATTTTTGACATTTGAACCACTAACATTAAAGTTCGAAAAAAAGACTGAAATAACAGTTTTCTTTAAAATTTTATTAGGTAAATTAAACAATTAATAATCCGTGTTTCTACCGCGAACACTAACAACACAAGAATCGGTTTGGCATACTCAAAATGAGTTCATCCAAATCACGCTGTGGAATGGCCGCCCATGTTCGTTGCAACAACAAAAAAAGGTCTTCTTGCGACTGGATACCCTCCATATTCGGCAGAGCTCTTCTCTGTAGCATATCCCATGCATGCTCAATCGGGTTCAAGTCTGGCGACTGAGCAGGCCAGGGCCAAAGCCACATCTCAATCTCAAGAAATCCGCATAAAAATGCTTGATCCCTAGACACTTTTGATGTGTGTAGTTATCACTAGATATATTAAAATGTTTATTAATCATCCATATTTTCTCTACATCTTTAAATAATACCGGTAAATTTAATCCCTTTTTTTAAAATAAGACAGATACTTTCATTTATAATCCAGTTAAAATGTAAATTACTTGTATAACGTACCTATTTGTTCAATTTATATATAAAACAGTTGTAAACAAAACCTTTTATTTAAAAAACTCTACTACCGATGACTTTGTGGGTCAATACATTCTTTTATTTCTTTTTAATTAAGATTTACTCGCTCCCTCTTCGTAACAAATTACATTTGAAGCTCGAAAAGTATTCAGATCCTGTGATAACATTGTATGCTCCTGCCCATCCTGGGAGGGTAGACCGTGAAGATAAATACATTTGTTAATACATTGACTTATGCATAGAGATAAGGTCTAGAAAATTTATATTTGGTTCAGTGATATTCCGTAAACACTTATTGTGATTTAAGTTATTTAAACTTCATCTTAAATAAAAAAAATATTAATTTTAAATTAGGAACCATTTATTTTGCTAAATAGATATACAATCATATCGCCTTCACAGTTAAAAAGTGGAGATAAATCCGTGCTTTAATCAAAGACCGATATAACATAGAAAAAATTATATCTCCTTTATTATCCTCCTTGTTGCACAGAATGCGAACCAGCTCAACAGCATCCTGAGGGTGATGGTTGTCAAAATGGATAGTCCTATTCTGAGGCATAGGGTAGACCAAATAATATTTTAAAAATAGCTATTTTTTTTTCGTAATAGGATAAATATACTAACATAGTTTAAATTCTTAAACTATGTTAGTATATTTATCCTATTACGATAACGACGATACGATAAAATCCATTTTGTTAGTAACAGTTGCATTCGCAACTGTTACTAACAAAATGGATTTTAATAATCCGAAATAACCTAATTTATTATTAAAATTAAGTTTTAACACAAGACTGAAGAATTCGTACTGAAAAATAAATTAAATTGTTACTCTTACGAGTATTTTTATACTTGAAGAGATGTTTCAATGTTTGAAATAAAAAATATGACGAAATAAACACTTCAAAATATCTAGAGATCGATGATATTTCGCTATCAGTTAGCGTGGCTGAGTGGTACAAAGTAGGTTATAGATAGTCTGTTAACTCGTATATCTCTGAAAAGAATATAAGTCTCCAATAAACACTAACAAATAAATATTTCGGACATCTGACACACAACGCCATCTAAAAGCTAGATTAACAGATAGAATACTTGTATACTTTTTTTGTAAATACATAACATATTATACATGGAGAAGATTTTGTATTATTTGTAAAATACCTATTGAAAGGCGTAATTGTAACTTACAAAGAGGAACTCAAGACTGAAAACATCTTGCTGATAGGCTGGGTATAAATGCAGTAAATCTAATCCGTATTCGCTTTAGGCTTCACCTAACTTGGAATATTAAGACGTAGATTAATCAAGACAGTTATATTTATTTAACGGAGGAATTAATAAAGTCGTTGATACAATGTTCTGAAATCTGCAATTTTGTTTTTTTCTTATGCTTAGGATTAATATAAGTATATTATGGTGAATTTTATGAGGAGGTTGTTCTATTGTTCTAATAACGTTATCCATCATGGCTATTTTATATGCGCAGGCGCATTGTGATGTATCTCTTGAGCATTTGTCACTGCACCTAAATATAGAGTAACATGTAGGTCAACTGTATTTGTAACCAAACATATACTCGGGTCATATAACCGTTATTTTTTCTAAGACATTTTTAAATAAATTGGTGTATGAAGTATCTGTCGCGAAATTAAGAACGAGACAAAAATATTTTTTATCTACTCACTTCCATCTGCCCCGAAAGAGTTGTTAGTATCTCTTATATTGGTGTTTGCAAATAAATAAATTGTTTATATATAGCTCCTGCCAAAGTGACTCTACCTAATGGAAAGTATTAGTAGAATGCAAGAGTGATGTTCACCATACTCATTGCGAATGCAGACAATCTGAATGGTGTCCTATATTATTGGGGTCTAGTTATTTGTCTATCTCGTGTGATTTTTTGCAATAGCCAGATTTGAAAACCACAAAGTGATGGTTGTAAATAATTATGCATGCATTGAATCAAAGATGCCTGCTTGCACAGGCAAACCTGTAGAGTCAGATCCTCGGGTAAACCAAAATGTTGTCGGATGTCAAGTTAAATCACTTTTTCTCATGTTAACAATCAAAATAATAGCTAGAACATTAGTATGAATTGGTAATTTTATTCATGCCATATTGCCTTAAGATAAATTTCAATATTTATGAGTATATCGACAGAGTTCATGTGTCTTGCATTCTACTCGTAAAAATTGACACTTAAAATAATTCGCGACCATCAATTCGTTCTCCTATGAATTCACGTTATTTTTAGACACAAAGCGTCAGTTGCACTTAATCGACACCAATTTAAAGTTTCGTCACTTTACGTATTTTTGTATTTTTATAAATTGTTGCAGTTTTATTATTGGGAGCAATTAACCGCTTCCAAATTTGTACGTTTTAGGTTCAAGTGTTAATAATTGACTTTTTTATTGGAACAAGTATATATTAATCACATTATAAATGTTAAATTCAGTTTATATTCAGGTCCATATATGTAGAGACGATTGAACACTATTTAAAATGTACCAATAGAGGTTGCGTCTCTCGATTGTATATTATATCAAAGTTTTCATTCATTGCCCCGTTGATGAGTACTTTTAACTTTTTTGTTTTTTAGAATCATGCTACTCAAGAGAGCATAATTCATATTTGAGTTAGAGACATACATTCCTGAAGACATTGCTCACCCTCAGGTACTACACGCCAAAATAATCTCCATTCATCTATCGCAGTCTTCTATCACATTTCTTTGTCATTATCAATCAATATAACATGCTACATACGTATACAGTTCTCCGTTGGTTAATGATAATGGTTGGATAGTGAAAAAAAAAATCTAATGTATGTGCACGAACTGAAGCGCACCTTACTTTATCCGGAAGGCATAGGTACTCGACAAGTTCATGACCCATTTCATCCTGTGCCACGAAATAATTTTAATCCATTTCAGTCAAAATTCGCTTGACATATTTTTTTTATCATTTCTTGATACTAAGTGATGATACATGTCAAACATAAATTATCTCAACAACGTCAGAAGTAGGTATATCTTAAGTGCGAAAATAATAGACTTTCGTAAGAGCGACGTAAAAAAGGCGAATGAATGATTGCCAATAGGCATCTGACTTCCAGAAAATTAAGGCGGATCATGAGACGTGGGCTGTACCCACGTACGCAAATACCCAATCGTATCCTGTTCAAAATCATTCAATGAGGATGTTCCAAAGTATGCGGGAGCTCGTAATATCAGTCTTCGAGTTCATTCGCTCACTCATTTCCATGAAGCTAAATTGTTTACATTCTCGGGTATTGTCCATCATCGAGTTATGTTGTTGTAAACCTATCGGTGTTTTAAGTGCGAGATATTTTGTTTAATAAACATTCAGGTTCTATATCTACATCGGCCTTTGTCACTTGATCGATAAGTTTCGATATCACTATCTACCAGTTCTTTCCATCTGTTCGCGAAAGGTTGTCAAGGACATGGCTCGAGGTAGATCACTGTGTCGCTCAATTTCTTACAGGCCACGGTAACTTTAAGAGCAAACTATACTCATTTAAATTAGTCGATTCACCATTTTGTCAATGCTCAACACCTGATTCTAGCTGTGAACAGTCGGCTCATCATATCCTCTGGGAATGTAGTCTTTGGTACAATGAACGTAACATGATGCTAAATAGCTTACAAATGACGTCTGGGGTAGTATATTATGGGGATCTTGTGTCAACTGCGGTGAATTTCCGTGCGTTTAAGCGATTCTGCCATACATACTATAGAAATCAAATATAGCTCACTTAGGACCCATAATATTTTTTATCCGTGATGCTTCCCGGTTTGAAAAAGGCGTCTGCCTATTTTGACTCCATTTTGTCTCCCGCTTTGCTAAGGAGGGAAGTGGACTTATTATATTTCGAACTCCTCCAGTTTTCTTCTGATTAATTTCGTTGCGGGTTCCAAGACAGTTAAAATTTTCCTGGGACTTCCCGAGTGTCATAACTCGGTGTTTTCGTGGGTCACCGCTGTTGATCCTGGTGTACAGGAGTTACAGTGGTGGGCGTGTGGGCGGGATTAGTCCCATCACTATCGTTGAAGTGCATACGGCTCGCCTCTAGGTTGACTCGAACTACGTTTTTATTTCATATTATGGCTTATGTATTTCTATTTTGTTTCTCATTTCATTGGTTTCCTTGTCTATTCTAAAGCGCATTTCAGTTATTTTCAGGTAATTTTGAATAATTATCATTTATCATATTAATTGCTACTGTCTCGGTATACCTATATTAAAATTTAAAATTCTCGTATCTACTTAAATGTATCCAATATCGTGCTGTCTTTCAACTTTTTGTAAGTCATAGTATTTTTTTTTTCAAATTTACGTAAAGTATGTATTTTCTTTTTACTTTATTTTGTAAGTATGTCTTCTTCTGCTAAGCGGCGGGTGCTTGTAATCGAGACAATTGGCAACTGTTATTCAGGGCTGTTCCGATATGCAACTCAAGTGGATATTAATTATTAAAATAATTTTGGGATAATACTGATACTCATTAGAAAATCTACGGTGTACAGACTGCGACTGGGTGACTTTATATAACCGGAATCTTGTGTTAAAAATACATATTGACGTTCACCATCAGCCCTCGCTGTTCAATTTACCACACTCTTATTTTTCTAGTCATTACCCCACAGAGTGGCGAATAGTATATATTTTATATTTGGCAGAGGTATTACGGAATCAAAGAATTAAAAAAACTCAGAAATCTAGCAATAACAGCCGTGTTCTATTTCTTTCTCTATTTCATTTTACATTTCTGTCGTCATCCTCTCAGCCCTGTAGAGAATAACTTGCGTACACTTGCTAATTGGTCCATTCACCGTTGCTGCAAACTGCCCACTCATAGGAAGTTAACTTCTAGCTTTAGCACTTTGTTGAATGCTTTAGCGAGTTACGCAATGTTTGTAAGCGTCTTTGACAATACCTGTCTATAAAGATAAACACGATTGCATTTGTTCTAGCTCGTGGTTTATGCTTATTTTATGTCTTCGTTAAAGCTTTCCTGTGTATATATATGTCGTGTGTATGTGTGTAATTATCTTTATGAAGTGTCAGCATCCATGTGACAACTTAAGAATATATATATATAATTATCTAACTTAGGAGATTAAACAATTAGTTAATACATGCGAATAATAACAACTAAATGAAAAAATTAATTGATCTCTGACTAAAAGTACCCACAAGGTGGGGAACTTTTTCTGCCAATAAGGGAAATTTGTATTTGATCACATACCTTGGAATAATGTTTATTCAAAAAAACATCGTAGCTGTAGAAAAATTAATCGATTTTCTAGCTAAATTACGCTTAAAGCGGAATCTTCCGCATTAGGCTATAAAGTATTTTGTTAGTAAACTTGCATTAACAATTCACCGGAATTGTGGTCGATAAGCAGCGATATTATGGCAGTATATATTGCATAATCTAAGTTTGTTCACGGAAATTGCGACAAACCTATTCGTGGCAGCGGCATTGGATGAACATTCCAAATTCATTTCCCAGAATCAACAAGAATTTCCCCGAATCAATGCTATTATGTAAACTATTGTGTATGTCGGTTATCGCCTTAAATAGTAGCCTATGTCCTTCCTCAACAATCAAAGGGTCTCCATTGCAAATTTCATCGAAATCGGTTCAACGAATTAGCCGTGAAAGCATAACAGAGGAATAGAGTTACCTACTTTCGAATTTATGATATTGGAATGGATTTGTATGCCGAAAAAGAATGATTGATCAAATTTAACTAAACATGCTTACTCAGTGTATTTATGCTCGTGTTTAGGGCAAATAAGTGATCTTGTTTCTTAGAGAAAATGATACAAAAATCGAAGGTGTCTACTCACGGTTCACAACCTTAAGCTTTTATTTGTGCAGATTGTATTTTAAACTATTTTTCATTCTCAATCAATGTAACGTAACAAATAGTTCTCAGTTTTATGAAATACAAGAAAATAGGTTTCTTAGTTTATACATTTAGGCCATTTATAGTTTTTGTATTAAAAATTAACTTACCTAGTTCTACATTCACTTCTTCCACTTTATGAGACTCTTCGTAAGAGACGAACTTCGTCACATTAGGACAAAGAAGGACACAAGTAACTTCCAACCCTTAGCGTCAGTAGCCTGTTGGAATAAAAAACGTGAAATCATTTCATTTGCATTGATTCTTTTGTAGGTTGAAACAGTGTCCTCAGCTTGATAAATCCTCTTAAAACCGTGGAGTAAAAAATATGTATTTAACAATATATTTTTATTGTTTACAGACTACCTCAGTACACCAAAGAAGAATGCGGCGTATATCACCCAACAACCCAGTCCGAAGGCGGCTGTTTGGAGATGGTACTGAAGATGTAACTAGAATAGAAAACTTTGAAAACAAACTCCGAGAATCAATAGAGATAGAAAAGAAGGAGAAATCTGAAAAGTGGGGTTTTGATTTTGATAACGAAGTACCTTTAAATGGACCCTACGTATGGCATAAAAGAAATGGGGTTTGGATAGGATGTCAGAAAAGCGAAAGTATAGAAAGTGCAAGTAGTAAAAAATATGATCATGATGATATAGCTGGAATACAATACAATAATGAGAACACACCACTCCAAGTACGTAATAACACTGTACCAGGTATAAGAGCGAGGAACAACAACATGGAACACCGAGTTATTCGTCAGTCAGTTAAAAGGAAGATGGATTTTGATGATTCTGACTTCGTTGTACGTCGCTGCTGTTCAAATTTTTAAGACTTTTTAATGATTTTTTAACCGACTTCAAAAAAGAAGGAGGTTCTCAATTCGACCGTAATGTTTTTTTTATGTGTCTTCGCGGATAACTTCGTCGTTTATGAACCGATTTTGATGATTCTTTTTTTAATGGAAAGGAGACATCCTAACGGTGGTACCATGATAAGAAGACTAAGATCTGATGATGGCATCCAAGAGAAATCGAGTCGAACCTTGAAGTCGATTTTTGTTTTTGGTAAAATTTTCCATGACCATGTGCATAGCTAGGAAGTTATTATTCTTTATTCTGCCTTACTAGTGTCTGAAGATTTGGTAATAATTTATTATTCTTTATTTTGGTTCTGTGTAATATTGATATTTTACTAATAGAATAATGATTATAATGCTATGAATTCTAGTTTAACACATTCGCTGCGGCAGCAATCGATCTAAATTTTCTACGAGTGCGGTACGAGACAAATACCTGCCCGTATCTATATTGCCTGCAATGCCTGCTATGCGTTACGACCTCTATTTTGCCGTACCGAAACCTGACTTTCAAAGTCCATATAGACGTGAAAACTCCCCATATAAATGGATTTATTTAACGAATCGATAGGCTGCATCCTTGTGTATACCTAGCTGCGGTAGCCCCGGGATCTGTAAGATTGTTCATAAGATACAGGGATTTTTCCATAATCAGTCATTGTCGGCAATATATTTGCCATATAGCATGGAAGTGAAAAAGTGCTAGGGATGGGGTTAATTTCTTAAATGTCAATCGATATTTTAAAGATATTCTTTATTATTAACACAACATAAAATGTAATCAATATATAAAAACTAGCTGACCCACGCAACGTCGTTAACGTCTCCTATTGCCCGTATCGTAAAAAAATTCCCCCGTTTTTGTAACATTCTTCATTAGTGCTCCGCTCCTATTGGTCTTAGCGTGATGATATATATCCTTCCTCGATAAATATACTATCCAACACTGAAAGAATTTTTGAAATAGGAACAGCGGTTCCTGAGATTAGCGCGTTCAAACAAACATACAAACTCTTCAGCTTTATAATATTAGTAAGTAAATCGCCGAAATGTATGTACACGCATAACTTCCGATCCGCTGCACCAATTTTTTTTTGTCCTAAGACAAGGTTTGTGTACAAGTAAACATAAAAAATAACTGGATAAGTCCATTTAAAAGTCAACGGGAAGCTGAGACAGATATGTAAATATAGCGATACAAAGTTCGCCGGGTCAGCTAGTAGTGTATAAATCAACAGAATTCTTCTTAATTAGTTAACATAATAACAACTCTTTGTATCTACCGAACCCCGAACAACTTTCTTTATTGCGTCTGCACCTTCATTTTTAATTCATTTACTCATATCAAGTTTTACGCGAACGTCTTATTGTTACGTAGTCGTAGTTTTTCGTACAAAAATTATCGAGCGCTGACGTACATCTTAATTACGTCCAGCAATAAGCAAACTGAGATGCTGCGCTAACGCAGGCAGTGAGGCGCGGGGTGTGGGGGATACGGCAAGACAGTTGCCGTACCGCACTGAATAAAAATACTTACCTTACTGTGCGTTACGGCAACTATTTTGCCGTATATTATTAGTGCACAATATTATTATATTGAAAGCAAAAATATTAATAATCTAAGGATAAAAAAACCCCGACATAATAACCTGAGTTCCCTTTAAAAAGTAAATAACTTTTAAACGACTCAACCGATTTTCATCAAACATGTCTAAGAACACTCGCACGTAACTCACCTTTCATACAAAAAAAAAAACAAATTGAAATCGCTTCATCCGTTCGCGAGCTACGGTGCCACAGACAGACAGACACGTCAAACTTATAACACCCCTCTTTTTGCATCGGGGGTTAAAAAGATCATTATCTATTTTCTAAACGTACGGGAACATATTAGTTAGATCACCCCCACACCGCGCGCAATACAAGGATAACGAGTTGCCGCACTGACTGACTGTCAAATATGGCAAAATACTTGCCATAACAGCGAATGTATTAAAATATCTTATTATGCTTGGTTTTACGTTCACAAAGACACACAACATTCAAAATCTTCCAGTACCCATCGCAAAATTATTTATGCGTTGAGGTGGTTTCATGTTAACTAAATAAAATATCCCTAGTTATGCAAATGCTTTTAAGTTATCTTAGATATGTAACAACCGGTAATTAGTGCCATGTTATAATCATAATCATCATCAACAACCCATAACGTCCCACTGCTGGGCTCGAGTCTCCTCTCAGGAGAGGGTTAAGCCATACGTCATGTTATAAAGTGTAACTTAATTGTCAAGGTATTGTTTCATATCCAAGTTTAGCAACTCTAAATTATATTTACAAGTAAAAGGTATGTTTAAAACCCACAGCTGTTGTGTGGTAAAACGTAAATTGATACATGAAAATGTTACATACCTAACTATTTATTTATTCTTCAACTTATTTCGGTTATATTTTTATTTATTTATTCTTAAACTTATTGCGGGTATTATTTATATTTATTTCGGTTATTGCACTGTAGACCATCTACTACATTATGAGTTTACGAATTTAACATTTAAAAGTTGAAACTGGGATATTAAATTTTGCCTGTTAACTTTGTCAACGTTATTCGAAGTAGAATTATAGGCAATATATAACTTGAATTTACTATGATTCCATGCTTTAGGACACTTGTAACAAGAAAACGCTTAATCGTAGAAAGAATGTGATTTTTTTGATAAATACGGTGATGGGTGGAATTATAATTAAATATTGTACCTTTTAAATTAATCTATATTTACGGTTTTATTTCTTTGTTTTGATAAGAACTTCATCAATATTAGGTAAAATTCTAGTCTAAAATCAGCGTTCATTAAGCGGCGCAATGGATGAACGATAGATTATATCGGGCAGCGATTCTATTACATACAATTTGGGTTTCGTTAGAATTTCAAGCGTTTTTAAAATATACGTGGCTGCTAATAACGTGACAAAATAAATCACAATAAAATCTAAATCAATAAACCCGAAATGTTGTATTCGCCCCATGATACGCTTATAAAGTGCCAGGTTATAAATGTAAGAATTCTGTATTTTTTTTGGTATTTGAAATACTACATCTATTCAAAAGACTGAAGAAGTTTATATGATTATTTATGATTAGTTTAATATTTTGTGTAAATATTTATTTAGGTTTGTTTCCGCTACTCAACATCACAATTGTTAAATTGTAAAATATTTTCTCTTAACTTACTTCACCTGTCCTTCTTTTAATATTAGTTTAGTATTGCCCTTGTTCTTATAAATATAATAGCTGAACTACGCAACCTCGTTTGCGTCCAAACTAACATCCCCCGTTTTAAGCCCAAAAGGGGGTTTATTTCTAAAGATACATTATTAGCTATACATTTTAAATTTCAAGTCTCTTACTTCAAAAACATAGGACTTTCATACAAACTTCCAACCTCCGTTTTACCCCCTTAGGGGTGGAGTTTCGTAAAATCTGTTCTTAGCGGATGTTTACACCCTATAAGGAACCTACCTGCTAAATTTCAAGTTTGTAGGTGTTAAAATTCTGAGATTTCGTGATTAATAAGTGAGTGGTATTTCGCTTTTATATATATAAATAGAAATAAATAGATTAGCATCGGTAACTATATATATTATCTATTGACCAAGAAATAACGGGTTTACTTCGGATTATAATACTGACAACCTTTAAATTAACACTTTGTTTTGTATTTCTTGCGTACTTTAAAAGATTTACCCATAGATGACATCTAATAATGATTAAATTAACAACTAATTTATCTAAAGACACTTGATTAATGTATTATATTTCCCATCTCTTATTGATCTCTTCTAAATACTTTTCTTTTATTCTCTCTCGTCTTGAGTACTCTCTTCTTGATACGATTTCTTCATCTTTCTCAAAGCAACACGTTATCTTTCAATCACATTCACTAATTAGGATAAACATTTTGTTTTTAAGGACGAATGTGATCACCGATATGATTTAAATGTAAATTTGTACTTGTGTACCTACAGTGAGATTTATTTAGTTTGCTATGTAAATGCATATGAATAATATAAATTAGTTATTAATAATTGTGTTACTAATTTTTGTTGCGCAGAAATGATGCAATTCCAAACCTCTGTTTAAGAAAAATATTCCTTCGCTTGTTTAAATAGGATGTAAAAATTAACAGAAAACGTACTTTAATGTCATACTGATCTACGACGTGAGTACTAACCCTACATCGCGCTATTTAAGTTTTCGGTGTAATTAACAAGTACCTATACATCCTGTCAACTGCAATACTTAGTTCGCAGATCAGGCATAGTCCCTTACTTAATGAGTCCTCATTTGCTATAGAGAGACATAATACACGTTAATTTAGGCCAATATGTGCATTACATCATTTCTGAACCACACTGCAGTTATTAATATTGGACAATATTGTCTAAATATATCCCTTACACAAAACTTAGGTTATTTAACTTGTGTAAGTTCGTATAAATATTATGATGAGAGGAAATAATGATACATACAATGACTAAGTAAATGTATGGATTTTGTAATATTTTAATACATTTACAGAATCGTAGACTAACGTTTTAATGTACTCATAGAAAGAAGTTTAATACATTTCTTCCTTATTTACATTATTTTTGTAAAACTCATTGAGTTTTATACTTTGTAAGAAAACTTTTGCTTTTTTGAATGTTTTTTTAAAACGATGCCGCGATGGTATGACGGTATTTCAAATTTAATACTAGTATTAATTTGTAAAAATGTATTTCGGAAATTAACATTTTTGAAAACATTTTATACATTGTTTCAATTTTAACAAATTTTGTAAGCCATTTGTGTGGTCAGAGGTAGTGTATGCTACTTTTGTTTTACAAGACCGAAATAAATAGAAAACTATTACAATGAATATACCTATTTCATCAAAACTCCTCTATGTCCAAATTTATTTCAATTTTATTTTCAATATATGGAATACTTTTAATTATACCTAGTATATTATAAGTACCTACGACTAACCTATTTATTATATAACACAAAATATTATTCAATAAAAGTAACCCAGCAAATTATTATCAAGATTGATAAAATGTAGATTTCCTGAAAAATGTGTTTGTGAATATTTACTGACTCTTTTGCTCGTATCCTTAAGGGCTTTGTTTTTGTATCGGCGGACTAGATAAATCAATAAAACAATAAAAACAGAAAATTTAAAACTAACACAATATGGTAAGCAATTAAAATATGTAATTTAACTTATTATTGTTGTACATTAATATCTGTTTCAGAAAAATAAAATTATATTATCATCTATTTATAACCGTCTTCAAAAAATAGTGACTTTATTAAAATTAAATTAAAACAATAATAAAAAAGAAACAATAACAAAACATATTTACATAAAAGCGTCAAAAAATTCCTCCGCATCATGGCCTAATGGTAGCGTTCCCAAAAGGCTGGCAGCATTGCCACGTTGAATGGCAATGCAATATCACCATGCTAATCCAGCCCTGTCTTTCTTAAGGTTAGGGTCTTAACCCACTGGAACGAAAAAAATCTAAGCATGTTAATCATTAATTTTATTAATCTGAAACAGATGATTAAAATGTACACTGTAACACAGCTATATTCCAAAGTCCATGTAGGATGTCATAGCTTTGTAGTGATAAATATAATGTAATAAACGTATGTACTTATTTTAATCATACATCTAATTTATCTTACAATTGTATAGATATAATATTTATAACTTTGTTATTTATTAATTTATTTTAATTATCCGTAAATAAATTAATTTCTAATTAATCGTTTTGTTTTTTACCCGAGAAAGCTGTGTGAAAAGAACCGGACTTCGGCCGAATTTTGCATTTCCACCGAATGTTCGGCCGAATTTCGTATTCGGTTGAAACTACATTCTACCCATCCCTAATATTAACAAAAAGGTCTTTTTTATGGGATATGGAGGTAAACGAGCAGATGCATCGCCTGATGGTAACCGATTACCGCCGCCCATGGACACCCGCAACACCAGAGGCGTCACAAGTGCGTTGCCTTTTGAGAAGGAGTACGCTATTTTCTTTCAGGTTTGAAGGTCGTATTGGTCCGGGAATACCGCAGGCAACAGTTTATTCCACAGTTTTATTGTGCCCGGCAGAAACTTTCTAGAATTGCACACAGTTGTGGAGTGCCAACCATTTAAATGATGATGAAACTGCTGCTGCTTAAAATGAGGACATACAACCAAAGGCAGTTTTTTAGCGGTAAACGCGCAAATTTGTGTCTTTATAATTTAGACTAAATTAGGTCTACTCCAATCTGAGGCCCTTTGCCAAAGAGGTCTCAATTTCAGACAACAATTTTGACTGTGGTCGTACTCATTATAAGATTATTTGTGACAGATGCCGTGATATAATTATGTGACCATCAAACCCTCAATTCATAACTTAACAAATCAAGATAACTAACCACCAATCGACCAGACAAGACTATATAAAAAATATCAATACCGTCCCAATAGAGCAACCACTTCAAAACGTCGCTTTTAACACATGCATAAGCACGCACACAGGAACTTTCTAATGTCCTGTGGTTCTATTCTACATTCGTATCAGTGGAAATATTCAAATCAGCATATCTGTGTTAATTCTAACCGACCATTTCTGACTGACCGACTACCTAAAGGAAAACTGCTGTAAAGATAAAATCAGATCAATTCACTACAATTGTAAAGCTTTCGTATGCATATAAATTATGCAGTCAAAATCGGGACATCGGCCTGTGTTACGTGGTCCATGACGCTTGTCCTGTGGCCACGCATAATATATGCACCCTTAGCATCCTGTTTGTAAGTTACCGTGAATTTTTCTTCACCCCTTTTCTTTGTATTTAGATTTTTCGTTTCTGTAATCTGATTACTGATCGTAAAATGCGTTTACGCAAGATTGTAATTAAGTTTCTAGCTAAGTACTTATATAGAAAAGAAATTTCAAGATGTTAAATAATTTTAACCTTTAAGTATGGACGTGGAGTCTCACAGGCTACTCGATGTTTTGGTTTTCTTAGTTTCACCTAATTTCCCTCACTCCCCGTGATTGAGCGGCTCAGTAGCTTTTGCTTTAGTTGTAGTTGTAAAACTACCAACGAGGGAGTAGGTTGCGCCTTTCGATGAATATCACGTAAGTAATGACCATCAAAACTATTGACCGGAGCCTGTCAGGCTACACTTCAATTGTTGCCTTATGACATATTTTATAAAGGCGATAATGTTTATTTAATAATTTTAATACAATATGACAAAAAACAATAAGGCCGGTTGTTCTAAATCAAAAGGACTATCTACGAGTTCTGTTTAGGGCCCGAAAAAGCTTTTCGTGCAGGAGATCCGTCTTTCGAACAAGAAGTGAGTGAGTGGTTGTTAGTTTCGGATCAGTCTGACAATGAAGAGAATATTGAAGATTCTTTATATAAAAGTTGATTATTTAAGCACGGTATTTTATAGCTAAATCTCATAACTTTAATTTGCAAACAGTTTTAAAGCGATTTTATATCAAATTCCCTAAAAAAACATGTGTGCATCTAGGAGCCTGTGAGACTCCACGTCCACAGTAGTGTTAAAAAAAATGACGTCCATACTTAAAGGTTAAAAGTAATTCACTTAAAGCAGACTCTACTATCTAAACTTCTAAAGTTAACTTTTAACTGTCTGAATATGAGAGCTTATGACAAGGAAGCACCTCAAAATGGAATACGCCCACAATAAAATATCTGGACCTTCCACCTAGTCCAAATAAATATCTGGACATCAAAACAGTTCTCTTATTTACAACAAAAACTAATCATTTAACGTCTGAGCCGTCTCTTTGAATGATTACTAAAAACACCCCTGATATATCACTTTTCAAAAATAATTAAATCATATTCAAATCATTTCACTACTTTAAGGTATATTATGCTATATACGTACACACGTGTACTTTATTAAGACACGCTCCTTCTTGTGTTACCTAGTTGGGAGTAAAAAATTAATAATAGTACAATTTAAAGTAAGATTTCTTAGCTTTCCATAGCCACATTGCCGCTTCCGACTTGCACTGATTGTGATGGCCCAACCCTATATATGATGGGACAACACTTTGTGATCCAATGTTCTTTATCGGTTAAATAAGTGCTTATAAGCCCCCGCAATACAAGATATATATATTCTTAGTACGAGAGTCTTTAAAATAATAAGAAAATAGATACAATATACAGATGACAGATCAACTATGTATAGTTGTACACACATGTATGTGCGCAAAACTCCGGAGCAATGTTTTTTTTTTTTTTTTTATGTTTGGCCCGCCAAAATGACTCTACTCTGCCTGATGGAAAGCATAAGCAGAATCCAAGAGTATTGGTCGCCATACTCACTGCGAATGCAGACAATGCAGTATGGCGACCCACACCATGGCGGCCTAGTGATGCTGCTGCATCTTTTAGTCTAGTCAACAAGTATGGAACTTGTTGACTAGACTATTTGGGCCTCCGGTCTCGCACTCACCAACGAAACACGACAGCACGAACGTGGTCATTTTACGTTGATTTTCTGTGCGAGGGTAGTACCGCCCCGGTCGAGCCGGCCCATGCGTGCTGAAATCATCGTGGCTCTACTATCTTATAAAATTTCGCATTCGCTGCTCGTACACAGAGAAGTGATTCTAACTGATTGTCCGACATATACGCACTCATTCCCACGGGGTTCGTCAGGATACTACGTTCCTTTTTTGTTACCTTATACCCGCAATAATTACTTTCCCATCGTATACATATTCTACCAATATTTAAATATAGTTGAATGAGACATGGGATTCGCTTTCACTAGTCGAATATATTATAACTAGCTTTTACTCGCAACTCATAGCATAAAGAAAATCCGTACTATTAGGTACTTAATTCAACAACACTGTTAGTGGTTTAACACTAAATCTTCTAAAAGACAATTTTTAAGGTAGGAGAATGGATTATAGCAGCATAGAAGTAAGAAGAATATCTAAACTAATTTAGAAAACTGGTTGGCGTTTGTAGTGCTTTTATTCTCTGTAACGCAATATTATACTGAGATCACACGATGTTTATTTCAAGGGAGTCTTTTTAATTGCAATTTTATTCCTCTTTACTGTGTGTTCTTTAAGAAACATATACTTGCCTTTCTCTATTCGATACCCACGTTTTAACACTTAATTACGACTAATGCGCCCTGTCTAACGATCGTAGCATGATTTATTAAACCTAGTCATTGTCATATCTGTCTCGTAGGTTATTTAAAAAAATATATAAATCACAGAACTTTTACCCAATCTTTGCATATTTTCGAGCATAAAGGTAGTTAGTGTGATAACGTAAGGAGTTGCACATTATCCTGACTACTGAATTCTACATGTCGTTGGTTTTAAAATAAAATATCTATTTTAAATGTGTTTCGATATCATCGTTTATTTGGTTTTGCTTGCACTAATTCCCCCACAGTTAGGAAGAGAAAGTATTTAAGTGTGTTTGTTAGTAGGAAACCCTTGCAAGACCGCTAAAGGGCTCGTCTTCTGATTTCCATTGATATCCAAATTTATTCATAGCTAACTACGACTTACCATCTAAATTACATACCAAGTCTAACAACACCCTCACGTATTTATCACCAAACTAGGCACTTCCTTCGAAAGTAAAATTTCACATAACAAAGCTTGAATCTCATGCATACGAATCAGAGGATGCTCTGTATCACGGTTGAGTGAGCGGGGGTAATGGCTGAGGGACGGATCGACCCAGATGAAAGTAAAATTACGTTACTATGTTTCTATTTTTTGTATACTTTTTATATATACTTACGCTTTCATAGTTGCGTTCCCAAATGGGCAGGCAAAGATCTGTCACATATTCTCGTTTCAGTAGATATCTTTTTCTCTCACTTATTTTATAGAAGGTGCGTTTACTATTTTATTATTATTATTTATAACATCAAAAACTTACATAAAATTACAATATTTGTCCTCGATGTTTAAATATGTCTATCTGGTACCGTTCTACCTTAATAGTAGGTAATAGTCACATTGCTGTTGAGTACTTAAATTTGTGAACAGGAAATGAAAATAAAATGTTAATAAATTAAATTAAAAAGCTTTTTAAAAACAAGCTTTAAGGAATGCCTCGTGACGAATCAAACGACTCCAAATTCGATGATGTTGCGACGTTTCTTTACAGAGTTCCTTTGGCCACCTTCCAGCTCCAGCATCTGATCAGCTCCATGTCATTATAATATTGTATTGTCACGCTGTATACATATGCTTGCAAAATTTCAGCAAAATCGGTTAAAGATATCTGCTTCAAAATTGAGTTGCAAGATTCCACCCGAACATACAAGCATACATACATACCACTGACGAAATATATACTATCGTGTCATTGATACATACATACATTGCAAGTTAATAAAAAGCTTGTAAAAATATATCAAAGCAAGCAAAGTAAGTTCTAACACCATCTTATACCATGAAACGAGCAAAACAGCGTGCATTTTTAAGTGACTTCAAGAAGTCGAGCTTTATGTTTGTTATCACCTTGTTGTTATTACATGACATACATGACATATTTATATTAATCTATGTCTCAATTTAAATGTAACAATTTATGAAAAAATAACAACAGGACATTTTCCCTCAAAGAGCTGCCGCACTAGTCACTAAGAGTCTAGGTCAGTTAGTTTGGTTACCAAATTTACCAAGTGAATTAGTGAATTCAGGTACCGAAGGCCCAAACCTAATTCTGAAAGATACTTAAAGGGTACTTAAAGGGCATTCACATACTTATGCCCATGGATATCTGATATCTGTAGCCGTTTATCATCAGGTGATCAGTCTGTACGTTTGTGCCCCATGCCATGGATAAGATGTAGGAAAGGGGGGTAGAGATGGGAAGTGTACTCGACAAAGTAATTGACGGGCATGTTTGTCTAGTGGTTAGTGATCATGACTGCTAAACGGGAGGTCGTGAATTCGATCCCAACTCAGGATAAAATATTATGACGGGCACTATCATTTGTAGTGAGTTCCAGGTTTTCACCGCTCGGCTCGTCTTCTTTCGAAGGAGATGCTTATGTCCAACAGAAGATTTATAAAAGCTGTTAATGAAATGATGTGATTACCATAACAGGCTCTGCCTTAAGCCGGGTCTCCACCGGAGAAAAATTGGCAATTTTTGTGTTGTCAACACGGGTTGGTGACAAAAGTTTCTGTAAAACCGAGTCTCCACCGAACAAAAATTGACAAATTTTGTGTTGTCAACCTTTCTTTGTGTTGTCAAATTTCGGTGGAGACGCGCCTTTATATGGGTTCAAATGGCCATGTGTGAGATGCATGAGACTATTATTTACTTTGTGCTCTTTTAAGAGTTAGAGATTCTGTTACCTAGAAACTAAAGTACATTATGCGGTACCAAAGGTCCATCTGTCTCCCCTACTTTTCGTGAGAATGGAAGTGTGAACAAATTTAATAGAACAACGACAAGCTGTTCCGCTACTTAATACTTCCGCCTGGAATCGATCCGGATATCCCTGGAGTTGGGAGTGGAGCGAATGAGGATGTACTTTGTAAGGATTCCGACGCAAACTGTGTTTTAGAATACCCATATTACTTACGTTTAAATTTTTGATACCTTTGTTAACAGGTATTTGTTAATGTTAGAAATTCGGAAGTAAATTTGTCTGCTTTTGCGGCTAAACCGTTGCACCGATTTCTATGATATTTGGCATGGAGCATTTTATCGTGATAACTGATATACACGCGGGTGGAGCCGCTAGCAATAGCGAGTTCATATTAAATGAAAAGTTCTTTGGAAGAAGTTACATACGTTTATTTTTTACTTACCGAAATAAATAAATAAAAAAAAAAAATATTTTTCGGACATCTAACACACAACGCCATCTTGTCCCAAGCTAAGCAGAGCTTGTGTTATGGGTACTAGACAACTGATACAAATACATATATACTTTTTTTTGTAAATACATACATATTATACATAGAAAACACCCAAACTCCGAAACAAATATTTGTAGGTCATACAAACATTTGGTCCGACCCGGGAATCGAACCCGACCTCATGATCACCAGTCGCACACGCCAACCGCGAGACCAACAAGGCAGTTAAAAAAGGAGGACATTCTCACCTGAATGGATTTATATGTTTAAGGATGAGTAGATTTTGCTTGACGATAATGATTTATTATTGTAGAAATATTTAGATGAAAATATGATATGTAATTCTTATTTGTTACCATATTTACTTCACTTATGGAAGCTTAAAAATGACCTTTTTTTTTCAAAAGATCATTTCCGCAATTGAGTCTTTGTAGAGGTAAAATCATTCAATACCGTAAATTCTAAATCCATATAGCTAATTAAAAAAAACAAGAACGGAACCGTTCTACGTTGCTACCTACAACCATCTCCGACCAAACCAATAACGACTTATGTAAATAAAAAACATTTTTTACGAGGTCTCCTTTTTCCATCTGCATTACCATAAATCATATAGAGTACCATAAGTTTGGCTTATCGCCTTTTTTATTTAGACTCTATGGTAAAAAATTGGTCACATGCCATGGTGTAGAATTTCAAACATCTGGTTTGTTTCAAATACTGCGGTTCGGAATCGCCATGCAAAAAAATGTGGTAGGTATGTTATGTTTTCGCATTTCTATGTCTACTTTGGTTATAGATTTAATGGAAAGAAGGTCCAATGTGTATAGTGTAAACTGGTAGGTAGGTTAATTAATCATCTTTTAAGAAAATGTCTTTTGTAACCTCGCTTCATTATTCGTATTCGTAACATTATTCTCTATTTTTGAAAAATACCAGAACATTCTGTGATTGGTTGACACAGATACTAATCAATTAAACATTAATGATATAAATTATAAACATGTATGTAGCTTTATAATTATGTTTAAGAGCCGAATTTAATAAAATGTAATTTATAGTATCACATTATTATTCACTAATTTTGAAAATAAGCAATTTATAACAGAAGCTTTTCGATTGTATTGACATGACAATTCTGATATGTTCAGAAATAATTGCCATAGATTAAAAATGAAAATAATATCAGTTACTTTTAGAAAACAAAAACAAATAATCTATTATACCTTATTCGATGTACAATAATCTGCTATGAAATTTACGTGTAACAATAGTTTTACTAAGGGTTAACATTTTATTAAATTTTATGTAAATAAAATCTTTAGTAAAATAAGAACAAAACCCGGTTTAATACTATAGAGACAACATCAAGAGCGTTTCATGTCTCAAGCATCATCTAAGGTGAACTTCTGTATGTTATTTGCATTTTACTTGCATTTCTGTCGCAGATTTATTGTTTTAATGTTTACCATTTACATTCGGTCTCTATTACATGAGGAGATATTTTTTGGAGATGTTTAAACTAGGAAATACATATACCAATTTAATATGTATTGTGATTTTCGTGGTAAATTACGTTTTAGTAATATAAAACCTCCTTTCTAAAGAGAGGTCAGTTGCCAGTATTATTCTTTTTTTTATTGAATTGTGGGCAAACGAGCAGACGTATCGCCTGATGGTAAGCGATTATCGCCGCCAATGGACACCCGCAACACCAGAGTCGTTACAAGAGCGTTTCCGGTTTTTGGGGGATGGGGAGGGGGATGGAGAGAGGGGTTGGGGTATGGGCCACCGGTATCTTCACTCACTCGGTGAAACACAGCGCTGTGGCTGTTTCACAACGGTTTTCTGTGAGGCCGTGGTATTACTCCGGCCGAGCCGGCCCATTCATGCCGAAGCGTGGTCCTCCCACTCTCTTACGAGTAGTGGGCTGTTAAAGGCTGTTGACGATGAATAAATGTATTAATAATAAATGTATTAATATTAACATTGAATAAGGCAAAAGAGCCAGTACTGTTTTCAGTACATTTTTTGTTATAATCGTAATGTAACAAAGTATCGTAAGTGCCAAATAAACAAAGAAATCGTCAAATAAAAAATCATAATTTTAAATTTGCAGTTTTTGACATAATTTACAGAAAAACGAAATGATAGAAATACAATTATTCTTTCTATTCATTCAAATTTTTTAGCGTTTGATTTACCCTAATTCTGTCACACACGTACCTCACAAAGCCTACCCATTAATACTGTATAATACAGTTAACGCGTCTCCATCCGTCTTCATCAATCAGGACCACAGGGCAAACTATTGTCGCATCTACCCTAAACTTCATTAAGGTAACCCCGTGTATTGTGAACAGTGTAGGGGTAAAATCACTGTTCACGTCTGAGAATCCATTGGTTACGGTCTACGTTATTTTGGTGTTTAATGAGTGCATGCGTGTCGTCAGTGTGTCTGGGAGGATTTCGATTTGAGGATTTTTTTCTGAAGCTTGGAGTGTGAAAAAATATATGGAATGTTTGGTCACGGTGATGCCAGTTGTCGGAAATGACTATTGTTTTTTTGAAGTTAGATGTGTTGTGAGTTAGCCAATCAATACTGGCCACGACCTTCTTTGTCTCTGCCCTGTACGATGACGAAAACTAAAATTCAAACGATTACTTTTTGTCATGTATCGATGAACTGTTATGATTAAATAAAGGCGTTCTCAACACGCTAGATGCACACACTGGTGCGTAGGTGATTTGGTCGATTGTTTTACGTTTCGATTCACCTACGACGCAAACAAATTAAGGATGTGTTAATCTAATTCATTATCTATATTTATAAATTATATAGTTGTGCTTATTTAATGTGCTCACCCTTTGAATCTCCTGACGCCTTGTATCTACACACTGTCGATGCACTATCGTCGATATAGTCTTGCACTTTTTCGTATTCTACTGTCGGAAATTTTCAGCCCACCCACGTACCTACAACTTACACTAAAATCTATCTCAGAATAGATTTATTTTATTAAAAAAAGAATTTAAAAGCATCCTTAAAACTATGACTATTCAAAAGTTAAACTTAAATCAGCATAGCCGTTCCTAATACGATACACATCCCTCGTCCAAATTCGTTCTCCCGTATCGTAAAACCATTTTATTATATTGTTTCAACGAGCTGTACTTATTTTCGAAAGCGGGATGTGCAGTAAATAACATTTTATGCCTTTTACATTGAAATTGTGCCCCTCGGCTATGATATTCAATTAAACAGGTCACTCCAATTGATAATACGAATGAATTGATTGGCGGAATTGGACGGCCACCCGTATAACAAACTTGCTTACCGATAAATATTTGCTTTAAAAGCCTTCGGCGAATTCTGTATTTTATCAAGCATTGTTTTTTTGTTTGCTTTTGTTATCTTTTTTTAATGGTTCCGTTGTGATGACAAGGTATTTTCTATATCCATTTGTCCGAATTTAGCCAAGAGACTGTTGGTATTAAATATATAACATTATGCAAGGTACATAATGTAGAAATCGTTCTCACCTTGTTCAATATACTAGGTAGTAGAGCCACGCTGATGTCAGCACGAACGGGCCGACTCGACCGGGACGGTAGTACCCGCGCATAGAAAATCAACGTAAAATGACAGCGATCGTACTGTCGTGTTTCGTTGGTGAGTGCGAGACCGGACGCCCAATGATGCAGAAGCATCACTAGGCCGCCATAGTGTGGGTCACCATGCTGCATTGTTCCATTCGCAATGAGTATGGTGACCACCACTCTTGGATTCTGCTTATGCTTTCCATCAGGCAGAGTAGAGTCATTTTAGCAGGTCCATACATAAAAAAATGTATTAAACAAGGCGAGAACAAGATAAGTCTTGAAACAAAAACGGTTTTTGGGATACTTCCCCTATACATAAAATGGGGTTGAATTTTTTTATTGTCTGACCCACAGTGGGATATCGTTAGATAGATCTTTTAAACACATTGACGGCGTGTTAACACTGTATTGAGTCACACCTTTACTGAACATTAAAGTGTTAATTCTTGTTTTTAACCGACTTCAAAAAAGGAGGAGTTTTGTCAATTCGACCGTTTTTTTTTTACTGTGTGTTCGCGGATGACTTCGTCGTTTATGAACCGATTTAGATGATTATTTTTAATGGAAAGGAGATATCCCAACGGTGGTACCATGATAAGGACACCAAGATCTGATGATGGCATCCAAGAGAAATCGAGTCGAACCTTGAAGTCGGTTTTTGTTTTTGTTAAAATTTTACTTGTATTTATTTATTAGATTTGAAAGGAAATGTATGATGGCTTAGTTTTACCTATACGTCATTTAAAAGAAACTGTGGCAACTTATAAAATGTATACATGGTTATTTCTATACCATGTGTCCCAAAATTCAACGATAAGCGGGCGCCAAAAGGTAGACCTGCTCATGAGTACATAAGGAAAAAATAAATAAAAAAAATACATAGTTTTTTTTTAGTTACAAGAAAAATTTAGAATTTCTTTGAAAATTTACACCCTTCATTTTTTTTTATTTATTTATTACGTAGTGGTGTCCATACTTTTTTTTTACAAGACCATGAGTCAAAGTACACTAAGAGTAAAAATATTTCAAAATTGTAGGGAAAAAAATTATTTTGAACGTTTTTTGTGTAAAAACTGCGGGAAATTTGGTGTTTTTAAGAGTTGTGGTGAATAGTAGCAATATCATGAAAGGTATAAATTTTCAAAGAAATTCTATTTTTTTCTTGAAACTAAAAAAAAATACACATACACAGTTAAGGAATGTTAGTAATATTCCTCAGGGACGTCTTTACCTATAGTGCAGGGCCGGCCGCGGCACTTTTAATGAATCTGCGCGTTTACTGAAGGGCAGTTTTTTTAATATTTTTTTTAAAGAGAACTCCCGCACTAGCAATAAATCCTCTGTCGCGGGGGACTTTACAAACATACATGAAACGGACACAAAGAACACCCAGACTCAGAACAACAATTTGTGGATCACACAAAGTGTTGTCCTACGTGGGATTTGAACCCACGACACTTGGCGAAGTAGGAAACGGCGTGGTGACCGTTAAACCACTAAGCCAAACGTGCAGTCGTAATAATTGCGGCGCTTCACGGGCTAGAGACGCTTCTGATGTTTCTAGCAAGGGCCTTTACAAAGAAAACTACACACACACAAGTGGTTTGAAAATAACTTCGTATGACGTCAAATGTCGATAACTCCCGAAATTTGACTGTAATCACCCCAAACCTCAGGTATAAAGTTGCTTGCATTACATTTACCAGTATTTGCTTTTTAGATTTAGAATAACGTAGCTCGCAGTCAAGATCAAATATTCAAATCAGTAGAAATAAAGTGCCCTGTATATGGCACAGCTTCTAACATTAGCAAGTTAAAATACCTGAGCCTGGTCTGCCATAGTCTAAAGAGAGAGTTTCTTGAATGGCGATCTCGGAATAGAAAGCGCAGCGTGGGACGACCCCCTACTATACACACAAACGGACTGTTAACATAACATACAATATATATTATTACTAGCTGTGCCCGCGACTTCGTCCGCGTGGAACAGTGACTTTGGGTAGCAGTTTTAATTATCAAGGCTAATATTCTTTTTTAAATAAGACACACGTTTCACTGTTAAAAATATAATTAAGTATTTATATAAGTAAGTTATGGAATCAGGCGTTACTTTGCGGAAATCCATGACATTAAATGCTATGAAATATATATTGTATATGTTTGGTTATAGTATAGATTTGGACTATATAGAGTATAGGTTTGGTTGCATGGCATGCTAATTATTTCTCACTTGTTTTGTATGTGTGCATATGCATGATACCCATATGTGCATGTGAGTATGCATGACGGTGGGATTTGTGCCCTGCTTTCAGACCTGGATATTTGTCTCGCGGAATTAAAGCTAAATATATTTCATAGCATTTATATAAAATAAAAAGTATTTCGACATTCGACATGGCCAAGGCTTTCAACCTGTTCTTGCACCGTTCGCTTCTCTCCGAGCTCTAAGCATTCGGTCTGCCTCCTAGACTCGTCTCTAGATTGACGCTTTTCTTCATCAGCGCCTTCGCATTAGAGTTCTTTGCGACGGACGGTGCGGCCTCTGTTTTTCTGGAGGTAAACGCTAGCGTATCTCCGGGTTCAGTCCTGTCGCCCAAGATGTTTCTTCTGCATGTCAATGACATATTAGCCCTTTGCAATATACATTGCTATGCAGACGATAGCACAGTGCATGGACGATATCATGGATACCCTGCAGCCAAGATGGTAGACGTTGAGGAAAATTGATAGGAGCTTGTCCCTGAGCTCGACCGGGTTTTGAACAGCATTTAACAATGTGTTGATGAGAATCTGGTCGAGTTCAACGTTAAGAAAACACAGGTGTGCCCGTTCTCTACCAAAAAGTATCCGTTTCTTCCCCTCCCCACTTTTCAGAGCACTCAACTGCCACTACGGGATAAGCTCGGTGTCCTGGGCATGGATATTTGCAGAGACCTCAACCCACGGGAGTATATCGAGGGCACCACTAAGGCAGCCTGAACACTGTGAGACGGTTTTTCGCGCCCGAGCATTTGTGTCTCCTTTATAAGGACCCAGGTTTGCTCGTCCGTACTGTTCTCATCTTTGTGATGGATCCAGGCAGTATTTACTTGATTTTCTCGATCTTTTGCAGCGGCAAGCAGTCCGCATTATCAACAGTCCCGATACCACCGAGTGCCTTGAGCCTCTGCAGTTGCGGAGAGATATCGCCTCTGTGGCAGTCCTCTACCGCTTTACCATGGAAAGTGTTCTGAAGCGTTCTTCCAACTGATCCCACCTTCTCCCTTCCTCTACATAACAACACGTGCTTGTCTTGGAAGTCACCGCTTCATTCTTAGAAATACGCTCTCGAACCAAACGTTTTGGTTCGGCATTGTCTGCCTTCTCAGCTAGTATGGTTGCCTACACTGTTGGATTCTACTTGAGTTTTCCCTCAGGCTGAGCAAATTCTTCTCAATTTTTACAATGTTAAAATACTACGTTTTTGATTTGCCATCTTTTCCAAAATATTGTGATTGAGCTGATTTGATACACGCGATTATGCTGCCCATTCAAAAAACATGTTTTTCTTTAAGTGAACTGCAATTTTAACCATCTGTCTTTGGGCTTTGATAAATTTTATTGCAAATGTTGTTTTCAGCGGAAACTGCATTCTTTTAAATTGTAATTGCAGATAAGTTTGAATTATTTTAATACGGGGAATTAAAACATTTTTTTTTACAATGTTGTACCCCAGTTGTGTATTTTGTAGCCATGTACCATTACATAGCTTTGGCGCTCAAGACTTCTTATTAATAGGACTGGAACATTAACTTTCAGTCTCAACTCATGGAAGGCGCTCCTGATAATTCTAAAGAGTTGAGAAACTTTATGCATAAGCTATGATATGACTCGTTCAGTTTCCCTTGAATTGTTTCCTGAGAGGTATTCGATAACATCTTCCTCCACGTCTGACATGATCCGTTCGTTTATTTGATAACTGTCTCATTAGTCGGCGGATCAGAATAGATATTATTTTTAGATCATGTGTGCCATCATATACCAGGATTCACGTCTCAGTGTAATCATGCCTTTACTGTCATTTGGCATACAATCTTCTCCTATTTTAGATGAGCATTTGCATATTGACACTGCTCATAAATCATTGTTAAGTTGTACTCGCATAATTGTATTAAGACAAAACTTTTTAACATGTACCCATAATACATATGTTTCATACAGGCATTTATTTCATCTTGCGGCGTACCCCTTTTGCCTTTTTAACCGACTTCAAAAAAAGGAGGAGGTTCTCAATTCGACTGTTTTTTCTTTAATATGTTTGTTACCTCATAACTTTTGACTGGGTGAACCGATTTTGATGATTCTTTTTTTTATTTTAAAACTTGTTTCTTTCTCATGTGGTCCCATTGTAATGTGGTCTAGTTCTGACATGTCATCCATGAGAAAATCATATAAATCTTCAATTTGCATTATGTATGTCAAATAACTTAATTCAATTTGGTCGTTCTTGAAGTCAGTTTTTTTTTGTTAAAATTTTGTATTATTTTGTGTTTAAATCCCCCCGGATACTTTTCTTCCGATTTTTTCACGAAGAAAATTATTTGATTAAACAAAAAATTATGTAAACAAATCTAATCCTATTGAATAATAACGAATTTGTAGTGGCAAAATTCATCCGCATGCGGCACAGTCGTCTGCCCGTTCGGGTAAGCACACTTAGGCATATTGTGATAACTCAGTAAATGTTACATCTGAATAGCTCTAAATTTTCACAAACCTTGCATATTTCCATACAAACTTTCATCCCCTATTGCTATTTTACGCCCTTTATGGTAAAATTTTTACAAAATTCAAATGACGATTTTATATATATTTATTTATTTATTTATTTATTAAAAACTTTATGCACATTTGTACATTGGCGGACTTAATGCCCAAGGCATTCTCTTCCAGTCAACCTTAGGGTGGTGTAGAAATCTAGTAAGGTAGGTGGTGCACAGAGGTTACATGATCAATAAAAACAAACAAAACACATAAAAATAAACATAGACATGGTAAATACATAAATATTTATATAAATATACATACATACACATTATATTCGTACACTATGACAGTCCGAGTCTAAGGTGAACCAATTATCGATTAGTAGTTCCTGCCGTTTCGCTAAGAAGGAGATCATGTACCTTCTTTTTGAAAGTAAAACGGTTTGTTGACATCCTGATTTCGAGTGGGAGAGCATTCCAGAGTAGTACCGCTTGGACAAAGAACGAAGAGTTCATGAAATCTGAATTGTGGGAGGGACATAAGAGGAGCAGATTATTTTCTGAACGAAGATTTCTGTCGTGATTCGAGGACAGATAACGGTAGTATTGAGCAAGATATGTAGGAGAAAATGGTGAGTTGAGAAATGAAAATAGGGAGGTAAGTGCTCGCTGATTGCGGCGCAGGCGGATGGGCAACCATTTTAGTTGGGAACGATAGGCTGACACATGGTCGTACTTCCTAAGATTAAAAATGTATCGAATGCAGTTATTGAGAAGGCGGTCAAGTTTATTGAGGAGATCTGCATTCAGGTCGAAATAACATACATCACCATAGTCAATTATTGGAATTATTAAGGATTGCATTAAAGTTGTTTTAGTGGTAGTTGGCAAGAAGTTTTTGAGACGATATATATCTAATCAACATCCTAAAAAATAAATATTATGATTTTATCTTAAAATGACGATACTTTTGTAGAGATTTTTAAAGTTTAGAAACACTGTTTTGTAATTTGTCTTAATTATTTATATTAATATAATGAACATACAAATCAGATTTATCAATGTATGTATTAATGTTAGATTATTATATTAATTTAAGTCTTTGTTTAAAAAGTGAAATCTTTTTAATGAATTTGACATCCTTGTTTACTCGTTACCAAGACGCCCTGTGTCACTAAGGCAACGCGCATGCGTGTTGCGAGTTAACAACCACTCTTCTATACAATCTTTCATCCCCCATTTCAACCCCTTTTTACCTTTTTTTCGCAATAAAAAGTAGCCTATGTCCTTTCTCAGGCTCTAGACTATCTGTGTACCGAATTTCATTGTAATCGGTGCAGCGGTTTGGCCGTGAAAGCAAGACAGACAGACAGACAGACAGAGTTACTTTCGCATTTATAATATAAGTATGGATTTTATTACATAGGTTATATCTCAGGGGTGGTTCAGTTTAATTTACTAATCCTAATCACTAAGGATAATTACACTAGTTTACATGACTTTTGTTCATAAACCCAGCCGAAAGTTATGAGGTAAGAAACATAAAAAAAAAAAAAAAAATACAGTCGAATTGAGAACCTCCTCCTTTTTTTGAAGTCGGTTAAAAAATGAGGACTCTTGCCGTTCTTGTACGTTTAGATTAGATCTTGCAAACTCCACATGCAGTTTTCTTCAAAAAAGAGAGTGATTCAAGAGAAAGGCTCATAGGTATGTGTAAAACATTGCACCCGTGCGAAATAGGGTGGGTTGCTAGTCTTAAATATTACAAGCGTTTTCAAAAAAAAATACAAGTTTTTAAAGAAGATAGGTACTTTATTTGCAGTGCAATAACGCAAAGACAATCTCAATTGCTAGAATGTAAATAAGAGAAATTGTGTTCATTGTTTGACACCTTATTAATGGATGCTCGTAACACTAACCAGCCTTAATTAAGCGAATACTTAACAAAACAAGAACACTTAGCTCAATTAAATACTCTTCTCGAATTTTATGACAGAAACATTTGTGTAATATAACGTTTATTTTAAATGCATTTAAGTAACAGCGTTGCAATTAAAACTTTTATCTTTCTGAGCAAAGAATAGCTAACGCCATCTATGAATGAGTAGATTTAACTTGGCTTTTATTACAGTGTTTTGTTTTTATTTTTCAATTTGAGTGTTATATAAGCTTTAGTTAAATTTAGCACCACCGTGTTTGTTTTTTAAAGTTGCTATATTAGTTTAAAGACAATATCAGTTCTGGATACTATTTTGAAACATTGTGTCGGGTTAAGTTAATTTTGTAGTCATCGAATCATGTACATCATTTTTCAAATCATCAAAATTGGTCATCTAATAGAAGATTTCATATAACACAATGCGTCCACAAGACGTCACGCTTTCGTAGCAACATCCGAACTGCTGAAGATTGCGATAACATTAAATTGTCAACATGTCTGTCATGTTTCACGCAAGTTATTATGGTTCACACTATTCGTATTAAGCATACAAAGAATATCAAGTAAAAAAATACTCTTAAAATAATAAGATTTGAAATACACACCAATGCATAATTATAATGTGTCAATAGAAAAAGATGTATACAATAAATATTGATTTTTTCTATGTATGCTTGATTTTCTTTTTACCACTGACACAAATTTCGTCAATGCCTTTTTAATTTATTTTTATAATCCGTCCACAGATAGTCACCTTCAGACGTTTCTGCTTTAGTTATTTTCATAGGAATATAATCCGATTGCTACAATGCTTAGAGTGTATGTAAACTTGTCTATTTTCATAAATAATTAGTTATAGGTAACACGATTTACATCATCTAGATTTACAGAACAAATTGACGTGCAAAAGTTCACTGCTGTTTATTGACAGGTCTATCATTACTGGAGAATGCCTCCAAGTACTTTTTCTACGTTTATTGTGCCCAATTATCTGGCTAGTGTATTGTTAGTGTGAACCTACACTAGTTAAGAAATTAGGACAAGGACACATGAAAAAATTATAGACCAAATGTTGATACGCTAGAGGACAAAGAACACTTTCGTTAAGATCAGTAAGTGAGTTGGATAGATTTAAGCTTTACTTGTCCTTCACCCCTTCTTGGTATGCCGCAATACAACTACGGAAGAAAATCCACGCAGTTAATATTTAAGAAAGACATTCATACAATCACTACATAGTTTAAAACAAAGTCGCTTTCTCTGTCCCTATGTCCCTTTGTTTGCTTAAATCTTTAAAACTACGCAACGGATTTTGATGCGGGTTTCTTCAAAAGATAGAGTGATTCAAGAGGAAGGTTTTTATGTATAATAAATGCATAATATAGTATGAAAACACTGTTAATTTTCGAGGTTTCTAATGTGATGTAGCAAATAAACACATTTTTTGGCTCTATGGTGACGCTTAGTTCGAATGTTTTTCAAATTGTTGGCGACTCGGTGTAGACACAATGGAAACAAAAGTTGCCAATTTTTTTGTTTTTGTTGCAAACATTTGGAAACACTGAAATTGCCAACAATTTTGGTGGAGACGCGCCTTTAGCCTCGCTACTCTTAAGAAAATAAAAAAATTAACATTTCGCACCATAAGCGAAAAGTAAATGTTAAAATTCGAAAATACTTTCTATAAACATTTGCTAAAGGTTCAAAAACATGAGTACTACTGGTACACAACTTAATAATTGATCAACTTGTTTTAGTTTAGTTGCCGCATTTATATTCTGTTCCCTACAGGGATAGGTAAAAAATGTACCAGGTTTCTCTGTGAAAAAAAAAAACAATTGCCAAAACATTTGCAACCATAACAATAATATTAGTCATTCTTTACAATTTCAGATAATCCCTCTGAGCCCTGTACTTGAAATTCTATGCAATAACTTGGTCAGAGCACGGTCGATCCCGCAAACTCATAGCCAAATGTCGGACAGTTTACCCACCAAACTATAGTCACCTACTAAGAACAAACAAACCACAAAACAGCTCGTTACAGTAGTGTAACTAGATGATAGACAATTGGCTCAATTGGCTGAGATAGGTTAGCAGGCCAGTGTGCGAAGGGCCCACTTACAAACGATTATGCTAATACAGTTTAATGTTTGTGTCTGTTGTCTGTGCTACTACACAGTGGTAATAAAGTCTTATCGAAGATCTATCTACATAATTTTGTTTGTATATTTCTATTTAGGAGATTTTAATTAGTTTTACAGAAATAGACATTTACAGGTGTTTGTCCGGGAGAATAAAGACGGTATTTTATGTAGACAGTTCATATGTGTTATGGATATTATTCATAACATAATCAACTGTCACGTCGGTCTAACGGCTAGCGTATGCGACTGCGTGGGGCCAAAAAAAATTGTTGATTTTTAATAACAGCCCAAAGTTTAGAAATTAGGGTTTTAACCTCCGTGCCTCGAAGAGCATGTAAAGCCGTTAGTTCCGATTTGCCGGACGTAACGGATAGCCGTCCCATCGGATTATGAGAGTAAGGAAACCGAGAGTGCACCTATCTTTGCGCACACACTAATGCGCATACGCTAACTGCATAATTATATTATGTATAAGCTTATGATAACCTGTCACTAAGTCTCTTTTCACACTGAATTAACTACTATACCACACCAATTTCCTAAAATTACTTTATAATATGCATTATTATTATCAATCGTGTGAAACTCCACGATGTCATCATCAATAGATGTTGACAATAATTATGTCAATCATCTTCTATTGTACGTAAATTTCAAGAACCCAACCCTACCATGTCCCGTATAGTACGCCTTTTTTATTAAATATTAACTAAATGAATAAAAATCACGTTGGTGTCGAGAACAACCACTAGTGGCGACATCTATACGGGTTTATTGTCATCAAGTATAAGGGCACGCTTATGTGCAAATTAATAAGGGTGCTTAAGACTCGATAAGTGCTTTGGTTGTGTGTTTTTTATATCTGAGAACTATAGTAATGCAGAAAAATGAACTTAGTTAACACTAGTTAACAGTTGGCTCAGATAAATTGCATTTAGAAGTAATATCGATTTTTAACCGATTTCAAAAAAGGAGGTGGTTATCTATTTTAGTGCTTTTAGGGTTCCGTGCCTCAAAAGGAAAAATCTGAACCCTTATAGGATCACTTTGTTGTCCGTCTGTCTGTCTCTTAAGACCTCTTTTCTCAGGAACGCGTGGAGATATTAAGCTGTAATTTATATCAAATACTCAGGTCCACTGCCCCTGGGAGCTGTGAAAAAATCAAACTTCTAAGCCAACGCAATGAAAAGATGCAGCCGTTCATGCTGCAAATTTTTGACACTCTCAAGCGAATCAAAACCTACAGGGTACTTCCCGTGATCTCAGAATCTTGAAATTTGGAACGAAGCAACGTCTTATAGCACAGATAAAGGAAAAATTGCGAAAAGCTCAAATATTTAGTTACTTGATATAATAAAAATATTTTTATTTTTTTAACTTACTACCCTTTTCCTCATGAACGCGTAGAGGTATTAAATTGAAATTCATATCAAATACTCAGACCTATAATACTTTTAAGCTGTAATAAAATCAAACTTCTATTTTAACGCAATCAAAAGAAACTCCATATTTTGAAACTCGCAACTACTTGCAAGGGAATCAAAACTTAAAGGATACTTCCAGTCGACCTAGAATCTTGAAATTTGGCAATAAAGGAAAAATTATGAAAACCTTAAATTTTTAGGTAAATCACATTTTTTTAATAATTATAAAATAATTTTCCTCAAGAACGCGTAGAGGTATCAAGTTGAAATTCATATCAACTACTTAGGTCTAATTGCCTTTGAGCTGTGAAAAAAAAACAAATTTCTACGACGCAAAAGGCAAAGGTTGTACATTTATACATTTTCACCGCATATTGTGAAACTCTGAACTACTTACAAGGGAATCAATCAAAACCTATAGGCTACTGCCCGTTGACATAGAAAATTGAAATTTGGTCAGAAGCAAAAGCACAGGTAACAGAAAAATTCAGAAAACTTTTACTTATATACCTACATGTTTGTACGGAACCCCCAGTGCGCGAGTCCGACTCGCACTTGGCCGGATTTTTTTTATGTTTTTTACCTCATAACTTTCGACTGGGTGAACCGATTTTGATGATACTTTTTTTTGTTTGAAAGCTGATGCTTCCCGTGTGGTCCCATTTCAATTTAGTCTAGTTCTTGAAGTCGGTTTTTTTTGGTTAAAATTTGTGATTATTTTCTTTTTGTATTTATATATATTTTTGTGACGAAGATATTAGGGCACTGTTCTAGAAATTCTCAAACAAAATGATTTCTTTTTTACCGTATAACACTAGTTCTTAATGTCTCGCTATTTTTTTTGAGAGCCTTATTTAAATTATTTAAAAATTTACCCTATGTAATTATTTATGAATTTTCTATTCATATTGTAAGAAGTTAAATACGGTTGGATTATTTTTAAAATCACCATAAACAATTTTTTATCCTTTTTTTTTAAATATCATTAACTGGTAACACAACTTAGCAACAGAGCTGATAAGCATCATACCCTCATATCTCAAGTGGTGTGAAACCCACGTTATCATGACTAATAAGTTTTAAACCTGGATCATTAATAATAATCGACAGATGTATACGAACTTTTTTAACGTATTTCGTTTAAAATAATGCGGTTCGTTATGTTAACTGCATGTTGCGTTTCGATAATTGTTATAAATTGTTTCGATTCTCGATTCTATCGTGAGAAATAGAGATGTCGAACAGTCTAACTGGTAAAATGCTGGGGAGTTTGTTCCATCGCTTTTTCCCAGATAAATCGCTAGGAATTTGGTATTCTTAGGGAACTGTCTAAAACTTCTGACATTCAGCTTATATAATAAATATCTTTTCATTTTTATTTTATACTAGTTTTTGCTCGCGGCTCCGCCCACGTGTTAGTCGGTTATCGCGGCAAATAGTAGCCTATGTGTTATTCTGATGTATAAGCTATATAACTGTAAAGTTTCATCCAAATCCGTTCAGTAGTTTTTGCGTGAAAGAGTAACAAACATCCATCCATCCATCCATCCATCCCTACTCACAAACTTTCGCGTTTATAATATTAGAAGGATTATGGACACTTCTGTTACCCTCTCCATTTGTAATGATGTAAGACTATAAGAGGGGGTCAGGTCACCTTAAGTAAACGGGTCCACATGAACGCCTGTAACAAAGCATGTTACTTACTTAAGTACAAGTACGTTGCCGACCTTAGAGGTCAGAGTACGCTTGTTTCTAGAGGTTATGTTGGTCCGGAAATACAGTAGGCGGCAATTTATTCCACAGGTCGGTTGTCCGAGTCAAATAGTATCCCAAAAAGTGCACAGTGATGAAAGCTTTTCATTACTGTGCGTTTTTCTATTATCTAAGTAATGATGTATTAATATATGATGACAGAGACTGCATCTATTTAAAACACATTTAGTTTTTAATTCGTTTCAAAATTATCGGGTACATAATGTTATATGCATCACGTTGCGATTCTTTATCTTATCTTCTTGATAAAATGCAATCGTAGAAGCATTTCCTAAAGTTTGCGATATGTAATCTTGTAATGTTTATCAGAATCTTAATATATGTTATTATCATGTCGTATGTAAATCATCTGTTGATGATTTACATACCACTTGATAATAATAGGTTGGTATAATGGAAAATTACAAAACGTTCCTGCCTTATTGCCTGACATTGACTGAATTTCTTTTGTATGGGAATTCTAATACTTTTGTCCTACCGTTCAACATACTTTGAAGCCATTTTAGTATAACATAAAATTTAATTTTTTAAAAATAACAATCCAACAACTTAAGAAAAATGTCTGGCACTGCTGGCAGCGGATGGATAAGGCTTTCGTTTAGCAGTGGACAGTAGTAAGCTGAAGTACTAATTCTGATATCGAAAATGAAAGTTCTCGAAGACTTCTCTATGAATATACATGCATAAAACATCACATAATCAACCTATACGCTGTGGTCCTTTTAGTATTATCACATAGCTTAGACGGAAAATCCTCCCTTTATATTTAAATAGCACCCACTCCTCCACAGTCATCTTAGTTATATTCATACATCTCATCAACAGCCTTGATTGGCCTCTCCTTAAAAATGAGGTTTTGGTCTGCTATTCTTCGTTATATTATCAAAAGAAAATCTGATAATATATCTTATAATGTAATAATAATAATAATACTAATCTAATCTTATTTTTTTTCTGTTGTTGTAGTGGTGAATGATCCTGACTGCAAAATCAGAGTTCGTGAGTTCGTTCGTTTAGGCAAAATCTTTATGTGCTAATTATTATCATTTCTTCGGTGTAATTTATCTGTATCAAGATGACCCGGTGAACTTCGTATCACCTAAAAAATTGTGTAAAATATTTTCGATAACTGACTTTTTTATATCTGAAACAGAACTGTTTTGTATTCCAACAAAATAGAGCAAAGAGATCAGACCTCATACTACAGCTATGAAACAGATAAATTTTTGAACGCACCGCTAAATATTTGAGAACCAAGTGTCATTTTTTTTTCTAAAAAGACAAAAGACATCAAATGTTCACAGACAGGAACAATGTGAAAAAAATGTTTTACTATTTTCCTTTACTTATTTATTTATGTTTTTCTACAAATACCTTAATTAAATATCTCATATCATCAAAATTATCCAAAACGATCCAGCCTCTAGTTTCAGCAAGAATAACTAACAATAATTTCGTTACTCCTGTTCATTTTATTTCATTTTAATTTTTTAACCAACTTCAAAATAAGGAGGAGGTTCTCAATTCGACCGTATGTTCCTTTTTAGGGTTCCGTGCCAAAGGCAAAAAACGTAACCCTTATAGATTCGTCATGTTTGTCTGTCCGTCTGTCCGTCCGTATGTCACAGCCACTTTATTCCGAAACTATAAGAACTATACTGTTGGAACTTGGTAAGTAGATGTATTCTGTGAACCGCATTAAGATTTTCACACAAAAATAAAAATAAAACAATAAATTTTGGGGGTCCCCATACTTAGAACTGAAACTCAAAAAATTCTTCTCTTCTTCATATGGATAGGTCTTCAAAAATGATATTGAGGTTTCTAATATCATTTTTTTCTAAACTGAATAGTTTGCGCGAGAGACACTTCCAAAGTGGTAAAATGTGTGTCCCCCCCTCCCCCCTGTTCTAAAGTGAGAGAATGATAAAACTAAAAAAGTATATGATGTACATTATCATGCAAACTTCCAGCGAAAATTGGTTTGAACGAGATCTAGTAAGTAGTTTTTTTTTAATACGTCATAAATGGTAAACCGCAAACAAAAATACACTATTATTAAAATATCGATCAAAGTTACAACGAACTACAAGAACTTTTATATTATGTTACTTGCTGCTTCGGAACCCTTCATGGGCGAGTCCGACTCGCACTTGGCCGCTTTTTTTTAATGTGTTTCGCGGATAACTTCGTCGTTTATGAACCGATTTTGATGATTCTTTTTTTTATGGAAAGGAGATATCCCAACGGTGGTACCGTGATAAGGACACTAAGATCTTATGATGGCATCCAAGAGAAATCGAGTCGAACCTTGAAGTCGGTTTTTGTTAATTGTTTCTCATTTCAATTTTAAACTTTTGAATTAAGTATTATTTTTTACAAGCTTTCTATTAACTTGCAATGTATGTATGTATGCATGTATCTTCAACCGATTTCGCTGAAATTTTGCAAGTATATGTATACAGCGTGACAATACAATATTATAATGACATGGAGCTGGTCTGATGCTGGAGCTGGAAGGCGGCCATAGGAACTCTGTAAAGAAAGGTCGCAAAATCATCGAGTTTGGACTCGTTTAATTCGTTCGAGGCATTCCAGTAAAAGCTTGTTATTAAAAAGCTTTTTAATTTAATTTATTTCTGCTAATTTTAATTTATTTAATCGTTGCTCTTTTTGGAGCGGTTAGTAATTAGTAATTTTAAACATTTATGTACAATGTTAAGACGAAGCCCTGGCACTCATAAAACAAGTTTAATCTTAGCTTGAGTGCTAGAGAAGTCACCTAAAGAGAGATTTATTCAATACTTTTATACAGGATACGATTGTATATACATAATATGTAAGTAAATAAGCAAAAATTGTAAAACTAAAAATTTTGTAAAAGTTAAAAATATTATTATATATAAGGTATGTATGTATTTATAAATACATTGATTTATATCTTGTTTTTTGTCTAATAAAAAAAACAAAATACATATTTAAGTATGTTTATTAGCCGTCTAGTAAGCATAGGACAGGCTTTGCCTAGTCTGAAAGTGTTAGGATGAGGATATTATTTATTTTCAGTTATTTATCATTAACTAAACTAAAGGTAGTAGAGCCACGCTGATTTCAGCACTGTTGGGCCGGCTCGACCGGGGCGGTACTACCCTCGCACAGAAAATCAACGTAAAATGACAGCATTCGTGCTGTCGTGTTTCGTTGGTGAGTGCGAGACCGGAGGCCCAATTAGTCTAGTCAACAAGTTCCATACTTGTTGACTAGACTAAAAGATGCAGCAGCATCACTAGGCCGCCATAGTGTGGGTCACCATGCTGCATTGTTGCATTCGCAATGAGTATGGTGGCCACCACTCGTGGATTCTGCTTATGCTTTCCATCAGGCAGAGTAGAGTCATTTTGGCGGGCCAAACATAAAAAAAAAAAAAAAAAAAAAAAAAACACTTTATCATTTTGACTGCACGTTTGGCTTAGTGGTTTGGCGGTCACCACGCCGTTTCCTTCTTCGCCAAGTGTCGTGGGTTCAAATCCCACGTAGGACAACGCTTTGTGTGATCCACAAATTGTTGTTCTGAGTCTGGGTGTTCTTTATGTCCGTTTCATGTATGTTTGTAAAGTCCCCCGCGACACAGGATTTATTCCTAGTGCGGGAGTTGTCTTTTAAAAACAGAAGCAGAATACAAAGGTCAAGCACACATTTCTACACCACAATTCCCTACTAATGGTCCATTTTCTTCACAAGCCCATCACCATAACAATTTCCATGACATTACAAAGAATGTTTATAACACAAAAACGCAACAAGTCTATTTAATAACCACAACACAATTGTTCCGAGACATTTAGTAACATTACTGATTGTGTAAAAGCGGCACAAATTGATAAATCTAATGAAATTTGTAACAGCCTTTCGCTGCTGGCCCATTGTAGCCATACCGTGATGAATTTGATGTTCTTTTCTATTATTGCCCAAGAACACGATGAAAAACTAATTGTTATTATGATTCTATTTAACCTCTTTATACTAGGTGATTAAGCAATCAACACAACACATGGTAAGTGGTTACCTACGTCAACAATGTATAGGCTAACAAATAAGAGAGTTTTCTGATTTCTCCCTAATATGCTTGGGATACCGAACGTAATTCGTTTTCTTATCTAGACACTACTACCTCTTACCCGCGCCTCAGCCCGCATATATGTCGGTTATCGCGTCAAAAAGTAGCCTATGACCTTCACCAAGGTCTAATGTATCTCTATACCGAAATTCATCCAAATCGGTTTAGTAGCTTAGCCGTGAAAGCCTTACAAAAGAGCCTTACAAAAAGACAGAGTCACTTTCGAATTTACAATGTAAGGCTGGATTTTTTGTTATAAAATAAATTCTAGTCCTTTTTAATTAACCATACAGCTTTCCTATAAGAATACATGAAGATATAGAGAAGATGTATCGATATAAAATCCCGTTGATTTTTCATTATTTCTTAGCTCAATAATATCCTCACCGTACTACCCTTCCAAAAAAATATAACCGAAAACAATTTGTGTACAGATAATATAATAATTAAAATAAAACAGTAATATGGGTGGTGACAGATGGGCCCCCATGTTGATAATGTTCTATGGCGATAGCGATCGACGCGTGCGCCGATGTATGCGACAGCGAAGCGCACGCCTGAATTATCTACCTTATAATTGTTAAGTGGAAGAATTTAGAAAATAATTTTTTAATTCTCAAATATGTTGAATATTTAGTAAAAGTAATGAAAACTCTATCATTATGCATGAGGTCTATTCGATCTATATATGTATCATGTATAATTTTATTTCACTCAATAGGTACAGATAACAGATTGAAACAAGTAAAATTTTAACAAAAACAAAAACCGACTTCAATGTTCGACTCGATTTCGCTTGGATGCCATCATCAGATCTTAATGTCCTTATCATGGTACCACCGTTGCAACATCTCCTTTCCATTAAAAAAAGAATCATTAAAATCGGTTCATAAACGACGAAGTTATCCGCGAACACGCATAAAAAAAACATATACGGTCGAATTGAGATACCTCCTCCTTTATTTGAAGTCGGTTAAAAATACAAAATACGGTCTTAACATTACAATACAGTAAACCTGCCATCTAGTTACAACTGTACACAACTTTACCAGTAGACAGTGCTTCTTTAATGTGTATGTACTTACAAAAAAAAAGTATATAATGTATTTATATCAGTTGTCTAGTACCCATAATACAAGCTCTGCTTAGTTTGGGACCGGATGGCATTGTGTGTTAGATGTCTGAATATATTTATTTCTTTATGTAGCATTTCTTTATACATTGGGTAATAAAGGTTTTTTATGGGGTTCAACCGTGCAGGCAAATTGTTCATAACCGACTAGCACTTCAACAGATTATTTTGTTCAGAGTCTGACCTACACACACACCATACTACTGAACTTCAGACGTATGGTGTGTACAAACACACCATTGTCATTGTAATTTTACTGACAGTACCTACTAATACAATGTGGCAATATAGATCTTCGTTTTACTCTTTGAGCACAAAAAACGCAGTCCATACAAAAAACACACTATTTTATTTCTTCAATAATAGTGAAACAAAACCAATTTTTAAACATATTCTAAATGGTGGTATTTAGGTATTCTTACGCACGCATTAACAGGCTTTTATTAAATTTTTTAACATCAATTTTAAAATAATTTTGTAATTACCAAATACAACGTTTGGAAAATATTTTTCTGTTTCCGTCATCGCCTTAACAAAGCATTAAGCACGTGCCTTACGTATGTGTATGTTTGTACATTGTAGGCGCCCCACCGAGGTGTCACAATAAATATAGCTTTATAATAAAATAGTATTAATTTATGCATAACTTCCCTATAAACTGTTACGATCGTAGTGATAAGACATGGATTTTGTCTATTCGCTTACGACTTAGACGTTACATAAAAGTAACATTCTTTATTTGAATGTGTGTTCCATAGATCTATATTAACTGTTTCTTTTTTTATCAAACACTTACAAAAGATAGTAGGTTATGTGCTAATAAACCCTTAAAAAACATTTTTCTAGACGTCATTCCGAATCGAATGATCTATCGCACATATTTTTAGGAGCTTTATTTCTATTTAACACGTTTTAACTTGTTGACTAGACTAATATAGGTAACTTCTATTAAGAAAATGCGTGAGAATTTGAAAAATCTTGAAAAAACAACTGTTACCAGTTCTATGTTCCGTTAAGATGAAGGTGATATTACACGGCTCAAATCAATAAATTCTGATACGATCATGTATCACCATCATTTCACGATTACCATTGGAGTGTTACATGATAAAATTTTAATAAATCAAATTGAAAGTTTACAACTTGAAATTGTCGATATCTTATTATTATGATACGAGCTGACCCGGCGAACTTCGTACCGCCATATTTACATATCTGTCTCAGCTTCCCACAGGCAGTGTACAGTCACGGACAAAATGAAACACTTTTCCCGTTATCTTTTATTTTTTTCTTTCTAGCAAAAAAAGAATAAATGAAATCGGACTGTGTGTTATTGAATTACAACTAAGTACATATTTTGACTTTCATCCCCTCTCTCCAGGAAACCGTGCTGAATTTCGGGATAAAAGTATCATATGTCCTACCTCGTAGTATGAACTCAAATCATGCCAAGTTTCATTTGAATCCGTTCAGTAGTTTCGGCGTGATGCGCGGCCAAGATACAGACAGACAGACAGACAGACAAAAATGAAAAAAATTACAAAAATTAAAATTTGGCTTCAGTATCGATTATAGAGAGCCCTCCAAAAATTTTTTTCTAAATATCTTTAATGTACAGAATTGTACCTGTTACATTTTTATTATAAGTATAGATGTATAACCGTTTTCACCATCGTTTTTTTCAAAATTGCTTCATATTTATTTTTATGATTGCGTTAAGAAGAGGCTGTTACGATTACTTTCTGATAGAAGCTTGTTTAAATTCTCACACGACGACTACAATCTTTGAAATTCTCGAATTTTCTTTACCATATTATGCATGTACATATAAACCTTCCTTATTACTGAAACTGAATTACACCTTTTATTACTGAAAACTGCATTGAAATCTGTTGAGTAGTTTTTTTCATATCTTTATGTATTTAGAGGCTTTTATTATAAAATAATATGTTAGCCCCATCGTGGCTTATTCTAAGATACTACCTAACTTTGAGACAGGTGAAGTCGTTCTTGTGCAAATATCTCAAATAGGTCTAACGGCGCATTTGTATTAGGATTACTCATGATGGTAATGAAAAGACCTACATCGTACACATTAAGATTATATTTGCACATCAACGAGTTTCCTTTGGTTTTGATATTTGACGCAATCAACTAGCAAGTGTTGGACATCATTAAGGACTCCGTAAGTTTCACAATTTGGCGTATCAACTTTTTTAATGAGATGTCCAAATCTTCTAGAGGGGTAGTGGCCTGAACGCAGTCTGTGAGCTATAACAATTATTCTATTTATCTTATTATTGTGTTGAGTAGTTGAAAAGATCTAAGCGAACAGACAGCGGAAGCGACATCATTTAATACTGTTACGAAGAAAGGAGGAAAAAAGTCAGAAGGTTTATTTTCCAAACCCATCGAATCCCAACACGTAATAATACTATGTAAAGATAAGTAAATTGATTGAACGAAAGGTAACGCACATCTGTTGCAGTAACGCACAAAAGCGGGCTCAATTGGCTGCTATTGTATGCAGATGCGGTCATTCAGGGACCACATCATGAACTTGCATAGAAAATGCAAATTTTAAATGAGCAAATTATTATTAGAAAACTAGCTGTGCCCGCTACTTCGTACACGTGACATTTGGATTTTCAAGTTATTTTGAATTTTTCATAGAATTTACTATACTGTGTCCATTCGTTTATTTTCTCTTTAACAGCTCACGTCTATAAATTACGGTTTTTTTTACCGGAATAATGTACTACAGCAATGTCGTACTTTATTGACGGTGACGGTACTTTAGTGAAGTGCCCTGTGCATAACAAACAACCACAGACTATAAAACAGTTTTTGAATTACGATAAATCGATCATATAATAAAATTCATTTGACTTAGGTTTAGACTTCATGTAAGTATTTAGAAAATAAACGAATGGACAGAGTATAGATTGCGCGGTTAGCTTAATCGTTTAAGTTGTCGCCACGATGCTTTCTACCGCGCTAAATGTAGATTCAAAGCCACATGGGATAACACTTTGTGTGATCCACAAATTGTTGTTCTGAGTCTGTTTGTTCTTTGTGTCCGTGTTACATTTATGTTTGTAAATTCCTCTGCGAGACAGGATGTATTACTAATGCGGGAGTAGTATAAAAAAAATTGTTTGTCTATAAAGTCGGTTTACGGACGATAGTTTAACGTGACAACGTCATAACAAAACGTTGATGTAATGACAACGACGTGCAATGAGCGTAACTGGACAATGAGTCATCCTTTTTCGTGCATGCAGCCGGGCGTTCATCAATTTATTAGACGTTGTCACGTCAAAAAATAACGATTCGTAATGCACACATAAGTTTGAAATAGTCATATTTGCAAATGTTTACAGAGATCGATCGAATCTATTTTTTTTTTAAGACAACTCCCGCACTAGGAATAAATCCTGTGTCGCGGGGGACTTTACAAACATACCCGAAACGGGCACAAAGAACACCAAGACTCAGAACAACAATTTGTGGATCACACAAAGTGTTGTCCTATGTGGGATTTGAACCGGAAGTAGGAAACGGCGCGGTCACCGTTAAACCACTAGGCCAAACGTGCAGTCATATTATAATAAACGAAAATGTATCAGCGAATCGATATCATTATTTTCCTATATAATTAACTAGCTTTTATGTATGTATATCGATTATCGCGGTAAAGTATAGCCCACAGAGTGTTCTGTGGTGTAGCCTATATCCTTCCTCAAGAATCAACATATGTATACCCATGCCAGATTTCATTAAAATCGGTTCAGTGGTTTAGCATAAAAGCTTAACGGATAGAGAGACAGAGTTACTGTCGGATAGACAGACAGAGTTACTGTCGGATAGACAGACAGCGTTACTGTCGGATTTATTATATACCTACTAGCAAACCGCCCCAGCTTCGCAGAGATTCTTTACGGAAAAATAATACCTATATCATAAGTTAGAGTAATGAGAAAATGTGTGGCTTAATTTTATCCGACGTCTTCAACAAATATCTTTATATTTTATCCAATATACTCAAAACTTTAAGAAATTATATATGAAAACTTTCCTCAAGAATCACTCTATCTATTGGTAAAAACCGCATAAAAATCCGTGCTGTAGCTTTTGTGTTTATCACGAACAGACAGACAGACAGACAGACGTGGCGAGGGACTTTGTTTTATAATATGTAGTGAAGTAAAGATAAACATAAAGCGAGAGTGTCAGCTTTCATAATAATTACACAGCCCTAAGTTATATATGAGGGTGGAATCGTAGAAACAAATGACATAAATGCCTTTAGGCCGTATCTATACCATCAAATGAACACGGCTCGTGGCACAGTGTCATGCTAATTAACTAACGTCCTAAGACCCCTCATTTTTTGGGAAGTGAAATATGGACGTTACATAAAGAATTCCAAAATTGACAAAATACTGGTATTAATAAAAATACAGTTGGTATAATAATTTTTTTTTTTTTTTTTTTTTTAAATATGGCACACTAAAGTTGTAGACGCAATAATAATTTGAAGTTTTTAGTTCCTTCAAAATTATTCTTGCGTCTACAACTTTAGTGTGCCATATTATTTATTTTTTTTATTTCAAAAGGTAATTTTATTATTTACTAGCTGATCTGGCAAACGTTGTATGGTCATTAAAAAAAAATAGGGTATAAAAAGTAGATGTTTGTCGATTCTCATACCTACCCGATATGCACACCAAACTTCATAAAAATCGGTCCAGCCGTTTCAGAGGAGTATGGTAAATAACATTTTTTTTTAATTATTTTAGCTGCCAAAATAACTCTGCCCTGCCTGATGGAAAGCACAAGCAGAATCCAAGAGTGGTGGTCACCATCCTCAATGTGAACAAGGACAGTGCAGCATGGCGACCAGCACTATGGCGGCCTAGTGAGATGCTTTTTCACGCCCCGCTTAAAGGACCCGGGATCAAAGTTGGACGGAAACACGTGCGCTAGTAGTGAGTTCCAGGTTTTAACCGATCGGCACAGGAAAGAAGAGCCGAATCTATGAGTGCGAGAACGTATGTCTTCCACTCTGAGGCGGTGACTTCTGAGGCTAGCACGTGATGTCCTGTAGAGGAAGGGAGAAGGCGGGACTAGTTGGAAGAGCTCTTCAGAACACTCCCCATGATAAAGACGATAGAGGTGATATCTCTACGCATCTGCAGAGGCTCAAGGGACTCGGTGGCTTCAGGACTGCCGACAATTCGGATTGCTCGCCGCTGCAACCGGTCGAGAGCGTCGAACAGATACTGCGCGGCACCATCGCAAAGGTGAGAACAGTACTCCACACACGAGCGAACCTGGGTCTTATAAAGAAGACACAGGTGCTCCGGCGAGAAGAACCGTCTCACCTTGTTTAGAACATCTAACTTCCGCGAGGCTGCCTTAGTGACGCTCTCAACGTACTCGCGCGGGTTGAGGTCGCGGCAGATGCCCCCGCCCAGGATATATTGTGACACGAGAATATTATATATATGATTATTATTATAATGTCTCCTTGTGTTTACTGGAAGTTATTTATCTGAGTATAGGAGATTATATAGCGTCATAGGTACAATCGTACAATATTTAAAACTAAATATATGGCATAGTTTTTATTTAATTAATGGTAAAAAACAAAAAAAAACTGTTTTGTTTCGGCATTTCTTCCCAAAGTGAATCCCAGAAAATGCCGGTGCCTTCTAGCTGTTAGTTTAGTTCGACTTGTGAATACATCTATAAAAGATTCACTGACTTACTTAGCATTAACATACATTAAACATATCCACAAATTAATTTAACTTTCAGTTTTTGAGAATATAAATGGAATACAATTCACAAGTTATTTTAATTTTATTACACAAAATTTATTACACTGCTTACATATTTATCTGTTTATGTAATAGTAATTTTTCATGAAAATGTAAATCAACTCATTATTATATGTATTGAAATTTTACAATTAGGTACCAAAAGTACCACTACTGATAGAATTGATTGATTTAATTTTGAATTTCTATTATAAAAGATAAAACATACCTACTCAAAAGTACAAATACACACCTTTTAAAACGTAGAAACACATTTAGACAGCTGATATTCACTTACAGCTGTTCCCTTCGCCCGTTGCGGTCCAATACCTTCATCAGAGTAACTGGACCAACGAACTGCCAACTCACTCTTATTTATTTTTTTAAATCAGGACTTCACGGAGAAGGATCACTTCTACTTTCAAAAGCACTTTCGATATTAACTTTTTTATAAAGATGGCCGACTTTAGTAAAAAATGTAACATCAAAATTACGGGCAGTCACGACCCGCGCGTGTGATTTAGGCCTAATGACATTTTTAATGACTTCTCATTTAAAATTTTAAGAAATATTTGAAACGTTTTCACGCCTATAATGGTTCAAGGGTGTGCTTTAGTTTATCACGTTGACGGCGCGGTCAAAACTTGAATTTAGTGATAAAAGAGGTGGGTCTCAGATATCAGTGTCACTTAATGGCCACCCTTGTGAACGATATAAAAATCGTGTTAAGTCTTACCTTATCGTGTTAAAACTCTTTTTAAATCTTTATGTAAAGAATGTCTTTGCCATAAAAATTCTGTCTACGATGGACCAGGAGTTGGAACTGTTCACAACAAACATAACATAAGAAGAACATAGAGGTTATTGTCTATGTTGGTTCTATCGACATCTATAGTATAAAAATATACAGATACAATTAAAATAAAAGTCAAGTAAGTTTAGGAGTGCTTTACGATGAAGAGTTTTGACAGCAAAGCTCGTATAACTTGAAAAGTTCCTATTAAATACACAGTTTATTTCCATTAAACGTTTATAACGAAGCAAAATATCATTAAATTCCATGTAATACATATAAAACAATAATCAAAAACGTAATTTCCATAATGTGGTCAATAAGTAGAACGTATTAAACCCATCCGTAGCGCACGCGTCGCGTCGCGTGTTCTATAAATAATTAATTCAGCATTCGGCCGCCAGGTGGCGCGGCAGATGGACTGCACATCATTTACATTTCTAATACAGCCGCTGCTGATCGATGATAACTTGTGACTTGTGGTCAGAGCTGATTCATATTAGGAAATTTAAAAGCGGGACTCTAATTTCGTAGCAGAGGGCATGAACTATGACTTGTAAGGCGTAATCACACCTAATAACGTGTAATACGTATCATAAATATCATCCTTGAAGAGACAGATTAAGAATACGGAGTGTAACCACCCTTGTTCATCCAGAGAGCATCTAATGGTCCGTACTCACATACGGTATTACTCCATAGTTTTACTCCAAAACGAGTATAAATTAACGTGTGGACCGCAAAACTCACAACTCGAAGGCTCGCATCGAGCCGGCTCGATGGATCGATCTCCTTTTACGTTTCTCCTTTTCATTTTCTTGAATTCTATTATAATTAAGAATTGCTAGACTTGCTAAATGTAGCCACCTTCTCCTTTGTTGAACAGACATCGTATGGCTCAAACGTTTCGGTGAATACTGAACGGTGAGCCAAAAGATGCGTCACTCGATCGACCAATGCTGAATTTATGGACGAAAGCTCGTGCCGTGGTTTTTACTCGACATATTTGCTCGATCGAGTAAAACCGTATGTGAGTACTTAGCATAAGAAGTACAAGATCACCACAAAAAGAAGATAAACTTGACGCAAACTCTATGCCAACCCGTCTCAGCACCGTGATATCATAGGCCAATACCTCCTTTCTAAAGACCAGCCATATTCAGCAGTGGATTGTTAAGTACTGTTGACGATTAATGATGTGTAATATGTATTCAGGTACGTCACCTAAAGTTACTTTTCTCAAACTGTACTCACAATTTTCTTTGTGAAAATATATGGGTAAACCCAATAATAAGTAATGCTCTTTGTAGAAATCTGCTATGCTTTAGGCTTCTTTGTAAGTACCTATATTTTCAAGATTTTCCTGTTAGACTTGAATCAATAAAATAATGAACAAGCACAAAGCTTATTCAGATACTAAAGCTCAATGAACCATTCAAATATCAGTTCGTACTACCCTCGCACAGAAGATCAACGTGAAAATGACAGCGTTCATGCTGTCGTGTTTCATTGGTGAGTGCGAGACCGAAGGCCCAATGATGCAGAAGCATCACTAGTTCGACATAGTGTGGGTCATCATGCTGCATTGTTGCATTGTCTGCATTCGCAATGAGTATGGTGACCACCACTCTTGGATTCTGCTTAATATGTTCTCCATCGTAAGTATTTAGCAAGTTTTTCAGATAATAGTTTCCACACCAGATAATATATCAGATCATTCTTTGAGTCACCTAATTTAAATTCTGTAAAGAAATCAGGGGTCGCTAATGCAGCACTGTATTGAAAAAACACATGTTTTTTTCAAAAAACTTACATGTTAAAATATGTCAAAGGCTGGCCGAAAGAATTTGCTTAGCTGTGGTAATTAAGAAATCCATAATTATTTCGTTGAGATAAGGTCTATTATAATGACAGGGTCTAGTGAATGCGGGGGTTACAAATTGGGGTGAAATATGATTGTCTCACTGATAGTGGTGGTTTCAGGGATCAGTTACTCTTAAAAATTGGTATAATTTATATTTTCGTCGTTGTTCCTTAAGATATACCACTGAACTTCGCAATCCTTACAAAATGAAATTTCTAAACGTATAAATATTAGATTCCCGTTTTTTTTTCTTTTAGAAAATAGACATCATATAAGTAATATGTTTGAGTATAAATTGATTACAATACAATGTTTTTGTGTCTATTTTGTAATATCAAAGTATATTTATCAACAATCTGGTTATTATAACAAAAGCTTCACCTGGTTTGGGTTCAGGCAGCCGAATGTAATTTATATAACAGTAAATGCGAAAAGAAAAGAGAAACCTTCAAGAAAAGAGCGTACTCCTTCTTAAAAGGCCGGCAACGCACTTGTGATGCCTCTGGTGTTGCGGGTGTCCATGGGCGGCGGTAATCGCTTACCATCAGGCGATACGTCTGCTCGTTTGCCCCCTATATCATAAAAAAAAAGATGCACAGAACAGTTAAAAGAGGAGGTCCTCTTGTAATTCTTCTGTGAGACAGATCTTCTAAAAAACGCTTTAAATTACTATACTTTAATTTACACTAATACACATTGTATCTTTATTTGTATTTTAAGCCTTATAGTAGAATATTTTAGATTTTTTTAAAGTATGCTTAAATGTAATATACTCTAGCCGACAACAGCCTACAGGCGTTACGAATTTATGAAACCTCTTTGTAAGTGACCGTTTGTTCGCCCATAAATAACCATTAATGACATAACAGTGAGTGTGCTTTACATCTTGTGAGGGTAAGCCACACGTCCAGGTGCTCAGTTAATTGGAAAAAAGGCAATTTCCAACCCTCCAATCGTCTTAAGGGAACGTAATGAAGACACGACCTAAATATAGAGTTATTAATGTATAGAGTTGGATTCAGATAGTTTTGGCGACGTAACTAAGTACTAAATTAGTGCTCTTAGCATAATTATTATAACTGTCCAAAACTTTTTATCTATTTTATTAAAAATTTGTAACCTTTTAAAGTGTTTGACTAATTTCTTTTAAGGCTGGCCGTATGGGTATTTAAATCCTTTTGAGCACTGTTTCAGAGACCGGATGTGGTGAAGGAACCAGAGCTGCACTGTCACAAACAACTGGAGAAACAAGAATGAGGCTACACCAAATTGAAGAGGCAGGGGATCACGTGCCCGTGTGTTTATAGTATGATAGAACTAAACACTTATACAGACACATCGACGGAGTACATAAACTGACGAAGAAATGCTCTGTGGATATAAATTAATATTTCAAGTAGGTACCTATATGTAGCTTGTTAACCTTTGTACGTAACAAATAAAGGTATTTTAGTCATACGCACTAAGAATCTGTCTAAAAATCTAAGTCCTAACAGCATCAAGTTAGACGATTTCTATTCTCTGAGGACTAAATTGAAAATACTGAAATACTTATATACATTGTTGTTGTTGCACTTTAACAATATTTGTTTTTTTAACCCCGTTTGGGGTAGAGACGCTAGGTCCATGGGGTCCGAGTGCTCGCACTATGTTTAACAACTAGCTAAGCAACTGATTGACTCTTCTCGCGACCAGAAGGCCGGCCTTTTTCTAGCACAGAGAATCAACATTGCCATTCAACGTGGTAATGCTGACAGTCTTTTGGGAACGCTACCAGTAGGCGAAGATGTGGAGTTTTTTGACGCTTGTATGTAAATATTGTTATACGTTTTTTTTAATTATGATTTTGTATATACGTTTACATATTATGTAATAAATACAATTTTTTAAGCAGATTTTTTTTCTTAAAAAATCTCCTCACCTTTTTAAATATCCGTCTAAATTTTTAACTTTATTAAATTGGTTTGATTTCAAAGAATACTATTTAATTATAAATTATTTTTATAGGTGCCTTCTGTAAACATTCTTAAGACTAGTACCAGATGTAAGTTCACCAATATACTACACCAGGTGGAGCTGACGGCTCAAGTAGGGCGGCGGACCTTTGTCTTACATCAGATAGCGACAATTACCGGGTTCGTTATAGCCATTTTGCATGGCTATAACGAACCCGGTAATTGTTACCTTTATTTGTGTTATTGTATTGTGGTATTGTGTTGGGTTATTAGCCTTTTTTCATATTTTTTGTTGATACACTGTTGCCTATTTATCTTTCCTTATCAAATCTATGCGTACATTTGAGGGGCCATATTGTACATGCTTAAGTACTTAAGCGCGATAGGGTTAAACATATACTGTTATTATTATAGTCATTAACAAGGTTTTCTTAAACTAAAATCCGACAAAGTAAGACCTTTTGATAAAATTATTTATACTCTTAAGTAACCCGGGTCATTATTACGAATGTATCGACACCTCAATTATTAAAATCGGTTTAGTAATTTAGGCGCTACAGTGAGCGTACAAACATACTGCCAATAATATTAATCTTCCACTTGCCTTCGCCGCAGTCGTGTAAGAATTACATGTCGGGAGTTCAAAACGCAAGCACAGGAAGAGTTAAGTACACATAAGTATGTACGTAGGTACCTACAGTATAGGTAAATACAGCATTGCTGAAGCGTTTGTTTGTTCGTTAAACGCGCTAATCTCAGGAACTGCGGTTCCGATTTGAAAAATTCTAGTTAGAAAATAACCTCGACTCCTATTTCTGCTCTTATTAATTTTATAGGATAGATGGATGATATATTTATTTGTGTTTTTGGTTTGTTTTTTTTGTATTTATTCTTTATTGTACACACTCAATACATAAACATAAATTTTACGATGAAGTGTTATGTACAAAGGCGTGCTTAACCCAGTTTTCTTCCAGCAAACCCTGAATGAATAGAAGATAGCAGAGAAATGTAAGGGCACAGTCATGTGTACTTAGGAATTAGAAGAGAAACGAATATAATACACAAAAAAATATTTATTAAAGACATTGATTTATACAGTAACCGATATACGCGCGGCTCCGCCCGCGTGTATATCGGTTATCGCGGCAAATAGTAGCCCATGTGTTATTCTGATGTATAAGCTATATGTATTACTGTAAAGTTTCATCCAAATCCGTTCAGTAGTTTTTGCGTGAAAAAATGTTGTTATCTGCAATACTATTACGTATAGTGTTACTAAAGCCTAATTAGAAACAAGGCTTTCATCTGACACAATGCTTAATTTGTTCCGGGTTTGGCACTAATCAATGCTGCAAAGTTGTTTCTGTTACGTGTATTTTTTTGTATTGGCAAAATCATACATTTTTTTTCTTTCTTCTATGTAAACAATACTTTGCAGTATTGTATACATGCAACTGAATAGTAAAAAATATGTTGCTAGATTTTAGTACGATAAACAAACCTCTACATTCTTAGCTTTGGCAGCTGTATGATCTCCGTGAAACTAGAGAGGCCTTCCGTTTAGCAGTGAAAGTACTTCTTATTACTCAATACACGTAATTCTTACAATTTCCTTTTCTAAACAGATAATAATATCATTATTCACCCTTAGTGTTAACCACACCGCGTCGACCGCGACGTGCGTATACGCAGGATGCGTTAAATTTATGCAAACATCGCAAATTGCCACAACTGAGGGTACTTTTTATGGAGGGATGAACTCTTAACTGTTTTTAACCGACTTAAAAAAAGGAGGAGGTTTCTCAATTCGACCCGTATATATGTTTTTTTTTAATGTGTTTTCGCGGATAACTTCGTCGTTTATGAACCGATTTTGATGATTCTTTTTTTAATGAAAAGGAGATATCCCAACGGTGGTATATATATATATATATATATATGTATACTTCTTTGTTGTTGTGTATAACAAGTAAAATTTTAACAAATAAAAACCGACTTCAAGGTTCGACTCAATTTCTCTTGGATTCCATCATAAGATATTAGTGTCTTTTACCATGGTACCACAGTTGGGATATCTCCTTTTCATTAAAAGAAGAATCATCAAAATCGGTTCATAAACGACGAAGTTATCCGCGAAAACACATAAAAAAAAATGTCCAAGGTCATATTCAATAAATAATTAAATTATTTTTCAATTAAATTTAAAATTAAATTAAAAATTAATTAAAAATAAATAAAAAAGCATTTGGAATGCTACGTCGAATCTTTTCCTACAGTGCCAAAAGTTGAAAGTTTTTAATCGGTGCGTCCTACCGGTCATGACATACAGACACGAAACGTGGGCCACTTACGGTACGGGCCACAAGCTCAGAATCACTAATGGGCTATACTCGGCGTTTTTCTAAGGGATCGAATCAGAAATGAAGTGATCAGACATAGAACTTTGGTCATCGACGTAGTCCACCAGAGTAGCAAGCTAAAGTAGCAGTGGGCTAGCCATATTAGCCGCAGAACTGACAACCGCTGGGGTAAAAGAGTTTTGGAGTGGAGATCGCGTCTTGGCAAACGTAGTGTAGGACGCCCACAGGCCAGGGGGGAGTGACGACTTGTGCGGGATAGGTGGCAGGAATTGGATGCGAGTAGCCTAAAATCAATCAGAATGGCGTGCAATAGGAGAGGCCATGTCCAGCAGTGGACTGCAATAGGCTGATGATGATACTCCATCTAAACACAAAAAATATTAAGTACATAATGATAATTATATAGCCATTTGCCTATCTTATACTGCCTATACTAAAAAAAAAAATTGGGTAGGAACTTGTTATCAAACGAAGTGTATCCTTATTTACCACATCATTATTTCACGAAAGTGTATCAAATATTGCAATATGCACCTAATAAGGCCTTGCGTCACAGGCCCACACTTAAAAACTCAACGATACTCACATAGAACTATTGTTGAACACCAAAATTTACATCTTAAAGAATCAACAATGCACATAAAATGGAAATGCAGTATTCTCGTTACCTTATATCCTCTCAAAATACTTAAAAGCTTTTCTCCCCAGGAGTTGCCTGAATTTAACTTATGTTTACCCAGTTGATTCTAAATTGGTCCAAATGCGTATTGGAGAGCCCTCCCGTGGTGACGAGTCACAACTGGGGTCGATGATCTCACCGCTAGCGACATCTGTTAGCGAGTGGTGACTCTTAAAGCAGTTTAGTAAACAAAAAAAAAACTAAACAAGTAACAATTATATAAAAAAACCGACTGCGTCAATATCTTCCATCTTTATTAAATTCAGTTTTTTTTTACTATTTTATATATTTTAAGCCATTTAGGCTCTAGGGTGTGCCAAAGAAATATTCATACATACACTCGAAAAACATAACCCTCCTTCTATCGCAGTCGGGTAAAAGTTGGTGAAACTTAAAAAAATACATTTTATTTAATCATGTTATGGAATGTCATTTTCTTTACTTCACTTAGCTTTTTCTTTGGATAATAGTTTTGCGTACTTTCATTTTTTTTTCTTATAATATCACAAAAAAATAAAAAAGTGTTCTATTTAAAACATTGCAGTACGTAAATATTTATGAACAAAATTAAACATTTTATTTTACACTTACAAGAACATGGCATAAAAAATAAAAATTAAAATGTAACTATGTAAAGCGTCTAGTCTATGTAAATGATAATTATATTATTGCATAAATTTGTAATATTTTATACATAGTAAAGGCACATTTTATATTGATGGCTATTCCATTGCTGCAGTGCAGACCATAGCAATGATATGTAAATCGTTAATAACACCTTCTACCTATGAACATACATATACTTACTTTAACAACATCGTCGGTCGAACATTATTTCTGACTGCTGACCCGGCGAACTTCGTATCGCCATATTTACATAGGTATCTGTCCCAGCTTCCCACAGGCAATCGTACAAAAAAAAAGTACAGTCGCGGACAAAAAAAAAAACTTTTCCCGTTATCTTTCTTTTTCTTTCTAGTAGCAAAATAAGAATGAATAAAATCGGACTATGTGTTATTGAATTACAACTAAGTAAATATTTTGACTTTCATCCCCTCTCTTCAGGAAACCGTGGTGAATTTCGGGATAAAAAGTATCCTATGTCCTACCTCGTAGTATGAACTCAAATCATGCCAAGTTTCATTTGAATCCATTCAGTAGTTTCGGCGTGATGCGCGGCCAAGATACAGACAGACAGACAAAAATGAAAAAAATTACAGTTTTGGTTTCAGTATCGACTATAGAGAGCCCTCCAAAAAAAAAATTTTCAAAATATTTTTAATATACAGAATTGGACCTGTTACATTTTTATTATATCTAACTAATATATATATAAAAGCGAAATACAACTCACTTATTAATCACGAATTCTCAGAAACTATAACACCTACAAACTTGGAATTTGGCAGGTAGGTTCCTTATAGGGTGTAGACATCCGCTAAGAACGGATTTTACTAAACTCCACCCCTAAGGGGGTAAATAAGGGGATGAAAGTCTGCGTGAGCGAAGCTGCGTGCAAAAGCTAGTGTATAGATATGTATAGATTTATCTACCTTCTAAACTACAGACAAGAATTTATTAAAATGGATGGTTTGTGAAGTAGGACGTAAATATTTTATTTAACAAAAAATATATTTCTATTAGCAGACTTAAATCCTAAACAATAGCTAAAAATCTAAATACAGATGCAGAATGCAAGCTGCTCAGACAATAGCCAATCAGGAGTCGCTCCGCGCATGCGCCATCATTCATTCATACAGGCATTCATAATTCGAATTTTAATATTAGGTAGTCCACAGGTTTCTAATCCACAGGATTGTATACACATAATGGTATTTCAATAAACAAAACAAATCTTGCATTTTTAATTAGTCAGATTTAAATTAATCAGATTTAAATTAATTAAAAAACTGTACGTCTCCAAATAAAATAAGGTATATATTATTAACAAATAAATTTCTAAAATAATTTGGATTTTACACTAAACCTTTGTCCAGAACTTATATTCGCGAAGTTTACATTATTTTTAGTCAGTAGTACTAATTTCAATACGTAGGCAACCTACACAAACCTACTTGTATGAAATACTCGGGAATTATCCTAAACTCTCACTCGCAGCTGGTTACAGTAGCATTGGTCAGCAATTATGGCTTCTTGTTTGCAGTATAAATAATATAAAATAACCATTTTGTTACTTTAAAATAAAATGGCCACTAATTTGACAATTGTTTGTGCATTTAAAAGGATATACCTAACACGAGCCAGTGCTCTTTTGTAAAGACAGCAATTACTAATAAACTGATTGTTAAACAAAATAAGGGTTCGGTGTCGCAGATTTTGGCTCGTTCCAATTTTTTTGAATACAGTCTGTCGTAACCACAAACTAGTTTTTTTTTTTGTCATTTGAGTTTTGAAACTCTTTTAATTGAGATAATGATGATGCTCTTTAATTAACTCCATTGTGTTGCCTTGGTATTAAAAGCATTTGAGTTTATTATTCTATGCAACAAACATTTTTTCATAGACTGGTTTTAAAACTTAACAGTTTTATAACTATGCTACATAAGGGTACGGCATTGATTGCAGAAGCACAAACGCTTTTTTTTTATGAAAGAATATAGTGGGTTAATTTTGAACTGACGACCCAGAAGTTCGAACACACTATTGCTTTACTAACTTTATGATCGACAGGTTGTTATGGCAATTAATTGTAAATATAATTATGTCTTTCGTGTGGTGGTAGATTAAGAATACATGGCATCACACCTATTTATCCCGTAGGCATGTAGGTAAGAGTCAACTAAGGGAGCAAAATACGCGGAACAACATCACTGCACAGAGAAGGAAAATTCTTAACAAACCCTACTAGGTATAGATATTAACCCCTCTGGCCAGTGGGGTATAGTAGGGCAAACCTACCTACTGTCTAAGGAGAAGCCTTAGTCCAGTAGTGGACTTTAAAGGCTGTTGATGCGATGCTATCTATACTTTTTTCGAGACCACTCACGGCTACTGTTCGATTACTTGATAAAGTTGATGGTATTAATACCTATTATGTACTTTTTATCTTCCAGAAATCTGTGCTTTATCGTTACATTTGGTTACTTGTTGATTTGAAAATTGATTATTCTATGAGATGCCCAACTATTTCATGAAATATTTCTATGTGTTGCAAATGGTTTACCCAGATATCAAGAGTTGCGGATGTCATAATAACAGCAGTTCCCGGAGCCCTCCTATTTCAGGCGCAGAGTTGCACACTGTGTGGTTTTAGTCGGTCCAATTCCAACACACTAACTACCCTGCCGCAAACCCCGGTGGGGTAACGAGAAAAAATGTAAAAATACACCGAGTCATAAAAATCACTATCCATAGACAAAAATTGTAACTAAAAAGACATCTATACTTATAATAAAAATGTAACAGGTCAAATTCTGTACATTGAAGATATTTTGAAAATTTTTTTTGGAGGGCACTCTGTTATCGATACTGAAACCAAAACTATTTTTTTTTTCATTTTTGTCTGTCTGTCTGTCTGTCTGTCTGTCTGTCTGTATCTTGGCCGCGCATCACGCCGAAACTACTGAATGGATTCAAATGAAACTTGGCATGATTTGAGTTCATACTCCGAGGTAGGACATAGGATACTTTTTATTCCGAAATTCCGGACGGTTTCCCTGTGAGGGGGGATGAAAGTCAAAATGTGTAATTAATTGTAATTCATTAACGAGTAGTCCGATTGCAATAATTCTTTTTTTGTTAGAAAGGAGATACTCTGAAGATTGTAGCATTAATTATTTAATTTATCACAATCTCTCTATCTATTGGAAAAAAAAATATAAAGAATTTATCATTACGAAATACGACACGTAGTGACATCTTTTGGAAGACATGCGTAATTAATAACACTTTGATTAATATATCGTGGAATAATCGTAGAACGTATTACGTATAATTCGGTGTAGCATTAAGTATTTGATTTATCGAAATCTCTCTATCCATAAATTCAGCACTGTTTCCTGGAGAGAGCGGATGAAAGTCAAAATATGTACTTGGTTGTAATTCAATGACACGTGATTTCATTCATTCTTTTTTTGCTAGACAGCAAGTACTTTAAATATTGTTCCGTGATCTATTTATACATATATCCCGTATAATAAATCTGTAGACGTTGAGTTTGCTTAAAACAGCGACATCTCTTGGAATCAAGTAACTAACTTTACAATAGGTACGTAATATGATTTTCTTTTGAACGTATAATAAAAATGTGATGTAACAGATCAATTCTTTACATTAAAGAAATTTAGATGTTTTAACGGGAGGGCTCTCTAATCGTTACTGAAGCAATGAAATTTTATTGAAAATTGTTTCTAAACTTAACAACGACATCTATTGGAATTAAGTAACACTAACTTCACAGTAGGATGTACCTATCCTATATACGAGTAATCCATATATGATTAATTTTTAAAGTAGGTATAATAAAAAAAAACATTAATTCTGTACATTAGAGAAATTTAGATTTTTTTCGGGAGGACGCTCTTATCGATTCTGAACCAAAAACTAAAATACCATAATAACGTTAAATGGTCATTGTAAAGGAGCAAGGTCCAAATGTATGAAGGAAGACGACTTTTTAGTAGACTGTATTTAATTTGCTGGTTTTACAGTAATAGATTACTAGAAAAAACTTGCAAAGTTGACAAAACAATTTGTATATCTTCTTCTTCTCTTATATCCTATAAAAAGCGGCCAAGTGCGAGTCGGACTCGCCCATGAAGGGTTCCGCAGCAGCAAGTAGCATAATACAATTTTTATTTTATTTTTATATTTGTGTTGATTGAATGAAAGGTAAATTGCAGTTTACGATTTATGACGTATTAAAAAAAAACGAATTACTAGATTTCGTTCAAACCAATTTTCGTTGGAAGTTTGCATGGTAATGTACATCATATATTTTTTTAGATTTATCATTCTCTTATTTTAGAAGTAACAGGGGGGGGGACACATTTTACCACTTTGGAAGTGTCTCTCGCGCAAACTAATCAGTTTAGAAAAGTATGATACTAGAAACCTCAATATCATTTTCGAAGACCTACCCACACCCACACGTATGGGTTTGATGAAAAAAAAATTTTTGAGTTTCAGTTCTAAGTATGGGGACCCCCATAACTTATTGTTTTTTTTCTATTTTTGTGTGAAAATCTTAATGCGGTTCACAGAATACATCTTCTTACCAAGTTTCAACATTATAGGTTTTATAGTTTCGGAAAAAAGTGGCTGTGACATACGGACGGACAGACAGACAGACATGACGAATCTATAAGGGTTCCGTTTTTTGCCTTTCGCACGGAACCCTAAAAATGAATTGCTGTTCGTTTGTCTCGCTAAAACTCGAGAACCGCCGGGCCGATTTAGCTGATTTAGGTTTTGAAATGTTTGCCGTGGTTCAGGGAAGGTTTAAACGGTGAGAAAATATGGAAAAATTGCGGGGAAGATAATAAAAACAACAATTTCCTTTTGCCCATAAAAACTGTTCTACCAACTTTCCTGTCAAACTTTTGACTGTCAAATTGAAGCACTTATTAAATTAAGGGTTTTAAATAGGCATCATATATTATTACACGAATGAAATTAAGGGTTTTAAATAGACACCACATATTATTTATATATTATTATCGCGTATTTTAATATTATTATTGTGATGGTTGTTATTGTTGGTTCATTCAGAAATTGTCATTGTATCGACATATTTTGTTGGTTGTCACTGCTTAGAATGCAAATGGCTCAATCATTGGCCCCATAATTTCACGGCATTTTGACAAAATCATCGGTTCGCAGTAAACAATCTATATACTTATCTATATACTTATAATAAAAATGTAACAGGTCAAATTCTGTACATTGAAGATATTTTGAAAATTTTTTTGGAGGGCACTCTGTTATCGATACTGAAACGAAAACTATTTTTTTTTTCATTTTTGTCTGTCTGTCTGTCTGTATCTTGGCCGCGCATCACGCCGAAACTACTGAATGGATTCAAATGAAACTTGGCATGATTTGAGTTCATACTCCGAGGTAGGACATAGGATACTTTTTATTCCGAAATTCCGGACGGTTTCCTTGGGAGGGGAGATGAAAGTCAAAATGTGTAATTAATTGTAATTCATTAACGAGTAGTCCGATTGCAATAATTCTTTTTTTGTTAGAAAGGAGATACTCTGAAGATTGTAGCATAAAGTATTTAATTTATCACAATCTCTCTATCTACTGGAAAAAAAATTATAAAGAATTTATCATTACGTAAAACAACATGTAGTGACACCTATTGCCAGCCATGCGTAATTAATAACACTTTGATTAATATATCGTGTAATAATCGTAGAACGTATTACGTATAATTCGGTGTATTTGATTTATCGCAACCTCTCTATCCATAGGAAAAAGAATATCTATATCTCTCTGTAGACGTCGAAACTGTGTGTTTGGTGGTGCCCGCATGACTTAAATATTCAAAATAATCGTGGGAACGTTTTATGCACAAGCATTGTGATTAATGTGGTATATAGTTAGTATTTGATAGGTAGGTATTTGTTTTATGTTCTCTCTTTCCATAGAAAGGGTTGTTTTAAATTTTCTTGAAAAATTTCTTTGCTTAAAACAGCGACATCTTTTGGAATCAAGTAACTAACTTTACAATAGGTACGTAATATGATTACTCTTTTTAACGTATAATAAAAATGTAACAGTTCAGTTCTGTACATTAAAGAAATTTAGATGATTTTTTGGGAGAGCTCTCTAATCGATACTGAAGCAATTACATTTTCATGAAAATTGTTTCTGTGCTTAAAATAGCGACATCTTTTGGAATCAAGTAACTAACTTTACAATAGGTACGTAATATGATTACTTTTAAACGCATAAGAAAAGTGTATAAGATCAATTCTGTACATTAAAGAAATTTAAATTTTTTGGGAGGATGCTCTTATTGATACTGAACCAAAAACTAGAATGCCATAAACGTTAAATGGTCATTTATAATTATGATATTTATTTTAAGTTTAAAATACTTGAAAGAGGAGTAAACATATAACACAATAGTTCATCATAATTTACCAGAAAATGATACAAAACATCTTTATGATAGGTATATAGGTATAGGTATGATAGGTTATGGTAGTTTTTTTAAACGAAGTTTTTTTTTAGGATTTTGTCAGGTTATAGCATAGGTATAAGCAGGCGATTTTTGTTGTACCTAAATAATTAGCAAATAGTCTTTTGTAGTTACTAATTGGTTTTCTCGGTATTTTTAGAATTTTGTAAGGTTATAGCATAGGTACCTAGGTACCTATAATTTACTTTTTTATAGGATTTTGTTAGGTTATTGGTATAGGCATAGGTAAGCAGATGTTTTTCGTTGCAAATATTTAATTACTTAGCCTTATTTGTTGGTGTTTTAATTTCTTTTAGTAAGTTGTAGATACCTTCCATTTTTTTCGTTGAATTAGTTGTAGATACTTAATTAATTTAGTTTTATTTACGCTTTGAAAATAAGCTTCATTCGTTATGTCTAATTTTTCATTTAACTGTAGTGATAAATTTAACATTGTTTTTCGTATTCGATTTTATCACATCACACTAATTTATAAAAGCTAATGTTTGTGAGGGTGTATGTTTGTTACTTCATCACGCAAAAAGCACTGGACGGAATTGGATGAAACTTTACAGTAATATAGCTTACTAGCTGTTGCCCGCAGCTTTGCTCGCGTGGAAGTTGATTATTTACAATATATTTAATTAAAACTGTGTAAGTATGTATGAATAATTTATTCATGTTTTTAAACGTACCTATTTATTTATTTTTAATCAATAGCCCATTAAAAAGGATTTCATACTAACGTTCGACCCTTATTTTTAGCCCTTTAAAAATAGAATTCCCATAAATGATGATATAGGTATTAATTTATTTGTACTTAAAAGCCTAAGGACAAAGTTTCAGGCTACTAAATTAAAAATGACTGACTTCCAAACTAATCTTATTACGACATTTCAACACCTAATTCACCCCTTAGGGGTAGAAATATCATTTATGGGATTTCCTTTTGAGGGCGCTCTGGTTCCCTGGTTTCTAGAACCCGAGACGGTGTGCGGTTTTTAGTCGGTTCGAGTCCGACATAACCACAAGTTGGTGATATCCGAGGGAATTTCCGCACAAAAAAAGAGGTAGATATAATATCCAGAGACACTTAGTATCTACGCGTTTTTAACTATTAGCCCAAAGATAATTTTTCATGTTTCTAACTTAAAAAAGACGGACTTCGTAGCGGGAGGCACGTAATGCGAGAGACTTATAAATAAATGAGACGAATGTAGTACTTAGAGTCATAAGGTCCTGTCGTTATTATGGACGGGGAAAACAAAAAAAAACCCCGGTGGGGTGACGGCCCATGAAGGTATCCAGTATCCACACGTTAAAAAAAATCAAGAATTACATAGACATACACGGACTTTACGATATTGCATTAATATTCTGTGCATTAACAGTATTTTACACATGTACAATCTTATTTTAATATTAATGTTAGTTTATTTTCTAGACCCCTTGTTTAATCTTAGAACTTGTAACTCCGAAGAAAAGACGATTGCTAAGACCGCTCTCAAGGCGTTCTCTGATTTGATAATAGAATATCGTTGTTTCATGTAGAACCTCCGTGTGTAGATCTACATAACTAAATAAATTACAGTTATATTTTTAACATATCAAATTTGATAAAAAATAATTCAGCCATTTTTAATTTTTTAGCCACTACACTTCTAATAAATATTCATCCCATAAATTAAAAAACGTTTTAATTTGCTTGCAAATGAATTATTTGTTTACTCATTATTTTTATACAATATTAACGATTAATTAACAATTTTATAGTATGTGTATAATACTCGCATAATGTATGACAAAAACTTATAAAGCTGTTAATATTAAAGAGAAACGAAACATGTCTCAAGGTTTTAAAATTCATGTAACAATAAACATACCTAACTAGAATTTAGATTTATAAACATAAATATAAATATGAATAATATATTTAGAAAGAAAAAAGAAATGTGCCTGTACCTTTCTTAATCTTACAAGGTGTTCATCTTGATTGCTATATCATTTTTAAAGGCACTAGCCTTCGAAACATGGAAATTATATTTTTGGATTTTTTTATTATTATACATCAACAGTGTCCTAAGAAAATGTACTAATGTACAATGCTGTGCAGATTTGACCTTACATTTAGTGATTGATTGTAAGTTTGCTGTTTGTGTAATCCAAAGTTAAAGGGTTCTACTTATGTTATGTGAGAAAATGGCGAAAATCTATACCTTATACCGCCTTCTTCTTTCTTTCACTGTAAATAAAAAATTAAGTGTAGCTATTCTGAAATTCAAGCTTATCTAATCGCAATATAATTTTATTGAAATCTTGTCTCTCTTACAACTGCTTTTAATCTTATGAGAGTCGGAGGAGATTTCAAATATGTATTACTAAAACTCATCAATAAACCAGAGGAGACAAACAAAACCAATAAACATCTCATATAATTTGTAACTACTCCCGTAAGACAATGCAATATAATAATTTGTAGTTTATGGTTTTACTTGCATTTCTATGAATAGCAACAAGTCAACAAGTTTTGCATGGCAAAATACCTAGTTAAAGTTATTACATACAGTTTAGATCATCCATGTTTGAAATCTAAAAGGATTAGCAATTTCTTTTACCGGCATTCGTAAAATGGATGTCATAGTATTTAAATATACGAAAGTTAAAGTGATGTAGATGATAATATATTTAGGATTTATTTTTGTGCGTGTTAAAACTTATCAGGCCCATGGCACGCCATGCGTCAGGAACCGAAAGGGCTGAACCCACATACAGCATGTAAAATAGGAGGAAATATCTAAAAATAACTGTTATTAAGATATTCTGACCACTCGTAGCTAGTTTTACCAACATAACTTGACTTGACCTAGTACCATTGGCTGTGACTGTGACTACATCACTTAGTAAATTTGAGAAGTTGCATTCACTTTTTCTGTTGCTTGTAGTTTACATACCAAATTAAATAGGGATGTTATATCAAAAAACTTTTTTTTTAGTTTATTTTATTACATTGTGCAAAAGACTCAGTTCCCTAAACCGTTATTGTTACAGCTACTTATGGGTATTTATTACCTACCTAATAGAAAAAAAAAACAATTTTATCTTTGGTTGTAGCTGCCTGCTGTTTTATGTCTTTGCCATTATATTCACGTCAACAGGTAGGTAGATATTTCTTAGCGTTTATAATAATATTTTACGTAGCTACTACTTTCTGTGAAATAATAACATATTGTTATTACTGTATATATCTAATTATAATTAGGTATGTTTATGTACGTATTCATAATATTGTTTATCATTCTCATAACCTGTTTCTTGATGTAACATTCAAATAACTACAACAACTTATGTATACTCGATCAAAACAATAAATTTATTATTGTTGTTTTGTTTTTATGTCTTTATTTTAAAGGAAAAGCAAAATCTAATAGAGCCTTAGTCAAGTGTGCTAGAAGGGAATGATGTGAGATTAGGATAAGAATCATGCGAGAAAGGAAAGTGGCACATCCTGTACCGCTGGCAATATGTACCTAATAGATGGTTATGAGATTTATATCGGTTACTAAGCCAATCATCATAAACCTGCCATTATCCTTTCGTGTAAGACCCCGTGTATTCAGGACTTCTTTTTGAATAAGTGTAAGGGTTGATTTCGACATTTCCAGATATTGAGACTATCTTGAAGAAGAGTCTTCGGGACAACTCTAGTTGTAGACATCTCAGATCAAATAAAAAAAGGTAGATAACGCACGGCCTTGTTCTTGTTGAAGCAAAAAAAGTAGCGTAGTTCCAAGTAAACACAAGTTGTCGATACTTGTACGATAGTGACGAAAAGTAGCGTCGTTTCTTAGCATGTGTGTGCATTAACACGTGTGTTTACTTGGAACTACGTTATTTTTTTTGCTTCAACAAGAGCAAGGTCGTGCGTTATCTACCTTTTTTTATTTGATCTAAGGTAGACATGACAATGGAAACGATTTGTTTACATTGTATTACATACCTCTTATATTTGTACTGTAACAACCAAATTTTCTGCAAATAAATTAATATTATCATTATTAACCGACTTAAAAAAAAGGAGGTTTCTCAATTCGACCGTATACATTTTTTTTTTATTTATGTGTATTCGCCTATAACTTCGTCGTATAAGAACCGATTTTAATAATTCTTCTTTTGTTAGAAAGGAGATGTTCCGACGGTGGTACCATGACAAGGAAACTAGGATCTGATGATGGCATCCCAGAGAAATCGAGGGTAACCCTCATTTTTTTCAGGCACATACTATGTTTTTCGTATATTTTCTGAAGCTACTCCGGTATTTGCGTCTGGTAGTCATCATTTAATGATGATGAGCTGATGATGAAAGCTACAACTCCTTAACGGTTAGGAGTTGGAGGATAAATCTTTAAATGTCATATGTATGTATGTTACCTTTAGTCGTATTCTTTCAAGTTATTTAGGTAAGCTGATGATGGAAGGTACAACTCCTCAGCGGTTAGGAGTTGGAGGATAATTCTTTCAATTTCATACGTATCTATAGACCTTTAGTTGTATACTTTTAAGTTATTTAGGTGAGCTGATGACACAGGCGCTATGATGACTAACCCCTTAATGTATTTTGCTTTAAGTAATTCGCCTGCTTCTATTTCATCACGACATTTAAGCTTGGACACGATTCCTATTGTCCCGTAGACCACGTTCTCGGTAACAGAAATCTTGCATCTCAACATAATTTTGGAAATTGAGCATACTCAGTTTTAATACGTGTTTAAACCACTAAAGTTATTCGCATCACCAGAAATTATATAACCATCCAACGAAAACTCTCTGCCAAAAAACACTAAAAAGCGTAAAATAAACTGACTCTTCATAAATTGCTATGTGCCAATTCTTGTCTAGGTATACCTAATACTTTATTAATTTCAATAGTAGTATTATTATGTGTGCTAGGTACCTAAAATCTGTTTGAAGTCGGCCCCAAGCCAAATGTAATAGTAGTTACCACACTCGCTATATTTCAAGACGACCATCAACGACGTCTTCCGCGCTATTACATTTTGGCTTTGCGCCGACTTCAAACAGATTTTAGGTACCTAGCACACATAATAATACTACTATTTAAATGAATAAAGTATTAGGTATAGACAGAGAGTTTTCGTTGGATGGTTTTAGGAAGTCGGTTTTATTTTCTTATAAAAAGTTTTTTTCAATTAATACTTAGAACACTAGTGAAACCACATGCACTTTACAACTTATTTCCAATAACATTACGAAAGAAGAGCGTCGGGTAGCGACCGACTGTGAGTCATTCTAAAGTATTCACGTCAATCTCGTGACTCACTACCCTTGCATCGTACGTTTTTTAATTTAATCTTTAGGGTTCCCTTCAAATATGTCGTCTGTCATTTCTGTCATATTTTTTCAATGAGCAATAAATTATATTGTTATACGGAGTAAAGAGGCGAGGAATGTTTTTCAACACTTTTTATTAATAAGTAAGTTCATTGAATGGGTAGGTATTTGGAGTGTTTACTTTGGTAATAATTTACAGCTTTTTTAAAAGGTGGTAAAAAGCCTACAGTATTTCACAAAAACAGATACATACCCAGTGGCCCGACAATAACAGACGTTTTTGTCAAATAAAAGCAGCGACGGCGCCAGCGCGGCGTACCCTTTCTTGTAGTTTCTAGTCTTCTGCGTTGCATGTCTCTCTGACTAGTAAAGGGTATAAAGGTTTGAGTCAGTTGTATTTAACTTGATTTAAAGCGGTATTCTCATTAGTGGAAATCAACCATGTGTACAGCATATCAGAAGACACAAGTTGCTATTTCTTGGCTAAGAAGCTGGACACTATCTGACGCAGATCCAGTGATTTTAGGACAAACTCACCCCGGCTTCTCAAAATTAGAAAATAGTACATTTCGATTAAAAATTACAAGAATGATATGTCATACGCGTTCTTAAGAATAAAAAGAGGCACAAGTCGATTCTAATTGAGATGTAGACAAAAAGAAAAGTAGTAAGTTGAATTTAAAAAATCTTGAAATTCTGCAGTAAGTATGGCCAAGATCGGTTCTGGTTACGTTCCGTGCCTATAAATAAAAACAAAATGGCATATTAAATGGGCCATATTAAATGAGAGATAGGTCACCTGATGTTAAGTGGCTACCGAAGCACATGGACAATGACTATTCAAGAAGCAAAAGTGCGTTGCGGCTCTTTGGATCCCTCCCAGAATCAAGTATAGGGGTGCTTGGACCTGGTGACCTAAAGAGGCTTGGGCTGAAGTAACCTCACGCGCGGTAGTACGTATGGTAACGGAATAAGAATACAGAGGGTCACCACTCCTATTCATCCCATGGGCGTCGTAAGAGGTGCCTAAAGGAGTAAACTTAGCATGACAACATCACTGCAAAGAGAAGGAACACTTGAAATAAATCCTTTTTTAACCGACTTTAAAAAAGGAGGAGGTTCTCAATTCGTCTGTCTTTTTTTTTGTTTTTTACCTCATAATTCGGCTGGGTGAACCGATTTTGATGATTCTTTTTTTATCTGAAAGCTAGTGCTTCCCACGTGGTCCCATTTCACTTTGATCCAGTTCTGACATGTCATCCATGAGAAAACCATTTGAGTGTCAATTTGCATTAAGTACGTGCGCGACAAATTGACGAATAACTCAATATTACGCCAACCGATTTCGATGCTTTTTTTATTATCTGAAAGCTGGTGCTTCCAATGTGGACCCAATTCAATTTGGTCGTTTTTTAAGTCGGTTTTTTTTGTTAAAATTTTATTTACGTGTGGAAACTTTCACGGGCCGTCACCCCACCAGGTCTTGCGACGGGATGGTGTATCGGAATCGTACCGACTAAAACCACACGGTGTGCCACTTTGCGCCTGAGAAGGGAGGGATCCGAGAACTGCTGTTATTAAGACATCCAGATCCCTCCCAGACTTGAAACAAATCCTATACCAACCCGCCTGGCGAGCGTGGTATTGTAGGTACCAAAAACTTCTGTCTAAGGAGAGGCCTATGTCCAGCAGTGGACTCTTAAAAGCTGTTGAAGTGATGTAAACCTCACTTGCATAGTTGCTACCTGTTTGTACAGCCGCAATATTATTTTCACCGCCACCAGCTCTATACAGATATTCATTTCATTTTATTATCTTTACGGCGCCAGTGTCGCTGTAGTTTGATCGAAAAACGGCACAAATCGAAATAACCGTACTAATATTACCCATAATAAATAATCTTTTGACTGCTGCAAGTGGAAAAAACCTAAAACAATTAAGCACAATGTATATATACTAGTATAGTTAAAAAAAAACATGAAATGATATCAGCTACTAACTTATACCTGCTTGGAATTAGAAAGCAGTACCTTTGTAATTCCAAGTAGTTTTCCCTAATGAAAGATCAGTAGAGTTCGTTTTTTCTATTGAATATTGTTTTAATGACAAAAGCGCTTTCTCAAGGCACTTAAATGTTTCACGGGAAATTAAAATAATTATCAGAAATTTCAAATGAATAGATGTAGATGTACGCTATGATGTTATAGTTTTAATCATAATATCATTGGATGTACGCACCTTTAATATCGCATCGTAAATTGTTTTACAAACACCGCTGTGACGAGGTCTCGGGTTCTATTTCTGGGTCGTACCTACCAAATGTTTCTATGACCTGCAAATATTAATTTGTTTCGGAGTTTGGTTGTTTTCTAGTTACCTATCCAATAAGAAGGGTTGTATAACTTATAACAATATTTGTGTTCAAGTTAAACAACTTGATAACTAATAAATCTCAACAGATAAATAAATAAACTAAAACAAAACGCATTTTCGTCTCGGACGTAGGCAATTTAATTCTGACGCGATACGGAACCACTCAACTGGGCAGTTTAACTCCTGATCTGACCGCGTGGGAGAGGAACAAATATTTGGAGCCCGCAACGACGCGAACGACCGACGGCGCGACGGTAGGAAGTCGTTGGCCAAGGAATTTCGGGATTCAATCCAGACTACTTCACTTTTGATGTATTAGAGTTGATAGTGAAACAAAGTTGCAACACAGTTTATTTACTTATAAAGATAACCGCCTTACCTAAATTCAGACATATTATTGTATAGGTACACCATCACATCAACAGCTTTGAATAATCTACAGATACAAATAAGCCTCTCTTCCTTAGTAAGCAGGATTTGGCCTTTCTATCCCTCGTGGTGGCCTGACCGAGTGGTATAAGCTTCTTTTCAAGTTTTTTTTTCTCTTTGCACTAGATGTTTTTGTAGTTCTGTTGTTCTGCGTAGTTTGCTCTTTTAGTCGACTCATAAGCCGGGTCTCCACACGTGTTTGTGACAAAAGTTTCTGTAATTTCCTTGTGTTGGCAACAAAAATTGTCAACAAATGTTGAGAACAGTGTTTCCGTTTTTGGCGCTAAACAGCAAAAGAATAGGTAGGTACGCTTGTTGCAAATATTTATTGGCTCTATGGTGACGCTTAGTTCGAATGTTTTTCAAATTGTTTGCGACTCGGTGTAGACGCAATGGAAACAAAAGTTGGCGATTTTTTGAAGTGTTGAAAACAGTGAGAAACACTGAAATTGCCAACAATATTGGTGGAGACGCGCCATAACACCCACAGGATGTATAGTATTGTCATACAGGTCATATACGACACGTGAAAGTACAAGTTGTCGATACTTGTACGTTATTGACGAAAAGTAGCGTAGTTTATAGCATAGTTACTGTGTAACGCGTGTGTTTACTTGGAACTACTCTACTTTTTTCTGCTTCAACAAGAACAAGGCAGTGCGTTATCTACTTTTTTTATTTGATCTGAGAAATTACTTAATATATTTTCGGACATCTAGTACCAAACTAAGAGTTTGTATGTACCTACTATGGGTACTAGACAACTATTATACATAGAAAACACCAAAACTTCAATCGAAAGATCAATCTATTGCCCCCGAAACCCCCGGCATACAAAAAACATGTCAGTTTATATATATAAATAGTATTTATATATAAATTGACATATTCTCTACATTAACCTCAGATTACAAAAGAAGGCCAGATGGAACGTTCTTGTCAAATAACACGACGCCAATTGATTTATTTTAGTGTGCGTGACAGTCGGTGCGACACTGTAGGAACACGTACATCTTTGTATGTGTAATGATACCATATGCAGTAAATAATTCCCTATTTTTTTATAAATATTAAGATTGAAAAAAGGGTATTTTAATATTAAAGAACTTTGAACATTATGGTTTTTATTTTAGTTACTGTTACATACTATGCAAACTCTCAGCAACCTTTATTTTGCACTAACTTTTTATAATATTGTCGTTTTGTGTGTAAATTTCGTGTAAAAATTATAAAAAGCTAAAATCAATTACTTTACCAAAAGTACTTGTATGATTAATATATTTGTTTAGTATTCTGCGGATAGACGGTAGGTACCTGGGAATCAAGTTTTGTACTATCGATTATTCTCAATCATTCAGTTATGATGTGAAGCACAAGTTAAAGACATAAAACATCCACAAATTGTTTGTATGTAATAATTATCAGAAATAATTGTATGTATCACCAAAGAATACTTTCAGATGAGGCTAGGAACCAAGTCCCTAAATATAGAAATGAGATTCACTAATGTCTGGACTAACAAGTAATCTCCCTAATTGAAGGGAAAAAAATAAACAAAAACTGGTATCACAGTCGAGCTACGGTTGAGGTTTTGTGTTCGGACATAACAGTATAATTATCGGGATAATAAATAATTATAGCAACTAAATAATTTGTATTTACATGTGAAAAGATATTCCATCTTCTTTTTTTTTGTTCTTGGGAACAACTCTTAGTGTTTAATGTTGCAAGACGGCATTTTGAAAATAAAATTAAAAATCACTCGTGACGTGTACACAATATGGCGGATTGTCAAGCACTGCCGCGAGAATGTATTCGCTTTTTAATTCATATTTACTTTGTAGATTCATTGTCGTGTTCTTTACGGTCCATCTGGCTTTCTTTAGTAATCTGAGACATTAACATTCAAATTAAAATAAAATACATCTTAGTTTCATCAAGTTAATTTATTTGGGCACACAAAGTACTAATTCTGTAACATTTAGTCACTACATAATAAAAAAACATTTAACTTTATTACAAACTTACATAACTAAAGGACAGATTATTAGGAAGCGAAAACCACTTGAAAGCGGCCATTTTTAGATAATTATTGCAGAGATCATAGACTAGATTCTACATATTATAGTTTTTAATAAATCATTACCTATCGATTTTTAAAAAGAGTAAAATACGATATTACTTTAAAATATTTGGGGAAAATTCAACTTAGATGGACTTCAGATAGTATTTCCTTAGTTAATTTAAAACAGACAATAATAAACGATTTTTACGATTCAACGAAAGTTTAGTATGTACTACATTTTTTGTTTATGATCACCATTAGAAAACCAACTTGGTTGATTCCAAATTTGAAAACATAATATAGTTAGACTCGTTTATAACGATTGATAAAGTTACAAATAACTAATTTTCAAGTGAAATAATCGATTTAACAGAAATATGTATTATTTCATTTTCATCAATTAACAAGTTCTGAATTATTGGTAACACTATCGGACGACATAAAAGTGTTTAACTTAATTATACAGTTATTACAAGACAGCTTTAAATAAAATTAAGGTGAGTTTTAATTAAACCTCATAAGATCATTTAAACAACACGATTGTTTTGGAAATGATGCATTTTTACTCATAATCCAAAATCGACTAATTGTCTTTGTTCCACAAAGATTAAAATAGTATGTTTGTGCCAAAAAGAATTAGCTGAGGTAGTATTTCCAATAACAAGTGTTTTTATTTCTATTAATATAAATGAAATTGATTTGACGTAGAAACTGTCACAAGCCTTGACCATAAATCTTATCTATTACTGTTCAGGTTAGGTAGATATAAATCATAAAACCTTTTTACTTAATTTCCTTCATTATTATTATTATTTCAAAACCTAGAAAGGACTTGAAACAAAATTTTCAACATGATAAGTCAGCTTTCGAAAACTATTAAACAAACTGTTTAAGTAAAGACGCATTGCTGTTTATTATTTATATAAAACACTATATATCAGTTATAATATACGATACTTTTAAATATATGTATAAATTACATATTTTAGGTGATAATAGTACTTAAATATTATTAAAATGTATTTTATTAAATGAGGTGTCACTACGCTGCCAAGATTATGCAAAAATACTATTTACATAAATATTATTCCTTACTAGGTTTTAAAATAGGCCTCCCAATATCGGTGTTGTCGAGAAGTAAACTAGCCTTAAAATATGGCAAGCCCATAGGACATTATATTAATCTGATTAACCACTTTTGTTGAAAAAATAAAAAATGAAATTAACCCACTAATTCAAAAACGTTTATTGACTTTGAGCAATCGTTTTCTGTTGTTTTCAACTTTAAGGCTGTAAGTTTAAAGTTGAAAATAACACAGAAAAGTTGCTTAAAGTAAATAACGTTTATGAATAAAGGGGTAAGAGCTAACGTCTAAACATATTATACAGATTAAATCATTTATGTCCTTCATTATTTTATCTACAACAAACGTACATTATTTAAACTGTTTGGGAATAAATATAGAAATGTATATTATTTACATATCTAACAATAACATGCATCTACTTTGGTTTATGTTCCAAATTTTATATTTATTTTTCATTATATAGAATAACGCTATTGGTTTATATTTTCGTGAGAAAAAAGTAAACAAAAATAAAAACAATGTGAAACTTCATTAATTAAATTGTTTTTAAAATTGTTTTTTTTTTTCATAGCAACACTGAAACTTTGTTACCAATGGATTCACGTTTATTTTAGTTAGAATAGAATGACAATATACAAACATATAAAGCTATATAGGTATTATAACAAATATTACAGTTATTCTTTTAACAGGCAGAAATATTATTTCAGTAGATACCTACACACTATTACATATTTTATATTTGGCGTAACATAATTTATTTTTCTTAGAGTGTTCTTAAAGAATACAACCTTTTTTAGAACCTAAGTTGTTGTGTACAATTAAAAAAAACTTTTTTTACCCCAAATTACACACACTTTTAGACTCTCTTGGAATCTACACAAATGCACTAAACTAAAAATATTTTTAAATCATTATTTTGGAAAAAAATTTAGCCTCTAAATATCCAAAAACGTTTTAGTACATTTAAAAAAAATACGATTTAAATTTGTTGATTTTCAAAATTAAAACTTCTTAAATTAAATATAGATTTTCAAAAGGAACATAATGTGCCTGAACACATTGCTCATATATGATAATTGATTTTTAATAATTTATAAAAGTACATACTATATACAATAGGTTGAACTTTTAGTCGACTATTCTAATTTTTTATTTAGTTACTAGTTTTCTTTATCACTTGACGCACCGTCCGCGTGCTTTCTTAACGTCCAGTAATCTGAAAAAAAAAGAATAAATAAATTAATAATACGTCTAATTCAAATTAAGAATATTTGTGTACGAAAGAGTATTTTGACGAGTGACGTCAATTTACTGTGTGTTGGATCAAGAGAGCAAACAAAACAAAAATCAAAATAAAACATGAAAAGAAAAAGACAAGGAACTTGTATGACCCTACTCACTATAGTCACTAATAGTTCCACTTATCATAGTCATTGTCACACAAAAACATAAAAGTTATGTAAGTCTAAAATATTCTCGTAAATTAAGAGCAATAGAGACCTAGTTTCAGAACTTTCCTTAATTATTTACTTATTTGTTTGTTTTACCTAAGGAAAAAACTTTCGTTGTAAAGTATTTTTGGAAGAACTCTCTGTATTTATAAAAAAGTTTAGTTGGGTTGTGTGTGTACCTTTCAAAAAATGAATAACCTCTGCACTGATAAGGCTCAAATTTCATTACTTTTAAATCGTTTCTAAGGTGGTTCTTACATTTTTGTGAACACAATGAAGTGTGGCAGAGTACAGCTAGCTAGCAGCTACATTATAAAAGTATATAGCTGAAGCTGATGTTTTAATAATGTCGTTTATCAATGGATTAACTAGCTATCCATAATTATGTCGAACTGTGTTTGTGATTTTGATCCACACATATAATTTCAAGTAATCACTTATTTCAAGGTATTACATACCTCTGTTTTGTCTGACGTTTCGACCAGGTTGCATTGGCCGTGGCTGACAGTCAGCCTGTGACCACGGCCATTGCAACCGTAACAATAATAATTATTATATCATGGAACGCGAAAGTTTAAAAGTTAGTATACCTAACTTGTTACTAATGTTTCCATACTGTGGTCTCCTGTAATTGAGGGAGTACACCGAGAGATTAATGTAAATTTCATCTTAAGTTATAGTTGTGTATAGCCTTTGTTGGAGATCCTTAATCTGTATAAATAAATAAATATAGCATATCATCTCCTGTACACATTTCTGTTTAGAATTCTGCTCAACATATTTAGTGAGCTCGGACCTTAACGCATACCGTTACAATATGCATGCTTAAAACAATGGTTGGCAGGTGGAATGTACAACCGTTTCTCATACGTTCACCAACAAGGACCGATCAAAGAGAATGTATTCATTAATGCATGTCAAACGGTTAATTTACCTCGTGACTAAAGGAGTTCGGATCAGGTCCCTAGCCATTGTGAGAATTTTACTAAGTGTGTTTAACATTTTAAATACACGTTTCGTATAAACACTTTCTATCTCAGAGCCCTTTTCCTCAAACTACGTAGTTTGGGGTTGGCTTTTTAAGTCTACCTACTATTTTACCAAGTACCTACTAGGCGAAATCGAAGTTATATAGAAATATTGTGGTTGTTGAAGGTCCTAGTTTTTGGTCCCGTAACGATTGCCACTTGTATTTGGATTGCTTAACTTTGCGATCTGTGACCATATTCGGTTACCACTTTGCTACGATTTTTACGAGATTAACTAAATACTCATGAGTTGCCTGATTAATCTACAAACAATTACGATATTACGGACTCTGGCAGGTTGCTGACCGCTCTGACTGTGAGGAAAATATATTCAAAATCACCAAGGAGGTTCTTCCACCTTTAGACATAGATAATTGAACGTTTTAAAGATATCGTTGGACTACGCTGCCATCTAGATGCTTCAGAGAAGCGCTACATCATCACAGAGTGCCATTACTCTCCGACCTCCATGAGCCTCCCTGTTCCTTAATTTTTTCGTCTGCTCATTTCTTCGTATACTATAACGACGCTACCGGGAGATCGAATAACAAGACGCTGTAATCGGAATCAGTATAAATGCTGAACTTTGCAATTCGGCAATTCGACATCTCAAAACGAACACAAAAACCGGTGAGCTATACTAACTAAACAACATAGAAGCCACCGACAGAGTCAATTTCAAAAGTTATTTGAAACCTGCGCGAGCGCAAAGAAGCTGAACTCATCTATTATATTGCGCAATGCGCAAACTTATTATATTACGGCCTCGGGTAAAATTTGAGAGCTTATGTGCGTAACAGGTATCTTCGGTATTTCATTTACAAATATGGAGCTATTATTTATTCAATAATAATAAAAAAGTTTAACGCAACATACGAACTAAAATTCATTTTTTCAAACACAGGTAAGTACAAAAAATTTAGATTAACGTATGTACGTTACGTGCTTTAGAATAGCATATTAACAAACTAGTAGAACGGGTATTTGGACTGTCCAAGACCTGGATATTTACGCTCCTATTTTGTTTAGCAGTGGACGATAGGCTGATGAGAAAATACATACTATATTGACACTAATTACTTGTCTAGTATTCGTTTCTTATAGGCTAGTAGCATCTCTTTATACTTCTTTTTGTACGATATTTAGCAATCAAAACTGTTAAGTTGGTAAACAAGATATGAAAAGTATTTATAATTGTAGTGCAGTTTTTTTTTTTTCAACTTTGACTTCAAGACTAAGTTAAAATTTCAAATTACCGATTTAAAAAATCCCTTTAACTAAAAATAACGATTACGATCGAGTTACCATTCCAAGAAAAAAGTCAAAATCCAATTCCGGTCTATCCTATAAGCTGTAACTTACAGCTTTTTCGTACCTTACAGCCTGTAAGGTACAAACAAACAATAACACAAAACGTCCATAATGTTAATTTTATAACACCTCAACTCTTTCCTCGCTAGTCAAAAAAACGACTGTCTAACTAAGTAAATCCAGAAGTACGATATTTTGTCTACTGGAACCACTTACATCACCTTACAGACATGAAATAAGAATTAACATCATTTCGACAACAGAGATGAGAGATCAAAAGTATAACATAACGATATCGTTAATGCCTTGTAAACATAATATAATACAATTAATATTCAATTCAAAGTTCAGATAATACAATCACTAAAGTGTGAACTCGCTCCAAAAAGGTTAAATGGATCTAACGAAGAAAGAGACAGCGCTATGTGCAAATAAGAACAGGTTTTGGACCGTGTGGCTGACACGCCAGAAAAAAAAAGATTACGGACGTATTTATTGAGTTGATTTCTGCTACCTGGGTTACGCCGTACGCGTACCCCGTGTAGGGTAGCTGTACCAATTATCGGCCGTTCGATTGTTTGTTGTTCATTTATTTTGTTTGAGAGGGCATTTCGAATAGAACACTTTGTAGTCGATTTTAATACGATGCTCGTGATAAATATCGATAAGACTGTCAATAACTGGTTTTTACATTGTTGAATGTTTTAATTTTGTTACAATGGTGGCAGGAGGTGGTTTACTTGTATTATTATTTATGTTTATGGTACCGTCGAACGCTTTACATAAAAGGAAAGGTCTTATACATATTTATGGGGACTCATCTTTTGGGCAGTCTTGTATAAGTAGTGAATGTCATAAGAGTACCGTATTGGTGTACCATTGTATGAGATGATACCTACTTCGGTCGATGGTCTTTAAGATGTTTATGAGAAATGTTGCACAGCTTTTGTGTTCGTTTCTTAGTAAGTGTTCAAATGAATAGTAACATTTTGGGCATCTTTATTATATAATATCATTGATTTTAGGTAAATCATTTTATAGATGTTTAAGGTCTTGAGTGGCATTCATATCTTTTACATGTGACGTAGAAAACTAGCGTATATTTACTCTTACAGTAAAGGGTTATTGTTTTTAACAGTCATCATTTCACTTACACACACTATCAGAAGGGTGGCCGCTTTGGCTGTGTCTAGTTGGAGTAGTACTCTTTCAATTGGATAGATTTTATTAGAAATATGTTGTCTGTCTGCTTAATAATTCTGACTTTATTCGTATACCACTTGACAGTAGGGTTTCCTGAAAGGATGAATCCAATCGGATATCTAATCATTCTGATCAGGTCATACGTTTAGTCGTAAACAAAACTAGACAAATAAACCATTTAAGCTAGAGGTCATTAACTGAATTATTTCGGAACACTTAAATTACCTTTCTACCCAGACAGACATAAATAATTTTATATGTGATTTATAACCTACTGTTTGGCTAGAATGTCTACAGACATAATTATTGATTTATCTCTCGTCGTAGTTTGCAAGCTGCATAAGGATGGATAGGTAACCCTGTGTCTTTTACGGATATTATTAAAAAAAAAACACAAAATTAAATGTTTGTTTAGTGAAAGATGTCGATTTTGTGTTATAATTTAGATGCTCGCTTTTTCAATTTCGCCTCATTATGAATTACGACACTTTTCCACCAAATATTTTTTCTTACTCAATGTAATTAAACCCGTTTCACGAATTAAATATTATCATAGTATCTTAGAGGAATATATCTAGATTTAAACTACATTAGTTAGGCTGTTTGTATTTAAAGGCAACATGAATGCTGTTGTAATAATAGTCTAACAACAAATATTAATTCATAAAACAATATGAGTTTGCTAATTTGTTTGTAATTAATTTTACGTCTAAACTATACCGATTGTCTTAAATTTTTACACACATACGTTTTAGCGATATATAAAAGAATATTTATTACCAGTGAAAAAATCTATATAACGACTGACGAACTGCGTGTAAGTTACCCAGCAGTAAATAATACAATTTCGTTACACGAAATCTAGATTTTCATTTAAATATACAATTACCAGGATAATACCAAAATAAATGATGCAATTAACGAAACGGTAGCTAATTGGCACCGCTTCCTGCCTCCGTACCGAAAAACACCGACTCAGATTGGAGATTCTATAATTGTTTCTTTTTTAACCTTCGCACCAGGTGGTAACAAAGAGACGACAGACAGAAAATACAACGAACCTTTTTAAGTAGAAATGGCTTCCAAACAATGTCCAAAGCAGGAATTTACATTGATTTATATGGCGGAGACTGATGTTGACGAGATGGGCGTTCTTTAACATGTCATTCTCCATCCGTTTCGAAGATATACTAACCAAATTAATCTTTGAATTAGAGCCGTCCAAGAGGAGAATTATTTCTCCCCGACCCAGGAATCGAACCCGAGACTTCAGGCACAGCAGTAGTATAGGCTATCATAGTGCCACCGACCGAGTGCCACTCGGTGGCACCGAGACAGTCGCAAGAAGACAGTAAGAAAGTTTCTACGATTTTTAAGGACGTATTTATTCTACTGTTTCCCACATTATCGTAAATTCACACATGAAAACACCGTTTACGAAATGTGTATATTATTTATTTTAGTGTGTTATGGCCACCATAATCCATTTCGACAGGTATATTTGTTACAATTAAAGTTTAAATTAATATAAGGTACAAAAACAATAAAATATAACCTTAGCATGGTGCCCAATATTCTTGGAATATTTCTTAGCTGAGTAAGTATATCGTGTGAGAGTGGAATGACTTATTTCGAAGAATTACGCCCGTGGACCGAATTGTTTGAAATTAAATTTGTTGGGCTACATTCGTCAGTATAACCGAATTACTGGGAAAGCCGTGGGATATGTTACAAAGGTTATTATCAAGAATCGTATAAGGGTCCTGGAATTGCAACATTTTGATAATTCTGTAGGTTGTAAGTCGGAAAATCAATCGTATCATTTTTTAAATAACGCAGTAGGTAATCAAACTTATGGTGGCTAGATGTGCTGAAAAAATTTTTTTTTTAAGACAGCTTCCGCACTAAGAATAAATCCTGTGTCGCGGGGGACTTTACAAACATACATGAAACGGACACAAAGAACACCCAGACTCAGAACAACAATTTGTGTATCACACAAAGTGTTGTCCTACGTGGGATTTGAACCCACGACCCTTGGTGAAGTAGGAAACGGCGTGGTGACCGTTAAACCACTAGGCCAAACGTGCAGCCAAAGATTGTTCATAAACATATTAATTACACTCAGACAATGGACAAATCATCGTACTCATCACACAGTAATTTATCCTGGTTGGGAATTGAACTCACAACCTCTAAATCAGTAGTCAGAATTACTAACCATTAGATCCAAAGATCATCCAGATCGGAATATAATGACTATGACTTGATAGCTGTAAATTATAGTATCGTAACTAAAATCCCTACCACAGGTATTAAAATATTTACAAATTTTAACAAAAAAAAAACCGACTTCAATCTGGACCAAATAAAAAAGCAAGCTTTCAAATAAAAAAAGAATCATCAAAATCGGTTCACCCAGTCGAAAGGTAACAAATAAAAAAAAATACAGTCGAATTGAGAACCTCCTCCTTTTTTTGAAGTCGGTTAATAACAGTTGACATTTAGGAAAAAAAACCAGTGTCTACATACTAAAGATAAAAAAAACCCTTATCCTTACAACGCCACTCATTACGTTAGCAGTTTTTGTTAACATTGCAGACAACACTATGCAAGTACCTATTTACATTAGAGAACCTGCTCACGACCTATGGACCTAAGGACCGGTTCTCGGGTTGGCTACATGATGACCTATTTACCAACCCGCGCTTACACACGTATGAAGCGGTGCATTGTATTTCCTGGTTGGAGTACTAGCAATAGTATTTCTTACTAACATTTATTCCTGACTTCGTATAACCATTGTTAAACATACTACGAGTATTTTGCTGTTTTCAAATAATATGACAAGTTTTCTATGGAAAAAACGAGTGTCTAACTCCAATTGCGTGTTATTTTAACAATACATCTGGTTGATGTTTCGATTTTCAATGGTGTAACATGACATCGGGATGGAACTTTCATAGTGCGATGCAGTAAAAATATTCTTTGAACCAAAGACTTTTCGATAATTATGACGTCTCATATACTACGAAACATCGAAGTTAAACACTACTATTCATATAGCAGCATAGACACAAAAAAATGTCAGTTTGCGTGTTCTGATTTAACCAAGACAAGACAAACAATAATAGATTATTATATTTTCTAATGAGTAGAATTTGCCCAAAACTCATACTAAAAATCTCTCCATTTATGTGTTAGTGTAAATTGTTGAAGTGTTACAAAACAAATACCTAATTAATATTTTTTACTTCATTACGGTCACGCCAAGACGTGCTGACAGAAACTGTTTTGAGCATTTGACAAAACTTAGCATAGATATTTAAAAAATATAAAAAAGACATTCTAAAGTACCATAGAGATAGTCTGTGTGCTTTAATTTCATTCATTATAGTGAAAGTTTTTTTAAATGCAAAGGAAGAATAAAATAATCATGTACAGATAAGGGTCCGTGTGAAAGATTGTAGGACCTTGAATTAGTTCCCAGGCGCTACAATGTGATTTAAAAAAATACTGTGAGAAATAAGCATGTTGCAGCTTAATTATATTACAAGGTTATCATTTGAATATCTGTAATGATACCGTTAGTAAACTTGTCCATATTTCCTGTTTCATTAATGGCCGTCTCAATATAAGAACTTATATTTGATTTAATTTTTATTCAAGCCTTGGTTACTTTCACATACTCGAATTGTAAAATAAATCTTAATACATAAAACTTAAAGATCGTTTTGGAAAATTGTCTCCTACTAAAACAAGGACCTAAACAAGTTTAAACTTATTCTAATTATAGATTCTACCCATGTCAAAAGTTTAAAACTAAAAATATAAATATATCAACTTTGTCTTTCATATTGTATGCATTGGAAGAAAAACACTTGCGACGTTTAATTTTCTCCGGACGTAGAAAGGACAGGGAAATCTTCTATTAAAAATAGTGCCATCCTAAATAGCTACAGGCTTGAGCATTTGAGTATTGGTACCCATCTACTTAAATGACCGGCAGGAGCAGTGTGAAGCCGAAGATTGAACCAAGCTTATGACCAGAAGTGGACTAAGATAATGATGATGATATTAATGATGTCCCGTCTATTTATTTAGTTATATGCATCATTTCCTTTATACACACATCAAAAGTGTCTAGGGATCAAGCATTTTTATGCGGATTTCTTGAGATTGAGATGTGGCTTTGGCCCTGGCCTGCTCAGTCGCCAGACTTCGATTGAGCATGCATGGGATATGATGCATGGGATATGCTACAGAGAAGAGCTCTGCCGAATATGGAGGGTATCCAGTCGCAAGAAGACCTTTTTTTGTTGTTGCAACGAACATGGGCGGCCATTCCACAGCGTGATTTAGATGAACTCATTTTGAGTATGCCAAACCGATGTTCTTGTGTTAGTGTTCGCGGTAGAAACACGGATTATTAATTGTTTAAGTTACCTAATAAAATTTTAAAGAAAACTGTTATTTCAGTCTTTTTTTCGAACTTTAATGTTAGTGGTTCAAATGTCAAAAATCCTTTTATTAGGAAAATGGCAAATTTCTTTATTAATGCAAAGGTGACTTGGTTTATCGTTACTGTGACAAACGAAAACACTTTATTTGATGAATCCTTAAAGAAAATTTTAATTAATATCAATCAGGAGAAAAGTTATTGCAAAAATATATGTTGATCCCTAGACACATATGTTGATCCCTAGACACTTTTGATGTGTGTATGTCTTAGAAATTATTATATTACTGAGAGCTAGTACCTATGTTTTTTCGCAACACAAAATCAGGCCTCCTTCACTCCATGTACTTGCGCGCTATAAATGCCTACCGCCCAGCCGAGCGGTCTCGGTCCGCCGGCGGATCAAATTCAGTGCGGTTTTCGCAAGCGAAGCGCGCGCACGCCGTTCAATTTTAATAGTGCTGTTCGTTCGTACGCGTATTACGATGCCGTGTGGTGCCTTATGTGCTGTAGATGGGTGTAAATCAAGCAAAAGAAGGGATAAACACCTAACATTTTTCCATTTACCTGTCAATGAATGAATGAAGAAAGGTTTAATAATTTCTTCTTTGATGTCGGTGCTTTTTCGATCCGTAATTACCAGCTGTTAGCACTAACATAAAAAAAAACAAATTATTTCTTACGGCTTAGTGCTTTATTTGAAGTCGGTTCTCTTTTTTAAGGCCTTTTTTTTCATTTCTAGTGAACATCTCCGAAGATCATCATCAAACTAAGAAGTATTATACTTATTTTAAAACGTTCTCCTAAATGTAACAAATCCTTTTCTGAAAACCGCATCGATATCGGTTTAGCCAAACGCGAGATTATCGCGCACAAACATACATACCTACAAACCATACAAGTCAAACATCTCAGTTTGGCCTGTATGTCTGATCACCTCCTTTTTTTTAAGTTGGTTAAATATTTAATAAATGATAAATTTTTTAACTGCCACATAAAAGTCAGAACATATTCACAGTTCTCAATAACATAGATAAAAAGTTATGTTAATTTAATTTTATCGAAGAGGCAGCCCTGCGATTACTGTGGAATCGCGCGGTGCGAAGCAATCACTGCTGTACGCTTGAGCATTTAGGCGCATTTTAGCATACAGTGGTTGTTGACGCGAGGGAGTAGGCAATTATCGTAATAGGTATTGGAAATTTTCTACTGAGTGAAGTATCTGTTACGTAGTAACTATTCAGTAATCTGTGACAAAATCTACAACACACATACTCGTAGTAGGTTATTAACCCCCACTCCCGCTACTTGTAGCAATGGTACATTTAGACCAGGAAGGAAAAATGTCATTCGTAAACTACCTACAGTACCTACACATTACCTGTTTTATAAAAAAAAAAGAAAATTGAGTAATTGGCCAAATGAGGAAGATTGTGCTTACTATTACTGAAAGTACGACTAAGTAGTAAAAGCTAACATTTATTCAGAGATAACAGTAAATACCATAAATATATAGTTACTAAATAGCAGTTGGAAGTAATAATATTGATAAGTAGCGTTTTATTAAGAATATATTAAATAGAAGCTGACCCGACGAACTTACCGCCATATTTTTCTTTCCGGTTAACTTTTGATTTTCTATTCAACAAACCTTGTCTTAACAATAACGAACATTAAGAAAAAAGAATTATCCAATTTGGTGTAGTCGATCGAAAGTCATGTCAAAGTCATTTTTATATAATTTATAGATGTTAATTTGCATGTTAGGAAGTAATAAATTCTACGGTATTTTGAAAACCAAAACTCAAGCTTGTGTTCGCTCTATACTCAAAAGGCTATGTTCGGATTTAAACATGGTGAATGTTGGTAAACAAAATACAGCCAAGTTCCCAGGAAATGACTCAACCATCGACAATTTTTACTTTCTTTTCATTTATTTAGGTTGAACTGGCTCGACAACCAGGTTACGGAAACTGTTTTGGCAATCACGAAAGCCTCCATTATGCAGTATTGGCACAGGTAAGTTACTTTATGATTGGTAATGTTTGGTTAACTTTTTTTTAGAACAATTTTAAAGTAAGTTAAAACTTTATTAACCGTTATGAAGCTACATAGCTACATTTAAAAAAATGAATTTAAAAACTTTACAATGTCTAAAAGTTTGTAAGAAAAAATATATACGCTAGCTGAAATTCTATATTCAAATAAACTATTCTGACATGGACTAAGGCCATCTTCCTCTATTGCTATAGAAATTTGTACTCTTTTCCAGGAGCTTCAAGTATGAAACTAGGTCTAACATTTCGTTTACCTAATCTATAATTCTATACTGTTCCGAAGCATTTCTTGCATTTTTTCAATAGTAAAGCCACAGGAAATATTAAATTAGCAACAAGTTTTTTAATCAGAATATTTCGACTTCGATTTTGACATCATAAAAACGGCATTATTGAAAGCTGTCAGATTCTGATACAGTTGACTGATAATTGTGTGGTCACTTAAACAGTTATGTACCTAGTCCTAATTAAAATTTTAAATTTAACAGTGAAGTAAAAACCATATAGATTTAAAATAAAGGATATAAAATGTTTCGTGAAATAAAAGATAAAAGTATGGAATCAAACGACTTATTTTTTTATTACCATTTTTATAGCTGGGTTAAAAATATAGCTTTTATACTAAAACATACTTAAATATAGCAAACTTTTTTAACGGAGTAATAAATTATCTATCCCAACTTGCCGTCATGTATCATTGACAGTTGGATATGGCGGGAATGTCAGAATGTTTTTAAAATGATGATGTGCAGTCGAACACGAAAGCTTCAGGCAACAAATTCTTTTCCATTTTTAAATCTCACGTAAAGACCTGGCCCTTTAGCATTCCACATTAGCTATGGCAATGGAGCTAGTTAAAACCATTTAGTACGCTTCGTTTCTTAGATTGTATTTATGATTGTACTTAACTGCGCTTGATGCCATTAAGGATAAAGTAGTTTTCATTATATTGAACATGTATCTGCGTGCTATAAAGGTTGGCTAAATTGTAACTCTCGGTATTTAGACGAAACGGATATGTGATTTCCGAGCATATAATTCGACCAGGTAGTGCAACAAAATATTAATAATAATTTTTCACGTAATATCATTTAGGTATACGTGGTCAAGGGGTACAGAACAGAAGAAAGGATGAATCATCTTCATCTGCTCAAACATTGTAAAAGAATAGCAGCAGAATAGCGCGAATATCCGGCCACAAATAGGCTGGTTTACAGTAAATTTGCATACTAATGCCTAAAAAGTACGTAACGTACGTACGTTTTTTTAGTATTATTTATAGCGAATGGTCTTAAAAAAAGAACCTACTATATTTTTTTTTTGGTAATGGTAATAATTTAAGGGTGATATTTTTCTGGTTTTCTATTTGAGCTAATAAAATACAGTAAAATATCGGGCACGTTACACGGAAACTTCCATAAACGCAGAGCACACATCTTATAAAAGAGAGCAAACGCTTCCTATTCATACAAAATGTATGTAAATATGTACGAAGGGTGTTTTCTCAGCGTGTGCCGAGTCATTGTATGTTATCGAATAAACAAGGAAACCGACAGTTATCAGGGCACGTGCGGGCATCGAACCTGGCCGGCACCGATACGCCCTTTAGGTATTTGTCAATATCCATATTTGGGACATAGTGATAACGATGATATATGTATACCACGTTAATTTTGTAATAATGCTTAAGTATCAACTTCATACATCGAGATATAATGTATAGAGAAGACGCCACTCATTAGTGCGGTGTTCCATGCAATTGCGGCGCATGCGCCGCACTTCCTTCAGTCGCTTGCTAGCTACACTCTGATGAAGCGGTGGCTTAAGCGTGTGATTGTTTAAATTTAAAAACGTTCTAAAACTCGTGAATTATGCCATTTTGTGTCTTGAGATATTGCACTAATAATACAAGGAATACGGAGAAAAACAAAGGAATAACTTTTCACCAGTAATTAACTAGATATAATTGTTTTAAAATTAAATACGAACAAAATATTTTAAGACGCCATTGTTGCCTCATTCGACATAGAGTACTTAGAGTAAAACATACAGAAGTGATATTTAGGTAGAATTAACTGACGTTAAATGCACAACGTATTTAATTGGATATGGAAAAATAATATGTTGTTAAAAATAGCTTCGTAAATAACCCATAACATTTTTTTTGCAATAATTATATTTAAATTATCATTAAAGTATAATTTAAAAATTGAATATTCGGCTTTTATATTTTATACCTCGATGAATTCTACAAAAAAACTGAAACTGGTAAAGCTATTGAAGTACTATTTACTCAAAGTGAATTTCCTAATAAAGCTTCGTAGGTATAAAGCTATTTATCCGTTCTGCTTTCTTGTTTGGCGCTTACTCTATAAAAGCGAATCTTTGCAACAGTTCGTTGGCCAAAACGCGTAAGCGCCATGAAAATCACGGCGCTTATGACATTTCGCTCGCGAGGAAACTACAGCTCGAATGCGATAGAGCGCTGCTTGTTAATACTGTAGGATTAGACTACTAATTATTGTTTGGCTGCGCTGCAGCGCTTTTTAGTTTTAATTCAAATATAAACGGAACATATAATTGGTTTTGAGTGGCTCCTCTAGTACGTAGTACGTAATATCTCGATGACTTCATACATTTTTGTTAACTATCTACTGAATTCACAGTCATTTTGTTTTTTTTTTTATTATAGACAACAGCACGAAGGTTTGAAACCAATTCCAAAAATCCAGAATTTTAAGATCGACGTTTACACGAATCTAAGATGTGAGTATTATTTTCTGTCATTAAATAACATTAAATCCACGTGTAATTATTAAAATTAATATATTTATTCGATACAGTATACCTAAATGATTTGTACTCCAAGTACAAAAATTTATAGACTTCAAACCTAAAACTCCAGCAGTCAAGATTACTAGACCTAGTTCTCTAAAATATTCAGCTATCCATCAGCATAAGAGGACTCTGTAAGTAAAGAGTATCGAATCTGCGTCACTTGAGATGCACTGAATATGAAAGGGTAGATTCCTGCTCAAATTGACTCCTCAACTTACGAAAATTCTTAGAGAAGCGCAGCAAGTGAGCAAAGTTGACAAAGAAGGAAAAACTGAAACAGACATCATCGCCAATAAATGACGCACAATTTACATATTAGGTAATCTGTAAAATGGCACTACTTAGGCCGTTTGCTAACTTAGTATTAAATTACAATATGTAATAGAGGCAACTGGCAGTCGGCAAGGCAGGAAGACGCTATTCGTGCGGTATGATTCGGCAACTGGTTGCATTCCTATAAAACTGGTAAATTATGCGATTCGTGCACACTTTATGCGATTTAAAATTGGACTGTCGTGTTGGATATCGTATATTTTTTATCTTATTTCAATATTAATGTTAGTGGTAATAAGTGGTAGTATCACGCATCTGCCTTAGAGGCACAATCTCTCTCAGTCATTTGGTACCGTTGTTTAGTAAATGTGGTGACGGGGTAAGAATACAGTATCACTAAGGGACCACGCAGGACAACATCACTTCAAAGAGAAAGAAAACTTGAAACAATCCGTGTGGGAGAGCCACGCTTCGGCATGCATGGACCGGCTCGACCGGAGCGATACCACGGCCTCACAGAAAACCGGTGTGAAACAGCGCTTGCGCTGTGTTTCTCCGAGTGAGTGAGGATACCGGAGACCCATACCCTAACCCCTCCCCCATCCCCTTCCCCATCTCCCAAAAGCCGGCAACGCACTTGTAACGCCTGTGGTGTTGCGGGTGTCCACGGGCGGCGGTAATCGCTTATCACCAGACGATACGTCTGCAGTGCTCATTGCTAACAATTTTATTAAAAAAAAAACAACCGTATACCAACCCCTCCAGTCAGTAAGGTCTAAAAGGCTCCTTTCTAAAGAGTGGCCTTTGACCATCAGTGGTAAAGTGTTTTCTTCTATCGTGAAGCAAGTATGTATTGTTATGAAGGTCAAATTAAAGTTACTTAAAAACCGATATTAAAGTTGTACATCTTGTGTTCTTCCTATGATGACATAATAAACCAGTTCATTGCACTTGTGTGCCAGTCACGTGACCCGTTCGACGATTATAATACTGCAATGTATATCTATTAAAGTTAATGATTTTGCATCGATCCTCCTCAAGACAATAATAACTTTGAACTTTAACGTGCATGCGTTAAGGTGCTATTTTGATTCTGACTTTTACAAACTTTATTGCAAGTAGTCTAGACAGCAAGGATTTTATTGCGACTGCTGCATGAATTTGAAATTTGTCTGATAGATTGTCTATGATACCAGTTTAGAAAAATAGCCAACGATTTTATTATTGAATTTCAAAGAATGGAGGTTACATTCGGGAACGGCTCATACGTTTGTTTGTAGGCGGCATAGGCAAACTTATTAAATAGAATGTAAGTTTATCCGAGTTTTATATCTATAATGTAAACATTATAGAAAAAAATACCTTACTGTCTATGAACGAAGTATGAATAAAATGTCTACATGGATTATCAAATCGTTTAAATTAAGTCCACCGACCACAACCAATCACCTCTGACATTAACTCAATAATTCGAATTTCAAATTAAACTTCAAATTTAACCCTCAAATGCGGGTGGATCAGTGACCAGTGTCAGATAATAATATGTAGTGAATAATAATACCATAGACAAGTGCTCCCATAGGGCACGGTTGGTTGCTTCAGTTGCGTAGGGTCGTCACGCTATGCACTGTTCTGGTTGACGTAACCACAGAATTTTAATGTTGTATTCTTATTATTGAAGATGGGAAAAGTTTTTGAATTTAACGGTAGAAGGAAAAGCGAACGTTCAAAATTTAAAACTCTCAAAACCAATACACTAACGAAATTAGTATTATTATATTGGGTTTTCTTTTATTTTAGTAGATTAGATGTCGTTAATTAGGCTTTAAGTGTTAGTCAATCTTGTAATTAGAAGCCGTTTTCGTAATCAATCATTAACCTAACTTTTTGTATTATTGTAATGAGATACCTTGTTTATGTTTCAGTTATGCGGAAGCATGAGGATATGCACTTTTGATGTGCCAGGTGTTGTGACAATAGTATTATAATATTAACTAATCGAATACTGCAGTTTAATCGCGCCTATATAGTCAGTCACTACCCGCTCATAATGTCATATCGTAATGTTACACAGCATATCTACTTCCAAAATATTTACTTTAAAGTTCCACAGCCAGTTTCACAGATAAATGCATTTTAATCAAACAAACTATCAAATCAATAAATAATTCATATGCATAGACAAAATAACTCGAAAGCAGAGTCGCGGGCTACAGCTAGTTGATAATAAATATTATATGGTAGGAACTGGCACAGTTAAACTAATTTATGACCGTTTTGTCATAAATTTGTGCCATTGGAGGGTTATAAATCTTAAATAACAAGAAATACGTCATTTCCGGATCATTGTCTAGACATTATAGTTCAACTCTGTCCTTTTGTCCTTCGAATCACAGACGCTTCGAATATTTTCTATATACGCCATACATACAAATATCTGTTGTCGATCAAAACCGACTTCCTGATATTGTTCTATTGTGTTGTATACTCGAATTTCTCACTCTTTTGTGTCTATGTGCGATAACATCACTAGTGTTTCTGTTGAATTTTAAAGAAATTTGAGAATTGAACAAAAAAATTGTTGGTCTTAGAAACTTCGATCTAGATCCTATATTTGAAGTGTAAATTTTTTTGAAATCGATTTCTTGTTTTAAAAAAATTGCTTTTTCCAGTCACGTATTGTGCAAGATTAATATAATATATGATCCTTTATAATGGATACTTTTATGTTCTGTACATAAATGCAAATCTTATTTAGAAAATTAGTAACTAACGTGAAATTGGTTTTTAGATTAGCCAACTGCTCTGACTGCTATATCCTTCTCTAAAAGTAAGTGAAATGAGCCTAGTTCTTAGCAAATACAAGTGTCAATGGAAAGAGGGAGCTTGTGCTCTGGTATTGTCGTTTATTGAAACTAAGGGTTGGAGACCATTATTATAAATCTATGAGTTCTTCTATGAACCTCAGCATATTTCGATAATTTAAATAAAGTGTCGTTGTTTTAAAGCTGTGTCCTATGTTAATGATGAAGATGCTAAAATGACTTACAAGTACATGCCAGCATTTACAATATGACACGTTAAAGATACTGAAAACAAAAACAGTTCAATATTGCAATTTTTTTAAAGTTTTAAACGAATTTCAGGTTTTTTTTTTTAAATTTAATTTGAACATATGACGTCATTCTTTACAGCACGTGCGTTAGGATGTCGAAAATGGTGACGTAAGACACTGTTGGAAAGTTTTTTTTTTAATTTAAGCATGAGTCAAATTATACATGTTCGAACAGGTGCCTCGCGGATGAATAATGATGGGTACAGCAGTTGTGGTAAAGGATGAGATAATATTATTATGATGTAATTTCATAAACACGAAATTTTACTGGTTAAAATTCAAATATGTACCTAATACCTAATACCTAAACCTAAACAAAATACCAAAAAAAAAAAAAAGTTTTTCTTACATACCTATATACCATAGAGCGCGGATGCCATCTCATCAAACGAAGAAGAGATGCCCAAAATTGATCTGAGTGGCGTGCAATGGCAGAAGCCCATGTCCAGAAGTTGACTGCATTAGGCTGATAATGATGGTGATTTTATTAGAACGCGAAACGATAAATGTATGTTTTACAGAAATTGAATTTCTTATATCAATCTGTTAGCAAATGATGTTGAGTCTTTCGAAACATGAAATGCCAAAAATATAATAATGTTTAAATGTGTGTTTGATCCCGAGATCATCATTTAATTTACTCATGTATTAGCAATTTAGCATGCGTACAATCAGGAATGTCAATTTGAAATGCTAGATACTAACATTTATAAACAACTAACTGTTGACCGCGACTCCGCCAGCGTGTATCGCGGCAAATAGTAGCCTGTGTGTTATTCTGATGTATAAGATATATTACTGTAAAGTTTCATCTAAATCCGTTGAGTAGTTTGCGCGTGAAGAAGTAACAAACATACACACTCACAAACTTTCGCCTTTATAGTATTAGTGTGAAGTGTGATGATATACATTTTGTAAAACGATAAAGATCTATACATATAATGTGACCCTTCATGGATCTAAATCTATGTATACAAAGGCGGCTCTAGATAAACTAGTAGACGAAAACAAACATTTTATAACCTTTATTATTAGTCAGGCGATATTTATTACGTAAAATATATTGCAGTATAAAATTATAGGTAAAAAATAACTCATCAAAAGATAAAGCGAAGAGTTGATATGGCATAATGTCGTACCCTACATACTTTTGCGAGCAATCGAGGTCAAGCAGGTGGCCACACCTAGTAAACATCGAGTTGTTTATTTGCTACACTCCACATAACCACACATGGTTGTCGTACAACTAAACATTCGTTTTCATTTTTTTTTTACTATATTTTATGTAGCTTTTGCGGTACAGTTCTACTATTTCATGTTGAACCTGTTTATTAAGTATTCTAGTACTGCTTTTGGGTTAAATCTTATTTTATAACAGCCCTTATCCAGTGAAGTATTGTAAAATAAATCGGTTTAAGGAAATTGTTATCTTCATAGGTAGATATTTATATTGAACTAACATTTAGTTTTTTTTTTTCAGGAGTAAATGTACTCTACATGTATTGTAATGTAAAAATAGTAGACAATGTGTATGAAAAACGAATAAATCGTCATTCGAAAATTCGGTAAATATAAAAAACCGTAAGATCTAATCTAATACTAACTTTTTTTTTTACTAAATGCACGTATACTATACTGCATATTTGGGACAGCCCTAGATTTGGAATTTAACCTACATAAGGTTATCAAATGTAAATATTAGCATTATTAGCTCTAAATCTTGATTTACTGAAAAATATAAAATATTTACCATCGCGACCGGGAATGGAGATTGCACTGTTTAATGTGTTACAACATTTTTTTTATTTACTCGCACCTAAGATTCATAAGTAAATAAAAGGTATAGTTATTTCTGAAGAACGGGAATAAACGTGATTAATATATATAGATACTCCGTGAAGTGACGAATTATGAATTCGGAATGTCACTATCCCAATTCATCCTATGGGGGTCGTAAGAGCCGAGGAGGTGACTTAAGCGGCCGTCTATTAATCACGTGATGTTTTTTTAGCATTATTTTAGCCTCTCTCCCCCTTGGTGATCGTGGTGAGGTTTAAGTTTAACCCCCTACCCTATGTTTCCCCTCACATGTATTTTTAGCAAATTTTTAGAATATTATCTTCAAGTGCAGGTAAGTATAATCAAATTTTATTCGGAAATTAAAAACCATGATAAAATGTCTAGACAGAGAAAGGTTGCAGGTTGTTTTTGACTGGCATAAAAATAAAATAATACTAAAGGAATCATGCTAAAAACAAATATTGTACTACGAGTAGTAGGTACATAGTACACTATGCAGACAATCTCTCTCGGAAGAAATATAAAAAATAAATACACGTGATTTCTTACAAAACCCTCCTCCCTTGTGATATTTAGTGATTAATGCCAAATCCCCTCCCCTCCCCCCCTTTCAAGCCTCACGTGATTAACGGACGGCCCCTAAGGAACTAATTATACAGGACAACAGCAGTGCAAACAGAAGATAAACTTGAAACAAACCCTATACCAACCCGTGTGGTCAGCTTAGGACAAACCCTTCTTTCCTAGGAGAGGCCTATGTCAGCAGTGGACTGTTTTTTTTTAATGTTATCCCTTGGGATAACGCTGCTTTCCCCCGTCCATAATAACGACAGGCCCTTTTTAATAGTCATATACGAGTATTTTGCTGTTCAGTGTTCATTGATGTGTCTCGCACCAAGTGCCTCCCATCCATCTCTTTGCTTTAATGAATTTTTCTATTTATTGTTTGATTACTCATTTCTTAAGTTCTATTTTTTTGTTAATTCGTGGTGTTGATTTCCGTTTTCTATCTTTAATACAATAATTCTAATACTAAAGCCGGGTCTCCTGCGACACTGTTTTATGTTTTTAAACACCAAACATCACATATTTATCAAAATATGGGCGTGGCCTAACTGTTTTGTTATTTTTAACAAGCAAACGCGTTATCCGAAGCGGACGGAAAACATCCCCGTGTTTGCCTGCAAGGGGGGGGAGGGCGATTTCATTTGCTAACATAGGGTTGTGCATTTACCACATAACATTCTTCATTTTAGTCGTTGAGGTTTAGAGGTAAAGATTAATCGTTTTGATTTACAAATCGGATGTTATCGACTTGCTAACCAGTGATCAATTTCTTTATAATTAAGTAGTTGATAGTTATTTATACATTATTTATTTTTTATTTTATGCGTCTCGAATAATGAAACTGAACTGAACTTATATTAATACTAATATTATAAATATTTATACTATAAAGGACCATTTAAATAATATTAAAAGGTTACCTAACATCAGCACTATGAGCCATTTAATTATTTCCAAAATTAAATAACTATTTTGTTAGTCATTTCGGATCTGTCAACATTTGTTTTTTATGTCATGTTCTATTATTATTATAGTTGTCTATGGACTTTATCTTTATAGAATGATTTTCCAATCCGTCAATCAAAAATAAAAAGCGGCCAAGTGCAAGTCGGACTCGCCTATGAAGGGTTCCGTAGCAGCAAGTAACATGATATACAAACACATCAAAAGTGTCTAGGGATCAAGCATTTTTATGCGGATTTCTTGAGATCGAGATGTGGCTTTGGCCCAGGCCTGCTCAGTCGCCAGACTTGAACCCGATTGAGCATGCATGGGATATGCTACAGAGAAGAGCTCTGCCGAATATGGAGGGTATCCAGTCGCAAGAAGACCTTTTTTTGTTGTTGCAACGAACATGGGCGGCCATTCCACAGCGTGATTTGGATGAACTCATTTTGAGTATACCAAACCGATGTTCTTGTGTTAGTGTTCGCGGTAGAAACACGGATTATTAATTGTTTAAGTTACCTAATAAAATTTTAAAGAAAACTGTTATTTCAGTATTTTTTTCGAACTTTAATGTTAGTGGTTCAAATGTCAAAAATCCTTTTATTAGGAAAATGGCAAATTTCTTTATTAATGCAAAGGTGACTTGGTTTATCGTTACTGTGACAAACGAAAACACTTTATTTGATGAATCCTTAAGGAAAATTTTAATTAATATCAATCAGGAGAAAAGTTATTGCAAAAATATATGTTGATCCCTAGACACATATGTTGATCCCTAGACACTTTTGATGTGTGTATATATATTTTTTTATAAATCAGTTGATTGAATGAAAGACAAATTGCGGTTTACGATGTATGACGTATTAAAAAAAACTACTTACTAGATCTCGTTCAAACCAATTTTCGGTAGAAGTTTGCAAGGCAATTTACATCATGTTTTTTTTTAGTTTTATCATTATCTTATTTTAGAAGTTACAGGGGGGGGGGCACATTTTACCACTTTGGAAGTGTCTCTCGCGCAAACTATTCAGTTTAGAAGAAAATAATTAGAAACTTCAAGATCATTTTTGAAGACCTATCCATAGATACCCCACACGCATGTGTTTGGTGAAAAAGAAAATTTTGAGTTTCAGTTCTAAGTATGGGGAACCCCCAAAAATGTATTGTTTTTTTTCTATTTTTGTGTGAAAACTTTAATGCGGTTCACAGAATACATCTACTTACCAAGTTTCAAGATTATAGTTCTTATAGTTTCGAAAAAATGTGGCTGTACGCGGCCATACGGACAGACAGACAGATATGACGAATCCATAAGGGTTCCGATTTTTGCCATTAGGCTATTGATCTAAAAAGGTCGCCATTAGGCCTCGGTAAGAACAGTACTCAATACTTTGAAATATCGATACTTCCGTTTCGATACTTTTATGAGTACGATACTTTTTATTCGATGCTACTCATGAGTACAGTATCGATACTTTCTAATCGACACCGTATCACTATGTTTGATGTTCGTGTGTGACGTTTGTTTAAAGTCGCAGAAGACGGCAATGGTCTGCTAACATGGTTTGCAAAAACATTTCTTTAGTTTGTTTTGTTATTTTTGGGAGCAGGAGACACGCCTTAACAAATAGTAGCCAACTGTATTCTTCTAGGCTTACGTGGATTAGTCGTAGAAGAAATTAATGGTAATTGATCAACCATATTTAACTATCGTTCCATGATTCCTTATTGGCTGTTTGCTATTTGGAATCTAACTAACATGAATAATAGCTAGCCTACAATTTTTTTTTTTTAAGAATGAGTATGATTAAGCTGTGGCAGCGCAGTATCTAAGGGGAAGGATTTTGGCTCATCTAGTTGTGGTTATGAACTTCTCCTAGTAAACATACTCCTAACACAAGGGATTCGTCTTAGTAAGAATACTACAAAACTTAGCAACAGAAAATAAAATACGACCAAGTCTTAGAGTAGTCGCATAAATTGGGTTTGTAAAAAGAATTTTCAAAATCGGTCCACAATTGACGGAGTAATCGGTGAACATACATAAAAAAAAAAATATATAAATACATACAGTGGAACATAGAACCTCCTCCTTTTTGGAAGTCGGTTAAAAATCTGATCTACCACCTGAAGGCCAACTCTAACACCGCGCGCTCATTGGTCAAATCAAATAGCGCACGTTTTCCCGGCTTCCTGTTTCACACTCCCGACCTTTTTAAGTAATCACTCCTACATATTGCAGCCCCCCTAGCCAAGTTGCAAGCGTTCTTCGTTCTGCAATCGTTAACGCCTAAATTCTCGTGTGTCATTGGCTAATACTTTGTTTAAGTTTACTTTGTCTAAGATTGGCCAATGACACACGAGACTTTATGCTTTAACGATTGCAGAAAGAAGAACGCTTGCAACTTGGCTAGGGGGGCAGGACATCAAGAGGATAGATGTTACTTCAAAACTAATTCTTATCTATGTCTATACTAGTTGTTGCTCGCGGCTGCGCCCGCGTATATTTCGGTTATCGCGGCAAAAAGTAGCATGTGTTAACCTGATGTATTAGCTATGTTACTGTAAAGTTTCATCCAAATCCATTCAGTAGTTTTTGCGTGAAAGAGTAACAAACATACATTCATCTATACTTACAGACTTTCGCGTTTATAATATTAGTATAGATTGTACACTAAGATTAAATCCTTTCGAAGTAATGGACTTTAAAGCTGTAGATTGAGCATTGAGCAATTAAAAAAAGCAACAACTATAGAGAACATCATATTTTCACGTCGTCCTTCAAGCCCTTTTCTCCCAATACCAGGTTGGAGTCGGTTTTTATGTCTGCTACGATACAGCTAAAGTTCGATTTTACATGGAGCGACTGCCATCAGACCTTCACAACCATCTTTTCTCTATCGAAAAACCTAAATACTTTTCTGAATGATATATTATCTGTTTCCTGTACATGTAACTAATCGCTGGTACTTCTATTTAAGCAGCTGACCACTTGAATATTGATAGGGAGTAACAAAAAAGTCCAATTAGTTTCGAAAGCGTAGAACTGAGGTTATTGACCGAAGTAAGATGTTTCTTTGAGCGCTACTAAATGTTATTGGAGCTTAATTAATTATTATTAGATCAAAAACGGATGTTCATTTATACAGGAAGATTTATACAGAAATGTTAATGCACCCATTACGTACTTATCTATACTAATACTTACATAGCTGAAGAGTTTGTTTGATTAAACTCATTAATGTCTTTAATTTCAGACAGATTTTTAAGTTTTGGTTTAAGAAGGTTATGTAATAAGTTTTGGTATCATGCTACTGGCCCCTTTTCGATCGAAAATATGACCATAAACGCAATTAATAATATTGAACTTTTTAAATGTTTGAAAATAGAACCTGTTGCAGGTTACATTTCTCGGGATATATAATATGGATGGATAATTCCTTGTTTAAATTTATTCTTCTTGACCTGGGTGGTTGTCCTTTAAATCTATAATAATTTGTCCAATTTGTCTTTGTACACTAAGATAGTGCCTATTGCATAATCGTCTGTAATATAGAAAGTTGCTTTCTCTGTCGGATTTATCAATCATCTGACTCCTAATTCTTTCACTTTAGTTCAAAATACGAATCTTAAAAATATTCCTATTTATATAATTTATAATCATTGTCAAGTACTAAATATTAATCGATAAACAAAGTACTAAGAAGATTTAGCATTGTTTTTACTTAACCCTTTTTCATTGAAGTAGGATTTTTTACGTTTATACCAAAAAAAATAAAGAAAAAAATTTGTTGGATGAGAGCGAGAAACAAAAGATGTGAGCCTTAGATGACGTAACGGTTCATTGAACCCCACACCATGGACAGATCGAACGCCATGACTCGAATCTTTGATTTTTGTATTTTGCTTAGTGTAATGGTAAACATTTTGGGTCATACACCTTTATGGTTACTATTAATAATATTGGTATGAAATTGAAGATTTAAATTGGATATCATAGAGGATTTTAATTTATGGCATAATGACAAACAGACAGTCGGATCACCAACCTGATGTCTGATAGTCACTTAACTATGATAGATGATATGGAAGTTTATGAAAGATCATAAACCTTGACTATGAATAGTCTGAATTTAGATTGAGATGTAGACAATATGATAGTACCTATTTTCAATATTGTAATTTACCTACCAACTTACTTATAATATCCTCATGTATGAATAATGTCGAAATATCGAAACATACAACTTTTTTTTTTAGTTTCTAAAAAGCTTTTTTTTTTTAAGAAATGCTTTTTTAGTTTTGAAATTGTTTTAATTCGAAGTTTAAATGTTGAAATTAGGACACATAGGCTTAGAACCTCTTTGCTTTCAAACAAAATAGGACTATTTAATTCGGTCACATATAACCAAAATACTGTTCCACGATTGTACTCGTCACTTGACCTGATCGTTAAGAACACAGGACAGGGAACGCTCCCACAATGTACGTGGATGAGCCATCCTCAAAATACCCCGGAAGAAGTCAGCCGTGACTGTTTTTATAAGTACCTTCATTACTTTTTATTCGACTATAACACTTATATCTGGCTCACGGTCTTTTGTAGTCACGAAGTAAACAGCCGTGATGGTGTAGTAATGCGTAACTATCCTAAATCGACTTTTCTCCGCGTTTCGATTCAAGTTTAGTAACTAAGGGATACCAAAGAAAGATATTTAATCTGCTTTTTTACGTATGTATCTTTGTGACGAAGATTTTTCTCCTTTAGTCTTATACTTTGCTAAGGAACTAGGGTATTAACAATTTTATGCATACAAACAAAACATTGATCAACGTACATAGGTATTCCATAAGTTAAATACAACATAATATTATTATAACATATACGTGTTCAGTCTATTGAATGTAATGAAGGACAAAATGAAAGTGTTACCACATAATAATATTATATCGTAATAGGTATTACGCAACTTTTATAATGTAAGCGTAGTTATCTCAAAAAGGTCACACTCTGATGATCTGCGGCTGTTAAAAATAGTTTAAAATAGGAACAAGTTGAATGACATCCAACTTATTCCTCTTTTGAAAACCTCTTTAGTGCGTTTCGTGAAATCATAACGTGTTACGTGTAATATTACTGATAATAAAATAACCTATGTTTATTTATTATAAGCATTTATTTTACTTTTAGTTCGCTTGCGTTATTATCTATTTTATTAATCCATTATCTCTTGATTAAAAGTAGCCTCTGTGCTACTCCAGACAGTAACCTATCTTGGTTCTCACCTGTTCTCACAGACTTTTATGTTTAAAATATTAATGAGGTATAGTTAAACCAAGAACTTTATGGTAGATAGAACCAAGTTTTTAATGTTATGGCAGCACAATGGAACTATTGTTGCTACCAAATGATTAAGCATAAGGATCTTCGAAATAACCCGTGTACGCCACGTAATTGTTTCAACAATGTAGTCAAAACCAATATAATAGTTAACTTTACAAACCAGGAGACGCCCACTAACCTACACGATTTGCTAGGGAGCCGGTTTTCTCTGACTCATGTACTTAATAAACGAATATATAAAAGTAGCTAAGTTTTGTAAGCACTTGGTTCAAGGAACTGATTGCCAGTAGTAAAAATGTAGCAATTTACGACTTATTGCATTTTTCTTTTAGACTCGATTTACTTTCTTTATATTTTTAATTTTTCTTAAATGATTTCCTTTTTTATTCTTTCTGAAACCAATTGGAGAGGCCTATGTCCAGTATGTAACTGCGACAGGCTGATAATGATATGAAACCCACAAACAAGATTCACGTAAGACTGTTCTTTTTAGAGGAAATATATCTTGACTGAAATTCGGTGGCCCGAGTTACTCTATGCTGAAGGGAATAAAGAAAGCGGCTTTACGTGTGTAAATTATTTTGAAGAGGATTAATATTCAAATATTGAACAGTCAAGGATTTTACTGCAAAGTGAATAGCAAACAACATTCTTAATAGATTAGTGTTGCATTGTAACTCCTTTTAGAATCACCTATTTTGAATATGGAACCAATTTTCACTTATCTTCCGCAGCTCGGCTCCGTAATATCTAGTATTAATACCTAGTAGTTATCTAGTACTTATAATTATATCGAGTGTATGACGTGTATAGTACAGTAAAGTCAGTAGCTCCGGTAGTTGACTCCTGCGGATAACCAGTTTGAGCTTTGAGCACAATGCATGTGTAACAGTCTATCTCTGCTGACTCGCGTGGCTAAGACTTCCTAACTAATATTATACGTGTGATAATAGGTTTGTTAGGTTTTCACTCCTGAATTGCTTTATCATTATTGAGATTTGTATTAATGAAATTAGGGGTTTAAAAATACTATTAATTTAATGGTTAAATAAAACCTATGTTCGGTTGAAACCAACAGTACAAAAGTCCTACGTTTCAAACTACTATAACCAGATTTCTGGCTACTTTGTACGTCAATTATATACTATAATATTATAAAGCTGAAGAGTTTGTTTGTTTGTTTGAACACGCTTATCTCAGGAACTACTGGTCTGATTTTAAAAATTCAGTGTTAGATAGCCCATTTACCGAGGAAGTATATAGGCTGTATATAATCACGCTAAGACCAATAGGAGCGGAGCACCGATGAAGAATGTTACAAAAACGGGGGAAAATTTCTACGCTACGGGCAATAGGAGACGTAAACGAGGTTGCGTGGGTCAGCTAGTACCTGATAAAAACAATATGGTTTAGTATCTTTTTCACCTTGATTTTCACATAGATTTTTCTTTCCTAATAATTATTACTAGCTATTATTTCTGGCGGTCTCCCTCAAAAATCATGGAACTCGCGTCATCGTCACCAAACGCTTTCCATGAGCTATACTTTTTTACTTCTTTTTATCGCGCATTTTATTTAAAGATCAAATAGGTTTATTTCAGATGAGCTTATACTGTTTATGGTTTTGAGTTTTCACTTCTGTCGGCAGTCCCCATGACTACTTTGTGATTTTTCGTTTATGACCAACTAAGATCACAAAAACTCATACGAAGAATTGAAAGCCCTTTGCCAACATCACGACAAATAAATGCGAAACTAAATCTATACTAATATTATGAAACTGAAGAGTTTGTTTGTTTGAACGCGCTAATCTCAGGAACCGCTGGTCCGATTTGAAAAATTCTTGCCGTGTTGGATAGTACATTTATCGAGGAAGGCTATATATCATCACGCTAAGACCAATAGGACCGGAGCACCAATGAAGAATGTTACGAAAACGGGGGAAAAAAATTTACGCTACGGGCAATAGGAGACGTAAACGTTGCTTGTTGCATGGGTCAGCTAGTAGAAGATAAACCTATGCTACTCAAATAACTACGAGATTCCAGATACAAGAACAGATAACGCAGATAAAGTCTTAGATTTGTTTTAAGAAAAGCATAGGTACACACGAAGTAAAGAAATTTCCTTAATAATAAGGAAAACTTTGCTATACTAGATTTTCAGAATTGAAATAATATTCCACAATATCTTTTGCCCGAGGCTCCGCCCGCGTTAAAGTCGGTTACCGCGGTAAATAGTAGCCTATGTTCTTCCTCAGGTTCACAGTATATCCATGCCTAATTTCATTGAAATCGGTTTAACCGTGAATGCGTAACAGACAGACAAACGTTAGTTTGGAATTTACAGTATTAGTATGGAAGTACTAGTGGTTGCCCGCGGCTCCGCCCGCGTGTATGTCGGTTATCACTGCAAATATGTTACTTTATATATATGCCTATGTGTTATTCTGATGTAATAAGCTATATTACTGTAAAGTAAGTAAAGTTTCATCCAAATCCGTGCAGTACTTTTTGCGTGAAGAAGTAACAAACATACACACTCTTAAACTTTCGCCTTTATTAATTAGTGTGATGTGATGTGAAGTATGGATTTTATAGATGGATGTCATTTTAAACGAATGTAAATAGTGTACAACATTGCTCGTAAATGTATGAAGTAAGTTGGCATTGCGTCAAAATCTTTTTTTTTTCACAGACTGAACCACAGATTAGGTTTAACTAATAGTCATAGGATTAATATTATATTCCATTAATTTATTGATGTTACGATACCTGTTGCTTTGTTTTATCAGTTAACAAGATAATGCAAACCATAATGCTTAGTGCAAATAAATCTTAAACATGTAGTGATCAACTCCTTACTTCTGCATTATGCAAGACCGCAACTGAATACGAATTGAGACGACGGGACCATAAGTTTTACAGATATTTCATAATAAGAAACAATAAAAATAATTTGAATATTAGCGTGGGATGTAAATACAAGGTTAACGTTGAATTTTCAAAACAATTGTATTTACTGACCTGTCATTTGCAGCTGTCTCCTGGATGCGGGGGTGCGTGGAGTTCGCGGGGTTCGCGACGCGCGGGGCGTTCGAGGTGTGCGTGGCGTACGAGGTGAGCTAGGTGAGCTTCCAGCAGTACTACGTCGCGAAGGTGATCCTAACACCCTCAAGTCAGTATTCACTTCGCACGCTAATGCATCTGTAGCCATTCTCACCGGACTCTCCGAGTTCTCCTTGTCTTCTTCGCAAAACTTGACCGGTGAATCGATCTTCGCAGATTTATACGTGCATTCTGTCTCGATATCAAAATTAAACCGCCTAATGAAGCGCTTCCTTTCCCTTGCGTATTGCTCGGCCATTAGCCTCCTTGTTTCGTCCCTGTCCGGCGCGCCAAATAAACACTTGCAACTACCGCGTCGTCGTCTTGGGGTGTTGGATGCCCTGAGAGCCATTCCAGCTGACATCTCGAACCTCCTCTGTTTAGGTGTACGTCCTCCGGCTGCCATAACTGATACTGATAACTTAGCGCGCGTCAGGTGTGCTCGGACTGGTTCGCAAGAAACATCTGACTAATCTCCTGAGAGAAAACAGCTGTTGTCCGCAGGTAACACGGAGAGAGGGAGGATAGGCACGGTAGTGGGTTAGAGCGGGGGAACGGATCGCACCTGGCGGTCGTGAACGCGCCAATTCTAACCTATAAAGTACGGCGTGGCTGCGTGTACACGCGCGCTCTTCTCAATAGCGACTGACGCTCGATGTTTTCCCGCGCCCGCGCATCGCCTCGTGCGCCGATTTTGGCAGTCACTTGGCGCGCAAACCTTTAACAATGGAAGCAAGGACGCTTTTTATAAAGAAATACAGGTGGAGTCTTAGGGGAAGAAACTTATATTATATTATATCGCATTTAATAGTTTTCTTCTATTACCTTTTATTATAGTTATATAAAGCCCGCGAGATTTATTTATAGATCTCGTTCGTGACGTCTTATCTCTGTACAGTCTGTAGGTACGGTTAGATAAAGTGATCATTATAACAATTCTATTTTGGATAAATACACTCATTTGCAAAAAAAAATGGGCGGTTTCGATTTTCTTCCTGGCTGAAAAAAATAAAATACCAAAAAGGTTTTAATCATTTGAACATGTTACTGGCCAGTTATAAAAGTGCCATAATGTTTTTAAGAGTACATTCCAAATTCTAATTTTTGACGGAGCCTGGTTTTCAAAGAAAGCAACTATTAACTACATTTTGTGGCGCGAATTCCCTATAGTTAATATCGACTCTAATTAACTTTTTGTCAATTTTTATTAAATTATCTGATGTCCTTGACATTTAAAAGTATTGTTATTGCTGTTTAGCAATCTCGAAACTGGTAAATAAAGTGATAAAAGCGAGCAAAATTATTGCGCTACTTGAAGAAGGTTGCAGCCAATGCTTCGTGGCTCAGAGGCTAAATGTGAGTCGGTCGACAGTTCAAAGGACCTGGCAGCGCTATCAAGAGACCGGTTCCGTCAATAGAAGGCCTGGTTCTGACAGAAAGACATGTACCAAACCACGGGATGATCGTTTTCTAGTTAGTCAAGCGTTGAGAAATCGCAAATCTTCTTATGTGTACCTCAAGAACAGCCTCGAAGAAGTAAGAAATGTGCAAATTAGTCTATGGACGGTCAGGAGGAGGCTTCTCGCTGCTAATATACACAGTCATCGCCCGGCAGGCGGCCCTAAATTACTCCGTGGACATCGAGTTGCCAGGCTTAGCTTCGCTCGAAATTGTGTGTCATGGACTCATGAAGACTGGAATAGGGTATTGTTCTCCGATGAAGCCAGGATATCTCTGCATGGTGAAGACCGACGTCGGCGAGTACTACGTAGACGAGGAGAACGCTTTGCAGAGGCATGTTTTGAAGAAATCACACCTTATGAAGGGGCTCTGTTATGTTTTGGGCAGGAATAAATTCTATGGATCGTACGGAGTTAGTCTTCATCGAAAACGGTACACTGACTGGACACCGATACATAACGGAAGTTCTAATTCCTTATGCACAACCCGCTTTAACCGCTCCTGGCGAAAACTCAATTTTTATGGACGACAACGCTCGCGCCCACCGGTCTGGCGATGTGGAAGCGTATATGCTAGAAGTCGGAATTCGTCGTTTGGACTGGCCAGCTAGAAGTCCGGACCTCAATCCCATAAAGCATGTCTGGGACGTTCTGAAGCGACTAGTGAGATCAGTGCAGCCGGCTCCGCAGACCATCAGAGAGCTAAGGAATGTGATTACCGCGGAGTGGGAACGTATTCCCCAAGAAACCATAAATGATATACTCGCTAGCATACCCAGACGAATGCAAGCCGTTTCAGCAAGAGGGGGTCACACTCAATACTAAACTTTTATCTGCTTTTAATGTATTCAAGAAAAACAAAGAAATTAACGCGTTTCATTTTTATTTAGCGAGCAGGTACAATAATAGTGTTTTGAGCTTAAACATTATTTCCCAATAATTTAATCAAAATGTTATGATAAAACTGATGAAAACTATTCCTTCCTAATTAATTTATAAAATTCTGAGGATAACAATACCTAAAATTTTCAAACAAACTAATAGTAACTATAAAATAGTTCTTTGCTTAAGTGCCCGCTTTTTTTGCAAAAGAGTTTATATTAATTCACTCTTGCTTGCCAGATTTAAATTTACAAGGTAACTTTTTAAACTTGAGTGGTATTCGTACAACGTGGATTTGCGTTTAATGACTTGTGACTTTAATAAAATTCACAGGTAAAATCAATTTCGTTCTGCAGGTTTATTTTTATGATCGGGTTCGAACACATAAACTTGAAATAAATAAGTAGGTAGGTATTGATAAACAAAATATGTATGTTCTATATTACTCAAGACTAGAGTATTATTTTAGGTATGGCTACTTTTATAACAATGATTGACGTAGGTAAGTCTGTCTGTGGTTCTGTTTTATTTTTGTGAGACAGGCGGGAACAAACAAATGGAATTTCTGTTTTGTTTTTTTTTTCTTAAAATGACAACGCCCGCACTAGGAATCCTGTGTCGCGGGGAACTTTACAAACATACATGTAACGGTCACAAAGAACACCCAGACTCAGAACAACAATTTGTGGATCACACAAAGTGTTGTCCTACGTGGGATTTGAACCCACGACACTTGGCGAAGTAGGAAACGGCGTGGTGACCGTTAAACCACTAGGCCAAACGTGTAGATTGCGACCTCAGATCAAATAAAAAAGGTAAATAACGCACGGCCTTGTTCTTGTTGAAGCAGAAAAAAGTAGCGTAGTTTCAAGTAAACAACATGCTAAGAAACTACGAGCTTTTCGTCTCGTCAGTATTGTACAGGTTGTAGTGCAGTAAAGTTATCTACATAAATGAAACTTCATTTAAAAAAACCGACTTCAACAACTAAAAAGTATAAAATAACTTAATTTGTATGTGCTACCTATTTATAGGTTTGAAGTCGGTACCAAGCCAAATGTAATAGTAGGTACCACACTCGCTAGATTTCGAGACGAACGTCAACTACGTCACCGACGCTTCGGTTGTTTTGTTCTACGCGAAGAGTAGCTATCCCGCTCAAAGTCACGCGCGGCGAGTGCGGTATCTACTATTACATTTTGGCTTGGCACCGACTTCAAACCTATGAATAGGTAGCACATACAAATTAAGTTATTTTATACTTTTTAGTTTTTGAAGTCGGTTTTTTAAACGAAGTTTTTTTTCGCTTTTTAGTCTTTCTCAAGTCTCTCATCATCATTTTACGTAAATAACTTGAAATAATACGACTAAAGGTAACATACATACTGTATAGAATCAAAAGCCCAAATAGTCTAGTCAACAAGTTCCATACTTGTTGACTAGACTAAAAGATGCAGCAGCATCACTAGGCCGCCATGGTGTGGGTCGCCATACTGCATTGTCTGCATTCGCATTGAGTATGGTGACCGCTACTCTTGGATTTTGCTTATGCTTTCCATCAGGCAGAGTAGAGTCATTTTGGCGGGCAATACATAAAAAAAAAAAAAGGCATTCAGGTAATTTTTTGTAATAAAATCTCAAATGGACTGTTCTCTAAGGTCACTATAATTCAAGTAATTTGAGGTAAACTTACAATATCGTTACGACCCCTTTTATATTATGAAATTAATTGATGTCTACAGAATATGAAGGCATGCAGACAATTGCTCTAGCTTCATTGCAGGCGCTCACGTAAATTTGAGGGTTCCCTTCGATTTCCTTGGGATTCCATCATCAGATCATGATATGGTGGCCATGGGACCACATGGGGAGCATACCCTTTCGAATACAAAAATAATTTTCAAAATCGGACCACAATTGACGGAGTAATCAAGGTACATACATAAAAAAAACAAAAAAAACCGATGAAATTGAGAACCTCCTTCTTTTGGAAGTCGGTTAAAAATGCCGTCTTGTGCAATTAAATGGTGTTAAAAAAGTACACAAAAAAGAAGGAGTAACATTTAACACGTAAGTACACACAAAACTATTTTTTTTAAATGTTATTATAACACAATTTTACTTTAATTTTACTATTATTAATGTCAATTACACAAAAGACGTTCTGGGAGAGTGCTTACAGGAGTTCGTATTTCATAGTTTCATTGTAGGTAAATTCATAGTCAAATAATGAAGTAGAGAGTGAGACATAAGTAGTTTACAGTGTTAAATATGTGCTATCTAATTGTAATTTATATGAAACAAACATATTTATTTTTACATATTACCTATTTTACTGCATTTTTTTTTTAAATGGTAACACTTCAATCACTCACACATATATAAAAAATGGCTTCATTTTCTTATTCTACGTGCCATATCTACCTTTTTTTACTTGATCTGAGACAGTAGGTGTAAAATTCGTAGGTATGTAAATTTTACATAAGCACATAGGTATGTACAAAACTCAAAAACTAATTTAGAAAGTTAAAGAAAGGTACGTTAATTAGTGTACTTAATAGTTCACTACTGAAATTTCAAGAAAAATCTTGTATTACTGTCCATAGTTGAACGAAGGTTTCCCCCAAATCTAAAATACCTACCTAAGTAAACAAACCTACTTAGTTTAATTTTGTACTGAATAAGATATTTTAAATGTATTCTTCTAATTTATTCTGTTTCCTAAAAAATACTTTAAAAAGTTTTAAATAGGTAGGTACATAAAAAAGCAACATAACTTTTATGATTCCGTTCCTCGACGAAGTAGGTAATTGATGTGTTGATGTTATTAGTTTAAAAAGTACGTTGAATGACATCGCGGCATTCGTATCTCCTTAAATTATTATCTGTCAGGTTTTCAGGCGATAATCAAGCACATAGTAAGTAATAAATAACGTTGTCATCTTATTAGAGTCTGAACAGATAGAAAACCTACAAAAGTCCATGTTTCTTTAATTGAATATGACTTGATTTACATTTACACATTCATTATTGATGACAGGTATTTCGTATTTCTGTAAACCAATTAGGCTGTAAGCATAATATTATTGTGTTAGGATAGGATTGGCACAATGTCAGTATTATCGGTAATGTACGGCATGGACGAGATTTGAACCCACAACTTTTATGTTGTGTATTAGTTATTTTCCCATTTAAATTACTGCCTGATATTGCCAGTGACACTAAAACTACACCAAGCAATTCATCAATTCAAAGACATGTAACTAGTATTCTTAATTTAAAAAAATAAAACGCCGTCATTTTTTTTTATTGAGACACTAGCTGAACTCCGCGGTGTTACCCGCGGTCATTATCGTACCGCGGCCGCGCGGGTAACGCCGCAGGGCGAAGTAAGTCTCAAAAAAGTAGCCAAGTTACTCCTTACATCATCTGCTACCTATCAGTGAAAGTCCGGTCAAAGTCAAAAAGCCGGAACAAACAGACAGACAGACAATAATTGTAAAAAATGATATTTTGGTTTAAGTACCCTGTATACATACATATGCATTAGTAAAAAGTGGTTATTATAATATTACAAACAGTTACTCCAATTTTATTTATTTGTATAAATGTATAGATCATCTTAGCGTAACCGCATAAATCCAATTGTGACTAATTATTTTAAGTTGTCATATAATAAGAAACTCATGATTTTTTACATGTATAAATTATGAAAATTTTATATACATTTTTTTCAGTACTATCACGTCTAGCCAGGATTATCTTCTGACACGGTTGAAGGCCTTCGGTAACCAATAAAGCATCACTATTAAAAAACCAGTAATAAAAATATGGAAGCCTTGCGGGGAACGGATTGAGGCTCCTATTATGGGGTAAAATCACTACCTGTATTACTTAAAGCGTGTTATTTGGAAATTTTACGACGCTTTAAAGTAACTACATATTCTACAACAGTGAACAATAGGTGATAAATGTACACCGCTTCGAACTTCTTGAGTTGCTTGGGTGACCAGTGACCACTGAAATTTTAAACCATTGATAATCAACGAAAAAGTACATTCGCTCGCCACAAAACACTGACTGTTGATGGCGTTGGCAGCGTATGCGTCTGCTGTGCTGAGGTCTCGGGTTCGATTCCCAGGTCGGACGAAATATTTAAATAATTTACAAATATTTTATTTCGGAGTTAGGTTGTTTTCTATGTTTAATATGTATACATTTACAGAAAAGTATGTTCATAAGTATTATTGCAGTATAGTTACTTCTTTCTTCAAGTAACTATACCAGCGTTCGGAACCGTACGATAATTATCGTACATGTACGATAATTTCATGCCTACGTACGATGTACGATAGCACATTATTATCGTACGCAGATTGTACGATAATTTCCATCGTGATGCAAAATTTGAGAAATTATTATATTTTATGCAATATAAAGTAGGCAAAATATAGTTAACACTTTCAGAAGTTACATTTTTCTCCCGCTTGATTATTTTGTCCAATAAAATATTGGAGAAATACCGGGAAATACAAATTCTCTGTTTCTATTGGTTCTTTTATGATCCACTGTGAAAAGTACCACCACCTGGACTGTAACTTTATTCTGCGGTACATGCCTTCTCATTGGTTAGCATCTACCAATGCAAAAAAGAGAATAAGTTTAATAAAGTGTTGCCAACTCTAAGTCTTTTTACGTAGATTTTAAGTCTTTTCCGCAAACCCTATTTTCTGTCAAATTTTTTTAAATTTGCAAAATAGACTGAATAGGCATTTTTTTTTCTTATTGAATAGGGGGCAAACGAGCAGACGTACCAACGTATTCCTTTACTTTCTTCTTCTTCCTCCTAGCCTTTATTAATCCCAAGATTTGGGGTCGGCTACTAGTTCAACCGGTTTTACCTTAATATCAGTTTTTACACTGAGCGACTGGCATCGGACCTCCGCAACCCTGAGGGTAAACTGAATTCGAAGGTTGTACTAGTTGTCAGTATATTTGAGGGCACTGACTTCCCAATAACGATTGCCATAGATGTTCATGACAACCGGGACCGACGGCTTAACGTGCTCTCCGAGGCACGGGCGGGAAACACCGCCATCTTCCATACTCCGGGCTGCTACTAAGAATTTCTTGTAAGAAAAACCCAACAGCAGTCCGACCCGGGAATCGAACCCGAGACCTCTTGATCCGCAGTCGCTTACGCTAACCACTAGAACAACGAGGCAGTCAACGTATTCCTTTACTTTCGCGAAAAAAATATTAAAAAACGACGATAATAAGAAATAATAATAATAATACGATAGTACGATAATTTCGGCCAATTTCGGTCCATGTACGATAATTCTACACCCCTGGTACGATAGTCAGCTCGCTTCAAGTTGCTAACACTGAACTATACTGAATAAACACCCATTTACTTATTTCACTGACTGACTAGATAGTCAATCTAGCTTCTACAATACAAGCCCTGCTTAATTTTAAATTATATGACGTTGTGTGTTAGATTATCCGAAAAAATAGTTATGGTTAACTTAGTTTAACTTCTCACTAGTCCGGATGTGTTAATAACTGACTATTGATCGCGCGTGGTAGCGTATGCGTCTGCTGTGCTGAGGTCTCGGGTTTGAATCCCGGGACGGATCAAATGTTTGTATGATCTGCAAATATTTGTTTTTCGGAGTTTAAATGTTTTCTATCTATCTATATACTTATAATAAAAATGTAACAGGTCCAATTCTGTACATTAAAGATATTTTGAAAATAATTTTTGGAGGGCTCTCTATAATCGATACTGAAGCCAAAACTGTATTTTTTTTTTCATTTTTGACTGTCTGTCTTTCCGTCCGTCCGTCTGTCTGTCTGTCTGTCTGTATCTTGGCCGCGCATCACGCCGAAACTACTAAACGGATTCAAATGAAACTTGGCATGATTTGAGTTCATACAACGAGGTAGGACATAGGATACTTTTTATCCCGAAATTCAGCACGTTTTCCTGGAGAGAGGGGATGAAAGTCAAAATATGAACTTGGTTGTAATTCAATAACACATAGTCCGATTTCATTCATTCTTTATTTGCTAGAAAGAAAAAAGATAACGGGAAAAGTGTTTTATTTTGTCCGCGACTGTACACTGCCTGTGGGAAGCTGAGGCAGATATGTAAATATGGCGGTACAAAGTTCGCCGGGTCAGCTAGTTTATAATATGTATGTATTTACAAAAAAATAATAGTAATTAACTTTTTCTTCACCCTTTTTAATTTAATTTAATTATTTCGTGAACGAAAAATTTAATTTTATAATAAGGAACTTCGTTCCTATCTGGTGTCCCACGACTACACACGGTTTTTTTATTTTCATATGCAACCGTCCCCTTATTGTTAATGTGTGCTATTTTGGAATCTAAACACAAACAAAAAGTCGAATAGTTGGTATAATAGATTACTTGCTGAGCTTTGAAAATACTTAGATGTTGCTTGGCAACTTAATCATTAAATTCTAGATCAGAAAGACATAAGAAATTCAAGACTTGCTCCTTCAATGCCTACAACGAAAAACAGGTAGCCACACTCGCTGCTACCGGGTATGTGTTTGTGAAGGTCTTTCTATGATATTATTCTTATATTAGGTCTTTACCTATGAAATTGCCGTTCTTCAGTACTGGTCATTTCAAATTTTTTTTTTTTTTGTAATGGCTCTGTATTCTATATTCAAATTAATTTTGTTTTAAAACCATGACATTCTATTTACAAACTCAGTCTTTTGTTTTCTGATTAGCGTTGTATTTTCATTACATTTGAACATTTTTCGTCATAATGGATACTTTGAAAATTCGTGTAATTATGGAACATGAGTTCCGTCGTGGCACCAACGCGACACAAACGGCACGTAACATCAAAAACGTTTACGGAGAGAACTGTACAAACGAACGCACAACCCGTTATTGGTTTTCCCGGTTCCGTTCTGGAAATTTTGACTTGAAAAATGAAGCTCGTGGTCGTCCGGAGACTTTGGTTAACAATAATGAATTAAAGGCGATTGTGGAAGCTAACGAAACTCAATCTACAGCTGAGCTAGTAGCAGCTTTTAATGTAAGCATCAAAACAATATTGATCCATTTGCGACAAATTAATAAGGTAGTAGAGCCACGCTGATTTCAGCACGAACGGGCCGGCTCGACCGGGGCGGTACTACCCTCGCACAGAAAATCAACGTAAAATGACAGCGTTCGTGCTGTCGTGTTTCGTTGGTGAGTGCGAGACCGGAGGCCCAATTAGTCTAGTCAACAAGTTCCATACTTGTTGACTAGACTAAAAGATGCAGCAGCATCACTAGGCCGCCATAGTGTGGGTCGCCATACTGCATTGTCTGCATTCGCAATGAGTATGGTGACCACCACTCTTGGATTCTGCTTATGTTTTCCATCAGGCAGAGTAGAGTCATTTTGGCGTATGGCGCATGGCCAAACATAAAAAAAAAAAAAAAAAAAATTGGCAAGGTAAAAAAGCTTGATAGATGGGTGCCCCACGACCTTAACGATCGCCAGCGCAACGTACGCGTCGAGACTTGCCTTGCGCTGCTCAACAGGCAAAGAAATGAAGGAATTTTGAAACGAATTCTTACGTGCGACGAAATATGGATTCTGTTCGACAATCGAAAGCGCTCAGCAAGTTGGTTAGACCCTGGTTCAGCACCAAAGCAATTCCCTAAACCAAAAATGACCCCTAAAAAGTGATAGTCACTGTTTGGTGGTCTAGTGCGGGTGTGATTCACCACAGCTTTTTACAAAACGGCATGAGCATTAATGCAGATGTGTACTGTGAAGAACTGGTGAGAATGATGGAGAAGCTTGCACATCTGCAACCATCGAGATATAATGTATAGAGAAGACGCCACTCATTAGTGCGGTGTTCCATGCAATTGCGGCGCATGCGCCGCACTTCCTTCAGTCGCTTGCTAGCTACACTCTGATGAAGCGGTGGCTTAAGCGTGTGATTGTTTACATTTAAAAACGTTCTAAAACTCGTGAATTATGCCATTTTGTGTCTTGAGATATTGCACTAATAATACAAGGAATACGGAGAAAAACAAAGGAATAACTTTTCACCAGTAATTAACTAGATATAATTGTTTTAAAATTAAATACGAACAAAATATTTTAAGACGCCATTGTTGCCTCATTCGACATAGAGTACTTAGAGTAATAATAATAATAATAATAATATAATTTTATTTGCTTAAATGTGGTACAAAAAGATGGTAGAAAATAAAAATAAAATATGCACGAAACACATTTCACCAGTAATAGGCATGCAAATTTAGTGTTGTTAACTATTTAAGCAATAGTTATTAAATTGCTAAAACTATATTAATTGCTAATTAGCAATAACGAATTAACTAAATCAGAATCAATTTAAAAAGATTACGTGTAACACTTTGAAAATACATACAAGAACTACTTAATAAATTCAATACACACCTACAATGCATTTCTAAAATGATAAGACGGACACGAATTTTTTTGTATGAATTCCTTAACGGAGTAATAACTGTTTTCTACCAACCATTTTCTAAGAACAACACAAAACTTATTGAGTGGTAGGTCAGTTATCCACTTGGGTATTGTGTTGTATATAAGAGGAGCCATATACACGCAATTTCGTCTAAATTGTTCGATTCTGGGTATTGGCATATTTAATGGAAGTTGTGTTGCTGCACGTTTGCTAAAATTAATTTTAGATTCAAAAAGAGAACGGTTATTTTTAACAAATTTTGCAATTTCATATATATAAATACAAGGAACAGTTAAAAGATTGTGAGCTTTGAAGACAGGTCTACAAGATGAAGTCCATTCCATGTTAAAAATTGCACGAATACATTTTTTCTGGGCTATAAAAACTCTTTCAATTTCAGTAGAATTACCCCAAATGACTATACCATACCGGATTATGGAACAAACATGAGCGTGGTAGACTGTCATTGCAGTTGACCTTGATACCTCATTACTTACTACTTTCAAAGCGAAAACAAATCTGCTAATTTTCATACATATTTCTTCAATATGGTTTTTCCACGTGAAATGTTCGTCAAGTATTACACCCAAAAATTTAATTTTATGAACTTGCTCTATCATTTGATTAGTGTGTGAAATTTTAATAGGGAGATGGCTGTTTTTCGGTGTTTTAAAATATAATATTTTGGATTTTCCTAAATTAATCTTTAGTACATTACACTCTAACCATGCAATGATTTCATTTAAGGTGGTTTGTATATCTAATTCATATGTTTCCTCATTTTTACAATTTATGATGATTGTAGTATCGTCAGCGAATAGGATGCATTGTTTTTTCACTGCTTGTGGCAGATCATTCACATAAATAAGGAAAAGAAGAGGACCCAGGATACTTCCCTGTGGGACTCCAAAATGATTAAGTCGCGGATGGGAGTCATAATCTACAATACTATTGAGTTCGGCATCAAATTTAGTTATTCTAGTTATCTGAGTTCTATTTCCTAGGTAGGATTTAAACCATTCTAAAGCTGGGCCTCTTATGCCATTTTTATCTAGTTTATCAATTAGAATATTATGCTGAACGAAATCAAAGGCTTTACTTAAATCGAGAAATAGCGCCGCAGTTTTTATTTTTGCATTAATGTTATTTGAAACTGACTTAAGTAAATGAAATATTGCTAATGAAGTGGATTTATATAGTATATTTATAGTAAAACATACAGAAGTGATATTTAGGTAGAATTAACTGACGTTAAATGCACAACGTATTTAACGTATTTAATTGGATAGGGAAAAATAATATGTTGTTAAAAATAGCTTCGTAAATAACCCATAACATTTTTTTTGCAATAATTATATTTAAATTATCATTAAAGTATAATTTAAAAATTGAATATTCGGCTTTTATATTTTATACCTCAATGAATTCTACAAAAAAACTGAAACTGGTAAAGCTATTGAAGTACTATTTACTCAAAGTGAATTTCCTAATAAAGCTTCGTAGGTATAAAGCTATTTATCCGTTCTGCTTTCTTGTTTGGCGCTTACTCTATAAAAGCGAATCTTTGCAACAGTTCGTTGGCCAAAACGCGTAAGCGCCATGAAAATCACGGCGCTTAAGACATTTCGCTCGCGAGGAAACTACAGCTCGAATGCGATAGAGCGCTGCTTGTTAATACTGTTGGATTAGACTACTAATTATTGTTTGGCTGCGCTGCAGCGCTTTTTAGTTTTAATTCAAATATAAACGGAACATATAATTGGTTTTGAGTGGCTCCTCTAGTACGTAGTACGTAATATCTCGATGTCTGCAACCAGCTTTGGTCAATCGGTCATCCCCACTGCTCCTTCACGACATCGCGCGAACTCCATACTGCGCAACAGACAGTCTCCAAGCTGCAAGAGCTGGGTTTGGAAGCTCTCCCTCATCCGCCATACTCACCAGACCTTGTACCTACCGACTATTACTTTTTCCAAAATTTAGACAACTTTTTAGTGGGTAAAAAATTCAATTCCCGAGAGGCAGTACAAAATGCCTTTGAAGAGTTTGTTGCCTCCCGTCCAGCAGATTTTTACAAGAAGGGCATCAAAAAAATGCCAATGTGTTGGCAAAGATGCGTCGATTGCATGGGTGATAACTTCAAATAACAGAAATAAAAAAGTTTAAAAAAAATAAGTACTTTCACTTATTGCATACAAAACGGCAATTTCATAGGTAAAGACCTATTATATGTTTACATATACCATTTTCTAAGATAGCAAGTAATTGGCCACCATACTTGCAACTACTATTTTTTAAAGAAAACAGTTTATGGCTAGGACGAAGTACCTATCCTTTTTGCAATTGAAACACCAAACTGACATTTATCATCACGTGTCATGTTTGTACATACTCGCCCCATGTATTGGCGCCATCCAGTCGGTATTAGAGGTTATGTTTTCTCGTTTCGCGCCAATAATATCCGCACCTAAACACAATCATGTTTTGCCGCGAAAATGTGGTCAAGTTCGTTATGAATAAACATTCAGAAAGAACGTTATTAATGAGTCATAGAGAACTAATGCGAAGGCTTTATTTGATCTGAACTAAGATATCGAGCCTAGTCACAATGTTTGTACAAAAGCAGGGTTCATTGTATCACTGCTTACTGTTATAAATTAGATTTCTAAGGATTCAAATTTCAAGGTAAGAATTATGACTACTTGCAACGCTTGTGGGTGACAGACAGATGTATGCTGTATCAGTTAAATTCTTTTTTAATTTTCTCTTAAGTATATACGAGGCGGTCATAGCCCGGTTGCACTCAGTGATTGGAAACAATCACCGAGGGTAAGCAACGACGGCGGTCAGTACCTGGATGGGTGACCGCTGGTGGCATGATACTAGAGCTTAAAAACATTCAACGGCTCGATTACGTAGCCACAACGAACGTAGTCTTTCCAGTCCCCAACCCGCACTCGGCCAGCCTTACCCCTCGGCGTATGGCCTTAACCCTCTTCTGAGAGGAGACCTGAGCCCAGCAGTGGCAGAGTCGTTATGGGTTATTGATAAGTATATACGTTTATTTTCCGTCAAGGTTAACGTAATCAAATTCTGTGGTCGCCATTTAACTGAATAAGTATATTTTGAATTTTCTTTTAAGTGCAGGTAAGTTTGTATTTTTAAACACACATGATACTTAGGGCACTAGATAACTGTTATATTTGCAAGTGTATGCAACTAAACCTTCATTTTATTTACAAATGTGTACCGTCAGCAACGATAGTAAGTATTTAAGTATGTTTTATAACCTAAAATTGCCCTTTAAAGAAAAGAAAGAAGTTCCTTGTGTCTGCTTCTTGTATTTGTGTAGTCTGCCACGACGCAGGTTATTTCCTACAGCAGTTGTTTTTTTGTATGATTAAGAACCAAAAAACAAGGAAATTAAATTAAGCTAGCATATCCTATAGCTTACCCTAAGGTACCTTCCTAGGGCTGAACCTGATACATTATAAAAAAAAAAAATTATAAAACAAGTATGGACTTGGAATTCTTGAAACAGTTTTACATCTGTAACAAGTTCTACAAGTTCCTGTAAAAAGAGTACGTGCCAGCTGCATTTGTAAAATGATTGCACGTTAGTTAGAACTAATAAAAGTGGACTCAGACAAAAATGGGTGTAATACCGACAGTACTATTAATTATTCTGTGGTAATACCCTATTTGGCCGTTTAATAAGCTTCTGCAAAAGTGCATACTCCCTTTGGAACAGGTATTAATGTCTGTATGTTAAAAATCTAATTGTATCTTTAAACGAGCAATTCTTGTACCATAATAAGTGTATTTAAATTATTTGAGTCTCGGGAACAACTCCGACGAAAATTGGAATGCAAAGAGTTTCGGGGGTAAAAAATTGATCTAGCTACGATTCATTTTTAGAAACCAAACAAAAAAAGCAAAGCTCGGTCATTTAGGTACTGTAGCCTTTTAGTTGTTCGTTGCAGACCGTTCACTGCTCGTTTCGTTTCCCATACTAATAGTAGGTATTATCGTGTACCGTGTGACCTCTAATTATTTGGGACGACACGACACTGTCTGTGGTGATGTAATCTACCACTTGACACAAGATAGTGATGATAACTATGTTATTCATATTTTACAATTTATTAATTGTAGGTATGTATGACAGAGTTGACGATTTGCCAGAAACAAAATTGAAATCAGACGTATATGTATCTAATACTAGATAGGCCCACTACCGAACGTGTTCCCCTCCCATTATGACATGTGTGAAAAACCATCTTACTAGGCTGAAATAGTGTGGGTCACCATGTTGCATTGTCCGCGTTCGCCTTGAGGAAAGTGACCACAACTCTTGGATTCTACTCATGTTTTCCATCGGGCAGAGAAGATCATTTTGGTGGCTTAAATATAAAAAAAGGTCGGGAACGTGGGAGAGCCACGCTTCGGCATGAATGGGCCGGCTTGACCGGAGTGATACCACGGCCTCACAGAAAACCGGTGTGAAATAGTGTTTGCGCTGTGTTTCACCGAGTGAGTGAGGATACCGGAGGCCCATACCCCAATCCCCCTACCCCCCATCCCCAAAAGGCCGGCAACGCACTTGTGACGCTTCTGGTGTTGCAGGTGTCCATGGGCGGCGGCGATCGCTTACCATCAGGCGATACGTCTGCTCGTTTGCCAGCCTATTCCATAAAAAAAAAAAAAAAACAAGAAACGCCTTAAAATCTATACAAATAAATAAAATTGAGGTGTCTGTTTGTTGTTTGTAATTTCCATTAACAGCTTTTCACTAGATACATATGAAAGCATATACAAATACAGTGTGTGTGAAAAGAACGTGACGGCATATTTTTAAATTTTGAAATGCAATTTATACAAATAAATATTAGGCTGAATAGAACAATCCTTTGCCTAAAATGCATTGTAAAAAACATTAGTTTTCCCTCCAGTTTTCCTTGTTAAAAATATTATTATTTACAATGAGTGCCGCGTACGCTGCTCAAGATGAAGCTGTGTTTCTCTGTACTCATCCAAAAGGCCCCAAAATGTCCCGCGACTAGGCCGCCCATTATATGAAAAAGTCCAAGGCCTTCGTGAGCAAGTGGGTGAAGCGAAATTCACAAACAAAAACCGTCGATGACTTACCAGATCGTGGCAAATCGAAAAAGACGTCTGTTGCAGACTTTAAACGGATTGTGCAGCTGTTTGCTAGGAATCCTTTATTATCACTTCGCTCTGGGCAAGGAAAGTTTAAGAAAAAGGGTTTAATCATATCATTTGACACTATCAAAGGGCGTTTAGTTGTAAAGGGCGTGAAATATCGAAGCAATGTGAAGAGAACTCTCCTTTCTGAAACGCATATTGAAAAAACGCTGCATTGGGCGTGCGAAAACAAAGACCATGATTGGGACAAGAGATTTTTTTCTGATGAAGCTTCATTTTGGGCAACCGGTTACTCGACTCGAGCTTGGACTACGGCTGACAATAGACTGATGGTACGAACCGTGAAACACCCTTTAACGGTGCATGTTTGGGGATGCTTCTCAAAAAAGGGTTTCGGAAATTTGCACTTGTTTACCGGTACTTTCGACGCTGAGATGATGACGAAAATTTACGAAAAAGCATTATTGCCGTCGTTTAAGAAGATGTTTCCACACCAAAATGATTTCTGGATTCTGCAAGAGGATAATGATCCTAAACACCGAAGTCGGCTTTGCACCACTTGGAACGCGGAACATGGTATTAACGTATTGGATTGGCCCTCACAGTCCCCTGATGCCAATCGCGTGGCCAGTATGCGCGTGGATGAAGCTTAAACTAAGGGCAAAAAATGTAGTGACCGTCGCTGACCTTACTCGTGAACTGAAGTCTGCGTGGAGGTCTTTAACTCGCAGCTATGTGAAAAATTGGCGGAAAGTAAGCCGCGACGATGCCAAGCGATTATGGATAATAATGGAGATTGGACACCGTATTAATATAAAGCATCAAACAGCAATAACAGACTTAATTGATTACAATTTATCGTTTAATATTTCTAAGAGTTTCATTAAATTTTGCCGGTCACGCTCTTTTCGCACATAGTGTAAGTTACTTACATCAAAATAGTAATTTTTAAAATTGTTGTCTGTCTGTTTGTTCCGGCTAAACTCTGGAAGAACTGGATCGATTTTGACGGAACATGTGTAATACCGCGGGGCTCATCTAGTACCTACTCTATCAGATCAACACATGGTTAGGAAATAATTTCGCATGCATTTCATTCGATATGCAGCACTCTCATTTCTTTGTTATAAAGACAACTCCCTCGTTAGGAATATATATCCTGTGTCACGGGGGACTTTTCAAACATACATTAAACGGACACAAGTACACCCAGACTTAGAAAAACAATTTGTGGATCACACAAAGTATTGTCCTATGTAGGATTTGAATCTACAACACTTGGCTCAGTAGGAAGCGGCGTGGCGACCACTTAAAACCACTAGTAGGCCAACCGTGCAGTCATGTCGATATAAGATCAGCGGTGTTAAATTACTATTGCTTTTATGAAATCTGTAGCCGACTTCAAACAGTAAGAGGTTCCAAGCTAAATATACAGCTTTATTTGTAATACTTCCCTGAAAAGCATCTTAAATATTAACCAACATAGAAATAAATTTGTGTATGATAGATAATGAATGATTTACGAATATTTTTCGGAATAATTGTGGAGCATATTAAAACATATTAAACCCTCCAAAAGCCGCGAAGCTCCTTCTAGGTACATAGAAAAAAAAACCACTTCACCAATAAAATAAAGACAAAGGTACATACTTTAAATTTAGAATTTTGATAGATTTGGCGCCAACAGGTTACGTCATACGTGTACAAATGGGAAATAAAGACACTAGAATTAAATTAAATTAATTTCCGAATTACTTTATTTATTTATTAGTTGCATATTGCAAGTCTTATTTTAGAATTTAAGATTTTTATAATAATAGAATAAAGGAATATTAAACTTGTAAAGACTGTAATTAAGGCATGATTCGCCTTTTAGGGTGATATCATTTTACGACCTTTTAGCCATTTGGTTACAAATAACCTGATTATACCAATCTGAGAGGTAGTGACGATATGTCAAGAATTTTGTAAGTACCTAATTGAAATAACTAGTAGGTACCTAGTGGGACTGATACATACATGCCATATACATCCTTCTATAAATGCTTCTAAATATATAAATCTTTATGTAAAAAAAATTAACTTGCAACCTTACCTTCTACATTAAGTATAAAAGCTGCATTAAAAAAGTTTTAAACTTTTTATGTGATTGCAATTGTCATTACGCGACGACGCGAGAGACACATGACGGATGCAATAATCATTTGTCGTGGGCAGCGGGCCGTATGATTGTTTTCTGGCTTACTGGTATGAAAAACAAGCACGACAATACTTTGTAGATCTTTTTTATAAAAAAGAAGAAGAAGTTTTTGGTTGCCATTCATCATTTCTGATTTGATTATAAACAATTGAAACAAAAGGAAGTGAACTACATGCTCATTCGATAACAACTGAATTTTACTTCTACTAGCACAGATTGTGAAGCTATGATCGTTTGTTTTTTTAAAGGACAGCCTTGTCGGCAGGAGTATTCTTGTGACTTACTAACTTATAAGAAACGGACATAAAGAATACCCTAGGCCCTAGACTCAGAAAAACAATTAGTGGATCACATAAAGGAGAAATCCAAAATAAGAGAGATAAGAGAATTTACTGTACAGATGCTGTGGTGCCACAGAATAATTAATAGTACTGTCGCACAGAAGTTTCACTCTCGAACAAAAGTCAAGTTTAGGCATAAAAAGTTTTCAATTTTGTCACCTTGCACGCGAATTTGAATCTTGTCGTGTGGCTCGGGCGTTCATATTCCGTTAGACACCGCTCGATTTACTACAAGAGCACGGGGCTGCCGCTTGCTGTACATTTAGGTAAATATTAAAACTAATTATAAAAAAAAAATATACCTAACAACTTTAGTAGGTAATGAAGAAGAAAATTTTTAACAAACATAATAATCATGTCTACGTAACGTACTACTTGTTCCGGTACCTTCGTGATAAGTTACAGATTTTTGTATTGACAAAACATGTCTATCATAACATAGTTACCAAATAACTAATTAAATAATTTTATCGCTAACTACAATTTGGTACGAATAATTAGTTCGTTTTGAAGTCATTTGTCGCAGTAAGTACCTACACGTAATATTCAACTTATTTACGCGCGACGCGACTAGCGTGCGAGCCGAGCCGAGCGCAGAGTGGCAAGTGGCAACCATTGTCACATAGTTCTTCCCGGGAGGCGCTCGGCGAAATACACCTAAACTGAGAAGTGAAACCCCCCTGGTGGTGCACAGTCGCTTCCCAGCATTCTACTGCGCTGAGTGTTCTGGGGTCAAACCCGGGGTTTCCAACCTTCAACCAAAATCATAAATGCCATCTAAAATTCTTGTATTCCCTGCCTGCCGCTTACTAGATAGATACCATACCATTTGTATTACGTAATATTAATGATATAACAAAAAAACTATTATCGCGTGCCATACGTTTACAAAACTAATAAAACGCGACCGGACACACAACCATAAATCATTACCTGCACATATCATTAGCAATATGTCATAACGAAACAGATTGGCCCAATCATTGGCCCCATAATTTCACGGCATTTTGACAAAATCATCGGTTCGCAGTAAACAATTAATAATAAAATTTCGCTGTGTAATGATTTCCGATATATATTAGGTGAGGGTCAACATTATTGTTATTGGTATATTAATTTTAGTTGTGGACACGTGTGTGACATTTGCGTGACATACCTAATGTTATTTTGTAATAAGTAGGTAAGTACACCAATTAATTTGCAATGCTCGCTTATTTTTAACACGCTTTTACATTAGCTTTACCTGTGTGTTTGTTTCTTTGTTTATAACCGACTTTTGTGTGTGTTTTTAGTGTTCCGTACCTCAAAAGGAAAAAACAGAGCCCTTATAGGATCACTTTGTTGTCCGTCTGTCTGGCAAGACGCGTGAAGTGAAGGTATCAAGCTGATATTTATATCAAATACTCAGGTCTACTGTCCCTTAGAGTTGTGAAAATATCAAACTTCTAAGCCAACGCAATCAAAAGATAGAGCCGTTTATGTTGCAAATTTTCGACACTCGCAAGGGAAGCAAAACCTACAGGGTACTTCCCGTGAACTCAAATTCTTGAAATTTGGTACGAAGTAACGTCTTATAACACATATAAAGGAAAAATTGCTAAAAGCATAGTTTGTTAGTTACATCATATAATATACCTACAAGTTTGCACGGAACCCTCGGTGTGCGAGTCCGACTTACAATTGGCCGGTTTTTTTTATTAAATTTTTATCCATACTTTTACTTATCTACACTATACGTATCCATACCTCCATACTAATATTATAAACTCGAAAGTAACTCTGTCTGTCTGTAGCGCTAAACTTACACCTTTACTTACTTAAACCGTTACACCGATTTTGAGGAGGTTCGGCATGGAGATAATTTGTTTCTTGAGGAAGGACATAGGCTCTCCAAGGAGCGCCAACTTTCCTTCTGCTGCCAGTCACTTCCTTCAAATCGCTGGACCATCCATCGTCCTTTAAGTCTCCCTAAAGCCAAGGTTTGAAGCTCCAGTTACCTCAGTCACTCGGTTAAACTCAATTCCTGGGAGACTGTGGTTTTTCACTGCGGTTGAGCCGGCCCACTCATGTATGGTTTTCCCACAGCTAATAAAATACAATTATTAGAAAAAGTTATGATTTACGTTAGAAAAAAACCCCACTGATATTGGTTACGTCTATATAAGACTAGCTTCTCCACGCAAATTCTTATTCTCTTTTCAATCATGCTCGGTTCCTATTGGTCTAAGCGTAATGTTAACTATTCTATTTTAGGCAGGCCAGCAAAACACATTTAGAAAAAGAAACGTAAAAATTGGTTAGATACTTTTGAAGTTCATCGTAAGCGTAACATAGCGCAAAAATTAAATAACACTGAATTGTTTGCTTTCTTTTCTTTGCCATAAAATAAGAGAAAAAACATAATTTCAAGTTGAAATACGCTTAACAAGTAACTAGAGTGGAATAAATAAATCAAACTATAAGTATCCTTCTCAAAATGGGTCACGATTTGCAAACATATTGTTTAAAACCGGAGCATAAAATTGGCATTCACAAAACAGCTGCTGTCTCTTCAAAAACCAATGTGGCAATACGTAGAAGGAAATGGGCCTCACTACTGTGCTAATGTCTGGTTGTTGCATCATAAACCTCTTCAATAATTCTTTTCAGGACCAAAGAGGCCGTACATCTCTTTAAAAGGAACAAATCACCTTGACTACAAATTATTTACGTTTATCTGTATCGAACATGAATGCTTTGCGATTTTTTTATAGTAATTCATCTTAGGGGTGTAGGTTGGCGGAAATGGACACAATAAATGCTTGCACCGCTCTATCTTCCGGTACTATCGCGCTGTAAAGGCAATATCCTCAATAATATTATAAATGTAAATATTATTTTGTTTCAAGATTTTATACCTTATCTAACTTAATCGATTTTCGGCCAACGTTGTCGGTGATTGTGAGGCGAAAAAAAAAAGTATAATGTATGTTTTACCTAGGGAGAACTATTGTTTCACGAGACAAACTAAATTCAATGCCAATTGGTTCGTTCATCTTTTATGAAACCATAATACCTATTTAGTATTTAGCCTAGGGCCAGAATGTCACCAAGCCAGGTAGTCTAGTCAATTTATCATTACTTTGAAAGACTTGGAGATAGTTTCAAGACTTTGTAAAACATCCCTTTACTCAATGTTCCATTTATTTAGATATTATTTTTAAAAGCGGATTTTTCGTAATTTTAAATTACTCCATAGGTGGTATCACCATGAGTAATTTATTATTATATATCCATGTAATGGACATATCGACGTTAAAGTTAATTTTATTTCCTGGAGATAACATACTGACTTCTGTTCTCATCTGTACTAGTCTGTGTGTTACCTGCCCCTGTCGGAAGTGTCGTTGTATTGTCTCACGCCCCACGCCCCGGTGAGGTGCACTTTTATTTTTTATTTTGTTTCTTATTGTCTCACTGTTTCGCAATTTTGAGATTCGTTGGTTCACGTTCAGGATGTAATATTGTAGTAAGTTCGATATAGTTTTGAAGAAACCATATGACTTAAGTATACGCATTTACAGACTTTGCCGATTTGACTAAAACAATCATAGTCATAAATAATAATAAAGATATGTACTACGACAGTTTGTCTGATGATGGATTAAGAATACGGAGTGTCATCATGGCTGGGTGTCGTAAGAGGCGCCTTAGGGTCTCTTCTCACAGACCGGTTCGGAGAGCATTGGCCCACTTTTTTCTATTCACACAGACCGGATAGTATCGAATTGACCGGAGCGGAGCCGCGAACTACTTACTTCACATAGACCGGCTGTGGAAGAGAATTTGAGCCGATCAACTGTGCGAGCGAGAAAGAGCGCGCAATCGGTGCCGGTCGGCTCCTCTTATTATTTCACACGAAGCGCGTTCAAGCATTCTTAATGACAAAAGAGTGTGCACATGCTAAAATAAACTTTACTACAATTACTCAAACCTCTGTCCAATGTGATAAAAATCTGCTCTCCTCTCCGAGCCGGTCTGTGTGAACGGACCCTGAGGAAGAAAATTACGCAGGATATCACTTCAAAGAGTAGGAAAACTTGAAACGAACCCTAAACCGACCCGTCTTGTCAGCGTGGTATAGGCCTGAACCTCCTTTCTAATGATACTATTGATGATGATGATTGTATTATGACAGCTAGATTTATTGACAGAATACTTGCATACTTTTTTTTCTAAGTACTTGCATATTAAACATAGAAAACACCCAAAGTCCGAAACAAATATTCGCAGATTACATAAAATTTTGGTCCGACCCGGTAATTGAACCCGAGACCTCAGCATAGTGGTATACGCTACCACTGCGGCACCGAGGCAGTCAAATTAATGACTACCTACCCTTTTGATCCAGCGGTTGTTTATCTATACTGCTAAGCCGCCTAAGAAAAATTGCTAATTTTGTGCCTGTCTGTCTGCCTGTGTTTTGTGTCTGGTGTAATGTGTAATTTCTCAATAATGTTTGTATCGTCGTCAGTCGATCGTGTGTAGATACCTATCTTATTTTATGTTGTATAAATTATTACAATGCATGTAATTACAAATTATGATCCTTGACCCGGTCATACATTGACCATAAACACACCAAAGACTAAACAGTTTATACTTCTAAATTTAAAATAAAAAGCGGTGTTCAAATCTTCATTCCACATCTTCAGGAACCATTAAACGTTGGTTTACAAAACACTACGACTTTTAGGAGACGACTAGCAATAACAAACACGAAAACAACTGTAAGAGCTGACTGACGGCTTATTAAAGAAATAAAATGAAAACTAAAAGAGTTTATGTTAAATATTGGTCTATTATAGTTAATCGACGACAAGCATCCGGAGACGGATGCCCTAGGTTTCCTTTCCAACAGGTTCTGGTGAGATAATTATGTTATTGATCAGTGCTCAGGTTGTTAAAAAGGTATAGTTGTTAAGAATAACGATGAAACGAGTAGCCATGTGTCATATTACCTGCAATTAAGATGACGCTTGTATAGCAAAACTTTGCGCGATCGTACAAACAAATTAGCAAGTCTGTTCATTCGATTTTAAATAATAATAATATCTTGAGACATTAGGTCGTCTAGTAGCAAACTAGGATGTTCCAGAACATACATAAATAGTACTAAACTTTATAAAATAAAATAAAAAACTAATCCTATATACAGAAGAAAATTTATGTTGGTCTTCGCACATTCTTTGTTTTATTTGGTAAACGAAGACAGAAAGTGTCAGTGTCTCGAAAAGAAAAACATGACAATAACCATGACTGTTAAGGACATTAAAAATTTGTTGATTTATGTAAAAAAAAAAAATTAAAAAGATTACACACCTGGCCACTAATAACGTTCCCTCTTTGCTAATAATATTTTGAATTTCGAAGGACTCGTAGTACCATAGACAATATTATGCGGGCTCTTGAACGTCAGACGGATTAGTTACAGATGTTCTTGAACACCTTTTGGGTCTGAAAAAGAAACATATCGAATGGTGTGAGTGGCTACGGGATGATTGTGTTCTGATTAATGTAAACGTTAGGATATTTCGGTTACATTCAACGTTCGTCATTCGAAGTACCATTAGGCACTTACATATATTATGTAAATAACAATACTGTTACCCTCATTGCGGCCGCATGTAATCTGGCTTCCTTTGTCATCAACAAAATGACATACCTACTTTAAAAAACGTACGTAAAACAAATATTCTAGAAAGTAGCGTAGTAGTCAAAAAATTACTAAACCATTAAACAGGTTGAAAATTAAAACAGATTGAGATTAACATAGCTGTAACGCAAAACGCACATCAAGAAACATTTGACACGTTCGAATTAGTTGTTTTCTATTGCGACTCTCCATCCAAAGCCTAAAGCTCAAATAAATCAATGGAGGCAGACATTAGAAGACATCTATCTTGTAAAATGTTATTTTAACAATAAAGAATAAGTAGTTCATTAAAAGCAATAAATAGTTATTTTATTACCCTTGCCTTCAGTAATATTGTGCACACGATTGTGCCGCACATAACAAATTACAAATTACTGCCACGGATATTTGCGAAGTAACAAAAGTACATTTCATGTGTCACATTGACAGGATCCAACTAATTATGATGCATGGTGCACGTATGGTAGTTCCTGCTTTTGTGCTTTAGTAACGTTGCCAAATATGGTACGAAAACTAAACAATACATACACTCACTATCCTTGCTAAAAATAGTACGAATAAATTATAATATTACATGCGGCAGTGTTTGATGGACTTGGTTTGTTTTATTGAGAAAGTTATTGTTTATTTGTTTGTATATTATTGTTTTATTTTAACTGTTATGGACCTTTTTTTATTTATTTTTTGTTGATGGGGTGGAAAATCCCTTCGGATTTCCGGCTCCCCCGAGGCTGAGGAGGCAGGTATGTGATAATTCCACTAAAAATCACCCGGCGGCCGGTCTCAGACTCTCCGCTCTGAGGTGGACCCGGACCATATTATTTTAGGTCTTCTCCAAGAACGACGCCGCATCTATCCAGACACTATCCTGGGCTTCCCCCTGCCTGTCGGGCCAATCATTAAATGCTGCTGACCACGTCAATTAATCTGTTACCGGAGGTCCCCTCTTTCTGGCAGCTTGCGGTCCTGTCGGCGCCTGGTATCGCCGCCGACGTAGTCTACGCTCGGGATTGGCCCACTCCCGATCCCGTTCAGCGGTCTCTTTCTGGAGCATTACAGCTTCACAGAAAGAAACAACTGATAAGGGCCTTGATTTCTTAAGTATTCTTAACTTACTAATGCAAACAGTTGTCAAATTTCTCATCCTCAAATCAAAATTAAATTCATTTTAATTAGTCAAAGAACATGTTGTTATAATTTTCCCTGTGGTTTTTGCAGTTAACCAAAAGAAACTAATAGACATTTTAAAAGGACCTGCTTTTTTAAGTATCGGGAACAGATTTTACATCATATAAAGTGAACACAAGTAAATATTTGTACAACTGTGCGGCAACAAATACTAAAGCGTTATCTGTAATAATATAATGTACTATTTCATGAGAATTCTTGGACTCTTCTATTGTTTTAGGCAGCGTACCGAATCAAAGAAAATAAATTATAGTGTACCAAGGTATGTATGTAGGTTTCTCTAGGCACCTATGCTGTTACTATCATCACATTCATGCCTATTACACACGTGCAATATAATATGCTTTTTGATATAATATAGGCACTAGGTCATTAGGTCACGCAGTCAGAATTTATCTCAATTTTAGGTAGATACCAGTAAGGTTAGGTAGGTTTTAATAAAACACGTGTCACGCAGATCATTACAAAATCAGTGGAGTGTTAAATTAATGGTGTAATTTACAAAATGCAATGCAATTCTCTACTCTACTATGGGTGCTTTAGGAATTACATTAGCAAAGTAGGTGATCAAAATGAAAAAACAGGCAATCATAGAAATAAAAACATGTATTTTTATTCTTAATCTCTATTTCTAAAATAGCAGCACAACACGCGCCCAAAATTTCCGGTATTTCTTTTTTGCTCTTGCAAAGGCATATGGTAAACATAATTCTGCCGAAACCTGGAACATAATTTTAAATTCAAAAAGCTTTGTTCGACATAATCGGCTTAAAGGCTTGCGTAAAATGAAACGTATGAATATACATTTTAAAATTAATGGAATTGTAAATTATTTTGTTGGAGCTTTACACAAAGCGGCGGCCAGCAAACTTGAAATAAGAAAATAAGATTTTGTAATCTAAAAATATTTAATACGACGTAAAAGTATGTAATCTCTACAAATAAATAAAATTGAAGTTTCTGTTTGTAATTTCAAATGAACAGCTTTTCACTAAATGCATAATGAAAGTAGATACGATACTTACATCAAAAAATGTTTTTTTCATATTTTTGTCGGTCTGTTTGTTTCGGCTAATCTCTGGAATGGCTGTACAGATTTTGACGGGACTTTCCCCAGCAGATAGCTGATGATATAATGAGTAACTTGGCTAGTTTTTCAGACTAACTTTGCCTCGGCTCAGCTAGTGATAATGATAGGAGAAAGGTTTTCAATGTAATATAGCTAATTGTTATCTTTCTAAGGGTGACTGTTAAAAACGAACGAAGCTTAAGCGATTGGATCGTTGTGGTTGTTTGTAATCTTGTCTGTGTCTGTAAGTAATGTATTTATATATTTGCATATTATTTAATTTTTTGGAGGACAAAGAAGCATATTCACTTTTCTTGTACACGTTTGTTGTAAAACTTTGGTCGATGTTACGTTATTTTTTACATATTTAGAACTTATTGCACATGTTGTACACAGGTAGACTTATTGCCATGAGGCATTCTCTTCCAGTCGACCTTCAGGTGATATAGATATATGATCCGGTAGATGCAAAGAAATTGGGTTTTAAAGCTCATACGGTGCATTTTAAATTATTTAGAAACTATTATTTTTCCTTTGTCTTTTTTCTACAACTCCCGTATTAGGTAATTGGAATGTATTCTGTGGTACGGGGGACTTTACAAACACACATGAAAAGTACGAAGAACACTCAGACTTGGAACAACAACTAGTGGTTCACACAAAGTCACACAAATATGTCACACATATGGGGATAGAACTCACTACTCTCATCGTAGTAAGAAGCTGCGAACTGACTACTTAAAGCTCGGTGCAGTCGATAAAATCTGTGTCGTGTCGATGTTGTTACATCTTAGATAGTTAAGGACAGTTGCAACTTGGCAGTTAATATTTCTTGTAGATATGTTATTTATTTATCGCGCTTAGTTGTTAAATTGCTTATTATAATTGCGTAATTATGCTCTCGATTGTCGGCACTTGATGGCACTTGTTGATATACATACATTCTAGAAGGTACAAGTGAGTTCAATTCTAGATTGCAAAAGTAATACCTATCCGACTTATTAACCGACTTTAAAATAGGAGGAGGTTCTCAATTCTTCGGAATCTTATTTTTCATCAATAAGTTAACTTTCAGAACCAAATTTAGTTAGTTTCTTTATTTTGCAACAATGGCGGTAAAATCAAATTTGATTGAATTTAACAATACATTTCATCTAAAACATATTCATCATTCGTATTAAAATAGGTAACAATAGTATAAATTCTACTTATAAATCATGCACGCTCCGGTGAGATGTACGGAATTCGCGATGCAGTGCAGAGAGCAACCCTTGCTTCCATTGTGTGTGAAAGGCAGATGTTGGGATCGATTCACCGGTTCATTGTGGCCGGTGCTGGTCCGCGTACGAAAGGATAGTATGGACTTGATTGTTGTTATTATTCATATTATAATACCCTATTATTAATATAATAATAATAATTTATATATATATATATATAAAAAAACATGTTCTCGAAACTTGTGTTTAAAGTATAGTAGTTTTTATAATAGTATAGAAGTCTCGAGTACATAGTACTTAGGTATTTCAATATTTTCCTTTATTAAATACAAAATAACTTATTGCTTCATAACTTTACATAAAAGTGTTTAATCTTTCCTGTAATATCTGTGTTGGAGTTAACTTTTATTAGAAAGGAATAAGATTTATTTATTAGGTTTTTTAAGTGGGATTTTTTTATCAAAAGGGATGTTTCCAAAACTTTCGCATACGAGATAACTTCCATATTTTTGGTAGTGGAGTTTTACATTTTCTTTTTTGATATAAGAATATAACGACGAATTTCTTCTTTTCAGTTATTTGAATAATAAATGTTTTTAAAACACATTAGGTATACTTATACAAGGTGGATACCACAAAGCAAGTGTTTTTTTAACTAGGTATACTTACACACGTTACAAGTCCACCTACAAAGTTTCAATAAAATCGGTTCAGTAGTTAGCCACAGGACACTACTTTTCGTTTTTGAAATTTACTACACGATGTGTTCAATGCAACGCGATTATCAACGGGTTAACGACCTTAGGTCTAACTACTCAAATAATTGTCACTCTAAAATATACCTTATGTCTAAGCCATAAGACCCTCACATACGTAATCACAAAATAGTTAAAAACAATAGGTAGGTATTGCTGGAAGAATTAGGGGTGGCCTGTGTCGTCCAAACGATCAGCGGTCTGGGTCTACGGGTTGCACCTCATAAGACGGAAGCCCTGTGGTTTCACAGGAAACGCGGAGGTGCCGTTCCTACTCGCTCACTTATTAGAGTGGGAGGAACGGAGGTCGAGGTTGGCCGACATATCAAGTACCTCGGCCTCACCCTGGACAGCAGCTGGAGCTTCGAGGAGCATTTCGAGCGGATGATCCCCCGAGTTCGAGGGGTGGCGGGCTGCCTACAGAGGTTATTGCCTAATCTAGGGGGCCCGCGGGAGGAAGTTCGCTGCCTCTACGGTGCGGTGATACGATCCATGGCCCTTTATGGAGCGCCGATATGGGCCAAGCGCCTATCGGCCTCCTCCCGCTGCAGAGCCAAGCTCAACCAAGCGCAGCGGGTAGCGGCCATTCGGATCGTACGAGGATACCGCACCATCTCGTCGGTGGCAGCGACAGTCCTGGCTCGTTTCCCGCCCTTTGATATCCTGGCGGATATGGACGCGAAGGTCTATGACCAGTCTCGTGCCATCCGCCGGGGTGAGAGCGGGGAAGAGCAGGACGAGCTCGAAATGCGGCGGAACGCTCACCGACAGGCACTGGCACATTGGCGTGCACGGCTGGAACAGCCGCAAAATGCGCGCCAACGCGCTGTTGGTGCCGTTCTGCCTAACCTCGAAGCTTGGGTAGGTAGGGAGGAAGGTCGCGTCACCTACCGACTTACGCAGATACTCACCGGGCATGGTTGCTTCGGTGAGTATCTGAATAAGATCGGACGCGAGGAGACGGCACAATGCCACCACTGCGCAGCCGACTTGGACTCCACCCAGCATACGCTGGAGGACTGCCCCGCGTGGGCGTCTGATCGTGAAGTCCTGGTCGGCCAAATCGGACGAGACCTGTCCCCGTCAGCAATGATTGCTGCCATGCTGGAGGGTGAGGAGGGCTGGGACGCAGTGGTCTCTTTCTGTGAGACTGTAATGCTCCAGAAAGAGACCGCTGAACGGGATCGGGAGAGGGTCGATCCCGAGCGTAGGCGACGTCGCCGGCGACACCAGCCGCCGACAGAACCGCAAGCTGCCAGAGAGTGGGGACCTCTGGTAGCTGATTAGTTGATGCGGTCAGCAATAGGGGGGCGGCCGGGTCGCAAAACTGCGGTCAGGCCGCAACATACAATATAACGGTTGGGCCGTCAGGCCGGGGGAAGCCTAGGCTTCCTCCAGGATAGAGTCTATAGACGCGGCGTCGTTCCTGGGGGGGACCTGAAATAATATGGTCCGGGTCCTCCTCAGACCAGGGCGCCTGAGACCGGCCGCCGGGGTGGTTTTTAGTGGAATCACCACATACCTGGCTCCTCAGTCCCCGAGGAACCGGAGATCCGAAGGGATTTTATACCCCGTCAAAAAAAAAAAAAAAAAAAAGGTATTGCTGGAAGGAATCACCCGGGAGACTAAAAGGGTCAACCGAAAATATCTTTTCTATCCTTTTCTAATTTCAAACGTAAAAAACTGCATTTGAGTAGTGAGTCAGTGTGTCGCAGTACGCGAACCTGTGACGTGCTGCACATTTTGGCAGTCGATCGCGTCGTTACACGATTGAAGTAGCCGGCGCTAAAGCCCTATGTCCTGTTTGTTTTGATTATTAATAATAGGTATTTTAAAGTGATAATTGCGAAAAACTGCTTTTATAGTGACAGGACGCATTAGTTACGTTTGTTAGTACTTAGTTGTTATTTAATGATTACTTTGTGTGAGTGTAAATGTAACAATGCCTCGATTTGGTTATACGGCTAGTGAATACTCCGATATGGTATTAATTTATCTAGAATGCCGAGGAAACGCCACTCGGGCTTTACGTACCTACACTGATATGTAGTTTGCGTACAGCTGGTCGTCATTTTCAAGTAAGTAAGCTATATATCTATTCACAAAGTTCTAAAAAAACGAGCATAAACCTTTAAATACAAGTAAGTACAGGCTTTATTAGATCGACGAGATATACTTTTTGTAAGATATTGTCCGTAAGACATACTTTTTGTTATTACTTATTTGCAAAGCTATTTGTTAGTTACTTACTAATTTGCAAAGTTGCGAAAAAATTACATTATTAAAAGATACGATCTGCGTATTCATTGAGAATTGAAAAATTCAAATAATAATTAATTTAATTAATTTCATGTTTTATGATATTATTGTGAAATATTGTGAAATATTGTGATTGTGTAAATACATGTAAATTATTATTACAATAAGTAGGCGCGCGTACAGTACAGTACATTCTTGAATTTAATTTAATTTTTTCTAAAGAATAATTTCAAAGAAAAATATAAGTATTTTTTATTAACACAGAACTTATTTTTTTATGTTTTTTTTTTTCACTTGCTATGTATGTATATATCTAACTATATTTGTTAAGATGGAATCTTGCAACTCAATTTTGCAGATATCTTCAACCGATTGTGTTGAATTTTTGTAGGCATATGTATATAGCGTGACAATGCTATATTATGATGACATGGAGCTGATCTGATGTTGAAGCAGGAAGGTGGTCATAGGAACTTTGTAACGACGTAACCTATCGAGTTTGGAGTCGTTTGATTTGTCTTGACGAGTACTTTGAATACACTTTGACAGACCGAGACACTTTGAGAAATTGTTTTTAAAAAAGTAAAAAAAAATTTTTTTAATGATTTCTGTTAGAATTGAATAACTACTACTGAAATAATGAAAGACCCTAAAATTACAGTTTTATTTTTGACTGCATGGTTGGTCTAGTGGTTTAAGCGGTTGCCTCGCCACTTCCTACTGTATCAGGTGTTGTGGGTTCAAATCCCACATGGGACAACACTGTGTGATCCACGAATTGTTGTTCTGAGTCTGGGTGTCCATTGTGTCCGTTTCATGTATGTTTGTAAAGTCCCCCGCGACACAGGATTTATTGGATATATACGGAAATTGTCTTTTTTGAAAAAAAAACTAGCTGAGCCCCACGGTCTTACCCGCGATACTACACCAACCGCGGTTACTCCTTATATCATCAGCTACCTATCAGTAAAAATCCCGTCAAAATCGCTCCAGCCATTCCAGAGATTAGCCGGCACAAACAAACAGACAGACAGACAAAAATTGTAAAAAAGGGTCCCATCTACACTTTACGTCATTTCCATTATTATTCATCCCTTAAGTTCGAATTTAATCAATTGGTGAATTGTAAAACAATATATGCCCTATCCCTTACATTATCTGATATCTGTAATCTATATAAATAAAAGAGGAAGGTGACTGACTGACTGACTGACATACCCAGAGATCAACGCACAGCCCAAACCGCTGAAGTTAGAATCCTGAAATTTTGCATGTAGGTTCTTTATAATCTTTATATATATAGTTCTTCCGTGAGTGTGTATGTCACTGAACTTCTCTCAAACGACTGGACCGATTTTGATGAAATTTTTTGTGTGTGTTCAAGGGGATCTGGGAATGGTTTAAATTCACAATTCTGTCCGCTGGACAATGTTTTTTTAATTAATTTTTGAAATTTTCAAATTAAAGACGTGTAGACAGGACAACGTCTGTCGGGTCCGCTAGTATAACATATAAATTTTAAGACAAATGATTTGTTTTTTAACCGCCTTAAAAAAAGAAGGAGTTTATAAATTAACTGTATTTTTTTATTTTTTTACCCGACCACGGCAAAGCCAAAGGAGGGTTATGATTTTGACAGGCTATGTATGTATGTTCATCTGTTCCCTCATAGCTCCTTAACTACTTATTAGAACTGGATAAATGAAGTGCCTTGATCGTCCGCTGCTTATAGGCTATATGACGCGTCACTCAATTTAATATGGCGCCCTCTAGCCGACAAAAAGTACTGTATTAAAAAATGAATTTGACATAAATATGCCGTGTTTGGTATCATCGGAAAGGGTGTTACTTGTACATTTCAAATATATATATAGGTATTATTAGCATTTGCTGGTGACTTTGTTCGTATTTATTCAATTTTTTTAATTTTTTTATGTTAGGTATTTAAAATATACTTTGCATATAAATTATTATTATCACTACACCAAATTTACACAATTACACACTACATTAAAAAAAATAAAAAATAAAAATAGAAACGTACCATAACTCTTAAAAACACGTGACTACGGCTTTTCAAAACTTGTTTCATACTTTTTTAGCGTCGTTTTTTGTCAAAAAGTGAAAAAAGTACGTAAGTAAGCAAGATCTATGTAGTAAAATTTAGTCAATATGAGCAATAAAAGCGATCAAAAATTATATTTTTAAGAAACATTATGTTCCATTAATATAACATATATCATAAAAATTTTATTTCATAACATAGCATTAAAATCCGTTGATTACTGTAAAAGATCTAAGCTGACAGATAGCGCGAGCGACTTCATTTTATACTGTGTAAAATATATTATTTGTCCATGAAATGAATTAAAAATGAATAGGTACACTTGAACCCCATTCTCGGCCGTTGACGAGTTACTTAAAGCCCGCAGGCTTTCCGATATGACTAAGATACATTGCGTGCTTTGTAGGACATTCTATACATTCTTCAAAGGCGAACAGTTAATGAATATGTAACTAGAAGAAAAAACCGAAAGTAAATTTATTAGTTGCCAGGGTTAGTATGCAACAGTGCCCGATGCGTTTGTGTGCATATAAAATATGAATGTGTCAGTGTTCAATCACAAATTCCCACGCTCAAGGACTACAGTCTTTATATTATTCAAATTCAAAATTTCCTTCAATTCAATTAAAGTCTGGATTCATCTATGTTTATTATGATTGATATTTATTATGATTACGATTAACGGGTATGTCACTACTAAGCTGTCGTGTTTAACAAAAGGCGACAGGTGGTGGCACAATGGCCAATATAATGCCATCATTCGCGCCATTTCTAACTTCAAAACTTCTGATGGATTGTTTATAAACCTATTTACTTGAAAACTTTTGGACATCTCAAAGATGTTGCCAGTTTGAAAATGATGGTTTCAAAAAAAAATGGCGAAATATAGCGCATTCGATCCGCGGGGGAGTAGGAATTCAATGTTCCTTATCCTGCTCAGACTGGTTTCTAGAGGAAACACCACATACTCTTGGCTCCGGTTCTTGGAACTGGAGATCCAAATTGTTTTCCATTGCAAAAGTTATGAAATCATGATTATGTTATATTTTACTTTTACATGATGTTTAAAACTGATTCTAGGTCTCTTTAAGATTCACAAATCTGAAGCTCTTTGATGTCGCCCTATCAGAAACAATGATATAAAAAAAATTTAATAAACGAAATCTTATTTCCTAGTGTTTTGTTCCTTCTTTAGTTCCCTGTCTTTTGTTTTAAAATTGAATACTTTAATAGTACCTACCTTATGTTCTTCTAGCCGATTACGGCCACGGCGGCCAGTCTGAACGGCCGGGCAAAATCAAGCAATCCTAGCCAGGACAGTGAGTGAATGAGTGACCAATCTTAATATATTGATTGAAACTCCTCAGTGCTTTGCTTCGGAAAGTTGGTAGGTAGGCTGTATGTCCCGGTTCCCATACTAACATCTTTGGCAATCGTTACAGATAGCTGGTTTTCTATAAATTCCAACAACAGTCTTTCTACAGAACTTCAAAATCGCCTGGTAGGTATGATCCATTCGTTTAGTGTCGGTGCACCCGCACTCAATTGTGGTTCATCAACAATCCATAACGTCCCACTGCTGGGCTCGGGTCTCCTCTCAGTAGAGGGTTAAAGCCATACGTCCCCACGCTGGCCAAGTGCGGGTTGGGGACTGGCAAGACAACGTTGTGGTTACGTTATCTTGTAAAAATTTTGAATTTCAGTCTTATGTATGGGTAGACTTAGGCAATAGTCCGACCGCCGACGATGAACGAGAAATGAGTAGAACTAGAAACTATAGACGAGTTTGCGATCTGCGGGAAGCGAGTTTGTAGTTTCGATAGTTTTATCGCTGGGCTATAAGAAAGAAAGTGTGCAAATATGATGAGCGATTACTTACGCCACTCGCCCCCTCAGTCCTGCGCAAACCTGTGCACGCACGCATGCAAGCACGTACAGGTGTTTCCAACCGACTTTAAATTTTGTTCAAAGTTCCAAGACACTATGGATGAGTTTTTTTTTGAATGTGTCCGATAATATCCAAAACGTAAAATACATCATAGTCGTCGTCTGAACTAGATTACAATGTGAAATATAATGATTTGTTGATATCTACGAATAAATAATAAGTCGTTGATATCCATACGTGTACTTTCAAAGCCGCACTGTATAGAAATGATCAAGCGAGCGAGCATCGCTGAGCGAGTATCGCTGAACGAGTTTATCTTTGAAAGCTCTTGTCGCTCAGCGACAAAACTAGTAAAGCGAGTCGTCGCCGGCAGTGTGAACAGTCAGAGAGCAACTATTAATATATGCATCCCTTTCTTTTACACGGAATGTATATTTATTGTACGTTTCTTGAGCGAGAAAATCGCCGACAGTTAGTCGTTTTCTCACTGGCGGTCGGACCACTGCCTTATAGACGATTGCAACCTAGTTTGGGGACTCTCTGGAGTAAGACCATGGTGAAGATGGTTCATTTCATAGTTCTGATGGTGTCTTCCGCCTGCCGTGGACACTCCGAAACTAAGGAAGGAGAGGCTGGGAGATATTAATATTTTTTGCCTTTGTCTTCTCATGTTAGATAATCACAAATTTTAACAAAAAAAACCGACTTCAATCTGGATCAAATTTAAAAGGGACGACACGGGAAGAACCAGCTTTCAAATAAAAAAAGAATTATGAAAATCGGATCACCTAGTCGAAAGTTATGAGGTAACAAACATAACAAAAATAATCACAAATTTTATAAAAAAAACCGACTTCAATCTGGATCAAATTTAAATGGGACCATACGGGAATATTGAGTTATTCGTTAATTTGTAGCGTACATACATAATGCAAATTGAAGACTTATATGGTTTCTCATGGATGACATGTCAGAACTGGACTAAATTTAAATGGCACCATTCGGGAAGCACCAGCTTTCAAATAAAAAAGAATCATCAAAATCGGTTCACCCAGTCCAAAAATATTTAAAAAAAAACCGTCGAATTGAGAACCTCCTCCTTTTTTGAAGTCGGTTGAAAAAACAGTCGAATTGTGAACCTCCTCCTTTTTGAAGTCGGTTAAAAAGACAAAAATAGCTTCAGGGTTCAAACCATTTTTTCAATAAAACAAGATTTTAATAGAAAATATTGACTATATTTAAAATGAAAGAGTTATATTAGCACAATATATTAGGCATATTCACACTTTTATATAAAAACAATTATTTTATAAGATTTTAGAGAACACATTTAGTTGATACAACAAAGTATCATAAAGATTCAAATACCTATTCCCATTTTATTATATTTGTTTTTTTGCAAAGTTTTTTTTATTATTATTCGACATGAATAACTTTTCATAGCATAATATATTTACATATTAGACTTGTAGTACGTTGAACATGGATTTATAAAGTACGATGTATCAGTTTACATCAAATTGCACTGACCGTATTTGAGACTTATGAACGCCACCTAAGATTCAACGTTCTATATTTGTTCCTATGGCCCTGCATCGCAAACTGTGCTGAATATTTTTACACTACAAGTTGATTCAAACAGATATAAAACCTGAAACCTCAGCTTGGCACTCCTGTATCACACACAATCATAAAATACCAGAAGGCCTTTTATCTCCCTGAAGTTTTGCTCCAATTGTACTGACATCATGATAATATAAATACATATATTTTTATATATATGTACATAGAAAACACCCAAACTCCGAAACAAATATTTGCAGATTATACAAACATTTGGTCCGACCCGGGTCGAACCCGAGACCTCAAGAACAGCAGTCGTATACGCTACCACTGCACCATCAAGGCAGTCATATACCTATCTATTTAAATCTGTTATCAATTAAACTGTAGAATTAAACTACCTACTGTTTTATTATCATAAAGTCATAAACATTGATTTTAAAATTTCAACCTGACATTTTTATCTAACAACTTTTTAAAATTAAATATCACATAATAATAGTTTAAACCGTAGTAGTAAGTTAAACGGCGCCTATTTGCAATATTGGTAACGCTAGCTGGAATGCGTTCTGTATGTATGTCGAGCTGTTGCCTGCCTGAAAATAAAGAAAATGACAGGTAAGTATTATACGGTATTTAGGATGTATAAATATTTATACTCTCGATTGTCGGTACTTGCTGAAACTTGTTAAAATTATTATTAATTGTATTATTTACTACTAGAGCCACGCTGATTTCAGCACGAACGGGCTGGCTCGACAGGGGCGGTACTACCCTCGCACTTGGCACAGAAGATCAACGTAAAATGACAGCATTCGTGCTGTCGTGTTTCGTTAGTGAGTGCGAGACCGAAGGCCCAATGATGCAGAAGCGTCACTAGGCCATGGTGTGGGTCACTATGCTGCATTGTTGCATTGTCTGCATACGCAATGAGTATGGTGACCACCACTCTTGCATTCTGCTTATGCTTTTCATCAGGCATCATTTTGGCAGGGACATAAAAAAAAAACTAGATTTAACTATCACTATTGTCCTTTGCCCAACACTGCTTGTTTTTACACTTTTATACTTTTTTTTTTACAATTGCAGCGCGTTTTTACGTTTAATTAAAATATACTGACTTGACTAGACATTTATTTATTCTATTATCTTACCTCTAAAAATATATTAGTGATATAGTTGTTGATTAGCTCCTTGTCATCGGCCGGTAGTGAGTTCAATTTCTCCGTAAATAGTGTCGCGAGTTCACTGATATGTTTTGTTAGCACCACCGTCATTCTGTAATCATAGATAAGTTTTTACAGTTAAAATCTGTTTTAAACATAAGTGCAGTTACTCTACAGTTAGTCATGTATATATTTGGTGTGGTAAAATTATAATAATGTCTTTATTGTATGCCAGTTAATTTATATATTAATAAATACCTTAATAAATTACCTGCACACAGTACCACTCGATAAGTAGGTACACTGTATGGTAGGTTTGTAGGTAAAATATATGGAATGAATCGGCCTAAATTTACTATATATAGTATTCATGTTGATTGGTGAACAAACAAGCATTGAAAATTAGATTAGTGGAAAGGCCGCTAGCGTTATACTATTTAAGTTAAGTATTATAATAGGGTAGTTGACACCTTAGTCAGATTAGTTACTTTTAATAATCTGTCAAAACGATAACTATGTATGAAAAAGTGTACTAAATACAAACTTGTGACGTCACTGTTTAGGACGACTCAATTGAGCAATATATTTCAATGTTTATTTAATTTAAATTTGTAATAGAAATGAAAAGCAGCGATATTTATGTTTTCCGAGATGTTTTGTAATATTCGTTTTAAGGAAGGAGACATCGGTATTTATTTACAATAAAGTCAAATACCCTATTCTACTAGTATTATTATTGCGAAACTTTGTAATGATGTATGGATGTTTGTTACTCTTCCTTGCAAAAACTACTGAACGGACTTATATGAAACTTTACAGTAATGTAGCTCATACATCATAACACATAGAATAATTTAGGCAGCGATACTAGACAAACACGCGGACAAAAAAGCTAGTTAATATTAATTACTAGCTTTTACACGCGGCTTCGCTCACGCAGACTTTCATCCCCTGATTTACTGCCTTAGGGGTGGAATTTCAAAAAAATCCTTTCTTAGTGCTCACTTACGTTATATAAAAACCTACATGCAAAATTTCAGGATTCTAGCTTAAGCGGTTTAGGCTGTACGTTGATCTCTGGGTATGTCAGTCAGTCAGTCAGTCACCTTCCTCTTTTATATATATATATATATATATATATATATAGATTATTAAATTTGTTTAATGAATGGAGATGTCTTCATGATGAACTTATATCTGTAGTCATGTAGTTCAATAACAATAAAGTATTGATTGATCATTGCATTGCATTCATATCGCTTCAACAATGTACAATAATCAAAAATTATAACAAAAAAAAACCGACTTCAAGAACTGGACCAAATTGGAATGGGACCACACAGAAAGAACCACCTTTCAAATAAAAAAACAATCATCAAAATTGGTTCACCCAGTCGAAAGTTATGAGGTAACCAACATAAAAAAAAACGTTCAACTTTTCCTTCTACTTACCTTTAACCTTATTCATAATTTTGGTTATGTGGCGACTTCCACATACAGCCAAACAAGAAAACATATGACAGCGCCATCTACCGAAGATACGTTGAACTACGGAGTAACAAAGGCAACTAAGAAACTACCAATCCTGAATCGCGCAGTTGAAGTTCTCGCGCCAATGAACATAATTATACAACATCCCAACATCAACCATTGAACTACGGAGTAACGAAGGAAACTAAGAAACTACCAATCCTGAATCGCGCAGTGGAAGTTCTCGCGCCAATTAACATAATTATACAACATCCCAACATCAACCATTGGGCAGTTGGCCCGCCAGGCATGAACACCTCGCCTGGTCGGCGGAGCCTCCCTTTATGTTGGAGGGACATGACACCCGTTCCTCCACAGTGGTGTTTCTTTGTGTAGTATATTACTCCGTAGTTCAGTGTATCTTCGGTAGATGGCGCTGTCATATGTTTTCTTGTTGCGCTTTATGTGGAAGTCGCCACAGTTATAAAACAATACTTACTGAGTAAGTGCATCAGCTTCATCAGCAGTAGACCTCCTGGTTTTCACTAGTAACATCTCCGCTGCCTTGTGGTACAGTTCAACAGACAGCGCGGTCGCTTGGGCAAGACCTGACACCGCTCGCTTGTAAATTATCTTTACGGTCGCTTCGGAGTCTGATGTTACGTAGTCTAAAACTTCTTTATATTGTCTGTGGAACAAAAATAAAGTATTATTATTTTTAAAGCAAAAAATTCTGTAGAAAATGACCTTATGGTAAGGAAATTTCTGTAAGGATGTAGGGAGATTAAAATATTAAATAATCACATAGTTCTATTTTCTCAGGTAACGCTATTATGTTGCTGTGCAAAGAGTGCAGAGAATCGATTTTGAAGAAGACTAACTTCAACTGCGTGACAATCTACGGTTGGAGCATTATTACATCAATAACAATATTCGCATACCAAGTAGTTCTTTAAGAATACGAAACACACACAAACAAAATCTGTTTGCTCCTAAATTGAGTAGAACTAATGCTGGAGATCGAGCTCCCTTAAGAAGAATTATGAAATCTTATAATGATAAATTCACTGACATAGATATATTTCACTTGTCGATCTCAAAATTTAAAAGAAGTATTTTAGAACATTACCAACATGTAACCTAGTCTCGGCCTATGTATAGTTTTAATTGTTCTTTGTAATCGACAACTACGTTAACACTATGTACCTACTATTAATATTATTCTGTGGATAACGGTGCTGGTTGCGTGATTAATTTAATAGAACATTTTAGAAATAAGGCATATTTTGTAAGATATTATCGCGCAATTGTTTGTTGTCCTGAATAAAAAAAAAAAATTTTTATGTAATTTTCAAAAATCCTTCCCCCTTTTATGCATTAAATTCAAATATGGCGGGCGATGTTACGTAGTTATTATTTCTTTCATATCATTACGCTACGACCAAAAGTACTAATGAAATATTTTGCAAAAACTGGGGAAGCTTCCATTGCGTGCGCTGGGTAAACCGTTAAAGTTTCACAAAAACAATATAGGAAAGAATTGTTCCCATATTAAATTTGTACAAAAATGTCTGCGATGGCATATGTTTGATGATGATGTTAGAAAAACGGGGGAAAATTATTACGCTACTGGCAATAGGGGACGTAAACGAGGTTGCGTGGGTCAGCTAGTATATAGAACTTTTTCTTGAAATGTTGTCTTGTGACCTATACTTACTTAACAAGTGGCTGGAACTGTAACTTAAGGCCTAGATCCTGTGTGGCGTTCTGGAGTCTTTCATGGAATACATCAGACTTGCTCATGTCTTCACTGGGAGGCTCTTCATCATCATCGTCTTCTTCGGGCATTTCACATAGTTCTGTGGATTTTTTACATAATAAGTTATTGTTTATTACTTGATCTGACCCACGGCTCAGCCCGCGTGTATATCGGTTATCGTGGTAAAGAGTAAAGCGACTTATAAGTGGCTATGATATTCATTTTATAGTACATATTGACTTTTTAACATTTGAAACCGATTTCAAAGAATTGAATTTTATAATACTGAGGTAGACTTAATGACTTTTCTTTTCTTTGTACCATGGGAATGCCAGGTCATGGCAACTCGTTCAGAACTTGAAAGGTTACTCGAGCCCTTAGCCCAAATGGCAGCAGTGTACTTGGAACTGTTTGAGTTCCAGGTATCTATGGGATGTGGAAGTCACTATTAGCTGACCCTAGCCTACTCGTTTCAACCCGGATACCATAAAGTTAGTTGGTCATATGACGGCCTGGATGGCAAAGTGGTTTGAGCGATCGCCACGTCGCTTTCTACTGCGCTAAGTCTTGTGGATTCAAACCCCACATAGGACAACACATTGTGTGATCTACAAATTGTTGTTCTGGGCGTTATTTGTGTTTGTTTCATATATGTTTGTAAAGTCAGTACCGGTAATATTCCTAATACCATCTCACTTCTTGAATAGTACCATGGGAAAGCCACGCTCGGCATGCATGGGCCAGCTAGACTGGAGTGATACCACGGCCTCACAAAAAACCGGTGTGAAACAGCGCTTGCACTGTGTTTGACCGAGTGAGTGAGGGTACCGGAGGTCCATACCACAACCCCTCCCCCAAAGGCCAGCAACGCACTTGTGACGCCTCTGTTGTTGCGGGTGTCCATGGGCGGCGGTAATCGCTTACCATCAGGCGATACGTCTGCTCGTTTGCCCCCTACACTATAAAAAAAAAGTTTTAAAGTTCCATTGATCTTAAATTATAACAAATATAAGAATATCCTTTACATACCAGCAACTTGCTGTAATGTTTCCTTCATGTCTTGTCGTTTTTCAGGTCCAACCCCACGTAAACGCTCCTCTAAACGCATGCTCACTTGTTTTGATAGCATTTCCAAAGCTTCTAAGTGGACGAGGCCTGTTTATTAAAAAAGGTTTTTAAAGGTTTTGTAACATTCGTTCTAATGAAGTAGACGTGCTTGAGTGGATTTTTTCTATGATGTGTATGTATATACAGAAATATATAAACATGTTATAGTCCGTTATAGTTATCTGCCCCCAGTCGAGACGGCAAGTCTCCTGGCCGGAATTCCACCATGGGCCCTGGAGGCGAGAGCCCTTTGGGCTCTTTATCAGTGGCGCAAGGAGGCGCGGGAGTTGGGTAGGAGTCCTGAGTATCGAGAAATCGAAGACCAGAATACCCAACTCCGCCAGGTCCTCGTGGAGGAATGGAAGTAACGACTTGAGGAACCGAGCGCTGAGCACGCCGTTATTGCGGCGGTAAGACCCGTTATGGAGGATTGACTCGAGAGGCAACACGTGAGCATCTCATACCGGCCCTTCGGACAGCACCTGTGTCTGATCCTCAAGGAGCCAACGCCTGAGTGCCACCATTGTGATGGCCAGACCGTGGACACGGCATTCCACACGCTGGCAGAATGTCCGGCGTGGGGCAAGCGTGATCTCGTGGCAGACATCGGAGTGGGGGTTCTCTCGATCGGTAACATGACTGCGGAGCGAGAGTGCGTGGAACTCTGCCGTCTCTTTCTGTGAGCAAGTTATGCTTGCGAAGGAGATGGCGGAGCGGGACCGGAAGAGGTTTAGAACTCTCCCTGTGCGCAAGGCCCGGGAACGTCTGACAGCCCGACATAACCATCAGCCGGTGATATCCGAGGGGACTTCCGCACAAGAAAAAAAGGCTCAGCCCAGTCTGTACTCTATAGACAGCCGTGCCTGAGATATAATATGAAGTTTAGTTTTATAAAACATTATATTAGTTTATAAAATGTTATGTAGATAGTTACCAAAATGTAACATTTTTTATACCTTCAAAGTCATCGAAAAGGTTCTCATAATGGACCTCTTTCGCTTCTCTTTTCTCTTCCTTGATTTTATCTTCTTCATCAGCTTTAGCCTTCGCTTCCCTGAGCACTTGAGACAACACAGGCTTGTCACCAGTCCCCAGGCCCAATAGAGCGCGTTTCTTCGCAAGACCTGGGTCACCATCCTGGAGGACTTCCATGGTTTTCTTTCCAATAGTTTCTAAGGTGTCTAGACCACCAGATATTACTTTTGTACCTGAAATCAAATTGTTAAAGGATGTTACCTCAATTTTAATGGTACAACGGTACACACGTGTACAATAGTACACGTGAAGCGGACAACGAAAAAAGGTTCAGGATTCCGATTTCGTTTATATTTTAGTATGTTATACCTGTACATATCCTCGATACAGATACGAAATATTTTTGCATTTGCAAGCTTAGTTTTTAAAATATATGTCTTTGAAGATTTCAGAAAACGTGAGGTATGCACTACTTCGAATGTCAGTTCGAATAGCAGTTCAAAAATAGTGTGTACGTGTATAATAATGACGAAGCGCGGTAATGGCCCCCTTTTGCGACTAGTCAGTTAGCGAGTCTTACTGAAATATTTCTTTAAAAAACAGGTAAATAACACTGTCTCTGGTATATCTTCGCTTAGATAAGGCAGTAGTCCCACCGCCAGCGAGAAAACGACTAACTATCGGCTATTTTTGCGCTCAAGAAACTAACAATAGATAAACATTCCGTGTAAATAAAAGAGATCATACATTTATAGTTGATCGCTGACTTTCGATTGATGATCTAACACTGCCGGCAAGGACTCGCTCTTTGAAAGTAAACGTATTGACAGACTGGGGTATTGTTAGACATATTCAATAAGAAAACCATTCAATAAAAAGGCACTTCTCTCACCGCCAACGATTAACGAGAAGCGCAAGAACCTAGAAACAAGTTGGCGAGCAACAGGAAGCGAGTGTGTAGTTCAGATAGTTATGTCACTGAGCAATAAGCTTTCAAAGCCGCACTGTAAAGAAATGACCGATATTTGGTCTCTCGGCGTGAGTTTTACCGCCAACCGAGCATCGCTAAGCAAGTATATCTTAACGTATTATCTATGATAACTCTTGTCGCTCAGCGACAAACTAGTAGAGCGTCCTTGCCGGCAGTGTAAATAGTCAGCGATCAACTATAAATGTATGTCTCTAATATATATTTTGTTTACACGGAATGTTTATCTATTGTTAGTTTCTTGAGCGAAAAAATAGGCGATAGTTAGTCGTTTTCTCGCTGGCGGTGGGACTACTGCCTTATCTAAGCGAAGATATACCAGAGACAGTGTTATTTACCTGTTTTTTAAAGAAATATTTCAGTAAGACTCGCTAACTGACTAGTCGCAAAAGGGGGCCATTACCGCGCTTCGTCATTATTATACATGTAGCTCCTAAACGGCTGCGCGGCCCACTATAAAACTTGGCATGATGCTTAAACATAATATAAGCTTTATTTTCATGATCAAAAAAAAAAAAAAAAAAATGCGAACTTCGTCAAAAACGAAAAAAAATATTATTTTTTATTTTTCTTAGCAATTAAAAATGAAAATTAAAATTATGAGGATATTAAGGTTATTAAATGTAGTATATAACTCAGTGTTTAATGTGTCCCAAAATTGCTATTTTTGAACTGATAATGACATTCGAAGTAGGTATGCACTACACAAAAATATTTCGTATCTGTATCGAGGATAGGTACAGGTATAACATACTAAAATATAAACGAAATCGGAATCCTGAACCTTTTTTCGCTGTCCGCTTCACGTGTAATTCCCCTGTTATAACATAAATTGTAGGAACTTTACCGTGGGAGAGCCACGCTTCGGCATGAATGGGCCGGATCGCCAGGATTAATACCACAGCCTCACAGAAAACCGGTGTGAAATAGCGCTTGCGCTGTGTTTCACCGAGTGAGTGAGGATAGAGAGAGAGAGATAGATAGAGGCCCATACCCCAACCCCTCCCCACATCCCCCAAAGGCTGGCAACGCACTTGTGACGCCTTTGGTGTTGCGGGTGTACATGGGCAGCGGTAATCGCTTACCATCAGGCGATACGTCTGCTCGTTTGCTACCTATATAATTAAAAAAAAAACTTGTGTGTGTGTCTTAACACACATTAGTCTACAGTTCATAAGAAAATAATGATGTTCTCCTAGCCGTATACGGCCTCGCCGGCTAGTCTCAACGGAGACCAGCTACTACGCAGGAAATGCAGGTGCACAAGTATGTGCGCAAACACAGGTGCACTCTCTGTTCCCTAATCCGATGGGATGGTTATCCGAAACGACCGGGGAGAGATAAGGCGCAAGACCGACGGCTTTACGTGCTCTGAGAGGTACTCCCAGCTGTTATTAAGTGTTTCTACGATCTGAAAATCTCAAGAACGCCTCTTGATAGGCAGTTGCATACGTCAACCAAACCAACAAATAGGGGCAAGGGCGGATCGGGACTGGGAGAGGTTTAGAACTCTCCCGGTCCACCAGGCCCGGGAACGGGCCAGGTACCGCAGACGACTCGTGCGTCTTTTTTGGGTAGAAAAGGGAGCATCAGGGTTCCTACACAGGAGGGGGCCATCTACAAACCGTAGGTGGCCCGAGGTACGTCGGGGTTCCAGGGATTTCCTTGCGAGGGTGCACCTGGTTCCCGACTGGTCCGACATAACCACCAGTTGGTGGTATCTGAGGGGATTTCCAAACAAACAAAAAAGGGACAATGATAAAAGTATACTAATAAACACAATCAAACCACGCAAAAGCATTGTTACCAACATTTTGAAGCGGTCATGGCGTGACTACATAATCATTGTCAACAGTCTTTAACAGTCGACTGCTGTACATGGGTCTGTCCAAAAAAAGGAAGCTTTTACGACATTCATGGGATCAATATGAGTGCTGACACTCTGTATTCTTTATCCATCTCTACATAGAGGTGCTTCAATCTTATAAAATTGTTATAATTGCCATTCTATATTTATTAGCCATTATATATTATATAGCCATTAAATATGATTTCAGCACGAACGGGGCGGTACTACCCTCGCACAGAAGATAAACCTAAAATGACAGCATTCGTGCCGTCATGTTTCGTAGTTGAGTGCGAAACCGGAGAAACATCACTAGGCTGTTGTGGGTCACCATGCTCCATTGTTGCATTGTCTGTATTCGCAATGTGTATGATAACCACCACTCTTGGATTCAGTTTATGCTTGCCACCATGCAGAGTCATTTCCGCAGGCCCATACATAAAAAAATATGCATCTATAAAACTTTCCAGTACATGTTATTATAACTTACTAGTGGTCTCCACAAATTTTGTTACTCCTGACAGCAGACTACCAAACTGGAATGCTTCACCATTATCCTTTTCATCACTTTCAGGTACGTCTTTAGTGATAACACTCTTTTCTTTACTAGTTTTACTTTCATCTTCTTTTTCTTTTATGTTCCTTCTAGCTAACTCTTCTGGGTCTGGGGCACCTATACTAGTCTCAAGAACTGTGGAAATGCCCTGAAAGATATAGATTACGCTAATATGTATCAGTAAGTTACTTAGTAAAAGAGCCCTGCCTTCCTGTACTGTCCCTACATTTGAGAAAGTCTGGTGAGTTTGAGGGTTTATAATGAATAATGTTTGTATTTTAGGTCGAGGATTTCATTTATTTTGTTTCATTCTTGTTTAAATCAATATGTCGTTTGTAATGCACAATAGAAGATGTCTATATTCCCATAAAAATATAAGCGTTTTTTGTTACAGTTTACATATTTTTAGTATGGGACTAATCCCGCCCACACGCCCACCACTGTAACTCCTGTACACCAGGATCAACAGCGGTGACCCACGAACACACCGAGTTATGACACTCGGGAAGTCCCAGGAAAAATTAAACTGTCTTGGAACCCACAACGAAATTAATCAGAAGAAAACTGGAGGAGTTGGAAATATAATAAGTCCACTTCATATTTTAGTATGCGTAATAACATTTAGATGTAGCTGCACACATACAACTGAGGACCAAATAATAATTGATCCTTCCAAGAGCAAAAAAAACTGATCCCTAACACAAATGATGTCTATCCCCAGTTGTCAAAGTATTGTCTTTATGATAGTGAGCTCACAACGCAATTGAATTCCATTAATTTACTAAAAAATACACACATAAATACACAACATGTATACACATACACACTCACTAAAGTGCACTTGTGTGCTTAGTCAGCTAATTCTACCTAACAACATACTTTTATAAAATGTAAAATAATAATAAACTTGAGAATACCTGTGAAACTTGGCTAGTAATATTAGTAAAGCCAGCTGTAGCAGTACTTAATAAGGAGTCCACACTCCATCCCCAGCCCCAGCCTGCACTACTGCCACCGGTGGAGGCAGCTGCTAATCTATCTGTTACTGCTTTAATTTCCGAATCTGGTTGAACAGGTTGAGTCTGTGGTTTAGTTGGTTCTGCCTGGAAATAATTTAATTTGAATTTAATTTAAACTTTGAATTGGTTTATTTTATATGATGATTGATTGATGATGATTATTTAGTTTCAGTAACAATTTTTTTTTTTTAAATTTCATTAATTTGACTATGTTGTACAGTGCAATATGTTGACAGAAATGAAAAATTAGTGTTAGAAATTTTTTGAAATAACAAATTGTTGAAATTGTTTTAAATTTTACAGATTTATGTATGTACTAGATGTAGTAGATAGATATTATATATTGTTAAAACAAACAAAGCGAATTGCCTCTCGAATAAAAACTTTTACGGTTAAAATATGGCTTTTCATTTACAGTTAGATTTCAGATGAAATTTATATGTTACTAGTTGTTGCCCGCTACTTGGCTCGCGTGTATGTCGGTTATTGCGGCAAATAGTAGCCTATGTGTTATTCTGATGTATAAGCTATATTACTGGAAAGTTTCATCTAAATCCGTTCGGTAGTTTTTGAGTGAAGAAGTAACAACCATACACACTCACAAACTTTCTCCTTTATATATTAGTGTGAAGTGTGATGTGTGTGATGTGTGATAGTAAGATGAAATACTAATATCTGGTTAGTTTGGTAGTTGTTAATAACTTCAATATGTCATACATTTTAATGATTATTGAGATTAAAGTGAATTGGAAAAGTCACTACACTATGATAACAGTCATAAATCTATACTAATATTATAAAGCTGCAGAGTTTGTTTGTTTGAACGCGCTAATCTCAGGAACTACTGGTCGGATTTGAAAAATTCTTTCAGTTTTGGATAGTCCATTTATCGAGGAAGGCTATAGGCTATATTTTATTTTCAAAAAAATTAGGGATCCGTAAGAAAATTCCTATTTCGTAACCCAAGGTGTGAAATCCAAAACTTATTTTTGCGTGCGCTGCAATAACTATTGACAATAGAACAAAATAATGTATTACGGGTTTGTAGGTCCCATTAAGATCTACAAAAAAATCCGCGAGAGCATATATCGAACTATCATGGTTTTGTCACAATAACCCCGTTTGTGTTAAATTTTTTTATTAAATCCTCTGAAGAAAGAAACTATGTTAAATGTGTAGAGTAATATTAATCCTTATCCAAATTAAGCATTATGTTATCAAGGGTATTTATGTAGAAGTAAAATACTATTTGTTTCATCCCAATCAGACATTTCGTTTAGAAGTTATCACGAGTATAAGACGCTAAGAGTTGGTACCTAATACCTAATGAGTTATTTGCTAAAGAGTTTTTATTTTATTTATTTATTTATTTAAAAACTTTATGCACTAAGTTTGTACATCGGCAGACTTAATGTTAAAGAAAAGTAAAAGAGTTTTTAACTACATAATACCTAATATTAATCTTTATCCAAATAAATGTGTTGTTGATTATGAGTATTAGATCTTAGAAGAGTATAATAAATACATCTATACTAATATATAAAGCTGAAGAGTTTGTTTTGTTTGTTTGAACGCGCTAATCTCATGAACTACTGGTCCAATTTGAAAAATTCTTTCATGTTAGATAGCCCATTTATCGAGGAAGGCTATAGGCTATGTATCATCACGCTAAGATCAATAGGAGCGGAGCACCAATGAAGAATGCTTAAAAAATGGGGGAAAATTATTACGCTACGGGCAATAGGAGACGCAAACGATGTTGAGTGGGTCAGCTAGAATTAAATAAGTGTATATTTTGTGATTGCTTGTGATTGTGATGCTTTGATAATACAAAAGTACTTACTTTTTGTGTATTTGAAGAAAAGTCATCATCTCCCCAGTCATCAAACTTATCCCACCCAGTATCTTGTGACTTTTGAGTTTCTTTTATCTCATTCTCTTCATTTGTCGCTTTAGTGTCTATTTTATGTAGTTTATTCTCTGAAGGAGTAGTATTTTGTAAAACTGGTTCATTTTCATCAATTTCAAAATCATCCCATCCATCTATAACCTCCTGAAAAGGCCAAAAATTAAAATTGGGTTATTTAATTACTAATGTAACCCCCTATTAGTCTTTTTACATCATGTAATTATTTTGTAATTAATATGTTACATTTTTATTATTAGCATAAATATATGTGTTGTTTTCTGTTTAATAACCAAAATAATGACAAAAATGTAGATTTAAATACAATATTTTTTTCATTAACCTCTTTTATTTTTTATAAGTTTTTATTGCTCCTAGTCGGGAATTCTGAATCCCGCGGTGTTACCAATTTTGCTTTATTTTTTTATATGTATGGCCCGTCATAATGACTCTACTCTGGCTGATGGAAAGCATAAGCAGAATCCAAGAGTGGTGGTCACCATACTCACTGCGAATGCAGACAATGCAGTATGGCGACCCACACCATGGCGGCCTAGTGATGCTGCTGCATCTTTTAGTCTAGTCAACAAGTATGGAACTTGTTGACTAGACTATTTGGACCTCCAGTCTCGCACTCACCAACGAAACACGACAGCACGATCGCTGTTATTTTACATTGATTTTCTGTGAGAGGGTAGTACCGCCCCAGTCGAGCCGGCCCATTCGTGCTGAAATCAGCGTGGCTCTACTACCTACACCTACCGCGGTACGACAATGGTCATTGTCGTACCGCGGGTAACGCCGCGGGGCAAAGCTAGTCTAAAAAAAGTTGCCAAGTTACTCCTCATATCATCAGCTACCTATCAGTGAAGTCAAAGTGAAGCGTCAAAATCAGTGCGGCCGTTCCAGAGATTAGATTAGATTAGCAGGAACAAACAGACAGACAAAAATTGAAAAAAAAAATTGGTATTATGTACCGTGTATACATACATATATATACATATGCATTCAGTAAAAAGCGGTTATTTTAATATTACAAACAGACACTCCAATTTTATTTATTTGTATAGATTAAAGTTCCATAAAAATTACACATTATTTCACGTTATAACTTATTGGTAAAATAAAATATAGGTATTGATTCTCATAAACCGAGGGCATATCACCTTTTCTGCTGGTTTTTTTAAACTAATATTAGGATTTTGAGTATTATTGGATTTCTGATCAGTTTCCAGTGCGTTGTCACTATAGTTCGAGGAAGATAGTCTCTTCTTTCTTTCTTTTTTGACTGGGCTGCCATGGCCTTCGTCAGCACTCTCAAAGTCCTCACTGTCACTTGTAGGCATCGTCGAATCGCAATTAAATTGTAAAGTACAGACTACTTGTTTCAAGTAATTTTACGAAAAAGGCTCTCCGTTTTACGTAAATATTGTACGTATTGACAAAATTGCCAACCAACACATGATCCGTCATTGACAAGTGTCAAGTTGACAACTTTGACAGTTCTCAGTTCATTCATTTTCAACGAAAATAACGCGTTCCAGGAATTTAAAGAATTTTAAGAAAATTTTAATAAATAAAATTATCGCCTTTTGAATACAAAAATAAACATAGGAAAAATATATGGTTATAAGGGAATCAAAACCTACAGGCCCGTACTTCCCGTGAACTCAGAATCTTAAATTTGATATGAAGCAACGTCTTATAGCACAGATAAAGAAAAAAATGCAAAAAGCATAAATTTTTGTGACATCACAACTAATCACAAGCTGTGCCCGCTACTTCGTACACGTGCCATTTGGATTTACAATTTAATTAATTAATGTATTAAATTTTATTTTTTCGCCGTTTAGACCTTCCCTGGACTACGACAAACATTTCAAAACCAAATTCAAATAAATCGGCCCAGCCGTTCTTGAGTTTAAGCGACACAAACGAACAGCAATTGATTTTATAAATAAGAAAGAATATACCTACATGTACGGTTGTACGGAATCCTCGCGGTCTCAGTGCGCGAGTCCGACTTGCACCTGGCCGGTTTTTAAACATCTTCCTATTTATATTAAATTTAAATTAGTTTGCAACATAGAAATTAATAATTTCTATGTTGCAAACTAATATAAAGTTTACTCTTTCATATTGTTTGCCAAACAACTTTACAAAATCATTGAATAGGCTCAATGGAGAATCCTTTGCATAAGATATTTTTGTACAAAAAAGTAAAGCTTCATCGTCTCTTTTTGCAAATTTTTTAGAGTTTCTGGAGTTTCAGTTTTAAAATTAAGTTTTGATATTGTTGCGTTGTTTTCTTTGCTTTTAGATAGCTGAATTAATATTTAGTATCTGCAATTTTTTTGCACTGACTTGTAGCTTGCTTGCTTAACATCCTTTATAATTTTGAACTTATTGTTATCGTTCTAAACTAAATAGCTAAACAGAAAAACGATCAGCAGCACGAAGCAAATACAAAGAGGAGATGCCCTAATGAAATTTTTGTATGAAACAATGCGTGACAATTTGCGGGGGTGAGGGGGGGGTTACTTTGCCCTTTGCCATCTACCAATCAATAGCAAAACTACTTGCATCGTTACATGTTGATGTTGCTATGTAGTTTAGCTATTTGACACTAAGCGTACGATGTAAGGGACATACAGGGACGTACTCAGAATTTTCTTATCAGGTAGTTATTTTTTTAAAGTCAATTTTGTAAATCATTTTGATGCATGTATCGCAAAAATATTATTAGTAAGAAACATCGTACATAACATCTATACTAATATATTCTATACTAATATATGAAGCGTAAGAGTTTGTTTGTTTGAACGCGCTAATCTCAGGAACTACTGGGCCGATTTGAAAAAAAATGTGTTTTTTTTTTCAAACAACAAAATGTTTCAGTGTTAGATAGCCCATTTATCGAGGAAGGCTATAGGCTATATATCATCACGCTTAGACCAATAGGAGTGGAGCACCAATGAAGAATGTTGCGAAAACGGGGGAAAATTATTACGCTACGGGAAATAGGAGACGTAAACGAAGTTGCGTGGGTCAGCTAGTATAGTATAAAAGTGAAAGTTTGTGTGTTCTTTATATCTTCCCCGTAACCTTGGTGATGTATTTGATTTATTACTTATTAAAATATGTCACCGTAAGATTATAAAAACCGTTAGATTATAATCTACCTAGCGAGATTGCCAACTATCGATGTGATATACTACTTACGCGCGGTACGGTTTTATAGTAGGCCGATCAATGCCCATAGAGATAGTTTAGGTTATTACTTCTTTGATTAATCACAAATTATTTTTTCTGCCACAGCAACTTTATATAACTAATCCTAAAGCTGTGAGGTATTTTCAACATGAAATCAATTTACAATCACAGAAATACTTTACATTTGGCATCAAAGACAAATTAACAAACAAATATGGCGGCGCGGGGACATATGCTGTTCAACCAATCAGCGCGCGACTTGCGATTCGTAGATACCATTTTACAATCTCGGGAGATAGATTACAATCAAACGGTTTTGACAATCTGACGGTAACATATATATATTAAAGAGAGAGAACAAAAACAAAGAAATATAGTACAACAACAAACACATACAATAAAGAGAACAATAACATACAAGTAGGAGTATAATACAAAAAAAAAATGTTTCTACAAATTAGTTTTTCATTTATTATATTTTCAAATTCTTCAGTTTTCGTTTGATTAATTTCGTTGTGGGTTCCGAGAAAGTTTAATTTTCCTGGGATTCCTGGGATAGAATTTTAGTTAGTTAGAAAACCTATCAAATAATCAGTATAAGCAAAATTTGTTTCATTTTCAAGTACTTTAAATTCTAGATTAATATAGATGTAATTTGAATATAGATAAAAAAAAATATTCTAATTACGACCCTGTCTCTTTGTTCTGTTGATGTTTGTTTTCCTAGTGGACGATAGACGTCAGTGTTCACAAAATGATTACAAAAAATACAAAAAATAATACTTTTTCGATTAAAAAATCTTGAGGCAAGAATGCAGAACATATTTCAATATTTTTTTATGATTTACTTTATAAATACTCAGCTCTACGAACCTTTGTATTTTTATTTCCCATCACACAAAGTTTTTCCATCTAGTGGCGAATAGATTTAACTATATTTCAACAACACACTGAGAGATTTTTCTAGAACTATTTTAAGAAATTAAGTATAAAATTACTTACAAATGAAATATTATGCCATTCATGGCACCAGAACGTCTATCCAAGTTATTTGTACAAGATAAAACACAACACTTCATCTTTTATAAGGAATAATCCGAGAATATTCAAGGATTGCGATTTTTCGATAAAGTTCTAGAACATTGACGTTGACAGTCTAATTTGTAAGTCGCGATAACTGCGATGACGTCGAGACCTGTATTTTGTCACGGGACCTATGCGCTTATGCCATCTCCTCTTTGTATTTGCTTTGTATTTGCTTCGTGATCAGCAGTGAGCAGCGATTACACCAAAAGAACTTGGTGAGTATTTTTAATCTACATTTTGTATTTTAGGCTTCTGAATTATAGAACGCACTTTTATGTACTGTACGAATACTTGTAATTATACCTAATACCTACTTGTAATTATTAGAGGATACTTGTATTCATAAATAAGGCGCGTCTCCACCAAAATTGTTGACAATTTCAGTGTTTCCACCTGTTTGCTACACTTCGCCAACTTTTGTTTCCATTATGTCTACACCGAGTCACTGCTAATATAATTATGCAATATAATTATCATTTTTTCCACCTTAAATTGAATTATAATATTAAATTTAAAAAAAATTATACCTACCGTGTTTTTTGGCTATTGAAATACACAAAGAACGGAATAAAATAAATGTCCTTAGAATGGCGTAAAATGGCGGGTTTTAATTAAACATTATTCTCTATCTATATCCATACATCTTATCCGTGAATAAGGATTGTACTTTTTTGGGTTTACATAATATAAAATCATATACAAATAATGACAAAATAATTGTTTTAACTATTTTTCTCATTTTTATTTTTGATCCTCGCAATATTTTTAAAATGGCCGCCCGTCTGACGCTTAGATCAAATTACTTTGGGCCTGCTCTTTTTCGTTTAGGAAATTAAGTAATAAACAAAAATAAGTAATAAACAAGAGAGCTTAGATCAAGGATAACACAAGTCTTGAATGGGCAACATGACCCAGTCCACAGTATCCCGATGGCGCTGTAATCGCATAGGTACTCCTCTGACAGTTCTTATTTTTAACCCCCAACGCAAAAAGAGGGGTGATACAAGTTTGACGTCGATTTCTGTCTGCGGCATCGTAGCTCTCCACACCGATTTTGATGCGGTTTTTTTCATTTGAAGCCAGTTTCCTTGCGGTGGTTGTTAGCTATGTTTGGTTAATATCGATCCAGCAGTGTAAGAGTACCAGCTCTTTTCCAAAATGATGTAAGGCATTTTTGGCATATGATTACTCGATTAAGTGCTTGCGTAGGGGGTTTTTTATTTTATCTTTTACGCTACAGCAGGCAAGAAATGACAGTCAGACGAGTCACATGATAGCTAATAATAGATAATAACGCCGGAATCCGAACGATGACAAATGCTTTTCCGCCCTTTAAATGCCCCTTCCATCAGCATGAGGTAAGGTTGGGCTCCGATAACCAGTTCGATGAAAAGGCAACGAAAGGATTACTTAACACTGACTGCCTGTACCTGCGCGATTGTTGTGGTACTATTAGTTATTCTGTGGTGGAGGTTTCGAGTCCAATTCCCGGGTCAGACCAAATGTTTGTATGATTTGCAAGAATTTGTTTCGGACTTTGGGTGTTTTCTATGCCGAAAGCAGCGCATTGGAGCTGAAGCAAGGCTTGGTTAGTTTTCTGGACTTCTGAACTGTAAAGACAAATTAACCAGAGACATTGACTTTTTAATATATTCATATACCTAACCCAAAAACTGGTACCTATAACATTGCGTGTTGACCGACAGCGCTAGGAGAAGAGTTAAACTTTTGAACTCTTAAGTAACTGCCCGCTATTGAGTTGTAATAAAGATAAGTATCAAAAGGTAAATGTCGACTTAACATTTCGCGTAAATATATATAATCTTTTAATAATAAACATTTATTATTAACAAATTATATTGTTACTTACTACAAGGGACAAGCAACGCCAACAAAGATATTATAAAAGGTTTGATTATGCGATTGTATCGCTAAAAATATTTTCGTCAGCCTATGCAAATACACACCTCAACAAAGTCTAGGGATATCATCTTCTATATATATAAAAGAGTAAGGTGACTGACTGACTGACTGACATACCCAGAGATCAACGCACAGCCCAAACCGCTGAAGGTACAATCCTGAAATTTTGCATGTAGGTTCTTCATATGACGTAAGTGAGCACTAAGAAAGGATTTTTTGAAATTCCACCCCTAAGGGGGTTAAATAGGGGTTGAAAGTTTGTATGGAAGTTCGTCATTTTTGAAGTAAGAAACATGAAACTTTACTTTTGGGCTACTGATTAAAAAAGAGTAGATACGTATTTAAGCGTTTCTGGATATTCTACCCCTAAGGGGTTAAATAGGGGTTGTTATTTCGTATATAGGTCAGTCTGGAAGTCCGTCATCTTTTAAGTTAGAAACATGAAACTTTATTTTTAGGCTGCTTATTAAAAATGAATTGATACGTGTTTCAGCGTTTCTGAATATTCTACCCCTAAGGGGGTGAAATAGGGGTTGAAAGTTTGTATGGAAGTTCGTCATTTTTTAAGTAAGAAACAAAAAACTTTATTTTTAAGGTACTCATTAAAAAAGAGCAGATACGTATTTAAGCGTTTCTGGATACTCTACCCCTAAGGGGTTAAATAGGGGTTGTTATTTCGTATATAGGTCAGTCTGGAAGTCCGTCGTCTTTTAAGTTAGAAACATGAAACTTTATTTTTAGGCTGCTTATTAAAAATGAATTGATATGTGTTTCAGCGTTTCTGAATATTCTACCCCTAAGGGGGTGAAATAGGGGTTGAAAGTTTGTATGGAAGTTCGTCATTTTTTAAGTAAGAAACAACAAACTTTATTTTTAAGGTACTGATTAAAAAAGAGCAGATACGTATTTAAGCGTTTCTGGATATTCTACCCCTAAGGGGTTAAATAGGGGTTGTTATTTCGTATATAAGTCAGTCTGTAAGTCCGTCATTTTTGAAGTTAAAACATGAAACTTTATTTTTAGGCTGCTGATTAAAAATGAATCGATACGTATTTTAGCGTTTCTGAATATTCTACCCCCAGGGGGTGAAATAGGGGTTGAAAGTTTGTATGGAAGTTCGTCATTTTTTAAGTAAGAAACAAAAAACTTTATTTTTAAGGTACTGATTAAAAAAGAGCAGATACGTATTTAAGCGTTTCTGGATATTCTACCCCTAAGGGGTTAAATAGGGGTTGTTATTTCCTATATAGGTCAGTCTGGAAGTCCGTCATTTTTGAAGTTTGAAACATGAACTTTATTTTTAGGCTGCTGATTAAAAATGAATTGATACGTGTTTCAACGTTTCTGAATATTCTACCCCTAAGGGGGTGAAATAGGGGTTGAAAGTTTGTATGGAAGTTTGTCATTTTTTAAGTAAGAAACAAAAAACTTTATTTTTAAGGTACTGATTAAAAAAGAGCAGATACGTATTTAAGCGTTTCTGGATATTCTACCCCTAAGGGGTTAAATAGGGGTTGTTATTTCGTATATAAGTCAGTCTGTAAGTCCGTCATTTTTGAAGTTAAAACATGAAACTTTATTTTTTGGCTGCTGATTAAAAATGAATTGATACGTGTTTCAACGTTTCTGAATATTCTACCCCTAAGGGGGTTAAATAGGGGTTGAAAGTTTGTATGGAAGTTCGTCATTTTTTAAGTAAGAAACATGAAACTTTACTTTTTGGCTACTGATTAAAAAAGAGTAGATACGTGTAAGCGTTTCTGGATATTCTACCCTTAAGGGGGTGAAATAGGGGTTGAAAGTTTGTATGGAAGTCCGTAATTTTTTAAATAAGAAATATGAAACTTTATTTTTGGGCTACTTAATAAAAATGATTAGATACGTATTTAGGAGTCTGGATATTATGCCCGCAAAGGGGTGAAATAAGGGTTGAAAGTTTGTAAGGAAGTCCGTCATTTTTTAAGTGAGAAACATGAAAATGTAGTTTTGGGCTACTGATTAAAAATGGGTAGATACGTATTGAAGCGTTTCTGGATATTCTACCCCTAAGGGGTGAAATAGGGGTTGTTATTTCGTATATAGGTCAGTCTGGAAGTTCGTAATTTTTGAAGTCAGAAACATGAAACTTTATTTTTTGGCTGCTGATTAAAAATGAATTGATACGTGTTTCAACGTTTCTGAATATTCTACCCCTAAGGTGGTGAAATAGGGGTTGAAAGTTTGTATGGAAGTTCGTCATTTTTTAAGTAAGAAACGTGAAACCTTATTTTTGGGGTACTGGTTTAAAATGAATAGATACGTATTGAAACGTTTCTTAATATTCTACCCCTAAGGGGGTGAAATCAGGGTTGAAAGTTTGTAAGGATGTTCGTCATTCTTTACTTTTGGGCTACTGATTTAAAATGAATAGATACGTATTTAAACGTTTCTTAATATTCTACCCCTAAGGGGGTGAAATCGGGGTTGAAAGTTTGTAAGGGAGTTCGTCATTCTTTACTTTTGGGCTACTGATAAAAAAATAGTAGATATGTGTTTAAGCGTTTCTGGATAATCTACCCCTAAGGGGGTGAAATCGGGGTTGAAAGTTTGTAAGGATGTTCGTCATTCTTTACTTTTGGGCTACTGATTTAAAATGAAGAGATACGTATTTAAACGTTTCTTAATATTCTACCCCTAAGAGGGTGAAATCGGGGTTGAAAGTTTGTAAGGAAGTTCGTCGTTCTTTACTTTTGGGCTACTGATTAAAAAATAGTAGATACGTGTTTAAGCGTTTCGGATAATCTACCCCTAAGAGGTTAAATAGGGGTTGTTATTTCGTACATAGGTTATTCTGGAAGTCCGTCATTCTTGAAGTTAGAAACATGCAACTTTATTTATGGCTACTGATTTAAAATGAGTAGATACGTATGTACGAACATGTTCTACCGGAACCGGTTGTGGTTCACGGTGCCGTTCTTGAAGTTGTTCAAAAATATGTGTGGTACCTCGGGCAGACTTTGCAGTTAAGTAGAAACAACTTCGAGGACGAGATGAACAGGAGAATTCAGCCGGGTTGGGCAGCGTTTGGGAAACTTTGTCGGGTCTTTTCATCGTCAATCCCACAGTGCCTAAATACGAAACTCTTCAATCAATACGTCCTACCTGTCATGACATACTGTGCCGAAACGTGGACACGACACGGCTGGTCCACAAGTTCAAAGTCGCTATGGAGAGGGCTATAATAATAATAATGATGAATTTTTCTCATCAAAAAAGCTCAACGTTTCTCTAAGGGATCGCATCAAGAATGAGGTGATCCGGTAGAGAACCAAGGTCATTGACATAGCCCACGGGATAAGCAAACTGAAGTGACAGTGGGCTGGCCATATTAGCCGTAGAACTGATAACCGTTGGGATAAACGGGTTCGTGAGTAGTGACCGCGTCTCGGCAAACGTAGCGTAGAACGTCCACAGGCCAGGTGGAATAATGATCGGACGGCTGGCAGAAGCTGGATGAGAGAAGCTGAGGATCGAACCAAGTGGCGTGCAATTGGAGATGCCTATGTCCAGCAGTGGACTGCGTTGATGATAATGAGATACGTATTTAAGCGTTTCTGGATATTCTATCCCTAGGCTAGACTGGCAGTCCGTCATTTCTTAATTTAGTAGCCTGAAACTTTGTCTTCAGGCTTTTGATTACAAATAAATGAATACTTATATCAGCATTTATGGGAATTCTATTCCTAAAGGGGTTAAAATAAGGGTCGAAAGTGTGTGTGAAAGTCAATTTTAATGGACTATTGATTATAAATAAATACGTTTAAAAACGTGAACACAGTATTCATAGATACTTACACAGTTTTAAATAAATACATATAATCAACTTCCACGCGAGCAAAGCCGCGGGCAACAGCTAGTAATCCTATACTATTGTTGCGCCTTCGAGAAAAATAGTCTAGAACAATCTACCAATCGCGAGAATTGAATTGAAGGCGCCATCTAGTGTCAAGTAGTGCGCAACTGTGGAGTAACTCTGATATTCGACGCTAGATGGCGCTAGATTACTCACTCTGGTAATTTCTGTTTAGTGTAGAATGTTCTATCGAATATTATAGATCTTTCTAGGGGTTCAAAGCCATATATAAGCAGATTGGGTTACCCGTACGAGTCAGTATTGTTCACGATACAGCGGAGTTAACATCGAAGCGATCTTCTAGTGCGATTAACAAGTGACATAGCGATTTATTATTGTAAAAAGGGTTGTAAATAAAGTGTGTTATTTTTTTTGGTAATCAACCGACTATCTTTAATTATTTAATACCCAGCTCGTAACAAATTGGTGTCAGCAGTGGGATTAAAGTATGCCGGTTTTACCAAAGGAAGACACGGAAGGTATCCGAACTAGGAGTCAGCGTCAGCAAGAGGCCGACCTGAGGCGATTTGGAGGTGCACAACTGCCCACACCGGAAGGTCAGCAGCCAGCGATGGAAGCCACGCCGTCCACATCGTCAGCAGCTCCAGATATCACGGCCCTAATGGTGATGCTCCAGGAGCAGGCCCGCCGTCAAGAGGAGCAGTCCCGCCGTCAAGAAGAGCAGGCCCGCCGATTGGAGGAACAGCTGCAGCGGGACAAGAAGGAGCAGGCCCGCCATCAGGAGGAGCAGGCCCGCCGCCAGGAGGAGCAGGCCCGCCGCTTGGAGGAACAGCTGCAGCGGGACAAGGAAGACCAGGCTCGTCGCCAGGAGGAAATGCTCTTGTTAAAAGGCATTCACGAGACCTTCGGCAAAGAACTCAAGGTAGTGAAGGATCAGGTTCTTCAACACGAGAACCGTATCACTGAGGCCGAAACTCAGATTGCAGACGTGAAGAAGGCATTAGGGAACCTCAAAGTTGGAGATGGAGCGGCGACTTCAGTAACTGCTGTTCCTTCGGTGCGGGGGTTCAAAGTACCGCCGTTTGATGGGACATCTTCGTGGTCAGCCTACAAGATCCAGTTTGAGGCTGTTATGACGGCGAACGGCTGGACTAAGGAACAGGCTATGACCGCGCTCACCTTGGGTCTTCGAGACCAGGCTCTAACCGTTCTCGAAGCCCTCGGTAAGAAGGTAACCTATGAGCAACTGCTGGAAGCATTGGAGGCAAGATATGGTGACGCTCACCTGGAGCACGTTTTTCGTGCACAGCTGAAGGATCGTGCCCAACGCATCGGTGAGAACTTGCAACAATGGGCTCTGGAAGTTGAGAAACTGGTCCGTAAGGCATACCAGTCTGCACCTGCGCTCGTGGACGGGAATCTGGTGCAAGCTTTCATCGATGGCATTCGTGACCTCGAAGTTAGAGCTGCTGTGCGACTTGGGCACCATAAAACTCTCAAAGATGCTCTGGCCCATGCTTTGGAGGTGGAAGCTGTGAGACAAGATCATCGGTCTCATCGGGTCCGGGAGGTTGTGGCGTCACCTGTGCGGGACCGGTTTAAGGGGTACAGCCCTAGGTGTTACGCCTGTGGTGAAAAAGGTCACCTTTGGTCCAGCTGCCCTAAGCGAAGCATAGGAAATGAATACGAGCGGCCTCAGGAGATTAGGGCGACTGATAGTACTGCGAAACAACAGCAGGGAAACGAGTAAACGCCAGGACTGCGGGGCGGGTGCTGGCTGGTGTTCAAAGAGCCCCAAGGATTTCGATCTCGCAAAGTCATGATGGGAACAGCCTGGTCATCAGAGGCGAAATCAACGGAACAACATATAAGCTGACGATTGATACGGGAGCTTCTCGCACAGTTGTCAGTTCCCAACTTGCAAATCGGTTTCTGAGGGACATCACCTGTAACCGTGAGCAAATAAACCTAGTAACAGCCACTGGTCAGCGCATACCCGTCCGAGGCGAACAGAAGGTGGAGTTGAAGTTGGGCAACCAAGTTTACCTGCATAACGTCATCGTGGCTGATATAGTTGACGACTGCATCCTTGGCCTAGACTTCATGAAGAACAATTGTTGTGAGATCGACATCAATCAAGGTGTATTGAGATGTAGTCAAGAAGAACTGTTCATGGAAGGAGCGTCACCAGGAAAAGTGTACAGCTTAAATAAAGTTGTTCTTCCTCCCAGATCAGAAACAATCATGCCAGTTAGTCTTCCTTATAACTCCGGACGAATGCAACGGTGTGTACTTATTGAGAGGATAGATAATGACCTTCCATGGAAGATCGCACGGACTCTAGTAAGTACCACTAACATCCCTGCAGTACGTGTGCTAAATCTAAGTGACAAGCAACATGTGATTCATAAGGGCACACTGATTGGCACTTGCGAAGATGTGGATTGGATGCATCGATGCCAAGACTTGACTACTTCAAATGTTAGCAAGGATGCACGAGTCAACGTGTTAACGCTTTTGGAAGACTGTCAAGATGTTTTGTCTAGGGAAGAGATTGGCAAGGCTAAGAGAATGTTAGTTAAGTACGCTGATATTTTCTCTACTAATGAAGCTGATATTGGAAAGACTGGTTTAGTTCAACACAAAATAAACACTGGGAATGAGTTGCCTATTCGTCAGCGACCAAGAAGACTGCCAGTAGCACGAGAAAAGGAAGTGCAAACCATGATTGATGGAATGGTCAGGGACGGTGTTATAGAGCCTTCATCCAGCCCATGGTGTTCACCTGTAGTGCTTGTAAAGAAAAAGGATGGCAGCATGCGTTTTTGTGTTGACTACCGCCGTTTAAACGACATTACGAAGAAGGACAGCTATCCACTTCCTAGAATAGATGACACACTGGACATGCTAACAGGGGTAAAATGGTTTAGCACCTTAGATTTGAAAAGTGGATACTGGCAGGTAGAAATTGATCCCAAGGACAAAGAGAAGACTGCATTCTCTACAGGGAGAGGACTGTGGCAGTTTAAAGTTATGCCCTTTGGATTATGTAACGCGCCAGCAACTTTTGAAAGACTGATGGAGTCAGTACTGACCGGATTAACTGGAGACGCTTGCCTGGTCTACTTGGATGACATTGTCATTGTAGGCCGTACGTTTGAAGAACATATTCGAAACCTGGAGCGCGTATTATCGAAAATCCGAAGTGCCAACCTAAAGTTAAGTCCTAAGAAGTGTTCATTTTTCAAACGGCAGGTTAGCTTTTTAGGATATGTGGTTTCGGAAGAGGGTGTCCAAACAGATCCGCAAAAGATCGCCGCTGTCAAGGATTGGCCAGTTCCAAGAGATAAGACCCAAGTAAGAGCATTTTTGGGCTTGTGCTCTTACTATCGGCGATTCGTGAAAAACTTTGCGGATATTGCCAAACCCCTTCATAAACTTACTGAAGAGAAAAGACAATTCTGCTGGGATGAAAGTTGTGACATTGCATTTCAAGAGCTAAAAAGACGTCTATGCAACACACCTATCTTAGGGTATCCAGATACCAAAAATGAATTCATAGTTGACACAGACGCGAGTGATACTGGGCTTGGCGGTGTGTTATCCCAGCGGAAAGGTGATCAAGAGGTCGTTATTGCATATTTCAGTAAATCTTTGTCAAAACCGGAAAGAAATTACTGTGTCACAAGAAGGGAGCTACTGGCAGTAGTGAAGACACTGCAACATTTTAACAAATATCTGCTCGGGCGTAAATTCCACCTCCGAACTGACCACGCTGCACTAAAGTGGCTCTTACAATTTAAAAATCCTGAAGGACAAGTCGCGAGATGGATTGAGCTACTACAGGAATATGACTTCATGATTGAACATCGCAGTGGAAAATCACACGGTAACGCAGACGCATTATCAAGAAGACCTTGCCCTGAAGACTGCAAACACTGTGCCAAGCAAGAAGTAAAGGAAGCTGTTCCTATAAGGACAATAAAGACGGACCTTAGCATCGAATGGAAGGAAAGCCTACAGCAAGCACAGCAAGAGGATGCAGATATCAAACCAATTCTCGAGTGGATTAAAGCTGAGACCCCTAAGCCTCACTGGAGCGATGTTGCATCGCTGAGTTCAACCACAAAGAGTTATTGGGCTCAATGGGATAGCCTAGTCATCCAGGATGGAGTCTTGTGCCGTAAATGGGAAAACGCTCGAGGAGACAGCTGTCATCTGCAAATGATTGTCCCTAAAGCTAAGATACCAGTGGTTCTGCAGCTCTACCATAACGGATGTTCAGGAGGTCATATGGGAGTAAAGAAGACATTGTTAAAGATAAGGGAGAGATTCTACTGGATTCATTGTCGTGATGATGTTGAGGACTGGTGTCGCAAGTGTACTAATTGTGCGGCCGTGAAGGGACCTCACACACGTAGCAGAGGTCCATTGAAATTGTACAATGTTGGGGCACCCTGGGAAAGAATTGCAATAGACGTAGCGGGACCATTTCCTGAAAGTGAAACTGGAAACAAGTACTTCATGGTTGTAATGGATTACTTCACTAAGTGGCCAGAAGTTTTCGCCATTCCCAACCAAGAGGCATCAACAGTTGCAGACAAATTAGTGCATGAAGTCTTCTGTCGTTTTGGAGTGCCTTTAGAAATTCACAGTGACCAAGGAAGAAATTTTGAGTCTCAAATATTTCAAGAGATGTGTCGAGTAATGGGTGCTCATAAAACCAGAACCACCTCTTATCACCCACAATCTGACGGAATGGTGGAACGATTTAACCAAACACTAGAGAGGTATCTCGCAAAAGTTGTTGAAAGTAGGCAAAAAGATTGGGACAAACACATCCAACCGTTTCTTCTGTCATACCGAAGTGCAGTCCACGAAAGCACTTCAGTAACACCAGCTTTTGCAAACTTCGGAAGAGAACTACGATTGCCTGCAGACTTGATCACTGGAATACCCCCTGACACCCCGCGGAGTATAACGGAGTACGCTAATGACTTGCGGAGCAAGATGAATGACATTTATGAGCATGTCAGACAATCGGGCCAGCAAATGTCTGAGAAGATGAAAACCCGATATGACCGGAAAGTGAACAATAAGGGCTTCGAAGAGTGTTCTCTAGTATGGCTCCATAATCCAGTTCGCAGTAAAGGGAGATCTCCAAAGCTACAAGCCAAGTGGGAAGGGCCATACCGGGTGGTGACAAAAATCAATGATGTTACCTACCGGATACAGAAGTGTCCAAGAGGCGCCCCAAAGATAGTTCACGTAGATCGATTGGCGCGATACTATGGAACTGATTATGCTCGGGACGAGCATGTCTTAGGAGGGGGCAGTGTTGCGCCTTCGAGAAAAATAGTCTAGAACAATCTACCAATCGCGAGAATTGAATTGAAGGCGCCATCTAGTGTCAAGTAGTGCGCAACTGTGGAGTAACTCTGATATTCGACGCTAGATGGCGCTAGATTACTCACTCTGGTAATTTCTGTTTAGTGTAGAATGTTCTATCGAATATTATAGATCTTTCTAGGGGTTTCAAAGCCATATATAAGCAGATTGGGTTACCCGTACGAGTCAGTATTGTTCACGATACAGCGGAGTTAACATCGAAGCGATCTTCTAGTGCGATTAACAAGTGACATAGCGATTTATTATTGTAAAAAGGGTTGTAAATAAAGTGTGTTATTTTTTTTGGTAATCAACCGGCTATCTTTAATTATTTAATACCCAGCTCGTAACACTATTGACGACTTCACTATCACTACATCATAATAATAATAAATAATAATATATCTCTTTATTGTACTCCAGCTTATGAAATTACAAGGTAAACTTAAAACTAATATGAAGTATGTACAAGTGGCGGCCTTATCGCTCCAAGGCAATATCTTACAGGCAACCATGGGATGGAAAGAAGAGGGATGAAAAAGTATATGGTAGTGCCTGGTGTATTTTTGGTGGAAAGGAAAGTAAAATAGAGTTTACACATTACATAAAATAATAGCAACACGTAGTGTGAGGGACCAAGTCAATACATACAATAAGATGAGTAAAACACATCATCATCACTACATAGTATAAAACAAAGTCGCTTTCTCTGTCCCTATGTCCCTTTGTGTGCTTAAATCTTTAAAACTACGCAACGGATTTTGATGTGGGTTTCTTAAATAGATAGAGTGATTCAAGAGGAAGGTTTTTATGTATAATAAATGCATAATATAGTATGGAAAATGCATAATATATCACTATCACTACATAGTATAAAACAAAGTCGCTTTCTCTGTCCCTATGTCCCTTTGTGTGCTTAAATCTTTAAAACTACGCAACGGATTTTGATGTGGGTTTCTTAAATAGATAGAGTGATTCAAGAGGAAGGTTTTTACACTGTTAATTTTCGAGGTTTCTAATGTGATGTAGCAAATAAACACATTTTTTTGCGCTTACATTGCAAACGCTGGTTGCACCCTACGAGATAGATCAAAATAATGTACTACAGTATTATACACCTTAAAAAGATCTACAAAAAAGTCCGCGGTGGTATATGTCTATCTCTTAGGGATAACCCACAACAACCATTTTTTATTCCTTTGTTTTTACGAGAAATAATGGCTTATTTACGAAGCGATTTTAAGCAATACAGAATGAATCCTTATACAATTAAGTAAATTAAAAACATTGTGCATTTAATATAGATCAAAATGGCCCTTGCAGTATCTAAGTTTAATGAATATATTCCAAGATATTACAGATTTAAAATGCACGAATCGTGTCGTCGGTGGGGGCATCTGAAATCCACCCGTACGAAGCCGGGGCGGGTCGCTAGTTATAGTTAAAAATCTTTTTAGTTTCCATAAAAAGTGTATATACTAAATGAAATCTCTTTTATTCTATTTTCAAAATTTTTAAATATAAATAGAATAACAATGCTAAAAACAAAATACAGCGGCAAAATTGTTGGTAATTAATTACGACAAGAAAAATTAAAATTGTTTTTAAGCTGTTAATGAATTAAAATTGATTAGATTGTTTTTTTTTTAATTGAACTTGCTAGCTGCTAGCTTCAAAAGTCATGTTACGTCGCCATTTGAGTCGAGATGAAATGTTACGAGCCGTGGGCATGTTAGAAAATGGTGCTATACAACGCGTCGTTGCTGAGACCTTACATACCAGCCAAAACGTGATATCAAGATTGTGGTCACGTTATCGCAGTACTGGGGATGTGGCTGAACGGCACAGTGGTAGACAACGGGTTACTACGCAAAGACAGGATCGATTCCTCCAAATGAACGCCAAAAGACAACCCAATATCACGGCGTTGCTACTTGTGCAAAGGCTCCAGGAGGACCACCAGCTGCTGGTAAGCGACCAAACCGTGCGAAGGAGGTTGCATGAAGTCAACATTCTTGCTCAAAGCTGGAGCACGTAGCGTGCTCCAGCTCCGCGACGTGGCAATCGCGGTCAGCGGCTTTCGTGAGCTCGGGAGCATTTGTCTTGGAGTGATCAATAATGGTCATAGGTTCTGTTCAATGATGAGTCCCGGTTTGGATTTCATCCGGATTCAAGAAGAACTCGTGTTTGGATAACTCCAGGCAGAGTTAGCCGTCTTCGGCACCCACATCAGGTTCACTCTTACCGAGGCGGGACAATCATGGTGTGGGCAGGAATTCGTCTTGGTGGGCGAACCCAGCTCGTTTGGATTCAAGGCAGCATGACTGCACGAAAATATCTCGAAGAGGTAGTAGAGCCTATTATTATCCCACACAGAATCCAAATGGGCCTGGAGTTTCTATTCATGCACGATAATGCTCCTTCTCATACGGCGCGACTGGTATCGACAGCTCTTCAAGATCATGACATTCAAGTTTTGTATAGCCCTGCGCAGTCGCCCAACTTAAATCCCATCGAGCATGCCTGGGACATGTTACAACGAAAAGCATTGCGAGATTTCCCGCCAAATTTGACGACGGAACAAGAACTATACAGACACTTGCAAAGAACTTGGGACCTCATACCGCAGCAAGACATTGACAATTTAATTTTAAGTATGAACAATCGATGTCGATGTGTAATTAATGTAAGAGGTGTCAACACTGATTATTAATAATTAGATTTTATTACATTTTTAATTATTTTATTAATATTAATAATGTTACAAAAATTCTATGACATTTGTTTTCGTACCAATTTTCTACAACAATTAAAAAAGTTAACTTTTTAATTAAAAACAAAAGAATCACGAATCGCTTTCTTCTTTTAATAAAGTTCCTAAAATAAGCTACTTTTTGATTTTTTAAATCTTTTTAGAGTATTTGGTGTTATAGCGGCAATAGAAATACATCATCTTTGAAAATTTCAATCGTCCAACTATCACGGTTCATGACATACAGCCTGGTGACACACATATAGACAAACGGATAGTGGAGTCTCGATAATAGGGACCGTTTTTGCCCTTAGGGCACGAAACCCTAATCAGTGTAACGAATACTTTCTCATCTCTTTCAGCTTTGTATTTCGAAGTTTCCTTTTACACCATAATATATTTAAGTAAACTGAAATTTTAAAGATGAACTAAAATTTATAACTGCTACAATTAGTTTGTATCTTTCTTTTTAATAAGCGTTTCCTGCTTTATCTTGTTTTGTCGCCATTAAGTAGGTATAATAACTATAATACGGTGTCATTTACATCGTTTTTTAGGGTTCCGTTCCGTAATAGATTCGTCATGTCTGTCTGTCTGTCTGTCCGTCTGTCTGTCTGTCTGTCTGTCCGTCCGTTTGTCACAGCCATTTTTTCCGAAACTATATGAACTATAATGTTGAAACTTGGTAAGTAGATGTATTCTGTGAACCGCATTAAGATTTTCACACAAAAATAGAAAAAAGACAATAAATTTTGGGGGTCCCCATACTTAGAACTGAAACTTAAAAATTTTTTTTCGTCAAACCCATACTTGTTGGGTATCTATAGATAGGTCATCAAAAATGACATTGAGGTTTCTAATATCATTTTTTCTAAACTGAATAGTTTGCGCGAGAGACACTTCCAAAGTGGTAAAATATATGTCCCCCCCCTGTAACTTCTAAAATAAGAGAATGATAAAACTAAAAAAAATATATGATGTACATTACCATGCAAACTTCCACCGAAAATTGGTTTGAACGAAATCTAGTAAGTAGTTTTTTTTAATACGGCATAAATCGTAAACCGAAAAAGATCGATCAAAGTTACAAGGAACTACAAGAACTTTTATATTATGTTACTTGTTGCTACGGAACCCTTCATGGGCGAGTCCGACTCGCACTTGGCCGCTTTTTTTGTTTTGTCACCTGTTTTATCTTTACACTCTTGTTAGGTTGGGCTGCCACTAGTTTGACGTTTTTAAAATGTATGTTTTTTTAAGTGAGTTTATACTTTAGGTATACGAAGAAAATATATGTATTAACAAACCATTTATCATAATAATCAGTTTAATAGTTAAGTCTTGTAAGCGCAACAAACAAACAAAAAGACACTTTTGCATGTATAATGACTATTGTCATTGGTTACAATTACGTCATTATTTTTGGTTAATTCTAAAGAATGAATGAACATTTTGTGTTCAAGAAAAATTAAAAGATAACGAGAAAAGTATTTTTTTTTGTTCGCGACTGCACACTGCCTGTGGGAAGCTAAGACAGATATGTAAATATGGCGGTACAAAGTTCGCCGGGGCAGCTAGTGGGTATATAAATATAATATAAGTCTCGGAAACGGGTCCAACGATTTTCATGAATGCAGGGGGTTTCGGGGGGCGATAAATCGATCTAACTAGGATTCATTTTTAGGAAATTACCAAAAAAAAGTTTCGGAGCAAAGTTCGGTCATCCGTTTTTAAATATGTATTATAAAATTTTAACAAAATAAAAACCGACTCCATTTCTCTTGGATGTCGCCGTCATCAGATCTTAGTGTCCTTATCATGGTACCACCCTTGGGATATCTTCTTTCCAATAAAAAAAGAATTATTAAAATCGGTTCATATCATAAACGACGAAGTTATCCCCGAACATACATTAAAAAAAGTTAAATTTGAATTGAGAACCTCCTCCTTATTTGAAGTCGGTTAAAAAATAAATAATTAACTTTTAAATAAGTACCTACATATCAGTATCACTGACTTCAATACGCCTACATCATGATCATGATCATCATCATCAGCAGCCCGTTGCAGTCCACTGCTGGACATATAGGCCTCTCTCAAGGCACACCACAGAGCCCTATCCAGTCGCCTACATCATGACCAACTATCATGTGTTTCTAATTCCGGAATTTGCCACCGTTAACCTTTTTTTTTAATTAACGTGATCGAACGGTAATTATACCATTAAAAATGAAAATTTATTTTCCAAATCGATTCGTAAATGACTGAGTACCAAGATAACAACATAAATAATCACAAATTTTAACAAAAAAAAAAACGACTTCAATCTGGACCAAATTTAAATGGGACCATTCGGGAAGCACCAGCTTTCAAATAAAAAAAGAATCATCAAAATCGGTTCACCCAGTCGAAAGTTATGAGGTAACAAACATTAAAAAAAAATACAGTCGAATTGAGAACCTCCTCCTTTTTTTGAAGTCGGTTAAACAAAATACAAAACGGAACTTTAGAACCACCTTTTCTTTGAGTCGGGTAAGATTATAAACTAAAATTAAAAAAATATGCTTCGATCAAAATATGTATCAACGAAAACGTTAGCGCATGGTAAAATTTCGCATTGCATTCGCGATGAAATAATACGAAAAAAAGAGATAAGTCGGATATTTTAATATAATATCTTTTTATGAGTTTAGTTCGTCGATTTGCACCAAGTTTTATAATGTAGGTCCCCACTCTAAGCTTTTCAAACTACCCCTCTATCTGAAAAGACGACGCATTTACACCAATAAGTACCTACTTCATTGCAATTGCAACAAAACTAATTAATTTTCAAAAAACTATTCTCAAACACAAATTCAAAACCAAATGACTGATAAAAATAAATTAATACAATACAAGCTGATAAAAATACATAAATGATTAAGATCATTACGAAGCAGGGTTGCCACCCGTCCCGATTTAGCCGGGACAGTCCCGATTTCGATGATATCGTCCCGGGTCCCGACGGCCTAGTCATTTTGTCCCGATTTTTTATAACATAGGTCAATCGCTCAATTTGAATTGACGTTTTTGTATTATATCCCACTTTTGGACCGACACGAGGACGCGGTGTGTGACCGCGCCGCACGCACTCACGCACCACGTTCTCTTTCACCCCCTCCCGCGCAGTTTACTTATTCGTGCGACGAGCTGGGCTCATACCAACCACCTAACTATGCAAAATTTTAGCAGATGTCGCAAAATGTACCTAGCATGTTTCAAAAATTGATAGCCACAGACTAAATACAATCAAATAAATACACACATCAAAAGTGTCTAGGGATCAAGCATTTTTATGTGGATTTCTTGAGATTGAGATGTGGCTTTGTAATAAATTTATGATTTTATAAATTTATATGGATCCTTTTTGGTGCATTTCATAATTTGAATCAGGAACTGTCAATCAAATTCGAGTAAAAGATGAAAATCAGCTGTCAATATTTTCCCTATAAAAACATACAACGCATTGAAGACATTATTAGTGCTACTGTTTCCCTACTACTGATTAAAACCAACGTTATTATGGAGCGGCGACGTCATTTAAGCAGGGAAGAAATGCTCAGAGCCGTGGGAATGATAGAAGCTGGTTCCCGGCAACGTACTGTGGCTTTAGCTCTGAATACAAGTCAGAGTGTTATCAGTCGACTTTGGACACGTTACCGAAGCACTGGTACCGTGGCTGAGCGCCATGGAGGACGGTATCGCTGCACCACACGGAGACAAGACCGATACATTCAAATCTTAACTCGAAGAGCTCCAACAATAACCGCCATGATGTTAGCCGTGAGGCTTCATCACTCTTCAGGGAACTTAATTAGCGACCAAACAGTAGAAACCGCTTGCATGAAGTGAACCTTCATTCCCGAAGACCGCTACGGGTACCACCTATAGCAATGCACAATCGTAGGATTCGATATCAATGGGCTCTTGAACACAGAAATTGGGCAGAAGAACAATGGCGTTTCGTGTGCTTTTCTGATGAGTCTCGTTTTGGTATGAGACCGGATACAAGACGTATACGACACTGGAGAACCCCTGGACGCCAACAGCGATAATCCTGCCAGGAAGTCCATCCTTATAGTGGTGGAACCATCATGGTATGGGCGGGTATTTGGATCGGCGGAAGAACTGAGTTGATTTGGATCAGAGGCAACCTCAACGCTCAAATTTATGCTGAGACGATTGTATCAGACGTCATCGTTCCTCTACAAGTGCAAATCGGTCCCTTATTTCAGTTAATGCATGATAATGCACGACCGCACACCGCAAGAGTTGTAAGACAGACTCTCGCCGCAGCTAACATCAATGTCCTGCCCTGGCCTGCTCAGTTGCCAGACTTGAACCCGATTGAGCATGCATGGGATATGCTACAGAGAAGAGCTCTGCCGAATATGGAGGGTATCCAGTCGCAAGAAGACCTTTTTTTGTTGTTGCAACGAACATGGGCGGCCATTCCACAGCGTGATTTGGATGAACTCATTTTGAGTATGCCAAACCGATGTTCTTGTGTTGTTAGTGTTCGCGATAGAAACACGGATTATTAATTGTTTAAGTTACCTAATAAAATTTTAAAGAAAACTGTTATTTCAGTCTTTTTTTCGAACTTTAATGTTAGTGGTTCAAATGTAAAAAAATCCCTTTATTAGGAAAATGGCAAATTTCTTTATTAATGCAAAGGTGACTTGGTTTATCGTTACTGTGACAAACGAAAACACTTTATTTGATGAACCCTTAAAGAAAATTTTAATTAATATCAATCAGGAGAAAAGTTATTGCAAAAATATATGTTGATCCCTAGACACTTTTGATGTGTGTAATATTTAAAAAAAACTACACAGGTGGCTAGTGATTTTCATACAACATATTATGTTTAAATATTATCTGTCACTCTTCTTTTGTTTGTAACAATGGACCTCTTGGGGGAAGCTTTTCGTGCTATGATTTTCTATGATTATAAACGAGGGTCAAACTTCAAGAAATCTCAAGAAAATTTACAAGCTGCTTTTGGGGAGTCTGCTCCTGCTTTAGCAACAATTACTTATTGGTTTCATGAATTTAAACGTGGTCGAGAATACTTAAACGATGACCCCAGATCCGGCCGACCACCAACTGCAGTAACTCATGAAAACGTCATCAGGGTAGAGTGGCTATTGCCGCTATTGCCAGAAAATGGACATAATGCACATCGAGAGATGTATCTCTTGATGTGGCTCGATGATAGGCTGAACTAAACATTGAATCACAGGCAGTTTCGACCATCCTGCATGAACACCTTATAGTTAGGAAGCTTGCTTCGCGATGGATACCTCATTCTCTCTTCGATGAGCAAAAATGCCGTCGTGTTGATAGGTGCAAATTTATGTTAGAAAAGTTCGAAGGAGGAACTTTTCAAAACTTACCCTACATTCTTACAACTGACGAATCATAGATATATAGCTACGATACTCTCACGAGTCAGCAATCCACACAATAGGTGTTTGAAGAGGAAGATTTGCCCACAAAGTTGTTCGCGGTCGGAGCGTTAGTAAAAAAATGATAGCGGTGTTTTTTCAACGCAGTGGACCAGTAGCAGTAATTCCGCTAGAAGACCGTAGAACAGTTACTAGTGAATGATATAGCGAAGTTTGTCTGCCTCAAGCATTCGGGGAGCTGTATAGCTCAAGAAGCGACGTCCGTGGCATTCTTTTTCACCAAAAGACCGCGCCCGCTCACACAGATGCTAGAACTATGGACTATTTGACAACTTTTGCAGAACAGTGTAGGTAATGCTGCTTCTGCTATGGGCTTTGATTAGGAAGAAGGCTTTCAACTGATAAATCTTTTGAAGACTACACTATAGTAAAATATCCACACCTCGATCAAAATCAAAGTGTTGGTAAAAAATGGATTAAAGTATTTGAAACTGGAAAGGAACAGAAATTAAGCCAATTATTTGGTCTCGTACCTTGAGCATACCTACTTCAAATGCTTATGTTGAGTGTATTTTCACTAATGACAATAAAATTATCTAATTTCAAGAATTATTGCACGGTAGATTTAATAAAAGCAGCATTGCAAATTTCGCTAAACAATAAACATAGACATGTCTTGTTCTCAATCCTCATATAAATGTAAAAATGACTCTGAATTAATGAAAGCGACCCGTAATAAGTTTTTTTCATGAGCCTGCTGTGCCCCTCTGCTGCAAAAAGGCCTCCCCTTGCAACAAGCCACTTCTCTCTATACAAGGCCAGTTCCGGTCAGTCTACCCTGAGGCCCCCAATGTTCGACGAGCTTGGCCCACCGGTCCGGATTCATACGACATACGTGTCCGGTCCAATCCCATTTTAATCTGGCAGTCTTCTTGCCCACATCCTCGACGTTAGTTTTGGAACGCAGCTCTGTGTTACTTATGCGATCCTGTCGGTTGATACCCAACATTCTGCGTTCCACTGATCTTTGGCAAATCTTAAGCATGGACTTCTGACAAAGACCAAGTTTGAGCACCATAAGTAAGGACGGACAGGAGACACATGTCAAGGAAAGGGGAAAATCCCCTTTTAAGTACTATTTCATGGACCAGTAGCTGTTTCAGACGTTATCGATTCGGCGATCGATTTCCCTTTCTTACCTGTTCTCGAAAGATGCTAACTGGCCCAAGTACAAGTATTCTTCAACATATTGTATCTCTTGCCCCTAGCTCCACCTTACATTTTCTGCCATTGGTCATATGTTGGGTCTTGGATCAATTTATTTGAGTACAACCTCAAAGCTCGTGCTTAGTTTTTGAAGCATTTTTTGCAGTTTTAGGGCCGTGGGTGCGAAAAGTAAAATGTCGTCGGCAAAACGAAGATTTGTCAATCTTCGCTCACCAATGATAATGCTGCAGCAAGCAGACAGTTTTTTTAAAATTTCCTCCAGGGGGCTTATAAATAGTTTCGGGGATAGAGGGTTTCCCTGTTTCACACCCTTCTCTATTATAAAAGAAATTTGCATTGAAAATATTTAAAAAATACGCATAATTAAAAAAAGGGTTTTTAATTTTCCCGCAGTCTTTTTAATGACCTGAATTGAATTGAAATCCGACCGACCGTCTCTGATAACCATTCGATTGTCCCGATTTTTTTTTCCAAAAGGTGGCAACCCTGTTACGAAGTGATTACTTTTATACAAAGCATACATTAACAAGTTTGCGATGACTGGTAGCGATAAGAGTACCCTTTTCTTTTGTGTCACCTTAAAAAGGAGGCGCTGAGGATTACGTTATAATACAACTGACAACAGTCCATTAAAAAAAATTAAAAACCTAACACCAATGATTTTTTTTTTAAAATAATATCATTGTCTAACACCTATTGCTTGGAATTTAAGTTACATTAATCTAATAATGTTTCGTTATTTTCAACCCAAATTGTTTTTCATCCATTAAACATAGTTTGTTAAAGTTCACAGAGAGCTTAAACTTAGCCTTCAATTAGTTGTAGGTTACTTAAAACTGTTCATGATTTATAATTTCATATGTGAAGACACTGTTGCACACGTAGGCACTTTAAAACATAATATTATATTAACATTGTTAGATTAACTGCACATAAACATACGTACTCACTAGGTACTTATCAGTAATTTGTATGTACGCTCGTATATACAAACATACGCTGTGGAATGCGATATATACGTATAGGTACACGCCCGTCTATACATATTTATACAGCGGAATCGTAAATAGATTGAATGGGTATGTACCTTCTTAGTTTTTGCTTACATTGGCATTGCCAGTTACACAGTCTCCACACCGTACATAGCATCAGTCAGTCGCTACTAGTAGACTATGTAATGTAAACATTAGGTGGTTGAGGAATGCATTTAAACAGTAGGTACTAGTGGTAGTGAATATTATCATGTGCGGTGATAACGTGGCTGCGAGTCGGCAGGGTTCAGTCGGCGACGCGGGGTCGCGTGGTGCGGTCGCGTGTATCGTTGCAATCGAAGGAGTGACGTACGGAACCGCTTCGTGTGTTCGCGCTCGCGTACGCGCCGCATTCCATCGTGGGGGCCCTTCGCCGCTATTGGCCGATCCCGCGTGACGTCACACCTCGTAATGAGGTATTCAACATGGCCGTGCAGCTAGTTCGCGAGTGTGCTTCGTTACTCGTTTGAATGGATTTAATCAGTGAAATATGCCAAGGAGACGAAACGGTGAGATACCCTTGCCCGACGGATGGGATTATGCGAGGGACTTTGACGGAAAATTGTATTTCATCGACCACAACAGTAGAAAAACGACGTGGATCGACCCGCGAGACAGGTAAGTTTTCCAAAGAGAAGTGTTAACCCGTAAGAGCCCCATGTCAAAACTTTACATTCCAATGCGATTTCTGTTGTTTTCTGTTTGAATTTAACTGGTATGGGCATATATATCGCGAGTGTCAATAAAACAATCCGTTGTGGTGAAGTTACAAGTGATAAACACTGCCCTAAAATAGAACAAATCATGAAAAACAAACTGTTCTGTCGTCGTGATACTGCTGCTCTCTAGTGGCAAAAATGTGCGTCAACCTCGATTTCACACGACATTCCACAATTTAGTGACAACAAATGAGCTAAACACAAATTATGGTTATCATTTGTTATCCTGTGGAATGTGTACTGTGGTCTTGTTTTCGTATTTGGTGAGCGGTGGGAGTGGAGCACGAGTAATGAGGCCATGGAACTGGTTCATAGCGATGTTGGTAGCTGATCTGGCGCAGAAATAATTCGATGAAGCGTTAATGCTTTAAGTATAAGTGTGGCATGTTGTCAAGATGATGGTGCGGTCGGTGGTTTCGTAAGGTGCGTATGTGTGTATGGTGCCAATGCGTGGAGAACGCGGTGGGAGATGGAATGCAATGCATAGGCAAGTTGCGCGGTGTGAATGACAGGCCGTAGAATGCGGCCCGGGCCTGCGGCGATGGTCGCGCCTTTCTAAAGCGGCGCACTCCCCCTCCCCTCCGCCGTACCGCCGTCTCCGTACACCCCCCTTCACCACTTCACCAAGCTGCAGGTGCTGCACAACACATCCCTATTAAATACCGATCATGTCTCTAGACGTATCTATTTACCATAGTTTAACAGACACCTGCACCATTGTTTCAAAAAGTTTGCCTTAAAAACTTTACACCTGCACTCGAAATGCATGGTTACAGTTAAAACCGGACAATTATCACTTCTTTAATGTTAAATGGCGAGACTATTAGCGTTAGCGATGCCTGTTTCATAAGCAAACGAGACAACCTAAAAGGCTAACTGTTGAATTAATAGCACTGGGCTATTACGGGCTAATAAGATTCGCCATAAACTATTCTATAAATGAAGAAAACCTCGATACCGTTAAATGGTCTGCAGATGGATAGTGATAATATATGTTGATAAAAGGCTGTTTAGTTGCAAAGCCAACCCTATGGCAAATGCATAATCAATGTAAATTTCATCGTTTAATCATTCAAGTCGACAAGGATGCACTTCAGTTTTGCTTATATTGTTTAACATTAGAGAGAGAGATTTATTTTATTTTATTCTATTTTATTAGAGACCTTTAATTGTGACTGTACCAGAAAATTTTGATGGCACGCAATTTTTAAACGCGAGTTCAGGCTGAAAATATTAAATGAAATGGGAATGTGGATTACATTGAATCAAGTTAAGAACGCACATGAGAATCTGGTTCCAGTACGTTGACACCACAATAAAATCCGCCACTGACACAGGAAACATAAAGTGGTATTTTTATTGAACCTTTTGGCAAACTGCATTCCGTACACTGAACATTACAGCATTTGAGATATGTTTACCAATTTCAAACCACACAATAACGTCCTAAGGCAGACAAAAATAACATGGATTGTAACCCCAAATGGTAGCAGAAAAAGTCATAACAGTTGAATGTTAACTCAGTGCAAAATTACCTATTTAGTGCATTGACGCTAAAATCTAGCATTTTAGCGTCAATGCACTAGGAGGTAGTAAACACGTCAGTAAATTTGACCTATAATTTGGTGTGCGAAGCAAAGGTACAGCATATATAACTTTGCCGTGGACATCTACTTGTACAAACCGCGCACACAATAAACCGAGCCACTAAGCCAATTTATTAATGCTAAAAATAACCCGGCCACGTCTCTGGCACATACGACGCTATTAACCTTATAGGGAACCTAAATGTACTACTACGAAACACATCTTTGCGTCACTATTTTAGACTGACTGCACTTATTTTCTCCCGACAAGAATATTGTCAGTCAACACATATAAGGCTATAGGCAGCAGTTATAGTTGTTTATAAAAATATATTGTCCCTTGAATTTCGATGTATAAGGCTATTTTAACAAGATATAGATCTTTATGGTCTTGTTGGATTCTGAAACTATACGTCTAAAGCAATAAAGGGTTTCTCAAATGCTTCTGTAACGAGTTAATGCGTGTGAAGAAAGTATTTTGCGGTTTACGCAGATCTCAAAACAAGTGTGATAAGTAACGTGATGAGCAGCATCAGTTGTTGAAGCAAAAAGTAAACTACATAGAAGCGTTCGACAACTATACATTGTGAGGAAAAAACTATTCATTGTGTCGCTTAGCAAGGAAGTGGGAAAGACAATGATAGTGTCGATTAACAAGCGAATGGGAACTTATGTTCGCCAGTGTTTATTACTTTAATTGTATCGGTTGAATGCAGTTTCACTAAGCCAAGTACATTGTTGCATTCCTGTGTTACGTTCCGTTGATCGTTAATGCATAATTCTATGTTGCTAGTGAAATCTGCATTAGATATCTATCCGCATTTGACTAGGGCATATTGTATGTGGAAAATACAAGGATGCGTTGGAATGTTTCAATGCAATCTGCATGCCTGTGGTCAAATGGCTTGTGGTGTGATGTCTCAGTTAGTTAATAATATTCTTTACATTTGCAATTTTGTTTGAGAAATTATAAAATGCCATATGGGGAATGTGTATGAATAAATTATTAAATAAAAGATTATTAATAAATAAAAGACCAAAAACAAATGGCCAAGATTGTTACCGTATAAGAACTTATTTTAATATCGATCGTGCTTAACGAAGATATTTTCACAAGATTGTGTAACTTAAGTATGTGTACTTCCCACACACTGCACAAGTTCTAAGATTCTTCATGCGTAACGTTAAAGGGGCAGGGACATCATTGAATTTCGATGTATAAGGCTATTTTAACAAGATATAGATCTTTATGGTCTTGTTGGATTCTGAAACTATACGTCTAAAGCAATAAAGGGTTTCTCAAATGCTTCTGTAACGAGTTAATGCGTGTGAAGAAAGTATTTTGCGGTTTACGCAGATCTCAAAACAAGTGTGATAAGTAACGTGATGAGCAGCATCAGTTGTTGAAGCAAAAAGTAAACTACATAGAAGCGTTCGACAACTATACATTGTGAGGAAAAAACTATTCATTGTGTCGCTTAGCAAGGAAGTGGGAAAGACAATGATAGTGTCGATTAACAAGCGAATGGGAACTTATGTTCGCCAGTGTTTATTACTTTAATTGTATCGGTTGAATGCAGTTTCACTAAGCCAAGTACATTGTTGCATTCCTGTGTTACGTTCCGTTGATCGTTAATGCATAATTCTATGTTGCTAGTGAAATCTGCATTAGATATCTATCCGCATTTGACTAGGGCATATTGTATGTGGAAAATACAAGGATGCGTTGGAATGTTTCAATGCAATCTGCATGCCTGTGGTCAAATGGCTTGTGGTGTGATGTCTCAGTTAGTTAATAATATTCTTTACATTTGCAATTTTGTTTGAGAAATTATAAAATGCCATATGGGGAATGTGTATGAATAAATTATTAAATAAAAGATTATTAATAAATAAAAGACCAAAAACAAATGGCCAAGATTGTTACCGTATAAGAACTTATTTTAATATCGATCGTGCTTAACGAAGATATTTTCACAAGATTGTGTAACTTAAGTATGTGTACTTCCCACACACTGCACAAGTTCTAAGATTCTTCATGCGTAACGTTAAAGGGGCAGGGACATCTTACAACGTTGCTTGGCTTTAATCGAATGCGTTTTAAATAGCTCTATTTGATTTATTTAATTTAATTAGGCGTTAAGTTTATCTTCTATATGTTTTTAAAGAAATTACAAAACATTTTTTAGTCAAGGGTGCGGCGCGTGGCGGCGAATGGTCGCGAAATAGCGTACAACATTGTTTATTTTACGCATTCCTCTCAGATATATGTCCTTGGCAATTTTATACACGCAGACGCGCGTCGACGTCGCCCGCTACTGCTACCAGCTTTATAGCACATTTATTCAAATCCTAAACTAAATATGATAAAGAAATTCATTTAGACTCGACTCGACTTTCATTTATTTATGTTTTCTGAAATTGCAAACGGAATGTGTTAAAAAGTAGTCAAAATTCATGTAATACGACATGTTACAAAGCCGAATCGAAATCCATTATGTATGTACGTTATCGTTGTAATAATGAAAATGTGTTTAAAATCACGCATGTGTCAAAGTTATCTATGTGAGTATGCGATAAAAGCTGGGCTGCTCTCGTTTCTAATCAAAATTCGCATTCCAGTCTTATCTAAATGCCGTCACCAAGCCGTTGTTTGTTTAAAACGATTTTTCCATTATTATGCACATCTTTTTATTTTTACTTGTTTTGTTGGGCTTTTTTGGTACTGTAAACATTTCAATACTTTATGGTCTCGTCCTATAACATCAGTTAGAGTAAGTAGTGATAAACGTGCAAAATAAGTTATGTCGACATAGGAGGCTTTGAAATAGTCCAATAGCATTGCTGTGTTGTCCCCATATTATAAATTTACAATATATTGTATAACTTTGCATAAGAATGTTTGATGAACCATCTGAGCATGTACATCATTGGCTAAAGAATGTTGCCCATTTAATATTTCCTCTATAAACACTTGCGACGATTCTACGTTCACAGCAAAACGTACGATTCTAATCTGCCGAATGATGGAACGAAACCGATACTATACCGCTATTCGACTTAAATACGTCAAATAAAAATGAATATCGTTATTTAATGACGTATTCATTAAAGAAAGTTATTTTCAATGGGAAACTAATTAACGACACACTTAATAAGGTGAAGATCAGTTGTATTTATATGCCCATTCATTATTTGTACAAGTGTTTAAAACTTTATAAATATCTTAGCCATAACTAAAATTAAAAGGATGTAAGTACAGATTGATTAATCTTATTAGATATTTTAATTTTCAATTCAAGTATGCATAGAGAACGGCGTCTCTTTTATCCGTTCTTAATGTAAGTCTATGGCCAATATTAATACCGTGAATGGTTTAATTTTTAAGTGTACATAAACAGAGACACTGTGAGGCAAACTGGCACAAATCCTTGATTTTGTATAAATTGTTGACGACCCGCCATTTGGGCGTGGGCGAAATATGCGACAACAGACTATAACAAATAATTTTCTCATTCCAATGTGTACCTTGTTTCTTTAGCAATACTAAACTATTTGAAATTGTGAATGATCGTAAGCGCTTTGGTATCCGAAAACACCTGTATTTAACAGCTATTAAGTGATAGTATTCTATTTACGTGTTGTATCGACGGGTTGTGGTGAATTTAAGGTATATTTTTGGCTACTTACTTTTGAAATTCGAAATGCCACAAGGTCGTTTGGATTCTAATATCTGAAGACCATAAATTTAATGGTTTTAGCCGCTTGAATTCAATGGTTTTTAGTTATGCTTTCGACTTCAGTTTTTAGGTATCTCCTTCAAAGTACCTTCATAAAACTTTTTGAAAGTAGTGAAAAATATAGAAAAGAAAATGAAAGAGAAGTGCAAGTTGCTTTTAAATTCCAAAGCTTCCATCATAATAATGTAAAAAGCTGAAAACAAAAACCGTTCTGTTATAAAATAACAGGTATTCTATATTAGCAGTTTAACACTGGGTAGATTGAATTTTGTAAAATCAAAATATTTTCTGAAGCCAATTAGGATACGATTATAAATTCTTCTATTAGTATATTATCAGCTATCAGGTATATCTGTATCATGTATATATAGGCTATTTTTGTGTAACATTCTTGTATTACCAAAGAAATTGGCAACAGTGTATCGCGGTAAAAGTCGCAAATATTTCCCCGACCTCATTCCACACGGCTGATCATTCACGAAACAATGGAGCGAGGAATTTTGTTCCTCAACAAACATTCGCAGAAGCTCGGCGCCTCCCATTCATTCGGTACGTTCGCGCACATTGATATCAGCTTGTTTGGACTCTGTTTAATCCATACTTTCCGGTCTTGACACCGCTCTAATAACAACGATATGTGAATGGAGCGGCTTCGGTGCCATTCCTACCTAATATTTGACTTTCTACTGCTGGGAAAGTATCATTTGTGCAGTCGTGAAATTGCCGGCAAACATCGTTAGAAGCCATTAGCAACATTTCTGCCATACTACGAGGGCGGTATTACCAGGTGCAACTAACCAATGTTAGTCTTTGGTTTTCTATACTCTGCAACTATTCAATTTTAACTTAAGATGATTTGTATTTCTTATACACGTGAAATAGATTATTGCATCTGTACTTTCTTATTATTGATCGTGCCTATAATTTGCATTACCTGTCTGTGCTTTATGAATGCAAATCTCGGAACAGATCAGTTGATACATTGAATAATAGTTTTTTATGACAGTTGCTTAATTATTCGTTAGTAAAAATACTTCATTCATTCTTAAATTTTAAAGAATTTTAATAGAATGACTACTTTTACTACTTTTATTTATCATAGTTGGTTACCTTATCTTGGATTTGGTCTATAATGGGTTTTCATGTTTTGGTATTACATGCACAGATATCTACAGTATGGAAGTGACCATTATACAAAAACAGTTTCTGAGCTTCATCTGAGCAGCGACCGACAATTTTATTCGTCATCTGTATAGACATTATTTAGAGTAGGTATCGTATTATCGAATGTTTGTGAGCCGAGTCGTGATACTCATGATATTGTGTCGCACGCGCCGGCTGCCTGCGTGACGAAGGCAGTTGGTATGCGGTGTGATTCAAACGGAAACCCTATATATTCAGTGTTTATGCAATCCGCTGTCCGTTTGTCCGTCACTTCTGCAGACACCATGCAACATTGAATTGAATAAATTATCTTCAATCGCTATGTGCCGTTTTATTTTGTTTAAAATTCTTTAAAGAATCTGCACGAAAAAGTCAAATGAAATATTGGTTTGTAATTAACGCTATAAAATTCATGGCAGGTACGTGAAATATTACAAATGAAGATCGTAATTCATTGAAGCGAAGACGAAGGATTTCGAGTTTTAAAAGGCAGTTAATGTCAAGAGATCTTTATTATTCAGATCGGAACACTCATGTGTGTATATTCTCGATTCTCAAGACGAGGCAAAGACCTTGGAGGGTATGACGTGACGTGCGTTTCAACAAGACGGTTCACACTAGACGTTGGAATGCCGTTTGTCAATGGTCGAATAACGCCTGACGTCATAAAGTGACATTAGCTGCTGCGTTTACCCTCCACACAAATTATACTTTCGACTGGTTGCGTATTAATTTGGTCCATAAATCCGTCTATTAAGTTATGAAAAACTTAAATCGCTATACATTTTTATTCACACATTGGATCGTTCGATCGACGAGCTTCGACGATTACATTGCAAGTTTAATTTGATTTTAACATTGTGTGATTGTCTCAGCGGTATGGAATGCGAAGGGAAATCACGTTGACCCCTAACTCGGTTCCTTTTTTGGACATCGGAACGTCTATAATCTTCCTGTCCGTGAGTCTGATTATGTACAGCAAGAGGATATATTCAAATAAGTAGATACACACAAAAGAATACGTGACATCGCCGTGCACTTAACAATTCAAATGTAAACTTTACAAGAAACAGGTTATTAACCTAATACTTAGTTTATTTCTAAATTGTATCTATGACACAGTTTCTTATGAAAGATTATCATGTAAACTAAAAGTTAAGTGGGGCAATGCCCTCTTCGAATAAAGGAGTAAAAAAATGAGATTGTTCCGAAGCCCAAGGAATGTGCATTAAACGGGCCATCCGGATTAAAATATTTCCCTGGCGGTATTTATAGAGCATTAGTAGGTGTGCGTGTCCGTCTGTCGGTCGGTCGATATGTGTGAGACAGCATGGCACCGCCTCCCACCAGACGTGCTCCAAGTTCGTCGTAATCCTGGACTTGGCCATTGGACTTTAGAAATATTACTCAGATTAGAAATGCTACATGACTAATAACTGCCCGCTTTATTTTTTGGCGTTTAGAGATAAAATTCTTTTAGTTTTGACAGTTCTGAATAAGTAGTCGTAATGAGATTTGACGTTTGAATAAGATTTTGACACTAGTAATTGACAGAAATGCTGTAGAGGCATGAAACTGAATTGTCCAAAGCGGGCAGCAACCTTCGTGTTTCTATTTGCGGCTGCTAAACGGCAGTACATTGGCCTTCTCCCTCGCTATTTTCCAATGAGACCGAGATGCACTGGCATATCGCACGGCAAAGCTCGCGGATTTATTCGCATCGATTACGCGTACTGCGTTGTGTGGACTCAATTCGTGGAGTAAACTGTATTTAAGTTTCGTGTGTTTTCACATTGTGAAAACATACGATGGCTAAAGTAAAGTAGAACAAATTATGTAATAGTGATTTGGTTATTGCAAAAAATGGTATTTTGGATAAAATTTTAAATTCTCTCAAATAAAAAAACAAAGATTGAATGATCAGGATCAACATACAAAAGTTTGCAAATAATTACAAGGACTGATGAAATTAAAAATAATGTTACTGTAGTTTTCTACATTGATAAAAATATACCTATATAGCTGTTCTTTTGTTCTAGAAATCACTTTGAGAAAGACAAAAGTTGGAAAAGTTTCGGGAAAAGCCCACAGTTGAGGATAGTCTAAATGTGTTTTTTAGGGAAGGAAAAGATGTAGTTATTAAAGATTGTTAAAAAAAGTTAGTTAATGTTCATAAGGCCAACAACTACCTGTAAGTACCAACAGATGGCGTTATGATAAATTGTAAACATGGGTTTAATAGGAAACGTATTAATTGTTACTGTGTTTCCCATCATCACCCCACATCTAGTCCAGAGATATTCAGAATTCCTGAAATTCCAGTAAAGAATGAAATTATATATCTTATCTGTGTGAAGATTGCGTTATAGCATTTTTATCGATCAAAACCTTAAAAAAGAGAATAGATACACTACTTGAACGTAAACATAAATTTATTATCACCAATTATTAACTTTCTGAAATATTATCTAAGAATTCGACCTTAAACTTTCATAGAAAATATAGGCCGCAACATCTTTCAACAATTGTGAAATCTATTGTACGATATTTTCAAGAGCATTTACTATTTATCTAGCATTACAGCACTAATAATTCTGTCACAATGGTGTTTGATTCCAGTGAGTGTTTCTTTTACGTGGGCGCGTGCGAATGTGTATGTATTTGAAGGAGTGTCTGTGTGTGCGGCTAGGGATTCCGTGACACGGGTCACCGTTTCCAAGAACTCGACTCGTCTTGACGTCCCGCTGACAGGACTGGTTTTGCCGTTCTCCCATAGCGCAGCAACATTGTTTCTCTATTTGTCTCGCTCACTTTGACTACTATTATATACCTATCCCTCTTTCACGCAGATGCATTGGATGCGCACACGCACGCGCCCTCTATCCCCTCACCTCGATAAGTGTGATCGTGTTTTGAAATGGACGGCGCATTCGGTAGCCGTGTGCGGAAGGAGTAACGAATTCCCATTGAAGAGTTTTACCCTTTCGAACTTATCGTAATGATTTGATTGCTACAAAAATAATTAATAAGTTCTTTTACTTGTAACTTATCTTTGAAGGTTCAATTTGATCAACGGATGGCTACAAAACATCTAAAACATATTTATGTTTAACATTTCTACAAGAAGACGGTTGGAAGAGAACATAAGCTTACATAAAGCTATGCGCACTCATTAAAACAGCCTTTACTTCACTGCTTACTGTAAAACAACCAGCAAACGGTAAAACAAAATCACGCGAACATCGAAACGTCGATTTCAAAAGTTGCACGTACACCGAACTGGACATAAACGTGGCCAATTAACCGAAGAATCTTATTTAATAACCGACTACCGTATAAACGCCATATTAAAAGTCACGAAAACCGTTAAGTGGGATGCGTATGAGACGCGGTGTTCATTCGTTTTCGTCACCATAGGAAATGCGAGTGTGTCCGCTTTTTATCGATGGACTGGTCGTGGTACGTGAATCATGATCGAAACTTGTAACCGCAGTGGAGAGTGGAGCAGGTTGCCGGCGCCAGCGCTCCACGCCCTGTGCAAGTCTGCGTGCGCGCCAGCTCCCGGCCACTTGCGTCCACCATCATTAATTATTCTCATGCCACAAGACACAACCTGCCTGTATTATCTGCACGCCTAGGTACAACTTGAATCTAGAAACTTGCAGCTGCTTTTTGTTCTTCTTTTGTTTAATCTATAATTCCATCGCGCTTGTTATATTACACTCTCGATCAAAATCTTTATTAAAATATATTCTCGCTTGTATTACTTGCAGCGATTTCTTTATCTATATATTTTTATTTACATCAATTTGTAACCTGATTGCCTCGTTTCTGAACTACGTGATTGACGAACGAGCTATTTCGAATAGAGCAAATAGAATGAAAGTGATTGCGTCCTTTTGCTCCTGTAGCCTTTATATGAAGGTTACATGATTAAAACGTTTTTTTTTATTGTATAGAAAGTAAAGTAAGTAAGTAAAAGTAGTAAAGATAAGCCAAATAATAAAACATTTTTTACTAAGGTATTAGATAAGTCATGGAATCAGGCGTTACTTTGCGGAAATCCATGACATTAAATGCTATGAAATATATTTAGCTTTAATTCCGCGAGACAAATATCCATAATATAATGGATATTTGTCTCGCGGAATTAAAGCTAAATATATTTCATAGCATTTAATACTAAGGTATTCTTTATTTTAATTCAAAATGAAGCATAAACAAGTTGCATGTTTACAAATAGAAAATAAGAATTCATAAACTGGTTGAAATGGGTGTTGTGCTGGTTACCAAATAATCAGTGGAATTATCCGGGCGAAAGATTCGAGATTATAACTGGAGCTTATTATTATTTTATCTTAATAATAGTTATAGAAGCAGCGTAATAAGCTCGCCCCTGTTCGTGGGAAGAACATCAAGTTGATGTACGGGTCTTCCATGGGAAGTTTGTTGTATAATTTTAAACTCGATTTATTCCGAAGCTGTAAAATGTCTTCCAATTTATAGTTTACAATGTTTTTTAGAATATAGTGTCTACATATAATGTCTATGCTTGCATTATTGTCCCGTTACTGGCATATTTTCAAATATGTACTTGTTTAAATGTTAAACTTCGGGGATAAGCATGCTAGTTTCAATTACTTGTACTTTTAAAACAGTAGTTTTGTCTAGCCTAGAGCATTCCAAACATAAATAATTTCAATGTTGTCCTCATTTCCAAAATATCAAAACATTTCCTAGACTTAACAACAAAATGTCGATTGTTCCAGATATACAAAGCCACAGACATTCGCGGACTGTATCGGCAATGAGCTGCCGCTCGGCTGGGAGGAGGCCTTCGATCCACAGATCGGACGTTATTACATCAATCATATCAATCGTGAGTAACACCTGTTTAATGGACAGTTTTTTTCGTCAATTCTGTTCTTGGAGTTTTGAAGGTTGTCCGTGTACTGAATATTTAACTGTTTAGCTTTTATAGTAGTCACTCCTTATGTTATATTCTTTTGTGATCTAACTACTTGGTTGGAACACGCCTTCTCGAGAGGTTTAAAAGCTAATTAGTTACTGCAGTAGTATTGGTTAAAGTTGTCTTCTTGCCGTTTCATACTTCGCTGAGTGTTGTGGGTTCAATCCCCGCATCGGACAACACATCTAAAACTGCGAGTCCGTGTGTACTTTTTTCTTGTACGGGAGTTGAATTTTCTGAAGAAAAAAAAAACCATTCTGTTGTCAGTTTGATAGTAATTAATCTTAAAACAATTGACAGTGAATTGCAAATAATCTAACAAACTGTAAAAGATTTTGAAATATTACTACTTATCATATTAAAGAGCAGGAATTACAGGAATATGATAAATCCATGACAATAATGCAATAATTCATTTTAGCACAATGAATTGTTTGTACCGGTTACAACAGTCTTAACTCTTATTTATTATGCCTTGGATTGTTCAGTATGTCTGAGTGAAAAATGTACAACACGGGGGGCTTATGAAGTACCATGGTGCTTTAGTTATACACTTATACTCTATGAATTATTGAACAGTTTGATACATGGCTAGTCTATAGAATGTTGCGACTGTTGAGGCCACCATCTTGGATTCGGTATTTGAAATCGAAAAGAGCCACAGTTCTAACCTCACACCATCACAAATAGATGGCGTTGTTCGTATACTTGGATGTGTCTGCGCGCACGCACGTGTTTAACTGAATCCTATGATTATTCTTTGGCAGGACATTTAAGTCGTGTTATGAATGGAATGCTTACTTATAGTTTACTTACGCAAATAAATGCATCTTCGTGAGTCGTATAGAAATTGATTATTCGTTGCATAGATATTGCTACCGTGTAATTTCACATGCAGCTAAACTAAACGCGTCTTATTGGAATTTAGAAAAAAATCTGCGCATTTAACGTTTAGTAACAGCTATACTTATAAACCTTTATTGTTAGGCATGTGATGAATACCATGATTTTACAAATAGTTAAATCTATACCGGTATCGACGAATATTGCAATAATGTTTTAATTGTTAAAATAAAAATATTGATTTTTAACATTTAACACTTTTGTCTTCTTTATTTATCTCCTTGAAGGAAGGTCTACGTTCATTAGTGAATGGCCATAAGCTGATGATGATTTTATCGTTAAACCTGATCGCTGACCCTAGACACTATAGTGATGGAAAGCCAACATTGGGACGAAGAGCATTTGAAATAAATGACTAAGGCACTTTAGTAATAGTTATAAAACAGAAAAAGTAATAATGAAGAATAGTGATGTATGAACTTATTGAGGAATGAATATTATAACTTTTTAAGGATACAAAATCAAACGAAGAGTATTTTTCGTACTTTGTGAATGAAACGGCAATAAATAAGTAAATACCTCTTAGTTACCATTCCACGTAAGGCTGTATTAGGTAAAAAGGCAATAACAAAAACGCGCGCTATCTGTCGACTCCAAATAACCTATAACGGTGTGCGCAAAGGCTAAGTCGCCGTACCTTTTCGCATAGCTAGCAACAATTCTTATGCATTATTTATCAAGCAGGGAGAAGTTTCCGCCATTTTCATATTTGACTTTTTCACGCCCACTCTATAAGTGATGGCTATTTAGTTTTGTGTTGATTTCTTTTGACGGGATTAACGAGACTTCCACACGCCCTCCACTGTTACTCCAGTACACTAGAATTGACAGCAGTGACACACGAACACACCGATTTATGATACTCAGGACGTCTCTGGAAGAAAAATCTAAAACTACTGAATCATCTTTTCTAGCCTTTATTATTCCCAAGATAAATGAAGGTCGGCTATTAGTTTAACCGGTTTTTCCATGAAGCGACTGGCATCGAACCTCTGCAACCCTGAGGACGAACTGAATTCTAAAACTACTGAAAAATACAGTCACAGTCACAGAACTTTTTTCAAAAAAGTAGGCTATATTTTTGCGTGTTAAGCCAAGACCACACAAAAATAATCATCAAATGAATCCAAGCTTTTTCTTTCTACTTCTGTGCCGACTTATGAACGAAAAGTGAAAAATAATCATAAAGTTGTTTTTTAAAATCAGCGATCTTATTACGTACAACATTATATGAATGCTTGACTCGAAATTGCTGTTCTCTCAACACTTGATAACATCATCAATAAAGTCTAGTAATCTTGGTTATGTAATGGATACTTGGAAAGCTTTTAGAAATTGCCATAGTGCAAAGATTGTAAATTATGCCTATATATATATGCGTGTAGGAGAATTTGGTCATGTCTATACTGCGTTTGTCTTTAAAAGTCTATTGGCAATTTCAAGTCTAGAAAATGTTATCGTATGTCGTGGTAAATTGTCTAGTTATCATTTTTTCTCTCTTAATGATAGACAGCAGATGGAATAGACAGAAAGTTCATGCGGTGATGGATTAGGAACACAGAGTATGATCATCTTTATTCGTCCCATGGGCGTCGTAAGAGGCGACTAAGGACTCGCACACATAACTACGAATTCGCAACGCATCGCAAATATCTGCGAGCTCGCAGGAATACACCGCAAGAACTTCACGCCGCATCGCATCGCAGTTATGTGTGGGAGCCCTTAGGGAGCAAATTATACGGGATAATAACACTACAAAAAGAAAGAAATTTCGAAACAAATGAATAACTATACGAACCCATCTAGGGAGCGTGGTATATTAGGCCAAAGCCTCCTTACTAAGGATAGGCCTAAGTCCAGCAGTGGAATATAAAAGGCTCTTGATGTGATGTGATGTAGATGAGACATGAGACGCTGAATACGCGTAGTAGACACGTAGGTATATCTATCGCTCTCATAATATCTAAACCAGATAGTCCACGACCTTCTTAGATATTCTCAGCAAAACCCCCGTTCATTTAGTATCTATAGGTATCATAACTGTACTAAATATGGAGAAAACGTTGTTATGACACGTCTGCCTCGCATATATACTGAATTCTGGGAATAGATACATTCCAATTGCAAGAATCATGTCGGAAACTAAATGTGAATATAAGAGTATTACTAGTAAAAAGATAAGCAACTATTTCATAGTGGTGTATGGTATTTTTACGATTGTTGATATTACAATAATCACAGCGTTCTAATTTATATAGCAAAACGAACATCGCAGAAGTCAGGCAATAGTTTAAAAACAATGTAATAAGGCTGTGGGGTTTCCTATCAGCCAATAAAAAATATACCTATCAAACTTAAACTTAAAATTTTACAGCACCAAGTCATGCTTAGGCCAGCTCAAGATAAAATAGCTCAAAGTATACAGACTATTATTTGCTGATGAGTTCTGATTTGTTCCTAAATAAGAAGTAGCCTAAATATTATCCAAAATAGCCTACTCAATGAATATTAATTATTATTATAACAATAAAATAATGTTTTCACGTTAGCAATCTGATTACGTTATTTAAAAAAGTTTCACTTTAAATTGAAAAATAATCACAAATTTTAGCACAAACAACCGTCTTCAAGAACTGGACCACGGTAAGCACCAGCTTTCAAATAAAAAAAAGAATCATCCAAATCGGTTCACCCAGTCGAAAGATATGATATGAGGTAACAAACATAAAAAAATACAGTCGAATTGATAACCTCCTCCTTGTTTTGAAGTCGGTTAAAAAGAAGATTTGTTTTTGTTTGCCTACCATAGATTTCTGTTACTAACATAGTTGATTTGTGGATATTGACAAGGGTTGCCAGATCTCCTAAGTACTGCTATAGACACACATAATAGTATGAATATGTTTCGGTAATCGCTTATCTTTCATGGGTAGTGTACTTGTTTACCAAGTTAGATGATATTCACAGTTACGTAGGTGGTTTTACGTCTTTAAGATGCAGTTGCACGTCACATAACTATTCCGTCGTGTTGCCTTCGGTTACCATGGGCGTAACTAGTGTAGAGAAGTTATCGGTACAATTTACATTTAGTTTGTAAAGCAACTTAATAAAAACTATGTAAATAAAGTCCATTTCAAAGCATGTATGTAACGAACACTGTTTATTTTAAAATAAATGTAACTGCATAAGATTTCAATAAGTGAAATTAATGCAGAATCAAGAGGGAATAGAATATTTTTAAAATTATCTGCAAGATAATTACCTCTAGGTATAAGATGACTTGAAAAACCATTAAAATGACAAGTCATCCGCTTGTACATTCATACATTCCAGCGGCTTCTGCGCTGTCCATTTGCAATATTCAATACAATATGCTAATGAACCACTCGCTTATGGTAGATCTGTCGATAGCCCAACTAATAATACTAATCTGTCCCATAAATTTCCCCATATGTGAATTAATTACGAGAGAAATATACTTCTTTATTAATTACGGCCACCGTATTGTGATTACATTAATTTTGCAAACTGATTAATTCAGTACATTCATAACATGTTTTACTAAATAGCAATTATACGCAAACACATGACTATAATTCCAAACAGTAATAAGCTGTAGTATAATCTTTTTGAATGTTAATATAATGACAGTGTGTGGTCAAATTTTATTGTCAAAAGAAGCGTCGTCACGTGCATTGTCTGTTTATCGTCTTGCGTGTTTGATTTTGTATATAATCCGTTTTCGAAAGGCCCTCTATGAATAATTAATTGTTACGTGACGACTCTGTTCTTTGTCTCCAGGTAGATGTTTTATAAACATTAGCATTGTTTTCTGGGTGCATCATTTCTTTCCTTTGTTGATGATTGTGTAAACATTTTCATTACAGATCGTCAATATATCCGTATAGTCTTTGTTGTAACAATTATGTTTTGTTAATATCGTCCTGGTGTACTTAACTGTTCACAAGCGTTTTGGTGGCAACTAAACAACATTATTTATTTCCTGATATGACTGCTCTGAAGTTTTGCCTAAAAAGATTAGTTTGATAACTTCAGCTGCTATTGTTACTAATCCAATTTAGATTCTAGCCCACTTAAAAATCTTGTCAATAACCGTAAGTTTCTGGATTGTGTTACCCTTTTGCTTAACCACTATCACTTTACCTTCATCGCGAACAGTAGCCAAATTACGAAGCAATTTCGACGGCATTGTTTCTCTAATCTGATATAAGTGAGTAACAATCAAGTCTGCAGGATCGTTCCGGCCTTGCTTGGTTCAGAATTGAGAATAATAATTGAAAGATCACTGCGTGCGCACTTTGTATGTCACGCGGTGTGCGAATGATGGAGGAATGCAGCTGCCACGATTATGACTGGGTCTATGATTGGTTCCTGTCACTATGTTGAGCTCTAATGTAGGATCGTTTGTTTAGGACTTTTAGTTTAGTTATGAGTGTTTTGTATAAACAAACACTAATTGAGTTCAAGCTACTGAGCGAATAACACGTAAATAAAATATAAAAATAAATTCAAAAATTATCCAAACTTATTTACAGTTGTGGTTTATCTTATCTATAGGCGATGCAAAACTCATGATCATCATAATTCGAAAGTCTTTGAATTGAACAGTTTGCTGTAATTATTCCATAGCTGTATGCTTGGCAAACAAAAACCTCCTATAAATATTTGAATTAAATTAATTACCTATGAATTAAAATCACGCTACGGTTTACAGCCAAAGACACTAACAATCGGCAGTAAAAACGATCGTATCTGAATTTATTGAATGCTACCATTATCAAACATTCGAATTTACTTGACCATAATTGGCGGGTAATCGATAAGCGTATCGCATACCTTTGTGATGAGTAACGCCTACTTAATCTGTGTCGTAAATGTAGGTATTTGGTTTGCGTTTATTTGGACTCGGAGGAAAAATTGTTTGAATCAAATTCCATTGCGCTGATTTTTTTCGTTTCTCTTTTTATAAACATTCTTTAGGCGATTGTTAGAGTTTACTTTTCAGCTGATCATTAGATGTGGTTATATGTAACACTACTGCTAGCCAATTTCATTCCATGTGTAATTTGTCGACATATTCCAATCTAGAAAAGTCAATTTAACTTGGTCATAAGTCATGAAAAGGCTATACAAGTGCATGTATTGTGTGTGTGTGTGTATTGTGCATTATGTATTTTTTCCTCCTTTCCACACGTTTTGTCAGGAGTAAGTACAAATACAAAAAATACATCATCCAGAAAGAAAAAGTGGAGATTCCAATATACCCGAATTTATGTACAAATTGCATAGCATTACTCGTAGGTGTATTTACTAGCATAACAGTTGAAACAAATCACTACCCAGACAGAAAGGCGACTACATGACTAATACGCTTATTGTGTTGTTGCAGAGGTGACGCAGTTGGAAGACCCGAGGCTAGAATGGCTCAGCATCCAGGAGGCGATGCTGAGGGAGTATCTGCACACGGCGCAGGTGTCTCTCGAGGTATGTACTTATTATACTACTAAAATGATAATGGAAGTCATATTTTGGTTCATCTCATAGTCAAAATTCCGAAACTCAAACGTTGAAATGTCTGTATGTGATCCATATGTTGTTGTTCTGAGTCTAGGTGTTCTTTGTGCCCGTTTAAATGAATGTTTCCAAAGTCCCCTGCGACACAGGATGTATTTTTAGTGCGGGATCAAGAAAAAATACTTTTGAAACACCCAAATGTCCAATTTATTCATAAAAACTTATAGACACTTTGTATTGCAACTTTCGGGTTATGTTAATTTTCGAGTCTATAATTATTGAAATTATCTATAAACGTTTTGACCTAACGCATTAGTCCAATAACTTTGAACGTAGAATCAAATTAACTTGTAACAACCAGGATTTGTTCTAATATTTTACGTCTTGTCTTTTACGATTCATCACTAGGCATTGTTACTCATTCTTAAGTGGAAACAGACAGTTGATAAATGTATGACTAAATTTAAAGTTGTGGTGAATTCCACAAAGGGCAAATGTATTCTTACGCATACACCATCTGGTAAAATATATTGAATTTGACGGGAATAGAGAATTAGCCTCGATTTACGTGTCATTTGGAATTTCTATAGCGGTACTTCAAGTTCATGAGTTTAAATGTCATTCGAGTACCTTTTCGTTTGTATTTACCGTAATATCGCTGTAGCTTAAAGATTTATACTTACTACTATAGCAACGGTTTCATTCATACTTCTATTCCAATATTATAAATTCAAAAAATATTGTCTGATTACGCTTCGACGGCTAAACCGCTGCACCGATTTCAGTGAAATTTAGCATGGAGATACTTTGATTCTTGACGAAGGACAGAGGCCACTTTTCATCGTGATAACCGACACACACGCGGGCAGAGCCGCGGGCAAAAGTTACTCATATTAATATAATACATGTCTTCTTCCTAGCCTTTATTATTCCCAAGATTTGGGGTCGGCTACTAGTTCAACCGGTTTTACAGATTTCTCAGATTTACTATCAGATTTACACGGAGCGATTGGCATCGGACCTCCGCAACCCTGAGCGTGAACTGAATTCGAAGGTTGAACTAGTTGTCAGTATATTTGAGGGCACTGACTTCCCAATAACGATTGCCATAGATGTTCATGACAACCGGGTCCGACGGCTTAACGTGCTCTTCGATGCACGGGCGCGAAATTCCGCCATCTTCCATACTCTGGGCTGCTATTAAGAATTTCTTCACTTCAGAACCCGAGACCTCTTGATCCGCAGTCGCTTACGCTAACCACTAGACCAATGAGGAAATACATATATCTTAATACGAGTATATTACATGTATAACCAAAATTTGTACGGTACTTAAACATTTCCTGTCTTACATGACGTATATTTAAAAGCATGCTATAAGCATGATTTACGTAGCTGGGACACGAGAAGCTGTGCTGTCCGCATTTCAAAGCTATTTACCACATTTTAGAACCCGTATAAGTTCGTTATGGATAAAACCAGAAGCCTGAATTTTCAGTGGACATAATGAGTTATTAGTAATATTATATACTTAGTAATAAATCATTACATAATGATCTAATAATAAGTATGACTTGGCATTCGCATACGGTAATGTTTATGTATGCATAAAGGCTGCTGTGCGATGGCCGAGTTATAGATCTATCGATTGAAGAAATAAATATATCTTTCTAATAATGATAAGATCATTAAAACATTGTTAGTTTTAGTTTATTTTATTGAATAATGGGCAAACGAGCAGACGTATCACCTGATGTTAAGCGATTACCGCTGCCCATGGATACCCGCAACACCGGAGTCGTCACGAGTGCGTTGCCGGCCTTTTAAGAAGGAGTACGCTCTTTTCTTGATTACAAAGCTTTCTGCTGCACAAATAAGTGGTTACATTGATAATAGTTGATACGCTTGTGTTTAAAACTTTTAAAAGTAGTCGACCAACGCAATCTTGTCTGCGTCTCCTATTGCCGTGGCGTGATGTTATTACAGCGTGAATAAATTTGTTTACCATAAAAAGGTTATTGTGAGTCAACCTTCAAAGATAGACATATGCTGACCCTATTTTTAAACATTTTAAAGGCAACATTTCTTTCAGACATTCAGTTTTTGTTAAACTTTAACCGTATACGCTCTCAAGAGGAATAATTTGCCCCCGTTTTTGCAACATTTTTAATTGATACTCTACTATTGTAGGCCGTGCCGGGATGATATATGATATATTAAAATAGAAATCTACGGGAGTGCTACCATGTACGTTTTTGTTTGTGAGTATCCGATATTTCGGCGCTGTTGCAAGCGCCATGATCACGAAATAACCACGGAGTTACTCCGGATACTCACTAACAAAAAGGTACATGGTAGCAATCCCGTAGATTTCTATTTTAATGTTACTGACCATGAAAGTTTAAAACAAGATATATGATATAGCCTATAAGCCTTTCCCAATAAATGCACTATTACTATCTAACACTGAAATAATTTATCAAATCGTACCCGTGCTTCCTGAGATAGATTTTCCCTACAACCTAATTTTCACTTGTTTATAATATTAGTATAGATTATGTTTTTGATGAGATATGACATTTTCAAATATTAAATTCTTATCGTTATGATACGTATGAATGCGACAAATCTCATCGTTCCGATAAGTAAACCGCAATAACATTATCCTGCATGTATTTATCCATATCGTTATAACACTAAGTATAAATCAATCGAATAAAACGTATAAAAAATCGAAATGCGGATAAAAATTAAACAAAGTCATTAAAATGTGATAGAAACTGTGCTATCTATAATTAATGTGCTTTAAAGAACATTAAACAGTCGTTTAGTGGCTTCTCCACGAGATAAGGATGGAATGCGATCGTGCTCTGATACTTAGATAAGAAGATAAGTGGCCGCGGTATTGTTTCGAATTGAGCACGCAATGGGAACTGAGCGATCATAGTTCAGTTTCAAACAATATAAATTTCACAGTTAATGTTTGTGGACAAAAAATGAGGATCAAGAATGAAGTTCGTATAATGTTGCGTTCGGGGGAAAGTTTTTGTGGCATTTTTATAAAAATAATTCTTGTTCAGCAAATGTTGTACTGCTATCTAAAATTGCGATTAGAAAATGAGGTGAGAGGGCTGGGGTAGAAGCTGAAAATAATGTACTTTACGATGTATTTTTATACCTACCAAATAAAATAACAAAAAAATATTAAAATTGAATCAGCCGTTTCCGAGGACTACAACCACCAACAACGATCAAAACACGAGATATTAGTTTATTTGAAATTATTTCTATGAACTCAAAAATATAGGGTACACAATTTACCTTTACTTTAATTTTACCAAACATTGTTTGTTTAATTAATTAAGTCTCGTTAATAAGCCAAGGACACATTAAAGTAAGTTGTTAAACAATAAAATTATATGTAATTTTGTAAATTTTAAAGTTCATGTGCATATTGCTTGCGATTAAAGCAGCAAAGGTTAAAGTACTTCCTTACTGCAGTTATTTTGATATTGTTCAAAGAACTTTAACGAACGAATACGTAATAAATGAATACGTTTAAGAATTTGCATTTTGATGACAAATTAGTGTCATCACTACTGTGTTTATCCATTATATTGTAATTTTACTTAGGACTTTAATGGGACTTATCCCGCCCACACGCCTACAACTGTAACTCCTGTACACCAGGATTAACAGCAGTGACCCACGAACACACCGAGTTATGACACTAGGGTAGTCCCAGGAAAAAATTCAACTGTTTTGGAAACCGCAACGAAATTAATCACAAGAAAACTGGAGGAGTTGTAAATATAATTTTACTTAGGACTATCAAACTCTCTATTAACCTCTTGATGGTCCATTTTTAGGGTTCCGTGCCAAAGGCAAAAAACGGAACCCTTATAGATTCGTCATGTCTGTCTGTCTGTCTGTCCGTCCGTATGTCACAGCCACTTTTTTCCGAAACTATTAGACCTATAATGTTGAAACTTGGTAAGTAGATGTATTCTGTGAACCGCTTTAAGATTATTACACAAAAATAAAAAAAAAACTATAAATTTTGGGGGTCCCCATACTTAGAACTGAAACTCAAAAAAATTTTTTTCATCAAACCAATACGTGTATGGATAGGTCTTCGAAAATGATATTGAGGTTTCTAATATCATTTTTTTCTAAACTGAATAGGTTGCGCGAGAGACACTTCCAAAGTGGTAAAATGAGTGTCCCCCCCCCTTTAACTTCTAAAATAAGAGAATGATAAATCTAAAAAAAATATGTCATGTACATTACCATGTAAACTTCCAACGAAAATTGGTTTGAACGAAATCTAGTAAGAAGTTTTTTTTTAATACGTCATAAATCGTAAACTGCAATTTACCTTTCATTCAATCAACACAAATATAAAAATAAAATAAAAATTATATTATGTTACTTGCTGCCGCGGAACCCTTCATGGGCGAGTCCGATTCGCACTTGGCCGATTTTTTATGTAAATAACTTAGACTTATATATATATATATTATTTATACTTAAATGATAACTACCCACATCTCAAACACGGCTGTTTGATCCCAAACTAGGCAGACCCTGTACTGTGGTAACCAAGTAGCCTGCTGATAAACATACTTGTATATTTCTAAATAAAAATGTGGCGACTTCCACATACAGCGCAACAAGAAAACATATGACAGCGCCATCTATCGAAGCAACACTGAACTACGAAGTAACGCACTACACGGAGTAACTACCAATCCTGAATCGCACAATAGAAGTTCTCGCGCCGAATAATATCATATATATACAACATCCCAACATCAACCGTTGCCCGCCAGGCATGATTACCTCGCCTGGTCGGAGGATACTCCCTCTGTGTTGGAGGGACATACAACCTGTTCCTCCACAAATACATATCATACACAGAACACCCAGACACAGAACTAATGATTTTACTCATCACACAATATTTGTCCTATATGGGAATCGAACCCATGAAACTAAGATAAAATAACGTTCTTAGCTATATTTAAAGTTTTATGTTAATATGCTATGGAATTGCTAAAACATTTCACGTCTATATTCGTATGTGTACCGTTATTAAAACGTTTCTTTAGTTCTTGTGGTGCGCAAATTCGGTTTTGTATAAAGTTAGGTATAAAAATCAAAGCTAATGAACACATTAGCTTTGACTTTTGCACCTTTGGAATTCATTAGTACTTGATTTATATTTTAAAATGGATCTGTGTTAAATTAGCTCAAAATTCTTTTTCTATGCCTTGGAAATAGTACTAGACGTACATTGGATACATTTTCAACCTGAAAATGTCTATCTGGGGGCACGGTCGTGCCCCCGCCAAGACGAGCCAAGCAAAGCGCAAGGGCACTACCTACCATTTCTCGAAGTGTTTCGTCGTTTTTTTGAACCCTCATAACTTTGGTTCCCGATATACCAGATCGTTCACATTCCCAGGATATGATGTTACCAATAGACCAATCAAACATACAAAGTTTCAATTGCATAGCTCTGAACTTCTGAGCTCCGTTACTTCAGAAACTAAATATTCGTATAACAAACACATTACTTCAGAAACTAGATATTTGCAAACATAAAAGACGTTCGTTTCCCCTTCGTGACAGTATGGTAGCGAAACAGGCGAAGCCATACATTTTTACTGAGATGTAGAGTTGATGAAGGTAGGGTTGGTAGAGTTAGAGCGAGTCGATTCAGAACCTTGGCTCTACATGAGATCTGATATCTTTTTCACAGGTTAAGCCATATGCAGTCGTCTTGGCAACATTTTACATGAAAATGTTTTTGGTGGGATGTACTTATTTCATAGTAGAGCAGTTATGAAGTGAAATTGAAAAGAACAGACAAACAGATTTTCGAATTGGAGAGTACATCGGTGCGGTGTGAAGGAAATGATATTTAAAATTACTACAGTTTCTACTTGAACCCTGATATTTGGGTCGAGTTTGCATGCGGCTGCCAAAATATTAAGGCTGTTACGTCCAAGACATTTCGCCCACTAAATGTTGCCATTGATAACATTACATAACTTTAAAAGGTTCCACGAATGATACCTGAATTATCTTAAATAGTTCCATAATTAACAAAATATTAATTACAAACTAAGTAAAAGTCTTTCGCTATAATTTAAATCTCATTTTTAATTATTAGCAATTATAAAATTGGGATTTGGTACATTTACATTTCTAAAATAGATTAAGTAGAATTAAAAAAATTAAAAAAGTAAAACATCACTATTCAGGCCTAATCTATTGTTACCTTATCGAAAAAAAAGAAAAAAAACACGTTTAAAAATCGACCAATCAATTTAATAGGTAGGAAATTCTCAATAGGAATGCGACAGACGTCACGATAGACTACCACCAGTCATCAGTGATAACCTTCATTGAATTGACGTCAATTGATTGATAATGGCTGCAAGTAAACAAAAAGATACTTAAAGTGATCATTACTGTAACCTGGGACCTATGATCTGTTGAGTGTGCGCAAATGGATATGGATCATCAGATTATAAACTGACCTCTCATTATCTTCTTCTTGAAAGCTAATTCGAATAAATTAAAGTTTAGTCGAACCAAATTTTTGTATGATCGGCAAATAATTGTTTCGGAGTTTGGGCATTTTCTATGTATAATATGTATGTATTTACCAAAAAAAGTATAATATGTATTGATATCAGTTGTCTAGTACCCATAATACAAGCTCTGCTTAGTTTGGGACTAGATGGCGTTGTGTGTTAAATGTCCGAAATATTTATTTTATTTATTTATTGTTTTAAGCTAGTTTTGTTAGGGGTTTTTTTGCAAGATTGTTATGGTTTATTTTATGTTTTAATATTTATTTATAAAATATTTTAGTAAGTTATACTCGTAATTGGTTCTATTTTTTAAAGAAAAAGAAAGGTACCATTCTATTTGGTGTTGAGATTATAAATAAAAGTTCAAATAAAAGACTCATATGAACTACGATTAAATAAAATAATATATATATATATAAAATGGTAATAAAATATAGTAAATATAAAACCGTTAGGTTTTGCACATTAATTAACATTAATTTTCGCCAACAATTTTCCCCAAAATAGTTTTTATTTCACGAATTCCACAACTTTTTAGTAACTATTAACATCTAACAGGTAAACTGACTCAATATTTCTTTTAATACCACTCAATGTCGCCCATAGTTATGCTATCTTCAATAAAACGCTGTCTAACTCGTTTGATTAGTCATAATACCGAGAATTTAAAGTTTCAGTATAACTTATGTAATCCCACGTGTTTGATCGTTTAAAGTATGTAAACATTAGCTGTTGCGAGTTAGTTTGTCGCCGGAAAAGTTATGCATTCTTCTATAAAGACGAAAGATAAGGTGTTGTTGGCTGATTTTGTAGGACCTCGTTTGAAAACGATTCTGAGGAAAAAAGGTTTGGCCTGTGACATCAGTATATGACAACATTTCAATCAGAAAACATATTATATAAAATCAGAAAATATATTATACTTAAATATTTGTGAAACAGAGACAATGGTCTACAGAATTAAATTGTCAACATGACAGTTTTGTTTAGGGTTTTAAATTCTATGTGATTTTAAACTAGTGTCTGTCTAAAGCATCTGTAGTTTCAATGATTATTTACCTCTGACTGCCCTTCAAATTGTGCAACCATGACGTTTAAACTGCGCCGTTTTGATTATACATGAGGAATGTACATAATATATATTTTTGTGCGTCAATCAAAATATGACGACAATAATAAGCGCGGCAATCCTAATTGCCATAGATGTTTTATGTACTCTATTTGTTTATGTATATATTTATATGCTTAATACAGTGCTTAGGCTACAGCGACTAGAAGTACTTAAACGAAGTTATGAAATTATGTCAAGAACCCTAGAAAAACTATACTTAAAATTTCATTATTAATCTAATCCTAATTTATGTTTTACATCTGCATTTTGTTTTATAATTTTCTGTTATCAAGTCCTGACTGATCATGAATTCTATTTGTTTTTAGAGCATAATATCTACACACATATGTGCTGTATGTACACATTGCCGGCCCATATATGTATTTAAAAAAGAGCAAGTTTGAACATTTCTAAATGGCATAAACATTCTACTATCTTTATAACCAGTCATCGACATCAACACCTGAATACATTTGGAACGCGATAATCATGAATTAGTTGCGTTATGGGCATTTATTGATCGGAAATTGCGTTCCGATGCGTGAGTCAATCATTCGATAGTCGCTCTAATTTTGCGTAGTGAGTGCTCCGTGAATAGATATGCCTGCGATCGAGCAGTTTTCTTTTTTAGCCCGACGAATAGACGTTTTGGTATCGGAAGAAAAATAAATCATTCGAATTATCTTTACCAATCTTTACAATTGTCTTTCAAATGTTGAAATCCTGTTGACGAATTTCTTATAACCGATGACTGATATTATACAAAGTTATCAGTATGGAATTTAGTTGCAACATGTTTATTTAAAACTTAAAGAAAGTAAAAACGTATTAGTACCAATAACTATAGGCTGGCCAGTTTTATGTAGCTCATAAACCACCGACACATCGTAAATACGCATCGACACTCGATGCCCCATTTCATACTTTTAAGATAACAAAGACGTACGTAGGCAGTAAAGTTGTGCATATTGTACGGTTTACGAGAGTTTTATCATAGCTGATAGACTCAACGGGCCATCAAAGTCACTTACCTCGAGATACAGGGCGTGTGCTGGACTTGCAAATCGAATTAGAGGTTCACGATGACAATTTGTTACTTTACTTTGACTTAACAATGCTTAGATGTTTCCTTTAGAATATTTTTAAAGTTAAATTAAAGACTCTTGGGGATAAATGATAATATAGAAGTATATTACAGAATAATCACTCCAGTGCATGTAATTTAAACAGAACAGTATACTGCTATATAAAACTAACGTCAAGCAAAAGTAATTCCTAATGACTGAGTAATATGGAAGTAACAAATATTAGGTTGCGCAGATTAAAGATTGTCCTATCGCAAACATGACTTCAGACGTTTGTTCAAGGAAGATAATAAGTAGTTACTACGTGAATAAAATCATATTTACTGATTTACAATAAGGGTCTTGAAAAAAATATTAATAAGAACAAGGTGTAAAGTATAACTGAGGGATAATTGTTCTTTATTATTATTGATAAATAAACTACTGGGTTAATCGCACCGTTGTACATAAAACATACACTTACAGGAAAAGATTCAGCCATCTTTGTTTACAAGCCTGTTTCAAGATTTTTCTTTAAATGTATATATATATTCATATATGTAATATATCTGTTTGTAAAAAAAAGTAATTCTTCCAATAAAATATTTCAGTTTTTGCAAAAGCAACTATGTTTTTTTGTTACTATTCACTTTAAACTGAATTAACAATTCTTGAACTTGATTCTTAAAACTTCTTTAATTTTATGTGGGATTGCGTCATATCGTATGATTATTTCTCACATTTTTGGGTCGTGAGTAGACTTTAGAAGTAGAAAATTGTGATCGTAAAATGATCCTTCACAGAAATATAAAATTTCTCACATCGCTTCTTGGAACCTGCTCACGCAACTAATTTACGTACCAAAGAATGCGGTTCCATACTTCAATTTAAAAATAAAGTAAGTCAATATTATAACGGGTTTTACTTATGAATCCTTAAGGGGAAAAGTAAGAATACTTAGGTGCTCTAGACCTTGACCTTGTAAATACAGGTAAAAAACTATATCGGGAAAAAACTTCAGGATTTCCAATGACGTACTTTTAAACAGGTTTTTACAATTCTATCATCATCACCTAAAGGAATAATCGTCTTTATTTTGATTGCTTCATTCTGCTAAGTCTCCCTTCGGTAGTTCGATGCTATCTTCGTGTTTAAAGTAGCCCGTATATTTCCGGGAAGGTCCTTCCAGGATTGGTTTATTCGACGAAACGCTCAAGCTACCAAGAAACGCATTTTACACTAACATTATAAAGAGGAAAGATTTGTATTTTTGTATGTAACGAATAAACTTAAAAAACTACTGGACCACTATCAAAAATTCTTTCACCATTAGAATCCTACATTATCCCTGAGTGACTTATGCTAAATTTTATTCCCGTATTCCCACGGGAATGGGAACTACCCAGGTAAAACTGAGGAGAGTTGCTAGTGATTAAATAGGTATTGACTTTGATATACCTATTGAATTTGAGTGTCTAATTGAGGATCTTATGGGTTTATTTATTTACTAAAAGCTAGTAATTAATACATTTAAGTATATACTTAAACCTACTTATACGCTCTTTGATTTGTTGTATGTACAACTACTTTAACTTAGTTTAGATAAGTGTTTATAATATGAAGGTTAAGTATTCCAACCACGTCACATCACTTCATTGTTTTTCTGGAATTAATTTTGTAAGTGTCAATATAATAGTCTTTTAAATACATAAATCATTGTCATTTCTGCTCATCGATTTAAGAACCTGTCTTACTATGAGACTTTAATGCTGTTGAAGTTTCGCCAATCGTACAATTAAGGTCAAAATTTTACATTCACATCTCTTCTAATTACCCTATTGAATAAAGATTAAGTACTTTTATTAGCGTGAAGATTTGTCTAATTAATACAATTACATTGTACCTCTTCACGGATCTGTGTTCCCTATATTTACAAACTTTACCATTCAAAGCCTCTCTTGGCTTCATTTTCAGCAAGCGACCGCAAATTCTGTTTAGCATTGCATTTATTCAAATGCTGAGCGGTAACATACGCTAATACATATTTAATTGAGCACGCCCTGTACATTTTATATGCGCCCTAACAACTGGTTATGGGCCTAACAATTTCGAAATCGAAGTTTAAAAATATGGTTTTAAATCACTCTCTTCTGTTTCAAAGAGGTTAAAAGAACATTTATTTGTGAATTGGGATCCGTTTGAATATACTTTTGGGCATGACAATAATGATTTAAAGCAAAACTGTATAGTTATCATCAGTTATCATCGTATTGACACCCTTAAAAGATATTTTACTTAATTAAAAAGTTAACTAAGTAAAATTATTTTTAATGTGTTATTAAACTTTTATCGTATACTAGTTGTTATCGCGGCAAAAAGCAGCTTGTGTGTTATTCGGATGTATAAGCATATTACTGTAAAGTTTCATCCAAATCCGTTCAGTAGTTTTTGCGTGAAAGAGTAACATCCATACTTACAAACTTTCGCGTTTTCAAATATTAGTAGGATAATGCCCATGCAATTTATTCAATAGTTTGAAATTTCTTACCCTAAAAGTGAATCTTAAACTACGTTTTAATAAATCATTATAAAGACGCGTGTTATAAAATACTTTGCCTTTAAGGAACCCTAAAAGGGATACGTATAATTTGTATTATTTTGATTGTGATGGTAGAAAATTGATGGTTGGTGTGGTTATTATTTTTGACCCAGGTTGTTCTTGGAACCAAGGTCGACGTGATCCACAGCCTCGGGCTGTACAGATGAGAGGGAGTGGCTTAGCTTCCCAATATTTTTTCGAGATAGACAAGGTTATTTGATGTTTTAGAGGTCGGGATTCTGTTATGGTAGCTTTTTCTTTAATGAACTATAATAATACGTTTACGAACTCGTAGGAGTGTGTTTGGGTGCAGTCTGTTACGGCAACTGACCCAACCTGTTTTCTATGTTGTTCTACAAAATCAGAACAGACGGTTGAAATGTTGATGGTATCATAATTTTGGATGAATAGAAACGCAATAGATATCAAATACACAACAAGTAAAATTTTAACAAAAATAAAACCGACTTAAGGTTCGACTCGATTTCTCTTGGATGCCATCATCAGATCTTAGTGTCCTTATCATGGTACCACCGTTGGCTTAGTGGTTTGAGCGGTCACCACGCCGCTTCCACTGCACAAGTGTTTTGGGTTCAAATCCCACACGGAACAACACTATGTGTGATTCACAAATTGTTGTTCTGAGTCTGGGTGTTCTTTGTGTCGGTTTGATGTATGTTTGTAAAGTCCCCCGCAACATAGGATATATATTCCTAAGGATGTGTCAAAAAAAAAATACATTGCAAAGTTAAGAAATCCTAGCTGGGTTAGTTTATGTTGGGTGACCATTCTTGAAACTTATTCGGGCCTCGAAGAGCACGTTAAGCCGTCGCCGATGGTCTGCCGAACATCTTTGGTAATCGTTATGAGTAGTTGGAGCCCTAAGAAGTCCGACAACAGTGTTTCTACAGTATTCCAATACCGTCTAGTACTACAGTGATCTGCATAAAAAATCTAAGTTAATCGTAGTAAACTTAAAACCGAATCCAAGCTTGTTTGAGAAAAAGAAGCTTATGTATAATTTAAAATGTTATGTTAATTCTTATCTAGCTGACCCACGCAACCTCGTAATACGTCTCCTATTGCTCGTTGCGTAATAACTTTGCCCCGTTTTTGTAACATTCTTCATTGGTGCTCCGCTCCTATTGTCTTAGCGTGATGATATATATCCTATAGCCTTCCTCAATAAATGGGCTATCTAAAACTGAAAGAATTTTTCAAATCGGATTAGTATTTCCCGAGATTAGCGCGTTCAAGCAAACAAACAAAGAAACTCTTCAGCTTTATATATTAGTATAGATAAAGACAATTAGTTTCATAATTAATTGAAATTATTGTAAAATTAAAACAATAATATCCAATAACAGGAAGAACAAACATTCCAGACCCATCTCTGTCGAATGAAACAGCACGTCTCTATGTGAGCTTTGATAATACTTATTTATAAACTTGGCTGTTTATAATATTATGCAAAAATGTCGTACATGGTAATGACTTCGTAAAATAAACTTGCAGATATAATATGACTTAATTTGAATCACAAAATATAAACTGCACGTTTGGCCTAGTGATTTAACGGTCACCACGCCGTTTCCTACTTCGCCAAGTGTCGTGGGTTCAAATCCCACGTAGGACAACACTTTGTGTGATCCACAAATTGTTGTTCTGAGTCTGAGTATTATTTGTGTCCGTTTCATGTATGTTTGTAAAGTCCCCCGCTACACAGGATTTATTCTTAGTGCGGGAGTTGTCTTTAAAAGAAAAAAAAGCATGATAAAATAAAAAAAAATTAAAATCATCAGAAAACGGGTTTGAATTGCATTTCTAATAGGGGGCCTACGTCCAGTAGTGGACTGTTAAAGGCTTTTTGATGATGATGAAGATTTCATCGTGAAACCCTAATTATTGGAACAGACTTTTACCATTATTTCAATTAGACACCAGTAGTTTATTTGTCTGTTTTACGTAGTGATTGCAACCCGTTGTCATTTTCAGTCCGGCAGGATCCGACCGGATTCCCATCGATCCGGCCGGTTCGCGTGGATTCCCATTGATCGAACAGGTACCGGATCCGGTGAACGTATACTGATGCCGGATTACCGGATTAATTTTTCCGAATTGCAATCCCTAGTTTTGCGAATTGCTCCTGTAGACAACACTCGCTAAATGATTTAAAAAGCTGTATATATTTTATTCTAAGAACAGTAAAAGTCTATCTTATAAGTACAGTCCGATAAGATAGATCGTTAAGAAAAAAATGACTTTCAAATACATCAATATATTCCTCCCAACGCGCTTGACCAACTCCATACCTGTATTGGAAGAGCGATTAAAGTGAAGTGTGCTCGGCACAGCAGTCAAGACTCATCATTACACTAAATTTAAAACGAAACAAACCGACCATAAATAATAGTTATGATCCAGCCACCAAGTTACGCTGTAAGCAAAAAGTATAAGAACTGAGGTGGCCGGTCGTGTGCACGAAGTACGTGGACGTTGTAGCAAACACTTTTGGAATTCAGGCCTTTCTGGGACTGAATATTTGCCATTTTTCTTATGTTCTATATTAGTGAACCTTTCTAGTATAAATATTGCAAACATTCAATGATTTTTCTTTTTAATGAATTACAGAAAACCATTCCTTTCATTAAATGACTGCACGGAAAGCGTAATGGTTTTAGCGGTCACTTCGCCGATTTCTACTGCGCTGAGTGTAAAAGGGTCTACTTGTAGGAAAAAAACTGTGTGTAATCCACAAATTGTTGTTCTGAGTCTGGATGTTTTCTGTGTCCGTTTCATGTATGTTTGTAAAGTCCCCCGCGGCACAGGATTTAGTCTTGGTGCAGTTGTCTTTTTCGACGAGAAAATAATAACTAGGTCGTAGTCGTCAAGTGTTATTAGATTGAATTGTCGCCAATACAACAGATATTTTTTGTTATAAATATATTTTTATAGATCTGGACTAAGTATCACTCAGTTTATGTACCATTAGAAATTTTTACGCATCCCACATACTCAATTTTAATGTCCAGATTTTTACTTAGTAATCCCGGTAGCTATAATGTTAACACATAGGTTTAGACGTTTTGCAATACAGCCGATTTTTAACGCAACTACACCAGATAAACATCTTAAGCCCAGCAGTTTTTATTACCTCTACAATGTATAAATGATAAACGACACAGCCGATAATTTATCAGAAGTATGGCTTTCAAGCATGGAATCCGCATTCGGTTTTTGAACTTGAATTATTTTAATTGAAAAGCGGTAACGTTCGATGTGTACTGTTTTAACTGCTTGAAGTTATTAAAAATTATTAACTAAAATGATAAATTTTAATTAAATATATATCTGCAATATTTAAAGTAAATATAACACAATTTCTCTTTCAAAAATGGAATCTGGAATAATAAGTGTGGGTTCTCACCCTAAGGTTTCCTTAAGTATTGATTTACCTGAACTTTATTAAATACATTATTAAAACATTGCTGCTAATCTTGCGAATGAGTATATTCTTTAGATGAGACTAGCAATTGACATTGTCATCTGTGCTTGTACGGTTATCATCAGGCCTGGCTTGTATTTGTTACTACCACAATATACGTACTATCTATACTTATAATAAGAATGTAACAGGTCCAATTCTGTACATTAAAGATATTTTGAATTTTTTATTGAAGGGCTCTCTATTATCGATACTGAAGCCAAAACTGTAATTTATTTTATTTTTGTCTGTCTGTCTGTCTGTCCGTCTGTCTGTCTGTCTGTCTGTCTGTCTGTCTGTCTGTATCTTGGCCGCGCATCACGCTGAAACTACTGAACGGATTCAAATGAAACTTGGCATGATTTTAGTTCATACTACGAGGTAGGACAAAGGATACTTTTTATCCCGAAATTCAGCACGGTTTCCTGGAGAGAAGGGATGAAAGTCAAAATATGTACTTGGTTGTAATTCAATAACACATAATCCGATTTCATTCATTCTTTTTTTGCTAGAAAGAAAAAAAATAAATGGAAAAGTCTTTTTTTGTCCGCGACTGTACACTGCCAGTGGGAAGCTGAAACAGGTATGTAAATATGGCGATACGAAGTTCGCCGGGTCAGCTAGTACAATATACGAATATAAGATCAAATTTCAATCCAGAGCAATTGCAATGTTTACTTTTACGTGTTAGACAGTTACACAATTTTGGAAGTTAATGCTGTAAGAATAATATCGAAAATGACATCGAGTTTATTTGCGATAAATGTATAATTTATTTGTTTTATTTTAAATTTCATGAGAATATTGTCATAGCGTTTATTGTTTGCCACTTATAATTATTGACATCTCATCCGCCGGTTCTTAACCACCTGCGCACTATTGGCGCACATCTCAATTTTCACGCACTTTTAGATATAATCCGGTACATAAATCTATATCTATACTAATATTATAAACGTGAAAGTTTGTAAGTATGGATAGATGGATGGATGTTTGTTTGTTTGTTACTCTTTCACGCAAAAACTACTGAACGGATTTGGATGAAACTTTACAGTAATAAAGCTTATACATCAGAATAACACATAGGCACTATTTGCTGCGATAACCGACATATACGCGGGCGGAGCCGCGGGCAACCACTAGTTTCTAATAATTTGATCATCAACTACTTTTAACAGCCTATTGATGGACATACGCCTCAAAGGAAGTTTTGGTTTTCTATATCAAGTTTGTGTCAAGTTTTCTTCTCCTTGCAGTTGCCTCGCGTTGTTTGCTCCATTAGTCAGCTTTTATGACATCCTCAGGATGAATAGATCCACAATTCATATTCTCAGTCCATCACCACACGGATAAATCATTTTATGTCACTAGGATATTTCATTTGCTGTGGCGCTATAATCGCTATGTAGTAATGGTGCGAGCATGCGATGCACCGGTTCTTGAACTAATTGTCCATGGTCCTACGGTAGTTTCTATTTCAAGCACAATCAATTTAAGAGCAAGGAAATTAGTTGCACAGCAAGCTAAAAGATGTAGGTGTGTCTTTTATAAATGACGGCATAAGTTTAGACTGTGAATGGCATACTTAGAAACTAGCATTATAACACGTTGGATGCAGTAACTTCTGTCTTTGAGTGCTACTAGAATAAATAAAATGACAGACTTTTAAACTACTTTAGCCTTTTGCTGTAAACAACCGAATATTGTCTTATTAAGAACCAGTACTGGATGTCCGAGCGTCGCTCGGTATTTTTTATATAAATGGGTTTTTTGGCAACATTGGGACTATCCAAACGCCACCTTTTTGCTATTTTTCTTCCAATAAAAAAAAAAGGTAAGTGGCGCCCTCTCTTGGTACGCCCTGATACTGTTTATTCTGCACCATAATCCGGTATAGTTTAATGTAGTTCGCTCGAGTTGCGATAGATGGCGCTAGATGTACATTGATTTTATAAATTTGATTGTTAAAAACACGAATAAAACGACATTTTCTAAAAATGAATCCTAGCTAGATCGATTTTTCGCCCCCGAAACCCCCTGCATACAAAATTTTATGAAAATCGTTGGAGCCGTTTCCGAGATTCAGATTTTCTAAACATATATATATACAAGAATTGCTCGTTTAAAGGTATTAGATATTATAACCACGTAGGTATGTTCTGATGGAAGTATTTTTTGTTACTACCTATTACGTGGATAAGTTGAAACCATTTTGACATCAGTGTTCTTTTACTATCAAACAATAAATTAAACGGTTGATCTTAGCGGTACATTAAATCTAAGCTAGAGGTTTATAAAAATCTACTATAATTATATACACATATGCATATAATTACACATGAATAATGCATAGCATAATCCAAGTGTCCATAGTGTTCAACTTTATGTCCGTTGAGGATGGTTCCCATCTCCCATCCTCAGAGATTGCCGGCATGCATTTCTCTTTTATTCTACTGTAGGTATCGTACTTACGGCTTCTTTATACAACATTCACTTCTTTTTTGACCGCCCCGTCAACTTTCATACATAAAACTCTCTTCACCACATTTTGCTCTTTAACTTCACCACTAACGCAGTTTTTAGACTATTTATCATATACATCCATCTAAACATTCGTATTACAGCAACGTGCAGGCGTCTCTTAGCCGTGCTTTTTCTACGTCAACTTTCATAGAGTTTTCTTAAAAAATGTTTGAAACCTAATACATTAGAAAAAGAAATTGTTGTTAATTTTTTGGATAATTGACTTAAATAATTGACATTTCTTAATCAATCTAACTTTACTTATCTACGCAGTTATCTAAGATTAACTCAAAAATTAAACGATTGACGTTACACTACATTTAAAATTCATTTGGCCAAACAGCTTGATGTAATTGTCAAAGAGCATGAAACAATTTTAAGAAATGTATCTACGTACTTCTTCATCTCCGACTTATTTTATAACGCAGTGACGTACCTAAATAGTATTTACGCAGACATCATAACCGTAACGAAACGAAACGTCGAGTTGTAGAACGTACACTACGCTTACTATTTAAAAAACGTCAATTGAAAATAGATTTTTTATGAACATACCAACAATGTCGCATTACAATACGCGATAAGCCGTTTCATATACGTCAATCCCATAAAATATGTTCATGCAATTACTGTATTACCTAATAAAGTAATATATGCGTGAAAAAAAGATCAATAAATTTCTTTGCCAATTTCTCATAGAAAGAACATTCTAATCGTGCTCTACTTTACAAGAAAAGGCATAACAAGAGTTATATAAATCCTTGTGTACAATATCTATACAAATAAATAAAATTGAAGTGTCTTTTTATTATTTCAGCTTCAAAAAAAACATTTTCGCTTCGACACGGCGTTACACCAAAAACCGCGGGGCTTAGCTCATTTTCAAAAAAATTTTGTTTGATTAATTATTATATTTAATATTTACAATTATATTTACGCGATGTCAGGTCGATGTATTGTGTCATCACATAATTGATTCAATATATGTTTAAATAGATCAATTTTATTACGATGGTATTAATTGGTATATTATTAATATTCAATTATAGACAGCCAGTGCCGTCTTTACCATAAGGGCACACGGGGCCAGTGCCCAGGGCCCCCATCATCAGGGGGGCCCCGAGGAACCGACAACATTGTCTCAGACATATTGTGTTCTCGTTATAATTTGCGTACACATTACATTTTTTCACAAAAAAATATAGTACACTAGCTGTTGCCCGCGGCTTTGCTCGCGTGGAAGTTGATTATATGTGTTTAATTAAAAACTGTAAGTAAGTATGAATAATGTATTCATGTTTTTAATGGTTTTATTGATTAACCAGCGACCCGCCCCAGTTTCGCACGTGTGGATTTTAGATGCACCCACTGACGACACGATTCGTGCAGTTAAAATCTGTAAAATCTTCGAATATTTTCATTTAAATTACATACTGTAAAGGGTCATATTGGTCTGTATTAAATGCATAATGTATTTAAGGTACTTAATTGAATAAGGATCAATGCTGTATCGCTTAAAATCGCTTCGTAAATAAGCCATTTTTTCTCGTAAAAGGAAAGGAATAAAAATGGTTATTGTGGGTTATCCCTGAGAGATAGACATATACCATCGCAGATTTTATTGTAGCCCTTTTTAAGTTGTACAATACTGTAGTAAATTATTTTCATCTATCTCGTAGGTTTCAGCGAGCGTTTGCAATATAAGGGGGAAAAAATGTGTTTATTTACGACATCACATTGGAAATCTTTAAAATTATTAGTGTTTCTCTACTATATTATACATATAAACCTTCTTCTTGAATAACTCTATCTATTAAAGAAAACCGCTTCAAAATCCGTTGCGTAGTTTTGAAGATCTAAGCATTTATAGGGACAGACAGACAGACAGACATACATGATAGTGATGTTTAATCAAGAGCCCATTAATATGGATTTTCATACAAATTTTTGAAGGCCGATGGGGCCAAAAGTTCTCGAGAGACGACCGTATACATATTATTGCGGTGTTGGTAGGTACAGGGTAGTCCGACGACCTGGTGAAGATCACGGGACGTCGTGAGATGTAGGCCGCATTGAAAAATTGCGGGTGGAGTAATGTAATGAACAGTGCCTGACTGCTCTAACTATTTCGCTTAGGGGGCAAGCGTTGTCACTCCTAGAAGTACTACCTGGTTCAGGTAGCGGATATAAATAATTGTTAGAAGCGCTCGAGTCGAGAACGCTATCTGAAACACGTTTTCCGTTCCCAGGTAAGGCCTGCAGCAATATACGTTGGAAATTGAGAACCTCGTACGGAAAGCGCAGATGATAAAAGCAAACAACGTGCAGATTCTCATAAAGAGAATCAAGGACTTGGAAGTAAGAGCTGCAGTGGTGGCCAAGCTACCACGCTTCACTAAGTGAAGCACTGGCACATGACCTGGAGGTCGAAGCCGTTCGACAGGATATCCGGCCGACCCACAAGCAAAGTCTCAGAGGAAATAAAAGAGATCAAGTCTTCTTTTAAGAGGGGTTCTGGGAGCATGTGCTACAGATATGGTGAGAGAGGTCATCTTCAGCTAAGTAACTCGCTAAAGAGTTAGTAGATGTCCAGGTTGAAAGAAAATATAGGACTGCCTGGAGGAGCTGTTGAGGAAACGTTGCGAAAAAAAGTTTGTTGATCTAAGACGCACGTTCCAAGGCACCAATCTGGAAAAACATGATAAACATAAACAACATATAAAAGTTGACTTCATGAGACAATCCAAAGAATATGTCTCGATGAGAAAATGTACTCCGAATCGAAACTCGAAATCTTGCTTCAAACTCGAAGCTTGACTTTTTGGACCCTGTCAAGATGAAACAATGGCGTTAGTACAGGGGAATGACGTTCATCTAAAGAAACTTATCACATGGTAAGCACAGTGATATAAACCTGCTTGGAGTCATACATCACCGTAAATGGGAGAAAACCAACGGCAGAAAGTTCCACCTGCAGATAATTCTGCCAAAATCTAAGGTTCTGGACGTTCTCCGTGAAGATCACGATGGAGCTTCAGGAGGCCATCCTAGTGTCAAGAAGTGTCGGTAAGATGTACAAGGTTGATGTCGTAGTGGTGCCGTAAATGTACTACTTGTGCTGCTGTAAAAAGGCCCACAGATGCGAAACCAAGATACCAGCAACTGCATAATTGACTGGAAACTAATTGCAGTATTTGCAGTTGACATCGCGAGCGGGAACGAGAAAACCCGATACGGTGCACGGGTTTAGCTGAATAACTCAACACGTATGCATAGAAAAGCCCCAAAAACTACAGACCAAGTGGGAGGGTCCGTATAAGGTTAACCTGATTAACGACATAACCCACAGGATTCAGCGACAATCGAGTTCAAAGTAGTGCATATACACCACCTGGCTAAATATAGAAGTGGCTAAATATAGCAGCAATATGGCGTGGTAGCAATAGCAATGCAATGTTACGAAAAATTAACATTCCAGAAAAAGACTCGTCAATCGGTTTAGCCGAGAAAGTTCTAGTCGTATTCTTGAGGCACAGAATAATAGAACTTAAGGGAATATACATAGCGTCGAATATAGACTGATTGTCGCGCGGTTGGCTTGTTTTTTCGGAACCGGGCGTTTCGAGAGGCTTTAGAACTTTCGCAAATAATTTAGTAATAGCGGCATCTAGCATAAAAAGGCAGTTTAGTTTGAGCTACAGTGCGACAAATATCTGAGTGATATAAGTGATTAACAGAGCGACCTAGACGGTCATTAGGGACTATTATTTTGAGTTATTCTGTGGTTTTAAGAGTGTTTATAATAAAGTCTTTTTTACACGTCAGAAGGCTTAATTCTCAAATTCATCGAACCCGTCCTCGTAATAATAAATAGAAGGTTTTGCTTAACACAAAACCTGAAAGAAACCATTATGGTAATTGTAAACAAAAAACTAACAGCATACACGATTACTCATAATAAATGTTCATAGTAGAAAAATGTTAGGATTATACACTTTATTTACTTTCCAAAAGGGCCCCTAATTCTTATGTGCCCAGGGGCCCCCGCTTAGGTTAAGACGGCCCTGTAGACAGCTAAGTCCTGTTACTTTTATTATATAACCAAGCATATCCGGTAGAGCGCAACCAATTTATCCGCCCAATGATTCATAATAGCATCAAATTAATTGAAGCAGATATTACTGTAATCAGTAATAAATTAAATTGAGTTTTCCCCAAGTGCCTCTCAAATCGCTTCTTTTTTCTTGTTAGAAATTGATGAGATTTGAGATAAATTGGTGATTACTAATTCATCTTGTGAATTTCAACATTAAAATGTTTTGTAAAAATATATTCTACTGATGTACTGGTTAGTTTAAATTATATGCAAAGCACGATATATTTCATTTACAGGCCAATTGCAGTTATATATTTTAATATAGGTACACAGTAAATTTGACATTGTATACTTTGAGAAATAGAAGTATAATAATTTTCTGTTAGTTTGTGTGGTCCTATGGCTAATTAAAATAAATTTGCCGGCTTGATTTAAAAGTTAAATAGAACTTTAGCCTATCTTTTAGGTATCAGCATTCCTAATTGGCAGTAATAACTGTGACACAGAAAATGATGTACCTGCTAATTGGATACAAGCGATCTTAGTCTTGTCCATCGGAAATCGTAAAGAAGAACGGTGTCGTAAAGTTGTCGACGTTGACATTCTGGTCGCTGAGACACATATGTCTCTCAGTGCATCATGCATAAACTTTGTTGAGTGATATCCTATGCCAAGAGAGACGATTCCTATACACGTCTCAACCAAGGTTACGATGTAAGCCATTAATCTCACAAACTAACATTATAAATATATGTTGGTATAAACCTAAATGCAAAAACATGAAATCTAATTTATAGGAATCTCTAAATAAACGCTGGCAAATGTAAAACGACTATTCAACACTAGCTGACCATAAAACGGGTCAACATAACATAATTACAGTGGATGCACAATATCGCATAATATTATAAGCGCTGAGTTAGAAACAGGTCGTTTGTTAGTGTAATACAACGTTGGGCTACCGTTCGACCGGCTACCGCCCAGATAATATATTGACTCTAGATGCTGGCTTGATTATCATATATCTGCCGTTCGTATTACACGTCGTTTCGCCCTCTAAAGCCCTCTAATGCCTGAGGCTTTAAATTTATGAGGAATTCGTGGGTTTATTACGCCAATTTTGTTGAAAACTATTTATATGTTGAACAGCCCCATATAAGGCGATTTATACCATACACATGTCATTCATAATGAATGATATACGGTAGAAAGTTTAAAACCATTATTTCAATATGCTGTATAATAAATGAATGTTCTCGGTAGCATTTGTACAACGATGTATCTAGATAATATGCAAAGCGATTCTTCCTTATTTCATGGTAGACGCGCCAATGGCACTAGGAGAATTGATTAAACCCATTAAAACACAGACGATATAAATTTTCTGGCTCCACGCATAATGTCATAAGATTCCAATAAGGTGTGTTTTATACTCGTCTACCTAAAGCATAACTTAGTTTGTATGGAGGCGAATTTCAATATTTAATTGTAATCTATGCAGTGTTAACACTTAATCTGATTTTTAAGTCATTAACGTGTCGACTGATTTATTTCTTGATTTCAAGTTTTGAATTCTAAATAAATATAAGAACTTCAGACGTTGATAAATTGGTTTTACCATCTTCGGTATTAGTAGTATCTCAGAAATTTGACATTTAATGTCTTAAATTGTAGGTTTTCCTTTCTCATTCAATGGGAACACTAAATTTTTCGAGATCAAAAGTAACCCATTAGCCAAATTTCATTCAGATCCGTTCATCTGTTTTTGCATGAAAGAGTAACAAACATCCATCCTCACGACCTTTTGCATTTCAAATATCAGTAGGATTAAAGGTATTTCAGTTATGAATATCCAAAGGTATGTCTTAGTAAAAGTTTTATCTTCTTTACGAACTATAAAATAAAGAGAGACGTACAAAAGCAGAAGGGACGAAAGCCTTTCATATTTATGTCGTGCCCAATCCTTTCGAGTTATTAAAACACGTGCATCATACACTCATACTTTTGGAATGCGCAGAATGGGGATCAGTTGTACAATAAAACTCTTGAAAGCACTATACGATGACAGACCGTTCACCAGTTACATTTTTTTTTTCGTATTTTTATAATACCGTTTTACTCTTCAAAGGTTGGTTGTGTTAAATTAATATTACATTTGTAGTTTTAATGTCACTAGCAAGTATACATAACATTCACCTTTCATTATTATCAGATATTCTTTTAAAGCTTTTGAATTGTTTATTATTTTTGTGTTAGTTACCTAGTCATCTATTGCTTACTTGCTTTCGAAATAAGTCTCATTTTAAAATATATCCAGATTGACATTATCGAAATTGATTGAACTTAACTTTCATACCATAATTGTCCCTGCAAACTTAAGAGTCTTGTGCAATCAAATATAAAAAGCTTTTGTTTAAAATCCACAGTTTTATCGTTGGCTCGTATAAAACATGTAACGGCCATAACATTAACGAGTAAACCCATCGTTATCATGAGACGTTGGAATTTTTAAGCAGTACCACTCGATACAAACGCGTGAACTGAGATCTTTCCTCCGGTAGCGTTTTAAATATCACCTTTTAATCGTGAATGAATATTTTTAAACCCAACTTGTGGTAATGGTTTACACGAGTGAAGTCGTTAATGCTTTCAAGATTAAAAAAATGTTGGATGTCAATTAGAATTACGTAATTTTGGACAAAAGTGAAGAGGAATTCAGTACTGCAGGGTTTGACTATCTAGTGGATAGATAAAGAATTAATGATATATGTATATTATTTTTATTAGTGGGCTGCGATAGGCTGATGATGATTATTTTCTAAGTCATTACAAAGAACTTACAATGGATTGAACGTAAAATATGAAAAGAAAATAAAATAAAAGCAACTGCTTTGATTCTCGTATCACCTTGGCTAGATCTTAACACGTTCCCGGTATTAAATCCGATTGTCATAAAACGACTTGTATAAATCTATAAAAATGTTGAAAGAGACCAGGTCGTTGGGATCACGGGTATCATATCGCATTCCATTCGATAATACTTGTAACACGCTGTATAATTATAAATTATCGTAAACAAGATCTACTTAGAGTTTTATGGGAAAATTCCTACACAGTTGGTTGATTGTTGACGTAAATATCAGTCAGTACTTACCTACTTTATGTGTTTGTATTCATTAGATTACACTTGCTACAAAGATTTTGTTGCGAAGTGCTGTTTTATGAAACAAATTTTGATCAGAATAGTACGTTCCCTTTATTATTATCTTGGTTGTCAAAGTCAACAGTTATGTTAAATCAATACCAGAGTTTCTATGTGTAATGGGTTCACCCTCATCGCCAGTACTACTTACCCCCTAAAAATTGGACCATTTTCTTGGTCTGATTCTTTCTGTCACCAGTTTCTATTCACATATAGAAAAGTAACAATTACCTTCTTTTATTCTCATGTAAGTGTGTATGCAAGAATTGAACTCAAAATTATATATCAAAGAATTCAACTTAAAAAGCTTTTTAACGTCCATTTTTTACATCAGTCGGTGTTTTAAAATATTTAAAAAATAATTATTACGTACGTGCAGGCTACTGTAGATAAATTACAGGTTGTTTTTGACAATAATTGTAGGTTGGCCTCTGGACAAGAATGCTGCACTAAATTCATATCTTTGGAGCATCTGGTTTGTACAGTTGACGAATTTTGTGAAGCTTAAATGATTCCCTTTTAAAATTTGGGATCGTGGAAAATGTGCCTCTTTGAATTTCTTAAAAATATATACAGAGAAGTATGCATATATTACATTCTGTAAATATAGATGAATTTGAAAAAAAAAATGTTTTAAGCCTATTGACATTGGACACATTTGGTAACTTAAGAAAGTTGGTGTAAAAAATTTCAATTTTCTCAAGAGAATGTAATAATGTCGAGCAACTAATACAATAAAGCAAGTTATACAAAGTATAAATAATAATGTAGCAATCTCGTCGTGTGTCAGGACCATCTTTTTTTCGGCCGTAGGCGCTTGATGATCTATAGTCGCACGAACATAAGGAGAAAGTCAGATAAGTTTTTGTTAGTTTGGCATTAAACAAAACGTCATGTGGTCTCGCGGTAATTAATTACATAACGTTACTGTTACTATCTCTCTAAATGCAATTCGAGTATTGAAATTTCAAAATAATGGTTCTGATTCCGTTCCAAAATAGAGAGATCATATCAAGATCAATTTACTAATGAAATTCCAAATGTTATTACAACATAAACGATGATGCTTGACTTACATGGTACACAAATCATAAAGAATCTTTAAGAGCTAGCAGTTTACACAAAGGATCATTGGATATTATCTAATCTCCGAGAGCGTAACTTGGTAGCCGAAACACATTGTCCTTTTTAAATCTCCGTCGTAAAAATAAAACGGGTTTTGACGTGCCTTGGAACCCATCTTTAATAGGAATATAGTGGCAGTAGATGTTGGTTTGTTGTGTTTGTATGAATATATTGTGCATATATTGAAACTCTGCTACAGAAGTTGAAATTTACAGGATATAGGTTTTTTAGCAAAACATCAATACATTGGTATAACGAGCTGTTTCTCCAATTAAGTTTTTCATGAATACCTAGAAAAGGCAGCGTTTATTAAACATCTTAAAAACATTGTAGGCTATGTTTGTAAACTTACATGATTTATACCCATCAATATGTGCATAGCAAATCTGATATTGAAGTAAAAAAAAATGTTGTTCTATCCTATTTGTATTCATCCATGAAACATGTCGGTCGTGCATCAGGCAATGGAATGCGTCTGTCCAATCATAAGCGGATGACATGAGTCCCGGCCGTCGCATTTTTAACTAACACTCTAAAATGTTTCAACACGGATTGAATTATGACCGTGATTGTGTTTCTTCGGTGTAGCTTTTGTGACATTCATTTTTGGAAATTTTTCGTTTAACTAGTCATTCTACGAAACTAGTGGCACTTACGCCGTAAAGGCATATTTGCTTTTGTACATCAAAACATAACCTTCAGATAGAGTTTCTGCAAGTTTTGCTACTGGATTACCTACTTATTGTTTCTGTTCTTCAATGTTAAGAGTCTTGGTTTTATAACTTAAGAGTCGATTGAAATTGTTCAGTAAACGTGGAACAGCGTCCTTAGCAACTTGCAATAAAGCGGGCAGCACTGAAGGACGGGGAAGGCTGTCGGAGTTCGTCCTCGACCCGGCGCGGCGACCTCAGCGCGTGCGCCCATTGTTCCGCCGCCCGGCTAATGTTACACTTCGTCGTAAAGTTGCGTGCGAGCACCGTGACCAACGCTCCCGCTCCACTTGGACACACAGTTTTGATTTTTTATTATTTTGCAATCCTATTTGCACAAAAATCTGGAATTACACGACCAGAGTATCGCATAAATTCATTTATTAATTTACCTTAAGTTGCTTCTTTACCTACCTACCGGTTTCAGAGAGCAAGGCATGTCATATGATGCTGAAATGTGTTCTTAATCCTGTAAATACGAAATCAGTAATATCATTAGTAGCTTCCACTGTAAATTTATTTGTCAGTAGTTAAACCTCATGATGGTAATAATTATATAGCATTCCATAACTCTTATCTATATACAATAACCATTCCCTGTATTTCCTCAACATCTTTTGATGTTTTTGCAACTTTTTCTTATGTATAAGAAAAAGTATGTATACACACGATCAATCTTGGGATGTTAATCGGGCGAGTTCGTGTCGCCCCGTGGTACTTCGGCGTGCCCACACGAGCCCGGCCCGTAACCCGAGATTGTTTTCGAAGTGAGGGACGCGTGCGCGAGCGCAGACGACCTCAACGCTGGACCTTGGAGTAGGGTTACCAATCGCTGAATAAATAAAAAATCGTTTACAAGAGGTAACCTTTTCTCAGGCTGTGTATTTTTCTTTATATTTTCAAACATTGGAAACACAAAAGGGTTCTATGTTAAATCGATGACCTTTTTATTTTATTTTTAGATAGTTATAGGTACCAGGAACATTTTGTTTTTTAAACCTCCTTTTCGCTATCACATCACATTAACTGCCTTTAGGTAACATTCCACTGGTGGAGGTAACTCATTAGAGGTTTTTTTTTATGTATGGCACTTCCAAAATGACTACTCTGCCTGATGGAAAGCATAAGCAGAATCTAAGAGTGGTGGTCACTATACTCATTGCGAATGCATACAATGCAACAATGCAGCATGGTGACCCACACTATGGCGCTCTAGTGATGCTTCTGCATCATTGGGCCTTGGGTTTTGACCTACCATACCGCGGTAGTGACACGGTTTGGTATAGAGTTTGCTTCAAGTTTTCCTCTCTCTTACGTGTAGTCCTATGAAGTTTTATCCCTTAGTCGCCTCCTATGACACCCATGGGGTGACACTCCATATTCTTAATCCTGCGTATGGTGAACATATCGCTTTACGAATGCTAATAAAAATCGCATGAAATAATATAATTTAATTAATTACAGAGCAAATACCATTGGCTATTAAATTAAATCTGGTTGTAGATCTGGTAACCCTGCGGTACAGACGGTTCTTGCAATTATGTGTGTATTCAAGCTTTTAACCGCGTTAGTGTTACGCGAGGTATGCGTATGTGGGCAGTATTTAGTATAACTGTATGAATAAGTATAAACTTGAAATGTAACACTAATAATAAAACTGAATGTCCTTAATTCTGCCTTTGCTTCAGCTTTTTGTTAACCCTTTATATGATTCAGTATTTTGTTGATGTATTTACTTATTATTTATCTATAAAGTGTATAAGAACTGGCATATAAGACTGCAATAATGTCTGATTCTGTCTTCATAATCATTTACGTCTCTGAAACATTAATGTTCATACAAACATCAAAAGTGTCTAGGGATCAAGCATTTTTATGCGGATTTCTTGAGATTGAGATGTGGCTTTGGCCCTGGCCTGCTCAGTCGCCAGACTTAAACCCGATTGAGCATGCATGGGATATGCTACAGAGAAGAGCTCTGCCGAATATGGAGGGTATCCAGTCGCAAGAAGACCTTTTTTTGTTGTTGCAACGAACATGGGCGGCCATTACACAGCGTGATTTGGATGAACTCATTTTGAGTATGCCAAACCGATGTTCTTGTGTTAGTGTTCGCGGTAGAAACACGGATTATTAATTGTTTAAGTTACCTAATAAAATTTTAAAGAAAACTGTTATTTCAGTCTTTTTTTCGAACTTTAATGTTAGTGTTTCAAATGTCAAAAATCCTTTTATTAGGAAAATGGCAAATTTCTTTATTAATGCAAAGGTGACTTGGTTTATCGTTACTGTGACAAACGAAAACACTTTATTTGATGAATCCTTAAAGAAAATTTTAATTAATATCAATCAGGAGAAAAGTTATTGCAAAAATATATGTTGATCCCTAGACACATATGTTGATCCCTAGACACTTTTGATGTGTGTATTATACATTACAAATTTAAAGTTGACCGATGTTTTCACGTGGGTTGCTACAACAGAGCGTCATAAAGGCATCTTTAACATTTTGCCCGGGGGTTACAGCATTTGTCTGTCTTCGTGCTTTCCTGCTAAAGGCGAATGCATGATTTACAAGCTTGTTACCTATAGTGTAATTTGCCTGTTCCAAGTAAATTGTAATTCAGTTGATTTTCTATTTTCGTTGAGGAAAATTGATGATAGTAGCATTCTGAGAAGTTAGCTGACGTAAATATTGTTAATGCTTAGTTTGTATTCCTACTAAATAACCGATGATTATGCTATGGCTAATTCGTAAAAAAGCGTTTGGAGTCTTCAGCTTCAAAGAACACCCGACACATTAAAACGAAACACACAAGCCTAGGAATGTACCAGATAAATGGCTTCGTACAATTTTTTCCTCTCATCTAAGATTCGAGTTCAGCTGTGCGTTCTTCTCACTATAGAGGCGGTGCCTGTTCTATGAACAGACGTATTTGTTGTATGGATGGCACGCGAATTCCTGGAACTCACGATTCCCATCCACGACAAAGGGATCTCTGTTTTTTTTTTCAACCATTTCTCACGAGGGTGTACGCTCGTTTGTTTTTTTGAACAAATTCCAAAAATGTTTACGTTATGGTGTTGTGAAGTTTGTAGGTGTCTGAATTCTGATCTTTGTTTACTGTGATTTTGAAGCCGTTCAGTGAATATTCATTTATACAGGATTGTTCTACATAATTTATACAACTATGCAACTAATGTATTCAATACCATCATTGTCATTTTTTCTTAAACTAGGTTTAGCTGCAGATATTTTTAACAAATAAAGATCGCTTGTCATTTGCATGTTTATCAAAAGTTATATCATCATCAGCCTATTGCAGTCCACTGCTGGACATAGGCCTCTCCTTGCACGCCACTTAGTTCGATCCTCGGCTTCTCGCATCCAGCTCTTGCCAGCCGTCTTGCGCAAATCATCACTCCACCTGGCCTGTGGACGTCCTACACTACGTTTGCCGAGACGCGGTCTCCACTCAAGAACCCGTTTACCCCAACGGTTATCGGTTCTACGGCAAATATGGCCAGCCCACTGCCACTTCAGCTTGCTAATCCTGTGGGCTATGTCGATGACTCTGGTTCTCTGCCGGATCACCTCGTTTCTGATACGGTCCCTTAGAGAAACGCCGAGCATAGCCCTCTCCATAGCACGCTGAGCGACTTTGAACTTGTGGACCAGCCGTACCGTAAGTGTCCACGTTTCGGCTCCGTATGTCATTACGGGTAGGACGCACTCATTGAAGACTTTCGTCTTTAGGCATTGTGGGATCGACGATGAGAAGACCCGACGAAGCTTCCCAAACGCTGCCCAACCCAGCTGAATTCTCCTGTTCACCTCGTCCTCAAAGTTGTTTCTCCCTAACTGCAAAGTCTGCCCGAGGTACACGTATTTTTGAACAACTTCGAGAACGGCACCGTGCACCGCAACCGGTTCCGGTAGTACGTGTTCATTGAACATGACCTTGGTCTTGTCCAAGTTCATCCGTAGGCCGATGCGCACAGAAGAGTCAGCCAGCTCGTTCAGCATCTGTTGTAGGTCCTGCAGCGTCTCTGCCATGATGACGATGTCGTCTGCAAATCGCAAGTGAGAGATGTATTCGCCATTGATGTTGATGCCACGTCCTTTCCAGTGCAGCGTCTTGAAGAAGTCCTCCATTGCATTAGTGAACAATTTCGGGGATATAACGTCACCTTGTCTCACTCCTCGATGCAATGGTATAGGTCTTGTATGCTGATTCTGTACTTCGACGGACATAGTGGCGGCTTCGTAGAGACATCTCAACACTTGGCTGTATCGCCAATCCACTTGGCAACGCTGCAGGGACTCCAGAACAGTCCAGATCTCGATCGAGTCGAAGGCCTTCTCATAGTCCACGAATGCTAGACACAGGGGCTGATTATACTCTTCGGTCTTCTGTATAATCTGCCGCACTGTGTGGATGTGGTCTATGGTGCCATATCCACTCCGAAACCCAGCTTGCTCTGGTGGTTGGAATTCGTCGAGTCTTCGCGCAAGACGGTTCGTGATGACTCTTGAAAACAGCTTGTAGACGTGGCTTAGAAGAGAAATGGGCCGATAGTTCTTCAACATGGTCTTGTCACCCTTTTTGAAGAACAGGACGACCACACTCCTGCTCCACGCCTCTGGAGTTCTCCCTTCGAACAGGACAGCGTTATAAAGCTTTTGGAGCTCCCTCAGTACGGGCATACCCCCAGCTTTCAACAGCTCTGTTGTAACGCCGTCCTCTCCAGGGGCTTTTCCATTTTTCAGCTGTTTAAGAGCCATCACGATTTCATCAGTGCTGACTTCTGGCAGATCTTCGGTGTAGTGGCGTGTTAATGTGGCTCTAGGGTCCTCATTTTCGGGATCAGGTCGAGATGCATGCGAAGCGTATAAACTGCCGTAGAAGCCTTCGACTTCCGAAAGGACGGCCGGTTTGGAAGCAACGACTTCTCCACTTGATGTGGTCAACTTCGTCAAGTGGCTTCTTCCAAGAGATTGTACGAACACTTTTGACCCCCGATTTCGCTCGATCGCTCTTTCGATCGAAAGAGTATTGGAGCATCGGAGGTCGTGTCGTACAAGTCTGCTGATCTCTCGGTTTAGAGTCCGCTTTGCCGACGAAGTGACAGGGGGGTTCTCACGTCGTTCCCTCATTAACCCTAGTGTCCTCTCTGAAAGCTTCGACTTCCTGCTTTTACGCTGCATTTCACAAAATCTCGTACCTTCGTCCCTGAGCATCCGAACCACATTTTCAAGGTTCTGGTTTACGTCTGTTGTGGTTTCCATGGCAGCAAATCGGCTTTCCAGATTTGACTGGAATTTTTCAGATCCCATCGCGACTTGGAGCAGAGTTGGTCGGAGCCTGGATTTCATCAAACGGACACGTTCAGCCTTAAAGTCGATATTCAGAGAGCCTCGGACAAGTCGGTGATCACTACCGGTATTGAACCTATTGATCACTGAGACATCTCTGAATATATGCTTTCTGTCCGTCAAGATGAAATCAATCTCATTTTTTGTCATAGCGTCGGGGCTTTGCCACGTCCACTTCCTTTGGGGCCGTTTCTTGAAGAAGGAGTTCATCAGGAACAGCCCCTCCCGCTCGAGAAAGTTGACGAGCATTTGCCCCCTATGATTCCTGCTTCCAAATCCATGGGATCCTATGACCGATTCGCTGCAAGTTTGTACTCCCACTTTGGCGTTGAAGTCACCCATTACAACGTTGTAGTGGGTTTTAGTAGTGAAGTGGAGGGCCCTCGATATGTCATCGAACATATCCTCCACTTCATCGTCCGAGTGGGCCGAGGTCGGTGCGTACACTTGTACTACCTTGAGGCTATACCTCTCGGTAAGTTTAATAATAAGGTACGCTACCCTGTTCGACACACTGGAGATTTCCACCACGTTGTCAGAAAGGGACTTGTTTACCAGAAACCCCACGCCACCTTGGGATTGTTGGTCTCCCTCGCGGAAGTACATCAGGTGGCCTGAGTCGAGGGTTATGGTATCCTCCCCCTCTCTTCGGACTTCACATAACCCTAGGATATGCCACTTAATCTTCCCAAGTTCCACCTCAAGTTGTGCCAGATGCGAGTCTAGCCGTAACGTGCGGCCGTTAAAAGTTGCCAAAGTCAGTTGCTTATGGTGGCCTTCCGTAACCCGGTGATTCTTAGCACCCCCTGTCCCGCCGTTACCGTGGTCGCCACCATGACCAGGAATAGCGAGACTGCCGGGAACTGGGGGCCGTGGCCTTTGTTGCATATTCATGGAGGATTTGAGCCCATAATCACCACGCTGGGCAGGCGGGTTGGTGATCGCAGGGCGTAGCTTGTTGCACCGGTGACGCTGCTGCCCGTCACTGGCCTATTTTATTTAGATACGCCTCTTCGGATGGATATACCGCCATCAGTCGGTCGCCAGAGCCTCGTTTGTCGTTCAGCAGGGTGCACCGCGTGCAGGTGAGGTTGGCTGGGAGCGATAGATTGTGGTTCGCCCCCTTACACCCCAAAAGTTATATGAAGTATTAAAATTATATTTGTACTAGCTGTTGCCCGCGGCTTCGCCCGCGTGTATGTCGGTTATCGCTGCAAATAGTAGCTTATGTGTTATTCTGATGTATAAGCTATATTACTGTAAAGTTTTATACAAATCCGTTCAGTAGTTTTTGCGTGAAAAAGTAACAAACATCCATCCATCCATAATAACAAACTTTCGCGTTATTAATATAGGTAGGATTTTTATCGATATGAAATCATGATACAAAATGTATTGGTACCTGAATAGTTTTATTTTCTTTACCTCGCATAGAACTTTTATATATTTTTATAAATCAGTTTAAATAAAATAAAGGGGTTAAGACCATTTTGTGAAAACTAAAAATTTAGTATAGCGCCATCTGTAATGATTTATTTATTTCGTGAACGAAAAATTTAGTATAGCGCCATCTGTATTTTTGATATGGAACTCATTCCTATCTGATGTCCCACGACACCACCCGATTTTTTTTACAAATAATACACACACGTTTTACTATTATAAACTTATTTAAGTATTTATATATGTACATAAAATATAAAGTGTTTATATGAGCTTATTTCGACATTTGACATCGACCGGGTCTGGCACCGCTCGCTTCTCTCCAAGCTCTCGGCATTCGGTCCGCCTCCTAGACCCTGTCACTGGATTGACGCTTTTCTTCATCAGCGCCGCATTATGGGCCTTTGCGACGGCACGGCCTCTGATGTTCTGGATGTAAACGCTGGCGTACCTCAGGGTTCAGTCCTGTCGCCCACACTATTTCTTCTGCATATCAATGACATGTTAGCTCTCGGCAACATATATTGCTATGCAGACGATAGCACAGTTCATGGGCGATATTTTTGACACCGTTCACCCAAGCTGGCAGACGTTGAGGAAAATCGACAGAAGCTTGTCGCTGAGCTCGACCGGGTTTTGAACCGCATTTTACAATGGGGTGATAAGAATCTGGTCGAGTTCAACGCTACGAAAACACAGTTGTGCGCGTTATCTACCAAAAAGTCTCCATTCCTTTCTCGCCCCACTTTTCAGAGCACTCAACTGCCACTACGGGGTAAGCTCGGTGTCCTTGGCATGGATATTTGCCGGGACCTCGAGTACTGTTCTCATCTTTGTGATGGATCCGCGCAGTATTTGCTTGATGCTTTCGATCGGTTGCAATGGCGAACAGTCCGCTTTACCAACAGTCCCGAAGCCACCGAGTTCCTTGAACCTCTGCAGCTGCGTAGAGAAATCGCCTCTATAGCAGTCCACTACCATCTGTATCATTGGAAGTATTCTGAGGAGCTCTTCTAACTGGTCCCCCTTCTCCCTTCCTCTGCAGAATAACATGTTCACTCTCAAACCAAACGGTTTGGTTCATCCTTCCTGTGCCGAGCAGCTAAAAACTGGAACTCACTACCAGCGCACGTGTTTCTCTCCCACTATGATCCCGGGGCCTTTAAGTGGGGCGTGAAAAAGCATCTCACTAAGCCGTCATAGTGTGGGACGCAATACTGCATTGTCTGCTTTCCCAGTGAGTATGGTTGCCCCCACTGTTGGATTCTGCTTGAGTTTTCCATCAAGCTGACCATAGTCACTTTGGCAGCTTCAAATAAAAAAAGTACAATTTTAATAACTACGTTTTTTCTTTTGCCATATATTGCCAAAATATGGAGATTTTGTGGATTTGATATACGTGAGTATGCTGCCCATGAGAAAAAAAAACTGTATCTTTAAGCATCTGTCCTTGGGTTTTGATAATATTGTTATTGGAAATGGTTTTTTCAGCGGAAACTGCATTCTTTTAAATTAAAATGTCAAATAAGTTGGAATTATTGGAATACGGGGAATTAAAACATTATCTTCTTTTGCCATTCCATGCGTCATGACTGTAGCTTTTACAATGTTGTACCCCAGTTGTGTAATATTTAGCCATGTACTATTACATTGCTTTGGCGCTCAAGATACCTCATTTAATAGTACTGGAACATTAACTTGCAGCCTCAACTTATGGGTAGGCACTCCTGATATTTCTAAAGACTTTAAGTATTCGACAACATCTCCCTCCACGCCTGACATGATCCGTTCGTTTAATTGATAACTATCTCATTAGTCAGCTGATCAGGATGGATATTATTTACATTTTTATTCATATCTAACCAACAGCTAGCTTATAATGACGATACTTCTGTAGAGAATTTTGAAGTTAAGAAACGCTGTTAATTAATTATATTAATTTGGCTTATTTATTTCTATTAATATAATGAACATACAAATCAGATTGACGAATATATACTTAATATCTTAATATTTAATTTTTATATATATAATATCATTGCTATCATTGTTAAGTCTTCATTGAAAAAGTGAAATATTTTTTATGATTGTGACAGCCTTGTTTATTCGTTGTCAAGACGCCCGACGTAGGTAACGCGCTGGCGTGTGGGGAGTGAACTCCCAGAACAACCTTTCATCCCCCTTTTAAACCCCTTACAACCCCTTTTTCGCATTAAAAAGTAGCCTATGTCCTTTCTCAGGCTCTAGGCTATCTGTGTACCAAATTTCATTCAAATCGGTGCAGCGGTTTGGCCGTGAAATCAAGACAGATAGACAGACAGAGCTACTTTCGCATTTATAATAAACAAATTTTTCAAATTGGACCAGTAGTTCCTGAGATTAGCGCGTTCAAACAAACAAACAAACTCTTCAGCTTTATATATTAGTATAGCTGACCCACGCAACGTCGTTTGCGTCTCCTATTGCCCGTAGCGTGATAATTTTCCCCCGTTTTTGAAACATTCTTCATTGGTGCTCCGCTCCTATTGGTCTTAGCGTGATGATATATAACCTATAGCCTTCCTCGATAAATGGGCTATCTAACATTGAAAGAATTTTTCAAATTGGACCAGTAGTTCCTGAGATTAGCGCGATTAGCTGACCCACTCAACGTCGTTTGCGTCTCCTATTGCCCGTAGCGTAATAATTTCCCCCCGTTTTTGAAACATTCTTTATTGGTACTCAGCTCCTATTGGTCATAGCGTGATGAAATATATATATATATATCATCACACCTATAGCCTTCCTCGATAAACGGGCTATCTAACACTAAAATAACTTTTTCAAATTGGACCAGTAGTTCCTGAGATTAGCGCTTTCAAACAAACAAAAACTCTTCAGCTTTATATGTTAGTATAGATGTATTTATTATACTCTTCTAAGATCTAATACTCATAATCAACAACACATTTATTTGGATAAAGATTAATATTAGGTATTATGTTGATAAAAACTCTTTGACAAATAACTCAATAATAGGTACCAACTCTTAGCGTCTTATACTCGTGATAACTTGTAAACGAAATGTCCGAATGGGGTGAAACAAAAAGTATTTTACTTCTACATAAATACCATTGATAACATAATGCTTTATTTGGATAAGGATTAATATTACGATACACATTTAACGTAGTTTCTTTCTTCAGACGATTTAATAATTTTTTTGAGCACAAAAGCGGTTATTGTGACTAAACCATGATAGTTAGATATATGCTCTCGCGGACTTTTTTGTAGATCTTAATGGGACCTACAAACCCGTAATACATGATTTTGTTCTATTGTCAATACTTTTTGCAGCGCACGCAAAAATAGGTTTTCGAGTTCACAGCTTGGGTTACAAAATAGCAATTTTCTTACGGATCTCAAATTTTTTTGAAAATAAAATATAGCCTATAGCCTTCCTCGATAAATGGACTATCCAACACTGAAAGAATTTTTCAAATCGGACCAGTAGATCCTGATATTAGCGCGTTCAAACAAACAAACAAACAAACAAACAAACTCTGCAGCTTTATAATATTAGTATAGATAATAATATTATTATGTATACAGAAACTGCTCAACTTCGGACGGAAACGATACCATTGAAGCGATAAGACCCTAATGCACATTACACTCACAAAAAATAATATCATTTATAAGATGATGAGCGGTGTTAATGGCAAGCGATGTTAAGTTGCTCCTCATGGGGTGTAAATTGAAATAAAATTAAAATATATCGAGGGCATTTCGAATGGTGCTAGATACTACCTTACTTTAATTAAACCATATTTTAAACCAAATTACAAAATTGTTTAGGTGTTCTAATTGTCTCTGCATCTATGTGAGGGCAATGACGAATGGTATTCCACGCAGTTTAGTGCGCGCAATTATCAAGAAATAGCCATTTACCGGCGTACTGACATTCCAAACTGATAGGTTGATTACTATAAAAAATATTGTATAACTGATAATGGACACAGCTACTTTATTAAATGATATTTGTAATCTTATTATTTTCTACACTAGAGTTATTCTTAAGTCACAATTAAGTATGTAGTGTCTTTAGTCGTAAATCAACTGCATGTCGTTTTGCATACGACAAAATATGAAGTTTAAATGCTACGTATAAAATATATTGTCGTGTCTGTGCATGAGTTGATCTATGGCACATTCCACGCCCGTAACACCGGGAGCGGTTGGACTCAATAATAAGAATATGAGCGTAAAAAACGAATACGTCAAACCGCGTGTTTCGTGCGCCCGCGTGCCTCGCCCTCCACCCCTCACTTCCATCGCCTTCTGTCATATTTTTTTTCCCAACGTTTTTCTTTTCCACTGGTAGGATAATCGTGTATAACGCTAGACCGCATTCGACTCGAGTTTATTAATATGAATATTTGGTACATTCTTCTCTTTGTATGTACGTCTATATGATGGATGAGATTAAGATTCTTGTGAATGCGTGTCCTTGATTTTTTGTTGTTGTGCCAGTAACATGACTTAGTACAACTTGTTTCTATTTTTCATTGAAATTAATGGACTTTGTATTACATGTCATGTTAATACCACTATGTACAAGAATATCTAATTAAAACACCGTCAATAACGTCTGTTTGACACAGCATGATTAATTTAACCATTAGTATTTTACTTTTATTCAAATATTTAGGTCAATATATTTTTACAAAATTTTTGTTAAGGTACTCAGATTTCAAGATCAGATTAACAAAAGTTACAAAAGAAAAGTAATATGTATATGTTAGCTTATTTCGACAATTACGTTATAGTCTACACAGCGTTGGTGTTAATGCGTTCAACTGCCGTTTACTTGGTCCTGGGATCAAATCCTAGCATGGTTCCACAGTCTATAGCTACGTTAGCTATCGACTTCTAAGAACATGCAATATAAATAAGTTCATCTCCTCATAAGATGTTTTCTATAATAGAAGATTATCTTGGCGGGATGGGCGTGACATTTTGTTATTTTTAAATCATTGTTTTTGTTATTATTACCATTGTATTAATACATGACATTTTGTTATTTTTAAATCATTGTTTTTGTTGTTACAATTGTATTAATACATATTGGAAAATATTTTTATAAAATTTTATTATAGTAATTTCAAAAAATATGACTATAAATTTTTATGTTACTTTATTTAAAAATTCTAAACAGGCTGTTTAAGTACTAATATTCGTGTAACGTTAATATTTTACAAAAAAGTTTTTTGTTTGTTTTTTTCTTTATGTTTGTGTCTCTCGGTGGCGGGATATTATACCTACTGCAATAGTAATTTTGGTGATGGTAAATTCGGTGACTGTATTGAGCATATTTCCTGCTGGAGGTTGCTTCGAGTTGCCGTGGCTTGCACATGGATGAAAGGACATGATAACTTTTTTATGACCCACTCAAAATGAACAGCAAAATGCTGGAGAGCTAAAATAATAATAAAATATTAATAGTACCTCTATAATACTTTTATACTACACCTGATCGGAACAGTAGTCAATATTCCCTGAAAATGAAAAGAGAACGTTAGTCTTTTCCTTGACCTGAATAAGCGGGAGGAAAAAATGTATGAAAATCCATTTCTAACGTGTTTTAGCGGGAGAGAAAGTTGTATGAATTTTCATTTCTCATGTGTTATCTTATCTATATGGCGCGCGCCTGCCCAAGGAGTTTTCATATAATTTAAATATGGAATCTCTGTGCCACTGACATTCTTTTGTGAAGAATAAAAAAAAACAAAAGAAGCGCGAAATATCGGTCAAATTCTAAGCTAAATTGTGTCTTACATGGTGTCTTACGTTTTGATTTTATTTTAAAAATAAAGTAAAATGTCGACTTCTAGCAGTGAAAACATAACTTTTAATTAGGTTAGTCATATTCTTTGTAATAAATTTTTATTTCATATTATTAAATACTTTCTACAATACAAGTCTTTAAATTTTCCTCACAGGTGTAGTATAAAGCACTGTGTAGCACTCGGGTGAAAGTCCCATTCCTACCTCGGGAGTATTGTGGCCCTAGGCTGCACCTTCGGGCCACAAACGGCTCCCTCGCTAGTAATCGGTCCCTTTCCTCCCTCGTTGAACAATGTACTATTTCTTTCAGCTCCACTCTCGTACATGCCGATATTATCATCGGTGATTCATATAACTTTTTACAAGCATTTTATTAACTTGCAAATCTTGGAATGTATGTAGGTATGTTAGGGTGGAATCTTGCAACTAAAGTTTGAAACTGATATCTTCATCCGATTTTGCTGAAATTTTGCAAGCATATGTATATAGCGTGACAATGCAAAATTATGATGACATGGAGCTGATCTGATGCTGGAGCTGGAAGGTAGCATAGGAACTATGCAAAGAAACTTCGCCACACCATCAAGTTTGGACTTATTTGATTCGTCTCGACGAGTACTTTATGAGGGTATTCCAATGAAAGCTTGTTTTTAAAAAAAAAAATTATTTATGTATATCAAAATAAATAATAACAGTAAATATGGTTATTTATTGAAAAACAGGAAATTATGCAATAAAGTCAGGATACTAATCAAAACCATAAATATGTTCGTATGTACGCTATGTTCGTATGTCTCCTAGTGCCCGTAGCGTAATAATTTTCCCCCGTTTTTTTTTTTTTTTTTTTTTTTTTTTTTTTTTTTTTTTTTTTTTATATGTTTGGCCCGCCAAAATGACTCTACTCTGCCTGATGGAAAGCACAAGCAGAATCCAAGAGTGGTGGTCACCATACTCATTGCGAATGCAGACAATGCAGTATGGAGACCCACACTATGGCGGCCTAGTGATGCTGCTGCATCTTTTAGTCTAGTCAACAAGTATGGTACTTGTTGACTAGACTAATTCTGCCTCCGGTCTCGCACTCACCAACGAAACACGACAGCACGAACGCTGTCATTTTACGTTGATTTTCTGTGCGAGGGTAGTACCGCCCCGGTCGAGCCGGCCCATTCGTGCTGAAATTAGCGTGGCTCTACTACCTTTTAAAACATTTTTGTAACATTCTTCATTGGTGCTCCGCTCCTATTGATCTTAGCGTGAAGATATGTAGCCTATAGCCTTCCTCAATAAATAGGCTAACACTAAAATGTTTTTTCATATCGGACCAGCGTTTCCTGAAATTAGCGCGTTCAAACAAACAAACTCTTCAGCTTTATAATATTAAGTATAGATTTTCTCTTTATGTAGTCGTATTGTTTGAACCGCAAGTGTATAAATAAATACCTACTAGATTTTATACAGGTTTGTTAAAAATAGTTTTTTATTTAAAAGAAATACATAGGTACTATGTATAATCATACTTCTTGGTCTATGCTATAGCTATCTTGAGCATTATTAAAACGAAGCACGAAAGTATACACCTGTTTACCTACAATGTTCTATAAAAAGGTACATTTTATCAGAAAATCAGCAATTTGTTAGTACTGAGCAACAATAGCGTAAGAAAGTTACACGCCTTGTCCGGTCTATGGTCATCGCAACGCCCAAGGCAGGCGTGAGGTATCTCAGGAATTTTAATCGCATCCAAGCCCCTGGCCGCTGCTCGCCTTCCAAAAGCAATAAAAAAACAAAACTTTGAACCTCAGTCATGTTGAATTTAGGATATCGAAAGACGTTTTATCTAGCTGGCGATTTACCCACTTGGTTTTATTGAATTGTTTTAAATTTTGGTTTAAAACTACTAATTTGAATTTGGAAGTGTTTTTTTTAATGTACAAAACTGGTATGTTATTTTTTAAATATTTAGTTTTATATAAGGTTTTATTGACTCTTTTACATGAAATAAACCATACAATTTAAAGAGGGAAAGAAAACTCGAATGTGTCGGTCGTTTACAGCAGATAGCCAACGAGAAGAAAAAGACGTAAAATTAGTTCCGTAGGCTGCAAGTGTGATAAAGATAGCTATATAACGAACCTGTATAGGAAAGAAAGAGTTGGAACCGTGGTAGAGTGAGTCGAAAAGCAACCGGTCCAAAGGAAGCAGATGCTCTCACTAGAAACCCCCACGGCAAACTTACAAATCCATTTTTTTTTTAATTAAAAACAATCAAGTAATCTTTTATTCAAAAGATGTAGCTCAGGAAGTAATACTGCATACAGACATGATGTAGGTAGGCATTATATCTTTGCTCCATATTATGTATAAGGAAGAGCGAAAAACATAACATTACATACCATTAAATACTAATATTGGCACTTCCGGAGGACCTTAATAATGTTTACTTGAATAGATGAAATTTGAATAAGTCAATGCGACATAATATACGAGTAGTACGACCATTCCAAAATATCTTTACACTTTTTAACAATAACATAATTACCTCTATAAAATATTCAAACCTTTTTACTGTAGATATTTAATTTATAAAAAACATTTCTCGACGAGTCGAGAATCTTTACTTTCTGCAAAAAAATAGTTATTGTACATACATTAACTGTGTTATTTTTGGTCATTACCTGATTTTTTACCGGTATTTGTTAGCAAAAAACACATGGTGCTATTACATACCTCACGATGGAATGTAGGCACCGTGCCAAATTACCTGTCTGTCTTTATACCATCAACTCGTTACCGTTGAATTTTATGAATTAAATTGCCTATTTTGTTGCTTTGCAGTTCGTGCCTTATCTGCGCTTTCATAATTATACATAATATATGTAGTGGCAAAACTAAAGATCTGAATGTATCACTAAATATCTGCATTGTATTCAATTCAAGACATTATGAATTAATGTAGATATTTTACATAAAATCACATTGCAGAACAACGTGTTTGCGTGTCTATTGAAAAATCAAACATGCGCTCGCACATGTGTGGCTTTGGAATTATGCGGTTAGTTAGCTAGAAAAAAATGCGGGCTATTTGAGCTTACAACAAGCGTGAGAATAGATCCACTGCGCACTGAAATCGAAAACGGACACGTACATTTTATTAGATTTTTTTCTTACTTCCGAACTTCGTTTAAATACGGTGCAGAGTCGGGACGGGATTGCAAATGCGTGTAAAGGAATTCCGGAACAAAAATGTGCGCGTCTACCTGCAGCCGGCAGATGCTCCCGCAGCCGCCCCTTCCCCGTGCGCCCGCTTACCTCGTCCTTCGCATACCGCTATTAAACTACGTAAATTGATTACGTGGAAAATCTGAGAAAATCGTGCGCTAAGTGGCGAGTGCGCGTGACCGCTACATTGCCACTGTCACATGTGAAATTGCTCGGCTTTTTTGCATTCCTCACCGCAGTCATACGAGGATTTATTACTGCCTAGTTAATAAGCCTAAGCTGATTCTGAATAATTAAACAACTGTTACGTGTGGTTTGCGCCTTTTGTCCCTCTCTCTCTCTAGCTCTGCGTATTCTATAAATGTATTTAATTGAACAGAAAAACAGTAACTGCATATAATGTGTATATTTTTTGTAATTCAACATTAGTTAGATGAGTTTGAAGCAGCATGATATCCCATAAAATTTGGAATGTTATCTGTCAGCAGGTAATCCTACATTTTTATTCAATCGAATTAAATGTTGAAACGACTAAACAAAATTCGGTGAATGATTTCGCGTGAGGACCCGGGATGAGGTCAGTGAGGGTCCGTTAGTGCGTCGCCGCATGCCGACACCTTGGCGGTCCGTGCGTTTTGATTCGACGAACTTATTACGACAGATGGCCGCGGCCCGGGAGGCGGGAGCGCCCGCGGACCCCGGCCCTTCGGAGAGATCGACCTCCGAAATGCGCCCGAGATTGCATTCTTTCGGCGGCGCGGGCGCATTCCACTGCGCGCCATCCGAGCTCCGCGCGCCCGCGCCAGTCGACGCGCGCCCTTTTGGGGGTTAAGATGTGTCCGTTGCGGCGAGCGCTCACTATGTGGTCCCAGCCGCCTCCCCCTGAGCCCGAACCCGAAATGCCGACATCAAGAGGGCGCTCGCACACCTGGTGCCGCGGCTGTTTCGGCAGTCGGCAACTTGCGCGCATGGTCCGCCAGCCTCCCGAGTACGGCGTCCGCGTCGAGCCGACGACTGTCCAGCCGGCTGGTCTGCGTGTACGCGATGAGCCCCAATACCAGAACATTGAAGAAATGCGCAAGCGTCCTGAGTACGCTAACCTCGATGAGATTAGTCGCGAGTTTGGCTACCGGCTCTGCCCCGAAGGTCAAAACCTAGAGGATGAGGCTATTTACGAGAACATACTGTCAGTGCGTCAGATACGTTCCGCGGAAGTGCGTTTAGTGCCGGTGTCAGAAGTGGCTTACTACGAAGGTCAAGGTTACGTTGCTACACAGGTGCTCAGCAGAAATGGAACCTTTCCACAGTGCCCACCTCACACCTGGAGTCGCCTGCAGGAGGCAAGCAGACTCAATGGATCGCTACGCCTTTTCACTGTAAATTTCATATTTGTATTACCATTTGAAGTGCTATCTAGCATAATTTGACGTCATCGGCGACTACATTGTTTAAATTTAATTGTGTTTTTTTACAGAACCGCACTTCGTTGTTTTTACACGGATTCCAAAGCAAAAAGTCATTGCCCAACTTATAATACTGTATTCTTGATGTGGAGAACAAAAAATGTATTTCGGTATTTTGCTATAATGACTTGTTAATTTCATTTGTAACTTGTTAAGTTTCGTATATACGTGCGACTTGTGTTAACCTAATAATCTAAAACATCTCCCTTATATTTATTTATTATTTGTTAACTGTGCACACAGGCTTCCTTTGCTAAAAGTAGTCTAACTTACTTATTCAATAAACTTAAATATAGTTTAAAATATTAAAAAACTTGCTTATAAAAGTCTATTTCAGACAAACAAACATATCTACAGGTGAAGCTACTAAACATGTCTTAACTCACTCATTAGCAACCTGCCTGTGAAATCCCGGGCAAATTTGATAGGTAGATATTATTTTATAAACAGACAGATAGACAAATCATTTCAAATGTGTGTTTTAGTGTTACGACCGTGTAATCATTGAGATAATACATTAAGTAAAAAAACTATTATAACGACATGAAAAGACACTTCAATATTATTAAAAATTTACGATTGTTATTTAAATATTACACAATTTCGTAAAATATTTATATCAACATTGAGTAGATATAAATATATTTTATGATTTTGCAAAGTATTTACTGCTCTGTCAATATTACATGACAGGTCACTAATTAGCATAAATATAAGACATTTAAATAAACCCGAAATAAATTTTATACAATTACACTCAGACAAACATTCACAAACTAGAAATAAATAACTATAACATAAGGAATTTAAATAAGTTCGTCAAGAGCCGGTAGCACAATAATTAAGTTTTTGTAATACTGTTTCATAACACAATCAATTTTTATGTTAACAAAAACTATAATCTCGAAGCTTGATTCAAGTTATTATGTTTCCTTTTATATAAAAATAGTTTATGATATATATTTTTTTATTAATGCAAAAGAATCATATGAGTTCTTCAATATAATGATTGATATTTTCTGAAAACCTTATGTTGTTTTGAAGGAACGTAAACTTTACTTTCTGAAAATTGTAAATAGGTTCTCATCTAATTTAAAAGTTGTTAATAACTTCTTTTAAAGGAGATACCTATGTCCAGCAGTGGAATAGTAAAGGCTATTGATAAATGGCAAATTGAAATAACAGTCGTTTACAAGGATTTAATTGATTTATCACAAGTTAGACTTATTAGGATCTTCACCAGTTTACCATGAAATTAGGTATCAATTCTTAACCACAAAATAGTATAAGATAAATTACAATTTTAACAACAAAATAACCGACTTCAATCTGGACTAAATTTAAATGGGACCACACGGGAAACACCAGCTTTCAAACAAAAAAAGAATCATCAAAATCGGTTCACCCAGTCGAAAGTTATGAGGTAATTAAATAGAACCAGCAAGTGTTGGAGAAATAGAGAAAATGGAGAATGCTAATTTTGATTGGTTAGAAAAAGTGATGAAACAAAACAAAAAAAGGTACATCTATCACTATGTGTCGTGTTCTATTAAGTTATCACCATAAGTTATTACGAATTTAGCATTTTAAACAACTTGTACAAACTATAAGCGACTGTTTATGTGTATTGTTTTTTTTCTGTAATTTCGTTGTGAATTTAATTGTATGTTCTCTTTTGTTTTAGGCAAAGAAAGAGAGGCGCGATGTGAAGAAGCAGAGGCTGTGCTTAGCGCAGGATGAGTACAAGCATTTAAACAATGAGTACTCAACGCTTACTGCCTCTAGAACTAGTCGTGAGTATAACATTTTTTACACTTGTAACATTTGACTAGCAGTTACTTTCAAAGACTTAAGCTGTGAGGTACGACAAACTGTCTAAGGACTGATTGCACGGATGGCGTACAGTTTTAAGCGTCACCTTGCTGCTTCCTACTACGCTGTGTTTGGGTTCGATTCCGACTTGGGACAACACTTTATGTGATCCATAAGTTGTTGTTCCAAGTCCAGATATTCTTTAATGAATGTAAAGTTACTAGTTAATAAGTAGTTATTTTGATATTTTCATGGTCGGGAATAGTTTTTTTAAATGGAAAAGAAAGGCCAGTACGTATTTATATTCGTTTAATTGGAAGGTGGTTTATAACCTCTCCAGATCAATAGAAATTCCTTAGTTAACAACTCCATATTGAATGTCTAAATAAATCCTGGTTTATTTTTTGGGTTATAAACTCATCTTACCTTCGCGTAAACTCTCAGGTATTCAAACACATTATCCCGAAGTAACAATATCGTTATACAATTAGAAGTTATTGTATAGCTACTTAGTATAATGGTCAACCGTATATCAGGGAATGAATGCTGAATAGACCAATAAATAAAGCCTTAGTATCCACATCTGTCGGAATAATAACTAGATATTCATATTCCTAGTAGGGTAAACTGGTATCACTATTTCTTTGCAACATGAAGAATACCTATTCTAGACACTTTATATTTTTCTTCGGTACATATACATATACATAGGTACTTTATACACATCATGGCAATGGGTTGAGGAACTTTAAACTACGCCTAATCAGTATGGGAATTAATTTCATTCGTAGACTGATTTTGTATAGCCTAAATACTATCTCAATTAACTCTGAATTTAATTAAAACAATCATTTCCCATCTGAAAGCACGCGCCAATTACTAATCGTTTGCGGTTTCTAAGAAAATCACTTTCAAAATTGCTACTGAAATATTATTTCCGCAAATGAATATCGGTAATATTTTAACGGTTTCATTTAGTTTGACAGCCTGTATACTAAATAATGTGCCATTGTTATCAATTATCATCATCAGAATATCCTATAGCACGTCACTTGGTTCGATCCTCGTCTTAATATAAATATACCTAAATAGTCTGTAAATTCCAAGCAATATTGTTTGTTCACATTTTCTTTTTTTCCCAATAAAACGGTGGTACCTCTTCGAATACAACGTTATTTTTATCCGATTCCATAGGTAGGGTTCACATTTTTATCGCAAAAACTTGTCTCATAATGTTGCGCCATGTCCGTTTATTGAATGTAATTTAGTATTTCACTAGAGCATGTTCCTGAGACATCATTATGTTAAACTTTTTGTTTTATTAACTCTACGAGGCTTCATTATTTATCTTCAACATCTCAAGTCGATACGCTTGAGTATAATTTTGTTTCGCACATTTACGCGATCATATGCGCATCCGCTTGTTAAATTCTTTTTAAAACACAACGTGTGTCGGTGGAGCCTTTTAATCAGTTGTGCAAATATTTACCTGTACATTTGGCACTGCCTTCAAATTTCTCTTATTATCAAATAGCTTTTTTGCATTTTAAAAGTTAGGATGTAATTTCTATTCATACTGAGAATTAAAATTGTATGAAGATTATTCCAGACATTGTTACAATACGTTAAATGTTTTATATCCTAAAATACTATAAAAAACACTATTTTATTTACACAAATACATTATTTCTTCGTTATAGTATATGGATTCAAGTTTATATAAAAGATGTATTATATTAAATGCTATGAAATATATTTAGCTTGTAGAAAGATGTATTATAGTTATTATTATAAAAGAGGTATTGTAACACGTTTAAGTAGTCACCACGCCGTTTTCCACTGCGTAGAGTGTTGTGGGTTTGATACTTTGTGTCATCCACAAATTGTTGTTCTAAGTCTGAGTGTTCCTTGTGTGCGTTTCATATATGTTTGTAAAGTCCGCCAAGATACATTGCTTGTGCTGCACTATTTTCTCTAATAATGTAATTTTTCTCGTAGTGTGTTCATCAACGACGTCGATCACTACAACGTCGACGACGTCACGACATGATCCTGAGCTGCTCCGGTCGGAGGTGATACAAGCTCGTGGTCGAGTCACCCAGCTTAGGAAGGAGTTAAGACAAGCTAGAGCTGAAGTCGCCAGCGCAAGACGTGGAGTGGACACGCTCACAGAGTTAGTACATCACATATTATATTATGTACTACATAGATAAATCATCTATCTGTAATATAATATTCTAAATTCGAAAGTAACACGGGTCTGTCTGTTTGTGACGTTTTCACGTCTAAACCGCTGCATTTCAATTAAATTCGAGCCGCGGTCCAAAGCTAGTCTATTACATGAATCGTCGTGTTTATTATTCTTCCTTAAAATTGGTATGCAATTAAATCCTGTATATTAACATAAAAATATTTAAAAGTTATTGGTGAGCTGTATTACTCGTCTGTTATAATAAGATCAAAGTGGCCGAAACTAATACGCAAATTAACTATAAACCGTTTATTTTTTTTATTTAACAGTATTTTTTATTGCAGAGTGGAGCAAAAAATAAGCTCACAACAGGGCTGCTACAATATCACGGAAGCCCAAGCTATTATGACCGAATTGAAGAATATTCAGAAATCACTAACCTCTGGCGAGAAAGAGAGAGCAGATCTCATGCAATCTCTTGCAAAGCTAAAAGATGATTTAACGAGATTACAACTTGGTGACGCATCACCAGACCTTTCTACCTTATCTCTTCCTCAAGAGAAACTGAGCACTGCATCTCAAACGGATTTATGTGCTGATTTAGTACCTATCGGTACAAGACTAGCGGAAATGGCGCGGGTTCGCCTACAATACGACGAAGCTAGAAAACGAATACAACAAATTCAACAACAGCTAGCAGATCTTGAAGATAAAGTGCAACCAGGACAGGCCGAGTCTGACAAGGATAGATTACTGCTCTTCCAAGAGAAAGAGCAACTCTTAAGAGAATTAAGGAGTATCACTCCAAGAACGAGGTCTAAACAAGAGATGAGTGAAATTGAGATTGAGTGTAAGAGATTAGAACAGGATTTGAAAAACGCATTTGAAATGTCCAGTAAATGTATCACTGATCGTTTAAGGTTACACGAAGAGAAACAATTGCTACTGCAGCAGTTGAAAGATGCCCTAACGTCAATGACCACTTTAGAAGGACAATTGAAGACTTTATCAGCTAGTACATTGTCTGTATCGAGTAGTTCAAGTTTAGGGTCTCTGTCCACCGCTAGTAGTAAAGGTTCATTAAGTTCTGGAATAAGTTTTACGGATATATATGGTGGACCTCAAATGGCTACGTTGTTCCAAGCAGACAAACCTATTGATATGGTTGATTTACATAAAAGAGTTGAAAGGTAAGATATTTAAACTTCTATTTTTTAATGTCCATTTATGTGTATTTTTTTTATGGAAAAGGTGCAAACGAGCAGACGTATCACCTGATGGTAAGCGATTACCGCCGCCCAAGGACACCAGAGGTGTCACAAGTGCGTTGTCGGCCTTTGGGGAAGGGGCGCGGGGGGGGGGGGGAAGGGTTAGGGTATGGGCCCCCGGTATCCTCACTCACTCGGTGAAAGACAGCGCAAGCGCTATTTCACACCGGTATTCTGTGAGGCCGTGGTATCACTACCTCATGAAGTAAGGTGTATGGAAATAATTGATAAAGTGACCAGATTAAGAGAAGAAATTCTCCAATAAAACTATTGCTAAGGAAGTCCAAGAAGAGTTCACGACCCAATTTATCTGCGCAGTATATTATGTTCAAAGTGGACATACTGTTCACAATATATTACAGCCTCTAGCTATGATTAATGAGGGGTCATCTAATGTCACGCCGTTTCACTCTGACAGGTCCACAAATTGTAATACACGGGCTGTGGTAGACGATTTCTAACTTAGCCATTCCATGTTAGACAATACGTGCTTTCTTCCGTACGACTTTCTCAATCCAAATATTTACAAGCATCACCTAAAAAGGAGTATAGTCTATTGCTTTGGTCTTTACTTTCTCAGAGGATTACTGAATTAATTACATATCTTCAATTGTAATTAATATACAAATGAAAGTAGGCTTGTGATTGTGATGTTACTTAGTATATTTTTTTCGCTGAATAATTGTTTTTGTCTGGTTATTGTCTGCGAGATTTTCCATTTGATATAATGTACATTATGCTTATTAACTGATTCCAAAGTTTTACAAGAAGGTGTTTCTCAATTCAAGTCGGTTTTTTATATATAATAATTAAAAACTAATTAGAATTATAGTCTTGATAGGACTTGATGGAATTTTAAATGTGTATAGGTGCCTTTGAGTCTTTCGATATTCTCTCAGATCCGTTCATACTTAACGCTTGGACCTTCTTCCTAACCTTATTATTCCCAAGGTTATTTGAATATCAGTTATTTAACGGAGCGACTGGCGTCGAACCTCTGTAGCTCTGAGGGCGACCTGAATTCGAACTAGTTTTATTTTATTTTATTTGGAATAATAAACAGTTGTACAATGTGTGTAACAGCAATAAAGTACCTACATAACATATAAATTAGTGCACAAACAACCTAATTATCCACGTTTTACAAACTAATCTTAAATGCACCTGTGCTTTACTGTGCAAGTCTGATTCTGATAGTTGTCAGTACATTTGAGGGCACAACCTTACCAACGACGAAATTGTGATTATAATCTTAATTATTTATAATTAAGTGAATATTGTGTTCGACAGGCTACTTCGTGGTAACAGCTATAACACAGACAGCGTGACGCCTGGAGCGAGCAGTTCTCCTTCTCAGCCATCATTATCCCCTAGGAGTAGTTTGTCGTCAGCTAGTCCGCCACCGCCACCACCACCCTACAACCAGGTTAGATATACAGCTTTTTCTAAAATCAGGTATATGTCTAGGTATAGTGTAGGCAGAAAGTCTTAAAATAGTTTCCTAAAAAAAAAAGTAAAAAATTTAACAAAATAAAAACCGACTTCAAGGTTCGACTCGTTTTCTCTTGTATGCCATAATCAGATCTTAGTGTCCTTATCATAGTACCACCGTTGGGATATCTCCTTTCCATTAAAAAAATAATCATCAAAATCGGTTCATAAACGACGAAGTTATCCGCGAACATACAAAAAATATATATATGTAGGGTCGAATTGAGAAAGCTCCTCCTTTTTTTGAAGTTGGTTAAAAATAAAAAAAGTCGTGTGGTGTCGTGGGACACCAGACAGGAACGAAGTTCCATGTCAAAAAAATATAGATGGTGCCATACAAAATTTTCGTTCACGAAATAAATAAATAATTACAGATGGCGCTATACTAAAGTTCTCGTTCACGCTCTTTAAAAACCACAAAATTGACTTAACACCTTTATTTTATTTAAAATGATTTATAAAAATATCTAAAAGTTCTATGCGAGGTATAAAGAAAATCGATAAAAATAAAAAATAAAACTAAACTTTACACTTGTGCTGCCACCTAGTAATCTATACTGAAACAAGTTCTGTCTAGAGTTACTCCGTACTTGTTACATACAACTTACAGATTACTACGCTATACCACTTAATAACTAATAGTAATAACGTAGCTATACTAAATTTTTCGTTCATTAAATAATTAAATAAATATTTTTGACATCTTTTTTTTTGTAAACACATACACATTATACATAGAAAATATCCAAACTCCGAAAAAACAAATATTTGCAGATTATAAAAAAAATATTTGATCTGACCCGGGATTCGAACCCGAGACCCCAAGCACAGCATTCGCATACGCTACCATTTTGACACCGAGGCATCAATCTTACGTTGCGGACGTTTTTTGCTGGCTAGGGTACCCCTTTGCAACGCCCCATAAGGAACTTCGTACCAAAATCGTTTAAATTTTAAATGTTAATTTAGAAGTTTATTCCCAGTAGCTACATGTAGCCAGTTACACTTGAAACTGCAACCTTAAGTTATTCTATTTTTTCCCATTAGTTTCTTGTAATTGTACGGCATAGGTTCCATGCAATTTCAATATTAATCTATTCTAATCCATTATTCCGCAACAGCGTATAAAAATCATGTGACAAGGGAGAAAAATCGAGGGTTGCTACCTTTCCCTTTCACCTGTGCTCAGTTGGACAGCTTACAAGTGACGGAACAGTGCTAAATGTTATTATTTTATGCCCCTGTATCTTTCTATAAAGGTCTCCTGGTGGTTCGAAAGACCCATCAGTTTTCAACACGGGCCCGTAGTCTATTACTTCAACCTTATTCATCTAAATAATAAAACAAAGTAAGTTCCATGTATGGAAGTAGTGGGATGCAAAAGTTCATAGCTTTATGGAACTACTGGGAACAGTGTAGAAGTTACTGAAAATATCATTTGGGATATTGGCGATACAGAATTTGTTTTAACCATGAATTGATGAAGACAAATGTATGAAATACATTCTTCAATATTCCATTAAATTATATGTATGCCATATTAAATGTGCAGTTTAAATGGCCTACCATCGAAAGCAAAAGAGTCAAAACTAAAATTACAGAGTATTGACACAGTCATAGCAAGTTTTACGAGCATTCTAAACATATTACGTAACAACGAAACTGCAACCAGTATTCATACACATTATCAGATTCGTGCAAAGTGTATTACGCCTTGCGGCTATGCTTGTCGTGTAGAAATACTTTCACTCTACATACACATACAGTAGTTGGTAGGTAGACTAATGATTGTCTCGGTGGCGCAGTGGTAGCGTATGCGACTGTTATGCTGAGGTCTCGGGTTCGATTCACCTGTCGAATCAAATGTTTGTATGATCTGCAAATGTTTGTTTAGGAGTTTGAGCGTTTTTTATGTATAATATGTATGTATATATGTATTTATATCAGTTGTCTTGTACCCATAACACAAGCTCTGCTTAGTTTGGGACTAGATGGCGTTGTGTGTTATATGTCCGAAATATTTATTTATTTACGTGGAAAAGTGTATACTTTCATGGTACAAGCTTTGTTAGTTTAAAACTAGATGGCGTTGTGTATTAGATGTCTGAAATATTGACTGTTATTGATTTTTATTTGAAACTCAAATATACATGCGTGTTTGTTCGCATTTTAGGTGGAAAGACAACGGCGGCAGCAGAGAGAGTTAGAGGAGAAACTAGCAGAAATGAGAGTAGGTGTTGCGACTGGATTGAATGAAATCACCGGACTTGCAACAAGTAAGCTTATTTATATTTGTTTATATGAAGTAATAAACATTAAGAACAGAACCTTCTCCTCTTGAGACTTTGGAGTCAGTGGATAGAGAAAGGAGAAGTTGAATTTGTTACGTTAAAAACAATTTAAGTTACTTTCCAAGGTAATTTTAATATACTCTCATATTTTGTACTATTACCATTGTTCGAACTTCTACTTTTTTTAAAGTTAACTCAAAATGTAAAAATAATATGAATAAATATTCAGTTCCAGTACAGCTTCAAGGTCCAGGACGACCGTTGGAGCCATTATCGCCTATATCCGAGACGCCCCCACCACCCTCGCCAAGAACTCCCTCTTCTAGTGGTCAGTATAACAACTCTATATTATACACTGCTTTCTAGGTTCGACTTTATTAAGCACTAGCTGACCCGGCGAACTTCGTACCGCCATATTTACACATCTGTCTCAGCTTCTCAGTCAAGACTTTTCCCGTTATATTTTTTCTTTTTTTTCTAGCAAAAAAGGAATGAAAGAAATCAGACTATGTGTTCTTGTACAACTAAGTACATATTTTGACTTTCATCCCCTCTCTCCAGGAAACCGTGCCGAATTTCGGGATAAAAAGTATCCCATGTCCTACCTCGTAGTATGAACTCAAATCATGCCAAGTTTCATTTGAATCCATTCAGTAGTTTCGGCGTGATATGTGGCCAAGATACAGACAGACAGACAGGCGGACAGACAGATAAAAATGAAAAAAATTACAGTTTTGGCTTCAGTATCGATTATAGAGAGCCCTCCAAAAAAGATTTTCCTATTTTTTTATATAAACATGTTTTAATAAATTTATTGTAATTCTTCTTAGGTACAAACACTAGATCAGTATCAGCGGCAGTGAGTGACGAATCGGTGGCGGGCGATTCCGGTGTATTCGAAGCAGCACAGGCCGCTAATGATCCCAGTAACGCCGGTACTGTATACTAGCATTTATTTCTTCTTATTTTATATTGATACTACATTACACGTCTGTATGGTGACGGTTGAAGAATACAGGAGCAGACAATAGAGGAAAATAGGCAGGAAAATATAATAGCAAAGAGAAATGAAAAAACCCTAAAGCAATCCTTTTGGCCAGTGCGGTAAAGTCTTAGAGCATATATACCTGGGCAGCCGAAAGGGCGGAAAGCGTGATCGGAGTAGAGAGAGCGACTGAGTTTGGGTAGTGTCTGTCTCGCGATCACGCTCTCCACCCGTTCGGCTGCCTCTTTAGATATATATGCTCTAAGGGTAAAGAAAGCAAATACCTCCTTTCTAAGGAGAGGCCTTTGTCCAGCAGTGGACTGATAAAGGCTGGTTGAGGAAGATGACAGTAATCTTCTACTTGCAAATGAAAAAAAAGTATAAAAACTAAAAAAGGCTTTCAAAAATCGGTCTTTTTTTTACTATTTTTCATTGAGTCTGTACCCATGTTTTTGTTTTCGATCTTCTGAAAGTTAATTGAATTTGTTTTATATTGCAGTGAACAGTGCACAAATTGAAATCAAATTGCGCTACTGTCCAGACGAGAGTATGCTGGAGATCGGCATAGTGCGTGCACGCAACCTACACGCCTTGTTCATTGATATTGGCACTGAAGTGTGAGTATCATCAGCTAGTTTGATATATATTAATTATTATAAACCTGAAAAATCTGAAAAATACTGTATTATAACCTTTTTTTGTGAGAATCTATGTATTTTTAATTATGTGACATTCAGACTAATATTGTGAATAGAAAACAGTTATTAATAATTTTGCTTAAATTAATTTAGTATTAGCAATAAACGAGACAGTATTTTTCATTGTTTCAAATCAAAATTATATAAAAATCTATACATGTAAAATTACTTGTTCTAACTGATTTATCAATGCAGAGCTCTTAACTACTTTGGGTCTACAAACTTAACATTTGAACAGCTCATGCTATTTACTTTGCATTGAATAAGAAAAGATTTTTGTAAATTAGACTCCAAAAGGATGAACGTTTGTCTATAAACTTTTATTTTGAACGTTAGAAAAACGAAAAAGAAAACATTTAAGTGAACGAAAAATAGAATTCCAAAATTAATCAAAGTATTATGCAACGGGAGAAGCCTATGACTGCAATAGATAATAATAAACTTATATCCATAATGAAATGAATGGTGTTTTGTCCAGTGGTGTCCGTTGCGCGCTGGTGGTTGGCGGTGGTTGTGGCGTGGCGTGGACTGGCGATAGCACGGCGTGGCGTGGCGGAGCCCTAGTGTGGCGCCACTCGCGCCGGGCTCCGCTCCCGGACGCGAGACACCTCCGAGCCGCCACGCTGCAGGTCAACCTCGTTGCGCACAACGAGTGTCTCGTGAGTATACACCTTTAATCTTACATGGTCCTTCGAGCTCAAATCTCTAGCTTATAAGCTAGTGTGCTATGGGAGCTGGTGCACTATAAGAGAGCCATGCTTCGATGTATATAAGGCTAAAATCGACCAGAGTATTTTAATCAATAAAATCGCTTTTAAGCATTTTTTTCGTTACTTTTCATCGACTGAGTGACGTTACCGGAGAAATTTCAGTCAGTCAAAATTAACAGTTCTTCACTAAATGCATATCAAACTTTAAAAAAAAAACTATAAACAGTACTTACATAAAAAAAACAAGTCTTAAAATTTTTGCCTATCTGTCTTTTTGTGCCGGCTCTGGAATGGTTGGACTGATTTTTGACAGTACTTTCACTGACAGATGCCGATGATATAAACAGCTACTTAGACTACCTTTTTAAGACTAGTTCTTGCTGTAAGCTACATATACAACCGCGGGGCTCTGTTAGTTTAAACCGCGTTTTCACAATAAGAGTTGGCTCGGACCGAGTACACTCGTACGAGTCAGCTTCATACGAGTGTACTCGGATAGTGGTTTACACACGATAGTAGTGCACTCGTATTGTGGTCGTACACGGACACGGTTTGCACACGGAAATGGATTTTAAGACGTGACCTACAGGGTGCATCAAATTATTTTCTTCATGAAGTAGAAGAGGAAGATCAAAAAACGTTTAAAAATCATTTGAGATTAAACACCGCACAATTTGAGTATTTATTAGAAAAAGTAGCACCCACCACTAGTAGTCACTCCACTTTTTTTAGTTGTCGCCATTTTGTTTTTATAAAAATGATCCGATTGCGCTCGAAAAATAGAGCAGTGTCCAAGTCTACTCGGATTTGATGCCGGCGTCCGAGTGCGCTCAGATTAGGTGTTTACATAATACGAGTACCGTCCGAGTAGACATCCGAGTGCACTCGGTACGAGCCAACTCGTATTGTGAAAACGCGGCTTTAAAGATGATTTGTATTACTACACTATTAGGCATAACATGCACCCACTAATTTTCACTTTTAAAGCTATTATATTCAATTTTTATAATGATGAAAACTAGCCAAATTCGAGAATTCGGCTTCAAGCTTTGAGTGCCATGTGACAAAACTAAAGGCGAGAGCGATTTCCTTTCTGAAAACATTCCCTTTTGCTTGTATACACTCTTATTTACTCCGAAATAATATACAATAAATCGTCTGTTGTTCTAGGGTTGTGCACAAGTGAGTTTAGCAGACTTTGAACCAGACTCAGTGTCCCAGAAGTGGTACAATATACTGAGTTTTAGATGTATGAGGAGGGACGAAAGTTCGGACGAGAGCACAGTTATATCTTCGCAAACGTCTACGCTTACTAGGAATAGAGGTAAGAATGACATTTTAACTGTACATATTCCTTCATCGTGTTATTCATGCTGCATTTCTTCACATCAATTTAATAATATTACCTATTATTATATCATTCTACTTAAATGAACAGCCAATAGTTTTTCGTGACGAATTGCCATTTGCTTTCTTACTTACACTTATTACTATGTGTTTGTTTGCTAGATGGTCTTTAATCCGAGCCTCCACCGAACAAAAGTTAAAAGTTTCTGTAAAACTGAGTCTCCACCAAACTAAAGTTGTCAACTTTTGTGTTGTCAACCTTTTTTGTGTTGTCAAATTTAGATTGTTAAATAATTATAATAACAGTCATATATGCTTATTTTATTATTATTTTTATAGGTCCTGAAAGTATGACGAGTGCGGAGTGTAACGTGGATTGTGGAGATAATTCAGCGTCAGAAGACGAAGAGTCTAGAGAACCACTCAATCAGGTAAAGAAATATATATTTTAACTAACTTTTCGATGCGGCTATTCTCGCGTGTATTAGTTAGATTGTTTAAACTGATATAACATTATCATTTGTCAATGATGAAACAAAACAAACACTGAATGTTAAGTGAACTTCACTATGATACATATGACAAAACCGAATCTGAATCGGTTAAGCCACTTCTAAGCACGCACAGACCTGTTACTTTAATAAAGGGCCTCTTCGTTAGTTTTTCTTCAATATCTGTAGGATTATCTTTTCCTATTCTAATTATTTATGTTTACAGATAGTGGAGGAAGATTCGTTTGAGGACTACATTCCTGAGGAGGACTTGGCTTTAGAAGACGAGTACCTACACCCAACCACTGCAGAAAAGGAAACCAACACCGAGTGTAACTTCTGTCCGGAAGGTGCGAGGCAGTTGCATAGAAGGTATGCCTCGATTTGAGTAAAATTTTACTATATTTGAGGCGGATTTAATATTAAATGTTAGTAGGCAGATTGTGGTATAACTTATGTTTATTGTAGTCTATATTTGTGGTATATGGGTAATATGATAATTGTAGTGGGATTATTTAGAGTATGTCCATAAATTATTGACATGTAAATATCATGTAATAATTTAAGGGTGGGTTTCACCACTTGCTGATGAAGTCCCTGATAGACTATTTTGAACTTAGCTGCCAGATAAAGTATTGATTTTGGTGCCTTAAGTCTTGGGTAGACATATTATGCCAAATATGTATTTAAATATCATCATCCTTTATCTGTTAAATAGTGTTAAATCTCAGATACTATCTGATACTTTATCGAGAACTGGTGAAACCGACAATTTTAGTATTCACAATTAACTCTGCTATTTTTCCTGAAATATGAAGAATTAATAACAATATTTACTTGTCGAGGCAATTTATTTCTGCCTCGAGTAAAGAACTAAACACGCTTTTATTAACTAAACGGTGATGGGATACTGAGTATAACAAATTTTCTCCCAGATATATGAAGTTGAGACGACTGGCGGCCGACGGACGGCCTCACGAGGCACGTCTCGAGAAATAATATACCCCTACGTTATTTGTGTACATAGTCTTGTATATAGGTATGTTTACATTGTGACCTCGACAGTGTTGTTTATGTGACATTTTGTTGTTATATACTGATTTGCTCAATAGATGTTATGCTTCAAATGAACCTTTGGCGAATTTACAGTTTTTTTAATGCTTGAAATAGTAGTAAAATATAACCGCAGAGGGGAAGAAACGATATAGTTAATAACTAGTACTTAAAGCTACAAAATTGGTTTTGATAAGAACCTTCAACTGTTCACTGTTGCACTATCGTCAGATTCGTCCCCCAGGGAGTGTCAACTGTACCGGTTTTGAGCAATTCGCATCCATCTCGATTGCCTCGGTGGCGCAGTGGTATCGTATGCTGTACTTGAGGTCTCGGGTTCGATTCCCGGGTCGTACTAAATGTTTGTATGATCTGCAAATATTTGTTTCGAAGTTTGGATGTTGCCTAACTTGGAACTAGATGGCGTTGTGTGTTAAACTGGTGTGGGAACTAGATGGGTAAAAAACCGGCATACTTCTACTTTAACGATTTGAGCTGATTATGTTGATCTGAATTAATAATCTAGCAAATACAGCAAAAAAAAAAACACTGCGTTTGACGTTGCTATTGGTGAAGAGCTCAGAGGGCCTAGTGTGAGTCTATTCTACATCAGGACCTCTGAGTGAACATTCAAGTTAAAGGACAATGGCAGGTTTGTATGGAACTTTTGTACCGTTTGGCGTATGTCATGGTAGGGTATGTTTTTATATTTATTTGGCTGCTAATATCACCGACAATAACATTTTAAATTCCTAGATTTTTACAACTCGGCATTAAAAAGTTATTTTAGTTTTTAGATTACAAGGAAATACATGGATCACAAATGAGTTGTCATTATTGTCAACAAGATGGCGTAATATTATATTTTTGAAATCAAAATCATTTGTTTACGATTTTCGTGATCCGTCATTAAAATGTTGCTCTGTTACTAAATTCACCAGTAAGCTTATTCATAAATATAGATTTAAATATTTAATCGTTTTTTATGAAATAAATATTTTAAAATAATGAAAAATATTTCGGCAATCTGACACCCAACGCCATCTAGTTTTCAGACTAAGTAGACTTTAATCATGGCGTGTCTAAAACACGTAGGAATGCGTTTTGTTATTGCAGTTGCAACAACTTTATGAGCAGAATTAAAATTCTGTTAGTACAGTTCTAAAAATATACTAAATACATGAAAATAATTAAGATGATTCACATAATAAACAGTATAAATCTCATAACCGTTCATAACATATTGCCAGCGGTACAGGATCTGCCATTCTCCTTTATTTGTTAATCTCCGGGTTAAGAAGTTTCGCTAAAAGGTTTGTTTGAAGCTTTCAGAGTGATTATTATTAGATTCCAATAAATAGGAAGTGTTTTGTGTGGCATTATATTTATGTATTCTATTGAGTTTGTCGTTCAGCATGATTTTATTTGTATTCAATACACAAGTGTGATGTGCATGATCGCATGACAACGTGGCACAATGTGGATGTATCTAAAACAAACCGGTTTTTTTTGTGTTTTGAAGAGTTTTAGTCAGTGATTATGAATTTTATGTTCAAATCATACTAACATAAAATAATATGCAACAGATAACTAAGAATTTAATATAATAGCTATCTGTGTATCTGTATAGTCGCACACATTATTACTAATAATACTATTGTTCGGAAACTGTAAACTAAAGTAAAAGTCACAAAAATGAGATTTCCCTTGTCAAATGACAACTAAGGTAGTAGAGCCACGCTGATTTCAGCACGAATGGGCCGGCTCGACCGGGGCGGTACTACCCTCGCACAGAAAATCAACGTAAAATGACCACGTTCGTGCTGTCGTGTTTCGTTGGTGAGTGCGAGACCGGAGGCCCAAATAGTCTAGTCAACAAGTTCCATACTTGTTGACTAGACTAAAAGATGCAGCAAAATCACTAGGCCGCCATGGTGTGGGTCGCCATACTGCATTGTCTGCATTCGCAGTGAGTATGGCGACCAATACTCTTGGATTCTGCTTATGCTTTCCATCAGGCAGAGTAGAGTCATCTTGGCGGGCCATACATAAAAATGACGTTCTAAATGTCAAAGATTGACTAAAATTAGTTATGTCAGATAATTTAAAATGACTTCACTAAAATAAGAGGAAAGAAAGTAATTTTAGAGAAATTTTGGTTTTATGACACATCAACAGAATTTGCATTTTTTTTATAAACAATTAAAGTTTTATCAAAAATGGAGCAGTACCTAAACTTTAACTCTACTGAGAAGGACTTGTGCCCCAAAATTAGCATATTTATCATGAAACTGACTAAAACTATTAATATGATTTTTTTACCATATATTTAAACCAACGACCGATACTGTGAAAATTATAATATATAACGTAAAAATATTAATTATATTATAGGAAAAGTGAACAAGCGAACGCTCTGTCGGAACCTCTGGCTACAATCAAGCGATCTCAGACATTCTCGCCGCAACCACAGAGCATCGCTAAAGCACAATATATATGCAGGTATGTATGTTACGAGTGTCATCATCATTAACATCAGCTTTTAATAGCCCACTGCTGAACGTAGGCCTTTTCAATACAGTGGAAGCCATTAATTTAAAAAATAAATAAATTTAAATGTAAGGTTTGACTTATAAGCCAAGGGTCATGGGTCATATATAGGTAGATGACTGTATCGTAAATAAATACCGATGTCTATTTCATTAAAACGAATATCACAAAACACATCGGAAAATTTAATTATTACAGCTTTTCATTTCCATTCCAAATGTAATCAAATAAACATTGAAATATATCGCTCAATTGAGTAGTCTAAAATAGTGACGTCACAAGTTTGTATTTAGTACATTTTTACAAAGTTATCGTTTTGACAGATAATAAAAAGTAAATAATTTGACTAAAGCGTCATCTACCCTATTAGGAATTAGGAGTATATATATATATAGTAGATAATTATGTTTATCAGCAATCCATAGTATAGAACCTACCTAGTTTGGAATCAGGCAGCCGTCTTTATGTAAAGTTTTTTTAATGATTATGTTATTGTTTCAACAGACTGAACCGATCGGAGTCGGATTCTTCAATGGCAGCATACCGTCGTGTGACGTTACAACCGCCGCCTTCAGGCATTCCATTCGACAGGACTGTGCGAGAGCGCCGATCGCTTAGGTATGTTCATATATGTATGATTATAGCGTTATATCTGTATTCTTTATAAATCCACTAAGTATTAATTGTTAAGGTCTTTTTCTAAGTCAGTCTTTTACAAACATAAAATTTTCCCACAGATCGTTGAATGTACCTAAAATACTTATATGATAAAACAGAAACTATTAAATTTACTGTTAAATCAAACAAGGGTCTTCTTAAAACAGTTTACTGTCAGTAAGTAAATAACAATCCGTCGAAATCACATAATTAATCACACTTGACTGTGATTTATGGGTAGTCTTATTAGTGGAGTGGTTAGTGATCCTTGACTTCTAAGTCTATGTGGCTTCGATTCTTTCTCAGGACAAATCTTTTTGTGATGAACAAAAGCATTTATCTCTGTGTTTACGCGAACCTTATCCATAATATGTATATATTTAGAAATATATAAGTAAGATATATAACTAAGATCAGACGGTTTGATGATTTTATGTAATCACTGATATCGGGCACATGTAACAGTAGCATGTTTTTGTCAGGTGGGGCAGGTCTCTGGGCGCGGTGGGTAGAGCAAGTGGGGCGGGTGGGGCGGGTGGGGCGAGTGGGGCGGCTCGTGGGGCAGGCTGGCGGCGAGGAGGCAACCGCACGTCGCTGGACCTGGCGCTGGACCTTCGCGCCCAGCACACGCGCCTGCACGACTTGCGCTCCGAGATCGCCAACCTCACCACGCTCAAGAAGAGGTAAGATTTTAAGACTATATTTGCTTTTTCTCGCTTGTTGAAATTGTATTATAAGTCTTTAATATACCATTGATGAACACGGGCAGTGGGCCAAAACCTAAGCCAAAAGGCTCTCCTTAGAATAGAGGTTTTGGGCTTTGGCCCAATACACCATGTTGGTAGGGTTTATGTCAAGTTTTCCTTCTCTTTACAGTGTTGTATTTCTGCGTAATTTACTTACGACATCCTTGAAATGAATAGAGTGGTGATAATATGTAATCCGTTACCACGCAAACTTAACAAACCACCAATTTTCTTTAAACACTTTACTAAAAACTACAATATACCATTATTAGATTTCATCCACAATTGCTCTAGTTAGTTTTATATTGATTGTTGTTAAACACCTAATGCGTCAGATCAGCTGTAGTCATGATGACGTGTCCCCACCCCGTCGTATTGTGTATTCCCTTTCATCTATCTCGTAAACACTTCTTATCTAGATCAACTGTCATAATGTCTGAAATGTCATAAGCTGTTAAATATTTTATTTCAGTTAATAGGATGTTAAATACGTTATTTATCTAAACATAATTCCTATCTTTTTGGACTTAGAATTGTGACCGAAATCTTTGACATTGTATGGTTTCTTAATAGTGATCATGTGAGCGACCACCATCACCAGTAACAATTTATATATTAAATACCCTTCCGATGTTGGAAACCATATGACAATAAGCAACCCACTTAATTACTAGTCACCGTGGGAAAGTCACGCTTCGGCATGCATGGGCCGGCTCGACCGGAGTGATACCACGGTCTCACAGAAAACCGTTGTGAAACAGCGCCTGCGCTGTGTTTCTCCGAGTGAGTGAGGATACCAGAGGCCCATACCCCAACCCCTCTCCCCATTCCCCAAAGGCCGGCAACGCACTTGTGCCGCCGGTGGTGTTGCGGGTGTCCATGGGCGGCGTTAATCGCTTACCATCAGGCGATACCTTTGCTCGTTTGCCCCTATTCCATAATAAAAAACAATCTATGAAAAAAATCTAAATAGTAACAATATCTCCAGACTAGAGGAAGCGTGTAACCGCGGTGACCCGGCCGTGGCTGCGTGGGTGGCGGAGGACGACAGTCTCCGGCGGCTGGTGGGCAGCAGCTCCCCGCCCGGGGACCGCGCCTCGCGCCTGCTGGCCCGCACCGCCAGGAACATCTACCGGCTCCGGAAGTCGCGGCAAGGCAGTCGGAAGCCAGACCTCGTCACTTTCAAGTGAGTTCTTATTTTGGGAATCTTGAAAAAATTGCGCAACGTAATCATCATTTTTCGAGCATGATTTCTTCTTTTTAACCGACTTCAAAAAAGCTGCATATTTTTTATGTTTGTTATCTCAAAACTTTCGACTATGGATTTTGAGGTGTTTTATTTTATTTAAAAGCTGGTGCTTCCCGTGTGGTCCCATTTGAATTTGGTCCAGTTTAGAAGTCGTTTTTTTTTGTTATTTTTCTTTGTTTTTTTTTTTTTTTTAACAAGGAAAAATGAAGTTTTTGTTTAATCATTACTTCAGTCCATTCGCTTTAAAAAAATAGTGACATATCAAATTAGCTCTGCCCCTGAACAATCACTTTCTAAGAAATTATTTACCAATTTTATAATTGTTTATTCTTTACAGGGAAAAAATGGCCTTCTTTACTCGCACCAAATCAACCGTCCCCGTCTTACCTGGTGAGGAAGGAGACGAAATACTATCCGAAGACGACTGGGAGGACGAGCTCGAGGAACGACGCACTCCGGACGGACGATCCTCCAAGACCTCCTACGAACTCCGGCGCGAAGGTCAGAATAACGTGGTTGAGTGTAAAAACCCCTGCTTGGAAGAACCCAAGGACGACACTAAGACTGATGAGGTGAGGTATGAAATTGGATTGGTTGATAGAACACTCGGTGTACAGGTATGAGAGGGGGGTTATATCACGACCGATTTCAGAACAAGAACGATAATACAACTCTCGTTCGGAAATCAGCCGTTTAAAACTCTAAGTATGGCCGCCTATGGCAAAATACGGCACCATAAAAATTGCAAAATAAACATTAACTGTGATGATATTGCCTATTGAGATTTTCTGGTTCGAAGACTGAAGCTAAAAACTTATAGAATATTGGTTATATTATATATATCCGTGCTCTAAAACATGTACGTATGTGTGCAAATAGAGTGCCATAAAGATTACATTGATCTTATACATTGTACCAGTTTTATATATCTTATTATATGTATAAATATAAGAACAAATATTTTGGTTTAAACTCCTGACTATAAGTATAACTTATAAAACCCGTCCATTTGTAATTATTATTATTTATTATTCAAAAAAACTTTGACAGTAATATTGGTTTATGTATTTAGTCGAAACTTACTTGTGGTTCAGGAGTAAATATATTGTGCCTTTAAATCATTGGTGCCTGATGTGGAGCCTGCGATTGTGCCATATATGGCATGCTAGACGGAGGTAAATAGGTACAAAGTAGCTGTATGACGAGTCACAAAATGTATGCCAAACATATTTTTTTATTGTAATTAGAACATAATGTGGGGTTACGGTCACTGTAAATAAAAATACGTAAAATTTCGGACCCACCGACTAAGTTCATCTGTAGATAAAATAAAAAAAATGTAATAAACAAATAATTTTTGCAAAAATGTTAAGTTTTAAATTAAAATTGTTGCATTATTTGCATGTTATATGCAATAGTTTGCAATTCCATTTTGAATTAATATCTCCTGTTTCTTTCAATCCTGTTTCAGTTTTTGCAAAAGTTATATCTGGTTAGGGTTGCCTCCACCGAATATGTAGGACTTGAAAGGCCAAAAAGAAAGCTTTGTACATAAGGCTTTAGTAATGTGGAGTACTTGCCCTATTTAATATATAAATTAACCTAGAAAATTCCATCATATCTTTTAAAAATGTAACGAATTTGTGTTCACAAATACAGAACTAAACATTAATTACAAAATGATTAAAAACCATATAGGTCTAACTTAACACATACCTGGGCATATTGACGTTGTAAACGTGCAATAGGCATAATAATTCACCAGTTCCTGATAAAGTTTCAGATAATTATCTACCATATAACACATAAAAGATGCTGATAAATATATATTTATCTGACATATATGTCTCTATCCTAGACTTGTGAAACCGAAATCTGTTGACAATAATCTATCATGTATTTTATTAGTAAGTGGTGAAACTGATTCTAAACATCATTTCAATACAGGACGATATTTATGTTGAGTTATTTTCTGTATTTATTTATCACTCAATGAATAACAGAAAATATTTTTTGCCAAAAAAATGTGTACTCGATGTAAAGATCATTCTGTACCAGTAATTCCATGTTTCGATAACAGATCTGAGTATGTACTGAATATATTGTCTCAATCTTATTACAACTTTACTTATAAACGCGTAGTTAATTAGGTAACTATCCTAAAAATATTCTTCCTATAATTTTGTCTCGCAAATTTATAAGAAAGGATTTTGTAACAAACCGTGTATAAGTAAAGAACTAGCTAAATTTGTCAATGAAAATGTATCGAAATATTTAATAACTTACATTTATATTACAATAAAATGTTAACTTTTTAAGTGTCGATATATTTTTGTAAACAACAATAATTAATTGTAAACATTATTTGTACATTTTGTATATAACATATTTAATATTATTATTCTAGTATAATAAGTCTGTGTAAATAATCTGAATAAAAATATGATTAATGAAAGAATTTGCATATCTGAATTTTTACTTTATGAATATTATTATTAACTATTTAGCAATACTTGTGCCTGTTAAGTATTTTTATAACAAGATTACAATAGTCTTTTAGCTGTAATTTTTACGTAACGTTACATTTTTGTAAAAAATGTATATTTTTATTATAATTATTTACTTGGAGTTTTTATACATAGTGTAATTGTTACGGAGGTGAATTTGGATTTGCCAAATTACTTTAAGCCTTGTTTTAATTCTTCCATTAAAATAAAGGGGTCAATATATTTTGTAAAAATGCCAATACAATTCATACAAATGAAAATAAAAATTATAAATTAATACCTTTTTTGTTTGATTTTGAAATTATTAGCCTTTGAATTCATCACTTATTTTTTTTTCTTTAAAATACAACTCCCGCACTAGGAATAAATCCTGTGTCGCGGGGGACCCCACAAACATCATGAAACGGACACAAAGAACACCCAGACTCAGAACAACAATCTGTGGATCACACAAAGTGTTTGTCCTACGTGGGATTTGAACCCACGGCACTTGGCGAAGTAGGAAACGACGAGGCGACCGCTAAACCACTAGGCCAATCGTGCATTCTGGTTATACAGTACTAGTATCATACTTGAGGTTTTCCCTTTTAGGCATGGATGGGGCCAAAAGCTGAATTGACTTCCCTACAAAACAGGCCACACTCAGACATTAACAACAAAGTGCCTTGTGTGAGTTTAATTCACAAATACTCGATCGTCATGGGCAACCACGTTGAACCTTGCGATTAACCCGCACTGAAATCTCAACCAATCGCAACGCCGAACGCGCTCGCAGTCGAGAGCGAGTTCATGCGAAGTAAACTCACACTAGACCCTCAGTCCTATGAATCGTCCCTACAAGAGTAACAAAATAGATATCTGATGAAATCAATCACCAGGAAGAAACAGTACCTACATACAAACCATGAGTAAGGTCACAAGCGTCGATTGATTAACACTTTGCCAAGAAATATACGAGGCCTGTTTACGAGATGGATTTGTCGACTCAACTACAAAGGTGTCTATGACTCACCATCGACAAATCCATCTTTTTCCCTTCCATGCCTCGATTTCAGCATCAGAAGCGGATGGCCCTCTGGTAAACCTCACTCGGTAAAAAGCCATAGCAAATATCACTAGTCGTAGTCTGATGCTGAAATCGAGGCATGGAAGGGAAAAATATGGCACCTGTATCTCTTAAGTATGGATATGTATAAACGTTTTAGTACCTACGTAAATAAATATGTACTAGAAAAAATTCTTTACGTTTGCAAATATGTCGAGAGCTGGCAACCCTAGCAATATATATTGCCAAAGGAGCCGGTAAATATGTGTGTTATTATGTAATTAGCCCAGTTTTACCGAATGTAGTCTAGTATCTGTTATTTAGCATTCTGTCGTCAGTATTTAGACCGCCAGCTGGAATTTTTAGATAAGATGTATTCATTTTATTTATCCGGTCGTGTGCTCATACACGTAGGTACTCTCAAAATGAAATTTATTTCGCGGAAGGAGAGCAATATGCTAAATACAAACATTTTACTACTTATAGGCAAGTATTACTAACCACATATATACCTAATAGCACACCGCACTAAAATTTACGAGTAATTTACGATTAAGATTACTTCCACAGTGTCACCATCGCTATTCATCGCGTAAGATTCGTAGGAGGCTACCAAGTGAGAAAGCTACGTAGGACAATACTGCAAAGAGAATGAAAACTTGAAACAAACATTAAACCATGGTATAACAATACAGGTATGACATTCCGAAAGCTACCCAGGGTGAAGTCACATTACCACTTTATAGCAACATAACATGAAATGATGGAAACATTTTCAGTCACCATTCTATTTAAAAAAATGTAAAATGCATTTAAATTGTTGTTTTGTGTACATAATCAAACAAAATATTTGAATTTAAATATATGATAACGTAAAACTTTATTGTTCTATCGAATTCACAAAAGGAATAATGATGCTTGGGGAGTTATTATTTCACACTACTGGTAACACTGAACCAGCGATAGTGATGATGACGTCATCTCGTCCTCTATGTATCTCGGAATGCCATACCTGTATTTTATATCATGCCCTATACCAACCCGTCTGGCTACAGTAGATTAAGTGGTACAGTAGTTCAAACTTCTTTTCCAAAGAGGGAATTATGACCAGCAGTGGACTGTTTAAAGTTGTTGATCATGATCATAATTGTAATTGTGAGTAACTATGTCTCCTTCGATGGTCCTTCTCTCTACAAATACTTATTTGCAGTTTCTGGCCTTACATTATATAAAACAGGAATCTCTATTAATCAAACACCTGCTCTTAATCAAACAACTGCCTCGTTGGTCTAGCGGTTGGCGTGTGCGACTGCTGATCATGAGGTCTCGGCCTCGATTCCCGGGTCGGACCAAATGTTTGTATGATCTACAAATATTTGTTTCGGAGTTTGGGTGTTTTCTATGTATAATATGTATGTATTTACAAAAAAAAAGTATTATATGTATTTGTATCAGTTGTCTAGTACCCATAACACAAGCTCTGCTTAGCTTGGGACTAGATGGCGTTGTGTGTTAGAAGTCCAAAATATTTATTTATTTATTTACCTTAACATCTTAGCATACAAGTAAAATTTTAACAAAAACAAAAACCGACTTCAAGTTTCGACTCGATTTTTCTTGGATACCATCATCAGATCTTAGTCTCCTTATCATGCTACCACCGTTGGGATATCTCCTTTCCATTAAAAAAAGAATCATCATAATCGGTTCATAAACGACGAAGTTATCCGCGAACACAAAAAAAAACTTATATACGGTCGAATTCAGAACCTCCTCCTTTTTTTTTTAAGTCGATGTTTAAAAGAAAGTGAGAAAATTACTTTTATTAGCCTCCAATTAACTTCTCGTGTTATATTCATTGTCCTGAAGCAGTGTTACTAGTTGGAGCAATCTTTTGTTTTTGAAAAGAGGCCATTTGCTTACCATTAAATACATGTTAAATAAGTTTTGAAATAGAAGTTAAGGGTTAAGTAATAAAAAAAAACAAAAAAAGTGCTTTGAATATAAAAGCAAGAACGTCACTTTCAAAAACGCACAAAACGTCGCCACCCTAGGTATAAATTAACCGATAATAGACCGAGATTTGAGATCACAAATCACAATAAAAAGGGAAATTAATAATAGTGTAACCGAAATAAGGGCTACAACAAATTCTGTGTAGGTACGTGAGGGACTTAGAGCGCACGCAAAGGCTCCATCTCACAATCGCGACTCACAATCGCTTAGATTACACTTTGGAAATAACGATGTGCTACTCGCACGCTACAACAAGGTGCTACGTTAACGACTCCTAAAAATATTAATAAATATTAATACTACATAGTAAAAATTCTTTCCAACTTTTACAGTTTTTATCACGAAAGTTTATCATTTAATATTACAGTTGTGGTTTTGTAACCCGACTACAGCGAAGCCAAAAGAAAAGGTAAAAGTTTTGGCAGTATATGTATATTTGTATGTTCCCGTAGCGACTAAACGACTGAATCGATTTTAATGCATAAGGTGTCAATAGATTCGCAATAATGGCCTGGGTTTTATAGGATACTAGCTGATCCGGCAAACGTTGTTTTGCTTTTTTTTTAGACACAAAAAATTTCATCAAAATCGGTCCAGTCGTTTTTGTGAATCTAAACCATTCCCAGATCCCCTTGAACACACACAAAAAATTTCATCAAAATTGGTCCAGTCGTTTAGGAGGAGTTCAGTCACATACACACGCACACAAGAAATATATATATTAAGATAGGTATAAATTTATAGTAGTCGGGTTTAAGTTTTTTCATATTGTTAAACTAAATATTACAATTATAATTATTGACAACAATAACCTATATCTATTGATGTGACATCTTGTGTAGATAAGTACAATCTTAGTGTAAAAAAAACAGATCTTAGTGTCTTTATCATAGTACCACCGTTGAGATATCTCCTTTCCACTAAAACATCATCAAAATCGGTTCATAAACGACGAAGATATCTGCGAACAAACATAAAAAATAAAAATGGTCGAATTGAGAACCTCCTTTTTTTGAAGTCGGTTAATAAGTTTATTTTATAGTATTAACAATATCATGTCCAGATGTCACTTATTTCAGGTGACGTTATTTATTTTGTGAAAAGATTTGCTGAAGGATTTAACATGGCTTTCACATCGGCGCACTTGTATTTATTGAACGGTCTATATGAGTGGTCTATAAGTTCCTTGGCTGGCACGCATACATCCGTTGCTTAGGATACAGTTTGTATAACCCAGATTTTGAGGCAAGAAATTTTATTTCACTCCACCTTGGGGGCGAACTAATTAGGAATTTTCGACTACTTACTACCACTTTTATGCTTAAAAGAACACCATAAATCATAGCTGAAGTTTTTATTGTGTTCCCTGTTACCATGCTAATTTTTGGGGCACCAACTTCTTTTTCTTGGAATAAGTGGAATTATGTAGGTGGAATATTCATCCAGTTTTTATTAAAGCAAGGGGAGTTAATGAAGTTTTGGGGTAGATAACTGTTTTATTTTTTTATTAACACGCTTGAATGATCTTTGGAGTTTATGGGTATTTCTCAAGTACCTTATTTTCTAGTTGACTTCGGTGACTGTTTTTTATCTAAATTTAAATATGTTAGTAAGAAATTCAAAATCTAGATAGATTAAATAAATTATTTAAAATAATTATAGTAATTATATATAACTGCATCAATCTGATTGAAAATTTTACGTAACGTAATATTATTATATATTGATTTTTAACCGACTTCAAAATAAGATAAGGTTCTCAATTCAATTGTTTTTTAAAATCACAAAAAATAAAAATAATTTTGTCAAACGTATATCCCTATAACTAAAAATTCTCAAAATTAAAAAAAACCCCCGACTTAATAACCTGAGTTCCCTTTACAAAGTAAAAAACACGTTATGCGCTTTCATTTGACACCCCACTCGATGATATTTTGCAGACATTCGGTTACTCTTCCCCACTTTCACCCCCATAAGTTTTAAACGGCTCAACCGATTTTCATGAAACATGTCTAAGAACACTCGCACGTAACTCACCTTTCATACAAAACAAAAACTAAATTGAAATCTCCTCATCCGTTCGGGCGCTACGGTGCCACAGACAGACAGACAGACAGACAAACAGACAGACAGACACGTGAAACTTATAGCACCCCTCTTTTTGGTCGGGGGTTAATAATATAATATATTATATGCACGTGAGCGGAGCCGTGGGCATCAGCTAGTGTTACTATAACTCGTTGTATTCATAGCTTATTGCTTATGGCTCTGATCAGTCCTTTAAATTGTGTTGCAAATGTTACAAATACTGATCAAGTTCATGTCTCATATATGCCATCATTCACCATCTCTATTTAAAAATGAATTACTGAAATGTGCGTTGTACGCGCATAACTTCCGAACGGCTGCACCATTTTTTATGTTTTCCTTATTACAAGGACAAGGTTTGTGTACAAGAAAAATTAAAAGATAACGGGAAAAGTCTTTTTTTTTGTCCGCGACTATACACTGCCTGTAGGTAGATATGTAAATATGGTGGTACGAAGTTCGCCGAGTCAGATAGTGATATAATATTTCAGTTGCAGCTATTTCATTTTTATTTCATTTTTAATTCTTCGATACTTATGTCAAAATAATCACAGTTTTATAAAACCTAAGAACAGGTTTATTCAACAAAATTCAACTTTGCTTATAAAAGTCCACCCTCACGCGACCACCAACTGAGTGAATCGATTAACTTACACCTTGCAAGTGGTAAAACGTGACTAGTTTTATTTTATTTAACACCCAAAATCTTTTTTCATTAAAAATATTTTGAAGTGAAAACTTCTTAAGGCGCGTTGAGCACTTTTTGGGTGAACAAAAATCATGGAACTCGCGTCATCGTCACTGAACGCTTTCCATGAGCTATATTTTTTTATTTCTTTTTATCGCGCATTTTATTTAAAGAGCAAAGAGGTTCATTCAGGTGATTCTAAACAACTATTTGTTTATAGTTTTGAGTTTTCACTTATGTCGGCAGTCCTCATGACTGCCTTGTGATTTTTTATCTATCCTACTAATATTATAAACGCGAAAGTTTGTAAGTATGGATGGATGGATGTTTGTTACTTTTTCACGCAAAAACTACTGAACGGATTTGTATGAAACTTTACAGTAATATAGCTTAAACATCAGAATAACACATAGACTACTATTTGCCGCGATAACCGACATACACGCGGGCGGGCAACAGCTAGTGTCAAATAAAAAAGGCTCCAATGTCGGAATAGAGAATGAGACAGATTGAAAATTACGTAAAATAAAAGACATGAGACCAGTTTCAATCATCATCAGAAAAATGAAGATCTTACAAGCGATATAGAGATATTAAATCGTTTTTTATTGGGTCTACCAAAGTGACTCTACCCTGCCTGATGGAAAACATGATCAGAATCAGGCAGTGCAATAATGCAGCATATGGACCCACACTATGGCGATCTATTGACATGCTTCTGCATCATTCCAGTCTTGCACTTATCAACGAAACACGACAGCACGAATGCTGTCATTTTAGGTTGGTATTCTGTGTGAGGGTAGTACCGTCCCGGTTGAGATGCCCCGTACTTGCTAAAATCAGCGTGGTTCTACTACCTTGAATCACTTCTCAATTATCTATATAGTAATAGGTCCGTGAAGTGAAAACTTTGTACCCGATTTTACGAAAATTATGTGAACGGAGGAGAATAAGACACAGTTAAAACATATTTGGAAGAGTATTGCAGAAAGATAAAAAAGGAAAAGAAATAAGTTGTGGTGAAGCCACTAGCATATGTATCTAAATTGATTGTATAATACTTATCCCATATTATCTCAAAGTCATTCCGCTCTCCCTCGTGTCATGCACCGCACCTGTGCGTGACTGTTGCGTCACGCGCCACTTCGCCCGGAAGTTGCCGGGGGTGAAACGAAAGGGGGGCAAAAAAGAAGGGAGGGGGTGGTAGTGGCCGAATTTATGTGGAATTATGTAAATTTCGTTACATTACAGCGGTGGTCAGGTTTATGGTTTAGTTATGGCAGCTATTACGATTTATTTAGTTATGAATTTTGATATAGTTTGGTACATTTAAATTGTACCGTGCGTTACCTAGAATACACAGTTCCTATTACAACTATACAACTCCTGACCTGCTCAATCCTTTACTTACATAGCCGTATAAATTATAATCACCAACCTTTTGACTTCCAATTTATAATATAATTGAAAAGAAGTCGGTTAATAACTGAATAATTCGGTGGTTCAAAAACTCTTTAAACTAAAAACCACTAAAATGAGTTTTGTTATTTTAAACGTCTAAAATCGTTTAAAATTAGGTTTTTCATACTAAAAATATACATTATTTAAATAAATACGCAGAAAAGTAGCATTTTAGAAATCGCATTACTAAAATAAGGGAACAGAAGATAATTTTAGATATATTTTAATTCAATTACGCAATTTAGTGACGAACAGAACGAATATATGAGTTGAACCAAATTAAAGTATTTCAAAAAATGAATGTTTTTCTAAATAAATATCCCTGTCTGCACCTTTGGCCAAAAATATTGTCATTAATATTTTTACTATAGCAGTCTGGAGCGAATGAACTAGCTCTTACTTTCTTATTACTTACTTAATAAATTCCAGAGTACTTAGTGCCTAACTTTGCCTGTCTGATTCGCTGCTGCACCGATTTCAATGAAATTTAACATGGAGATACTTTGATTGTTATGGACATAGGCTACTTTTTACCACGATAACCGACATAAACGGTGGAGCCGCGAGCAAAGGCTAGTTGACTATAAATATATTAGGATAGATATATAAAGAGCAATGACTAAAGTGAATTTCATGCACCAATAAGAATAAAACAAACTAAAATCGAAAACGAATGCCTTCACACCATAGAAGGAAGGGTGGAGGGGAAAATTAGAAAGAAATAAAAACGACATTCGTGTTAAAGTAATTTATGTATCGCTAATGAAATAGTTAAAGTATAATAATTGTTAAATTTATAGTAGAAAGCAATAAAACGGTAAATCGGACGTAACTTCAATGCCAATTTGTCAAATAAATTTACTATAGTTTTTATTTTATGTAATTATTTCCGTTATGAGTCATTGATAAGAAAATCTAAGCATAATATAATATTCCGGTTCTTACAATAAAAGTTTTTCCATAAAGAGTTTTTAAAGAAAATTGTTATATCGTTTTTGGAAGAAAGTTGTCGATCAAAAATCAAATGAATCAGAAAGTTATATTGTTTTGAAGGATGAAACCTACTTATCCTTAGAATTTGATAAAGTAAAAATCACATTAATGTAAATTGTATGAAATTCACTATTCGTTAGTCGTGCATTTATTAAGTCACCTTGTGTCTGTTTTCATTGACAATGAAATCAGATCACCAATTTGTGGTGTTATCCCAAAAATAGTTATATTCAATTTAATTTAATAATGGTAGGTATTTTTTTTTTTTTTTTTTTTATGTTTGGCCTACCAAAATGACTCTACTCTGCCTGATGGAAAGCATAAGCAGAATCCACGAGTGGTGGCCACCATACTCATTGCGAATACAACAATGCAGTATGGCGGCCTAGTGATGCTTGTGCATCTTTTAGTCTAGTCAACAAGTATGGAACTTGTTGACTAGACTAATTGGGCCTCCGGTCTCGCACTCACCAACGAAACACGACAGCACAAACGCTGTCATTTTACGTTGATTTTCTGTGCGAGGGTAGTACCGCCCCGGTCGAGTCGGCCCGTTCGTGTATATGGAGATCACAAAAGTTCCAATTATTACTGCTTTTCATTGCTTTCATTTTGGGTTTTATGGGGCTAAAACAAGAACTCGAAGGACCAAAAACTTGCAAAGTTAAAATATTACAGTACTGCAGTCAACTAGTACTTTGACGATAAAGATAATCGAATGCCCTAATGGTGAAATAGCCTACGTAGCTTTGTGCCATGTCCCAACAATGGCCTAGTCACACAATAGTCCTATGTGTCATGTGCGACCGCTGGCGGAATGACAATGAAGCGACGAGGATTGACGGCGCCTAAATGTTGGGCCTCAGTTGCAGCGGGGTTTCATTCTTACTTTAATAGTGTGTAATTTCATTCCCATCATTATTCCGTATGTAATTTGAATTAATCTATTTTTGAAACAACATAAGATTAGATTTAAATTAAGTCTAAAATGCTTTTAAGACGATATTTAAAAAAAAATACGAAAATATTTAAGTCATGTCAAAGTAAAACCGATATAGTTAATGCAATATGGCTAATTACTACAAAGGTTTCGGTCTAATTGTGTAAGTATTGTAACTGTTGAATTACTTTTACGATGATAATAAATCTCCGAGTGGTGATGGATTTAAAACACAGGGTGTCACCACCTTGTTATTCACCCCGTGGACGTCGTAAGAGCACTGCAAAAGAGAAGTTAAACTTTAAACAATCAATTTGCCATCATTAGTTATCATTAGTATAGTACCTTCTTTTTAAGGAGAGGCTCATATTCAGCGGAGGAATTTTTAAAGTTGTCGACGATATAGATGATACACAAGTGAAAATACGCAAGTCTCCATATGTAGACTTCAGCAGTTTATTCGCTGACACTGCTACCATACCCATCACAATACTCCGGTAGGAAATCTCACGCGAAATCTCATTTTTATTCCTGCCAACGTCTACAGGCGGTGATTATCAATAAAGACTGCCATTGTATGGTTATTGGGCATAACGTGTAATTTCGAATTAGTTGGAACTCTATTGTTTTAGTGTTATTTAGGTTAGTTTATTTCTTACTCGGTCGGCTTGTCCGTTTAAAAAAACTTTTCTTTTATTGAGAAAAATCGACCAAGCGCGTCCGGAACTCTGGAACTGCTATTATCTGGTAAAACACCATGCTTTTTAATAAGTTACAATTTCATTTAAGTATTTTTTCTAAAGGTATTTTATTTAGATAATTGTTATAGTACAAATATTACACAACTAGGCCTCATATTTACTACCATCATAAGTTATTTCAGATTTTTAACAACGATAGTTTATCAACTAACACACATGGCAGTTCAAGATTAAATTTTTCAAGAACGAATCACTAAATCTGGATTACTGACACTGCTTTTGAAACTACTAACAGGGAAAAAATCCTCTCCTCCTTATGTTCCAACGGACAGACAGCAGTACCCGGTCAGTGTTGGCACTGAGCCAATAGAGGACATGCCTACCTGGTTGCAGTCTGCACGAACAGGCCGTGATAATTTGTCAGCAATGGACCTCAATTTGTAAGGATTTAGTTTAACCGGTTTTACCGAAATTTTAGTTTTTCCGTGGAACGACTGGCATCGGACCTCCGCGACTCTGAAGACTAGACTAGATGTTAAACTAGTTGTCAGTATATTTGATGGTACTGACTTCCTAATGACGATTGGCATAGATGTTCAGGACATTCGGAACCGAAGGCTTAACGTGCTCTCTAAATTTAATTAACTATCTATTACATGCATGAAGTATCCAATAAAAGAAGAAATAAATTAACCCTAACGACCATAAGCACTTACAAACGTTAGATTATCCAGGCAAGCTTGTACTAGTTAGCTATGGTTACATTTACCGAGTAAAAACTTGACTGATTTATTTTGTAACTAGAGGTATATGCACCTACGCTTTCCGTTTAATTAAGGATCTAGTTTTACCTCACGGTAATAATTTCTGAGCTTTTATTTACTTCGAATATATATGAAACTCTTATTATTTTGCAACGTATTGATGATAAAATACCAGACGGAAAGACCTGATGGTAAATGCCTTTTTCAAGTGCGTTATCGATCTTTGAGATTGAGTTAAAGAGGGAGTGTAAGGGGTAGTTTGATCCGCACGTATCCTTATTACTTAAGCATTTTCTGATGCGTGGAGTGAGTTCAAACTCCACATGTGACAACATTTTGTGTGGTACACATTGTTGTTTTGAGTCTGGGTGTTCTTTGTGTCCGTTTCATATATGTTTGCATAGTCCCTCTTGAAAAAGGTTTTATTACTAATGCGGGAGTTGTCTTTTTATGAAGAAAAAAGAACGAAAAATGGCTGGTTGTCTGTGAGATTGCGGTACTACGCCCGAATCTTTGCGTCTTTTCAAAACTTGGCTCTTTAACGTCATATTACTATTACACCTTACCTTGCTTGGTTTTATAACAGACTAGCTTTTGACCGTAGCTAAGCCTAGAAGAAAGAGTTGCCCATATCCTTCCTCAAGAATCAAGTTTTATGGAACAGGCGGGCAAACGAGCAGACTTTCCGCCTGATGGTGTACGATTACCGCCGCCCACAGACACCCGCAATACCTGAGGCGTCACAAGTGCGTTGCCGGCCTTTGGGGGGGGGGAGGTGCGACAGGGGTAGGGGGATTGGGGTATGGACCTCCGGTATCCTCACTCACTCAAACACAGCGCAAGCACTATTTCACACCGGTTTTCTGTGAGGCCATGGTATCACTCCGTTCGAGCCGGCCCATTCATGCCGAAGCGTGGCTCTCCCACGGTAAGCATATCTATCTTGGTAATGGTATCTCCATGCAAAATTTCATTGAAATCGGTGCAGCGGTATAGTCGTGAAAGCGTAACAGAGAGATAGAAAGAGTTACTTTCGAACTTATAATATTATTATGAATTCTAAAGCTATATAAATTAACCTAATTTTATTTATTTAGGTACCACCTATACCTAAAGAACGAAACAACAAAGCTGTAGTCAACTGGCGTAAAGTAATTAATCAACATTCAACAAAGAATTTCGTTCTAATGGTAAAAAGCAATATCACGATTGTAATCACTGTGATTTCCTTGATATTGATATATGTGTATTGTTATTATTCGAAAGGTTTGGTTTTGGTTGCCATGGTATTCTATTTTCTTTATAGATGTAAATAAAAAAACTATCTGGTGTAAAGAAAATTAAAGCTTTAAAGCGTCTCTGATATGTCCAGTTAATAAATATATGTATACTTATTTTTATATAATAGCTGCCAAAATTACTCTGCCTTGCCTGATGGAAATCATGAGCTGAATCCAAGTGTGGTGATCACCATCCTCAATGCGAATAAAGACAATGCAGCATGGTGACCCACACTATGGCGACCGGTGAGATGCTTTTTCATGCAAGATGCATTCTCAACTTTTCTTCTGATTAATTTCGTTGCGAGCTCCAAGACAGTTTATTTTTTTCTTGGGACTTCTCGACTAGGTGTGTATCTGGGTCCCTGCTGTTAATGGTGGGCGCGTAGGAGGGGTTACCCCAAAAAATGTGTAGTAAATACACGACGGCCTTCGAATGGCTCGAACGAAACGGCTCGAATTTTCGACAAAAAAAATGTCTGAACACTTTCATCATCATATCATGTTATTCGAAATTCTTTACAAGAATAGTATAATCTTATGTAGGTACATATGTGAGTTTTATTTATCTAACGACTCAATTTTGTATTCATGATTGGCATGATTACTGTATTTAATAGATTAATTAACATAAAGTTATAAGAGACGCAGAAGTAAAGTTTAATTATATCTTTTTCGACTTACTGATGTGTACAATCTTAATTGTTATTGTTGTGTACCTCTTTATATGACAAATTCACTGTAAATTAATGCAAATAATTTTTAAGCCAAATGTAATATATAAATAAAGCATTAGTGTAAATAAATGAAAACATGACTTACGAATGAAAAAATCTATATTACATATCAAATTCAGGGTACGATAGGTTCATTGTACTTACAATCGTTATCAGAGAAAAAATCCTGGCAAATAGCTCCGCACATGATCCCATTCCTAACCAGCATCACCATACTTGACGGTAGATTAACAAGACCACATGTAATCAGGCTAGATTATCTTACCGGTACTTAATTATACTATGGTATTAGAGTCGATCACGGAATTAGATTTTTAAACGACAACGTTTAGTGATATATCCTGTTTAAGGAGGGTTTTACAAACATACCTACAAGAAACGGACAAAAACACTCAGCCTCAAAACAACAGTTTGTGGATCACACAAAGTGTTGTCCCATGTGGGGATTGAACCCACAAAACTCAGCTCAACAGAGAAAAGCGTGGTGACTGCTTTTACCACTACACCATCCATGCTGTCATGAATAAATACTTACCTGCATACAGAAACTCCTTTCACGCGATTCGATTCACGCAATTTCCTTGTCGAGACTGATATTCTCGTTTCTTTTTATGTTAAATGTATTTTGTAAATCGAACTTTGTGATGAATCTATCATAGTGGTGATAACGTATATTTTTATATTGTTGTTGTTTTCTCTCTGTGTACCTATGTTTTTTTTTTTATATTAGTTGTTTATTATTTTCACTATATTTTCCTCTTATGGTTTTTAAGGTGTTTCTGTTTTTAAAGAAAATAAGATATTGTATTATTTTTAATAATAACACAACTGGCGGGTGGACAAAATTTTGAAGAAAAAAAAAACAAGCAATTACATACATATACATAATTATATTACTTTAGATATATATTTTCATACTATATTATATATATTTTTTAATAGTGCTCCCTATCTTAATGATAAATTTAGGCAACTGCAGTGATGATGACAGCTTTAAATCAGTCAGTAGTCATAACGACAGCTTCGTAAGCATACCTACTCTCTCCGACACAATCCAGGTTCAGTTTTCGGATGTAATCAGGAATTTTAATGTAGTCCACATAAATGCACAGAGTGTTCCGGCCCATTTCCCAGAGATGCTGTTCTTTTAACTGTAAGAGTATCCGTGCTATTCTTATTTCGGAGTCATGGCTGAAACCATGTCTGCCGTCAACAACTTACGCCCTTCCTGACTTTCATTTGGTAACAAATTATAGAGCGAATGGTGTTGGAGGAGGTGTTGCCATATACCTACGCAATAATTTTCCTTTTCAAATCATAGACTTGTCAACACAACCACCACCACCAAACGCAGGTGAACATTTATTTTTGGAAGTTGAAATCTGTCATACTAAGATATTACTAGGTGTGTATTACTGTCCTTCCTCCCGTATAAACTTTTTGTCATCGTTTGAACAACTCTTAGAACGTACGACACCCTCTTACAGTCACTGTATCATTTTGGGAGATTTTAACACATGTCTGTTAAAAGGTGATCATCGATCTTCCTCTTTCTCCAGTAGAGTCGAGTCATGTGATTTGTCTGTTCTCCTTTGAATGCTACTCACCACTTTCCTAATTCTACTCCGTCCCTTCTAGACCTTATACTTGTCTCCTCCCCAAATTCAGTTGCTAAGCATGGACAGTGCTCAGCTGATAAATTTTCTTACCAAGACCTATTATTCCTCTCTTACAAACTTCTCCCTCCCAAGCCTAAAGCCAAAATCCTTATGCAGCGCAATTTCAAGGATATGAACCTGGAAGCACTCCGTCGGGATGCCGCTGGAATCGACTGGAATTTGCTATCAGAAATGGGATCAATTGACGACAAAATTAACTTTTTTAATGTAAAATTAAACGCCCTCTATGACTTGCGTGCGCCAGTTCGGGCTGTGAGGCTAAAACATTTGCCTGCACCGGTGGCTGACAGACGAAATAAAAAAAATATCCAAAAAGGCTGTAGCCAAACAGTCATGGGCTTAAGGTGTCATTAGAATTTAGATAGATACACACAAACTTCTTTGACTCTTAATAAAGCTAAATATTAACAAACCATTGTTAGTTGAACGTAATGCGTGACGATTATTATGGTAATTTAATTAGTAGTGATTTTTATCAGTATCTCGACTATGGTTTGTCATGCTCACTAAAATGTCATTGCTTGCGGTGTCGTCGTGGGGCGGGTCGTTTCCTTCCCTCTGATATGGCGAAGGAGATGATGGCTGGTCCATGCGTCATACATCCATGGTGCTGCTTGGGGTGACTGGTCGGCCTAGTCAGCGATGCTTTAGACAATACCATTATTCTGGTTCGTTCAACTGCAACCCTAGCCTCTTAATCCAGTCACGAATTATTTTCAACAGTAGATTTTGCAACTGAATGTAAGTGGATGTGCACCTTGTTTCTATTTTGTTCTATGTTTAATAGACTCAAACCTTCAACGTTATCACTGAGTGTTTTTTTTTGTTTGTGCGTTAGATTTTGGAGCTTTTTAATAAAAGGAATTTCAGGTGGCAACAGCTTGCATACTGTTTACCTTACATGTAATACTAACACTGTACCTGAAAATCTGATTTTGAAAAAGAGTAGCCATGAGTTTCTTTGCCAGTATTCTTCTCATGAGCTCTACGCATTTTGGAAACTGGAAGTTATGGATCGACACAGGCAGGCAGTAGATTTTGGTGTTTTCGCCTAATTTACCGCGACAATATAGCACATGCTGTGGCATCTGTTTGCGTCGATCTATGATTTTTAACTACCTATAGCTTTAATTTGACGTTCATAGGTGTCACTTGGTGTCTTAGATGAATAAATGATTTCGATTTGATTTTATTTGATTAGGTTCAAATCTCAGCCAACACCTACCAACCGGGAAAAATATATAACCATCCGAAGCATCTGCAGTAAGGCTTGTAGGAAAGTTTATTCTATTCTATTCTAAGCGTATCGTTTCAACGCAACGCGTACGAGACCTGCAGTGTTCCACAAACGAATCGTAGAGATTGCTCTCGTCCTACGCGCGTTACGATACGCTTACGATACGACGCAGTATGCGAAGGGCCTTACTTCTTTCATTACATCTCTCTAGACACATTTACTGTCTTTGAACCTTTCATACAAACCTGCTAGTGTAGGGTACTTTTGAACTGTTCTTCCAGCAAATCGATTTTGTTATCAACATCTTTCTAGCTTTTTCTCTTTCAATATACTTTGATGATTACGTCAAGACGGGTCAGATAAAGGGGAACTGTTTAACATGCTCCCCGAGGCACGGAGGGGTCTCAATTTGTTAAGAACCCATTTATAGATTGACCTTTGACCTGGCTAGGATTATGTAACTTTGCAATGTATTAAAATATTATATTTATTATAAATCGCTTTATTGTACACTAGATTAATTACAACGTTAACTTAAAACTAGGAAAGTACAAGTGGCGGCTTTATCGCTTAAAAGCAATATTTCACAGACAACCATGAACATGACCTACTCGATTACCACTTAGCAAAATAAACTCAATTATTTTATATTATTGAAATTTTAATACATACAAATAAAACAACAAATATAGCACTATATCGTACTATGGTCAGTCACGGTAAACAGACAGACGGACAGACCGTGTAATGATCACGGTGATTACCTCGTCAAGGTACACTGCGTAAGTATACGTAATGATGTTGGTTTACTGATGAAATGTTAGAGGTTGATACCTTAGTGGAAAGACGGTAAAAGGTCCTTGAAATTTTGAAGACTGACTAACTAGGCCTGTTCGGTGTCTATTGCCTATCTACCTAGTAACTAGATAGAGTCAGTGCAGAAATGAAATAATGCTTGTTCAGGGAAATGTAAAAAAAATTAACAGAGACGTGTTATTACTACTAAGTCTGAACGTATATTGATTTGAAAAGTGTGAGACAGAGACACTTCAGTGTTCTGATTACAACTGGTATCTTGGTTGAATTTGGATTTACTTAAGTTAACATCATATTTTTAACATTATTTAAATAGAAAACTTTCACTAAACTTATGAATAAACATGATTGTTATAGAAAAGTATTAGTAAATGTATATCAAAACAGTCAGTAACGTTTTAAAAGTGTCTGAAACAGCCTACTTGAAATCAAAACTTTTTGATTTAATATCAATATTAAATACATGTTTCAGAAGACGAACAAGCTGATGGCTCACCTGATAGAAAGTGGCTATTAGCGCTTATAAATACCTTCAACTCAGTGGAGTAACAAGTGCTTTGCAGGTACCTCAAAAGTTACTCTGGTCGCTTTATAAAGGTTTGAAGGTTGCGTCGACCCAGAAATACTGCAGACAACAATTTGTTCCATAGACTGAAGAATATAGGTAGGTATATTTTAAACTATACATTGCGGCACATCAGAAAAAAATTACCATAAAAATTAATTCATTTATGATGTGTTAGGTCAAGATACTTTATTTCTTGAAAAACAGGGAGACCATCAGACTTGATAATATTATTATTTAATCCATTATCTTCGAAATAAACACGTAAGGAAAATCGTATGTCTTAATAATTACAGTTTTGCATAACTGAAAGAATTTTATTAAATTATTACAGTTTTTTTAAATATTTTTCTTTTATTTATTTTATCTAGAAGTGACAAAATGGTACGCTTTATTTCTGAAGTATTAAAACATGCAAGCGAGGATATGAGCAAAGCTGCCCTCTGGCCAAGTTGATATTTAACAACCGTAAACGTTAATAGAAAACCAAGAAATGTATGATGACGTATCCCAACGCTTAGTTTCGTTTCCAAAACATAATATTAGCCAATTATACAAAAGAAACGGACATATTGGAAATATTTATAATTATTTTGTCTCGGCAAACGTAGTGTAGGACGTCCACAGGCAAGATGGAGTGATGATTTGTGCAAGAAGTCTGGCCGGAGCTGGAAGCGAGAAGCTGAGCATCGAACCAATTGTCGTGCAATTGGAGAGGCCTATGTCCAGCAGTGGACTGCGATAGGCTGAAGATACAAAAGAATGGAGGCGTTAGCGATTATAGAAAGAGAATCGACATTCTTTTTAACCGACTCAAAAAAGGAGGAGGTTCTCAATTCGAATGTTTTTTTAAATGTTTGTTACCGCATAACTTTCGACTGGGTGAACCGATTTTGATGATTCTATTTTAATTTGAAAGCTGGTGCTTCCCGAATGGTCCCATTTAAATTTGGTACAGATTGAAGTCGGTTTTTTTTTGTTAAAATTTGAGATTATTAAGTGTTCGAAACACTTGCATTTATCCTTACTTATCTTTGATTACTACTTTACGTTAAATGAAGTATGTTTGTATACACTTCTTTTGTTTAACAATAATTTAAATAACTGTTGAAGTTTGAATGTGATCCTATTAGTATCAGCTCATCGCTCTGGCCACAACATCATTAAAAAAACCTGTTGTAATTAGTTTCCGGTCTCTCGGCCATATTGTGGCAGTTCCCTATAGAAAGGGATCTACGCTAGAGCACGCGCTTCAACAGCTGCACGTACGCACCTGTTGCTAGTCGTCACTAACGATGTCCGATGCTACGAGTTGATCAATATTTTCGATTTTATTTTAAACAGAAGTAAAAGTTTTTAATTCAACGTAAGGTCGGAATTTAAATTTTGTACAAATCGTAGTTAATCACATTATAATTTATGTTTTATTTAAATCGATACATATAATAAAATTGTAACAGGTCGATGTCTGTAAATTAAACGAATAAAAGGATTTTTACCAACGTTATAGAACTCAAAACAACAGTTTTAGAATTTTTGTCTGTGTGTTTGTGCGCGCTAATCTCAGAAGTGGCTTAACCGATTTGGATGCGGTATTATGGTAAAGTTGACTTAACATTTAGTGTATGTTTTATTTCAATCGGTTGACAATTAAAAAAGTTATATCAGTTTAAAGAATCACCGCAATCGGCAATATTCGACATATAGTTTTAAAGGAATTCGCCTCAATCATTTCTTTTTTTTTAAAGTCATCAACAGCCTTAAATATACCACTACTTGATATAGACCTTTCTTTGCAAAGGAGCCTTCGTGCTGTCGTGTTTCGTTGGTGAGTGCGAGACCGGAGGCCCAATGATGCAGAAGCGTCACTAGGCCGCCATGGTGTAAGTCGTCATGCTGCATTGTTGCATTGTCTGCATTCACAATGAGTATGGTGACCACCACTCTTGGATACTGCTGATGCTTTCCATCAGGCAGATTAAAATCATTTAGCCAAGCCCATTGGTCTACTGTACCACGCTGGCCAGACGGGTCAGTGCAGAGACGGTTCAAATTTTCCTTCCCTTTGCGGTGCTGTTGACTTGCGTAGTTTGCTCCATTTGTCAGTTCTTACGACTTTCAGGGGTTGCATGGGGGTAGTGACTACTCGTATTTTTAATCTGTCATCACAGGAAAGTCTTGAAAATAAGGTAATAATTTACTGTATTGTTCAATAAAGGCGATAATGAGGCGCTCCTAGCCCAGTTGCACACGGTGATTAGAAACAATCACCGAGGGTAAGCAAACACGGCGTGGTCAGTACCTGAATGGGTGACCGCTGGTGGCATGATACCACGAGCGTCTCCGTGATTCGGAGTTCACGTTAAGCAGTCAGTCCCGCTTGTTATCCTAGGATAACAACAAGCTTAGTTGGAGGCCTTTCGGCGACTTAAAAATATCCAACGGCAAGATTACGTAGCCGCAACGTATTCTTGCCAGTCCCCAACCCGCACTAGGCCAGCGTGGGGACGTATGACCTTAACCATCTCCTGAGAGGAGACCCGAGCCAAGCAGTGGGGCATTATGGGTTGTTAATGATTTTTTAATAAAGATTATATTGTCATTGTCACTAGCCTTAATCTTTATCTTATCTAATTAGACTTTTCTATGTCTCAATTGACAGGTAGCTTTCCATCCAGTCATTATCAATTTTCTCCAGCTATAAGTGCTCTAAGTCCATTTATTTCAACATTAACCCGGTTTGTTTCCACAATGTATGTTACAAAGCGGTTAAAGCTGTTATGGATAATTTCAGTAATTTATATTTTATTGGATTGTTAAGTTTTATTTGTTCAATGTTTTACTTAAGCTGAACAGATTTTTATTACACACATTTGATCTTGAAATTTATTATCAACGAATCGAGCGTGTGAAGTAGCGATTTTAAAGGAGGTTAATTTTATAATCGTGTTGAACGGAATCTGATGTACTTTAATAAAAACAATTTCAAATGAATTGATTTAATTAAATTGTAACATTTATTTAGTTTCAGGATGATTATTCCAATAATTTTTTGGAGGTTCAAGATTCAATAGGTCTAGCAGATATTTCGTGGCTTGTTTAGGGATAGGCTTATGGCCAGCACAGTGGACTATTAACTACTGTTGATGATGATGATCAAGATACTATATCAATGTAACTGGTTTTCTAGTTGAAACATTACCCGAGGTAAGTCGAAGTCATACGGTTCAAAACTTAGACCAGACTGAGAACAGACTCAGATGCACTCTCCACCTGTGGATGTACCAGTTGGAGTTGAGAGTACATCTAAATCTGAGGTAATTGGGACAAATTGGTGAAAATCTGAACTCTCGCATTAGAATTATACATCCTGAGTTGCGAGGGACTTCAAACATATGAAACGGACACAAAGTACACCCAGACTCAGAACAACAATTTGTTGACAACACAAAGTGTTGTCCCATGTGGGATTTGAACCCACAACACTTGGCGCAGTAGAAAGCGGCGTGGCGACCGCTTAAACCACTAGGTCAACCGTGCAGTCAAGTTGACAATATAACTCAGTGGTATACAATAAGCGATGTCCAGTACTGAATAATAAAACATAGATCTTGATGGTATATAATATGAACGGCACGAATGGTGTATTGGTTTGAGCGGTTAGTTCGCCACTTTCGACAGCGCTGAGTGTTGTGGGTTCACACCCCATATGGGACAACACTTACATGATCCAAGTGCAAGCACGCAAACATGGTTGCCAATGAAACTATGTAAAACTAGTATTAATAAAGTGCATGTGTGTTTGTCAACTATTTTATTACCCCTGACGCAAAAAGAGGGGTGTTATAAGTTTGACGTGTCTGTCTGTCTATTTGTCTGTCTGTCTGTCTGTGGCACCGTAGCTCGCGAACAGATCAAGCGATTTCAATTTAGTTTCTTCTGTATGAAAGGTGAGTTACGTGCGAGTGTTTTTAGACATGTTTCATGAAAATCGGTTGAGTCGTTTAAAAGTTATGGGGAAGAATAACAGAATGTCTGCAAAAATATCATTAGCGTATGATTACTCAATTAAGTGCTTGAGTAGGGGGTTTTTTAAATTTTGAATTTGAGCTTGTTGTTTAAATGTAGGAAAATTTACAGTAATATTATTATAGTATACAAACTTAGTACAAAAAAGGAGTATGTTTTGAGTAATAATTACGGGTTAAATAAATAAATAAATATTTTGGACATCTAACACACAATGCCATCTAGTCCCAAGCTAAGCAGAGCTTGTGCTATGAGTACTAGACAACTGATATAAATACATAAATACTTTTTTTTGTAAATACATACATATTATACTATGAGATGACTAAATACATGAGAGGGATATTTCTTGTTTGTAGCCATATGTAAACTTGTTTACGGCTGAACATATCTCTCATTCGAATGAGGTTTTAAACGCTAACGATTTGTTGGTTTCAAGAACTAAGACAATAATTGCTCAGAAGTAATATAATTCAAAGTTAAGAGCGGGTAATAATATCTAAACTTGTAAATGTTCAAAACATCTGCAGTTATTCTTATTATTAACCTTTTAATCTTCGGAGTTTTGTTACAAGCACTTAGCATATAAGCTGTCCAGTATTAAGACATTGATTTTTTTTTATGTTTCTTTTTGTTGTTTAAATTTTTATTTTATGAATATTTTATAAGTTTTTAAGACCGTGGACTGTATTAAAATAAACAATACTGCAAAAATAACTTTCAACAACTTATTCATAATATAATTTATTGCAAAAAAACTCATAAAATATTTAAATTACTGGAAAAATTGTCTCGTAATTTATATAATAATATCTAATAATATTGTAACATAGGTGTATATCATCTTTTACGAATAGAATAGGTTTTATGATTCACACTTTAAAATTACTTCATAACTCAGAAAAGCAGGTGTTTGGTCCATCCAATACAAATATTTGAATACGACCCATATGTTATAAAATCTTTTATTGAAACGTCTAAAACATACAATAATTTAAAAATAATGAAATTATTTACTACTAAAGTTATGCATTTTTATATTTAAAATTGAGTTTAGAATTTGTTCATTTAAATATGCTTTGCATTTTGTAAATGAATCAGATTATTTATTGATAATGAGGCTCCATTTTGTTCAAAAACTGTTATAGTTTATGTTCGTTTAGATGAATCCTGACTAGGTTTTAGTAAAAGTTTTAATGAAATAATTGCATATCAACAAAGTTGAATGGACTAGGAATTAATATGTAGATTTAAATGTAAATAAGTGACTTGAAAAAGACAAATATTATTCTTTATTTACATTATAATTTTAAAAATATCTGGGTTCTAACAAAATATTAGTCAAGAATGAGGAATTAATACTCGAAAATATGTGTTAAATGAAGCCTCGAATGAAGAATGAAGCCTGAAGTTAAATGAAGTGTAATGACAGCCTCGGTGATGCAGTGGTAGCGTCTATATAACTTGCATATATTAACAAAAAAGTATTAAATGTGTGATATTACATGCTCGGCTTAGTTTGGGACTTGATGGCGTTGTGTGTTGGAACTTGGATGTCCAAAAAATATTTATTTATTTACTGTTTCGTACAGACTGGCAGACTTCATTAACCTACGAGAATGTATGCATGTTTCCTGATATTTCCCATCTCTGTTTAATCGAGTGGTCATTAATATCTAATACGAACATTAAGTTCAAAAGGTCAGAGGTGTATGACCCGGGTTCAAACTCGAACCACCGCCGTGAAGAACATAATGTTTGAGTAATGCTTATGTAGTATTTTGTTGGCAATTATGTTTTTTTTAGGGTTGAGTCAGTTAATTTCCTATGACTGGTAAATATTGATTTGAAGAATTTGTAACGAAGAATAATCCTATACTAAAAGTAGATGAAAACTGTTGTGGTACGAAAAACTAATGTCTCAGCAATCTCAAAACACCTTTCCTCCTGCCTGATCTCCCTTCGGTCGTGTTGAATAGCCATTCCATCGGATTCTGAAAGTGAGGGAACAGATAATGCACCTGTGTTTACGCACACTCTTGTGCACTATAATAAATATCTCCTGCGTAGCTGGCTGGTCTCCGTTGAGACTGACCTCCGTGGCCGAAATCAGCTATGAGTACACCATACCACGTTTGGCCTAGTGGTTTAACGGTCACCACGCCGTTTCCTACTTCGCCAAGTGTCGTGGGTTCAAATCCCACGTAGGACAACACTTTGTGTGATCCACTAATTGTTGTTCCGAGTCTTGGTGTCCTTTGTGTCCGTTTCATGTATTTTTGTAAAGTCCCCCGCGACACAGGATTTATTCCTAGTGCGGGAGTTGTCTTTAAAAAAAAAACAGATCGTACATACTATTGTGATGTCTAACAGCACATTAATACAAATGACGTTTGTTTTCACTCGTAAAATCGGTAGAAGTAAAACATCTAAGACCAACATTTTTCAACTGTTAGCTAACGAGTGTGGAACAAGATTGAGTTATAGCGTCATTAAGTATTTTAGTGGGACTATTGTCATGTCACACAAAACATCCATTTGAATTTATGGTACATTTTTGTAATTATTTAACGGTTTCTTTACCATTGTGTTTAAATAGTAGATAATTTATTAACAAATATATCAGAAATAGGCATGTAAGAATTATTTATAGTTTGGCACATCATCATTAAAAGTATAACTTATGATCGAATGCCAATTCTGAAAAGAGAGTGATGAGTTCGATATTCTTGTAACTTCACACAAGTAGACTTTAAAGCTACAAACAAAGCTACGAAGGACCTCATATCTTTCCTAACTTTGCATCTTTAAAGTCGACTTTGATTCTAATCCCCAATGGTTTTAAAATTCATGTGAACGGGTTAAGAATATAGAGTGTCAGCACCGCTGTTGATCTGGTGGGTGTCGAAAGAGCTGACTTAGAGAACAAACTATACAGGACAATAGCACTGCGAAGAGAAGTCACGCTTGAAACAATCCCCCTTCTTTATTTAAACCCCCTCGGGCCATCACCCCTACGGAATTTACGATGGGGTGGTGTATTGGGATCAGATTGACTAAAATTACACGGTTGAAACTCTGCGCCTAAGATAGAAGGGATCCGGGAACAGCTATTATGTCGACATTCAGACCCATCCTAGTGACTGCCCACCACCATCTTTGTGTGAATTATCTATTTAGGCAACGTACGGTACACGGGAACGATATCTTCTCTCGGCTGGCCACTGTAGCGTCCCGTCCTGCGGGCCACACTCAGGGCGGTGGAGGCGTTGGTAATAGTGCCTCCACCGCGTAGGGTTAGGTAACATTGAAAGAAAATGTCGATTAGTTACATCGATAGACCTTTTAAACGTTCACGTAAGTTTAACTTTTATTCGGTAAAAACCGCCACATATGAAATAATTTTCATTGCCTATAGTCAATTACGTCACTTCAAGTTAATTTACAATCTTGCAATAAGACTGTTGCCAGTTTAATACCTACATAATTTATTACATTTATAGCAAAATAACTAAAAGTATCTAACTGGAACGCAACTAACTCAGTAAATATCCCTGATTTGGTCACAAACTATTTACATCCAAGTTCTGACGCGGATTATTGACAGATTGCAGTTATACCCCGCGGTGACATATAGTATAAATTACGCTTCTAGTGGGCTGCTAACCTGGCAATAGACAGAGTGATATTTATAATAATATTTTAAAATTATGCGTCACTAGAGAACATGTTTAGTGGAAATTTATTTTTTAGTGTATATAGAAAAAAAACTTGCTTGTAGCTATTGCTAAAACATTTATTTTTTATTTAAAATTATGTAGGATGCTTGAAAATTAAAGGTAGGCCTACCTAAGTTAGTGTATGCTCTATATTTTTAATGATGCAATGATTCTTTCATTAAATTGCGCCACGAAGATGCACAAATCTTTAGAAAATCATCTTCCTGTCTTAGTCTTTATTATTTCAAGATTGATTGGGGTCGGCTACTAGTTCAACCGGTTTTACCTGAATATCATTTTTTTCACGGATCGACTGAAATCGGATCTCCGCTATCCTGAAGGTGAATTGAATTCAAAGTTTGAACTAGTTGTCAGTATATTTGAGAGCACCGACTTGCCAATAACGATTGTCATAGGTGTTCATGACAACCGGGACGGACGGGCAGTCGCTCACGCTAACCGCTAGACGAAACTTCAGAACCGCATCTTTAAACTGCTATAATAATTTAGAAAAGAAGTTCCTCGCGTTAATATTCTTAAAGTGTATATTGTACAGAAATAAATCCATTGAAATAACAAACCTGAATACACGAGTTCTTTAGTCTTCATTACGTTTAGCATTTCAAATGGTAGCGTGATCTCATGGCATAAGGCATGATCATTTTTGAATACTACTTCTTTCACAAATATACCAATAAGAATCTGACGGATAGTACCCGAGATTAGCAACTTTAAGGAACTAAAAAAACATAATTGTTTATGCTGGATGGGGTTTGAACCCACGACCTCCGGCGTAGCAGTTAGAAGCATTAATCATTAGATCAACATGCCGGTCTTATAGGGCACAGATGTGCAATAATAGATATGATGCCCAATGATGCAGAAGCATCACTAGGCCACCAAGGTGTGGGTCACCATGTTGCATTATTGCATTGTCTGCATTTACAGTGAGTATGGTGACCACCACTTGTGGGTTCTGCTTATGCTTTCCATCAGGCAGAGTAGAGAGAATGAAAAATATTTACAACTAGTTAGATTTAAAAAAACAGGTTGTACTACATTAGACTGAGTAAAAAACACGCTTAATGTGCTTAAGACCTTTATAATAATATAACCAACTCCAAAAAAGGAGGAGGTTCTCAATTCGATTGTTTTTTTTTCAAGATTTCATTTGGTGCACCTGTGTTATAAATTCGCTTGCCTTGGCCGCATGGCAAAAAAAAAGATTATACAGTACAGTCAAATCTTTCAAGTTTCAGATATATGTAATTAATATATATTTTTATACATAAAGTTTTAAATTATGTGTTTGTATATCACAGTTGTAGAAGAAATTTTATTTTCTCTACAACTGTGAAATATGATTTATATGTTATTCTTATTTACGAACGCAAATCTTGTTTTTTAACTATCCACAAATTTATCATACGAAAATCAATTATTACATAATTATGTTTTATGACATATCAACAAATTTGTCAATGTTATATTAATAAGCTAATTTTTAATCCAGTTTTCAAAACCAGATTCTTGCTCCAAGTTGTAATCGATACTAATATAAAGCATAGATTTAGTTCGTTTCTTGTTTATTTGAACATCCAGAGATAACAGACGGATCTGCATTCTTTTTATTGGTTAATATTTATTCATCATCAGTCTATCACAGTCCACTGCTGGACATAGGCCTCTCCAATTGCACGACACTTGGATCGATTTTCGGATTCTCGCATCCAGCTCCTGCAAGCCGTCTTGCGAAAATCATCACTCCACCTGGCCTGTAGTGGTTGTTTAAAGGCTTTGTAGCAATACGCTACGACCTTCAGCACGACAACTCCCAAAGAACATGTAAAGAAGTTGACGATAATACCTAGTTCTTCCTAAATTACTTATTCGACAATGAAAAAGTCATGTTATCTAAAAATACTAAAGATTTATGTAGGATTTATAAAATGCAACCGAAGTCAAACAAATCATATTTATTGATCTTAAAATTACGTTCTTATTATTCAACGAAAACAGTTATCTCAATGAAATAAGAAAACAACTGTGAGATTTTCTCATATTTGATTTTTTTATTTAATTGAGATCTTCAACTTGAAGCTAGCCCATTTTGCTACCAAAAGATGTGGGACTGGGTGGCAAAAAATAGATGTATATGACGAAGTTAGCAATAAATATTAATTGAGACAATAAGAATGGAATAGCAACACTTACATAGGTTTTATTCAAAGCTAAAGTATTTGAGGTGCATAATTTAACGTTGCTCGGTCATGTTTCAAATTATAACTACCACCAATTTGATGACAGACTCTGATTAATAATTTAATGTACTAGCTTTTGCCTGCGGCTTGTATTGATAAATGTTGTGTTCGCCTTATTGTTGAGTGAATGTTGGGTAGCGAAGAATAAGGTCTATTTTATTCACAGAACGACAGATTGGGATTAATAACATTCTATGAATTACTAATGGACTTCAGAATATTTATTTGTTGTACTTGGCAGTTTGGTATCTGCTGTTAATAATTAGGTATTATAACTGATCAGAACCTTTTATTAATCTTTATGGATGGTATTTTTATACTAAACTAACTGAATTGTGCCCACTTTGTTGGGTGTTTTTAAGCAAATCCGACTACTACGAAAAAGTCTTTTCGTTTTTCGGATTCATATATAGCCTATGACAGTCATAAGTAGGTAGTAGAGCAATGCTGATTTCAGCACGAACGGGCCGGCTCGACCGGGGCGGAACTACCCTCGCACAGAAAATCTACGTAAAATGATAGCGATCGTGCTGTCGTGTTTCGTTGGTAAGTGCGAGACCGGAAGCCCAATGATGCAGAAGCATCACTAGCCCGCCATGGTGTGGGTCACCATACTGCATTTTTTGCATTCGCAGTATGGTGACCACCACTCTTGGATTCTGCTTATGCTTTCCATCAGGCATAGTAGAGTCATTTTGGCAGGGCCAAACATAAAAATAATATGTAATAATAATGTGACTTTCTATTGGTGAAATAATTTTCAAAATCAGTTCAGTAGACTGTAGATCCCCTCCGACCTACCTCTTATTAATATTAGTACATTGGATTGGATCAAACGGGGAGAGAATGTTATTGACATTATGTGCAAAATAAAATAGATTAAAAAAAAATACTAAACGGTTCAGGCTGGCATATTTTGATTTGAATGTCTACTTGTTATGCATTTCTTCAACTTTTCAATTAAATTAAGAGAATATTAAAAACTTTAACAATAATGAATAACATTTTATATACTTCTGTTTTAATATTATATTTTTCTTTTAATATTGGGTCCACATTTATCGATAAATAAATTTTGTCGAGGATTTTAAGTTAAAGAAATCGATCGACAATATAATCGATAATAAATAGCTCAAACTATACACTTTACTATGATAATGAGAGCCAGCCAGCTGCATCACAAAGAACCGTTACCTAATTTATTAAAATCGTGTTATACAAAGTTATAATCTTAATCACCATTGGTTATCTTTATTATAGTTTACAGTCTCACCATAGAGATGAAACAATAAAGGATGTATTTTTATTAAAACGTATCTCGACCTCCTATGAGCGATGACCTACTCAATATTGTTTTTAAACTATGTACGCTATAAGGTTGTATAGAACGTATAGCCTTTAATGCTACTATGTTTATTGTTTGCCATTGTTTTTTAGTCTCGGACAGGTGCGCGGGCGCAGTGTGTGCGCCAGTCTCTAACGAACTTGCGTAGGAGCCGGTCGCGCGTCGCGTTTACTGTCCAATCACGTGAGAGCGTATTTTTGAAAATTTGCTTTTCAGTGTTTGTTTGTGTGTATACAAATTTTTGGTATATATATTTGTGAGAGTGACAGTGTGTGCTTTATCAGTTGTTTTGGATAATCTGTTTCAACGTTTTGCTTATATTTTTGGATTATTTTCGGTGAGTGTTTAAGCTACTTTTAATTGGGTGTGCTTTATTGTTATAGTGTCGTCACGAGTGCTATTCAAAATACCTATACAATTCAATTTTGTTTTACGTATATTAGAACAAAATCTTGATATCTTCAAACTGTTATTTAATGTTTCCATTGTAAGGAAAATATATTAGATTTGGTATAGAGATAATCGCTGCATAATTACTGTTATAACCATGAAAGGCTAGATCGATCATTTCAATGTCGTCTAAGGTATTGTCTTAATTTTTCATTGATTTGAATAATAGTTATGAATAACTTGATAATCATCTCGATTTTCTTTTTTAAGTTAATTCTTGCTTTAATTAGTTTGGAAAAAAACATCACCGATTGTCTGCATAAAATAATGTCTGCTAATATTGCGATCAAGTAGGGATTGCAATCCGCTTTCATTTATAATTCGGCCGGATTTCAGACCAGATTCATAAATCCGGCCGGATCCGACCGGATCCGGTCGGGTTGAATTAACAAAGATAAGTTCTTTCCTCGTGCGTTTCAAGATGTTACCATTTCAAGATGTGTTACCGTTAATGAAGTGTAAAAAAACAATAGCTATAAACGAAATCAACTTGATTATGCTAACTTATCGTCGTTAATCGCCAAAACAAATAAGATCATAAGCTAAGACTAAAAGCAATTAATTTTTCTAAAAATAATAATACTATTCTTTATTGATATAATTAGTTTCAATACCTAATGGGATTCCCTAATACCTGCGCTAGTAAAGACTGTGTTGCAGGTATTTGTATCTTCCCCAATTCTCTAGTGACAATAGCGTTACGTCAACTTTATTTTGAAGATTAATTAAATGTTTTTTTTTAAATACAACTCCCGCACTAGGAATAAATCCTGTGTCGCGGGGGACTTTACAAACATACATGTAACGGACACAAAGAACACCCAGACTCAGAACAACAATTTGTGGATCACACAAAGTGTTGTCCTACGTGGGATTTGAACCCACGACACTTGGCGAAGGAAGAAACGGCGTGGTGACCGTTAAACCACTAGGCCAAACGTGCAGTCAAGATATAATAAAAGTAAAATAATAATGGCTTTATTACCTACATAACGTAGCTGGTGATATAGTCTTCTTTTTACAGATTCATCAGAGATCAATACTATTAATCAACATCATTAAACTAACTAAACATAAAGTAATGATTAACCTTAACTGAGATCAAAAATTCGTAATTGAAATATTCAAACTCACTGATCTGACTTCTAAGTAAGTTTTTCAAGTGTCAAATAGTATGTAACGGTCGATTAGCACCAAGTAGAACGTTCGGGATATGAATGCGTGAAATTACTCGAACGAAGGTATTTTTATAGTATTTGACAGGCTTGACCCAATTCAATACTAAATTCATATATTTAGTAGATAATATCAAATATTGTTTACCATAAATATTCTAATGATTATTAGCATACAATTATTATTTGATAATACAGGATTGTGTAACATTAAAGATTTGATATGTAATATAAGTCGCGCCGGAAGCTGACAAGCGGAAGGCGCCAAGATATTAATATGAATCAACTATTTACTTGTTTATAAAATCACCAATTGAATTATAAGTTTATAATATATTTTATTGTATGCCTAGTCATTATTAAGATTTAAACAAATGAGGCATTTATACGAGGTTGGAATCGTTACTTATAACATTCGGCCATCCTGTGCATGCCGTGTCCCACGGCGATCAGAGCTGCTACTAATTTAATTAAATCTGGTACTGACCAATTTATTTATTTTTCGTAGATCACATAGCTTTTATTTGCTATACGTCACACAGTTTCATATTTGCTATACGTCACACAGTTTCGTATTTGCTATACGTCACAGTTTCGTATTTGCTATACGTCACACAGTTTCGTATTTGCTATACGTCACACAGTTTCGTATTTGCTATACGTCACACAGTTTCGTATTTGCTATACGTCACACAGTTTCGTATTTGCTATACGTCACACAGTTTCGTATTTGCTATACGTCACACAACTTTTGTTTTTGTCACACAACTTTTGTTTTTAATACGTCACACAGCTTTTGTTTTTAATACATCACACAGCTTTTGTTTTTACTACATCACACAGCTTTTGTTTTTACTACATCACACAGCTTTTGTTTTTACTACATCACACAGCTTTTGTTTTTACTACATCACACAGCTTTTGTTTTTACTACATCACACAGATTTTATTTTGTACTACATCTATAGTTGTTACACGGACTTGATCACATAGCCGCCCGTATTCACATGTAGTACTTGAAGTTGGAAACATAGCTTAATTTAAGTAAATAGACTTGATCACACAGCCATCTTTACAGGTAAGATTTAACACACAGCGGTAAATAACTGTTTACTTAGTATTATCACACAGTGTAGGTACTATATAATTGCAGACAAGTATAAGTAAATGGAAATCATTTACTTTTGTTTACACTTTTAAATTTCATTATAAATAAATTGGAACGTACTCACCAGATGTACAGATAGATATACTTTACTGCACCTTCACCAATTACTCGAACGAAAACAAGAAAATTTCGTAGGGTATCCAAATAAAGATTTCGTTAACTTTTAAATATTTTCAAAACAGGACGCACGAGAATGCTAGATCCCACTTCTGAAATGTAACGGTCGATTAGCACCAAGTAGAACGTTCGGGATATGAATGCGTGAAATTACTCGAACGAAGGTATTTTTATAGTATTTGACAGGCTTGACCCAATTCAATACTAAATTCATATATTTAGTAGATAATATCAAATATTGTTTACCATAAATATTCTAATGATTATTAGCATACAATTATTATTTGATAATACAGGATTGTGTAACATTAAAGATTTGATATGAAATATAAGTCGCGCCGGAAGCTGACAAGCGGAAGGCGCCAAGATATTAATATGAATCAACTATTTACTTGTTTATAAAATCACCAATTGAATTATAAGTTTATAATATATTTTATTGTATGCCTAGTCATTATTAAGATTTAAACAAATGAGGCATTTATACGAGGTTGGAATCGTTACTTATAACAAGTATGATGAAAATTGGAAAGCAGTCTTTTTGATTGCTTTTGAACTCAAGTTTTAACATGGAAAATATATGTCTAGTTATATGTCTGTCATGTTTGTATTCGAACTCTTTAGCTTGTAAACAAATATTATTAACTATGGGTGAAACAACGATCTTAAGAAACAGATGGTGTTATTTGTGTCATCTCCCAATCGACTTTTAATAGAGCTGCAATTGTAACCTGCGGGCACAGGACGCACAGGCAATGTCAACAGCATACTCTTATAGTGCTTCCATTTGTGACAATGCGATTATTTTGCCAAAATACACACATTCACCGATTACCGAATCACATAGTACCGGAACCGGTAGACGTATACGTATGCCGGATCCGTCGGATTATCGGATCTGGTTTTCCGGATTGTAATCCCTACGATCAAGTTAGATAAAGCTAACATTGAAATGAATAGTAATTACTAATTAGGGTAGGTAATGCTAAATATAGAATTAAGTAAAAAAATTCGAGTATTTTTATACTGATATGATATATTATTGAACTAAGAATGACTTTCGCTTTTAACAGAATTATATTAGACTCACTTGCAACTGAGTAACTAGGTAAATAAATCTTGGAAGTCAATTAAAAGTTACGCTTAATTTGCGCCTCAATTAAACTGTTTTGTCTGTTGATTGGTGAACTTAGTTAATAGGTAGGGGAGCTCTACGTACAGTAGTTAATAGTAAACACTTAGTTAGAATTTAAACTTTTTTTGAAGAGCATAGCCTTGTTTATTATAGTCTTAAGAAGCCAGATGGTCAAGGGGGTTTTCATTCATTTGGTACACTAGCATATGGTGCCTACTGGAAAGCGGTAACTGCCAGTTATTTATGGACCCTTATTATAATTAGTAGTAAGTATTGAAAGACGCTCAGAAGGACTTCAAGAAAACAAGCAGCAACAATCCTTATTTAATTTAATATCTCCATTTCACTAGGTGGTTCCTTTACAATATATATCCGTGCTTCACACTTGAATGTTCGTTAATCGAATGGCAGGCTGTCTCTGGCACGTTTGACGCCGACCGTCACATATATCTTCGTCGGTGTCAAATGTGCCGCTACTATTTTATTTAACTACCCACAAAAAATTAGAGATAAATACTACTAAATATTAATTGAACGTAACAGTCGGCCATCCGTCACAGTAACGAGTCCCTTCGTTATGACTACACCAATTGGTGATGAGCAATTAACATATCTATTTTAGGTTTATTAACGAACAATGTATTTTACATATCACAACCTTAGTATAATAAAAATCATTCTACGGTATAGATATCGGTAAAGTCGTGCAAGAGGAGATACTTCTATTCTTTCACTACCATCTTGCCCGAAGTCGTTATCTCTATAATAATTCACTATCAGTCGCAAGGGGACGGCTACTTCTATTCTTTCACAATCACCTTGCTCTAAATTTAGTTAGATATTTGCTGTCATGATATCACTAGAGCCGGCAAGCGGGTAGCTACTTCTATTCTTTCACTACCAACTTGACAGGCTTGTCATACATAACACTCATGCTCGGCATCAGCTCGAGCTCTTAGTTATGCAGACAATAAACTTATATTCTAATTCACTACAGCCTACAAGCGGGTAGCTACTTCTATTCTTTCACTACCAACTTGACAGGCTTGTCATACATAACACTCATGCTCGGCATCAGCTCGAGCTCTTAGTTATGCAGACAATAAACTTATATTCTAATTCACTACAGCCTACAAGCGGGTAGCTACTTCTATTCTTTCACTACCAACTTGACAGGCTTGTCATACATAACACTCATGCTCGGCATCAGCTCGAGCTCTTAGTTATGCAGACAATAAACTTATATTCTAATTCACTACAGCCTACAAGCGGGTAGCTACTTCTATTCTTTCACTACCAACTTGACAGGCTTGTCATACATAACACTCATGCTCGGCATCAGCTCGAGCTCTTAGTTATGCAGACAATAAACTTATATTCTAATTCACTACAGCCTACAAGCGGGTAGCTACTTCTATTCTTTCACTACCAACTTGACAGGCTTGTCATACATAACACTCATGCTCGGCATCAGCTCGAGCTCTTAGTTATGCAGACAATAAACTTATATTCTAATTCACTACAGCCTACAAGCGGGTAGCTACTTCTATTCTTTCACTACCAACTTGACAGGCTTGTCATACATAACACTCATGCTCGGCATCAGCTCGAGCTCTTAGTTATGCAGACAATAAACTTATATTCTAATTCACTACAGCCTACAAGCGGGTAGCTACTTCTATTCTTTCACTACCAACTTGACAGGCTTGTCATACATAACACTCATGCTCGGCATCAGCTCGAGCTCTTAGTTATGCAGACAATAAACTTATATTCTAATTCACTACAGCCTACAAGCGGGTAGCTACTTCTATTCTTTCACTACCAACTTGACAGGCTTGTCATACATAACACTCATGCTCGGCATCAGCTCGAGCTCTTAGTTATGCAGACAATAAACTTATATTCTAATTCACTACAGCCTACAAGCGGGTAGCTACTTCTATTCTTTCACTACCAACTTGACAGGCTTGTCATACATAACACTCATGCTCGGCATCAGCTCGAGCTCTTAGTTATGCAGACAATAAACTTATATTCTAATTCACTACAGCCTACAAGCGGGTAGCTACTTCTATTCTTTCACTACCAACTTGACAGGCTTGTCATACATAACACTCATGCTCGGCATCAGCTCGAGCTCTTAGTTATGCAGACAATAAACTTATATTCTAATTCACTACAGCCTACAAGCGGGTAGCTACTTCTATTCTTTCACTACCAACTTGACAGGCTTGTCATACATAACACTCATGCTCGGCATCAGCTCGAGCTCTTAGTTATGCAGACAATAAACTTATATTCTAATTCACTACAGCCTACAAGCGGGTAGCTACTTCTATTCTTTCACTACCAACTTGACAGGCTTGTCATACATAACACTCATGCTCGGCATCAGCTCGAGCTCTTAGTTATGCAGACAATAAACTTATATTCTAATTCACTACAGCCTACAAGCGGGTAGCTACTTCTATTCTTTCACTACCAACTTGACAGGCTTGTCATACATAACACTCATGCTCGGCATCAGCTCGAGCTCTTAGTTATGCAGACAATAAACTTATATTCTAATTCACTACAGCCTACAAGCGGGTAGCTACTTCTATTCTTTCACTACCAACTTGACAGGCTTGTCATACATAACACTCATGCTCGGCATCAGCTCGAGCTCTTAGTTATGCAGACAATAAACTTATATTCTAATTCACTACAGCCTACAAGCGGGTAGCTACTTCTATTCTTTCACTACCAACTTGACAGGCTTGTCATACATAACACTCATGCTCGGCATCAGCTCGAGCTCTTAGTTATGCAGACAATAAACTTATATTCTAATTCACTACAGCCTACAAGCGGGTAGCTACTTCTATTCTTTCACTACCAACTTGACAGGCTTGTCATACATAACACTCATGCTCGGCATCAGCTCGAGCTCTTAGTTATGCAGACAATAAACTTATATTCTAATTCACTACAGCCTACAAGCGGGTAGCTACTTCTATTCTTTCACTACCAACTTGACAGGCTTGTCATACATAACACTCATGCTCGGCATCAGCTCGAGCTCTTAGTTATGCAGACAATAAACTTATATTCTAATTCACTACAGCCTACAAGCGGGTAGCTACTTCTATTCTTTCACTACCAACTTGACAGGCTTGTCATACATAACACTCATGCTCGGCATCAGCTCGAGCTCTTAGTTATGCAGACAATAAACTTATATTCTAATTCACTACAGCCTACAAGCGGGTAGCTACTTCTATTCTTTCACTACCAACTTGACAGGCTTGTCATACATAACACTCATGCTCGGCATCAGCTCGAGCTCTTAGTTATGCAGACAATAAACTTATATTCTAATTCACTACAGCCTACAAGCGGGTAGCTACTTCTATTCTTTCACTACCAACTTGACAGGCTTGTCATACATAACACTCATGCTCGGCATCAGCTCGAGCTCTTAGTTATGCAGACAATAAACTTATATTCTAATTCACTACAGCCTACAAGCGGGTAGCTACTTCTATTCTTTCACTACCAACTTGACAGGCTTGTCATACATAACACTCATGCTCGGCATCAGCTCGAGCTCTTAGTTATGCAGACAATAAACTTATATTCTAATTCACTACAGCCTACAAGCGGGTAGCTACTTCTATTCTTTCACTACCAACTTGACAGGCTTGTCATACATAACACTCATGCTCGGCATCAGCTCGAGCTCTTAGTTATGCAGACAATAAACTTATATTCTAATTCACTACAGCCTACAAGCGGGTAGCTACTTCTATTCTTTCACTACCAACTTGACAGGCTTGTCATACATAACACTCATGCTCGGCATCAGCTCGAGCTCTTAGTTATGCAGACAATAAACTTATATTCTAATTCACTACAGCCTACAAGCGGGTAGCTACTTCTATTCTTTCACTACCAACTTGACAGGCTTGTCATACATAACACTCATGCTCGGCATCAGCTCGAGCTCTTAGTTATGCAGACAATAAACTTATATTCTAATTCACTACAGCCTACAAGCGGGTAGCTACTTCTATTCTTTCACTACCAACTTGACAGGCTTGTCATACATAACACTCATGCTCGGCATCAGCTCGAGCTCTTAGTTATGCAGACAATAAACTTATATTCTAATTCACTACAGCCTACAAGCGGGTAGCTACTTCTATTCTTTCACTACCAACTTGACAGGCTTGTCATACATAACACTCATGCTCGGCATCAGCTCGAGCTCTTAGTTATGCAGACAATAAACTTATATTCTAATTCACTACAGCCTACAAGCGGGTAGCTACTTCTATTCTTTCACTACCAACTTGACAGGCTTGTCATACATAACACTCATGCTCGGCATCAGCTCGAGCTCTTAGTTATGCAGACAATAAACTTATATTCTAATTCACTACAGCCTACAAGCGGGTAGCTACTTCTATTCTTTCACTACCAACTTGACAGGCTTGTCATACATAACACTCATGCTCGGCATCAGCTCGAGCTCTTAGTTATGCAGACAATAAACTTATATTCTAATTCACTACAGCCTACAAGCGGGTAGCTACTTCTATTCTTTCACTACCAACTTGACAGGCTTGTCATACATAACACTCATGCTCGGCATCAGCTCGAGCTCTTAGTTATGCAGACAATAAACTTATATTCTAATTCACTACAGCCTACAAGCGGGTAGCTACTTCTATTCTTTCACTACCAACTTGACAGGCTTGTCATACATAACACTCATGCTCGGCATCAGCTCGAGCTCTTAGTTATGCAGACAATAAACTTATATTCTAATTCACTACAGCCTACAAGCGGGTAGCTACTTCTATTCTTTCACTACCAACTTGACAGGCTTGTCATACATAACACTCATGCTCGGCATCAGCTCGAGCTCTTAGTTATGCAGACAATAAACTTATATTCTAATTCACTACAGCCTACAAGCGGGTAGCTACTTCTATTCTTTCACTACCAACTTGACAGGCTTGTCATACATAACACTCATGCTCGGCATCAGCTCGAGCTCTTAGTTATGCAGACAATAAACTTATATTCTAATTCACTACAGCCTACAAGCGGGTAGCTACTTCTATTCTTTCACTACCAACTTGACAGGCTTGTCATACATAACACTCATGCTCGGCATCAGCTCGAGCTCTTAGTTATGCAGACAATAAACTTATATTCTAATTCACTACAGCCTACAAGCGGGTAGCTACTTCTATTCTTTCACTACCAACTTGACAGGCTTGTCATACATAACACTCATGCTCGGCATCAGCTCGAGCTCTTAGTTATGCAGACAATAAACTTATATTCTAATTCACTACAGCCTACAAGCGGGTAGCTACTTCTATTCTTTCACTACCAACTTGACAGGCTTGTCATACATAACACTCATGCTCGGCATCAGCTCGAGCTCTTAGTTATGCAGACAATAAACTTATATTCTAATTCACTACAGCCTACAAGCGGGTAGCTACTTCTATTCTTTCACTACCAACTTGACAGGCTTGTCATACATAACACTCATGCTCGGCATCAGCTCGAGCTCTTAGTTATGCAGACAATAAACTTATATTCTAATTCACTACAGCCTACAAGCGGGTAGCTACTTCTATTCTTTCACTACCAACTTGACAGGCTTGTCATACATAACACTCATGCTCGGCATCAGCTCGAGCTCTTAGTTATGCAGACAATAAACTTATATTCTAATTCACTACAGCCTACAAGCGGGTAGCTACTTCTATTCTTTCACTACCAACTTGACAGGCTTGTCAAACATAACACTCATGCTCGGCTCACATCCGCTCGAGCTCTTAGTTATGCAGACAAATATATATTCTAATTCACTACAGCCTACAAGCGGGTAGCTACTTCTATTCTTTCACCACCAACTTGACAGGCTTGTCATACATAACACTCATGCTCGGCATCAGCTCGAGCTCTTAGTTATGCAGACAATAAACTTATATTCTAATTCACTACAGCCTACAAGCGGGTAGCTACTTCTATTCTTTCACTACCAACTTGACAGGCTTGTCAAACATAACACTCATGCTCGGCTCACATCCGCTCGAGCTCTTAGTTATGCAGACAAATATATATTCTAATTCACTACAGCCTACAAGCGGGTAGCTACTTCTATTCTTTCACCACCAACTTGACAGGCTTGTCATACATAACACTCATGCTCGGCTCACATCCGCTCGAGCTCTTAGTTATGCAGACAGTTTCACTTTTCATTTTGATCACTAATTAAATCACGAAACCTTTCTATCAGCAACAATAAACAGACAGTGTTTTTAACATAATAAAATGATTAAAATATACAATACATCACTTTTTTTCTTTATATAGGCAATCATCAATCAGCGATGCTTTCGTCACTTGAGGAACAAGCGGGTGCATTATAACTCATCCACGGATAAATTTTATCAACAGAGACTACATTTGGTATGGCTTACCTTTTCTAGTAAGCGGGGTATCAACTATGACGTATCGATCATTGGGAAGTATGCTTTTGATACGGTATGGTCCCTGACATTTAGGTTCTAATTTCTTTGACTTTCCTGATTTTCCTACTATGTTTCTTACCACTCTAACTAGATCACCTATTTTAAATTCTGTGGCCCTTTTGCGACTCTTATCAAATCTTTCTTTTATCTTTTTTTGATTACGTTCTATCCTCTCACGCGCATGCGCTCTTATAATGTCAATATCCTCTCCCTTTTCACTATCGTCAATTTTCTCAGATATACTATTGAGTAAAACTGGACTGAACACTACTGTTAGGGTTAGATCGAGTACTATTGGTCTTTTTGGGACAGTTACTTGAGTTATGACCTAGAAAATGACACTCACTACATTTATTTATAGGCTTACGACACTGCCAGCTCATGTGTCCAAGATCATTGCAATTGAAACAAGTCACAGTTCCCCTAAATCGACTCCTCACCGCGTCATTATAGCGCCTAGAGATATCCGTTGAGGTTGACATAGAGTTTAAGGATCTCGTATCCTTCGATTGAGTATCCCTCTTAAACTCATGGACATCCCGCGGTTGTTGGATTCTAACCGTTTTGAAAAATTCTAAGGTCTCCTCAGGCCTAATAAACTTCCCAGCTTGTGCACTTAACCTAACACTTTTGTCTTCTATCCCAAATATAATGCAGTCCACCGCTTGTTTCCCAAATATTTTACAACGGTTAAGTAGGTTAATTTTTGAGAAATAATACAGCTCAAGGGACTCACCAGGACGTGCCTTTCTGTTCAGCATTTCCGTGAGTAATTCCGCGTAGTTTTCAGTTGATGGAAAAGATTGCTGTAACAGACTCTTCCAATTCGACCACGTATGCTTAATAGAAGGCAGGCCCTGATACCAAGATTTGGCATGTCCGGTCAACATGGGTAGGGCATAGTGGACCGTTTGCTTGTCGTTCCAATTGTAAATCTCTGCACACTCGTCGACTTTATTTAACCACATATCAATAGTTTGCTCCTTCGAGAGTGGATCAAACTTTGGGAGAACGTTATTCGACGACGAAAGAAACGGTTCACGGTCCCTACCCTTTAAAATGTTAACAAATTCTTCAAAAGAATCTATACGATCAGAGTACCTAGTTTTTTTTGGATTCGAGCTTCTCAGGTCAGTTCTAGAAAGGGGAGATGTTTGCCGTGGGCACTCCGAAGAAATCCTGTCGTAAATAGGCGCTTCAATACGCCTAGGATGTTCGTTGCGCTTTGACAATTCATCCTCTAATAGACGCACCCTCTGATACAAGTCTTCGTTCTCGTTTGACTCTCCGTGAGCAAAGTTTGGACTATGACGATCACTAACCTCCCGAGTGAAACTACGGCGTAATCGCCTACGTACCTCTCTGTCGTTGGGGCTCCTACTTCTACTCCGATCATGTCGAGTATCACCTCGTCGGCTGTTGTCCTTAGTGTGGCGTCGGCTACGGCGCTTAGCCTCAAGAACTCTTGGGCTTCGCTGGGCTGGTGGGGTAGTGGGTCTCGACGGAGATTCTCCTCTACGTCGTCTACATTCCTCACGCTCGCTCATCTGGAACTCGTCGACATGATTTATGTTAGTTAATCGCCTAATCGTGTACTCTTCTAGACATTCAACTATAATACAAGATGTATAAATATGTTTATATGCTTTTATTAACATACATTAATAAAGTGTGAAATACACTCGGAACTAACTAGACATTAACGTGAGTCAACACTTAGTCGTGCCGTGGCCGTGCGGGTATAGACCACGCGATATAGAACAGTGATACAATCGCTCAATCGCAGGTCACTATCCCTGATGTAATAGTAGTACTACATACTTGATGTACAAAAAAAATATTCACAGCCATTCATCTTTAATAATGCCACTAGGAAAACATTATGATAATATTTCAGTCGGCTAGAATAACTCCAATTCAAATTTTTGCATCAAGTAGAATTATGTTAAGAATTTGTACTGATCCAATCCAATTGCATCCACTTTTTGCCACGTTATTTTGTAACAACCAATATTGTTTTACTGTTCCTTTAAATTTACCAAGCTAAATAAATATAAATTTTGAGGATTCGACATTGTTAACAAAACGGTAGGTACCCAATTCAATTTTTTGCATCAAGTAGGATTATGTAAGAATTTGTACTGATTCAATCCAATTGCATCCACTTTTTGCCACGTTATTTTGTAACAAACAATATTGTTTTACTGTTACTTTAAATGTACCAAGCTAAATAAATTTTAATTTTGAGGATTCAACATTGTTAACAAAACGAACACATCTGCCGCCATTACATCACACAACATGAAATTGCGATGAAATAATATAGAACACATTTTTTTTTTATATTATAATCCAGACAATATTCTCAAAATAAAAATAAAACGATACTTACAATTTCAGTCACAATTATAATAATCAGTAACGATATTATTTAAAAAAATGCCAAAAATATCAATAATTTCAGATGAATTTGTTTCAAACTATAAATTATCGACCCTAACTTATCTACTGTAATCCACTCGATCGTTACTATATTTTGCGAGTTTTTCAGGTAATGCAACTAGTTAAGCAATTTATTAGGTACGATAATGTGTATTTTACATTTTCAAAATAATAAGCGAAAAAAATATGTGAAATTCATAATAACCTTACCTTTGAACTGTGGTGGGCGTTGCAAAAACGGTATATTTTTGCAGTAATCCCACTTCTGAGCTGAAAGACGCTCAGAAGGACTTCAAGAAAACAAGCAGCAACAATCCTTATTTAATTTAATATCTCCATTTCACTAGGTGGTTCCTTTACAATATATATCCGTGCTTCACACTTGAATGTTCGTTAATCGAATGGCAGGCTGTCTCTGGCACGTTTGACGCCGACCGTCACATATATCTTCGTCGGTGTCAAATGTGCCGCTACTATTTTATTTAACTACCCACAAAAAATTAGAGATAAATACTACTAAATATTAATTGAACGTAACAGTATTAACTCGACGTAAGTTATCCTTAAATGTAGAGCACGGTTGACCCGTGTTTTTTTAAATAAAACTTGACACACGGCTGTCTTATTCCAAATAAGCATAGCTTATGCTATGGCAACTAGACTGCTTATAAACATTCTTAAATATTACTAAATTCTTAAAAATCAAAGCAAGAAGCAATCTTGCTGACCATTTTTTTTTTGTTTTTTTTTTGTTTGGCCCGCCAAAATGACTCTACTCTGCCTGATGGAAAGCATAAGCAGAATCCAAGAATGGTGGTCACCGTGCTCACTGCGATGCAGACAATGCAGCATGGCGACCCACACCATGGCGGCCTAGTGATGCTACTGCATCTTTTAGTCTAGTCAACAAGTATGGAACTTGTTGATTAGACTAATTGGGCCTCCGGTCTCGCACTCACCAACGAAACTCGACAGCACGCTGTCATATTACGTTGATTTTCTGTGCGAGGGTAGTACCGCCCCGGTCGAGCCGGCCCGTTCGTGCTGAAATCAGCGTGGCTCTACTACCTTTTAAATACATACATACATACAATAATTAGGGTAGTGAGAATTGAACTCAAAGCCTTTTGCTAAATTGTCGGGATCATTAACGACTAGTTTAAAAGGTCAGTTCATTCCCGATCGACCCATGATAATTGACTTTGTTTGTATATATTTTCTGCAGATTGGAAGTCGGTCTTTATGTATTCGTCTGATCTAAAAAACATACTTCACTGCACGTTTGACCTAGTGGTTTATCGGTCACCACGCCGTTTCCTACTTCGCCAAGTGTCGTGGGTTCAAATCCCACATAGGACAACACTTTGTGTGATTCACAAATTGTTGTTCTTAGTCTGGGTGTTCTATGTGTCCGTTTCGTGTATGTTTGTAATGTCCCCCGCGACACAGGATTTATTCCTAGTGCGGGAGTTGTCTTTAAAAAATGAGAAATGAGAATGAATGAATGATATTATCTATACTATAATATTATAAAGCTGAAGAGTTTGTTTGTTTGTTTGAACGCGCTAATCTCAGGAACTGCTGGTCCGATTTGAAAAATTATTTCAGTGTTAGATAGCCCATTTATCGAGGAATGCTATAGGCTATATATGATCACGCTAAGACCAATAGGAGCGTAGCACCAATGAAGAATATTTCAAAAACGGGGGAAAATTATCACGCTACGGGCAATAGGAGACACAAACGACGTTGCGTCCGCTAGTAATATATAATAATTAAGACTGAAGGTCTAATGATGCAGAAGCATTTAAATATTTTCAAATTTCATTGCCCCTTTTGTTTACAATAAAATAAATAAAACTAAATATATATCCCTTGACAAAAGTGCAATTAAAGAAACAGATATGTAAATATTTATTAGGGTTGAATTATGAGGAAACGGAACTGCTTCTGCATAAAATGCAGTAGATAAAGCGACTGCATAAATATGATATTTATCCTACTTAAGCGCACACAAACACACACACACACATTTGCATGAAGATCATTCATTTTTATATTGTTCTTTTTTGTAATCATATTTTCTAAATCATGTTTTATAGACAAATATTATAATTAAATAAATTAATAAAATATTCTGCGCATGAAAATGGTTAACATAATTGGATAAATTGTTTTACATTCGAGAGGATTGGCGCTGATAGCTATGGCACTTCAATATTTTGTTACAAAAATTGCTAGCCTACTTAAAATTTGAAACTCTGTATATATTTGTGAAATAAACTATTATTATTATAATAGGCTGCCATAGTGTGGGTCACAATAATACATTATCTGCATTTGCAATGAGTATGGTGGCCACCGCTCTTGCATTCTGCTCATGCTTTCCATCAGGCAGAGTAGAGTCACGTTGGCTGGCTCATAATATAAATTTATAAAGTTTCTACTATAGGCTTGATTCTAAAACTCATTTAAATCAATAAAACTTAATAGGTAATATATTCTTTACAGAAGCCGATAATTAGATGCGTTGACTAATGTTTTTATTAATCTCTCACGTTAGCATTGATACTATATGACTAGTATTCCAGTAAACTACAACTTATATAAATGTTTTTATTAATAGTGGCTTCATATGAGTAATAAATCACCTTTTTATATCTCGGAGATAGCAGACATGCACAGACCGATTGAAGTCAATAGACACAGGTGCTAATTGATTATTGTAATACCTATTAGAAACGTCACGGAAAACCATATACATATATTCCAACTAGCTGACCCACGCAACGTCGTTTACGTCTCCTATTGCCCGCAGCGTAAAAAAAATCCCACGTTTTTGTAACATTCATTGGTGCTCCGCTCCTATTGGTCTTAGCGTGATGATATATAGCCTATAGCCTTCCTCGATAAATGTACTATCCAATACTGAAAGATTTTTCAAATCGGACTAGCGGTTCCTGAGATTAGCGCGTTCAAACAAACGAACAAATAAACAAACAAACTCTTAAGCTTTATAATATTAAGTATAGATATAGTATTAGCTGACCCACGCAACGTCGTGGGTACGTCTCCTATTGCCCGTAGCAATAGGTAGTATTAGTTATCTGTGCCGTAGCGTAATAATTTGCCCCCGTTTTTGTAACATTTACAGAGACTTGCGCGTTCAAACAAACAAACTCTTCAGCTTTATAATATTAATTAATTACTAATATAGATAGCCATCGGCCATATTCAGGTAAAACCGGTTGAACTAGTAGCAGACCCGAATCAATCTAGGGAATAATAAAGGCTAGGAAGATGATGGGATCGGCCACCTATATAGTTGGAGACCTAACTGCCAATAGGGAATATGCATGTCTTTTTTTTATTTCTTAATGTGATCATATAAGTCTCCATTACATAGAAAAAAATATAAATAGGTTTCAAAATAGTCAAACTAATTTTTAAAGCGAAATTTAAAACACCGACTAAATTTGAGCTATTGACATAACATATGACGTCATTGTGATTTCGTGTTTGTTTACTATTGAGTGTTTCAGTTATTTTATACCTATTTACAGTTTTGATTGCTATAAAAATCATGGAAGAAGTCATTTTTTCTCACAAACACTACTACCACAGTAGGAATTTCGACGCCGTTAATTTCGATAATGTAACAATCGACGTCACATTTCGTTTCGACCAATAGGACACGTTTTGCAGGTTTGAATTTCCCTCCCTTAATCTTCACTTTTTATTTAATATTTTCTGGATTTAAATAATCACTAAATAAAAAGAATACCATTTAGGTATATTGTAAAGACAATAAAGAATCTATAAAAAAATGTTTGAGACAAATAAAAATTTTATGCATATTCCCTATTGTGGAAGGCTGTTCTTCTTTAGTTAAGTGTAGAACAGGCGGATTATGTCATGCCATAGTCTCCGGTCTCACTTCTTCTAGATTTCAGAGCAACTCTCCTCAAACTAATGAAGAGCTTGATGTTAAAGTCTAAGTTAAATTATTGGACCTGTTGGAACAACCAGTCGGCTTAAAAGTTTTACTTAGTCACTTAGGGGTGAGGGGGTAAATTAACACGCGGCACTGAATTTAACACATTTTAATTATGTTGTTTACCAACGTAATACAATGAACATTTATCACATCTACAAGTTTTGTACGGCAGGTTTTTATTCCCTTGTACAGAACACAACAATTTTACTGGTGCAAAGGTTAACATCGACATTCTGTATTTCTATTAAAACATACAACGCGGGAAGCGCAACCATAGCGTTCTTCTATATTTGACAGCTCGGGGTTGGCAGTCCAAATTATTTCAACGATGATATTCTCGTTATATACGTTATGCAACTTATACAGGACCGTTAATGAATACAATGGATGAGTGGGTTGAGTGAACTTCGCGGATAAATGGGATTGATTTCAACGCACATTCTTTTGATTTCATTATCACTTTCTCGATAAAATATTTCCAAGCAAGCCATAGCTTAAATCCGTTTTACAAATACTTAAAATGTATTTGACTCAAGGAGAATCGAATACTTAGTTTAAATTATCATACACTCAAAAATTGCATTGTTATAATTTTAGTTGTAACCTTGTAATTTTATCTGCGAAACATCAAGTTAAATAGTTCCTAAATATTATGTAGATATAATGTTTCCGTGTCCGTAAGGATTCAGAAATCGGAGTGTGACCTCGTCTATTTATCCTGTGGGTTAATACTCACTCTTAAAATTAAGAGTCGACTAAGGCAGTAAACTACGCGGGACAACAGCACTGCATAGAGAAAAATAAAACCCTGACATAAAAGTAGACCTTAACTTTTTTTTATGTGTTAAGGGGCAAACGAGCAGACGTATCACCTGATGGTAAGCGATTACCGCCGCCTATGGACACCCGCAACACCAGAGGCGTCACAAGTACTTTGTCCGTCTTTGGGGGATGGAGCAGGGGATGGGGGGAGGGGTTGGGATATGGGCCTCTGGTGTCCTCACTCACTCGTTGAAACACACCGCAAGCGCTGTTTTACATCGGTTTTCTGTGAGGCCGTGGTATCAGGTCGAGCCGGCCCATTCATGCCGACGCGTGGCTCTCCCACCTCCGTTCTAAAGTGATTCTTATGTCACGCAGTGAACTATTAAAGACTGTTGTTGATATAGGTGTAATATTTGATGGTATCTTGATACAGACGAGGTCCTAAATATATTCTAAATTTAATTAAAACTAGAAGAGTTTTAGATAATTTATTTAAAAAGAATTAAAAATTCGTTGCAACAAACTAATGCTACTGGACTATTTTAATTTACATACAAATTTGCATAAATTAATTTGACACAAGCCCGAAGATAGAAAGAAAATATTGATGCCGCACAATGCGATAAAATATATTACCTAAGAAGTTGGACACAGAAACATGACTCTACTAAAGAATTTAGAACTACAAAAAAACTAATTACATTAATATGTAAATTTAAGCAGCTATTTTTGGGAATTTTAAAATTGAGTTGTAGTTTCATTTTTACACAAATAAGTAAATGATGATTTCGCCTTATCATTTTAATCGGTTATTACTTCTACTTTGTTTATTTATTTCATCAAAGACGATATCTTATAACTTTTAGATTTTTTCTGCTTTTTGTTATTAATTTAGCACCACACAAGTGGGATTTTCCTTAACATTATTTTTTGATATACTTCACGGTTCACCTAATACGTTACTAGCATAATACCACAGAATAACTAATAGTATAGTACTTCCAAAACATACCAAAACTAATTTAAATATTTTAAATAAATACATATTTTCGGACATCTAACATACAAAGCCATCTAGTCCCAAGCTAAGCAGAGCTTGTGTTATGCGTACTAGACAACTGATATAAATACATATTAACTTCTTTTTTTGTAAATACATACATATTATACATAGAAAACACCCAAACTCCGAAACAAATATTTGCAGATCATACAAACATTTGATCCGACCCGGGAATCGAACCCGAGACGTCAAGCACAGCAGTCGCATACGCTACCACTGCGCCACCGAGGCAGTCGAGTTCTAAGCTGAATTATTTATTAGATAAACATCAATATGAGAGGCAGACGAAGTAACAATGGACACCTAATATATCATTTAGAAGCTAAAATTTATTAGAAACTTCCCCTGCCATCTGTCTGTCTGATATCGTATAGCTGACAATATACAATGTTTTAATCATAGTACTAACTCTCGCACATCAGCCATCAATCAATATAGAAAGCGGAATGTAGTCGTTAAGCTTAGGTGACAAGAGATATATGTTATATTACCTATCTCTATTAGTCAGTGCAATTTCTAAGAGGAAATCGTGGATAAGTGGTAACATATTGCAAAGTTAAGCAACCCTAGTCAGGTCTGACTATGGATGGGTCACCATTTTTAAGATACCCCTCCGTGCTTCAGAGAACATCTGTTGCAGTCGTTACGCGTAGTTTGGAGTCCTAAGTATATAGTTCGACAACCGTCTCCGATTTTGCATAGTACTTAGTCGCTTCGTATAAAAAATTAAGTTCACCCGTATACTTAAAGTCCACCCAAATCTAGATTTGGAAAAAGAAAGGAGGAAAGATTGTAGCAATTTCTAGTGAATTTATAGAATAAATAATCAACACTACATGTCATAAGTCATAACACATAATACTTATATATAAACCTACTAGCTTTTACACGCAGCTTCGCTTACGCAGACTTTCATCCCCTGATTTACCCCCTTAGGGATGGAATTTCGAAAATTCCTTTCTTAGTGCTCACTTACGTTACCCAACATTATGTGTACGCTAAAAGACAACCACGATCAGTAATTTTCGGGCCTGTGTCAAATCAATGTACAAGTAATAACTACCTAATCTTCTATATATATATAAGAGTAATTTGACTGACTGACTAACTGACTGACTGACATACCCAGAGATCAACGCACAGCCCAAACCGCTGAAGCTAGAATCCCGAAATTTTGCATGTAGGTTCTTTATATAACGTAAGTGAGCACTAAGAAAATAATTTTTAAAATTCCACCCCTAAGGGGGTAAATCAGGGGATGAAAGTGTGCGTGAGCGAAGCCGCGTGCAAAAGCTAGTATAATAGTATAGAGATATTTACATTCCTGAGTAACGTTCACTCTTAAGGACATTTGAATAACAACAATTATGACTGCGTAATTAAGTGCAATCTAGTTCGTCGTCCAAGTGAAACTTATTGTTATTATTTACACACTTATTGTCTGTTTCGTGCTATATAATTATATAGAACTCCAATCTGTCAGTGATAACTCTGATTACCTTAAAGTATATTGTCACGATGCACGATGTGTCCCACCGAACCCTTCGAACACCTCCAGCACTAGTTAGCTATTACAACAGCAACCAGGCCTTTTATAATAGGTCTTTACCTATGAAATTGCCGTTTTGTATGCAATAAGTGCAATGGGTGATTACTTCGAATAACAGAAATAAAAAAGTTTGAAAAAATAAGTACTTTCACTTATTGCATACAAAACGGCAATTTCATAGGTAAAGACCTAATATTTTGAATACCTGAGTTTACAAAGGGTAGTCAAAACTCTTGAATCAAAATTAATATTTAGTGTATTATACCTTCTTTTGAAGGAGAGGGTTATTTAAAGCTGTTAATGATGACATTATACTGAATAATATAATATGGTGTTATCCCTAAACCACATCTTTAGGGATAAAATTGTATAATACACTTTGTTTCCCTCTCTTAAAGTAGTACATCTAAATGGTCACTTTTGCGTGTATTTTACTTATCTTATTCTTGTATTATATTAAATGTGAGCTAAACCTTCATCCGTTGTAAGCTTACTCTGGGATAAAAAGCTTTATTTATGTAAGCGGAAGATCCAAACAAAATTATCTTTTCAGATTGCCATTCTTTGCCGTACAGTATGAGTAGAGTAGAATACTACTTTTTTATGTAATATTATCATATTATAAGTAATATTCATCTAATAATAATCTAATAAAACTAATCATTAATTTAAATACACGCCCATTTGCCATATTTTCTTGTAAATATAAAGATTAAACATTCAATTGGCTAAACGTTTATCCTGACTTTCAATTACAAGTTCACATTTCATCCTTATTTACACTTTAATCAGCTTAACGTGATCGTGCTTATTTAGCTTAAGTACTGTTTACTCATCCGGATGGGTAAGTCCCGGTGGGTGTAGTCTAATTCACCATAAACACCGGTTTAACGACTACGTACGTATATCAAAAGGAAGCCGCGTTTTGCGGAGACTAACTTGATGAGGTGGTCAGACGAGAAGCCTCTTATCTATTTAGGAAACTTAAGAATATATTTCTTTAACAGTCCATTTAGACATTTCCGGCTAGAAGCGTCTTGTGATTTTCTGCAGGATAGTATCTAATAGTCTTACTGTTTAATATCTTGCTTTATTCAACGGATTCGTTAGCCGTAATTTTCTTTTAGTAAATTAAAACGTTATGTTTATCTTTTTATCTTCCTAGAACATCTCTTTTTAACCGACTTCAAAAAGGAGGGGGTTTCTCAATTCGACCGTACCTATATATGTTTTTTTTTTATTATGTGTGTTAGCGGATAACTTTGTCGTTTAGGAGCCGATTATGATGATTCTTTTTTTAATGGAAAGGAGATATTCCAACGGTGGTACCATGATAAGGACACTAAGATCTGATGAGGGCATCCAAGAGAAATCGAGTCGAAGCTTGAAGTCGGTTTTTATTTTGTTATTTAGATGAAGAATGTACTTATCCCTTTTTTTATTTTTATAAATTTTACTGTGTATGAAAAGTGTTGTTATGTGCTTTTCTGTATACTGCGGGGTTTGCTGTCTGCACGTAAATTGAACTATCGGTGCACTGTGCCAGCACCTTGTGCCAAAAATTATCATCTTCCACGTGTTGTAGGTTTTAATCCCACCCATTGCATTATTAATGTGGATCTGCGAAGGATATACACACAGAAAATAATGTTTACAAGTAAAATTTTAAGAAACTTCAAGGTTCGACTCGATTTCTCTTAGATGCCATCATCAGATCTTAATGTCCTTGTCATGACAAGGTACCATCGTTGGGATATCTCCTTTCCATTAAAAATAATCATCAAAATCGGTTCATAAACGACGAAGTTATCCGCGAACACACATTAAAAAAAACATATATGTGGTCGAATTGAGGTATTTTTTTAAGTCGGATAAAAATTCACTATAATACCTCCTGCTTAGTTGGCTGGTCTCCATTGAGAGAATTCGGCTAGGAGAAATCTATGTTTAAAAAATTGTGTTTTGAAAAGCATCCCAATCAGGTTTTTAATAAATTATATTTTAAACCATTTTAAAATTTGTAGCTCTTTGACGCCTAAAGGATGATAAATACACCATAACGTCGGCATCTTCCATCGTTAGGTATCAAAAACCAGATTGTTTAGCCCCAGGTTCATCGTAAACAACATAAGTTAATAAGAAACTTGTTATTTATATCTTCAATGGACGTTCAAAGTGATAAATGTAAACAAAAGGATTGTATACAACAATATGGCAACTTAGTGCAAGCGATGAATGTTAGTTTTTTGGACTACTGCTCTGCAAGTAAGCTCTTAGAATCTGTCAGTGAGTGATTAATTCAGTAATTAATTTAAATTATTTTGTCAATAAGCCCCGTATTATTTTATTTTTCAACTTTAAGGCTGTGAGTTTAAAGTTGCAAAAAAGACAGAAAAGTTGCTTAACTAACTTTTTAATGTTAATTTTATTTTATGTTTTAATTAAATTAATAATTAAAAAGACCTGTGAAATAAATGGATAATATCATTATTAACGGTAATCAATATTTAACTAGGCGATGCAATATATAACTGTAAGTTAAGTTTAAGTGCATACCATTGGTAGTCTGCAGGGGATTATAAAACGATAAGTGTTTGTTATTTTTAACTCACTAAATTGAAGTAAACAAAAAAAAATACAATAGTTATACCCGACTACGGCGAAACCTAAAGGAAAGGTAATATTTTTAGCAGTCTATGTACGTTGGTACGTTTCACCGTAGCGTATAAACTACTGGACCGATTTTATTGAATAACATATCAATACATTTATAATAATGGCGAAGGTGGCATAGGCTATACACATTTTATCAAAACTTTGAGGAGGGAGGAGTGAAGGGGTCTGTCGGACTCTTACCGACTAAAAGCAATCCCGGTGTTCATTTTGCTTGCTTATTGCCGGGGGAGCGAGAATTAAACCGCAATTTCGACATTTTCAATGCAAGAAATAATCACGCGAACAATGCGACGGGTAATAGACAGTATTTGATAAGCCATGAATATTCATAGTGTTCGGTCGATCGAACGCAGCTATAATAGACTCTAAACCCATATTTACTTGTGGTGAATACGTGTCGGATCTATCACCATTAATCATTGAGGCTGCCAAGACTACTGCACGAACCAGTTGCATATGTCTATCTCGGCTTAGCCATTCAAACACTAATTACATTCATGGACTGGTCAGGTTTTTTCTATTCAAACTTTTGAAGGTACTTGTTCAATGTTACGTGCAAGTTCAAGTGAATACACATAGGAAAATATGTACAGTTAGTAAAGATTTTTTTGTTTAAAAAGACTACTTCCGCATTAGGATTATATCCTGTGTCGCGGGGGACTTTATAAACATACATGAAACGGACACAAAGAACACCCAGACTTAGAGCAACAATTTGTGGATCACACAAATTGTTGGAGTGTAGGCCTCCGGTATCCTCACTCACTCGCTGAAACACAGCGCAAGCGCTGTTTCACACCGGTTTTCTGTGAGGCCGTGGTATCACTCTGGTTCGGTAGCACTATAATGATATTTGAAGAAAGGTTATGCACTGTTTCATACAATTTTTACATACTGAAGTCATTAGACAAATTACATTAGTTTGACCTGTAACTATATATCTATCGATCTACACGTAAAAGCAATACTTTGAAGTTTAAATATAATTTACAGTAGCGTCAAGAACCGACAATAAGTCATTAAATGTAATAAAATGAAAGGTTATCTTTAAAAACAATGATAATAATAAGTTTGTTTGTTTGGTGCTAATTTTGTAGTTGCGTCACTAAACCAAATTTTTTTCTTAAATTATCTGCATTTCTCTTGATTTAGTAAACTGATTTCTAAAATGATACTGTGGTATATGTATCTGTTTAGGTAACACCAATTTTTTGTGTTTAGGCGCGTCTCCACCGAAATTGTTGACAATTTCTGTGTTTCCAACTGTTGGCAAGTCTTCAAAAAATCGACAACTTTTGTTTTCCAATGGAAACGACAATGGCGATTCGGTGTAGGCACAATTGTCTACACCGAGTCACCAACAATTTGAAAAACGTTCCAACTAAGCGTCTCTACAGAGCCAATAAACATCTGCAACAAACTTATTCTTTTGACGTTTACCGCCAAAAACAGAAACACGGTTGCAAACATTTGTTTACAATTTTTGTTGCCAACACAAGGAAATTACAGAAACTTTTGTCACCAACACGTGTTGCCAACTTTTGTTCTGTGGAGACTCGGCTTCACTCTCTAATTTTAGTTAATCCTTGTCATTTAGAACGACGATTGACAGGCCAAAATTCACTTTTAGTGATTTTTAGTTTAGTTTAGAGGGTTTTCGAACAACAGAATTAGCACTACATATTATCAATTTTAACTCAACTCAAATATTTTTATTGGATAGACCTTGATGCGTACATATAGTCTACTTTCAAACGTCAGCATTATAATTAATATTGAAAAAAGTTTAAACATTATAAATTAACATTTAATTTGTGAAATAATATTATCAGGGTAAACATCAGCTGAAAAAAAAATCGAAGTACTATGAGAAATAACAAAAACTTATTCAAGGAAAAGTTTTTATTTTCAAGAATATAAAAACTCAAGAGTACAAAAAAATTTTGGCAGTCATAAGGATTGCCGATGGAAGTGAATCTTAGAATGTTATTTGTAAAATAAATGTAAACAAATGAAATTTCATATTGTTTAAATTAAATCATCATGTCGGTGACGCGGTGACGGTCTCAAAGGGCCGTAGTGTATAGAACTAAGCGGACTAAGAAAATGGAATACCACCGGTTTTCTTTAATTTTTTTACCGACTTTAAAAAGGAGGAGGTTATCAATTCGACTGTATTTTTTTTTTATGTTTGTTACCTCATAACTTTCGACTGGGTGAACTGATTTTGATGATTCTTTTTTAATTTGAAATCTAGTGCTTCCAATGTGGTCCATTTGGTCCAGTTCTTGAAGTTTTCTTGAAATTTGTGATTTTCTCGTAAACAAACCTTGCCCTGACAATAACAAACACATAAAAATAATTATCTTATTTGGTGCTGTTGATGCTGACATTTTTTGTAATTTGTTACACTATTCAAATTCAATGTCAAGATTTCATTATAGAGACATACGTGTGCTTTAGAGAGCCTGTTGCTATTTCTTTCCAACTTATAAAAAACATCAATAACATTATGGCATAGAGATTGTTATCTGTGTTTTGACATTACATAACTGCTCTAGTTACTCAGAATCACAATTTGCATAAAATAATAACACTGATCGAATCTTAATGATAAAATAATATCGATTGTATCTCGTGTATTGACATAATATACCAACATTTATAGCCATCATCGTTTTGTAATTCTGAACAGATTACATTATTGATCTTCTGTTTTGATTGTATCTCTGAATTGAAACAATTTGTAAAGTAGGTTTATAGCTAACATTTACTTGGCTCTGTTTGAACTACGATGTGATTTGAATTTGACTGGCCGGTAGGGCTAGTGGTTATATTATTAACCATGACTTTTAAATTAGAGGTCGTGGAGTCGACTCCCATCTAAGACAAATAACGTGTATAAGTTTAGAAATAGGCTGTAACGCATGTTTTCCGGATAAGATAGTAATTTAGGAATATACCTATGTGTTTATTTGAAGTCTGATTGCTCTGCCTAGTTTGAGAACAGATGAGACTGCCGTGTATGAGAATTGTCAAGTTCTTAATATTAATAGTTTAAATTGGGGCGTTTGAACTATAAATTTGCTTTTAATATCTTTTCTATATACTGCCCCGCCAAAATGAGTCTATTTTGCCTAATGGAAAGCATAAGTAGAATCCAACAGTATTGGTACACCAACAATGCGGCATGGTGACCCACACCAAGGCGGCCTAGTGACGCTTCTACGTCATTAGGCCTCTGGTCTCGCACTTACTAAGAAACACGCCCGCACGAATGCTGTCATTTTAGGTACCTATAACTTGTTTAACAGTTTATAATAGCGGATATGAGCGTGTGAGAGAGAGAAAATGATTTCTGTTTAATAGGACATTGCAAAAAAAAAAACATGAATGGGCCGGCTCGACCGGAGTGGTACCACGGCCTCACAGAAAACCGGTGTGAAATAATGCTTGCACTGTGTTTCGCCGAATGAGTGAGGATACCGGAGGCCCATAATCCAACCCCCCTCCCCCTATCTCCCCCCCCATCCCTAAAAGGTCGGCAACGCACTTGTGACGCCTCTGGTGTTGCAGGTGTCCATGGGTGGCGGTAATCACTTACCACCAGGCGATACGTCTACTCGTTTGCCCGCCTATTCCATAAAAAAAACAATAAAAATGCAACCTTTAAACATATTATGTTCAAAACACCAGTGGTCATCGACACAGAAACTTGATCAAAGGTTGAGGTGACATTACAATTTTGTCGCATGACGTTGCATCTTGACATAGGAATGGGTCTGTGTAGTTTCTACACGATCTGTTATACACAAACACAGAAATACTTTTAGTACACATAGTATGTAGTATCATCAACAACCCATACATAACGTCCCACTGCTGGGCTCGGGTCTCCTCTCAGGAGAGGGTTAAGTTGGGGACGGGTAAGACAACATTGTGGCTACGTAATCTTACCGTTGGATGTTGTCAATCCGCCTAAAGGCCTCTAACTAAGCTTCAGGACTGTTATCCTACGATAACAGCCAGGACCGACCGCCAGAATCACGGAGACGCTCATGGTATCATGCCACCAGCGGTCACCCATCCAGGTAATGACCGCGCCGTCGTTGCTTACCTTCGGTGATTGTTTCTTATCGCAACTGGGCTATAAGCGCCTCACGCCAGCGCCTAATACTCATAATACTAGATTCACAATATTTTTAATATTTCGGACATCTGACACACAAGCAGAGCAGAGCAGCAGAGCTTGTACATATTATGGGTACTAGAAACTGCACGTTTGGCCTAGTGGTTAAGCGGTCGCCACGCCGTTCCTTACTTCGCCAAGTGTTGTGGGTTCAAATCTCATACGGAACAACTACTTTGTGTGATCCACAAATTGTTGTTCTGAGTTTGGGTGTTCTTTGTGTACGTTTCATGTATGTTTGTAAAGTCCCCCGTGACACAGGAATCATTCCTAGTGCGGGAGTTGTCTTTAAAAAAAAAAACTGTTTGTAAATACTTTTTTTTGTAAATATTTACACGTGGAATACACTTAAGCAACGAAACAAATATTTGCAGATCAAATAAACATTTGGCTAATCCCGGGAATCGAACCCAAGACCTCAACCACAGCAGTCGCATACGCTACCGCTGCGGGTCCTCAGGTAGTTGATTTTAAATTGCTTTTTTATTTCAATTACTTCAGAACAGCAATTCCATTAAACAAACACTGCTTGTTTCATTTTTAATGAAAAAAAAAATCTAATTAGTTAATCAAATATAAGTCAAATGGTTTTTGTAAGAAATATCTTAAAATGGCAAATAAATTTATTTCGCGTTGATGTCTTTTGTAGGCCAATTATATTTTCATTTAAAATTACATTGCAATTAAATATTACGATTACATTTTTAAGCGTATTAATAACTTATTTGTAGTTTAATATCTCAATTTTTGTATGTGTTTATAACTTTAAAGTAAAATCATATCCAAAGAACAAGAAAAAACCATCAAGTTTTTTTATTACTTTTTACTTAGAAATACTTAAGATTATTTATGTTGAAATAGGCCCAACGCTGGGCATACTTTTCAAGTACAGGTTCATTTTATTACACAGTTGAAAACAGGACTTAAAAAGTACTTGTATTATTTGGGAATTCCATTGTCCGTTTGCTACCATACACATTTAATTTATCTATGTAAGGGCGTTGTCACAGTGGTTAAGCTATGCTACGGATATAAATTATAACATTGTAAAGAACGTCAAATTTTATAATCATTAAAATCACGTTCTTTATTCTTTAGGTTTGAGTATACAGGTGAGAGTGTACAAAGGTTTTCTTCAAATGGAAAGTAAAGACAACAGTTAAAGACGTTAGCGTAGTGGGTTTCAGGATAGTTTAAATTAATGTGCGATGTGTTCGTGGGTTGTTGTGTAGTGAGCATGTTTATCTTATCTTTGAATCTTTGAAAAGACAACTCCCGCATTAGGAATATACATCCTGTGTCACGGGGGACTTCTATAAACATACATGAAACGGACACAAAGAACACCCAGACTCAGAACAACAATTTGTGGATCACACAAAGTGCTGTCCCATGTGGGATTTGAACCCACTTGGCGCAGTAGGAAGCGGCGTGGCTTAAACCATTAGGCTAACCGTGCAGTCAGTGCTCTCAGTGTTGGAGAGATTAGTTCCAAAACAGAAAAATCTCATTCACGATGCGTGGCTTATAATGGCCCAATATTAATTGCAACATGCATCATCATATCAGTAACCAATCATCACCCTAACTAGAGATGTTTTTAGCAGTAGTATTTGATGGTGCCAGGTAATTATAAGTGTATAAAAAAGTTTTAAAATAAAAAATACTAGTAATAATAATCTTTACTCCTGAATTTATTAAATGGTGCAGAAGTTTGATTGTAGTTAATTAATAGTAAAGATAACGTATTCAGTTTCAAGTCTTCAAGACAAGACCCTGCTCAAAAACTACCGGCTTTTATCGCACCTGAGCCAAGTTGTTTTCCAGGGTTATCACAAATAGGCTGACGCGACAGCTGGAGCAGGCCGAATTTCGTGGCAGATCATATCGAAGACCCAAAATATAATGCATTCGCAAGTAGTATAGTTATCATAACTCTTGGATTCTATTAATGCTTTCCATTAGGCAGATAGATTCACTTTGGCAGGCTCATATATATTAAAAAACGAGTGTGCTTTAGACCACACGACTGAAGCAAAACTTCTTTGAGAGAAAGAGAGAAAGAAAATTTGTGTTCACAACTCTCTCTTTTGCCCCTACAGTAATATTAGAAACGTAACTCTTACCCTTTTTATCTTCACTAACTTATATCTCCCTCTCAACTTCCGTTCGACTCGCCCGATCACACTTTTTGTAACGCTCTCGTGACGCATTCACCAGCTTACTCCCCAAGTCAAGCATGCATAAAGAAGTTTTACTGCAAGAAAAGAGACGTAATATGTGTTTTAGCATAGCTTCTGGTGCGACATAGGATTTAACCATTAAGCGTTGCGCGTGAGTGCGGTACGTAGGTACGTTTACGGGAGGGGTGAGGGAGGGGGGTGTGACGGCGTAAAGCGCGTGCGCAGAATTTTAATACACCGGCACGTTGTGCTTTATGACTTGATATGACTGGTAGTAATTTTACTTAGCACACATAGTTATGCTAGTAGTACAAGTACTTTTAATTTTTTTATGAATTTTTATACTTCATTTTTTTTAGTGTGTGTAATTCGTACCAACGCTTAAACTATGAAACTCCTCATTATAACTTTGGGGAAAGCTGTCCATAGGAAATATTGTTGACTGTTGACTCCACGGTTGGCCTAGTGGTTCAAACGGTAGCCACGTTGCTTTCTACTGCGACAAGTATTGTGGGTTCAAAAAAAGTATTGCGACAAGTATTGTGGGTTGTCCGTATAAAACATAGAGACAGACAGACTATATAATATTTTTATACCCATATACTTTATATCATAACTTGTCCTTTCTCAAGAATCAAATTTACACGTGGATGAGTCCCGCTTCGGCATGAATGGGCCGGCTCGACCGGAGTGATACCACGGCCTCACAGAAAACCGGTGTGAAATAGCGCTTGCGCTGTGTTTCACCAAGTGACTGAGGTTACCGGAGGCCGATACCCCAACTCCTCCCCGTATCTCCCCCCCCCATCCCCTAAAGGCCGGCAACGCACTTGTGACGCCTCTGATGTTGCGAGTGTCTATCACCTGTCATCTATCCATCAGGCGATACGTCTGCTCGTTACAAAAAATCGTTCGTTAAAAAAATCAAAGTATCTCCATACCAAATGTCATTGAAATTAGTGCAGCGGTTTACCGTGAAGTGGTAACGACAGACAGACAGAGTTACTTTCGAATTTATGATATTAAGTATGGATGCACATGGGTATTTATTATTGTTAATTTTTTTCCAACACACACAACTTAAACTAAAATTCAATAAATTATTCGTATATTCCAGTTCATCATACATTTCATAGAGGTCGATATGCTGCAGTACTGTCCAATACCTTTTAAATGACTAGTGTACTTGTTTGTTATCCTAATTTTATAAAGGTATTGCCACGCTGATTTCAGCACGAACGTGCCGGCTCAACCCGGCCGGTACTACCCTCGCACAGAAGACCAAACTAAAATGGCAGTATTCGTGCTGTCGTGTTTCCTTGGTGAGTGCGAGACCGTAGGCCCAATGATTCAGAAGCATCACTAGGCCGCCATGGTGTGGGTCACCATGCCGCATTATTGTCTTGTATGGTGACCGTTACTCTTGAATTCTGCTAATGCTTTCCACAAGGCAGCGTAAACTCATATTGGAAGGCCCAGACATAAAAAAAATAAGCTGTATTAATATTGCCAGGTATTCTTCTTTATTTAAATTAGCGTCGTATCAGACGAGACGTGTGTACACGATGTGCATACGTGTAGACATTTAATTAATAATGCTAATCAAAAACGTCTTCCGAATAGAGTTCAGTATCCTATGAGTGTCTTTATGTCCTTTACACGTAGTATGAGTTCGAAACGGATAAAATACAATCATGATTCACTTTCTTTTATGTCAACTACTGTTCCGCGTTTGAAGAGAATTATTGTCAAGGAAGTAACTATATACATTCAAACCTGGTACTGAAAAGTAAGTAACAATAATACAACTTAGGTTATGAGTGCTCCTGCACTCCTTCGGTTAGTAGCGGTGGTACATATTTTTGTATTCTTAATGTCCTATTCTACTAATATTATAATAATAATAATCACTTTATTGTACAACAGATTAATTACACAGGTAACACAAAACTAGGACGTACAATTGGTGGCCTTATCGCCCAAAGGCAATCTCTTACAAGCAACCATGCTTTATGCATTATACTTATCTCATTGTACATATAATAGTGATACTTCTACTGTTTCTGATGAGGCTACATTTTCCTGATTCAGCTATAATATGTTCTAACCAAAAATAAGTTAAAAGTATAGCCAGTTCTAAAGAAATATGGAAGTTTGTGAAGACATTTGGATGTTTGCAACTCTTTCACGTAAAGACTATTAAAATGATTAAAATGAAACTTTACAGTTATATAGCTTATATACACCAGGATTACACATAAGTTACCCTGATGAATCATCATATTCGAGGGTGTTATCTTATAAATTGTACGTTTGAATGAGTCTTGAGGGCTATAGAATTTTAAAATACAACCAAGTCTGTAATACCCTAACTACTAATATCCAGAATATATTTCTAATTTAAATGTATACAACTCATTTAATTATAGGCTACTAGTTATAGTCAAACTATTAGAATGACACCAAAACTCCGAATCTCCGAAAGGAAAGAAAGATTATATCTACTATCTGCTTTATTACTATGAACTATAAAGAATAAAGAATTTGATGCTCAAAACTTGAAAACATCAAAAATGGGATTTGCTTGCAAGAAAATAGACCATAACTTGTAAAAGCGAAATTAAATCAAGAAGAAAAACCTGGAAAGCTTAGCTATATGCACAGCTGCTCACCGAGTCCAGTTGCCAAGGCATCACATAAAAGAATGATGTAGGCCCGTTAGACGATACAATCAACACACGAATATGATAACTGTTCAACAAACACGCTAAGATTATTGAATTTACTCGTTTGAACACTTGACACGTGCGTGACACAATGCTCAATATTATTGCGAGCTTATTGCTGTTTAAGTTCGATAAGATTTTAAATAACTTCATTACAATATACTGAATGGAATTAGTCACGGTTTATTTACGGTAATTCATGTTGCACTTAACGAGGTACTATTTTTAACTTTCAATGCAAAGTGTAATTGTGAATGTGTCTATATATCTTTGGTCTATGTGTGATTGTGTATCTACAAATCTCTTTGTGCAATATTGCTTAAATAATTACTAGATTTCGATATAATATATTTTGTTGCAAAACAATTTAAAAACATGTCGGAATGTTTCCTTTCGTAAAATGTTCTAATAATTTCCTTTAAAGAAATCATCAGACCTAAATTCCTTTAAATACCTAACGTGTTCTACTTAGTTTTAATAAAAACAACTATTTATACGGTAATAAGTACATTTTTGTCATTTTACATTGACTTCACGGATGGCCTAGTGGTTTAAGCGATCGCTACGCTGCTTCCTTCTGCGCCATGTGTTATGGGTTCAAATCCCACATGGGACAACACTTTGAGTGATCTACGAATTGTTGTTCTGTGTCTGGGTGTTCGGTGTGTCCGTTTCATGTATGTCTGTAAAGTCCCCCGCGACACAGGATGTATATTCCTAATGCAGGAGTAGTCTTTTGAAGAAAGAACATTAAAGAGAAAGAGACACTGCTTTTAGATGTGTTCTTAACATATTTCACCAGTGTGTCACCTAGAGCAAGTCATACATAGATGTGGTTGCATTGACAGGTAATGTCGCAAGTCACTTAGCACTGCAAACATGAGTGTAAAATGTATGAAATATATAGTTTACACGACAGCTTTCCTTTTAGGAGTAACATGAAGTGTTACGGTGAGTAGCAGAGGTTTTATGGAATTTTTAATCTTCTTATATATAAAAATCAATTGCTGTTCGTTTGTCTCGCTAAAAGTCGAGAACGGCTGAGCCGATTTAGCTGATTTTGATTTTAAAATTTTTGTCGTAATCCAGGGAAAGTTTAAACGGTTAAAAATACAAAATAACTTAAAAATCCCAATGTCACGTGTACGAAGTAGCGGGCACAGCTAGTTTTAGATAAAGTTTTAGTTTTAGAAAAGATAGAAGAATGTTTTAAAGAATCTTTGGCAATTATTGTTTCTACAGCGTTACAGTTTTTGATATACAGCTGAAACCAGCGTCTATTCAAAAGGTATTAAAAAATATTTCTAGGGGCAGGAAAGGAAAGCTATCAAATGTATTGTGCCCCTTGAGTTCCAAGTATTTATCGGCAGTGGTAGTCCATTAAAACCTGGTGACCCATTTGTTCATTTATCATCTACATAATTAATAAAGCATAAAATTTCTTTTGCACAATAATTACTAGGCCTCTATAGTTCTAGGTAGTGACATCTATACTATATATAATACGAGTATTAATATTATAAAGCTGAAGAGTTTGTTTGTTTGAACGCGCTAATCCAAATTCTTTCAGTGTTAAATAGCCCATTTCTCGAGAAAGGCTATAGGATATATCATCGCGCTAAGACTAATAGGAGCGGAGCACCAATAAATAATGTTTCTAAAACGGGTGAAAATTATCACGCTACGGGTAATAGGAGACGCAAACGAGGTTGCATAGGTCAGCTAGTAGGGTATATAAATAAAATTACAGTTTAGGATAGCATGATATTTGTGCTATCGCGGGAGACAGTGGGACGGTTAGCCTCAAAGTAGATACGGGCAGATGGTCAAGCCCCACTGGCATCTAGGTAGCCCTTAGAGATAGACAGACAGATAATCACGTTATTATTACTGCCATAAATAATAATTCTAATAAAAATACATTCATCTTTTATTAATTATTTTTACAATGTATTATCGTATTATTTATTTTATGTTTGTTTTCATTTTTTCTTTTTACTCAATGTCATTGGTGTATGACCTCAAATTATATTTAATTACGTTACTTTATATTTTGCTTCGTTATTTTTCTGAAACAGAGACCATTTTTGCTAAATAGCAATTATAATAAAGTCTCTAATGCATTCTTATATCTGTATGCCTTACATTCTTATTTATTTTATTTTAAAAGACAACTCCCGCATTAGAAGTATGAGACGGACACAAAGAACACCCAGACTCAGAACAACAATTTGCGGATCACACAAAGTGTTGTCACATGTGGGATTCAACCCACTATACATGGCGCAGCAGTAAGCGGCATGGCAACCGCTTAAACCAACCGCGCAGTCTAAATATTCACCGAGGATAGAGACTACTGAGACTACAAATGACATTTGTTTGTTCTGCCAGGCTATTTCTGCACTTAGCCTCTGATTAGGCCGTTATACTACGTGTCTTGTCATCTTCTTACTCCAACCATCCTAGATCATCCCAGAAGCTCAGCACCCTTTTCAGGTCACTACATGTTTATAACTTAAGTTTAGAGACTACAATTTAGAGATTTAAATTGCATTCTCGGTAAGTCAAACTGTGTGCTAACCCATCCATTTCATACTTAACATTCTTAGATCAAGATTTAGACAAGACATTGTTAAAACAATTACTTTTTCTAAGTAAAGGCAATGCGAAGACTGCGGAGGATGGCCGGTAGGCGGGTGTGTCGACTCACAAGTGAAAGTCAAATTTCTTTACAAGATAATTGTTAGTTATTGTTTGTTAACAGCAAATAAATTAATTGCTAATCCGCAGTGCTGTGAAATTGTGATTATACAGTTTGAATTTCGCGGATTTTTTACGGGAGGTAATTTTGATGCTGATTTGTTTTGGTGGAATATTTTAGCACGGTTGCAGATACCCTTACTACCTCATTTTCTTGTTTTATTAATGAATCAGTTGCACTTACATAACTGGTTATTACGATCCACCTTCTTGAATCGTTTCTCATTACTTTGTAGAGTTAAATAACCTAAGACTGTTCTTCGCTCGTAGCTTATCTTGTGTAAATTAAAGTTTTTTAATAAAAAATGACTGCATTATTAATTAAAATAAATCCTTGACCTTGTTCACTTCACATCGTGAAAGCGTAAAAAACAAACGGAAACAATCATATAATCAATTATAATACTAGGAGATTTTACTCGCATCTTGCAGGTTTAAGTATTTATGCGCCTAAATTTATACGTTTATATTTCGAACTTGCGAGCTTATAACATAAATAAATAGATACATAGAGGTTTGATTAAGATACTAGAAACATGCCGAACGCCTCCAGGTTTTTCGACCAGCTACCTTCAGGCCAACAGCTTTCAACTGAAGGCAAAAAAAAAATTACATTGGTTTTTAAATGCTTGTAGCGACAAAACATCTTTTCTTGCCTATCAATCTAAGCGTGTTACTGTCCATATATTAATTTGTCGCTACATTTCATCTTTTCATCCAGTTTTTCTAACATTTCGCGGCTCTTTCATTTGCAGGCAACATTTGCTGACCCATAGCACATATTTTGCAGTGTGTTAGTAATTTAACCACCAAAAGCTTAATTTTTTGATATTTTATGATTTTCAAATATTTCATTATCAGGGTACAATGATTGATAGGCTATTTTTTTTATTATTATATTTGTTCCGTTCTAGGTACTATTTTCTACTGTCAATGATCTAATTTTTTTTCCATTCACACCTATGAGATGTTCTTTAGAGCATTCCTTAGACTCTTTATAAAATATACTATATTTATACCCATTTTTTGAATTCTTTACATGTGTGACATTTTTTTCCTTCTTTGCGTGTCTGAAATATAATAGCCCAGTTTATACTACATGCCACACATATTTTCCAACAATTACCAGAAATTTACACTCCAAAATTCCCCATAATATATCCCTGAAGGAGCAATCTTTCTATTGAACATACAATAACTTAAAATACCGCAAGTTTTGGAAGGTTTCGAAGTTTCTTCCGCCCACAGCGAATTACTCCGTCAGCCGCCACAATCAATTCTTGTTGGATAATAATTGCTTGAAAAATTTACATTTGCCTCGAGCATTCGGCTTCTTTCATCGCAAGTTAAAACGTATGTGTGTTGACGATAAATTCTGAGTTTCCGAAAGCATGGGGAAGCCGGCGGCGAGTCGTGGGTGAATCGGTTCCTGCGGCTTCGAAAGTAGCTTATCAAAGAAGTTGGTTTTCACAGACGTGGCAACTCATTGGCTTTACCAAAACTTTTAAGAGTTTTCTGCCTAACGTGGCAATGATAAGTGTTTGTGCTAAAAATAATTTTGGTTGTTAAACTTTTAGACTCAACATACTTCTTTAGATTTTACAAAAAGTAAAAATACACAACATTGAGTAACATAAATGTAAACAAGATTATGCCTTGCCAGTAACAAAATTTCTTTTAGAGCTAAGAGGCTGAAAACTTGAGGCTAAGCTGAATTAATGCAACCAAATCAATAAAACTTGTGATAAAATTTAATATTTACGGAAAATTCAATGAACTATATTTTACTATTAATAGTAGAAAATAAATATATTGTAGGCATTATCGTCCTTTGTGAATTGATTATTACTCTTTGACAGAGGTCAGTAGGCCATAATATGGCGCAGTAAGGCCCATTTCAGACGCAGTAATAACAGTCAGCCTGGTATGGTTTATTCAAACAGAAAATTAGTCGTTCCTTCTTAACATCTATTTGAAATGTTTAAGTATAGTTAGAAAACGAACAGTGCGTTCAATATAGGTCGTAGTTTGTTTTTTAGTATCACTACGAAAATGACATTTTAAAACTACCCCACGTTGTTTGTTTAGTCTAAAAGTAACTTAATGTTCGTTAGCCTCACAAAAACTCAGGAATGCCTGGATCAATTGGATTGGATGATTTTGGTCTTAAAATATTTGTGGAAGGCCAGGAAAAATGTTAAAATTAAATAGGAATATAAATGTATATAAAATAACAGTTAGTCCTCTAATAATAGCAAAAACCACATTTCACGCGTCCGATGTAGGTAATATCATAATATGATAGGTAGATGTATTAAATATAATTAAAAAAAATAACATAATCTTTACACATCAACAAAAATTACAACCAACGACTCGAGAACCTCCTATTACCTACCGTTCAAAAATTTCCAGTAGATACAAAAGTTACTGTAATGCATAGGAAAGTTAATCTAAGTTTCTTTTGTATTTTCCCTTCTGCAATTCGGTAATATGAACAGACCTTAATCCATACGTTATCGTTATTACGTGTTCGTTATCGCTTCGGTGAGATCTCGATTGCATTCGCGTGGCGATCGCTTGATATAATCCCAGCCACACCACGGCGGGTCAGTCCGTTTATGTACGGTTAAGGTACGGTTCTGAGCTCGGAATAATAAGTTAAGTTAATAAAAATGACTAAGCCGAGTTTGTAGCATTAGACCATATTTTTTTCTGTACGGCAACGCCCTCGGATTTCACAGTGTTCGGGCATGAATATATATCAATAGCCAAACACAACGAGTTTCTAAATATGATATGATCTCATCATAATCTCAGCCAAAGGATGACCACCGCCGGACATAGGTCTCCCCCAATACTTTCCACAATAACCGTTCCTATGCTGCCCGCACCCAACGGCTTCCTGGGACCAAAAAAAAAACCGTGTGGTGTCGTGGGATGCCAGATAGGAACGAATTTCCTTGTTATAAAAATATTAATTAGAAGTTCTATTCGAGGTATAAAGAAAATAATTAATCGGGTATACATTTTTTATTATGATTTTTTCATCGATAAAAAAAAACTACTTTACAAAATTATCTTAATACCTATATTTTATTTACAATGATTTATGAAAATATATAACAAAATGCAATAATGATAACAAAATATAATATAATAATAATAAAATCTTACGCTTTTTTTAACGTTACGAACGTTTTCTTGCTAGGGTACCCCTCCGCAAGGCTCCATTAGGAACTTCGTTCCAAAAAAATGCTAAAGAACATGCGAGGTGCTTAAGTTTGTATGTAATGTTTTTCAGGAAGCCTCAGTACCAAGTTAGTTTTAACGAACATGACAGAACCCTCTCCTCCCCATACCGTATTTATTTATCGACGTTTACTTACTATTAAAAAGGAGTTTTGTGATTTTAGGTACACATACCTAATTTGGACTGATAGACACTCCTGGACATAATTATAAAGTGCTAACGATCAAAAAGCTGTTCTTGAAATTGTCTATGCAGAAACTTTTACGTCCTGGTTGCAAAATTGTTGTAGGTTGCGGTTAGTTATCATAGCGGGAAATGTGAGAACGGGTCATGAAAACAGAACCCACGCACCGCAAATTTGATGAAATTAATTAAGACCTAATGATTTACAAAAATAGTTTTTTTTTTATCTGTTACAGAACTATACCTTAAGCCTCAGGTTGGTCAGTTACGACGTATTGTTAAAAGTCGATAGCTTTGGTTTGCCTTTCTTTCATTTAAGTAGAATAATTTTGAGGTCGATTAAGACATAAAAACTTATATTACTTATGTCATACGCAACTGATTTTATCAACGCGATACCGTGTTTTAGTTTTGTGTGTTGACCATTTTTTGTATGAATAAATAACAATAAATACTATAGACAGAACCTTAAGGGCTTCCACAAATAACTGTGAATTCGCAATGCATCGCAAATATCTGCGAACTCTCACGAATGCACCGCAAGAACTTGACGCCGCATCGCATCGCAGTTGTGTGTTGGAGCCCTTACTCAAAAGAATCACACTATGAGCAGACTTTAAAGAATTATTTCTTTTAAAAAGTGGTACAGTAAACTTGTTTCAAACAGTAAATTTGTACCTTCTTTGATCAAGTCTGATATAAAATTTTAAGCCTTACTTTATCTATGCAAAATTATACTATTTATCTATAATAATTTTCAAAAATGCCTTTCTTAGTAATATTTACACCATTATAAGAAACATTTATCCAAAATTTCGCGCTTGATTCAGAGGTTTTAGCTATAAGCTGATTGTTAATTAAAATTTTAAATCTAAAATATATGTATCTAGATAGTTCAAATATTCTAAAACAGTTATCAATGGCTGGGCGTATTATGATCACTTATGAGTAAGACAATAGAATTGGATTAGTAATTTGAAATGAAACAAAGCAGAAAGGAATAATGGCTTTATAACTTACGCGAATCTTGTACGAATGAATAGAAATGTGAAGCAAGAATGAGCTCATAATCTGTCATACCATTGTAACGTGATTTTGTTTCAAAATACAGTTTTATATGTAACTTTTCAATAAATAAGATAGTCATCAATGAACGAAAACCGAATATGACTGTTCGGGAATTCTCGTGTACAACGAATGCATCCAAAAGCCTGCCAGTTCAATGTATGTTAATGAAGTTTTATTTACATATTTTTATACCTATGAGAGGTAGAGATTTTGAAAAAAAAAACTTACGAAAAAATAAGGACAAGGCGTTTTTTATTTAGCTTTGATGTGCCTACTTCAAGTGTTAAAAATAGGGGTTACCGTCAGCACTGTATGAAATATTAGTTCCTCTTCAAAACAATAGCGAATTGTATTTAAATTTTACTTTAACTTGAACATTACTAAATGCGACACTTGAATATTAAGGAACTTTGAACCACCCTGGAATTAGGCTCAAGCCCGTCAATCTGTGACCACGGTCAATTCATATCGACCCTGGTCACAGACTGCGGAGTCAGTCTATAATTTCATAGAAAATAAACATCGTATGTAATTATTTTATCGTCTCTATAAAAAGAACAAAAAAGGTAGTAAAACCACGTTGATTTCAGCAGGAACGAATTGGCTCGACTGGGGCTGCCCGGGGCTACTACCCTCTCAAAGAAGACCAATCTAAAATAGCAGTATTTGAGCTGTCTTGTTGTCATTAACTGAATGGGTGACCGCTAGTGGCATGATACCATGAGCATCTCCGTGATTCGGAGGTCACGTTAAGCAGTCGGTCCCGGCTGTTATCGTAGGATAACAGTCGTGAAGCTTAGTTGGAGGCCTTTGGGCAGCTTAAAAACATCCAACGGCAGGATTACGTAGCCACAACGTTGTCTTGCCAGTCCCGAACTCGCACTGGGCCAGCGTAGGGACGTAAGGCCTTAACCCTCTCCTGAGAGGAGACCCGAGAGTCCCAGCAGTGGGACCTTATGGGTTGTTGATGTGAAACGTTAGTCATCAATGTAAATGACCAAATACTTAGCATAATCCGGCTCTAAGAATAATTTGCAAAATACAGTTACACCATGACAAATAAGATTAAGACGTAAGATGGTTTTTATAATACATAACAGGATATGCAAAATATGATCTCAGTATTAAGACTGAAGAGATTACTTCCTTCATTAAATGCATCCTGGATAAGTATATGACTAAGCGAAGTGAAGCACCGTCGCCGTAATGGCTACCTTCTGTTTTAAGTAGCTAAATTAGTTTTTTCATACGATGTTAGACTACCAATATAGACCACCAAGATAAGCAGATAAAATATTTGTTGCAGCCGGCGATAATCGCAAAAATGCGATCGGCCGCTATATATAATGACTGGGCCGATAGTAATAGACATAAGCTTCCCCCAGGATATACGGAGCGTCGATTCTGAGGGGCCATCTTCCTCAGACCAGGGCGCCTGAGATCGGCCATCGGGGTGGTCTTTAGTGAAAACACCATAACCCTTGGCTCCTGAGTGCTCCAAGTCCAGGAGATACAAAGGAAGTATCCGCCCCATCAAAAAATAGAAAAAACGTTATATCGGACAAAATACATCACTGGAAAAGTGTAAACAAAAACATGTAAAACCATAGTACCAAAGTATCGTATTATGAGAAAATTTATAAATAGTGACTTAACTCAAGTTGTATTTCGTCTCATTTTTCTCTTATAACATATCCTCAAATCTTCTTGATCCGCTAAATTTTCATAAATAACAGTTATTATTCTCCGTATCACCTAATCTGAATTACTGAGAATTTGTTTAGGAGACGTACAATGGATAATCCGTTCATCGTAGATGTACTGCTATTTTAAGGCCTAGTGTACACGGATATTTTTAGCTTTGTTTGCTTAAAATATACCACGTTCTGAATTGTTGACTTTTTGCATTCAATCTCGAGGTCTTAATGGATTGTGTAACTGTAGATAATAAAAAATAGTTATATATTTCATTAATTTAGACGGCACAAGAGAACATTTAAGATAACGTTACTTTGATTTATAGTAGAGTTATGACACAAAGTGTTGTTCCGAGTGGGGATCGAACCCACAATGCCCAGAGGAGTAAAAACAGCGAGGTGACCGAATAAACCACTACCCTACCTCAGCTGTCAAGTACCCACTCAGTATGTGCGAGAACCCTTTATTTTTAACCGACTTCCAAAAAGGAGGAGGTTCTATGTTCCACTGTATGTTTTTTTTTTTTTTTATGTATGTTCACCGATTACTCCGTCAGTTGTGGACCGATTTTGATTTTTTTTTTGTATTCGAAAGGGTATGCCTCCGAGGTGGTCCCATTGCCAGCATATCAGGATCTGATGATGGGATCCCAGGGAAATCGAGGGAAACCCTCATTTTTTATAGGCACATACTATGTTTTTCGTATATTTTCTGAAGTTACACCGGTATTTGCGTCTGGTAGTCATCATTTTATGATGATGAGCTGATGATGTAAGGTACAATCCCTTAACGTTAGGAGTTGGAGGATAAATCTTTAAATAACATATACATGTACATATGTTACCTTTAGTCGTATTCTTTCAAATTATTTAGGTAAGCTGATGATGGAAGGTACAACTCGTCAACGGTTAGGAGTTGGAGGATAATTCTTTCAATTTCATACGTATCTAAAGACCTCCAGTCGTATACTTTCAAGTTATTTAGGTGAGCTGATGATAGAAGGTTAAACTCTTCAATAGTTAGGGATTAGATAGAGCATGAATTTAATATTACACGTACGTATAGACCTTAATTTGTATTCTTGATGATGAAATTTGATGAAATAGTTCAACTTACTACTTACCTACGATTGTTTGCACTCAAAACTGAAAAAAAAAAAATTTTATAAAAAAAACGACTTCCAAAAAACATCCAACGAAAACTCTGCCAAAAAAAAAACACTTAAAAGCGTAAAATAAACTGGTCCTTCATAAATTGCCTATACCTAATTCTTTATTCATTTAAATAGTAGTATTATAATGTGTGCTAGGTACCTAAAATCTGTTTGAAGTCGGTGCTAAGCCAAAAAGAATACAAACGAACAATTACAAAAGTCTAAGCGATAGTCACCTCGCACCGACTTCAAAAAGATTCTAGGTACCTAGCACACATTATAATACTACTATTTAAATGAATAAAGAATTAGGTATAGGCAATCTATTAAGGACCAGTTTATTTTACGCTTTTAAGTGTTTTTTTTGGCAGAGTTTTCGTTGGATGTTTTTTGGAAGTCGTTTTTTTTTTTTTTATTGTGTTTCTATCTTGTTTTGTGACTGACAGCGTTCGACTTGAGCGAATTGACTATATTCCCTTAAAATGATAAGCTGCAATATATAATATGCAATGTAATAATTAGCGCTTAAGTACCGAGACTACAGAAAATGACATATTATTTGTAGGGAACTATTGCTTTAATAGAGTACTCTGTATGCGGGCCCTAAATACACTGTTCTATACAATTATATTGTTGGTATGAATAACAGAATACTTTTCAAGAAAAGTGCAATTACATGGTAATGTTAGGTTGAATTGAAAATTATATATTAATTAATAGATAGTACTTAGTAATTATGTTTACTTTGATGTTACTTTTATTATGTTGTAGATTGTTTTTTGTGCAGAACAGGTAATCGTTCTTTAGTAAATCGTATCACAGTTGTGTTCTTTGTGTTAGGAGTTCTGTGGTAACCTTAACAATTTTTTTTTATGCATGGCCTGCCAAAATGGCTCTGCCTGATGGAAAGCATAAGCAGAATCCAAGAGTGGTGGTCACCATACTCACTGCAGCATGGCGAATGCAGACAATGCAGCATGGCGACCCACACCATGGCGTCCTAGTGATGCTTCTGCATCTTTTAGTCTAGTCAACAAGTATGGAACTTGTTGACTAGACTATTTAGGCCTCCGGTCTCGCACTTACCAACGAAACACGACAGCACAAACACTGTCATTTTACGTTGATTTTCTGTGCGAGGGTAGTACCGCCCCGGTCGAGCCGGCCCGTTCATGCTGAAATCGGCTTGGCTATATTACCTTTTTGTATTGTTTAAAATATTAATATTAATAATAAATAAATCTGAATAAGTAGTACCTACTTAGAATTGCATTAAGTGAACTTTTAAACTTCTTGATGTGTAGTCTAATATATTTCGTATCGCTTTCTTGAAACAGTTTGTGGGAGGAAGAATTTGAAAAGACAGAAGCGTTTTTTTTCATACCCTAGAGGGGCAAACAAATAGATAAGTCACCTTATATAAGTGACCACGATGGTCTATAAACACCTGCAAACTCAAAAGCCAGACAGACTTCAAAACAGATTTCTGTCTTACAATTTTATTTTATTTTACAATTGTAGGAAAACTTACAGCTGTATTGTTACATTAAACAAACTTAATATGAAAAAAAAGGCCAATTACAAGTTTTCAGAGATAACAGAACAAATAGGTGGAAATAAATAGAATTACACATTCACATGACAACACAGATACAAGCAAGATAGACATCATCGATATAATTATAAATATCATCACTCCCGGTTACAAACAGCGAAGAAGGAGTCAGTCAGGGTTTTTCTGAGCTGGTTGTTCCCATGCACAAATAAGTCCATATCAACACTCCGACATGCCGCATTGAACATACGACTCGCTCGAACAATAAATGAGTTTTGCCTGTAGGTCGTATTTGCTTTAGGTGTGTGTAGCAGATTTGGTTTACGTAGGAAAGTAGATGGCACACTCAAGCCTATTTTACTCACTAGTTCACCAACGTTTATCAACCCTTTCGCAATTGTTGACAGTAGGGACAGATCCGCAACTTTTCTTGGAGTTAATTGCGCTCAGACAGACGCGACGGGGACTTTATCATCATATTATTATATTATAAAAACATTCATAAATGTGACGCATTAAATTATTCCAATCTCTTAAATAGTATCACCAAAATTGGTTTATTTTCATTTTATTTAACACCAGTCTCGCCCGATAACATATTGCCTTATTTAGATCTATCAGTCATTTAAAGATTCGAAGCTAAAAAAGGCAAATATAGATAGCCGAAATCATCAAAATCCATTAGAAATTTAAATTTAATCTAATATTATTATATAACTAAACAAAAATGAGTGATCAAGGCGATAAATCGTTAAGCGCGAGGTCACAGTTCCGTTGACTGATGAGTCATGGCTACTGTCTCACATTGTAAATGTTGTGTGGCTTTTTGATTCAATGTCACTTTGAAATGGATGGAAGACGAGTAGCCAGATTTTTAGAATAATTTAACTTATCATTTCTTTTATTTTTAGATACATGCCTCGTTCTGAGTATCGGGGTTCATTCTCACAACTAGTTGTCCCGTTGTGTGGTTGAGTGTTTTTGTATCCGTTGTTTGAAGATTTCTCAGTCAAATTCAATATACTTAGATAACTTGTGTTCGTGTTATAATATATTACTACTGTTATTTTATGACAAATAAATTTTCATTACTTGCTCATCCCAAGCTCAGATCAAATAAAAAAGAGTAGCGTAGTTCCAAGTAGACACACGCGTTACCGCACACACATGCTAAGAAACTACGCTACTTTTCGTCAGTATCGTACAAGTTGTCGATACTTGTACGATACTGATCAAAAGTAGCGTAGTTTATAGCATAGTTAGAGCGTTAACGCGTGTGTTTACTTGAAACTACGCTACTTTTTACTGAGATCATACGGGAAAACTACATTTTTCGGGATAAATACATTTATTAAAAGTAATAGAGCAAATAATATCGTTTGTCAGCTAGCACCACGCCTATTTTTATCGTAATTAGTCTAGCTGTTTAGGCTGAAGAAGTAACAAATATACAAACGCATACACACTTTCGTCTTTATAATATTAATGAAATTATAAAACGCACATCACTTCGTATATCTGGCTCAAAATGTAACCTAGCTTTTTTAATACTGTTACATTAACACAGAAATTAAGTTTAAAAAACATATTTTTTTTAGTTTTATTTCTTGTTGTACGTTATCTTTATTTCCCCATTGTTATGTCGTTCATTGAGCTCAAAAGTGATATAGTACATGTTTAATTAAGTATTCCATTCAACACTATACATTAATGAAAAATGAATTCATATTATTATAAATAAAATGTGGTAAAAATAAAAAATATTTTTTGTGCTCACACTTCGTGACGGTCAGTTGCAAACATAAAATACTTATATATGTTACGTTGGCATAAATGTTTATAATATTCTTTTTTATATAAATTTATGAGTCTGCAAAAGTATCATAAGTAAATTGGATTGAAAAATCGGTTCGAAAATCTCGGTTTTTTCTTAAGTTACTTATTTACACTTTAAGGAACGAAGTTATATCGTCATATGAAATAAAAAAGAAAGCTTAAAAGCTAAAGAGTTAATATCCTCATTCGCCCACCAGACGACTTCAAGTTATAATTAAGTTGTGATTAAGTGGAATGATACAATTCATCACTACTCGCAGTGTGAACTATAATCCCATAAATAAAACTAACAGTGGCTGATTGACTGATAAACAATGCATAACAAAAAAACCAGTAGTTGTCTAGACTATGATAGACAACTGGTTTTTAGAGAACGGTCCGCGTATTGTCGGTATTTGGGGGCATAGAACTCCATCATCATTATTTACAAGTCCACTGCTGGACATGGGCGTCTCCTTAGTAAGAAAGTTTAATTCTACTATGCGCTGGACAGACGAGTTATTGAAGGCTTTGTTACAAGTTTTTTTCTTTTTGCAGTGTAGTTCAGTCACTTTAGACATTTTAAACCCCAATCTGCGAAAAAATTCATGCATTTTCTGTAGATAATATCACGACAAACAATACGATTCACGACCGCAACGACACGATAGACAATTTTATAATAACCTCCAATGACCTACGAGCAATTGGTCGCGAGATATTTGCGAAAAACTAATTTTCATGTCCTTTGTAACTTTTTTTAGCCGGCACGATATCAATGTCGAATTTTCACATCTTCATTACAACGCCGTAATATACAAAAATTTACTAGGATTTTTTCCGCAGATAAAACTTTAAATAACTAGTACTGTTGTCTTGTGTAGTTTGCTCCATAAGTCGGGACTTTCGACACCCATGGGATGAACATAGGAGTTAACACTATTCCATATTCTTATTCTGTGACCACAGGGACAACATGGGACTGGACCTAAAATTAAATTAAAAAACTAACAAAACAGTTACAAAAGTTGGTTATAAACAAACAGACAAACAAACATACGCGTTAAGTTAATAAAAACGAGTTAAAAAGTTGATTCTTCCCTTAACAGGACAGAAATGGAATATTAAAATGTATCTACAGTAAAGGAGTACAGTAATAATTATCTTCCTACGTTTATTTTTTCTTAAAAATAATTTACAAACCAGATCTTGTATAACCAAAATGCAAACCCTCAAAATTTCAACGTCATGTCAACAGACTTTAAGAGTCCACAACTGGACATAGGCCTTTCCTACTATGTAATTTAACCATAACTGCCGTAGAACCGACATCCATTGAGGTAAAGGGTTCATGAGTGGAGATCACGTCTCGACAAACGTTATGTAGGACGTCCACGGGCCAGGTGGAGTGATGATTTGCTCAAGATAGCTTGTAAGAGCTGGATGCGAGAAGCCGAGGATCGAACCAAGTAGCGTGCAATTGGAGAGGCCTATGTCCAGCAGTGAACTGCGGTAGGCTGATGACGATCATGCAATTAAAACATTATATATTTATTTATTTTACAACTTCATACACTTGCGTACATCGGCGGACTTAATGCCCAGGGCATTCTGGCTGCAACACAGTTTTTAACTATCGCAGCCATTATCAACCATATTTTGTTATGTCATTTGTTATTTCTTGGTTTCATAAATAAACTTTTATTATTATTATTTATTTATTATTATTCTCTACCAGTCAACCTTTGGGTGGTGTAGAGATCCGGTAAGTAATAATATATATATAAAAATAACTTTTCGCTTTCAATTTAGGTTAGTTTACTTGTCAACCAACATCAGTTTGTACGCAATATTGAAAGCAAGAATAAATAATTAAACAATCTTAGATTAACTTCAATTTAGTCAGAAGCTTTGAAATGGGATCTAAGTACAACTTCTTAAAAGGGAAACTTGCTTAAAAAGTCCTAATAAGGTTCTATGACAAATAAACAGTAAGTACAAGCGCAGGCGCAGGTGCCAGCAGGCGTTAATAACCGAGCGATGACGTCATGCTCCAAGCAACAATGCACAACGTATTTGAATTTAAGGTAATAAGGGTAACCATATTTTTTAAAATAGCTAAGGATAATTCTCGTTTCAATTAAAGTTTATTTGTATTAGTATAGTCACATGTACTAATGGAAGTTCTACTGTTATGTACTTTTGTAATAAAAAGTCTTGTCTAGATTTTCATACTTTTCTTCGTGCTTAAAGAAGACGTAACGTTAGATTAATGTACTTAATAGAGAAAAGATATTTACTATGTTCGAGCACAATACAGAAGTATGATAGGGCAATTGGTGTGTTATTGACTGTCAATTGATAATTATGTATTATTCTGTTAGGTAGGCACTGAGGACTTAAATTTAAGTAAAAAAAAAATCTCTAAGTAAGATTTAAAAGCATCTATGAATTACCTATATTAAGCAATAAAATAGCTATTAATGTTAAATCATTAAACCAATTTAGCATTTTGTAACTGTCACGTAATAATATCCAGTCTTAAAAAGTGAAATGTGAGTTCGTAAAATTACTTTTCATATACATATATATCTTATGATTGCCACACTAAAAATATGCCATAATCTCCAAGTTTATGCGTTTACACATTAAAACTTTTATAAATATTTGAATTTAGTGTAATTTATGAGGAACACAAAAATTTATAGTATCTTTCATGTTTATTTTTAATTGCTTGCTCCACCTTCGATACAATATTTTAATGCATTCTATATTATTGTTTTTTTTCGTATTAACTTCAAATAACATGTCTAGGTGTAGCTTTTGGTGTAGAGTTAAGAATTAAATAATTAAGTGTCTTACTATGTTTTGTAAGATGAATGTCTAATGTAAAATATTGGGGTTCGCGGCTTCCGTGTTATTAATTCTAAAGATTCGATTCAGTCATTATCACACCTTTACTTAAAATTATAAATGCGAAAGTAACGCTGTCTGTTGGTTACGCTTTCACGGTTTAACTAGTCATCAAATAAACAAGAAATTTAGCATACACATTGTCAAAAGATAGACACAGAGTAACTATTATTCAGAATCCGTTGACGACCTTAGTCACTAGGTAAAAAGTTATGACCTTAATGTTCGTGTAATGATAGATTTAGTATGCTAAGAGCAACAGCACAAAGATAATGAAAACTTGACACAAACCCTATAACAGCCCGATTGGCCAGTGCGGTATATTAGGCTAAAACCACCTCCTTTCAGAGGAGTGACCTATGTCTAATAGTGGACTACTAAAGGCTATTGATGATAATTTCTTTCACTTTTGTCGAGTTGGCAAATACTTACCGAAGTATGGCTCTCCCATTTTATCAATTATCAACATAATTGATAACAAAATGTCTTTTGAACTGTAACTATCCTTCTATTTGGTTTAAGCTCAGAGAGAGAAAAGAGGCAGGAAAAAATATTTATTCCAGTGAACCCGCGATCAAAATCGATTTATGTATAATTTGATTGAGTATTAAAAAATAATATAACATAACCCTATATTTCTTAATCAATATAAAAATTTCACTTAAATATATAAATTACTGATTTATATCATTTATCTGGTTATTTTAGTTTTATGTATTATAATATCCGTCTCGGCATTTGGTTTTTATACAGTTTGTCTTTCGACAAAGGTCTCTAAAACTTTGTCGACATTGAGTATTATAAGTGTAGTAAATATTATTTTCACTCGTATAAAGTCTTTTTTACTCTCTGAAACGTTTTGTCTGTTATATGACACTTTGTTAAGTACTTTTAAGACATACTAATATAATTCCTTACTAATAAAATATTATTGATCTCCATTAGTATCTGCGTAGATCTGCGTTATCATGATAATATTGCAAAGAACTCGTTCCAGTATTAAAAATTATAGGAATCCTGTTTTTTACTAACTTATGGTCACATTACATCTGTATGGATTTATCATTATCTAAGAGTGTTCGTGTGAACTAAGTGTTTGTGAACAAACAAGTAGCGAGGCGTTATTAATTAGCATATTAACCTCTCACATCGTACCTTAAGGATCGAAAGCCCTTTTTATACGGCAATAGTGGTAAACAACCACACAGTTTGCCTGAAAGCGTCACTTGCTTATAATCTTATAAGTGATGCTGTGGGCAAATGTTATATAGCAAGTGAGATTAAAAAGACGAGTAAGAAATATTGATTAGCTTGGATAATAGGTTACATCTTTATAACATAACAATATGCATCTCAAAGGATTAATAATAATAATAAATGTTTCGAACATTTCACACACAATGCCTTATATGAGTTATATAAAGTCAATCATGCTATTATGATAGCTAGATTGACTGATCGAATACTTATATACTTTTTTTATGAAATACATACGTACACCCAAACTCTGAAAATAATATTATATAATAGATATAAAATTAGCAGTGATTGTCACTATGGGTGAAGCTGGGAATGGCTTGTGGATTTTATCAATGATTGAAAATAGATATTTCATTTGTAATGTGGGTTTAAAATTATATAGATTAAAATAGGTAGTATAGAGACTTAAGGTTAACGAACGAAACATTTTGAAGTCTGAACAATATCTATCTATCGAATAAATCTGACGTTTATTATTCCATTATCTTGTTTAGAACAAACAAATAAAAAAAAAAAACAAAAAAAAAACAATGTCAAATTTGTCGTCGAAATGTTCGACAGATTTATTGTTGTAAACTTTTTATAATGATTGCCATCACTAATAATATGCAAATATAACGAAAATCTTGACGTGTGGGAGTTGCCAGGCACTTGAGAATGTTTAAAACTTTCTCATAACACTTAAAGTACAAAAGGGATCACTCTGTACGTACTTTTAAAGCAACTGCTGTTTTCAGTGGTTAGCATAAAGTGCAAATTCGCTCAATTAATATGTAACATGATTTTACTAGTGGTTGCACGCGGCTTCGCCCGCGTGTATGTCGATTATCGCGGCAAAAAGTAGCCTATGTGCTATTCTGATGTATAAGCTATATTACTGTAAAGTTTCATCCAAATCCGTTCAGTAGTTTTTGCGTGAAAGAGTAACAAACATCCATCCATCCTTCCATCCATCCATCCATACTTACAAACTTTCGCGTTTATAATTTTATGTGAGACGGAGGTTTTTGTTACTTTTGTTAGCGGAGTCAGGTCAAATTATACACAGATATCCATTTTCCTGAAATACTTTAATCAATATCTATGATTTTACAATACTCAAATTAACTGCTGCCTTTCGATCTCACATCTCATTGCTCAATGGCCGCTCGCGCAGTGTTGCCTACTCTTTTATGCAAATTAACAACTTGTAAATTTATTTTAAATCGATATTGTTTTTGAGATAATAATAAAAATAGATAGTTCACTTCGTTTAATTCTTTTAACATTTTTAATTAACTGTAGGGAACGCTAACAGACGGCCATTCTGCAACAGGAATGTCCCCATTCCTAAATTTAGCTCGGCCATTCTACTGTACAGGGTATGACCTCATACCAATGATTAGAAAAAAAACACAAACTTTAATAACTATTGTTGTTAAATTAGTAATTATTACATTATATAAAATTAATAATTCTGAAAATAATAAATCTTTTTTTTTTTTTTTGGAACTAATATAGATAGGTACATTTTTGATATTATAGATAGCTAACTACATCTTTCATCGATATAATTTTATAAAACATACATTTCTTTATACAATTAACGATTACATAAAACGTCTTCTTGTAAGATTCATCCGAGAACCAGTTGATACTTCAAAAATATGTATTGTATTTTCACAATTTGGACAATGCTCCCGTTTAGCCATCCGAAAGCCACGGTCTGCATGTCTCCTGGATCATGACACTGTTCATGTTGGCCACCCGAGAGCCATTACATTTTACTCTTCATTGTATAGTAGGCCACCCGAGAGCCATTACATTTCAAACATTGCCGTTTAGCCACCCGAGAGCCACGGTCAAACAGCAGCTTGTCCTCTCCGATGCTGCTTCTCAGAAAGTCCGGAGATTGCCGACTCTCCGGCGTCGACAAAAATCTAATCTGTAAATGATATGGGAATTAGATATGGGCTACCGGCCATTTCCATGGTAATTCCATATTCAATCTAGCTGTGATATACATATTATGGCACAATGTATACTTATATAATACTGTGGCGACTTCCACTCCACATACAGTGGCAACAAAAACATATGAAAACACCATCTACTGAAGATAGACTGAACTACGAAGTAACGCATAACACGGAGTAACTATTAATCCTGAATCGCGCAATAGAATTTCTCACGCCGATTATCATATATACAACATCCTAACATCATCCGTTAGGCAGTGGCCCGCCAGGCATGATCACCTGGCCTGGTCGGAGGATCCTCCCTTTTGGAGGGGCATGACACCCGTTCCTCCACAATACTATAGGATATACAGATATAAGCTTAAGTATAATATTTAATAATGTGTGCTATTCGTCTTGCGAATCCGAATCGCCACAATCACTACGCAAATATGTTCTTATGCTGTCTTTGGGAGATTCCAATGATGTTAGAGACTTCATATCTATCCTTCTCTAACACTGATGTTACTTTAAATGGACCTTTGAACTTTGCAACTAACTTTTTGCTCCTACCCCGGTCTGGATTGTTATTGGGGATCATAACAAGTTCACCTACTTAATACGTCCTAGTTGGAGCCCTGGTTTTGTCAAAGTGTTCTTTCATCTTCCTCTGCCTGACATGTGGTTCTTTGGCCAAAGACTACTTCAGCTGGCGTTTTACCAGTACTTTTATTTATCGTGCTATTAAGACTTCATTCTAATTTTGCAACATTCTTATCCCTATCCCTTTCATCCAATCGATGATTCATAGCAGCTAGTGAGTTCAGAATCGTCCAATTATAGCCTTCAATTTGCCCATTTGCTCGAGGCGTTGCCAAGAACGTGCTTGGCACCAATTGAGGTAACGAAGTTCTTAAACTCACCAGCTCTAAATCTAGTGCCCTGGTCTAATATGATTATTTTCGGGCATCCAAATGTTGCAAAAATATCTTCCAGTGCTTTAACTGTAGTCTTAGACCTAGTATTCCTAACAGCTCTGACAAATATGAATTTACTAAACCCGTCGATTACTCCGAGGATGTATGCATTCACTCATTTACTTTTTACAAATGGACCCAGATGATCCATGTGGATGGTATGAAATATAGCGTTAATTTTGGGGATTGGGTTTAAATACCCCGATCTATTTCCAGACATTTCTTTCTTATATGCCCAGTTAACACATGCATTTACATAGTTCTTGACGAAGTGGTTCATTTTTGGGAATCAATAATCGGCTCCAATCTTCTTGACCGCTTTCTCGGTTGAGAAATGACCCGCTTCGTCATGATGAAGCTGACATATCCTCCATCGAGCTGAGTTAGGCCGCCCATTTTAATTTAGATCCTACGCGCGTATATATTTTACCATCATGTAATACGTAGTTATTGGATATGTCTGTTATATCCTCTTCGCTAGTCTCTAAAATAGTTTAAATGTTTTATCCATCATGAGTTGAGATGTCAATAAATTAAATTAAAAAGCTTTTTAAAACCAAGCTTTTACTGAAATGCCTCGAGACGAATCAAAGAAGTCCAAACTCGATGATGTTGCGATCTTTCTTCACAGAGTTCCTATGGCCACCTTCCAGCTCCAGCATCAGATCAGCTCCATGTCATTATAATATTGTATTGTCGCGCTGAATACATATGCTTGCAAAGTTTCAGCAAAGTCGGTTGAAGATATCTGCTTCAAAATTGAGTTGCAAGATTCCACAAGAACATACAAGCATACATACATACATACATTGCAAGTTAATAAAAAGCTTGTAAAAATATCTAGTTCTTCTAGGATATTTGGTGAGACAGGATTTCTGCTCAAAGCATCCACATGTTGCATGTTATGCCCTGGGCGATACTCGATGCTAAAGTTATATTCCTGCAGCATCAGCCACCACCATGTAATTTTAGGTATTAAATATTTTTACTAAGGTGGTGCGCAATGCGTTACAGTCCGTTATAACTTTAAATTCCAGACCAATTAAATAAACCCTAAATTTCTTCAAGGTAAGTACAAGTTCAAGCTCATAAGAGTGCCAAAACGCTTCCGCACGCGTTGTTTGGCGGCTGAAATAAGCGACTGGTCTAAACAGAAATTCTACATTAGGTCTTTGAAGTAAGATGCCTCCAATTCCTAACTTACTGGCATCGCAATGGACGTTGGTGGTGTACTCTGGATTGTAAAAAATCCAGTTGGTACAGATCTTACCACCTATTTAATCTTATCTGCTTAAATGCACTGTCTTGTTCATCACCCCTATGCCAAGGAGCTTCGGCTTTGTTCAGTTGGGTTAACGATCTTACAATAGAGGCAAAATTGTAGACAAAACTTCGAAAATAACTGGCTAACCCAACAAACTGACGAACTTGATGTACTTTTGTTGGTTTTAGAAAGTCAGAAACAGCCAGGTTTAAGACCAGCTACGGAAATCTCGTAGCCAAGGTAATCGATTTCCGATTGGAAAAAGAAACACTTTTTGAGATTTAAGGTTAGATTAGCTTTAAGGTTAGATTACGTAAACGATCCAAAATAACCTCCAGCTTGTAAATGCATCCTCAAAAGAGCTGCCCGTAGGTAGTAGACCATCTACATAAGGAATGGCCAGTTCGAGTCGTTGAGCTCCAAGAGCCTTATTAATCATACTTAACACAATTACAATGCTGGGGCATTCACCGGGCCGAATGACATCCTAGTGTACTCGTAGTAGCCATCAGGGGTCACAAAGGCTGTAACGTGACGCGATTCCTCAGCCAAATCTAGACTTGTGAAGTATGATTTACCACTAAGACGATCGAACTGGTCGTCTATGATAGGCATCGGATAGCGGTCCCTTACCGTCTTTTATTTAATGCCCGATAATCAACGCAAAGCCTGTATTCATTGTTCTTCTTTTTTTTCGAACTAGAAATAATGGGCTAGCGTAAGCTGACTGTCATTTCCTTATAATACTGGTAGCAAGTAGTTAGCCTACCGTCTCTCGAACCTTTGCGCGCTCACTAAAAGGACGTTTATACGGCCTATACATGACAGGCGTCTCGTCGTTTTGGTGCAGTGTCATCTCCGTTAGGTGAGTCAATATAAGCTCTTGCATATTGAATGCAAAGCAGTCCCTGTATTTGGTCAAGAGGTCTAACAGGCGCTTTTTTTTTTGTATCAGTTACTTTGGGGCCGATATTTAACATATCTAGAGTAATAGGTTCCTTTATCGAATCGATTCTATTACATATATTATAAGACTAGTTGCTAAGTTTAATAGAATTCATAACCAAAGGTATATTATGTTGTAAACAATTCTAGATTATTCAGTATTACTGCTCGCGATAACAATTTTAAATTGGTCAGTAAAATAGGATCTTGAGAGCTATACATCGACTCCTTCCATTATGAAATTGGTGAGCACCTTGTAATAAAATGTATTCATTACCAAATTTCATGCATATGCTACCTGAGATAAATAACCGTACCGTATAAGAATAACCGTATGTACCTCAACCTGAAACCCTGTGACTGAGGTGTTATTAGTGCTATACAAATTAACAATAAGGACGACTGTTTTGAGTAAATGATCTGTTACAACAAATGCTTCTATTCTAGCCTGGAAAGTATCTACAATGACGGTCATAAATATTCTAGAAATCGATACTATAGTATCAAAAGCGAAACCTTTAACCTTACCTTACCTTTAACCTGTTTTGACCGGAACGTCACTAAGATTTTTAACAACAGATTCTCGGATTAGTGTGCATTGACGTCCAAAGTCTATATACGCTGACACCAGTCGAGAACCTATCAGCTCACATTTTTGTGCCATATGTCCCAACCAACTTTTTAATGGTTTAGGACAGTTACGGGCCGTATGCCCGTTTTCATCGCAATTGTAGCATTGAAAATTGAATCGAGTCCTTCCTCTGACGTTTGGGGTGCAGATTTATTTGTGGTATTGTTGTGGTTACCGTCAGAACTTTTAGGATTTTATGATTCATTTTTTTTTTTTTGGACGGTATGGCATCTCTTGTAGATCTCGATGTAAGTTTGCCTCTGTTTGATATACGACGTAAGTATTTTAGTAAATTTGATGTTTGAATAATTAGCTTAAATCGATTGTACTCCTACCCTGGTACCACTTCTTTGCATGGCCGGAAAGTTTCGGTATAGTATATGGTATATGATCTGTCTCTCAGCCATATATCCTAGCTGTTTCTTTCACCTTACGAATCCAATCCACTGCAGTCTGTGAATGTGTGTCTGGATCGAATTCTTGAATCACATTATGTGATCCTTCGAAACGGTTGCCTTTAAGTATTCTTTACAATATTTTCAGAAAGTTATCCTCTTGGTAGCTAGTGGACCGTCTTCTTTTCCGGTGTGAATAAATTCTCGAGCGTAACCGTCTCCGTGATATGGGTGAATTATCAGACGAATAAGATGAATCCAGCTTTCGCTTATATCGGTGTCGGCGTTCAGATTTAGTGTGACTGTTGTTGTCAATATAGTCGCCATCGTGACGCTTATGGCGTCCAGCAGAACGAGCTTTGTGTCTAGTTGTTCTGAAAATCTGAATGACGACTCTCTAAACTTGTATCGCTACTTCTACGACGCCGAATTGAGGTTTCACGCGGCAACATCATCCTCCCCGCCACGGACGCCTCATTTGGCTGCCTCACCTGTTGATCGCTGTCCCTACCACCGCTGGAACACATAAAAGGACGAGCGCACTACGGCTCGGCCTCTTTCGGCCGGCGTCTACCACGCCGGGCGCCTACGCCCCTCTACGGGGGTCGGCTTCTGAGGCCGAGCCAGCACGGCACCTCTTTCTGCTGACGTCTCGAGTCCAGCGCCTCTGTAAGGCGCCTCTCCAGCCGTGGCGATTGCTCGAGTTAAGTCTGTCCTCTGATGTGGAGGACGCTGCTAGTGGAACATCTTCTAGAACCCTCACCCTGTGTAATCTCATGTCTCCTATTTAAACGCGTTAATCTATTCTATGTAAACTCTGTTGTGTATAACAATTAAAACTGTGAATTATCTTGATCGAGTCTAATGTATATCTCGTCATCTCAACGCCCTAAAGCCCCTTTAACGTTATAGAAAATACCGATGAAGAAGAAGATGCCGTGCTGCGAGGAGACTTGCTACGAGCACGGTAGGTATCACATCTTCCTGGTCGTTTATTACGTCTCGTCTTAGATTGCTTGTTACGTCTAAGTGCCCAAGTCCGTTTAGGATCGTGATAACCTGTTAGACTTATGGAGCTCTAGAGGCGGCGTATAATTCGACCTTACGACCTGACGACATTTTGTAGAACTTTGTTTCAATGTGAAGACTATATTTGCAACACTAGCGTCATTCATACATGGTGTAGGTTAGTATAATGCGGTAGGTATTAGTAAGGGACGACAGAGAAACAGAAGGTAAACAGTAATAATATTTTTGTACATTACCCATATTAGGTACGCTTTTGGTGGGTAATCAGATCGTGTAGATACAGCACATACATTACGGCCGGTACTTCATTTTATGATGAAATAATAGTACCTACTTGACTCTAAATACAAAGTAGGTAGGTAGGTGGTTAGATACTATATTCAATCAGTAAATTTAATTTGAGGTCACTCTTAAAAGTACTCCAAGTTTCATGATTTAACATGAAGCAATGTCTAAAAAGTTCACACATTTTTTTTTTTATCTTGTAGGTAATGTCTACATAATTTGTACTTTTTAGATATTCGTAAAGCATACCTACACAATAATGTCATAAACACATTCAAAAATGTATGTTAAGATGTCCCGGTACTATTACACAATAAAATTTTACATAATTACTAACTTAACACTTTTAAACTGACAAACATCCATACATACTCACCCCAATGTTCTGATAGTTTGTTTTCGATAAAATAGCAGTCTTACCAACATTACGTTACGCATCTTGGACGTTGCCTATAAATTACCCACGCGCTTTACAAGGCGTTCTCCTCGTCATATTCCTTAAACTGAAATCCTTCTAACAATGTAAACAAGTCGTTTGTTTGCTGGAACTTAACATTTTACATTTCAAATGGTGTTTTCTATGCATAATATGCACGTATTTACAAAAAAAAAGACATAATTAAGAAATATTTATCAATTATCAATTTCAAACGAGCTTGCGCTTGTGGTACAGCAGTACAATTCAAACGCAAACAACTACGGCATTGTGATAAGCCGTTACCCATCACCATGTTGTTTTCAACAAAATAAATAAGAGACATACCTGAAGTTTTTCTTTAACACTTTTAGTTCTTACCACTTCTGATTGTTAGCGGAGTCAGGTCAAATTATACACAGATATCCATTTTCCTGAAATACTTTAATCAATATCTATGATTTTACAATACTCAAATTAACTGCTGCCTTTCGATCTCACATCTCATTGCTCAATGGCCGCTCGCGCAGTGTTGCCTACTCTTTTATGCAAATTAACAACTTGTAAATTTATTTTAAATCGATATTGTTTTTGAGATAATAATAAAAATAGATAGTTCACTTCGTTTAATTCTTTTAACATTTTTAATTAACTGTAGGGAACGCTAACACTTTGTTCAATCATTTGTAAGCTGAGATATCGTTATTAGATAAAAATACTTACTTGACTGGGTCAGCGCCCTAAAACGTGTCATGGCCTCCGGCAATAGAATTTTAAAGGTAGGAGAGCTACGCTGATTTCAGCACGGACGGGCCGGCTCGACCCTCTCACAGAAAATCAACGTAGAATGACAGCGTTCGTGCTGTCGTGTTTCTTTGGTGAGTGCGAGACCGGAGGCCCAAAGATGCAGAAGCATCACTAGGCCGCCATGGCGTGGGTCACCACGCTGTATTGTTGCATTATTTGCATTCGCAATGAGTTATGTGACCACCACTCTTGGATTCTGCTTATGGTTTCCATCAGGCAGAGTAGAGTCATTTTGGAAGGCCATACATTTAAAAAAAATGGACAATTCTTTATTGTTCTGAAGAAATAAAGAGGTACTAAGTCATCGAAGTAAGGTTTACCGCTTTTTTCTTTTTTACATCTAGTGACTAACGCCCTCTTATTATAAAATACACTAATTCAGAACTGTGCTATTGAATTAAAAGTCTGAGAAAAAAAGAAAGTTATTTTGAGAGGGACTTTAAATATGAAATATCTTTTTTCTGTTTCCAGATATACAAGCTGCTTGAATATAGGTAAGTTTTACATACATTCATATTGTCAAGGCTATTTTCTAGAGGGGTAGGTAGAGATAATCTCCAAAAGATCTCTAGTTACTACGGTACTGACACATCTTCTTGGATTGGTCCACATTTATCTATTGCTGCATGCATGCTCGTTGGTTACATATTCCAGCGACAGACTTAGTGTAGAGTTCAAAATGTTTATTTATACATATTATTGAATTTAATTTCATCAAACTAAGATAAATAAGTAAATACATCTATCTTATATAAAAGAGGAAGGTGACTAACTGACATACCCAGAGATCAACACACAGCCCAAACCGCTGAAGCTAGAATCCTGAAATTTTGCATGTATCAAATAGAAAAAAGAATAATCAAAATCGGTTCACCCAGTCGAAAGTTATGAGGTAACAAACATAAAAAAAAATAAAAAAATACAGTCGAATTGAGAACCTCCTCCTTTTTTTGAAGTCAGTTAAAGAGTCGAACTTATAGCTAGATACATTGCTATAATTTATTTATTTTATATTTTTAAAAAAATATTACAGATACATATGATTATACCACCAGTATTTAATATTAAAAGTGTATTTCTGTCACTATATCGATCCTTTGTAGTTTACTATTACCGTACTAGGATCAATTAATGATTAATCTATTCCATTCATTCCGTATTTGGAATGTTACGAAACCATTCTACAAATGAAAGACGTCACAATACCTACATTCGATAAAATATTTATTTCTAATCGTACATTCAATTGACATATTAATACACAACTCCATATAATTTTGCTCCATATTTAGATGTTATTTGCTCAATTGGAAACCATATCCTCACTTCATTTATACTTAACTAGGTGTTGCCCGTGGCTCTGCCCGCTTGTATGTCGGTTATCGCGGCAAATAGTAGCCAATGTGTTATTCTGATGTATGAGGTATATTACTGTAAAGTTTCATCCAAATCCGTTCAGTAGTTTTTGCGTGAAAAAGTAACTAACATACACACTCACAAACTTTCCCTATTATAATATTAGTGTGATGATTGTAAAGTTAATGGTATACATAGGTTTTAAACAAATATTAAAGATAAATAACAAAACAATAAACATTTTAGCGAGATTTTAATGTGTAAAGGTTTGATTGAAGGCAATCAAACCTTTACACATTAAAATCTCGATTTTGAACAAAGTTGAACTTTCAAAATGATTAACTAATGATTAATTTAAACTTATTTCGAACTTATACTATGTTGAATCGAAACTAAAATTTGTCATGTAAAGTCAGTGACCATGTCAAATAATCACATTGGGACATTAAGGTTTCTATTTATTAAACATTTTAAAGGATTGACAGTAATGTTGCAGTTAGACACAAGTCCAAACTAGTTCCTATCTCCATTATTTATAGATAAAACTAAAATTTAGTACTAAGCTCAAGTTACATGTCATAACAAGATGTTTGCAGCTGACAGAACATTTACACGATGCTATTTGTCTTGGGTTTTAGAAAAACCACTAGGTTTTTATTCAAATTTAGCTTTGATTTTACTGGTTTTGAGTAAAAAGGCTTTTGAGTAATTTATCATTCTCAAATGACTATAAAGTATCACATTAGACCTTAATAAAAGCCTTAAATAATTCACTGTAAGACATAGGCCCCCTTAAAAAGGAGGACAAGGCCTACTATTCCACTGTTATGTGCATTGTACTGTATAATAAAGGTAAGGTTATTTTTAACTGTGTTCATATTCCACTGTTGCATATTTTTGTACTTTGTGGCAGCCCAAGATACAAGCGTAGCTCAGTTTGGGTGCCATTAGCAATTACTATAACTTTTTGTACAAGTATTTGAATAAAATTTGACTTGATTTGAAAAAAAAAACTTTTGGCTCATGTATTACTATTATTATGAGTTTTTTTATTTTTTTAGTTGTGTAAATTTTTGTTTGCGTATCTGCAAAAGGTGAGTATAAGAATGGTTAAAAATTTTGAGTCCGATCAAGATCCCCTCATTATTTTCATGACTTAGACAATCCAACTTTTTTGTTTTACTCCTTTCTTTACACTTTAAACATTAGGGGTGTCAAGCTAGCAGAAGTAATTTAAGAAGGTAGTATGGCAATAAAAGGTAGTCCATAAAAATGAATTATTAGATATATTTAGTAATATTATAAAAATCTGCTTATAGACATGTATTACTTATTCAAGAACATACTTAATGTGGTGTCGTGAATTTTTAATTTGCATAAGTTAAGAATGACAAATGGCACGTGTGTTTATTATGGTGATTAAATTTTATAGATATTATATAATTACCGTTTTCTTATAATTTATAGTCTGGGAGATAAAATTTGCATAGACGATGTTTAGTATTGTTTATGGTTTACAACATCATTACTGTCTAGGGCAAATATAGGGAAGTAACTTTTTATTATCAGAACTAGCATTTAGTACAACATTTTGATAGTACGGTAACAAGATAACAGTTGCCGAAGTTGTTGAAGAACATTAAAAGAGTGTATTTATATGTTAAACTATTATGAGGAAGACAGTAAATAATAATATCACATCAAACTTGTTGAAATGTATAATTGCAACACTGAACTCAAAACTTCATCTGTCTCTAATTATGTGGACCAATCCGCTGTTGAAACCGCTTCTGCCCAAAAATGTTTTTGTAACCTGGAATTCAAAATCAAGCATTTAGCTCTCTCTACTAATGTGCGATTCATACGCTCTGCCATACCGTTCTGCTGAGGTGTGTATGGGTTACTTGTTTGATGTTGGATACCAGATTTACATAGAAACAATTTAAACTCATTATTTATATACTCTCTTCCATTATCTGAGCGTAATATCTTTATTTTTTTATTAGTTTCATTTTCAACTAAATTCTTGTATTCTTTAAACTTTTCTAAGGTCTCAGACTTCTTCTTCATGAAATAGACTGATACCTTCCTACTGTAATCATCTATGAAAGTAACATAATATCTGGCACCTCCAATAGAGCTTGTCTCCATCGGACCACATAAATCAGAGTGAATTAATTGGAGCAATTCAGAAGCTCTAGTACCAGTATTTTTAAATGATTGTCTACTCATTTTTCCCTCTAAACAAGTTGTACAAACTTGATTACCTTTATTTAATAATTTAACCCCTTCTGCACTTTCTGTTATTTTCTGTAAGTCCGTGAAATTGAGATGGCCCATCCTTTGATGCCATAAATTTATATCTCGCTCATCTACTGTTGAAAGCAATGCCGGTGCTTCGGAAACATTATTTAATACATACATGTTATTGCTATGCAAAGCTGTCAAAATTAATTTATTATTTTGATATATCTGACAACCATCTCTCTCAAATTTCACTTCACAACCATTATTGACCATTTGACTTACAGAAAGTAAGTTAACTTTTAATGTAGGTACAAATAAAACATTTCTGACCTGTATAGTGCGTAATACGCCACCTGAGTCTCTAATCTGAAAATCCACTTTGCCACTGCCCTTTACTGCTACTGTCTTATTGTCTGCAACTTTAATGTTGTTGATTGTAGATGGGGAAATATCGTACATCCATTTCTTATTGTTGCACATATGCAATGATGCTCCGGAATCAACATACCAACAGTTTCCATCCAACTCAGCAGCAACTGGAAAAGCAGCATAATAACCATTAGTTTTAGAATTATTATTGTTTGACAAAACCTTTTTATCTTTAAAATAGCAATTTCGACTTATATGCCCATGCTTATTGCATACAAAGCACCGTGGGCCTTTGGGTTGCCTTCTTTCTTGTGATTGGTTATGTAGATTTTTTTGTGTAGACTTTGACATATTTTGTTTATTATTATATGACTTGGCATAGTAAGCAATAGAATCTGATACCTTGACCTCCTGTAACAACTTAGTTTTCACATAATCAGCAGTAATAATCACACCTGAGCTCTCCAAAGCCATTATCATAGGTTTGTAGTAATCAGGGAGGCCAGCGAGCAACAACGTACCTAGCCACTCATCTCCCACTACAAAATTTATATTCCGTAACTTATGAGCTGTTGACATTACCTTATTGACATATTCCTCGATACTTGAACAGTTTTCCAAAGAGGTGGTAATTAGATCTCTTAATAAACCTACTTTTCTACTGAGCCCCGAGTCATCAAATACCTTTTCAAGTGTTTTCCAAACTTGCTTCGCTGTTGTAGCCTCTTGAACGTGGACATAATTAATTGGATCTACTAACAATATTATTTTAGACTTTGCTTTTATATTTTTCTTATCGTTGGATACATAACCTGAGTCAGGTTCTATTTCCTGCCATAATTCTTCATGTTCCAGGTAGTTTTTAACAGCAAATTTCCAACTCTGGTAATTTTCTCTTCCAATTAATTTCTCAACGGTACCCATCGATATTTGAGATGCCATTTTATAATGTATTTTTCGTTAAAAACTGCTGAAAAAAAAATGACGACCACGCCTTAATGGCCGACCGCGAGGTATTCTTATTTGATTTTAAATAAATGACAGCACTAGTGTTGAATTACTTTTATAAAAATATACTTTTGAACGTATTCTGAGCCAATAACCTGATAATTTATTAAAAGACTGTGTAATTCCAGAACTAGGTATTTAATATCTAATATAATTAACAGAGCAAAATGTACCATGTCACGTTAACAGCGTAAAAGGAAAGAGCTCAGCGGATTGGTCCACATAATTAGAGAATTTAATTAGAGAATTCAACAGCGGCCTATATTATTAATCGTTCACCCACAAAAGCTTTAGATTACAAAACACCATATGAAATATGGACAGGTAATAAACCTAATTTAAATAACATGAAAATTTTTGGTTGTCATGCAATGGTTCATGTGCCAAAAGAAAACAGACAAAAGTTGGATTCAAAGGCTATTAAAATGATATTTGTCGGTTATTGTGATTTTACTAAAGGCTACAGATTGTATGATGAAAGTAAAAAACAAATATATAAAAGTAGGGATGTTGTTTTTTTGGAACACACAGTTAAAGGTAATTGTGTTACAATGCCATTTACTATTTTGCAGCAACAGGAAACCAAAGCTAAAGAATCTGATACTGATACTTCAGTAAATGAAAGTTCAGAAGAGGAACAATTGTTTGACACCACCAGTGAGTTATCAAATTTAGAACCGGATAATGATCCAGATTACACACCAGATTGCTTCGAAGAAGAAGATCCTTTGCCGTCAAGAAATATAACTCTAAGGCCGAGGAATATCAAACCTAATATATATTTTTGTCATGAAGAGAAAATAACTGATTCTCAAGTATTATTAAAGGAACCAGAGACCGTGGAAGAAGCTCTTTCAGGCCCAAAAGCAAAAGAGTGGAAAGAAGCCATGGACAGCGAATATGAATCGCTCCTTCAGAATAATACATGGACATTAGTAACTCTACCCGAAGACAAAAGAATAATCCCTTGTAAATGGATTTATAAAATGAAAACTGATGTGAACGGTGAAGTTGTACGATACAAAGCAAGATTAGTTATAAAAGGTTTCATACAACGGAAAGGAACTGAATATAATGAGATTTTTGCTCCGGTGGTACGGCATACTTCAATAAGATATTTATTTGCAATGGCTGTAAAAGAAAACTTATATATCGACCAAATGGATGCAGTTACAGCATTTTTACAGGGAGACATAGATGCAGAAATATATATGAATCAACCACCCGGCTATGAACACGGACACGAAGTCTGCAGATTAAATAAGTCTATTTATGGCTTAAAACAAGCAAGTCGCCAATGGAATTTAAAACTTACTTCTGTGTTAAAAAAGTTGGGATTGAAAAGTACATCTGTGGATCCATGTGTGTACTACAAAAATGATAATGAAAGCATGCTCTATATACTAATATTTGTTGATGATTTGTTAATATTTTATAATAATATAGAAAACGGTAAAGAAATAAAGCAACAACTTAAAAGTAAATTTGATATGAAAACTCTTGGATCTGTGAATCATTTTATTGGTTGGAGAATAAGTCAAAATGTGGCCAGAGACCAAATTCATATTGATCAGACTGCCTATATTGAAAAAATTCTACAAAGATTTAATATGACAGATTGTAATCCAGTTAATTTGCCCTGTGATATTAGCTCGAAATTTATCAGCACAACAGAAGAAAATAATATTGTTGGAAATTTTCCTTATCAAGAGGCAATTGGGAGTCTACTCTACTTATCACAAGGTACAAGACCAGATATATGTTTTATAGTAAATAAATTGAGTAGCTTTAACAATAAACCTGAAATACAGCATTGGCTAGCAGTAAAGAGAGTGCTACGCTACATAAAGGGAACAAAGGATTATAAATTAACATTTAGTCAAAATAAAGAAGAAAGAAGATTATTTGGTTATTGTGATTCAGATTGGGCTTCAGACATTAACAGCCGGAGATCATGCTCTGGCTACACTTTTATGTTTCAGGGTGCTTCAGTCTCATGGTGTTCTAAACGTCAGAACACAGTTGCATTATCAACCATGGAGGCAGAATATATGGCACTGGCTACTGCCACACAAGAGGCTATGTGGCTGAGGCATTTAGAGTCGGAGCTACATTGGAAGGTTACAGTTGCGCCTACCATAATTTATTGTGATAATCAAAGTGCAATCAAATTTGCAGGTATTGACTCTTACTGTGCTCGCAGCAAACATATTGATATAAGATACCATTTTCTTCGAGAGAGAGTTGCCGAAAAGGAAATTGAACTCAGCTACGTTGGGACTCAAAATATGGTTGCCGACGTACTTACGAAACCAGTTTCTCAAAAGAAGACTGAAGAATGTTCCGTTGCTATGGGATTGCAATTAAGGAGAGGATGTTGAAATGTATAATTGCAACACTGAACTCAAAACTTCATCTGTCTCTAATTATGTGGACCAATCCGCTGAGCTCTTTCCTTTTACGCTGTTAACGTGACATGATACATTTTGCTCTGTTAATTATATTAGATATTAAATACCTAGTTCTGGAATTACACAGTCTTTTAATAAATTATCAAAACTAATATATAAAGGCGAAAGTTTGTGAGTGTGTATGTTTGTTACTTCTTCACGCAAAAACTACTGAATGGATTTGGATGAAACTTTACAGTAATAACACTTATACATCAGAATAACACATAGGCTACTATTTGCCGCGATAATCGACATACACGCGGACGGAGCCGCGGGCAAAAGCTAGTAATAAAATATTTCGGACATCTAACACACAATGCCATCTAGCTCCAAGCTAAGCAGAGTTTGTGTTATGGGTATTAGACAACTGATATGAATACATATTAAATATACGTTTTTTTTGTAAATACATACATAGAAAACACCCAAACTCCGAAACAAATATTTGCAGATCATACAAACATTTGGTTCGACCCGGGAATGAACCCGAGACCTCAAGCACAGTAGTCGCATACGCTACCACTGCGCCACCAAGGCAGTGATGTGAGGGGCAGAGGTAGCAGCAGATGTGAGAAGAAGAAAAAAGAAAACACACCCTCTTAGTTAGGTTAGTATAAAAAAGTAAGTTAAACTTTCATAAGGCTGTCAAGTTTGTGTGGTGACGTATTAAGAATCCCTATTTATCCCGTAGATATTGTATGACTACTACAACTAAGGGACTAAACTACTGAACACAGCAGCTCTGCAAAGAGAATGAAAACTTGAAGAAAAGCTTATGCCAACCCAATGGATTTGATGATAGTTTAAACCAACTAAGCTAATATTAATGCTTCGAAAAAAAGAAATGTCCCTAAAAATTCCATCCCGTGGAGACCCTACAAAACTAGCACCTCTGTGATAACATTTTAAAGAACAATGCGCTTAAGTACAAGCTATGTGGAAAGCTCTCAACAACGAAAGATTTATGTTCCAAGCAATGAGACAACTTATAGGTTCTTGGGGTATAAGTGTTTGTTAAGTTGCTACTTAACTGATATGTTAGTATAGTAGAAATGACTTGGACCTTACGTAGAGAGATTTCTTGTCAAAGATGTTTTTTCGATGACGTCATTAAAAGTTTTCAAATATTTAATGAGTGTTCTCTTCCTGGTTACAGATAAAGGTTCTATTACAATATAGTATCTGTTGGTTTTGGAGTTTTTAAGTGACTAGTTTAACATAATCTTCCTGCAATCCAAAAGTGTAACCCTCGGATCATGCTTGCATGCTAATCAGCTGATATTGTAGTTTTTAACTTTTCAACGCAATGTCATGTGATGACACGTCACGCTATGCCACGAAAGGTCTCGCAACGCCACGCTGTGTCACACGCAATGCCTTGCAACGCCACTTTAATTTACACCAAAAAGCATATCACTAGGCTGCCATAGTGTGGGTCACCATACTACATTGTCCACGTTCACATTGAGGATGAGGTCATTGATGATGATGATGATGACATTGATATGAGGCGCTCATAGCCCAGTTGCACTCGGTGATTAGAAACAATCACCGAGGGTAAGCAACGAAGGCATGGTCAGTACCTGAATGGGGGACCGCTGGCGGCATGATACCATGAGCGTCTCCGTGATTCAGAGGTCACGTTAAACAGTCGGTCCTGGTTGTTATCATAGGATAACAGTCGTGAAGCTTAGTTGGAAGCCTTTGGGCGGCTGAAAAACATCCAACGGCAAGATTCCGTAGCCACAACGTTGTCTTGCCAGTCCCCAACCCGCACTTGGCCAGCGTGGGGGTCCCCACTAATGTATGGTATGGTCTTAAGCCTCTCCTGTGAGGAGACCCGAGGCCAGCAGTTGCACGTTATGGGTTGTTGATGATGACATTGAAGATAGTTACCATCAATTTTGTATTGTACTCATGCTTTCCATCAGGAAGCGTAAGTCATTTTGGCAGATAATACTTAAAAAAAGAATACTTCAATGGTAGTAGCGTTTGTATGAACATACCTACACATAACACAACAATTTGACTGCCTCGATGGTCTCGCGGTTGGCGTGTGCGACTGCTGATCATGAGGTCTCTGGTTCGATTCCTGGGTCGGACCAAATGTTTGTATGATCTACAAATATTTGTTTCGGAGTTTGGGTGTTTTCTATGTATAATATTTATGGGTGTATTTACAAAAAAAAAGTATATATGTATTTGTATCAGTTGTCTAGTACCCATAACACAAGCTATGCTTAGCTTGAGACTAGATGGCGTTGTGTGTTAGATGTCCGAAATATTTCTTTATTTTATTATTTTATCAGACATACTATATTCTATTTGGTAATACTTAATGTAATATATTCCATATAACAACAAACATTTCTATTTAACAACTAATGTATACTAATATTAATGGTATAATTACAAAAGCCTCTCCGTTTCCTTAAGTACCGTATCATTCACCATAAATGTTTAGTAATACTTTAGACCTTATCGAGACACACGAAGCATTAAAATAGAATGACACAATTTATAAGAGTACGACTAATACGTAAAATAGTCATCATGACAAGTAAACGAGTAATATACTACTATGAAAGTTAGATACACTACACACTTGCGTCAAATATTTTTGGAACGAAGTTCCTTATGGGGCGTTGCGGAGGAGTACCCTAGCCGGCAAAAAAGCGTCCGTAACGTTAAATCTTACGTTAGTAAGATTCACTGCCTCGGTGTCGCAATGGTAGCGTATGCGAATGCTGGGTTTGACGTCTTGGGTCTGGGTAATTTTAGACACTGCAGTTTAATCATAAGTTTGGTACTTTGAAGCCTTCTTTGGGAAATTCAGAAACTGTCTATCAAATTGATAAGAATGTAAAGCAGTTAGTGCATTACACTGCTTTCTCTAAATCACTTCTTTGGCCGGTTAAAAGTGAGTGTTTCCCTAGTCCACCTAATTGCCGACCATCAAAGCGGGCATTCTACGATTAATATATTTGGATATCATTGTTAGATTAATGTTTTTTTTTGGTATTTGGGATTATCAAAGTCAATGGATTAACAATGGCAAAGTCACCATCCTAAGATTAATTTATGCCATTACAGATTATTTGTAGGCACCTAACTTATCATGGTACGACCTATAAGCTGGTTTACCAATTTAGCTGGGAAAGAGTCTGACTACATTTAAACTAACAGATTACAAACTAAATAAATTGACCTAAAATACGAACAACGACGAACTGCTGTTGTCCTAATACTTCAAGGTCTCATAATTTAAGAAATACATATTTCAAAACGTATTATGTGTAATTTGAGTGTGTTTGCTCTCTTATATATAGATATCTAGACAATACCAACAGCGCGACGAATTTGAAACGCGTATTCAAACATCGTGTTTCGGTGTATTATTATTTGTTCAACTCGTACTTGAACTTGCTATGATCGTACAGATCGAGTCTGTCATAATACACGTTTATACACATTAAGCACCGAATACCAGTTAGTAATCACGAGCCAAAGCAAGCATAATCAGCTTTCCTGGTCATCGACGTGATTACGTTTATTCTATTCTTACACACAAACATAATACCCACTTACAAATACACGTTTAATGTTACCCACTTCATGTCACCAAACGTAAACATCAGCTTCATCATCATCACCAGCCCGTTACAGTCTACTGCTGAACAAAGCCCTCTCCTAAGGAACACCACAAGACCCGATCTATTGCTTTTTGCAACCAGTCACTGCTGAATGTAAAATATCGAATACGTAGTCCTGTTTTGCTGCCGTTGTATCGGAAGCAGCTGTTGGGAAATCAAAGAAGACAGGAACTAAATTTTTTATAAGTTTGTTATCAAATGGAGTAAAAATACACCTCCATTATAGCGGCAGAGCAATGTATATCCTTGTTTGTTGGTTTAAATAAAGAAGCAAAATGTTTTAAGAATATTTCAAAATAAATAAATACAAAGGACGTTTTAAAAATCATTCGGGAGTAAAAAAATACTTGTTTTAAGGGCTCTAAAAGTATAATGTGCACTATTTTTTTAAATACATTAACATATTAGTCATTGTAACACATATTTCAAAACACAATATACAAAATCACATAAAAGCACACGCCATTTTTCTTTCCTTAAACAATTTCCATTGAAAACCTAACAAAGAACATGTTGAATTAAACTCAATTCCCTATAGGGATTGTATCAAAGGCAACCATCAAATTTCCATTAAAAAAATAATTCTACGTAAAATTTTAAGCAGGAAATGTACAATGATGATCAGATAGTGTGGAAACTTCGATAAATACATAGACGAAAATAGGCACCATTAATATTTATGAGCTTTCCACTGTACTCAAATACAGGTCAGTTTCTAAGCGATGTACGCGTTAGATAAGAGCTTTTAAAAAGCATTTTCATGGAAAAGATTTTCTACTAGCTGCTTGCACCTGATTTATTGATTAACGGAGTTTACTATTTAAAATGATTTATGAGACGAACTTCTTAAATACAAGTAAAATTTTAACAAAATAAAAGCCGACTTCAAGGTTCGACTCGATTTCTCTTGGATGCCATCATCAGATCTTAGTGTCCTTATCATATCATGGTACCACCGTTGGGATATCTCCTTTCTATTAAAAAGAGAATCATCAAAATCGGTTCATAAACGACGAAGTTATCATATATCATAGTTTAACGATTTTTGATTCTTTGATTTGACCTAATGATAGTCTGTAATTAGTAGTGTGGGCAAATGAACGAAAAGACCGTTATGGTCACTTCGGATACAGAACTCTAAACAGCCATCACGCTCTGAGAATAGTAGTGCACCTAACGTGATACAAATCATTCCGGTAAAGACGTTGAAAAAGTTTTGACGTAAAATGATAGCGTTCGTGCTGTCGTGTTTCGTTGGTGAGTGTGAGACCGGAGACCCAGTGATGCAAAAGCATCACTAGGCCGCCATGTTGTCTGCATTCGCAATGAGTATGGTGACCACCACTCTTGGATTCTACTTATGCTTTCCATCAGGCACAGTAGAGTCATTTTGGCATTTTTTTAAAAAAACAGCAGTATTTTTATTAAGTAGGCCTTGTTAAAGTGTAATTTCAAAATTTGAAATACTAGGTAATCAGTGTTCTAAAAGGCCAAATGGTAGCAACATTTATCATTGTCGTTTTAAAATTTATCTATGCAACTTATATGGCACATTGCCAGTTGTTATTTGTTGTGCGAACATATTTTAACACAAACATTAAGTGTAATTTTAAAAGCTAAAAGAAATATATGTAATGGTTAAGCTACGCTGCAAAGTAGTACCTTTTGGAAATTTTATCGTGTATTTGCAAATCCAAGTAAGAATGTCGCTCAGTATGGTAAAAGATATTTTATCCTCTACCGTGCCTTTCTTTGTGCCGGCCGCCCTTTTTACAAGCTTTTTATTAACTTGCAATGTATGTATGTATGCTTGTATGTTCGGGTGGAATATTGCAACTCAATTTTGAAGCAGATATCTTCAACCGATTTTGCTGAAATTTTGCAAGTAAATGTATACAGCATGACAGTATACAATATTAAAATGACATGGAGCTGATCTGATGCTGGAGCTGGAAGGTGGCCATAGGAACTCTGTAAAGAAACGTCGCAACATCATCGAATTTGGACTCGTTTGATTCGTTTGACTCAGATGGGATGCTTCAAGGCCGCAAGGGTATAAAGAACTCTATGTACCTACATATATCCATAAACGTTTCATCATTTTCCTAGCCTTTATTATTCCCAACATTAATTGGGGTCGTCTACCAGTTCAACCAGTTTTACCTGAATATCAGTTTTTCCACGGAGCGATTGGCATCGGACCTCCGCAACTCTGAGGGGGAATTGAATTTGAAAGTTGAACTAGTTATCAGCATATTTGAGGGCACTGACTTCCCAATAACGATTGTCATAGGTGTTCATGATAACCTCGACCGACGGTTTAATGTGCTCTCCAAGGCACGGGTGGGAAACACCGCAATCTCCCATATTCCGGGCTGCTATAAATAATTTCTTGTAGGAAAAACCCAACAGCAATCCGACCCGGGAATCGAACCCGAGACCTCTTGATCAGCAGTCGCTCACACTAACCGCTAGACCACCGAGGCAGTTAAATGTTTGATCAATAAAAATATGGGCCAGTTAAGCCCTAAATCGAACATGAGAACTATTACATTCGCAAGAAATAAACCTCAGTTTCATAACTGTTATATATCATCCAGTTCAACTTGACACCTGTTAAAAAAAACATATCTCATGTAATAATCACTACGTATTACGATGCAGAACTTAAAAACGACTAGATACATAAGTTACTATGTAAGAAGTATTAACAATATTTACATTCATACGCATTAAGTTAAGGTATTGGCCGACTGAATTGGTTATCGAATCGAATCGTGAAAAAAACGGGTTCGCGGATCGATAAATTTAATTGTCACACTTCCATTTCCAGAAGTTTTGTTTTATAATTGGTTGTTTTTGAAATTGAAATAACTAAACCAATATTTATGTAGACACCTACATAAATTTTGGTTATAAATTAATGAAATCATTATTTCGAAGCATATATATATCGTGAAGCATAGCATTAAAATAATTACTATAACGAGAAAGGTTTCATTTTCAAAACTAACAAAATAACTTCATTGACTGGTGGCACATAATGCACTCTTTGTGAAACCTGAAAATGAGAAAGATAGGTACCTTACCTACAAAAGTTTTTGAAAAGAATCTCAGTGTAATGTTTTTCTGATATTTTTTCCGGTGATTAAAGTGTATGTATTTTAATTCCAATATATGACACACCTTCTTAACTAACATATTGTCCATATTTGCGCAGTACATTGCATCACAAATGGTTTGCATTTCGGTTGATTTATTTGTGTATTCTACATACAATCATATGAACATATATTTATCCCACAAACTTGCGTAAGATTTCACACCTCCGAGAAATCAATTAACTATGTAAGTGAATGTACAGCTCTTTTTATTCAATTAATAAAGTTCCCATGTCCTAATTAAAGATGCCATAATATTTTGATTGGTTAGCAAATATGCAAAGATTGTAATTTTTTTTATCGAGGCCGCAATGGATGGTTATGTAATTTTATGGTAATATACCTGTCTATAATAACTAATCAGTACGTTTTACTTGGATGATTAAAATAATTGATCTGTCCATGTGGTGACGCATTAAGCCGGGTCTCCACCGAACAAAAGTTGTTTATTTTTGTGTTGTCAACACGTGTTGGTGACAAAAGTTTCGGTAATTTCCTTGAGATGGTAACAAAAATTGTCAACTAAAAAATGTTGGGAACAGTTTCTGTTTTTGGCGGTAAACGTCAAATAATACGCTTGTTGTAAATATTTATTGGCTCTGTGGTGACGCTTAGTTCGAAAGTTTTTCACATTGTTGGCGACTCGGTGTAGACACAATGGAAACAAAAGTTTGCGATTTTTTGAAGTGTTGCAAACAGTTGGAAACACTGAAATTGCCAACAATTTTGGTGGAGACGCGCCTTAAGAACCACACTGCCAGACAGGTTGGGATCGTGTTTGTTTCAAGTTTTCCTTCTCTTTGTGGTGAAGTTGATCAGAGTAGTTTGATCCCTTAGCTCTTACGACATCCATGGCATCAATATGGGTGGTGACCACCCATATTGATGCTGACTGATGATGACTCTGTATTCTTTATCCATTAGAAATACATAGTGTTACCTACCCCTATTCATTCTGTGGGTGTCGTAAGAGATGACAGAGGGAGGAAACTATGCCGGACAACATCACTACAAAGATAAGGAAAACTTAAAGCAATCCTTAAACCAATTCGTTTGGCCAGCGTGGCATAGGCCAAAACCTCATTTCTATGGAGAGGTCATGTCCAGCAGTGGACTGTTAAAGCCTATTGATGTCATGGTGATGTCTTTTTTTTTTTTCGGACATCTAACACAACGCCATCTTGTCCCAAGCTAAGCAGAACTTGTGTTATGGGTACTAGACAACTGATATGAATACATATATTCTTTTTTTTGTAAATATATACATATTATACATAGAAAACACCCAAACTCCGAAACAAATATTTGTCGATCACACAAACATTTGGTCTGACTCAGGATTTGAACCCGAGACCTCAAGCACAGCAGTCGCATTCACTACCACCGCGTCACCCCCAAAACCATTATTTGGATAATAATGGTTTTGGAGGAGAGCGAACAATACGCGTTTTGATGTAAAAGTTTATTCAAAGGTGCCAATCTCAGGGACTACTAGATTAAATAGAAAAATACTTTCAGTGCTGAGTAGTTCATTAGCGAGGAAGGCTATGGGCTACATAAGATTATGATATAGCCAATTAGAGCCGAACATCAATGTAAAACTTAGCAAAAACTTTTTCATCCCCCCATCTCGGAAAGAGCATTTTTGCCCTTCGATTATTGTCTGAGTGCAAAAGCCGTTTTTATCCGCTAGAGGATAAAGTAAATTGAAATTTAGAACATCGTCGTCTGAACTAAGTTTGTGAATTCAAAACATCATTAAACCTATTCACTTCTACCTACATGGCGCCGAATTTATCATACAAACTTTTTTAATTTGTTAAATACTCAGACTCGGAACCTTTTTTGGTAAACTTTTTTTTTTTTTTATTTTGCCCACGCCATTTTCTTTTTGCATTTAAACATTTGGGATGAAAAGTTTTGTGTTGCACTCGAGTGCATGTTTTTTAACTCGTGCTCTTTTGATTCCCTCGCTACCGCTCAGGATTCTAATTTTAGAATCCTTCGCTTGCTCGGTCATCAAAATTGAGCACGCGGTTTAAAAGCAATGCATTTTTGTATAACAAATAACTATTCTTCTTTTGTGAAACAATCAAAGTTGCACGGATCAGTTAATGAAGAAGTTATTGACTAAGATGTTAACTGAGAAAGTTATTGACTTCTGAGTTAATAAGCATATTATAATATAATAATGGTTAAAGTGAGTACGAATAATGTCAGCTTGCGGATAAAACAAAAAATATATCCGTGAATAAAGAAATTGTCGGGATTACAACTAACAGTTGACAGTTACCTTTATAAGTTGACCGAGTGCACGACTGTCCCACAAATTGCCACGCCTATCGCACGACCATGACTATTACATTCGCAACAAATAAACCTCAGTTTTACAACTATTATATCATCCAGTTCAACTTGACACCTGTGTTTGTGTGCCGAGTTTAAAGATGCATTTCATTTAAACTTTTCTTAGACATTTCGCGCAGTTTTATTTGCGTATACGGTTATTTCTCGGGTTAAATGGATCATAGTTTAGTAGTAGTAATGTTTTATGGTTCATACTATTCCTAATTAAATAATCCGATCCGATGCAATAAACAATTATGCAAATCAGACTGTCATTTTAGATGTAAGGAGCGTTTAAACAATTACATGAACAAAAAATCTTAGCTTGTACATTACATTTTATTACAAATTTTTGAAAGGTGTTTAAAAAAAAAAAATGTTTGAGATTGTATTGCGTAGAATATTTTCGAGTGGAAATTGATTCGGGGACGATCCTTATTTTCTTTGCACGAGTGCTCCACTTATACCGCTTAATCATTTACAAGCAAGTTCACTTTGAATGGTGCTATAATACGCAAACTAAGTTTAGTACATGCTTATCTCGGCACGTTTATGACATTATGAAAGGTGACGAATAGACAACGGCGTAGGAAAAAGCGACAGTCAACATGGGTATCCTCGCTGCATAAGTCTAGAAAATCCACAGAATAGCACTGTTCTATGAGGGAATCCATCACTCGCTCAATCACATACTTCTGTGTCATCCGTCTCACAATTTTGGTCCACAAGCGATAAATATCTGTTCATTCCTTAACAAAAATATGAAAAGATACAGTTTGAACGTATGTGTGAATAAGTCATGCTTATTGGTTTAGCTGAACCTGGCGAGTGTCCACATAGTATGCACATATTCTTACTGGAAGCAATCATAAATCGTGGTCCTTAGAGGTTCATCAAGCCTGGACCGTTGTTGTCCCTCCGAAGAGTGGAGCAGATGTGGCTACGAGAGGCTTGCGGTTCGCATTCTTGATCCGAAGGGAGGGGGCTCAATTGCCTCCGGATAAGGGGTGATATTAGTGAATTGCAGCTACGAGTATGCTGAGCAGTCCGCCCGTTCAAACAAGAGTCTGGATAAATCTAACTATCGGTTTCCATCTTAGGACCCGATAGATGGTGTACGGAAACAACACGAACTCGTAATAAATGTTAAGAACCCTTAAATAGCTTAATAGCTTATGTTGCGTGACGTCACTAGTAGTTACGGCTGATGGTTAATCCAAATAGTTTTTATCAGCACTCTAGTTTTTAGAATTATTTATAAATGATACCGTCTAATATATACCTACCACGTTACACAAGTCCTACCTAGTTTGGGTTCTGACGACTGTGTAGGTATAAGAGGTTGTGAAATTATTTAACGTCAACGAAAACGCATTACAAATTGATTCTTTAGTTATCCTGTTACATTTTAATTTTGTATGCCTATCTTAGTACATCAACCTGATTTTACTAGTCAGGATTTAATTAGAGAACGGCGGAAGTGGTAGACGTGACGGAAACGCGCCGCGCCGACAGCATATGGCGAATACGTTGAGTTCGTTTAATAATTGGCAGGCAAAATACTGCATGTACTGTAGCTATATAACTGCGCATAGAAGTTTCTAGCTCTTGTAATAGTGGTAGATGTAGTGTTAATTTTTCATTTTATATATTGGACATAATTAATGCCTGAACAGTGAACCAGTTTCTTGACACTTTTGATAGAGATGGTTATGTCAAATTTTATATTAGAAATAACTTTTACTTCAGGTCAAATTTAGTTTTATTAGGAATCATTTTCGATTATTTTCTGGAAACTTGGGGGAGGCTTATGTCCAGTCCAGCAGACGTCTATTGGCTGAGATAATGATGGCACAGGAAAGAGAATCGAACCTAAGGTAATCGAGCGTAAGGTTTAGCACTCAGAATCAATAACTCCTCAATGAACAGGTCTAAAATTTATTCAAGCGAACATACAAGATTTTTGTACAGCGTTTATAGCATTTTTACAACAAACTTTGCAACTTTTACAACTGCAGGGAATCCGTTAGAGTTCAACCAGTCAGTCGGTTATGATTATGACGTTACATAGTAACTTAACATGTGTATTTGTAAAGTAACGGAATATATATGACGGCCAGTTCACCCGAATAAAGTCGGTATGAAATTAAATTTCCAACTTAGAATGTAGTGGAAAGTACAGTTTATGCATGAGGGGAAGCAAGAAGTTTAAGGCTTAAGTTACGTTTATTCGACGTGTTGTTTATATACAGTGATATGTATCCCTAGATAGATAGATAGATCAAAATGTGAAGAATTCTTTTCGCTTTTTTTAAAAGCAAGTTTCGAGAAATGAGGAATGTAAAAAATACTTCAGGCTGCATAATATTATTTTAACGGCTTGAAAAATGGGAGTTTCTTGATCGACTGTTTAAAAATTATTTTATTACCACCATTGGCTAGCATTGACGTCCTACTCTGAGAGCCCGAATACCTATATTGTTTTCTCACAATGCATTGAATTTTCTTAGTTTTCTTCTACCATCCTTTATCAGTCGTCAGTTCTCTCATACATGACATACATTATATATTTATAGAAATAAATAAAAAAATTGATGTAACTGTAATTTAAAATTATTAGTTTTTCACTAAATGCATACAAAACTTTTTTTTTTGCCTGTCTGTTTGTTCTCCCTAATCTCATGAATTGCTAGACCGATTTTGGCCGAGCTGAATTACAAGGAGGAGTAACTTAGGCTACTTTTATTTTAGAAAAAAAATAGGTATAAGCGAAAACAAAATTAAAACTCATTAAATAGTGTACAATGTCCGATTCATAATTACAATTCTTAACAAAAAATAAACCCACTTCAAGAACTGAAATGGGACCACACGGGAAGCACCGGCTTTCAAATAAAAAAATAATCATCAAAATCGGTTCACCCAGTCTAAAACTTATGAGGTAAAAAAAAGTCGAATTGATAACTTCCTTTTTTTAAGTTGGTTAAAAAGGGAGGAAAACCGCGGGTAACACCGCAGGGCGCATCTAGTATTACATATGAAAGACCAGATCCTTTCAAGTTTACACCACATCTAACGGTACACACTCGTGTCATATTAAACAGGATCTATAAAATCTACGCAATACTCACATTAGATATTTATGTAAACATCATAGTAATTGCAATGAATTAGTAATTACACTTTATCCTAGGAGGTCTGCAATGAGATGCAAATGGTAATCGATAGAACGATGCTAATATTGTGTGTTGTTTACACCTGATGTTGTTGTTGTTGATAAAATTAGGATTACGGTTACTAGCTTGGCGTACATAACCAAGTTTAGCTAAAGTAACTGAACAACATAATTATGTAACTGACTTAGGAAAAAGGTGTTTTATTCCTCAATTTGTAATTCTTAGATTTCCTCTACCATAATATGCATGTCATGTTCTCCTAGCCGATTTCGGCCACGGTGGCAGGAGATATTATAGTGCACAACTGTGCGCGCATACAGAGGTGCACTCTCTGTTCCTTCTCTCTCATAATCCTTTTTTTTTTATGTATGCCCGCCAAAATGACTCTACTCTGCCTGATGGAAAGCATTAGCAGAATCCAAGAGTGGTGGTCACCATACTCATTGCGAATGCAGACAATGCAGCATGGCGACCCACACCATGGCGGCCTAGTGATGCTTCTGCATCTTTTAGTCTAGTCAAGAAGTATGGAACTTGTTGACTAGACTATTTGGGCCTCCGGACTCGCACTCACCAACGAAACACGACAGCACGAACACTGTCATTTTACGTTGATTTTCTGTGCGAGGGTAGTACCGCCCCGGTCGAGCCGGCCCGTTCGTGCTGAAATCAGCGTGGCTCTACTATCTTGGTCCTCTTGGACTATTCGACACGACCGAGGAGAGATCAGGCGCAGGTCCGACAGCTTTACGTGTGCTCTCCGAGGCACGGGGGCTAAGACCCGAACTTCCAACTCCGAGCTGCTATTAAGCATTTTTATAATTAGAAAAACTTAATACCACTTTTTGGCCCGAACCGGGATTTGAACCAGAGACCTCATGATCCTTACCTTACCTGATGATAGATACATAAACCTTGCTCTTGAATCACTCTATCTATTGCTAAAACATCATTAAAATTTGTTGAATAGTTTGAAAGATCTAAGCGAACAGACAGCGAAAGTAAAGATAAAAATTAAAACTTAAACTTGTTATTTTTTGGAGTTTCTATTAGTTGTAGCATCATTAATATTATAGAAACCAGCAGTTCCTGAGATTAGCGCTGCAACCAAACAAACAAACTCTGCCGTTTTTTAACCGACTTCAAAAAAGGAGGAGGTTCTCAATTCGACCGTATATAGTATTTTTTTTAATGTTTGTTCCCGGATAACTTCGTCGTTTATAAACTGATTTTAATGATTATTTTTTTAATGGAAAGGAGATATCCCAACGTGGTACCATGATAAGGACACTAAGATCTGATGATGGCATCCAAGTGAATTCGAGTCGAACCTTGAAGTCGGTTTTTATTTTGTTAAAATTTTACTTGTTAATATTGGTATAGATTTGTTTGTTACATTTTACTGTAATCCACTCAATAGATATTTTACAATTTTGCATTGTCAGGTGTTACATAAAGTAATAAGTGAAACTTTATACCGACGATGACCTGTGTTAGTTGTAAATTGTATAATTATAATTGTTGTTATCAATTGTACAAAAGATAGTGCTTGAATAGTAATAATTTATTTTTACTTATCTCTTAAAAGTCTTTGGTATAAAACTGCTCATGCAAATGTTTGTATTTTGGGCATTATAAATTAATACAATGAATTAGAACTGAGAACAGCGGAGCGATGAGCGGTCGACAATCTGTGATTTTTATTAAACCACTAACAAATCCAGATGTAGGTCATTGTTTACAAATTGTATATTTAACCTAAAGCAAAAAAAGGTTTATGTATATTTTGAAAAAGGCATTTATATAATAGGTCTTTACCTATGAAATTGCCGTTTTGTATGCCATAAGTGTAAGTACTTATTTTTTCAAACTTTTTTATTTCTGTTATTCGAAGTAATCACCCATGCAATCGACGAATCTTTGCCAACGCATTGGCAGTTTATTGATGCCCTACTTGTAAAAATCAGCTGGACGGGAGGCAACATACTCTTCAAAGGCATTTTGTGTTGCCTCTCGGGAATTGAATTTTTTACCCACTAAAAAGTTGTCTAAATTTTGGAAAAAGTTATAGTCGGTAGGTGCAAGGTCTGGTGAGTATGGCGGATGAGGGAGAGCTTCCAACCCCAGCTCTTGCCCTTTGGGGTACAAATGTGTAACTCAGTTTGTTTTATTTTTTAATAAATAATAAATTAACAAATATCACAGCGTAGTAATCATCAAATTCTAAAGGATGTCTATAATCGCTCCTCTTGACGCTTTCCTCTTGAATATTATTATCTTTAGGAATGAGTTGGTTAGTATCATATTATTGTATCGATCTACCCACACGGATGCTATACACGTAAGCTTTAATCAATTATAGAATACCGTTCACTAATATACAACAAAGTTGTCTGGTATTTGTGTATTTGTCCTTCATGGTATGATGGTGACGCGTAACGGTATGTTACCCATTTCGTTGCCGGGAGAAAATGTATGCATATTCAGTTTCAAGTTTTAGTTTTCACTGTTATAAAAGCTAATATGGATAAATTCCTTTTAACATACTTGGTGTTTTGAACGTCTAATCTATTACCTTTCAAATAGGTAAATTTGAGGTGTGTATACTGCATGAGCATTCTCTCAATCGTTCATCAGTCGATATTTATTTGACTTGACAAACAAGTTCGCCGTTCGTATAGCCTGATGGTAAGCGATTACCGCCGCCCATGGACACCTGCAACACCAGAAGTGTCACAAGTGCGTTGCCGGCCTTTAGAGTTATGGGGAGGGGTGGGGTGTGGGCCTCCGGTATCCTCACTCACTCGATGAAACACAGCGCAAGCACTATTTTCTGTGAGGCCGTGATATCACTCTGGTCGAGCCGGCCCATTCATGCCGAAGCGTGGCTTTCCCACGTTAGTGTGACAAGTCATACCTCGATAGATTGGTGGTGTTGTCCTATGACGGCTGGCAGGAGCTGGATGCGAGAAGCCGAGGATCGAACTAAGTGTCGTGCAATCGGAGACGCCTATGTCCAGCAGTGGATTGCGCTATGTTGATGATGATGATGATGTCTGGTGGAGGACTGAGATAAACAGAACATGATGATTGTAAAAGAAATAACAGTTGAACAAAAACTGTATGTTTTTTACCTTTACCGTACTAGAAACTGCTTGTTGATATCATCATCGCAGCCGAAAGACGTTCCAGCTTTCCACGACATTCAGTCCTATGCTGCCATTTTAAAAATACTTCTACACCTCCACGAGGATGTTAAAGTTTATTTCAAGGGTACCTTGCAATCCGATTACTCAACAATAGCTTTAAAACTGTGTAATTTTTTATTGCAATTCCACAAAAAGTCACGCACGCGCTTTTTACATCATGGCCGGACATTATTCTCAACAAACACTAAATTATAAGAGCCATATCACATGACTTTAAAAAAAAAAGGCAATTTGGTATCGACCTAATGGTAGAAAACAAGTTGCAGAACATCAAGACTTAAATTTGCTACATCTAGGCTCATTATCGCTCTTAAATCTTTCGACCGACCTTCCTGGTCGGTCAGTCGGATTCTGTATGTCAGTTGACTGATAGCGCATTGGTGTAAGTGGTCGTGACGCCGTTTCCTACTGCGCTGAGTGCTATGGGTTCAAACTACACATGGTACAACACTTTTTGTGATCCACAAAGTGTTATTCTGTCTCTGGTTATTCTTGTGTCCGTTTACAAATACATTTGTAAAGTCCCCCGTGACGAAGGATTTATTCCTAATGTGGGAGAGGTCTTTGTAAAATGATAATAGAATGAGTCAGTTGACTGTAAATCTCTATACAATAAAGCTATTTCTCCGGTATGATTACTCTGTCTTTTTTTTTTTTTTTTTTTTAATGTTTGGCCCGCCAAAATGACTCTACTCTGCCTGATGGAAAGCATAAGCAGAATCCAAGAGTGGTGGTCACCATGCTCACTGTGAATGTAGACAATGCAGTATGGCGACCCACACCATGGCGGCCTAGTGATGCTACTGCATCTTTTAGTCTAGTCAACAAGTATGGAACTTGTTGACTAGACTAATTGGGCCTCCGGTCTCGCACTCACCAACGAAACACGACAGCATGCTGTCATTTTACGTTGATTTTCTGTGCGAGGGTAGTACCGCCCCGGTCGAGCCGGCCCGTTCGTGCTGAAATCAGCGTGGCTCTACTACCTGTCTTAACAAAAAGCATTTGTTTCAGTAAAAGCCTATTGTCTTCTACTCTTGTGACTTCTTCATGAATCATTTATTACTCAACACTATTAGTTGGATCATTCACTAATTAATCCCACACAGTATCGTCGCACAAATCGATATGTCACGGCTCCAGTTCTCGTGTGATTCAAAAGAATTAACAATTCGTTCCTTTTAGCAACGCGCTGTACAACGGAACTCGTAACGCGTATGCACGCAACATCAACTGAAATGTTATGTGCTGGAATTTTTAGAGGAACCTATTCACGTTACGTCCTGCCACTATAAACTTCACGAAACTTGGCTGGCGTATCCGATTTGTGGAACAAATTGCCTTCTACGGTATTTCCGGACTGATGCGGGTTCATACTCTCATCTCAAAGGCTGACAACGCGCGTGTCAACGGCTATGGGCAACGTTTGTCAGTTTCTGTTAGATGGCCCACGTATGTCTTCAATCTATACTCCATACTTGGAACCACTGGTACTAAGTACAATAGTACTTTTAGTACTTGGTACTGATATTATAAATTCGAAAGTACATTTTCGATTTCAATAAAATTTGGCATGGAGATACTTTGATTCTTGAGAACGGACATAGGCTACTCTTAACCGTTCCAAAATGTGATCACAAGCAGTCGGAGTCACGGGCATAAGTTAATCTTATATATAAAAATCCATTGCTGTTCGTTTGTCTCGCTAAAACTTGAGAACGGTTAGGGCTGATTTAGTTGATTTTGGTTTTGAAATGTTTGTCGTAATCCAGGGAAGGTTGAAAAAATAAAAATAACCTGAAAATTCAAATGTGACACAGCCACAGCTAGTTTATATCCTACTAATATTATAAACGCGAAAGTTTGTAAGTATGGATGGACGGATGGATGGATGGATGGATGTTTGTTACTCTTTCACGCAAAAACTACTGAACGGATTTGGATGACACTTTACAGACGACATGACGCTTATACATCAGAATAACACATAGACTACTATTTGCCGCGATAACCGACATATACGCGGGCGGAGCCGCGGGCAACAACTAGTATAAAATAATCCGTAGGTCACTAAGTTGAACCTTCCAAGGATTAAGTTTTCAATTATCAAATCCTAATAGTATCAATACTTTGTATCAGAAATGAGTTCATTCACATAGGTAAGGTAGTGTAAAATTTGAATACATAATTAATATAAAGCAATAAATATCCCACATAAAGATATAACTATTTATATATAATCGGTGTAAAAAAGATAAAAGTTTATGTCCCGCTTGTTATGCCGACCGGAAGTCAGAGGGGGGAACGGAAGTGACGTAGCATGCGCGTGCGCTCAACCGCGAAGCCCCGCACCGATGATGCCGCGATTATATTTATAAGTGAATTATTCTCTAACGGCTTTTAGGACTCTTTAATGACTTATTTTTGTGTTTATGCTTATGTAAGGTGAGAATGAACTTACGGTGTAGTGCGTGATTGTTTCAATTACTTTTAAAGGTCAGGTTAAGCTTGTACCGATATTCAATTCTTAATGATTAACACAAGCATTAGTTCACACAAAAGATTTCTATTGACTTTAAGTAAATTTTGAAAATTTAAGTTTTTTTTTAATAACATATATCATAGGGACAGATGTTGCATCTACCGGCATATTTATCGCCGGTATTGAGCTTGTTAATCATAAATATAATACATAATTACCAATAAAGTAGTGCTTTATAACGAGCATCATTTTATCCGTAGAAATAAAGTTTTGCCACGTTATGCCACGGTATATGGCACAGATTTCAATTGAAATCAGTAATATAAATCCTGTTGACAACATGCTTATGGTGGCACTAGTCTTTCGATTTATTTATTTTAACGTAGATTTTACTTCTTACCATTAACCCAGAATGAATCACATAGCTCTAACGAAAAGACTAAAACGAAATTCGGAGAAAACACAGTAAAAAAATACTTCATTTTCGAAGTCGGTTAAAAACCATATAACAATACGATTTATAAATCAGTTATTATCTACGCCATCTATATAGAGGGCTGTACTATCGGCTTTCTCTCGACCTAAAGCCCGCAGGTCCCTTTGTGGGTCAGACGAGATCCCGTAAATGCCTTCAGGAGCTGTGTTGCTAATAAATAATCCACTTTCCACGCCATCCTATCAAGCCCGTACTAAATATGTCTATTCAACTATTCGATGACATGGCTTGAAGTGGATCAATTATAAAATATAACTTCATTTCCACGGTCCACGTTTTAATTAAGGCCTTTGTAGGATGATAGTAAAACGTATAATGACAGTAAAATATGGATTTCATTACCATATTTATTCATACAAATATTAAAACTGAGAGGGAATAAAATTAGTGCGATGCGTACGTACGCTGCCTGATTCAAATTACAAAAATTGTATATAAACATGTACTTTATGTTGGTAAGCGATTACGTATTTTTTGTGGACATAATTCTATTAAATCCATCTGATGCAGGAAAAAATAAAAATACCAAATAAAATAACTTCGTTACGCGCTATGATCTCACATGCTATCATCTACTCATTTGCGCCTGCGCATGTCACGCACGCATGCGCGCACACACACATGCATGTATACATACACATACGAAGCAATTTTTTATATAAATTATATAAATTTGTAGTAATTGAAGTTTGAAGTTTTGCGACTTTTTCAATCCTACCTGACATTTTAGAAAAAATAATATTATCTGCGTTGACTGCCATTTATTTTTATTTGAGTATTTAATAGTCCCTACATTTCATATTCAATGAGACAGCATGAGAACCACACAGCATTATCTATCAGTCAAACTCCATTGTCTGCCGCTGCTGTCGTATCCACTAACACGACGGTTCAATCGTCACTTAGTCTGACGGCATCATAGACCTTCATCTGAACCCAAACTAGGCAAAGCCTCCTATGAATTAGACTTATGCTAAAAATATATCCTTATATATTCCCAAACACATGCATATTATAAACTACTTGAACCCCTCGGTGTTACCCGCAGTTGTTTTCGTACATTTAAAACAACAACAGCAGATATCGCTGGAGGGCTAAGCTAGTCTTTAGCCTAAGTTACTCCTGATATCATCTGTCAAAGTCCCCTCAAAATCGGTATAGCCGTTCTAGAGATCAGCTGGAACAAACAGACAGACATTTTTTTAAAAATCTAGATACCATAAACACTTTCATATGCATTTGGTGAAAAGCTGGTAATTTTAAATTGCAAACAGACACTTCAATTTTATTAATTGTATAGATAAGCTATACCTAATTACTACGAATAGGCCAACAAACAGTCAAAGTAAAGGTTTCGCACATTGTTTTTTTTAAATCGCCTAACAATGATCAACTGTTATACAAAGTCTGTATGTTCATGCACGTTGCTCATGTAATTTCATTGTTTGCGAAGTTATTTTCATTGACCTGCTTATGACATTATTAAACAGTAATGATGGTGTTATGCATAGAGTAATTGCTATTGTTTAGTAACAAAACTACCACGAATTACTCTAGGATATTATGTTTTTAATTTACTTTAGTCATGGTTTTTCATGGGGCGCCATTAGTATTCAGTAGTGACACACGACATAATAACAGTTTTTTTTAAATATATTTACTAAGCGGAGGTTTCAACTCAGTTGTACTTTTCTGTTATTGTTGTCGAGAACTAGCAAGTAGTTTTTTTCAATACGTCATAAATGTTAAACCGCAAAAAAAAACACTATTATTGAAACATCGATCAAAGTTACAACGAACTACAAGAACTTTTATATTATGTTACTTGCTGCTTCTGAACCCTTCATGGGCGAGTCCGACTCGCACTTGGCCGCTTTTTTTTTATTTGGACAGGTATATTCGTACTTACATTTCAATGGACCAATCCTTATACTATATATTTGACTGCGTCGTTGGTCTCGCGGTTGGCGTGTGCGACTGCTGATCATAAGGTCTCGGGTTCGATTCCCGACATTTCCAGATGGGTTGGTCGGACCAAATGTTTGTATGATCTACAAATATTTGTTTCGGATTTGGGTGTTTTCTATGTATAATATGTATGTATTTACAAAAAAAAAGTATATAATAGGTCTTTACCTATGAAATTGCCGTTTTGTATGCAATAAGTGAAAGTACTTATTTTTTCAAACTTTTTTATTTCTGTTATTCGAAGTAATCATCCATGCAATCGACGCATCTTTGCTAACGCATTGGACGTTTATTGATGCCCTTCTTGTAAAAATCAGCTGGACGGGAGGCAACAAACTCTTCAAAGGCATTTTGTACTGCCTCTCGGGAATTGAATTTTTACCCACTAAAAAGTTGTCTAAATTTTGGATAAAGTAATAGTCGGTAGGTGCAATGTCTGGTGAGTATGGCGGATGAGGGAGAGCTTCCAACCCCAGCTCTTGCAGCTGCTTCACGACAACGCGCGACTCCATACTGCGCAACAGACAGTCTCCAAGCTGCAAGAGCTGGGTTTGGAAGCTCTCCCTCATCTGCCATACTCACCAGACCTTGCACCTACCGACTATTACTTTTTCCAAAATTCAGACAACTTTTTAGTGGGTAAAAAATTCAATTCCCGAGAGGCAGTACAAAATGCCTTTGAAGAGTTTGTTGCCTCTCGTCCAGCTGATTTTTACAAGAAGGGCATCAATAAACTGCCAATGAGTTGGCAAAGATGCGTCGATTGCATGGGTGATTACTTCGAATAACAGAAATAAAAAAGTTTGAAAAAATAAGTACTTTCACTTATTGCATACAAAACGGCAATTTCATAGGTAAAGACCTATTATGTATTTGTATCAGTTGTCTAGTACCCATAACACAAGCTCTGCTTAGCTTGGGACTAGACGGCGTTGTGTGTTAGATGTCCAAAATATTTATTTATTTATTTATACTATCCCCTAAATTAAGGAACAAATAATACATTATCGTCATCATCACATCAATAAACTCTACCAATCAACTGCTCCACATAGGCTTCGCCTTAAAAGGGAGGTTTTCGTATACTATACCACGTTGACAAGATGTTTTGGTACAAAATTGTGTCCAGTTTTCCTTACCTTTTTAGTGCTGGAGTCCAGAAAAATTATGACGACAATTTACATTACTAAATCACTGTCCTTTGCTCGCGGCTCCACCTGCGTGTATTTCGGATATCGCGATAAAAAGTAATCTATGTCTTTATTTATCTTTATTGTACACACATAAAAAAATTGCGAAAACCTGTACGGATATTATTGCAAGTGACATTAATTAGGTTAGCAGTAGTAAGGCGCTTTATTCTGATGTATAAGCTAATATAAATTCGTCTATACATCCTCACAAACTTTCGCATTTATGATATTAGAAGTATTCTTGCATCACTACAAGTCATAGTGACGTGGACCAATCGAAGTTAGAAGTTAGTCATTATTTTCTAAAAGTTAATTATTCAGTGATTAGACCGTATTTAACTTCATTCTATCTTCAAGATTTACAAGTTTAAATGCTTAAATGTTTTTGTGTTACCTGTTGATCAGGCGGTTTGTATTTAAATTAATTTGTTACGTCATTAATCAAGGGCATGTAGTGCAATGAGTTTAATTGAAATCGACGTTTAATTGGTATTTTTCTGCTTAGATCTCTAGTAGATCTATAGACCTAATATACTTAACATACATAAATAGCATTCACGAAATTGTTTATTCTTAGTGTAGAATTTAACCTTAAAAAATAATTTCTATTAAGGATAGCGACCAACATCAAAATTACTAGTCTATACAACTTTAGTAGTTTTTGACTGTTATGGTACGAAATAGTTATAAGTTGCGACAGTTTTAAGTTCAAAAGTATAAATCGTAAAAATTATGGATAACTGAGTACTAGTAAACTTAGTAGAAAACTAGATAATTAACTAGGAAAGGATACTTATATATTCTTTAAATGGATATCTAAAGTTACATAAAATTCTCAAATATTTTAATATTTATCTATATATATAAAAGCGAAATACCACTCATTTATTAATCACGAAATCTCAGAAACTATAACACCTATAAACTTGCAATCTGGCTGGTAGTTTCCTTATAGGGTGTAGACATCCGCTAAGAACGGACTTTATTAAACTCCACCCTAAGGGGGTAAATCAGGGGATGAAAGTCTGCGTGAGCGAAGCTGCGTGCAAAAGCTAGTAATCTATAAACGCGTTCTATGTTAACTATCCTATATCAGGCACGCTAGAAAAACACACATTCTAAAAAACAACGTAAATATAGTTACATATATGTATATAGTTTCGGAGTTCATCAACAACCCATAACGTCCCAATGGGCTCGAGTCTCCTCTCAGGAAGGGAGTTCACTGTGAGTAAAAATGTGATACGAGAATTTTATATGGGTATATTTAATAGATATTTTTCAAATGATTTACAAAGTATTCAAGAACTAACATTTTTTTAAATTGTTTATCATACTCATGAATCATTATCATTCGTAACATTCATACAAATGAAATACAGTTAGACCTTCTTCCAAAGGTACTTTGAAACAATTTAACGTTAGAAAATCACATATGTGTAGCAATAATGTTGCATAGAATGGTGTCTGGTCACCGACAATGGGAGACATTGCTCAAACCGCCGCATTCAAATGTTCGCAGTCGACTGACCCGACAAATGGTGACCACGGACCGAAACCGTGGAGTAATCGCTTCGGCCATAAAGAATAATAAAACGTTGGTATATGGATGAGACTGTAAAAAAACTGGACAAGTCAGAATATGACGCTTTCACGGTTTTGTACAAAGCTAATTTATTATTATGTGAAGAAATACCGCATCATTGATACCTGCGACTTGGGCGTCAAAAGTGTGTTTTCGACTTTGGAATGTGAGAATTGGAGGAATAATTAGATCAGGTCTTAAAACTGACGAAGAATTGTAACTATTTGTTAGCATGAGTTTGACGTCAGAAAATTGACCAAGGTATCATACTAATATTATAAACGCGAAAGTTTGTAGTATGGATGGATGGATGGATGTTTGTTACTCTTTTACGTAAAAAATATGGAACGGATTTGGATGAAACTGTACAGTAATATAGCTTATACATTAGAATAACACATAGGCTACTATTTGCCGCGATAACCAACATATACGCGGGCGGAGTCGCGGGCTAGCTATTTACTATTATACATTCTGCCCTGAACCAAACGTTCGAGTAATTACTTTTAGAACAGATTTTGTTTTCTCATTGTATAGTTCCGTCTTCTCTTTCTAACAGCATGGTACTCAAGAAAAGGACATTAAACTTTCGCGCGCAAACTGGTAACAAGCAGTACCATCTGCAATTGTTCCCAGTGTCCTGTTATAACCCGAGTTATTGATTTTAACAATGTCTTTGTTAGTACGCATTGAAAACCTTCTTATAACTTCCTTGAAGTTATATTCATAACTTTAATATGCATAATTTTCTGATAAAATTGTAGTCGTCCAGTCCAGCTCAACTCAAAGTAATATTTGACTCTGGTAAGCCTCTTTGCTAGCTGTGGAGGTCTATGAAATGTTCAAGTGTACAGGTTTTGTGGTGGTCTAAGGGGTTACTGGAGTTAATTATCTAGTTTTCTTTTGAAATAAAGCGGGTTTAGTTCGAGATTAAGACTCAAATGTTTGCTTTTTACTAATAAATTGAGCCCTCGTCACGACCTAGGCCTCGCTTTTTTTAGAAATTAGCTATACCTACTACTAGCATAGTGTTATTATTTATTAGTAGAAACTTTCGTCAACCCTATTAAGAGAAAAAATAGGTATTGCTCAGAGTGTTTATAACTTTATAGCCATCAGTAAAAGCTTAGTCATATAGGTCGTTCCTTTGTTTGCAATTTATTACACAGTATACAAAGCATGGAGGTGGAGGTAGGATTTTATTATGTATTTTTAATTTTACTTACAATTTCGATAGCGCAAATTTCACACTAAATTCATTATTTTAATGCAAGCAATCCATGACCTTTATTGTATTTCTAGCAGCGAGTTTACCAGATTTAATATATAGATTTAATGTATAGACAGATTTTAAATATAGAAAAAAAACATGATTTTAATGAATGAGGTGGTATTTTATTTTGCTATCACCCAACCACCCAATTATACTACCTACATACCCTAATTTGCGAAACATCGTCTATACAATAACATGACATACTTAACAGAACAAGGGCTGAGATATAAAGGTCCCCTATATGACATCATGGGACCAGGGGCGAGGACGAAATGAGGTCGTGAACTATTTACGAAGGCATTCTCAAATTACCTTAAAACGTAAGGGTTTGTGCTACATTCGTGGGTGGGTGCGGTCAGATTGCAAGCCTTATTTTATTCGAATGCCCCAAATTTTAATGAGAACTTGTAATAGGTTCATGTAATAAATATGACAGTTCTATTATATAATAAAAAAAAAACTGTTTTGTTTCGCAGAATTTGCTACGACTATGACTAATCCGATGAATAGGCGTCGCCCCGGCGTTGAAATTGTAATTTATCATAAAACTATTTTGTGATTATGTATTTTATGAAATTTGTTCTATTGTCGTGATATACTGCAGCAAATACTGGAACTAAGATCAGAATTACAGAACTAAAACAACTTTATTCGTAAAATTAGTAGTCTTATGTTAAAGAATTACAACGGTTTAAAACTAAGTTTAGCCAAGTAGTTTGTGTGAAAAAGAAAAAATACAAAGAGAAAACACCCATTTTAATGTACCGTGATATAACCGACAAGAAATGATATTTTAATTAGTGTGACGGGATCGTAACTGATGACATTCCTGGGATCTTAGAATCATAGTGAATGCACACGCCGTGGGAGAAATAAAGTCGAAACAAACATACCTTTTTAATTAATATCAGTCGGTGACTAAGTTGACACTAAACTTGTTTAAAATGTTTGAAATGAACACTACCAGAATAAGTTTGTTATCTTCCTATAACAGAAACTGAACATGAGTGTGCTGATGTTTGCTTGTTTTTATTAAATGTTCAACTGAAAATTTAATAAAAACAAGCAAACATCAGCAGAAACTGAAGAGTAACTACTCTTCAGTTTTTTGCTGTCTTCGTCTGTGTTTATCGGTTGATTTTGAATATCATTATATTTAAACGTTTAAACTATTCATTGCAGCAATAGGGTTATGTTTCATTCATGTGTTTATATATATTTATGGGTATTTTGCTCCAAAACTTAAAACACTAGAACTCTCGATTCTATATTCAAATTACACATATATATCGATGAAACTTGGCTCATAGACAGAAAATTTGAAACTAAGGTAAAAAATGTCGTTATAAAAGGTTCTATTACTGTATCTAACATCCGAAGTTTATGTTAGAAAATCTTTGAATAGTCTTACATCCTTAGCGCAGTCATTTTCAAATTCAAATTATGTTTAAAAAATCAATCATATCAATCTATAGCCGTCCAGTGCTGAACAAAGGTCTTTCCTATAGAGCACCAATAAAAAAACAGTAAATAGAACAAGTACAAATTATTTAAAAAAAACCCGACTGCGTCAATATTTAACAAAAAAAACATATAAGTTTTATATATATTCGTAATCACCGTTGAAAAATCTTTATTTTGATACCACACTCGATGTATTTTGAAAACTTTTTTTTATATTACTTTTTGGGGCCAAAATCCTTATTTTTTATATTTTTTTATTTTGATGTACCTAGTGTCACTCTCACGACTAAGACGAATCTATTGACACCACTCACATAAAAATACGACAAGGCGTTGAGGCTCCAGGGCGTGCCAAAGAAATACACATACATACATACATACACTCGAAAAACATAACCCTCCTTTCGCAGTCGGGTAAAAAATATATCTTTAGTAAAAATATTGCATTTTATTCAAATGAGTCAAGAGTGATTCCGGATATATAAAATGTTTATGATCGTTAATACCACCCGGTTCCATCTCACCGACGCAGTTGTAATAGAAATGTTGCGGTAATACCATAATGTTCCTTCAATCATCAGATTCACGCACCGTGGCGATGGGAGATCTATTTGATATCAGGCAGATAGGCATCAACACTTAGTTTTTTTTATGTACTTGGAGTAATGATCGCAGGTAACTGTAGAGTATGTGACTTTGGGTTAAAAATAACTAGCGACGAGTCCCGGCTGCATACGGGTGATATTTTTATCCATTTAACTGCCTCTGTGGCGCAGTGGTAGCGTATGCGACTACTGTGCTTGAGGTATCGGGTTCAATTCCCGAGTTGGACCAAATGTTTGTATGATGTGCAAATATTTGTTCCGGAGTTTGGGTGTTTTCTATGTATAATATGTATGTATTTACAAAAAATAAATAAATATGTATTTTTTTCAGTTGTCTAGTACTCATAATACGAGCTCTGCTTAGTTTGGGACAAGATGGCGTTGTGTGTTAGATGTCCGAAATATTTATTTATTTATGAGGAAGCGTTATAGTTTAAACAATCTATGACCCACAAGAATTAAGTATTACCAAATTTAAGTCCTTAATAAAACAGAAACTATGTGAAAAGGCTTATTACACAGTTTTCGATTGTTTAGATGACAAATTTGCTTGGGACTAACGATGCTCACTTCAGTATTTACCTAAGTATCTTGTGTGAAAGTGATAGACATTTATATTTTTATTGTATGTTGTTTTTATACCAAGTGAATTCCATTTGTGTATGTAAATGTGAGTATAGTCTAGGCTTGTAATATAAGTTCATATTTAGTATCTTTCTTATGGCGGCCTAGTGATGCTTCTGTATCATTGGGTCTCCGGTCTCGTACTCACCAACGAAACACGACAACACGAATGCTGTCATTTTATATTGATATTCTGTGAGAGGGTAGTACCGCCGTTCGTGATGAGATCAGCGTGGATCTACTAAAAGGTCTAAGGGTACAAGAACGGGAACGACTTCAGTTTATACTATGTTAAGATACTAATGAATAAATATGATTATAAGTTTGTTAGCTATGCGCTCAGGGCTTGGTCTCAGTGATTATTAATGATAAATAACATAATAACACAAAGAGCTATATTATCCCAAATTGGGCAGAGCCAGCACTATGGAAATCAGATTGCATCCTTATATGAACATCTTTATATATTTTTAAATACATAAACATTGTAGATATACACACACCGACAGACAAAAAAAAACATGATCATTACGTAATTATTTTGTCTTCGGTGAGAATCAAACCGTAGCTTCTAAATTAGTAGTTAGGATCGCTAATCACAAAACCAGCCTGTTAAGTCATTAAGTAATCATTGGAGGAGATAAGTTTGTAATAAACATGTATAAAAGGCGAAACAATATTCACGTTAGCAAATTAAACTTTTGGATCACGTGACTAAACTATGAAACAGACGCAAAAAAAAAAGATTAAAAATGGGAAACCTCCCGGATGGTAGAAGCCACAAGAATTGAACTGATCACGGAAACGGCAGATGGCTGACATATTGGTGGCCATACCGCGTCAAAGCCATAATACCCGACAATCATCTTGTGCACAGGTGGTAGGTGGTAGGAGTATTCGGTATTGTTTATTTTAAGCCACATTTTTATGTACAAGTGATAACCTTGGCTGTAGTTACTCAATGATAATTGTAAAAAGGCATATGAATAGTCGTTAAAAAGAGGGAAGCCTAGGAGCAGTTCCAATAGTTCATGAAAAAATAGCAGATAGTTATCTGCCATTTAACACGTACATATATGTCTTTATCCAAGACTCGTGAAAGCGAAATCTTTCGTTATTTTACTCATAAGTTAAGTCATGCTAGGGATTTTCCGGGTAGGTAGTGAATATAGGTAGTGAAACCGGCCCTAAGGACTTAGTAGGTAGTTAAGTTTATTCAGTTACTGATAAAGTTTCGACTAGTTATCTGACAAACGTGAAATATCAGCAAAATATAATTTATATGTTGGCTTTTATGAATAGTTTATGACACTCATGAGTAATTTATATTTCTATTGGTTTTTCAAAACGGTACAGAAAACCACAGATTACCACCTACAACCGCACAAGCTTTACCACTTTATACTTGTAGTATTAGTAGTTTAAATAGAAGAATAAATTTATTTATTTATTTGGACAACCATTTGTTGTTACATTATATCTTATGTATATAAGAAACAGTAAGTTCACTAACTCTAATTTAAATGTACAACATTTGAAGGTGTCACAACATGCACCAAAAGAAACAAGTGAAAATAAAAATAATATAAATTTTTAATTATTTTTTATTAATTCTTGATGTGTTTATTAGCTCGTTTATTGCGGAAGTTTATAGGCTTTACGATGTATAGAACCGGAGCAGTGACCATACATGGAAGCGAACATGCGGGGAAAGGTTTGTATGTATTAGCATGGATTTTTAAAGGAACTTGGAGTCTATACCTTGTTTTGAATGATTATTTGAATCTATGTTTTTTATGGAATAGGGGGCAAACAAGCAGACGTATCGCCTGATGGTAAGCGATTATCGCCGCCCATGGACAGCTGCAACACCAGAGGCGTCACATGTGCGTTGTCCGGTATCCTCACTCACTCGGTGAAACAAAGCGCAAGCGCTGTTTCACATCAGTTTTCTGTGAGGCCGTGGTATCACTTCGGTCGAGCCAGCCTATGCATGCCGAAGTGTGGCTCTCTCACGCTATGTTAGGTAAAAGCTGTCAAAAAGTGACTACGTGAATAAAACTTTTGATGCGGTTAAATACGCCTGAACGGATGAACGGATTAGTATCAAATTTTAGCACAGAGATAGTTTACGATCAGCACATAGTCTTTTTTCTACAAAGGAGGAGTCGCTAGCATAAATAGTATCATAAACCTCAAACTGAGATTGTTTAATTGTTAACGTTTTAATTCAAAAAAATGAAAACTATCGATTTGAATTTTCATACACACTGGTTAAATATAGACACAAAATTCTATTACGCAAGCGAACACACTTGAAAAAGACAATATTGTATCATCTGAAGTGAATCTGAATGGCAGTGCAAGTTAATAAATCATAACTCAAAAAGTAAACGTTGCATACGACGATCACAATTCATAAGGTCTTTGACCCTAACTAATATGTCTAACGACTCATGAATGGGTATTATGTGTTTTTGAAGCGTTTTTTATTTGTGTACTTTGAAAGGTAGTCAGTCGAGTGTGTCTAATGTAAATTTTATGACTACCTGATAGGTAGGTACAAGTATTTAGGTAATATCAAGTGTTGCCAAGGTGTTACATCAATAGGTAGTTTCTACATACATAGTTTTTTTTTTCTCTTTAAAAAGACAACTCCCGCACTACGAATAAATCCTGTGTCGCGCGACTTTACAAACATACATGAAACGGACACAAATAACACCCAGGCTCAGAACAATAATTTATGGATCACACAAAGTGTTGTCCTACGTGGGATTTGAACCCACGACACTTGGTGAAGTAGGAAATGTCGTGGTGACCGTTAAACCACTAGGCCAAAGGTGCAGTCAATGTTGATTTTAGTTGATTTTATGCAACCTATGTAACACGATTGTAATGTAATTTTATAGTAAAAATCTATTGCTATAAATCTTGTATTATATATGTAGATTTGTGAATTTATACTGTTATAGGTATACTTTTATGATCAATCCCATTTTATAACATTTTTAAGTGTAATTAAAATATTTATCAATGTCGAACTATTTTACGATATAATGTAAAACTAGTTCAAATCTTATAATTACTAGTCGATAACATCCGCTTCTGAAAATTAACTACAAAATGTTCCTACTCAAAGGATTTTACAGTTCTTTAAAAAAAGTCTACAAACAAATATGTGTAAATTATGTTGGCGGCAAGGAATGCTATATAATTTAATACTTAAAGTGCGCTACTTATTAATTTTTAGTACATATTAGCATTAAAAATAACATTGTTTTCAAGGATATATTCAGTACTAGCAGTATTCTGCCTATGAATTGTGTTTTCGGTGATGAAAAATAGGGAACAACACAGACGCAAAAAATATATATTACTAGCTGACCCGGCGAACTTCGTACCGCCATATTTATATACAATAATTAGCAATAAATTAAAATTGCGACTATAATTTGAGATTTAAACTATCCTATCTCTCAATTTGAATCGAACTGCACATGGTGTGCAAATTTTATTATAATCGGTTAAGTGGTTTAGGAGTCCATTGAGGACAAACATTGTGACACGAGATTTATATATATTAAGATAATAAATAGTTGGAAGCGGCATAATATGTTAAGAACTTTATTTAAGTTATATATGCCTAAACATACTTAATATTATATACAACATGTGTTATATATAACATGAAGTCGCTTCCGCTGTTGCACGAAGCGAACAGGCTTAGATCTTTTAAAATACTCAACGGATTTTAATGCAGTTTTCAGCAATAGATAGTGATTCAAGAGGAAGCTTTATAATAGGAAACTTTACCTATGAAATTGCCGTTTTGTATGCAATAAGTGAAAGTACTTATTTTTTCAAACTTTTATTTCTGTTACTCGAAGTAATCACCCATGCAATCGACGCATTTTTGCCAACGCATTGGCAGTTTATTGATGCCATTTTTGTAAAAATCAGCTTGACGGGAGGCAACAAACTCTTCAAAGGCATTTTGTACTGCCTCTCGGGAATTGAATTTTTTACCCACTAAAAAGTTGTCGAAAGGCGAACTTTCTGCGCCTCAAAACAGAAGTTACTCACTAGGGAGGAAACCCGAATAAAACCGAGCCTGCCCGTAGGCTAAAAGGTGGCAACCCCATCGATGGGCTAGGGTATAGTGGGCTAATCACTCGCTTACCTGAATATAACAGATTCATGAAACAGAAACAGTGCAAAACCGGACCGATCTTACACCAACGACTTTTGGCATAAAAACACGGACACGAATTGCTTGCTGAAATGTGCGAACCCTGAGCGACGAAAATTGACTAGCCCAAGCAGAAGCAGAGATGATAAGGTACAAACTGCAAATACTCGGCCTCAGTGAAGTACGCAGAAATGGATTCGGAGAACTGAGAACGTCCAGAGGACTCACACTACTGTACTCAGGGAAGGAGGATGAAGAGGATACCCGAGAACATGGCGTGGGATTCCTACTCTCTGATGTGGCAAAACGTGGGCTTCTGGACTGGAAACCGATCTCAGACCGAATTATCACGGCCCGTTCCTACACCAAGGCCCGAAAAATCAGCGTTGTTCAATGCTACGCGCCTACAACAGTGCAAGCGAGGAGCTCAAGGACGACTTCTATAACGCACTCAACGCCACACTCCGGAACATCCGCAAACAGGACATAGTAATCGTCATGGATGACTTGAACGCAAAAGTTGGTGCAAACAACGCAGGCTGTGAGAGACATATGGGCAAAAACGGGTTAGGACTGCGCAACGAGAACGGGGAACGTTTCCTGGAGTTCTGCCAGAACAATGACCTAACCATCGGAGGGACTTTATTTATACACGGAGATCATCACAAATACACTTGGAACTCACCCGATGGCGTCACCAAAAATCAAATCGACCATCTCGCTATCAGCTCTAAATGGCGAACGTCACTGCTTGATGTGCGTAATCGCAGGGGTGCTGATATTGATAGTGACCACCACCTTGTCGTCGCCGAAGTCCGATTGAAGGTATCAGCATCCCGAGCGTCCACTGACACCACAAAAACAAGCCGACGTTTTGATGTGAGCAAACTGAAAAACCCGGACATCGGAGACACTTTTAGACTGTAGCTTAGGAACCGATTCGCCGCTCTCGATGCAAACACCACAACTGTCGACGAGGAGTGGAATCGCTTCAAAATGGTCTATACAGAAACCAGCTCCATCGTTCTAGGACATAAAACACACACCAGAGAAGAGTGGATGTCACATGTAACTTAGGACCTCATTGAACAGCGACGACAGCTTCACCTCAAACTTATTGCGGCAACTGAGACATCTGTACAAGAAGACCTCAGACAGCAATACCGGCAGATCCGTAAGAGGATCTATCGCAGTACCCGTCGGGATAGAAGAGTGTGGGCTGATGGTATTGCTGATGGAGCCCAACGAGCAGCGGACACCGGCAATCTGAAGGAGATGTACAAAGCCACTGAGATTCTCTCAGGGAAACGAAGCGTCAGAAAGAAACCGCTAAAAGCAAGGAGGGCGACCTAATTGTGACATCGGAAGGGCAACTGCGACGCTGGCAGTAGCACTTTCAGGAAATCTTCCGCATCCCGGATGACCCCGCTAATACCACGCCTGAAAGCAGTCTGCCTCTGCAACTTTTAAACATTGACTGCTCCCCACCGACTGAAGAGGAAGTAATACACGCCATTCGCTCCCTCAAATACGGCAAGGCCACGGGAGTCGACCTTATTACGGCTGAGATGCTGAAGGCAGATGTGGCTTCTGCTGCTAATGCCCTGACGCCCCTACTACGGCGCGTCTGGCAAGACGAAGAGGTACCGGATGACTGGAATAAAGGCCTCCTTATCACCGTGCCAAAAAAGGGGGACCTCAGTCAATGCAGCAACTGGAGAGGCATTACTTTGCTTTCGATCCCTTCCAAGGTGCTCTGCAAAGTAATTTTGGATCGGCTTTCGAGGGCTGTTGACCCTCTTATTCGCAGTGAGCAGGCAGGATTCCGTCCGAACCGGTCGTGTACAGACCAGATTAACACTCTCCGTATTATACTGGAACAGGCATCAGAATGGCAAAGGGAGGTTACCTTTGTAGATTTCGAAAAAGCCTTTGATACGGTGAGATGGGCTAGCATCTAGTCCCGTCTACGCGAGATGGGTGTCCCCGAGAAGATCATCAACATTACACGAGCCTTTTACAAGAATTATTCTTGCAAAGCGACGCACAACGAACTCGTCTCGGAGGACATAAAAGGTGCACGCAGGCGTACGACGCCTCCTTTCGACGCTTCTCTTCTTGGTCGTTCTTGATGGCATTCTGCACAACACCACAAACAACAAACGCCGCGGTATAGAATGGGGCATAACCAACGTCCTAGAAGATTTGGACTATGCCGACGACATATGCCTCTTAAGCCACACTCGCGCAGATATGCAGGCTAAATTAGATGACCTACATGTGGAGGCGGCAAAGACGGGGCTAAAGATCAACACCAGGAAGACACAGGAAATAAGGTGCGGGGCAACGAGTTCTTTCCCGTTGGTCATCGGCACAGAGGCAGTGGAACGCGTCCACAAGTTTACCTACCTCGGCAGCTGCGTGTCAGAAACTGGAGGAACTGAAGAGGACATCGCTTCCCGGATCGCCAAAGCACGAGCAACCTTTGTGCAGCTGCGACCCGTTTGGCAATCACGGAAACTGACACGGAGAGTCAAACTCAAAATATTCCGGCCTAACATGAAGACCGTATTGCTATACGGGTGCGAGACGTGGAAGGTCACAAAGGTTATCTCGCATCAACTTCAGGTCTTCGTGAACCGATGCCTTCGCCATATACTCGGTATATTCTGGCCCGAGAGAATATCCAACGCTAACTTGTGGGATCGCTGCGATGAAGTCCCGATTGACCAACAAATCAAAAGACGCAAATGGGGCTGGATAGGCCACACCCTCCGATGAGATTCCAACCACATCCCGAGGCAAGCCCTAGGCCGTCCAAAACAAACCTGGCGGCGGACTGTCATCGATGAAGCGAAGGCAATTGGCAAGACCTGGAGCGAAATCAAGCGAGACGCTCAAGACAGAGCGGGATGGCGATGCACTGTGGACGCCCTCTGCCCCATCTAGGGGACATAGGACCTTAAGTCAAGTAAGTCAAAAAGTTGTCTTAATTTTGGAAAAAGTAATAGTTGGTAGGTCCAAGGTTTGCGTTGGCAAAGATGCGTCGATTGCATGGGTGATTACTTCGAATAACAGAAATAAAAAAGTTTGAAAAAATAAGTACTTTCACTTATTGCATACAAAACGGCAATTTCATAGGTAAAGACCTATTTTTCGCAATACATGCATATTATGGTAGAGAGAATTCGATAATTTCAAAAGGGATTAGGCGAATACGAGTACAATATTCCTTAACTTTAGTTGTAATGTTAATTTTTTAAGTCACTGTGTGTAATGTTAGCGTTTCGTGTTAAGATTTAAGTCCTTGGAATTATTTAAAACCGATAATTACAAGCCTTTGATAATTCTGGATACGTCTGACACTATTGTTCGTAGTATTATCTTTATGAATGCACTTGGAATCTCTTGGAATACGCAGACTGTGAATAATAGTATGACTAATGTCATGTACTGTCAATGTAATGTCAATGTAGGGGGAAGCTATGGAGTGACTTGCATAGAGCTATTATAGATAGAGCAGGGGAGCCAGGCCTCCAGCCGTCCCTCGGTTGGGAAGAGAGAGACGATCGCGGTACCTGTCTCTCTCTATTCGCGTATGCGCAGTTAGCGCGGAAAAGCAGTTAATTGTTGTGATTGGATCACTATTATAAGTCCTTTACTGCGCATGCGTCAGTAGAAAAAGACAGATGGGGTACCGCGATCTTCTCTCTCTTTTTAACCGATTGACGTTTCCGCTTACAGGCAGCCGTATGTCTTCCCTACTCCTTTATAATAGCTCTATGGTTAATTTGTTAAGTAATTAAGTATCGTCTAACATTTCCTTTTCACACGGATTATGCATCAAAGTTTTGATGTCGAAAACAGGAAGAGTCACATTTTTAAAGCTGGTTTCTTTCTATTGCGTAACAGGTTTCACCTTCACTGAAATCGTAATGGGCCATTAAGCTTGCTTATTTTTGCACAGTAAGTACACCAGTCGTGAAACAAGTTGTATCAACTAACTGTTTTACATACTTCTTAGAAATGAGCCTGGTGGAAGATTTTAAACTTCATTTTCAACTCAAAGTTCTCCAACCCAAAGTAGTAAAGATACTACATTCGATTTCTAGCTTCTCCATCTTAGCATCATAAACGTGGGACTACATTTAGCTAAACATTTTTATAGCGGAAAATCCTTGTAACTTCAATTAGGGCTGCCACTACTAAAATAACCCTCGTATAACATCACATTTACTTTGCGTTTGAGATAAACTATCTTTATAATATTAAAAACCTAGTGATATTAATTGTCCCATGGAAGTGCATTTGAATTTAATTTTATTAATATTTAATGCAGAATGATATGTTACTGATATTTTACTCTTAGACTTGGACATACTTCGGCGTAAATTTTAATATTTTTGTAAGTTAAGTCAGATTCTTTTTCATAATTTTAACTATAAGTAATATCTATGTATTCTATTATAACTAAACTCAAAAGTAATGAAAACGCCTTATAAAAATGATGCGTTGTAAAAATCGTTTTATGTCAACTGCCAACCCTAAATTCAACCTGTCCACAATGTTGTTACGTTTTTTTTGCTTAAGTCTTTATCAGCATTGCTATAAGATTGGACTCATAATACGATAATATACGGTGTTGATAACGGTGACGGGTAATTCTGATAGTTGAATAAGTTTACTTTGATTGACGAGTGTCGATAAGTTGGTCATTATTTTTTTTAAATTTACTTTTGCACTATAGGCTCTATACTTGTTTGATTTGGTTAGAGAAGTCAGATTACGTAAGGCTCATAGTTTTGCCTTTCGAAACGCCTTACGTACAATTTTGTTTAGATACCAATGTAACCCTCGGTACATGAGTTAAGCCCCGTAATAGCACTTAACATGTTGTGAACACTAGGGGATTACTTGACTTCAAATAAAACCACTGTGAGCTGATCTGACAAGCTATTTATTAGGTATATAATATAAATACATTCGGATTAACTTTTACACTGAGCCCGGAAACGAAACTATATCGCTATTCAGAAAAGTGGTACAACGCCATCTAGTTAGTAAAAAACAACATTACTTTGTTCTACCTTAATCGTGTTCAGTAAGAGACAACTGAGGTACCGATTAAATATGCTCTGGGTTTTGAAATATGTCCATGCACTCCCGTCGTGCACTTCTACAAGTATTTGATGAATGATTCTATCCCAAAATATGAGTACCTCAGATTACAAGCGATTTATCCTTAAATCTCTATTCGAAATTTAAATATTTACAAGTAACGTAAGGTCTGTAGGGTATTAAACTTTGCAGTCGTCTTTGTCTCTGTACATTTTAAAAGAAATAAGATAAAAATATGCATATTTTACTGCATCTAATACCTAAATGGTGTATAAAGAGGTAGGTAGTAGTAGTAGAGGTAGTAGAGCCACGCTGATTTCAGCACGAACGGGCCGGCTCGACCGGGGCGGTACTACCCTCGCACAGAAAATCAACGTAAAATGACAGCGTTCGTGCTGTCGTGTTTCGTTGGTGAGTGCGAGACCGGGGGCCCAATTAGTCTAATCAACAAGTTTCATACTTGTTGACTGGACTAAAATATGCAGTAGCATCACTAGGCCGCCATAGTGTGGGTCGCCATACTGCACTGTCTGCATTCGCAATGAGTATGGTGACCACCACTCTTGGATTCTGCTTATGTTTTCCATCAGGCAGAGCAGAGTCATTTTGGCGGGCCAAACATAAAAAAAAAAAAAAAAAAACATACAGAGAAACTGATAAAACTATGCAGGCTGATTGTAAATATCTCTCGTGTATAATATTAATAAATAAAAGTTTATTTACTTATATTTTTATGTGAGACATGAACCCGTTTATTAAAACTTGTACAGAAGAATATAGATTGTGTTTAACTAAATAAATAAATCAATATTTCGGACATTTATTTTGTGTTTAACTAGATCAAGTATCGACACTTCGATTATGTCCTCAAAGTACTCGGTTGAAGGGACTTGTTGTAGGACTTGTTATTTTTTATATGGAATGGGGGGCGAACGGGCAGACGGGAAAGGGTTGGGGTATGGGCCTCCGGTATCCTAACTCACTAGGTGAAACACAGCGCAAGCGCTGTTTCACACCGGTTTCCTGTGAGGCCGTGGTATCACTCCGGTCGAGCCGTATGTGGAAAATAATGATCATCACCATCAACATCTCAGATAAAAGACGTCCACTACTGGACATAGGACTATAGGACATAGAACCCAAGGTTCTCCACTAAAACCAGTCCTGTGCTGCCCGCATCCAATGGCTTTTTAAAGGCAACGGAAAATATTATCTTTTAAAAATTAAATTTGATCATTTAATACGCCTATACCTATTACTTCGGTAATCTGAATGCACGATGGCCTAATGGTTTAAGCGGTCATCACGCCGCTTTCTACTGCACCAAGTGTTGTGGGTTTAAATCCTACATGGGACAACACTTTGTGTGATCCACAAATCTATGTTCTGAATCTGGGTGTTTTTTGTGTCCCTTTCATGTATGCTTGTAAAGTCCCCCTCGACACAGGATGTATTTCAATTGTCAAAAAAGAAAATAAATAAGCTTCAATATATTATGTACCTACTAGCTATTGCCTACGTTTCCGCTTGCGCGAGCATTTTATGTTTCTAGCTTTGAAAATAACGAAATCGTAAAACATCCAAAAATTAGTTCCTTGTGGGTTTTTACAACATAAAAGGTATCAGTTGCCAAATCTTCAAGTGAACTCCATCGATTAAGGTTTACAAGTAATTTTATGATTTAACACAAATCAAAATTAAATACAATGCAAACTTAAGTTAATTATAACTGTATCTGTGTACAACAAACTTAATATCGTTTAAAACTAGTCTAGCAACATCAAGGAGCCCTAAACATAAAAATAGCAATATTTTTTGCAAAGCTAATTTCGTCCGACTAGTTTGTCAGAAAAACAATACCAGAATAAGACCCCTGTCAGTTCCCATACGACTAATGTCTACCGGATAATGAGCGCCACTTGTTGTAGGATTAAATTAAAAGACTAGCTTTTGTCCGCGGCTCCGCCCGCGTTTATTTTAGTTATCGCAACAAAAACGAGACTATATCGCGATTCAGAAAAGTGGTACAACATTATTGTATTATATTAAAATTTGTTAATAATCCATTTATTTATATTTTGGCCTTATCTATAACAAAAATATATTTCATCCATATTTCTTATCTCTAGATCGAAATTCATCTAAATCCATTCAGTGGTTTATCCGTGAAAGCGTAACAGACAGACAGACAGAGTTACTTTCGAATTTATATAAGTACTAGCTGACCCAAGCAACCTCGTTTGCGTCCAAACTATCATCCTCGTTTTAACCCCAAAAGGGGGTTGATTTCCAAAGATACATTATTAGTACACCTCCACACCGTCTATAGAGCATACATTTTGAATTTCAAATCTCTTATTTCAAAAACATAGGACTTTCATACAAACTTCCAACCCCCGTTTTACCCCCTTAGCGGATGTCTACACCCTATAAGGAACCTACCTGCTAAATTTCAAGTTTGTTAGTGTTTAGTATAGAAGTAAGCCTCTCCTTAAGCTGTCTTATATTATTACGTTCAGTATTCTCATAAAGAATTTGAAATAGTAATTATAGGCAAAATATTCAATGTTCTTCTCAGTAACGTAGATGTGTATTTCGAAATACCTAACTAAATCATCGACTGCTATTCCCATTCGGATTGTATTGATAAAGATACATCAATGGCAATTATATTGTATACAAGTTGAAGCTAGCTTGCTGACAAATTTAGCAATCATTTCTTCGTAATATTCTAAATGGACGGCTTCCGCGGATCGGTGTGGTTGTATGGAATTCAACGCGAGACCATATAGCCGCTACCTGACGGTATTACCTTATCAAATGTATTGCATTCTCACGTACTAGTTATGCCAGGGATGTAACAATTAAAATGGAATGTTAAAGAAGTAAAATTAATACACATTTGAATGTGTTAGTCATCTAAATTTATAATAAGTTTGAAAAATGTTTTTACGAGTTTAACTAATTTAAACAACCCAGAATGGAAAATGTAATCGATTTGCATTGTTTTTCTTCTCATTATTAAAAATTTAAAACCTACTAATTACCACTCTCCATACAACCAGAAGTTAAAGTGCCTATATCTAAGAAAGTCACAAAAATATCTACGTGTCAATATGTAGAGCGTAAAATATAAACGTCATATTTCTAAATCAATATAAAAATTCGTTACAAACTGTTTAGAATTATGATATAAATCAGTCTATATTACTACTTACGACCTTAATAAAACTAAGTTTAATTCACATACTGTAGTTAATGTTACCATATATAGATATTTTAAATGCCTCACATTGCTGCTTTCGTTACATTAATTCTATCACAAATACGGTTCGCCATGTTAATGGGTCGAGGTTTTTTTAAAGACCAGCTTTAGATATAGGTCTTTTGAGACGAGTTTTACAATCGGGTAACACTAGTTTGCGACTAGATTTTTGTTTTTATTAGGTATGTATTGCAAATGTGAATAAATTTATAGACTATGCCTGTATGTATTTACGCTACAGACCCGGCTCTGAGGTATGCCTTGGGAGAGGGCGACGTTCAGCAGTGAATTGCAGTGGGCTGATGATGGTGATCATATACATTTCGATTTTACCATTTCAAGGTTTTTTTTCAATCAACTTCCACGTTATTGTTACTAGCGAAGATTCGATGAATACACTTATTTATAACTAGCTTTTACACGCGACTTCACTCACGCAGACTTTCATCCCCTGATTTACCCCCTTAGGGGTGGAATTTCCAAAATTCCTTTCTTAGTACTCACTTACGTTATATAAAGAATCTACATGCAAAATTTCAGGATTCTAGCTTCAGCGGTTTGGGCTGTGCGTTGATCTCTGGGTATGTCAGTCAGTCAGTCACCTTCCTCTTTTATATATATAGATAGATTTTGAAGTAGATACAAATAATTTATGATAAATGTATTGTATGTATTTAGTTGTCATAATTTTGCACTGACATTAAGTTTACTGTTCTGAATTCACAATTATTTACTCGGCGTTCTACTGAATCTAAATATATATAATCCGAATCTCGGCAACGGCTCTAACAATTTTCATGAAATTTAGTAAGCGGGCGTTTCGGGGGCGATGAATTGATCTAGCTAGGATTCATTTTTAGAAAATTTACGAAATAAAAAACATCGGGTTGCACTCCGGAAGTGCCAGCAGAAGTAAACTTAAAACTTAAGTAAGAGTAACTTGAACATTAACCTTGTGCATTTTTGATGAAAGAGAGAGGGATATTACTTCCTCTCCTACGCCATGCCTCCGTCTTATAAATATTCGATCAGGTCACGTGTTCTGACGCGAGTTTAATATTTTTTACCCATCCCAAAAAAATGCACAACGCCGCTAATTAGCAAAGCTTGGTCATCCAGGTTCTTAGAACAAACGGAAATGACACAACAGGTATGTAAACGCTATGATTATTTCATAAAAATTCACGTAACTTTGAGATTTTTTTCGGAAAGTCTTGTAACAACTCGATTACCATTATGGAACATAAATAGAACTATCAATATTTTCTAATCAAACATAATAGACAAAGTTCCCACAATCCCATTGGTTTCCATTGTTTCTAGTGTGTGTACCAAATAAATTATATCTCCACACTAAATTCATACCACACCAAATTGACGTTCCTTTACGAGAAATGAACGTGAAGAAAATTATAAATTATTCATCGGCAGTAAATAATTTTGGTAAATATAACTTTCATTACTTGTATTCACGTCATATATTTCTATTAAACACCTAAAAACCTTTGACAATTAATCTTCTCGAAATTTTAAATTACATACATTTTAGCCCTCCCTGAGTCAGTATGTAGGTACAATTAGGTAGAAAATTTTGCTGCTAAAACAAGCTATAGGTTTACAATTTACTACGTATATAGATACATTCATTACCAGGCCTCTCACGTATTGCAATGGTGTGACTGTCTGTCATCTAAAAAATTGTTAGCAAGAAATGTTTTCACGTAGTTTGTTAATAAGATTAAGATTGTGTGTTACTTTAAGAATAAATAATTATAGTTTAAAAAACACGCCCACACACAAGTTCCTATTGCTAATTACAACTGTAACCTCGATGAACCAACTTACTAGATTACAACATGTCTACACCCCCCAAAGGCGAAGTAGAGAATGCCCTGGGTATTAAGTCCACCGATGTACATAAGTGCATGAAGTTGTAAATAAATAAACAAGAGTAGGATTTCCTGCGATAATATTAACCGTGCCTGACACCAGGCCACGCAGGTCAAGTTGCTATAAAATTAAGTGTTCCATTACGGCTATGGCTGTGATAATATAATTACTTACTTACTTAAAGAAAACCTTCTCTATATATTAATTCTTGTGAAAGTAAAGTAGTCAGTAGCAACTTTTATAAATATAGATGTAACTCTAATTATTAAATTTAGCTAATATTCTGCGTTTGTTATAAAATATACTTCCTCATCCTATGGGATTACTACCCTTTTTCGGGGCAAAATCTAAAAGCAGACTTAGCTCGATCCGAAAGAAACGGTAATCGTAATAATAAGACACATAAAGTTGTATATTGCAGTGAAAAGGTCAGTTAATACCGCTTCTAGTTTAGGATAAGAATAGTGTGTAGTGTATAACTGCCCTAAATAAATTTAATCAAAATTGGTTCAGCCAATGGTATGAAAGGTTATTGCTTGTCGCAACTGTCGATATTCAACCCATAGAATAAATATTTCAAGAACTTACTATTTATTTTTACGTATGACATTTGTCAGTGTTAATTAGTAACCACGATTAATAAATCATTTAATTCATTCATTCATAAGACGTCCGCTGTGTCTAGTGGCGCCAACCTTCCTCCTTTGATATATTCTTGTTGTGCTTTACGTATCATGTGTGCGGACTTGTCACCCACATCCGTTATAATCGTGGTTATCTATACAAAATAAATAAATTTGCAGTGTTTGTTTGTAATTTCTTATTTATGCAGCTTTTCACTAAATGCATATGACTGTATATACTACAGTGCTTACATACAAAAATAAATCCATAAACATGGCTATATATGATTTTCTGAATGTAGTTATATCACATATTGACAAAAGGACTCAGACTTGTGCAGTGTTATGTGACATGACTCAAGCATTTGATCGTGTAGATCATGATATCTTGTTGGCAAAACTTTACACTTATGGCATAAGAGGTAACGTGTATAATTTAATAAAAACCTATCTAATAAATAGAAAGCAGTTTACAACAATAAAAAAAAATAATCTAAATACAAAACGGGAGAATACTTATTTATCCAAAGAGCGTAACATATCATTCGGAGTACCGCAGGGTAGTGTATTGGGCCCTTTGCTATTTATTATATATATAAACGACTTACCTAAAGCTATAGAACACCCATTGACATTGTTTGCGGATGATAGTACGGTAACCATAGCGTGCGATACTCAAGAATCTTATGAATCCGAAATAAATAACACTCTAACCTCTATGATACGTTGGCTAGACAATAACAATTTAAAAATCAATCTAGCCAAAACACAAGTAATGCACTTTAGTCAGAGGCAATCAACTAGTTTGCATAAAATTAATATTATATATCAGGACACTAAAATCAGTGATACTAATAAAGCGAAATTTCTTGGCTTAGTGGTTGATAATCAACTAAATTGGAAGGCTCACGTAGAAGCTTTATGCAAAAGAGTGAGTAGTTCCTCCTATGCTCTTTATAAGCTGGCTCATATAGTTAACACCGAAGCACTAATTACTGCTTATCATGGCACTGTCGCATCCGTGCTAAGATATGGTCTTATTTTTTGGGGTAACTCCACGCTTAAAGAAATCGCCTTCAAATGTCAAAAGAGATGTATAAGGGCTATGTTTGGGCTTCAGACAACCGATAGCTGTAGACCCTATTTTATAAAACATCAAATTCTAACACTTCCATCTCTATATATATTTGAGGTCGCATCATTTGTAAAGAGGCATCCTCATTTATTTCCTACCTTATCGAACACCGTTGTACGCAATAGGCGAAAAGATACCATAAGTATACGCAGAGCTAACACATCTCTTATGCAGAAGAGTGTTTTTTGTTTAGCCCCAAAAATATTTAATAAACTTCCTGAAGGATTTAAACAGTTGAATATAATTAGTTTTAAGAACAACCTTAAGAAACTACTCTCTGAGAAATGTTATTATGATATTAATGACTTTTTAGATGATAGCCTCTAAGTTTAGACAATAAGATTTTTATTTTTTGTTTTAAAATTTGTACGCCACATGTGGCCGAATATGCTGTGATCCATAATGTATATTTTAAGAACTTGTACCTACCATATTCATGCAAATAAATGTATTGTATTGTATTGTATTGTATTGTATTGTATAAATAAAAAAAGCGGCCAAGTGCGAGTCGGACTCGCCCATGAAGGGTTCCGCAGCAGCAAGTAACATATTTTTTTATATTTGTTTTGATTGAATCAAAGGTAAATTGCAGTTTACGATTTATGACGTATTAAAAAAAACTACTTACTAGATTTCGTTCAAACCAATTTTAAGTGGAAGTTTGCATGGTAATGTACATCATATATTGTACATTGTATATTGCGTCTCTCGCGCAATCTATTCAGTTTAGAAAAAAATGATACTGGAAACCTCAATATCATTTTTGAAGACCTATCCATAGCATGGGTATGATGAAAAAAATTTTTTTGAGTTTCAGTTCTATGTATGGGGACCCCCAAAATTTATTGTTTTATTCTTATTTTTGTGTGAAAATCTTAATGCGGTTCACAGAATACATCTACTTACCAAGTTTCAACATTATAGGTCTTTTAGTTTCGGAAAAAAGTGGCTGTGACATACGGACGGACAGACGGACAGACAGACATATCCATACTTAGAACTGAAACTCAAAAAAAATTTTTTCATCCAACCCATACGTGTGGGGTATCTATAGATAGGTCTTAAAAAATGATATTGAGGTTTCTAACATTATTTTTTTCTAAACTGAATATTTTGCGCGAGTGACACTTCCAAAGTGGTAAAATGTGAGTCCCCTACCCTCTAACTTCTAAAATAAGAGAATGATAAATCTAAAAAAAATATATGACGTACATTACCATGCAAACTTCCAACAAAAATTGGTTTGAACGAAATCTAGTAAGTAGTTTTTTTTAATACGTCATAAATCGTGAACTGCAATTTACCTTTCATTCAATCAACACAAATGTAAGAATATAAAATAAAAATTATATTATGTTACTTGCTGCTGCGGAACCCTTCATGGGCGAGTCTGACTCGCACTTGGCCGCTTTTTTCTCATTTATTCCCTTATTTTTATCTAATGTTTTTTTATGTAATTGGGAGCAAATGAGCAGACGTATCGCCTGATGGTAAGCGATTAATGCCGCCCATGGACACCCGCAACACCAGAGGCATCACAAGTGCGTTGCCGGCGATTGGGGCATGGGAAGATGGATGGGGGGAGAGGTAGGGGCATGGGCCTCCGGTATCCTGACTCACTCGGTGAAACACAGCGCAAGCGCTGTTTCACACCGGTTTTCTGTGATGCCGTGGTATCACTCCGGTCGAACCGCTCACGCATGCCGAAGCGTTGCTCTCCCACGGTTGGCATGCATGGGCCGCAATGTAATATGCATACAAGTTAATAGGTATTGTAATAGTCATAACGGATGCGGGCAACTCATAATTTCATTTTGACAAGTATCTGTAATCATACCCATGGTACACTTATCGTTTGGCGTATTAACGGCTCATCTTATTTTGCTATTGTCAGGTTGAACGTTTATTGAATACTCATAATAGACACTCAAAAAATAACCAGGAATGTTACGATCATCTTTTTGCTTCGTGATAAGCGTGAAATTTAGTTTTTATTATATATTCGTGATGAAATGAAGAGCACGTTTTCGATGATCAGTGCGGTTAGTTTTAAAACCTAGGGTTTTGAAAAAAATTATTAAGGACCAGTTTCACCACCTGCTGATAAAGTCCCTAATAGAATATTTTGAACTTACCTGCCAGAGAAGTACAACTTTTGTTTTCATAAGTGAAAAATATGAAAAATATGGCATATAACCATATACATATCAGCAACTTATGTACATGGTTAGTAATGGAAATGATCAATTATTGTGATAAGTATTACACGTTAGAGAGTATTTGAGCCATTCACTTTAGTATTCGTTAACTTTATTTATTTAACTTCTATTTATTTGAATTTGAATTGTTATATGAAACGAATAAACTAAACACCCTTATGAACACGGCCAGATCGTGTTTTCTACTACCCGTATGATTCATGTTGTTGTCCTGTCGACTCAATATAGAGAAAACAATACTACGACTTCAATACAACAATTATTTTTATACTATATTATGTGGAGATAATCAGCCTTTACATTCCATTGCTGGACTAAGACCTCTCCAATTGCTCGCCACTTGGTTCAATCCTGGGTTTCTCGCTTTCTCCTTCCAGCTTTTGCCCGCATCTTTAAGACGACTGCACATAAAATGCCGATGTTAAAAGTAAATAAAAAAAATTAGACATTGCTAAGTCTTGTTCTAATATATCAATTCGGAGTTTACCACAAATTAACGGTGACATTATGTGACTTAAAGATGTCTTACAAATGCCGAATCGTTGAATATTTTGACAGTCTGTTATTATGTAGTTATTAGTTTTACTTGTAACTACTTACTTAGCTAACTATGTAAATGAATCTTGGAAGTCTATATTTACTTAGACTTTACGAGACTACGATAATTATATTTAATTAAAGAATAATTTAAACAATAAAAATATTTCAGTAATATTGACTGTGGTTTTACTTAATTTCAGGTAAGATGCTGTTGAAAACGCCGCTATCGAGACGTCTTGAATTTTTAGGAGAACGTGTTTTTTATTGACAAAAACTAGTAAGTAGCTAGTAGGTATTCAAATAAAACCTATTGTAAGAAGTTTCAATCATAATTATAATAGCTGCAATCAGAATAATTTCTAGACTTCCGAGGCCTTTTCCCAAATTAAGTTAGGATCGGCTCGAAGTCTACTACAATACAATTGAACTTCGATTTTTCTCTTAAGAAGACTGCTATCGGACCTCCATAAGTAAAGTACTTCTTCTTACTTCTTCTCTTCTTTTTTCCCAATAATCTTCACTATATAAGAGGGCACAGACTTCCCAATAACGATTGGCATAGGTGTTCATGACAACCGGGACCGACGGCTTAACGTGCTCTTCCAGGCACTGGCGGGAAACACCGCCATATTCCATACTCCGGGCTGCTGTTAAGAATTTCTTATAAGAAAAACCCATCAGCAGTCCGACCCGGGAATCGAACCTGAGACCTCTTGATCGGCAGTTGCTTACGCTAGCCGCTAGACCAACGAGGCAGTAAGTAAAGTACTAAGTGATATAAAAGTAATCACAATCATGAATAATCAGTAGAATTTCAAACATCTAATATATTTGAACGAGCACTTCTTGTTTACATAAATATATCTAATCTAAATCTCGGAAACAGTTTCAACGATTTTCAGGAAATTTATTTATTTATTTATATCTTTATTGTGTACATAAAAAAATATATAACAAAAAAATGAGTAACAAATTTGTATAATAATATGTAACAATTGGCGGTCTTATCGCTCACGGCGATTTAGTGTGCAGAGAGTTTCGGGGGCGATAAATCGATCTAGCTAGTATTCATTTTTAGGAAATTTACCAAAAAAAATATCGAGCATAGCTCTTTCAGGCATGCAAAGTAATACATAGCTGAAAGTGTTGCCCATGTTAAAATTGAATTTTTAGAAAGTAGTCGGTATAAATCAAAGAGTTTTGGCTCTACCGCTTTGACTATACCTATTAGATATAACAAGTTAAATTATTAAAAAAAAATCCGACTTCGTCAATATCTGCCATCTTTATTAAATTCAGGTTTTTTTTAAAATATTACCGACTGCGAAAGAAGGAGGTAATATTTAAAAAAAAACCTTCTTTCGCAGTCGGATAAAATCTAATAAATTGTACATGGTAACATGTAAATTGATATTTGTTCATGTCAAAGCGTATGGGATTGGCATACCATATTAGGGTCTAAAGTCTTTAAAAAAATTAAGTGAAAAAAAGTGTTGCCTCACAAAATGCCTATAGACCGTATAAAGTAGTAGTAATTTCGTCATTGGAAGGTGATATCGTTAAATATCCTTTCCCGTCACTGCTCGCCTAGTAACATGTACGTGTCGCTATGTGTAGTGTAAGCGCATGATTATTGGTCGTGCCACTGTAAAATCAAGACAGTAAGCTAACTCGGAAATATTGTCATTGAACTGGTTTTAAAGTTGAAGCGCGTTAAGTTTTAAATATCCATGGCACATAATTTCCTCTTAAATTAATTTAACAAAACAAGTAATAACTTAATCATTTAAGTAAAAGGAACGTTTTGCTAATGCCATTATCATTAGGAGAATGCATTGTTGAAATAATAGTAAATTTGAGTATCAGATTTCGGGGACATACTAGTCAATCTAGGATATTGGATTTTAAACTGGGTTTGTGTATATTTTGAACAAGTAATTACAGTCAATACGTCTGCTTATTCTAGATAAAACACAATTTAAACCGACTTCAAAAAAAGGAGGAGGTTTCTCAATTCGACCGTATATATGTTTTTTTTTTATGTGTGTTCGCGGATAACTTCGTCGTTTATAAACCGATTTTGATGATTCTTTTTTTAATGGAAAGGAGATGTCCCCACGGTGGTACCATGATAAGGACACTAAGATCTGATTCTGGCGTCCAAGAGAAATCGAGTCGAACATTGAAGTCGGTTTTGTTTTTGTTAATTTTTTTATGAACTTTATACTTAGGTTTAAGTGTTACAGAGAAAATAAGCAAGAGGTATATTTTATGACAATTATACACTTTCTAACATTATAAAAAAATATAATAAATGATGTATATTTAAAATTTATTTATTTATTTAATGGGTTACCAGTAGTTATTACACTAAAACATTCTTAAATACAAAACACAGTAAAAGTCTTAATCTAAGTGTACAACTCATTTAGGTAAACACTACATGCATATTTTTTTATAAAATAAGAAAAAAAACACTATGTAATTAAAGAAATTGCTTAATAATGAAGTCAAATCGTTATTTGAAACACATGTCTGTGTTGTGTGTAGGTACATTATTTGCTATGTAGATTTTATGAACAAATTTATGTATTTACCGTTCTACCTTTATTAGACGGTACGTTGGTTTACAGCATAGAATCTGGAGAAGTTATTAAAATGGGTAATGGGGTGGGTTATATATATTTTTGCATAACAATAATAGTGACTAATTCTCATAATGAGTTTTAACATTACGACAACATGTAGGTGGGCCTCCCCGGCTTTTAATATTAATTCCTGTTTTACCAAACTTATTTACTGATGATATGATTGGATAGTATTAGATAATTGCATTTATATGTAACGTTTACAGAGGAACTAAAGACAAACTTTAAAGACAGTTATGGCATATAATATGGCTTTAATTTAATAGTAAATGTTTTGTAAGACTAATATAATCATGGTTGCCTGTAAGAGATTGCCTTCGGACGATAAGGCCGCCAATTGTACCTCATAGCATTAAGTTACCTTTGTAAGTAATCTGGTGTACAATAAAGTGATTTATTATTATTATAATATTAGTATGTATATTGATATTCTCCCTCCAAGTGTCATAAACGAGTTCAAATCAGCAAATTTTAATGGTTTTCTATTAATTTGAATTAACTCGATAATAAAATAAGATATATAATTTTACAACAAGTACTGAACTCGAATAATAGAAGGTAACTATTACTTCAGATCAAATGATTAACTTAACAGCTGTCGTTATTTGTAGCAATATTATGCCTCGGAGAATTAATCATAATCAATAGTTTTTAGCCCACTGCAAAACTCTCGTTAGAAAGGAGAGATATACCTATTCACTGTGGGAGAGCCACTCTACGGCATGAATGGGCCGGCTCGACCGAAGTGATACCACGGTCTCACAGAAAACCGGTGTGAAACAGTGCTTGCGGCCCTCCCCCTCCAAGGCCGGCAACGCACGTCACACTTATAACGCCTCTGGTGTTGCGGGGGTCCTAGGACGGCGGTAATCGCTTACCATCAGGCGATACGTTTGCTCGTTTGACCCTATATAAAGGAGGTTTTGGCCTACTACAATACACTGGGCAGATGTGTGATCTTTTCCTTCTCCATCCTACTTGCGTGGTCAGCATTTACAATGAATAGGGGTCGCGACACTCCGTATTCTTAGTCTGTCACCACACGAACAAGTAACGAACATACCCATTTTGAAGAACTAAACGGAGTTGACTTACTGCGAATCAAATTTACAATCAACATATGACTACTAGCTACCGTCACCGTGTGAATTAGTTACGTTTAAAAAAACTGTTTAGTTTGTGGCAAATTGAATTGATGATTTTCTTCAATAGCTTTTGTGTGCGCAATGGTTGTCAAAGAAACTAATAACGCATTCAGAATATCAATGTCGTTTCACAATAAGTTTGTTGAATATTTTATAGTCTTGTTAGAACAGCTACTTATATGTAAGATATGTGTTTAAGGATTTTAATGTATTTATACTACTTTGAGTTTCAAGAAAATAAATTTCGCATATTATTATCTGCCATATGTCATAGAGAATGATTACTGGCTTCTAAATTTTAGGAGCAGAAGATTTCATTTTGAAATCACGTCGCAGTCAACAATTTAGGAATTACCAAAGGAGGGGTATGTGTCAGTTGGGTCAATTAACCCTCTCCTGAGAGGAGACCCGAGCCCAGCAGTGGGATGTTATGGGTTGGTTGTTGATGATGATCAATTAATTAAATAAAAGGCATTCATGTATTCACCTAAACTGGGTTTATCTCGACTGGGTATATATTTATTTACATTAAAACTGCAATCCTTATCGATACTATAAGTGTAAAAATTTGTAAGAACGGATGTTTGTTACTTTGTCATGCAAAAACCACTGAACGGATTTGATTGAAACTTTACAGTAATATAGCTTATTTATAAGAATAACACATAGACTGTTGTTACCCCAATAATACATAAATACACGAGCGGAGCGGCTAGCCAAAGTTAGTCTAACTTAAACATATCATATGGAAGTAAAGTAAGTAGGTTAGGAATGTTCTGTCCCTGTATAAGTTTTATAAATCATCTAGCTAACCCGTGCAAATTTATCTGCGTCTCTAAAAGGAATCTTCCTACTTTAGTAATTCAGCTTTATAGCTCTGCTCGATAAATGGACTAACTAACACTAAAGGAGTAATCCAATTCGAAAAAGAAGTTCTTGAGATTAGCACGTTCAGCCAGTGGTTGTTAATCAAGAAGATTTTTTTTGTTTAGAAGATTTGACTTTTTTATTGTTTTACTTTTGAGGACTCTGAGGCAGTGGCTGATCTTGGTAGGGCAAATAAACTGTAGAATTTGAAACCTTTGTGAAAAGTTTAACTATTTAAATAATTAGGAAATTAAAGTATAATAACTTTTCTTGAATTAGAGGTCTAGAAACTGTGTACACTGGCCTCAATTCTCAGTGGAATCTCACTACTAAGCATAATTTCAGCACTAAGAATCAGTCGGAGAAAAAATACAAATTTTAAACTATTACAAAAGTTACGTCTAAAGCTATCTTTAATTTAAAGCGTGATCAAACGATCACTCTTTAATCTATACTTGCACCTGCACTAACCAGTATTTTATATATCAAATGACACACTACTTCCTGTACATCTAAAAACCATAGTAAAGTACTAAATTATTTTTAATACATCTTATTTGATACGCTTTTTGTAGCGTTAAGATAAATTATTAGGCTTTTAATTAAATTAATGGCATGTTAATATGAGTTAATCTAATACATATGACTGCCTCGTTGGTCTCGCGGTTGGCGTGTGCGACTGCTGATCATGAGGTCTCGGGTTCGATTCCCGGGTCGGACCAAATGTTTGTATGATCTCAAATATTTGTTTGGAAGTTTGGGTGTTTTCTATGTATAATGTAATATGTATTTATAAAAAAAGTATATATGTATTTATATCAGTTGTTGAGTACCCATAACACAAGCTCCGCTTAGCTTGGGACCAGATGGCGTTGTGTGTTAGATGTCCGAAAATATTTATTTATTTATTAAATCGATCAGTTACTGTACAGTAATGACATCGAGTTCTATAATCTTCGATGCAATTTAATAAATATTTCAAACATGTATTTGGGTTACGAAACTAATATTCTCAGCATTGGTATTCTCTGCATTTAAGTAATGTATCCGGAACTACGGGTAGGAATTACTGCGTCATGATTGCCTTTTTGTTTGCCGAGGATCGAACTAAGTGGCGTGCAATTGGAGACAACTATGTTTAGCAATAGACTGCGGATAGCTGATATGATGTTTTTTTATCATAAAATAATTTAATTCCGTTTATTGCAACTAATCATAGTAAAAAATATTTGTAACAAGAGGATTTTAAGTAATTAGTGGATGATTGGAGTTGAGAGTAGACCATAATAAAAGAGTTAACATTGTATATGAGAACTTCTCATACACAATGTTAACTCAGATTTTTTACTCTGTTACGAGTACTTCCTGCACGTTTGGCCTAGTGGTTTAACGGTCACCACGCCGTTTCCTACTTCGCCAAGTGTCGTGGGTTAAAATCCCACCTAGGACAACACTTTGTGTGATCCACAAATTGTTGTTCTGAGTCTGGGTGTTCTTTGTGTCCGTTTCATGTATGTTTATAAAGTCCCCCGCGACACAGGATTTATTCCCAGTGCGGGAGTTGTCTATAAGACCTATTTCTTAGCGTTCCATGGATTCACCGCGCGGGTGCCGGGTCCATCGCGTGATAGATGGGGGCAACACATGCGACTTCGACAGTGCCTGGGAATTGCGACCCAGGTTTAGGTTTAAGGACCACTCCTTACGACGCGTCAACGCTCACCTCCACTGTCCGCGTGTTACCCCCTCTATCTAACCATATTTGAAGTGAGCCTAGCAATGCCGCTTTGGATATTCGTTCAAGAAAAGAGCTTACTGAAGCTCTTGGCAATCCAAGGTCTTTAAGCAGGTTGTAGAGGGATTTAGCTGGTATACCCCTCGCATCCACTTCCACGGCATACAGCGCAACGACATAACCATTTTTAGTTATTTCGTTGGTTAAGTCAAAGTACTTGTTTCTTTTTAAAGCGTGGTCTTTAGGGATGTAAAAAATAATTAATATACATCGAAAATATATCTAATATCTTTTCTACGGCTTTTAGCTAAAATATGTTTTTTTTCATAAAGTAGTTTTGTAATGGTACCTACTACTAACCGTGCACTATTTTTGAAATTAGATTCAGTGGTTGCATAGATTTTTTACCTATAAACAATGTTATCCTTTATCTTTGTATTAACAATTAAAAATACTCTTAAATATTGATTTCCATTGAGGTCAAGCATGTAACTTCATGTAAGCAAATTATGTGTGTATAAAACAATGCAAGTAATTTTCAAATAGCGCTTTAAAATTTCAATGATCTAAATATTTCATTTTATTTTAGTACTAGCGTGACTAAATGAATTGTGAAATTCCAATCATTTTGTTTTAATTGCAGGTCGTTGGTTCACTTGAAAGTATTGCCGTGAAAACGATTTTGAGGGATTTTAGTTTTTATTCTTTTATAAAAAGCTTTAGCTTTTCACGCTTTTGTGTGTCCAAGTAGGTACCTGTACTAGATTTTTTTTTTGCTTCTGCTGTTATAACTTTTTGACATTTATTTATACGTCATTAGAAGAAAATATGATTTTCCTTCTTTTCATCCGACTGCGCGAGAAGGAGGGTTACATTGTTACTAGTAGTCGACCCCAATTAATCTTGGGAATAAATTGCCTCGGTGCGGCATTGGTAGTATATGCAACTGCGGTGCTTGATGTCTCAGGTTTAAATCCTGGGTCGGACCAAATGCTTGTATCTACAAATATTTGTTTCGGAGTTGGGTTTTCTATATTTAATATAAATATTTAAATATTATGTATTAACAAATAAAAAGTATATTAATATTGAATCAGTCATATATGTATATCAGTCAATCTTACTTTCATAGTACAAGCTTAGATAGATAGATAGATAGAAAACTCTTTATTTGTACACCGTAACACAGATTTAAAATAGAGTACAGAAAATGACGAATGTTGAAAGCTTAGTTCAAAACTAGTTGACGTTGTGTGTTAGATGTAAAATAATAATAATAAAGGTTAGGAAGATGATGATGATGAAATTTTAGTTCTTATTATATTATATATATATATATATATATATAGTTTAAAGTAGTTGTTAAAAAATATATTAGATAGAGTTGATAGAAGCCTACGAATTGTGTTATATTCATGGGTATTTCAAAACTGCTTTGTCCTTTTGAAAAGTCATAGGTATTAGCTAACTTGACTTAGCGTTTGTGGATGTGATGAATACCTCATGACGTATCGGTTATCACATTTTAGCGCATGGCACTTAATTGTTTTGAGCTTCTACGAGAATTTCAAAGGCCGCACTTGTGACGCCTCTGGTGTTGCGGGTGTCCGGCGGTTGGCGGCGGTAATCGCTGACCATCAAGCGATACATCTGCTCGTTTGCCCCCTATTCAATAATAAAAAAGCATATTCTCTAATGAGATAGTCAAGATATGTAAATGTGAATACTTTCTTGAATAACTTATTGCTGCCAAAAATCAAAATACACATGAATATTCATGAATTATTTGAAAATATACACATGTACACATACAACTGTAATTAAACCCAACACAAAAAGCAACCTTGTCGGATCTATTCAACGGACAAACAATCGGACCGGCAATCATGGGAATAAATCCCCATTTGTCATGCTAACACAATACACCATAGGCTCAGTTACTACACGAATATTCAATGGAAGCGAAACCTTCGTTCGTTTTCTAAAAAAGTTTTTTTATGTATGGCAAAATGACTCTACTCTGCCTGATGGAAAGCATAAGCAGAATCCAAGGCCGCCAAGAGTGGTGGTCACCATACTCATTGCGAATGCAGACAATTCAACAATGCAGCATGGTGACCCAAACCATGGCGGCCTATTGATGCTTCTGATTCATTGGGCCTCCAGTCCCGTTACAATTTTTTTTGTTGGATTATGTTCATCAATCATGTACTTCGTAATGTATTATGGTTTGGAGTGAATTTGTTTAGCATGTATTTGCATTGTAAGCATTCTCAATGAGAATTGTGACCACCACTTTTGAATTCTGCTTATGCTTTCCATACTACATAATATTATAAATACGAAAGTATCTCTGTCTATAGACCTGTTACGCTTTCATGGCTAAACCGCTGCACCCATTTTTATGAAACTTGGCATGGAGATACTTTGATTCTTGAGGAAGGTCATATGCTACCTTTTAACCCCGAAAACCGACATATGCGAGGGTGGAGCAGCGCACATTGCTAGTTGATTCAAAAAACGACATTGTTCGTAAAAGATATTGTGGAACTGTACTATATCTAACTGATAGAATTATGTATGAAGTTATGTGCTCTTGCTTGAAGGCGTCCGAATTTACCAAAAGCCGTAATTGTTTCATGACCATATCATGGAAAACGCACTGATCGAAAACCTTTGACTTTAGACAGCACGGTTGGCCTAGTGACTTAAGTAGTCTCCACGCCAATTTATAGTGCGCTAAGTGTTGGGGGTTCAAATCCTACATGGGACAACACTTTGTATGATCCAGAAATTGTTTACCTGAGTCTGGTTGTTCTTTGTGTCCGTTTCATGTATGTTTGTAAAGTCCACAGCGACACAAGATAGATATTCCTAATGCGGGATTAGTCTTTTTAAAAGAAAAAAAAAATGGCATAGGAGTGACGCCTCCAAATTTCTCTGTTGACTCTTTTCATAAAAGTGTTTTCGCAATCAATTGTCTTGTATTAAAAACGTTGAAATACAATCATAGTTTAACAGAACTTCAAACATCCTTATACTTTCTATTTCACAAACGCAAACGATAACTCACACGTTTTATATTTTGTTTGATACAACCACAGTTAATTAGTGAGTGTTAAAGTAAGCGACGTTTGAATGGTGACCACCAGACAGGAACACTTACTGTGAATGTTTGGTTACATTGCTTTGTTTAAGTAATTGTTACTTAAATATTGAAATCACAAAAATAGCACATCTTTCCATAGAATTTATAGGCCGATATTAAGGATTTTATTAATATTAATTTGTTACAAGCTGCTTTAAGATGACACTATCTCTACCAAAGAAGTGTGTGAGAAAAGAAATATGACTACAGTCATTAAGAATCCTTCCTGCCCTAACTATTGAAAGAAAGAAATCGAATAAGAAATAGTATTGAGAATATCTTGTAATCCGGCTGTTTGACGGCTAACATTGAATGTAGATAGGATTAATTACTAGAGTAAAAATACATTTATTTTATGATAATTATAGATAACTAGTTGTTGCCCGCAGCTCCGCCCGCGTATATGTCGGTTATCGCGGCAAAAAGTAGCCTATGTGTTATTCTGATGTATAAGCTATATTACTGTAAAGTTTCATCCAAATCCGTTCAGCAGTTTTTGCATAAAAGAGTAACAAACATCCATCCATCCATCTATCCATGCATCCATCCATACATCCATCCATCCATCTATCCATGCATCCATCCATCCATCCATTCATACATCCATCCATCCATACATCCATCCATCCATCCATTCATACATCCATCCATCCATACATCCATCCATTCATACATCCATCCATCCATACATCCATACATCCATCCATCCATACTTACAAACTTTCGCGTTTATAATATTAGTATGCATTTGTTTTTTTTAATATTTCGGACATCTAACACACAACGCCATCTAGTCCCACGCTAAGCAGAGCTTGTGTTATGGGTACTAGACAACTGATACAAATACATTTTTTTTTGTAAATACATACATTATACATAGAAAACACCCAAACTCCGAAACGAATATTTGTAGATCATACAAACATTTGGTCCGACCCGGGATTCGAACCCAAGACCTCATTACAGCAGTCGCACATGCCAACCGCGAGGCCAACGAGTCAGTCAAGTCAGACCAATATTACATTTATTACAAATCTATCCATATGTACATTTCGTATTTTACAAGTTTGAAAAATAATGTTAAACCATCCAGTGTACTGCCGACATGAACGCACTTTTAATTAGAGGCTTAGGTAGACAAGTTACGTTCGATTCTTTCTCTTGCTTATTAGTTATCGAAATTCATAAATATTTTTTTTATATACAATGCCATTGTGTAACAAAAAATAATGATAATTGCTTTCAAGTCGTTAGATAAATAGTTTAAAAACAGTTCTCCGTTTATAATAATGTTTATTGTAGTCTTACATAACGTGAGCTAATTATACATACTTTCCATAATTTAATCAACAACATTTACAAATTTTTACATAGCGGGCTCATTGTTAAAGCGTTGGTACAACTAATTATGACGATACTATCAACATATGAACTCACACCTATATCGTGAGACGTGGGAATAAGATTTGTTATGTACAGAACCTTTTAGCATATTCTCCAAAGATTGCTTGATAATTCTGTACAGAGGAAAGCTACAGGAAATGTAAAACTAGATCATGTTTGATTGTTGTATTGGGAGATTGGTACCACACGGTACCAATTTTTAGTGTTAAAATAATGAATTTTTCCACATTTTTATCGACTTCAAAAAAATATAGCCGAATGAAAAACCTGGAGGAGGCTTTTACTGCATATTTTTTTTGTGTGTTTATTACATTTTTTGTGCTTTTTTAAGGCTTTATCGAGTCTGTGCTCTGGGTATTCCCCGAAGTAGATCATTTCTGCCATAGTAAATGATGACAGTACTAAACTTAACTTTTAAGTAAAGCTCACTTTTTAGTACTTAGCTTTGTATAATATTCTAACGTCTCTGCCGTATGTAAACATTTACTGGAGCGTAATTTCATCATCATCATCAGCCCGTTGCAGTCCACTGCTGGACATAGGCCTCTCCCAAGGAACACCACAGAGTCCGGTCTGTTGCTTTATATTCATCAGAGAGAGAGGAGCGTAATTTATTTTCATCATAATCAACAGGATTTAATAGTCATTGCTGGACCTCTATTTAGCCAGGAAGTTTTAAATCAAACTAGTGCTTTTAAAAGGTTAAGTGCACAATATGTTTTGTTTTGAGGTGGTGTACACAAAGATCACACAATACAAAATTAACATAGAAAAAAATAACAATATTTTACCATCTCCATGAAATAAGTAGGCATATATTAACCAATTTATACTTGACCGCAGCGACAAGCTTCATCTACTCATGGTGACTCCCACTGGTATTCTCTTCCACGAAGCTAATTTTATTATAATGGCTGCATAATTTCTGACAAAATCACGATACAAATGCAATAGTACTTACAATTTCTAAGTATTTCCTGCCGAGTATTCGTACAACATTTTAGTCTATCACGATATTGTGGGTTACTTCATGTATAACGATACAATAGTATGGCACAGACACGGCTCACAATTAACTGGAATGTTGTTACACCGTTGTGTACCATATGCTAAAACGTTCTTTCTAAAGATAAGTGTCTGCCCAGCAGAAAGTTCCTAGAAAACCGCACAGTGGTGGACTGCCAACCATCTAAACGATGGGGCTGAAACTGCTGTCGCGTAGGACGATGGCAGTAAGAGGCGGTGAGGTTCAGTTCGAACAATTCCTCGAACCGCTCCCCATAGTAAATGCAGTAGAAGATGCACAACGAAGCCAAATCTCTACGTAGCGCAAGAGAGTCTAGCCGAATTGAAGGTTCTTGGCAATCTACATAATACATTGACTGCTCTGAGTAAATTTCGTATTTTATGCCATTCTAGTTGTCAACGCAGTTAGTATAGATTCATGTGGTGGTCTATATTAAAGAATCATAACATATTGATTAAAAGAAACAGATTGACATAGATAAATTCCTCAAGTCTCAATCACAACTAAGATAAGAATTAAATCAACAAAAGCAAATATACTTTATATCACTCAAAGATTGATTGGTAGAAAATGCTTAAGACATTAAATCCGCCTCATACCTTGCTGGAAATGTAAATAAATATCAAAATGACAGGCTACTAGGGGCACACTTCTTTTATTTGTTATTAATTGATTCCAGCAGTGGACTGTGGTAGGCTGATGATGAATTAAGAGCATCACTAGTAATAGCTTAAGTCGTTTTTTTTTTAATAAGGGACAAACGGGCGGACGTATCACCTGATGGTAAGCGATTACCGCCGCCCATGGACATCCGAAACACCAGAGGCGTCATAAGTGCGTTGCCGACCTTTGGGGGATAGGAAGGGGGACTCACTCGGTGAATCACAGCGCAAGCGCTATTTTACACAGGTTTTCTGTGAGGCCGTGGTATCACACCAGTCGAGCCAACGCATTCATGCTGAAGCGTGGCTCTCCCACGGTAAATAGTGCTTACATGTGCAAACTAACATTCACTTTACAATTACCTGAGTGTCTGACCTAACGATGATACAAGAAATTTCTTCTTATTTTTTTCTACAGTCTTCTTGAACTCTAAACACTTCTTCCAGCGATGCACAATGCAAATCCAAAGATGGACAATTACATTCATTAGCTTTTATTGACGAGTGCTATTATCTTCACATTCAGAATAGAAACTTTTCCGACCACCCACTATTTTCGCCATACTGTGTAGGTATGTAATGCTATATAACAGAAAATTGATGTCTAGATAGCATATTATTAGTAATGCCGGGAGTTATACGCTAAAGTATTTTGTGAACCATTAATATGCGTGATGTGAGATTACTTGTATTGTCTTTGAACGTATACAAGACAAATATTTTATTTTGTTACTACACAAAAAATCTAATGCCTTTAAAAAACAACATTGAATATTTTTATTGTTTTGATACTTCGGCGATTTGTATTCATACTAGATAGGTAATAAATCGGTTATTTTTAGATAGTCAAATACTTTTCTACCGCGTGCTTTGTGGGGTATTTTAGAATCGAAAGACTTCAATCAAGTAAAAAAGAGCATAGTACTCCTCCTTAAAAGGCCGGCGATGCACTTGTGACGCCTCTGGTATTGATGGTGTCCATAGGCGGTGGCGGCGGTAATCTTACCATCCCACCAAAAACATAAATGTAAAAAAGGAGAGCCAAGTTCAATACAAAAATTATGCTTGGCTGTGGGCTTCGTCGCAAAAAGAATGGAGATCTAAATGAGTGCCAAGTTCTACGCAAAATCCAAATATGTATTTATAGGAACAAAATAAAATTATGAACAAGTATTAAACTCTTTTTCTTTGCTTTATTGGATACCTATAACAATTGCTGTTATTAAAAAATGTGAGATCTTAAAGTAGATTAGATTTGACTTAACCAGTTTTCATAACATCAATCATTTTATAAAGTTATTTAACATAAATATATTTTAATTCTGATAAAAACTTCTCTAGTTTTCTAGTTCCCACTTCCAACTCCTAAGAATTTTCGTTTAGGATACCTTACAGTGCGGCAGGTTGATTGACCACTTGACTAATGCCTGCGTACTACTCCACGGAAATGGTCACCGTCGAACCATTTCTTTCCACCTTTGAGCAGACAGTAGAAAGTCACAACGATAAAATGACACAGGAGGAAGCATCGCATATTGTGATCAGTATTATCAACGGAAGGGAAAATATAGGTTATTGCGTATCAGTAATTTCGTATTTATTAAGAATAGCACGATAATTCCCTAGACATTTCTTAAATTTAGTAAATTTTTTAACTATTAATCCATTTCAATTTTAAATCTGCCTCGGTAGCGCAGTGGTAGCGTATGCGACTGATGTGCTTGAGGTCTCAGGTTCGATTCCGGGGTCGGACCAAATGTTGTGTGACCTACAAATATTTGTTTCGGAGTTTTCCATGTATAATATGTATATATTTACAAAAAAAAGTATATATGTATTTATATCAGTTGTCTAGTACCCATAATACAAGCTCTGTTTAGCTTAGGACTAGATGGCGTTGTGTGTTAGAGGTCCGAAATATTTATTATTATTATTTATTTTATTTATTATGATAGATTAAAAATCTCAAGATTTAAATAGACCAATGTAACATGATTAAAACTTCGGATACCGAAAAATTTATCGGTTCTTATAAACGACATCCAGATTTAGAGCTAATTTGCACATTTATTATATCTTTGAGATTGGAAAATGTAATTTTGGGTAAGGGTAAAAAACATAAAAGTGTCTGACTCAAACGATTGAATATCGATTCCGATTGCCAATGTCTCAGTTGTGTCTTTCAAGTTTAATAAAATACGTACAAAATTACGATTTACACATTTTTGTCTCTTTTGATATTCTGCAGTCGAACTTCCGAAATCTCCTGTCACCGTTTTCTGAGAAGGTCGTGATGCCATTGATCACATAGCATGGGAACCACGGTTTAGGTATTCGTTCTTTGCGACAAATTGTTGGTAAAAAGGCTATTTAGATATTTTTATATAAATCTGAGCATGCGCCAAATTGTCTCGTAGTTTAGATATTATATCAATTTCGGCTTCTAGTTAAACGAACTCAATATTTTCAAAAATCTTTTGGATGACTTTATATGCAAAGTTTGTACCAGTATTTTACATCCTGTTATATATTATGTACTTTGTTTGTTAATTTTTCTTTGTGGCAGTTCGATCTGTAGTAGGAATGACTACGTTGCGTAATCTTTACAAAATAACTTCGATTAAAATTAAAAGTAAATTTTTAGATGAAGTTTCGATGGATAAAAAAAACTGACGTTAATTTTTACTAAAAATATGTACTGTAATATTTTATATGTATGTTCGTACTTTTTATATATTATGCATAGGAATTGTATTAAAGGTAATTTTAATTATGACTCAATGGGCGAATCTAGCACGTTATACTTAAACTTTTTAAATATTGGCTAAAGCTCGGGTACCTTAATAGCTCAAACTACAGCCTTATCTATACTAATATTATAAACGCGAAAGTGTGTAAGTATGGATGGATAGATGGATGGATAGAGGATGGATAGATGGATGGATAGATGGATGGATGGATAGATGTTTGTTACTCTTTGACGCAAAAACTACTGTAGGGAATTGGATGTCACTTTACAGTAATATAGCTTATACATCAGAATAACACATAGGCTACTATTTGCCGTGATAACCGACATATACGCGGGTGGAGCCGCGGGCAATACTAGTTATTGCCCGCGGCTCCGCCGCTAGTACATGTATATATTTAGTACAAACAAATGAACTATCCACATTACATCTATCTTTTCGTTTCCAAGTCGCGGTCATGCAAGCCGCTACACAAAATAAACGTCAAACATCAATAATTCTATGCTTGTAGTAATGGAGTATGTTTAATATATCATTACTGTCCATAGCCTTTTTGTAAACACCGTTGAATATTGACACGCCATTATGAAAATGGTTTGTGATACATACTTTATATTATAATAGCGATTTTAGTGCCTCGGGATTCAAACATCACTAAGCTTTAGATTAAAGCAGGCCTCTTATTAATTTAAATCTTTTCGACTTACGAAGTCGGCTTTGTCTATTCATTGTTTGTAATGTTGGTCATTTAAGGCTCTTTCTTGATTTGTCTTCTTCTTCTCCCTAGCCTTTATTATTCCCAAGATTTGGGGTCGGCTACCAGTTCAACCGGTTTTACCTGAATATCAGTTTTTACACGGAGCGACTGGCATCGGACCTCCGCAACCCTGAGGGTGAACTAAATTCGATGATTAAACTAGTTGTCAGTATATTTGAGGGCACTGACTTCCCAATAACGATTGCCATATGTGTTCATGACAACCGGGACCGACGGCTTAACGTGCTCTCCGAGGCACGGTCGGGAAACACCGCCATCTTCTATACTCCGGGCTGCTATTAAGAATTTCTTGTAAGAAAAACCCAAGAACAGTCCGAACCGGAAATCAAACCCGAGATCTCTTGATCTGCAGTCGCATACGCTAAACACTAGACCAACGAGGCAGTCCTCTTTCTTGTTTTTGTATTTCAATTAATTAATTAATATAAATGCTGCGTGCGTCCTACCCGTAATGACATACGGAACTGAAACGTGGACACTTACGATACGGCTGGTCCACAAGTTTAAAGTCGCTCAGCGTGCTATGGAGAGGGCTATGCTCGGTGTTTCTCTAAGGGATCGTATTAGAAACGAGGTTATCCGGCAGAGAACCGGGGTCATCGACATAGCCCACGGGATTAGCAAGCTAAAGTGGCAGTGGGCTAGCCATATTTGCCGTAGAACCGACAACCGTTGGGGTAAACGGGTTCTTGAGTGGAGACCGCGTCTCGGCAAACGTAGCGTAGAACGTCCACAGGCCAGGTGGAGTGATGATTTGCTCGGAATGGCTGGCAGACGCTGGATGCGAGTAGCCGAGGATCGAACTAAGTAGCGTGCAATTGGAGAGGCCTATGTCCAGCAGTGGACTGCGATAGGCTGATGATGAATTAATATAAAGTATTACCTGTTGCTCCAAATTATAGTTGCTACTATAAGGAAACGTAACCCCCATATGTAGGCTGTTAGTGCTAATATCTTGTAACTTATCTTATGTGAGTCACGTATGCTTTTGCATACATATGAATATTCATTTTGAAATACTTATATGAATTACTGCAACTAATAGCTTTGTTCATTCCAGTTATTAAACAATGCTTCGTGAAACTCACCAGTACTTTTCAAACTTTTCCTTTATCGCCTGTGTCTAGTCTACGTAGAGTAGATTAAACTAAATAACTACGCTTGCACTAAAATTATAGATTCTTGTTGAATACTTTCTTTGGTCAAAGGTATTTTAAAAGTTTTCTGCTATACCTTTTAAAATATATTTTTATTCATAAAACGTCCTTTCTAAAGAGATTCGTATATATCTGGCAGTGGTAGTTGTAAGTCCTATGTACCGGCCTTCCGTCGTCCGCCGTCTTCCGTACAGACAACTTATAACCCTATTTTAACGCAATATACTCACTCCCGTGACAGTCATACAATAACCTACTTAGTATACTGTAAACTCAATAGCAAATTCATTATCACTACCTCACTGTACGAGCCTTATATTATCTATATAGCATTGCTATCACGATTTCTTTGAATTTTCACACATTTCCTAGTCTTTACGACTTATTGCGGGATGGTTACAAGTAGTTATTGCAATTTTCGCACCTACAAACGTCTGTTACAAATGCAACACGTCATTTTGTATGTTAGTTTATGTACCGGTGAAGTTTGTTCAGTGACAGCTTTTAGCTATTACTTATTGCAATTAGAATTTGTTTGTTAAATGTTTCTTTAACATATATTGAATTAGCTACTCATTATTTATCTACAATTTAAATTGTAACTGGGTACACACATCAAAAGTGTCTAGGGATCAACATATGTGTCTAGGGATCAACATATATTTTTGCAATAACTTTTCTCCTGATTGATATTAATTTAAATTTTCTTTAAGGATTCATCAAATAAAGTGTTTTCGTTTGTCACAGTAACGATAAACCAAGTCACCTTTGCATTAATAAAGAAATTTGCCATTTTCCTAATAAAAGGATTTTTGACATTTGAACCACTAACATTAAAGTTCGAAAAAAAGACTGAAATAACAGTTTTCTTTAAAATTTTATTAGGTAACTTAAACAATTAATAATCCGTGTTTCTACCGCGATCACTAACAACACAAGAACATCGGTTTGGCATACTCAAAATGAGTTCATCCAAACACGCTGTGGAATGGCCGCCCATGTTCGTTGCAACAACAAAAAAAGGTCTTCTTGCGACTGGATACCCTCCATATTCGGCAGAGCTCTTCTCTGTAGCATATCCCATGCATGCTCAATCGGGTTCAAGTCTGGCGACTGAGCAGGCCAGGGCCAAAGCCACATCTCAATCTCAAGAAATCCGCATAAAAATGCTTGATCCCTAGACAGTTTTGATGTGTGTATTTAAAATTCCAACACATCGTTTAAAATCGAATTCCATTTTCTCTCAATCTGATTTTGGAATCTGCTTTCAAGTAAAAATGAGAAGGAATTCAAAAACATAAAACACATTTCAGGGTTGCCTGTAAAGGCGCGTCTCCACCGAAATTGTTGGCAATTTCAGTGTTTCCAACTGTTTGCAACTCTTCAGAAAATCGCCAACCTTTGTTTCCACTGTGTCTACACCGAGTCGCCAATAATTCGAAAAACATTCGAACTAAGCGTCTCCACAGAGCCAATAAATATCTGCAACAAGCCTATTCTTTTGATGTTTACCGCCAAAAACAGAAACACGGTTCCCAACATTTGTTGACAATTTTTGTTGCCAACACAAGGAAATTACAGAAATGAGAATGTGTTGTCTTTAGAAGTTACATTATCAACAATCTTTAATAGTCCACTGGTGGACATAAGCCTCTTATTAGAAAGAAGGAGTTACATGAATACATTTTATTTTAATATTACGTTTATATTAGCCTGTTTATTAAGTTATGGATTCACTTAGTTAACAAATATTAAATCTGTAACGATAACTAAATTCTCAATTCAATTGAAATGTGAACAGACTGTCTTTCATTCAATTGATATTACTGTTAACTATGTTGAAACAACTAAAAGTTTTTTTTACAATTGTTTAGCAACAGATTCCCCGATGCGTGTGCAACGATGCGCAGATGCATCTCGGGACCGCATCTCCGTTTTTCGCAATGATGTGCTTCACAGTCCGGTTGTGACCAATGTGCAAATACATGAAATTGCAAAATCATTTTATAATTTCTATGTATAATATGTATGTATTTACAAAAAAAAAAGTATATATGTATTTGTATCAGTTGTCTAATACCCATAACACAAGCTCTGCTTAGCTTGGGACTAGATGGCATTGTGTGTTAAAATGTCCGAAAAAAAAAATGTCCGAAATGTTTTATTAGTAAAATATACCTCGGTATATTGGGTGTACAAGTTTGATATCCTCAAGCATTTAAGCCTTGAAAATTAATTTGTTGGGTTTATGGAAGCAAATTATTATTTTACACCAGGTGGAAAATGATATGTCTGCCTTGGTGGCGCAGTGTTAGCGTTCGATTCTCGGGTCGGACCAAATGTGTATATAATCTACAATTTTTTACCGTGGGAGAGCCACGCTTCGGCATGAATGGGCCGGCTCGACCGTAGTGATACCACGGCCTCACAGAAAACCGGTGTGAAACAGTGCTTGCGCTGTGTTTCACCGAGTGAGTGAGGATACCGGAGGCCCATACCCCAATCCCCTACCCCTACCTCCCCCCCATCCCCAAAAGGCCGGCAACGCACTTGTGACGCTTCTGGTGTTACAGGTGTCCATGGGCGGCGGCAATCGCTTACCATCAGGCGATACGTCTGCTCGTTTGCCCGCCTATTCCATAAAAAAAAAAACGAGTTTAAGTATTTTCAATGTATAAAATACTAGTTGTTGCCCGCGGCTCCACCCGCGTGTATGTCGGTTATAGTGGTAAATAGTAGCCTATGTGTTATTCTGATGTATAAGCTACATTACTATAAAGTTTCATCCAAATCCGTTCAGTAGTTTCAGCGTGAAAGAGTAACAAACATCCGTCCATCCATCCATCCATCGATCCATCCATCCATCCATACTTACAAACTTTCGCGTTTATAATATTAGTACGATTTTATACCAGTTGTCAAGTACCCATAGTACAAGCTCTGCTTATCTTGGGACTAGATGGCATCGTGTGTCAGATATCCGAAATATTATGAAAAAAAAAACCCTGAAAAATGTTATTTTCATCCATCCATTTTTTGTTAAAGATAAACTCAGCCACATTTTAGGGTAGAAAACTGTGCTTGCTAAACCGTATTGAATTGTCTATACATACGATAGATCCTGCCTTCATTCATGCTTTAATCTCAATTCAAACTACCACCTATTTTGCTGAGAGATGACGTCATTTTACAAGCTTGTCACGGTCTGTCGCCATGTGGGACGCATAACGACATTTCCGTCTATTGTGACTGGCGGAGCCTAGTTACTGTTTCCTGTACATAACACTTATTTATATCGTAAAGTGGTAAAAATCATTATTTCTTTAGAACGTTACAAGGTTTTTGGTGTTATGTCTACACAGTACATAACAATAATATTTTTTTATAACCTTAAAAAAATCGTACTTTATTTACTGCCAGCTCCGCGGTACTACCGGTGGTTGTTGCTTTACCTTTACAACAACTACAACTACCTGGGGTAACAAGGCGGAGCGAAGCTAGTCTAAAAATAAAGGTAGCTTAATTTACTCCTTATATATTCAGCTATCTGTCACCTAAAATCCTGTCAAAATTAGTCCAGCCGTTCTAGAGATTAGCAGGAACCAACATTCAGACAGCCAAAATTTTAATAACTGCTTTCTTGATGTAAGTACAGTTTATACTTTCATATGCATTTAATGAAAGCGGTTATTTAGAAATTACAAACAGACACTTCAATTTAATTTCTTTGTATAGATGACTCATTTATTTACCCACCACAGTATTACGTAAAAAAAAATGACAGCTCTATTATATCACTTAAATTGATTATAACACATCGAACTCAAATCAACAAAATCCGCTAATGTAATAGGTCCTTACCTATGAAATTGCCGTTTTGTATGCAATAAGTGAAAGTACTTATTTTTCAAACTTTTTATTTCTGTTATTCGAAGTAATCACCCATGCAATCGACGCATCTTTGCCAACGCATTGGCAGTTTATTGATGCCCTTCTTGAGAGGCAGTACAAAATGCCTTTGAAGAGTTTGTTGCCTCCCGTCCAGCTGATTTTTATAAGAAGGGCATCAATAAACTGCCAATGCGTTGGCAAAGATGCGTCGATTGCATGGGTGATTACTTTGAATAACAGAAATAAATTTTTTTGAAAAAATAAGTACTTTCATTTATTGCATACAAAACGGCAATTTCATAGGCAAAGACCTAATAGTTTAGATAGTAAAGGAAACAACGTTTAGCTCTTTTGTTTCGCTTAGTCACCATCAATATTGCTTATCGATTGATGATGACTGTATAAAATACTCTTTGATGAACCCCACCACCAAGATTTTCTTGCTAACAAAGAAAGCCATTCATTCAAAAACATTTATTGTAAAACCTTTTAAGGGACAATTACATCGGAATTAATGAATGGTCCGATTTGAAAAATTATTTCAGTGTTAGATAGTATATTTATCGAGGAAGGCTGTAAGCTATATATCAGCACGCTAAGACCAATAGGAGCGGAGCACCAATGAAGAATGTTACAAAAACGGGGGAATTTTTTTACGCTACGGGCAATAGGATGTCCCAAGATGCTCATAGCTGATTCGCCGTAGAATTAGATTTATATTTGTGTAAATTTTTTTTTTTTTTTTTATGTTTGGCCCGCCAAAATGTCTCTACTCTGCCTGATGGAAAGCATAAGCAGAATCCAAGAGTGGTGGTCACCATGCTCACTGCGAATGCAGACAATGCAGCATGGTGACCCACACCATGGCGGCCTAGTGATGCTGCTGCATCTTTTAGTCTAGTCAACAAGTATGGAACTTGTTGACTAGACTAATTGGGCCTCCGGTCTCGCACTCACCAACGAAACACGACAGCACGAACGCTGTCATTTTACGTTGATTTTCTGTGCGAGGGTAGTACCGCCCCGGTCGAGCCGGCCCGTTCGTGCTGAAATCAGCGTGGCTCTACTACCTTTATACCAATATATGACACTAAAGCTACCTCGTAGGTATAGAATATTTTGTAGTTGTACAGGGTGTCCCAAAATTCAACGATAAGCGGACGCCTAAAGGTAGACCTGCTAATGAGTACATAAGGAAAAAAAAAAAAAAAATATACCTAGTTTTTTTTTTTGTTACAAGAAAAAATTAGAATTTCTTTGAAAATTTATACCTTTCATGATATTGCTACTATTCACCACAACTCTTAAAAACACCAAATTGCCCGCAGTTTTTACACAAAAAACGTTCAAAATAATTTTTTTCCCTACAATTTTGAAATATTTTTACTCTTAGTGTACTTTGACTCGTGGTCTTGTAAAAAAAAAGTATGGACACCACTACGTAATAAATAAAATAAAAAAATGAAGGGTGTACATTTTCAAAGAAATTCTAAATTTTTCTTGTAACTAAAAAAAAAACTAGGTATATTTTTTTTCCTTATGTACTCATGAGCTATGGTCTACCTATATACTATGGTCTACCTTTTGGCGCCCGCTTATCGTTGAATTTTGGGACACATGGTATAATTGATATCAGAAGCGTTTGTTATTAACAAAGATGAAAAGTATAAAAATACTAACTACTAAATACAATATTATTTGGAAAAAAAAAGAAAACAAAATATGCTGATTTGTTTTGAGTGTATGTTAAAAGAGTCACACAAATATCGGGTGGCGGCTTGCCAGGCATTATCACCTTAGTCCAAATATCTTTTATATTAAGAAATGATAAACTAATGCAATACATTATGAATTGCCTAAATATAGGACAGTTTTACCACAAGTATTAAATATACATTATATGTGATACCCGCCATCGTTATGTGTTATCCAACTATCGCCGTCATCACAGTGAAAGCAAAACTGCGTGGAAAACAATTGTACTTAGAATTTCCTTCGCAAACACCGTGCATAATTGGAAAAGTGTGTACTCAAAAGTTTTACGATTAGGCACTGTGTTCGCAAACCGTATAGTACTACACTATACGGTTTGCGAACACAGTGCCTATTCGTAAAACTTTTAGATTAGATTAGCGTGGGATTTGTGTCTCGAAGCACTCCCGTTACTTTGCCAATCAATATGTCCATCTAGGAGATTTTACAAACGGGGTCGCTGGACGCTGGAGAGTTGGGATCTCTGGCGGTAGATTACGGGTTACGGTGGGAATAAGGAGGCGGCTTGGTCGAGAGAGAGAGACTGCGAAAGAAGGAGGGTTATGTATTTCGAGTGTATGTATGTATATTTCTTTGGCACGCCCTAGAGCCTAAACGGCTTGTCTTATTTTTATGTGAGTGAGGTCAATACATACGTCTTAGTCGTGAGAGTGACACTGGGTACATCAAAATAAAAAACAAAATTATGAAAATTATTTTAAAAAATCTTTTCTTTTCAGTTCTTTCTATCTTTTCAGTTCTTTAATGAATTTAATAAAGATGGCAGATATTGACGCAGTTGGAGATTTTTTAAATAATTCGTTAATCCCGTTAATGACACGCGTAAAATGAATTGTAAATCTTTCTTTTTTTTTAAATTATTATATATATAATTTCATGCATACTTGTATAGTCGCCCGGGACACAGGAATTATTTCTAGTGCGGGAGTCGTTTTTTTAAATAGCCGTAGAAGTAAATTTTAACATTCATTTTATAATGAGACTTTGTGTATATAAATGGTTATAATCTCCTTAGATCATTTTACTATGAATGCAATTTCATATCGCCTTTAATATACTCCTTAATAACCAAGAGTCATTACGTGTCACGATTGCAAGCCATACCGTGAAAGACTTGTACTAGAAACTACTTTAAATTCACTCGTCGTCAAACAATGCTTCTGTGTTTCCTGCCATAGCAAATCTTGTAACCTATTGTTCGTTTTAGGGTCATACCGTACCTTTATAAGTACGTAGAGGAATTAAGGATTATTTATAACTTCATTTTTCTTTTAGAGGCATGGATTAACATGTTATAAAGATGGTTTGCGTATATTATGCGATACTAACATGCAAATTCGCGTGCATGTTTCTTTGGATTACCATTTTTACTAAATGTAACAGAGTATAAATGTTTCACTCGAGAGGTCCTTATATAATAAAGTTTGTAAGTGTTAATTATACAATACGTAAATACGTGATTGAGAGTTATTACTCTAATTACCCGGTTTATCTATGTATCCGTTATTCCTAAACGGTCGTAGACTTCTCTATCTCGTTATCACAGTAATACGTTTGTAGACACTTTTCATCGGTTTAAAGAATCACAGCGGAAGCTGACACACGGGGCGGGGCCGCAGTCAAAAGCCAGTTACTAATATTACTACCAATTAAAGCTTGTTGAAAACACTTATAAGTCAATTTTGAAATATTCTTTATTGTTAGTAGGGATGTTAAATAAACAATTTGAACAGAGCCTATAAATAACCATCGTCGGAACTGTCTCACTTTCCACATTACTGACCCTAAGAATAATGGTCCTAAAGTATTTAGCACGCAGTTGTTGAACAATAGGATGCCTCTTGTAAAACGTTTGATTGATTCGTGTCCATTGTTTAAAGCTTTCTTACGTTTTTTCACGTTAAGGACATGACAGGTAAGCAAAGCAAATTAGCATTTGGAAATTGAAGTTAAGGGTGACTGCTTCGGAAAATTGTAAAATTAAAGACTAAGGATTAAAGGTAAGAGTCTTATCATTATTCATCAATGAATCTTAATGAGAGAGTAATAGAACATCATTTTTGACTATTCACTACAAAGTTTAAATATTTTGTTTCTACCTATATTGTCTATACAGCATACGTAAGTATAATCTACCTTAAGCAATTCAATTAGGGTTCATAATATGCGATTTCTCTCTGTTTGTCTGTCTACCAAACGTCAAATTTTCGCTTAGTCAAGTCTCTAACTTTGCGCAGGAGGTATGTAGATTTCTTGATTCACACGTGGGCAACACCTTCGGTGCTTGCAATCATTTTCTAAGGTTAAAACGTTAGAACTATTAAAACACACCTTAAAGTAATATTTAATTTGACTGGAGTTGTACGTCTATTGCTTATCTGTTTTAGATCATTATTGAAAACACTAAATTATAAAAAAAAAATCTGGGCTACGGTAGCATTTTCAATAATCTCCGTCCACCACGAGTTGTTTATTTATTAATGATACATTATGCACTTTAGGAGCATTGGCGGACATAATGCCTTAGGCATTCGCTACCAGTCAACATTTGGGTGATGCAGAGAAATATGAAGTATAAGTAAGAATATTGGCTCTAGTTACTTCTAAAATATTGCAGAATAGAAGACAGAATAGTTTACAATATTCTTCGCAATGAAGGTTCGAATTTCACTAGGTGCATTATACTAAAACAGTTGAGAACTACCGACTCACAAATTAAATTCCCTTTTCAATACCTTCAAACGTTATGTTAACTTCACTGTTTGCTAATTTATTCATCATAGTCATCTTAATAAATCTTGGATAAATTACAATTTTGCAACAATCTAAGTTACATTTAGTAGACTAGTTATTTTAATCGAAATACATACAGCTTAAAACAATTATTTATAAATCAAACAGTACGGGTCTATTAAGTGTGACTTTATTAATATTTATAGCTTGCAATTGTAATTAAAACTTTGTAATAGCTTGTACCCTTTATCACTTCACTACAAAATGCAACTGGTAAGTAGTACCTATACTGGAAATCCATATGACCAGAAGAAGCGCTGTAGAAAAAGACCACAGATGCGGAGGTATTACGATTTCGAAATACTGGTAAGTACCATGGTGGCAAAAATTGAAATAGATGAGTAAAACGGGTCAGAATTCCTGAAATGCAGCTTTTCGCAGATGTCGAAATATAGTCATTTTTATGTATGACCCTGCCAAAATGACTCTACTCTGCCTAATGGAAAGCAAGAGCAGAATTCAAGAGTAGTTTATTATAGTCCTTGTGAATGCAGACAATGCATCATGGTGACCTACACTATTGCGGCTTATTGAGGTACTTCTTTCCTTTCAGTAAAGCGAAATACATAAAAGTACAAATAATACCAAAAGTATTGTTAAAAATTCATGCAAACTATTGCTAGGTAAACTGAAAGCATTTCATAAATTAGTTACATATCTTAAATTTTCTACCGTCTTAATCTCAACGAAACAAAGGGCACATATAAAAAAGTCAGTCTAACATCTACTAAAATCTAGATTACAATTCTAAAAACCTATATCATTTCGAATGTAATTTTAATTACTATAAATCCCATTTAAGCATGGTACTCTATCACTTTTCAGATTAAACCTATATACATTATTAACAACGATAGTGTTCGACTCATCCAGTCGAACACTATCGTTGTTTATGTAATATCAAATTTATGTATATGTATATTATATTGTGTATGTACTAATATATATCGTAGTATTTTCATTTATATTTAGTTTATCTGATGTAGGATAATTTCTTAGTACCTCGATGACCAAGTTTTGCTCAGTACTTTTTTTTGGTAAAACTAGCCTCCTAGCTAGATCGATTTATCGTCCCTCGAAACCTCCATGAAAATTGTTAGAGACGTTTCCGAGATATACAAGTATATATACAAGAATTGCTCGTTTAAAGATATTACATTTACATAACATTACCGTGGGAGAGCCACGTTTCGACAGGAGTGATACCACGGCCTCACGGAATTAGTGCTTGCGCTATGTTTCACTGAGTGAGTGAGGATACCGGAGGCCCATACATCAACCCCCCTCCCCCGTCTCCCCTCACCCCATCCCTCCAAAGGCCGGCAACGCACTTGTGACGCCTCTGGTGTTGCAGGTGTCCATGGGCGGCGGTAATCGTTTACCATCAGGCGATACGTCTGCTCGTTTGCCCGCTTATTCCATAAAAAATAAATATAATTTTTAAATTTAATCATCTGTGCACATCCTGCATTATATTTCAGCAACAAATGAGGGTTGACCGGGGAGATTAACATTAAGTCCGCCTTTCTACAACAAGTGCAATAACTTTAAAATACATAAATATTTCGATCTTTTAAGATTTTTCTCTAGTCTCCAGATTCAATACAATCTGGTGTTAAAAAGCACAGCCTCAATATGCAAACAACTGTATTGAAACATAAGTTAACAAATCACCGATCACATAAACCTCTGTAAATACTTGTAAATGATACATGTACTAATCATTCAGCCCAATTATTTCTCACACAAACGCTAATGTAATATGAATCTCAATTAATTCACACAGTCGTCTCATAATTCATGAGAGAACGCTAAGTAATAAATATATTCATTGTAACCCATCCGGCTTCTAACGTATGTATCACACATGAATTGAGACTGTTTTAATTATATTTTTTTGACCTTTAAATGAAACTTAATTTCTCCCATTTAATTTTTTCCTATAAGGTTATACCGGCTTACCGTGGGAGAGCCATGCTTCGGCATGAATGGGCCGGCTCGATCGGAGTGATACCACGGCCTCACAGAAAACTGGTGTGAAATAGCGCTTGCGCTGTGTTTCACCGAGTGAGTGGGGATACCGGAGGCCCATACCCCAACCCCTCCCCGCATCCCTTTCCCTATCCTCCAAAGGTCAGCAACGCACTTGTGACGCCTCTGGTGTTGAGGTGGTAATCGCTTACCATCAAGCGATACGTCTGCTCGTTTGCCCCCTATAACATAAAAAAACTAGCTTTTGTTCGTGGCTCCACCCGCGTGTGTGTCGCTTATTGCGGTAAAGAGTAGCCTATGTTTTTTTTCAAGAATTAAAGTATCTCTATGCTAAATTTCATTGAAATCGGTGCAGCGGTTGAACCGCGAAAGCGTAACAGACAGAGTTACTCACGAATTTATAATATTAATAAGAGTTCTCTTTTCAAAGACGTGCATCATGTTGATAATTCTGTTACTAAACCACTTTAATTTATTTATCAACAAATATAATACCATTAAAATAGGCATAATCTCGATAGATTCCTATAGATAAATGGCAAAACAGCCAGTTTTTGTATTAAGTATATCAATTTAAAATGTGTATTTTATCAATTTGTTTATCTAATAACTGGTTGGCTACTGTTCATAATTAATATTAAGCTAATTGAAACACAACTTCTCACTTTAGTTATTTATTAAGATACAACACTAATCTCTAAATCTAGTTACGAGATCATTATGTAAAATTGACCAATAATATTATTCGCAGTTGAATTTTTAAGTGCGTAAAATAGTGAAGAACGCTTTCGACTTCGACTGAGGAATACCGAATTATGTCGATGCCGAATTTTTTGTTTTTCATGTAGTTTATTCTTAATTTTTTGACAAAATGTAAATGATAATAAATTTATATGATTTTATATTTCAAAATAAAAGCAACACTTTTGTCAGTAGAGGTTCTTCCAATACAAATTTAATACGAGCTATAAGAATATTAATCTCTCTCTTTTTTCATCAGTCTTTTTTTATTTCAACTGTTTATTGTGCTTTATCGTTCGTCACACTCGTTTTTCCGTTGCGTCAAAAGAATATTTTTATCTCTTGAAATCTACTACTACACTCACTTGCTTTAATAAAATATTTTAGACACGTGTAATAGTGATTTATAATACCTAATGTGTTCATATTGTTTATATCTATATATATAAAAGAAAGTCGTGTTAGTTAGACTTTGTAAGAACGGCTGAACCGATTTGGCTGAAAATTGGTGGGGAGGTAGCTTAGAGCCAGGAGACGGACAAAGGATACTTTTTTTTTAAAGTGACTTTTACCCTATTAGGGTATGCCAGTCCCATAAGGCCTTAGCTTAAACAAGTATCAATTTAAATATTTTTTTTTTTTTTTTTTTTATGTTTGGCCCGCCAAAATGACTCTACTCTGCCTGATGGAAAGCATAAGCAGAATCCAAGAGTGGTGGTCACCATGCTCACTGCGAATGCAGACAATGCAGCATGGCGACCCACACCATGGCGGCCTAGTGATGCTACTGCATCTTTTAGTCTAGTCAACAAGTATGGAACTTGTTGACTAGACTAATTGGGCCTCCGGTCTCGCACTCACCAACGAAACACGACAGCATGCTGTCATTTTACGTTGATTTTCTGTGCGAGGGTAGTACCGCCCCGGTCGAGCCGGCCCGTTCGTGCTGAAATCAGCGTGGCTCTATTACCTTTATATCCTAGACTGTACAATTTAATAGCTTTTTTTGATGTCGGCGTAAGGTATAGATACTTTTTACATAGTTTTTTTTTACTTTGTCCCGTGGCGTTAACCGCGGTTGTTGTTGTACCGCGGGTAACACCGCGGGGCTCAGCTAGTACCAAGATAAACTACAAAACTAAACTTAACGTTAAACCTAGTTTCTCATGTAATTTAAAAAATAAACAATTACAATGTCTCACCACAAGTCAGGCCGAAACCGGATACTAAATTATGTAAAGCCGAATATCGTAGCCGTGTGTATCCGCCTTGATCTTGATGTGTCTTAATTAGTCTGCTTCTATTAATTAACGCATCATGACCGGTAGCAATCAACCATCGCTATTCTTTTAATATCTTAAGTCATGTGATACGAAAAACACTTTTTTTTAAAGTATTAAATTTTGTTAAGCCGAAGTTTACAGCTATCTTTCTGCAGATCGTTTCCCAAACTGTTATGGTTTGTAATAAATTCGTATACGCAAGTAAAAATTGTTGGTATCTCTTTGTAATTTAACATTATAAGTTTAAGGCGTGTATCTGTATATCGGTCTGTGACATTTTATTGACAAAACAGACAATAAGTAGGTAGTATGACAAGAAAAAAATTGGCAGTCATAACGACTGCCGATAGAAGTGAAAACTTATAACTTATAATGTTATTTGTAAAACTAATATTCAAAATTATAAATTTCATAATGTTTAAATTAAAATTATCAACATCAAACATTAGCATGTCGTTGACGCGAACCCATAAGATTTCCCCTACCAAAAAGTGCTCAACGCGGCCAAACAAGTTTTGTGAGGTAAGCATGTCGGTGATGCAAACTCATAACATTTTCTCCTACCAAAAAGGTGCTCAACGTCATACGACGATTAGGTACCTTTATTTTCGTTAAAAGGATTTTAATACAGATATACATTGATACAATAATAAAAATACAAGCATAACACAAAGGTCTTAAAACAACTATTAGTGCATTTCATTGCAGTGTGATAAAATATAACGACGTTTTCCATAAACTTTATTTACTTTAAGAAACAAATTCTAAAAGATAGATTTGTGTTATTTTCAACTTTATAATAACAACCTTAAAGTTAGAAATAACACAAAATGGTTGTTTAAAGAAAAATAACTTTTAAAATAAATGCGTACTATTTAGAATCAGAGTAAACACAACAAAACTACGCTTGTGTAACTAAATAATCCTAACTAGTCCAGTTTCAGTGACCATATTTGCCCTTTAAGCATATCAATTGCCACCTTCATTTAATTATGTAGTATTTATTCTACCTCATGTAGATCAGGGTAGTTAAATAAAACGATCTCCATACTAACTAACCAATGATCCTAAGACATATTCATTCAAAACCATTCATTAACCGACTTCCAAAAGGAGGAGGTTCTCAATTTCATCGTTTTTTTTTTTTTTTTTTATGTATGTACATTGATTACTCCGTCAATTGTGGACCGATTTTGAAAATTATTTTTGTATTCGAAAGGGTATGCTCCCCATGTGGTCCCATGGCCACCATATCAGGATCTGATGATGGGATCCCAAGGAAATTGAAGGAAACCCACAAATTTACGTGAGCGCCTGCAATAAACTTAAGGCAATTGTCTGCATGCTTTCATATTCTGTAAACATCATGTCCGAAATATTTATTTATTATTCTATACAGTATGTTGTATGTTACCTTTAGTCGTATTCTTTCAAGTTATTTAGGTGAAATGATGATGAGAGACTTGAGAAAGACTAAAAAGCGAAAAATAAAAAAAACTTCGTTTAAAAAAACCGACTTCAAAAACTGAAAAGTATAAAATAACTTAATTTGTATGTGCTTCCTGAAGCAGCCTGAAGCCTGAGCCTTCTTTGAAGTCGGTGCCGAGCCAAAATGTAATAGTAGGACTCGCCGCGCGTGACCTTGAGCCGGATAGCTGCTCTTCGCGTAGAACAAAACAACCGAAGCGTCGGTGACGTCGTTGACGTTCGTCTCGAAATATAGCGAGTGTGGTACCTACTATTACATTTGGCTTGGCGCCGAATTCAAACCTATGAATAGGTAGCACATACAAATTAAGTTATTTTATACTTTTCAGTTTTTGAAGTCGGTTTTTTTAAACGAAGTTTTTTTTTATTTAGATAAACGTTAAGCCACATTTTAATTTTGACAGAGCTATCATGTACCGATTCCTACAAAGTGCAACTCATACGTACCATTGTAAAATAATAATTAAATGCAGCACTAAACTATAAATTTGTTGTTATTGTGTATGTATTCTATACGATCATAAACATTGCACAAAATAATACAATAGCGACTTGGGTTTCGGATTCCATCTTTGTGAATAACTGGTGCCTGTAGTAGGTGATAAAAAGATAACCTCGGTTACAGGTCACCAGGCCCTCTGTTCGGTATGATGATGAACTACATCTTCCCTTCAGATTATCAATAAACCAAACTAAGAACTTTACCCATAGAAAAATAAATTCATAAGTCATTAAAGATAACGATACGTGTGAGCTTGCTGCATTCGATATCAGTTTCGATAACACTAAAGTTTAAAACATATGTTCTAATAATTTGAAGTACAGAATTATACAAATGTAATGTGTTACGAAATGGTTAAGTGGATAAGATTTTATGAGTAGTGTTAGGCTAAATAGCTACAAAGTAATCGATGTAACTAAGCTACTATATGCAATGTCTTAGACTGTAACAGAGTAACAGTGGCCTACATCTAAGATGACTTTCGATTACTAAATACTTTCACTAATTTTGATACTAACATAAAATTATCATAAAACTTTAATAAATAATAATTTATTGGATAATAATGATTACCACTCAGACATTTTAATAATAGTCCTGATTTGCTCTGCGTAACTTCACAGTATAGTTTAAAGGAATATTAAGGATAGACTTTTACAGGCGAATTTCTTTAACAATACTCTAGAATATAGAAAATATTAGTAACTCATAAATAAGGTCCAATTTCAAATGCAGTATTAAGTACCCTTATCAGTCCAATTCAATGCGCTAGACGGACCGGATTAAAGTGGTTGTCCAATAAATGTGTACCATATACGGGGCGGTACTACCCTTGCACAGAAAATCAACGTAAAATGCCAGCGTTCGCGCTGTCGTGTTTCGTTGGTGAGTGCGAGACCGGAGGCCCAAATAGTCTAGTCAACAAGTTCCATACTTGTTGACTAGACTAAAAGATGCGGAAGCATCACTAGGCCGCCATGGTGTGGGTTGCCATACTGCATTGTCTGCATTCGCAGTGAGTATGGTGACCACCACTCTTGGATTCTGCTTATGCCTTCCATCAGGCAGAGTAGAGTCATTATGGCGGGCTATACATAAAAAAAAAAAACCAGCAGCAGATTTGGTGGGAAGCCGTGTGGCGTACTCTGACTGAAACAACTAACATCGTGATGAAACATTCTTCGGCTATATGATTAATTATTTAAAATTTTAACAAATAAAAACCGACTTCAAGAACTGGACCTAATTGAAATGGGACCACACGGGAAGCACCAGCTTTCAAATAAAAAAGAATCATCAAAATCGGTTCACCCAGTCGAGAGTTCTGAGGTAACAAACATAAAAAAATACAGCCGAATTGAGAACCTCCTTCGTTTTCAAGTCGGTTAAAAAGAAGAGATATGAGTCTGAGAGTAACTTAAAGTTTATTGCTAAATTAAGAAGTCGCAAGCGCAAGCATTCAGTGTAGTAACATTATTGAACTATATCAATAAATGAATTGGTTTAATCTAGAATGCTATACCAGTCTTATTCTCCAAAAAAAAATAAGGAATGACAATGCCTGGTGTAATGTGATCCTTTAAAATATAAAATACAATTCGCTTTTTCACCTTGCAGCCAAGTACTCAGTGGAATTCCGTTTGACTTTTTAAGAGTGGAGGTTTCTTGGTATTTCACAAAAAACTAAATGATCAATACATCGGATAGTGATACTTAATCATTGATTATTTACATAAATGTAATTAATGCGGACTCATTGGTTAACAGGTGCAACGCACTGTTATGGTAGCTTGCTACTGTCGTGTCAACTTGGAATTAATTTAATTGTTATATATGTATATTCTTGAACTCATTTTAGTCTGACATTGGGTGTAAACCCTTTCTGTTTTATTGAAACTTGATAGATAAGGCGTAATGTAAGGCAAGATCTTCTCTCAATATTAATTCAAAGAAAGATTTTTTGATTATGCACCAAAGACATCAGCTTGTGCTTCGATATTTTGGCCGAAATGAATGTATATATTATCTACTGTCTTTGCCTCTGGGTCTTCCTGTCTCTTCATCATCAACAGCCTTTAATAGATCACCGCTGTACATAGGCCCCTCCTTAAAAAGAAGTTTTTTTTTACTTTTCTAAAAAAACACTCCCGCATTAGGAATATACATCCTGTGTCGCGGTGGACTTTACAAACAAACATCAAACGGGCACAAAGAACACCCAGACTTAGAACAACAATTCGTGAATCAAACGAAGTGTTGTCCCGTATAGAATTTGAACCCACGACACTTGGCGCAGTAGAAAGCAGCGTGGCGACCGTGAAAACCACTAGGCCAATCGTGCAGTCAAAGGATCAAAGGGTTTGTTCTATCTCTTGCGGTTGGAATAATATGTATATTTTCAATACTTCCTGACATTCGTTTTTAACCGATTACGGTGAAGCAAAAGGAAGACTAATAGTTCGGAATATATAGTAGGCAGTGTACCTAATGGTAATGTGTTCCATCGGAGCGCCTAAACTACTGAACCGATTTTAATAAATGAAGTGTGACATAGACTTTTTAAATGTTATGAAACGTTTTTACGTATTCGGGTTGCAGTTTTTTCACTTTTTCTTGTTATTATGAAGTGAGTTTAAAAGGCATCAAACAGGGCTTCACCTAATTTGTGTTTTAGAAATCAAATTTGCAAGGAATCTACGTACTTAAATATGATTTAAAGTGTGCATTGTTTGTACCGTATTTTGAAGATCCGTTTTTATGAGATTGTGTAAATTACTTTTATTTAGCAACAAGCGTAATAAAGGCTCATTGAAGTGAAGAGCGGCATTACCTTTTGTATTTTGACATCAAAAGACGCCGGCTGATTAACATTTAACAGTTTTTATCTTTTTCTTAACAGCGATTAACGTAATTTTGCTGTGAAGCTGCATTTCACGGATTCGATAGCGTTCTTGGTTTAAATTAAAAGTAAGTATTTTTATTATAAGTTAATAATAGGATTTAAATCGTTTTATTGTGCTAATGATTTTCAATATTCCATGATCAGATTGAGGCCGTGTTTGATCTTATACTCTTACATTACTTCTGTATTTGTTCCCCGACTATAAAAAAGCCAACAGGAAGGGTATAGTACATTGTTCACCAAGGGAGGAAAGGGCACGATTACCAGCGAGGAAGCATACATAATACTCCCGAGGTAGGAATGGGACTTTCACCCGAGTGCTACACAGTGCTTTATACTACACCTGTGAGGAACATTTAAAGGCTTGTATTGTAGAAAGTATTTAAATCAAAACGTAAGACACCATGTAAGACACAATTTAGCTTAGAATTTGACCGATATTTCGCGCTTCTTTTGTTTTTTAAATTCTTCACAAAAGGATGTCAGTGGCACGGAGATTCCATATTTAAATTATATGAAAACTCCTTGGGCAGGCGCGCGCCATAGATAAGATAACACATGAGAAATGAACTTCATGATGAAAATTCATACAACTTTCTCTCCCGCTAAAACACGTTAGAAATGGATTTTCATACATTTTTTCCGCCCGCTTATTCAGGTCAAGGAAAAGACTAACGTTCTCTTTTCATTTTCAGGGAATAATGACTACTGTTCCGATCAGGTGTAGTATAAACTACACACATCAAAAGTGTCTAGGGATCAAGCATTTTTATGCGGATTTCTTGAGATTGAGATGTGGCTTTGGCCCTGGCCTGCTCAGTCGCCAGACTTGAACCCGATTGAGCATGCATGGGATATGCTACAGAGAAGAGCTCTGCCGAATATGGAGGGTATCCAGTCGCAAGAAGACCTTTTTTTGTTGTTGCAACGAACATGGGCGGCCATTCCACAGCGTGTTTGGATGAACTCATTTTGAGTATGCCAAACCGATGTTCTTGTGTTGTTAGTGTTCGCGGTAGAAACACGGATTATTAATTGTTTAAGTTACCTAATCAAATTTTAAAGAAAACTGTTATTTCAGTCTTTTTTTCGAACTTTAATGTTAGTGGTTCAAATGTCAAAATCCCTTTATTAGGAAAATGGCAAATTTCTTTATTAATGCAAAGGTGACTTGGTTTATCGTTGCTGTGACAAACGAAAACACTTTATTTGATGAATCCTTAAAGAAAATTTTAATTAATATCAATCAGGAGAAAAGTTATTGCAAAAATATATGTTGATCCCTAGACACATATGTTGATCCCTAGACACTTTTGATGTGTGTATTTTGGCAGTCTATCTAGCAGAGCCTCAAATACTGAACAAATTTTAATGAATAAGGTGTCAATAGATTCGTAATAATGACCGCGGTGGCATGCGATATTTTAATTAAAAATTTTCACGTTGTCAGGTTATAGTTTTATATTTTATTCTTGTTTTTTTATGTTTTACTAGAACTGTGATAATATTGTGACAGACTTAATAAAAAGTAACAACATTGTTAAAGTACATAAACTTTAGGTTAATTTGTTTTATAATATGTATTGAGCATGTAATAAATTAACTTACATTTTATGTTCTTGCTCAAGCTTATCTTAGGATGAAATACCTCACTGTTAATAACACAAATAAGCTCACATAGCAAATAGTTTAACTTAACATCCCTCTTTTAAAAAAGTTTACCAAACGTTTTCGTGTGAATCATTCATTATTATTATTTGATCATTCATTACAGTATTTGCCAAGTATTTTGATAAATTTTATTAACTAGAGTAGGATTATGTAGACGGATGGAAACCGAAAACGCGAAGCTGTCTTAGCTTATTAAACTTATTCATTTTAATTATTAGAAGCTGTTTTCAATCATAGAAAAATATGTCCATTTGTATATATAACCTAAACCGTTTCGTGTTCGACATTACTTAAAACAGCAGCTTTGGTCACAGCAGCTGGGCGTCAAAAAAGCGCATTGCGGCAGGCGAGGTCAAAGGATTAAATCAAGTTCCTAGAAAATGTACCTAATTACTACTAACAGGAAAGTTGATATTATCGTGTATTTAAATATGGAATTAGGTCATTTTTAAACTATTATGTAGTATAACTACTGGCCGTTAACAATGAGTGACGGTCTATAATTTATTTCTTAAAATTTTAAAAACTACAATTTTTATTTAGTTGACCGATCTCTTCACTTGCGACCTACCTATATCTACGAGTATATGTTTTAAAAATCCAAAAGTACTGAACCGTTTGAGCTTAGTTTTTTTCAATCATAATATGCAACAGTTAAGTGTGGCAGGGTACAGCTAGTAATATACAGATGTTTAGTTGGCTTCTGAATTTCAAATGCTGAAAAATAGGGAAAAGAATAGGACAAACTGTATTGTACACTAATATTAATACAAAATACACTGGCGGTCTTGTCGCTAAAAAGCGATTTCACTCAGACAACCTTTGGATGGAGAAATCGAAGAAGGACGAACTCATGGGTACTTATTGTAACTTAAAGTACTGCATTGTTTGAACACAAATTTTGACACGATCACAGAAGTTCTGTGGACTCTAGATAAAGTGCGATTTCACGTTAGTTTTATTAAGCTATTGCATAGCCTTTATCGCGGGCTTTGTGCAGAAATTCCGTAACGTAACAAAAAAACCTGACACCTGAAGCTCGCACGGATCGAGACGAGCTGCTCCGAACGACGAATCAACTAATGTGTCCGAACGACGAATCAACGAATCTATGTCACTGTCACGCACGAACATACTGCTTAAAAAAAATATAATTGCATAAGTCGATAAAAAATGCTATGCAATAGCTTTACCGCGGCAGTCCCCGAGTGCCACACGTATTTTTTTTCTTCATTTCTCATCATACAACCAAATGTGGCACATTATATTGTAACAAGGGTACAACTACTACCATACAAAAAAAAATGGTATTAGTGTCCACAATATCATCATCATCATCTCAGCCGTAGGACGTCTATTGTTGGACGTAGTCCTCCCCCAATGCTCTCTGCAATAACCTGTTCTGTGGGTAACAGTCACAATAAACATAAACAAAAATAACTAGGACTATTTTGTGTTAAGTTTGGTCAAATAACTAAAATCACACTCAATTTGGTCATTACTAAGCCTGGCTCTAAGTAGGTACAAATCAAACCCTCAGTGATCATAAGTGGTTCCGCAGTATCATTATTACCAAATTGGACAATTAGATGGTGTATCCACATAATTGTAATGTATTGTTAAACCAATTTAGGGTTATTTTTACCAAAAACTAAACGTACAATACTAATTTGGAACAAATATTGGTGAGTTTGGGTACAGTTGTAAATTTATCTGTATTCATATAACAAAGTATGATTTTACTTTTTTGTGCCTAAATTTTTATGAATTGTAATACGCTTATACGAATCAGTAAGTTAGATAAGTAATTATGATAGTTTTCTGGGAGGTCCTCCAGAGGTGCAAAATATACTGTAAATTTCAATAAGACCAAATTTGACAATAGCCAATTCATCAAAATAACTCACGCAACATACAAATGGTCGCCACAACACGAAAAAATATTAATCAGATTGAGAACCCCGTTCGTTGAAGTTTTTTTTAAATACTAATTTTTGTGCCATGGCCACCACAAGGAGTAGTAAATATCATTCCTCAAGAATGAAAAAATCAGTGTGCAGTGCTTTAGCAGGTTGATCTACGAACGATACTCTTACATGGACTGAAAACATACACACACAGAAGTGGTTACACTACTCCATATTCTTTAACCGTCACCACATGGCCATGGTTATAAAACCTGCCTAAAACACAAAAAATACTGTATATGAAGCGATATCATATATCGATAAAAATGCGAAGACACATTTATACGTAATATGCATGATCAATTCCGTAATGTATTGATTTCTCAACATCATAATTGGGTTAAAAAATAACTCCGATCAAAATTATTTAAGGTACATGACGCGGGCTAAAGCTTTTACACATATAATGGCAAACGTCTTGGATCTAGATAAAGTGGTTGTGGGTTTAAACCTCTACTACTGATTGAAACATACTCTTAATATAAGTATTGAGCTTAAGTAATATATTATAAAAAATAATACTTGCTTCTCATGTGTTATTATTTCAGAGCCCTGGTATATTGATCCATTCAAATATTAAATTTATTAGTGAACTCACATTACAAAGTGTGCCTATTAGTTATGGTATCCATTTGACTTTAGTAAATAACCTATAAGTTTTTCATACAGTACATAAGTAACTGCCTCGCAAATAGGTGAGCCGGTATGGCCTTAACCCTCTCCTGAGAGGAGATCGGAGCCAAGCAGTGGGATGTTATGGGTTGTTTTAAAAAAATAAAAATAGGTGAGCCCTATGGAAGTTGAACTGCCAACCCTACGACTGCGTAGGGTTGGCAGTAAGTTCGTAGACTAGTTAGGAACTTACTGCGTCATTAGTGAAAACAATTGTCAGAGAATTGATTTTCACCTATATACATACAAGCATGTTGTTTGAATGTTTAAATAAGGCTCATAGTTTATCAGAAATAGATGATAAATCAAAATCACCATCTATTCAAGTACAGTGTTGGTCGTACCATAGACCTCGATTAGGACAAACCCAATCAATCATTCCGTTCACTACATAATTAATACCTTTTCGAATCACCCCCACCAACAATTTGTCTGGTTTACCGTGTGTACAGCCCTTATCAGTCCATCATGGAAATAGGGGTAGAAATAATCAATATTTTTCTGCCCCACCCATGGACGCATGCGTCGTGGTATTCACCTGGTGGTGGTGGTATCACCCCATAAGGTGGTTAGTACCTTGGTATTAACCCACGGTTCATTCCAGTAAAGAAAGTCAAGAAAGCAAGTTGTTCGCAATGGACAACATTAAGATGGAAATGGGGCTGTTTAAACCTCCATGTAAGTACCTTTATGGCCATATACTTTAGTTCAACTTGAAAAAAACAATAAAATAGTAAAACTAACTCTCAATTTTACTCTAAACTAAAACCAAAGTAAGCGTTGAAATTGTGCGCCATTTTTGATTAATTCATGCGGTGCGTCCATTTTGAATAATACGTATGGGCTCTACCACTTTTGGATCAAACTTTATTTTGGAATTAAAGAAAAGTAATAATTTTAAAATGAAATAAAATCTTTCCTTTATAGGATTTAAACTATCGTAATCCATTACATCATATGTAGCTGTGTGATTACGTCATTATTTCTAGAAGTTGCCAGTTATATAAATAATAAAGTACTACCCAAAAATAAATTTAATTTCAACTTACTTTTTTTATTTTATTTTTAACGGTGTAATCGTTTTCACAGAACCGAACACTAACCCGAACATGGAAAGCGGTAAGCTGTTTTAAAGATGGTTTCCACTGCAACGAATTTGTGACAACGTTATTTTCAATTTAATTGCTTTTTTATATATTTTAATGCACATTATTATTTTAAAAGCATGTAATACATTTTATTTAGAAAAAATAAATGAGCTTCAAAACACACGCTTTTTTGTTTTAAGTCTCACCTTTTTATTATTTGGTGTTAGGGTGGTTCGTTCCCTTATCGACTATGCCTTGTCAGTTTAATACATCGTGGAACCGTTTTGCACCATTTTGTGGGGGAAGATACCGAACTAATATTGGTAACGTTATTACTTTTTTAATACATTTCAAAATTTCAAAAAATATGTACGTGAAGTGAAACAATCGCTTTTAGTTACGTAAAATAAATTTACGAAATATTTGCAAAATTGCGTCTATATTTCTGAAAGTAGGAAATCGAGTCGAGATATTGAAACACTTAAATTTTATAAATTACATTTTGTCCCATCCCTGTCTGATAAAATATCTGACGGTTTAAATCAATACCAAAAAAAAAACTAAAATATACGACAGACAAATAAGTTAGCGCCACAAGAAATAAAATTATTTCTAACGATACACATTCAACAATCTCACGCTAATAAAATATGAATAGCATACACGATTAAATGTAATCCCATCTTTATGACTATTTAAAATGAACTTTGTCGTACATAAAGTTGTATGGAATAATGTCCTTAGATCATAAATGATATTAACCGCTCGATTTCTTTATTAATGTATCGAATACAGTGACGGTATTACGATTTCGATTGACTTAATCCTTTTTTTATTGCCTCGCGATTACTACCTCTAAGCGGAGAAGGCTGTATAGAAGTGGCATCGACTATTTCAGTCGATTTTTTATCACGATACCTAATGCCAGATCGAGGTGGTCTTTTAAACAAAATTTATATATTAAATTAATAATCGTACTAAAACTCAAGTTGAGAGACAAGATTTGTTGAAGAAAAGATAACTGTCATTAAAAAAGCTTTTGAACATTGGCAACCATAAAATGAACATTATTCGTACTTTGGTTAAGTTTGCACAAATATTTTGCGGTAATAATAATTTATTCTGAAAAAATCTCCAAAAAGGTTTATCGTGAAACAATCACAATTAAAACTCTGTACGAATGCATTACATTTCTATTCGGCCAGATGCAGTTTAAAACATAAATCCGTTTCCGCCTACCACTCTCAATTTATACAATTTTAAATTGACGCAGTAAAACTATTCCATACTCGTCTATAAAACATTTAAATTAATATTATAGTATTCATAAAACTTTTACAACACACGAATAAAACTAATATGGGATCTGTAGAAACGTTAAATTATTAGATAATGAGTGGGGTGTGCTACGTAACTTATATTGTGGCTTGATTGAAGCTTTAATATTTTAGGAACATATAAATTTAAATCGTCGTCTAATTAGTCGTTTCGTCTAATTAGATGAAAATAAATTTTAGATTTGCACGTTACAAACTTAAGACTTTTAATAGGTAATAATGACTTGAATTGTTTTACATCTTCACATACTACGAGTATATAATGAAGTCGCTTTCGCTGTCTGTTGGCTTAGATCTTACAAACTACTCAGCGCATTGTAATGTAGTATTCATCAATAGATAAAGTGATTCAATAGGATGGTTTATATGTATAATACATGTATATTATAGTCAAAGAAATCTAAGAATTTCAAAGACTTTTGTGCGAAGCCGGGCTCGCTAGGGCTTAAGTCGCTAGTAAGATCGTTCTAGATGGTTGGTGACTTTTTAAAGCTGAAAACCCATCTTAGGTTGTATGAATGAACTACAGGTTATCAATATGTGTAATAATAATACCAATAGTGTGGTATACCAATTTATGAGTAGATAGATGCTTTATGATCAGAATTATAAAGCTTAGAGATTTAAATCTATTACATCAACCAAAATACAAATCAGTGAAGCAATAATGGCTAAATTCAATTATATATCTCAATCACTTTAAGGCAGATACCTTATTTTACACATTACCGTGAAATATGCTAGAAATTTAGTTTGAGGAAAAACTTTTCGTGATTGATACACAAACAAATTTTTATACATACATGCAAACACACCTACACATAGACAAATTAAATGCACAAGTACAAATATACAAAATTTAAGCTATACTATTTTTATTCATTTGTTTTTCAAAAATACTACAACAGTTTTATTCTCAAGTAGGGCCGAAACTTTGGAAGCCGATAGAGTGAAACGTTTTGGCGTATTGGTTTCAGCAGGTAGGTAAGTCGAAAACTAACAAATGAATAGGAATGAAGTCACCTCAATGCTAAGTTACGTGGTCATAACAAAATATTAGCCAATAATACAAAAGAAAAAAGGCATTAGCGATTTTCGAAGGATAATCGACGCAAAAGACTGCCATGTGCGGCAAGAGGGCAGGTCCTGAACAAAATACAGACGTGTGTATAATCACTCATTTATGTTAAGTTGATGTGTGTGTGCTTCAATAACCCAAATAGTACTGCTCCGTTAGCGCTCAAATTTTAACACGATATAATAATATAACACACTTCAAAGATGGTATTATCTATTTCTTACCAGTACAATCTGCGTGTACTGTTAGTTTAAATTAATTTAAAAAATACTAAGAGGTAAAAGGCAACTTTTCCCAACGCAAGCTTTACAGTAACATAACGGAAAGATTCTAGATATCTTATTTTATCTTATCTTATAAAAGCTTATTTTAGCAAACCATTGAGTTTTATGCTTCTGAGCTTACGAAAGGCATTGAAGTACAAACGTAATTTAACTTTTTAGAAAAATTCTTCTGCTTCTTAAAACCTTTTATTCAACTAGATTCTATCGCTAACTTGGGACTAAAGTTACACAATTGATTTTAAATCATGTCTGTCTTTGAGTATATAGTTTATATAGTTTTATTGTTGCATAAAAAGATTGAAAAAGGAAGGAAAAATGTGAAATTCTTAATGAAATTTAGATGTATGATGTTATTAAACATAACAACATTAAACTTTTTTAACCCTCAAAATGTTTGTAATAATAATTACACAATCCTAAATTTTCTAACGCCACTTTTCTTAGGTAAAAAAAAAACTACTTCCTTCTTTTACCCTTTTTATTAACAAAAATATTTTCATTACCTTGTTTTTTTTTCTCCTTGTATACATTTGTTATTATAATTATTGTATACATTTCATGTATAATTATTGTATACATTTGTATAAAATAACTTAGTGTTTTAAACCCAGTCATATATTATTTTTATATTAATACATTTATTTCCTCTACAATGGAACCTTAAACGTATGACATTCATTTATTTATTCACAGAAATTCGTGCTTTATCTTAGTAGAAACACTTCGTCAGGCAGTTAGTCAAACTAATTATAACAAACCCAGACACTAATAAAAAAAAACTTCGTTTAAAAAACCGACTTCAAAAACTGAAAAGTATAAAATAACTTAATTTGTATGTGCTACCTATTCATTTGTTTGAATTCGGCGCCAAGCCAAATGTAATATTAGGTACCACACTCGCTATATTTCGAGACGAACGTCAACGACGTCACCGACGCTTCGGTTGTTTTGTCCTACGCGAAGAGCAGCTATCCCGCTCAAGGTCACGCGCGGCGAGTCCTACTATTACATTTTGGCAGCCGTGTGGGAGCCGGCAAATACAGTTTTAATTCCTTGCCACTCCAGGGGTAGCACACGAGCTCCATATAAGGCTAAAAGCTATACAAGAAACGCTGGTTCAGTTCGCTGTCGAGGTACAATAAGTGATATTAAGTGAGAAAAAATCCGCATAATATATTACAGCACACATAGTCTTATTACGCTTTTTACTACTCATATTAAGTTAAAATACTTGTTCTGATGGAGCAACAAAACATGCTTGATAAAACATATGTTTTGACAGTGAAGGGTTGCGACCAGTTTACAATTTTTTTCTCAGTTTAAGTATACGCTTGTGTACAAATGAGTCATGTAAGTATATAGGATATTAATACAGCTAAAACAACATGTTTTTAATTTGCTAAGAATAAACTCAAAATCAATACCGTATACAATGATAACACATAAAAACAATATTAATTATTTTATTTATTTTAGTTTTAAGCAATACACGCAATAATCTTCCATGCGATTCTACTCCATCATAAGGTCAAATAATTAAAAATATTTTAATTGCGATTCTAATAGCGAGCTAAAGAGATATATACTACGAGCCTTATATGCGCCGCTGTTAATAATTAATAGGTGTGTACTGTAGTGCACCTAGTACTAGTATTTATGGTATTAATAGATACACTCATGTACAAAAATTTATTTAATATCAGGGTAAAACTGAAAATTTCATAATGTATTTTAAGGCGGTATTAATTTATATGAGAATAACATTACATATATCCGTATAAATTAAAAGACAGACAAGTTAGTTTGGCTGTTAAAATATTAGTTGGGACGATTTCAATGTCAGGGTCCCTCTGTAAGGGGATTATAATATTATCGACGAGTCACATGCATGTATCTGACGATACTTAGCCCTATTTATCAGTAGTATTTTGCAACATCTGTCAATTATTTTAATACTGTTGGAAAAATTGCAAAATTTCGATTGCGAGAACGCCTTATGTAGTGTCAGCAAAAAGGCGATATCTCATACCTTTAAAGGAGCAATTTTTGTATATATATCACACTAATATATAAATGCGAAAGTTTGTGTGTATGTTTGTTACTTATTCACACAAAAACTACTGAACAGAATTGGATGAAACTTTACAGTAATATAGCTTATATATCAGAATAACTCATAGGCTACTATTTGCCGCGATAATCGACCCGTGTGGGGCGGAACCGCGGGCAACAGCTAGTATATATATATAATCGGAATCTAGGAAACGGTTCCAACGATTTTCATGATATTTAGTATGCAGAGGTTTTCGGGGGCGATAAATCGATCTAGCTAGGATCCATTTTTAGAAAATTAACCCAAAAAAAAAAAATACCAATCGGTCATCCAGGTACTATTTCTATTAATTAAAACTGTATGCTAACTTTCATAAGGGCTATTTTATATTGCTATAGATACAGTATGAGCTTTTATATGGGAGTTAAAACTACATTTTATTATTCATGACATTATCCCGACTGACAGATTCATCAACGCATAGCCTAAACCTCTGAGGCTACAAACTAAAAATTTTGGTAGCTTATGAATGACCCTAGCACTCATAACATAACTCAAGTTTAATCTTAGCCTGAGTGTCAGTGGTCATAACTTAACGAATCGTCTGAAAAGGAGTTAAAAGTGTATAAGAAACTGTTTAAAATTGTAATTTTAGAAATAATTTATTATTTAATATAATAATAAATAAATAATTATTTTATTATCTATTGACACTAGCTATTGCTAGTACTTATTTATTTATTTAATAAGTACATGGAAGACTAACAGCAATTCACAACATTATATATTGTCTTTTACAGTTACTAGAAGGCCAATTAGAAGTCTTCACTTATAGAAATATATTAGTGTATGTGAGTGTGATCGAACACATTTAATCACTATATCAAATCCTAGGCCACATGGCGGCATTACAATTTTTGGTTATAAAAAAGGAGAAAACATAACAAAAAAAAAACACAAGAAAAAACAAAAAAATATATAAAATCAATGAGCTGCCATACCTTTAACGCTGCCTAAAAAAGTCCTGGCTTAAACGATTTCTAGCCGTTGCCGTTAAAATTTTAATATGTTAATTTTATTGAAATATTTAATTAATTTAATTAATACGAGTATATTTGAATATCTTATTTTACTTACACTACCAGTGTAAGTAGTGTAGCGTACTGCATGCGGTAATATTACATGCAGTATGTAGGTTATGCCTTACCGGTAAAAGGATCCTGACGAATATTGCACAAGGATTCAAATGAGATGTAATGTACGACAGTTTTTAGACCAGACCGGTGTTCGGAATGTGGAGAGGTATGATAAGTAGACAGTCGGTATCTTTAAAGAATGTTCAACGGCCAAGTCACACAACATTAACTATAATAATAAAGAAATCGCAGTAAGGAACCTTAGACTTGGCACGACTTTGTCTAGATTTCATTACTTTTTATTTAGAGATAAACAAGCAGCTCCATCGAGACTTGGCTAGTTTTTTACAGAATGTTTTTGGTGGGATTTCACTTCTTTTTGTAGAAACGTGATATTGATTTATTTTATTAGATTTTCTTATTTTACGCTTTTTTTTCTTATTTGACACTGCGGCGTTTCCTCTGCCTCCATGCATCCCCTGCACAGAAGGCTGTCTGTTGCGTCTAAAGTAAAAAGGTGTTTTTTTAGAGAACAATGCCCTGTCAGGATACCTGTGACCTTCGTGAGATCGTCCATTTTTAGTCTAATCAGGTTGCGGGCTAGTCTTTTTGATGCTACCGGAACTGCAATTTTTGTTTGCCTGCATCCTTCATTGTTTTTACATTCTGTTTTATGTTTTTCTTTGGTACTAGCGTGCAGCCAGTACTATATGATAGATATAAAATACTAGAATAAAAACAAGATTTTTTAAATAACCGACATTAAATTTTTATCGGACTAGAAAGAGTCCTTAAAAAAGAAAGACAACTTCTTCTTATTTACTCACTAATCACTTATGTGTCGAAATCGTTTTCACAACTAAACTAACCCGAATTCTTAGTATCCAAAAGTTGGTAAAAATGCAACATTTAATTGATATTTGCACACTTAAATCTGTGCAATCCAATCAACACTAATTGATTTAATTGGAAAATCTTTTATGTAGCACTGTTTCCTTTTAACTGGTGAATGGCGATAAAGTTTATTTATTTTATTGAAATTGAGGTCAAATAATGTAATATCGCTATAAAACCGAAATTAATATTTTAAGACAGTTTTAAAATGGCGTAACCTTCGTTTGAACGACAATAATTTGACTGAGGAATTACCTTTTACAAAAGTTTCTTAACTGGCAGTTTGTACTATTTAAAAGGATTAGTTTTAAATGAAATTAAAAAGTATTGGATACTTGGCAAGGCGTCAGGTATTGGGTGCTATCTGATGAAATGAGAGCTGGTATTTTACATTATTTGGAATTCTGCCCTTTAAGCAACTGAGAGCGCAGAACAACAGCACTGCAAAGAGAAATAATACTTGACCCAAATTCTATACCAACCCGTCTGGCCAGAGTATTATAGTAAGCCAAAACATCCTTTCACAGAAGAGGCCAATGTCCAACAGTGGACTTGTAAAGGCTGTTGACGAAGCGAATAAGTTATAATAGACTGCATAAACATTCAGGGAAAATGATGGGTGACTAACTTGAAGTACATATATATATATTTTAACGTGTCTGCACGTTTGGCCTAGTGGTTTAACGGTCACCACGCCGTTTCCTACTTCGCCAAGTGTCGTGGGTTCAAATCCCACGTAGGACAACACTTTGTGTGATCCACATAATGTTGTTCTGAGTCTGGGTGTTCTTTGTGTCCGTTTCATGTATGTTTGTAAAGTCCCCCGCGACACAGGATTTATTCCTAGTGCGGAAGTTGTCTTTTTAAAGTTAATTAAAAATTAAAAAATAAAATCAGAATAAGATATTTATCTAATTGTTACATAATAAAGAAACCTATATCCATAACAATAATTTAAAAAAACCTTACAATATTTACATACAAGCGTCAAAAAACTCCTCAACATCTTCGCCTACTGGCAGCGTTTCCTAAAGACTGGCTGCATTGCCACCTTGAATGGCAATGCTGATTCTCTGTGTTAGAAAAAGGCCGCCCTTCTGGTCGCTGGAAGCGTCAATCAGTTATGCTTGAAGTTATATTTCTTACTTGATATTTATTGAAAGGCCTATGCAGCACTTAATATAATATTGATTATGATTATTATACTAATTTGTGTCTGTAGTTGTGTTTCTATATACACGCAAGTGTGTCTGTGTGTTCGCATTTTAATGTTTAAGGCAATTTGCGTGGTCTGAGTAAATATAGTTAATATTTAATAGAATTTTATGTATTTTTTTTGTAATTCACAGTCGAGGAAATTGTGATACCGTTAAGTCAAGGTATTATGTTAAGATGTATTTAATGCTATTCCATATTTATTTATTTATTTATTCTGGACCTCCGACAAGGAATACACTTTACATGCTAGTACATTACAAAAAATAAATTGTCTTGTGCTTCCTCAATTATGGGAGATCACAACATGAACATTACAAAAATCACAAAATATACAAAACCAAAAATTACTATTAAAATTTATAAAAAAAACATTTTCGAAGTTCCGCCTTTATTCTTTATTTATTCTTTTAAAACTTTACTAAATATTGTGTCTTCTTTTCTCTTTACAGATTATTATTGAAAAAACATCCAAAAATGTCCCAATGACCAAGGCCAGTACACTTAGGTAAGTCAAATTATAATAATTAACTCAATAATAATTTACTTTAAGTAACTTACTTCTTAGAAACCGATATTGGAAATTGTAGGTACTGAACGGGTTTTCGGCAAATGCCTAGTAAACATACTGAAATTCGATGTTCTAGAAAAGAAATAATCTTCAAGAAATCAATTCTCAGGTATAGAACCGTACCAATTTAAGTCTCATTCTGTACTACAACGGCATACAGTTTAAGTAAATAAATTCTCAAAATTAAAAAAAAAACCCGACATAATAACCTGAGTTCCCTTTAAAAAGTAAAAAACACGTTATGCGCTTTCATTTGAGACCTCACTCGATGATATTTTTGCAGACATTCGATTACTCTTCCCCACTTTCACCCTCGTAACTTTTAAACGACTCAACCGATTTTCATGAAACATGTCTAAGAACACTCGCCCGTAACTCACCTTTCATACAAAAAAAAACTAAATTGAAATCGCTACATCCGTTCGCGAGCTACAGTGCCACAGACAGACAGACACGTCAAACTTATAGCACCCCTCTTTTTGCACCGGGGGTTAATAAAGAAGGCAGTACAGGACCGATTGTTGTAAAGATACTTGACGGCAACAATCAATGCAATCCAATCAACACCTGCGGTATTCCCGGACCAATACGACCTTTAAGAAAAGAGCGTACTCCTTCTTAAAAGGCCGGCAACGCACTTGTGACGCCTCTGATGTTGTGGGTGTCCATGGGCAGCGGTAATCGCTTACCATCAGGCAATACGTTTGCTTGTTTGCCCCCATTGCATAAAAAAGGGCGGGCTATGTCCAACAATGGACGGACGTCTTTTGTCTGAGATGATGATGAAATAAAGAAGTGGTGACGAAAGATGATGAAAGAATAAGATTTGCGATGCTTACTAAAGATTACATAAAACACACCTACTTAATTACAAACAACTGACGATATAATAAATGACTAAAGAACAATTATCGCTATATCTATCCGTTAGTTAAAACTAAAGACACTATCTACGATTAAAATCAAAGAACTTTCAAGGCTGAATGTGAATTGATTTGCAATATATTTAGCTATTTGACATGATGAAATAGAGTAGTTGACATAATGATATATTTCTGTATGACTACTGACGTAAAATACTGTATAATTATGCATTAGGTGTATACATAATATTGTTTAATCTGTCAAGTTGTTTTTATCTATTGGGGTTAAGGCGATATGTCAATAACAATAAGCGGTTGTTGCGCCTTCTTTGGCCAAACGGGTTGGGTTAAAATACAAGTTGCTAGATGACCGCCGGGTTGTTGACATAAAAATAAAAAAACTAATATTTAGGGGTGGATCACCCTTATCATTTAGAAAAATAGATGGTGGCCGATCCTCAGACCTACCCGATATGCATACAAAATTTCATAAAATCGGTCCAGCCGTTTCGGAGGAGTTTGGTAACAAACACCGTGACACAAGAATTTTGTATATTAGACAATGACACAATATACTATTTCGTCAGTGATATTAGATAAAAACTGATAGTTTACTTTAAGTCCTCAAAAGCACTAGTTTAATCATTAACTGGGTCTTAATGATTAGGTTACGTAACGACACATCGGCCTTTTATCATGAGTGGTGTTGTATGGCCTGCAAAGTCAAAGAAAACATAAGTTCCCGGATCCCTCCCGTCTCAGGCGCAGAGTGGCACACCGAGTGGTTTTAGTTGGTCTGATTTCGACACACCCTCCCGCCGCAAACTCCGGTGGGGTGACGGCCCGCGGTGGCATACACACGTGAAAAACAATGGTTTGTTTCAAGTTTCCTTCTTTTTGCAGTGATGTTATCCTGCATGGCTTGTTTTCTTAGGGCGCGTATTCACCGAAATTGTTGGCAATTTCAGTGTTTCAGAAAATCGCCAACTTTTGTTTCCATTGTGTCTACACCGAGTCGCCAAAAATTTGAAAAACATACGAACTAAACGTCTCCACAGAGCCAATAAATAACTGCAACAAGCCTATTCTTTTGATGTTTACCGCCAAAACAGAAACACGGTAATTCCCAACATTTGTTGAAAATTTCTGTTGCCAACACAAGGAAATTACAGAAACTTCTGTCACCAACACGTGTTGACATCACAATTGTCCGGTGGAGACTTGGCTTTAGTCACCTCCTACGACATCCATATAATGAATGGGGTGACGTTTTGTATTCTTAATCCACACGAACCACATAAACCACACCACAAAATAAACCACACGAACAGAATATACTCATTAATCTTTAAATTTTAAACTATATGTCTCGTATACAGCTGTAATTGAACTCCAGGTTTAAGATTTGTGTAAAATCATTCTTAATTTAAGGCTGATCTGTTATTTATGTATAAACCTTACAAATAAAATAAACATTGCAGTTTTACTTATATTCGGTTCTTAAAATTATATTATTTTCCTCAACAATAACTTTTAGCTTTGATTTACTTCGTGCATTTAGAAAATCAAATCTTAAATGTTGGTTCAGGTAGGTAGTTTAGATGGGTCAACAATGACAAATTTGTTGGCAAAATCGGATAAATATTGGCTCCATAAACATCACTAAATTAGGAAAGATAGAAGGGTTTTTTATCGGCAGGCAGGTAAAAAGGCAGATTATACCGATTAATTAATGTTTGCAATAAAGAAGGCTTAAAAAAACAATCGAATACTGATTCGTATGTTCTTGGTTCTTGTATGGACGGGAATATTCGAGACCTATCTCCTTATGACGTAACAATTTCAATGAAAAATGTTACAAAAACGGGGAAACTTATTCCTGAAGAGTTTCCATTGCGTGCCCATCGTAAACAGTTATAGTTTCGTAAAAATAATATATGACAGAATTATTTCCCTTTATTGGGAGTTTAAAAAAATCGGCCAAGTGCGAGTCGGACTCGCGCAGGAAAGGTTCCGTACCATTATCTAAATATACATTTTAAGCGTCTATCTGTTGCCGTTATCAATATCGAGCAAAAAGTGTTGTATGGAAGTCCCCTTAAATATTTATTTTATTCTGTTTTTTAGTATTTGTTGTTATAGCGGCAACAGAAATACATCATCTCTAAAAATTTCAACTGTGTAACTATCCCGGTTCATGAGATACAGCCTGGTGACATACGGACAGACAGACAGACGGATAGTGAAGTCTTAGTAATAAGGTCCCGTTTTACTCTTTGAGTACGGAACCCTAAAAGAGTTCCGAAAACATATGACTATATTTTAAGGTTGGGTCACGATAGCCTTTTTTATGGTAAACAAATTTGTTCACGCTGTATAACATCAAGCTACAATCAATAGGAGAGTCAGATGTCGGTTTTTTACGGGTCAGGTTGCACTATATTTTGGTTAATGTCCTTAATAATTGCCATGTCGGGTCTGAAACTAACCGGGTACCATCAAAATACAAGCTCAACTAAAAGTATTTTACTTTACTGAATACAAAGAACAGTGTTTATCTTCACAATATTTACAAACAAAAATATTACCAATTAACTTCTCACACCTTTTTAGTAAAAACATCACTCACTCTCTGGTGGTGGATAAAAACATATAAAAACAAAATATTTATGGATTCGGAATTCAAGAACTAAAAGAGTTTCGAAGGGTAATAAATTTTGTTTAAGTTATTAAATTTTCATTTTTCTCTGTTTGTTGCACTTTATGTGTATTTGAAAACCACAATTCTGCGTAAAACCGACGACTGGAGTACCTCGTTATTGGCAGTAAAGTAAATAACCAATATAACGATATACCCAATTAACTTCTTACACCTTTTTAATAAAAATGTCACTCACACTCGGGTGGTGGATAAAACATATAAAAAAACAAAATAATTATGGATTCGGAATTTAAGAACTTCGAATAGTGTTTTGAAGATAATAAATTTAATTTAAGTTAAGAAGTTAACTGCTTGGCTAGTGGGAGTGTATTATGATGAATTAGATGTCAATATATTAGTTCAGGATTTATTCGGTGTGGTTTATGGCATCATAGCATTGAAGGAACGGGCTTCCGGTATCCTCACTCATTCGGTGAAACACAGCTCAAGCACTGTTTCACACCGGTTTTCTGTGAGGCCGTGGTATCACTCCGGTCGAGCCGGCATTCATGCCGAAGCGTGGCTCTCCCACGGTTAACGTAATCTATAATTCAACACTAAAATAATTAAAACAACTTAGTTAAAAGAATAGTTTTCTATGTTTCAATCTATACTTCTACACTAATAGCTATTATAAATTCAAAAGTTACTCTGTCTGTCTGTCAGTCACGCTTTCACGGCTAAACCACTGCATCTATTTCGATAAAATTTAGCATGGAGATACTTTGATTCCTGATAAAGGACAGAGGCTACTTTCAATCTCGATAAGAAACGCGATACGAAAGATAGTAATTTTTTAAATCAACTCTTTAACAATAAAATCCGCGTTAGAAAATATCAAAGGAATCAAAAGAAAATACAAAAACTTATTAAACAAAGGGTTACGTATTTAGATCAAGTGTTCGAGTTGTTAACGTCGGGGCAAAAAATGTTTATTTATACAAAAGTGGTCAAGTACAACACGATGCGAGTTGAGGCAGGACTGAATGTACAAAAACTTGCCGAACGGCACACTGGGCACTATACAGCGTGTTCAAATTTTGTAACTAAAAAAACAACGCGTATTATTAATGTATTTAGTTACTTAATATCATAATAATATTTTAAGTTCTGTATTAATGATTTAAAATGTGCTTATATAATATAACAGACTTAAAAAGAAGTTAAGAATTTGTTTATTTTTGGTCAGTTATAAAATCGTAGTGCATATTTATTTACAAATTATTTATGTTAAATTACACGAGTTGGTAGTTAGCTTTGTATATTTTTAAATGGAATTCGACAGCCGTTTTTTTGTGCCAGACCAATTTATTGTAATTCCTATTACTAAAGCAGCGATTTTAATATCTGTTAATTTTTCTATCCACTCCTTCATTTATGCCAATGATATACTTACATACTATAAAGCATTTTTTCAATGATAATTACAAGACCCCACTGAACTTTGGCGAAATAAATTATGATATAGGCCTGTTACAATTGTAGTCAATTTTTGAACAGCCTGTAGCCCTCTGATTGAGAAGTTGTCAGAATATCACGTGAACTGCTCAGGCCCGCAAATTACACAGTACGTTATTAAACCAGCCTCAGCTAAAATTGGACCTCTTTCATCTTTGCGGTATCACAATCGTACATAGATTGAGTTTTTGTGGCGCTTGTAATATGGAAGCTCTGAAATTATTCGCTTTTAATATTTGATACACAATTATATTGTTTCTATTAATTATTAACTTGTTTTAGCAAAAAACGATTGGCAATCATAATATCAAAATCATAATTATGTATTGGTAAAGATTCGTAAAAGTCATTGCTTTGTTTGAAAATATTGATTGTTCAAAACACTGTGCTTATTGCGTTTATAAATAATCTTTTATGAGTTATAAATAAACATTTTAATATGAGTAAAACTTATTCTTATGAAAAGATCGATGAACGCACATAAGAAATAATTTCCTAAGTTTATTAATTAACTTAAAGCAAAATCAAAAACAATCCAACAATCATTTAGAAAGTATCCCAAACATACTTTAGTATTGTCGCATAATTGTGACGACAGAAAACTTTTGTATATTCATGGAGTATCATCTCAAATTCCATACAAAACTATTTAAAACAATTTTCTTCCAAAGATCTTCAGAACAAATTAGACTATTCAATTTATTTCCCGATACCGTCACAATTGCGGTTAGTTAGTTTAATTGATTCACAATAAACATTCTACGAAGTAATTGTATGAAACTAATGCCTTTGCGGGACGCACCAACATGTTTTGTTCATTCTCTAATTAATTACCGTTAATTATATTGAGGCGCCGCAGTAATTAATTAATTTAAGTTCGATTTATCGACTGTAAAACGTTTTTAAAGCAACTAGTTAGTCGTCCCTTTGGTACTTGATTTAAATAGTTTTTTCTACAAGATAAGGTTGCGTTAATGTCGGTTAAGTTAATTAAGCTCTGCGAGATACAAAGTAGCATATGCTGTTCCAATCTATACAAATATTGTAAACGCGAAAGTTTGTAAGTATGGATGGATGGATAGATGGATGTTTGTTACTGTTTCACGCAAAAACTATTGAACGGGTTTGGATGAAACTTTACAGTAATATATCTTATACATCAGAATAACACATAGGCTACTATTTGCCGCGGCCCGCGATAACCGACAAACACGCGGGCGGAGTCGCGGGCAACAACTAGTATATAATATATCTTTGCGTAAAATTTCATCTAGATCCATTTACTTGTTCTGTTGTGCTTGAGACACAAAGGTAGTAGAGCCACGCTGATTTCAGCACGAATGGGCCGGCTCGACCGGGGCGGTACTACCCTCGCACAGAAAATCAACGTAAAATGACAGCGTTCGTGCTGTCGTGTTTCGTTGGTGAGTGCGAGACCGGAGGCCCAATTAGTCTAGTCAACAAGTACCATACTTGTTGACTAGACTAACAGATGCAGCAGCATCACTAGGCCGCCATAGTGTGGGTCTCCATACTGCATTGTCTGCATTCGCAATGAGTATGGTGACCACCACTATTGGATTCTGCTTATGCTTTCCATCAGGCAGAGTAGAGTCATTTTGGCGGGCCAAATATAAAAAAAAAAAAAAAAAAAAAAAAAAAAAAAAAAAAAAAAAACAGTATTACAGCCCAGCGTGGTAGGCCGATCGCACAATTATGCAATCAGGCCGCTATCCCGATCGCAGTAAGCAATCTGCCACCAGAGGTCCCCATCCTCCGGCGGCCCGCGGTCCTGTCGAAGGTTTCTGTCGCTAAAGGAGTAAGATACCTGTCAACACACAATACATTTAAAACTAAATGAAACAGTCGGCGTCAGTAACTACACATTAATATTTTCATCGGTCTTTTATATTGATAATTTAAAAATGCTCCCTTAACCACTTCACGCACTCAACACAGGATATTGCACTATCTATACGTAACCGATAACCAGCTCTCTCTGACGATAACATTGATTTATATTTCCGCCTCTTTCGTCCATGGGAACAGGATCATTTTTTTTGTAAGACAACTGCTGAACCAGGAATATATAAGGTTTCGTGGATGACTTTACAAATACACATGAAAGAAAGGAACACAGAGAGTACTCAGACTCAGAACAACAGTTGGAGAATCACAAAGTATTGTCCCATGCGGGAATCAAACCCGTAATGCGGATGGCGTTATGGTGACCGTATCAACCACAACGCCATCCGCAGTCAAACTAAATTTCATATATTTAAGTGATAAAAATATATAATACAACTTTGGTCTGCAATGTTTAATTTGTTCTCTAGAATTACGGACAAAACAATACCAGCTGTCTTGTACCGGTTCTATAAATAATTTGAACTTAATTGATCTAGTTATCAACACCTGTTTGTGATCTACAACTTTACAACAACTTAGTATGCTTTAAGACTTATTTATTAGTAGCCTGAGGCGAACTGTTTTATAGTGTTTTACACAAATCAAACATCCGTAGGAGGTTAAATGGTTGCGCCTTAATCAAGACGTGGTAATAGTTAATCTTCCATAGATTTCTTCTTTTCAATGTTCTCAAAAGTGTATGAACATAGTTTATTCGACTATTAGCCAACATCTGTTAATCGGCTATGTAAGTCTTGTTTTGTTAACCCCCGACGCAAAAAGAGGGGTGTTATAAGTCTGTCTGTTTGTCTGTCTGTCTGTTTGTCTGTATATCTGTCTGTCTGTGGCACCGTAGCTCGCGAACGGATGAAGCGATTTCAATTTAGTTTCTTTTTTGTATGAAAGGTGAGCTACGTGCGAGTGTAAGACATGTTTCATGAAAATCGGTAGAGTCGTTTAAAAGTTATGGGGGTGAAAGTGGGGAAGAATAAAAGAATATCTGCAAAAATACCATTGGCGTATGATTACTCGATTAAGTGCTTGAGTAGGGGGTTTTTTAAATTTTGAATTTATTATTATTCGAAAATAACAGAGATTTTCTTGAATCGAAGACACTACAACGGTTAAGTCAAATCCAGTTATTTCACATTCACAATGTTTGATCGAAACCTCTCTCTTATTCCATCCCAGATATCTCCAATCTCAGAATGTGCATTGGTCCTCTCCCTCCGGTCTTTTCGAACTGCTGTAGTCTCAGTTCTGCTTAACATATAAAATCTGCGGTATCTTCTCTTTGCGTTGTAGCATGGTGCGGGTGTTATTTGTAGACTAGAACATTCTGGTTGGTTTAATTTAATTTACTACAGTTATTAATGATTTAATATATTGCGAATGTGGTACAGCTGAAATACTAAGTCATAATTTGTAAATCGCGACAACTTACAAGAGTGAAACGTAATGTTACTGAAACTCACCCGCACCATGCTACAGCGCAAAGAGTATAGTTCCCTAGCCTAATTCGCTTTTCTTTTCTCAATTAACTTTCTGTCTTTATCCAATACAAAAATGAATTATTCTCAGAGACCAACTCTTCTTGGGCGTAATTATTTTATTAATATAAGAAAAATGAATTTGACTGCCTCGTTGGTCTCGCGGTTGGCGTGTGCGACTGCTGATCATGAGGTCTCGGGTTCGATTCCCGGGTCGGACCAAATGTTTGTATGATCTACAAATATTTGTTTCGGAGTTTGGGTGTTTTCTATGTATAATATGTATGTATTTATAAAAAAAAAAGTATATAATAATATGTATTTGTATCAGTTATCTAGTACCCATAACACAAGCTCAGCTTAGATTGGGACTAGATGGCGTTGTGTGTTAGAGGTCCAAAAAAAAAAAAATATAAGAAAAATGATTATCTGGCGGACGAGCTGTAAAAAAATTAAGTGAAAACTCGATGTAGTCGCACATTGCATGAAAATGTTAAGGAAATAGAGAGAGTGACGGCGATGAAAAGAGTTTTTAGAGTTTGCAAAGGCTTCACATTTTAACCTTACTCATTTGTTACTGTATGTCATGAAGATATTCTAAAATCTCCAATACTTAAGCCGTGCTAAAAGCTATCAGGCCAAGTTGCGATGCTAAAAAGCATTAAAATTATCAATCTGTTTTGCTTCGACGATACACTAAAATTCAAACAATTTTATCGGCTTCTAAAACGGCCAGTAATAAAATGTCTGACGTGTGTATGTAACGACTATATTTTACGACACAAAAACGAAAATGGTTCCGGTGTGTGATTTTTATTTCATATCGTTAATAATGGCATAATGATAAACAGAAGCATTTTATGGTGTTATCTTTTACTGTCTACGGTGTGTGCCAGTAACTTACTCTTTGCTACAAAGTTGTTCTTAAATTAATTTTTTATCACCATATTCTCCTGGAAAGGAATCGAAGCCATAATCTCTGGCTTAGCAGGCAGGACAGCTTATCACTCGATTAACACGCTCGTCATGATATAAAAATTCCATCCTTTACAATAATGAAGTCACAACTGCAGTCTAATTAATGTCCTTACATGACTCTATCTCAGTACTACTATTGATTTTATAACAAGTGTGTATGTGTGCGTATGTGTATGTGTGTGCGTGTGTGTATGTGTATTTGTGGTTTGTTCCCACAGTAGGCAAACAAATTATTAATCGTCATGATAAATCTTCTCCGTCACGTTTGCAGCGGTTCTTTATTTAGAAGGCTTGACTTATATTCTGAATGGTTGTTCTTGAACCATTAGTCGTAAAAATCTCGTAAATTATCGGTAGGATTTAATTAACGTTAAGGTTGACGTTTGAGGAAACCAGGTGATGATAAGCGCTTGCCTTTCGACATCAGTGGTTGTGATCCTGCATGTGTTAGGTATACTTTACAAGTCTCCTTATTAAAGGCAGACTTTTCGGATAGGCTCGGAGATTGGCATTTTTATAAGAAAAGATATTAATTGTAGCGATCAAATTAGGTTTTGTTATTTTATTTACTTTGTTTTAACGAGCTGAATTATCTGGATAAACACTTATATAGCAATCTCCACAATGTAAACATTTTTATGAGAGCATAAAATTATATCGTTTTCTTTATATATTATGTCGTTATCAACCGACTTCAAAAAGGAGGAGGTTCTCAATTCGACTGTATTTTTTTTTTTTTTTTTTATGTTTGTTACCTCATAACTTTGGACTGGGTGAACCGATTTTGATGATTTTTTTTTATTTGAAAGCTGGTGCTGTCCGAATGGTCCCATTTAAATTTGGTCCAGATTGAAGTCGCTTTTTTTTTTGTTAAAAATTTGTATATGAGCTTATTTGTGGTACATTTTTATCATTGATATTGTCATCCAGGGACAGATATTTTTATTTTTTCTCAATCTTTTTACCATGTATGTAGTTTTTCGTAACAAATATCTAATGCCTACGTCTAATATCCTGTTTAGAAAAACTACTACAACTGTAGGAGATTCCGAGCTAGCTTATGCTTCGATAAACTGTCTTTTTATATAGAATAACTTAACATATCTCACACAGCCATTTGATCAAAACTAGAAAGAGCTTGTACTTCATTAACCAGACCGGTAATACTGCATACTTACGTAATTTAAATACATACGTATCAACTTCAAAAAAAACATACGTATTCTTCGCCATCTCATCTTCCAAGTACAGCTGGTAATACCGGCGCTGTACTGCTGTAACTTCTGCGGTAAGCCTCAAACGGCGTAAGTACCTAAATAAAAATAGTTTGGGGTCGAAACGCTAGGTTCCTGGGATCCGAGTGCTCGCGCTATGTTTAAACAACTAGCTAAGCAACTGATTAACGTTTCTCGCGACCAGAAGGCCGGCCTTTTTCTAGCACAGAGAATCAGCATTGCCATTCAAAGTGGCAATGCTGCCAGTCTTTTGGGAATGCTACCAGTAGGCGAAGATGTGAAGGAGTTTTTTATCGCTTGTATGAAAATATTGTTATTGTTTTTTTTAAATTATTGGTATGAATATAGGTTTCTATATTATGTAAAAATTAGATAAGTTTATTATCTGTAAATAAATGCATACGTAGGTAGTATACATAATTATATCCGGACATATAACAAATGACCACTCTCATCATACAGCCTTTTTTTCTCCTAAGTTTGGGTCCTATCACAGCTCAGTAGACTTTATAAGTTCAAGAGTAATAGTTGACCAAATGATTTGACGGTTTTAGCCGGTAAAGGTATAATATGAAATAACAAAACACCCTCACTACGGAACCTTATATTGGGCGTGACGCGACACGCCTTTGGCCGGTTTTTTTTATCTGAATTGTCATTGACAGTTGCAGGGGTGACTAAACCTAATCTTTTTTCTAGGGGTGGATAAACACTCAAAATAATGAATTACCTTCTGGGTAATTACTTAACACACTTCCAATTTATTGATAAAACTAATACTGTTTAAATACTCATAATAAGTTTAAATGTTGTTAGATTTTATCATAATTGTACTACACAAGCAATCATCGAACTATTCTTGTTTAGATTATTTTGTAAAGGAAAACATATTTCCGTTGCACCATACCTCTTAAATATAGAGCTATTAGTAGACACGCCAACATAATTAAGAGTAGTTTATTATTATTGACAGGCTCCTACATTATCGATAGGAAACGCATGTCAGGTTTGAGTTACGCCTTAAATTATACAGTTCGCAGGCCTCGGCGATGTTACCATATTTAACCATATATATCAATCGTATAAATAGCGCAGAAACAGTAAGTCCTTTTTAATATTTATATTTTGTAAAAGTTGTTTTGCCATACAAAAAATTGGGATATAAAAATAGATGTTGGTCTATTCTCAGACCTACCCGACGATATGCACACCAAATTTCTTAAAAATCGGTCCAGCCGTTTCAGAATAGTATGGTAACTAACATTGTGACACGAGAATTTTATATATAAGATACTAGTTGTTGCCCGCGGCTCCGCCCGCGTATATGTCGGTTATCGCGGCAAATAGTAGCCTATGTGTTATTCTGATGTGTAAGCTATATTACTGTAAAGTTTCATCCAAATCCGTTCAGTGGTTTTTGCATGAAAGAGTAACAAACATCCATCCATCCGTCCATCCATACTTACAAACTTTCGCGTTTATAATATTAGTAGGATTATGAGTTCCTTTGTAAGAAATTGCGGATTCTAGGGGTCTATTATGAGTTTATTTCTCATCAATTCGCTCTTGATCTCGGTGGGGTTGCTCGATGCTCACAAAATACTCATTGTTTGGGATTAATCTTCCTGATAATGATGCCAAACTGAAAATCTAGGTTCGCTAACACTGGTAGCAACCCTGAGTTACTGTTTCTTAACTGGTTAGTGGCGTCCCAGACTAAATAAATGTAGTAAGTATATAAATATGTACTGCCGATTTACGACTACAGTAATTGCGGTGCGTTTGAGTACAAAGTGGGATTTTAAGGTCCAGTGTAAATACCGAATGTATTATAATTAAGAATAAAAGAAGTAAAATAAATATTTCAACTTTATATCTGGATAGAATTTGGATAGACAGGAACTTATCACAGGACTCAAGTCAGGAACGTCAATAGCCGAGGGTAACACCGCAGGGCGCAGCAGTATTGCCAAAGACACAATTTCACTTACATTTTTGAAAATATATAAATAAATAGCGCTTTTAAAAAGTATACAAACCCAAACTTCGAAAGGAAGAAACCTTCAAAAGTTTTGAAAATAAACCGAGAATAGCAACATTTTCCAAAAGTTTTAATCGTAATTTCCCGGCTTTAAATTAACCGGCTTCTTAAACAGGATGTAACTACTACTGTTAATAATTACATTTAGCGGTAATGTTTAACCTTCCTTCTCGATATATGATAAGATATTACACACAGGATGTAGATATCTAAATTTTATATTACAACTCGGGACCAATTAAATGTGATCACGATTTCTGTTTAAGATTTTGAAGTAACTTATAAAACGAGAGAGCTAACGGTAGTTGTATACGTAAGTAACAGCAGATATTTATCTCATATCACAAAGAAAGACTAAAGAAAAAAAGACTAGCCCGCAACCTGATTAGACTAAAAAGGGACGATCTCAGGAAGGTCACAGGTATCCTGACAGGGCATTGTCCCCTAAACAAGCACCTATTTACTATAGGCGCAACAGACAGCCCTCTGTACAGGGGATGCATGGACGCAGAAGAAACGCCGCAGCACGTTCTCACAGAATGTAGAAGTGTGGCAGATCAACGGGCGGACATTCTCCAATCAACATCACTCCCGGAAGCATTTAGTGACCTGAAAAGGCTGCTTAGCTTCAGTGATGATCTAGGATGGTTGGAGTAGGAAGATTACAAACTCACGTACAGCAACGGCCCAATCAAGAGGCTAAGTGCAAAATGGCCCGGTAAAACAAACAAACAAATCTCATATCACATCAACAACCTTTAACAGTCCACTGCTTGAATAGGCCTCTCCTTACCAATGGGGTTTTAGCCTACTCTACCACCCTGGCCAGACGGGGCCTGGTTTTTTTCTCTCTCTAATTAAAGACAACTCCCGCACTAGGAATATCTATTCTGTGTCGCGGGGAACTTTACAAACATACATGAAAGGACACAAAGAACACCCAGACTCAGAACAACAATTTATTGTTTCGTGTGGGATTTGAACCCACAACAATTGGCGCAGTAGAAAGCGGCGTGGCGACCGCTGAAACCACTAGGTCAACCGTGCAGTTTTTTTTCCTTTCTTCTCTTTACAGTGAGTAGGTAGTTTGTGCCTTTAGTCACCTCTTACGATATCAAAGGGATAAATTGGGGCGATGACACTCTGTATACACGGAGGACATTTATTTATTTAGGCATTACTTATACTTTACCTTATACCAGCTTTAAAAGCTAAACCTAGTACAAGGGGAGTAGAATGTTGTTTGCCACAATAGTTTACAGCAATCTACAACTAGAAACACAATTGATACAACAATACAAGATATCTACCTTCGACATTTAGCACCTAGCGCGTTTTCTCAGCTTTCTGTAATCTTTCCAACTCTTTTCATAAAATTATTTTCACATTTTGCAAGAATGCAAGAGGAAAGATGAAAGATGAAAAAACAAAAACAGTAGCTTATAGACTACCCAATTTTAAAGGATGACCAGTACTTAAAACCCCTTAACATCTTATTAGTACACTTTTTTCACAGAACTTAATTTTGTAGTCTGTGACAGACAGAGTAGAATTAATTGTCAGTTATTTTTAATAACAAAAAATAATAATTAAACCCAGTTTAAACCAAGCCTTAATGCCATGCGTAAAAAAAGGGGAAAATAATTATTGCAGAAAAATATATTACAATAAATGAAAAGTTTTTAGTTATAAAAACATTTTTAGTTATACATAAAAAAGGAACTGAATAATCTACTATAGAGACATCTTCCATTTTACATTTTAGCCATTTTAAAGTGAATTATTTGTTATCGAGCACCTCTTATTTTTTATCTATGTGTAAGTTTACGGTGACATTAACACTGATGTTTATTTATTGTTTTGAGTTCGTACTTTGTAAGTAAACTACTTAAGTACATATTAACAGTAGGTTAAGTGCAAAGTAATTTTATGTTGCATGACGTCATATGACCAATAGACACGTTTTTACTCAGTTTTTTTTTATATGAGCCTGTCAAAGGGACTCTACTCGGCTTGATCTTGATTATTTCTTCCTAACATCACTGAGATTAATGTAAAATCAGTAAAAATCTCGATGCTACTAAAAGATTAATCATCAGTACCTTTGAAAAATTTATTTTCAAATCTAAATTAAAAGAAAACCTTACAATAATCTCCTACCATATTTTTGTATCAATTGACTCCACTCTGCTCTGAAAGCATGAGGATTCTTCCAAGAGTGGTGGCTATCATACTCATTGGGAATGCAGACAATGCAACAATGCAGCTCGATGACCCACTCTATGGCGGCTTATTGAGATGCTTGTACATCATTAGGACTCCCATCTATCGTCTACGTCTCCCGTCGTCCTGCATTCACCAACGAAAAACGACAGCACGAATGCTGTCACTTTAGGTTAGTCTTTTCTGAGAGGTTAACCGAGCCCATTCTCGATTCTTATACCTTGAATTGAATATTAGCGACTAGTGGCATATTTAGAAGTTTAGACCAGAAATAGGTGACTGTTCGTTGGATTTCGCAACAGACAACAAGCCACATAATATGTAATTTTTCTGACTTTCTAAAATGCAGTAATATAAATCTAATTTATACGTTAGGAATAATAGTAATGTCAGTATGATATCAAATTAAGTAGAGTCTGGACTACCTTGGCTACCTTAAGCCTTATTAAACATTAGTAAAATTAGTCATGAATTTACTTATTATGGTTATATCGTTGAGGCTTCAACAAAATAAGAGGTTTACTATTAAAACCTCATTACATATTTACAAATTATATTCTCATCTTAACATTGTATTCTTTGGATATCTAAAATTCGCAGGTGTTCTGCTAAAAATAGAATACTTAAAACTACAGAAAACTTTAACTAAATGTTAGTTGTGAGCAGATGATTCTCTCTTCGGAATGCTGGAATTGATACTTTGCACCTTTTAGTAGGGAATATTTTGTAAATAGCATCTTATAGCTAGCACGAGAAGTGCAAAATTCATAAGTTGACAATAGGCTGTTTATTTATGTGATAGTGATACCACGGCCTCACAGAAAACCGGTGTGAAATAGTGCTTGCGCTGTGTTTCACCGAGTGAGCGAGGATACCGGAGGCGCATTTTTTTTTAAATTTTGGAAACCCCCTCGGGCCATCACCCCACCGGGGTTTGCGGCGGGGCGGTGTGTCGGACTCGAACCGACTAAAACCACACGGTGTGCCACTCTGCGCCTGAGAAGGAAGAGATCCGGCAACTGCAGTTATTAACACATCCGGACCAGGGTACCGGAGGCCCAACTTATGTAACGATAACAAGAAAAAGTTTAAAAACTATAACCCGACTACGTAAAAACTTTTGATAAAATTTACATAGCCTTTGTCACCCGGGCCATTATTACGAATCTATTGACACCATAAAATCAATTAAATCGGATTAGTAGTTTTGACGGTGCAACATAATATTGTAATAAAATACATAGACTTCAAAAATTATAACCCTTCCTTAGGGCTTCGGTATTGTTGGGTAAAAATAAGAAAATTGAAACAAATGCTATACCTAGTACTTGCATCATACTCACTTCGTTGTCAAAATAGTAAGTGCGGTACGTTTTTTGTATGTAAACAAAAATACGGATTGTCTTCACGCTTTTTTGTGATTCGTTCACTGTAATAACTAACTTTAAAACACATACGTTAGTATGTGTTTTAAAGTTAGTTATTACAGTGAAGTTATTATTAGTCCCACCAAAAATAGATAAAAAAGACAACAGATATAAAATGTAATACATAAATTGAATGACTGATAAGATACAAAAGATTTGTATAAAATATAGTAGGTCTACTAGACAAACAATTCGACAATGTACTTGTAGCCGAAATAGCTCAGTTGGGAGAGCGTTAGACTGAAGATCTAAAGGTCCCCGGTTCAATCCCGGGTTTCGGCATCTCTTTTTGACTTTTCAATACAGCATTCTTCTTTTTGCAATTATTTGAGTACTAGCTGCGCCCCGCGTTGTTACTTGGTCTAAAATAAAAGTAGCCTAAATTACTCCTTACATAATCAGCTATCTACTGGTAAAGGTCCAGCGCTCTAGACATTAGCCGAAACAAACAGACAGACATTTTTTTTTAAGTTGATTCTTTGATGTATTAAGTACCATATGTATTTTCATATGCATTTAGTAAAACCTGTTCCTTTAAATTACAAACGGACACTTCAATTTCATTTATTTGTATAAATTTACTACTTTTTTAACGCTGAAAACAGAACTAATATAAAACCCACACTTTTTTATATATTTTATCTGCGTAACGCAACACAGAAGTCGAATCTAATCTAAATTATCAAAATTTAATCTAATCTAGAGAAACTACTACTTTTTTCATAATCTTCTTGTTTTGTGTACGTACTCATATCTAAAATGAGCATGTATGTATGTGTTCTCTACAGTATCAAAAGTATTTAAAAGCAAGTTCTGATCACGCATATTGCTAATAAGTTCCATTAAAATAATGTCAAGGTACTGAGCCAACTGCTCGAGTTTTGTTCACAACTAGTAACCACTCGTAAATTGCCACAGTGTAAAAGAAATTCTATTATTGGTTGTAGGTATGTCAAAATACGCAAGTTCAAGAGTTTTTTTTTCATTACATCAGGAGTACCACAGAGCATCGAATGTCATTTTCGCCCCCGAAAATGACATTCGATGCTCTGTGAGGAGTACAGAGGTTAAAGGCAGAGCCACGCTGATTTCAGAACGAGCGTGTTATGTCATGAAAGCTTTTTTTTTTGGCCCTGCCAAAATGACTACTATGCCTGATGAAAAGCATAAGCAGAATCCAAGAGTTGAAAACTTGAAAATCAATAAAAATTACAAAATTGTCTTTAAAACATAATTGAGAGCACTTAAGTATGGCTCTATGGCTTGCAGAATGCAAGTTAATTTCAAGTTCTATTTATTTGTATTATATTTATTTCTATTTTATAGTTATATATTATCTATAGTTCTATTTATTTCTATATATATTACATGTATTTTATCTGTAGAACATTCTCACATGTGGAACATTATCAAATAGTATACATTAAATTCATTAAAAAGTTAAGAACCTTCTATGATTCCTATTATAGCTATGCCAACATGTAGTAAGGTTTTTCTAAGCCTCTTCACTTAACATTTTTTTTTTATATAAGTTACTATACTAGACTTTGCCTCCGGCTCGTGTATGTCAGTTATCGTGGTAAAGACTTATGCCTCTTAAAGTATCGCCATGCCAAATTACATTGAAATTGGTGCAGCGGTTTAGCTTTGAAAGCGTAAAATACAGACAGACGGACAGACAGACTAACTTTCAAATTTATAACATTATAGTATGGCAGTATGGATTAATATTAAATTGCAAGGCTAGAGAAGTCGAACTTTCTGGCAAAAACCAGGTCAAGTCTTACATGAACTAATACTTAAATACCCCAATACATTTTTAAACAGTATTTCTTACTTATCGTTGTCTATTCTACTTCTTTCCCCTCTTTACTTCATATATATATATATATATATATTTACAATTGTATCATCTAATTCTGATTCGCATCCAAAATCTCAACACTAGAAGTTTGCTCAGCAAAATTTTAACAAACTCTGTCTTTTTTTTAAATATAAAGACAACTTCCGCATTAGGAATATACATCCTGTATCGCTGGGGAGTTTACAAACACATATGAAACGGAGACAAGGAACACCCAGACCCAGAACAATAAGTTGCGGATTACACAAAGTGTTGTCCTATGTGGGATTTGAACCCACAACACTTGGCACAGTCACCACAATGGCGACCGCTTAACCCAATAGGCCCAATCGTGTAGTCAAATGAGTTGTTTATGTATGTCGTGAAGACTAATTAATTAGTTACCCACCTCAAATGTGTGTACTGCAATTTGATCGGACATTTCATTAACAAATAGCTCTCACAATAATTAGATTAAACAATGGTAACTGTTTAAGTTTTTAGTTTTGAAGTTATTTTCAATATTCGAGAACAGTATAATAGTCTTGTCTAGAAAAAAGATACCTTCCTAATGTTGTGACAACGTGTACCTTATCGTACGCTAAAAATGTAAAAACCATGCAAAATCAACTCATATTCTGGCTAGGATACAACATCTGTTTTTAACAATTCGGTTCCCAACTCCGTTATTTTTTTAATGTTAGAACTTTTGTCGTTTATAAATCAATTTATTATTATTTTTCTTATTCGGAAGGGTATATTTCCTATTAAAACTTAGAAATAGGTACTCCTAAGAGTGCAAAACAAGAGGATGAAGAATATAGTTCGCTGTAGTTACTTATGATGTAGGTACATTAAAGACCCTGATAATTATTTCAAGTTAATTATGTTTTTAACGGAGCTCACAATAGCAAAAGATATTATTTCGTTTTTTTATGTTAGTTAACTATGAAATCGATCCTTTATGTATAAGTTTCGACAATTTTTCTTCTTACTCGGAAGGATATATTTCCAATTGTTCCAATTAAAAATAGACACTCCAAAAAGTCGAAAACTAAAGGATGGAGAATAACGTTTGTTGCAGTTACTTATGATATAGGTATAGGCCCATTAAACAAGCTGATATATTTTTACAAGTTATTTATGTTTTTAACCGACTGCAAAAGGCAAATGATATCAATCCGTTTCTTTCTTTTTAACCGATTTAAAAAAATGGATGAGGTTCTCAATTCGACTGTTTCTTTTTTATGTTTGTTACCTCATAACTTTCGACTGCGTGAACCGATTTTGATGATTCTTTTATTATTTGAAAGCTGGTGCTTCCCGTGTGGTCCCATTTAAATTTGGTCTAGATTGAAGTCGGTTTTTTTTGTTAAAATTTTACTTGTTTGTGTTTGTTTCCACAGAACTCAGTTATTCATGAACAAGTTTGGAAAATTCTTCTTCTTTTTCGTAAGAATATATTTCCAATTTAATCCTATTCTAAATTGATAATAGTTACTCCTGAGAATGGAAAATTGAAGAATTAAGAATACAGTCGATTGCAGTTCCTCATGATGTAAGCGTATTACCACGCCTGATATTTTTTTCATCTTAATTATGTTTAATAAAGTCATTGCAATAAACATAAATTAAATTAAATCACGACATTTTTAGTAGGCCACAGTACCTATAAGAAGTGAACTGTGCGATTGACCTGAAAAGGCGGCCTTAGCCATTTATAAAGAGGGTTGGGAAGGGGTCAGTTTCCTGTGATTTCAAACACGCAACCTTCTTTTATGTTTATGTATATTTGACGATAAAAGGTTGGAATGATTAATGAACTAACCAAATGTCTATCATTATCGGTCTATGAGTTTAGTAGATGTATACCTTTATTAACCGACTTTATTAGTATTTTTTTTGTCGCAATGACGCAATCTTGTTTGTGTTTTATTGTTCTTTATAAATGTTGTCTGGCCAGCGTGGTTTAGTAAATCAAAACCTGTATAGTACAGTCATTTGGTGCACAAAAAGGGGTTTACCTGGACAGTTTTCCGGGAGTATTAAAAATTGGTGATTTTATAGATTTAAACGTGCTCTTATCGAATTTTCACTTTGCTACCTCGTATCTTTGCCGCTCGCGCCGCCATATTAGAAAAATGGCGCCCAAAAACAGTTTTTCGGGAATAACTCCGTTTCGACTCATTTTACGATAAAAATATGTAGTAACAAATAAAACTAGAAAAAATTCCTACGATTTATGTTGTCACCTTTTTATTGTAAAACCAACAGTTTCAGCGTACGAGAGCCGCAAAATCCAACACTCGTTTTGGCCAAATAACTAATTTTCATCTCAACACGTAAAACTAGCAAATGACTGGACTATGTATTTGTATGTGGAGTATAGTATAGTGACATAGTGGAGCGTGGACTGGCATGAGAATTTATCTCTGATTTTACCTTAAAAAAACTTGTCAAAAAATCGGCCACTTGCGACTCAAACTACCCGTCATACATGGCCTATGTCCAGCAGTGAACTATTAAATGCTATTGTTGACCAATGAGGAAATAATGTTACTAAGATTTTTTTTTGTCATTTATTAAAAAAAAACAAACATATTCCTCGCGAAGCTACACAGCTTGTTGGCGAATCGTTTCCCGTGTCCCCAAGGAATGAGAAAGGTACAACATACAACAAGGTGTGGCTAGTTATGATATGCACCACACATTAATGTTTTTATTTCAGTCACATAACCTTATATTTTTTTTATTTTATTTTTTGTTCTTTTGTCATATATTTGTTTTGTTAAACGTAAAAGTCTAGTTTAATGTCAATTTTTATTTGTATTATTCTTTTTCCTTGTATGTTGTACATATAGTCTTGTTTTATTTTTGTTCTGTAAGACTAACAAACTAAATTTCTTACTTTATTTATTTATTTCTTACTTTACATTGGACGCCACAGTAACAAAATCGCGAACATAAAATGTATGGATGCATGAATAAAAAAACAATAACGTTCGTGTAATAATATAATTGTTGATAACAGTCGCAGGCAAACCACAATCTTTTAACCACATAGTTTGAAAAATGTGACTTGCTTTACGTGGTTTGCGTGTTAGCCGCTAATACATTTAAATCCTTCTGTTGCTGTTTATATTCTTTTTTATTGTTTTATTAGTTCATTAAAATCTACCACTACACATATAATTAAAAATCAATGACAAACCAGCCGAAGATAACGTGACAAAAATATTTACAAATAAAAATTCTTTAAAAAAAAAGGTTAATTTTTAATTTAAAGAATAAATTTTCTTGCCCTCTACGGGTTTAGGTCCTAAGCTTTAAAACTGCAATAGAAGCCTGATATTAAATAACTGAATCATTACAAGCATTACTCATCTATTTCTTTTGTCTAGAGAAACAACTATTGAACAACAAGAAAACCTTTAAAGCATCGAACTCTTTGAATAAACATGAGGAACTTGATTTACAGTGTTTTAGTTAATAATGCACGGTTGCCATGGCAACGTGAGTGACAACATAACAACAAAAGTTTTCATCAACTCTGTTATTCCAATATAGACGTTCAGCAATCGGAATAGAGTGACTTTTGAATAGTTTTAAACCTTTTTTGTGTACAGTAAGGTTGATATGTTACATCCATGCGCTTGATATTTATTTTATTGTTGCTACCCGACTACATGAAGCCAAAATGATGGGTAATAGTTTTGGCAGTCTTATATGTATGTTTCTAGGTTCCACCATGGCGCCTAAATTATTATTACTGAACTAATTTTGATGAACATTTCAATGATTGACATGTCAATAGTTTCGTAGTACCTAATGGCCCGGGTGACATCCTACTAATATTATAAACACGAAAGTTTGTATGGATGGATGTTTGTTACTCTTTCACGCAAAAACTACTGAACGGATTTGGATGAAACTTTACAGTATATAGCTTATACATCAGAATAACACATAGGGTACTATTTGCAGCGATAACCGACATACACGCGGGCGGAGCCGCGGGCAACAGTTAGTAGGCTATAAAAATTTGATCAGAAGCTTTTACGTATGTTTTTACGGGTTATAGTTTTTTATACCTACTACTAATTAGGACTGTAACTGACTGTAACGATTGGCGTACTCTCCGAGGCACAAAAATCAGTAATTATACGGTATTTAATATGATAGCATCTACTCTCTTCAGGGAGTCATCCCTTGTACAATCATCAGTAATTATTGCTGTAAATTTATTCAATGTTCTAAAGGTGTAAAAAAATCCGCAAAAGAAATTAATAATCAGAGTAATTCCAATGAGTCTCAAATAAATAATAAATTTATTCCCAGTAAAAGACATACTACAACAGGTATACTATGCACTAAAGATCACACGTCAGCAATCACTGTGCAATGAATTAATAAGTTTGTAGACACTGGCACTCTTAGTAAGAAGACTTACTTTGATAGTAATATCAATCTAATATAGGTACATACATATCTAGGAAATTTTAAAATGTAGATATTATGTACAACTAATTAGGTTCTGCCATGATTAGAGTAGGTTTATCTATCTAGTTTAGAAATTAATCGTATAAATTAGAATTTCTTAAATTAAATTCCTCCAATTAAATTACTCCTTCTAGCGGGATCGGCCTTTTCCCGATTATTGATAGCGGCAATGCTGGCGGTGATATGTTTTGTACGATCTGTCCGACCAGGACTCGACACTCGGACTCCCACGCTGGGCAGTCCTCTAGCGGGTGCTGGGCGGAATCCCGGTCGGACCCGCAGTGGTGTCATTGTGCCGGAGCCTCAAGTCCGATCCTGTTCAGATACTCACCGTAGCATTCATGCCAGGTGAGCATCTGAGTCAATCGGTAGGTGACACAGTCGGTCCTTTCTATCCAAGCTTCGAAGCTCGGCAGAACGGCTCCGACAGCGCGTTGGCTGGCACAGACGTTAACGATTGCAGAAAGAAAAACGCTTGGAACTTGGCTAGGGGGACTGGATTTCGAGCCGCGCCCGCTAAGTCCGTATGGCTTGCGTATGTGCGTTCCACCGTAGCTTTCCGGAACATCGAAGTACCTATCTTGTGTCCATATGGCAGGTTATAGAGAAAACCATTCAAAGGGTTGGCAACAATGTTACTTTAACGTTTTTAGGTTATCACATGTTCACACCCTATCTGTTGTGTCACCAAAGTTGTAAATAGGGGATGTGTCTTTTAATGTGTTGAAAGCTTTATACTATAAATGCTTGGGAAACTCATAGCAGGGTGTCATTTCCCCTTTAAACATACACAAGGTCATTCACTTTTAATTTTAAGACAGTTTATGCTTGGCAATAATGATTTATGTTATTTAACAAATTCTTTTTTCGATCATTTAGCTTATTCTTTATTTCATTTGTTACAGGTAGTGCAAACAATTTTGGACAGCCCACTTATGAGGTAGGTAACTATAAAATGTAAAACTATTTTTTAAGAGGTAATTTTTTAAATATTGTCTCAAAAGTGTAAAGGAACAAGGTTTGATCCCTTGACTCCAAACTAAGATTCTCTGTATCGTGAGATCTACCCTCCTGCACTTAAATTAGTTGACAACTTAAAAATTAAGTACTCAATAAATGGCGCTGGAGACGCTCATAGCCCAGTTGCACTCGGTGATTAGAAGCAATGACCGAAGGTAAGCAACGACAGCGCGGTCAGTACCTGGATGGGTGTCATGAGTGTCTCCGTGATTCAGAGGTCACGTTAAGCAGTCGGTCCCGGATGTTATCATAGGATAACAGTGGTGAAGCTTAGTTGGAGGTCTTTGGGCGGCTTAAGAACATCCAATGGCAAGATTAAGAAGGCACAACGTTGTCTTGCCAGTCCCCAACCCGCACTCGGCCAGCGTGGGGACGTATAGCCTTAACCCTCGCCTGAGAGCGGACCCGAGCCGAGCAGTGGGACGTAATGGGTTGTTGATGATTCAATATTAAAGAAACTTTTTTTTTTAAATACAACTATAGAAAAGAAACACACTTGAAGTAAGTAAACCTTAATCTCAAGACCAAACTTGGTTGCAAATGCAATCCAGTCGTTTTCATCTGTGAGGTCTAAAGAAGCATTTAAACTACGACTTTAATTTTGTTTTGCAATTAGTAACGAAGTTATTTTCAGAATTAGCAACACTCTAGCATATTACTCATGTAAATACCTCAGTGTTACAAACATTCTACATAGCAAATAACCGTTTAAAACTACCAATTCTACCAATCACTGTAAAATCTACTTAATGCACGTAGCTTTTCCGATAACGGATAAAACCGCAGCATAAACTTATCCGAATAATGTGGATTACAAACCGCAGTATCTCAGGCCACAGCTGTTGATCTCCACTAAATGATGACGCTCCAATTGAGACAAGCGGTTGATACGGAAATTTGCGGTTTTCTATCGAATAACCGTAACTGATTGCCGAAACTGACTTTGTGACGATTTCTTTTAGGAGGTGTGTTGTGTGGAGGCTTTGTGTTTTAATATCATCCATCATTATTATAATGGTATATATTTAGAGCTAGCTGAGTCCCGCGGGGCGAAATAAGTCTAAAAAAGCCTAAATTAGTAGCCTAAATTACTCCTAATATCATCAGCTACCTACCAGTGAAAGTTTCGTCAAAATCGGTCCAGCCGTTCCAGAGATTAGCCGGAACAAACAGACAGACAGATCGACAGAGACAAACAAAATTTTTAAAAATGTGATGTTGGCATATGTACCGTGTATACATATGCATTTAGTAAAAAGCGGTTATTTTAATATTACAAACAGACACTCCAATATTATTTATTTGTATGTATAGATGAGCGTAATGTACGATATTGTAAAATCGTATTATACTACTGTTTGAGAGGGTTCTAGGAAATTTAACTATGTAATATTTTTAAGTGGAACAAGGAAGGTACAATGGGGTAAGGAACACATAGTGAGAGATAGATAAGATAGGAGATTATTTTCACACATACATAGTTTTAAATAACATATCCAATATTCACAGATAACAAGATAATTATTGACATTTGTTTTTGTTGAATATTCAAATTATAAAAAAAAAATAACAAAATAAAAACCGACTTCAAGGTTTGACTCGATTTCTCTTGGATGCCATCATCAGATCTTAGTGTCCTTATCATGGTACCACCGTTGGGATATCTCCAGTATTGAGAAGACATCCATACCACAATAAGAAGAAGAAGCAGAAGAGTCTGATTACAATGAGCCTTGGCACTGGGAGAATTCACAGGAGTTGTGTAAATACCCGTGAATTTCCTGATGCCTCAGCTTACTGTGATCAATACAACACAAACATGGAAGAGAGAAGAGAAGAAAACATGATAGCGTAATTATTTTTTTATGTTTCATGTTAGTTTCGTTAGAGTTTTTTATTACACATTTGAATGAAATTTAATTATTTATGAAATATCTATATATTAATACGTGATGTAAAAACTTTGTGCCCTTTTTTACAATAACCACAAATTTTAACGAAAATGGGGCCACACGGAAACCACCAGCTTTCATATAAAAAAATAATCATCAAAATCTATTCACCCAGTCGAAAGTTATGGGTAACAAACACAAAAAAAAAACAGTCGAATTAATAACCTCTTTTTTGAAGTCGGTTAAAAATGGTGCGAACTGAGGTGCATGAAAATTGGCACAGTTAAAGTTTATATGCAGATAGAGTGCAGAAAGCTAATGAAAAATAATATTAAATGAATTATGGTCGAATTTCGACCACTAGTTCTAGTATTTTTTATTGACTAGCTATTAAGTACTTTCTAAAGTACAGTCACACATGCATATAAGTAAAAACTAATTTCATACTAACTCTTGTGGAAGCAAGTTCTGTGCAATACTACGGAACTTATGTATATGAACTGACAAATCAACCTGTTTAAAGCACAGCACGGTAGATCAAACTTGATTTGCAGAATACACTACTGTAGCCATTTATTTAGTAACAAATTTGTAAATTTTACATGACTACTTATTCGTTTTATGGATATTAGCTCCTTAGTCTTAATCAGTTATTGATTGTAAATAAAATAAAAGACTATATTTACCTTCGGTATCACAGAGATAGAATAATATAAACATTTACGCAATGAACTTCACAAGGCATTGTGGGACCGTGTGTCATAATCGTATCCGCAATTACGCATTCAATACATATCTCTTCTTGTCATTGTCTTCCGATATAACTAGTAGAAACTCCAGGGTACAAGCCACAAGATTCAAGCGATTATATGTGAAGGTCAAAAATATATGACATTACTCGTAAAATTTTAAACGATAAAGAAAGAAAAAGTAAATAAAATGCTTAAAATATGTTTTTTGATCGAATTCGTCGGACTATCTTTATAGTTACAAGCAGTCGGCCCTGATGAAATACCCCTTCCTATCTTTGCCTTCACTTCTTCTCCATCTTTGCTTTCAATAATTTTGTAATTTTCCAATCTAATCCCTAAGTGCTCGGTTAACGATCGGCTTGCCCCCTGTTACGTAAGTGGAAATAAAATTAAACAAAATGTTTACGTGTTAATACGGTTTAGTGTACTTATGTGAGCAGTAAGGTGTATGTGAATTCTCCCAAGTACTATTTTGTACTATATTGTAGCAAAACATGACATTTTGGTATATATCTAGGTATATATGTGTATACATACTAATAAAACTAAAGTACAATGCATTTTTGCTCCATATAATGATGTAATAATTTATATGTACCTATGTATTTGAGTAGTTATATAATTTTTACCTATGATACGATTATTATAATTTAGAAAGTTGCACGATCGTTTAAACATAGCGTTGACGAGATTAATCTGGCTGCGGTTACAGGTAGACAACTGTCTACTGGACCTTACCATCTAACGTCCTTACATGAACGTCGTTTCTCCCCACAAGTCTTTGTATGACGTTACCTTACCTTGCACAAAATTTATGTTTACATCTATAGTAAACTGCTTGTCTTATTGTTAAATAAAGATAGAGAAGATCTGACAACAAGTAATGAGTACTATTTCGCACTATACGATTACCATTGATAGTTGTATGCACAAAAATTGGTACTTCAATTTATTACGTTAACACATCTAACCATTTTTCTGATAAATTTGAGTACAACAGTACTTCGATTTATTACTATAAAACATCAAATCGCTTCAGCGTTTGCTTTGCACACGCATGTGGTACAGTTAACCACGAAGATTGTTACCCTATTCAACGATAATCGTCGGTTAGGCTGTAATCCATATGTAACAAATGATCTAACGTTACTGCTAACTGTACGTTATTGTCTTGTTTTTGTAATGTCGATCGTGAGTGACATGATACATGTAATTGCTTTAAACTATGCTATAAACAATTTAAGAATCAATAGTTTCTGGGTCAAGGGACCCATAAAATTGAAAATTTTAACTTTAACTTTAGTCGAAGTAGATCTCGACTGGATTGGAATTCTAAATTGTACTGGCAATATCAAGCTACAATAATTTAAAGTTTGACAGCTCTAGTTTGAAGTACACTTAGCTATAAAAAAATATTAGTTAGTATTTTCCAATGACATCATTTTATAAATAGGAAATATGATAAATTTCCTTTAAATATAGGAGATATTTTAGTATATGCTGCGGGTAGGAAGCAGGAAAGATTATGTTAATATATTAACTATTATTGACAGACCCTTCGCTGCAAAACAAAAAAATTGGCTCATAAGGACTGCTTAGAGAAGTGAAAACTTATAACTTAGAATATTATTTGTAAAATTAAAGTGTAAAATAAGAAATTTCATAATATTTAAATTACAATTTTCAATATCAAGCATTAGCATGTCGGTGAGGCGAACCCATAAGATTTTCTCCTACCAAAAAGTGCTAAACGCGGCTAAAGAAGTTTTCACTTCCATTCGAAATTTCATGCTGTTTAAATTAAAATTTCAACATCAAACATTAGCATGTCGGTGACGCGAACCCAGAGGATTTTCCCCTACCAAAATTGTTCAACGCGGCTTACGAAGTTTTCACTTCGAAAATGTCATGTCAGTGACTCGAACTCATAAGATTTTCTGCCACCAAAAAGTGCTCAACGAGGCTAACGAAGTTTTCACTTATAGAAATGTAACTATTATACTTTTATTTTTAACCGACTTCCAAAAGGAGGAGGTTCTCAATTTCATCGGTATTTTTTTTTTAATGTATTTCCATCGATTACTCCGTCAATTGTGGACGGATTTTGAAAATTCTTTTTGTATTCGAAAGGGTATGCTCCCCATGTGGTCCACCATATCAGGATCTGATGATGGGATCCTAAGGAAATCGAAGGAAACCCTCAAATTTACGTGAGCGCCTGCAATGAAGTTACGAGCAATTGTCTGGATGCCTTCATAGTCTATAGACATCATTAAATTTTAAATGAAATGATGTTGAGAGACTTAAGAAAGACTAAAAAGCGAAAAATAAAAAAAAAACTTCGTTTAAAAAAACCGACTTCAAAAACTAAAAAGTATAAAATAACTTAATTTGTATGTGCTACCTATTCATAGGTTTGAAGTCGGTGCCAAGCCAAAATGTAATAATAGGTACCGCACTCGCCGCGTGTGACCTTGAGCGGGATAGCTGCTCTTCGCGTTGAACAAAACAACCGAAGCGTCGGTGACATCGTTGACGTTCCTCTCGAAATATAGCGAGTGTGGTACCTACTATTACATTTGGCTTGGCACTGACTTCAAACCTGAATAGGTAGCACATACAAATTAAGTTATTTTATAGTTTTTAGTTTTTGAAGTCGGTTTTTTTAAACGAAGTTTTTTTCCATTGTCTATAGGGTAACTTTTTTATTTACCTATAAGACGCGACTTGCCGATCGAATTCCACCGATCGTGCTCACGACTGGAGTGTAGCGATGCTGTGACTTTAAATCTTTGTTTTTTTAAAGAATCATCTATAGTTTTACGGTAAATCATCAACATTACATCAACAGCCTTTAACAGTCCACTGCTGGGCATAGACCTTTCCTTAAAAAGAACATCTTGGCCTATTGTACCACCATAGTCAGACGGGTTGGTATAATGTTTGTTTTACGTTTTTCTTCTCTTTGTAGTGTTGTTGCCCTTGTTGTTGTTGATCACCACAGAATCAATCGTAAGTAGTTTCTTCATATAATTGTTAGTTAGGAAAAATGGGTGAATCGCCTCTAAGTTGCATAAGCCAGCAGTGAATGGCCTGCGAGGTGTATTTAGCTTTACTTATGGGCCCTAAGGCGATTTCACCAGGTTTTTGACCCTCGAGAAGGAAGCAGCACTGCTGGACGGATTAAACATTTTGCCCAGCGTTGTTTCCTCCCTTAATCGCCTCTTGCGACACCCATTGGATTAATAAGGGTGGAACTGCACTGCGTAATCTAAATCCGTCACGATAAATAGTTCATAACAAAAACATGTATTAATAAATATTAAAATATTTTATTTCGGGAGTACCTACCTAGTTACATAATACATAATTACATTTTCTTAGTAACGTATTTTTGCTCACAATATAGGGAAGTGCAATGAGGTTCTAATATTATCTACGAAAAACCAATGTCATCAACCGACCTCTACGCGGGTTGATTTGTTCATTTTTGTTTTGTTCATAATTTAAATAAGGGTCGAATCCATAGGTGAATATTTTATATTCTGTAGTACACACAAGTTTATGATCATCCGCTGTTCTCATGACCACAATCAGTAAGTTTTTGTCAAATCACCAGACGGCTGGGAGAAACTGCAGCACACAATGCTGGGACTTCCTTATATCTCGTATCAGGCGCTTTGAGCTTACCGTTGGAGTAATAAGCGGAGATAAGGGCTTAATGACAATTTAATGGTATTCAATGGGAAGAAATTATATTGGAATAATGGGTTGACTTTCCAAAATGGAATCATTTGAAATAGACTTGAATTTCAATTCTTAGCCCATGATGAACAGAAATATAAATGAATAAAAAAAATACTTTTATGTTATGGTTTTTCAGTATGCAAAGTTTATTTGTTAGATAAATAAAACTGTAGTTAAAAAAAAAATTGGTGTTTCTGCTACGATTCGAACTTCTTGCGGAAAATATTTACTAAAATTAGGAATTGAAAGTTTGCTTACTTATTTACACTAACAGTATTTCACTAATGTAGTCATTACGGAAGTTTGTAAGAGTTCCAAATAAATAATTTATTTTTATTTTTTATTTACTTACCGGGAAATGTCTTTTTGCATTAGAATAAATTCTCCTCCAAGAAAGTTGAAGCACTCTTCAATTTTCTGGAATTACTGGAGATTCCTAGCCGCGTTACGAAATCATACAAGAATAAACCCAATAGCCACAGTTTTAAATCTTTTTAACTCGGAAGAACTGTTTCAAATGCGTGCCGAAAAACGTTTAAAAGTTATCAGCTCCTAAATTGGCCCTCATCAAGACTTTTGAATAAGCATCTAAAATACAATTAGGATAATCGCTGGCTCAAGCTATACTTGTTTCTTGGAGATCAATTTGGCCCGTGCCGTCAATTATATACAATCTGTTCCAATGATTAATTCCTTCGAAGAAACCCTGAAGGTTCCCGACAAAAGTGATGGTTCATTTTTTGCCTTTAGACTGATTCAGGTTTTATGAATCACACTGACGCCGACGGCGCAGTGTAGTAATAGTATACCAACTGCTGGATTTATTTTAAAGAGGTTCATCTATTTGAAAACAAGCGGTTATACACATAAGTATAAGTATCTGTTCTATTTTGATAATGTTAAATTTAACCAAACTAATCTGTTGTTACGGTGACCAATGCCAATTTAGGTATAATTTTATTATTTAAACAATCTTATGGATAACTTTACATCTAAATTAGTTTCAATTTACTACAATATCTACGGCGAAACCAAAATTTTTTGGTAGTATGTAAATTTATATTTGTATATTTCAGCATAGCTCCTATACTACTGAACCGATTTTAATAAATGAGGTGTCCGTAGATTCGTAATAATGGCCGAAGTGACGTAAGCCATATAAATTTCATCAAAAGTTTTTTAGTATACGGATTGTAGTCTTTGAAGCTTTTACTTGTAATAAATAAAGGAATCAACTTTAAATTATACGTATAATAGTCAATATTGTCAATCAGTCAATAGGTTTGATTCAAAAATATAGTGAAGGTTTATTGCGAAGATATTTAATTCATTGCTATTTTGCCAGTCCTTTTTATTGCTTTGGAGAATTCGCAGGCTATTTTAACATCTGTTGCATATCCAACTGTGCATTTATCTTACAGATTATAAACTTTTCCTTATTTCTTTGTTTACAATACTTGTTTACTTTCCGTGACATGCAGTTGTGAAATTTAGCAAGCGTACGTAATATTGATTTTCACGTTGCGCGCGTTGATATAATTTATATATTTTATCTATAGTAATATTATAAGTTCGAACGAAACTCTGTCTAATAACTATAATTTTTACGGGAATTAACGCGATCACTTATTAGAAGGTAATACGTACCTCTGATTTGCCTGACGTACGTAATTCCCGTAAAAATAATAGTTATTATATCATGGAACGCGAAAGTTTAAAAGTTAGTAGAAACTCGGCTAAACCGCTGCACCGATTTCAATAAATTGTGGCATGGAGATACTGTGATTCTTGTGGAAGAACATGGGCTCTTTTTTAACGTGATAACCGACATGTACGCGGGCCGAGCCGTGGACGACAGCTAGTAGGAAAGAAAAATCAAAATTCAGGCATAGAACAAAAAATAGTAATTACTATTTTAATTACTGACATTCTTCTTCTTCTACTTCTGGGTATAATATTAACGAAATCTTTTGAGCTCTAAAGTAGAAGAATACGTCATAAATTTTATTAAAAACAGCTTTATGAAACAAAATACTCGAATGTCATTTGTTCATAATAACAAACCACCAAGTACTATTAATTATTCTGTGCCACCAGTGTGTAAATGAGTTTCATATTTTGATGTGTTTTGATTATTTTGGTAAGTATGAATAGTTTATTCATAAATTAGCTGCGCCCCGCGATTTTACTCTAGAACAGCTGGTAACACCGCGGGGCAATACTAGTCTAAAAAGTATATTAAGTTACTCCTTATATCATCTATGTACAGCTATGTACCAGTGAATTTCCCGTCAAGATCTGTCGAGCCGTTCCAGAGATTAGCTGGAGTAAACAGACAGACAGACAAAAAGTTTTTTTATATAAGTACCGCGTATACTTTCATACGAATTTTAATGAATATCTGTTAATTTTAAATTACAAACAGATATTTCAATTATATTTATTCGTCAAGATCTGTGACAAAATACAACCAGAAAGTTGGTATTATTACCCCAACTTACTGGTTGTATTTTGTTACTATATCAAACCTTTAACCTAAGTGAACTTTTACATGCTAACTCATTCATTTTGAAAATTTTGAACATAAATCCCCCTTCTGGCTGGTCTGTCCTTTGATAATCAAAGTTCAAGTTACCTAATTGGCCGTAATGAAGTGTCCCATTAATTTCCTGTATCATATTTCGGTATGATGGCTGTTAAGGAAATGTGAACCTTATCAATCCAATAAATAAACATTTACGACCGTACTTTACCGTTATTGAATGTATATTTTATAAAGTTAAATAATTATAATGTAAATCAATACGAATCTAATCATACTATTATTTAAGGTTACATTACCACATCAATTGTTGTGAATTTTTAAACCACTTGAATTGCTATATTTCGCAGTGCTAAAGAATTCTATACAAAATGAGATATGTATATAAATGAAGATATAATTAAGAAGTCCGTTGCATTTGTCGGCCTGTGTGTCCACTATAATTTTGTCGGACCTTGCGTGTGCCGGGGCAGGCAGCGCTGGCTCCTGTTATTACGCATCGAGTAAGGGCTGCCGATAATTTGCATGTCAGTGTCTATCTTTGAAGAAACGATAAAGAGGATGTATAAACATAATTTAGCACGCTTTGGTAGATAATTTAAGTGTGAAACCTTTTAGGAATTAACGTTAAGTTGCTCTTAGGTAGTCAAGAAATAGCGTAATATAATCGATTATGTGGCAATACCTTTGCACATGTGTTTATACTTCTGAGCTTAAAGAAAGATAAAAGTATATTTCTAGGCTACTCTTTCATGTCATCTTTTTTTTTAAGAAACAGCCCGAAGCCGCGGGTAAAAATTAATCCATCCTACTAATATTATAAACGCGAAAGTTTGTAAGTATGAATGTGAAGATGGATGGATGGATGGATGTTTGATACTCTTTCACGCAAAAACTACTGAACGGATTTGGATGAAACTTTACAATAATATAGCCTATACATCAGAATAACACATAGGCTATTTTTTAATGCGAAAAAGGGTTGTAAGGGGGTTTAAAGGGGGGATGAACGGTTGTATAGAAGTCTGGCGGTTCACTCGACATACGCATGCGCTTAAATACGCCGGGCGTAAACGTACTCATTAAAAAGAATTCATACATTTTTGAATTAAATCACTTGTACTTATTCCACTATTTTATTTTTGTTTACACCTGACCGGTTTCGCCTTATGGCATCATCAAAGGTTACTCTACCTTTGATGATGCCATAAGGCGAAACCGGTCAGGTGTAAACAAAAATAAAATAGTGGAATAAGTACAAGTGATTTAATTCAAAAATGTATTATAACAAGTTCCATCAAGTGCCGACAATCGAGAGTATAAATTACAAAAAGAATTCACTTTTTCATTGAAGACTTAAATATCCTACTAATTAACAATTATATAATTATAAACAATAATTAAATAATAGGTCTTTACCTATGAAATTGCCGTTTTGTATGCAATAAGTGAAAGTACTTATTTTTTCAAACTTTTTTATTTCTGTTATTCGAAGTAATCACCCATGCAATCGACGCATCTTTGCCAACGCATTGGCAGTTTATTGATGCCCTTCTTGTAAAAATCAGCTGGACGGGAGGCAACAAACTCTTCAAAGGCATTTTGTACTGCCTCTCGGGAATTGAATTTTTTACCCATTAAAAAGTTGTCTAAATTTTGGAAAAAGTAATAGTCGGTAGGTGCAAGGTTTGGTGAGTATGGCGGATGAGGGAGAGCTTCCATCTCCAGCTCCTGCAGCTTGGAGACTGTCTGTTGTGCAGTATGGGGTCGCGCGTTGTCGTGAAGGAACAGTGGGGACGACCGATTGACCAAAGCTGGTTGCAGATGTGCAAGCTTCTCCATCATTCTCTCCAGTTCTTCACAGTACACATCTGCATTAATGCTCATGCCGTTTTGTAAAAAGCTGTGGTGAATCACACCCGCACTAGACCACCAAACAGTGACCATCACCTTTTTAGGGGCCATTTTTGGTGTAGGGCATTGCTTTGGTGCTGAACCAGGGTCTAACCAACTTGCTGACCGCTTTCGATTGTCGAACAGAATCCATTTTTCGTCGCACGTAACAATTCGTTTCAAAATTCCTTCATTTCTTTGCCTGTTGAGCAGCGCAAGGAAGGTCTCGAGGCGTACGTTGCGCTGGCGATCGTCAAGGTCGTGGGGCACCCATCTATCAAGCTTTTTTACCTTGCCAATTTGTCGCAAATGGATCAATATTATTTTGATGCTTACATTAAAAGCTGCTGCTAGCTCAGCTGTAGATTGAGTTTCGTCAGCTTCCACAATCGCCTTTAATTCATTATTGTTAACCAAAGTCTCCGGACGACCACGACCTTCATTTTTCAAGTCAAAATTTCCAGAACGGAACCGGGAAAACCAATAACGGGTTGTACGTTCGTTTGTACAGTTCTCTCCGTAAACGTTTTTGATGTTACGTGCCGTTTGTGTCGCGTTGGTGCCACGACGGAACTCATATTCCATAATTACACGAATTTTTAAAGTCTCCATTTTGACGAAAAAATAATGTTCAAATGTAATGAAAATACAACGCTAATCAAAAAACAAAAGACTGAGTTTGTAAATAGAATATCATGGTTTTAAAACAAAATTAATTTGAATTTAGAATACAGAGCCATTACAAACTTTTTTTTATTTGAAATGACCAGTACTGAAGAACGGCAATTTCATAGGTAAGGACCTAATATTATAAACGCGAAAGTTTGTAAGTATGGATGGATGGATGGATGTTTGTTACTCTTTCACGTAAAAACTACTGAATGGATTTTTATGAAACTTTACAATAATATCTATACATATAATAAAACTGTAGAAGAGTTCAATTCTGTACATTGAATAAAAATTTAAAAAAATACAACTAGACTAGGGGTATTCATACAAGCCACACAAGCCAAAAAAAAATAGTTTTGAATTTTGAATCGCAACTGGTCTTCCCTCACATAATATTATCAAATTAAAATTTGGAGTGCCTATAATTTTAATGAGAAAATTGAGTCCACCAAAATTGTGTAACAGCACACAATACGTTTAAAAGTTATATCGCTCCAACGGAACGTGATAGAGGCACAAATGTTGACTGGATGTGGTGCAGGACAGCGTGTTTGCATTCCACGACTACCGCTCAACCCAAAAAACTATCTGTATAGATTTAAACGTGTGCAGTTCCCATTATGTGTGAGTTTAGCCCAGGGACAGACTATGAGTCGTGTTGGTGTAGATCGGCGAAAGTCCTATTTCTCTCATGGCCAGCTTTATGTAGCTTTGTCACGTGTAAGCAGTGCGCAAAGCCTGTCTATACTCACTGACACAAATGAAAAAACAAGTAATATATTGTTTATGAAGAAATTCTGTATGTAAATAGTAAATAACGCACGGCCTTGTTTTTTTTTGTTTGGTACCTACTATTACATTTGGCTTGGCACCGACTTCAAACCTATGCATAGGTAGCACATACTAATAATAGTTTTTCATCAATATTAAAGGTTTGCATATAAAGTGTATTTAATTAATTCTTTATTAAATTATTTTATACTTTTTAGTTTTTGAGGTCGGTTTTATTAAACGAAGTTTTTTTTTATTTGATCTGAGCGCTACGGGTAGTAGGAGACGCAAACAAGGTTGTGTGGGTCAGCTAGCAAATAATAATATATTTGATGTTTTGATTTGACTTGATGGCAATATTTTGTTCTACAGAAAAATGGGCAGGACAGGACCTTTTATTCAGAAAAAAATATGTTTTCGAGTTTGTGGCTATATGGCATAGATTGATTTCTTATAAATTTGTGAAATATGCACTAAACGATCAAAGCTGTATCTAAATAATTCACTCGGAACATAATTATTTAAACACACACAATATATTACTGTATTCCACAAAGAAAATGCACAAACAAAACAAATTAACAACGTATCCGTGGAATTTGAACACCCCATAAGAAAATATTTAACATAAAACACGAACGGGCGTGGTGGCACCTCAAATGGGGTTGAAAAACAGGGGGAGGCAAGCGGAAACCCCCTAATGGTGGTCTGACACGAACTATCCAAATTGCCACCACGCTAATGTGCCTAGAAATATATGAAGTATATAGCTTTTTTTTCAACTACTCTTGTATTATTTTTAGTTAAAGCTGTGTAGGCACGACATTCGTGATTTAGTTAATACTGTAATATTTATAATGTGAATTGTAATATAATTTTTATTATTTAGATTTAGTTAAAATTGCTAAGGTGTAGATTTTTTACAATCTTCTTTTAAACTTCAATAACAGCTGTTATGTTCCGAGGCTTGATTGAAAGACGTCTTCAGGATTAATTGGTTTATTGCAGTTCACACAGTTTAGTCACTCCGGAGTCCAGAATCAATCTGTCCGCCGCCACGTATCGGAAGTGCCTTCATGACACCCTCTAGTGATGTTACACTAAACTTACTTAATAGTAGGGACGCGACATCATAACAACGGCCTTCCTTGACAAATGACTTAATGTAATATTTTTTTGAGTCAATATTACTTAAGATTAGCTCGTTCAACCAAACAAACTCTAGTTACAGATTCATAATCTACTAGCTCACTTTGCCCACGGCTATACCTGCGTGTAAATCGGATATCGCGGTTATCATTTTTTGGGTTAATATATATAAATAACTAACTTTTTCCCGCGGTTTCACACTCTGGTGTTACAGGTGTCCATGGGCGGCGGTAATAGCTTACCATCAGGCGATACGTCTGCTCGTTTGCCCACTATTTCATAAAAAAAAATAGCGTGGGTCGGCTGGTAGGATAGGTATAGAAGTTACACGCACGGTATTCACGCTGGTATACTAACAAGTAGCATTTTTTCATTATTATGGTGGGTGTAAGTATAATACCTACTACATTTTCCCAATTGCAAACACGATAGGTAATAGGGTGGAAATCATGGGTCGAATACATTTGTGTTGAAATTTGGTTGCTATGGTTACGGAAGCATCGATAATTACTTGTTTATTCACTTGTCGCCATACCTTACCTTGTGAATGAAAAGATGAAACTTCCTGCCCTTGTTTAGCTGTGTATTTAAATAACTATGACACAAAAATACTTAGAACTTTTAGATTTAAAACAGAAAAATAAATAAATCTATGATCTCTGATTGATGAAAAAAGATTCGACATTTAACTGATGTTGATACAGCTAGAATAGTTTACTTCAGTTACTTTCATAGCATAATGAGTTACGGTATCCTACTCTGGGGTAACTGTGCAGATATTAATGCCATATTTGTTTTACAAAAACGCGCCGTACGAGCCATCGAGTTTCTCTCCGTTCCAAATTTAAAGAGATAAATATTCTGACTGTATCTTCACTATATATATACGAAAATTTAGTTTATGTTCAAAAAAATATATCAAAGTTTCCTAAAATCAGTGATGTTCATTCTGTAAATACCAGAAACAAACATAATCTTAGTGTTCACGTCACTCGTCTCCACAGAGTAGGCAACTCGTTCGTGGGACAATGTATACGCTTTTACAATAAACTCCCTATTGATATTAGGAATTTGCCATTAAAGAAATTTAAGAATACCATAAAATCTAAGTTATCCGCAAAGGGGTATTATACCATAGCAGAATATCTTGATGATAAAACCGCCTGGAATTGAGCTGCCCATTCTGCACATGCTATTTATTTTGAATGTTTAAATTTATTTTTGATGTGACGATAATTTATAGTTTGAAACAAATTCATTTTACATTATTGCTATTGTTGACATTTTTTTAAATTATTATCTTTACTGATTATTGTAATTGTGACTCAAACGTATGGTCTTAACCCTCTTCTGAGAGGAAATCCGAGCCCAGCTGTGGGACATTATGGGTTATTGATGATTGATGAAATTATATTGTCGACCTTAGAAAACTTCTTACTTCAAACACAAGTGCGTTAAACAAATAAGGGACAGTATCAATAAGTTCAGTGTTTTATATTGTTCTTGTTACATTTTGTAGGTCTGTATATAAATAACAACTAGCGGCCCCTCGTGACTTCGTACGCGTGGAGTTAGTTATTTGCACATAAGTTTTTTACCATTTAAAATCCTCCTGTCATAATTATTTTTACTTCAATAACATTGGACTTTCATACAAACTACCATCCCCCATTTTAATCGCAAAAGGGGGTTGATTACTAAAGATACATTATTAGTACACCTCCACGCATATATTTTAAATTTCAAGTCTCTTACTTCAAAAACATAGGAATTTCATACAGACTTCCAACTCCCGTTTTACCTCTTAGGGATGGATTTTCGTAAAATCCTGAACGTGAACCTACCTGCCATATTTCAAGTTCGTAGGTGTTATAGTTTCTGAGATATCGTGATTAATCAGTGAGAGGTATTTCGCTTTTATCTTATATATAAAATTCTCGTGTCACAATGTTAGTTACCATACTCCTCTGAAACGGTTAGACCGATTTTTATGAAATTTGATGAGCATATCCAAGGTAGGTCTGAGGTCGATTCTCAGACCACATCTATTTTTATACCCCAATTTTTATTTTTTTTGGCAAAACAGCGTTTGCCGGATCAGCTAGTATTATATATACATAGATTGTTATATATAGATATAAATAAATAAATAAATAAATAAATAAATAAATATGTACCTATACTGTATTCACGTCGTCGATCGTGCGTCGGAGCTGAAACACACTTTTTTTCAAAACTAAGTTGGGGTCGTTTTTAAATCTACAACGGTAGTCCATTAGTCCATAACGAAAATAGAAATTTAAAAAAACGTACATTTACTTTACCATGCAAATTGCCCTTTTCTGAGTATGTAAAACGCATGCAACATTCGCTATTTTTCCTGCTTAGGAAAGCCACCCTTTTTAGACGTGCCAGCCCGTGCTAGGACGAGAGTTATGGAGAATTATGCAGACTTATGCAACAACTTACGTGTTCCGTCGGCAAACTTCGGAAAGTCGTTACAATTTTGATAGCCTGTGTTTTAGTTGACTACCGTACCTATGAGTACCAAGTTACGACTTCGGACGAATTTTACAATAGCCTGTACTTACGGTTGTGGAAAAGTCTATAAAAGCCATAAAGCCATAATAAAATATCAAAATTCTTCTTCAAAGTCAAAGTAAGAGGTCTCTGCCTTAAAGGAAATAAGAAAGTGTTATTTTTCTACAGATACGATATCGACAATGCGAAACTGTTAAATACATACCACCTACACTTGTTCTATTAAGTAATGGGACTCATTGTATGGTACAATTTACTGCTGAAGCTGAGAAGTAGTTTCATAAAAGAGATAAATGTCACAAATAATTTTATGAATGATAAAATATACGCAGCACGAAGACTCTTTGCTTATACATTTTTTTGTTTCAACAGTTGAGCAACAACCAACATGGAGGCTTCATCATCAGACTACAGCGATGAAGAAGTGGGGGTCTTGGCACGGGGTCAAAAATTATGGGTCCGTGGGGTCAAATCTCATACAACTTGTGCGGACATCGTTCGTGCTTTGCAGGACGCCCCTGAAGGTATGATATCTGTTTAAAATAATAATAATTTTGAAGAAAGGTATACTTACGTAATACTTATATTATGTAAGTAGGTAGGCTTCTATGTTCCTTTATTAATTGTCGCATTTGTATGGTAGTTTCGTGTTATTTAGTGTTCAATCTCTGTTAACTTGTGATTGACTGGATGTTTTTGTTAACGTTGGTTTTCCACATTTTATTAATAAGTTTTATTTATACATTTTTAATTCAATATGATACCATATCCATGTAATTTAAAAGAATGTTATCTCTGGGTGTGTTACTGGAAAATTAAATCAACTGTCAATAATCATAATATTGTCTTTAAATGCACTTTACCATATTAAGTAAGTACTAGTACTTATTTCATTAGAATATTTACAAATCGTACATTCTAGTTATAATAATAATAAAGTTTATTGATTCATAAATAATTACAATGTTAACTTAAATATAATAGTCAACTGAACATTGGGATCATGCTAGGATGTTAACGAGTCCAACCAGACAAGTAAATACAAAATACGTGCGTGTGATTTATGATTTCTTCCCTTAATTTTCGGATAGAAATAGAAGCGTCTATAATTATTTAAGAGGTCGAATGGCGATCGAATTTCTGCCATTTTCAATGTCTTATTTTATTTTCATTTTACCACTCGAACTCTCATTATGATGACTTTTATAACAATACAAATCAAAATTTACAATAGACCAGCTTATCACAATTTATCACCGTCGAGGATAAAAGATTCCATTCAAAAATTTACTTGGTTTTGGACGAACACCACAATTAAGACCTTTTCTTTTAGGTACCTAGTTTACAGAACATTTAATTTAAATCATTATTTGTGAACATAGAAATCTTTTAACCACAGCGGGAGGGGCAGTCAGCGAGCACGGCGATTGGGTGCTGGCAGAACGGTGGCGTGGAGTGGAGCGACCCTTACCTCCTGACGTACCTGTCCTGCATGTCTTGGCTGCGTGGGGAGACGCGAGGCACGAGGTTATTATTCACTAAAACATTGATATTAATGACAAAAAACCAATAAAATAGATTTTTCATTAGAATGTTGACTACACTAAAACTGTTGACGTCAAATTAAACCTACTAGGGCTACTAGTAATTAGTTTATTCAAGCTTATTTTGCTTTAATGTATTTAATACTATGAAGACCCATATCGGTGTTTAAATAACTATTTTAGACGTCATAGCCGAAATTAATGTTTCTAAAACCTACTGTAGTGAAATCAACAAAACAATAATCAACAAAACAATTGCATAAAAAAATAATTTTAATTCAAAGCCACAAATTATTTTTAGGTTAGATTGGCACTTAGGCGTGTTTCGAGTTGTGGAGAAGACGATTCTGGTCGAGATAGTGATGGCGGCAGCCGTGGGGGCACCCGGAGACGTAGACGGAGAAACATGAGGACCTCCACACCGCCCCCAAGAGCCAGGAGCGAAGACCCTGCCGCTAGACTGGTGTCAGTTATACAACACCAAAGTAGAACGATACATCAACAGCTGGATAAATTAAGGTTAGTTGCGTATTTTCGTTTCTTATACGGAAATATTAAACCATTGTAGACATAGCATGACTTTTAAAATAAATTATTTTTCTTTACTATACTAACAATTTTTTCTATTTATAGGGAACAAGAGAAGTTAATCGACCATTTGGAAGACCAAACTCACAAAAACCGCATGGAGAAACACGGCACAAACTATCTTCTCGAATCTTACCTTCGAGACCTGGGCCGATGCAGTGAAGTCAACGATAGCCAGGCAGGGAACAGTGACAGTGGAGTGGGCGTGGGCAGCGGTACCCCACCGAGACGGCACACAAAACATAAATCTAGAAGGGAAAGACACCTTATGAGAGAACATTACTTTACAAAAGAACTAACAGATATTTGTCAAGTCAACTCAGAAAGACTGATGCAAACGCAAAACGATACAGACTCCGACGTATCTGCTGACGAACTTTCTAGGATACGTGAGGAAGTTGAAATGTTGGAGAAACTGGCCATCATTAATAAAAGACTACATCGCGAAGAAGAACTCGTAGTGAGACTAACAGCGAAAGTCAAAAGATATATGGATGAGAATAAAGCGAACAGTTGCGAAAATGTTTCCCAAGTTCGAATGCTGTTAGATAAAATTGAACAAGAATTAATGAAAACGACTAAAGAAATGCAAGAAAATGCTTCAGAAATGGCGAAAGCCGATACTGAAATAGAAAATAGGGTGAAATTACTCGACGAACTTACACTACAATTGGAGGAAGAAGAACTCCAAAACACGATTTTAGAAAGACAATTAAATGAAGCTTCAAGTCGCCAACCAATACTGTTGCAAGATAGTTACGTACCTGTTTTAGACCAAACAAATTTGAATCAAACGTTTAATTATGGTGGCCCAGGTTATCAACTGGACACACTCGTATGACACAGGCTTAAAATTGGATTTTTTGTCCCAAAGATTTTATTTTGAAATTACCATTACCTAAGTTGTAGAGCTAAGTTGATCGATGTAAAATGTTTTGGCAAAAGGCGCAGAAGCCATTGTTTTAATTATGATTTTTGGACGCTCTGCATTACTTATACTATTATATGATAAACAATGCCCTAGTTGAGCTTAATTTTTTTAATTACATTTTGATTCGAAGCCAATGCGGACTTGAAACTAATTTCACACTTTCTTTAATGCATACTTAGTTATTAACCCGGAAATCGAATTAGTTATTTTTTCTCCATAAAGTCAATGAAGTTTGACTTCCATATTTCTGTGACGGCCAAGAATCAGACAAAAGGCTGACATTCAGAGCTTCGAAAGTTTGAATCCTGTATGGATTTACCTGCTTTAAAGATTCGTTTATTAATTATTATATTTAGATATAATTAGATTATTTTTATGTTATTTACACAAATGTATCTGATATTGTAATCGCGTATTAAAATAACATAGTGGTGCTAACACTTACCTAATGTAACTAAACTTGTATTATTTAAAAAGATTACAAATAATTCAGAAGTTTCTTACCTGTTTTGTCTTAGTACTAAAGTAGTTCTTGCTTCAGTTTTTTTTTGAGAAATTAACACCTGGTGCTATCTTATTTCTCATATCATCTTACTCCGTTTGGTGATCAATTAAAATACGAAGTGTCACAACCCCTTATTCATCCCATGGGTATCATAAGAGGCGACTAAAGGAGCTAACCATACAGGAACTATGCTAACTTCACTGCAGAGAAAAGGGAATCTTGAAACCAATCCTATGCTAACCCAGACGAGTTAGCATAGGATTTGTTTATAAATCCTATGCTATTATATGCTAGCATGTTATATTAGGCCTAACCCTTGTTTCTAAGGAGATGCTTATTTTCAGAAGTAGATCAGAAGAGAAATAGATAATCTGTAGTATTATATAGTTTATATATAATACTACAGATTAATTAGAGACGAAGAAAAAACAACTGCTTACAGTGCTTACCAGTGCTTACCTTATTGTTTATTGGTCATTACCTCATGACTTCCTTTCTTCTCATATTTCATTTAAATACATCTGTCTTAAATCTTAGGAACCAATAATAACAGCTGTAAAATAGAGTCAAACCAAACATCTATCAAACGCTACTTTCCTGGTCACTGATGACTTCGTTTAATTGTTAATAATATATCAATAAAAGTTAATTGTAAATTTGTTAATTAAATGTAATATAAAAATAATTCGAATGCCAAAAATCTACGATGACCACCAATCACAGCTCATTTTATTTAACCCTAGTCAAATTATTATTTTTCAGTTAGGGTAGGGGCACTCTACCCTTTTTTCTCTCCTGTACTGATTTCTTATTAAATAATAAAGTTCACCAATAACTTTACGTATGCGTACGATATTTCTGTCATCTATACAAGAGTTAAAACTATAACTTTATATACCATCCAAAAAACGTTAGTTATTTTTATAATCATTGTATTTAAATACTTGTATGTACATAATAAAAATATACAACGATTTATACATTGTTTTATTTTGAACTCAATCTCTTTATCAAAGAAAAATCTGTATTGGGGCGTGTCACGGAAAATCCCGAGGTTAACCAATCACACCGCCAGCCCGCGCGACTGTATTGGTGCCGTGTGCGGCTTGGGAGCAATAATATTGCAATACACATACCTAGTCGGTAATATCGACTGTGTATATGTATTGTAGGCAAAGGCTCTTTGGTATATATTAAAGTCAGTCGAGCCTTTTCCGAGGAGTGCGACCACAACGAGATATTTATGTGTTAGGAAGGTATAATATATACAATACAATATAAAACACGCCTCTTTGTGTGAGCCTGGAGTCTATACTATGGTTACCCCTGTGTGACAGATCTCCAAGCCCCATTCCGAACATATGAAATTTTACATAGAAATAGTATGCCAGCAATAATGCCAGTAAAATACGCAAAGAAGAGTGCAGTAGGTATATAATTATATTTAGGTAAGGTATATAATTATATTTATTTTATTTTTCGGACATCTAACACACAACGCCATCTAGTCCCAAGCTAAGCTAACAACTGATACAAATACATATATACTTTAATAACTATACTTATACTTTAACTTTAGGTATGCATGTTTGTATGAGAGTGTCTTGTCTTTGTGTGTGTGTGTGTGTGAGTGAGTATGTGTGTGGCTGTGTATAAGTAAGTGTAAGGGTTTTGTGTTGTGTGCATAATATACATGTATTTTAGAAAGTTAGCATAGAATAAAAAATGGTTGTCTGTAAAGTCTGTTTACGGACGATAGTTTAACGTGACAACGTTATAACGAAAGATTGATGAAATGATGAGAGATAGAGTCGCTTGTGCTTGCACTTCAAGCCTTAAATGGAACGCCTAAGAGCGACGCATGGCGAGGTAACGACGCATGGCGAGGTAACGCCGCATGAGTCATGTTTTTTCGTGTGTGCAGCCGGCTCCATCAATTTATAAGACGTTATCACGTCAAAAATTGATCTATGTAAAAGTTGACTCATTCGCAAACAATCTTTCATCTATACTACTTATAATAAAAATGTAACAGGTCCATTTCTGTACATTAAAGATATTTTGAAATTTTTTTTTGGAGGGCTCTCTAGAATCGATACTGGAGCCAAAACTATATTTTTTTTCATTTTTATCTGTCTGTCTGTCTGTCTGTATCTTGGCCGCGCATCACGCCGAAACTACTGAACGGATTCAAATGAAACTTGGCACGATTTGAGTTCATATTACGAGGTAGGACATAGGATACTTTTTATCCCGAAATTCAGCACGGTTTCCTGGAGAAAGGGGATGAAAGTCAAAATATGCACTTAGTTGTAATTTAATAAAACATAGTCCGATTTCATTCATTCTTTTTTTACTAGAAAGAAAAAAAATAAAAGATAACAGCAAAACTGTTTTTTTTTTTGTCCGCAACTGCCTGTGGGAAGCTGAGACAGATATGTAAATATGGCGGTACGAAGTTCGCCGGGTCAGCTAGTTGTTAATAATATTGACAGGCTCCATGATTGATTACTGAAACAAAACAACAATAATAAAAAGTAAAAAGAACTATGAACCCGATTAAACTTTTGATAAAATTATATAGCCTTAATAGATATCTACGGGATTGCTACCATGTACCTTTTTGTTTGTTACTCCGTGATCATGGCGCTTGCAACAGCGCCGAAATATCGGATACTCACAAACAAAAAGGCACATGGTAGCAATCCCGTAGATATCTATTTTAATGTTACTGACCATGAAAGTTTAAAACTATAAATTATATACACAGGTGACAGGCGTCACCTGCGCCATTATTCATGAAAAGCAAGGTGCTACGGTAGAAGATACAAACAGACATAAGAATGTCAAAACTATTACTCCTTAACCCTTAATCTAGCTTAACCCTTACTTAAATCCCAGGCGGTTGAGTTGTAGGCGTTGTTATATCATAAATAAAAAAAAAATAAAAAAAACGAACAGATGTATCGCCTGATGGTAAGTGATTACCGCCGCCAATGGACACCCGCACGCAACACCAGAGGCGTCACAAGTGCGTTGCCGGCCTTAAATATCATCCTATCACAAGACAATGCTGGACATAGGCCTCTTCAATGGAATGCCACTTGGTTCAATCCTTGGTTTATCATATGTACTTTTCTAAGTTATCGCACGTACATATTTTAATAAGTGGAATATTTTTAATTTACAAGGTAGTAGATCCATGCTGATCTCAGCACGGTTGAGCCGGCTCGACCGGGGCGGTACTACTCTAGCACCGAAATGACAGCGTTCGTGCTGTCGTGTTTCGTTGGTGAGTGCGAGACCGGAGGCCCAATGACGCATCACTAGGCAGCCATACCGTGGGTCACCATGCTGCATTCTATGCATTCGCAAAGAGTCTGGTGACCACCACTCTTGGATTCTGCTTATACTTTCCATCAGGCACAGTAGAGTCATTTTGGCAGGGACATACATAAAAAAAATGAATATAATTCGAAATACATATTAGACAATTAGCTTTTGCCCAAGGATCTGCCCGTGCACACAGAAAAAAAGAAGCCTATGTACCTACTTATCTAACGTCTAATCTATTTCTATACCGGTTTATCGAAATCAGTGTAGCCGTTTAGCAGTGAAAGCATAACAAGCAGACAGACAGAGTTACTATTACTATAGGGTTCCACTCTCTGATTAGTGTTAACATGCGTTTTCGAGTTTTCGTAAACTACTGCCAGCTATCGAAAAAGGGTTTACCTGTTTGTACAGTTTTGAGACGTTAGTAGGTACATATTATTATTCATAGATGGCACTGTAGTCACAGTTCGTTAGGAAACGTTGAGTTTTAAACCATTTCCAAAAGATGGCGCTATAAGTACCTACTAAAAATTTTGCTGTGTGCAACATCGTAGTCCATAAAACTAGCGAACCTAGCGGCTTCGCAAGGAAGTCTGGAATTTTCGAATTTCCCCTACTTTAATCTAATATGTATATAAAACTAGCTGACCATCGCAACCCCGTTTGCGTCTCCTATTTATTACTCGTAGCGTGATAAGACAGACTGAAAAACAAAAAATGTTTTTTTTATATAAGTATCGGATATACTTTCATTTGTATTTGGTGCAAAGCTGTTAATTTGATATTATTTATTTGTATAGATTACCTTAGGCACCTCAGTAAAACACACATTTCAACATAATAATAGGACAATCGGTTAGATTGCTTCGAAGTTTATCGTATACTAAATTATATCAGGGGCTAATGTTAGTTCGTCGAAAAAAGAAAACATTAAGTCAAGGGTCAATTTAAATATAGCTGACTCTGATAATGGTAACAATAGATAATATTTAAGTCGTTTAATGTACGTCATTAGTTTCAGATCTAGGAAAAGTTAATTGTTTACTCAGTATCCATAATCAACCTAAAATCAGAAGTTCTGTCACAGATAAAATACACAGTTGTGCTCCTTCTTAAAGGCACTTGTGAGTTGTGACGCCTCTGGTGTTGCGGGTGTCCATAGGCAGAGGTTATCGCTTACCATCAGGCGATTCGTCTGCTCGTTTGCATATCGGTTACAAAAACTACTAAAACTGTCTGGAAAATAGGGGTTCAGGATAAATGTAACAACTTCACACATCTCACACACAGCAGCCTGATCTCAAACTAGACTACTTGTTGATTAACATACTTATACTTGTACATATGAAGCACTGGTTTTTAGATGGCGCCCTTGAGTCAGGGGCCATCTGAAAACGAGTGCTATGCTTCAGTACAGCGTGAATTAGAATTAGACTGCACGTTTGGCCTAGTGGTTTAACGGTCACCACGCCGTTTCCTACTTCGCCAAGTGTCGTGAGATCAAATCCCACGTAGGACAACACTTTGTGTGATCCACAAATTGTTGTCCTGAGTCTGGGTGTTCTTTGTGTCCGTTTCATGTATGTTTGTAAAGTCCCCCGCGACACAGGATTTATTCCTGGTGCGGGAGTTGTCTTTAAAAAAAAAGAAAAGAGCTAGTAGCTTTGCTGCATAATGCAATTGTTCTAGATTGTATGTTGTAGCAGAAATAAATGTTTAAAATGGTTTGAAAATAAATGAAACCTATACACAGAACAAATCATTGTGCTCATCAATCAATCAATTTCCTAGGTGGGAATCGTATCCACGATCTCTGGCTTAGTAATCATAAGTCAGAACATAAGGCTATTCCAAGTATAAAGCACTAGAATATTCTGAATTTCATCTATTTTTAAGGTTAGGTACATAAGATCAAAAAATCAAAATCATTTATTCATCACCAGAAGACACCAAGTGACACTCATGAACGTCAAATTGAAGCTATAGTTAAAAATCATAGATCGACACAAACAGACGCCTCAGCATGTGCTGTATTGTCGAGGTAAATTAGGCGAAAATGCTAAAAATCTACTGCCTGCCTGTGCCGATCAATAACTTCCAGTTTCCACAATGCGTAGAGCCTCATGAAAAGAATACTGGCAAAGAAACTCATCTGCATCGGCTGCTCTTTTTCTCTTACTTACTCATGGTACAATAGTATTACATGTAACGTAAACGGTATGCAAGCTGTTGCCACCTGAAATTCCTTTATTATAAGCTCCAAAATCTAACGCACAAACAAAAAAAAACACTCAGTGATAACGTTCAAGGTTTGAGTCTATTAAACATAGAAATCATTCAAGATGCACATCTACTTACATTCAGTTGCAAAATCTACTGTTAAAAATAATTCGTGCGAAACCTAAGCTACTAAATCCCATTTCGATTGATATTTACCTATGTGTAAAATATAATTGGACAGTTAGCCATATTCCTTTGCATTACCAAACTAGACCGAAGCCAAAGGAAGAGAAATATTTTTGGTAGTCTTTGTTTGTGTGTTCTACTCTGGCGTCTAAACTACTGAACCGATTTCAATCAATGATTCTTAACTTACGAAACACACTTGTTGTGTGAATTTAAATAGAGTTTATGTATATTTAAGCAATGTAAAACAATTTGTTTAATTGGGATACTCTTGTAATATCGGTTTATAGCAAAGATATCAATTTTCAGTCAGTGACCCCTTTTGGGTGTAAATTTATTTTTTTCGCGTACTCTACTAGAGTGTGTGTACAGTAATTAAGATTGACCTTACACCCACTAGATAAAGAACTGAAATAGGGAAAATATGGCAATAAATACATTATACAAAACACTTTTAATACATATCAAAACCAAACATAAACTGGGTTAACACCGTTTCTTGTTGTTTAAATAAATGTTAGGAATATTAGCGTTCACTTAAAGGTAGTCCTACAAAGACTTAAAATAATCATCTAGTCAGATGGCGTCGTATACAAGATCACATTTGGTTCATCATACGTTTCAGAGTCTACGGATTCCCCTTCTGAAACACTAAATTCACTAGCTCTTTTTGTTTTAATGGTCATTATCGGTAAGTCATTCACATCTGCGACATAAGCCCATTTTCTGTAAAGATTCTTTGCTTGAACCTTAAGTGATTCAGAATAGAATACCCCCACGGCTTCACTTTCAAAAGTCGTTGCATATGGAATTTCAACGTTTTCAGTTACAACACGTCTTGTTGCTTGATCGTTAAACGGCTCACCAGCCATTTTAGCTCTTAACGCAGCAAACAAGAACGTTTTCCATCTTGGAATATAATAGTCACGAATAACTTCAGACCATTGTTTGCAAGCATAGTCCGATATTTCTCCTCTAGGTCCCCATAACGTGATCTGATTTCTTGCATTCATCTCATACAAGTATTGCTCGTCAGGTGTTGTTCCTATACTCCTGGCTTGTGCGAACCAAGTTGAAGCAAGAAAATACTTACTTTGACCTAATACAGAGGACAAATCAGACAACACGCTAAGGAACCGATTTATGGAACTCTCAAAGACGAAACTGTTTCCATATCTATCTTTCACGACATTCATATATAATTGTTCAGCTCTGTACTGCAAGGCTTGTCGAGTAACATCTGCTACGTCATAATAGAAGCCTTCTGTCCAACAATTGCTCTCATTAGTAAATGCCAGCTTTCTAAAAGCCTGAAATAAATCGTAACTTTTATACCAAGCCCACGGTTGTATTCCGAAACTTGGTCTTCTGGTGACAACGTATTTGCCTCTGATTCTGTTGAAACCGTTAAAACTGTATACACTTTTGAGCAGATATTTCCACCCTTCAGCGGTATCCTTGCATCCATGTCTTCTTTCAGCGTAATCAGTTATCCAGGCAGTAAGATCTTCCACTGGAGACTTGCGCCATGCGGATTCCAACATTAGATCATACACTACATAATTCTGATTTATACCTTCTGGAGTAAGACCTATGCCAATCATTGTACTGTTCATTTGAGTTCTAGCTTGATAAACATCTCTATTAATAGTCACCATATTGCCGAACATTCCTAGTGTCCCGCCAAAATTATGTAACATGCACCAAATAAACGGTTGGCCGAAGTACATTTTATAAAGATTATATTGTGGCCACTGTTCAGACTGTAAGTCTAATATAAGCATCCGACCGTTAGGAACTGCATTTAGGAAAGTTTGAACTCGATTCAGAGGCCACATAGAAGGGTTGTTCACGAACATCCAATTTTGTAGTAACCATACAGCTTCCTTATCGAATTCTACAAAAGTCGAGAATATTGCATTAGATGTAGCCTGAGCCAATTCTGTAGAAAAATTTGATATTGATATCTCGTTGAATGGATCTGCTGTATAAATGTGAATACCGGGGTTCTTGATTTCGTTTAAAAACATTCTTCCAATGGTATTAAATAAGGGATCATTCGGATTTATAAAAAGGCCGCAACAATACTCAGTACTGAATCCATTCCAACGTACTACTTCATGAAATTTGCTTTTTGGGTACACCCTAGAAAACGCTGATGGAACATGACCATTAAATGCTGGTGAAACAGGCACTATACCTAGATTTAACATCATATTTATTACTTCGGATTGTATTTGTAATTGTAAATTATGCCACGATTGTGGTAGGGGGCCTCCCCAACCGTGCATATTTCCCATCCGAAGCCAAGATAAAAACGCTGGGCCCGCTAGGTGCTGATCTATTTCTTCTTGCGTCATACCTACTTTTGTATAAACATTGGCCCACGCGGCTTCTTGGGCAACTGGAGCCAGAGCTAAGTTGATACCGTTCAGGGCCATCCATGCTACATGATTCTTCCATTGTTGTACATCCCACCATACAAAGCTGTATGACGCTGTACACACATTCTGATAATATCGAAATCTGTCGTTGGCCACCACAGTTTCGTTTAAGGATGGGGGAAGTGGACGAAAGCGTACATTTTCTGTTTGCCACTCGATTTGACTCTTGCAGTATTTTTTGAGATAATAATTAAAGCCCCAAACTGCTGCTACGCCAGAACTAGCACTTATATGCAATTTATTTTCAAATATACTTAGCGAGAAGGTGTCTTTATTGTCTTTAAACCACAATGGATCAACTTCAACAATAACATCAGGTAAGTATCGACGTATAATATCTAGAGCCGCACTTTTTTGAGTATCACTTGAAGTTAACGTTTGAAGTTTGGTCGGATCTAAGAAACTGAGATTGATAGCGGATGTGAATACTCCGAACAGGAGGATAACTGTTATGGACCGCCACATAGCGACCACGTCGTATCAGCACTGGCGCGGACAAACACGACAGCGACCCGTATTTTGTTAAGTATGTAACGGTTCAAAATATTATTTGGTTAATTTTCAATTCATCTGGGAATAAAATTATTATTTTTGAGATTCTGATAATAAAATTATAAGAAGACAGGTACCTGTTATTCGAGTAATTCGTTTATAGGACTTCCTCAATATTTTAACACTTAATTATTTGACATTTATGTTTAGTTTATTTTCCAAATTACTGGAACACTAAAGTTTTGGAATATACGCAACATATATTTTACAGCATAAATAAGAACTACTACTCCTATAAGTGAAACCAAACTTACAGTATTCACTAAAAAACTGAAAACATTTTTAATCAAAAAATGCTTTTACTCAGTAGAAGAATACATGGAAACAAAACACAAATAATACATAATAGAAAATATACCACAAACAAAACACACACACAGCCACACACAAATGAACACACACCAACAAATCCTACACCTAAACAATAAATCACAATAATGGCTAGGTAGATAAATAATAAAGATATAATATATATGCAAAATGATTAGTTTTAACCTTATGTAATTTAAAGCAGTTGTTCGATGTAAAATGTCATTATATCAATGATCTTTTTTTTTTTTTTTTTTAAGGATTTTAAAATGGTTCACTTTATTACTTAATTTTTTAGTTATAGTTATTAATTTGTTTATCTTTATATAATTCTAACATTCTTTATCCTAATACCTATGTAATGTGACTAACATCATCATCTTCTCTCAAATTTGCAATGCCTGTAAAAGGCTACTAAGTTGAGACAAGTTATATTCTAAGATCACAAATGTACCTACACTTAGTTAGCAATAAAGATTTTACATAGCTGAGAGGTATTAGCTAAGCAATTCAACCCATGTCAGTCTATGGATAGGTGATCATTTCCTAATACGTTGAGACCCTCCGTGCTTTGGAGAGCTCGCTAAGCCGTCGGTCTCGGTTGCAATACTGTAGAATTACGGTAAACCCATGGTCTAAGAAAACAAGGTCTCGCATTACGAGAGCTCCCCGAGGTGACGTCACTATCCAGTTACCACGTGATAGCAACATGACACGAAATTAACCAATCAGAACCAGCGAATAGCAACATAACACAAAAGAAACCAACCAGAACCAGCGACAGCGATGATGACGTCATGTCGTTCGTTGGAATGTCATACCTGGCGTAGTATATTGTTATACCATGGATAAACCAAGAATATAGGCTTTTACTAGCTAAATGACACTATAAACAATAATAATAAATAAGTGATTAATTTAAAAAGTTTAAAAAAATAAAAATAAGCGCTTTCATTAGACACCCATATTGGGTGGGTTGTTCAGAAATATGTAGATACGCCGTTAATAATAATACCGATTGTATATAATTGAATTGTCATCAGAACTAAAGGTTTACTTCAAATTTCAGCTCAACCGGCAATCGGAAAGTGGATCAAATTGAACTTGCAAGATTTAATTACAGACAAACATCGGGACAGGTGAAACTAAATAAAAGCTTGTAATAATAATAAGTCAATACATTGTCAAACTAAATCTATGGTAGGTATATAAAAACTCCTTGTCACCACATTCTTCCTGCGTTAAAAGTTCCGACTTGGCATCGTCTTAATTGAGAATATAATCCTCAAGAGGTCGTGGAAGACGATGCTCCCTTGCTGTTCTTCCGGGCTAGGTAGTTCTACATCGTTATCAGTCTCAACTCTTTGTTGGCTGTTTATAGGGTCAAAATACCCATTTTTATCAAAGAAATTATCATTAATAGTAAATAATAAGTCAATACATTGTCAAACTAAATCTTTTTTTTTTTTTTTAAAGGCAACTCCCGCATAAAAATACCTATGGTATATAAAAAATATAAATCTATGGTATATAAAAACTCCTTGTCACCACAAATACTACTACTATTATTATAATTAATTATTTTAAAAAAAATACAATAATGTTTGGGAACCGTTATGAGTAGGTAGGTATTTGGAGTCCTAAAAAATCAACAGTTGAGTCTCTTCAAAACTTCGATATAGCGGTTATTACATTATACGATTTCTCGGGCCCTGCCCGCAGAGACAGGGCAATGTAATTAGAAACAGGGAGTCAGTGTCCCTAAACATGGCGATTGACTGGTTCCGATCTCCCTAGCTCCCTGCCGTCCTGCCGATTGGATAGTGTAATAAGAAACAGGGAGGCAGGGAGCTCAGTCGCTGCGGCGCGAGCGCAGAGTTCACACGTTCGTCTTTGGATAGAAGAGGTTGAGATATCTAGAAACTAACTTTTAAACCTTGATAGGAGTTTCCAGTGGCTAAGAATCGTAAAGTAACAACTATACTATGTTTTGCACTCACTCTTAGGATAGTTTTTTTTGCTATAAAAAGAGCTACTAAGCTTAATAGTTAGTCAAATTGGTCTGTAGTTTCGTAGGTCTGTCGGGTCTAAAACACTGAGTATTTGGATATTTGACTGCACGTTTGGCCTAGTGGTTTAACGGTCACCACGCCGATTCCTACTTTGCCAAGTGTCGTGGGTTCAAATCCCACGTAGGACAACACTTTGTGTGTACCACAAATTGTTGTTCTGAGTCTGGGTGTTATTTGTGTCCGTTTCATGTTTGTTTGTAAAGTCCCCCGCGACACAGGATTTATTCCTAATGAGGGAGTTGTCTTTTAAAAAATAATAATAATTTGATAGTTAGTTTCTAAGGAGTAAATATTCTTTCACCCACATCCTAATCTTCTTCCTTTTTGAATACCTCATGGTAGTAAGTGCCAAAGTCACCGCTAAAGCAACTTTCAGACTGCCTCGTTGGTCTCGCGGTTGGCGTGTGCGACTGCTGATCATGATGTCTCGGGTTCGATTCCCGGGTCAGACCAAATGTTTGTGTGATCTACAAATATTTGTTTCGGAGTTTGGGTGTTTTCTGTGTATAATATGTATGTATTTACAAAAAGAAGTATATATGAATTTGTATCAGTTGTCTAGTACCCATAACACAAGCTCTGCTTAGCATGGGACTAGATGGCGATGTGTGTTAGATGTCTGAAAATATTTATTTATTTGATGTTTCGATAAAGTCGGCGCCATAGCGACAGACGTGCACAGTTATTCACGTTCACGTTCAAACTGAGAAAAAGTCAGACAGGGCGCGATTTCCAGCGTAAGTGTAATAAGCGGCACCCTAACTGGTAGGCAGGACACACGAGAGACAGGGCCTGAGAAATCGTGTAATGTAATAGCCGCTTATCGCCTAGCTAGTACTTTGAGTGTGGACGTCCGAACGCAGTCGTTCCACGTAATAAAATCCAGGTATTTGTAAATAACGATGTTTCTAGAGTTTGACTGCGACATTTGTTGGTGGTTCAAGTGACCCTTGTTTGTTATTTGATAAAGGCAGAACAAGTAATTTGTTCACAAGAGCATTACGTTATCGGCGTGTTGTTGTAATGTTACTGACCCGACCGCTAATATGTAATGCATCTAGATACGATAAGTACCTACCTACTTACATTCAAGTAATTGTCATTTTACATGTATAGATGAAATTTTAGCTCCCTGCCGTCCTGCCGATTGGATAGTGTAATAAGAAACAGGGAGGCAGGGAGCTCAGTCGCTGCGGCGCGAGCGCAGAGTTCACACGTTCGTCTTTGGATAGAAGAGGTTGAGATATCTAGAAACTAACTTTTAAACCTTGATAGGAGTTTCCAGTGGCTAAGAATCGTAAAGTAACAACTATACTATGTTTTGCACTCACTCTTAGGATAGTTTTTTTTGCTATAAAAAGAGCTACTAAGCTTAATAGTTAGTCAAATTGGTCTGTAGTTTCGTAGGTCTGTCGGGTCTAAAACACTGAGTATTTGGATATTTGACTGCACGTTTGGCCTAGTGGTTTAACGGTCACCACGCCGATTCCTACTTTGCCAAGTGTCGTGGGTTCAAATCCCACGTAGGACAACACTTTGTGTGTACCACAAATTGTTGTTCTGAGTCTGGGTGTTATTTGTGTCCGTTTCATGTTTGTTTGTAAAGTCCCCCGCGACACAGGATTTATTCCTAATGAGGGAGTTGTCTTTTAAAAAATAATAATAATTTGATAGTTAGTTTCTAAGGAGTAAATATTCTTTCACCCACATCCTAATCTTCTTCCTTTTTGAATACCTCATGGTAGTAAGTGCCAAAGTCACCGCTAAAGCAACTTTCAGACTGCCTCGTTGGTCTCGCGGTTGGCGTGTGCGACTGCTGATCATGATGTCTCGGGTTCGATTCCCGGGTCAGACCAAATGTTTGTGTGATCTACAAATATTTGTTTCGGAGTTTGGGTGTTTTCTGTGTATAATATGTATGTATTTACAAAAAGAAGTATATATGAATTTGTATCAGTTGTCTAGTACCCATAACACAAGCTCTGCTTAGCATGGGACTAGATGGCGATGTGTGTTAGATGTCTGAAAATATTTATTTATTTGATGTTTCGATAAAGTCGGCGCCATAGCGACAGACGTGCACAGTTATTCACGTTCACGTTCAAACTGAGAAAAAGTCAGACAGGGCGCGATTTCCAGCGTAAGTGTAATAAGCGGCACCCTAACTGGTAGGCAGGACACACGAGAGACAGGGCCTGAGAAATCGTGTAATGTAATAGCCGCTTATCGCCTAGCTAGTACTTTGAGTGTGGACGTCCGAACGCAGTCGTTCCACGTAATAAAATCCAGGTATTTGTAAATAACGATGTTTCTAGAGTTTGACTGCGACATTTGTTGGTGGTTCAAGTGACCCTTGTTTGTTATTTGATAAAGGCAGAACAAGTAATTTGTTCACAAGAGCATTACGTTATCGGCGTGTTGTTGTAATGTTACTGACCCGACCGCTAATATGTAATGCATCTAGATACGATAAGTACCTACCTACTTACATTCAAGTAATTGTCATTTTACATGTATAGATGAAATTTAAGTCTATTTTTAACCGACTTTCAAAAGGTGGAGGTTCACAATTTGATTGTTAGTTGCAAAAACGTTAAATATCAATAAAAAAAAAACAAATCTGTCGGTACAATGTGCCATGATGCTCATTATAATTCGAGATTAGTTCAGGCAAAACAGGAAAATAATTTAAACGTGAGCTATTAATATTTAAAATACCTAAATTTCTAAATTATACATTTTTCAAATGACTTTTTTAGACTACGTCGCGATTAATCATGTTTTTCGTATTTTGAAATTGTCGGAGGCGGGCAGTACGAAACGGGCTGTTAAGGAGAAATTGGACTCCTTGTCTCTATGACGACATGGTCTTCCTAATTATGCGGTAATCCAAGTTGTAACAAAACTTTAAATGTAAAATTCTAAACAACAATATTATATTTAAGTGTCAATAAAGTTTTAAGCTGTTAAAAAGACAATGTATTCTAACCTTTATCTTTTATTTGCACATTAATATTAGGTTCCTAAATAATCAAGGTTAATTTAATTATTTTACGATATGGCTATTTAGCTTTTACTCAAATTATTTTCATAGCTAGCTAGAACCTCAGATTAAGTACTTTGCAATTAAGAGTTGTGATAAGTAGTCTAGAATCTATTTACTTATAACACGAATAAGAGTTTTGCTCTCTTTTAGGTTCTTACGTACCTAACAGAATAGAAAAGTATTGAATTAATTATTATTAAATGAAAAAGGAAATGTGAAAATAGCTACAAAACACTACAACAGATTTGTTTCTTTCACAATGATAGTTTGAAGTTGAAGTATGTTTGAGTTCAATAAAATATCTATGTCATTCGAATATCTATACTTACCTACCTACTAATAATAGGTCTTTACCTATGAAATTGCCGTTTTGTATGCAATAAGTGAAAGTACTTATTTTTTCAAACTTTTTTATTTCTGTTATTCGAAGTAATCACCCATGCAATCGACGCATCTTTGCTAACGCATTGGCAGTTTATTGATGCCCTTCTTGTAAAAATCAGCTGGACGGGAGGCAACAAACTCTTCAAAGGCATTTTGTACTGCCTCTCGGGAATTGAATTTTTTACCCACTAAAAAGTTGTCAAAATTTTGGAAAAAGTAATAGTCGGTAGGTGCAAGGTCTGGTGAGTATTGTTGAAAGCTCTCCCTCATCCGCCATACTCACCAGACCTTGCACCTACCGACTATTACTTTTTCCGTACGTACGACGCCCATTCTACATGCAGCGGCAGCGAACTTCTTACCGTGGTCCCCTGAGATTGGGCAGCAGTCGATGTAACGCCCTTGCTACCCCTCGTACTCGGGGGACTAATCGGCCCGAAAGTGCTGTGGCACCTTTTCTTAATTAATATACATATTTTTTCAATTAGATATACGTCACATATAAAAAAATTGGCCAAGTGCGAGTCTGACTCGCCCATGCAGGGTTCCGCAGCAGCAAGCAACATAATATATTTTTTTATTTTATTATTATATTTGTGTTGATTGAATGAAAAATTAATTGCAGTTTACGATTTATGACGTATTTAAAAAAATATATACTGACTATGGAAGTTTGCATGGTAATGTACATCATATATTTTTTTAGTTTTATCATTCTCTTATTTTAGAAGCTACAGGGGGGGGACACATTTTACCACTTTGGAAGTGTTTCGAGTTTAGAAAAGTAATAAAAAGTAAAAAGTAAGTTTAGAAAAAAAATATACTAAAAACCTCAACATCATTTTTGAATAACTATCCATAGATACCCACCACGTAGGGGTTTGATGAAAAATTTTTTTTTGAGTTTCAGTTCTAAGTTGGTGGTGGAACGAAACGGTCCAGAGGGAGATTAAGGTGAAGAAAGCCCTTTATAAAAAGTGGCAAGCATCCAGATCTCCCGAAGACCACGATGTATATAGAGCTGCAAAGTGCGCCACGAAGAGAGCTGTAGCCAGAGCCAGACGTGACCATTTACAGCCGTTGTATGATAAGTTGGAATCGTCTGAGGGGCAAAAGATCATCTATAAGTTGGCGCGTTCCAGGATCAAAGCAGCACAGGATATTTCCAAGTGCCGCTGTGTTAAAGATCCTGGGGGTAGCCTATTGCACGAAGAGCTAGCGGTGAAGGAGAGATGGCGCTCTTATTTTCGCGAGCTGCTTAATAAGCAATACAAAGTGGTGCAGCCACCGGATCTTCCTCCAAATCTCGGACTAGTGCCACTGATAACGCCTGCGGAGGTCCAGGCTGCTCTTCGTTGCATGAAGAACCGGAAAGCTGTCGGAGCCGATGGAGTCCCCATCGAGGCCTGAAAGGCGATGGGTCCCCGTGCGTGGTGTGAGCATCCTAACTCATATCTTCAACCGCGCACTCCTTACCGGCAAGATTCCAAAGCAATGGAGACTGAGTATCATTACTCCAGTCTTCAAATGCAAGGGATCGGTGCAGGAGTGTGGCAACTATCGCGGTATAAAAGTGATGTCCCATACCATGAAGCTCCTAGAGAGGATAATTGACTCCCGGATCCGACAGGAGTGCACACTCTCGGAGTGTCAATATGGGTTTCGCCCCGGTCACGGGACCATGGATCCTGTTTTTGGCCTGAGAATTGTCGCGGAGGGATACAGGACGAAGAACACGCCTCTGCATTGCCTGTTCCTGGACATGCAGAAGGCCTTCGACTGTGTCCCTCGTGCCGTAATCTGGTGGGCACTGCGATCGAAAGGGGTTCCAGAGATCTATATTGACATTATCCGAGATATGTACCACGAATCCGACTCCATAGTCCGGACCGCTGTTGGCGACACGAAACCCTTTCCTGTCACAGTCGGGGTACACCAAGGATCCGTTCTTAGCCCGTTCCTGTTTAGCGTGATATTAGACGTTTTGTCGGACAGCATTCGAGACACACATGAGCAACCCCCATGGTTGCTCATGTATGCTGACGATATCGCGCTGGCAGATGCGGACAGGGGTAGATTGGTGCGACGTGGGAAAGCATGGAAAGAGGCGCTTGAGAACAGCGGTCTGAAGCTTAATGAGACGAAGACCGAGTACTTGGCATTCAACTGTTCAGATCCCTCACCCGTCCGCATAGGCGATTACCTAGTCGAGAGCACGGACCAGGTCAAATACCTGGGATCTGTATTTCGGGCGTCCGGTGACATCGATTGCGACGTCAAGGCACGCATTGCTGCCGCGTGGGCCAAGTGGCGTGAGTTGTCAGGCGTCATTTGCGACCCCAAAATGCCGGTTAGGTTGAAGGGACAGGTCTATAAAACCATCATTAGGCCTGTTCTCTTACATAGCTGTGAGGCATGGCCGGTGCTGGAGCGACACAAGCAAGAGCTGCGCGTCACGGAGATGAATATGCTGCGGTGGATGTGTGGAGTCACGAGAAAGGATCGTGTGAGAAACTCCCGCATTCGCGGCTGCCTCCGTGTCCGTGACATCGCAGACAAACTGCAGGAGAGTCGCCTGCGCTGGTTCGGCCACGTTTTGCGGCAACCGCCTTCCTACGTGGGAAACAAATGTCTGGCCATGCCGCCTCCGCCGGGTCACGGTAGAAGGGGTAGACCCAAGAAGTGCTGGCTTGACGTCGTAAGGGGTGACATGCGTGCTAATGGTCTCACTACCAAGGATGCCGAAGACCGGGCAAAGTGGAGAAGAAAAAGTAGGAAAGCGGACCCCGGGCTCCAAAGTGCCAGCTTTGGAAGCAACCGGGAACAACGCTAAGACGATGATGATGAGTTCTAAGTATGGGGACCCCCAAAATTTATTGTTTTTTTTTCTATTTTTGTGTAATGCGTTTCACAGAATACATCTTACTTACCAAGTTTCAACATTATAGTACTTATAGTTTCGGAAAAAAGTGGCTTTGACATACGGACGGACAGACGCTTCGGTTGTTTTCTTCTACACGATAGCAGCTATCCCGCTCAAGGTCACGCGCGGCGAGTGCGGTACCTACTACATATTGCATTTTGGCTTGGCACCTACTTCAAACCTATGAATAGGTAGCACATACAAATAAGTTATTTTATACTTTTTTTTTGAAGTCGGTTTTTTTAAACGAAGTTTGTTTTTTTCGCTTTTTAGTATTTCTCAAGTGTCTCATCATCATTTCACCTAAATAACTTGAAAGAATACGACTAAAGGTAACATACATACACATGACATTTAAAGATTTATCTTCCAACTCCTAACCGTTAAGAAGTTTCATCTCCCACATCATGAACTGATGACTACCAAATGTAAATACTGTAATAGCTTTAGAAAATATATGAAAAACACAGTACGTACCTGTGGAGGAACGGGTGTCATGTCCCTCCAACACAAAGGCTCCTCCGACCAGGCGAGGTGGTGACGGTTCATGTTGGGATGTTGTATATATGATTATCGGCGCGAGAACTTTCACTGCGCGATTCAGGATTGGTAGTTTCTTAGCTTCCTTCGTTACTCCGTAGTTCAGTGTAACTTCGGTAGATGGCGCTGTAGCATATTTCTGTTGCGCTGTATGTGGAAGTCGCCACATCACTCCCCTCCAAGACCGGCGGTTGATATATGATGAGTCAGCTGTCTGTGCTCTATTGCGGAGCTTGCCAGTGCCAGAAGTATGTAGTTCCAGTGAGTCAGAACTGAGTGCCGCAAATTCCAGTGAGTCGGAACTGAATGCCGCTAGTCCCAGTGAGTCGGGGCTGAAGTCCGCTGACTGATCCCAGTGAGTCGGGATGGCAGGCGGTGCGCGGTGCTGCGGTGAGGTCCCCAGTGAGTCGGGGTGGTTGCTGCGTAGTGGCTGGCTGCTGCGTAGACGGGAGAGAGATGCTCTTCTTACATGGACCGTAGGTGCAGTGTGCTGTGCCTAGACGCTGATGAGGCCGTAGGGGTAACCAGGCTGGAGCGGTCGCTTCCTGAGTGTGGTGTATCCCTGTTGAGGCCAAGGTTACTGGCTGGCTGTGAGACTTGTTGTGGGAGTGAACATGATGGTGGCGTGCTGATGCTGCTTCGAAAGCTGCTTTCAATCACGTCGGGGTCACCACTGTGGAGGAACGGGTGTCATGTCCCTCCAACACAAAGGGAGGATCCTCCGACCAGGCGAGGTGATCATGTCTGGCGGGCCAACTGCCCAACGGTTGATGTTGGGATGTTGTATATATGATTATCGGCGCGAGAACTTTCACTGCGCGATTCAGGATTGGTAGTTTCTTAGCTTCCTTCGTTACTCCGTAGTTCAGTGTAACTTCGGTAGATGGCGCTGTAGTATATTTCTGTTGCGCTGTATGTGGAAGTCGCCACATACCTAACAAATTTGAGAGTTTCCTTCGATTTCATTGGGATTCCATCATCAGATCCTGATATGGTGGCAATGGGACCACATGGGGAGCATACCCTTTCGAATACAAAAATAATTTTCAATTCGGTCCACAATTGACGGAGTAATCAGTGTACATGCCTACATAAAAAATATGTAAAATGAAATTGAGAGAATTCCTTTTGGAAGTCGGTTGATAAATAAAATTGGTGTATTTGCTTGATTGAGTGCTTGTAATCTATATATATAAAAGAGTAAGGTGACTGACTGACTGACTGACTGACTGACTGACATACCCAGAGATCAACGCACAGCCCAAACCGCTGAAGCTAGAATCCTGAAATTTTGCATGCAGATTCTTTATGTAACCTAAGTGAGCACTAAGAAAGGAATTTTTGAAATTCCACCCCTAAGGGGGTGAAATAGGGGTTGAAAGTTTGTATGGAAGTTCGTCATTTTTTAAGTAAGAAACATGAAACTTAATTTTTGGGGTACTGATTTAAAATGAATTGATACATATTTACACGTTTCTTAATATTTTACCCCTAAGGGGGTGAAAAAGGGGTTGAAAGTTTGTATGGAAGTTCGTCATTTTTTAAGTAAGAAACATGAAAGTTTATTTTTGGGCTACTGATAAAAAATGAGTGGATACGTATTGAAGCGTTTCTGGATATTCTACCCCTAAGGGGTGAAATAGGGGTTGTTATTTCGTATATAGGCCAGTCTGGAAGTTCGTCATTTTTGAAGTTAGAAACATGAAACTTTATTTTTTGGCTGTTGATTAGAAATGAATTGATACGTGTTTCAGCGTTTCTGAATATTCTACCCCTAAGGGGGTGAAAAAGGGGTTGAAAGTTTGTATGGAAGTTCGTCATTTTTTAAGTAAGAAACATGAAACTTTATTTTTGGGGCACTGTTTTAAAATGAATAGATACGTATTTAAACGTTTCTTAATATTCTACTCCTAAGGGGGTGAAATAGGGGTTGAAAGTTTGTATAGAAGTTCGTCATTTTTTAAGCAAGAAACATGAAACTTTACTTTTGGGCTACTGATTTAAATGAATTCATAAGCATTTAAACGTTTCTTAATATTCTACCCCTTAGGGGGTGAAATAGAGGTTGATTTTTTTTATGGAAGTTCGTCATTTTTTAAGTTAGAATCATGAAACTTTATTTTAAGGCTACTGATGAAAAAAGAGTAGATACGTATTTAAGCGTTTCTGGATATTCTACCCTTAAGGGGGTGAAATAGGGGTTGAAAGTTTGTATGGAAGTCCGTCAATTTTTAAATAAGAAATATGAAACTTTTATTTTTGGGATACTAAATAAAAATGATTAGATACGAATTTAGGAGTTTTTGGATATTATGCCCCTAAAGGGGTGAAATAGGGGTTGAAAGTTTGTAAGGAAGTCCGTTATTTTTAAGTGAGAAATATGAAAATTTGTGTTTTGGCTGATTAAAAATGAGTAGATACATATTTAAGCGTTTCTGGATATTCCACCCCTGAAGGGGTGAAATAGGGTTGAAATTTCGTACATAGGTTATTCTGGAAGTCCGTTGTTCTGGAAGTCCGTCATTCTTGAAGTTAGAAACATGCAACTTTATTGGCTACTGATTAGAAATGAGTAGATACGTATGTACGAACATGTTCTACCGGAACCGGTTGTGGTTCACGGTGTCGTTCTCGAAGTTGTTCAAAAATATGTGTGGTACCTCGGGCAGACTTTGCAGTTAAGTAGAAACAACTTCGAGGACGAGGTGAACAGGAGAATTCAGCTGGGTTGGGCAGCGTTTGGGAAACTTCGTCGGGTCTTTTCATCGTCAATCCCAGAGTGCCTAAATACGAAAGTCTTCAATCAATACGTCCTACCTGTCATGACATACGGAGCCGAAACGTGGACACTTACGACACGGCTGGTCCACAAGTTCAAAGTCACTCAGCGTGCTATGGAGAGGGCTATAATAATAATTATGATGTATTTTTCTCATCACATATGCTCAACGTTTCTCTAAGGGATCGCATCAAGAATGAGGTGATCCGGTAGAGAACCAAGGTCATTGACATAGCCCACAGGATAAGCAAGCTGAAGTGCCAGTGGGCTGGCCATATTAGCCGTAGAACTGATAACCGTTGGAGTAAACGGGTTCGTGAGTGGTGACCGCGTCTCGGCAAACGTAGCGTAGAACGTCCACAGGCCAGGTGGAATAATGATCTGCCCAAGACGGCTGGCGGGAGCTGGATGAGAGAAGCTGAGGATCGAACCAAGTGGCGTGCAATTGGAGATGCCTATGTCCAGCAGTGGACTGTGATGATGATGAGGAGATACGTATTTAAGCGTTTCTGGATATTCTATCCCTAGGCTAGACTGGAAGTCCGTCATTTTTTAATTTAGTAGCCTGAAAATTTGTCTTCAGGCTTTTGATTACAAATAAATGAATACTTATATCAGCATCTATGGGAATTCTATTCCTAAAGGGGTTAAAATAAGGGTCGAAAGTGTGTATGAAAGTCAATTTTAATGGACTATTAATTATAAATAAATACGTTTAAAAACATAAACACAGTATTCATAGATACTTACACAGTTTTAATTAAATACATATAATCATCTTCCACGCGAGCAAAGCCGCGGGCAACAGCTAGTATTAAAATAATCGCTTTTATATTTGCAGAACCTTCAGATTGTATATGATTTATTTATTGGCTATCTGTGATACTGGTGCAATTAATTTTTATGTTTATCTTCACTAATTGTCTGTTAGTAGTTTTAGTTTACTGTCACTTGGGCCCAACTGATAACCATCGTCAGGTTTTCCGCCTGACACCATGCTGAGTTGGGTCCATTTTTGGTACCATATATAGTTTTTTAATAGTGTATTTTTTTTAGTTGCCAATATTTTTTTTTTATTTCATTTCATTGTGAGGAAGCGACTAAGCAGGAATGCAGTGTCAGTTACCTACAAGCGACCCGCAGATGCCAACTAATCTCATCGTCACCAGCCTTCAATACACAGAAAGGAAGTTTTGGCCTGGCCAGGCGGGGTGGGATAGGATTTGTTTCAAGTTTTCTTCCCTTTGCAGTGATGTTATCCTGTGTAGATTGCTTCCTTAATCGCCTCTTACGACACCCACGCGATGAATAATGGTTTCGACACTCCTTATTCATTATCCGTCACAACACGGACGGTTCCTAAAATTGGAGTGTATGTTTGTAATACTAAAATAACTGCTTTTTACTAAATGCATATCTATACTAATATTATAAACGCGAAAGTTTGTAAGTATGGATGGATGTCACGCAAAAACTACTGAATGGATTTGGATGACACATACGCGGGCGGAGCCGCGGGCGGAGCCGCGGGCAACAACTAGTCTATACTAATATTATAAACGCGAGAGTTCGTAAGTATGGATGGATGGATGTTTGTTACTCTTTCACGCAAAAACTACTGAATGGATTTGGATGAAATACAGTAATATAGGGGGCATTTCACGTCAAGCGGACAACGAAAAAAAAAGAGGTCGTGAATTTTGTTTATATTCTGGTCAGTTATATTTCTAGGAGACGTGGATATGTAAACACAATATTTTTTTCGTATGATGCTTTATTGCCGAGTTATGAGCTTTTAAAAATTTACTAAAAATTAAATCTGTTATTTTTGGATACTTATTATTTGCATCAATTAATTTGTAAAAAAAAAACTAAAAAGTATTGTTTCTTATAGTTAAATAGTTGAAATTTTGTTTTTCTTAATCGAATTCTAAATTTGAATTTTTTTACGTATAGTAAACCGGAAGTGAACATTTCAAATCGATTTTTGAGTAACTTCGACATTTTTTTTATCTTGAATTAAAGCTTTATATGTACTAATTCTTCACAAAAAAAATTAAAACGTGATCTCCAATAGTTTAGGACTTACTAAAAATGAAATCTTTTATTTTTGGATACTTATTATTTGCATCAATTAATTTGTAAAAAAAACTAAAAAGTATTGTTTCTTATAGTTAACAGCTACTGTGTATATATAGTTGAAATTTTGTTTTTTTAATCGAATTCTAAATTTGTTTTTTTTACGTATAGTAAACCGGAAGTGAACATTTCAAGTCGATTTTTGAGTAACTTCAACATTTTTTTTTTTGTCTTGATTTAAAGCTTTATATGTACTAATTCTTCACAATAAAAATGAAAACGTGATCTCCAATAGTTTAGGACTAGAGTGGTTTTATTTATTGAGAGCGAAACAGTATTAATTAAAATGGAGAGTTTTATTTTAAAATTTTTACAATTTTACCATTTGCACTAGTGCTAATGCTTTTTACACATACATTTTCGTTGGTTGGAAGAAAAGCATGCAGTTTTTGAGTTCCTGGGACGGTGATAGCAGAAGCAAAAGTGACTCGTAGAAAAGCTCGCTCTTGTTTAACACTTTCCTTCGAGCAGTATGTAACTTAATGTCTACAAAGCTGCCTACATCAACTGCCTCGTTGGTCTCGCGGTTGGAGAGTGCGACTGCTGATCATGAGGTCTCGGGTTCGATTCCCGGGTCGGACCAAATGTTTGTATGATCTACAAATATTTGTTTCGGAGTTTGGGTGTTTTCTATGTATTATTTGTATGTATTTACAAAATAAAGTATATATGTATTTCTATCAGTTGTCTAGTACCCATAACACAAGCTCTGCTTAGCTTGGGACTAGATGGCATTGTGTGTTAGAGGTACGAAAAATATTTATTATTTATTTATTTATTTTAAAGACAGTAAAATCAGCAAATGAGAGTCCTGGTTTTAGCGGAATACGTGATCATTTGAAAATGGCAATTGATGAAAATTAAGTGACAAAGATTCAGTTTGAAAAATCTGAAGGTACACAGACCGATACGATAGCAACCCAAGCGCTTTCTGCTAATGATTTTATTGATTGCTTGAATACCACTTTGGGCATTTTGAAGCCCCATGCTTATATCGCTTAAAAACAAGTGCTTTATTTTAGAACTCACAGTAAACCATCTCTGAAGGCGAAATTATCGTTCAACAAGAGCGAGCTTTTCTACGAGTCAGTTTTGCTTCTGCTATCACCATCCTAGGAACTCAAAACTGCATGCTTTTTTTCCAACTAACGAAAATATATGTGTAAAAAGAATTAGAGCTAGTGCAAATAGTAAAATTGTAAAAATTTGAAAATAAAACACTCTATTTTAATTAACACTGTTTCACTCTCAATTAATAAAACCACTCTAAGTCCTAAACTATTGGAGATCACGTTTTCATTTTTATTGTGAAGAATTAGTACATATAAAGCTTTAAATCAAGACAAAAAAAAAAATGTTGAAGTTACTCAAAAATCGACTTGAAATGTTCACTTCCGGTTTACTATACGTAAAAAAACAAATTTAGAATTCGATTAAAAAAACAAAATTTCAACTATATATACACAGTAGCTGTTAACTATAAGAAACAAAACTTTTTAGTTTTTTTTACAAATTAATTGATGCAAATAATAAGTATCCAAAAATAAAAGATTTCATTTTTAGTAAACTTTTAAAAGCTCATAACTCGGCAATAAAGCATCATACAAAAAAAATATTGTGTGTACACATCCACGTCTCCTAGAAGTATAACTGACCAGAATATAAACAAAATTAACGACCTCATTTTTTTTTCGTTGTCCGCTTGACGTGAAATATGGCTTATACATCAGAATAACACATAGGCTACTATTTGCCGCGATAACCGACATATACGCGGGCGGAGCCCCGGGCAACCACTAGCATTGCATATGTATGTATACACGGTACATTTACCAAAATAACAATTTTTGTCAGTTTGTTCCGGCTAATCTCTAGAACGGCTGGACCAATTTTAACGACTTTCAGTGGCAAATAACTGATGATACAAGGAGTAACTTAGGCTACTTTTTTTAGACTAACTTTGCCCCACGGCGTTCTTAGTGGTTGTTGTTGTACCGCGGGTAGCACTGCGGGGCTCAGCTGGTAAATCATAAAAACTTCTCTTATACAATAATTTCTTTCTAGACAAAAGAAATAAATACACACATTGATATAAGCACAAATATTTTATTGAATATATTGAAAAATAAGACATGAAGATTCCATTAGTTTACTTGCCCTGGCCAGTGCACAGATAAACAGTAACTTAATGTTGCTAAAAATATAAAAAATCTGGTGAATCGATTTTCTTAGTAACTTTTTGAGGTGAAAAGTTTGAATGTATGGTAAAATTTAAAAAAAAAATTATCTGAAAATTACTGCCATCTAGCGGTAAAAGAATTTAACTCTCTTGTGAAGGAAGTCCATAGGGCACTATAATTTTATGATTGGTAGTAATGCGAATTTGTGCCGAGAGATGGTGCTGCCTGTTGTGATAGTATTTACGATATTTTATGATAGCAACATTTCGATACGATTTATTTATCTGAACACTGGCCAGGTTTAGTCTTTAAGCGACGGAAGATGGGGAGAACCTTCAGGTAAAGGTTCATTAAAGTCCGGCTGTCTCTGGTGATGATAAGGAAAGGTATCTCTATCGTTTGAAGGAACATCATCACTGTCTAGATCTTGAAGCCGTTCATGTCCTACTCTGTATCCATGGCCACCTGAAATCAAAGAACATTCATTAAATCCAGTTGTATTTTTTTATGGAATAGGGCGTAAACAAGCAGACGTATCGCGTGATGGTAAGCGGCGTCCAGAGGCGTCAGGCTTGTAACGCCTCTGGTGTTGCGGGTGTCTATGGCAACGCACTTTCGTTGACGGCCCTTTAAGAAGGAGTACGCTCATTTTATTTTAATATTACACTAGTTGTTGCCCGCGACTCCTTCCGCGTATATGTCGGTTATCGCTACCTATGTGTTATTCTGATGTATAAGCTATATTAATGTAAAGTTTCATCCAAATCCGTTCAGTAGTTCTTGCGTGAAAGAGTAACAAACATCCATCCATCCATACTTACAAACTTTCGCGTTTATAATATTAGAATAGATATGTGGGTCTTAAAATAAAAATCATGTGGACCAAAAAGTATTTTTTTCATTTATAAGTGAACTTTAGCATGAAAACATTAAATTTATTCTGAAACTAACACATTTACTATCTATAATCCTATATGATTGACCTACATATTTATTACATATGAACATTTAAGACAGATGTACCATTTAAACTTCAAAACCTTTGCAAAAGTAATCTTCAAAGTATATGCATAATTTCCACTTACCGCCGGACGAGGTTCCCTGTCGTCCCCCGTGTCTTGTGGTTCCTGGGAGGGAGCGGTGTCGCCGGTAGCAGCCCCGCTGCCACTACGTCTTTCCTCTCCCTCGACGAGCGTCAGGAAACGAGCCAGCTCGTCTTCATCACAAATGCGGAGTGGAGTCTTCGGGCCCAAAATAGCAATTGATACATTCTGAAATACAAATAGAGGGATTTAAGGTTATGCCTTTATCAAGTTGTATGGTAGTACAGGCTAGAGAAGAAGAAAGCGTGTATTGTGTTTTTGTTGCTTGTTTGTGTGATGATAGTAGAAGTTTCTATAAAAATGTATTTTAGCTTGAGGACGTCCTATAAATAAGTAATGTACAACATTATGTGCTTTTCGCGAATTACCGTTAATTAATCATTATGTGCAGTAAATAATTAAGAGCGCGGCGACCGACGCTCGCAACTGCAAGTTGAAATTTGTTCGGAATATTGCTGTATCTAATCACTACATAGTATAAAACAAAGTCGCTTTCTCTGTCCCTATGTCCCTTTGTTTGCTTAAATCTTTAAAACTACGCAACGGATTTATATGCGGGTTTCTTTAATAGATAGAGTGATTCAAGAGGAAGCTTTTTATGTATAATAAATGCATAATATAGTATGGAAACACTGTTAATTTTCGAGGTTTCTAATGTGACGTAGCAAATAAACACATTTTTTTGCGCTTACATTGCAAACGCTGGTTGCACCCTACGAGATAGATCAAAATAATGTACTACAGTATGGTACACCTTAAAAAGTACTACAAAAAAGTCCGCGACGGTATATTTCTATCTCTTAGGGATAACCCACAACAACCATTTTTTATTCCTTTCTTTTTACGAGAAATAATGGCTTATTTACAAAGTGATTTTAAGCAATACAGAATGAATCCTGATACAATTAAGTAAATTAAATACATTGTGCATTTAATATAGATCAAAATGGCCCTTTACAGTATCTAATTTAAATGAATATATTCTAAGATATTACAGATTTAAAATGCACGAAGCGTGTCGTCAGCGGGGGCATCTGAAATCCACCCGTACGAAGCCGGGGCGGGTCGCTAGTATATAATAAAATAAAATATATATCTAATATCTCGTCACTGTATCTAGGTAAGCCATACCTGGCGTAGTATATTGATATCTGTTTGCTGCGATAGCACTACTATTTGGTTTTTATAATAAATATGGAAGTGTTGTAGACTACCAAAACTCATAAATGAAAACTCAATGTTTTTTTCATTTTCTTTTAGATAATTAGTAATTTGATAATACAAGCTATGCTTTTTTATAATAAATATTATACATATTGATGTTTATAATATAGAAAAAACAAACTGAAAACATGCCATTTACGCTGTAAAAATGTGCAAAATGAAATTCAACTTTTTCGTTACTTTACGTAAGTTTTTTTAAATAAATAGGGAAAAGAAGCCTGGATAAATACTGCTTAAATCTGGATATCAACATAATATGGTGGAAATATGTTCAAACTACAAATTATTTTGGTATTCAATTTGTATGGAGAACTCAGTGACCACCGGCCCCTTAAGGCTATTATGCAAATGGTAAACCACACATTTGTATTAACTTTATAGCTAGGTTGTACTGATACACAAGTACCAAACTGACATTTAGAAATAATGATCTATACATCTTGTGCAATTAGTGCACACATAGTTTTGGTTTAGACAATGTTTGGGAGAGCCACGCTTCGGCATGAATGGGCCGGCTCGACCATAGTGATACCACGGCCTCACAGAAAACCGTGAAATAGCACTGTGTTTCACCGAGTGAGCGGGGATACCACAGGCCCATACCCCTCCCCACATCCCTTTCCCCATCCCCCAGTGGTCGGCAACGCACTTTTGACGCCTCTGGTGTTGCGGGTGTCCATGGGCGGCGGTAATCGCTTACCATCAGGTGATACGTCTGCTCGTTTGCCACCTAAACCATAAAAAAAAAAACAAGTAAGATTGACGAAGCAAGGAGATAGTGTTCAGTGCACACATATGTGCTTGTGGAGCGAGGCGAGAGGCTAGGCACGCGCTAACGCAGCGCTTCCGCGTGACAACTGCAATATTATTCATACAAGTAAGCATTTTAGGTCCTAAAACACCAATGATTACTAGATAAAGAATTGTTTGTACTTACCTATTTTTTGTTATAATAAAAAAAAGTTATGTATAGTTCTCACCTTAGTATTCAAATCTACTTCATTAGGTAGTGTATCTCTGAGAGCGCGCAGGCCATGAGCTACGATTTCCTGCAGATCACAATCCGGGAAGGTGTTCAAATGCTTCTCAAGATATGTACGAGCGGATTGAGAACGTGCACCAATGGCCATGGCACGGCAGTCGAAGAAATTAGCAGATGGACATGTCTGGTAGATGTGTGGGCCTTGGTCCTGAAAAAGTTATATATGGTTATAAACGGTCCCATTGAAAGCTACCCTTTATAATATTTGAAAGTCAGAAAGACATGTATTAAGTTGTTTCTGTAGAGTTGGCTTGACAAATTAATTTCATTGCGCGCATATTGGAACATTTTAAATTTAATAAATTTAAAACATTTTAAATTTAATAAATTTAAAACATTTTAAATTTAATAAATTTAAAACATTTTAAATTTAATAAATTTAAAACATTGTAAATTTAATAAATTTAAAATGTTCAATGTTAGTTTTGCAGTACTGACTGTACTAACAAAATCAAAAAGTTCTCAGAGGATTGAATAACCAATGCACTACACATAGGAGAATAATGCTTTGAGCAGAAACTAGGTGGTAAAGAAAAATTTTAATATTGGTAACAATTAAATAGGTTAAAACAGTACTTGTCTTGTAAGATTCTTTAGATTTCTAATCTAACATTTGTCATGCAGAACTAATGAAATTAGCGACTAAAAAAATCAATACTTACATCATAACCTGCCACTAGCAAGCCAACACCTAGTGGTCGCTTATCATATCGCTGGGTGCATATCTGCATCTTGTTGCCAACCAGCCCAATAAGTCTGCCAACTGGCATAGGTGCGTCATGAGCATAACGATGGTTAAGGCACTCTGTACGCATGTAACGGCTGGAATTAAAAAGATGCTCCATTACAGTAAAGTAAAGACAACAATTTAAAAAACATATTTATAAGAGTATCACCAGCCTATTGCAGTCCACTGTTTCTTATAAGAGTATAATAAGCTTTTAAATAGACAAGGAACCTAGCTGTCAAATATTTTTTTAGTTATCTAGCTCCACACCACATTGTGACGTGACCAAATATTTTTTATTTGACATTGACATTTATTTGGCACATTAGTAGCGTACCAAATTTTTGTATGTGTTTATTTTTTTTCAGACTGGTTATTTTCTTTGTATAATATATATGTATTTACAAAAAAAGGATATGTGTATTAAAAAAAGGTATACTAATTAGTTTAGGACTAGAGGGTGTTGTGTGTTATGATGTCAAAAATATTATTATTACATACTAGCTGTTGCCAGCAGCTCCACCCGTGTGTATGTCGGTTATCGCTGCAAATAGTAGCCTATGTGTTATTCTGATGTATAAGCTATATTACTGTAAAGTTTCATCCAAATCCATACAGTCGTTTTTGCATAAAAGAGTAACAAACATTCATCCTGCCTCTATGGTCTCGCGGTTGGCGTGTACGACTGCTGATGATGAGGTCTCGGGTTCGATTCCCGGGTCGTACCAAATGTTTGTATGATCTACAAATATTTGTTACGGAGTTTGGGTGTTTTCTATGTATAATATGTATGTATTTACAAAAAAAAAAGTATATATGTATTTGTATCAGTTGTCTTGTACCCATAACACAAGCTCTGCTTAGCTTGGGACTAGATGGTGTTGTGTGTTAGATGTCCGAAATATTTATTTATTATTTATTATCCATACTTACAAGCTTTCGCGTTTATAATATTAGTAGGATATTGTCAAATGAAATAATTCCCAATATGACGTTTTCAATTCAATGGCTTCATCATCATCCGCCTTTAATAATACACTGTTATACATAGGCTTCTCTCTAGAAAGGATTTAGACAAAACCTAAAAAAACACTTAAAAAATTACAACATAGACATTGATATTTACCTCAACATTCTCGCATCAGCGGTCAAACCCGAAATAGAGATAGCAATATGTTCATCAATTGGAATCACTTTCTTCTGATATGCTGAGAGTTCACTCACTGCTCTCTTCAGAGCTATAAGTACTGCAAACTGTTTGTTTTTAAGGCCTACTGTAGCGGACCCAAGTTTGACTGCCTCCATAGCATACTCCACTTGGTGAAGACGGCCTTGGGGGCTCCATACTGTGACATCACTGTCATACTGGTTGCGGAACTGAAAATTAAAAAGCATGAACTGTTTAAAAGACATTGTAAGAGAATAACAAGTTAAAAAAATATTTTGCTTACGTCTCCATAAATTTTTTGAACTTGAATTAAAAATAGTAAAGTTTCAGCAATGTATTATTGTTTAAGTTGCTTTGTATTTAATCCTAATCCGTTCCTACAAAATAACTCGACAGTAACCAAGGCATAATATACAGCAATTTAGTCTCAATAAAATATGCAGAGTACATATTTTGGTTAGGTTAACAAAATTATTTTTAAGATATATATTTAATTATATCGTAACTCTAATAAGAATATAAATAGGATCATAAACCAATATCCTAATGTTATATTTGTAATAAAAAATTGTTAAAAATGCATAATTATAGAATTATGTTCCGGCGGTGACAAAGCATTTTCGAAAATTTACTTGGTAATTTTAAAGTAAACACATACGATATTTGCTTGATCGACGTTGAGAGATAATTATAATAGGTCTTACCATTTTGATACCGAGTTAAAAACGTAAATGTTAAACGAAGTAAGTGAAATATTAGAGATACACAAGCCGCAAAGAACGATGACTATGAAATGAAAATGTCAGTTGGGTGGAAAGTGTCATTCACTCAACGATCAACTGTCAGAGCAGAGCACAGAATGTTTCCAGTCAGAGAGAGTTATAGTGTTGCCACTGAATTTATGAATCTATACTATAAATGGCTCAAGAGTTTGTTTGTTTGCATAAAAAAAAATTCAGAGTTGGATAGCCTATTTATCGAGGAAGGCTGTAGGCTTAGGCTATATGTCATCATGCTAAACCAATAGGAGCGGACCACCAATGAAGAAGAAGTTTACAAAAACGGGGGAAAATTATTACATTACGGGCAATAGGAGACGTAAACGAGGTTGCTTGGGGCAGCTAACATTTTTTTATTTAATTATGTGGACCAATTTTGAAAATTCTTTTGTATTCGAAAGGGTATGCTCCCCATTTGGTCCCATGGCCACAATATCAGGATCTGGTGATGGGATCCTAAGGAAATCGAAGGAAACCCTCAAATTTACGTGAGCGCCTGCAATGAAGTTAAGAGCAATTGTCTGCATGCCTTCATATTCTGTAGATATCATTTAATTTCATAATATATAGTACCTACATTTGATATTTTATTATAAAAAAATATCTGAAGTCCTTTCGATTCTATACAGTATGTATGTTACCTTTAGTAGTATTCTTTCAAGTTATTTAGGTGAAAATTCAGTGGTGGATTTACCACTAGGCTGAGTAGGCTGGAGCCTAGGGCGGCGAATTTTGGGGGGCGGCAAATTTTGACGAATTTTTTTTTCATACAGAAATAATAATTATTATAATACAAACGAAGAAAAAAAGTCTTGACAATTTAACAAAAGAGACAATGTATCATGCAGTGTACCAAATACTCTCAACTTTAATACTATTTGAAAAATTACTAAACGGTTTGTAAAAAATATCTTTGTGAATATGGGTACCGTATAGCGTTATTGACCGGAGAATTCCGCGTTAAGCCTTGTCACGATGCTCAGTTTACCCAAATTGGACGAAAGTAGCAGAGGAAACCAGCTTTTGAGCAAGCTGTTGAAAGTTTTTCTTTTTTTTTTTTTTTTTTTATGTTTGGCCCGCCAAAATGACTCTACTCTGCCTGATGGAAAGCATAAGCAGAATCCAAGAGTGGTGGTCACCATGCTCACTGCGAATGCAGACAATGCAGCATGGCAACCCACACCATGGCGGCCTAGTGATGCTGCTGCATCTTTTAGTCTAGTCAACAAGTTTGGAACTTGTTGACTAAACTAATTGGGCCTCCGGTGCTCGTCAAAGAGCCAACTACCTTTGAGGAACGGGCCTTTCAGAGGTCCCCACTATCTGGCAGCTTGCGGCTCTGTCGCCGATTGGATTTGCCGTCAACGTCGTCTATGCTGGTGATCAGCCCTGTTCCGATCTCGTTAAGCGGTATCTTTCTGGTGCATTCCATCTTCACAAAAAGAGGCCACAGCGTCCCAGCCCTTCAATTAGCAATGATTGCTGGTGGAAACAGGTCTCATCCGAAATGGTCGACTTCGTCGTTCAGACGCCCAGTGGAGTCCCAATGAAGTCCTCAACGAAGCAACCATGCCCATCTGCGTCAGCTGGTAGGTGACCTGACCTTCCTCCCTGCCTACCCAAGGTTCTTCGTTGACGCCCATTCTGTGGCTGCTTCAGCCACGCGCGCCATTGTGCCTAGGCCTATCAGTGAGCGTTTCACCGCATTTCGAGCTCGTCCTGGTCTTTCCTGCTCTTACCACGAGCCTGGTCATGGACCTTCGCGTCCATGTCCACCAGGATATCAAGAGGCGGGAAACGAGCCAGGACTGTCGCCGCCACTGACGAGATGGTGCGGTATACTCGTATGATCCGAATGGCCGCTACCCGCATCTCTTGATTGAGCTTGGGTCGGCAGCAGGAGGAGGCCGATAGACGCTTAGCCCATATTGGTGCTCCGTAGAGGGCCATAGATAAATAGATATAACACCGCACTAAAGAACGGGTCTAGATACATTGTTTGGGATTGGACCGGTACGAGGACCGAATTGAACACGATTGAGGCGATAATTTTTGTCACGATAGCAGAAGCAGGCCAGGATTTGATCTTTAGAACCAGGAAGGGGAGAGTGTGGTCACCATATACGAGGAGACCATCTGTAAACCGTAGATGGCTCGAGATCTGTCAGGGTACCAGAAGTTTCCTTTCTAAGTTACATCTAGTTCCTCGGTTACTAGTACCCGAGACAGAGTCGCTTAAATCGCTGCATCCGTGACGGGTGGAACATCATCCACGTTCTATCCATCGTAGAGGCCGTAGACGCGGACGTGAGTTCCACCTGTATTGTAGGGTAACTTATCTGCTCCTGCAGAAATTGATTGAAGGTGAACTCTGAAGTGTTCGATTGCGACACACTACCCATGAAAACCCCTGTAGAATGATGGCTTGCAATGGTTTCCACATGTAAAAAAGGTTATTGAATTACAGAAGTAAGAAGGGGCGGCAAAATTGTAATAGCCTACTGGTGGCAAATATGTAAATCCGCCACTGTGAAAATTAAATGATGATGAGAGACTTGAGAAAGACTAAAAAGCGAAAAATAAAAATAAAACTTCGTTTAAAAACCGACTTCAGAAACTAAAAAGTATCAAATAACATAATTTGAATGTGCTACCTATTCATAGGTTTGAAGTCGGTGCCTAGCCAAAATGTAATAGTAAGTACCGCCTTCTATCGGGTCTATCTATTCGGGTTCTAGCCTTTTTAAGCCAGTCGTTGATATTTGAAATTTTTAATTTCTTTCAAAAAGTATGGTGACCAATAAAAAACGCACATAGCTTATAATGCATGGTGGTTATGGCATGGTTATATTTAATTTTAGATCGATTATAAATTTCATATTTCGTATGGGAAAGGGCTACTTTATTCTGCACAAGCCGTGCGAAAGTATCAATTTACCTAGCGCCTAGATAGTTAAGGCTGGTCCTTTATTTATACGATAATATTGTCATGATAATAAATCTAGGTTTAAAAGTCTTAGACGCTACAAATAGATACATAGATATACACATTGCTAGGCGCTAGCACATGTGGAGGAACGGGTATCATGTCCCTCCAACGCAAAGAGCCCGGATCCTCCTGTCTTCTTCAAAAATTATATTTATAAAAAAAAAAACCCTGACACGGGGTTGATTCGGGAGATTTTTTTAGTTTTCAATTAAAGTGTTTTAAATTTAAAGTAATACAAAATGATAACATCTTCTGATTAGCTGATCTGATGTTAAACTAATGATGTATGAACAAATGTCAGCGATTAATAAATCTTTAAAGTTAAATACAGTAGGTATGGATCTAACTTTTAAATTAAAGTAAGCTACAACAATTAGATTAGTGATAGAGAAGCTTTTTACCATAATGTAAATATGGAAATATCCTCAAATTGACACATCTGATGTATCATGTATGGCTAAAAACCACCGATAACCATCTCTCAAACCGGCATCCAAATCGGTCTATCCGTTTAGAAGTAATGATATGCCACAGATAGACATACAGACAGACATATCACTCAAACTTATAACACCCCACATTTTATACATTGGGGTTAGAAATATAATAAGCAAAACCGCGAAACTCTACAGTATTTTGAAACAAAATGTTCGAAAATAAGATAAAACAGTTCTTGTTTACTATAGACCCACTCTCTAATATCCAATAGGACCTAAAAATTCTTTAACAAAAAATGTTCTATAATCTTGTATTTTAAAATAACCCCATTTATTTCTGTAACAACGAATTACTGCAACAATAATTTAAACATATGAATTGGTTTGAGGCGGTTTCTTGTAAAAATGCCATATCTACTTTAACTTTTACTTTATTATCTGGGTCCACTGGCAAAAACTCTTTTTTTTTAAGTTATCCTTCCGACCTATCGCTCCACATGACAAGTTAAGAGTTATAAATAATATCCATTGTGTCTGAATATCCTGATTGATGATTGTAGTAAGACTGGACAGCGTGCCCATATATATACACGTGTCGGATACGAAGAGAAAAATAGCGTAGCTGTGATTTAAACTTTTACACTTTTGATGGTCTCAGAAAAAGTATATTATGAGTCACAATGCAGCATTGCATGAGTATAGTGAGCATCACTCTGGGGTTTCCATCAGGCAGAGTAGAGACATTTTAAATGGGTTACATTATTATACGACTAATTGCATAGCCCACTACCAAAATTGAAGTTAAAAAATTCTTTTGCTGCTTTGAGTGAGGATTATTTAGCTCAAAACATCTTATTTCTGAGCAGCCCCCCTCCTCAGAAAGGGAGGCAACATACTTGTGACTCTCAAGTTGTCCTAAGTGTCCATGGGCCTTGGTGGCGCCTTACCGTCTACAGTCCATAGTAATCTTAATAGAAAATACGTCAACTAAGTATGTACTTAGCGACGTTTTTCATTATAAAAAAAATAATAAAACTAATTTATTGTTAAATGAAACATACAGTACTGTTGTACCCAGAGGCCCCACACTAGGCAAACCTGTACTGTAAGTGTAAAAAATTTTTTTTGCCGCATGTATGGAACACTTCTTGACGTCGCACGAATTAGCTACCCTATTGTATAGAAAAAGATCTACAAATGGACTGAAGCATCTAGCAAAGAATGTCTTAACTTTAGGTAATAGACTTTTGTAATTGTTCGTTTGTATTCTTTTTGGCTTAGCACCGACTTCAAACAGATTTTAGGTACCTAGCACACATTATAATACTACTATTTAAATGAATGAAGAATTAGGTATAGGCAATTTATGAAGAACCAGTTTATTTTACGCTTTTAAGTGTTTTTTTGGCAGAGTTTTCCTTGGATGTTTTTTGGAAGTCGGTTTATTTTTATAAAAATCTTTTATTTTTCAGTTTTTAGTGCATACAATCGTAGGTAAGTAGTAAGTTGAACTATTTCATCAAATTTTATCATCAAGAATACAAATTAAGGTCTATACGTACGTGTAATATTAAAATCATCCTCTAATCCCTAACTGTTGAAGAGTTTAACCCTTTATCATCAGCTCACCTAAATTACTTGAAAGTATACGACTGAAGATCTTTAGATTCGTATGACATTGAAAGAATTACCCTCCAACTCCTAACCGTTGAGGAGTTGTACCTTCCACCTTCCATCATCAGCTTACCTAAATAATTTGAAAGAATACGACTAAAGGTAACATATTTACATATGATATTTAAATATTTATCCTCCTAACCGTTAAGAAATTGTACCTTACTGATGTAATCGCCTCAATCGTGTTCAATTCGGTCCTCGTACCGGTCCAATCCCAAACAATGTATCTAGACCCGTTCTTTAGTGCGGTGTTATATCTATTTATCTATGGCCCTCTACGGAGCACCAATATGGGCTAAGCGTCTATCGGCCTCCTCCTGCTGCCGACCCAAGCTCAATCAAGAGATGCGGGTAGCGGCCATTCGGATCATACGAGTATACCGCACCATCTCGTCAGTGGCGGCGACAGTCCTGGCTCGTTTCCCGCCTCTTGATATCCTGGTGGACATGGACGCGAAGGTCCATGACCAGGCTCGTGGTAAGAGCAGGAAAGACCAGGACGAGCTCGAAATGCGGTGAAACGCTCACTGATAGGCCTAGGCACAATGGCGCGCGTGGCTGAAGCAGCCACAGAATGGGCGTCAACGAAGAACCTTGGGTAGGCAGGGAGGAAGGTCAGGTCACCTACCAGCTGACGCAGATGGGCATGGTTGCTTCGTTGAGTATCTGGATAAGACCGAACGCGAGGACTTGGCACAACTTATTGGGACTCCACTGGGCGTATGAACGACTGTAGGTAGGACTGTAGGTGCTGTCCGTCGCAAACTGTTACAAGGCCAACGACCTGCATTGATTTTCTTGTGCAAGGCATATAGGACGGTTAGCACTGAGGCTTTACCGGTGTTGGCAGGTGTTCTTCCGGTCAATCTCGAGGTGCAAAGACGTGCAGCCATGTACTATTCCACACTACAAAACATGGAATGCGATTTTTTGGGCATACGAGACCGCGGTAAAATCATAAGATTGTTTCAACAACAATCCAATATCTATAACGACCTCTTGGATGAATGGCAGCAACGATGGGACGAATCATCTAAGGGGCGCCACCTCTACCAGTTCTTTTCATCTGTTCGCGAAAGGTTGTCAAGGACATGGCTCGAGGTAGATCACTGTGTCGCTCAATTTCTTACAGGCCACGGTAACTTTAAGAGCAAACTATACTCATTTAAATTAGTCGATTCACCATTGTGTCAATGCTCAACACCTGACTCTAGCTGTGAACAGTCGGCTCATCATATCCTCTGGGAATGTAGTCTTTGGTACAATGAACGTAACATGATGCTAAATAGCTTACAAATGACGTCTGGGGTAGTATATTATGGGGATCTTGTGTCAACTGCGGTGAATTTCCGTGCGTTTAAGCGATTCTGTAAGTATCATGTATTGCGTGTGGGCCGGTGTGACGCAAATACCGGTGTAACTTCAGAAATTATACGAAAAACATAGTATGTGCCTATAAAAAGTGAGGGTTTCCCTCAATTTCCCTGGGATCCCATCATCAGATCCTGATATGCTGGCAATGGGACCACCTCGGAAGCATACCCTTTCGAATTCAAAAAAAAATATTCAAAATCGGTCCACAACTGACGGAGTAATCGGTGACCATACATAAAAAAAAAAAAACATACAGTGAAACATAGAACCTCCTCCTTTTTAGAAGTCGGTTAAAAAAATCGAGAATAAAAATTTACATTGATTTTTAATAGGATATACGAGAAAGTCTCACCAAGAATAGAAATGAGGTAATGGGAGGAGGATAATGAGGAAATGGCCTACCACGCAGGTCAGACCAGTTGATATGGGGTTTGTGTTAAGTTTTGCTTCTTTTTAACCCCCGACGCAAAAAGAGGGGTGTTATAAGTTTGACGTGTCTGTCTGTCTGTGGCACCGTAGCTCGCGAACGGATGAAGCGATTTTAATTTAGTTTTTTTTTGTATGAAAGGTGAGTTATGTGCGAGTGTTTTTAGACATGTTTCATAATCGGTTGAGTCGTTTAAAAGTTATGGGGGTGAAATTGGGGAAGAATAACCGAATGTCTGCAAAATATCATCCAGTGGGGTCTCAAATGAAAGCGCATAACGTGTTTTTTACTTTTTAAAGGGAACTCAGGTTATTATGTCGGATTTTTTTTTTGAGAATTTATAGTTATATTAGTAGTAGGACGTAGATTATTCTATTAGTCGCCTCCTATGACACCCAGAGGATGACACTCTGTAGTAGACATTCTTAATTTGTCACCAAGAAGAATATAATTATATTTATCGTATCGTAACCACACCCCATACTAATTGGGACTAATCCCGCCCACACGCCCACCACTGTAACTACTGTACACCAGGATCAACAGCGGTGACCCACGAAAACACCGAGTTATGACACTCGGGAAGTCCCAGGAAAAATTTAACTGTCTTGGAACCCGCAACGAAATTAATCAGAAGAAAACTGTTGGAAAAAAGGAGTTGGAAATATAATAAATCCACGTCCCTCCTTAGCAAAGCGGGAGACAAAATGGAGTCAAAATGGGCAGACGCCTTTTTCAAACCGGGAAGCACCACGGATAAAAATATTATGGGTCCTAAGTGAGCTATATTTGATTTCTATAGTATGTATGGCAGAATCGCTTAAACGCACGGAAATTCACCGCAGTTGACACAAGATCCCCATAATATACTACCCCAGACGTCATTTGTAAGCTATTTAGCATCATGTTACGTTCATTGTACCAAAGACTACATTCCCAGAGGATATGATGAGTCGACTGTTCACAGCTAGAGTCAGGTGTTGAGCATTGACACAATGGTGAATCGACTAATTTAAATGAGTATAGTTTGCTCTTAAAGTTACCGTCGCCTGTAAGAAATTGAGCGACACAGTGATCTACCTCGAGCCATGTCCTTGACAACCTTTCGCGAACAGATGAAAAGAACTGGTAGAGGTGGCGCCCCTTAGATGATTCGTCCCATCGTTGCTGCCATTCATCCAAGAGGTCGTTATAGACATTGGATTGTTGTTGAAACAATCTTATGATTTTACCGCGGTCTCGTATGCCCAAAAAATCGCATTCCATGTTTTGTAGTGTGGAATAGTACATGGCTGCACGTCTTTGCACCTCGAGATTGACCGGAAGAACACCTGCCAACACCGGTAAAGCCTCAGTGCTAACCGTCCTATATGCCTTGCACAAGAAAATCAATGCAGGTCGTTGGCCTTGTAACAGTTTGCGACGGACAGCACCTACAGTCGCCCTATCTGCCCATACAGGAGCACCATAGCAAATAAAACCCAAATAAGTAGCTCCATATATGATCTTTAGTGTATTATATGACAGACCCCATGTCGCAGTTGATATCCTCGTCAGTGCAAAGAAACTCTTTTTAGACTTTTCATTAACTGTTCTAATATGTTCAATAAATGAAAAATTTCTTTCTAAAACCAATCCTAAATAACAAACCGAGGGTTTATTTTTAATAGTAACATTTTCAAATTTAATACACGGCGGTGATTTGAGGTTACCTTTCAGAAGTAGCTGGAAGGTTTTGTTTGGTGCAAACGTCAACCGATTACGCCCACCCCACCGAGATATTAAGTCCAAACATTCACTGGCCAGCCTCTCAAGCCCCGTTCTAGTATCCGACTCTATTAATAACAAACCGTCGTCCGCGTACGCATTCAGGGCACATCCGGACGGCACAGGCATTGCCAGAAAATCATCGAAGCCTATGTTCCACAAGTATGGTCCTAGCACTGACCCTTGAGGACACCCCATCGTAAGCGCCTTCGACACAGAATGATGCCCAAGTCTCAATTTAGTAGTACCTTGTAAGAAGTACGAGGAGATAAGGGAATACATATTTTTAAAGCAACCTCTTAATTTTAATTTTAGCAATAGCATGGGCCACCACGCATTGTCAAAGGCGCCAGATATATCTAAGAAGATGCCTAAAACGTATTGAAAACTTGACTCGGTGACAGTTTTCCTTACAGATATAACCGCATCAGTTGTCGATTTTCCCAACGTAAAGCCGAATTGTCTATCATGAAATTTAACTCCACCCGGTAAAAGTCGTGGTACTACAAGACGCTCTAAAAGCTTTCCCAGCGATGGTAACAGTGTTATGGGTCGATAGGATTTAGGATCTTCCGGCGGCTTATCGCCGCTTTTTGGTATTATTCGAATATTACCGCACCGCCAAACACTAGGAAATTTTATACTCCTTCCGCAATGCAACGTTTAAAAACTGTTAAAACCGTATCACCCGAAAGTTTACAAGCTTCTTTTATCATTTTGTTTGATATTTTATCGTCGCCCGAAGCCTTATTTAGTGGTAATGACCTAACAATACTGAGGAATTCGTCTGAAGACGGTAAGTCAGACATTGGATTATAACCCAATATATACCCCATACTAATATTAAAAATTCGAAAGTAACTCTGTATGTCTGTTGTTACGCTTCTCGGCTAAGCCGCTGAACCGATTTGGATAAAATTAATCACCCCCCATCCCCCAATAGGCCGGCAACGCACTTGTGACGCCTCTGGTGTTGCGGGTGTCCATGGGCGGCGTTAATCGCTTACCATCAGGTGATACGTCTGCTCGTTTGCCACCTATTACATAAAAAAAAAATTGATAAAAACTACTTTTTACCGCGATAACCGACGAACACGCGGGCGAAGGTGCGGGCAAAACGGTAGTCATTTATAATATTCATAGTTTTGTCATTAAAATTTTATTTTCAATATTGCTACATCTATTTTGCGTTCCGTTCAAAAGAGCATCACTTAACTAGTTTTTTGTTGGAAACCACTTAACTTTGATTGATTGTTGCTTTAGTTTCAGGCGTTAACTGAAACGTCTGATTTGGTACGTTATTTGTTTTTATTTTTATCACGTCATGGTTTTAAACAAGGTTCTATCTGATAAAAGGTTTGAGATGAAGCTTTATACGTACACAAAATACGATTAACAAAAGCAGTTAGAACTACTTACAATCTATACTAACATTATAAAGCTGAAGAGTTTGTTTATTTGTTTGTTTGAACGCACTAATCTCAGGAACCGCTGGTCTGATTTGAAAAATTCTTTCAGTGTTGGATAGTACATTTATCGAGGAAGGCTATAGGCTATATATCATCACGCTAAGACCAATAGGAGTGGAGCACCAATGAAGAATGTTACAAAAACGGGGGATTTTTTTTACGCTACGGGCAATAGGAGACGTAAACGACGTTGCGTGGGTTAGCTAGTATAGTGATAAATTTACTTGATTTAGAAATCTACTTGTCTTTTTGCTCTTATTTTTTACAGCTTAGACTGTCTATTCTAGTTGTCGTTGCAAGAGTAGTATGGGTCACCATACTCATTACGAATGCAGACAATGCAACAATGCAGCATGGTGACCCACACTATGGCGGACTATTAAGATACTTCTGCAACACTGGGCCTCCGATCTCGCATTTACCAAAGAAACATGACAGCACGAATTCTGTTATTTAAGCTTAGTTTTCTGTAAGAGGGTTGTACCTTTGCGGTCGAGCAGGCCCGTTCGTGCTGACATCAGCGTGGCTCTACCACCTTGAAGAACTCCCCGATTGAACTCAAATTTCATATTACTTTTTTTTTCAACCACATCCTTTAGAAGGCTATTAAAACAATATTAGCTTAAGACTCTAGATACATAGTTCTTCTTTCTGTTGCTATTCTGGAGCGTAGATAGATAATTACCTATATATTCATCTAAATATGTATGTAGAAATACCAATTACTTTACTGTGACGTTGTTCAATCTGCTATTCCTTTTTAATAATGTGTTCCGTTCAACTTATCACTCTTCTTAATTAAGGTCATACATCGTTCATCATCGATACCCCTATCATCTTTAGTATTAACAATCTTACAAAATGGCCGAGCCAGGCATCGAATTCCGTCTGAGTGGCGGCGTCGCAACACTAACAATAACTTATAGTTAATAGTAGCTGTTTGTAGTTTAGAAAATTATTGTAACACGATATTTTCTTGGTTCTTTCCAAACGACTCAACTAAAAGTCATTAGAATAGTAATTATAGCTCTAGAATCTTTTGCGTTTTATAAATAAAGTTGCTTCATTCATCTTGGTGTTTTTAAAACAACTGTCCCTACATGTACTTTCTTTGTTCCAGTATACCTACTGTAAGGTCCGGTTTAATAGGTTTGATGTCGACACTTCGCTCTACTGAAATCCTCGTAAGGCAAACGGCATGAGAGGTTTATTTATACACAAAAAAATATATTATAATGAATGCTTGTGCAAAGCAAATTAAAGCCTCCACACTTTCATTTCAATTAAATCTGACCGTACCTAACTCTTTTATGTACCTAAGTCAAAACTGTACTTATTTTAACTAGTTTTAAAAGAAACCCGTAAAGTAATGCACGAAATGTATATAATATCTAATAAAAATAAGGTTTTATTCATGTACATCGTAAATTATTATAATCTACAATAACTAGTTAACCCAGCAAGTTGTTTCGCCATATAAATCATTTCTAGTGGAAATTATGGTAAAAAAGGGGTTGGTTGTAGAAGATGCCAAGTCATAAAAAAATTGTTTGAATATTCAATAAATATCGGGAGAGGATCCTTATTACAGGTATAAAAATGGCCTTCCACCTATTTTCAGACCTACCAAATAGGTATAAAAAAATCCAAAAAAATAATGGCAAGTCAGTGCAGCACCTTTATGTCCTGTTTTCAATTGATTTTATTTCATTTTATAGTATTGGAAAGCTTCGGTTGTTAATAACAATTTATAAATTTTTCATACCTTCAATGAAGCTTTGTTAGGATCAGTAGCTTTTTGGATTGTGATGAAATTTTACCTCATCACTGGTAGTACAACTATAAATCCAGGCAACACTAAAAGACACAAAAAATACATCAATGAATTTTTTAAAGAGAATTCGGTAACATTTTTTTTTGGTCTCCTTGCATGCTTTCACGAGCGACGGCATCACGGCATTCACTTACCATCAGGTGACCCTTCTGGTCATTTGCCGGCTCTGTCATAAAAAAAAACAAAGCAGCCATGAGGACTGCCGACAGAAGTGTAAACTCAAAACTATAAACGAACAGTTGTTTAAGCTAACCTGCAATAAACCTTTTTACTCTATAAATAAAATGCGCTATAAAAAGAAGTAAAAAAATTTTGCTGATGAAAAGCGTTCGGTGACGATGACGCGAGTTCCATGATTTTTGTTCTCCCAAAAAGTGCTCAACACGTCTAAGAGCGCTTTTACATTATCAGATCCGATAACGGTGTCGGGCGCCGATACGATATCTGAGGAAGTAAAATGTATGTACATATGTGTCGGCTCCGATATCCGATATCGGGCCGGACAATACGAAAGACAGATACATATTTCATACATTTTACTTTCACTTCAAAAAAAAATTTAGAAGTAGCCAAAGACACACAAGGCTACGTCAGGCAAGTTTTCAAGACAAGACGTGGGCAGTTCATTCAATTGTGTTCGGAGTCCTGCCAGAAAAATGATTAATAGACACCGTGCCAAGTATCCATGAAGTATTCATTATTCCTAGGATGATACGGGTTTTTCACTTATTTGTTTTATTTTAATATGGCTTAGTCAGCATGTTTGAGTTTTGTCTGTATTAAGCTCATAGGTATAGCGATACTTATAGCGTTGTTTTGAAGGAGGATATTCTAAAAAGTAATTAACTAGTTCATAATGTGTCGTGACGATGATGTGTTTAATAAATTTTGGTATGGTAACACTAAATCACTTTTAACCAACTTCAAAAAAAGAAGGAATTACCCAATCTAGTATTTACTTATAACTCATTGTTATTGTCTATACTTAATATTATAAAGAGGTAAAGTTTCTAACTTTGTTTGTATGGTTGTAGGAGGTAATCTTCGGAAGTACTGATCTGATTCTGAAAATTCTTTCACTAACAGCAAGCGACACTATTCAGGAGTAACATAGACCATATTTTATTATGATTGAAAAAAAAAATTCAGTTAAAAATAATTGTAAATCAAATCGAAGAAAAGCAGGCGGTTAACGCCCAACGAAGTGGGCACGGGTCGGCTTGTCATTATTTATTAAACATATTTGAAATACTTTGTTTTATTTGAGGGCTTCGATCAATGATTGAAGTTTGAGGGTATAATTCTCTTTTGTGTTTATTCAAATATGAAGGAAAAATTAAACCACTTGAAGGTGAAAATTCAGTTTATTATAAGTTTATTAAATATGTAGATAGATGCATTGAAGTCGGTGAGGCAAAAGGAAAGGTGATAGTTCTGGCTTTTTACATAACGATAAGTAGGGGTTTACCAGAAATATACAGAATCTGAATTTCAAAACAGTATAACTTAACATTTACATAAATAAGTTGTTATTTTGTTGAGTATAAAAGTTGAGCCATAAAATCAGCTTAGTTATGTTAAGACTAGATTCTTTTAATTTGTGGTGACAACGCCATCTACCGAAGATACATCAAACTACGGAGTAACGAACTAAGGAGCAACTACTAGTCCTGAATCGCGATATAGAAATATTATACAAGCTGTCTGTAATAAATACACATTGAGTACTTAGTACTCACATATTGAAACTTAAACTCACATTGTTTAGTAGTAGAACTAGCATGTTTTCTTAACAAATATAACACTTCGATTTACTGTGCTTATATCTAACAGGAGACGTTTTTCACCTGAGATAATAATGTTAATGTATCCATGATACTCAGATTGGAGTTTGAGATTTAATATTAAAAAAAAAAACAAAGAGAGATAGGTATTGTTTTAGCCCGGGGCTCGCCTATTTACTTCTTCAAGAATCGAAGTACCTTCATGCCAAATTTTATTGAAATCGGTGCAGCTGTGAAAACGTAACATACAGACAGAGTAAGTACCTTTTGAATTTATTTAATAATGGATGTCTATAATTAACAAATTTAAATTATTTTAACTGATAGATATAACAAAGTTTACAAAATGGTGAGACATGGCGTCGTATAACGCGGTTCTTTTGACCCTACAGCGAATCCTAGTGGGCGTGCAATACCGTCTGTGGTTGACTCATAGGACATTACCTAATACACAAAATAACAAGGATATTTATCAAGACTTCATTCAAGTAGATGAAGTTTCATGGATTTTTATTGCCTCGGTGGTGCAGTGGTGACGCATGTGACTTCTGTGCTTCTGAGTTCTCGGGTTCCATATTCCCGCGTCGCTCGTACCAAATGCCTGTATGATATAAAAATATTTGTTTCGCAGTGTAGTTATTTGCTATGGATGTATTTCTTACGTATAAAAAAATAAATACTCTATCAGTCATTCAAGCGTTTATAGTACAAGGTGTTCTTGGACTAAACAAGATGGCTTTTTATATTAAATTTCTTAAAAAATATTATTAAAATAAATATTTTAGTAGTATTTATGTGACATACGAAAATATATTTCATAAAAAAGCAGCAATTTAAATCAAACAAAAAAAACATGAAATACAGTTTAAACTCTTTATAACGAAACTCAAGGGACTGAGCATTTTTTGTCGTTATAGAGAGTTATCGTTATATGGAGTGAACAAAAAAAACCAAATTAACAAGAATTTTTAATATGTAGGTATGTCTTAGATAATAAATGCTTATAAATTATTGTTTACACATATAGTCTGATAACTTTGTCTGACGTTTTTTGCTATGCTAACAGTTTCAAAGTAGGTTTACGACTGATAATACGATAGGTACCCAGTATGCTTGGTCGAAGACCATCACTTCCGAGAAAACAATGCGTCATACTGCACGTGTTCAAGGCAATTAAGGATAACAAAAGCTAGACCGACCTCGGATGTTTCGGAGCTTCAAAGTCTTTTGTTACCTGATAACATAACATAAACAATGATACCGATAATAAATATTTACTGTCTACAAATATGAACACATTTCTTCGTAATAGAGAATGGCGTATCGCTATAAAGAGTGTTTCAATATGTGGGTTTTAACGCAAACCAACCAAGTTGGGCTCACTTCAACGTTACAGGGAGTTTATTGTTATAAAGGATAACGTTATAAAGAGTTTACACTGTATTTATGCAATGGTAAAATACTTATACTCGAAGGCTCAATGCCAATCATTGTCAATATGCTCCGAATCTACAAGATCGATTAAATTTAGTAAATAAATCAATTCTTCTAACCTAAACAAAAAACGACATTTTAATATGAATTTTCAGTAAATTGATAGTTTTTATAATTGAAATGTGAGTTTGAATGTAGTCCACATTATTTTATTACATTGTTTAGAGTTTTATCTATTTACTAGATGACCCACGCAAAGTCGTTTACGTCTCCTATCGCCCGTAGCGTAAAAAAAATCCCCCGTTTTCGTAACATTCTTCTTTGGTGCTCCGCTCCTATTGGTCTTAGCGTGATGGTATATAGCTTATAGCCTTCCTCAATAAACTATCTAATCTACTACTATCTAACTATCTAACACTAAAAGAATTTTTCAAATCGGACTGAGATTAGCGCGTTCAAACAAACAAACAAACTATTCAGCTTTTAATATTAGTATAGATTTAAAATCGTTTCTCTATTTCTTAGTAGTTACTGAAGAAAATAACTTTAAAACAATTAAACAAAAATGAATATAGAGGTCTTTGTCCAGCAGTGGACTGCGATAGGCAAATGATGATGATGATGAATTAGTAAAATTAAAATGTCATGTGGTGTATAGTATTGTGTTAGTTAACGACTCACATGTGCCCTTACATCTTCGTATGGGGTCGGCAAAGTTTAACTTTTAGCAGATTTATCTTTCTTTGTATAGGGTACAACTGGGATAGATGCTCTAATAATAAAATAATAATAATAAATATTTTTGGACATCTAACACACAACGCTATCTAGTCCCAAGCTAAGCAGAGCTTGTGTTATGGGTACTAGACAACTGATACAAATACATATATACTTTTTTTTTTGTTAATACATACATATTATATATAGAAAACACCCAAACTCCGAAACAAATATTTGTAGATCATACAAACATTTGGTCCGAACCAGGAATTGAACCCGAGACCTCATGATCACCAGTCGCACACGCCAACCGCGAGACCAACGAGGCTCTACTTTTCAGAAGAGCTTCATTACTTAAAAATATATATTTGGGTATACAATTACTATAAGTCTACCATGATAAGGTTGAATTTCGAGTTTTTACGTGAAGCGATATCGAAGTTCTGTAAAAATAGTGTTGTCATCCTTTTTGTTGCTTTAACTACCCGTATTAAAAATGTTCGTATGGCTACTGGGACCTACGCCTTAACGTGCTCTCCGAGGCACAGGGAGATCTAAAGTCATAAACCTTTTTAGGGTTCCGTACCTAAATGGTAAAACGGGACCCGATTGCTAAGACTTCGCTGTCCGTCTGCCCGTCTGTCACCAAGTTGTATCTCATTATTTAGACAGTTGAAATTTTCAGAGATGATGTATTTCTGTTGCCGGTGTAGCAGCAAATATTTAAAAACAGCAAATGAGATTTTTTTGTTCGATATTGATTGCCGTTAACAATATGGTACTTAGATGTAACAGGTAGACGCTTGAAATCTATATATATACATTACTAGCGACCCGCCCCGGCTTCGCACGGGTGGATTTCAGATGCCCCCGCCGACGACACGATTCGTGCATTTTAAATCTGTAATATCTTCGAATACATTCATTTAAATTAGATACTGTAAAGGGCTATTTTGATCTATATTAAATGCACAATGTATTTAATTTACTTAATTGTATAAGGATTCATTATGTATTGCTTAAAATCACTTCGTAAATAAGCCATTATTCCTCGTAAAAAGAAAGGAATAAAAATGGTTGTTTTGGGTTATCCCTATGAGATAGACATATACCGTCGCGGACTGTTTTGTAGTACTTTTTAAAGTGTACAATACTGTAGTACATTATTTTAATCTATCTCGTAGGGTGCAACCAGCGTTTGCAATGTAAGCGCAAAAAAATGTGTTTATTTGCTACATCACATTAGAAACCTCGAAAATTAACAGTGTTTCCATTCTATATTATTCATTTATTATACATAAAAACCTTCCTCTTGAATCACTCTATCTATTAAAGAAACCCGCATCAAAGTCCGTTGCGTAGTTTTAGGGAAACAAAGGGATATAGGGACAGAGAAAGCGACGTTGTTTTATACTATGTAGTGATGATGATGATTAATACTAGCCGACCCACGCAACCTCGTTTGCGTCTCCTATTGCCCGTAGTGTAATAATTTTTCCCCGTTTTTGAAACATTTTACACTACAATAATTTTCATGAAATGTAGCATAGCAGGGGGTTTTGGGGGCGATAAATCGATCTAGCTGGGATTTTTTTTTTAAATGAAATAAGGAGTTAAAGGAGCAGACGTATCGCCTGATAGTAAGCGATTACCGCCGCCCATGGACACCCACAACACCAGAGGCGTCACAAGTGCGCTGCCGACCTTTGAAAAATGAGGAGGGGAATGGGGGTTGGGGTATGGGCTTCCGATATCCTCACTCACTCGGTGAAGCACAGTGCAAGCGCTGTTTCACACCGGTTTTCTGTGACGCCGGGTATCACTCCGGTCGAGCCGGCCTATTCTTGCCGAAGCATGGCTCTCCCAATGCGAAATTCATAAAAAATGTACCTAAACATTATTAACACTTTAGACTCCTATGTGACGATACAGCACGGAGTATACAAGTGAATAAAACAAAACGATTAAATGTAGATTTGTATCCCAGAATATATTAATAAATTTATATATTGACTTAACGCAAATATCATGAAAATATATAACAAAGGTACCTCGTTCTATTAAAATCCAATATTAACTTTTTAGCGCATATATTTCTAAGTAGCGACGTAGCGCCCCACCTCTGTTTTGCATTTTTTTTTTATGTATGGCTCGCCAAAATGACTCTACTCTGCCTGATGGAAAGCATAAGCAGAATCAAAGAGTGGTGGTCACCATACTCACTGCGAATGCAGACAATGCAGCATGGCGACCCACACCATGGCGGCCTAGTGATGCTTCTGCATCTTTTAGTCAAGTCAACAAGTATGGAACTTGTTGACTAGACTATTTGGGCCTCCGGTCTAGCAGTCACCAAGGAAACACGACAGCACGAACGCTGTCATTTTACGTTGATTTTCTGTGCGAGGTTAGTACCGCCCCGGTCGAGCCAGCCCGTTCGTGCTGAAATCAGCGTAGCTCTACTACCTGTTAAATGGATGGATGCAAAATGTTATGAACTAATGTGATATGAATATGGAGGAATTAACAAAACAGTGTAAATGTGATACAAAGCTTTCTTTGTAAGGAAGAAAAGCAACTCTTTACGACCTGTACGGTGTTCCTCAAGGAAGCTTCATCAACAACCCATAACGTCACGCTGGGCTCGATGTTTTTAAGCCGCCCAAAGGCCTCTAACTAAGCTACACGACTGTTATCCTATGATAACAACCGGAACATTCTCCATGACGTCTAGTGCTGAATGTGGTTTTTTATGGCATAGGGGTAAACAGACACACAGGTCAGTGACTACCTCTACCTATAGACAACACACACGTGGGAGAGCTACGCTTCGGCATGAATGGGCCGGCTCGACCGGAGTGATACCATGGAACAGTGCTTGCGCTGTGTTTCACCGAGTGAGTGAGGATACTAGAGGCCCATACCCCAACCATCTTCCCCCATCCCCCTTTCCATCCCCCAAAGGTCGGCAACGCACTTGTAATGCCTCTGGTTTTGCGGGTGTCCATGGGTGGCGGTAATCGCTTACTATCAGGCGATACGTCTGCTCGTTAGTCCTAAAAAAAAAACTCAAGAGCCACAGGTACATCTAGTGTTGGCCGTATTATATTGTGTTTAAAGAATTGTATTTCTCATAAGAACTTACAGCTAGTTATAATGAGATACATAGCAATAACTTATGACTAATACATTATTCACCTTTCAGCGTATTGGAAGTTACAATGCACAAACATATTTCTTTAGCCCACTTTTAAATACATTTAAACTGTCACATTCCTTTAATTCATTCAGCAGTCTATTATACAGCTGTGCTCCCTCATATAATATTGTTTTTTTCCGTAGTTAGTTCGTACTTTCGTTAGTTGTATTTTATTTGTATTTCTTAAATTATGTGTGTTTGGTTTCTTGTGTAAGTGTATGTCAGTTTGAATGGAATTGTTTGTGATCTTTTTAACTAAAATGCATGTTTTATAGGTGTAAAGTGGTTTGAGGTTCAGTAATTTGTTTTTTTCATATAATATATATATATTATTTTTTTATGGAACAGGTGGGCAAACGAGCAGACGTATCGCCTGATGGTAAGCGATTACCGCCGCACATGGACACCTGCAACACCAAAAGCGTCACAAGTGCGTTGCCGGCCTTTTGGGGATGGGGGGGGGGGATATAGGGGTAGGGAATTGGGGTATGAGGCTCCGGTACCCTCACTCACTCGGTGAAACGCAGCGCAAGCACTATTTCACACCGGTTTTCTGTGAGACCGTGGTATCACTCCGGCCCATTCATGCCGAAGCGTGGCTCTCCCACTTTTGTAGGAGTTAGGTAATGGTAATGAAATAGTACTTTAATAATTTGGTTTTGTATTCTTTGCAGTGTATTCAAATTAGATACAGCTGCTGATCCCCATATCTCAATTAGATATTCAAGGTGCGACTTCACCAAAGAATATAAATAACTAGCTTTTGCACGCAGCTTCGCTCACGCAGACATTCATCCCCTGATTTACCCCCTTAGGGGTGGAGTTTAGTAAAATCCGTTTTTAGCGGATGTCTACACCCTATAAGGAACCTACCTGCCAAATTTCAAGTTTGTAGGTGTTATAGTTTCTAAGATTTCGTGATTAATAAGTGAGTGGTATTTCGCTTTTATATATATAGATAGATAGCACGGGCTTTGTTTGGAATGCACTCTGATACTTTACGCACCGCCCCTAGTATTGAAATTAACTTTGTTCTGATGTGATCAATATGTAGTTTCCAGGTAAGTTTGTCATCTACCCACAATCCAAGATATTTTTCATGGTGAGATTGTTTGATTATTTCAATACTTTATTGCATTACATAGGTAGGTATATAAGGTATAAGGTCTTACAGTAATTCAAATTATTTTACTATGAACATTACAAATAATAGAGGGACACAAACTTAAAACTAGTACAATTTTAATCTGTGTATCCTATCCTGTCCTTCCTACTAATATTATAATACTAGCTGCGCCCGCGACTTCGTCCGCGTGGAACAGTGACTTTGGGTAACAGGTTTAATTATTAAGGCTAATATTATTTTAAAAATAAGACACACTTTTCACTGTTAAAAACATATTTAAGTATTTATATAAGTACATAAAATAAAAAGTATTTTGTATGAGCTTATTTCGACATTCGACATGGCCAAGGTTTTCAACCTGTTCTTGCACCGTTCGCTTCTCTCCGACCTCTAAGCATTCGGTCTGCCTCCTAGAGTCGTCTCTAGATTGACTCTTTTCTTCATCAGCGCCTTCGCATTCGGGTTCTTTGCGACGGACGGCGCGGCCTCTGTTTTTCGGGAGGTAAACGCTAGCGTACCTCAGAATTCGGTCCTGTCGCCCAAGATGTTTTTTCTGCATGTCAATGACATATTAGCCCTTGGCAATATACATTGCTATGCAGACGGTAGCACAGTGCATAAGCGATATTATGGATACCCTGCAGCCAAGATAGTAGACGTTGAGGAAAATGGATAGGAGCTTGTCGCTGAGCTTGACCGGGTTTTGAACCGCATTTAACAATGGGGTGATGAGAATCTGGTCCAGTTCAACATTAAGAAAACACAGGTGTGCCCGTTCTCTACCAAAAAGTCTCCGTTTCTTCCCCTCCCCACTTTTCAGAGCACTCAACTGCCACTACGGGATAAGCTCGGTGTCCTAGGCATGGATATTTGCCGAGACCTCAACCCACGGGAGTACATCGAGGGCACCACTAAGGCAGCCTGAACAGGGTGAGACGGTTTATCGCGCCCGAGCATTTGTGACTCCTTTATAAGACCCAGGTACGCTCGTCCGTACTGTTCTCATCTTTGGGATGGATCTAGGCATTCATTTTCTCGATCTTTTGCAGCGGCAATCAGTCCGCATTATCAACAGTCCCAATACTACCGATTCCTTTGAGCCTCTGCAGTTGCGGAGAGATATCGCCTCTATGGCAGTCCTCTACCGCTTTACCATGGAGAGTGTTCTGAAGCGTTCTTCCAACTGATCCCACCTTCTCCCTTCCTCTACAGAACAACACGTGCTGGTCTTGGAAGTCACCGCCTCAGTCTTAGAAATACGCTCTCGAACCAAACGGTTTGGTTCTGCATTGTCTGCTTTCACAGCTAGTATGGTTGCCTCCACTGTTGGATTCTGCTTGAGTTTTCCCTCAGTCTGCGCAAATTCTCAATTTTTTCAATTTTAAAATACTACGTTTTTGATTTGCCATCCTTTGTCAAAATATAGTGATTTAGCTGATTTGATACACGCGATTGTGCTGCCCATTTGAAAAACATGTTTTTTTTAAATGAACTGCAACTTTAACCGTCTGTCTTTGGCTTTGATAATTGGTAGTGCAAATGTTGTTTTCAGCGGAAACTGCATTTTTTTAAATTGAAATTGCAAATAAGTTTGAATTAATGGAATACGGGGAATTGAAACATTTTCTTTTACAATGTTGTACCCCAGATGTGTATTTTGTAGCCGTGTACCATTACATATCTTTGTCGCTCAAGATTTCTTATTAATGGGACTAGAACATTAACTTTCAGTCTTAACTTATGGGAATGCGCTCCTGATGATTCTAAAGATTTAAAAAACTTTATGCATAAGCTATGATATGACTGGTTCAGTTTCCCTTGCATTGTTTCCTGAGAGGTATTCGTTAACATCTTCCTCCACGTCTGACATGATCCGTTCGTTTATTTGATAACTGTCTCATTAGTCGGCGGATCAGAATAGATATTATTTTGAGATCATGTGTGCTATCATATACCAGAACTCACGTCTCAGTGTAATCATGTCGTTACTGTCATTTGGCATACAATCATCTCCTATTTTTAGAAGAGCATTTGCATATTGACACTGCTCATAAATCATTGTGAAGTTGTACTCGCATAATTGTAGTAAGACAAAACTTTTTAACATGTACCCATAATACATATGTTTCATACAGGCATTTATTTCATCTTGCGGCGTACCCCTTTTGCTTTTTTTTGTGTTTAAATCCCGCCGAATACTTTTCCTTCGGATTTTTTCACGAAGAAAATTATTTGAATAAACAAAAAATCATGTAAACAAATTGAATCCTAGTGAATAATAACGAATTTGTAGTAGCAAAATTCAACATCCGCATGCGGCACAGTCGTCTGCCCTCACATGTCTGCCCGTTCGGGTAAGCACACTTAAGCATATTATGATAACTCAGTAAATGTTACATCTGAATAGCTCTAATATTTTGTCTCCTGTCCCAAACTCATGAAGCATTTTCGCAAACCTTGCATCATCATCATCAGCCTATCGCAGTCCACTGCTGGACATAGGCCTTGCCTTGCCTTTCCTTCACAAACCTTGCATATTTCCATACAAACTTTCATCCCCTATTGCTATTTTACCTTGATCTTAAAATTTTATTTATTTTATTATAAATTTAATTATTATCTTATTATTTTATGGAAGCCTTTATGGATAGCCTTCCTCGATAAATGGGCTATCTAACACTGAAATAAGTTTTCAAATTGGACCAGTAGTTCCTGAGATTAGCGCGTTCAAACAAATAAACAAACTCTTCAGCTATATTAGTATAGATGTATTTATTATACTCTTCTAAGATCTAATACTCATAATTAACAACACAATTATTTAGATAAAGATTAATATTACGCATTATGTTGATAAAAACTCTTTGGCAAATAACTCATTATTAGGTACCAACTCTTAGCGTCTTATACTCGTGATAACTTCTAAACGAAATGTCGGATTGGGATGAAACAAAAAGTATTTTACTTTTACATAAATACCCTTGATAACATAAAGCTTAATTTGGATAAGGATTAATATTACGATACACATTTAACGTAGTTTCTTTCTTCAGACGATTTAATAATTTTTTCGAACACAAAAGCGGTTATTCTGACTAAACCATGATAGTTAGATATATGCTCTCGCGGACTTTTTTGTAGATCTTAATGGGCCCTACAAACCCGTAATACATTATTTTGTTCTATTGTCAATAGTCTTTGCAGCGCACGCAAAAATAGGTTTTCGACACCTTGGGTTAGAAAATAGCAATTTTCTTACGGATCCCTAATTTTTTTGAAAATAAAATATAGCCTATAGCCTTCCTCGATAAATGGACTATCCAACACTGAAATAATTTTTCAAATCGGACCAGTAGTTCCTGAGATTAGCGCGTTCAAACAAACAAACAAACAAACTCTGCAGCTTTATAATATTATATATATAATATAATAATAAGTATAGATATATATATGTATATAATACCGATATAAACGCGGGCGGAGCCGCGGGCTAAAGTTAGTATATATATATATAAATGAATCGCCGAAATGTAGAGATACGAGATACTGGTACATAAGTTGAAGTAAAAAAATCTACATAAAGCATCACCCTAGGGAGTTATGGACCTTTGAAAAGTTAGTTATTTAAAAGCAATAGAAACCACCTACTGTCATAATTACTAAGACTAGAGTCCAGGTTTTAGAAACTCGCTTGTACAGTCGCCGCCAAAGTGCATATCTTTTTATATAAGTTTTTTTACTTTTTCAGAGTAACTTTTACTCGCAGTTTTATTTATTGCGTTGGCTAAGTTTCTTTGTTCTTCAGGATACTTTAAGTCTCGAATAGGAAAACAAAAAAAAAAAGTTGGATTTTTTCGCTTCTACGACATAGACACATAAAATATTCCATTCACCAGTTTTTATAAATGGTTATAATTATTTTTATTCAAAACACTGTTTTCATTCAGGGTACCCGGGTATAAATAAATAGCACTTGCCTCCAAAATTAAATTAGAAAACTCGGTAGATAGGTTGACACGCCCGAGAATACCTAATTAGGCGTATTATACGACAAATTCTATTTTTCGAATTATATACAGAAAGTTACTAAACTATAGATAGCTTTTTTGTTCTAATTCTTGATTATTTAGATTCCACTGAACAGATTTTGTTTAATATGTCCTTAAAACAACTAAAACTTAAGCACTACACTATACTTCGACAATAAGAGACTACCCCATAAACGTGTGAATTATGAGTGCAACAGTACTCCCATCCCACGTTCCATGGTTTGATCTGTTGCCAAATGACGTCACAAGTGGTAGTCGCCACCACATAAAATGCTACGCGCGCCTGCTACAGCCACCAAAACCGTAGAGCGTCCGACCGACGTAGACGCACTACGCAACAGCCGCGTAAACTTCGTTCGAACTTCGAATTTTAGTGTATTTCGGGTATGTGTTTTTACATTTATTAGTGTACATTAGTTTATAGTTTAAAGTGGTTAGTAAATATTAAAGTCATGATATTCAAGTTTAAAGACGTAGAAGACCTTATAACTTATTTCAAACTTCAACTCTGAGTAGGAGAAGAATCTTTTAAAATAAAATATAAATAATAATTATTTAAAAATAATTATAATTTTAGCTTATAAATAGTAATTGGGCTAGAGACACTAAATAACTCAATCTTTTTATTAAAGATATTCAACAACTATACTTAAGCAAAAATGATGAATTTGAAATATAAATAAAATTATTAGAAAGAATATCTAATAATTTTATTATCTAATATTTTTATTAGGTATGAATTTCGCAATACATTTCAACACAGTTTCCAATAAAGAAATATTTAACTTAGATGTTGCAAACAAATACTTAACCCCAATTTTCGGCTCCACTAAAATAAATTCCACGTATTTCATGTAAAATAATTGTAAATACGGAATTGCCGTTTATATAATAATATGTTCTATAACAACATCCTCAACAATAAAGAATACGTAGAAAACCTGCAATTTCTTTAATATGAGCATTTCTTTGTGAGAAAGAAACATATTATTCCTGCTAATGGAACAATGCAACCCGGCGAACTCCGTACCGCCATATTTTTTTCGTGAATAATTACCAAAGTACTTGTTTTAGTACTTAATTTTCCATTATAGTATTAAATGTGGTACAATATGTTAAGGTATTTATCTAATTATTACATAATATAGAAACCTATATACATAATAATAACTAAAAAAACAATAACAATATTTACATACAATATTTTCCTTTTAATTTTCTTCCATACAAGCATTGTCCTGACAATAACAAACACACAAAATTAATTATCCAATTTGGTGCACTCTATTGAAAGTTATGCACGTACATACATATCAGTGATTTATTTTATTTACATATAGATAAAATAAAATATTTAAAACAAAATGTTTATATTTATAATATGCAACATAAAATTCAAATTGAGACACTTATGAGCAGTATTAGATTAGCATCTATATCTATAAAAATATTAAGTTAGTTTGTGTACTCTTAAAAATTTAAAAAAGCATTGATTGAATTCAAATTTTGACACAAAAGATATATAACAATTGAATTCGTCTATTTCTAGCTAACCCGGCAAACTTCGTACCGCCATTTTATTAATTTCTGAAAAACTGGTTTTAGTATTCATGCCCGGCTCAGCTTCCCATGAGAAGTGTACAGTCGTGAACTAAAAAAATATAAAACTGCATATTTTCTTTAGATTTTCATCGATACAAACCTTGTCCTGACAATAACAAATACATAAAAAAAAAGAATTATCCAATTTGGTGCAGCCGATAGGAAAATATGCACGTACATATATTTCGGTGATTCATCTTGTTTGTATAGATTTTTCAAGTCATTCTTATCCTTCATTCCTCGTCAATGCAACGATAATATCCTTTAGCAAAGCATGGTAGGGTACAGATGATTAGAAATATAACCCACCTATATTAGACGAATTTTAAAATAAACCAACCTTCTGATGTCTCCTCACAAAATACGAGATAATGCTTTCTTTTTAAAATTGCAATAGATTGCTATAAAGGATTTATCCTTTTAAAGAACACTCAACCTCTGTTTTTATTTTCTATTAACGTATTGAAAATTTCATTTAATATATCAAATTTTTCAACTTTACTAAAATCCTTTTTTTGCTCTATGTTTAAATATATTTACACGTTTTATGGGAAAAGATAGTGTGACATAGAAATTAAATAATGACACTTTCTCCTTCTATTTATATAAAAAAATGTCCAAAAAATAATCGGAAGATAATTTTTTAAGTTACCAACATCATTATTTTTAACTTTCAATACTTTTTTCATAAAATGCTAAGTATAAGGTTTTCCTTTAATTTTCTGTACAAATAATATTATTGCTAAATAATATTGTATACAATTATTGTATAAAACAAAAGTATCCCCAAGTAGTTATACTATAACTTAATAATTCAATTAAACAGAACACAGAAATAATTGGATCGGTAATATTTTGAGCGTTGAGACGAATAATAAATTAGGGAATTATTATTGTCCGAAGAAAGTTCCTAATGGTTTTTCAATGTAACTAAAGATAGGCGACTTACGTCATTATTATTGAAACATATTATTTTCTGGTTTGAAAATGGTTAAAATGTCAGTCGATCATTTCAATTTCATCCTATACAAATGCTATTAGTAGGTGGTGTGCATAATTTTAAACGAATTGCCGTAAGGTAAAGTTTTAATGACTACCACAGTGTATTATTTTTATTAAATGTAGACAATTGTTCCATAAAATGTGATGGAAGACATTGTCTTAACTGAATCATCAACATTCTTTAATAATTCACTCTCATTAGAAAGTAGGTTTTTTTTTATTTTTGTTGCTATAGCTCACTCTGAGATACTTATTACAATATGTAAATTATAAATACGCACCACAAACTACACAATATTATATAATATAGCCCATCTAACTAAATACTGTTTGTAAGTGATTACAGACTGCGGTATGGCACCCATTTCTTATTGTTTGTATTCTGTATGGCATATTTCATAGCCATGGTATTCTAAAAAGAGTACTTATTATAGTAGTATGTTGGTTATCGCGGTAAAGAGTAGCCTACCTACCTATATAGTCTTTTCTCAAAAATCAAAGTATCTCGTTGCTAAATTTCACTGAAGTCAGTGCAGCGGTTGAGCCTTTATAGCGTATGTACATACCTTTACATAAAAGGTACAGGCCAATAATATAATGAATGGATAATAATATCTAACACAACGCCATCTAGTCCCAAGCTAAGCAGAGCTTGTGTTATGGGTACTAGACAACTGATATAAATACATATATACTTCTTTTGTAAATGTATACATCTTGTACATAGAAAACACCCAAAATCCGGAACAAATATTTGCAGATCAAACAAACATTTGGTCCGACCCGTGAATCATACCCGAGACCTCAAGCACAGTAGTCGCATACGTTACCACTGCGCCACCGAGGCAGTCCTGTAGGCAGTATGACTGAATTTATGAAGCGAGTAAAAATGAAAATATGTACACTTCCTAAACTTGGTATAAAGGGATTGATAATTATTCTGACAACTTTGTTTTTATCGCAACTAAAGACCTCTTTGCTTAGGGTGCATCTTAACGTAATTGACTTAGCATAATACAGATAAAACTCAAGCTAAGAAGGAAGAATATTGAAGCTAGTTTTCTTCTTTAATCCCAAAGCACCCGATTAAGGCAATAAAGCCTGCTTCTTATCAGGTGAGTAGACCAAATCATAGTTGACATACCTAATCACAAATTTTAACAAAAAAAACCGACTTCAATCTGGACCAAATTTTAATGGGACCACTCGCGAAGCACCAGCTTTCAAATAAAAAAAGAATTATCAAAATCGGTTCACCCAGTCGAAAGTTATGAGGTAACAAACATAAAAATACAGTACAACCTCCTCCTTTTTTTGAAGTCGGCTAAAAATAGCAACCTCCCCTTTTGATGATACAATCGTGAAAACAAATTAAGTTTCCTCAAGTGACGCGTAATTGTCCTTTAAAGCTTAACATTGAAATTGCTTGCATCATAAAAACATGAAGGGCACCAGAAGACTAAAAGCTGGATATTTGCCAATTGTAAAATATATCTGTCAAGGACTATGAGACTTTAGGTATCTCTAATATAAAGTATATTTAGTGTAATTTATTGCTTGTGAGTTCGATCTATTGGTATGATAACATTATATTGCTGTCTGACAAAACAAGAATTCTTTGAAGTTGTAACGACATGTTATTTGTTGTTTACTTAATAGCTGTTTATGATTAATCTATCTCCATATATTTATATAAATGTTTAACTGGTTTGTCTATGTTTTTATAAGCTTAATTCGCATCGATTACGCTCAAATTTTACACAGTAAAAAACCATACAACAAAGGTAGTTTGCCTTCCGTTTTTATCTCAATCTTGATTTTTATTTCGCAAATCGCGGCTAACAGCTAACTTAGTATTGATTATACTGGTAATTGGAGTTAATTTTCAAGTTAGTATTCATTTATATATAGATTTATGTGAAAATATTTCACGTTACTGAAACATTTACCAAAGGTATTGCAGCCAATTAAATACAGCGTTTGGCCTAGTGGTTTAACGGTCACCACGCCGTTTCCTACTTCGCTAAGTGTCGTCGGACATAGGACATAGGATTTATTCCTAGTGCGGGAGTTGTCTTTTTAAAAAAGAAAAAAAACAGCATACGACAAAATGAGTGAATAGCTAAAAACCACGTGTATTATAGTTAGTAGGATAACAGAGCTTGTATTAGAAAGGTAACTGGGATAAGCCAAGCCTATTCAACCATACTGATTTCATCTGTTTGATTGATTAACTTGTCGCAAGTCCTGCAAGTCCACCCGCATGTATGTCGGTTATCGCGTTAAAAAGTATCATATATCTATATAATATCTTCACGAATCAAAAGCCTTTCACGCCCACGTTCCTTAAAATTGGTTCAACGGATAGCCGTAAAAGCGTAATACATAGACTTAACTTTCGGATTATCAATAGAGATTATCGCTATCTAAATAGTCTAGCTCCTAATACATCTTATATTATCTTATAATTCTTAATTTATGCCTATTGTCATTGCTAATCGAAGACCTCCCCAAAGAGCGCTAATTATAACGGGCTTGGGCAGTCAATCTCCATCCATGATCCTTGAATAACAAAAAAATTAAACACGTGATAACTTATTTCATGATTTTAATTATTTTCATTCCGTACGTACATTAAGTAAATGACTTATTGACTTTAAGACACCCGTGCTCCAAACAATCTCTGTATCACTTTACGATGAAACCGAAAATTTTTCAAAGTCACCCTTTTTGATTGTAGTCAAGTTCCATGATGTTATTACGCAGACCCCGAGGGCAACTATCAAATTTAATCTCGGTAAATTAAGGGCAGGATTGAATTTACTGTTAACTGTATTCGGAACAGAAAAACAATTATTGCTAGTTATGTCTTAATTTTTTGTTTATAAGTGGAAATACGTGATTTCAGATCCCGCATAAATTACCTTTTGCAAAGCTTTTAAGTTTAGGCAATGAGTATGAGTTGTCTCTCACTTTGCTTTTCAGTCGGTAATTGAAACTGAACAATCAGTTCCGAAGTGATTGTCGGTTCACCAGGTTCAAATGATCTTCCCTTTTTAAACAGTTAGAATGAGATCTAATCCTTACATCAATGTAGATTTCTATGGAAACTATTCAAATGTTTATCAAAATAGTTGATATTAGATTTTTTGCAAGAAAAAAGCAGAAAGCCCTGAAATACATAGTTTTAACTGCTATTATTGGCTTTTTCATTCGTTATTTAGTTATATCCTTGTTATATCATAAAAACTTATTTCTTCGCAAGCGTTTTAAATTTAAACTTACTTAAAAATTAAAAGTATTTTGTTCTGTCATTAAACCTTCACCATTCTAATCATTTTTAACAAAATTCGAATTTCTCGTTTTAGAAACATATACTCAAAAGTCCATCGCTATTATTTTATCCTCAGATAACTTTGTCTCAGATTTTATCAAACAAGCTGATATATAGAATAAAATATGTTTATTACCCTTTGTTTTGCGAATGTAAGTAACTCACTAACTTTAATGTACCCTATTATTTGTCCAAATTGGTCCAAACTATATCAAATATTCTTCAACTAACGGGAACGGATAAAGAATACATTTTATATAGGCAATCTTAGCCAGCGGGTATAACAAAGTGTCTACTAATCCCCCTTTCTCTTAACCAAAAGTGAAACAATATAGGGCAGTTTCTTTCATTATAAGTTGTTGTAAAAAGAAAGACTATATTGCTTTGTTCATAAAATGGACGAATTATTGAGTCGAAACTACTGGATCGTTCATTAGCGATGGAATCTGTTTTTACCCGACTACGGCAAATCCAAAGGGAGGGTTATGATTTTGAAAGGCTATGTTTGTATGTATTTGTAACAATGTTTTTTTTTAAATGGAATAGGCGGACAAACGAGCAGACGTATCGCCTGATGGTAAGCGATTACCGCCGCCCATGGACACCTGCAACACCAGAAGCGTCACAAATGCGTTGCCGACCTTTTGGGGATGGAGAGGGCGAAGTAAGGGATTGGGGTATGGGCCTCCGGTATCCTCACTCACTCGGTGAAACACAGCGCAAGCACTATTTCACACCGGTTTTCTGTGAGGCCGTGGTGTCACTCCAGTCAAGCCGTGTTGTGTTTATGAATACGTAAATTGAATACATATACAGCTAGCTTTTCAGCGGCTCCGCTCGCGTGTATGTCGGCTATCGTGATTAAATGTAGCCTATGTCCTTCCTCAGAAATCAAAGTATTTTCATGCAAAATTTCATGGAAAACGATGCAGTGGGGTAGCCTTAAAAGCGTGACAGACAAACAGAGTTACATTCGAATTTATAATATTCGCATAGATTGTTGATTGTATTATTATTATTATTTGTATAGATTAACTGGTTTCATTATAACTGATTAACTGGGTTTTCTGTGAGGCCGTGGTATGGTCTGTGGCCGGTTGAGCCGCTCCATGCATGCCGAAGCTCGTGGCTCTCCCACGGTATTACTGAAAACTTGAGAAAATAAATTGGTTTTAGTAACTAAATCACGCACATTAGAAGATCAAATACACTCTAGTGCATCTTTCTAGCAAACAGAAGCTTCTTTTCTCATGCCTAAAAGAAAAGTTAAATATCAACCATTTGTTTAGCAACCAACTCCGTAGTATTTATTAAAAAAAATTGATCATTACTATATCAATTTTTTTACATTTCTCAAGAATTGGCAACTATCGAGGGAAAATCTGAAACCGGAATCAAACACTTTCAAACTTGTCACCTGCCATATCTGTATTTTGTTGACTTGCTTTCTATATTGAATTGTAAGTTGATATAAACCAAAAATGGACCCTCCATTATAAACGACATAAGATTGACGTTTGGCATTTAACCCCTTGAGATGACGATGATTGTTTTAAATCTGAGACCGGAATCAAATACTTTCAAGTTTGTCACCTATCATTTCTCCATGTTATTGATTTACTTTAGATTGAAATGTTAGTCGATATAACCCAAAAATGGACCCTCCATTAGATACGACATAAGATTGACGTATGGCATTTAACCCCTAGAGGTTAACAATAAGTTTAAGTTTACAAAATTAAATTATTATTGGTTTTGTTCGTTTAAAAAAAGTATGTTTTTATACACTGCTAAATTAGGTATTCTGTTATAAACTTTTTTTTTATATAAATTACCTGCCAACGTGACTCTGCTCAGCCTGATGGTAAGCTTAAGCAAAATCCAACAGTGGGGGCCACCATACTCACTGCGAAAGCAGACAATGCATTATGGTGTCCCACACTATGGCGGCTTAGTGAGATATTTTTTCACGCCCCGCTTAAAGGACCCGGGATCATAGTGGGAGGGAAACACGTGCGCTGGTAATGAGTTCCAGTTTTTAAGTGCTTGGCACAGAAAGGAAGAACCAAACCGTGAGCATATTTCAACGATTCAAGGCCAGCATGCGTTGTTCTGTAGAGAAGGTGGGTTCAATTGGAAGAGCTCTGCAGAGCACTCTCCATGGTAAAGGCGGTAGAGGACTGCCATAGAGGCGATATCTCTCCACAACTGCAGAGGCTCAAGGGACTCAGTAGAATACTGTAATACTGCCTAGTTTATTTATTTATTTCATTACCAAGGAGATTTGGAAGAAAATAGATAATCTTAATGTGTGCGACAAACCCTCAATTGTTTTTAAACGGTTTTATTTTTCTCCTAATTAATTACAAGCTTGGTATAAGACTTCTTTCCTTTCGAATTTCATTTCCAAAAAATAATACTAATACTATTCTAGTTGCCCAGACTAGACCGAGATATGTATAAACTGATTCAAGTCGTTTAATTTATACTTATTATTAATGAGTATACACTTATTATACTTTTTTGAGATATACTGAATTAGGAAAAACCGCTCAAAGAAATCATGTAATTATCTGCAATCAAAATTTTACAGTTTTATGAATAATTATGAACGTAAATATCCATTTACTTCAAAGTAGTAATACTAAATAAAGCTCAATGAAGCGTAACTCATAAAAAAATGGGCTTAAATAGACCTGAATTTACAAAAAAAAAAATTCAAAACTAACAAATTTCATTTTAAAGGAATTTTTAGTCATTGGCATAATTAGTTCATAATAAACGGTATTGAAACTTCATGTTAATTAAGTCTCCACAATTCCTTCGAAGTCTGATCTCAACTAAGCGATCCGACTTCTGAGATAAATCTAATCTATTAATTGATAAAATCTTTTGTATTTTAACAAAGTACCTACAGTTGTACACTATTATGAGTCAAGTAAAATTCATTTTTAAAATGAAGACAAAAAGGATAAGCTTTTAATTAACAATATTAATTGTTCTCTATTGTAGTATTTTTCTTTATATTTCAACAAAATAAAAGGGTTTTGATGAAATGTCAAGGCATAAAATGATGAAATAAGAAAAAAGAAGGTATCTTTTTGATAGATTTGATCTTTGATAACAATGCGAACAGGATCCGGAGAATTCCAATTATTAAATAGCTAATTGGATTCTTAGATTGGAAAATTAACGATATTTAGTTAAAGTTATTCATTTCTTAGCAACAAATACATGTGTGACTCTCCCAAAAATCGGATTAACTTACAAAAAGGATTACAACAACCACGTTTGTTATAAGTTTGCCTGTAACTTTTGATAGATGGCTCTATAAGTATATTCAGAAAGGCTGCGAGTTATAAGTTTCTTCCAAATTACATACAATACATCATAGTCATTTATCATTGACACACAGACAGACTTTTTGTAGTAACTACACATGTTTATCCTCGACTAGCTATGCCTCACATATTCGTCTGCTTTCCTCAAAGGGAATAAATTTCGACGGCTATTGCAACATTTTTCATTGATGTGGCTAATATTAGTCTTAGCGTGAGGTTTTACAGACTATAACCTTCCTAGATAAATGGACTATCCTATACTAAAACAATTAGCGAAATTAGTGCAGCCGTTCACCCGTGATGCCGTGACCAAGGGAAATAGAGACCCATTTAAATGTATGTATATGTAAATAATATCACTCATAGAACGTATTCTTTCTACACGATACTGAGTTACTATGCAACTGGCATCGGTAGACAGTCGTTACACTTGAGTTCAGGTGTTCACTTATTATCGGGTGAACTGCTTGCTTATTTGCCACCTATATTATAAAAAAGAAATTTTGAGAGTAGATTAAATATAAAGTAGACTTAGCTATTATATCCCTCGATTATGTGGAATCTTTCATTTTTTTGCCCGAAAATAGTCAAAGCTATAAAACTGTTCTGATTTAAGTGCCTATGTAAACAAGCTATTGAATATCTCTGCGAAGTTGATAACTTTGTATGTTGCTTGATAAAGCATTTCTAATTTATTGGGTGCCGGATTTATAACTGAATACAGTAAGTACCTATTTCACGTATATTAAGACATCCTTAGTAATGTCATCCCATCTTTACGAACTTGCAAACGGTAAGGTATAAGCCGATTGAATTTCCACATATCGAATTTTCTTTTGAAATCATCAAATTTTTGTGAAGACTTTCGATTACAACATTTACGATTTTGAAAACGAGCCGATACCACATTTAATTTGTAAAAAAAATTATGCGAACGATTATAATTTATCGATCTATTTGAAGTTATTTATCATGAGTTTGTGTCTGATTTGGAGATATAAGTACCTATTTTTTATTTAAAGTACATACGAATATTTCTTGACTATAGCTTTTTAAGGTTAAAAAGCTCATCATGTCTATTAAAGAACGCGTAAAAGATCTTCTCTATGTTCTTGTATTACGGGTGCTTTAAACTTTTAGATACTTTAAAAACATTTCAACAATCGAAGGTTAAAACTGTTTTCATTTCAACTGCAATAATGAAAACTTGTAAACCCACTACTTCAGAAATATGAAGTTTTAGGACAAATTTTATATTTTAAATGACTAAAGAATGTTACTTCGTTAGTTAGAATTTTTCTGATGATATTTTTTAAAGTTTATTTAAGCCCGAAACTTCGTGCTATTGCAGACGTTAACTTTTCTAATGTTTGAACAATTGAACGACACAACATCCATTTATTTTAGAACTAGCTTTCAAACACGGCTCCGCCCACGTGTATGCGAGTTATCGGGGAAAGATTAACCTATGTCCTTCCTCAAGAATCGAAGTATCTCCAAGCCAAATTTCATTAAAATCGGTGCAGCGGTTATGCCGTAAAAGCGTAACAGACAAACAGACTTACTTTCGAATTTATAATATAAGTATGAATACTTATAGGTATGAAGGCAGGTATCATATATGTCTTAACATATAAGGTTATGAAATTGCACACGTTTTCACAATATGTCTTAGGTGATTATTGGTCGACAGTAAACCTAACACTCATTTTCCTCATTGAATCTTCTCCGATAAAACATTATACCTACCTATCTGACTTTATCGTATACGGTCTATTTCTGAAATGGTTATTCGTTTATAGTAATCGTTATAGTGCCTTGCCTATTACCTAAATACGTGTAGACTCATCGAAAACTGTTTGTTTTTGTGAACGACATTTTCTTCTACGATAAAGCCTCTTTCAAATGAGACGGAGAGGTATATTTTAATATCTTAATTTTTTTGTTTTGTGTAACACAGATCGAACTGAGAATTTTGCTCCTATTGAAGTTAATTGTAACGGGTAGTAAAAGCCAGGTACTCACGAATCCTCGGAAACAAAACGCACCTTAAGGCAATATGCATGTGTGCCATTTAATTTGTATGTGTTCATGAGCAATGGTAACCGCTGATCATCATCTAAGCCGTAAGTTCCTTTGTCCCCTACTCCTTAAAAATAAATTAATATTTAAGTATAACTTTCAACGGCGTATAAATATATAGAACACGCATAAAATTTATGACAACTTTTGAGGAAACCATAAATAGTCAAGTTGATAATATTTCACGACGACAAAAAAACTTATAGATGTATAACACATAAATATATTGCGGGAGACACATAAAACATGAAATATTCTTTCGCATGGAACGATAAATAAACTCGCCGATTGATATTTTATTTTGATTTTATAAAGCTTTATGTATGTCAGCATTAAAAACTAACTTAATCATTAAAGAGTAATAACAGTGCAATACTATAAAATGTATTATGAAATAAATTATATTAATAAGATCTATACGTACGTGTAATATTAAAATCATCCTCTAATCCCTAACTGTTGAAGAGTTTAACCTTCTATCATCAGCTCACCTAAATAACTTGAAAGTATACGTATGAAACGTATGAAGGTCTTTAGATACGTATGAAATTGAAAGAATTATCCTCCAACTACTAACCGTTGAGGAGTTGTACCTTCCACCTTCCATCATCAGCTTACCTAAATAATTTGAAAGAATACGACTAAAGGTAACATATATACATATGACATTTAAAGATTTATCCTCCAACTCCTACCCGTTAAGGAGTTGTACCTTACATCATCAGCTCATCATCATAAAATGATGACTACCAGACGCAAATACTGGTGTAACTTCAGAAAAATATACGAAAAACATAGTATGTGCCTATAAAAAATGAGGGTTTCCCTCGATTTCCCTGGGATCCCATCATCATATCCTGATATGCTGGCAACGGAACCACCTCAGAAGCATACCCTTTCGAATACAAAAAAAATATCAAAATCGGTCCACAACTGACGGAGTAATCGGTGAACATACATAAAAAAAAAAATACATACAGTGGAACATAGAACCTCCTCCTTTTTGGAAGTCGGTTAAAAAGCTTTTTAAAAACAAGCTTTTACTGGAATGCTTCGAGACGAATCAAACGAGTCCAAACTCGATGATGTTGCGACGTTTCTTTACAGAGTTCATAAGGCCACCTTACAGCTCCAGCATCAGATCAGCTCCATGTCATCATAATATTGTATTGTCACGCTGTATACATATGTATTTGCTGCAAAATTTCAACAAAATCGATGGAGGATATCTGCTTCAAAATTGAGTTGCAAGATTCCACCCGAACATACAAGCATACATACATACATTATAGTTAATAAAAAGCTTGTAATATAAGAAATGGACTAAAATAATAACAGAATATCATATATCACATTGTTGATTCTCTTTTAAGAGATTTTGATATGAACGTACAGTGATATGATATGAACTTTTTTTTTTTTTTTTTTTTTTATGGAATAGACCGGCAAACGAGCAGACGTATCGCCTGATGGTAAGCGATTACCGCCGCCCATGGACACCCGCAACACCAGAGGCGTCACAAGTGCGTTACCGGCCTTTGGGGGATGGGGGGGGGGAGATAGGGGGAGGGGTTGGGGTATGGGCCTCCGGTATCCTCACTCACTCGGTGAAACACAGCGCAAGCACTATTTCACACCGGTTTTCTGTGAGGCCGTGGTATCACTCCGGTCGAGCCGGCCCATTCATGCCGAAGCGTGGCTCTCCCACGGTGATAACTTTACTTAACTTTATACATATATGAATGTATAGTCATATAAACTAATATTTTTATCAGTTTTTCTTTATAATGTTCTTAAAATCACTCCCTATATATATTTCTCCTGAATAATACGAATATAGATAACTAGTTTCGCAAACAGTAGAAACAATATGAAGCCTATCATAACATTTAGATAACAAAATATATTGATAAACATAACTATGCTTACATGAGTAAATTTAATTTAAATTCATGAACTCAATAGAGAACTTCATCATCATCATATGGAAGAACCTCAAACCAAGGCCAGTGCCATCTACACGAAACGTTAAGCAATTCAAAAGTATTTCATACCCATTAACTGCCACATATGTTTATAACCATAAACATTAAAAACTTGATTACATTTTTTTTTGCTTCCAATACCAATATTGAAAATTGCACCACGAAGACCTCGAAGTGTCTGTCTGGGTAACATCACAGGATCATCATGGACCTTTCCTAAGAAATGAGTTTATGGTCTTTTTTTGTTGACGGGTAAGAACATCCCTTAAACCACCCCGACGACCAACCTCAGACGTCCCACTCTTGAACCGGATATTTCAGGCCTAAGGAGATTTTTGCCTACTACAACTTGCTAGTCAGAAGAATTAGTATGGAATTTAATAGGCAAGCTTGATATTATTTAATTAAATCCATTAGCTCACATATGGTAGCAAGACACTATGCGAGCAGCGTCATATCTTGTCCGCATCTGGACTCTGCTCATATTTATACTGTCTAAGATGTCTGCATTGTCTAAGATTCAACACCATATCTAACCAGTCAGTTTCCGCGTCCGCCTTTGTGCTTGAAAGCTTGCTTTGTATTGTCTATTACTTGAGCCCCATCTCCGGTACATTGTTATAATACATGTTTAGTTTATTTGTATATTACTAAACTTCTACTTTTTTTAAAGACCACTCTCGCTAATGAATATATCCTGTGAAACGGACACAAAGAACACCCAGACTCAGAACACCAATTTATGGATCACACAAAGTGTTGTCCCACGTGGGATTTGAACTCACAACATTTGGCGAAGTAGGAAGTGGTGTGGAATTCGCTTAAACTACTATACCATACGTGCATTCACATGTGTATACAGTAATTTAGGAATAAATTGTAATTGTCTCTCTCAAGTTAGTGTAGAAAATAAACAAATACCACTTTTTATATATTTTTATCTATATCTGAGCATTTTGATCATATGATTAAAATTATCATCGGTTTCCCATTTAAAATTTTAAGCTAAAATTTCGGGCAATCGAGTCGATATGTCTTAATAATTATTCTCTTTATCGATTATAACTATTTAAATTCGATAATGTTATGTAGTTATTTCAATAATTTGACAAAACTTCCAGATATTGGTAATGTTAATCATACATCTATACTAATATTATAAACGCGAAAGTCTGTAAGTATGGATGGATGGATGTATGTTTGTTACTCTTTCACGCAAAAACTACTGAACGGATTTGGATAAAACTTTACAGTAATATAGCTTATACATCAGAATAACACATAGGCTACTATTTGCCGCGATAACCGACATATACGCAGGCGGAGCCGCGGGCAACTACTAGTTTTCAATAAAATCAAAAACAATTCGCCTACTATGAAGCTCATATAACTAAAAAACTTACAAGTATTTAATTGCATAGTTGTAATTAACGAAGTATAGGAATTACAAACATTCTTGTGATAGCTATAAAATAAAGCCTTTCTATTAAAACCCACCTACCTAATACCAATCAAACGGAATCATTAATGATGATAATAACATATTATCGAGTATTCATGATCATTTAGTAGCAAATTAGCAGAATAATTGTAAAGTCAGCGATTAACGGTTCAAACTAATACTGAGTTGTGTTTAGCAGACGATGTAAGGTAGACCAATTAATTTCAGCTTTGATAGTAATACACTGTCGATCTATAATAACACGATTATCTAAAACTAAAACTGCCTCGGTGGCGAAGTGGTAGCGTATACGATTGCTGTGCCTAAGGTCTCGGGTTCGATTGCCGGGTCGGACCAAATGTTTGAATGATCTGCAAATATTGTGTGTGTATATCGGTGTGTGTTTAATATGTATTGATTTAAAAAAGAGGTAAATATTTATGCATATCAGTTGTCTAGTACCAATAACACAAACTTTGCTTAGTGTTGGACTAGATGGTGTTGTATATTATATGTCCGACATATTTATTTATCTGGCTTTCCTTTCTACATAAAGTATTACAAAATTAATAATTCAGTACCATATCTACTTGTTTGAAAGAGGTACAGAAAATTTTCTTTATTAGTACATAAATGACAGCAAAATGAATAAAATAAATATTGTTTTATTTTCAACCCACTTATATTGCTACAAACAAATGTCAGAGTTTATGGATATTAGAGTTATATTTGATCATATTCCACCCTTTGGCTACGTTTTATAAACTGTACTCAAAGGAAAATACAATAGTGTTTTTCCATATCAAAACTTACATCCCCTGAACTTTAAGAGTAAGATATAAATATACTAAGTGTCTTACAAACATTCTAGTTCTGTTTAAATGGAGGTAATTCCTTTAATATATTTTTGTTTTAAAGTAAAAACCTGCAAGAGTAAGATAAATTTCAACACAGTTGCTTATAAAGTGGCTCTAATTTCACCGCAATTAGGCACATAGTGGCACCTATAATCAAACTGACTGCACGGTTGGCCTAGTGGTTTATCTACTGTTACAAGCTTTTTAACTTTTATCAACTGTTTTAAATTATTTTTAAGTAATTTTATCTTCACAAGTGTGTTGAAAAACGTCGTATGATATACGTGTGTATTGATGATTACCGTCATGGGCTATCTTAAGACCCTCACCTAATGGCTCGAGTCTCAATGGCGCCTCAGCGGTAATCACCAACATTACACACTTGTACCATAATGTCAATCCATACTAATATTTGTCTTATAGACTTTCACGACTAAACTGATTGCAATGTAATAGATACTTTGATTCTTGAGAAAGGACATGATTAATCCCCCCCCCCATCCCCAAAACGCCGGCAACGCACTTGTGACGCTTCTGGTGTTGCAGGTATCCGTTGGCGGTGGTAATTGCTTACCATCAGGCGATACGTCTGCTCGTTTGCCCACCTATTCCATAAAAAAAAAATAACTATTTATTGCGATAATACATACACGCGGTCGGATACGTGGGCACAAGGCAGTTTATTTATATATTTGAAACTTTAAACACTTTTGTACTATGGCGGGTTCAATACCCGTGTAGAAATCCGTAAAGAGGCATAGAGGTTGTATTTATTGTTATGTGATCAATTAATGAAAATTTCACTACATACATAAACTTACACATAAACATAAAAACATATTTATGTTTACCTATACATATTTATTTACACATACATGCCCAAATTGTATATTTACTTTTTAACTGTGCAAAATAATGTTGACTGGTGCAATGTGATTGTAATGATGTAGGAATTGAATTACATAAAATTGAAAAACTGTCCAAACTCTAAAAAATTTAAGCCTTATAAATAAGTCCTATGCTTACTCACTAAAAATACTAGAAGGAATAATTAAGAAATTCTATTCAGGGTAATAGTTCACCAGATAGCTTACCATAATACTACCAAAAAGTATGAGAAATTACAATTCTTAATATAGAGATATATAGTTAAGAAAAAAATATGACGAAAATCATTTTTGTGAAATGAAAAATATATTCAAATATTGTATTTTTTTTGCTAAATATCCATTTTGTGCAAATTTTTTTTGGAGCACTTTATTTTAGTAAGTATATTCAAAGTGAAGTCTCTATGTGAAGTGGTCTGCATAAGTATTGCTTCTTCATGCGAAAAACTGACTCGGAATGCGATGTCTAAAATAATTATTACGGAACGATAAAGGAACGCATTTGTGTTGTTGTTTAAGAAGAGTAGACCAAATAAAATTTTAACAAAAACAATAACCGACTTCAAGCTTCGACTCGATTTCTCTTGGATGCCATCATCAAATCTTATTGTCCTTGTCATGGTACCACCGCTGGGACATCTCTTTTGCATTAAAAAAATAATCATCAAAATCGGTTCATAAACGACGAAGTTATCGGCGAACACACATTAAAAAAAAACATATATGGTCGAATTGAGAATCTCCTCCTTTTGTAAAGTCGGTTAAAAAGCGATCTATGTAAACAATTTATAGTATTATCATCGATTATGTTAAGGCGTCTAGCCAGAGTGGTATGCGAAAGACTCCTTTTTAACCGGCTTCAAAAAGGAGAAGGTTCTATGTTCCACTGTATGTATTTTTTTAAGGAGAGACCTAGGTATAGCAGTGGTCTATTAAAGGCTGCTGATGTGATTTATTAAACAAAGTCACAATAATATAAAACACGCTTCTTTTAACAATAAAAAAATCAAATGAGTGTAAATATTTTGATTTTATGATTAACAAAAATCCTGTAAGCGATCACAAAGTTGGTTTGCATCGATTAAGATGTGGTTTTATACAAAAAAGAGCTTCTACACATTGATATTACAATACATTTTTGTTTGACTTAGATTACCATTACTTCATTGGTTGTTGAGAAGTCAATCATTGATAAGGATTTAGGACTTATAACTAAATCGACGTTAAAAGAACAATTTTTATCAAAACAAAATAGTTATTTGTTATACAAGAGTGCAAAGTTGCTTTTTAACCGCGTGCTCAATTTTGATGACAGAGCAAGCAAAGGATTCTAAATCATTAGCGTCAGCGAGGGAATTGACTCTTTGCACTCGAGTGCAACACGTAACTTTTCATTCCACCTCAGCGAGGAAACAACTAAATGCAAAAAAAGCATTAACAATCACAATATACTTTTATTTCAGTTTAGGTATTAATATTTATTAGGTACTACATTATGATAGGTAAGTATTACAGATTAATTTTTAAATTATTTCAAAAATATTTAGGTACTCGCTCTACTCCGCGGTGTTACCCGCGGTTTTTGTTGTACCGCGAGTAACACCGCGGGACAAAGCTAGTCTAAAAAAAGTAGCCTAAGTTACTACTTAGATTATCAGCTATCTGCCAGTGAAAGTCCCGTCAAAATCAGTCCAGCCGTTCCAGAGAAACAACAAACAGACAGACAGACCGACTGACAGACAGACAATGTAACAGAAATTATAAAAAAAATATTTTAGTATATGTACCGTGTATACATATGCATTTAGTAAAAAGCGGTTATTTTAATATTACAAACAGACATTTCAATTTTATTTATTTGTATGGATGTATAGATAAATTAAAAAAAAATTGAAAGTTAAGTTGCTATAGTCTTAAGAGGAAAATGGTGCGGGCAGAGCAAATTAAAAAAAACTACACCAAGAAGGTTCCGAGTCTGAGTTTTCAACAAATTAAAAATATTGTATGATTAATTCGGCACCATGGTAAATAGGTTTAATGATGTTTTGAATTCACAAACATAGTGCACTCGAGCGATGTTCTAAATTCAATTTACTTTATTCCTCTAGAGAATAAAAACGGCTTTTGCACTCAGATATCGAAGGGCAAAAATACTCTTTACGAGCTGGTGGGATGAAAAATAATTTTATCTCCATTTTTTATGTAATAATGATACATAATATAAGAATTTAAGTAATTAATTTCGTAATGTTTTTGCGTTTAATATTTTATTCTACGGAGAAATCCCTGGGGACATCACCGCTACCAGTATTTACGGTGGGGCGATGTCTCGGGGTTTAATTGAGGAAAATTATACGCCTAAAATGACAATAAGTAACACGAGATAAAAAGTCAGACTTTTTTATAAATAATGGTAACACTGATTACTTACCCAAATTCTTGTTCTATTTTCGAATGCAAAACGAAACCTTCAAGGTTCATTTCTTTAGTGGCAACACCATTCAAATATCTGCCATTAGGTACTTTGATTGTGTCTTTGCGTGACATCTAAATGTCTTCAATACCTTTGTTGGACAATCACATTAAGGTAATCAGGGTAAGCTTTCCACCGTGTTAGCCACCTGATCTGGGTTGTTTCCTCAAATAACTCTCTTCCTCCTAATTTTATCAAACAGTCACTGAGTAAACTAGAAAAAGTTGTTTAATACAGAACTAGCGAAGTCTTCAAAATTCTCGGATATACTCTACAATAATATGCATGTATTACGCATATAAACCTTTGTCTTCAATCTCTCGATCTATTGCTGAAACTGCATTCAAATCCGTTGAGTACTTTAAAAGATCTAAGTGTACTCACACCGGAAGCGATTTCATTGTAGAGACTAGCTATTGTCCACGACTTTTCTTGCTTCATTATTTATTATTTCGTGTTTACCCCTTTGAAAATGATGAACTTCCATAATAACAAAGCAAGCAATATCCATGCTCATAATGTATAAAGTAGCAACTGCCAATTTTGCAGCCCATGCGGTTTGGGCTTAGCGTCGATGAATCAATTAGACAGAGCAGGTATTTCATATCTACTAGGATATTTGAAATCAAAAGAGTTAATATAGATTTTAATTAGTTATATCTTTAATCTTATTACTCTGTCTTATTATATACTAGCTGTAGTCGCGACTTCGTCCGCGTGGAATTGTGACTTTGGTTAACATTTATACAACTATTCATCCCCCCTAACAACCCTTTTTTAACATTTAATCAGGCTCTAGACTACCCGCGTATCAAATTTAATTAAAATCAGTTCAGTAGTTTTGGGCTTAGGGGTGGTATATCAAAAATTCCTTTCTTAGTGCCCACTTACGTTATATAAAGAACCTACATGCAAAATTTCAGGATTCTAGCTTCAGTGGTTTGGGCTGTGCGTTGATCTCTGGGTACGTCAGTCAGTCACCTTCCTCTCTTTTTATAATATTAGGTCTTTACCTATGAAATTGCCGTTCTTCAGTACTGGTCATTTCAAATAAAAAAAAGTTTGTAATGGCTCTGTATTCTAAATTCAAATTAATTTTGTTTTAAAACCATGACATTCTATTTACAAACTCAGTCTCTTGTTTTCTGATTAGCGTTGTATTTTCATTACGTTTGAACATTTTTCGTCATAATGGACACTTAAAAAATTCGTGTAATTATGGAATATGAGTTCCGTCGTGGCACCAACGCGACACAAACGGCTCGTAACATCAAAAACGTTTACGGAGAGATCTGTATAAACGAACGCACAACCCGTTATTGGTTTTCCCGGTTCCGTTCTGGAAATTTTGACTTGAAAAATAAAGCTCGTGGTCGTCCGGAGACTTTGGCTAACAATAATGAATTAAAGGCGATTGTGGAAGCTGACGAAACTCAATCTACAGCTGAGCTAGCAGGAGCTTTTAATGTAAGCATCAAAACAATATTGATCCATTTGCGACAAATTGGCAAGGTAAAAAAGCTTGATAGATGGGTGCCCCACGACCTTAACGATCGCCAGCGCAACGTACGCGTCGAGACTTGCCTTGCGCTGCTCAACAGGCAAGGAAATGAAGGAATTTTGAAACGAATTCTTACGTGCGACGAAATATGGATTCTGTTCGACAATCGAAAGCGCTCAGCAAGTTGGTTAGACCCTGTTTCAGCACCAAAGCAATGCCCTAAACCAAAAATGACCCCTAAAAAGGTGATGTTCACTGTTTGGTTTTCTAGTGCGGGTGTGATTCACCACAGCTTTTTACGAAACGGCATGAGCATTAATGCAGATGTGTACTATGAAGAACTGGAGATAATGATGGAGAAGCTTGCACATCTGCAACCAGCTTTGGTCAATCGGTCGTCCCCACTGCTCCTTCACGACATCGCGCGAACTCCATACTGCGCAACAGACAGTCTCCAAGCTGCAAGAGCTGGGGTTGGAAGCTCTCCCTCATCCGCCATACTCACCAGACCTTGCACCTACCGACTATTACTTTTTCCAAAATTTAGACAACTTTTTAGTGGGTAAAAAATTCAATTCCCGAGAGGCAGTACAAAATGCCTTTGAAGAGTTTGTTTCCTCCCGTCCAGCTGATTTTTACAAGAAGGGCATCAAAAAAAATGCCAATGCGTTGGCAAAAATGCGTCGATTGCATGGGTGATTACTTCAAATAACAGAAATAAAAAAGTTTAAACAAAATAAGTACTTTCACTTATTGCATACAAAACGGCAATTGCATAGGTAAAGACCTATTATTTAGATAAAACTGTTTATCATTTATACGCTTGCACGATGTTGTGTTAGCCTACCCACATTAGCAGACCAAATAATTGAATTAGACTTTTAGAGAGATTCTTCATTGAAATGACCCATGGACTTTAAGTGAACAGACCAACTCATAAACATTTGATTTGTTTTCACATAAAACGTGAATAAAAGCCGAACAGTCCATAAAAATGCTTTGTGTCTTTATTTAGAAGACATTTATACTTCTCTCCGTTTAAAGGTGAACACGCACAGAACTGACTACGACTTTCGTACACAACTCTATCTATATGAAAAGAAAAACAATTTTATTTACTATTAATGTTAACAGTTTCGTGCCAAGCTAATTGTTGAAATATTAGCTTGTGCTTGTTTGGCCACGCGTATGTTAGATATCGCGGTATTTTTTTTCGGTTTGACATTTACAAAAAAAATATATGTGTATTTGTATCAGTTGTCTAGTACCCATAACACAAGCTATGCTTAGCTTGGGACTAGATGGCGTTGTGTGTTAGATGTCTGAAATATTTATTATTATTAATGTGGCTTTCTATTGATGAAACATTGTTAAAATCGGTTTCGGTACAACCTTTACTCAACAAACTCTCTATAATATTATTCAAGAAAAATATAAATACATACAGTGGAACATAGAACCTCCTCCTTTTTGGAAGTCCGTTAAAAAACAAGAAACACGACTGACTTAAAATATACGCTTAAAATTTACAAATTAGTGATTTTAAATTAAATGATTTTCATACATCCAGAGAAAATTCACAATTAAAATGAATCTAAGGGCACCTCAAACGAACAAAGGAATATACACATACACTTGAAATTTAATCCTCCTTCTGACACAATTGGGTAAAAAGCGGATCGAATTTGTACCCTTCACCGTCTCTTGTACCTTCTGAGATACAACAGAGTACCTACAACAAGTATGGTGGTTGAAATATAAAGGTTCCTTTAAAGCCTTTGGAAGTTTTCTACATCTCTATAAGCATATTAGATGACCAGCAGTTTTATACAATGAAACATCGGTAGTACTTATCATGTAACAAACTTGAGTCTAGTGTAAGTTTTTTTCACATCTACTCGCTCTCCACGGTGTTCGGGGTTACGATTGGTGAAGAATTCAGTGCGAGCCATTTGCAATGTCGAAGGTGGCGATCGAATTGATGTATATGTTACCGGAAATGTATGAAATCAAGGAATTGTATACAAATCCTAGGAAATGTATAAAATATTGTTTGAAAAACTATTTAATAAATAGATATCCTAAGAAATGTATAAAGTAAATGCTTTCTATAATAAAACACGTTGTTAATAATATTTTTTATTATAGCACTCATATTATCTTAATACCGTAAAATAATAATAATATGTTCAAATGTTCTAACCTAACCTAACCTAACCTAAAAATAATTACCCACCAATATCTTAAATGTTTTACATTTCCGATTGCTATTTAGGAAATATATAGATTTCCTAGGAAATGTGTAATGTGTAAGTATAATATAATTTTTTTCACACATTTCCGTGCGATTTTAGGAATTACATACATTTCCTAGGAATTGTATACAATGACGGATTACATACATTTCCGTTAACATATATATACCTCACACTAAGCCTTTACAAGTAGACAAATCTTTCAAAGTAAACGATATTATTGTAAATGATAATGAGTAATTTAATAATGTGCGATACTTTCTTGTCAGTTCTTGTAAACTAGATTGCACTTTCAGCAATGATATTTAAAGAAAGATAGGTTACTTGCATACTAAACGGCGTCTATTATTGTTGCGGAATGACATGACGTACGTGTTTACATACATTATGTTTACGAATGCGACAGATAATACGGAATGCATGGTAGAATTATGGTAGTAATCCTTTTTTCTATATATAATATCATTGACTTTCAGACGTACTGAAACACTGTCAAAAGAATCAGGCAGTAAACCTTTCTACATAAATATTACGTAAAATTATTCTAACATGCTCGTGATGTATTAATAAACTCACGTCTTTTCCCCAAAAAGGTAGAATGGGGAGAATTATACGCCCGCATTTTGTCAATTATTATTTTTGTCCCAATTACGTAATGGAAGACAAGCCTATTACCATGTATCGGGCTCTTAGTAGGCTCAAGAGTATATTGAAAAGGCAAAGGGATATTAAGTAGGCAATATTCTTTTAGTTCGATCATGTAATCATTAAAATCTAATACCTTTAAAGGAGCAATTCTGGTATTTATATATATATTCTGAATATCAGAAATGGCTCCAACATTTTTCATGTAATTTAATATGCAGGGGATTTCATTTCAGAAATAGAAATAAACACCCAAACTCTGAAACAAATATTTGTAGATCATATTAAAATTTTATCCGACCCGGGAATCGAACCCGAGACCTCAAGCACAGCAGTCGCACATGCTACCACTGCACCACCGAGGCAGTCAAAAGATTAGAACTCTATTATGTATTGTACTTAAACTATATCTGTTTGATCAGCATGTTTATCTCATAAGAGGATCTGATCTGTAATATCTTCGTAAATCTTTCATCCTTGCCAAAACTGTGGGTCAATGTAACAAACATGACAGACGATTTACAAACGCTAGCACTTAGTCAACACTTAAGCCACTTGAAGTTGTAATAATCAGAAGTTCAAGTGCGAAAACACAAGTATTTAATTTAAATATGTATTGTCTCTTCACGCTTAAAGTTGAAAATTAAACAATTTTGCTATTTTAGAAGGGTTTCAATTAATAAATTAATATAGGCGTTTACCTAGTTTTGATGTCATGACATAGTATTGAGTTCTGAAAATAAAGGATGTAACAAATTCATATAAACAAAGAATACAAGACTTTGTAGGAGCAATAAAAAATAACTTAAAGATGATATAAAATATTTCAATTATTTTTGCATTTCTTTATATTTAAAAAAAAATAAAGTTAATTGGTTTAATACACATTTAAGATTTGTACGCCCTACTATTTTGCTACCCCAACTAATGTCATATCATAATTTCCATACAAAAGTGTTACAAATGTGACAATTGGCGGTTTTATTGCATGTGGCGATCTCTTATAGGCCTACCACACGCGCAAGTATCACCACAGTTTTGCTTGCGCAGGCCGGCTTGTACACGGAACACCGTGCGTGTGGTTGGTATAACTATATCACGCGTCAACCAACTGTATCACTACAGTTTTACCTGCGCAGTTATAACTGTGCTGATACTTGCGCGTATGGTAGGCCTATAAGAGATCACCACATGCGATAAAACCGCCAATTGTCACATTTGTAAGTTGCAACTTTTTTATTTTCTATCTGTTATGTGTGTATACAATAAAGATAAATAAAATAAGAATTCTTGTCGTTTGTTGATGAATTACAGAATAAATACAATCCGTTTTGTTTAGTAATTGAAGAAATGCAAAACAAAAGGCGAAAAAACTACATTCTTTGGATTTTCTAAAGTTAGGATCCGTTCACACAGACCGGCTCGGAGAGCATTGGCTTGCATTTTTCTTTTCACACAGACCGGATCGTATTCGGTCGGCTCCTCTTATGAGAAAAGAAGAGCACATGCAGAAATAAACCTTACTACAATTATTCAAACCTCTGTTTCCAATCTGATAAAAATCTGCGCTCCTCTCCGAGCCGGTCTGTGTGAACGGACCCTTAAGCGTCTGATTTACACACCGGTCAAAAACAATTCTAATACTGCAAACCTTTAGCTGATCTCTATTGTAATCCCGTTTTCAAATTTCAGAGAAAATGTGGTGACTGAACGCCTTATATTTACAATTAAACAGCACTAGAGAATTCAATTACAGTTGTATTTCCATTGTTAAACTTTTAATAAAGGAAACATTACAAATCTAGTCTAAGTTGAATACCATTGTCTTGCAGCTCCTGCACGATTTTCACTAACCATTAATAAGTAAACTTGTTTAATTTAATACCAAAGTTACGTATTCGCTAATAAATCGTCTGAAAACCTAATACGACTATAAAACTTCTGAATGTTGCTTGTGCTGTGATTCAGACGGTACTCCCACTCAGGCGCCAAAGAGTCTGGTGCTACGACCTTGCGGAATCATGACTACGTTTTTGTTCCACTTATTTTACCGCTTTGGTCTTTATGATAGGATAGTTTGCACTAATTTTGTTAGGTATATAACGTAATTTTTAATACCTAAAAGTGTAGTTTACTAAATACATAGGTATCTTTGAAATACAGAGATTGCATCATCTACAATGTTCAGGTAACTTTTAACAACGCAGAGTTGAATAAATTATGGTTTTAACGGGTGATGAATTCAGGTTTATAACTATGTGGTGATTTTGTAGTCGGAGCTCTGTTCAAGATACTTCATGTCACTACGTATATTATTCTGAAGTCGAAAAAAATCTTTACCGACACGTATTTAAATATTTATTCTGTAACTAACTTCAGTCATATAAAAGGAATAAATTATGCCCGTTTTTGCTACATTTTTGATTGATGTTCGTCTCGGAGTGGTCTTACTTTTCTTCGATACATGAGCTATTCAACACTATAGGATTTTTTCTATTCGAACCAGTAGTTCTAGAGATTAGCGTATTCAACCAACTAAATAAATAAAAAAAAACTTTGTATTGACATAGAAGTTACATGAGCATTTTTTTAAATTAAGACACGCTTTTTCCTTAAAATTTATGAACTGTGTTATGTTGTCTCTTTCTTTTGTATGTATTAGATTTATATTATAATTTCAAATGACTTTACATAGTCGATCACATAATTTGAGATAAACCTAATGTACAGTAACCTACTTAGAATGGGGTATCAGTTTGTAGCGGCGCGCACTTAACCTATTGTCAAAGCGTTGTACTGTGACGTTCATAATGACAACAGCCGACGGAGGCGCGCGGCGCGACGGCACCGCAGAGCTAGGGCTTCGTCGCCGTCCTGCCTACCTGTCCGCGGTGCGCGAGCGAGATAGCGATGGCACCTCTCACTCGCTCATCGTATGATTCGGACCTACCCGAACTATTTTATTATGTACATCTATAATACAAAGACAAAGACAAAATAATTAATATGATCAAAGCCTTAACCGCGGAGATCGCAGCATTAAAAATGGATCGCACCAGATATCATCAATCACGCGACCGTCAAACAACCAATCCTACGTGCCAACGAGCCAAAGTACACCAACACACGAAATCACCTGTGGCGAGTTTCGAACAGACAGATCGGTTAGCCCACGTACACATTGATATTTGCGGCCCGCTAACGATCTCAGAAGGGTATCGTTATATATTAACCATGATAGACCGAACAACCAGATGGCCGGAAGCCTGCCCCTTAGAAGATATAACCGCAGAGAAGGTCGCCAGTGCGTTTTACCAATGCTGGATAGCACGGTTTGGTTGTCCTGCAACGATAACCACCGACCAAGGGAGGCAGTTCGAATCGGACTTATTCAATAAGTTAATGCATCGCATGGGTATACACCGCACTCGCACTACTGCCTACCATCCGCAAGCCAACGGAATGATTGAAAGATGGCACCGGACGCTCAAAGCGTCACTCACCGCGAGACTTCAATCGGCAAACTGGTATTACGAGTTACCTACAGTCTTACTAGGATTGCGCGCCTCGATTAAAGAAGACATAGGCGCTAGTACGGCTCAATTACTCTACGGTCAAAACCTACGATTACCTGGTGAATTCTACGATGAATCCACAAAGTACCAGAGTACAACTTCCACATTTATGGATAGACTAAATGAAGCACTAAGGAAAGCTCAAATACAAAGAAAGTCAAACCAGTCCAAGGCGACATTCATAAGTAACGAGCTACATAAATGTTCGCACGTATACATACGAAACGATGCAGTAAACAAACCTTTAACGCCAACATACGACGGCCCGTACCAAGTTATAGATCGCAAGGATAAATATTACACTATACAGTTACGCAACAGAAGTGCCAACATATCCATTGACAGACTGAAGCCTGCATTTCGTATGAACACGGAACCCCAAGCGACTACGGATACCTACTCATACGTCACAAAATCAGGGAGGACATCTAAACCCTCTGTACGCTTTCGCTAGCGGGGGAATGATGTAGCGGCGCGCACTTAACCTATTGTCAAAGCGTTGTACTGTGACGTTCATAATGACAACAGCCGACGGAGGCGCGCGGCGCGACGGCACCGCAGAGCTAGGGCTTCGTCGCCGTCCTGCCTACCTGTCCGCGGTGCGCGAGCGAGATAGCGATGGCACCTCTCACTCGCTCATCGTATGATTCGGACCTACCCGAACTATTTTATTATGTACATCTATGTAAAAGTATAAATACCAGTGTATTGTAATAAAGAGACACATACTGCTAAAGCTCTTTGATTTATCGACACCTTAACCTAGCACCTCAGTACCTAAAAGTTCATTGAACTGTAAAGGATTGTTAATGGACAAGACTTTAACCACGACTGACCTATTCGCCTGACGAATATATATAGCGAAGCCTTCAGATATTATTTTAAGCAGTGACGTTCATTGACTTTTAAAATATTAGCAGTTTACAGGTGGATTAAAAATTATGTCAACTTATCAAAGGTCAATAACGTTGAAAATTGTCCTCTTTACCTTAATCCTGTTAAAACTTAGAGAGTTTGTATTCTTACTATATTTTTAGAAACTTGTTTTCTAAGTGATTGCTTAAGATGAGCCCTTCGTGTTTCTCTTTTATGATCACGCTACTGCTCTAGGAGTTTCAACTTCTATCATTCTACTGTTAATCTGAAACTCCTTTGTAGTCTAGAATCAAACTCCCTTGTACTTATTCCACTATTTTAATTATGTTTACACCTGACCGGTTTGGCCTTATGGCATTATCAAAGGTTAAAATTGAATTAAAATAGTAGAATAAGTACAAGTGAGTTTGATTCTAGAATGTATTGCAACAAATCCATCAAGTGCCGATTATCGAGAGTATAAATTACATGAAACTCCTTTGCATTGCAAATTTGATTACAGTAATATCCTAGTATAGTAATAATATTAAGGGTCTAAATATTATTACTATACTAGGATATTATAGTTCCATACTATATATAGTTAAAAAATAACATAGTTAAAAATATATAAATGTACTCATTAACGTATTTTTGGAAAGATATGGAATAAAGTATTGTTCTAGACACCAATAAAAGTTTTTCCTCAAGTTTACAATTTCATTAATGAGCACACTGTTCAGTGCGCCTCTTGGTAAAATCTTTTTGTTACATTTTTTTTTTTTTATGTATGTACATTGATAACTCCGTCAATTGTGGACCGATTTTGAAAATGATTTTTTAAAACAAATCACTAGCAAAGGTTGCAGGAAATCAAGAGAAAAGATGTAATAAGAAAGTTGTTCCCGAGTCATATCTGAATGAATACAACCATTTGGAAAATATAAAAATGTTACCTCGTCTTGTGGTAAATAATTAAAATCTATATCTTGCACGAGTTTGCTGTCCGTTATTATAAACCTACCATCCTGGGTGGCGTGTTCTTTATTCTTATAGGAACGTTTTATCTTAGCAATTTAACACTTCTAAAGAATATTGCATTGCATCTAAGCCTTCTGCTATAAATTTCTTCAACGTACTTTTATACAAACACAATATTAAAAGTAGCAATTTCAGTGATTTTGTATGATGAAACGGTACTTTATCTATGCAAATAAATAAAAGAGTATTGGTTTGTAATTTCAAATTAACAGTTATTCACTAAATACATATGAAAGTACATACGGTAGGTACTTACCTCAAACGCATATTTTTTGACTGTCTGTCTATCTGTTTGCTTCGGGTAATTTCTCGAACGGCTGATGTTATGTATGAATGTATAGGAAATGAGAGGTTAGCGATTGTAGATAGACTTGAAAGTTGCTTAAGGGAACAATTGTAGATGCCGGGATACTTGTCTGCTTGTTTGATCGCCTTTTACATGAAAAATCTTATCACGATTTTCGTAAAAGAAATCCAGTCGCGAACTCGCGATGAGTCATAGAGGTAAATTAATAGACGCAATTAATGTAATATGTTACATATTTATTAGTTAACCGCTACTGTCGTAACGAAAAAGCACCACAAATTGGGTTTGTGAATGACGTACCTCAGAATACCTAGGACATAACCCATTATAAGTTTTAAATAGCTTAGGTACGAATACACCCGGTTAAATCCACTTCTTTTTGTAACTGTTTATGTACTGTCATAAACGTGAAAAATAAAACAGTTTTTGACTAAACTATCACAGAAATATAGAGCCTTAAGTATCTATAGAATTTAAATTGTGATTCAGATTTGTTTTCGAAAAATAAAGTAGGTAATTGTTTTAAATATTATTTTTCTGTTGTATGTGTGCACTGAATTAATTGACAATTCTTCGCTTAATTTACTTCAAAACTATAGTAATGAACGAATTATGCGTAATGGAAATTTGTGAAAATCATGCCCAAGAAACAACATTTCATCATTAATATAATCACTTACGTAGACTGTCTTGTAAAAGAATATTTACGCCCAATGCAAAGCTTAATTTGTTTAGTGATAATATAATCTAACCGGACTTAATTACGGTTTCCTGTTTTGCTTACATTGTTATATTTGTGCGGAACCCTCAGGGGACGAATCTAGTTCACACTTGCAGTGTTTTTTTTTACTTAATTAAGCCTTGTAATCCTTTGAGATTGTGACATGTGTAAATAAATTGTGTAATATTATATGTATCCTGTGTTTAGCACCACTTTGACGATATTTTTATTTGTTCGTCTCCTGAAACAGAATAATATCGCGGACATTGTCTAATATACAATAAGCTGTGCTCTAGACATTGCATGTTCATTTCATACAAAAAAAAATTAGAACTATCATAATATTTGACCGTGGGAGAGCCACGCTTCGACATGAATGGGCCGGCTCGACCGGCCTCACAGAAAACCGGTGTGTAATAGTGCTTGCGCTGTGTTTCACCGAGTGAGTGACGATACCGGAGGCCCATACCCCAATCCCCTACCCCTACCTCCCCTCCATCCCCACATCCCCAAAAGGCCGGCAACGCACATGTGACGCTTCTAGTGTTGCAGGTGTCCATGGGCGGCGGTAATCGCTTACCATCAGGCGATACGTCTGCTCGTTTGCCCGTCTATTCCATAAAAAAAAGGATATTAAGTGACCTCTTTTTTCTTAAAGCGAAGCTATAAAGAAGAGTAATAGTTTGGCAGTCTATGTATGTATGTAGCGCCTAAACTGCTGAACCGAAATAGTTCGTCAAAAGTTTTTATCTAGTTTTTAAACTTTTCCTCCTTTAGGAATATAGTCTAAATCAATACTTCTTTTCTTTGATACATAGATGCAGTTTTACCTTCTATTGTTCATCCAACATTGCAGAAACTTCTCTATCAACTTTGGTCAACGAATTCAGAATAATCTATATCGTCAAAAAGGCGTCAAAGTTTTTAGAAACGAAAAATAAAAATTAAATACATTTGCCACTTGCATACCCTATAAATAAATAAATATAACAATAATAATATATAAATAATAATAATAATACTATTACTAATACTAATAATAATACAATAAACTACCTCGTTGGTCTAGCGGTAAACGTATGCGACTGCCGATCAAGTGGTCTCGGGTTCGAATCACGGGTCGTCAAAAGTGTTATTCAGTTTTTCTGATTATAGACATACTTAATAACAGTTCGGAGTGCACCTAAAGCTGTCGGATCTGTCTCCGGTCGTGTCGGGTAATCGTCCCATCCAATTATAAGAGTGAAGGAACTGAGAGTGCACCTCTGTTTGCGCACACACTTGTGCACTGTAATATCTCCTGCGTAGTTGGCTGGTCTCCGTTGAAACTAACTGCCGTGGCTGAAATCGGCTAGGAGAACATCATCATCAACCCTATAAATCTTTCTCTTACTATAAATACGTGGAGAAATAATAGACAACTTCATTCACACAACAACGTTATCCCTATTATACGCACTATATTATATTGTATTATGTTTTAGGTCAAATATATAATTTACTATTACTAGCTCTGAAGTCTTCATGTTTTCATATGTCTCTGTCTTTTGTCACAGTTACCATCAACCATGAGTAGTTCACGATGTGTGGCGTTGCTGGCGTTGTGGCTGGTTGTGGCGACAGCTGTACCAGTGAGGAGATCACCGGATCTCGAAGCTCGACGCAGAAGTGCTATTGACCGCAGTATGATCAGGTGAGACAGTGTTGTTAACTTACAACTCTTTAGCATGTACAAATAGGCTAGAAAACCCGCTACTCGTTATTTATATCAACACTAGCTGACCCCGCAACCTCGTTTGCGTCTCCTATTACCCGTAGCGTGATAATTTTCCCCCGTTTTTGAAACATTCTTCATTAGTGCTCCGCTCCTATTAGTCTAAGCGTAATGATATATAGCCTTTCTCGATAAATGGGCTATTTAACACTGAAATAATTTTTCAAATCGGACCAGCGGTTCCTGAGATTAGCGCGTTCAAACAAACAAACAAACTCTTCAGCTTTATAATAAAAGTAGATCTGGATAGATAAATAATGGCTTCCAATGTATTCAATATAATATCAATGCAGGAGCAACAATAGCATGTGACCTATGACAGTACCATGATTCTGCAATTGCTGTTTCTTAGTTATGTATGAATGATACTGAAGGTATATGATACTAATATACACCGTAAATTTTAATCATTTTTGGCTATTGATTAGTTTTAGTCTGCCCAATCATGTTTATGACACTGGTAACTTTCTAAGTGTAATTGTATCTAAAATAATTCTTATATTACCAGGTTCGGCAGATCGTATCCTCCAGAGCCCTCAGCAGCGGATATCAGAGAAGCCTTTCAGCGACCATCACGTAGAGGTAATAGTTTCCTCCGATTCGGCCGTTCTCAACCCTTGGCCCTCACGGCCGATGACCTCGTTTCACTCCTAAAGACTTATGAAGAAGACTATGACAGCCCTATTTCTAAGAGATCTGCTAGTTTCGTACGATTTGGCCGAGACCCCAGCTTCATCCGATTTGGACGATCCGTGGATGAGGACAAGCTCGGTTATGAACAGAACTCCGAATTGGTAGTTAGTGGATATCCCCAGAGGAAAAACCGAGCGAGGGATCATTTTATCAGGCTCGGCAGAGACAGCGAAGAGGTCAATGAGAATGAATTTGAAGAAGACCAAGAAAGCAGAAAGAAGAGGTCTACCGAAGCATGCCATGATTGTCAATCGTAATTCTTTGTTATGTTTACATCGCCGTTTTAACCGCTGTATGAGATTTTTAATATAAACTAGGTTGGTAGTGGATAACAGTTTAATTATAATCGATATTACATTCATTGAAAATTGTCGACTTCATACAAAATTATTGAATCATAACACGCGTACATATGTTAGTTAATATAAATTAAACTTTTATATACTGCCTTTATTTTAATCTGTCAATTTTAATAATAATAAATGTGGAATAAATGGGCAGTGCGTATCTCATGCTGCGGTTTTCCTTTATATAAATGTCTCTTCCCAAAAGCATTAAAATGAGAACGGGCTAAATATTTTTATGAGGCTAAACTATGTGGTGCATTGATGTTTAAAAAATATATAAAAATAATATAAGTATTTATAATAGAAAATTGTTTAGAAAAATCATCAGGACAGTTTCAATTTTTAATTATTTTTAAGAATAAAATAGGCCAAATAATAATGTACTTAACACTCATGTTAAAGCAAAATGCGCTTACTTAATATGTATTATGATGTGTGTATATGATTTAAGTTTACAATTAATTGAATTATTGTAATTTAATTATTTCGTTTTTACTTTAAGTTGAGTTTAAAAGAATCTACTGTCATTAATTAAATCTTATGTTCAAAACAACCATTACTGTTTTTGTTAACTCTTTTTTTTTATTTAAAATTAAACAGAACAGTGTCAACATCTGAAATATAGGCTGGGTGACATGTAATTTCGGATGCTAACACTCATAGTTAATAATTATAACTAATTTATTATCTAATCAAAATGTTAAATCGATGTTATACATAGTATCTCGTATTGAATTGTTGCAATACTAATAAAGCATTATTGTGTAACCATTGAACATTCATTTAATATTTTATTTATAAAAATAAATCAACTTTACCAAAGAGGTTTTGATTGCTTTATAATCGACCTTGGTTCCAAAACAATTTGATTAATTAACCGGGAAAGATAGGTTTTCGCTGAAAGGGCGCGTAACTGGTTTGATTAGAACATTACTTGAAAAATAATGGGAGACATCGCTGTATGTATACGTATTTCATTGCATTAAGGCGACGGCATATGTAAGGGCTATAAATACTACATTATTTCCACATTATAAGTAAATGTCTCTTATATTTTCATATTTTATATTTCTACCTACGAGAATGGTATAAAAAATAAAATATAAGGAAATACGCACTTCAAACTAAAGAGAACGACTTCTTATTTTGTCCAGCTAATTCAACAGAAACATTGTTTTCACTTTATTGTAGATTTGGTCTGTAAAACTATATTTGCAATCCAGGAAAATTGAGAAGTTACACCTCCGTTTCACGGAAAACTGGTATAATGTTGTTCTTTCTTTGTATTTTACACGTAGGTCCAGGAACTAGAAGAGGAGGGGAGGGAAAGGAGTCAAAGACCGGCAGCGCAATGGAACCCAAATACATACCCAATGTACCTACTCCATTTTATACAAACATCTGACTTTTGCAACAACATATAGCCTTCAGGTCATTTGTTGTTATTTGCATAAAAAAGAACGCGATTGTTCTTTTTTCGTTTTCCTGTCACGTACACAAAGTAATCATTTTACACAATTTGAACGCTTAGAGAAAAAACTTCTGAACGTTGCGAAAACATTCTGTGGTATGTTCAAACGATTAGCCTTATGTTCTATAAACTGCTTTTCCGATAAAAAGTAATAAGTAGTGATGACAGTTTTTGTAGAGTTTATCGACATAGATATAAAAATCTTTGTTTTTAGTTTTGGTTTTAAAAAAAGATGTGTGGCACTCAGAGACTGCCGCGGTAAAGCTATTGCATAGCATTTTTTTCAACTTATCCAATTATATTTATTTATTATTTATGCAGTAGTGTATAACAGCTACCATGAATAATTTTATACATATGACATAACAATTCTTCGTGTCCGAGGCAACGAATCTTCCTTGACATATTTCAATACGCCTGCGTGGCCGACTGTTGACATATTCATGGTCTAAGAAAACAAGATCTCGCATTCCGAGAGTGGCTCGATTTTACGTCACTATCCAGTTACCACTTTAAAGCAACATAACACGAAATGAACCAACCACAATGATAGTATATAATATCATTGACCAACCACAACCAGTGAAAGTGATGATGACGTCATCTTGATCTCTCTGTTTTCTCGTCACAGTATCTCGGAAAGCCACAGAGACAGACAGATTTCGGAGCAGCTCGTCTCGATCCGTGCGAGCTTCGGGTGTCAGGTTTTATTTTCGTTACGTTACGTTACGGAATTTCTTGATTCGGTCGCCGCGCTCAAAGGCCTCAAAGCCCGCGATAAAAGCTATGCAATAGCTAAAAAACTTTTTCTTAACAACATCATTTCCTTTAGTCTATTTCATTCGGTGATGTAGAACTTACTTTGGTACGAGTGAAACATGGCTCAAAACTTGAAAATGTAATGAGTATGTATTTTTACACATTTAACAGTCTATTAATTGAACTCAATTATAAAAGGTCAGGCCTTTTGCTTCCATGGACACGTGAACACGTTTCCAAGAGTCGAATGGACATGAAGCAAAAACTTTGCTCCAGTTTTAAACCGACTTCAAAATATAGTCGAATGGAAAACCTCCTCCGGTTCTCAGTTCTCAATTTTTTACGATAATTATGCAAACGTAGGAGTATGAAAGTGTTAAAGAGTATGTGTGCACTCCTGCAACAAGTTTAAAAATAAATAAATTATGGTCTAATTCCGACCACTGGGCGACCACCAGTTACACTAAATACGTACATAATATCTGTCTATATCCATAACATTAAAAAACCTGTAGGCTACCTTTTTTATGGAATAGGGAGCATACGAGTAGACGTATCTTATCGTACGTATCACCTGATGGTAAGCGATTACCGCCGCCCATAGAAACCCGCAACATCAGAATCGTCGCAAGTGCGTTGTCGGCCTTTGGAGGATGGGGAGAGGGGTGGGCAGGGGGATGGGCAGGGGGATAGGGAGGTGGATGGGGGGAGGGGTTTGGGGTATGGGCCTCCGGTATCCTCACTCACTGGGTGAAAGACAGCGCAAGTGCCATTTCACATCAGTTTTCTGTGAGGCCGTGGTATCACTGTGTCCGAGCCAGCCCATTCATGCCGAAGCGTGGGTCTCCCACGTTACGGTACCTACCTTGTATGTACTTCTATAGTTTGGTGGTGTCACATCAGCAGCATCAGGTGATTTGCACGCAGTCAATACTGATTACTGCTATCTTCACTTTAATTGTACCTAAGTACTAGTTTCCAATTTAGCGGCATATAAACATAGTAAGTATTACAAAATATAGCATAAAGAGAGTACCTAAGTAAGTCGTTATATAAGCGCTTGTAACAAGATATTTATCTGTAGAATGGTCCAATTAAACCCTTAAGTGTGTCGTAATAGCGTTTTATATTGTTGTCATACGAAGCTTATTTGTCGGATTTACGAGTTGTTTCTAACTTAACTCTTTATTCATGCTTAAAACAAAATATTCTTTTGTTATTAAATTTTTTGTCCATACTTTTAAACACATATAGATACTAGAAAAATAGGCAGGGTTTAAAAACTTTGTCTTGTGGTGTAATAATATTTATCAAAATATTTCTGAATATATGTAAAAAATCGTAATATGATGGCTCCAAATTAATACGAGTATTCATCAGCATTTGACAACGAAACGAACGAAAGAACAAAACACTAATATTTCACAGAGCGGTTTTTTTTTAATTATTATCTTGTTAAATGTCCTTATTTATTTTCATAAAAAGATAAGTTATGCTTTCATAAAATTTAATAGTATATAGGTATTCACAGTTGGAGACACCACCACCATTTTTGTAATACATCATACTGTTGCAATTAAATAATAATTCTTTTACATTTAGTTAGTCAAAATTTGTTTCAAATAAGAATAGATATATTAATATCTAAACTATAATGTATATAAGCCATGTGGGTTTAAACAAAAACAAAGACAATTTACTGAAAAAAAAACTCTTAGAGTTCATTAACAAACAAATCATCAAAAATGTTGATGTAGAATCTGATTTATACCCTTCTATTGTTCGCGTAATGTACCCAAAACTTGTACGGACGTGAATAGAAAACATTCAGAACCCAAATACTTTTGAAGGTCTGTTGTAAAATATTTTAAATAATGATATTATTTAAAATATAAATAAACCAGATGTCCAGAAGATTAAGCTATCATTATCAACAGCTTTCAATAGTCTGCTATAAAACTTGACGCTGGCAAATGCACAGACGTGCGAGCCAAGTTCCCTGCCAAAAAATAGTCTGCTGGCCATAGGCCTCTGTTTAGAAAGAAGGTTTAAATTAAATTGAAGGTTTAAATTGGGTCTGATGAAAAAAAAAATTTTGAGTTCCAGTTCCAAGTATGGGAACCCCCAAAACTTATTGTTTTTTTTGTTTTTTTTCTATTTTTGTGTGAAAATCTTAATGCGGTTCACAGAATACATCTACTTACCAAGTTTCAACATTATAGTCCTTATAGTTCCGGAGAAAAGTGGCTGTGACATACGGACGGACAGACAGACAGACAGACAGACAGACAGACAGACAGACGGACAGACAGACAGACGGACAGACAGACATGACGAATCTATAAGGGTTCCGTTTTTTGCCTTTGTCACGGAACCCTCAAAAGGAACATTTTGGAAGTCGGTTAATAATACAGAATTTAAAATTATGTATGCTGGAATTGATGTACAGTAGAACTGTCATCCAAAAACAGGCAGTCACCGAATCACGGTCACATCTAGTTTAGAATAGATATATCATTGGCTGTTGTGATCTAAAGGATTTCTAATTATTTTCCAAATTATATCCTTTGAAAAATCCTTTTCAACTTTCCACTTCTAATCTTCTTTACATATTCTAAATAGTCAAACATAACGCAGTTCCTCTCTGACCTATAATGTAAATATAATTATAACGATTGACGCAAATAGCTGATAGGTGCCGTTGAGTGGTAACAAAAGCTTTCCTATTCACTTCGAGCCTGAGTAGGAAGCTTTGTAGGAAATAGGGAAGGATGTTTACGTCTGTTTTGAGTGGCATATTTCATTTTTTATTATAAAGGTTTAGGCCTGAATGGGAATTTAAAAAAAGTTAACACAACAAATAATACTGTCTAATTACTGACTACGAAAACATTTTATTTTACGCGAGTAATGCTTTTCGCACCATACCCTCCGTGGGGAGACGAAGGGCGTGTGTGGGACTCCGGAGGACCGGTCTACTTATTAAACCCCGCGGCGGCCTACCTCGGCAGTCGAGAGGAGCTCCAGGAACGCATTGGCGGCTTCTGGAGTCCCCCAAAACATACCTACACTTTTGTTTATTTATAAATAAATATCTTTATCAACATGAATTCCTGAGGCATTTTTTTTCCAGGTAAAACACCAGGTCAACCGCAATAGAAGTGGATAGAGATGATGTTCGATACCAAATCATCAATTTGGTATATGTAGTATAAACTATAATATTGTAATGGCAACACTAGGGTTTGTCACATTTGGTTTGACAGTTGTAAAATTTCAATTAACTCGGGTAATAGAATTCACTAGAACAAGTTGAGTAATGGCCGGGCCGAGTTTAAAGATTGTTTTGTGTGTTTGAGATAGTTTTGTAGCCCGAGATGTCCTCTCAACACAATACATGAGCTTCCGGTATGATATGTTAGGCTACCGTGGTTTTGTTAGCTTATTTAATATGTTGATTGTGATATAGCTTCCACGAAGACATTGATCGGACCACGTGGTTTTGTTAAACTAATTTGAATTGTAAAACGGAATGTGGTGTGTGTGGTGTGCACGGAATTGCGTGGATATCGTTAAGGGGATCCTCTCTTCGCAGAGCAGATTGCAGCACTCAACACACCAACCGTGAGTAAATTTATTATAACTTATTTTAAAACGACGAGAATCGCCTCACGTTGACATCCTTTCACCAGGTGTTTTGCGACTTGCGAAGGTATATGTCTATGGGCCGTATAGACTAGTACAAGGTTTCCAACGGGGAACGCAACCCTGGTGATTGGACTCAACTGCTCAACATGACATCAGGGCCTGGACTGTACTAAAATATCACCAATTAAAAGAGGCCGAGGGATACCGTCTGCTGACTTAGAGGTCTTTATTTTGAAGATGGCACCCCATGATGATGATCTCTTAAGACACTTGAAATAAAAATTGATATAATTAAATATTAAGAATCCGGGTAGGTATCCGGTTTTGGGTTTGGTTCGGTAATGGTATTCACTTGAATATACTTTTGATTAAGTAGTTAGGAAACTTGCGGTTACTGTTCTTAAACGGTACGTACGGAGAAAGTGTTATGACATGGGTACACGTCTTCTGCCTGAAAATAAGTGTTATTGGAACATTCACAAGCTTTACAATAGTCGAAAACGTAACTATAGAAACTTTTGTAATAAATCAAGTCGACTTTGAAATGGTACATTAGCTGATCAAAGGGTTGGATTGAAGACCAACTTCTCCAACGCATTCATTAATGAATGCACCTTTGATTTGAAACAATAGATGGGATTTCTATTCTGTTCGGGTATATCTGTTTCTAGATCTACTATAAATATGATTTATAGGTGCTGTAGTTAGGATTAAGATTTTTGGAATAATTCTATTAGTGCTATTGAATTTTAAACTTACAACGAAAGTTACACTTACTGTAGATACATTTCTAAACTTATATTAGAAAGAGCAGCCAAGTATCTTATAACTTTTGTAATTATACTAGCGTAGAATTATCTCGTGCTTGAAATCTTATTGTATAAACTGCAAGTAGGTCAAGCTTATCCTAGATCGTTTTTGATACAAAATTTAGATCGAAACACGAGGATTACCTTTTTATGTATGAACCTGCCAAGGATTCTACTCTGCCTGAGGGAAAAAATGCGCAGAATCCAAAAGTGGTGGTTACCATACTCATTGCGAAAGCAGACAATGCAGCCTCCGGTCTCGCACTTACCAACAAAACACGACGGCACGAATGAAAATTTGTAACAAAACCTGCGTTTGTGAACACTGTCATCTAAGATTATTCAAAACCAAAATAAAATATTCAAATTAAAATTTTGTTTCTATCCTTTCAGTTCTTCAATGAATTTAATAAAGATTGTTGTTTTGTTTGTTTGTTTTTGATTTAATAACATTTTTTAATTTTGTTTTTTTTTTAATTTTGATGTATCCAGTGTCGCTCTCACGACTAAGACAAATCTATTGACACTACTCACATAAAAATACAACAAGCCGTTTAGGCTCTAGGGCATGCCAAAGAAACATACATACACTCGAAAAACATAACCCTCCTACTTTAGCAGTAGGGTAACACATAAGCGACTGATCTTTTGTTAATTATTCCTGCTCTACTTGAAAACATCGTAGCTTAATAAAATAACACCAACTCTTAAATTGCTTTACACAAACCTGCTTTATGACGGCTTACTTCACAAAAGTTTGAGGATAATATATGGAGGATAAACAATTCAATGGGATTTAATCATCTTCAGTTTGTGAATGGTAAAAATCAGTCTGTTAACATGGTTTATCATGTGCAGTTTTTTTAAATAGCTCCCGCTTTAGGAATATACATTCTGTGTCACGGGGGACATTAGAAACTTACAAGAAACGGACACAAAACACCCAGATTCAGAACAACAATTTGTGGATCACACAAAGTGTTGTCCCATGTGGAATTTGAACCCAGTGTGTGGAATTTGGTGCAGTAGAAAGCGCTTTGGCGACCGCTTAAAGCACTAGGCCAACTGTGCAGTTAATTGACATAGACATCGAAAGTTTACCGAGTTACGTAATCGAGATATACTTATTTTGTTGAAATAAGTTGTATCTACCTGCCGCTGGGGTTTAATTATCTTCAAATGAACGTCGTCTGTACACAAGGTATTGTCAGAAATAATTTACGTTTATTCTCGGTATTTACCGTAAAAGGGTAAAAACTAATCTTTCATATTCGTCCATCAAATGTCAGTATTTAGGATAGGACCACGACTTAAAAGAAACTCTCTTAAATTATTTAATATTTCTTAAACATACAGTACTATACTATAAAATACACTTTTGTTCTTATCATCATTATTCAAATCTATAGGAAAACAACTAGCTGACCCGGCGAACTTCGCACCGTCATATTTATTTATCCCGTCAAAAAATTGACTTTTCCCGTTAACTTTTAACGAACACATAAAAAAATGTTATTTGTTATACAAGAGAGCAATGTTGCTTTTTAACCGCGTGCTCAATTTGATTACCGAGCAAGCGAAGGATTCTAAAATTGAACCACGAGCGTAGCGAGTGATACAAAAATTTGAATCCTGAGCGTTAACGAGGGAATCAAAAGAGCACGAGGTAAAAAAAAATTGCACTCGAGTGCAACACGTAACTCGCCAACGCTCAGGATTCTAATTTTTTAATCACTGGCTGTGTTCGTTATTAAATTTTAGAACCCTTTGCTTACTCGGCCATCAAAATTGAGCACGCGGTCAAAAAACAACTTTGCACTCTTGTATAACAAATAACTATTTTTAGCTTTCTGCACTCCTACTCCATATAAACTTTAACTGTACTAAATTTCATACTCCTGCATTATTTTCGTCAAAAGGGGTACTAAGTTTTATTGTTTTATATGTATTAACGTATAGGTTAGAATGTAAACTGAATGTTAAAAAGTAATCAACATTTTTTCTTTAAAAAAAAAAAAAAAATATTTAATAGAGTAAGATCTTGTGCTTCAAAACAATTTGAAATATGAATACAAACATTAGCAATTACTTTATAAAAGTGTTCTATGACGTCAACTTATCTGATGAAGGGTTAGATAGATATAACTTACATATGCTGGTATGTTGTCAAGCTTTATTTAAGTTACCGATCTTTTGTGACATGCATTACTCACATGTGCCCAGGATTACAAGTTTGCAGAGCTCTACCCAGATCATGTTCGCATGTCAACGTCTGAAAGAAGTCCGCTTACCCGATGTATGTAAACAATATTGGGTCATTATGATCTAGATTTTCATTCAAAAATAAATGTTTTTCATACTCGAGTGTTGTAATGTAGTATAAATATAAAAATACTAGTTGTTGCCCGCGGCTCCACCCGCGTATATATCGGTTATCGCGGCAAATAGTAGCCTATTAGGCCGGGTTCCCCGGAACAAATTTTACAAGTTATTACTATCAAGCTAATTTTTCGTGAGTGACTTCATTTTGATGAGGGCTCACCTTTAACCTAAAAAAAAATTCGATTGTGGGAACTAACAGGACTAGCAGGGAAAGAAAACTTTTGAGCGAAGGGCCGTGATAACATACCACGCAATTTGTAGAACAATGTGGCCGTTAAATTATATAAATATTAACTAACATTATTACATAATGGAAACAAATATTTGTCCTACAAAATGCATGGTGTGATCCTTCCAACAAATAAATATCGATAGGGAGGTCATAAAAAATTATACTAACCAGCTGATTTTTTAACAGCTGCTTAGTTAATATTGATATAATTTAACAGACACATTGTCCTACAAATTGCTTGGTACATTATCCCGGTCATAAGCTCAAAAGTTTTTTTCTCTGCTAGCCCTGTTAGTTCCCACAGTCGATTTTTTTTAAGGTGAAAGATGGGCCCTCATCGAAATAAAACCGCTCACGAAAATTTAGCTTGACAGTAATAACTTGTAAAATTTGTTCTGGGGATCCCGGACTATATTTTTAAATATTTAAATATTTCGGACATCTATTAACACACAACGCCATCTAGTACCAAGCTAAGCAGAGCTTGTGTTATGGGTACTAGACAACTGATACAAATACATATATACTTTTTTTTTGTAAATACATACATTTTATACATAGAAAACACCCACATCAGAATAACACATATACTACTAAGTTTAACTGTAACTGTAAAGTTTCATCCAAATCCGTTCAGTAGTTTTTGCGTGAAAGAGTAACAAACATCCATCCATCCATCCACACTTACAAACTTTCACGTTTATAATATTTATAGGATTTCGAACATCCAACATACAACATCTAGTCCCAAGCTAAGCAGAACGTGTGTTATGGATACTAGACAACTAATATAAAAACATTTATACTTTTTATTTTGTATAATATATATACATATTATACATAGAAAACACCCAAACTCCGAAACAAATATTTGCAGATCATACAAACATTTGCTCCGACCCGGGAATCGAACCCGAGACCTCAAGTACAGCAGTCGCATACGCTACCACTGCGCCACCGAGGCAGTATATCCTTAAACCGTGTACAGTGTGGATTAGAATACAAAGTGTTATCACCCCTATTCAACCTGTGGGTATCGTAAGAGGTAACTAAGGGAGAAAAAACCGTGGGAGAGCCACGCTTCGTCATGAATGGGACTGACCGGAGTGATACCATGGCCTCACAGAAAACCGGTGTGAAATAGTGCTTGCGCTGTGTTTCACTGAGTGAGTGAGGATACCGGAGGCCCATACCCTAATCCCCTACCCCTACCTTGAATGTGCCTACTCATCGCACAACAGCGTTTAGAGGTAGCTTTAAGTACGCGGCCACAAAATGTTGGAATGACTTGCCTCCGCCTATGCGGAAATTTAAGACAACTTTAACATTTAAGACAAATTTAAAAGCGTTTTTATTAACTCAACAGATTGAATCCTAATTCAAATATTATTTAAATAGTAAATTCGTATTTAAATCGCGATGAATGGACATTGTGAGCGATGTCAGCTCACTGTCAGATATACTCTGTAAATTATCTCATAATAATTTAAAAATATTCGTACAAAGTAGTAAATTTGTTTCGATACACAAATCTTGATTTTAGTTTGACTGTTCTAGACGCACGTATCACCATCAAGGTGTTGCTGAAAATCAGCGCTGTATCACCAATGATGCAGCATCAGGCTGAGCAGCATCTGTTTTTAATGTACACTGCGACGCAACTTAGCAGCAAGTTTTTGGATTGTATTATTTATATTATTTGTCACAATATTAACCTTATAACCACTCGTATGTATGTCATGGTTAATACTTAACTGTGCCTTAAGTTAATGCCTCAATTTAATACTGTATTATTTACCAGAACTTGACAGAAACTTGAAGAACCAGACAAGAAAAACTTGATACGAATCCTATACCAAACCGTTTGGCCAGCGTGGTATAGTCGTCGTGTGGGCAAACTGTCTCTCAATAAAATGTCGTAATCAAAGCATCATTTAAACTTATATTATAAAGCTGAAGAGTTTGTTTGTTTGTTTGTTTGAACGCTTTAATCTAAGGAACCGCGGGTCCGATTTGATAAAATCTTTCAGTGTTGGATAGTACATTTATCGAGGAAGGCTAAAGGCTATTATATATCATCACGCTAAAACCGATAGGAACGGAGCACCAATGAAGAATGTTACAAAAACGGGGGATTTTTTTACGCTACGGGCAATAGGAGACGTAAACGACGTTGCGTGGGTCAGCTAGTCATCAATATCTTTAATAGTCCACTGCTGGACATAGATTTTACTTCAACTGATAATTTATTATATAAAAATTAAGAAAATGTAACAAGAAACAATGAAAGTCCTCTATAGAAGTTTGGATATTATGAATACCCAACATGCGGGTTTATACGATCGTAAAGCGTCACTGCGGCGCCCATATTTACGCGTGCAAAAACTTTATGAGTATTTGCTATGCAATCTTGTACTTGTAATATGGATACAAATGTCTTAATAAATAGTAATTTTAACCATGCAACATAAAAATCTATAGCTGACACGAATATTTATGTAGATAAATTCTCCCGGGAAATAAGAAGAAAACGAGTTGCATTCAATCGGTTGGATTTCAAAAACGACCATCTTAGCTAATTCTTATGTTAGCTTATTCCCGAATAAAACTTTAATATGTTATAGGAAACCTTATTTGGTATAGTGCAAAACATCCACAAAATTATTTACAAGAGGTTTTTAATATATTTACGAAATGTTATTCTATTTAACCTTCACATGACATTTGTATTATTCTATTTAGTTATGTAGTTAGTACACACATCAAAAGTGTCTAGGGATCAAGCATTTTTATGCGGATTTCTTGAGATTGAGATGTGGCTTTGACCCTGGCCTGCTCAGTCGCCAGACTTGAACCCGATTGAGCATGCATGGGATATGCTACAGAGAAGAGCACTTTTTAACTTTTTAAAAACTTAAACAATTAATAATCCGTGTTTCTACTGCGAACACTAACACAAGAACATCGGTTTGGCATACTCAAAATGAGTTCATCCAAATCACGCTGTGGAATGGCCGCCCATGTTCGTTGCAACAACAAAAAAAGGTCTTCTTGCCACTGGATACCCTCCATATTCGGCAGAGCTCTTCTCTGTAGCATATCCCATGCATGCTCAATCGGGTTCAAGTCTGGCGACTGAGCAGGCCAGGGCCAAAGCCACATCTCAATCTCAAGAAATCCGCATAAAAATGCTTGATCCCTAAACACTTTTGATGTGTGTATATGTTGATCCCTAGACACATATGTTGATCCCTAGACACTTTTGATGTGTGTAGTTGTAAGCGTAGCATTACACTACTAGACATAAATAAATATTCCGGACATCAAACACACAACGCCATCTAGTCTCAAGCTAAGTAAAGCTTGTGTTATGGATACTAGGCAACTGATATCTATCTATACTAATGTTATAAACGTGAAAGTTTGTAAGAATGGATGGATGGATGGACGGATGGATGGATGTTTGTTACTCTTTCAGGCAAAAACTACTGAACGTATTTGGATGAAATTTTACAGTAATATAGCTTATACATCAGAATAATACATAGGCTACTTTTTGCCGCGATAACTGACATATACGCGGGCGGAGCCGCGGGCAACAACTAGTAAACATTAGTCAATATATTGTAACGGTGGATTAGCCAGGACGGCGGCAAAGCAAACTAGCACCAAGTAGAACGTCTAGGATAAGAATTATTTAAATCATCAGCAACCCCCGCGAAGAGGTTGGAGCAACGCTCACTCCTCCGCGCTGCCCTGTGGAATTTGCCTCCAGACTAGTAATTCTCCCACTGGCAAATATCGCCTCACGCGGATCAAAGGGAGAGATTAAGGACAATTTATCCGGTACTAGCACACACGATATAAATCACAAATACAATAAATCATAAATCAAATAATAGAAAACTATTATAACTCAGAAGTGACCCAAGGCACAATCAAGAGATATGGACGTCCTCTGACTGGTGTAATCTTAATGCGGGTGTTCCCCAGGGTGGCGTACTGTCTCCTCTACTCTTCTCTATTTTCATAAATGCTATCACTAAAGTCATCTCTTCTCGTTATCATCTTTACGCAGACGATTTGCAGCTTTACCGTCATTTTAAGGTTAATGAGCTAACGGACGCTGTCACTGCCATCAATAATGATCTCCAGAACATCTATACATGGGCAAAATCGTTCGGGCTGCTTGTCAATCCCGCAAAGTCTCAAGCTATCATTGTTGGTGGCAGGTACATGTATAATAGTCTCGATCTGACTTCACTACCTACAGTGTCCTATAACAATACTATCATACCGTATTTGACACAAGTTAAAAATCTTGGGATTTTTATGGACTGCAACTTGTCATGGAGCACACACATTACAGAGGTGAGTAGGAAGGTTTTCGGCACATATCATTCTCTCAAACGCCTTCAAAATTTTCTCCCTTTTTCGACTAAAATCCTTCTTTCTCAGTCCCTTCTCCTTCCACTTCTTGATTATGCCGATGCTTCTTTTCTTGACGCTACCGAAGAACTTTGGAGTAAGCTAGAACGATTACAAAATCTTTGTATCCGCTTCATATTTGGTTTGAAAAAGTTCGACCACGTTTCGGGATTCCGGAAACAACTAAAGTGGTTACCTATTCGTCAGCGTCGAGATCTACACATACTTTCCTTTTTGTATTCAACTATTTACAATCCCAATTCTCCTTCATATCTTCGCGACCGCTTCGAGCACTTTATTCCCAGAAGCCAACCCTGTCGCTCTTCCTCTTCTCTCCTTCTTCGAACTCCTTCTCATACTTCGAGCTGTTACAATAACTCCTTTAGTGTTGCAGCTGTTCGGCTATGGAATTCCTTGCCGCGTGCGATACGCGCCAGTCCTTTTCTGAGTGTGTTCAGGGAGAAAACCAGGGATTATTATCTGTCCCTACAATAGCAAGACAATATGTATATATGTACCTATACACAGGTATAGGTACATATATACATATTGTGTACATACAGATGTATCTACGCATAAATATCGTATAATAATATGTGTAGCTTGTAATATGTATGTATAATATATTCTTTCTACTGTATAAATTAATATGATTGTTTCTCTGATTCCTAAGTACGCATGACTATGCCCTTACATTTCTCTGCTATCCTCTATTCACTCAGGGTTTGCTGGCAGAAAACTCAATTTTGGGTTAAGCACGCCTTTGTACATGAAACTTTCTTGTATTATTTTTCCTATTTATGTGTTTATTGTGTACAATAAAGAATAAATACAAATACAAATACGTCACGAGATCTGAAGAGAAAACTGTCCCCTGCTTCCGATCCGACGCTTTATATAGATTTCATCCCCACATCGCCCGACTCATGGACCCGCTCGATAGTGGCACATGTTTGTTATACTCTTATTATTCGGATACCCTCATTCCGACATATAACAATATATACACATTTTTGTGTAATCACATACATATTATACATAGAAAACACCCAACCTCCGAAACAAATATTTCCAGATCATACAAATATTTGGTCGGACCCAGGAATCGGACCCGAGATCTCAAATACAGTAGTCGCATACACTACCACTGCGCCACCGAGGCAGTCAACTGGGCATCTCCTTAGAAAGGAGGCTTAAGCCTAGTCTACTGTTGTTACGACACCCATGGGATGAAAAGGGATGGTAACACTCTGTATTCTTAACCTGTCACCACATGGAAATCAATAATGTCATCAAAAGGGTAATAAAAACAGTTTCAGTAGTGTAGTATTTCCGGTATATTGTCGGTTCTGAGATACATATATTATGCCCGCTCATCTCCATCGCTCACAGTTGACTGAACTGTGTGCGACCGCATATTTACTAGAGATGACCTAATGCTTCCTTCTCATTCATTCACAGATAGTATAATGAGTAAGTGAATGAATGAATGCGTTACTAGTGAAGTGATAAAGAATAGATGCATACACTACAAGTAGTTTATTGGGCAAAATAAAAAATGATGACGTTGTTCGATTTACATGCATGTTTATACATAATATTAAGATTTATACATTCTCTTCAACAAAAACAAACTGTTTGGTTCATTCTAGAATCAAACTCACTTGTACTTATTACACTATTTTAATTAACTTTACACCTGACCGGTTTCGTGTTATGGCATCATCAAAAGTTAAACTTAATAACTGTTCGGTATTTGCAATGTCTGTTCCTATTTATAACAGTATCAATAACTTATGGCATTTTCTACTTTTTCTTAGCTTTCAGTTTCGACACCAAGTTTTGAATTGAACTTGAAATTTTACGTGACTGACATTTTTTAAGCAAATATAGTTTGAAGTTCAGACGAGAACAAATTGTTATTCTTTTTTACATGAAAAGCAATCCGAACTGTCGGCAGTCCTGAAGCCACCGAGTCCCTTGAGCCTCTGCAGATGCGTAGAGATATCGCCTCCATGGCAGTCCTCTATCGTCTTTATCATGGGGAGTGTTCTGAAGAGCTCTTCCAACTAGTCCCGCCTTCTCCCCTTGTGCTTTCCATCAGGCAGGGCAGAGTCATTTTGGCAGCTAAAATATATATAAAAAAAAAAGGTTTTATACAACGACTGTGCCGCATCTACTCTGCTATAGATTGTTTCTAAATCTTATTTAATTGTGTTTTACATTAAGATAATTTAAATAATGGAATTGTAAACCTTAAATTCATAATCGTTTTACACCCACGCCGTCTGATAGAATAGATAGCTAGATAGAATAGCGCCTCAGCTAGATAGAACCTGTACTATGCTGCAAAACATACTTAAATATTTAATATTTATTTTTTATTTATTTATATAGTACATAATTTTACTTGAAAGTCTCCTCCAGAGTAGGGATTATAGAAAAATTACACCCAGCCATAGAACAAACGATCATATGCTCACCACTCACTTGTTTGCCCTAGGTGTGAATCAAGTCCTTGACATCTCGATTAGCAGTTAGGCTAACTAGATCAACAGGTCCGTTAAAATATATTTAAAGGCGACTCAATATCAAATATCGATAACAATAACAAACCAAATAAAATTTAGCGTTATTTCAATAAACTAGTCGCTTTCGAAACTGATAATATTACTGTAATTCCTAAGATGATACAAGTTCCTAAAACATTTACACAAGGTCGTAAGTAGAAGGAAATAAATATCAGCGAACCCTTATCCTAAATCCAAGTATTTAAAAAGCAATTTGTACCCATCAATCTGTTATTTGATGACCAAAAGCTGTCCTGTGGCCATTACCGACCCATGACATACGATTGATCATTACGTAGATCAGAGATTTGGCTCTATTCCCCGTTGTAAGAGGTTCGAAAGGGCCGGGTTTTAGTTGACTATATTAATAATATTTTGACTAATGATGATGACGAATAAATATGTTCACGTATGTACAATACAAACGAATATAGATGCACGAATTTCGTAGTGATTTAAGCGGTCACGCGTACACTTTGTGTAATCACCTTTCTTTATGTCCATCACTAATCAAAAAAAGAAAATGGTAATAACAATCTCATACAAGTTCTTTTTTCAAATTTTATTTTTATATTAGTATTCTAGGGGAATATAAGGTAGTGGTATTTATCTAAATTTCAAATATTTACTCTATTGTCGTAAATAAATCGTTCCATCACAAAGTCGAAATCTGTCTGATCACACACGAATGAATACATCCGGATTCTAGTAAACTAGTCCCTTGCGATTCTGTTTCAAAAACTCTTAAAAGTCAGAAGGTAACAGATGAGTGAAAATGCTATTTTTTAACCGACTTCCAAAAAGGAGGAGGTTCTATGTTCCACTGTATGTTTTTTTTTTTTTTTATGTATGTTCACCGATTACTCCGTCAGTTGTGGACCGATTTTGAATTTTTTTTATGCTTGTATGCTTAGGTTACTTCAAACAGATTCTAGGTACCTAGCACACATTATAATACTACTATTTAAATGAATAAAGAATTAGGTATACGCAATTTATGAAGAACCAGTTTATTTTACGCTTTTGAGTTTTTTTTTGGCAGAGACTTTTCGTTGGATGTTTTTTTTTTTTTGTAAATACTATGTTTTCTCTTCAGTATACATGATACAATATTTCCACAGTAATTGAAATAAAAATGCTACTCTTACGATTTGACACATGCACATTAAATATTCTGCTTTTAGTGTATACTTTGAAAGTAAGAAATTTCCTAAGTTAAATCTACAAGCCTCTTCACTATCTTGAGTGACATTTTGTGTTATTCGTACTGAAAATTCAAAAATTTAAATAAGTAAAAATTTCAATGTTTATTTTCAATTTTCTTCCTTTGTCTACACATATATTCTTTGATATATCTATTAAATCTATATATTTAAAAAATAATGGCCGAAATGTATGTACGCGCATAACTTCCGATTGGCAGCACCAAATTTATTTTTTTATGTGTTCGTTATTGTTAGGACAAGGTTTGTGTACAAGACAAATTAAAAGATAACGGGAAAAGTAAATTTTTTGTCCGCGACTGTACACTGCCTGTGGGAAGCTGAGACAGATATGTAAATATGGCGGTACGAAGTTCGCTGGGTTAGTTAGTCTGATATAAGAACTAACTTAACGATAATAGGGTCTGTGTGGTGATGGATTAAGAATACGGAGTATCACAACCCCTACGCATCCCATGGGTGTCGCAAGAGGCGACTACATCACTGCAAAGAGAAGGAAAACTTGAAACAAACCCTATACCAACCCGTCTAGCCAGCATGGTGTAGGCCCAACCCATGGTATAAAAATACAGGTATGGTATTCCGAGATACATAGAGGACGAGATGACGTCATCATCACTATCGCTGGTTCAGTGTTACCAGTAGTGTGAAATAACTCCGCAACCACCACCTTCCCTTTGTGAATTCGACGTCTCAGACGAAAATGTAGATAAGGTTCTTAAATTTTTTAATTAGATCCGTATTTAGGCGTGCTTTTTTCTTTTAATAAACTAAATTTAGGTTCCTAGGCTTACACGTTTTTAAGATCCTTTTTTACTACTTGAAATGAAACAAGGGATTAAACTAATGAGGGTGCATAATGAACCCCAATCCTTTTTGTTTCTTTATTTAAAGAGAAAAGGAAAAAGTATTTCTTTTGATTTCGTCTTCATTCGTTATAAACTGACTTGTCTTGTTTTGAGATTAAAGAAATTTGTCATAAATTGGAATTACCTAACAGTAACACTTTTTGTACAAACAACGTGTAGGCAGAGGGATGTGTGGGTAATTCCTAAGTATGAATTTAAAATAGGTATGTATACTGAAAACTATTAATAACAATATATAAATCATTTATTATAAACTAGCTGACAGTCGGCTCATCATATCCTCTGGGAATGTAGTCTTTGCACACAAATGACATCTGAGGCGGTATGCCTATGGGGATCTTGTGTCAACTGCGGTGAATCTAGTGCGTTTAGGCGATTCTGCATTAAATACTATAGAAATCAAATATAGCTCACTTAGGAACCATAATATTTTATACGTGGTGCTTCCCGTGGTGGTATTTTGACTTCATTTTGTCTCCCGCTTTGCGGAAGTGGACATTTTATATTTCCAACTCCTCCAGTTTTTATTCTGATTAATTTCGTTACGGGTTCCAAGACAGTTTATTTTTTCCTGGGACTTCCCGAGTCCTTACTTCATAACTTCGTCATAACTCGGTGTGTTCGTTGGTCACTGCTGTTGATACTGGTGTACAGGAGTACAATGTTGATATTAGAATAGTTTGGTCACAATAACTAAAATAGAAAATCATAATATTTCTAAAACCAAATGATCTCTTCCTACTATGTATATTATACTCTTTATTAAACGCTGTAGCATGGTGCGTGGCATGGTTCAGTAACATTTCGTTTCCCTCTTGAAAGTTGCTGCGATTTACAAATTATGACTTAATATTTCAGCTGTACCACATTCGCAATATATTAAATCATTAATAACTGTAGTTAGGTAGTAAATTAAATTTAAACATAAACTGTAGTAAATTAAAGTAAATTAAATTAAACCACCACGCACCATGCTACAGCGCAAAGAGTATAGTTAATTATTTCTGTTTATTATTTTATTAGTATTTTGTTATTGTAACTAACAGACTCTGTATAAATTAGGTAGTACATTACCTTTATCTAAGCGAAGCACACTTTTTAGTTTTTAGCCACTTTGGAGCTAACTATTTTTTAATAAACCCTCTAAATATATATAAAAAAGTAGGAAAATGTTCAAAAAACCTATAACCCGACTACGTAAATACTTTTGATAACATTTATATTGCCTATGTCACCCAACTCATTATTACGAGTCTATTGACACTTCATTCATTAAAATCGGTTCTGTAGTCTAGGCGCTACGGTGACATACATAGTCTGCCAAACTATTACCTTTCTTTTTGACTCCGCCGTACTCGCGTGAAAAGTACAACTTTTAGTAGTATATTTATACTTTTTGGTGACGAGGATGAAACATTCTTTCGGATCTTCGGCTCCTCGGGGACGCAGGAGCCAGGATGTTTGTGTATCTTATAATATGATGTTTTCATTAACAATCATACCAATAAGACAACCTATTACAGGGGTCTTGCTCTGATCACGAACTGAATCAAAATTTACGGTCCGACAAGAAAGTAAAGGTAGTAGAGCCACGCTGATTTCGGCACGAACGGGCCGGTTCAATCGGGTCGGTACTGTACTACCACAGGAAATCAACGTAAAATGACAGCATGCGTGCTGTCTCTTTTCGTTGGTGAGTGCGAGACCGGAGGCCCAATGATGCAGAAGCATCACTAGGCCGCCATGGTATGGGTCACCATGTTATATTATTGTATTGTCTGCATTCGCAATGAGTATGCTGACCACCACTTTTGGATTCTGCTTATGCGTTCCATCAGGCATAGTAGAGTCACTTTGGTAGGCCCATATATAACAATAAAAGGCTGAGTGAAATGATAGTTAAATCACTGTTTGTTAACTATTTTGGTATTCTCGTAGCGGTTGTAGAGGAGGAGGTTGTAGGGAAACAGACGGCTAATTAACAATAACAATATCTAGATTCCACAAACAAAACATAACTGTTCTAAATATGCTAACTAAATTACACTTAAAGGAACTAAATAGAAACAGTAAATAGAAAGAAATAGTAAAATGCTAACAATTTATAACGTATTAGTTGGTTTCGTTGAGTTTCATATTTATTTCAAACTAGCTGTGACACATGACATTTGGATTTTCAAGTTATTTTTAATTTTTCACCGTTTAAACCTTCCCTGGAGTACAACATTTCAAAACCAAAATCAGCTAAATCGACCCAGTTGTTCTAGAGTTTTAGCGAGACAAACGAACAGCAATTGTGACGAATAAAATTCATCGACAGTTTGTTTATAAATTCAAATATAGAATAATGATTGATTCAGTGATTAACAGGAGACAACATGATTTTTCTAAATCATAGAGTTCCTTGTGTTTATTTTATTTATTTTATAATTGTAGGAAAACTTAGTGCTACAGTAATACATTATACAAATTAAGTAGTAAAAAAAGGCCAATTAAAAGTTTTCACAGATAGTAGAACAAGTAAGTGGAAATAAATAGAAATACACATTCACATAACAATACAAGAAGTTTTGGTTGCAGGAAGAAGTTGTTCATCGGCCTTGTTTAAGCAATAATTTAACGTTCCGGTAATGGATCTTTTTTTTTTATGTTTAAAGTGGAAGGTGACTGACTGACTGACTGACATACCCAGAGATCAACGCACAGCCCAAACCGCTGAAGCTAGAATCCTGAAATTTTGCATGTAGGTTCTTTATATAACGTAAGTGAGCACTAAGAAAGGAATTTTTGAAATTCCACCCCTAAGGGGGTAAATCAGGGGATAAAAGTCTGCGTGGCCGCTAGTAAAAGCTAGTCATGAATATACATCCTGTGTCGCGGGTGTATTATTAGGTATTGTATACAATCCCTAAGGATTGTATAGGTAAAGTGTGTTATGGACAGTAATATTTCGTCATTGCCATTGCCTAGGTATTGAATAGAATACCAGATTTATAAATTACTGGTAACATATATTATTATTCATTATTACTCATTACAAAATACAACGTTTTCTATTATCTAGTTGCGAGCGATAGTTAGTTACGAGGGAGCGTTTATAGCGCCAAGACCTCTTCGCAGTATACTTCATGTTTTGTGTAATTTCTAATGCCTGCCTAGCGTGGTCTAGCCTTTACATAGTTTAAAATGAAATCTATTTTTCGCCTTGTACGATTAGATCTTTTAAACTACGCAACTGATTTTAATGTTTTTTTTTGTTTTTTTTTAGAAAGACAACTCCCGCAATAGAAATTAATCCTGTGTCGCGGGGACTTTACAAACATACATGAAACGGACACAAATAACACATTTGTGGATCACACAAAGTGTTATCCTACGTGGGATTTGAACCCACGACACTTGGCGAAGTAGGAAACGGCGTGGTGACCGTTAAACCACTAGGCCAAACGTGCAGTCATGGTCATGTGGTTTTCATCAATAGATAGGGTTGTTCAAGAAGACGGTTTTTATGTATAATTTACGCATAGTTACCCGTATCTCGGAAAGCACGTTAAACCGTCGGTCCCGCTGGTCATGAACATCTATGGTAATCGTTATTGGGAAGTCAGTGCCCTCAAATATATTGAAAACTAGTTCAACTTACGAATTCAGTTCACCCTCAGGGTTGCGGAGATCCTATGCCAGTCGCTCCGTGTAAAAACTAATATTCAGGTAAAACCGGTTGAACTAGTAGCCGACCCCAAATCTTGAGTAATAAAGGCTAGGAAGATGATAATATAGTTGAGAAAATTCAAGTATTTTAGAGATTTTAATGTGATGTACAAAAAACATGTGTGTTAAATATTGCAAACTGGCTAAACGCTGGCAGGTGATAGGTTGAAGCTGACATAATAGTATTTATATTGAACGCGTGCGTAGCCAGCGTAATATACTAGTAAATTATAAAATATCACCCTCAATTTCACCATACAAACACTGCTAGAGATCATGTTAAATCATTTAAAGCCTTAAACCGGTAGGTGTATGTATTTCTTTCAGGAGTGTTCCGTTTCTGGTTTTTTTTTATATCAAATTCTGTAAGACGGATGGTATGTGAAAAGATAAATTGAACAGATATCTCTTGGTATCATACAATCAATAAATTGAAACAGAAGACAATGGAAAGCACCGGGAATTGAACGTTATCTAGCAAGTTGACTGGACATGTAGGGTTATTGCAATTTGCAATCTCTAGTAAAACACACCAGTTTCCCAGTGAAATTCTATACAAAAGTCAAGTGAGGATTACACCGAATAGAACACTGACAGGTGCTCCACTACCTTTGCTTATTTAATCCAGACAGGATAGTCGGAGGTTTGAAACACAATATTTCGTTCCATTACATAAACCACTAAAAATACACATCGGTAAGCATAGGAATTAACAATTGCAGGCAATGAATACAAGCAAGCGTGGGTAATCACAAGCGGTTATAATTATAAAAATATAGCCATGAAAAATAAAAAGCAATTAAAAACTAAATTATCTATACTCAAATTATAAATTTGGAAGTTACTCTGTCTGTCATGCTTTCACGGCTAAACCGTTACACAGATTTTATTGAAATTTATCATAAAGATACTTTGATTCTTGAGGAAAGACTTAGGCTACGTTGTATCACAGTAACCGCGTAACACGCGTAGCCGCGGGCAAAAGTTTGTAAAAAATAAAGTAAAAAATCTATACCCATAAATAACTTGCCCTGACAGATCGATTCAGCCTAATCCCCGAGGCTACAAACTTGAAGTTTTAGCAGCTGATGCTTATAATGTTAAAACACCCATTATTAAGGGGTTTTTGGATATTTAATCCCTCTATAAGAGATGAACGATTTCTGAGATTTTCTAATTTAGAAACACGAAATTATAGCATTAACCGATGGCTGTTAAGTAGCATTTATGTAGGTAATTTAAATTCACGTTAAATTCATACACAATATATAATTTTGGGGCGTAACTATTTACATTCAAATTATCCTTACGATGGCTCGCCTCGTCACTGTTGCCCATCCCTTCATCAAACGAATAAACGGCATTACACAAACAATATCAACTAACCAGATTGTGTTGTTTACGCACCGTTTACATAGTAGCAGCCTCCGCGTCCGGTGTAAGGTCTTAAGCCAATTACACCGAGACAGTGGTTTTCAAACGTGAGGGGTTATTGCAAAAAAGTTGTAAGTTCTTTTATTTTAAGTTCAGTAGTACAAAGGTAATTTTTTCTGGAACTTCATCAAGTCGTCACTCAAATTTACAGTGTTATGTACCCCGTTTACGGTGAGTTTCAAATTATGCAACAAAGTAAATTCAAAATCATTTATTCAATTAAGACACTAAGTAACATTTATGAACATTAAATTGAAGCTACAGTTAAAAATCATAGATCGACACAAACTGACGCTACAGATGTACTATTGTTAAGGTGAATTAGGTGAAAACACCAAAATCCACTGCCTGCCCGTGTCGATCCATAACTTCCAGTTTCCAAAATGCGTAGAGCATTATGAGAAGAATACTGGCAAAGAAGTAAAATCACGACGTGCCATATTGTGACTAAAATAGGAGTATTCAAAAACAACTAAGTCTAGGTCGATCATATTACACCTGTTACCAACTTCTACCATCATATGCTAGCATACGTCACTACCTTCTACTGGCACTCATAGTTTTATTGCGAAGGGGCCCGATAAATCTAGGAAGTAAGCATAAGATATTCTACATGACTCTTGACTGACTTTAACCGACCTAATTACTCTCATTTAAAAATAAATCTGTAGATCTCTGCCCAGATGATGTTTTGTTACACATAAAATCAGAAAATCCCAGCAAGCGTAAAGTTTAGTTGTGTTAGTGTGCACAGTTTTGAAAAAAAAAAGAGATAAAGTTAGAAAGTTCAGTTAAAAATTACCCTACTTAAAATCATTTCATTTTTCAGTCTTAAGATGGTGTGGCATTGAAACAAAAAAAATGCTTTAGACGTGTAACCATAGTATAAAATTAATATTGGCAAAGTCAGCTCAATTTAGTCTAGATTAGTTTTGAATCAAGTTTGCATCAGGTGGTCCGACGACCTGATAAAGATAGCAGGAAGGAAGGATTGTTTTTGTTGACTTTTCTAACGTATACACTAAAAATGTTTTAATAAAGCCTAGGATGATATGTTTTTATTTTTCATGTAATTTGTCTTTACTACCTAGGTAAGCACCTAACTTGTATGGATTAATTTATTCTTATTTCACAACAAAAACTACAATTGCGTGCGGGTGTACCGACACTATCTAAACGAATGGACTTTATCATAAATTAAGAGAAAAATAAAATAAGGATCCACTTTACATAACTATCGCTGTCTTCCTCGCCTACAGAACCATGGGGTCAACACTTTCAATAGTTACTATATCAATTAAAAAACTTTGAGACACGCATGGATAAGGAATTCTCAGTGCGCATCCGCTTCCGTACACAATGTCAGTACCTTGCGGTTACCTTCGTCTTTATTAGATTATGTTGCAACATTATATTGTATGCACTCTCTGTGTCAATAGCAAGGTAAGTAACTTAGCCTTGAAAGTTTACTTTCTGCGTATATTTTTTTTACAAACTGTCGGTTCAATTTATCTATGATCAACACTAATATTATGAAGAAGAAAGATTTGTATTTTGCATGTAACTGTAACAAAAATTATTTCACCATTAGAATCCTATATTGTCCCTGAGTGACATAGGCTATATTTTATGCCCGTATACCCACGGGAACGGGAGCTACGCAGCTGAAACTGCGGAGGGTTGCTAGTCATTTATAAAGTATAACTTTCCTATGATAAAAATTGTTGAATGTGTTCAAATGTATTCAGCACTTAGCTTGTTGTGTTACTTAAAAACTAAAAATACATTGGATAATAAATGCTTTAAATTAATGATAATAACGACCTCATACACCCTATACATAGTCACCTTATCCCAAACTACGCTGATCTTGTACTTTTTTTTTTTAATTAAAGGGCTTTGTCGCTGTGCGACAACATCGCCCATCTTGTACTTTGTTAACCAGAATAATTATATTCTTCTCAATACATATATATTACTAGCTAATCCGGCAAACGTCGTTTTGCATTAAAATAAAAATTGGTATAAATAAAAAAAAGTACAAACTAAAACCGTAAAGCCGTAGTCACACGTTGTTAAAGTGTTATGGTGCGTTTCTATGTAACGTGTGACTACGGCTTTTCAAACTTGTTTTACACTTTTTCAGCGTCGTTCTTTGTCATAGTTGGGTTTTAGTTTGTACTTTTTTTTAATTTAAAATGTTTTAGTGCCGTTACTAATATATAATATATATATATATATATTTGAAATGTACAAGTAACGCCCTTTCTAATGATACCAAACACGGCATATTTATCTCAAATATTTTTTTTAATGCAGTACCTTATGTCGGCTAGAGGGCGCCACATTAGATTCAGTGACACTTTATATAGCCTATAACCAACAGATTATCAAGACGCTTCTAACGATACCCCATTTGTCCAGTTCTAATGAGTAGTTAAGGAGCTATGAGGGAACAAATGAACATACATGCATACATAGCCTGTCAAAATCATAACCCTCCTTTGGCTTTGCCGTAGTCGGGTAAAAATAGATGTTGGTCGATTCTCAGACCTACCCGATATGCACACCAAATTTCATAAAAATCGGTCCAGCCGTTTAAAAGGAGTATGGTAACTAACATTGTGACACACGAATTTTAAATATAAGATGAATAAATTACATTCAGATAACAAATGGTCATATAAGTTTTTGATATAGGTTGGAATGTAATTTGACAGTCATGAAGTGATCTGAAATCAAAGAAGAACTGAATTTTTTATTTTACATCATATCCATACTTAATATTATAAGTTTGAAAGTAACTCTGTCTGTCTGTTTCGCTTGCATGGCTAAACCGCTGAATCGATTTGGATTAATTTCAATATAGAGATAGATTGAACCTTGGAAAAGGACTGAGGCTACTTTTTATCGCGATTACCGACATACATGCAGGCGGAGCCGTGGGTAAAAGCTAGTCTTTTATAAATGTATCCAATAATTCAGACATATATTTTAAAATAGATGAAACTTCAACTTAAACTATCCTATTTCTAAGTTTGTGATATTCAATTAATATTAAAAACACTTTTGACTCATAAGTCGAAATTAATTCTGCGTACTGAAATATGAAATTACATACTACTAAAATGATAGCTTCGCTTACAATGAGAATCATTCTAAATTACCAAAGTAACTTAATAACATACGAAATGTAAACAGAAAAAAGGTAAATAAGTCAATTATCCAATTTACTTTAATACAAGCTCGCACAAGCACAAGTCACAAGAATAAATAAACCTTTAAAACATGTTACAGTATCAGAATGTAAGCCTGATTCACTTTGTCTCCTTTAACACTTGAAAACTTTTAGAAACTTTGACTCTTACTTAGAATAGCATAAATTATATAAGAAAAGTTTGGTAACCCGAGTAAATTAGATCAAACCGGGCGTTGAGAAAACTATATAAAGACACCTACACATATATGTTTTTTCTCACTGATAACGCCCACAGCAATAGTTATTAAGATGCGTAAAGTTGGCAGTAGATATAATTTTATATCGTTTGTTTAGAATTGTAGATGTGATATGAATTTAAATCGGTTTATAGTTAGTGTGTGTGTAAACATTAACATAAAATTATAATGGCTTCTTGATATATAGGATTAGGTAACCCACACCATGACGGCCTCAGGCGCGGTTCCAGGGGGGGGGGGGAGGTCAACAGGGGACATGACCCCCCCAAAATCGTATCCATGTAACTTTTTCCCTGCTACTAGAACCTGATTACCAAATATTATCATCCCAATAGATTTACCATTAAAAAACAAAAGATATCCATTTATTTTTAATGTGTGCCATAAAATTGTATATTGTGCAATAAAGTCTAATTTACTCGACTTAAATTGATTATATATTAGTGACCCCCCCAAATTTCAGGCTGCGACGGCTCCTGGACGGCCTAGTGATACATCATTGGGCCTCTACCTAGCTTTGGATCAAACAGCCGTGTTGCATTGTAAATCATTATTGTAGTTATTTAGCTCAAGATTTAGGTTTATACTTTGATAAACTATTGTATTTTATTTCTCTTACTTCTTTATTTTTTAAGATTACATTTTTGTTTAACTTAGTCCGTCTTAATGTGTCTTAAACCCTTCTCAAACTGAGGTGAGTTTCATACACAGCGTTGGGACATAAATTTATAAACAAGGCTTTAACCTTCCATGTAGGCGTGAGAGGGTAAGGTGTCGACACTGACCACAATAATAGAAGTTTACACATAAATAAGGTAAGATAAATTAAGTTGAGTAAGTATATGGGAGTAGACAGTGAGAAGGAATAAAAATATAGAATATAAAATTATTGCTGAGCTATTCATTCATTGGAATATTAAAACTATCCATCCATACTATTCATACTAATATTGTAAATATGAAAGTAGCTCTGTCTGTCTGTTCGGATAAACCGCTGCACCGATTTCAATGAAATGTTATCATGGAGATAGGTACTCTGATTATTGAGGAAGGACGTAAACTAGACAAAAGCGGGGTAAAGCTAGTTATTAATAACATTACTTGTAACTAATTGACTATGTAACTAAATCTTGAGTCAGTTCTAACCTACTTTGAAATGTCCTATCTAAATAAGAATTTGTTTATCTTGGACCATAGGCATCGCAAGCGATGAATCATAAAGTCTTTAGTCTGATTATTTACTGCCCTTTAATTTTATGCATACAATCTTCCTGAATTTAAAATTATTTTGTATTTACTTACTTTTGTATTTATCACAGTATAGTTCAAACAATTTATTAATATTTTTGTCAATAGTAGTAGCGCACAATTAAAACAATCTTAATTAAGTTTGTTTTAATTGTACGCTTTCCACTGCGCCGAGTGTTGTGGGTTCAAACAACGTGTGATCCACAAATCGTTGTTCTGAGTCTAGGTGTTTTTGGTGTCAGTTTCATGTATGTTTGTGAAATACACCGCGGCACGAATATTCATTTCATATAAAAAAAAGTCGAAACTAAAACTCAACTTCGACAAAAAACGACGCTAAAAAGTATGAAACACGTTTACGTCACACGTTACATAGAAACGTACTATAACACTTTAATAACGCGTGATTACGGCTTTTCAAACTTTTTCATACTTTTTCAACGTCGTTTTTTGTCGTAGGTGGGTTTTAGTTTTTACTTTTTTTATAGAATTAAGGATTTGGAGGATTCGGAGAGTTTAGTAAGTTTGAGTTGGTAGCTTTGTACGAGCTCGTACATGATTTGATAACTCCACTGTTCAGTCCTCTCACCAATGGAGCGATCACTTTGTGATACTTGTAATACCTATAGGACCCATGAGTATAAGCATTAACTCGATACTAGTCCATTGGCGAGAAGAGTAAACCACGGCGATTCACCGTGTTCTTAATCTAAACTAAATTCATCAAGCACTTAATGGAGTGTGTGGCTTCCGTGTTCTCGGCGTTCCAAGAGATCTCTTGGATAGCTTCTTCTCTGTGTCGTCACACAAACTTGCTCCAAGTGCTGTATATCTTTCAAGGTATTCGAATTACAATAAACTCGTATCAGCTATCACGGATATTCGAATCACAACTCACTCGCTTCAGGTATCGCGGAACGCGCCTACAAAACTCGCGAGTCCAACCAGACCTAACAAAACGGTAAATCACTAAAGGGACCGGGTCGATGCTTAATTAGCTTAATATCAATTAAGTTTCGGTTCTCAAAACAACAATCGTCGACCGTTCACAACACGCGTCTTTTTAGTACTCACTTAACCTCAAACGTCAAAACGTCAAACAAAAAAAAGTGACAATCAAAATGTTGCCATTATAATGACGTTCGAAATCCAACATCCACACTTAACAAAAATATATATGGATAACATGTCATTTTGTATGTGGTATGCAATTTCGATCATTGAACTAAACACACGTCGTTGCAATATAAAATCGCTGATTGGGCAAACTTTTCAAGGTATTAGAGCCACGCTGATTTCAGCACGGTTGGGCCGGCTCGACCGGGGCGGTGCTATCCTCGCACGATCGTGCTGTCGTGTTTCGTTGGTGAGTGTGAGACCGGAGGCCCAATGATGCAGAAGCATCACTATCACACAGATAAGCTATCTAAAACTTATCTGAAACCAGTGAAACAAGGCCTTAATCTCCTAAAGAGATTTTTTTATCATGATTGCCCTTGAAAATGTGTAAATAATAAAGTTTTGGATACTTTATTATTTAGTATAAATAATAAAGTATCAAAAACTTTGGATACTTTATTATTTAAAGTATCCAAAGTTTACATCCTGTTTTTATATTCAGAAAAAACAGGAGGAAACTTATTAATTTATTTTTCATCCCACCAGCTCGTAAAGAGTATTTTTGCCCTTCGATATCTGAGTGCAAAAGAGGATAAAGTAAATTTGAATTTAGAACATCATGTGCACTAAGCTTGTGAAGTCAAAACATCATTAAACCTATTTACTTCTACCTCCATGGTGTCGAATTGATCATACAATTTTTTTTATAAGTTAAAAACTCAGACTCGGAATCTTCTTGGTGTACTTTTGTTTAGCCAGCGCCATTTTCTTTTCAAGTCATTTAGTCATTTCCTCGCTGAGGTGGAATGAAAAGGTACGTGTTGCACTCGAGTGCAATTTCTTTTTACCTAGTGCTCTTTTGATTCCCTCGCTAACGCTCAGGATTCTAATTTTAGAATCCTTCGCTTGCTTAAAACTTAAAGCGAACTTAAAACTCATTAGCAATTTGTGAAACATTTGTTTTACATTAGTTAGTTATTTTATGCCTGAGGCCGAGACAATGACGACTCCTATCTTCAATAACGTTGCAACAGTTAGACAAGTGATTTCCTGAAAGTGACAGAAACTGAACAGCATTAGGCATAAATTCCTGTGTCGTCGTATGTTAGCCAAGTCCCACATTTTACAATGATACATAAAGCGTACCCAAAGAACACCCAGACTCAGAACAACAATTTGTGGATCATACAAAGTATTATCCTAAGTGGGATTTGAACCCAAACTTTAGTGCAGCAGAAAACAGCGTGGCGACCGCTTAAACCACTTTGTAATCCATGCAGTCATTTAGATATGTTAGTCATTTACTTAAAACATGCATAATTATATTATATCTTAGTTATTAATCAACGTTTATATCTATTAATAAACTATCTGGTCATTTATGTCAATTCGCACAACTTAAACAATCGACCTATGGCGAACGACAGACTTACATTAATGACATTAGCGTTTGATAGTGATGGGACAATTTTTGCCGAATTCATCGATTAATAGTATTTTAATTATTAGAGGGCTAAAACTATTCGGCAATAGCTAATTCAAGTTTTAAGTGTGCAATTCTAATCGGCTGGAGCTTATTCTAAAATTCATTAATCCATCCGTATATGCCATATACCGCTATCACCTTCCTTTCTTTTCTACTTTTCATTTCTATGTAATCTTAATTTCTATTTCAACACTAAAATCAACGGTTGACAATAATATGTTGATCTCTGTTACTTAAGTGAGACGAAAAGTTATAGTTGGCAAGACCTGAACGTCTAAGGCGATTCTGTCTACCTGTTCTAAACGAAATAGATACGTAATTGCTATTATAACATAAAAGACCTTTCATTAGTTTATGTGTTGATTTCATAGTATACATGATTTATACGTTTTTATTGAATTTAGTAACTAGTGACATTTAAATTAATTACCATGGCTTTCTCATTTTAAATTATTTGCGTAATTTACTAAAAACACATCATATATTCTGCGTTATGTAGCAATAATTATGTTACAAGTATTGAAACTTACAATTTACACGCAAAAAAGAAGTTGCTTATAAGTGTTCTCACCTAAACTTTTATTTATAAAAAAACTATCAACATTATAATATATATCTATTAAAGTCATTCAAAAGCAAGAGAAATGAGATACATTCTTATGTCAATTTTTTATTGCTGAAACCTAACCACTACTGACCACTATTATCAAGCTGTAGGGCATTTTATTTTTATTTACACAGTTACACAGTACTAACATTCTTCAAAGATTGTTTGCAGCAATTCATGAATTCATTTTACAGAGATGTGTCATTACTCTGCGCCAAAATAATAGCTATCTTGTTTGTTACAAGATATTAAATGTAACCAAATAATTTATTAATTCGTTTTCAACAAATAGAAATCATATGATATTTAAGTGTAATAATTTACAGCCGCCTCTATAGAATATCAATAAATATCTTTATGTTTGTTTAATTTAAAACATTTCTAAAAATATAGTCTTTCAACGCTCACCAAGGTTACGACATTGATGATTTCCTATTGATGTTTATATTACAATATAAAAGTGTTTTAAACTTGCCGTGAATATATTCATTCCATGTTGAAATCCAACTTTTGATTGATAGCTTTGTGTAACTATCACAATTTATTGGAAGTTCTTTTTTACACGTTTGTTTTGTTCAAACAAGTCGTAAAGTAACTTTATTTTCTTATTTTGCATAGAAAATGGATATGATTTAGATACTGATGAGTCATTAAATGAGCACTTTAAATGTTTGTTTAATATGGTAGTAAAATATTTAAAGGACTATAAAAAAAAAATGTGGATGCATACGGGATGTGTCAGATGTGTCAGTGATGACGTGTGTGTGTGCCAGTGATGACTGTGTCAGTCCGTGTGATGACGTATTAAGAATACAAAGTGTCACCACTTCTATTAATCCCGTGGCTGTTGTACCACCGGCTCAGGGACCAATACTATACATAAAAACAGTACTGTAGTAAAGAGAAGGAAACTTTTATATAAACCCTACCTACCGCCTGTCTATGGTGGTTGAGTAGGCCAAACCTCCTTTCTATAGAAAGGCCTATGTCCATCACTGAACTGCTAAAAGCTGTTGATGTGTATAAGTGTAATTTGAAATCAAGGTACGAATATCAAGACTTTAAGTTTTAGATATCGGAAGAATCATTATCGTTACGACACACAAAATAATGCAACGTACTTTAAATAACAGACCTAATTTTATTGAAGCTAAGTACAACATTTTTACCTATAATTGTTTGTGTGTAATTTGCATAATTAAATTATCGACATCCAACCCCCATTTCCCCTCACTACCGGCGAGCCCTCTTTGAAAATTCGATTAACGTGGTGTACACTTACAATATTGTCAGTCCAGTGCCTCGTTGAACTAACGCATATACGAGTACTGTCACTTACTACGAACTTTATCTGAGTGAATATGAAATAAAAACACCCAAATTTCAATGGTAAGTTGTGTTGTATTTTTACTTATTCGCGGGTTTTTTCATATTTTTTTTGGAACGGACGCACAGAAATTCAATTAGAAAAAGCGAAAAATAATGAGATGAACCGCTTTATTGAAATATTTTCGGTATCACTAATCTGGTATCCAATTTCGTTGACCATTATTTCCTTAAATCTACGGATATAACACGAATCTGTTTATTCACCTGACCGAAGTTGGTTCATAAGGCTTTTTAATTATATTTTCTGTGCATTGGCCTCTAATGTTACATCGAGTTTCTTATTTTGGCTGTCTTTATGTCAAAAACAAGAGTTTTATGAACATTTTTTGTTCATAAAGGTTCTTCTTCTGTATAACATGCTACTTGGAAATAACAATATCAATTAACGTTCTCTCGTCCTAAACTCAATAATCTCGAACTTTATTGATAGTTTGTAATGATTTCTTCTACTTATAAATGTTGTTTTTATCTAATAACACGAACTAGAAATAATAATCAAGGTAGGTAATTGAAATATTAACTATCGTTGTTAAATGGTTGAAGTTCACGGTCTACCTACGTGACTCCAGTTTACGCAGCAACATTAACGGCTTTGTCTGAGTAAAACTGACAGATATATCCAAAGAAACAAGTAGGCAGTGGTGTATTAAACACAGTTTTTTCCCACTATAATTTTGTCTCGCTCAATTGGTCTAAGGCCTGAATCTATAGCCATTAAATTTAGCTCTAGGCGTTACGTATTAGAGATCAGAAAACTGGTATAAATCGACACGCAAAGAGTAATGTACTAGTGCTATTGTCCCAATACTAAAAAGTGTTGTTTAAAATTATTGACGAGAAAGTGAGAAAGCATGTATTATGCTTTCTTACAAAATTATTCAGAATAATGACAAATTGTATTTCTTTTCGACAAAGAAATATGTGTAACGCAATATATTTCGTACAAACATATCGGGTGGATTTTAGAATATTGACAATAGCTCGAAGAAGTCGCATATCCGTACGTCTAATGAACCATATCTCTCATTAAGCAACATATATATTATATATATTTTTAGAGGTAGTAGAGCCACGCTGATTTCAGCATGAATGGGCCGGCTCGACCGGGGCGGTACTACCCTCGCACAGAAAATCAACGTAAAATGACCACGTTCGTGCTGTCGTGTTTCGTTGGTAAGTGCGAGACCGGAGGCCCAAATAGTCTAGTCAACAAGTTCCATACTTGTTGACTAGACTAAAAGATGCAGCAGCATCACTAGGCCGCCATGGTGTGGGTCACCATACTGCATTGTCTACATTCGCAGTGAGTATGGCGACCAATACTCTTGGATTCTGCTTATGCTTTCCATCAGGCAGAGTAGAGTCATTTTGGCGGGCCATACATAAAAAAAAAAAAAAAAGTTTGGCCACGAGAAAATTTCGTTTTCGGTCTTATACATAATTTTAGTAAACGATGTAGTATTCCATCGTCATCTCAGCCGAAGGACGTTCACTGTTGGATAAAGGTCTCTCCAAAGGCTCTCCATAACAACCGGTCCTATGCTGCTCTCGTCTTATATCTATATTATTAACTAGCCGACCCACGCAACCTCGTTTGCATCTCCTATTGCCCGTAGCGTGATAATTTTCCCCCGTTTTTGAAACATTTTGCACTATTGGTTGTAGCGTGATGATATATAGCCTTCCTCAATAAATGTAATATCCAAAACTGAAAGAATTTTTCAAATCAGACCAGCGGTTCTTGAGATTAGCGCGTTCAAACAAACAAACTCTTCAGCTTTATAATATTAGTATAGATTTAAAACCACTCTGACTTCGCACGTGTGATATAAGTGTAATATGCTTGAATTGAACATAGTACCTGGATGACCTTGGTATTTTTTTGGTAAATTTTCTAAAATTGAATCCTAGCTAGATCGATATATCATCCCCGAAACACCCTATATACTAAATTCCATGAAAATCGTTGCTGAAGTTTCCGAGATTTAGATTATAAATATGTGTAGATAAATATTTACAAGAATCACTCATTTATAGATATTAAATAAAAGTATTAGATTAGAGAGAAGTCCTCTAGAATCACTATATTTATTGCACAAAAAATCATTGCATAGTTTGATAGATCTAAGCGTAGAAGAGCGGGAATCTACTTCATTTTGTACTATATAAAGGACAGTATTATTATTTTATTCTTATGTTTTCTTATTTTATTTGGTTCATTTTGTTTTACTTTCATTGAAATGACTCATTCAGTCCTTTGTCCTGTCTACTATATTAATAGGTGCATTCATTACATAGTACGTTATTTATTCACATGAAACCCTAATTGGGGAATACTTCACAATAATAAATACTACATGACACGGTTGAAAACTGAACACCCTAACCTACCACAACATGGAATGTGGACAGTGTTCATTATGTTATTCAATATCACTTTAGTATGTAAACAAGATAATTTCTAATTTGTATACACTTGTGTACATATTTTTATGTTTTGTCTATAAACTGCTTAAATATCTTTCGACGATATTTCTTTTCTCTAGGGTTTTATTTAAATGGAAAGGAAACTAGTTATAAGGTACATCACTTTTAAATATGATACATATATCTTTAGTATGAATATAAATAGACTAGCAGACCCACGCAACCCCGTTTGCGTCTCATATTGCCCGTAGCGTGATAATTTTCCCCTGTTTTTGAAACATTCTTAATTTATGCTCCGCTTCTATTAGTCTTATCGTGATGATAGCCTATAGCTCGATAAATGGGCTATTTAACACTGAAATAATTTTTAAATCGGACCAGTGGTTCCTGAGATTAGCGCGTTTAAACAAACAAACTCTTTAGTTTTATAATATTAGTATAGATTAATATCTATCTTAGTTGTTACATTTTTGTGCGCTTATTTAGAACAATTAAATACACGGCTTGTTAAAATCACTTCCCTTAGAATCGATTACAAAACCCGTTGAACGAAAAAGAGATAAAATACCACTATTTGATACTGTCAGGATTTGATTTTAAACTTTGTCGTCCCGAACATTTCGCTTCACTACAAACTCCGAACTTTACCTCTGAAAGTTAGCCATCACCGCATCCGGATCCGGTGATCTATTGTGTATTACCAGTATTGTAAAACAGTCCAACTCAAAATCAGTACAAGGAAATATGGCTACATGTAAGTAATGCGAATTTGTTTCTACGCCAAAATAAATGATAACCCAAATAAACAGTAACCGAATTATATCTAATTTTAAACATCGTGTCATAATTTGAGCAGTTTACATATTCTGCGGGAATGTAATATATTTGTGAGGATTTACGATCCAAATATGAGATCAGTAGTGAGTTTTGGTTTGAACTGTAGCTTTTTATAGGTAATGGTTGAATATAGGTGAAAATAGTAGTAGGTAGGAAGAGAAAGTTTAAGTACGCGGAAATATCTATATTTTACAGAAAAAAATGTAAGTCGACAAGACCATTCTAAAATTATAACCCTATATATAGGGCGAAACCGGGCTGTTAAATTCAACAAAAATAGTCGAATAAATACAAGTGAGTTAAATTCTAAAACGTTTACTAACAAGTTCTATCAAGTGTTGACAATCGAGAGTACAAATCTACAAAAGCAGTTTTCCGTGAAGAGATGTCATAAAACAGGAAACGAAATTAAAAGTTTTATTATAAAATAAAAGCCGAGGATCGAACCAAGTGGCGTGCAATTGGAGAGGCCTATGTCCAGCAGTGGACTGCGATAGGCTGATGATGATTATAAAATAAGAGTATATATCCGTAAATAATTAAACAATTTCATATTATAAAAATCACACAATCATACAGTGAAAGAGAAATACTCTAAGAAATAGCCTCTAGAAGACGTTTAAGATGATTCCAAATGTACAACTGAAGGAAAACGTGTTATCTAATTCAAAAATAAGAATTAATAACAATAGTAATCTGAGGAAATAAGTCCATAGATTTTTCACTGTGATGTAGAAGAGCCATGTTTTCACACACCTGCTCCAACTCTACCGGAGTGGTACCACGGCCTCACCTAAATCGCTTTATTATTATTTTTTCTCCGTTATTGTTCATTTCTCTCGCCAGGGCAGCGATCACTTTGTGATACTTGAGATATCTTACGGCCCATAGAATAAGGTATTCAATCGCTATAACAATGTCCCGTGGAAGGAGCAATGAACCACGGCAGTGTCACCGTGTTCTTAATCTAAACTAAAATAATTAAGCACTTACAGGAGTGTGTGGCTTCAATGTTCTTCTCGGCGTTCCCAAGAGCTCTTGGGTAGGTGGGTAGGTTCTTCTCTGCGTCGTCACACAAACATCAACTCCCAAAGCGCTGTACAACTTCCAAGGTATTCGAACTAATCTCAATAATCTCGTTTCAGCTTACGCGGAACACGCCTACAAAAACTCGCGAATCCACGACCTAACACAATACGGTTTATCACTAAAGAGACCGCGGGTCGATGGACAATACAATTAGCTTACTATCAATTGATTTTCACAATAACAAAAATCGTCGGCCGGTTCAACACGCGTTCGATCACAATCTTTTTACATATTTAACTGTTCACAAGCCTAGCCTGGCCGATCAAACCGTTCTCAACTATTATAAGTATTTTAGCCTAACAAACCCACAGTGTCATCAATATCACGCGGAGGCTATCGAATACACAAAATTAACAATCAAATTCACTGCCCGCCATTACTCGACAATACCCCGCACGAGATCTTTTTTATTCCTATTTTCCCTCAAACGTCAACACGAACCAGAGACAATCAAAATGTTGCCAGTACAATGACGTTCGAAATCCAACAGTTATCTTTTATCTTAAATCTCTTAATTCTTTTATCTTTTAACTGCAGAGCAGAGTTACATCTACAACTCATTTGCAATCAACTAAACTGTATTCCTGCTTGAAATGATAGTTTGATTTAACGCTTTAGACTGGTCAGGATCAAAACTCAAAAAGAAATGACGTCAAAGTAACAATAAGTAATAGTTTACACAATAAAAAGTGCAATATCATTTAACTTTTAAATGCCAACAATGGAACTATTCTTTAGACAACGTCAAAAAACAATTGTTATATAATTAACAAACTACAAAGGACTTGGAAATGTTGTAATCATTAAGAGAGTATTACAACATCGAAGACAAGGATACTTAAATTACTGGAACGTATTCGCTTATAAAAGTGTTTTAAATGCTTATCTATGTTGCTAAAACATTGATGTTTTGACTGAGACAGATGATTTAGTATATATGTCTTAGATCCAAACTTGTATAACCTAAGTGCGCCTACCTCACAAAATTTCTACACCACCCTAAGGTTGACTGGTAGAGAATGCCCCGAGCATTAATTCTGCCAATGTACAAAGAGCATAAAGTTATAAATAAATAAATAAATTTAGGGCCAGCTTCACTACTTGCTTGATAAAATGACTGACAGACCAATGTCAACTTTTCTATCAAATAACTAACGAACTATTCTATTCTAACTATTTTCAACAACTTTTATTTGTTAAACAACGTTAAATAGCTGATAACTGTCTTTTGTTACTTTTTACCGATTAAGATTTCACTTCTGGACATAGGCTCCTTAGCAAGAAGGCTCACCATAGCACACTTGCCAGATGGGTTGGTATAGGCTTTGTTTCAAGGTTTTGTCCTGCGTAGGGTGTACCTTTATTCGCCTCTTACGACACCCACTGAATAAATAGGGGGGTACACAGATATGAGTGAGGTTACCAGACTCTAAAACCCTTTACTCCTGATTTTGGGACCAGGGACTCAAAGACAAAGGACGTCAACGTACTTATGACTTTTTAGTTGTAAGTGTCCATGAGTGCCGGTAGTCTCTTAAATAAAATATAATAAAATAAGCCTTTATTGCTGTTTTCAATTTACAAACTAAGTATAATAACTTTAATATCATAGACGATCGGTTACATCCACAGCTTGTCCTTCGACATAGGCCTCCTCTAGAGTTTTCCATATATCTCTTTCTCTAGCTATTCTCATCCACTCTGAGCCAGGCACTTTTTTAAGGTCATCTTCCCAACGTTTAATTTGTCTTCCTCTACTTCTTTTCCCATCTCTGGGGAACCACTCTGTTATCATTTTAGTCCATTTCTTGTTTGTCTCCCTCAACATATGTCCTGTCCATTTCCATTTTAAGGTTTTACATGTGTTTTTTGCGTTTTTAAATTTAGTTATATCTTTTATTTTTCCTAAGCTTACTTTATCTTTCCTTTTTACAGCAATAGACAGACATACATTTATTTTATTCATTAGTTTTTCTGTCCATGTCCATGTTTGGCAACCATAGGTGAGACATGGTAAAATACACATATTGTATACTTATTTTATTATATATTTATTATACATAATTTCGCTTAGAGACTAATATCTTTTCCACGTGTTAGCTACCCTTCGTTCAATTTCTTTGTGCATAGTATATTCTGTGACTATTAGTTACCCTAGATATACATACTCTTCAACATATTCTATTTTCTCTTTATTGACTAAGATGTTGTAAGCCTGTGAAGTGTTAGTCATAATTTTTGTCTTAGCCGTGTTCATTGTGAGCCCTGCTTTCGTACTTTGATCTGAAAATTGCTGTAACATTTGCTCTAGTTTTTTTGGGCAATCTGAAAACAGAATTAGGTCATCTGCGAAACGTAAGTGGTTAAGCTTTTTGCTGTTTATATTCAGTCCTTCTTGTTCCCATTGCAGATTCCCAAATATAGTCTCTAGAGCCGCCGAAAACAGCTTGGGTGAGATGGAGTCACCTTGTCGTACTTCTCTTTCTATTGAAAATGTTTCTCCCATAGTCTCGAGTTTGACTTGGGCTGTGCTTTTGGAGTATATACTCTGGAGTATTCGTATGTACTTTTCATGTATTCCCTGTATACGCAGTATTTCCCATATATAATCGTGTTCCAAGGAGTCGAAAGCTTTATTATAATCAACAAAGCCCAGATAGTATGTTTTCTTATATTCATTGTACTTTTGTAACACTTGTCTTAGAACATGAATGTGGTCTATTGTTGAATATTTGCTACGGAAACCTGCTTGTTCTTTTGGTTGATTCTCGTCAAGAGTAATACTGATTCGGGACAGAATTATTTTTGTCATTCTCTTACCATCAATTAAATATTCTTTCTAAATTAATTATTCTGATCTTCTATGCCATTGAAAAGTTTATTTGGATATAAAACGATATATTATGGTGTTCGCAATTTGAAGGACCTTTATTTAGGTAGAAACAGGCGGATTTTTAGCACCTCATGTCTAACTTTTTCAAGCTAGAATCATCATCATTATCAGCCCGTTGCAGTCAGTGTCCCGTCTGTACTGGACATAGGCCTCTCCCAAGGAACAACACAGAGCCCGGTCTGTTGCTTTTTGACTCCAGCCGCTGCAAGCCCTTCTATGCAAGTCGTACCGCCATCTGGCCAAAAGCTAGAATAACTTTTTTAATTACTAGCTGGTCCGGCAAACGTTGTTTTGTCATAAAAAAATGGGGTATAAAAAATAGATGTTGGTCGATTCTCAGACCTACCCGATATGCACACCAAATTTCATAAAAATCGGTCCAGCCGTTTCAGAGGAGTAACTAACATTGTGACACGAGAATTTTATATATAAGACAACTGTTGAAATATGAGTTTTGATATATGTAGGTATAACATTTAATGTAAGTAGTCACTTTTAGAAAATATGCATCTCTGTCAGCCGATCGTTGTTAGCGATTTAGTAGCCTTTGATCCAGACATTTGCGATGTGTATTTGTTTATGTTATAAAAACGTATGGCCCCGGATACTTGGCTCAAAGTTGAATATATACTTATACACATTACGGTGATATATAGCTCATTTCTATAAAAAATACTTGTGTAAACTAATATTATAAACGCGAAAGTTTGTAAGTATGGATTAATGGATGTTTGTTACTCTTTCACGCAAAAACTACTAAACGGATTTGGATGAAACTTTACAGTAATATAGCTTATACATCAGAATAACACATAGGCTACTTTGCCGCGATAACTGACATATACGCGGGCGGAGCCACGGGCAACCACTAGTACTTTATAAAGTGTGTGTCGTAAGAGCCGAAATAAGTGACTACACTACGCAAAACAAAAGCACTGCAATGAGAAAGGAAACTGGATACAAACTCTAAACCAACTCGTGTGTCCAGCGTTATATACGAGTAGTAGGCCAAAGTCTTCTTTCTAAGAAGAGTCCTATTTCCAGCAGTTGACTATTAAAAGTTGTATGTCAATTATGATGATGATGACGTAATACCACTCACTGATCATATCCGTATACCCCGTAATCCTTATACTTCTGCGTTATATAAATGGACTCTTTTGACGGTCACTTGTCAAGACAAAACCTTAGCTTTTTGATTTCTGTACATACTTATAATATAAAATAGGAAAATAGCAATGCTTGGAATTGTCCGTGCAGTAGCTAGTTTTAAAAATTGCTAGGTAAATGCAGAGGCAGAAGCATCTTCTCAATCCATTACATTAAATTGTAGAGTTTTTTATTATTTTTTTATTCCTTCACGACTTCTTTATCCTTTTTCTTTCAATTTACTACTTTTGCGACCTAAAATGCCCGAAATACCGGGTAAGCGGGAATAGGTTAGCCCCTATTACGCATTTGGAAGTAATTTATAAGTCCCAATAGTGTATCTTATTTACCTTTCAGTCTAGCAATTTATGGAATTACCTATGCTTCTGCTCGGCCCACGTGTATGTCGGATATAGGGGTAATTATTTTTCGGGCTAGCTTACGTATAGCCTGTGACAACCACAAATAATGTGGTTTTATATTGGTAAAACAATTTTTGAAATCGGTTCAGTAGATTTAGAGATTACCACAACCTCACAAACTTTACCACTTTATAATACTTACATATTTGTATAGAAATGATTCAAATGGTTTCCTATCCTCTTTTTTTGTTCGACCTATTTTGGTCGGAACTTTGCGGTAACATGGCAACTGAATCTGCGTGAACATTTTTAACTCTAGAATTTTAAACGGTTTACTACAGTTTATCACATGATGTTTTAACTTGTAAGTTTAGGAATGAAATTAATGACAAATTATTAACAAAAAAAAACACCAAAATTATCACGTAAACCATGATAATTTTTGAGCAACGATTATTAAAATGTGTTTTAATTTAAAACCTAGCTATTTTGATTTGATGTATTTAAATACTAACGCCGTGGCGAGAAGATAGAAAAAAATCCAACTTAAATTACTCCCTACATCATCAGCTATCTGCCAGTGAAAGTCCCGTCAAAATCGATCCAGATATTCCAGAGATTAGATGGAATAAAAAGACAAACATTTGAAAAAATATTTTTGCGAACTTCGTTGTAAATACCGTATATAATTTCAGATCCATTTAGTGAAGAGTTGATATTACGAAATTAAAAATAGACACTTCAATTTTATTTATTTGTGTAGATAAATAAATTACACCCAGACACAGGACATTCGTCTAGGGTGAAATACAAACCGACGACCTCTAGCTTCGCATTCAGGACCACTAACCACTAGACCTATAGGCGTCAGTATCAAAATATTATATAAAATTATTCAAAAACTGTTTCTGGTGTTTTAGAATGACCTACTGCCATTACTTTTAAAAGCAACAAACATCATTTACAAATCAAAGTCTTATTTAAAAATAGAATCAGATCGTACGGAACACCCTACTCTCACAATTTAGTTCGCTATCATCCGCACGCTTTTGACTACGTTCAAACGAAACCGGGGGACTGATGTAGTGTTCGTGTAATAACGTGTATATTTATGTGATATCATTAAATCGTTATTCGATCGATGATTAAAAACATGGTGTTCGAATCGAGTGGTTTGAATTTGAATTAAGAATTTGTGCATCGTTGTTCTTATTTTTTAGAACATTTTTTTTGTTTTTAGTACATGGATTTATGGTTTGAAATGGTTTTGATATTTGATCTATGATACTCATTTAATAATGAAATCATGAAAATATAATCAAAATATCCATTTTTTCAATTAAATCTTTGAAACGAAAAACCGATTTTCTATATTCTCGAAAATAGAAATGAGTATTTACTTAAACAAAGCTTGGGTATGAACTGTAGTCAATTATTAAAAATATTACATTAAATGACTGAGATGGGTTAAATAGTAAGTGTAAATATAAAAGGACATTTAAAAAAATGAAAAGACGAAAAAAAGACAGTAAAGTGAGAGTCAGATTCAACATTACTAATGTGGTAAGTTTTTAAGTTTGTTTCAAAAGTTATTTAAAAAGGAATAGCTAAATACGCATGCGCCCCTTATAATGTGGTAACTAACAGTTCAAGGAAGTTGTAGTAATCCACTTTTTAAACATCGTATTGTTACAAATATTATAATACGTAGGTATAAATAAAAAATACATAAAAAATCGAAACTTAATTTAATTCAATAATTTAACAAATATTTCGGACATCTAACACACAACGCTATCTAGTCCCAAGCTATGCAGAGCTTGTGTTTTGGGTAGATACTAGAGAAGTTGATATTACTATCCACATTACTTTTTTTTAAATACATACAAATTATACATAGAAAACACCCAAACTCAGAAAACAAATATTTGCAGATCATACAAACATTTAGTCCGACCCGGGAATCAAGCCCGAGACCTTAAGCAGAGCAGTCGTTTACGCTATCGCTACGCCACTGAGGCAGACAAAATACCTAAAGCCAGATTGCAAGAGGTGTAATAATAATTCAATTATTGATTAACTATATTAATTATCAAAAATCCAAAAAGAAAACTGTAAAATGAAGAAAAAAAATCTTAAAATGTTTTCTACCAATATGCTATTTGAAATATTTATCACTAATTTAAAAATATAATTAATTAATTCATACAGTTCACCAAATTTCATCCACCATATAAACAATCCAATCTTAAAGTTAATTAACATTGATTATATACAATTCGTTGGGCCATAAACCGTCGTATTTTGTACTTTAGTATGTTTCTAAATATTTATATCTATTGCAGTATTTGGCTCAAGAATTAGTACGTACTAATACTATTAGTAGTCCGAAAACATTTCCCACAGTTACTACTAGTTGAATTAAGTGGAAGTTTTAAGTAATTTTATTAACTTTAATTGTTTTTTTCTGCTTACTAAGTTTCACTGTTTAGCCATTATAGCCGCATAGCGACTAACCACTATTCGGCTAAAATACGCTAATACAACACCCGTAATTTATCTGTAACAATATGCCTGTATTTAGTTATATATAATTATGCTTTTACTAGTCTTTTATTTGACTGCCTCGTTGGTCTCGCGGTTGGCGTGTGCGACTGCTGTGCTTGAGGTCTCGGGTTCGATTCCCGGGTCGGACCAAATGTTTATATGATCTACAAATATTTGTTTCGGAGTTTGGGTGTTTTCTATGTATAATATGTATGTATTTACAAAAAAGTATACATATATGTATTTGTATCAGTTGTCTAGTACCCATAACACAAGCTCTGCTTAGCTTGGGACTAGATGGCGTTGTGTGTTAGATGTCTGAAATATTATTACAGGCTCGAGATTTATATATAAATAATATTTATAAATATTAATTTGGTTTGTGTTCTCCAAAAACTCAAAAATACGCCGCATTAACTCAATTCAATTTGGGTTTTTATTCATTTTAGCAACCACAGCGAAGCGAGGCAGGAGACAGCTACGTTAAATTAAATTATTAAATATACTAACTTGCTCAAAACTATCAAAACCAAATGATTCACGATATTATCTAGCAAGACACGTGCTGTACAGCTAACTATCAAACATTTCATATCTCATGAATCAGTCGAATTAGAAGCTCACTTACAAAGGATCACGTTTCAGATGAATCACAGCTGCTGTTATTCATTGTATGTAGTATCTCGTGAGCTTATCCAGATTACAAGGCCAACGTACAATGCTGGCGGTAGAAATGAATTGAGATGGAACTGTTGCATTGCTTAGATTGTAGACCAAGAAACATACATGATTTTTTTAACAATAGACATAGAATTTTTCTTTTTACAGTAAATATTTTTTTTATCTATGCTTCTATACTAAAACTAATACTGATATTATAAAGAGATAAAGTCATAGTAAGATATTTATAACTTTAAAATAAAGGATCAAAACACTTTATTCCTGTGGTGATATCAACACAATTCGATTTAGTTTTCTGAGAATATCAATTTACTTTTCTGAGAAAACTAAATTGAAATGTGTTGATTATAACTTGTGGAAATATTCCTTGTGTATGTTTTTCGTGATATTCTGTTTACTATGAGTCAAAAATACTTTTTAAAGATTTTAAAAGAAGAATGTTTAAAAGACATAGTGGACTAAAAGATTGAATGCACGGTTGGCTTAGTGGTTTAATTGGTCGCCACGCCGTTTTCCGCCCATGTGGGGTTTGAACCCACAACACTTAGCTTAGTTTTGTTTTTTTTGAATGAGTTCTTTCGTGAAAATTATTAATTTTTGAAAACAATACAATAATTTTTTAATGGTATTCAGGTTGAGGGGTAACTTTTCGGTCCATAGACATCTGCTTCTTATGAGTTACAAGTGCGTTAGGTGAATTCTAGAATTCTTTTTTTTTATTGTCTAGAGAGGCAAACGAGCAGACGTATCGCCTGATGGTAAGTGATTACCACTACCCCTGGACACTCGCAACACTCTCTGCTGTCCTAAAGCTTAAATGCCGCTATCCAACATTTGGTCAATTTCAATTTCTATAGAATCGTAATAAGGGAAAAAATCTCTATTGGTCTATTCTACCAGACCTCAAATAGCTTTAGTAGTTTTTGAAATTTAAGTAAAGAATTAAATCCAATGCTTAAATATTGTTTAGTGTTATTGCTAAGCTTAAAAATGTATAATTATGATTAAATAAATACAGCATTGTTAGACTTATTTGTTGATTTGTAAGTTTTAGGTAGCAAACGTTAAAAAAATAGTCGTTTTTCGCGCGCTGTGAATTTTAAATTTAACAGCATTTTAGCTTTAAGACGGCAGAACTATTAGAACGGCTACTTCGACCTTTAGTAACCTCACTCAGGCGGCGAAAAGCAACGAAAAAGAACAGAAAAATATATGAAACAAAAAAATACATCGAGAACTTTAGTTGTGGTTACGAAATGCACTTTTAATAGTTACTACAGCAGTCTAAAGATGACCAGCCAGACCTGTTCACGTGCATGACACACATGATATTAGCTAACTCCTATCTCTGCTATGAGTACGAATGAAAGAGACAATAAGGTGACCACACTTTTAACTTAAGAAGACTTATTCCATGTGATACCTGTTTTGACTGGGTGGAAAATCCTTTTAAATCTCCTTCTCCTAAAGGATTTAGGGCCAGGAGTATGTAGTGTTTCCACTAAAAACCACCTAACTGACCGGCATCTGACGCCACGCTCTGGGAGGACTGGGAACTTGTGATTTCAGGTCCTTTCCGAATCGACGCCACGCCTTACGAGGAAAATACTTCCTTCCTATTCCTTTCCACAGATATGTATGAGAGTTATTTTAACAATTTATCTTTTTAGAACTATTTATCAAGATTGTATCAAATTTTTACTCCAAACTTTTCTTCATGTCAAACTTGAATACATCTTTCTATTTTTAAAAACCCTTTCGTTAATTGAATTACTTACAAAAACTTAAGTAAGAATTTTTTGACGCTTGTATGGTATTAGTAAATATTGTTAGTTTCTTTTTTTATTATTTCGTAGTATTTTAATTTAATGTTAAAATAGTCACAAATTGTTTAAGATAGTATTAACCTTCTAACAGGCCCAGAATATAATCTCAAACTCAACTCAATCGGGTGTAAAATGCAGATTTTTAGGGTTTTGTGCTAAGCAAAAAACGGAACCCTTATAGATTCGTCATGTCTGTCTGTCTGTCTGTCTGTCCGTCTGTCCGTCTGTCCGTCTGTCTGTCCGTCCGTATGTCACAGCCACTTTATTCCGAAACTATAAGACCTATAATGTTGAAACTTGGTAGATAGATGTATTCTGTGAACCGCATTAAGATTTTCACACAAAAATAGAAAAAAAAAACAATTAATTTTGGGGGTCCCCATACTTAGAACTGAAACTCAAAAAAAAATCATTTCATCCAACCCATACGTGTGGGGTATCTATAGATAGGTCTTCAAAAATGATATTGAGGTTTCTAACATTATTTTTTTCTAAACTGAATATTTTGCGCGAGAGACACTTCCAAAGTGGTAAAATGTGTGTACCCCCCCCCTGTAACTTCTAAAATAAAAGAATGATAAATTTAAAAAAAATATATGATGTACATTACCATGCAAACTTCCACCGAAAATTGGTTTGAACGAAATCTAGTAAGTAGTTTTTTTTTAATACGTCATAAATCGTAAACTGCATTTTACCTTTTATTCAATCAACACAAATATTTAAAAAAATGTTACTGCTGCTGCTGCGGAACCCTCCATGGGCGATTCCGACTCGCACTTGGCCGCTTTTTTTTGAAGTCGGTTAAAAAGGAGGTTTAAGCCCACTATACCACGCTTGCGAAGGGTAGATATAAGGTTTAAGTTTTTATTCTTTTAATATAACTTATTTCTTGTCTGTCTGTCTGTCTGTCCGTCCGTATGTCACAGCCACTTTTTTCCGAAAGTATAAGACCTATAAGACCTGAAACTTGGTAAGTAGACGTATTCTGTGAACCGCATTAAGATTTTCACACAAAAATAGAAAAGAAAACAATAAATTTTGGGGCTACTTACTACTATACTAATTACTAATTATTATATTATATATTTATATTTACTAATGAAGCAATAAAGTATTTTGAATTTTTTGTATTTGTATACTTCGAACTGAGACTCGAAATTTTTTAATTCATCAAACACATACGTGTGGGGTATCTAAGGATAGGTCTTCAAAAATGATACTGAGGTTTCTAATATCATTTTTTCTAAACTGAATAGTTTGCGCGAGAGACACTTCCAAAGTGGTAAAATGTGTGTCCCCCCCCCCCCTGTAACTACTAAAATAAGAGAATGATAAATCTAAAAAAAATATATGATGTACATTACCATGCAAACTTCCAACGAAAATTGGTTTGAACGAAATCTAGTAAGTAGTTTTTTTTTAACACGTCATAAATCGTAAACTGCAATTTACCTTTCAATCAATCAACACAAATATAAAAATAAAATAAAAAATATATTATGTTACTTGCTGCTGCATGGGCGAGTCCGACTCGCACTTGGCTGCTTTTTTTGATTGTTACCTCATAACTTTCGACTGAGTAAACCGATTTTGATGATTCTTTTTTTATTTGAAAGCTGGTCCTTTTCGTGTGGTCCCATTTTAATTTGGTCCAGTTCTTGAAGTCGTTTTTTTGTTAATGTTATATTATAACTTGTTAAAGAATTGGACTATGGACCCAGCAATGAACTATTAAGGGCTGATGAAAAAAATGTATTTAAAATCAAATTACCGTTTAACTTAAAACATGATCACAACAACCCTCAACTATCGGTACAATATTTGTATATCATTTGGCACATTTGCACTGCTCTTGGCAATGACGGGTTAGAAACAAAACGCCCTTTAGTGCTCGGGAGGACAGTTTAAGGGTTAGTTGTGATGTTGTGAAACTAATTTGTGTTGGAACATTTAGATTTAAGGTATGTCTTTTACAATTACACCAGTGACAAATAGGTACAGCATATATTCTTGATATTATGTGATCCAAAACTGAAATTTTAAAAGTAAATTTTAGTAGAAATTTTTTCGGATGAGATTGAGCAGAAGAAAATTCAAAAAAGTAAAAGAGCACAGGCATTTAAAGGTTACCACTCGTTTCTATACAAAGTTTATGTTTCATTTCGTGTATTGTATTTATTAATTGCACCAGGAACCCTGTGTTTTTTGAAATTCAATATTTTGAGAATATCTTGGAATTCAGTTACTCTTCCGACATTTACAACTTGTGACTTAATGTTTTAATATACATTAACCCTGTAATGTCTAATTTAAAATGAGTCACAATAAAATGTGGTATTTGATTACCTATATTTATGTTAAATTCTTCATACGGCAAATATTTATAAAATAATCTGTAAATTAAATATGTATTACTTATACTATATAACGTGTTTCTTAAAGTTAAACATACAGAAGTTCTAATATTATTAACTTTATACAGTTAGTACAAAATAGTGATTTGCTAATATTGGGCTTAGGTATTTTTCTTACTTAAAACAAATAAACAAACTCTTTATTCGGCTCGGACATTTAATAACATGTTAGGGACTTTTTACATAAAAAACACATGAAAGCAAAATTCTACGGCATCATACCCCCTTTTTTTCTTATTACGTGTGGACCACGGGCCGTTACCCCACCGGGGTTTGCGGCAGGGTGGTGTGTTGGAATCGGACCGACTAAAACCATACGGTGTGCCACTCTGCGCCTGAGATGGGAGGAATCCGGGGACTGCTGTTATTAAGCCATCCGGACCCGGTATCACATCCCCTTCACCGACTACAACATCACAAACTAACGTTGATTCCTTTTCCAGACCGGGATGAACCGAGGCTCCCGGGAGGAGCTGCTTGGCAGCTCCCAAGAAGCCTTACGAAACAGCCAGCACGATATACGCCAGGTCTACGAAAAACCACTAACAAAAGAGGAAAAAACTTTCCTCTTACATGCTGATAGAGGAGACTATGTCACAGTTAAGAGGTACAGTTGTATAGAAGTATGAGGTATATTTCTTACTATTTTTTGCCCATGACTCCGCCTGTGGGTTGGTGTGGTGGGTGGGTGGTAAAAAGTACGACTCGATCTCTATGTCTTCCTCGATAATCAAAGTATCTCCATGCCAAATTTCTAGGACTGAGGACTGAGGTAACAGAGATAGAACATGCTGTATGACTAATCATTTGAACATTCGCTATATTAAAGTTAAAGATATATGTATCTATATTTAGAATAATGTTACCTTAGTTATCGTACCTACGCTTATAAAAATCAAAAAGTTCTGCACTGAATCGCTTAAATTTTGACACGATATACTCGTACAACTCAGGTGAAAGAAAAGTTAGTTATGTTCATCATCTCTCATTTAATACATCACCATCAACAGCCTTAATCAGTCCACTCCTAGACATACACCTCTCTATAATATATAAAGGAGATTTTGACCTATATACACGCTGGTCGGACGGATTGGTACAAAGTTTGTTCCAAGTTATTCTACTCTTTCAGTGATATTATCCTGCATGGTTTGCTTCCAAAATCTCCTACTACGACACTTACAAAATGAACAAGGGTAGTGACACTTCTTATTCTCAATCCGTCTCAATGTCAACACATGGAGTATCATTCTTTTTCTTTCCTTTTTTAAAAGACAACTCACGCACTAGGAATAAATCCTGTGTCGCGGGGGACTTTACAAACATACATGAAACGGACCCAAAGAACACCCAGACTCAGAACAACAATTTGTGGATCACACAAAGTGTTGTCCTACGTGGGATTTGAACCCACGACACTTGGCAAAGTAGGAAACGTCGTGGTTACCGTTAAACCACTAGGCCAAACATGCAGTCTAATTTCTTTCATTTCTCATTATTGTAACCATAATTTGCAATATCGAAGCGTGGCAACAACATGTAGTTTATAAAAATGTTTCTGTCGATCGACCTTAGTATTCATTTAACTGTAAAATCCCTCTTAATGCTTCTAAATTGATGACATACAAATGTCATCAGAAGATACACTGCGTATGCGTAAAGCAATGTGAATTTCACAAAATAGTAATCTAATTCATTACAAGTACGCAATGATCGGCAGGTATTTGTTTGTAAGTAGCTTTGGCGAACTATTTATTAAATAATCAATAGTATTACATTAAGCCAAGGACGTGTAACTTAATGTAACAGCATATCATTATGTATATAAGACAGGTCACCCTATAGTCTACTTCACAAGAACTGGTCACATTAATCACATCACATAAAGTCTTTATTAGCCTACGGAATATAGACCTTCGAAAGCTTCATTGTTGCAGTATCTGCATTCATAATGAGTATGGTGATAACCACACTTGGATGCTGCTCATGCCTTCCATCAGGCAGAATAGAGACACTTTGGCAGGCTCAGGTTATTTTTAACCAACTTCAAAAAAAGGAGGTGATGTCTCAATTCGACCGTGTTTTTTTTTATGTTTGTTCGCTGATAACTTCGTCGTTTATGAACCGATTTTGATGATTCTTTTTATAAATGGAAAGGAGATATTCCAACGGTGGTACCATGATAAAGACACCAAGATCTGATGATAGCATTCAAGAGAAATCGAACCGAATCGAAGAAGTCGAACCTTCGAAATTCCTAGGGTCGACTAGTGCATTTGTTAATTTATTATTTTATTTGAAAGCTGGTGCTGTCCGTGTGGTCCCATTTAAATTTGGTCGTTCTTGAAGTCGGTTTTTTTTTGTTAAAATTTTACTTGTAATCCATCAACACAAGGATGCAACTGGTCAAATATAAAAAAAGTAGTTCGTTTTTCTGTCTGACCTCAAAAGCAACTAGTCAACACGATTTGTAACACATTTAGGAAGTGCCTCGTGCCGGCCTTCTAAATAGGATTATTGGCATATAGTTTCACTTATAGTGATTCCTTCTAATCGACTGATGTGTACTATCCGATAGGGCTTAATGCCGATTTCTTTAAATCGAGTAGATTTAAAAGATCAATATAAAATCTTTAACAACCTTGAATATTGACGATTTGTTTGTCCTATTTAAGACATAATTACTATGGATAATCACATTTTTAAATGGTGTTTAATACTTATTTAATTAGTGGAACACATAACGTAGATTACTGCCAATATCGTAGAAATTAAATAAGGATTAAGATACATCGTTAAATATACCTATTACTTTTATTTCAAACAAAATGCTCCTTTTTAAACTTTATTACATACGTTTTACAAACTAAAAGAGAACTCAGAGAGAAGTTAACTAAATACCACGCTAAATACTCACAATATAGTACTAGATATCGCACAAAGTCTTCAAAACTAATACACTAAGGTTAGTCACCTTAATGATATTAAAAATAGTTTTACAAAAATAAATACTGAATCTATAATATTAGTCTAGGTTGGTCTACTAACATTTTCGTAAAATACATATTAATATATATCTTTCTCACAGGTTAATAGATCAATACGCCAAACAGCCGGAGTTCCTGGACATCAATTGTGTGGACCCTCTGAACCGATCAGCATTAATAGCGGCTATTGAAAATGAAAACATTGAATTGATCAAGTTACTACTTACTTCTGGAATACAAGTTAAGGTAAGTAAAATGAATTTAATTTTAATTCACTGACAGAAAGCTGACTGCCTCAGTGGCGCTGTGGTAGCGTATGCGACTGCTGTGCTTGAGGTCTCGGATTCGATTCCCGGGTCGGATCAAATGTTTATATAATCTGCAAATATTTGTTTCGGTGTTTCAATGTTTTTTTATATACTATAACCTGTATCTATTTACAAAAAGTATGTAATTACATATTTATATCAGTTATCTTGTACCCATAGTACAAGCTCTGCTTAGTTTGGGATATTTCTAATACAGATAGAATGGTGTAAACAAAACTTTACACAAAGCAGGTTGGCATAATTAGAACTGGCAACTGGCTATTGAATAAAAATCAGAGCCCTAGGACCTTTCATTTAATGATCCCGCTATAGTAAAACTATATTAAAGTTCAGACGATATTGTACATAAATATGTATATATATTTGATTAGTAATAGTGGAATAAAGAAATTCACTAACAAACATACATAAACAGACATGGACCATAAAATTGCCAGTTATTGTCCTACTCGTAAAACTAGTATATAGCTTTATTTATTTGCAAACGGTTAGCTAATTTAGTAAAGAGCTGAATCTTTTATATTTTAAAGAAGTTAACTATTAGCATAATAATGCGAAACCTTTAGTTATTTAATAATTCGACGAACACTGGGTGCCTCAGGGTGGACGCCGACGACGAGGCAGACCCCGTAAAGCTTGACGCCTATTGCATAGCCTGGCCGGAACTAGCCTTGGATAGAGAGAAGTGGCTTGTTACAGGGGAGGCCTTTACCCAGCAGTGGGACACAACAGGCTCTTAAAAATACAGCTTCTAAAGTTTTGGGTTTTATGCCAGGTAATTGCAAATCCTATTGCAATACAAAAAAGTTGATTCCTGACAGCCTTTTATTATATACTGGGGTCCTCTCTACACAATTATCTTTAAATCGAGTTAAATAATGTTTTATTTGCCCCTTGGATTTTATTAGAAGTAAGTAGAACGATCTTGCGATATTTTGGAGTTGACCATAGACAATTAAATGACTCAAAATTACCTGTAAAATATAAAAGTATATTGCAAAGCATAATTGTTGGATATTTATGAATATCAAGTTCTTTCTAAACTTTTTCGCATCATAGTCACACAAATTTATTTGTGTGCTTCTGAGAAATTCTGTGCCAAAAGTTTCATCTTTGTTACTAAAACGCTTTTAAAACTTATTAGCAGTATACGACAATTCATTTGTTTGCGAATTTATTCATTAGTTAATTAATTAGTGTTCTTTCTTCTAAATAAAATTAACTTAGGACCCATATAATGGATATAATATAATATATAAAAACAATATTTTGCATGTTTTAATAAAATTGTTTTGTACACGCATTCTAAGTATAGTAAGTTAGGGCTCGGCTGACGCACCATCTAAATAAAATTTATACGATACTAAAAATAATTTTAATCCCTAGCGTAAAGGTCGATACACGTTAAAAATACTTTAGTTTTTTTTAACTTTAAAGAGGAAAGTAGGAGGTTACTAATTCGGTTGCATGTTTTTTTGTCTTGTATATCAGAACTTCGTCAGTCGTGACCATTTGATTCGTTCGATTTAGCAATTTTTTATTTATATCTACCTTTCATCTTGTCTAGACGTTCTTAATCCTATTTATTTTTTTATGGAATAGTGGGAAAACGAGCAGACGTACCACCTGGTAAGCGATTACCGCCGCCCATGGATACCCGCAACACCAGAGGCGTCACAAGTGCGCTGCCGGCCTTTTTGGGGGATGGGGTCGGGGGGAGGGGTTGGGGGGTATGGTCCTTCGGTATCCTCACTTACTCAGTGAAAAGCAGCGCAACCGGCCCATTCATGCCGAAGGCTAAGCCACCTATTTTATACATAAATCAATTTATAACGATACATCAAAATGTATTGTATTTAATGGATGCTGTAGTAGTCTGAGTGGTCACCTCGGCGTTATCTAATGCACTCAGTGTTGCGGGATCAAACCCCAGATGGAACAAACCTTGTATAATGCACATTTTGTTGTTCTGAGTCTCTCTGTTTTTTGTTTCCGTAGCATGTATGTTTTTAAAGTCTTCCGCGACAGAGGAATACTTCAAGTGCTTTTAAAAAAAATGTATTTTTTTTATGGAATAGGCGGGCAAACGAGCAGACGTATCGCCTGATGGTAAGCGATTACCGCCGCCCATGGACACCTGCAACACCAGAGGCGTCACAAGTGCGTTGCCGGCCTTTGGGGGATGGGGGAGATAGGGGAAGGGGTTGGGATTTGGGCCTCCGGTATCCTCACTCACTAAGTGAAATACAGCGCAAGCACTATTTCACATAGGTTTTCTGTAAGGCCATGGCATCACTCCGGTCGAGCCGACCCATTCATGCCGAAGCGTGGCTCTCCCACGGTAATAATAATAAAAATAATAAAAAATGAAGTCAGCAATACTTTTTCTAATGTTAACTTTACTTATTATTTCTCAAGATTGTAATAAATATTTTTTCTATTAATTTGATTAGAATAACGTAATGTATATTTACTAATAATTTTACGTTCCACATTTCGATTTTGCATGAAATAGTTCACCGAGAAAAACTAAAGGAATACTCAATATAAATCTATGAAGACAGAATACTGCGAAATAATGTTCAGGCCCCGTGGGAAATCATACCTGGTATAGTTTGCATGATCATATCGGCCATATATAACCGCAAGTCGTAGTTTATCGTAAATGGTGACATTACAAAATGGAAATAATGGCCAAGTTCAGGGGTAAGGAGTGGTCTATCTAATGGACGTCGCGAAGATCGTGAGCTAGAGTTTGTGGTTATCTTTGATAATATTGAATTTGTTTAACTCATATTATTTGAGTGCCCCTTGGCGCAGTGGTAGCGTAAGCGACTGCTGTGCTTGAGGTCTCGGGTTCGATTCCGGGGTCGGATCAAATGTTTGTATGATCTGCAAATATTTGTTTCGGCGTTTGGGTGTTTTCTATGTATAATATACATATTAGGTATATTATATCAGTCGTCTAGTACCCATAAGACAAGCTCTGCTTATCTTTGGAATAGATGGCATTGTGTGTTAGATGTCCGAAATATTTATTTTTAATATTATTATTTATTATAATTTACAATACAGACATATTTAGTAACAAGTAGGTGAGATAATTTTTACTTGATTTCGGAATAAAATTGAAAATGTTGAACTATTATTTAGATTGCCGAGTAAAATTTTAGTAATATTTCAATTAATGAAACTTGTTTACGCGTTATCTCTTAACCATACATTATCTTTAAATTTGTAAAATCAAAAATAAAATAAAATGTAATTAAAAAATTCATAATGAAATTTTGGTGCTTTAACTCTTACAGAGGTATAAAGTTCATAATTTTCAAAGTTAAAAACACGAATAAAGAGCTAGTCAAATATATTCGAGGACTTTTATAGTAAGTTTGTTCTGGACTAGGTATGTTCACTAAAACTAATTCTAACAATACAACGTTTTAATTACTTTTGTGGTCACTTCCTGCCAATAGCTAGGTAAGTTGGCCGAGAGAAGTGTCTCATTGCAAAGGGCAAAATTGCAAATTAAGTTTTTATTTTATTTGAAATCTCTCTCTATGAGTTTTTTGTTTCTGAATGCAAGAAGCCGAGGATCGAACCAAGTGGCGTGCAATTAGAGAGGCTTATGTCCAACAGTGGACTGCGATAGGCTGATGATGATGAAGTAAATAAAGGTAAATACGTGTGTAGAATTACGATAAACCAAGAATATAGGCTTTTATTAGCTAAATGACACTAAGATTATTAACAGTAAATAATAAGACAATATATTGTCAAACTAAATCTATGGTATATAAAAAACTCCTTGTCACCACATTCTTCCTGCCTTAAAAGTTCCCACTCTGCATCGTCTCAATTGAGAATATAATCCTCAAGATGTTGTGGTAGACGATGCTCCCTTGCTGTTCTCCGAGGCTGTTCTTCCGGGCTAGGTAGCTCTACTTCGTTATCAGTCTCAACTCTTTGTTGGCTGTTTGTAGAGTCAAAAGACTCATTTGTATCGAAGAAATCATCATCGCTCATTGATACTCTCGTTTCATTTAGTATATCTGGTATCTCTTGGACTATTTGACCTTCTCCGTCTTGTCCTAAAGGCGCTAAATGGCGATTCGACACCGTTGATTCACGTCCATCAGCCAGCCGAACATAAGAGTACTCTGGATTAACGTGAATTAATTCCACCTCTTCGACGATAGGTTGATATTTATTCGTCCTGTTGAATTTCCGCATGAGTACTCGCTCTGACTCGGTTAACCAAGTAGGGATGGATACTCCGTTTGCCGATCTCCTTACGTGACTAAACATTCGTTCGTGTGGCGTACAATGTGTTGCCGTACATAATAATGATCTTATGGAATTTAAAGCTTGTGGAAGGACTTGTTCCCAATGTTCTATTGGTTTATTAGCAGAACGAAGAGCTAATTGTATCGCTCTCCATAATGTTCCATTTATGCGTTCTACTTGACCGTTACCTCTGGGATTATAAGGGGTAGTTCTGCTTGTGGCTATTCCAAAAGAGTTCAAAAAGTTTTTGACTTCCGCCGACATAAAAGACGTTCCACGATCTGAGTGCAAGTAAGATGGTAAGCCGAATAGCATAAATATTTCATTTAAATGCTTTATTACTGTCGAAGCACTCATGTCTGGACATGGGAACGCAAATGGAAAGCGTGAATATTCGTCTATCACCGTCAGAATATACTTATTCCTTGTATTCGAAGGTACAGGTCCTTTAAAATCAATGCTTAGTCTTTCCATTGCAGACGTAGCTTTTATCAAAATTGGATCATTTTCATTTCTAAAGAATCTAGGTTTGATTTCAGAGCATATTCTGCATGAATTTGTCATCTCTTCAACTTCTTTGACAGAAAAAGGCAAATTTTTGGATTTTATCCAATGACACATACGTCTTATTCCAGGATGACATAGGGCTTCATGTAAAGATTTTAATGTTTCATTCCGTTTAGGCAATGAAGCACATACACGTGATAGTGCATCAGCAACGTCGTTCTGTTTACCTGGGCGGTATATAATTTCATATTTAAATGGTGCCAACTCCAGACGCCATCTTTGTATCTTTTCGTTCTTTATTTTGCTTGTCACTTTATTATCGAACATAAATGAGACAGATCTCTGATCAGTGATAAGCCGAAATGGTTTGCCAATGAGATAATGGCGCCATTTCTTTAAGGATTCCACAATAGCGTAAGCTTCCTTTTCTATTGCTGAGTGATTAAGTTCGCAATTATTCAACATCCTTGCAAAAAATGCCACCGGTCGACCAGCCTGTGATAATGTAGCCGCGATTGAATGTTGAGAAGCATCTGTTTCTACTGTAAATAGTGCATTATGATCAATAGAATGAATAGTAGCCTTGGCAATGTCAGTTTTAAGTTCCTCAAAAGCTTTAATTATGTCGGCTTTCAGAGGAAACACTTGAGTATGAGCAAGGGCATAGATCTTCTCTGAAAATCTTGGAATCCATTTGCTGTAATGCGCAAACATTCCAATCACTCTCCTCAAGGAAGGTAAATCAGTTGGTGGTGGCAGACTCAAAAGAGGACGTAAACGCTCACTATCCGGTCGTATAATACGATCTTTTATGTTATGTCCTAATATATTTATAGAATTCTGACAAAATTTACTTTTTTCTTTATTTATTGTCAGGCCGTATTTCTCGACCGCGGCCATAAATTTCCTCAAATTTTCATCATGTTCGCTCTGGTTCTTACCACATACAGTTATATCATCAAGGTAAGCATAGGTCCCTTTAAGATCTTCTTTACGAATTACCCAATCGATGGTTCTTTGAAAACTTGAAACCCCATTTGTAACTCCAAATGGAATTCTTCGAAATTGATACAAATTTCCCAAAGCTTGGAAAGCGGTGAAATGGCGTTCTTTAGGGAGGATTGGGACTTGATGATATGCGCTTTGTAAATCGATAGCACTGAATAAATTGTATTTAGAAATTTGTGATACCATTTCTTCCATATTCGGTAATGGATAAGCATCAAGTTGTGTATATCTGTTTATGGTTCGTGAATAATCTATAACGAGTCGTTTCTTATGATTAGCAGTTTTCGAAATCAGAACTTGTGCTCTCCAAGGAGAAGTGCTCTCTTCAATTACCCCATCATTCAAAAGTTTTCTTATCTCTTCTTCGATAAACTTCTTGTCCTCTTCACTGTATCGCCTCGACTTTATAGCAATTGGTTTGCAGTCTGGAGTTAACCGGAACAACGGTACTGCTGGAACGGAAGCGGCAGCCACACTGCAAACTTTGAATGGCTCTTTCAATCCACCAAATGTAAGCTCGAGGGAAGAATGTTCATTCAAAACATCATGACCAATGATAAGATCAGCGCATAAATTGTTAACAATGAGTAAATTGAGATTTTTGTATGTATGACCTCCAATCTCAGCTGCAACAGAAGTTTGACCATCTACTTCTGACGTCAATGAAGTCGATGCCATTAATATTGTTTGCTTGCAAGGCTTCTTCTTTAAATTGCAATGTTCGAAAAAAAATTTGTCGATAAAGCTAACAGAACTTCCAGTATCAATAAGTGCTTGTGCGCGAATTCCTTTGATGTAAGCTGTAACCGTTGCCTTCTTTAAAGATTCTGGAGAAGCAGCTACAACTGTGATACAAGCTGAGTTGCTTTTATTCTTGCTTATATAGTCAGACGCCACAGTCTTATTATGTTGTTTACTGCGACATACCTTTGCGAAGTGTCCCTTCTTGTTGCAAAATTGACAAGTAGCTTCAAATGCAGGACAGTATTTTCTTGCATGTATAGAGCCTCCACAGAAAAAACACTTTTTATTTGATGAAGCAGCTGCAACCGTCTCTTGTTGTGATTCTTGTTGGCTTTGGACAGCATTCAAATTAGGATTAGTAAAGCTATGTGAACTAACTTCAGCCATTTCCTGAGTTAACGCTTGATATATGCTTCCTCAAGAGTAAGTGTAAAATTTTCTAACAAACGTTGTCTAATTTTGTTTGATTTGATACCAGAAATAAAAGCGTCTCTAATACAGTCATTTTGATTCGTCTCTTCGTCTACCTTCTGAAATTGACAGTCTTTCGCAAGTAGTTTTAATACTCGAATATATGTATTAACATCTTCACCACCATCTTGTTTCCTTGTCGCAAGCAGATGTCTAGCATGAATGATATTCTTTGGTTTGATATAAATTTTCTGAAGACAGTCGATAGCAGCTGAATATGAAGTACAGTCACTAATAAATGCATAAACATTCGACGATAAATGGTTCGTTAATAAATTTAGCTTTATTTTTTCATCTTTGGCAGATTGTTTTATTTCGTCACTGCTTGTAAGAAAATTTTCAAATGTCTGCTTCCAATATTCCCATGCTTTTGAAGCGGAACTATCTGCTGGATCAATGTTCAATTTTTCTGGTCGGAGATATTTGTCCATATTTAGAAGTAATAATTTAGCTAATAAAATTGTAGAATTACGATAAACCAAGAATATAGGCTTTTATTAGCTAAATGACACTAAGATTATTAACAGTAAATAATAAGTCAATATATTGTCAAACTAAATCTATGGTATATAAAAACTCCTTGTCACCACAACGTGTTTCAGCGTTTCTGAATATTCTACCTCTAAGGGGGTGAAATAGGGGTTGAAAGTTTGTATGGAAGTTCGTTATTTTTTAAGTTAGAATCATGAAACTTTATTTTTAGGCTACTGATTAAAAAAGAGTAGATACGTATTTAAGCGTTTCTGGAAATTCTACCCTTAAGGGGGTGAAATAGGGGTTGAAAGTTTGTATGGAAGTCCGTAATTTTTTAAATAAGAAATATGAAACTTTATTTTTGGGCTACTAAATAAAAATTAATTAGATACGTATTTAGGAGTTTTTGTATATTACGCCCCTAAAGGGGTGAAATAGGGGTTGAAAGCTTGTAAGGAAGTCCGTCATTTTGTAAGTGAGAAACATGAAAATTTCGTTTTGGGCTACTGATTAAAAATGAGTAGATACGTATTTAAGGGTTTCTGGATATTCTACCCCTAAGGGATGAAATAGGGGTTGAAAGTTTGTAAGGAAATCCGTCATTTTTTAAGTGAGAAACATGAAAATTTGTGTTTTGGCTGATTAAAAATGAGTAGATACATATTTAAGCGTTTCTGGATATTCGACCCCTGAGGGGGTGAAATATTGGTTGAAATTTCGTATATAGGTTATTCTGGAAGTCTGTCATTCTTGAAGTTACAAACATGCAACTGTATTTACGGCTACTGATTAAAAATGAGTAGATACGTATGTACGAACATGTTCTACCGGCACCGGTTGTGGTTCACGGTGCCGTTTTCGAAGTGTTTCAAAAATATGTGTGATACCTCGGGCAGACTTTGCAGTTAAGTAGAAACAACTTCGAGGACGAGGTGAACAGGAGAATTCAGCCGGGTTGGGCAGCGTTTGGGAAACTTCGTCGGGTCTTTTCATCGTCAATCCCACAGTGCCTAAATACGAAAGTCTTCAATCAGTACGTCCTACCTGTCATGACATACGGTGCCGAAACGTGGACACTTACGACACGGCTGGTCCACAAGTTCAAAGTCACTCAGCGTGCTATGGAAAGGGCTATAATAATAATTATTATTTATTTTTCTCATGACAAAAGCTCAATCGCATCAAGAATGAGTTGATCCGGTAGAGAACCAAGGTCATTGACATAGCCCACAGGATAAGCAAGTTGAAGTGACAGTGGACTGGCCATATTAGCCGCAAAACTGGTAACCGTTGGGGTAAACGGGTTCTTGAGTGGAGACCGCGTCTCGGCAAACGTAGTGTAGAACGTCCACAGGCCAGGGGGAATAATGATCTGCCCAAGACGGCTGGCAGGAGCTGGATGAGAGAAGCTGAGGATCGAATCAAGTGGCGTGCAATTGGAGATGCCTATGTCCAGCAGTGGACTGCGATGATCAGATACGTATTTAAGCTTCTCTGGATATTCTATCCCTAGGTTAGACTGGAAGTCCGTCATTTTTTAATTTAGTAGCCTGAAACTTTGTCTTCAGGTTTTTGATTACAAATAGATGATTACTAATATCAGCATTTATGGGAATTCTATTCCTAAAGGGGTTTTTAATGGACTATTGATTATAAATAAATACGTTTAAAAACATGAACACAGTATTCATAAATACTAACACAGTTTTAATTAAATACGTATAATCAACTTCCACGCGAGCAAAGCCGCGGGCAACAGCTAGTAAATATACATACATACACTCGATAAACATAACCCATTTCGCAATCGCGTAAAAAAGGCTAATTATGTAAATTGGAAACAACGCTTCAAGCAGCTTATTTATTTGTACGTAATGTAGACCAATTTGAATTGTGTCTGCGAATTTACTCCAGAAACGCCGTTAAATGGAGTAAGGGGTCTGTCATAAGTAAGTAGTTCTTCCTTTTAAAATATGGTGAATATTCTGGCAGCCCTTCGAATAGTCTAGATAGAAGTCTACTATTTGGCACTCACCATTGTCCGCTTTCAAGCCACTTTTTGTCATTCGACTGGGTGAACCGATTTTGATGATTCTTTTTTTATTTAAAAGCTAGTGCTTCCCGTGTGCTTCCCATTTCAATTTGGTCCAGTATTCAACGAAAAGTCAGTTTTTTTTGTTAAAATTTGTGATTAGTAGAACTAATAATCCTCTGCGGTATTTCAAGCAGTCATTTAATGTTGGTAGCAGTAATTTACCATAAGATGACACGTCGACTCCTTAGCCCGTTAGTTATAAAAAAGGCACCCAGTCTTACCAACTTCGCAGTTAATGCAGCATGTACACACACATAACATGAACATGGACAAAAATATGAACGATGTTCATTAGAACATTATACCTACAGGACGATTAATCTACACATTATAATAATATATATCTACACATACACTGCCTCGGTACCGTAGTGGTAGCGTATGCGACTGCTGTGCTTTAGGTCACGGGTTCGATTACCGGCTCGGACCAAATGTTTGTATGATCTGCAAATATTTTTTCAGAGTTTGGGTGTTTTCTATGTATAATATGTGTGCATTTACAAAAAAGAAAGTATATATGTATTTGTATCAGTTGCCTAGTTAGTACCTATAATACAAGCTCTGCTTAGTTTGGGACTAGATGGCGTTGTGTGTTAGATGTCCGAAATATTTATTTTATTTATTTATTATTTACTAGCTGACCCGCCGAACTTCGTACCGCCATATTTACATATCTGTCTCAACTTCAAGTCGCGGACAAAAACATAACTTTTCCCGTTATCTTTTAATTTTTCTTGTACACAAACCTTTTTTTTTTTTTTTTTTTAACTTGTGGAAATCCCCTCGGACCGTCACCCCACCGGGGCTTGCGGCGGGGCGGTGTGTCGGACTCGAACCGACTAAAACCACACGGTGTGCCACTCTGCGCCTGTGAAGGGAGGGATCCGGGAACTGCAGATATTAACACGTCCGGACCCCTCCCAGCGCTTGCCCGCACTGAAGCGGGCACCGTCTGCTGGTATGACTCTCAATTTAGGCGACGTACGGCACACGCATACATCGCCCCCTCGCGGGTGGCCACTGGAGCGGATGGAGGGAAAAGCCCGTCCCGACCATCCGCGGCCACACTCAGGGCGGCATGAGGCGCTGATAGGCGCGCCTCCGCCGCCCGGTTCGCCGGCGGCGGATTGGGTCCGAGTGGATATCATCCTCCTGGGCCTTCTCCGCCACCTCCTTCTGCGAGATGACTTCTTCGCAGAAGGTTGCGACCGCGGTAAAACTGCTATCGCTACCGGCCATGGAGCGTATGACGGCCGGTAGCGAGAGATCTCCTCCGATGACTGCAGTGAGGGCCCGGCGCCCGACGCCCATGCAGGGCAGAACGCCAGCGTATGCTGGGCCGAGTCCTCACTGCAGTCGCAGTGGTGGCAGGCGGGACTCAATTCCCTCCTAGCAACCGAATGCAGGTACTTCCCGAAGCAAACATGCCCGGAAAGGACCTGCGTCAGTCGGAAGGAAAGGGTCCCGTGCTGCCGCCCTGCCCACTCGAGGATGACCGGCTGGAGAGCCTCTACGGCGGCAAAGCCAGCACGTGGAGTCTCCAGCCGGAACGACCATCTAGCCATAGTGGCTCGACGGGCGGCTTCACGCCACTCGCGTACCTCTTCGGGCGGAGGGCGATAGCCATACTCCGCCCGATATTCAGCCACCCGTCGATAAACTTCGGCGAGCACTTCCGCCTCCAAATCCCACGGGGGTGTTCCGGCCAAGGCGCACGCCGCCTCGGTCGACACCGTGCGGTATCCGCGTATGGCTCTGACTGCCAATACCCTCTGAGGCCGCCAAAGGCGAGCCTTATTTAGGGCAGACAGAGCCGCCACCCACACCGGTGCGCCATACAGCGCCATCGACCGGACAACCCCCGTGTATAGGAGTCTCGTTGCGACGCTGGCTCCACCCAAATTGGGCAAAAGTCGCCCAAGGGCGGAGGCAGCGCCGACCAGCCTGGGACCAAGCTGTCGGAAGTGCTCGTCGAAGAGCCACCTACCGTCGAGGATCAGGCCCAGATACCTCATCTGGGCCCGAATCGGTACGAGGACCGAGTTGACCTCTATGGAGGCGCCGGCGGGTGGACCACGACGGTACCCATGGAACAATAGGGCCTCCGTCTTGTCCAGGGCCACACGTAAGCCCAGCGCCTCGATGCGCCCGACCAACAGAGCAACACCCCTGGTGGCCAGGCAAGCCGCCTCTTGGAAGTTCGCCCCCCGGGCTGTGACCAACGTGTCATCGGCGTAACAAATTACGCCCAGCCCGGGGGGGACTTGTACACAAACCTTGTCCTAACGATAACGAACACATAAAAAAAGAATTATTTAATTTGGCTCAGCCGACACAGGCCAACAGACACTATGATGGACTGTTACCATCATACATGCCCCCTATCCATCCCACCAGCAGGCCAAATGAAAAATAAGAGCTGGTGGGGGCCTGAGCTGGAGAGACTCAGGCGCGAGATGAGGAAGCAACTCAACAGAGCGATGAACACCGGCACAGACCAGGACTGGGATAAATACAAGGCCACCAAGTCCAGGTACAAAAAACGACTCAGATGCAGAAGTACCAACTCATGGCGGAAATTCTGCACAAATATTGAGTCTACTGCACAGGCCAACAGGGTAAGGAAAGTTCTCTCCAACAACTCAGCCATATCACTGGGGTCCTTACGAAAACCAGACAACTCCTTTACTACCTCGGCGGAAGAGGCAGAACGTACTCTGGTAACAACACACTTCCCGGACTGTGAAATAATCAGTCCAGGCGGATGGCCAGATGAAGAAACCATCCCAACGGAGGAGGAATGGCAGCTGGCCCACAAGGTAATCGACCCATATAAAACGCAATGGGCAATCGACAGCTTTGACTCATTTAAATCTCCAGGCCCGGACGGGATCTTCCCAGCCCTGCTTAAATGGGGAGGGAAGACACTTACTCAACGGTTGACCTACGTCCTGGGAGCCTGTCTGGCACACAGATATGTGCCAAGACAGTGGAGAGATGTCAGAGCAATCTTCATACCAAAACCAGGTAAAACCGACTACTCGGATCCCAAATCCTTCAGACCAATAAGCCTAACCTCTTTCCTCCTAAAAACACTGGAGAGGTTATGCGAGAGGCACCTGAGGGAAACGGCGCTGACACAAGCACCACTACACCCGAACCAACATGCCTACAGTCCAGGTAAATCAACAGAGTCGGCACTTCATGCGGTCACAACCAAAATTGAAGTGGCGATCAAAAACAAGATGATGTGCTTAGGCACCTTCATAGATATAGAGGGAGCCTTCGACAAAACGAAATTCACCAGCATAACAGCAGCACTGGTAAGGCACGGAGTGCACGCAGTCATGATAGAGTGGATAAACAAGATGCTGAGCCAGAGAGTCATTAGACTCGAAGCAGACGCTACCAAACAAGCACTGGTGGCGAAGGGCTGCCCCCAAGGTGGCGTCCTCTCACCAATCCTATGGAACCTAGTGGTTAACGACCTTATCACCACTCTGAACAACAATCACCATTATACCATCGGATACGCGGATGACATAGTGATATTAACAAGCGGCATGCACGCAGGTATAGTATGCGATGTCACGCGCTCGGCACTGGCAATAGTGGAACGCTGGTGCGTGGATAACGAACTGTCAGTCAACCCAAGGAAGACTGAAATGGTAATGTTCACCAACAAACGGAACCTGGGAAACCACCGACTTCCCAAGCTGTTTAATACACAGCTCCAACTTTCGTCTGAGGTAAAGTATCTAGGGGTAATATTCGACCACAGACTAAACTGGAGCGCCCACCTCAACAACAAAATTGAAAAAGCAACAGTCGTATTCTGGCAGTGCCGCAGAATGGTAGGTAAAACTTGGGGACTAAGCCCAAAAACCACTCTGTGGCTCTACGAGGCAGTTATCCGACCAATGGTAAGTTACGGCGCGATAGTCTGGTGGCCACGGACCAAGCTATCCACAGCCGAAGCTAAACTACAACGACTCCAGAGATTGGCCTGTCTGGCGGCCACGGGCTGTATGAGGACTACACCGACTGCGGCTCTGGAAGCCATTATAGGTCTTCCACCACTCCACCTTTTTATAAGGCAGGAGGCTCTAGCTGCAGCAATGCGGCTAAAGAAACAAAATCTCTGGAGACCGCCTAGAGTACCACACACCGAAATCCTCTATGAGGCCATAGGTAAGGAACCGCTCATGGAAGCGGTAACTGACACAATACCCAGGCAATTCGTCTTCGACAAAAAGTACAAGATACAACTGCACGAGGATCCCCAAGAAGGACTTAACCCAAGGGAGTTAAGAATCTTCACCGACGGATCCAAAACAAGGTCAGGCACTGGCTCAGGAGCATTCTCTGAGGACCTGAACATACACATCTCGACACCATTAGGAGCCCACAACACAGTCTTCCAGGCAGAGTGCATGGGTATAATAATGGCAGCACATGCGATCATCTCCAGAAAGGTAACGGAATACCCCATCCGCATACTTTCCGACAGCCGATCAGTCTTACAAGCTCTACAAAGTCACACGACTACCTCAGGGCTGATCTACGAATGCCACAGAACCCTGACAGAGGTAAGTACTACAAATAGTATAACTCTCCAGTGGATCAAAGGACATAGCAACTCACGCGGAAACGACGCAGCTGATGCGCTGGCAAGGAGCGGATCGGAGACAAGGGCAGTCGGCCCAGAACCAATATTGCCCTTGCCAGCTGCTTGGCTACGACGGACACTGCAACAGAACACCAAGGTAGAACACCAGTTATATTGGTCCAACCTTTGTACCTGCAGGCAGACCAAGGAGGCCCTCCCGACGATCAACCCCGGATTGTCACGGAAGCTGAAACAACTTAAGAGGCCGCCGCTTCGACTTCTGATCGGAGCAATGACTGGTCATGCACTATTAAACAAACATCTTTTTACTCTAGGTGTAACGGACAGCCCTCTGTGCAGAGCATGCATGGAGGAGGAGGAAACAGCCGCCCATGTCATCTTGGCATGTCCTGGGGTGGCAGAATACCGGGCAAAACACCTTGGTTCGCCGAGGTCACTTCAGGAGGTCGTCGGCAACGCCAGGGGTCTGCTAGGCTTCCTGGAGGAACTGGGATGGCACCACTAGTGCTGACCCACTACGCAAAATAGGCGCATCAAAGTCGTCGAGTTGCGGAAATCCAGCCCGCGAGTTCAAGTTCAAGTTCATGGACCATAAAGGAAGGAGTATTGATCTTGGGCAGGGTGAAGAATATCTATATCTTGGCTCAGCCGATCGGAAGTTATGCGCGTACATACATTTCGGCAATTCGTTTTTATATATATAGAAGATTATTAAACCACAATATACCTATTTAAAAATTCGGAGAATTCACAGGTGATCCAAGTTAAGCCAGATAAATTAACTTCTACTTATCATAATAATGACTCGGAATGATGCTTTCTCTAATGACAATTACCCCATTGTTGCCATAATTTATTCAGTTCATTAATTTTACCAAAATATTAAACAAACGTAAAGCGGTTTCCTTAGAATTTAAACGACAGTTACGTTCTTCGCTCTCAATCTTCATAGCAGTCTCCGTGTTTGGTTTTCATTGCCATTTGCCATAAATTACGGTAAACATTTTAAAGCCTCTTAATAAGACTTTATTAAGTTATAAAAATTAAAGTAAAAGACCTGCGAGGACAGTGTTTATTTTACCTGTGGCTCAACTAACTAAGTTACGCACGGAGCGCGCTTAATTTTATTTCTAACATGTGGGTGAGTGTATATTGTCAACATTTGCCTTAGATGTAGTTAAGTTATTACATTGTACAAAGTAAGGCATTTTAAAGAAAACGTGTCTTCATACTTAGCATTCAATAAGTAAACAGTATAGCTCCTTTAGCCAAGATGCAAGTGAATCACTTTCTACAATCGCTTGTATCCCCTGAACTTGTCAGGTGGAAACTCACCGGTTTCGACTCAGGATAAATATGAGACCTCAGGGCGCCGTAAGAATTTTGATAAAATTTAAAGTGAGGGTGCAGAGGGTCCACGGGAGGCTTCAGTGAAACAACTTACGACACATACAAACTTTTATTTTGTTCAAGTTAATTTTACAATTGTTAAAAAAAAATTATAAAGTTATAAAGAAACTTACAAGGTAGTTTTAAAATAAAAAATAAAAATTATACAGTCTTTTTCTTTTACACAATAAGCCTGTAGACTGGACAGCACAGGATAGCCACCCTCTGGTCACCTTTCTGACTCGAGGTAGTCAGCCGTAGACTCTCTCCAGCTCAAGGTAGCTTGAGGAGACGTCCACCAGTGATCCACTTGTAGGTGCTAAGTAAAAGTATTAATTAATTTCAATTTAAAGATTATGTGAACTTCCCTCAAGGTAGGGCAGATGGGTCTTGAGGAGTGAGCTGTGAGCTGCCAATAGTCAATCCTCCTCAGCAACAAATCACGAACCACAAGACGGGTACAATGTAGGTAGACTTTCAGCGGTAATCTATCGACCCACAGACAGTGGGACTTGAACACTCACAAACACTTCCAACAAAGATATCAATATTCACAGTAAGCAAAGCTTCCTCAGAGTTCATGAGAGAAGATTTAAGAAATGAAAAAAAATCTGCCACACACCCATCTTTATAGACTTCTAATCGAATCTTCTCGATGAAACCCCTTCCCCATTTCTGGATGTGCGAACAAGACGTACAACTTCCATTCTCCTTGCCTATTTGCGATCAATTTAAGATGTAATGAGAATCGTATGATACACATATGATAATGTCTCACTGTTTCTAAGTGTCCGAATGTCAACAAAAAAATATCCTTCAAAACATACGCCACCTAGTGCCACCTAGGTGTACCAAACAGCCCGGCATTTCGATCGCGCTCAACACCCAATTGTAGTTCGAACTACAGTGAACGAGAGGGCGCTGAAAACAAAAATTGTTAAACAATGAAAGTAAAAAAACGATGCTACACCACCCCCTCCCCACAGTGTTCCCTGAGTAGAGCACGAAGGGAATAACCAAAACAGCAACAAACAAAGAAAAAGCTGTGATGACCTCAAATGTTAGGACACACAGAGTTTATAAGAATTAAATCTAAAATTAAATCTAGGTAGTATAAGTAAAAAAAACTTAACTCCTAGTGAAACTACTCTACTGACATCACACCCTATTACAAGGAATAATGCACACATATATGAGCAGCCGAGTGTAAGGTGTGTGTCGAAGAGGAACCGCTCGACACAAAGGGTATAACTTCACGTAAGAACGAATGACTTAAAGATAGAACCAATACATTGAGGAGAAAGAACAGAAGGTGGTTCCTCCTCACTATATTTCAAAATATCTTTAATATGGTAGACTCCCAGATTCTTACCATCCAAATCTGACAATTCATAGATCAAAGGCGAACGTTTCGCGGTCACTATGCATTTCAAAAATTTAGGGGCCAACTTGGATGTGAAGTTCTTATCTTTGTTGGATAGGTAGTGCGTTCTCTTATAGACAAACTGTCCCACTTTTAATTCCACGTGTCTTTTTCGGAGATTGTAATACTTCTCGTTACGCCGGTGGGCAACATCTAAGTGTTTGCTCACCTGGTCGTATATACGATGAAGTTCCTTCAACCTTTCTCCGAAAGACACAGGGTTGTCAATAGTGACCGAGTTAGGATGGGCAGAAATATCTTCCTGTCTATAAAGAACTCCATCCCCTATGAACTCCCTGCCGTGAACAAGAAAATAAGGACTGAAACGAGTGGCCTCGCTTACCGCCGTGTTTAAGGCACACTGAAGTTCCACGAGGTTCTCGTCCCATTTCTTGTGATGTGACTTCACGTAACAGGCAATTCCCTGAACCACGTTGCGAATAGCACGCTCTGCCTGGTTGGTCTGCGCGTGATATCTGGGATTATAATAAATGTTTGGCACATTGTATTTAACTAATAAGTCTTTAAAAGGTTTGCTAATGAACTGAGGGCCATTATCCATATAAATGGTTTTACAAACACCATGTACTAAGAAAACATTCTTCTCAATGAATCTCGCAACAGCAACGCCTGTAGCTATCCTTATAGGATACAACATGACATATTTACTGAAATAGTCCGAGACCACGATTAAATGAACGTTTCCCTTGCTGGAAGTAGGGAATGGACCCAACAGGTCACAAGAGATGGCTTCAAAAGGTTTAGACACACGTTTTGGATTACCCATTAGGCCAGGACGGGCTGTGTTTACAGGTTTATACTGCTTACAAGTTTCACACTTGCCCACATACTCCTTAACGCTATTATACATTTTAGGCCAGTAATAGTTTAGGGCCAGGCGTTTGTGGGTTTTCCAAACACCTCCATGGGCACTCAAAACGTGGTCATGGTACTTGGTGAGCAGGGATAGCCTGTCCTCCAGAGGTACCACAAGCTTCCAACTAAAATCAGAAGTTAAAGAGTATTTATTTTTAGATAACCTGTATAAGGAGTCATTACGAATATCAAAGTTGGGAAAATTACGAGGATTCTTCTTCACACTATTAAGGGTGTGGAGATACCACGAATCCTTGGTGGTGCTGGTGCCTATCGCATCAATCCGTATTCGCGACAGAGCATCGGGCACAACATGATCTTTACCCTTTCTATGCTCTATGTCGAAGTCAAACTGACTCAATCTCATGCTCCAGCGCGCTAGGCGACCAGTAGGATTCTTCAGCTTGTGGAACCACAGAAGTGAGGCGTGGTCTGTAACCACGGTGCACTTCTGGCCCTCTACGTATTGTCTGAACTGTTCTAATGCAAAGATCACCGCAAGTAGTTCACGTTCAGTGGTACTATAGTTGACCTCGCATTTGTTAAGAGAACGACTGCAATACGCGACAGGGTGCTCCACTCCCTCGTGTGTCTGCGTGAGGACTGCAGCCACAGAGAAGGATGATGCATCACTGAGAATCCTAAAGGGTAATGAATAGTCAGGCATTTTCAAAATAGGTGCGGTGACCAAAGCGGCCTTCAAAAGGTTGAAAGACTCTTCAGCTTCACGCGTCCACTCAAAGGAAACATTTTTAGAAGTTAGCTTACACAAGGGTTTACTAATTTTAGAAAAATTGTTGACAAAACGACGATACCAACCGGCCATGCCCAGGAATCTCTTCACCTCCTTAGCATTGGAAGGTGTCGGATAATTGAGAATAACCTCAACCTTACCCGGGTCGGTCCGTAAGCCATGTTTGTCAACATAGTACCCGAGGTACTTCAGCTCACTACGACAGAAGTGTGATTTCTCCATGTTAATCGTGAGGCCCGCATCCTTAAGGCACTGATGGACTCTATGTAAGAGATCCACATGCTCCTCAAAGCTGCTAGACACTGCGATGATGTCGTCTTGGAAAGCGAAAACTTTATTGTCGAATTCTGGACCAAATAAGCGGTCCATTAGGCGTTGCATCGAAGCAGAGGCTCCGATGAGACCGAAGCACATCACGTTGAACTGAAATAGACCCCTCCTAGGGACAGTAAAAGCAGTTTTCTCGGCGGATTGCGGCGAGTCAAAAGGTATCTGCCAGTAGGCAGCACTTAAATCGATAGAAGTTAGGTATTTAGCATTATTCAGATGGTCTAAGATTTGATTTATGTATGGCAATGGATACGCATCGCTCTTAGATACAGAATTAAGCTTTCGAGAATCAAGACACAATCGTAAGTCACCATTCGCTTTCTCCACCATCACCACTGGCGAGTTCCACGCAGACTGAGATGGGTTCACTACTCCCATCTCCAACATCCGGTCCAGTTCCTCTTCCAAGGCTTTTTGTTTGAGGGGAGAGAGCGGATAATAACGTTGCTTGATTGGTTTGCTGTTACCTGTATCTATGACATGGTGCACAAGAGAGGTACGGCCTAAGCCTACCCTGTCGGTGTTGATCGTATCGAACTTTTCAATAATGCTATTAATAATCCGCTTCTGATCAGCGGTTAAATTGTTGTAATCCTCCAGACCATGGTTGAGAGCCAATGGCTCCACAGGATTACAATCATTAAAGTGGGAGAGATTGATATTTTGAGAGATCAATCTGTTCCCCAATTGGAACTGTTGCCAGAAGTCTATACCGAATATCATGGCAGTAGTGATTTCTGGGACAACATAAAACTTAATAACTCTGACAACAGAGTTATATACTATAGGAAGAGAAATACAGCCTAAACAATGCAGATATGATCCGTCTGCTGTTGTTAGACTAAAGTTAGGGCTTATGCTTTCTAGATCAAACCCTAATTAAAAAAAAACGCGGTGCGCACCCTTACCTAACACAGAGCAGGCTGCACCCGAATCAAGTAAACCCAAAACATTTAAGTTCAGGATACTTACTACTAAATGCGGTCTAATATCATTATCCTGTTTATTAAACAGGACCTTATCAGAGCAAATCTCAGACAGAGAAGAACGCTCTGAATCTACTGGAAAGCTCTTAACAAGGCCCCGACCTACCCGTGTTTTTGGCTTGACATTGCACTGGGAACACTCCGGTGCTCGGACACCTTTTTTTCCACACCGGAAACACACCACCTTTCTCGACTGTGGACAGCCGTAAGTAGTGTGGCCGCCCCCACCACATCGGAAGCACTTGTTATCGCTCGAGGTGGACGGACGGGACACACCAGATATCTGTTGAGAAGTTTTATGTGGTGGTTTATTTTTAACTTGGTGTAAATCCGCAGTTAGAATAAGCTTTTCCAATGACGGTTCATGAAATGCCTCAGCTCTAGCACGAGCAAGCTCTAGGTGCCTTCCTAATCGCCTCAGATCTAAGATAGACTTTACGTCATGAAGGGCCAATTCCTTCATGTAATCAGGTCTGATGTTGTGCATCAGAATGTCCATTTGTTCTTCACTAGGCATCTTGTACGAGAGTCTAGAGAACATGGCCTGCATTGTAGAAATGAAATTACCTAATGTTTCAGATCGGGCCTGTGTACGCTGTTTGATTTCATTGCGGAGGCGGTAATCATAGTCAGGAAGATCGAAGTTCTCTCTCAGCTCCTCCAACATGACCTCATAAGAGGTGAAATCCTCCTTGTTGGTGCGAAACCAAGACAAGGCAGGACCTTCCAACAGGTCAGAGAAAGCTGTGAGGATTTTCTCCTTGGTGACCTCCCGAGCACACCTAAGCTCCTCAAGTCTTTCGATGAAGACACGTACACAAGAAGTGCCATCAAATTTTAAGTTAAATGAATTTAAATTAACAGGTTTATCCCTTAATACTACAGTTGGAAGTGAGTCGGAAGTGGCAGCGTTGGGTCGCGTCGAACGGTCCACCCTCGACACAGGTGAGGTGTAATTTATCTGGTCAGTATGTGTAGGAAGCATCTCCCTCTCCGATCCATCAGAGTCAGAGTCGGTAGTAGCCTCTGACACAGACAACATTTTAACTAACCGGGCACGGATACCCACTAGTTCTGGACAGTCAAAACCACACCTTGCTAACCTAGCGAGAAGATAATTAGCCCTCAAAGAAACTCTTAGGCGACTAGTCTTATTAGAAACGAAATCACCTGAAGATAGGACTCCTTCCAGTTCCAGGACCTTCGGCTCGCAGAAAGACAGCTCAGAAGCAGCAGAAGCAGGGACGGAAGTGCTGGCTTTAATGCTGCCACGCCGGATAAGCCGCAACGCAGTGCGCAGCTCACTCCTCAAACTGACCACCGTGTCATCGGGATTCGCTGAAACACCCATGGCAGACAACTCGTTAATAAGTTCATCCTTCTTTAGATAATTAATACATTTAATCAGCTGGGCCATGATGTTTTAATATTCAAAATAAATTTATTGACAATTTAACAAAGTTTATATAAAGCACTAAGTTCTTCTTAGTGAGAAAATAAAAGATTCAGTCCTACAAAAAGATTAGGCTGAATGGTATAAAAATAATGTGTTACTATATTAACACAATAACCTTAAAAAAAAAATATTCTTAAATGTTACTTTTAATTACAAGTTAAAATTATTTTAAAAAGTTTTATTTAATTTGTGGGGTAACAAAAGAAAACTTTTTTTTGATCCCCTTTCTAACTCTAAGTTAATTACAGATTCGATTCTATTACAATAATGATGTTTGCTTCATGTTTCCACAACTATAAAGTAGTTACAGACAATCTATATTCAATGAACAATAGGTTCCTGCTTCTTAAAACCATAAAACAACAAAAGTCTTAAGTTATAAAAGTTTTCTTTACTATAGATAAAAGTATACCCTACTTTTATTTATGTAAAGTGTCCTAGTTTGAAATTTAAATTGATACACTAAAAGGTTAAATTATCATGTAAAAATTACAAACAAGATAAAGGGAAGCACAATATCCTTTTGATTATATCATGCAAACCCTCTTATAGAATTAAAATGAAGTTAATCACACATTTATCTACTTACTTTGTAAGTAGGTAGGAATATAAAAAGTTAAAAAATAAAGTTATTATAGGAAAGCCCGAACAAAATAAAAGCTATATGTATGTGTCTCTATCCAACAAACAAACGAAAGAAAAAGAAAAAAAAAGAAAAAATGTTCTCGCCAAAATAATTCAAAAACGACTTTTTTTTTTTGTGCAGTTAAAATTTTGATTTAATTTTGAATTTTGCTCAAAGCTTTTCCACACCGCAGAGATGGTAATAATGTGCTGAAAAATGCAATGAGAGAGATTATTACATGCGAACTGCACTTCACAAAACCAATTAACGTCCTGGGTAGTCTCGGACGGATAGTAAGCGTCTCATCCAAAGTTCTCCCGGGAACTCACACTCAGCACACCCTCAGGGTTCGAGAAGTTAGCCAAACGTTGGTCGCCAATTTGTATCCCCTGAACTTGTCAGGTGGAAACTCACCGGTTTCGACTCAGGATGAATATGAGACCTCAGGGCGCCGTAAGAATTTTGATAAAATTTAAAGTGAGGGTGCAGAGGGTCCACGGGAGGCTTCAGTGAAACAACTTACGACACATACAAACTTTTATTTTGTTCAAGTTAATTTTACAATTGTTAAAAAAAAATTATAAAGTTATAAAGAAACTTACAAGGTAGTTTTAAAATAAAAAATAAAAATTATACAGTCTTTTTCTTTTACACAATAAGCCTGTAGACTGGACAGCACAGGATAGCCACCCTCTGGTCACCTTTCTGACTCGAGGTAGTCAGCCGTAGACTCTCTCCAGCTCAAGGTAGCTTGAGGAGACGTCCACCAGTGATCCACTTGTAGGTGCTAAGTAAAAGTATTAATTAATTTCAATTTAAAGATTATGTGAACTTCCCTCAAGGTAGGGCAGATGGGTCTTGAGGAGTGAGCTGTGAGCTGCCAATAGTCAATCCTCCTCAGCAACAAATCACGAACCACAAGACGGGTACAATGTAGGTAGACTTTCAGCGGTAATCTATCGACCCACAGACAGTGGGACTTGAACACTCACAAACACTTCCAACAAAGATATCAATATTCACAGTAAGCAAAGCTTCCTCAGAGTTCATGAGAGAAGATTTAAGAAATGAAAAAAAATCTGCCACACACCCATCTTTATAGACTTCTAATCGAATCTTCTCGATGAAACCCCTTCCCCATTTCTGGATGTGCGAACAAGACGTACAACTTCCATTCTCCTTGCCTATTTGCGATCAATTTAAGATGTAATGAGAATCGTATGATACACATATGATAATGTCTCACTGTTTCTAAGTGTCCGAATGTCAACAAAAAAATATCCTTCAAAACATACGCCACCTAGTGCCACCTAGGTGTACCAAACAGCCCGGCATTTCGATCGCGCTCAACACCCAATTGTAGTTCGAACTACAGTGAACGAGAGGGCGCTGAAAACAAAAATTGTTAAACAATGAAAGTAAAAAAACGATGCTACACGCTAACACCTCTATTATCTTGTGTTATTGACTTTATTTTGTTTAGATCACGTGACTTAGTGTTGAGATGACGTCATCCCTATATATTTGTTAGTTTTCTATTATAGTTTACGTTTGTAAAATGTCAACTTGGCTAGGAGTCTGGTCACGGTCTCGCCCTCGATTATATTAAAACTTGTAGTATGCATTACAATGACAACAAATATAATATCCTAAGATGTAATCAGTCATCTAATTTTTTATATAAATTACGTGCCAAAGTGACTCTGCTCAGCTTGATGGTAAGCTCAAGCAATATCCAACAGTGGGGGCCACCATACTCACTGCGAAAGCAGGGAATGCAGTATGGCGTACCACACTATGGCGGCTTAGTGAGATGCTTTTTCACGCCCCGCTTAAAGGACCCGGGATCATAGTGGGAGGGAAACACGTGCGCTGGTAGTGAGTTCCAGTTTTTAACTGCTTGGCACAGGAAGGAAGAACCAAACCGTTTGGTTCGAGAGCGTATTTCTACGACTCTAATGCGGTGGCTTCCAAGGCCAGCACGTGTTGTTCTGTAGAGATAGGAGAAGGTGGGATCAATTGGAAGAACTCTTCAGAGCACTCTCTGTGGTAAAGGCAGTAGGACTGCCATAGAGGCGCTATCTATAATGGTGAATGAATGCCCATGGAACTCTAAGTTATAAGTTTGCTGCTGATATCTGAGTGCCTCTCTCTTCTATTCTGGGGTCTCCGTAACACTCGATCTTTAAACGCAACGAGAGAATTTCTTAAATCAGTCATCCGGGACCTCGTAATAAAACTCCTATCGATCCGGCGAAATTGTGTCGAGGCATGGCTTTAACTAACGCATATTTAACTGTAAAAGCCCGAACTACGGTAAATATTGAGATTTTCTAGTGAAACCTAAGATTTACCAACGCATTCGGGTAAATGTTCGAACCTTGCCACGATCATAACTTATTTCGAACTTTTACCACCATTCACTTGGTAAATCTTGGGTTTTGCCTCGAAGACTCAATAAATTTTGAAATCAACATATCATAAAAACATTGCTATTAAATCAAGTAGGTTAGAACAGTGACTATTAACTTAATTGGAATAATTTTGGTTAGGTGGGTTTAAGTAGATTCTTTATTCCCAAAACAAACATTTACCACCAACCGTCGCTGGTAAAACCTAGCATATACTAAATTCTAATGGTAAAAACCTGAAAAAATCATTGTTCCTTTTCTATGAATTACATTTACCAACTCGTATTGGTAAATCGTAAGATAACTGGTAAAATCTAAGATTAACCAATATTCGAGCTTTTACAGTAACTAATGCACACGTATCTCTTAGCTTATCTCACTTTAAATAAAACTGATGGAAATTACACACACAATATTTAGGTAATAACAGTTTTTTTTTTTTTCATTTAATGAGATAATTTTGCATCCGCCTTGTATAAATAAAATTGCAATGATTTCAAATGTACATACATACACAATTTTATAACTATGGCGTACAAGTGATTTAGGTATAGCAATAAAAACGTGGTTTTTAGCATCGTAAAACTGTCTGCGATGGATCTAAAATGAATTGATACTGAATTCTACACGGCTACGATCTGTTATAAATGTTAAATATTTAGATAATTTTAAGAATTTTATTTCAATGTTAGACTCTAAAAATAACAAATACGAGAAAACGTGATCATATTATTACTAGGATACAATAATATTCTGCAACATATAGCGCTTTTTTTATATTAGGACTCATCTTTTCGAAACATGTTATAGGACTAATTTATTGTATTGAAGAGTGAGAGACATACACACCTTGGATTCTTAATTCTCAAAACGCTATGCAACCGTTTAATTATTATGCTAAATAAAGCTATATTATTATGCTCACATAATAAAGCAATAAGAAGGAACACTTCACTGCTTTAGTTTAATAATACGTACTTTAAACAGTTTCGAATAATAAATGAAGAATAGCAGCTACAATAGTAGAGTGCGTAATAGGCGATATTTCTCAAAAAATATGAACCAATTTCCGTCCACACTATCGATAAAACTCACAAACGAACTGCACAGTTAAATCGCTACTATAAATCGTTGTAGTGTGTACCGCCTATAAGAGAAAAAGTCGATATAAAGTTTTCTACCAAGTTGTGTTTTCAATTATTGAACATAAATATTGTTTCACGTTACTGGATGTAGCGTATTGTAGAACTAATATTCATGAAAATGAAACCACGCAACAAACTCAATTATTATATTATACTAGGTTTAACCCGAGGTTCGGCCCACATGTATGTCGGTTATGGCGAAAAAAGTAGCCTATTTCTTTCTCCGAAGTCAAATCTATCTTTGTACCAAAAGTAATCTAAATTCGTTCAGTGGTTTAACAGACGGACAGAGTTACTTTCACATTAATAAATATTCGTATGGATTTTTAAATGAGTATGAGCTATTGCGAGAAACCCCGTAATATCCCTTTTCTATCACACTCATGATTTCTCTCCATCCCATGGTTGCCATTTTTCGTGTCTTTGTCCAATCTCTTACAGATTGCTTCCTAGCGATAATGTCGCTACTTTTACCGACATACCTAGTATTAACACCTTTTTTAATAATTGAGGTACAATAGAGTAATGTTTATATTATTAGAAGGTGCTAATTATACGGCAGTTTTGAAATATGATTAGTTTTAGTAAATTTCAGTGCAAATAAGCTCAACAAAACATTATTTCCCCATTTTGATAAATACTCTATAACGTGTATTAAAACTTATTGCCAGGATGCTTTACTACACGCCATCAAAGAAGAGTACGTGGAAGCTGTGGAACTTCTCCTCCAATGGGAAGAGGAACATCATGTACCTGGAGAGCCTTACGTACGTATACAATATTGTTTTTTTTAAATAACCTTTCATTTTAACTTTGTTCTTTACAGAGTAGAACTCAAAACGTTAAAAATAGTTTTAGATTATTTATGTAAATGTACTTAACATGTCATTTAACAGTCATCATTCGGTACATATGACAAAAAAAAAACAATCAATGAAAAATAGGCAAATAATTAATTATTCTTATTCCTAAATAGTCATTTATAGTTAAATTAATAGAATGTATACATAAATAAGCCATGACAGCATATTTCAGATATGAGTATATAAGCGATCACGTAGATCTAAACATTATTTTGTCGTCAAGGACAAGACGTGATAGGAGAGGATACAATGAGGAACGACTTTCCCCCATCTGTTTAATGGATGAAAAGTATTTTATATCGAATTTAATATATTAAATAACATATCACGGGTGGGTTGGCTAAAAAAATCCTGGCCAAACTATTATTAATTAAAAATTTTAAAATGACTTTTTATTAAACAGTGTTGGGTACACTGTTTAATAAAAGTGTTTAATGAATATATTTAATACAAACCGAAAGTATAAAGCTTGTAGAACATACAAACCTTGGGTTGTCTATTTGTTTCCTAGCATAGCTACTGGGTTGGCAGGTATAAACAGGTATGTCGATATAAGTTATTTTCACCCATTTGTTTAATAAATAAATGTTACATCAAAATAAGCGCTGTTTCATTGCGAATTCGATGATATAGGGTTATATCAATTAAATATGTATAATGAATAAAAATTTAAATATTTTTTAATAACCTGACGCTTTGCTCATGATTATGACGCTAGTCTCTCTTATGGCCAATAACTTAAAACACAGGCAACGTTGATGATGAAAGTCAGTATCTCCAAATATAAAAACGTTAAATTTGTTGTGTTTGTTGTTGTTGTTTGTTGTACTCTTCAAAAACTCAACAAGTTCTGCTTCGATCGAGCTCATTTGACACGTTAAGCTGCTTCGAAGTTTTGTTCATCATAATATCTCATCAACGCAACTACATTGTAAATCTAGCTCATAAATCTGTCGTACAGGTCTTCCTAGTACCAGTCTCTCACACAGTTTCACTTAATTGAACATGTAACACCTAATTTCCTTCTTGTGCCGTGTTCCTCAATTCTGAGGGTCGTGACCCCTATTTAGAGCCATTCTGCGAGTGATAGCTTGCTACTTGTTTCTATCTTAAGCTGTGTGTAGGGCAGCATGGTCGCATGGATCGTAGTGCCAAAAATATATTTGGTCAGCCCAGCGCAAAGGGCTACGGCCCCGAGGTCTTTGCCCCTCTGTTACCCGTCACCATCAGTCTTCGAGGTTATCAGCTTCTCTACTTCAACATTCAATACCTAATTTAAGATGGAGTAATTGTAAATATTCTGTGTGAGAGAGAAACATAAAGAACTATTATTATTATTGTAGCACAGCGAAACGCGACATAGCTATAAATAAAATCATATATAACATCGTTACCATAACAAATACTTACCGAAAAGAATTTCCATGTACCAGAACTATTGCCTTTTGTTCATTTAGATACTGATCACCAAACAGTAAAAAGTTTTGTGCCAATTACATTACTTTGGTAACGACTCACTACAATCGTAAATTCTCATATTGTGGCTTTAAGTGAGTAACAAAAAAGACTAATATTTTTTAACATTAGCCGAGAAACCTGTATATTATAAGTAGTAGTGCACCAATCAATGTATATGAGTTAGGCGACTTACACACGAAGCCTGGAATCTTCATCAAATAAATAAAAAAGTATAAAGAGAAAATGAATACACAAATACGGAATTATTTAATAAACTAGAGAACCGGCCCGGCCTCGCACGGAAGTCTTTAAAATTCTCGTGTTTTCTCGTCTATACTATGCATGTATTACACATATTATAAATCTTCCTCTTGAATCACTCTATTGCTGAAAACTGCGCTGCAAATCCGTTGTATAGTATAAAAGATCTGAACATTCATTCATTTTATACTATGTAAAGATATTGTGAATACATACAACTGAAACGACTGGATATACACACAGCATAAGGGCACCCACACATAACTGCGATGCGTCGTAAAGTATTTGCGGTGCATTCGTTCGAGCAACGCATCGCAAATATCACAGATATTTGCGTTGCGTGTGCGAATTCGCATTCGTTGATATTTGTAAACAGCTTAGTAATAGAGTTGATTCCACCAAATTGTTTACGATACGTATGAATCTGTTAGGGTAAACCTAAGTTCTTTCTAAATAAATAAAATAAACCGCCATGCTCCTTTAAAGATAGATAAGATCCAGATTTTTTTTTAAAAGTACAGGATGTGAATATAGCCAAATTCTATTACTCTATTAAATAATGTTTATTTCGGAATCAATCAAGTTTTTTGTTGACTGTGTGTAGGAGTCCTAAAATTTTGCATGTGACTCGGGCCGTAATTCGAGTTTACTTAATGTAATCATTGTAGCGATCCAACCTTGATTGAATACTTTGTGTACTATTTATGCTTTATTTAAGGTTAACATGTTAGAGTCACTTTTGTAATAGTCTTGAATATTGAATATTGACAGACAAATTTTCTATATAGGGCGGTTGATTAACAAGTACATCTAAAAAGCAACAAAATAAGTAACTAACTAATTATTACGATGATTAGCGTCTATCGAAATGAGGATATGGAGTATCACCTTATTCAATCCGTTAGTGTCGTATGAGCCGCCTATGGGAACAAACAACGCAAGAGAACAGCACTGCAAAGAAAAAGGAATTCTTATGTAAACTATGTATTTACCAACCCGTTTGATCAGTGTTGTATAGTAGCTCAAAATTCTACCCGATTATTTATTTATTTATTTATTATACATCATCACTTTAGGTGCATAGGCGGACTTAATGCCTTAGGCATTCTCTACCAGTCAACCTTTGAGTGATACAGAGAAAATAGGAAGTAGGTGCATTTTGGCTGAATTTACGTTTGAAATATTTTAAATACTCATATACAAACTCTCACTCACACAAAAATTATCACTCACTAAAACAGATACATATACCCAATACCAAGGACCGGGCCCTTAATACAAGTTATCTTATTACTTAGCAAGGGCTTTGGTTGCGACACCTGGTTTGACTCGTTAACGTCCTAGCATGATCCCAATGTTCAGTTGACTATTATATTTAAGTTAACATTGTAATTATTTATGAATCAATAAACTATTATTATTATATTATTATAATACATAAGTACATACATATAGTTAAATATATATAAATACATACATACATATATATAAATACCTCATCTTAAATGAGGTGACATTCATGTATTGGTTGATTCTGTCAACTGCTCCAATAGATACTGCTTTACCTTTGTCTTGAATGAAATTGTACAGCGTTATGTAAGAATAGATTAAGCGACATTAGAGAGAATTTGAGAAAATGAGCGTCAAAGATTTTAAATTTAAAATTGTCGCTATGTGCTCATTATTTATGTTATATGTTTGATATTTTTACCTGAAAGTTAGCTGTGTGTGTAGGCTAGATTAATTAAAAATATATTACGATACATAATATGCATTAAAAGATATAGCCACTTTTCCGCTTAATTCGTTGTTATATTTTAGGTATATTCCAACTGCTTAAAATAATCAACGACGTACTATACGACATTATAGTCGTTCGATCCTTTAGTGCGGGTTGATTTGGGAGAAATGAAATGCAATATAAGATTAAATCGAAATATTTTTATGCAAAGTTCTGAATTTAACTAGAAATTCTACCAATTTGTTAAGATGATCATGTATGTCATTGCTGATTAGAAGACACACATAAAATTTGAATAATTTTTATAGTTAAAACCTGAATAATAATACAATTTTTGCTTGTCTCGATATCCTTTGTACCTAAAATCAAAACTCTTTCCATTGGTTTTGAATCTTTATTTAACAAGTAAAATTTTAACAAAATAAAAACCCACTTCAAGGTTCGACTCGATTTCTCTTGGATGACATTATCAGATCTTAGTGTCCTTATCATGTTGGGATATCTCCTTTCCATTAAAAAAAGAATCATGAAAATCGGTTCATAAACCACGAAGTTCCCCCGAAGAATCCCCGAACACACATAAAAAAAATATATATATACGGTCGAATTGAGAAACCTCCTCCTTTTTTTGAAGTCGGTTAAAAATACACTAATACTATTTTTTATCTCGTTATATATAATACTGTTCAAGCTTAACATCTATAATAAACTAAAAACGCACCTTCTCAAACTATAAAAACTCCAAATAATAAAAATAATAATGTAAGAAAATCAGAAAATAATGATTGAGTGGGTACTCAATCATTATTTTCTGATTTTCTTCTAAATCATTTTATCCTGTTAAATATGTAGTTATGTGTCATACCATCCAACTTCGGCTGAGTTTTCTTTCATTCATTATTTTTCAACCAGTTTACAGCATTTGCTTCTATATTTTTGAAGTGAAAACTTCTTTAGCCGCGTTGAGCACTTTTTGGTAGGGAAAAATATTATAAGTTCGCGTCACCGACATGACGACATTTCAATTTTTGAAGTGAAAACTTCTTTAGCCACGTTGAGCACTTTTTGATAGGGGAAAATCTTATGGGTTCGCGTCACCGACATGCTTATGTTTGATTTTGATAATTTTAATTTAAACATTATGAAATTTCTAATTTTACAAATAACTTACAAATGACTGCCATTTTTTTTTCTCTTTTTACCATCTACATTATGTTAAAAACAGTACAAATATATTAAACAATCACTAGCTAGAATAACAGATGCCTTTGACCAGTTCCCAAAGACTAAAATGGATACAACAAAAATTACGCCATTTACATTTAATTTTCTTAAATAATGTTCTAGACTTCATCATTTTGGAAACTCCGAAAAACTTGTTTAATTTTTCATTTAAAAAGCTGTGAATTCGTTCTCTTGCATCTACGTATTAGCTGCCATTTTAGGCGGTTAGTTCGATATTGCGTTTTTAAATAACAAAATAAACGTATCAACTACAATTTTTGTGGATATGATTCTATTATGCAATTTCAAATCCTATTTGTGTCTTTTGTAACAGTAAATTAGGCGGTTAATTCTTTATTACGTAATGAATTTGTGCACAAGCCCTAACAAATATTGACATGTCGCTTGATTCACCCCTTATTAAAAGGCACCAGGAGTGACTTTTGAACACAAAAATTGCTGAGTACATAGTTTATTATGCCTGGAATCGATCTGCATTCAAAACTCACTTTTTTCAATTTTGTCGCTTGATTCGTTCTTACATAACGCCATCCACTTTGTCTTGAATAAATACGACAAAGTCAGAAGGAAAGGTAATCGTTTTGGCAGTTTATGTATAGTATGTTCCACCGTATCGCTTAAACTACTGAACTGATTTTAATGAATGATGTGTCTATTGATTGATAATAAAAACCTGGGTAACATAGGCTATTTACGTTCTACCAAAAGTGTTTACGTAGTCAGGATATTCGAGTTATAGTTTTTTTAAACTTTGTCTTGTAAGGAGAAGATTTTGCCCACCAGTGGACTATTAAAGGCAGTTGATGATAATGATGATGATTTCATTAATAAATAGAAAAACAGAGTTTTCATCTTTCACTCACCTCAGAAATTCTCAAACATTTTTCAGATCATTAAATTGATATTAGTTTGGGCATCCAATTGGGACAGACAAGCGTTCTAAAACTTGCTTTCTAAAAGCTAAATGAATAAAAAGTTTATACTTTTATCAGGGGTGTGCAGCGTATTGTCGCTAAATTTAAAACCGAAGGCTTTTGTTACTCTGAATACGTTTGTTATCAAGCTAGCACCAGGATATTGCATTCGCGATGTTCCCTTGATGAAAAATCAGAGTATTCGCACAGTAATTGATTTAATATACGAGTGCCTATAGATGCTTTTGTCTCTTGTTAAACTTGCAAAGGATTACGCCTTTTCGTACGTTTTTGCACATAATGAATCATCAAATCATTTTTATCCTTCAATGAGGAGAGACTTTAAATTCTCAGAAATATGCAATATTTTTTTACATTACAAATAGTAACGGATGATAGTTTACTAGTGCTTGAAGACACTCTTTAAGTAAAAGTGACTTTGTTTTCTATATATTCCAACCTCCTTGCTTAATTAACAGACCATCGCTGATAAACTTTTCTTGATTCGTGAAAACAAATCTAATAAGCAGAATGCCAAAAATTCAGCAAAGTTTCTTACTTTACTGAAAAATGATATTATAGGTACACATACAATTTCATTCAAATTAATATCCATATCTGATATTGTAAATTCGAAAGTAACTCTATCTGTTTATCTGTTACGCTTTCACGGCTAAATCGCTGCACCGATTTCAATAAAATTTGGCATTTAGATAGTTTGATTCTTGAGGAAAGACATAAGCTACTTTTTACCGTGATGACCGACATGCATGCAGGTGTATTTAATATTGTCTCCAACTTAATCTTGAAAAAAAAACAAGGTTACATTTTATTAATAAAGTTAAGTAATTATTTTATTACTAACTTATAAATGTATTTGTTATTAGAGTTGGGAATCAGTGGACTCGGCCTCGGCAACATTCACTCCTGACATCACACCATTAATTCTGGCATCTCATAGAAACCACTATGAGATTCTCAAGATCCTGCTCGACAGGGGAGCCACGCTGCCTGTGCCACACGACGTCAAGTAGGTACAGACAACTTTCGTATTTCGTGGAGAACATTTAACAGCAGAAAGTACTCTTATAGATTAAGAAAATGTATTTTAAAATTTCGATATTTGCTTTGCATACTGAAAAGAACTAATGAAAAAATAAAATTAAAGGATTAACTGTAGGTGTATTATAAACGACTTGTCATTATTATTTTCCTTAATGGTTTGATAGGCCTTAGATCCTTGTTGTAGTGTCCTATGCAGTGAAAAATCAAATAAGAAGTTTACATAATATTCAATTCAATGTTTAAAAAACCCCCTACTCAAGCACTTAATCGAGTAATCATAAGTTTTTTTTTTTTTTTTTTTATGGAATAGGCGAGCAAACGAGCTGACGTATCGCCTGATGGTAAGCGATTACCGTCGCCCATGGACACCTGCAATACCAGAAGCGTCACAAGTGCGTTGCCGGCCTTTTGGGGATGGGTGAGGGAGGTAGGGGTAGGGAATTGGGGTATGGGCCTCCGGTATCCTCACTCACACGGTGAAACACAGCGCAAGCACTATTTCACACCGGTTTTCTGTGAGGCCGTGGTATCACTCCGGTCGAGCCGGCCCATTCATGCCGAAGCGTGGCTCTCCCACGGTCACGTCAATGATATATTTGCAGACATTCTGTTATTCTTCCCCAATTTCACCCCCATAACTTTGGAACGACTCAACCGATTTTCATGAATCATGTCTAAGAACACTTGCACGTAACTCACCTTTCATACAAAAAAAAAACTAAATTGAAATCGTTTCATCCGTTCGCGAGCTACGGTGCCACAGACAGACAGACAGACACGTCAAACTTATAACACCCCTCTTTTTGCGTCGGGGGTTAATAATAAAGCAATATTATCATTCAACATTGATTTGTCAGCGTTAAATGCGGGTAACATTTTCAAATAAACCGAATAAACAAACTTTGTGATTTCCTGTCTTCATGCTAACTTTTGTACCAAACAAACTAGAAGACATTTATCAAACTTTGGTGACAGGTGCGGCTGTGACGACTGCGTGAAGTCCTCCCAAGAGGATTCGCTCCGGCACTCGCAAGCTCGCATCAACGCATACCGAGCCCTCTCGTCCCCTTCCCTTATCGCCTTATCTTCGGCAGATCCTCTTCTGACAGCCTTCCAGTTGTCTTGGGAACTTGGAAGGCTGAGTCGGATGGAAACAGAGTTTCGAGTAGAGTATAAGGTGAGTTAGATATATGTCGAACTCAGTCGAACTATTATCATATATCTAAACATTGTCAAAAATCATTTAAAGATATACTGGTCTTAAGAAAATTAATCCAAATGAAGATAGTTTATTTCTCCATCTCTTTTTATTAAGAACATGTCCTAATTGAAATCTTAGCATTTACTAACGTCTCATAAACAGACTCTAAAGTAGCATACACCATATCAAACATTGTTTTCGATAAAAGATTTGAAAGACAGAAAATCATAATAACTATTATGCAAGAAATGCCAGGAATCCTCTTGATAATAAATATAAACATTATTCTAAAATAGAAATATTGAAAAAAAATGTGGTTTAAAATATATATATTATGTATAAAACACTTTGTATTAGAACTTGAGATTTACGGAGCGAAAATGTTATCATCAGGCACTTCGTCAGCAATGTCAGGAATTTGCAACATCTTTACTGGACCACACGCGTACCTCCAGAGAGTTGGAGACCATGCTCAACTACAACCCTTGGGACGTAGACTGCTGGGAGCCAGGGGAGAGACAGACCCTGGGAAGACTGAAGTTAGCAATCAAGTATAAACAAAAGATGGTACGTAATTACTCATTCTTTTATTTATTTAATCCCATTAAATTCCGCTTTTTATACATTGAAGAATAGAATAGAAAGAATATTAAAAACATTACAAGTTGTGGCGACTTCCACATTGAATAAAACAAAATATACTTCTGCGCCATCTAACGTATACACTCTGAGTACATTTGAGTATACGGTGTAATCGCTAATCCTGTATCGCGATATAATAATAATAGTACCGGGAAGACCGAGCTTCGCTCGGTATTGTTTTTTAGAAATCATATTTTAATAAAGATTCATATTTTTCTGTTTAAGTGGCAATATTAGGCTACCCAAACACCACGTTTTTGTTATTTTTCTTTCAATTAAAAAAAATAAGTTTAGTGGCGTCCTCTCTTGGTACGCCCTGATACTGTTTATTCTACACTTTATTTCAGTATAGTTTAATGTAGTTCGCTCGAGTTGCGATAGATGGCGCTAGATGTACATTGATTTTAATATATTTGATTGTTAAAACACGAATAAAACGACATTTTCTAAAAATGAATCCTAGCTAGATCGATTTATCGCCCCTGCATACAAAATTTCATGAAAATCGTTGGAGCTGTTTCCGAGATTCAGAATATAAATATATATATATATAAAGGAATTACTCGTTTAAAGGTATTATATATATATATATATATATTGCAATATATATATATATATATATATATATATATATATTTGGAGATACACAATTAGCATAATAGTTGGAGCAACATGGAACTTATTACTCCAAAAATTATATAAAGTTCTTAAGTTAATCATAGAAGTTACTTTTGCATTAGTCAAATGACACTCAAATTCGTATTTTCATCCATATTTCTAACGGAGAAAAGTTACCAGGTTGATTCAAATCAATCACTTTGATGGTTTGAAATAGAATTACCCTTGAACGTCACCAAACGTCGGGTTACAAGCCCATTTTACTTGTAGAGATGTTTCAGACCAGAAAATTGGTTCTATTTTACGCTTAATTTCACTGGTCACATTACGTATCATGGTCTAAAAGGGTTAGATGGAATTTATAAAATCTACAGCTACTTAAATTGTTATAATACTAAAATATGCCACTAATTAAATAGATGATAAATTTCAAGATTTTAGGAATTTTTTTTATGGCAAGTGGTCGTAATCATTATAATATTATATATGCGAAAGTTTGTAAGGATGTATGTGTGTGTGTTTGTTACTTCGATCAGTATGTACTGGACGTTGATTATTTGATACACAGAAAAAAAAATATCTTGATCATCTCTCAAAACTTTGCCCTGAGTAAGATAGAACTTACGATGTCCAAATTAGCAATCAGGTTCACTAACTAATAACTATAAATTCTCAAAATTTAAAAAACCCCCGGCATAATAACCTGAGTTCCCTTTAAAAAGTAAAAAAACACATTATGCGCTTTCATTTGAGACACCACTCGATGATATTTTTGCAGACATTCGGTTACTCTTCCCCACTTTCACCCCCATAACTTTTAAACGGCTCAACCGATTTTCATGAAACATGTCTAAGAACACTCACGCACGTAACTCACCTTTCATACAAAAAATTCGGGAGCTACGGTGCCACAGACAGACAGACAGACAGACACGTGAAACTTATAACACCCCTCTTTTTTGTCGGGAGTTATAAAAAAGCAATAGGTGGGTCGAATAGTCACTTAGTATCGTATACCTATCAGTTTACCTCGTGTTTCATTTAAAAAAATTGCTAATAAGCCTTTCGACTATTATACATTTTCTAGAGATTTTAATTTAATAAATAGTCAAGGCTAAATAAAGCCTCGCCTTTTATATTCATCTGATCACTGACAATATTCCACTGAAAACTCATCAAATAAAAAACCAAGAACATAAACATACAGTGAGACACCAATTTATATCTTTTTTAAAATCCAACATAACCATATACTTTTTACGTCCACTTCATAATCATATAGATATTTGGTAGGTATAAGTAGTTATTACTTGAAGTTTGTATGTACTTTACTCGCGGTGACATGACACAGCAATATAGCGTGATAAAAATATTAATGATCACCAATAAATTTCATGTACTATATATGTATATAACTATGTTACGGGCAACGTGATTAACTGGGCTTTGTACGGTGAACCGCACATTTTACATTTCTAAAACGGCTGACGCTGCGCCGAGCCGATTTACCTAATATGTACATACGCAATCCAATAAATTTAGTGTTCATTTATCAGTCATACAGAGCGGTTTTATTTTGACACTCATAAATCAGCATACCCATCAATTATTATCATTAATTATCATTCTCTATCATACATCTGTGTAAGGAACCACGGTAACCCTTACATAGTTTTTTGGTCCTTCGAGCGCTCCGCAGTGCAGGATCACGTCCTCTTGAGTGCGCCTGGTATCTTTGCGCTCACGCGTTCGCGAACGTGGCACTGAAATATCGTGAATAAGTACTGCGTAGTTATTGCGTTACAGTGACTATCAATATCATTATCAACTTAGGCATTACACCGCCGAGATTTTTAGCACCCTAGGTCGAGCGCCCGGGATATCATCAACAGCAAAAGGGGCCAGGAGGCCTTGGTTAAGCAGCTGGTAATCGGTGGAGACAGGTGAAGCAGTATTCAAAGTAAGTTCGTTCCATTTTATTATCATGACATCTCCTTTGATTGACCGTCAATTCGACCTCCATAAAAACCTCGATAAAATTTTAACGAACTTCAAAAAGGATCCTAAGTCAAGGAAGAATCCGGAATATATTAGAATAAGGCTTGAAACTTTAGAGAACCTCTGGCAAGAGTTCACCATAAACCATGACACAATTTTACAACAACCAGATCGATCCAGTAATTATTTTGTGGACGAACTGTATCGTAAGGCCACGGATATATATCACAACACTAAAACACTCCTGACCTCTTATGGAAAGGCAGAAGACGCCGACTGCTCTCAGTCAAGTCAAGAATTAGATTCATTTTTATCCCTACAAAGAACGTACTTCAGAGCATTGAACCGTAAGATTAATAACATAGACCTTGAGAATATCTCCGAAATATGGCAAATAGAGGACTGTCTTCAGAACTTGAAGGCAACATGGTCTACCATAGAAGATTTACATATAAAAATTGACAACATCCTGGAAGGGGTGGACAATAATTATGAAGATGAATTTTTTGACCATGAAAAAATGTACAACAGCATAAAATTGCAGCTGAACACGAAATTAATAAACACTGAGCATAGGTACAAAGCAACTCCTCAACTTGAAGTCCCGCTTTTTACTGGAGGGTACACTCAGTGGCCTACCTTCTTTGACTTATTCACAGAGACAATTCATAACAACAACGCCATAGCAAAGGCTCAAAAGCTCCAGCATTTGAAAAATAAAGTTAAGGGAGAGCCCTTCCGTCTTATTGCCCATTTAAACATCACTGCTGACAATTACGAAACAGCTTGGGATATTTTAACTCATAGATATCAAAACCGCCAGGCAATATTCGAGCAACAAATAGAAATGTTTTTAAATCAACCCTCTATCACTAAACGATCAGCTAAGGAACTCAAAAGGTTATATGACACTACTACTGAGTGCCTTCACGCCATACATAACCAGCATGTCGACACTAAGTCATGGGATCCGTTTCTAGTTCACCTATTATGTAAAAAATTGGACCCCCTAACTCGCTCCGAGTACAAGGAGTCCCGTAACGAACCAAGGCAGTTGACATCGATCGAAGAGTTCATGATGTTTCTCGAAAGGAAGTTTAACTCTCTCGAAGATACACATTATCAAGATAACACACAAAAATCAATCTCAAATAATATCAATAAAAACCAACGCTTCCCGTATAAATCACGAAATTTTTTACCTTACAAGTCAACCCAATCTGGGCAACAACAACATAGGGCGTTATTTTCTACACCTTATAATCAAGACAATAAGAACTATCAAGCTTTAGCTACCTATGTGTCACCGTGCTTATTGTGTAATCAACATCATCAATTATTTCAATGTAATACATTTATTTCCATGTCGCCGGAAACTCAATTGAGGACACTAACCGACCTACAAGTTTGCGCAAATTGTCTTTATAAGCATTACGGTAGAGAATGCATATCGACGAAACGATGCAAAGAGTGCAACGGCAGGCATAATTCTATTCTACATAAAGCGTTTATGCCTACAACTTCGAATGCTATTTTTACGACACATAAATCAATTAAACATCAACAGAAAAACTCTCAAGATTCGAAACCTACTTTACCTACGTCAACTTATCAAACTAAAAATACGTATCATGTATCATCAGGTGAACAAGAATCTCTATTAGCAACCGCTCTAGTAAACATACAAGCCGCCGACGGAACATTCGTCACTTTCAGGGCATTGTGCGACCCTGCATCCCAGGTATCACTTATATCAGAAAGAGTAGTGTTTAGGCCTAAAGCGTGAACGTCCGATTTTATCAATATCAGGCATTGATCTTTGCACCAAACAGAGCAAAGGGATGGTGAATATCAATTGTCAATCACTATTCGATCCGACTTATCAATTTGAAGCCGTAGCATATATCATGAGCAAGGTTGTCAGAGACTTACCTAACACATCATTCCAGCTGGGATCATGGAATTATCTTGAACAGTTACAACTGGCAGATCCTGACTTTAATATATCAAGACGAATCGACATATTGTTCGGGATAGATGTCTATTCGAGGATTATCAAAAATGGTCTAATAAAGGGACCGGAAGGAGCACCCATAGCGCAGAGTACGAGCCTAGGGTGGATTGTATCAGGTAACATACAAACTTTACATTGCCACGCTGTCGTATGCGAAGCTGTGGACTTATCAAAGTTTTGGGAAGTCGAAGATATCTACAATAAAATATCAACAATATCAGACGAAGACAGTTATTGCGAGAACTTTTATCAAGAAACAAAGAGTCGATTGAAGAATGGCAAATATGAAGTGGCCTATCCAATGAAACCAGGGTATCAAAATCAATTGGGTACATCAAAGGAAAAAGCTGTCGCACAGTTTAAACAATTAGAAAAGAAGTTTTCAAAAAATAAAATATTTTCAGACAGTTACAAGCAATTTATGCAAGAATATCTGGATTTGGGCCACATGCGTCCTGTTAAATCAAACTTAAATAAATCATATTATCTGCCACACCACGGTGTATTGAAATTAGACTCCGAGACTACAAAACTGCGCGTAGTTTACAATGGTTCCTCAAAAACATCGTCAGGAAGCAGTCTGAATGACCTTATGTACAGCGGTCCCAATCTTCAAAAGGATTTGCAAGCTCTCATCTTGGTATGGAGATCGTATAGATATGTCATAACAGCCGACATTGAGAAGATGTTTCGACAGACATTCGTCAGAAGGACTGATCAACCTCTACAAACGATTGTCTGGAGGAACTCTCCGGATAAAATCTTGCAGGAATATCAACTAACGACTGTAACCTACGGTTTAAAGGCATCTAACTTTTTAGCAATACGTACACTAAAACAACTAGCACGCGATGAGGCTGCAAATTATCCTAAGGCAGCGGAAGCAATCGAATCCAGTTTCTACACTGATGACCTATTAACCGGAGAAAACTCTATCGAAGCCATACAGCAATTAATTAACGAACTAATCCGTATTTTTAACACAGCAGACATGAATTTAAGAAAGTGGTCAAGTAACATATCAAATATTATATTAAAGGGGTTATCACCAAATCTATTATCATGTGAAACTTTCAAGTTCAAATGTCAAGAATCAAGAAAAACTCTTGGCCTCAAATGGAGCCCAAATACAGATTCATTTATGTTTAAAAATTATTTCGATCAAGTAGGCAGAAATGAAATCCTTACGAAACGACAATTACTATCAAACATATCAAAGATTTTCGACCCCTTGGGCTGGTTATCGCCGTTATCAATCAGAGCAAAGCTTATTTTTCAAAGTACTTGGCTATCAGCGACAACGTGGGACGATAAAATACCAATAGAAACTCAATCCAAATGGAATCAATTATCAAATGACTTTAAGGACCTCGAGAATATCAAAATATCCCGATACTTAGGTCAAACAAGCGAAAGAAATACATTACATGCATTCTGCGATGCCTCCGAGACATCATACGCCTGCGCTATTTATTTAATAACAAAAGATTATACACATTCACATTAGTAACAGCGAAAACAAAACTAGCACCCATTACAAAAAAAAATATCATTACCTCGCTTGGAGTTATGTGGAGCCTTACTTCTATCTCAGCTCTTAAAAAAGGTTCTGGATGCATTCTCGAAATTAAATTTTGACATTTATGCGTGGACTGACTCTATGATAGTACTCGGCTGGCTCTATGGAGACTGTGAACGTTGGAAACCTTTTGTCGCAAATAGAGTACAACAGATATTAAACATCATCCCAGCTTCGAGGTGGCACCATGTAAAATCAGGAGAAAATCCAGCAGACTGCGCCACCCGCGGACTATCAAAACAAAAATTATCAGAATATATACTTTGGTGGCAAGGCCCCCGGTGGCTTCTATCATTTGACCCTAAAAATTACGAAAATCACACTTATCAAACTCCAGATACTGAAGTAAAGAAATCAGCATGTGTGCACTCTACCTTAAAAGACAATAGAATAACACTCGTAAGCGAATTATTAAATCACTCTAATTCATTGTCCCGCGCTACTAAGGTACTTGGCTGGGTGTTTCGTTTCATAATCTGCGCACGCGACAAACTGAATACGAGTACAAATAAAATAAATTACTTATCAATTAAGGAAATGGAACGCGCCAGCAATTTTATAATTAAACAAACTCAGGAGACAGAATTTTCGGCAGAACTGAGTAGCATTAAAAAGGATGGTCAAGTTAGCTCTAAAAGCAAAATTATCGGTCTGAACCCCTTCATAGATAATCAAGGTATTTTAAGGGTACGTGGAAGATTATCGTATTCCAACTTAAGTGATGGTGCCAAATTTCCAATAATTTTATCACCTCATAGTCGACTTACACAACTTGTCATACAACAAGCTCATATTACAACGCTACACGGCGGTCCCCGACTTACACTATCATATATCAGAAACCGATTTTGGATTATTAGAGGGATTCGTACGGTGAAATGTCAACTGAGACAATGCGTTAAATGTCGACGATTCAGCAATCAAACTCGTTACCACATCATGGGGGACCTACCGGCACCTAGGGTCACACCATCACGCCCGTTCACTCATACAGGAGTCGATTTTTCGGGTTTTGTAGAGCTGAAGATCAACAAAGGACGAGGAGTAAGGACGTGCAAAGGATATATCGCACTTTTCGTATGTCTAGCAACAAAGGCAACGCACTTGGAACTTGTCTCTGATCTGAGCACTCAAACATTTTTAGCGGCGTTCAAACGATTCTGTGCTCGGCGCGGCGTCCCACGTCATATGTATAGTGACAATGGAACCAATTTCATTGGCGCCGATCGCCTCTTAAGGAAAGAATATCAAGAAATTACTCGAAATATCAACACTGAGTTCTTCAATAACATAAACGAACTACAGATAGAATGGAGCTTCAATGCACCTCTGTGGCCCTCGGCCGGAGGACTGTGGGAAGCTGCAATTAAGAGCATGAAATATCACCTGAAACGAGTCCTCGGCTCGCAAAAATTAACTTACGAGGAATTAACAACCTTACTTTATCAAGTTGAGGCGTGCCTAAATTCGAGACCTCTCTGCCAACTAACAGAGAGTCTTGACGATGACTTCCTTACGCCAGGACATTTTCTCATTGGAGGACCGTTATTATCAAGACCTCAGACTGAACCCACCTCCACTACCTTATCAAAGCGTTGGGAATTAATTCAGAATATGAATAAACATATTTGGAAACGTTGGTCTACTGAATATCTGCAACAACTTCAAATACGATCAAAGTGGAAAACTCAAAACAAAAACTTGCAAATTGACGACGTTGTACTTATCAAAGAGGACTACTTGCCTCCGGGCAAATGGGCACTTGCTCGTGTCCATGAGCTTCACCCCGGCAAGGATGGGTTCGTGCGAGTAGTCACATTAAAAACAAGTAATACCATGCTGAAGAGACCAGTCTGCAAGTTAGTTCCGCTTCCCGTTAGGGAAGAACGAACCTCAGAACAGTGTGTCGTCAACAAATCTACCACGTCACCATCATCTCCGTCGTCATATCTATCAAACAAAAATCAAAATATGCCTACCTTACGAGCACGTCGATCAAAACTATTACCCAACCTCCTCTTAACAGCCTTACTACTTTTCACGTTATGCCCATCACCGTCTTATCAATCAACTCAGAATACAGACTTCAATATATCATCGCTGACCACCAATCGTGGCCTATTTTTTGACAAAATATCAGACTTAAACTATATAAAAGATGATTGGAAACTTATCGTTTATTATAACATGTCTACGTACTGGGAAGGAGTGAGTCATATAAAATCATATGTTCAAAACATACGTAATACAAGTAAACAATCCATTCAACATTACAGTAATTTGTTTACGCAGCTAGAGCACGAAATTAGAGAGTTAGATCACTTCAACCGAATCCTTACCAACGACCCACAAACTAATAGACGGAAGAGAGGTCTGGTAAACGGTATCGGGTACCTAGCGAACACTTTATTTGGAGTCTTAGACGAGAGGTTTGCTAACCAGTATAAGGACGACATAGAGAAAATTACGCGTAATGAAAATCACCTTCAAAACCTTATTAAAAACCAGACGTCAGTAATGGAAACCGAGTACAACATTTTAAAACGACATGAAGACATAATGAAAAGGCAATTCACTTTTATTAACGAAACCGTCAAAAATACATCCTTATCATTACAGAGGGTTATACTGAATACCGACAATGCATTATCACTTCTATCTTCAGTCATGTCTGCTAACATTGTCATATCAAATCTACGGCGCATGCAACAAAACCTAATTGGCACTATAACGGACATCTCACACGGGCGCATCGACCCACATTTAGTACTACCAGAGGAACTTCAGGATCAATTCAACATAATATCAAGTCAACTTCAAGGGGATTTGGCGTTACCCATCGATAGTAATAATATCAGGGATTTATACAAATTACTCAAGGTCTCTGCCCGAATCGTCACACACTATCTCATCATAGAAATAAAAATTCCACTTCTAAGCACAGATTCATTCGAATTAGATAAAATCATTCCACTGCAGCAGAAACGAGGTTCTGAGACTCTAATAATCATTCCAGCGTTCTCTTACTTAGCATACAATTTAAACAAAGACCTAGCATTCCTGCTCTCCGAAAACGATTTACGTATGTGTCCACAAACATCAGAAACAAGCAACATATTATGTTCACTAAGCATGCCCCTCTATCAACTAAAACTTAAACAATCGTTATGTGATATCAAACTGCTTAGTGTCGGCGGAGGCACCTCGGCGTGCGACACATTAAAAACATCGTGCAAAGATATGTGGGTCAAATTACACGGGAGCAATGACTGGCTATTCACGTGCTGTGAAGAATGCCACGTCCGTATTTACTGTCCGTCTCGCATGACTATCAAGGATCTTCAGGGCAGTGGCATTATAAATATAGGTCAAGGGTGTACATTACGAGCAGATTCGTTCACTTTATATGCGCACAACAACTATCTCAGCAAGATCAATATTGTGTCTAACGTTGAAGTCCCAGAGGTATCTATATTAAATACGCTCATCAACACGTCGATTCCTGAGAGGCCATCCGAATTTAAAGGTTATGAGGAGGTCAACGTTTGGAGCGAACTGAAATCCCAGATTGATGACATCAAAAGGCAATCATCAAGCGATCTGAGCGTACACGACATTCATCACTACAGTGTACTTTATGGCATCATAGCAATCATCCTGATCGTCGGAATTTGCGTCGGGATCTTCAAGGCCCGAAGCAGATGGCGTAGGAGGCCTGAGCGTAGCTCGGCCTCGGCAGGACAACCCCCTTCGCGCGAACGAGTGGAGCACAAAGTTGAAATGGTGAATGTGTCTAATGTGTCTGAACCAATTTACAGTGAAGTAAAAACCACAAAAAAACCAGTGAAGGTGTCAGTGAAAAATATGGGCACCTCTCCCTTGCCAAATCATCATATTATTTTGTAACTATTTAGTTATAAATCGTAACTATATCATAATTAATATATTTTTATACATATAGCATTTGTTCCTCTTCTGTGAACTCTCTTTTGAGAGGGCAAGATGTACGGTGAACCGCACATTTTACATTTCTAAAACGGCTGACGCTGCGCCGAGCCGATTTACCTAATATGTACATACGCAATCCAATAAATTTAGTGTTCATTTATCAGTCATACAGAGCGGTTTTATTTTGACACTCATAAATCAGCATACCCATCAATTATTATCATTAATTATCATTCTCTATCATACATCTGTGTAAGGAACCACGGTAACCCTTACAGGCTTTATTACTAAGGACCGGCCATTATTAATAATGCCCAAGAGCGTCGGGCAAAGTGAATTGATTAATCTTGCTGTTTCAGTCACATTGCCCAATTGAGTCGGGCATTATGAATACAGACCGGCCATTATTAATAGTGCCGGGACATATCACGATGTACTGCTTATATCACGCCAAATTAAAAATGTAGGTATTTCATAAGAAATGACTTAAAATATTCTGAAAATGTGTCTATATTATAACTACACTTTTCCTTAAACTATATTTAATTACTGAACCGAATGAGAGCATAATTACATACATTCGGTTCAGTAATTAAATATAGTTTAAGGAAATAGCATAGCTTGTTAAGTTAGTTAGTTAAGGCTGCTTTTTATATCGTCAACATTTTCAAAAACCCATACATTGTCTTGCGAGGATGTTACTCAATTACACCGACATGATGACACGGTTCAACATGTTCGGTAATTTTTTTGGTATAGCGATATACTATAATCGCTTTAAATATAGTCTGATACAACACACAGGCTACTTTTTGTTAAGGATAAAATTATGTCCAAAAACGGCATTCAGGCTTTAGCTGGAATTTTTGACTTAATTTTCTTGAATTTCTTTCTTATTTTATTAATTTTGGACATAAGTTCTAGTAGGTACTTTCTCTTCTTACTTTTGCTTTCACTGTGCTCTTTATTTCCTCATTCTCATATAACATGCCCGTTTGACACCAATAAGCTTGTCCTCTATGACGTAAGTGGAATTAAATTTATATTCAAATTCAAATGTAGGCGTTTAATTTGACGCCGTCTAATCTTTCGAAGATCTGGACGTTAAAATATGTACCTTTCTATCCTGTTGTTCAATAAAAGCATACATATATACATTCCTATTTCCGTGATTATGGCATCTCATTCAACCGATACATTTTTGTCAATCAATAAATCAATCACTGAGGAGCGCCAACCATGCATGCGGTGCATCCTGTCGAATAATGAACGTGGCTTGGACTACCACTATATCACTAAACTTCGATACTAAAGTTCGATACTGATGACGGGCAGCAGGTCACCCAATATATGATTCTCGCCACTGCGGTCACCAACCCGCCTGTCAAGCGTAATGATTATGGCAAATTCTCCCTATATAGTCCTAGATCTAGAAAGTAGTTATTAACTTTGTTACGTCTTTGGACTGTCATCGAGTTAAAAGCCGTATCTTCTTGCATTTAATTATGTTATGACATATCTTCCTTAATGGATTAATGTACTGGCTACAGACGGTGACGGACTGTAGGGGATGCCTCTGTTTGTCAACACCATGACTTGGCAGTTGTATATATTCATTTACTATCTGGCGTAAACAATATGCATACTGTTTTTTCTTTGCTATACATATAACGTACCTTTGGTCATGTGGATTAGGGTTCGAATTCCACTGATCACACTCCTGACATGACTCATAATAATACAAGGATTTGGCTAACTAGGAGGGGTTTATGATAACAGTTTATGTAGTTTATGTTACAGTTTCATTTATATTGCTAGTGTTATTTATCTTAATATATAAAATGTTCAGTTAATTTGTTGATTTAAAAACTCAAAAAGTTTTGCACTGATCAAGAAATTCAAATTTAAACAAGCTATAAACGGGTTCCAAAATTATTTTATCAATTTTTCACCTCAGTTTATTTCCTCACTTGTCATGTCACAGCGAAGCGTGGCTGGTTGTATCTAGTTTCTAATAAAATATAATTTAATAAAAAGAACTAACCATCACTACAGGTAGTAATTACAAGCTTTTATTTAGTTTCACCTGTCCCGATGTTTGTCTGTAATCAAATGTTGCAAGTTAAATTTGATCCACTTCCTGATTTCCGATTGAGTTGAAATTTGAAATAAACCTTTAGTTCTGATGACAAACCAATGCAATTATATCGGTATTATTATTAATCCAGTCCTACATATTTCTGGACAACCCACCCAATATGGGTATCAAATGAAAGCTTGTTTTTATTAAAAACTAGCTGATCCGGCAAACGTTGTTTTGCCATTAAAAAAAATTAAAAAATTGGGGAATAAAAAATAGATGTTGGTCGATTCTCATACCTACCCGATATGCACACCAAGTTTCATAAAAATCGTTCCAGCCGTTTTAGAGGAGTATGGTAACTAACATTGTGACACGAGAATTTTATATATAAGATAAACTTTTTAAATAAATCACTTGTTAACAACCTTCTATTTAAAACATTTTTTTTCAAATACTCCTGTTCTTATTTTATACGACGAATTTAATACATACCTTTTAGCAAGACGTTGCACAGTCCATTACAGTTATTTCTTGAAAATTCTTCAAAACTGACGTGTGGAGGATAGCAACATGCAAGAGAAATGCGTCACCTAAGTAAATACACGGCTCTAATGGTCACACGTACCTGGCTGTACGTCACTACGTACCGAGTGTACCAATATATCGTACTATACCAACACGCGTATCGTCACTTCTCGTTTTATTGGCTATCTACGATGGAAGAGCTGTTAGGGTCAGGACACACTGTATTTGAAACAGAATTTGAAATTATTTACTTAATTAATAAGTAAATGTGAGTTATAAACTTTAAAGCTATAGGCTAAAGAATTGTGTTTACATATTTTTATTTGATGACTAAATATATATAAATAAGAGTGAAACTGTGTGGAACACGGAACGTATTAATATACAAGTATAAGCATGCTCTTAAATTCTTACAAGTTTGACAAATATAACATATTATTACCTGTTATTCTTCTGGAGCAACTGCCGTTCATTATATCTAGATTTTAAATATTAATTGAGGGATATAATGTTATATACCTAAATATTGATAACATAAGCTCATAACCATACTACGCCAAAGGAAGCAGTAGCCGTGTACTTAACACAGATTCTTTTAATTTCAATATTCAACATGAATTGTCTAGTTAACGTTGGAAGTGGATCGACAGCTTATTAAGACGAGAAGACTGTATGACATCCTCCAAGTCAAGATAAATAGAGTATCTATCTCTACAATATATCATTCACCATCCACTCTGTCATAGAGCCATAATTTTCATTCGAAAATTCTTTATATCTTTTATTTGCATAATAACTTGCGATAATTACGTAATCACGACCCAATTCCACTTCTAAATTCATCGCTTATAGCAACACTAAGTGCTTTTAAATTCATAAATATGTGAAACAATCTTAATTTAAAAGTAGCTACTAAAATATTGAAAGAAAATGTTCAGTATTTATTTCGGTATTTGAAAAGTCTGAGTAAGTGATCTCGGCATGAAATATTAAAATGTGTTAAATCAACAGGTGTTTCATAAATCGGGAAATGCCAGGAATAGCCGGCCGAATAACCAGATTGATGATATAATATTTTGTTAAGGCCGCGGATCTGCGAAACTCTACAGTTTTTGCTGCCTTTCTTTAAAAAAAATATTTTAATAAGATAATGTTTTAATAATTAAAAAGAACCAGTCTAATCACCACCGCGTCCGAATGAGGATTTAGTATGAGGTATTTATCCCTCTTTGATATTTAAAAAATGGTAAAACGACAATTACAACTTGTTTAAATGCAAATAAGCGAATGTATTTCTGGAGGTACGAATGTCCTTCTAAAATAAGGAGAAGTAATCGTGCCAAAGGCCAGCGGACCAATTGCTGATTTTGACGTATTTTTCAACTGATGGTTACAGTTGTATTATGTTTCTTAATTTTCGATATATTTTGCTTTTTTATTTTTTATTTTTATGTTTGGCCTGCCAAAATGACTTGGATAATTTTTGGGATAAAATTACAATAGGTAGAAAAATTACCCAATTTTTATTTAAGATCATATTTTGTAGTTACATTCGAGGATAATAAGTAATAGGGACAGACCCACCGTGTCTTTCTTTGTGTGACGTTTTTTTTTATGGAATAGGCAGGCAAACGAGCAGACGTATTGCCTGATGGTAAGCGATTACCGCCGCCTATGGACACCTGCAACACCAGAAGCTTAGCAAAGTGCGTTGCCGGCCTTTTGGGGATGGGGGGGGGGGGTAGGTAGTTGTAGGGGATTGGGGTATGGGCCTCCGGTATCCTCACTCACTCGGTGAAACACAGCGCAAGCACTATTTCACACCGGTTTTCTGTGAGGCCGTGGTATCACTCCGGTCGAGCCGGCCCATTCATGCCGAAGCGTGGCTCTCCCACGGTTGTCTCAATACACACACATAAACAGATTTAGAATAATATATGTGTGTGCATTAAATTGTCCTGGGCTGCGAATATGTAGATTGCGGTGGGACTGCATTTATGACTCTTGACTGTACCTGAAACAAAAATAAAGATACATGTAACGCAAGTTATTCTAGTCATTTGTCTATATATCAATCCTTTAGGCGAATTCTTCCGATGCTTGTTAAGTAAAATTTACAATGAAGTATCATCATCAACAGCCTTTATCAGTCCACTGCTGGACATAGGCCTCTCTTTAGAAAGGAGGTTTGTAACGCAAGTTATTCTAGTCATTTGTCTATATATCAATCCTTTAGGCGAATTCTTCCGATGCTTGTTAAGTAAAATTTACAATGAAGTATCATCATCAACAGCCTTTATCAGTCCACTGCTGGACATAGGCCTCTCTTTAGAAAGGAGGTTTGTAACGCAAGTTATTCTAGTCATTTGTCTATATATCAATCCTTTAGGCGAATTCTTCCGATGCTTGTTAAGTAAAATTTACAATGAAGTATCATCATCAACAGCCTTTATCAGTCCACTGCTGGACATAGGCCTCTCTTTAGAAAGGAGGTTTTGGCCTGCTATACCACGCTGGCCAGACTGGTTGGTATAGGCTTTGGGAGAGGTCTGGATGGTTGGCAATGCTTTATTTTTGTTCATAAAAAATCGAAATGTATATTGCATTGATTTAGATGCTTCCGACGATTTAATGTTATTTATGACTAATAATGAGAAGTTTTGTCGTGTTAGGACCGACCAAGTGTTCTCAGACACATTTTTACTTGCACTCCAGTGCTATCTTTCTCCTCACTTGTCAAGGAAATTTGCTAGCTTGCACCGCCGGTCATTGTTCCTACTTTCTTTAAATCGCTCAGACAAACATATTTATGAATTACAACTTTACAGAATAAAATTTATTTACATTGATGATGTAATTGAAGAAATGTGTGGCTTTCTGTTCGCCTGGCAGGTACAAGTGCTCATCGGAATCGCCTGTCATTTTGTTTTTGAACTTCTTAATGAATGAACTAAATCCTATAAAAAATTAGCTTTACAGGAACAAGTTTTTTTTCTCATTTTTTTTACACTTTCAAAATCATGAAAGATGATGATGTGCAGGGCTGAGGCCTGCCATGCAATGGTTACGTACTTAGCACGTTATGAATCATCACTACAAGAGTTTCTAGCCTTACAGATACACCGTTGGTCAAAAGGTTCAGTAGCTCTCTTACTATAAGGTTAAATCGAAATTTCTTTGTCTCGCCGCCAAAATGGGAAAGTAGATCAAGATCTGTGGTAGATCAGCAAATAACACGAAAGGAATAAAGAAATATAGAAAAATACATTTTCTCTGCTACTAAATATGTAACATTCGTAAGTCATACAACAAACCAACATAGACAATCTAAAATATATACACGTACATGGTTTTTAGTACAGTGATAAATTTCAAGCAAATAGGTGTTCATGTTTGAGATTTCTAAAATAAATATTATGCTGTATATATTTACGTTTGAAATTACGAAATTGTTTATTTGAATTCAAATGCCATTTGCGTGGGACGATTTAAAAAGTGTTGTTTGAAAACATATTTTCTGTTCTACTCGTATCTGAGATAATATAAAATCTGTTGTAATTTTTATATTAGAACAGTATAAAATAGAGGACATAGGTACACTTTACAGTATAATCACAAAATAAAAAAAAGAAATACTGTCGAATTGATAACCTCCTCCTTTTTTGAAGTCGTTTTCGTTTTTAAAAAGACAACTCCCGCACTAGGAATAAATCCTGTGTTGCAGGGGACTTTACAAACATACATGAAACGGACACAAAGAACACCCAGACTCAGAGCAACAATTTGTGCATCACACAAAGTATTGTCCTACGTGGGATTTGAACCCACAACACTTGGCGAAGTAGGAAACGGCGTGGTGACCGTTAAACCACTAGGCCAAACGTGCAGTCGTTTAACTAGCTGTCTCTTTTCATTCATGCTCGACTCTTATTAATCTAAGCGTGAGGTTAACAATCCCATCTTAAGCACGCCAGCTAAACACACATTGAAAAAAAGTAAAAATCGGTTAGATGGTTTCGGTGTATATCGTGAGCAAAAACATGACACGTAAATATTAGAGTGTGATCATAAGCATATTCTTTTTAACCGACTTCAAATGTTTGTTACCTCATATCTTTCGACTGGGTAAAAAGAATCATTAAAATCGGTTATTTTTATGATTATTTTTTTATTTGAAAGCTGGTGCTTTCCGTGTTGTCCCATTTCAATTTGGTCCAGTTCTTGTAGTCTCTTTTTTTTTTTTAATTGTGTTTATTTTGTTAAATAGTTTAGTAAATAAACATTAATTTACCTGATTTCCGTATAAAAATTAGGCAGTTATAAGTAAAAATAGTGATATTGCCTCTACAATAGATTAATTTAGCAGTAACCTTACTTGAAAGGACTTGCTCCCTATTATGTGAGTAGGACTTAATTACTATTGCAAAATATTCTTTAAATAGAAAAGGTCAACTAAAACAAACTTAGTTACTTAATTAAGTATAAGGTGGATTAATAAAGATTGAAATACGATCATCGCTGGTTGGCCACTTTCAGTTTATCAAGAAAGTTCAATCATGAATCAGAACATCATAATACCAGTCATTTCATAAGCCAATATGAACTTCAATGTCTTCGATAATGTACTTTCAAATACCTTTATCATCAACAACTTTTGCTGGTCTTGAACCACTAATTAGATAGGACCACGCGAGCCAGACGGCTTTATGAAAGGTTTGTTTCAAGTCTCAATCTGTTTGAAGTCGGTGCTAAGCCAAAAAGAATACAAACGAACAATTACAAAAGTCTAAGCGATAATCACTTGGCACCGACTTCAAACAGATTCTAGGTACATAGCACACATTATAATACTACTATTTAAATGAATAAAGAAAGAAAGAACCAGTTTATTTTACGCTTTTAAGTGTTTTTTTGGAAGAGAGTTTTCGTTGGATGTTTTTTGGAAGTCGTTTTTTTTTATATTCGTGTCAGTTTCGCTTTGACAAGAACCCGAACGGACGGCAGCGGGCGCACGATCAAAGCAACACTATCTAAAGGAGAAGACTATAATCAAAAATTTAACAAATTATATATGAAAATCTCAAGAGTCACTCTGTCTATTGGTAAAAACTGCAGAAAAAAATCGTGCAGTAGCTTCTGAGTTTATCGCGAACAGATAGACAGACAGACGCGGTATAGGACTTTGTTTTATAATATGTAATGATAAAAAGTTTCGTGCAGCTCTTGAGTTGCTGAATAAAGAGTAACATCAAAGTATCGAAGTGCTACGTCTTTTGTAAACAACACACGCTAATCTGTTTAGATCTAAATGCTAGGTAGTAAAAGTAAAGTAGAAACGATTTAGAGTCGATTGTATATACATTTACATTATCGTTATACAGTTAAAGCTGCCATGTGTTGAAACGAAAGGATTTGTATTGAAGTAAATGTATAATGTTATGTCATTGTTCGAATCCATACTTCCATATTAATATTACAAATTCGAAAGTAACTCTGTCTATCTGTTACGCTTTCGCGGCTTAAACGCTGCACCGATTTCAATGAAATTGGCATGGGAATACTTTGATTGTTGAGGAAGGACATAGGCTACTGTTTAACACGAAAACAAACAAACACACGGGCGGAGCTGCAAGCCAGTATATATGTAATATACAAGATTGATTGTGTTTATTCAGTAACTGCCAAATCGTAAGTTGACGAAAGCAACATCATATTTAATTTTTGACTACACGGTTGGCCTAGTGATTTAAGGGGTCGTTACGCCGCTTTCTACTGCGCAAAGTGTTGTGGGTTCAAATCCCGCATGGGACAACACTTTATGTGATTCACAAATTGTTGTACTGAGACTGGGTGTTCCTTGTATCTGTTTCATGTATATTTATTAAGTCCCCCTCGACACAGGATGTATATTTCTAACACGGGAGATGTCTTTAAAAAAAATTACGAAAATGTTTTATGCACTTTTGTACAATGACGAACTTTAACCTAGCCATACAGGTTAGAGTGTACCTGACAAGTTTACTTGCACAATTACACAATTCAGGTAAGCTGGAGCTAGTAGAGGACATACCTGTACAGTTGTGCAGCATACACCTTCCGGTTTGCCTGTAAAGTACAACTGCACAGGCAAACCTGTCCGGTATACCCTAACGTGTGTGGCCACCCAGCATTCTATTCCAGTCAAATTTGTATGCCATTCTGTTATGATTTCTATATATCTATAATCATTATATATACTTGTACGTTTAACAACGTCGATAAACCAGTCCGATTGTCACGTGATAGTAATAATCGTAAGAGGTATCATTTTTCAACTGTATCGTACTTTTTGTTTTCATAAAGCTACAATAGGTTTGTTTGTGTGAATGACAAAGTACTACTGTTGAAAAGGTTTGTCTGGAGTAATTGAGCATATTGCTGATTGATTGATAAATGTGTTTTTCAGTGGGGCCAAAATTGTAAATAACAAAATAATAAGGGTAAAATAATAAGCAAAATACAAATTATGAGTAACTAATTGTTGCCCGCGGCTCCACCCGCGTATATGTCGGTTATCGCTGCAAATAGTAGCCTATGTGTTATTCTGATGTATAAGCTATATTACTGTAAAGTTTCATCCAAATCCGTTCAGTAGTTTTTGCGTGAAAGAGTAAGAAACATCCATCTATCCATCCGTCCATACGTACAAATTTTCGCGTTTATAATATTAGTTTAAATGTACATGTAGAAACCAAATAACAGAATTGATCACCTCATTATAGTATTCATCATTTTATGATTCATAGAATGATTGTAGTTCATACAATTGTACAAAAATTGTCTTCATATTTTACTACGAATAAAACGTAATGTGAAAATCTCATAGATTGGTGGTGATGGGACAGGTGAAGCGTATATTCCTTTGCCCCAAATTAAAAATAAAACTAAGGTTCTAAATTTCATGCTCTCCACAATATTTACGATTCGTGGGAAAGCCACGCTTCGGCATGAATGGGCCGGCTCGACCAGAGTGATACCACGGCCTCACAGAAAACCGGTGTGAAATAGTGCTTGCGCTGTGTTTCACCAAGTCAGTGAGGATACCAGAGGCCCATATCCCAACCCCTTTCCCTATCTCCCCCATCCCCTTCCATCCCCCAAAAGCCGGCAACGCACTTGTGACGCCTCTGGTGTTGCAGGTGTCCATGGGCGGCGGTAATCGCTTACCATCAGGCGATACGTCAGCTCGTTTGCCCCCCTATTCCATAAAAAATAAGCTTAATGGCGCCTTAATAGAAATTTCGTCTAACTAAAATTCACACATATGCATTTAGTAATTAATATTGCATACAGACATTCCAATTTTATTTATTTGTATAGATGAAACGTTATAACATAACAGACTTAGAGGAGGTCACGGGTTCGATTCCCACCAAGCACAAAGGTATATAGGATGTGCATGATCATATGTCTTTGTGTGTTTTTGTTTTTATAAATATGTATGTGATTGTCGGCATCTGATTACCATAATACAGAGAAGATAGCAGTGTGTGGGATGAAAAGTTTTCTCAATCTATTTTGCCGTGTCCTGTAAAAAGAAGTAATAAAATAAAAATGTTTTTTTTTAGTTTGTCGCACATCCAAATGTACAGCAATTATTAGGAGCTATATGGTACGAAGGACTGCCAGGGTTCAAAAGAAAAAACATCGTTGGACAATGTATTCAGGTAATTAACTTTTGTGAATTGATTATTTTTCCTATTCTTTTGGATACTGTTTAAAAATAATATTACAATTCGAAAGTAACCCTGCCTATCAGTATGTTACGCTTTTATAGCTAAACCGCTGCACCGATTTCAATTAAATTTGGCATGGAGATAGTTTGATTCTTGAGGAAAGTTATTATAGGCCACTACTTCTTTACTGCGATAACCGACATACACGCTTTCAGAGCCGCGGACAAAAGCTAGTTATATATTTAAGTGTTTAGAATCGCTCAAACAAGCAAGTAGGTATGAATGAAACCATGAACTCAAACAGCACTAAAATCATTATGGGCTGATTATATTTATATTACTTCGATGCCTAAATATGTATAAATGTGCTTAGATTTACATTCTTCTGTTTTTAACAGTATCCAAAAGGTTACTGGTAAATAGTAACCTCTGCTAATGCCATAGGGAATAATCATAAATTTAAAATTTAAAAAAACCCCTACGTAACATCAGGTCGAAGTTATCAAATAATTGTCATTTAACGACTGGCGTAAAGCACTTAATCGAGTAATCATACGACAAAAATGCCTTACATCATTTTGGAAAAGAGCTGATACTCTTACCTACCTGGTCAGGTCAATTTTAATAAAGTCGTCTCAACGCTAAGTCACGTGGCCAAAAGAAAATATAAGCCATTAATACAAAAGAATAGAGACGTCAGCGAAATAGAATTGACGGGACACACTTGCATGTCGGCTAATCTCAAAATGATGTTTAAGATGAAACAAAAAAATAATTTTCTAAACCTGTGATGCCGTTTTCAAGAATGCGCTACACACGTACTTAAAAGAAAAGATTGAAGAAAAGACTACTAATAAGTAGTTGATTAGCAATTTGTTATGTGATAACTCTTGTAAGGTTCAATGACATGTATCATTAAACTCTTAATATTACGTAAATATACAAAGTTATTATTACTACATAGACATGTAATCTTGTTTTTACACCAATTATTCGTAATTATAATATTTTTATTTGTTCGCAGGTAGCAAAATTAGGTATAATGTTTCCAGTTTACTGCACGATATACATGTTGGCACCCAACTCGGAGTACGGGAGGTTCATGAAGAAACCCTTCGTCAAGTTTATCTGTCATAGTTCATCCTATATGTTGTTTCTCAGTAAGTCTAAATAACTACACTATTCTCTTAAATACTATATGTAGTTATTAACCTCTTTTCTAAGGCCCATTACCAGCAGTGGACTGTTATAGGCTGTTGACGATAAGGACACGGACCCTCACCACCACACGAACACAGACAATTTAACCACACGGATACAGACAATTTAATATGTCTGTGTCCGTGTTGTGAGAGACTAATAATACTTATTTTCACTAGCTCTATCACTTGGGTAGTTTTTTTTATGGATTAGTGGGCAAATGAGCAGACGTATCGCCTGATAGTAAGCAATTACCGCCGCCCATGGACACTCGCAACTCCAGAGGCGTCACAAGTGCGTTACCGGCCTTTGGGGGATGGGGAGCGGGATAGGGGGAGGGGTTAAGGTATGCGTCTCCGGTATCCTCTCTCACTCTGTGAAACACAGCGCAGTATAACGGCAATGCAAAGAGCAGACAAACTTGAAACTAACCCTATAAGAACTCATCTAGCCAGTGTGCTATATAAAAGTAGACCAAACTACTACTACCTACAACCTAACTTTAGCAGAAGCCAATGTGTTAGTAGAGGACCATCGTAGGCAGAAATGCGCACTACAGGCGGAGCATCAAAAAATAAAAATAATTACAAATCTATTTGGGATAATAAAATATGTGTGATCTTCAAAGTAGGTAACTAATTCCAATAAGATACCTTCTAGTATGTTTGAAACTCTTATTTTGTGTTTTTAAGTCGGTTTAAAAGTAATTGTATAAGGCCAGTCGTCTTGTATCTGTCAATACCTTTTAATATCTACGTTTTATACTTGTCATAATAATAGCAAGTGATAAATAGTTCACCTACATTAGTTGCTAAAACAAATGGAATACATCTCAAAACACTTAAAATTCCATTTGAAACTAAGTGGATCTGCTAAAAATGTACGTGATTGGACAACATCGATTTTGCATATTCATTTTTTTAAAGATATTTTTAATAAATCGTTTTATTTAATTTCGAAACTTCTTTTAAAAACACTAACTTGTCAGTATTTGTATTGATTAGAACTGACTTATGAATTCAGTTTTAGGAGCTGGCTTATTTAAGTATATTGGGATGATGATGTGCTCAGACCTTTCATCCAGACCTTCACCAGGTGGTCGGTCCACCTTGTATATAATTATATATTGCGTGTTACTTATTACTACCTGGGCCAAATAATCAAATAAATGTATTCACGTTTTGACTTCCACTGGGTTCATACTTTATTCTCGACTGTCATAACGGCAGGCACGACGCCTCTAAGCACTTAACCTTAAGATAAGGAAGGAAACTGACTAGGTGAGGTGCTTGTGTCACTACACAATTGTTAATCTAAACTATAATCAAGCAAACATACAAATAACAACCCTCATAATATAAACAATGGCTTAGGAGGTTAGTTATCAGTTATTTATAGAGTTGAATGATATATTATAAAGATATGAGACAGCAACACAAATGGTGTAGTGTTTTAAGCGAAGACCTTTCCGCTTTCTAGTGCTTCGAGTATTGTGGGATCAATCTCTACCTAAGTCCTCAAGTAATTGTATTCTACTTAAAAAGGATTGCTACGCTAATTTGATTTTCTATGCTTCAATCAAGCAGTAGCAGTGAGCAGTTTTGACGCTTTTAATAAATCACTTTCCATGAACGACATCAACCTGAAAACATTCCAACTCATATCCACTAATGGATGCTTTCAAACGAATATGAAATGAAAAGTTCGTTTTTGTGAAACTTTTGCATGAAGCTAAAAATGTGCAACGGTTGAATATACTGTTACCTATTTGCGAAAATTGAAATACAATTAGGAAATAGACCTCTGAGTCTACAAAGTAAACATTCCATGAGGTAAGGGGTGTTGCCATTGGCTTATCTATAGATGGATAGCCATGTATTTTTATCTATCGCGAACTCTATGTCTCAGAGTAATCAAGTCTTCGTGATGTATACGAATGACTGAATAGGAATTGGACCATATTAAAGACAATATGAATTAGCAATATTCCGAAATATCACGATAGGGCAGTATCACCCCTTAGTATAACAGTATCATCTATATACTGCTGTTATATTTTCAATGGTTCTACCATTGAAAAAAACACTTGTAGAACACTTGTAGATGTGTTAAATAATTTGTTTTTTTTTGCAGCACTTTTATCACTTGCTTCCCAACGCGCAGACTACCTAGTACTGGAATGGTCAGGTATCAGCTGGCTTCAGGAGGTAGTGGAAGATTGGAAGGAGCATGAACGAGGATCCTTACCGAGCCTGATCGAGTTCAGCGTCATCATCTACATAGCAAGTAAATTTGCGTTTGTTGGCATGCTTATAATATCGAACTCTGTTTTTCGTGACAGACAGGAAGTGATTTAATGTTAATACTTTAAGGTAATACAAGAAACAGGAGATATTATAGTTACTCACCGATCGATTTGTATTTAATAAAATTAACAAAATTCTTCCTATTTATTCTCAAAATAGTCATACGCTGGAAAAGAAATCCCTCGATTATGATGCAACGGAAAAACATTCAGATACTTATCATTTTACGCACGAACACACACACATTTATCAATCATTTACTAATACCTTGTTTTAGTGATGAAAACCTCTTATTAAATGTAACATAAACTTAGTTTTTATTTAGAAAAACTTACTTTCCTATCAAGGAGGGAGGCGTTGGTAGCTGTTTCACAGTTTAATACTTTTGCAGCTACCATCGTTACCATTTTGTTTTAGTCGTATATTAGGAAACAGTTCCAAATAAACGATTTTTAGTTGCAGCAAGAACGCCGATACAGAAACAGCAATAAAAATCCCAGATACGATTAGAAATATCATGATTGTATCATAAACTTTTTTACAGTTATGTAAACACAGTTTCTATTTGTTCATCTATCTATATATATAAAAGAGGAAGGTGACTGATTGACTAACTGACTGACTGACATACCCAGAGATCAACGCACAGCCCAAACCGCTGAAGCTAGAATCCTGAAATTTTGCTTGTAGGTTCTTTATATAACGTAAGTGAGCACTAAGAAAGGAATTTTTGAAATTCCACCCCTAAGTGGGTAAATCACGGGATGAAAGTCTGCGTGAGCGAGCCGCGTGTAAAAGCTAGTAGTCAATAAAATACCAATAGATCTAAAGTATTATAGTTTATAACTAGGATAAAAATAGTTATTCTTAGTTTGGTAACATGTTTTGTTGTTTGTCTTGGTGAGTCATAATAGTAGAATCTGCTGTGGTGGTACGTGCGTAATTTTGTTTCTTGTTTGTCAAGCTTTTCATTTTATACTTCTTCACATATACATAGGTATTTTTCCTTAGATTAAGTAGCAAAAAAAAGTAATTTTGATTTGGATGGCGCAACTGTGCCTTTATAAACATAGTAAAGGTTTTATTTGTAAATTTATACACCTTTTAGTACAGTACATAGAGGAAATCACTTTTCTTACTTTCACCTTCGATTTACTTCTATGTAAAATCATGATTAATTATACATATTCTGATAATTTATTTAATGAACATTCTAATGATACAAAAAGTTTATATAGCCCAATATTTTTTTTTTGTCAATCGGCATTTCAACGAAAGTCGGAAATGTAACGGGCCGACGGCCGACGGCGCATCACGGTTGCACCATAATCGAAAAAAAGCGGTCAAGTGCGAGTCGGACTCGCCCATGAAGGGTTCCGAAGCAGCAAGTAACATAATATAAAAGTTCTTGTAGTTCGTTGTAACTTTGATCCATGTGTTTTTTTTTTTGTTTTATCATTCTCTTATTAAAATGGTAAAATGTGTCCCCCCTCCTGGGGGGACACATTTTACCACTTTGGAAGTGTCTCTTGCGCAAACTATTCAGTTTAGTAAAAAATGTTATTAGAAACCTCAATATCATTTTCGAAGACCTATCCATAGAACCCCACACGTATGGGTTTGATGAAAAAAAAATTTTTGAGTTTCAGTTCTAAGTATGGGGGGATTTTATTTTTGTGTGAAAATCTTAATGCAGTTCATAGAATACATCTATTCACCAAGTTTCAACAGTATAGTTCTTATAGTTTCGGAAAAAAGTGGCTGTGACATACGGACGGACAGACAGATAGACAGACGGACGGACAGACATACAGACAGAGATGACGAATCTATAAGGGTTCCGTTTTTTGCCTTTGGCTTGGAACCCTAAAAATGGTGTAACGGTTGAAGGGTAAAGTAAATTAAAATTCAATTCAGTACAACAAGGAAACAGAAAGAACTTTAAAACTTATTTACTCAGTTCTGTCATAATAAAATAAGTAAAACGAATAGCAAGAAGCCTTTTCGCCGATAGAAACTCGTTGGTTTCCCATCGAAATCTGTCTTTCTTAAATTATAGGTAAAATGACTTTGTCCACATAAAATTATTTTCCTTTTTAGATGACTATTGTAGTCTAACATAGAACGTAATGCATTCCGCATACGTTCCACTACCGCGTTAGAATATAAATCATTGTTATCCATTAATCAAGTCTGAAGTTAAGATGAGCTTACGGAAAAAATATCATCATAAAAGAGATAAATTCACAAGGATTGGGGGCTTCAACATTCTCTGTAACACTTTGTTGGTTAATAAAGTTTTTATATCATAACAATTATAAACAAATCTTCTTTTGATTCCCAGAATATGTCTTTTTTTTTTAATATCATATAACGTGACTAATTACCTCGCTAATCGTATCCGTAAACGCTTGTTGCCAATACCATAATTACTTTTACTGGTACGTTACACTTTATAACGAATCGTGTTACAAGTAGTGAATAGTGTATGAAACATTTCAGAATTGCAATTTTAGAAAATAAAGAACTATTACTTTCAGTACAACATTCCTTTGATGTTTTTCTAGTTGTCCGTTACTTTTTCAGTGCAAAAGAAAAGTATTCTCTAATTTTCACTAAAAATTCTGTTATAAATATCGTGTGATATCTTTACCATTGTCTTTGTTAAAAACCTAAGTGAGTACAAGTGTATATAATGTTGTTATATGGTTAAAAATTTGAGGGAAATTATCAACATCCTTAAGAATCGACATAACGAGGAAAAAAATGTATGAATTGCCTTATTATGCTTTCTTAGGACAAATATTGTTTCTTTATCTTAATTTCCTGTTAAATTTTGTATGTTCTGCATAAAAGCAGTATAATATTACGAGTTACTCTTTCAGAGATCCTTGAAGTTTGTGCGTTTACTGCGTACAATGTAATAAGTTATTATATTACGAGTTAGTCTTTCAGAGATTCTTCAGAGACTGTGTTTTGGCATAAAAAATAAGTATATGAAAAAGTCCATCCATAAACCGTTTGTCGTTTACCATGAATCCGATATTATAAGTTAAACAAAACTACGTTTTGAAAAATCTTAGTTTTGCCACTAGATACAATTTTATCATGCACGGCGGAATCCGCTCGGATGCGAACCGCGCGGTTCCAATCCGCGAGGATCGAAATGTGTTCAGACACACGCGGTAAGTGTGAGGAGTGGGGTAGGGTGACAACCGTTTCATTTCAACTTTGCCTTTGCCTTTTTTCTAACGAATCCTCGCTTTCGCCAAAAATGTCCACTAACTCCTGCCAAGCACCGTTTTTGAAATTTTATAAATACTCTGCGCACTGCATGTGCATGTCCCACAAAGCTGGTCGTTTTTCAACTTCGTCGATAATTATATCGGTGTCGAAGCGATCCATTGTCACCGTCCAATACGCGCGGCTTCCGCGTAGCAACTGAACGCCTCTAGGTAACATCGAGTAAATAGAACCGCGCGACGGCCGCGCGTATTCATTTTCTAGCGGTCAAGTGGCGGTAGCCGTGCGGGTTGACAATCCACGCGAACAGGTCTGAACGAATGATAGGCGCTAATGTAAATAAGATCCGCGCGGTCGAACCGCGCGGTTTAAATCCAAGCGGATTCCGCCGTGTCTGAACAGGCACTCTATCGTCAATCGTGGTAAAGAGTCGCTTATGTCCTTCCTCAAGAATCAAAGTATTTTCATATCAAATTTATTTAAAATGGGTGCAGTGGTTTAGTCGTGAAAGCGTAACATAAAATACAGACAGAGCTACTTTCGAATTTCTAATATTAGTGTGGATATAGTAGCGCTATGTTTTGTTGAATACAATTTATCTTTTCTGCTTTTGTATTTAAATACGTTTTTAGTGAAAGCCGCAGATTTATCCCATAGAAAGCATACACCATATTCCAAACCGGAAACAAAAATAAGTAAAACATAAAAACTAATTTGATGTGTTTGCGTAACGGTAATTTACAATTTGTTTATATTAATTGATTGCTGTAAACCATCTTACTGTGGTGGCGGCAGATGCATATAACCTGTTTTTTAAATATTTTAATTACTATGAGGATGGTACACTCGTATTAAAATCAACTTCCATGGTTTCCTGTAGAATCCAGTCATGTACATACTATATTATAATATTTATACACGTATCTATTACAATTGGAGTGTCTGTAGATTTTTTAAGAATATAGCTACATAGTAATATATTTTCAAAGAATTAATACTTATTCTGTGTTTTCTATTATTAGTCTGAACTTAACAAACATAAAATCTGACATTATTTTATTTTTGACTAGCTGACCCGGCGAACTTCGTACCGCCATATTTATATCTGTCTCAGCTTCTCACAGGCAGTGTACAGTCGCGGACAAAAAAAAGACATTTCCCTTTATCTTTTATTTTTTTTCTTTCTAGCAGAAACATACATATTTTGACTTTCATCCCCTCTCTCCAGGAAACCGTGCTGAATTTCGGGATAAAAAGTATCCTATGTCCTAACTCGTAGTATGAACTCAAATCATGCCAACTTTCATTTGAATCCATTCAGTAGTTTCGGCGTGATGCGCGGCCAAGATACAGACAGACAAAAATGAAAAAATTACAGTTTTGGCTTCAGTATCGATTATAGAGAGCCCTCCAACAATTTTTTTCTAAATATCTTTAATGTACAGAATTGGATCTGTTATATTTTTATTATAAGTATAGATTGTTTTAAAGTAAAATTTATTTTTATTTTCTGGATTATGCTTAATAAGATATTTTTATTTACAGGTCTCATTTGGGCAGAAATAAGAGCGCTGTGGACCGGTGGAATCACGGAGTATACCAGTGATTTATGGAACATTGTAGACTTTATAACGAACGCGTTCTACATCGCGTGGATCAGTCTGAGATTCTCTTCATGGTATATCGTACAGGTAAACAAAACAAACGTATATTTCTATAATATTTTCTATTATATATGTCAAAAGAGGTGGAAAAGGGTATAGAAGGAAAAGAAAATCTTGAATTATTAAAAAATTACTTTATGCTAGTGCTAAAAAAAAGCTTATGTTCAATTTTTTATGAAATAACGCTTTATAATATTTACAACTAAACTATACATATTTATAAAATTACTTAGAGAGAATGTATGATAGAATACTCACGAAAGGAATTTATAAAGTGAATGTGTGTAGAAGTTTCGGAAGAATTCGTCCACGGCAAACAGTTACCGATCAAATTCTAAAATTATTATATTTACAAAGATGATATTCTAAAAATTTTAAAAACAAAACCGACTTAAAGAACTGAACTAAATTTAAATGGGAACACTCGGGAACCACCAGCTTTCAAATAAAAAATGAATCATCAAAATCGGTTCGCCCAGTCGAAAGTTCTGAGGTAAGAAACAAACAAAATAGTCGAATTGAGAACCTCCTCCTTTTTAAAGTCAGTTATAAAAGGGGTCGTATGAAAAGCACAGAAAACGACGTGCATGTAGGCAGCTATTGATGAATGGCAACCAAGCGAAAGACGTGTGACAGTATTGTAGTAAGTAGAGACCAAGAGTCTTTGCCTATCCCTAAATAGGCGTGATACTAGTGTGCATGTACTAGTAAAAAGTATTTTATGTTACGAAAAATATTTACACATTTATATGCATTATTAGGTTGTGGATAGTGGCATTATTTGATAGTTTTTGTACTTTTAGCGTGACTATAAAAATGGAATGGATCCCTGGTACCCACGCGAAGGATGGGACTCATACGATCCCATGCTCCTTTCCGAAGGAGCTTTCGCAGCGGGCATGATCTTTTCCTTTCTTAAGCTGGTGCATATCTTCTCCATAAATCCCTACCTTGGACCTCTTCAGGTGTCACTAGGAAGAATGATATTGGATATTTTGAAGTTCTTCTTCGTGTATATGTTGGTACTTTTCGCATTTGGATGTGGTAAGTATGTTTTTACTAATAAATACTACATGAGACATCTCAATTGGAACAATTGGTGCAATTGGAGATACATATGTCCAATAGTGGACTGCAATAGGCTGATGATGATGTTGAACACCACCAACTACCTGGTCTTGAGTTAGATATAATAATTACAGCAGTCCCATTAATTAATACTGTACCTATTCCGCAACAATTAAAATACTATATCTACTACTTTTTCTATTTGCCACATCCATGTTTCCTATTTTTTTTATTTTTTTTTTTGGCTATTACGTTTCGTATTGTGAATAAATTCAAATACAGTTTTATGGTGTTTTTGTTCCTTCTATTGTTGTATGTTTCTGCCATATGTTCTATTGTTCTTAGGCTTAAACCAGTTGATGTGGTACTACGCGGAGTTGGAGAAGAATAAATGCTACCACCTCCCTAATGGCATTCCGGATTTTGATGGGCAGGATCGAGCTTGCACTATTTGGAGACGATACGCCAAGTAATTAAAATGAATATTTTTACTTGTAATTTCAATGTTATCCATTTTATTCTATTAGTCGATCTAGCTTTCATATTACAAGCTCTGTTAAGTTTGAAGCTAGATGGCATCGTTGTATGTTACATGTCCAAAAATATGTATCTATTTATAAAAAAACGTAAATATATCAATGTTCCCTTGTTTACTTTTCGTGAAATGAATGATATATATGACTCTGTCCTATGTATCTGCAGTGATCGTATCCTGCCATTGATTCTTATGCTTAAATATTAATTTGTCAAACCTAAACATTAATGTTTCAATAATATTTAAAACCCCACCATTATAATGTTTACCATCACATTCTTACCCTTAAGAAAGTGTTACTTCACTACTAGGTAACCTAACTATTAACTTCATATTATTCATTTTAAGAAAACTATTAGATTTAAATGATGTATCTATTATATAGTATTAACTTGAATTTTTATAATACTTCTTTTCTTACAGCTTATTCGAAACGTCTCAATCCTTATTTTGGGCTTCTTTCGGTCTAGTGGACCTCACGACTTTTGAACTAACCGGAATCAAAAGCTTTACCAGATTTTGGGCTCTCCTGACATTCGGGTCCTACTCGGTGATAAATATCATCGTGCTTCTAAATATGCTCATCGCCATGATGTCGAACTCTTATCAAATTATTTCGGTGAGTGGTGTTACAAATCTTGATACTTTAAAGAAATTATTTGGATAATTTTTGTTCTTACTAATTTGGTGAATTAAAAAAATCCAACAAAAGAGGATTTTTTTCTTTCTAATTTGACGAACAAAGTGGAGAGCGTAACATGTTTATACTTGAAACATCAGTTATAAAACTTACACAATCATTTCGCCTCTCATGCTCCTCTGGAAAATCTACTTATTAACTAAAAACCAGCCTGAAGAACCGAAAGGGTCATTGGTGGCTAGGTGGTCATACTTAATGAGCCACGGCAAAACTAAATCTTTCTATAATAACTAAACAACGTTAAAAATTACAATGGTTGAGAAGTATTTATACCCTACATATTCTTCGGTGTAATTCTTCAAGTTTAACTATATTCATTAAGCCATTATCTTACAGGAAAGATCCGATACAGAATGGAAGTTTGCTCGGAGCAACCTCTGGATGTCTTACTTCGAAGACGGTGATACTGTACCACCTCCGTTCAACATCATTCCCACGCCGAAGCATTTCAGCTGCTGGATTAAACGCTGCTTCAGTAATAGAGATCGTGGGTCTATTATCGTACGTATGTCTTTAAATTGTTAACTTAACTTTTAAATCAAATACTTAAAGTATTTTATTTACTCAAAATAACACATTCATATTTGTTTTAAATTGTTCATGTGTATTTACGTAAATATTATTGTTTGATACACGCATAGGACCTATTGTAATCCTACATCAGTATTATCACCTATTATTAAAGTATTTTTAGAAGCATACCTGAATAGTCATCAATAACCTGCTGCATTCATACCAGTTAGGTCTATGTTTTTGATCTCAAATCAGATCATTATTACTTTTTTCTGGACATATTGCTATATTTTTCATTTCTTTACAAATATTAAGAACTACATAAATAAATGCTACACTACTATTAAATACTACATTACAACTACTATCTGCAGAACAAATCCAGAGAAAAGGCTCGCCAGGAACACGAAGCTGTTATGAGAGTTCTAGTTCGAAGATACGTGACTGCAGAGCAGAGAGCTAGAGACGAGGTTGGAGTTACTGAAGATGACGTCATGGAGATCAGACAGGACATTTCTACGCTACGGTACGAGTTGATAGACATACTGCATAACAACGGCATGAAGACACCTAGAGTCAGCATGCAGGAAGCTACTGGTACGTTTATTGCAGCTATACTTTAAACTGTACGATATGGCATAAATTCTTTCATCACTATCATCAACAATAGTCATAATAGTATACTGCTGGACATAGGCCTCTTCTTAAAAGATAACGGAACGGAGACGAACTGAAAAGGAGAAAGGAATTGGAAGATTGTGGAATTTTACACCACTCTGGCAAAATGAATTGGTATAGGATTTGTTTTAAGTTTACCTTCTTTTTGCAGTGACTGCCAGGTATTTTTTTTATGATTTAGGGGGCAAACGAGCAGACGTATCGCCTGATGGTAAGCGATTACTGAGGCTCATGGACACCCGCAACATCAGAGGCGTCACAAGTGCGTTGCCGGTCTTTTAATAAGGAGTACGCTCTCTTAATCGCCTTTTACAACATCTATGGGATCAATAAAAGTGGTGACACAATGTATCTTTCTTTTGACACCACATGTAACTTTCATTTATTGCAGTATCCGGGAAGAAAGGTAAAGTGATGGAGAGACGAATTCTAAAAGACTTCCATATTGGTATAGTTGAGGGTATTATCAAAGACGTAATATCTAAAGAAAGCAAACCCAAGGATGTGTTCAGCCAGATAGCCAAAGCCATCGTGAGAAGAGGAAGTACTGACAGGTAAAATTGGATTTAACAGTTTGTGTAACTCATGACCACATACAATACACTAGCTGACCCACGCAACGTCGTTTGCGTCTCCTATTGCCCGTAGCGTGATAATTTTCCCCCGTTTTTGAAACATTCTTCATTGGTGTTCCGCTCCTATTGGCCTTAGCGTGATGATATATAGCCTATAGCCTTCCTTCCTATAAATGGGCTATCTAACACTGAAATAATTTTTCAAATTGGACCAGTAGTTCATGAGATTAGCGCGTTCAAACAAACAAACAAACTCTTCACTTCAGCTTTATATATTAGTTAAGATGTATTTATCATAAGATCTTCTAAGATCTAATACTCATAATCAACAACACATTTATTTGGATAAAGATTATTATTAGGTATTATGTTGATAAAAACTCTTTGGCAAATAACTCATTATTAGGGACCAACTCTTAGCGTCATATACTCGTGATAACTTATAAACGAAATGTTTGATTGGGATGAAACAAGAAGTATTTTACTTCTACATAAATACCCTTGATAACATAATGCTTAATTAGGATAAGGATTAATATTACGATACACATTTAACGTAGTTTCTTTCTTCAGACGATTTAATATTTTTTTTCAACACAAAAGCGGTTATTGTGACTAAACCATGATAGTTAGATATATGCTCTCGCGGACTTTTTTGTAGATCTTAATGGGACCTACAAACCCGTAATACATTATTTTGTTCTATTGTCAATAGTTTTTGCAGCGCACGCAAAAATAGGTTTTCGATTTCGCACCTTGAGTTACGAAATAGCAATTTTCTTACGGATCCCTAATGTTATTTGAAAATAAAATATAGCTTAAAGCCTTGCTCAATAAATGGACTATCCAACACTGAAATAATTTTTCTAATCGGACTAGTAGTTCCTGAGATTAGCGCGTTCAAACAAACAAACAAACAAACTCTGCAGCTTCATAATATTAGTATAGATTATTAAAAAAACCAGTACATTGATACACAGACATATCTGTTGTGTTATTGGGCAATTTCTTGAACACCCAAATAGAATCGAATTCAATATAGAAAATATATGATGAAATACCAATGTATAATGTAGTTCACCTAACTCTTAAAAGAACAAGGATATCCTAAAAGCTTAAATAATATTATTGGGAAAATATTCCCTTCATATTATCATTGGTCGTATCATGTAATATTTTACCCTCGAGCTAAATAACCGAGCGATTAGATCTATTACTACCTAATTTGTTTGATTAACGAAGCGTTGTTTTTAGTCGTGTTTTGAACGAATGTGAATTGATGAAGTATTTTTAGTGTGAATTGTGAATATTATTAGAATTGATATGAAAATTAACATCTTGAATGGATAATATTGTTATTTTACATGAATGTGTGTTTAAATTTGTAGTAGCTTTATGAGCTTTATGCTTTGCTCGTTTTTTTTTTTTGTATATTTTCTATAAATGAATCTTAGCTAGACCGATTTATCGCTCCCGAAACCCCCTGCATACTAAATTTCATTAAAATCATTGGAGCCGTTTCCGATATTCAATTTATATCACTACATCACACTAATATTACAAAGACGAAAGTTTGTGAGTGTGTATGTTTGTTACTTCTTCGGCTGGACAAATTTGGATCAAAGTTTACAGTAATATAGCTTATACATCAGAATAACACATAGCCTACTATTTGCCGCGATAACCGACATACACGCAATATATAAAATATATAAAAAAATATAAAGCAAAGTCCTTCGCCGCGTCTGTCTGTCTGTTCGGTATAAACTCAAAAGCTACTGCACGGATTTTGATACGGTTTTACCAATAGATAGGGTGATTTTTGAGGAAGGTTTTCGTATATTATTTGATAAATTTGAATATATGTGTACAGTTGCGGAAAAAAACCGTTATCTTTTAATTTTTCTTGTACACAAACCTTGTCCACACAATAACGAATACATAAAAAAGAATTATTTAATTTAGAGCAGCCGATAGGAAGCTATGCGCGTACATATAAAAATGAATCGCCGAAATGTATATAGAAGATTCTACTCAAAATAGGTTAATATTTAATAAGACATGTCATCATATCTAAAAATTTAAGATTCATCACAATAATAGAAGCATACATTTTATAATGGAGGACTATTTATTCTGTATATAAAGATATTTGTAATATAATAATTTATTTTGAAAGTATGTATCTGCCCTTTTAGTGGAATAATGATACGAGAAATCGAAGAGCGACCAACTGTTATGCAATTGGAGATTTCTATGTCCAGTAGTGGACTGCGATGGACGGATAATGACGATGATATGAATCTACCTACCTATTAATTTGGATACTAATTTTAACGAATTATTTTAATTCTATTGAATTATTAGGTACATGTGATTTTATTTTGCAGTAAGAAACGTGATTGGAACGCCCTCGTCAGAAGCAATACAATACGTAAAGATCCGATAGGATCTTCCGTAGAAGCGGAAACCAAACGAAGCATGCAGTCACTTAGAGCACATATCTTGGACAATATTTCCTCTAGGTCAATTGATCCTCAGAAGCTGTTAGGTGAGATGTTGTCATATTTTTCAACATATAGTAATTAATCTGCATCAAGGGTATTTTATTGTTTTAACAAAATGCAGTATTTGAAATAGATATCATGTGAAATAATTATCAGTTTACCAAAACCATAACTGTATAAAATATTACAAAAAGCTTAACGTGTCACTCGATAGATGGCGTTGTCTCGGTGGACTGAGTCGCACCAGAGTTATCCTCACATAAAATTGTTTATCTATTCAGCCAAGTTATACTTACCGAATTAGTTACAAAACCACTGTACCATAAAATTTTATCTTAACCACTTTTTATTTGTTTGTTAGAATATAACCCACAATTGGCCGTCGTATCTCCTACAACCAGAGTAGCATACGCCAGATTTATGAGAAGCAAGATCAAGACTGATTTCTTGGCAAGAGAGAACGTCAAGACAAGTTCCTCTGAAGAAATTAATTTAGAAGATGAAGTTTCCGAGACTCCGAAGAGACGGGATACTTGTAAAAGATGTAGCAGTAAGTTCTTTAATAAAATAAACCATTTTATAAAAGCCTAATTAGCAAATAAGAACGAAATGTTACGTAAGTAATTTATACATCGGAAAAAAAGAAACTATATGAAAAAACACCGTTTTGAACTTTTTTTTTTTAATATTATTACTTAATGGGATACATAATATAGAGTAGATAATAAATAATCAAAGCGTTGCAAAATTAGAGTAAAATGTGAATATTGGTGAAAAACTATGATATAAATACATTCAAGCAATCAAAATAAACTTTGAAACTATAACATTACCAAACGGACATTTGTATTTACCAACTAATTCAGTGTAATATGAAAATACATTCGCAAACATGACATGTTCCGATTATACTACACAACCACTATAGACCGTTTATTTCTGGTTTCAATAACTACAAAAGCTACATTGATCAATGCAATTCATTGTTTAGTGTAGTCATTAGATTGTGTGCATATTACGAATTATCTAAAAAAGGTTGACCACAAGTAAACTGCGACTTGACGTTGAATTAAACACATTGTATAAATAACTCCGGTCTTTTCGGTTTTTCTCCATAATCTACGTCTTATCAATAATTATTTCTGCCAACAGTGTAGGTAGGACCAAGTGATAGAGCCACGCTGATTTCAGCACGAACGGGCTCGAATGGGGTGGTACTACCCTCTCACAGACGAGCCACCTAAAATGACAGCATTTGTGATGTCGTATTTCGTTGGTGAGTGGGAGACCGGAGGCCCAATGATGCAGAAGCGTCTCAATAGGTCACTAAAGTGTGGGTCAACATGCTGCATTGTCTGCATTCGTGTCGTAAAGAGACGTGCCACGTATGGTGACTACCATTCTTGAATTCTGCTCATGCGTTTCATTAGGCAGAGTAGAGTCACTTTGACAGGTCCGACCATGAACTAAACACATTTCACGCAAATGTATGCATAAAATCAATTCTGAAAAGGTAACATCTGATGCTTCCTATTTTTTTGTTAACAGCCCGAACGTTCCGAAGCAGGACACCAATTCCGGAAACCTCCGATGACGAAGGCCTGAACGAAAATGAAGTACATGTGGAAGCGGATATTGAGGACCAAGGTATTTATTAATACAGTTAGGTTTAGGTATTTTCTTTTATTACATATGCTTTAAACACTGATAATAGTTTTGTTCAAACTATTTGTTTATATTCAATTTAATTCCGCAAAGAGCTTCTTTAATATTTACGTGGGAGGCCTATGCTTTGGCAAACATGAGTTTGGTTACCTGTAGCTCCAAGATCTTGAGCTACAGGTAACCAAACGGATAGGAAGAGGACCTATCCCGAGAGTGGGCACTCTAAATCAAACGGGTTTTAATAGCTCTTTAATCCAGAAATTATAATTATCTATAAACAAATTTATATACCATAGCAGAATATCTAAATGATAAAACTACCTGGGATTAAGCTACCCATTCTGCACAAGCTCTTTATTTTCTATGTATAAAATTTCTTATTTTGTTGTGACGATAATCTTTAATTTGAAACAGATCCATTTTTAATTTTATAGTCGTTAACATTTTTTTTTAAATTTTACCAATTTAAGATATTTTTGACTGGAATTATAATTATCGCTTTTTTTATTTGTGATAGAAATGTCTTTTGCATTTTGAGAAGATTGTCTGGACTTTACAAGAGACGATGAACCCTGAGTTTGTTTCGTCCTTTCTTCTCAGGGCTAGTCCAATTAAGAAAGGCCGAACTCATCTGCGTAAAAATGTTTTAACTTGCAAAAGTGTACTTGTATATTGCAGAATAAATGATTTCATTTCAATTCATATAAGTGGAAAAGTTCTACTTAAGCCAAGCTTCGAAAAAAGGACAATAAGGCAGTGCTTTTGTTTTTAATCTGTTTGACTTGACGGGAGTACTGATCTATATTCAGGAGAATCAGAGAGTACCGTTACCTTCTCCAATATAAATAATCTAAATTATTTTAAAAAGCAATAAAAAATAATTGGTATTCCTGCTATAATACACAAAGTTAACAGACCCTGGCATAACCTTTCCGAAACAGGCTCTGATAATATTATAATAAATGAAACAATACACCACAAGCCATTTGATATTCATTGAGGTTATTACTGATTTTAATTACTTTATGCTTCAGTAAGATTTACGCTCCATCCTCGAGATTTATAACTGAATACTGAACAACAAGAATATTATTTATTTCCGTCACAATTATACATTCTAAAATATTAGGATCTCTGACAACACAGATATCCGTCAGTCCCTAGAAGCGTACTTCCGAATAAGACTTGTTAATGGACTTTCTTGAATATTGTGCAGACGTTCAAAACTGATAAAGATCTAAAATAAAAGAAGACCGAAAGTTGAGCAAACTAGAAACGCAGAGAAATTAAATATGATTCACCATAAGAATCCCAAATTATTCAACAGAATTAAATAAATAAACACAAATCTAATAACAAAACGAAATGAAATTTTCCATATTACTTAATAAGTCCTGAGAATATCAAATACCATAAAACTGTTCTCCTACATTTCAATTTCCTACCTATTATTACTCAAATGAGTAACCTTTATAATTTCGACGTATAATAGACCTATAATATTGTTGAATACTTTCTTGGTCTTATCTGTGAATAACGCACGGCATACTAGGCACTAGCTTGGACTAACTTACTATTATGCGCGATATCTCAATGGCTATTGCTTTCGTTCGTACGTTACGTATTTCGTCCTTGGAGCATATCTGTATATTCTCAAATGACGAAGTACGTAACTAAATCATTCTTAAGTTTACGAATTATTAATTTTTATATATTTCATCAGGCTCAGAAGATGGATCGGAACAAACACGTCCCTTAAAATCATCGTCTCAAGAACCTTCAGAACCTAGTACACCAGGATTCGACCCACCTAGCACTCCAAAGGTACCACCTCCAGTGGAATTTGCGACCACAGACCATGTTATCACCATAGAACCAGATACTCCAACTAGGAACCTTTACATGACACAAAAAGAATCCAGTAGCCTCCAGAAACCTATTACACCAACTCCAAGTGTTCGTTCTCAATCAGAACAGATTCTGTCTGCTTCGAGCTTGGAACAAGAGTTGGCTAAAATTACAGAAACTTCTACTCCTACAGTCACAGTTACACCAGATTCAAGTGAAGAAATACCACCTAGAAGCAGATCTTCGATGAGTACTCCCCGATCTTCAAGAGTGAGTCCAGCCGCTTCACCGCGTTATGGGAAAGAAAAAGGAAAATCAATGGCCACTGGAAAAGTTGTATCTGGTTGGCTCTGAACTAGTTTGTCATTATTTCTGTAGGTAGGTTTACTACGCATTTAATAAAGTATTAATTATTTGGTCAAGTTAAGAAATGATACATATAAGAATTTTTTTTCACTTCAGGCAAGTGATTCTTCTCCAAGGGAGAAGAAAAAACTAATAGATAGTGGTTTAGCTTAACACTGTAATGATGGGGCCATACCATAAACATTTTTGAGTGCATTATCATATTTTTTTTATTTTCCGTTTAAAACATAATGGTACTAAACATGTCAAATTGCTAGATCATTAAGGCTATGCTGTGAATATTTTGCTAGAGCGTTTTCAATTGTTATTTTTGACGCAATAAAGATTTCCTAAGAACAATAATTCCCTCGTGTAATGATTATTGTCAACTTTGAAGTGAACACAATAGAATAGTAAAGTTTATATACAGGGTGTCCCAAAATTCAACGATAAGCGAGCGCCTAAAGGTAGACCTGCTAATGAGTACATAAGGAAAAAAAATAAAAAAAATATACCTAGTTTTTTTTTTTAGTTACAAGAAAAATTTAGAATTTCTTTGAAAATATATACCTTTGAAAATTTATACCTTTCATGATATTTTGAACGACCACGATGACAATTTCTCAAATATGCTTAAGATTTTTTTTTATCTTGTACCTTAATACATTCACCACAACCCTTAAAAACACCAAATTACCCGCAGTTTTTACACAAAAAACGTTACCCAAAAATTGTCATCGTGGTCGTTCAAAATATCATGAAGGGTGTAAATTTTCAAAGAAATTCTAAATTTTTCTTGGAACTAAAAAAAAAACTAGGTATATTTTTTAAATTATTTTTCCTTATGTACTCATGAGCAGGTCTACCTTTTGGCGCCCGCTTATCGTTGAATTTTGGGACACATGGTATATAAACAGAATATGCTACTCACAGTCGATTTTTTCGCCTTCATGGATGTGAAGGTGGAATAATAAAATATCCTTTTGATGAACGTAAAACACAAATGCAAAGGCTTTAAAGGTTATCTCATATAACCCTACAGATATGCATGTATAAGATATTCATTAAATCCTTACATCGTCTCAAGTAAAACTGGTAATTTTTTTAAATATTACGGCTTACCTACTTTCAAAACGTAAAAAATGTAGTCTAGACTGTCAATTGAAATGAGTTCGTTAAGGGATCTTTGAAAAGATTGCAGGGGCGGGGTGAACTCTTAAATTAATAGGTTAGACCTTGTCTACCAGAAGACATGACAAGGGCTTTATGTAAACTTGTTATTAAATGGTATTCCTCTATAATTTTTGACGAATTGCTACCAAAAATATGTAGTCCATAAAAAGGAGTATTTTTCATCGTTCATAATCAGTGAAACAAAGTGACATTGTATATTTTTATTGAGCTACATAAAACTTTTTTAAAGGTTTGTACTTCGCATAATTAGAATGGAATGTTTATGAACAACATTCATAATATTTTGCAATAAAAACTCTCTCCTACTTTAGTGAATTGAATTCATGCCGTAGCCGTCATTCTTTTTGTATTGTGTAAGGTTTCTTCATTCAGCTTTTGTTTTTATGTCACCTTAGGACTCCGTTATTCATAATCAGATTTTGAAACTGCTTTTTAATATAAGGAAATACTTCTTGTTGTTACCCATCCATTTAAATTTAGAGAAATATTGTAAGTCGTCAGGATGGCGACGCATTAAAGATTATGAAATTTATATCGTTAATAATGACTTGTAGATGTCTCGTGCTAATTGAAACTTATTATTTTTAAGTTTAAAACTCTTTACTTGAAGGGTTATGAGTTATGAATTCTCATTCATCCAACCTCAACAAACTAACATCGCACGCATTCGTTGGGCAAACTGAAATGCATGCGCATCTCTGTCTTCTTGTCTTTCACGAAAACACCCTCAGCAATTACCGGAAAGGCAAAATAAAAGATATTAGCTAAACATCAATAAATAATCAAGAAGTATATTTTATTATTGATATAATATTTATGATTCACAATAATAGTTAAACAAGGTTCTCGAACGGTAAAACCACTTCTCCTAGAAGAAAGTACTCATTTAGCGTAAGATTTAAAACCAAATAGTGCCTGTTTCTTATACAATAAGAAAAATAATATAAGTATTGTTTAGTCTATAAGATATTGAACTATGAATGCTAAAACAACTTTTAAGGAGATAGAAAAGACAATTAAAGCTAATATAATTACGTTACAATTAAAGCAAGTAGTCTTCTGTACTAACACATCATTCTTTTATACAACGGATTATCTCATGTACGTTGTTTGATACTTCATGATTATAACTTTTAAATCCTATATAATAGTCTAAACGGTATATCAATAATAATGGATTTAGGACATTTTGAACACTTGTAGTTATAACAACTTCTACGTAGTTGAGATAGCAATCAATAAAATAAAGCAATGTTTTACTAGCACACATTTATAATCCGATACCTTTGTTAGACCAGGCTTTTATATTTCATTAAATTAAAATATTTGTTGACATAGTCATAAGCTTATAATATATCTAGTTAATAAAACGTTTGGGATTACGTTAAATTCAGTTTTATTTATATTTACCACAATCTCTTTCAATGTGGAAAGGAAGCAGCTTATCAAATGCAGTCGCGGGAAGCTGTTGGATGCGGGCAACAAAGGACTGGTTGTTGTGGAGAACCTTGTTGGAGGTATATGTCCAGCAGTGGACGTCGTTCTGAAGAATGATGATGATGAGTAAAAAAATACTTGATTAGGTTTCATTGATTCATTAGTCGATGGCCAATATATATCGTTGTGGTCGTTTAGAATAAAGAAATAGATAAAAAAACAAATTACTGTAATTACTCATATCTCTTTCTCATTAGAACTTGCTGTATCTCTTATCTTCGTTTTATATTATCTTCCTTTCCTTCCTTGAACTATCCGGTTTTTAGGGTTCCGTGCCAAAGGAAGGAACCCTTATAGATTCGTCATGTCTGTCTGTCTGTCCGTCTGTCCGTCCGTATGTCACAGCCACTTTTTTCCGAAACTAAAAGACCTATAATGTTGAAACTTTATAAGTAGATGTATTCTGTGAACCGCATTAAGATTTTCACACAAAAATAAGAAAAAAACAATAAATTTTGGGGGCCCCATACATAGAACTGAAACTTAAAAAATTTTTTTTCATCAAACTCATGCGTGTGGGGTATCTATAGATAGGTCTTCAAAAATGATATTGAGGTTTCTAATAATTTTTTTTTCTAAGCTGAATAGATTGCGCGAGAGACACTTCCAAAGTGGTAAACTGTCCCCCCCCCCCCCTGTAACTTACATAAGAGCTTGATAAATCTAAAAAAACTATATGATGTACATTACCATGCAAACTTCCACTTAAAATTGGTTTGAATGAAATCTAGTAAGTAGATTTTTTTTAATACGCCATAAATCGTAAACTGCAATTTAACTTTCATTCAATCAAAACAAATATTAAAAAAAATGTTACTTGCTGCTGCGGAACCCTTCATGGGCGAGTCCGACTCGCACTTGGCCGCTTTTTCTTGACTCAATTTATTATAACACAAGAAAAAGAAACAATTACAAGAAGAGCTAACCTTAAGCTGCCGCCGTCTCGTTTTAAAAAAGTCAAAACAAAATTTAGGTCAACAAAATGATGACGATGGTACATAATCTGGTCACAAGAATGATTTACCTATCTCAAGCTAAAACTGGAGATAGTCTTTACATTTTTTTAATTTCTTTCAATATAATTGATGCAATACTTTCATTCAATGACACAATATATCGTCAGTGCTTTCATTGAAATGCATGATCAATAAATTATATTTTATGTCAAAAAAACAAATACTCTTTTTACTCGACTCCAAAAAAAAAGGAGAAGCTTATCAATTAGACTGTATTTTTTTTATGTTCGTTACTTCAGAACTTTCGACTGGGTGAAACGATTTTGATGACTCTTTTTTTATGTGACAGCTGGTGCTTCCCGTATGAACCAATTTCAATTTGGTCCAGTTCTTGCAGTTGGTTTCTTTTTTTGTTAAAAGGAGTTGTCTAATTTTTAAGATAGATTTAGTCCGTTTTTCAGACAGGTTACTGAAAACTGTCATTAGTGATCTTGCCAACTAAGGCAGAGGGCGAGGGTTCAATTCCCGCCCAGGACAAATAATTGTATGATATGCACAATCATTTGTTTTGTGTATCAGTGTAATTAATTAGCTAACCTGATAACAAACAGTAGTTTTTTTACCGTAGTACAATCTATGTCTAATTGAATAGCAGACGGACAAGTGTGAGATGTGTAAGATTATTATTATAGTTACTTATGATTATATAAAGGTTAAAAACTGATATTTCATATCCATTGGTCAGATTGGCATAGCTTAGTAAATCAACAGTTTTCTCGTAAAGTTCCGTGAAATAAAGTTTCATATTGTTGATACCCGAGTCTAAATAATTTATAATCCATACTTTCATACTTATATTATAAATTCGAAAGTAAGTATGTCTGTCTGTTAACCTTACACACCTAAAATGCTGCATCGATTTCAATGAAATTTGACATGGAGATACTTTGTTTCTTGAGGAAGTACATATTAAGTAACTCTGGCAAAAGCTAGTATTTAATAATATTATTTTATTCAGACTCCTGAAATAGTGCAATGTGATTATACATAAAGAAGTCCTCGTTTCTAGTGTAATGAACTCCCTGAAACACCACATCAAAACAAGTCAATCTCGTTGATTAGTCCGAGTCTTAAGACAAAACTTTTAATAGAAAGCATCAAATAAATTGGACTGTATCTATTTAATCCTAATTCTAATATTATAAATTTGAAAGTAACTCTGTCTGTTTGTTTGTCTGTCTGATACATTTTCACAGCTGCACCGATTTCAATAATTTATTTTATGTATGCCTCTTATACCCTTCCAAAATGCCTCTACTCTGCCTGATGGAAAGCAGAATCCAAGAGTGGTGGTCACCATACTCATTGCGAATGCAAATAATGCAACAATGCAGCATCGTGACCCACACCATGGCGGCCTAGTGATGCTACTGCATAATTGGGCCTCCGGTCTCGCACTCACCTACGACACACAACTGCACGAACACTGACATTTTACGTTGATTGCGAGGGTAGTACCGTCCCGGTCGAGCCGGCCCGTTTGTGCTGAAATCAACGTGGCTCTACTACCTTGGAATCAATTAAATCTATACTATATATTAGGTCTTTACCTATGAAATTGCCGTTTTGTATGCAATAAGTGAAAGTACTTATTTTTTCAAACTTTTTATTTTTGTTATTTGAAGTAATCACCCATGCAATCGACGCATCTTTGCCAACGCATTGGCAGTTTATTGATGCCCTTCTTGTAAAAATCAGCTGGACGGGAGGGCAACAAACTCTTCAAAGGCATTTTGTACTGCCTCTCGGGAATTGAAATTTTTACCCACTAAAGAGTTGTCTAAATTTTGGAAAAAGTTATAGTCGGTAGAGGCAAGGTCTGGTGAGTATGGCGGATGAGGGAGAGCTTCCAACCCCAGCTCTTGCAGCTTGGAGACTGTCTGTTGCGCAGTATGGGGTCGCGCGTTGTCGTGAAGCAGCTGCAAGAGCTGGGGTTGGAAGCTCTCCCTCATCCGCCATACTCACCAGACCTTGCACCTACCGACTATTACTTTTTCAAAAATTTAGACAACTTTTTAGTGGGTAAAAATTTCAATTCCCGAGAGGCAGTACAAAATGCCTTTGAAGAGTTTGTTGCCTCCCGTCCAGCTGATTTTTACAAGAAGAGCATCAATAAACTGCCAATGCGTTGACAAAGATGCGTCGATTGCATGGGTGATTACTTCGAATTACAGAAATAAAAAAGTTTGAAAAAATAAGTACTTTCACATAATGCATACAAAACGGCAATTTCATAGGTAAAGACCTATTATTAATATTATAAAGCTGAAGAGTTTGTTTGTTTGAACACGCCAATCTCAGGAACCTCTGGTCCGGTTTGAAAAATTATTTCAGTGTTGGATAGTACATTTATCGAGGAAGGCTATGGGGTGTAAATCATCACGCTAAGACCAATAGGAGCGGAGCACCAATGAAGAATGTTACAAAAACGGGGGAATTTTTTTACGCTACGGGCAATAGTAGATGACGTTGCGTGGGTCAGCTAGTTAATTATGTAGATACTTTCGATTTTTGAGAAAAGCTGCTGTTTACCGCAATAAACGACATACACACAAACGGAGCAGCATAAGCAAGTAACATTGAGATTAGCGCGTTCAAGCAAACAAATTCTTCAACGTTATACACGTATATTAGTACAGACAGGCGGTTGGAGATTTTTTTACCCACTCAAAATATATGGATATGAATTTTAAATTGATTATACAGTCTTTTCTTGAAAGGAACCTCAATATAAAATGGTTCTCAAAGAAGAGGATTCAACACTGCAATCTTGGATTAGAAAAAAATAACACCAGAAGGGTTTCCGCAAAGCTGGAAATCATTGCCAAGAAATGCATTGTTAAATGACAATTCTTATGACAGTACATAGTTACCCAGCTAAATTTTCTATTTACCTTTATTATAACTTATAAGCAACTAGCAAATCTTACTCTTATTACAAAAGGCGAAAGTTTGCATTGATGTATGGTTGTTTGTAACTCTGTCACGCAAAAACGGCTGAACAGATCTGAGTAAAATTTGGAAAAGAGATAGATTATAGTCTGGAATAGCAAATAGGCAAGGTAGAAATAACCGCGGGGCGCAGCTAATACTATAACAATACTCTTAAACGTCTATGTATTATCTATAGGTAATAAATTTGCACTTAACACCCATTTTCATTAATTTAGAAGAGGACACTTTAATGAAAAAAAACAGTAAGAAAAGAAATGATATAATTTAATTGTGTAATTTAGATTCTACTTTGCTATAACAATTACCGAAAATTTTGTACAGGAAAAAATAAGGTTTAAACACGGCTACTTAAAGAATCAATCAAGTAATTCATTACTATCAGTTTAAAGAAGTAACAACTCTATTAAAGTATTTTTCTCAAAATTTTCAATTAAGTAGGTATGTTGGATTTCGAACGTCATTGTACTGGCAACATTTTGATTGTCTCTGGTTCGTGTTTGACGTTTTGAAGTTTGAGCTTAATATGTGGAAAAAGAACTTGAAAGACGCGTGTTGAAACCGGCCGACGATTTTATTTATTATTGTGAAAATTAATGGATAGTAAGCTAATTGTATTGTATATCGACCCGTGGTCTCTTTAGTGATAAACCGTATTGTGTTAGGTCGTGGACTCGCGAGTTTTGTAGGCGCGTTCCGCGTTAGCTGAAGCGAGTTGTTGTAATTCGAATACCTTGGAAGTTGTACAGCACTTTAGGAGTTTATGTTTGTGTGAAGAAGCAGAGCAGGGAAGATTCTACCCAAGAGATATCTCTTGGAACGCCGAGAAGAACATTGAAGCCACACACTCCAGTAAGTGCTTAATGATTTTAGTTTAGATTAAGAACACGGTGAATCGCCGTAAAGCTCATTCTTCTCGCCAATGGACCAATAGCTTAGTGATTGTATGCCTATCTATGGGCCATAGGTATTATAAACTTCATCAAGGTGATCGCTATCATTGGTGGGAGGAGTGAACAAGGTACATTATTTAGTTGGCGTCTATTACTCTTGAACAGGCTCAGATCAAATAAAACAAGTACAAATTATTAAAAAAAAAACCCGTCTGCGTCAATATTTAACAATTAAAACATATAAGTTTTAAATATATTCGTAATCACCGTAAAAAAATCTTTATTTTGATACCACACTCAATGTATTTTGAAAACATTTTTTTATATTACTTTTTGGCACCAATAATCCTTATTTTTTTATTTTTTTTTATTTTGATGTACCCAGTGTCACTCTCACGACTGAGACGAATCTATTGACACCACTCACATAAAAATACGACAAGCCGTTTAGGCTCTAGGGCGTGCCAAAGAAATATACATACATACATACACTCGAAAAACATAACCCTCCTTTCGCAGTCAGGTAAAAAGGTAGATGACTCACGGCCTTGTTCTTGTTGAAGCAGAAAAAGTACTAGGTAGTTCGAAGTAAACACTCGCATTAACGCACTAACTATGCTGTCAACTACGCTACTTTTCGTCAGTATCGTACAAGTATCGATAACTTGTTTATTTGATCTGAGTGAACAGATCTAAAGATGATAGTGATAGTTTTCCTTCTTTTACAAATACAAATAAAAATTAGCACCTTAAAACCTTTTTCAATCAGATCACTGACTAAAAAATATCTGTAGAGCTCCGCGATGTTTTTAAATGATCTAATCAAATGCACTTACGCCATAATAGTTTCGTTTTATGATTTTATTTTACCACTTTTTCGGTATCGTTAACAAAAAATATGCACCTTTCCATCTACTCACCGTCTCATAACGTGGCCACAAAATGACTCGAAGCTCACTCTTTGCTGTGATCCTTGTCATCGATCCCCTAATGGTATCAAACCTTTCAATACGTTACTTTCTCTAATTCAATTATTTCACATTTCATTACACATACGTTCTCACACTCATTTAAACATACACTTCTACTAACACCAGTTCGATACAAGAACACGTGAGAATATAAAATGAAACAAAATTACCATGACAATATTTAATCTCATATTACAATTTGGTACAAAACATATGACAATATTACGCACAAGCGACATTTTAATATTACCATTACCTACAGCTACAAACATAACACAGAAATACTGACTTCTCTATATTTATTTGCAATAAAGTTAGTATAAGTAGTTAGTATACTAAGGGCCAGTCTCGCCGCTAGCTGATAAATTTCCTTATACTCTTTTATCTGGCAGATAAATACTGATTTCGGTTTCACCAGTCTCTAACAGACACAAATATGTCACTTCTAATATCAGTAACCTTTATCTGTTAAAAACTGTTACAAATATCTGAAAGTTTCTCAGGAACTCGTGAAACTGGCTCTACCTAAGTGTTGAATTGAAGATATTTTTTTATTTGTTACATGATATTACTTCGTCAAAAATGATTTTATTACAACGTTGTTAATCCTAATTGGTTTATTATGTTCTTCATTTAAGTATTTGTTTTGGGAATAAAACTTTGTTATTACGATAAACATTGCTGGTTGAAATTGAATTTAGTTATTTTTTCATCTCTTGTCATTTAGTTTTTCATGTTTTGTTTTAACACTTTATTTTAAAACTAGAACAAGTAGTAAAGCACTTAAAAGCCTGGACATGATCCAAATCTTTAATTTTCGAATGTAAATGGAAATACAGTGTTGCATACTTGAACATTCTTATTGTGACAACAATTTCAGCTAAATTGAAAGTATTTAGCGAAGATACAAATCAAATTATGTCATTCACGAAGGCGTCAAACTACAAGTTATATTTTTTTATTCAAAATAAAAACAAAAGTGTCATTCCCGCAAATGTTGCCATTTGCAATTCTTATTTTTTTAGGGCACAAGGTACTATTAGTTATTCTATGGCACAGGTAACAAAACCTAGAGCCAGATAGATATAAAAGAAAAAAATAACAAAGAGAAAGGACTAGGTGTAACCTCAAATCAATAAAGCATCATATAACAGTAGGGACGACTGCGTCTATCAGACATTCACATTAGTCATGAATTTGACGCTCTGAAACTACGCAGTGCTCACACTACATAAAGAATATTATGATTTATTGACTCAGAGGCTAGTAACGAAGTTTACAGGTAAAAATAAATGAAAATGGCTTTATACTCATGTTATATCAAAATTAATCAAATTACACACATGACATACAACCACTCAAGCCTGTATCTCCGAAGGCAGGGAAAGCATTAAACGCCCACATTTTGACGACTATTAATTTAGTTCCTCTCACTTGAATAATAAGTTAACCTTTCCGAAACCGTTATTATTTTTCAGATTCTTTTAAATACCATATCTTTTTACACACACAGATTAATAACAAAATTATTAAAAATGGACTTTACGTCAGTTTAGTGGAGTCCGCCTGTCATATTAATTAATTTGAAAATAAGAATAACGATTTTTTTTTCATACGTGATCTTAAAATTAGAATAGCTATACACTATAAATTCGTAAGATTTATTCAGATAAAAATACTTTGAAAAGAAGCAGATACGGGTATTTTTTACTTTTATATTTTTAATCGACATAGATAACTATTATGGAACGTAAATATATGGTTATCGTTGGCCTATTAAAACTGTGTTTTTTTTTTCAATAAATATTTATTTTATCTGACATTGCTTTGCATTGCAAAGCATTGGCTTTATCTGACAAATTCAAGCTCTCAGATTACAGCAATTATGCCGCAAAAATTTGGATATGCTTTATATTAAAACTCTGGTTTTAAATGGATAACCAATGTACTACTTTAACCGGGATACAGAGCAAATATAGATCTAAAGCCATCCAGTTTTAGGCTGTCGCTTGATCGTACTAATCTCATCGAGTTTCTTCACGGGACGTAGAGGTTCGGGCGATGATGGAGGTATCAGCTGTTCTGTGCTGGATGTTGATGACAATCGCTGTGGTGGGGACGCCGGCGGCAGTTTTGTAGGCTGTTAAATAATAAATAATATTTGACAAAAGAAAAATACATTTCTGCTTGTCTACTAGAAGAAAAGATTGTGCTCATACCCATTTTTACACACACCGCCATCTAGTCTAAACTAAGCAGAGCTTGTACTATAGGTACTATACAACTTATGTAAAAGTATATATACTTTTTTGTAAATATATACATAATAATAAATAGAAAACACCCAAACTCCGGAACAAATATTTGTAGATCACACAAACATTTGGTCCGACCCGGGAATCGCACTTGAAACGCACAGCAGTTACATTCTCTATCTACCACTGCACCATCGAGGCAGTCAACTGTTTTTATTCGAAGAAATAAGTCAGTACAATATACCATTACTTAAGCTTAGTAACATTTCTGACATTGTGTATGTGTTTATATATGTGTATGCTTTTAGCAGTTTGCTTTCCTGAAGGTTTACAAATTAGATAGCGGTCTATATTTGGCCGTCAAGTTAACGTTTCTATTAATATGGTTATTCATATAAATAATTAATTAATGAACCTGTTGATTTGTTATAATTTTAAATTCTATCGAAATGATATTTTTCAAATCATCGTAGCAACAGACGCAGTTTATTTTAAATCATATTTTATCTTTATCATCATTAACATTGTAGTCCACTGCTGGACATAGGCCTCTCCCATTGCACTCCGCTCTGATCGATTTTGAACTGCTCCATATTTACGTCGATGAATTAATTTGGTTTACCCAAAAGTAAAACAAAATACTATAACACAAATAATATATATTTTTAAGACTCGGCTGAAATCTTACCTCAAGGCTACTATTGTTTAATCAAATTTCACAGCTCCTCTTTCTTTTATTTCACTTTTTTGACATATGACTTAATTTTAACACATATCATATCACTCCTTCTAAGATCTTATTTTTTCTTGCAATGTTGTAAATAATACCTACTACTAAATTGCTTCATAAATGTAAATATTAAAGTGAAATTAAGTGAAATCATAATCTATTACCACACAGTTTAATAATCTAAAAGGAGTTTTATATAAAACACCATGCTGTGAATTTCATTAAGATCAGCATGATATTTTGGAAATTAAACATTTTAATACATTGTATTTTCTATTGTAGAATATGATCTAATTAATATTGCATGCATAAATCATTTATAAGTGTGACATTTACATCGACGTCAAAAAAAGGAGTACATAATCGTACACCTGGGTATACCACGGGTGATTATTTTTGCCCATGGTTGACCTGTAATATATTTGAGTTGTTTGGTTTTGAGTTCGGTTGATTACTTTAGAGCTTGGAAGATACCCTATTTCTATTCAGGAATTTACGAAGTTGCAAATAAAAGGATGACATCCTGAAACCATTTTTTGGGAATCAAAATTTGAAGTTAATTTATTCTTCCACAGCATACGAGCTCATACGCGGCGGTCTTAAACTGCGCCTCTGCACTGCAAGTTGTCCAGAAATTACTTCATCCGTTTTAAATTTGGCCTTGTACTCAGCTCAAGAATAAATTAATCTAATGTTTTATAATCATACTTATACCATACTTTACATATAATATACCTACAAAATTTGAAACAAACAAAATCCTATACAACAAAAATTAAGTAACTTACGGCTGCGGCAGCTGAAGTAGAAGGCGTTGGAGATGCAACCCTAGGAGGTGGCGGTGGAGCCGCTACTTTAGGTGGCGTCGGAGGCTTGACTTCAGGTACTGATGGAACGTGCACTGGTGGAGTACTTGGAGTCACCTCCATTGTCGGAGCAGTTGGAGCCTTAGATACCATAAAATTTAATAATGTAAATTTATTATTATCGTTGACCTCAAAGAACCATTAATAGTCCACTGGTGGACATAAGCCACTCTATAAAAGAAGGTTACACTGACTGGACGAGTTGGTATAGAATTTAAATCTGCTTAATTTGATCCCTTTACAAGCTGTTCCTTATATTCTTGGTATAGAAATAGTAAAATCAGTCGGCCATTTTTTTTTGACTACCCTTATATCATAGTATACCTCAGATCAAAATAAAATGGAGGAACGAAGAATAACTGAATAATGATAATCGATTATATACTTTTACACTTTTTGATGTGTATAAACGTCGTAAGATGTTCTCCTAGCCGATTTCGGCCAGTCTCAACGGAGACCAGCCAACTACGCAGGAGATAATTATCAAGACCAGTGTGTGCGCAAACACAGGTGCACTCTTTATTCCCTTGCTCTCATCAATGACACAATATATTTCGTCAGTGCTCTCATAAATCCGATGGCACGGGTTTCCGACATGAACGGGGTGAGATCAGGCGCAGGCGAGGCAAGGGGGCTAAGACCCAACTTCCAATCTCCGAGCTGTTACGTCATATAGTAAGATAATTATGGGCAGCAAGATGACAGCCGATGTATAGTAATGCTACATAAGCAATTTTGTACTTAGGATACGATGTTAAGTTCTGATGTTAAATGAATTGCATTTATTTACTAAATATAAACTAGAATGTTCTTTTACCTTAGACTTCACGACGGGTGGAGGAGGTGGTATGGCACCTTCTGAAGGTTTAATTTCAGGCGCCACTGGCCGAGCTACAACTATATCATCTGTTGGTTTTGATTCCGCTTCTTCTGGTTTCTGATACATATTATAAGTAGGTTTTTAAACTAAACTATACAATGTCAAATTTGTTGGTATTATGAATAAAGTCTGTTGGTATTTGATGTGGCGGCATGATGAACTACTTTTTAAGCTATGGTGCATCATGTTATAATTTGTTTTGGGAAAACCGATTCAAGTATATTTTTAGCTGGTTACAAAGTTCCCTACAACATTGTAATACACTAACTTATGAATACTATTAGTTTAAACATTACCTAACAGTATTGAAATAAATTAATATCTAAATGTTTTATATTGTACCTGTTCTTCTGGACCAGGAGACGGACCAGTTGATTTAATTTTAATGACCTTGGGAGGACTGGTTTCTCCCGGGACACGCTTGGCTTTAAGTGGACTTGGATCTGCGTAAAATAAAATAATTACTTCATAATAAATAATTACTATTGTATATAAAGTTGGGATGGATAGCGCTCTTTGAGGAAATCTTCATTCAACAGAAGAGGGCACTGGCTGATGATCATACATAGTACGAGCGATTAATTGAACAAGTGCTCTTCTCTGTGCCATGTTTATACGGGAATAATCACAATTGATCGAAATTGCTAGGTTAGCTAAATTATCATGCTAAGGTGCTGTCCAACGTGCCTATTTATTAGATTAAAAAATTAAAAACTTGCCTGGTTTTGGAGCCGTCCCATCGTCAGCAGGTTTGACTGTAGATGAAGAGCTAGGTGAGGTAACGAGGGACTTTGGACTGATCGCTGTCGGCAATGGACTTGCCGCTCTGGACACTGCTGCCGGAGATGGGGCTCTCGACGCTGGTACTGGAGATGGATCTCTCGACGGTGTCTGTATATATTATATTGTAAAAGAAATATTTTACATAAAATATGTTTTCTCTATAATACTTTTAGGAGAAATATGCTGTTATGCTATCTATCGAAGATTCACCATACTACAAAGTAGCTACTAACTCTGCATCGCGATATGAAATTACAGCTACCAGAAATTAACCGTTGAGCCACGAGTCGCCAGACACGATCACGTCGTCTGGTCGTGGGATCCGTGTTGGAAGGACATAGTACCTTTTTCTCAATGAATGTAATAGTACAATCGACGTCATCGCTCTTCCTTATATATCTGACTGCCTTGTTGGTCTCGCGGTTGGCGTGTGCGACTGCTGTGCTTCAGGTCTCGGGTTCTATTCCCGGGTCGGACCAAATGTTTGTATGATCTACAAATATTTGTTTCGGAGTTTGGGTGTTTTCTATGTATAATATGTATGTATTTACAAAAAAAGTATATATCTATTTGTATCAGTTGTCTAGTACCCATAACACAAGCTCTGCTTATCTTGGGACTAGATAGCGTTGTGTGTTAGATGTCCAAAATATTTATTTATTATTATTTATTATCTAACTAGCTTTTACACGCGGCTTCACTCACGCAGACTTTCATCCACTGATTTACCCCCGTAGGGTTAGAATTTCAAAAATTCCTTTCTTAGTGCTCACTTACGTTATATAAAGAACCTATATGCAAAAGTTCAGGATTCTAGGTTCAGCAGTTTGGGCTGTGCGTTGATCTCTGGGTATGTCAGTCAGTCAGTCTGTCAGTCACCTTACTCTTTTATATGTATAGATTATCTCAAAAATTTCGTAAAATAATATAAAAGACTTTTTATGTTTGATCACCGTTAACAATATTCACAAAAAAACGAAAACGTGTTACTTTTTGAATATGTTTTGAAAATATTTCAACAGTTATGATATAAGTTCAGACTTAATGTCATAAATAATCCCGGAATAGCATTTGCAGCTATGCATTTTAATTGGCTATTTCCCCATATAAAGCGCTTGGCAGAGAGAAAAGTAATTAAGTTATATATTATTTGAGAAGAAATTGTTTGAGTATGAATTTTGAAAAAGTGTTATCAAAATAATGTCTAAATTATACTTTTATGACATCTTCTGATACCGGAAACTCCATCAAATCTGATTTTAATGTATACAGATACTACAGATGTATTTATTTACCTATTAAATTTTTTACTCTTTAATTAAAAAAATGTAGCAAATGAACGTACAAGCCTGAGAATATCCTTCCAAACTTTAATCAGCACACCAATGACAAATTTATACTCTGAATAATATTTCATCAGACACACAACTCCATCTATTTTTTTATTAATAATTTGGCCTACCAAGGTGACTCTACTCTGCCTGATGGAAAGCATATATTCAATAAATTGGACAACCATTTCCAATTACAAATTGTTCTTCATTAGAAAAGCTTAATACAAAGTAAATATCCTCGGTACCTTAGTTATAGTAGCAGATTCTATATGTGAACTGGGTTTAGGAGAAACTGGTCTGCTACAGACTCCAGCTGCTGTGAGCAATGCACCTGCACCTGATGCAGCTTCCTCTGTTGAAAATATAACTAATTTCAAAATAGGTTTCTAAGGGAGATAGTATTCTCGTAATACACTAGCATGACCAGTGCAGAATTTGAAACACATGTAAGTCATGCAGTCATAGGAATCGAACTATAAACGACGATATATAAAATTAATTATGGACTTAAAGGAAAGATCAAATTTTAATGGTATGTGATTTACATGAAGTAAGGATTTTTTTACTATTCAAATAAAGTTTCCTTAGTAGTATTTTATATCTAATTTATTTAAGAACTGCATTTATACGTTGAGCAATATGAAAATATATTCATGTTTATTTTTAAGCAACTTTTCTTTTCAAAATCAGTCTCTAGAAGGACTTTCAAATTGGTTAGAGTTTCGTATCAGAGACTTTCTTTACCAGGTTTTGGTACAGGTGAAGCGACGGGTTCGCTATATTCTGCAACTTCCGTGGATATGTCCTTGATCAGCTCCAGTAATGTATGTCCAGGGCTCACAGGCATTTCAATTGGAGAAGCACACCGGGAACCTTCTAAAAACAAAAAACTTAAACATTCTTGTCTGAATTTTTCCTAATTCAATAATAAGTTTGATTTTGACAATATTCCTCTGAACGTAGAAGATAAACATTAATTTGTACCTGGTAAGGGAGAACGCAAGACCAACTTTCTAGCTTCTTCCATAGCACGCTGTAAGTTTTTCTGATTTTTGAATGACTCACGACTGCGACAACGACCAATCTGGGTCCTGTATGAAACATAGAAATTTGATTTTATTCTAGGTATGTGTAATCGAATAAAAATTTGTGTTGTGTTTTGCTTAATTCAATACTGTAGTAGATATCTATTCTAAAATTCGATAATTGCATCCCTTATCTTAGCAAAATGATATAAATTATTCATCCAATATAAATTAATTTTTATAGACTGAATTGATAGTGCAACTTAGCGAAAATATATCAAATATAACAAAAAAAACTATATAAACTATACTATATATATAAACTTTTGATAAAATTTCTAGGGCTTATGTTATGCCTATCAAGAAGTCAAACAGATCGCAGAAAATAGAGAGGAGTGGCAAATGCTCCACCGATACCGTACCCTGGCAATTATTACAAATCTATTGTCATCTCATTCATTAAAATCGGTTCAGTAGTTTAGGCGCTACGGTTAACAAACACACGCTATTGCTAAAACTATTACTCTTCTTTCTGGTTTCGCCGTAGTCGGGTAAAAATATAATTATATTTCATTGATGAGCGACTTTCATTTTTTTATGACTTATACAGTTCACATTCTCTTGAAAAGCTGTCAATGAAAGCGTTGATTTGGTGATTAGGAGGTTATATGATAGTAAATAACATTCGTCGTTAAGAAATTTCTCCATAACCTATATAAATCCTTAACCCTCTGTAGTCACTTCTAAAATATTTCAAACTTACGACACTCCAGTTCCCGCCAATGTTTGATTCCATTTCGCATTTGTGGTATTTGCAATCGCCATCTTGGCGATCCTCCTAAATCTTGATAGTCCATCCTCATCGGCTGGTTTCTCATCCTCCAAAGATACGGGAGCCACGTGGAAGTCTTTCATTAGACGTCGTTCCCATACCTTCATGCGCTTTCCAAGAACCACTAATTACAGAAATAATACATTTCAATTTAATATTTGATGTACAAGACCATAAACTATATCTGTGAGTTGAATCATCAGACTCTTACTAGATCGAAATTGAACCACCAACCACCACACGTGCCTACCTCCATTTATAAACTTCACAGAGTTTCAGACGTTTTTTTCTGTTATAAATAGATATCTAAATTTCTTTTCAAATACTCACTTTTTTCCTTTCGATCTGTGAAGCTGACATCCATGCCATTCTTTTCAAATACTTCGAGTAGTTCGTATCTTAAAGCAGAAACATCTCCTTTAAGTTCATTTATATCATCTTCTGTGACCGGTTCGTCATCCATCTTTCTATGCATGGCAGACACGTAGCGCCAGACTAGAGCTCGCATCACCGCTGTATAGCGTACGTCATGTTCTTTTTCTTTCTGCTCCTGATTATAAGAAAATAAAGTAGGCTTCAAATGAGATACTAATTTTCTTGAGAGTTCTCCTCTATAATGAACAATCGTTCCGGTCTTGATACAATGATGGATGTTTACTTATATTGCAATTCAGCAAGGCAATGCTGTCAGTATCATGGACGCCTTTGCATTAAGAGCATTGCGAGGCGGATTAGATGATTTGCTGGATATAATGTAAATCAACAAGTTATATAATGCATAAAGTTTTTGCTTCATGTAGGTATGTAACCTACATGAAGCAAAAACTTTGTACCCCTTTTCACGAAAATAATGCGAGCAAGAAGATTATGAAGTTTGTAAAGGTTAAAGTTTATAAAAAGAAGGAGTACAAAAAGTTTAAAAAAAAACAAAACAATAAGATTTTTTTTTTAAATTTCGACCACTGGACGACCACTAGTATATTATCAAAATACTATTTTTACTTACTAACTAGTATTTTAACAAAGCCATTATTCTGTAGCTACCCGCACGGGTCATCATCTCACAATGAAGCGATATGCCAGAATTAAATCAACTATAACCACACGGTGTTCCGTTACATGTGAGTTTATAGTAAGGGACTCGGGTGTACTCTAAAAAGGAAGTCACTGAGAAATATTTAAAGAAACTGAGATAAAAATATAATTATTTTGTCTTTTTATTTTTAATGACCATTCCGTCAGTAAGCTTCTTAGTTTTATTATCTTAATGACTCCTTGAAGGCAATGAAAATATGTACTTACGTATTTCAATCCGCCTAGTCTGTTCTAGAGATCACTTGTTTTTTGTTTTTACATGTTATGTGAGATCTTGTTGATATTACTGATACCTATACACAACCGATATCAAAGTAGTTACAGCCACAACAAATTCGAGTTAAACGAACAACAGCCTTTTTAAACTTTGACCAATGGTCGCCCAGTGATCGATATCTTCGACCATAAATGATTTTCTTTTTTTGAAATTTCCGCACTCTTCCTACATACAAAAATTTACCTATGCCAAATGTTATACTTTTCCGTTTGCATAATTTTTGTACAAAAAGAGTATAAAGTTTGCGTTTCGCGTATTAAGATATAAAGACAGAAGCTATTTAAGTTATGGTAGTTTAATGTTTTATTTGTCAATCTCAGGCTTTTGTTTATTATTTTACTATACATCAATTATACCTATAGGAAAATAATATTTGATGATTAATGTTAAGGACGTTCAAACCTTATCATACACTTATCGCCATCTAGTGGAAAAAATAAAGACAATACCTGAGATAACTTTATGCAAAAAAACAACAAGGTAAATCTCAAGCACGATGGTCGCACAGCAACAAAGCCGTTCAATTTCAAAAGATGAGTGTTTAAATAGATAAATTAATCTTTTATTTTTTATATATTAATTTATTTATACACTAGTACAAATAAATTAATATTTAAATTAATTTATATATTAATTTATCGTGATCTCGCACTCGCTGATGAGTGCGAGATCGGAGGCCCAATGATTCAGAAGCAGTGTGGGTCACCATGCTGCATTGTTGCATTGTCTGCATTCGCAATGAGTATGGTGACCACTACTCTTGGATTCTGCTTATGCTTTCCATCAGGCAGAGTAGAACCACTAAGTCACCTAGTGGCATGAATTCACCCATAATGTTTCTTTTTTTAGCTTTCATCACTCCTCCATGTAAACTTTTTTTTATGAGCCTGAGCAAAGGCCACCCATGCAACAAGCCACTTCTCTCTATCCAAGACCAGTTCCCGCCAGTCTATGCGATAGGCGTCAAGATCGTCGCGCCATCTTTTACGGGGTCTGCTTCGTCGTCAGCGACCACCCTGAGGCACAAAGTGTTCGACGACCTTGGCCCACTGGTCCGGATTCATACAACATCGTGTCCAGCCCAGTTACATTTTAATCTGGCAGTCTTCTCGCCCACATCCGCAAGTTTAGTTTTGGAACGCAGCTCTGTGTTTCCTATCGCTTGACACCCAACATGCTGCGTTCCATTGCTTTGCTTTGGCGAACCTTGAGCTTGGACTTCTGACCCTCTGTCAAAGACCAAGTTTGGGCACCATATGTAAGGATGGGTAGGAGACGCATGTCGAAGAGTCGCCGTTTAAAAAATAAACTTTACCTGTGCAAAATTGTATACTCCTCTATTATATACACTGTGGGCAAGTAAAGAGCTTCTTTAGCTGTATTTCCCCAGATTCAGATGGAAGCAGGTCTGGGTCTGTTGTACGGTAAAAAGCAAAGACGGATTTCGTAACATCAGTTTTCTGTAAGACCGTTGTGTTTCTCCAACCGAACCACAATTGATTTGGCAAGGAAAGGGTTAAAGGAAATTTTGATTATTCACATCATATCAATAGTCTTTAATAGTTCATTGGAGCCATTAAGCCATACCACGCTGGCAGCATAATTTTCTTAAAGCAAGGTCCAAAGTTTTTACTTCACGTATTAATAATAGGTAGGTACTAGTGTTTAATTTCACTAAAATAACCACACAGACAAAGGAAAGTATTCCATCCAAATAATAACCACCTTAAATAACATAAATAAATAACAAGAGATAACTTACTTTCATTTTCATCTTCCTGAGCTTATCCTTCTTTCGGATGCCCAGCATCTTGAGCAAAAGTTTCGGAGTTGGCAGAATATTGAACGGAGGTGGAAGCGTTGCACTCTCTTCGAAATAACTCATCCAAAGACGGGTTCGAGCAAATTTCCATTCAACGTCCGAGTGTTCCTTGAAAAATGAGTTTGTATATAAAATACCTTAAATAAGCCATTTAGGGCCAGTTTCTCCATTTACTGATCAAGTCCCTGACAAACTGTTTTGAACTTATCTGCCAGATAACTACAGATTTCGGTTTCACAACTCTTGGATAGAGACAAATATTATTATGTCAAATAAACTGCCTATGTACATATCAGTAACTTTTATCTGTTACATAGTGTTATATGTCAGTTTACTTTATCAGAAGAAAAAGTTTCAACTGGCCCTTAGTAACGTAACTTTTGGAAACGAATAACCGAATCAACTCGCCTAGATCATGATAAATTGTAATAATGTTTTTCGTTACCTAATTTTCTACTCTTTGTGAGTAAATATACACCCTTTCAAATAAAACAAAAGCTATGAACCGGTTCATAAATGACAGACTTTTAAGGTAGCTGAACTAAAAAATACAACTAAATTAAAAATTTCCAGATGATTCGAAGTCCGTAAATAAGAGAAAAGAGTGGTTATCGACATATGGAATTGTGTTAGCCACTAAAAAATGGGTACATAAAGAACCTGTTCAATATAAGAAAATCTTTAACACATAAAGAAAGAGGTAAGTTGTAGAGCCACGCTGATTTTAGCACGAACGGGCCGGCTCGACCGGGGTGGTACTACCTTCGCACAGAAGATCAACGTAAAATGACAGCATTCGTGCTGTCGTGTTTCGTTGATGAGTGCGAGACCGAAGGCCCAATGACGCAGAAGCATCACTAGGCCGCCATAGTGTGGGTCACCATGCTGCATCGTTGCATTGTTTGCAATCGCAATGAGTATGGTGACCACCACTCTTGGATTCTGCTTATGCTTTCCATCAGAGTAGAATCACTTTGGCAGGCCCAAACATAAAATAAAAATATTACTTTCAAAATTAAACTTCAAAAGTAGGTACCTATTGTTCTAGTCTTACTTACGTCAGTCTACTGCCGACCGCTCCTGAACGAAGGCCTCTCCTAAACCATCACCAAAACTAAGCACAGTTATTTATCTTGACATAAAGCAATACACATAATATACAATACATTGTATAGCCAAGTGTTTTCTATTGAAAATCAATGCCAACTGAGTAGGTTTTCGTGACAGCAGCGACAAGCAGTTTTAATTAAATTATAGTATTATCTTTTAATAATTATTTTTGTCAACCAGTAACTTAATCATTCTCCTTCTCCTTCCTTTAATCATTCTATCTTGTTTATATATTACTCTTACATCGCAATGTTTTCTAACTGAATAAAACTCTTGTTTTATTTATTTGTTGTTGTATTTAGACTTCATTACGAGATATGTATTTAGTTACATTGATATTATAAAAATAAAGAAATATTAAGAAGAAATAGGAACTTAGCAGTAGTAACTAATTAAGTAGTAGTAGTAGGAACTAATTAAATAATTAAAAATATCAATTTCTTAGCGGCTACTGTCACGATGGAAATTTAGAAACAGTATTATTTAATTTTCTCCGTTAGGGGTAGAATGGGTAGAATACTGCTTTTAAAATTTACGAGATTTACCATACGAGAAGGGTCTTAAATGACAATAAGCATACAAGATACCTACAATATAAATAGAATCGTAATTTGACAATATTTCTCACAGCCGAAATAGCTCAGTTGGGAGAGCGTTAGACTGAAGATCTAAAGGTCCCCGGTTCAATCCCGGGTTTCGGCAAACACGACTTTTTGTCATTAATGAGAGAAATATTGTTTTTATCAATTTACATTGGTAATCTGCCAAATTCGTTTGTAATGTGATGATTAAAAGAATCTTCGATCATGCGATAAGAGAATTAATAAATTTACACACGCCTGTTCATTTTCACTTAGCAATGTTTCTTAATTTAATTACTCTTAAGGAGCATCTTAACTTTCTTTGCTATCTTTGGATAGATAATTATATAGGTTAGAGGCTGCGTGTATACTTTATTAAAACACGATATTTTTTTATGTAGCATCCATTGTTACCAACAGACTCTAATAGTCCACAGCGTGACTTAGGGAGAGCACAAACGTGGACACTTTTGTGTCTTGTGACGGATGCAAGCCACCGATGAATATTTGATTTCTATAGAATCAGTATGAAATCATTCACTCGCTGCGCTTACGTAAACATTTTTGTGTCTAGTTGCTTCCACTTAATCTGTTCGTTGTCGGTAACTAAATTTCCTTACAACATCGTGAGACTGACGGAAAGCAAGCGACTAATTGTGGCCAGTAGTAGCAACCGGTGACTGTTTACGGTTGCCGCCACCAGACACAGCAACTACGGTTACCAGTGGCCAGTAGTAGCAACGGGCAACACGTTTGCGCAGCGCCTTAGATCTCTTCTCAGAAAGGAGATTGTGGCTTGCTTACTAAACCACGTTGATCAGATGAGTTAGTCTAGGGTTTGTTTCAAATTTTCATTCACCTTGCAGTACTGTTGTCCTTTTTAGTTAGCTCCCTTTATGAGCTTTTTGTAGAATTTATTGACTTTGATAGCTACCTCATTATTTTTGAACCAGATCAACTGAATATAACAATTACCTATTACCTTAACTACCTAAAGGATATTTCTTATTTATCTATTTCTTTAAACTAAAAGTGTTTCATCAAACAATATACATACACAGAGATGTATATATTTGAATGACTTATTTAATCCACGGCCCGGTTTATGTAGGACTACAATAGACCATCATTCATCTACTTTATAAAACGTTAGTAAACATAACCATCTAATTCCTTAAAATGCTCATGAATGCCAGTTTGTACGTGGTAATTTCGGTTTTGGAAGTCGTATCGCCAAGGTCAAATCTAAGCATTATTTGGGAAGCTGTCAGCCTTATTTAAGACTAGCTGACCCGGCGAACTTCGTGCCGCCATATTTTTCTTTCCTAAATATTTTCTAAATTTCTGAAATCTTGCTTTACTAATTTATGCACGCCTCAGCTTCTCACAGGTAACAGTCGCAGACAAAAAATAGTTTTTCCGGTTCTCTTACAATTTTCTTCTATACAAACCTTGTCCTGACAGTAACGAACACATAAAAAAAGAATCCTTTAATTTGGTGCAGACGATCGGAAGTTATGTGCGTACATACATTTCGATTAATCTTTTTATTTATATAGATAGATGTGTTACCACAAGCTAAATTATATAATATGTTTAAATATGTCAGACTTTAATAACTTGTCTGGGAAATAAGTCGTTTAAAAAAGCAGAATGAAGTATCAAGAAATCTATTGTCTGATAAGCATACCTAATCAAACACAATAGGCATCAAATAATGACATTAGTCAGGAAACATTATATTCTATATCATACAAAGATGTTACACAACAAGAAATTACCTTATTTCATTTTTATTATAAGCAAAAAATATTAAATCAACAAACATTATTCCCGTATAAAACAATTATTGTCAAAAATCTAATACGTATTGGCTCGAGGCGGCTTTTAAACATTCTTAGCTTCGACTTGTGTATATTCGAAATAAAAGTAATCAAGATTTCTCCATCGCCATGAAAACATTTTCTCTATTGTGGAGTCTCTGAAACATTTATGTTGCTTTTCCGATACTTGTACTGTGGACTCGAAACTTTTCTGTCTGTAGTATTCACATAATTCTGGATTAGAGCTCTCAGACTTTGCGCTAAGCACGTGAATTACGCGAAGAAAAACAAACGACTTCTTTAAGATTCATTGTGCGTAATTTTACAATAAAGCCTGGTTAATTTCTTTAGTGTCTAATATCGATATAACTATACGGTTAAGATAAAGTAAGTGAAGTAATCCTCTGGTACATTTTGTAGGCGAGTACCGTGTCAGAAGGAAATGATGTTCTACACTATCCTTCTCACACAGAACTGATATCTGCCTTAAACTCTGAATAGCTCAAATAATCTATGTTAATATATACAATGTATATCTTGTAGGTATTGAAGACCCAGCGTTCACCAAAAACCGAAGGCAACATGATCATAATTATAACCACTAAGATTTAAACATAATTAGGCAATTAAAAAAAATATATATCAATAAATTTATACGAAACATTTATGATAAAGGATCTAAATAGTTAAGGTAAATGATTGATTAGTACTTTTTGAGGGCAAAAGGTGAGTTTTTGTATTACACAGAGAATTAGAATTAAAAGTAGCAATGTTTGACCGATTTTAAGGAATATGATAATGATGCAAAGTATTGCTAAGGATAAGATACGTAAATTTTAATAGCTCTAAATGTAAATAGACGCATCTTTTGAATTCACGTTAATTATAAAAACAAGTTAAAAACACGTTTCATAATAAAAAATAGAATACTTACATCGATCATTGCATAAGAGTTAGACATCATGGCTATAAGTAGATTCAACAGCACGATGACATTGATGACAGAGTATGATCCAAACATGAGAAGACCCCAGAACCGTGTGTAGCTCTTGATACCAGCGAGTTCAAAGTTTTCCAGACCAACCATACCGAAGGACGCCCAGAACAGAGATTGCGAGGCTTCGAATACGCTGTTGAAAAATAATTAGTAAAGTCATATTGTTATGTAGAGAGAGTTTAAAACTTTTAAATAGTAGCTAGTTATGTGAAAAATAATCTAAAGCAATATCACATGACGTCATTAATCATCCGTCATAAATAGTATCGCAAATTGCGATTCTATACCGCATCTGCCTGGGGCTGGTCGCTACATTGCCCAGTTTGTTATTTTTCTAATGGAAGAAATATCTAAGGTTGTGTTGTACTTTCAATTTTAGCGGTTTCATCATTTCATGTACGTTACGTTTTCTTAACTTATTATTTCTTCATGTTACGCTTTCATAATAAATAGATAAGTCTATATACGATTTTATTTACTAACTTTTAAACTTTCGCGTTCCATGTTATAACAATAATTATTTTTACGGGAGCTGGGGTTGGAAGCTCTCCCTCATCCGCCATACTCACCAGACCTTGCACCTACCGACTATTACTTTTTCCAAATTTTGACAACTTTTTAGTGGGTAAAAAATTCAATTCCCGAGAGGCAGTACAAAATGCCTTTGAAGAGTTTGTTGCCTCCCGTCTAGCTGATTTTTACAAGAAGGGCATCAATAAACTGCCAATGCGTTGGCAAAGATGCGTCGATTGCATGGGTGATTACTTCTAATAACAGAAATAAAAAAGTTTGAAAAAATAAGTACTTTCACTTATTGCATACAAAACGACAATTTCATAGGTAAAGACGGTAAAGACCTATTATTTAATTAGGAATTGAGTTTAATTAGATAGTCTGTATATAAACTTTTATGACCTTCATGGTATGGAACGCCTTGTTATATATTTTAGGATTAAAACAAGCTAATCTTCCTACCTAACTACTGTAATAATTATTTAAAAATAATTATTTATTATAATAAGTTCTCAAAGAAAATCGACACAGAGTTAAATAATGGATAATTAAAATTTACCTTAGTCACTTAGATCGCCTGAGTTGTTTGAAAGGCTAGCGATGTAAAGTAATATTAAATTACTTGCGAAACAATTAAACTTTTAGATACTTTACAAAATTCTTAAATTGTTAAAAGTGATAATAGAATAATACCGCCCCGTTGGCGCAGTGGTAAGTGTACGCGACTGCTGTGCATGAGGTCTCGGATTCGATTCCCAAATCGAACCAAATGTTTGCAAATATTTGATTCCGAGTTTGCCTGTTTTCTATGTATAATATGTATGTATTTACAAAAAGAAGTATAAATATATGTATTTATATTTATATCAGTTGTCGAGTACCCATAACACAAGCTCTGCTTAGCTTAGGACTAGATGGCGTTGCGTGTCACATGTCTGAAATATTTATTTGATTATTGGTAAAAAAAAACTTCGTTTAAAAAACCGACTTCAAAAACTAAAAAGTATAAAATAACTTAATTTGTATGTGCTACCTATTCATAGGTTTGAAGTCGGTGCCAAGCCAAATGTAATAGTAGGTACCACACTCGCTATATTTCGAGACGAACGTCAACGACGTCACCGACGATTCGGTTGTTTTGTTCAACGCGAAGAGCAGCTATCCCGCACAAGGTCACGCGCGGCGAGTGCGGTACCTACTATTACATTTTGGCTTGGCACCGACTTCAAACCTATGAATAGGTAGCACATACAAAAGTTATTTTATACTTTTTAGTTTTTGAAGTCGGTTTTTTCAAACGAAGTTTTTTTTTTGCTTTTTAGTCTTTCTCAAGTCTCTCATCATCATTTCATTTAAAATGAAATGATGTCTACAGAATATGAAGGCATGCAGACAATTGCTCTTAACTTCATTGCAGGCGCTCACGTAAATTTGAGGGTTTCTTTCGATTTCCTTGGAATCCCATCATCAGATCCTGATATGGTGGCCATGGGACCACATGGGGAGCATACCCTTTCGAATACAAAAAGAACTTTCAAAATCGATCCACAATTGATGGAGTAATCGATGTACCTACATTAAAAAAAAACTGGTGAAATTGAGAACCTTTCCTTTTGGAAGTCGGTTAAAAATTAAAAGTCTATTGACTGACAATAGGCATGTTTATTGTCAGTGAATTCCACAAATTTTTGAATTCTGATGGAGTTGTTAAGGTAAAATATTAGACTAGCGACAGTTTACTTTAATTCAATTCAAATTAATTATTTTTCCATGGGCGCAAGTCCAAAGGAAGGATAATTCCACTCTCTTTCTTTATGACACTCTCAGACGAGGCACTGCCGTACTTCCCTAAAAAGACTGACCGTTCGTTGCACTCTATATTTGAGTAAATGAAAAAATATACTATCGCAATTCTAATACAAATTTAAAAAAACAAATATATTTAGTGAAAACAATCTATTTATTCATTAAAATATTATAACATGTGAGATAAATAAAATCCAAAAACGACTTAGCTATTAGAATACAAGTCTTTGCTGATAATCGCTCCGAATGATAATCCAGTATACTCTGCTAGACTAACAGCTATTTTGCTAAAATACAAAATATGCGAAGCTCTTCTACCCCCTACCCTAGTGTGTTGCTCTTCTTTCAAAGATCAACCTATGTTTATACTGCATTTGGTGTCGATAAAACGGATAAGTTAGCAAATGCCAAGTGCAGGGCTAATTTTAAAACATTCCGCTTGATAGTGCTGAGTACCTATATTGAAAATTAGCAATAGACATGATACACGTACACTACACACATACATATTTAACTAATGCAATCGTGAGATTCGCACATTAATCTCTAATAAACATTGTAGCTCATGGTCTCACGTAATGTCATACAATCTACCTCATCTATCTTCAAGGTATTCATCTTAACATTAATATCTTCTTCCAACTGAATCTGAGTTTGTAACAAGTATCTAAGCGAAGCTGATGCCTCTTGCAGCATTTGTTGTAGTTGTGCTGTGCTGTGTCGTAACATTTCACATTCGTAGTACAGAGCTTGCCCCGGAGGGTCTCGAACTAATTCAGCACCGACCCTCTGAGATCGCTTTCCTAAGCGAGTATGTGCCAAGGCGGTGTTACCTTCTTTGTCTGATAAAGCTTTTTGCAACAGCAAAATATTGGACTGCATGTCAGAGATTTTTTGAGTCGTATCAAAATGCATACCTTCTAGTTTTGCTTTCATTCTTTGAGTATCTTCAATCCTCTCAAGAAAAGCATGATTACATCTTTTATATGCGGTCCAAAGATCGTCTACAACTTGTTTCAGAATAGTATCAACAAACATTTTAATAGGACGTGAGCTCGTTACTTCTTTTGCAGCAGATATGATATTATTTGTAGAATAGTTGTTGTATTCTTCCGCAGCAATATTCGCAGGATCAAGATTGGCGTAACCTTCATAGGTAGATAGACATAGGTCCGTCGACTTCAGAGATAAATTTTGTTTATCTATGTCAATAGCTCCTTGTTTGTATTGTAGATCTCGGTCAAGCAGGTAGCGCGTTGATCGAAGTCTTCTCATTTGTTCATTGAGTTGTTCTAAAACTCTCTTCAAAAGACTCTGACCTCCTAAGATAGTTGTTATTTCTTGTTGCAGTGCTGCTTCGACCTCATCAACGACTAAATCAATTCCGATTCGGCCGTCTCTAAGCATTAAACATTTGCGGGCGATTCCCACTGACCCTTCCAGTGAAGTGAGACAGTCGCATAATCGAGCTTTATACATTCCTAGAGCTTCGAGTTCCAAACATATCTCTTTACGTTGAATTTGAAGTTCCTTCTTGTTGTACTCAACATCACCAATACGTTCACTGAGACACCTGTCTGTAGTGGCTTTTAAAACTTGAGCTCGTTCAGCAGTTTCGTCCCTTACACGCTGAGATTCAGTTAGAATCCGATCTGCTAACTGTTGTTGGTCTTCCGCATTCCTGTTTCGCTGGTCATTACTCAACTTCCATTCAGCTAGAGTGAATTTCGCAGTTCTTGGGGGCACAGCTACTAGAACCTGTTCTGCCAGTCTAGTGGTAGCTACTGGAGCACCAATCACATTACGGACACCAAATTGCTCCTCCATATTAAAAGAAAAAACTTATAAAATAAAAACACTTCAAAACCTTCTAAAAGCTTCGAGTAGAAACAAAATAATGAGGATTGTCTTGTGAATTATCGACAAAATTGTTTTTCGTAACTATGACGACAAAATGGGCATAACCCTTGCATAACCACGGGGCATAACTAAAAAGGAACGTTTAAGCCAATGGGTTCAAAGTATCCATCATAAATTCTCACCACTTCAGAGTACGTCTGTTTAGTCCCTACTACGAAATTAAATTACAGATGCTTTTATTCTCTGGTCTCTAGAAAATCAGTAATAGAATTATTTTTTGTGATAAAAAGCATTAATTAATCTAAAACCTGCTGGTTTTATGAACCATAGGTTTTTGTGTCTATAAAAAATAATCCGGAATCATAATGAAATCAAAAAGCGGCAATCGATAGTTCACCAAACTGTAAAAGTGGTACTGTGTAAAGTGGCATTGGTGTACCTTTTTTGTATATGACTATTTGTGATTTAAATGGCAATTATCTTGCAAAGATAAACAAAAGGCAAAGACGATTGCGTGTTACACAACAATTTGGTGATCGATTTTTAGCATTAACGGGCATAATAAATAAAGTACGTACTCGTGTACTTACTGAACTGCTATGACTCTGTTTACGATCAATATGGCTTGCCCATTAAAAGATCCAACATATTGTTCATTAATTAGAATAATAAAAAAATACATCAGAAATACTGGCAGAAAGATTTTTTAAATAATTTATTGTGACCTCTGGTAGTCAATAGAAATCATTTCAATATACTACTTATAACTATTGATTGCATCAACCGTTTTTTACTGCTCTGTGTTAATGGTCTGATCCTCATATGAGAACATTTTGTATGATCAACGAATTTTTGTTCTACTAAAACCTGTTACAAAACAAAATGATAATTGTAAAACTATTACACATTGTTCTCGTCACGTTGTTGTTCACGATGAACTCCCAAAACCGAATCTAACCGATCATCAAGTTTTTTTTTAATTTGTGTTTTGCAAGCGTGCCTAAGCTAGGATAGTTAACATCACGCTTAGAACAATAGGAACCGAGAATGATTAAAAGAGATGCAGGCGAAGTTACGTGGGTCATCTATACTTATAGTAAAAATGTAACAGGTCCAATTCTGTACATTAAAGATATTTTGTTTTTTTTTTTTTGGAGGGCTCTCTATAATCGATACTGAAGCCAAAACTGTATTTTTTTTCATTTTTGTCTGTCTGTCTGTCTGCCTATATCTTGACCGCGCCGAAACTACTGAATGGATTCAAATGAAACTTAGCATGATTTGAGTTCATACTACGAGGTAGGACATAGGATACTTTTTATCCCGATATTCAGCACCGTTTCCTGGGGGGGGGGATGAAAGTCAAAATATGTATATAGTTGGAATTCAATTGCACATGGTCCGATTTCATTAATTATTTTTTTGCTAGATAGAAAAAAAAGATAACGGGAAAAGTCTTTTTTTTTGTCCGCGACTGTACACTGCCTGTGAGAAGCTGAGACAGATATGTAAATATGGCGGTACGAAGTTCACTGGGTCAGCTAGTCTAATAATAAAATGTTATTACGAGCAAATATACTTTAAATTCTCTCCTCTAATAAACATGATAATTCATCGTCTCCCGTAAAGTCATACAATCCACCTCATCGATCTTTAGGGTATTCATCTTAACATTAATATCCTCTTCCAACTGAATCTGTGTTTGTAACAAATATCTAAGAGAAGCTGTGGCTTCAGAAAGCATTTGTTGTAACTGCTCCGTACTACGACGCAGCATATCAGATTCATAGTACAATGCTTGACCTGTTGGATCTCTTACTAACTCAGCCCCAATTCTTTGAGCTCTTTTTCCAAGACGAGTGTGAGCCAAAGCTGTATTTCCCTCTCTATCTGACAATGCTTTTTGCAGCAAAATAATATTATTTTGCATGTCAGCAATTTTTTGAGACGTCTCGACATGCATATCTTCAAGTTTTGCCTTAGCCTCTCTTGTCTCTACAATCCTCTTCATAAAAGCGTGATTACACCTATAATAAGCGTTCCAAAGATCATCTACCACTTGTTTAAGAATTGTATCAACATACATTCTAATTGGACGAGCACTAGTTACTTCTTTGGCAGCCGCTAAAATATTCGAAGAGGAATAACTATTATATTCTTCGGTACTAATATTTGCTGGATCGAGGTTGGCGTAACCTTCATATATAGAAAGACACAAATCCGTTGATTTAAGAGACAAATTATGTTTATCTATATCAATAGCTGCTTGTTTGTAGTGTAAGTCTCTGTCGAGAAGGTAACGCGTTGAACGAAATCTTCTCATTTGTTCTTGGAGTTGTTCTAACAGTTTTTTCAGAAGAATTTGCCCACCTGTAATAGTTTCAATTTCTTGTTTTAAATTCACCTCAACTTCGTCTACGACCAAATCGATTCCAAGTCGTCCGTCCCTCAATATAAGACATTTGCGGCAAATGTCGCATGCAAATTCAAGTGAAGTAAGGCAGTCAAGTAGTCTGGTCTTATATACGCCAAGAGTTTCTAGTTCCAAGCATATGTCTTTACGTTGAATTTGGAGTTCTTTTTTATTGAAATCTACATCACCAATGCGCTCTTTAAGAAGTCTATCAGAGGTAGCTTTTAAAATTTCTGCTCTTTCGGTAGTTTCATCCTTTAAACGTTTAGACTCTGCTATAATCCTGTCCGCTAGTTGTTGTTGGTCTTCGGCGTTTCTGCAGCGCGAATCATTACTTAACAGCCACTCCTCGATGGCAAACTTAGCAGTTCTAGGAGGTATACCTACTAAGGCCTGTTCAGCAAGCCTAGTGGTTGCTATTGGAGCACCAATTGCGTGGCGAACACCGTGTTGCTCTTCATTCATTTTGTCAAAAAATGTACATATAAAATAAAATACATCGAAAATAAAACTACTAGAAAATATTGGTCCACAAATATGTGGTACGAAATAAATGTTTTTCGAAAGAAAAATGACCTTTGTTGTCATAGCAATGTTTTTGTTGGTATCGTCACCGACTGTCCACGAAGGTGTAGATAAATCAAGAAGGTTATATGTGTGTAAAATAAATAGCGTTTGTTTGTTGGAGTTTCAATAGTTTAATTTTTATATGTATTTACGATACTATTTTTCTATATTATTCTTTTAAACGTCAAAGCAAGGCATTTCTAATATAGTTAGAGATGTAACGAATTGTCTGGGATCACTGTGTTTTATTATTGGTACCCTTACATCTGAAGAAAAATATATTTGTGATTGTGAAAAAATTGACATGTTAATAAATAAATCTTAAGAGATCATAACTAGCCAATGTCATCCTAAATTAGCGTATTATCTTCAAGGTAAATATGTAATTAATTTTCTATGTCGTGTCTTGGTGTATAACTATGGTATATTTGTTTGTAAAACATTTATCAATAAACTACCTAAACTAGCCAAACTACAAAATAATTTAGCACCAACAAGCTCTGGGACTAACTTTCCAAAACTTCTCCACTTCATACAAGAATCTCCTGCATTGTCCCAGTCAGGTAGACCACCAGGTAATACGTAGCACTTGCGCTTTTCCAAATCCGCAAAGTACCATAAAAGTTGATTGAGACCTAGATTTTTACAAAAGTATTACATCTTCTGCTAGAATGTTGCTCAGAATTATTTAAATTACTTCAAAGAAAACATCATTCATTCACTCATTCATCTCAGCCAAAAGACGTCCACTGCTGCTCATAGGCCTTTCTCAAAACTTTTCCACAACAACCTCCTTCTCCTACGACCTGGTGAAGGTCACAGAAAGACTAGGTGTTTGTGGAGAATACATGAATCGATGTTAATCATCATTTCAATGTTCAAACATAATTTGCGATTCTTTTTAAATATGATATTACATTTCAGGACCTTTCCTGTAACGTTAATATTAACGTCCCAAATTAGCGTAATCTTAATTAGTTTCTGATCTTCATAAAGCACTTCTTTAAGGTCAAGGACTCTCTGTATCATCTCCGAAATATATGAGTGGTAAATAATTCTCATTTATATGAATAATTTTCTCATCCACATAAATAGTTAATAGACTTATTCTATACTAGCTTTATCCCACGGCTCCACCCGCGTGTATATCGATTTTCGTGGTAAAAAGTAGCCTGTTTCCTTTCTCAAGAATCAAACTATCTCCATGCCAAAATTCATTAAAATCGATGGCGCGGTATTGCCATGAAAGCATAACAGACAGACAGAGTTAGTTTCAAATGTATAATATTAGTTTAGATATATGATACACATATTTTTGATAAAGTTTATTTATTTTAAACTTTCAGATGTTGCAAAAGCGGACTTAAATGAATGAAAATGAATATGAGTGTTTTATTCTTTTAACTTATCGCGTTTTATCCTCAACCAACATAGTCTTAAGTAATATTAACAGAGTAAATATATTTGTTTCTGAAATTGTAAGACTTACCACAAGCAAAGGCGAAAAGAACCAAGCTATATATAAAGAAGAACTTCACGATATCAATAACCATTCGGCCCAACGAGATCTGAAGTGGTCCCAAATGAGGGTTGATTGAGAACAGATGCACAAGTTTCAAAGCACTGTGAACAAGGAATATGTAATCAATTAGAGATCTCCATATACAGCAATAATAATACGCAATCACATTATGTAACTAGAGAAATATTCTTTTCTGAGGTCTTAATACGAATGTACATGATGTGCAGTATTGAAATTAGTCGGTATTTATGAAAGTCAATCATGTCTGCTTAGGAATATCTAGTGGCAGTGATGGTAACAGGCCAAATAATTAGCAAAGTAAAACGAATTGTGTGAACCTTTTAGAAGAAAATTATCTTATATAGCCCTTTTATCAATCAACTTATTTAATGTTCAAGCGAATACCAGAAAAACTGAAATAGTAAATATACTATTAGTTAATGTTTTTTGTCGTGTCAATATACTTACCTAAAAATATTAGCCGCAGCAAAAAGTCCTTCTGCAATCAATTGAGGATCGAATGCGTCCCACTGCTCTCTAGGTATGAATTTCGTCTGGGGGTCCCTCCATATCTCGGTTGTCTGTTGGAAGTATGCCGCAACCCTAAGTACTGCCACGGCAACGTACAAGGAGTTTCTGGTGAAATCGATGAAGTTCCACATATTGCGTAGGTACGAGCGGATGCCTTCGATGTATATTTCTTGCGTTTCTTCCCATATAAATCCTATGTGGAAAAACAACTCAATATTAATTTATTTCATTTTTTAGTAATCAAAACTAGTGCATTCGCCACGCGAGATTTTTGATGTCGTAACGCGAGCAACATGTCCCCGACATTTTAAAGCACTTAAATTAGTTTGCCTCTGCAATTCTGCTGCATGTGTATTTTTCATACACACTATAATAATTGAAGTTAAGTGTTAGTTGAAAGTAATGCGTGGCGATTATCATGGTAATTTAATTAGTAGTGATTTTTATCAGTATCTAGACTATGGTTTGTCATGCTCACTAAAATGTCATTGCTTGCGGTGTCGTCGTGGGGCGGGTCGTTTCCTTCCCTCTGATATGGCGAAGGAGATGATGGCTGGTCCATGCGTCATACTCGTGAACGGGTGCTGCTTGGGGTGACTGGTCGGCCTAGTCAGCGATTCTTTAGACAATACTATTATTCTGGTTCGTTCAACTGCAACCCTAGCCTCTTAATCCAGTCACGAATTATTTTCAACAGTAGATTTTGCAACTGAATGTAGGTGGATGTGCACCTTGTTTCTATTTTGTTCTATGTTTAATAGACTCAAACCTTCAACGTTATCACTGAGTGTTTTTTGTTTGTTTGCGCGTTAGATTTTGGAGCTTTTTAATAAAAGGAATTTCAGGTGGCAACAGCTTGCATACTGTTAACCTTACATGTAATACTAACACTATTGTACCTGAAAATCAGATTTTGAAAAAGAGTAGCCATGAGTTTCTTTGCCAGTATTCTTCTCATGAGCTCTACGCATTTTGGAAACTGGAAGTTATGGATCGACACAGGCAGGCAGTAGATTTTGGTGTTTTCGCCTAACTTACCTCGACAATACAGCACATGCTGTGGCCTCTGTTTGTGTCGATCTATGATTTTTAACTATAGCTTCAATTTGACGTTCATAAGTGTCACTTGGTGTCTTAGATGAATAAATGATTTTGATTTGATTTGATTTGAAGCAGAATAGTATGTCCCTCATGACGGAAAAGAAATATTAAAACAAGTTACATACCGAGAACATAAACAACAACGAACAGCTCCAGATAAGTTGGTCCGTTACCCCTCTGCTTGAGAAGTTCTTTCTCTAACTCTTTTACCATCCACTCAGGTCCAAACAGTTGTATAGCTTGCACCTCCGCTCTTTGTGATACAAGGATTAGAATAACTGAAAACAAAAGTGAATTAGATTTACGAAATTGTGTATTTGCACAAGTTTTGTGTACATGAGTTTTTTATTCTAAAGTAGACTCGATCCTTCAAGGAAATCAACACAGATTGTAGTTGGAGAGGATGGTAATACAAATCAGCGTGCAAGAAATTATGGCTTCGCCATTAATTTTTTATCGAGAAAGGCCAGTGATCTGACCACTCCCATTTCATAAAAAAACGATATGTTCTGGTGTTGAGTTCTAAATACTTAGAACTGGTCTACACTATGATGGTCATAACTTATAATCGTTAAAAGGTATCGCAACCTTAAATAATTTCATCGCGAATAAGTCCCGCCACACAAAATAAAACTTTGTGTAAAAGTCGCAAAAGTTTAAAAACAGTTATTTATTGTCAATTTGAGAATAAAAAAATAAAATAAAATTCGTGAATAAAATCATGTTAAAGACAACTTACGTAGGAAAAACAAATAACTGGAAGCGTGAATCAAGAACTTCATGAAAGGTTTCCTCATGAGCTTTCCAGTAGGACAGTTGGGAGCTATCATATACAGCATGCAATAGAATGGAAACAATAAGGCAACACGGCAGATGATCATAACCTTCTCCATTGCAGTCTTCCGACGGAAACCTGGTACACCTTCGTACCAAATCGAAGCTAGTAGCTGTTGGATGTTGGGATGAGCTACAAACTGGAACAAAACTTTAATGTACAAGGGCTTCCAAGGAGAAATCCTCTATCAAGTTTCCAAAAACCTAGTGTTGATATATGTAAAAGATCTGGCTTAAGATGTGTAAGAGACCCTTCATGAAAACAAAAAAACCATCGTGTTAAATGATTACGGAAGAGTCACACGTTATAAGACCCCTGTCATTACATGCCACTCTGATCGATTTTGGGCTTTCACCCATCTCCTAATTACTAGTAACGAAGTTAGCTTAAGTAAACACATTCAGCATTTAAAGTTAAATTGTTCTAACTAATAAATATATGATTATTATTTGAAAATATATCACCATATACCTTTTTCTGTTTAAAATCAATCGCCAGCTCTAATCTAGCCAACTTCATATGGTCACCGTCAACAAAGGCAGGTTCATCTGGATCGTGGTTCAGGATAATGGCAAGTTCTTGAGAGCTTCTTGACTGATCCAGCAGATCTACGGCAAAAAGTTGCGCTTGCCGACGCAGTTCTAAATATTCAGCTTTACTTTCCTATAAGTACAATTTGAGGCTATATGTCTGTCTGTGATTTAAAAGTCTAACTTATTAATTTCAAAGTTTTTTTGTTTTTTTGTAATACTCACTTGTCGATCGATGTTATCAACCTCTCATTACGTAAACTAATAAGTTTAAATGCTGATAAAATCTTTTTAAATATAAAGAACGACATCATTTCATCATGACTTAAAAATAACTTTTTTATTAAAATTTTAGATAAATTTAAAGAATAGCATTATTGTGGAAAACTGACCTGTTCAGCAAAAGCCAGATTTCTCAGTTCCCAAGACAATTCAAAGGCCGTTAGGATTGGGTCAGTTGAAGACAAGGCTATGAGTGACGGAGATGCCAACGCCCTGTACTCGTTTAGGCGAGCTAACGAGTGACGTAGAGAATCTTCTGTCGACTCTCGAATGCATTCATCACAACCACACCTGGTAACAAAATTTCTTTAAACATCATAATAATAAGTCATTCAACTCAGTCAAGACCTGACTATTTTACCTTACTGTTTTATTTAAAACAGGTCAAGTTTCTCTATAGAACATAACATTTAGTAAATATCTACTGTTCGAGTGTCATAGTGGCTTCTGGGTACAAAGAATTCTATCTATAAAAGATAAAAAGTTTTTTTTTTTTCGAAGTATTGAAATTATTGTATTGACTTTGATCATTTTACTTTTCAAATTTCGCATTTCTTGTAGATGAAATAGTAGTTTCTTCCCCTCTCAATTATTACTTACTTGACGTCATGAGGGTCGGGCAAAGTTGCTCCACGATCAAGCAGGATCTTGATAATTTCATAATTGTTTTTGTGTGCTGCCAGCATCAGCGGAGTGACATCCGGTGTGAACATTGCTGTATTTGGATCCACTTTTTGCCAACTCTGAACCAATACAAATTGATTTTATAGTTACTTAATATGCAGTAGTATCATCCCTATAATTCTTAAATTCCTAATGGAAACTTCCTAAGGGTCACCCAGCAAGACGTAGTAACCATCTCCAATTTATTAACCCAAATTATGCCTCTGGTTATTACCAACTCACTGACTGTAATCAAATTATAAGTTTTTAGAATATTTGGTTTCGGATTTGCCTATAATTTACAATACCTATAACATTCTGCATGTTTGCGATAAGGGTTTCCGGATGAGTGTGTTGGAACAGTTAGAAATATCAAAACATAACAATAATAATGCATATACACTGTTGAATGACCAAACTAACTTAATTCCATCACCACTTCTAAGTATGATTGCGGGTAGTTCGGCACAGATGTCGTTGTGACATTGTATCGATCGTGATTATAGCGTCATCGAAACGGTATATGAAGGGCCGACAGCGGTGCGCTAGCGCGCATTCGAGCTCAAACGCTCGGCGAGTCAACATCTCCTGAGGATGCCCCGTGGAGGGGCGAAACACGTGTCGAGTATAGGTTTGGTTGCATGGCATGCTAATTATTTCTCACTTGTTTTGTATGTGTACATATGCATGACGGTGGGATTTGTGCCCTGCTTTCAGACCTGGATATTTGTCTCGCGGAATTAAAGCTAAATATATTTCATAGCATTTACTATAATTTCTAGTTGAGTTATATGACTAAAATCAATTTCAACAAAGAAGGTATTGGACAAAGATTTTGTCATCAAATCCGAACGAACAAGATGGTTTCAAGAACTCACTGCTTTCGAGATCGCTGCCTAACGTTGATCACGATGACTAGAAGACAAAGACTATAGTATCGGATCTCCTGTTGACATCAAAAAACCAGTATATGTAGTTCTTTTTTATAATCTTATATATAAAAATCAATTGCTGTTCGTTTGTCTCGCTAAAACTCGAGAAAGGCTAGACCAATATAGCTGATTTTGGTTTTGAAATGTTTGTCGTAGCCCAAGGAAGATTTAAAAGGCGAAAAATTTAAAATAACTTAAAAACCCAAATGTCACGTGTAGGAAGTAGCGGACACAGCTAGTACTATATAAAATTTGTTTTTTTTTTGTTTTGCCTTATTATTTCATTTTTCGTTTCTAATGCTGTACAAAAGTCATAAAAATCTTTGAATTATTTACAACTTACGTATGGTTCTCCATCTTTGTGTATCAGCTCCTCGTGCTCTAGTAACAGTTCCACGGCTTCTACGAACTCCGCGTTGATAGACTGTAGCAGAGCATCCTTGGTTTCTACACCCATTATAACCAGAAGTTCCACCATCTCCAAGTTCTCTCCATCAATAGCCAGAGTTAAAGCACCACGACCTAGAGAGTCCACGCAGTTAATTTCTATGTGTTTTTTGCGATGGGCCTTTTGCAGTATTCTAAAAAAAAACAAAATAAATATATGATGTATAATTCTAATACTATTTTTAGTCTATATTTGTAAGCAGATTGGTAAGCATATGGTCCATCTAACGGGATCCCTGTACTTAAGCCTTTTTTTCACTGTAAATATTTTTCATTTTATTACTGAAACCAAATAATACATAACTGAAAAACTTCGTTCACAAAAATAAAATTCTAGTAGTTATAAAGTTGATGCAAAACCAATCCGATTACACATTGCCAATAATTAAATTTGTCTCCAATACAGCATCAAACAAATTTCGAATACGAAATGAATAAACTTTTCAGGTTATAGAATGGTTTAATATTTAGTACAACTGATAAAATTCAGATAAAACTTAAATTGTATCTAGAACTAATCACGTTCTCAATAATTTACATGAAGTGCCGCAAATTAAGGATCATAAAAGTCAAGTAAATTAATGGACTTACAAGCGTTTGAAATTAAAAAACCTTTAATCTGAGGTGAAAATTGGGTGCGAAATGTATTATTGTGTTTTGGCCGTGGCTTTACTCGGAAAAATTCACTAAAAAGTATGATTTTTCACTAAAATATATAAATTCATATGCGAATGGAATCAGGTGTTTTATTCTTAGATGATTAACAGAATTTTACACGTAGGTATAAATATAGTAGGTTACACCCCGATACATAAAATGCAAATGTACTCTTTTTTAATGTGCCTGTTATTACTAGGTACTATCAAATGTTTTTCAATCGACCTATCAAATTCTTAGATAATGATTGTTTCGTTTTTATATGTATACTAGCTAGCTTTTTTTTGGCAAACGTTTTTTGCCAAAAAAAAATTGGGGTATAAAAAATAGATGTTGGTCGATTCTCAGACCTACCCGATATGGACACCAAATTTCATAAAAATCGGTCCAGCCGTTTTAGAGGAGTATGGTAACTAACATTGTGACACGAGAATTTTATATATAAGATTATGTTTCTCACTATTTCTTCCTGTAAACCAAAGAATTTCTACGAAATCTTTCCATATTTAAAAGTAAACCATTAAGAAATAAAAAGTACAACTAGGTGGTTTATTTTTAAATTTAACTGTCCCGTTGCATCTCAAGTATATTTTTTAAGATTGTATAAAAATAGCTTCAAAGAAAGTCGGCCAATGTCCTAGTACCATAATATCAATATTTGAGGCAAGTTGTTTTGAATAAAAACACTCGAACACCAGCCTTAAGCCATTTTGGCGTCAACAATCCCCTGTTTACATTCGCTTTTAAACGTAATTGGACGTTAAGTGAATTTTCTTTTTCAAACAATAAATACAGATAAAATATTACCTTTTAAGTTCGTTATCAAAAATAAACTTGCGGCCACAGTTTGCAACCCACGTTTTTAATAAGACCGAAATAATTCCATGTTAACGACTTTTTTTGAGCCACCCAAGTGTTTTGGCCAAAGTGTGTCACTCACCAAATTAAATGTTTTTTTTTTTCAGCATAATTTAATAGCTTTGCCCTTTTAAGTTTTGGTGTGTTAAAGCGTTTGCCGTTATTTTGTAAATATAATCTAAACGGTGCAAACTTTTATTTTTTATAAAAGACTTTAATGATAAAAAGTTAGGAAACATATTTTAGCGGTAAATGTCTTTGGAAGTAGAGCTTTGATCATTAAAACTTGACAAAATATAGATCGGATGGCTATTACTTTGATGTCCAAATTTTAAGAAGGATATGATGTAGTTATCTATATCCGATTGATTAGATATCAAGGATTTATTCATAGCGCTAGATTCCAAGAAATTCTTTATTAATTTTACTTTTTTTACTTTTAAACCTAATAGGTACTTTTTAATGCTGTGTATAGATAGATAGATAGATAGTATGTATAGAATATAATAAGAGTCCTAAATATTTGCAATATTACTGACATAATATATGACATGTTTAGTGATTCACTTAGTTAATTTTAAATTACATTGTTGTGAAGGATTTTTTTTATTGATTAGGAGGCAAGAGAGCAGACGTATCGCCTGATGGTAAGCATTTACCGCCGCCCATGGACATCCGCAACACCAGAGGCGTCACAAGTGCGTTGTCGGCCTTTTAAGAAGGAGTACGCTGGAGAAGGAATGAATAATCGAATTAAACAATTGTAACCATAATAAAATAAATGCTATTTTTAGTAGTACTGTACTGAAACTGGCAAATGGCGTATACTGTAGGTATACAACATGTTATAAGTTTGACGGCCAAATTATATACTGCTATGGTAAAGGTCGCGGGTTCGATTTCCACTTAAGACAAACAGTTGTATGGATAACCATTTAATGTTTGATTTGATATGGAAGTTTCCATAATTAACATATATTGAAATATGAATTATCAAACAAATGCATACATGTATTCAAATCAGTCTAGTCCAATAGTACAAGCTCTACTTAGTTTGGAACTAAATGGCGTATAACAAGCAAGGCCGAAGGCCTTTCGCGTCGCAGAGCACTGAAGCAAAACTGTATATGTGTTGCCAGCGACACGATGAGAAGAAGAAGAAATATATATATATATATCAGATACAATACAATTTAGGAATTGTGGTAGTTGAGAGCCCTGGGGGAGGCCTATGACCAGCATTGAACGTCTTTTGGCTGAGATAATGATAATGATGATGACACGTGGTTGTGTTATTAAATAAATAAATATTTCTCTTAACTTACCGTCTAACGTTTCCCATGTCTCCCCGTTCCACTGCAAGGAGATATTTCTTCTCCTCCAGGGTCAACGGTGTTGGGAGCGTTGGCAGCTCCATGGGTTTTCGGATGCATTCCATCTCGGGATCGCCCTGTATAACACCATGCGTGGTTTTCATTAATATTTATATGTTAGACTACTTGAATGCAGCCCCGTTTGCCAACAACAACAAATGATTCTCTCTCTCTAATCTGTAACGCCTGTATTCTCTTGTAATTTTGGCTATTTCGTTTTGACTTGGATCACGTGACTTAGTGTTGAGAGACGTCATTTCCATATATTATGCAACATGCGGACAAATGCTAGTTTGTTATATTTTCAAGACCGTCATGTTCAGTCGATTGCACGAATAGCGTAGTGGTTTAGGAGCTCAAATCGCAGTTTCTTACTGCGCTGAATGTTGTTGGTTTAATCCCCACACAGCAAAACACTTTTTGTGGTTCACAAATTGTTGTTCTGAGTCTCGACGTTCTTTGTTTGTATTGCATGAATGTTTGTAAAGTCCTCCGCAACATAGGATATTTTCTTAGTGCAAGACTTGAGAATTGTCTTTGAAACAATAATGGTAGGTAATTAAAATAACAAGAAAAAAAATTGTAAGCTATAACCCGACAATGTAAAAACTTTTGATTAAATTTAAATAGCCTATGTCATCCGGATCTTTATTACGAATCTATTGATAGGCGTTATATGCTGCCTCGTTGGCGCAGTGGTAGCGTATGCGACTGCTGTGCATGAGGTCTCGGGTTCGATTCCCGGGTCGGCCCAAGATGTTTGTATGATCTGCAAATATTTGTTTCGGAGTTTGGGTGTTTTTTTAAGTATAATATGTATGTATTTACAAAAAAAAAGTATATATGTATTTATATCAGTTGTCTAGTACCCATATCACAAGCTCTGCTTAGCTTGGGGCTAGATGGCGTTGTGTGTTAGATGTCCGAAATATTTATTTATTTATTATTTATTACTAGCTGACCCGGCGACCTTCGTACCGTCATATTTACTCATCTGTCTCAGCTTCCCATAGCTGTTACGGTGAATGATTTAAATCATTGATTTTTATTTAAAAAAGAAGATTTAAATCAAGTGATTTAAATCATATCAACCCTGGTTTCGATACAAAAAAGATCGTGTTCAATATTACAAATAAACTTTTTATCTACTAAATAAAATTATTTTTAAGTATTATTTTCTTTACAAGTGTGTTGAAAAACGTCGTATGACACATGTGTGTATTGATGATTACCGTCCTCGGCTATCTTAAGACCCACATCTAACGGCTCAGGTCTCAATGGCGCCTGAGCGGTAATCACCAAAATTACACACTTATACCATAATGTACTATTACTCACGGACTCCAGATCTTTTTTCTCGGCCATCTCGTCGGTTTAGAAAACTTCACATGAGCAACGTCTGTCCCCTCAGGCAGACTATAAATCTTCAATCTGAAAACAAAACATTACATACCTATTGCGGTAATTTCTTTCATATAAAGATACTTTTACATTTTTTCTGTTCATTAAATGAAAAGGTAGGATTAATTAAGAAATTACAGAATCATTTTTATAATCGGGTAATTTCACGAAAAGTATTTTCATTTGCATTTACATTGGTTTGATCAGTTTATTGTTATATGGGCAATAACCATTTATTTCCACCACTCTTTATATTAATACACTGCCCAAAACTTCACTGAAAAAATGCCCTTTTATCAAATTCTTCGATATAGAAAAGTGATAAAAATAACTAAATTGAAGTCTCTCTCTCCTAACCCACTTTAAAATAGCAATCAAACTATTAAAGACTCTTCATAGGAAGTCATAGCATGGGTCACCATACTGCATTGTCTGTATTCACAATGAGTGTGTTGATCACTTGGATCTTTTTTTATGTATGGGCCTGCCAAAATGATTCTACTCTGCCTGATGGAAAGCATAAGAAGAATCCAAATGTGGTGGTCACCATACTCATTGCGACAATGCAACAATACCGCATGGTGACCCATACTATGGCGGCCTAGTAATGCTTCTGCATCATTGGACCTCCGGTCTCGCACTCACCAACGAAATACGACAACACAAATGCTGTCATTTTACGTTGATTTTCATGCTTTCCATTAGGCAGAGTGCAGTCACTTTGGCAGGCTCATATATTTGCTACTAACTATATAAAATAACCGACTTCAAACAAGTAAAATTTTAACAAAATAAAAACCGACTTCAAGGTTAGACTCGATTTCTCCTAGATGCCAACATCAGATCTTAGTGTCCTTATCACGGTACCACCGTTGGGATATCTCCTTTCCATTAAAAAAAGAATCATTAAAATCGGTTCAAACGACGAAGTTATCCGCGAACACATATTAAAAAAAAACATATAGGTATACGGTCGAATTGAGAACCTCCTCCTTTTTTTAAGTCGGTTAAAAAGGAGGAGGTAATCAATTCGACTGTATTTTTTATTATATTGTTTACCTCAGAACTTTCGACTGGGTGTACTGATTTTGATGAATCTTTTTTGTTTGAAAGCTGGTACTTCCAGTCGGTTTTATTTTTTATTTTTTTTAGTTTACTTATCGATGAAGTATAATTCCAAAGAAATCAAAACCAAGTTCTTGTTACGGCTCTTTATATTTTACCAATGTAGTTGAAAAACAAGGGAAAGCATAAAAAACTATAACATGATTACGTAAAAACTTTTAAGAAAATTTATATAGCTTATGTCACCCGGGTCTCAATCATTTAGTCAGCTTCAGTAGTTAGACGCTATGACTACGAACATACATATATTGCTAAAACCCTTCCTTTTGCCGTAGTCGGATAAAAAACCTTTAGGAGGAACAAAACAAATTAAACATTGCACACCTATGTCTACCCAAGAGTTCATTAAAGAGAATATTTGTTAATTTTTATAGTATCATGCATTGAATTCCAATATTACCTAGACTTCGAGCGTATCTAATGCGTTTCCAATTCTTGCTTAACTATCAGTAGCAGAGCAGCTACTACTGCGCCACCGAGGCAGTCGAATTTATTAAATAACTAGCTGACCCACGCAACCTCGTTTGCGTCTCCTATTGCCCGTAGCGTGATAATTTTCCCCCGTTTTTGAAACATTTTTCATTGGTGCTCCGCTCCTCCGGTCGTAGTGTGATGATATATAACCTATAGCCTTCCTCGATAAATGTACTATCCAACACTGAAAGAATTTTTCGAATCGGACCTGCGGTTCCTAAGATTAGCGCGTTCAAACAAACAAACAAACTTTTCAGCTTTATAATATTATAGTATAGATATTAATGAAAAGAAGGAATTATAGAATAAGTTAATTACCGAACCTCATTTCATTTACATATGTAAATACTATTTCAACATACGTATGCATCAGTCGTGAGGCCACGCATAGAAAACCCACAAATGCTACCTACATGCAAGCTACCGGTAATCGCCTTTACGCGTACAGCGACCATCACCTATTTACTCTGACATAACCTTACTATGAAATAATTCGATTGATGCTTATCCGCTGGACGGCTTATTGATGGATACGCATTATCATCGCCATGCAAATGTAGGTCGTAATATCTTGACATGGTAACAATTATTTTTATGGTGAGAGAGGGTAGATGCATCACCTGATGGAAAGTGATTGCCGCTACATAAAGTCACCTGCAGCTCCGAAGTTATAGTAATTGCTGGTGGCATCCAAACTAAGCAACGCTTGTATCTGAGGCTGCCAGGGAACACAAAAATATGCATCAGTGGAATTAGACGCGTACAGGATACATTTTTGCAAATTTATTATAATACTTAAGTTAAATTAAGTTGAAAAGACATAAAGTGAAATAAAAACAAAAGAAATTGTAAATTAAAATAACAAAATATTGACATAACAATTATATTAACTCAGCACTATGTCATCATACCCAGATAATAACCCCTCAGTATCGATGTAATCCGGAACCCAGACATGACGTTACGATTAAGTAAACCAAGCAACAACCTGTGGCTACACCGGTCAATTACTTAATTAGAAATGCATCTGTAAGAAGATAATATATGTTCTTCTTTTTTAACCGACTTCAATAAAGGAGGAGGTTCTATGTTCCACTGTAATAAAATATTTGTTTAGGTAAATACGAATTGAAAAAAAATCCTACGATAAGATCAAAATTTATTAATAGAAAACAGTGAACGTAGTTAGTGACAATCTCTTAAACACCGTTAATCTATAGAATCTATACATCTACACATACAAATAAATAAAACTGGAGTGTCTGTTTGCAACATTAAAATAACCACTTTTTACTAAATGCATATGTATACATGGTACATATACCAAAATAGTTTTTTTTACAATTTTTGTCTGTCTTTCTGTCTGTTTGTTCCGGCTAATCTCTGGAACGACTGAAACGATTTCGACAGGACTTTTACTGGCAGATAGCTGATGATTTAAGGAGTAACTAAGGCTATTTTTTTAGACAAGCTTTGCCCCGCGGCGTCACCCGCGTTTGTTGTTGTACCGCTGGTAACACCGCGGGGCTCAGTTAGTACAAAATAAGGTTCATCATTCATCATCATAGCTTTTGATATCTACTGCTTCACATAGGCTTCCTCCTTTGGTTTACTATGCATCGATGGCCAGACGAGTTGATATATGATGTTTTAAGTTTTCCTTCTCTTAACCGTGGGAGAGCCGCGCTTCGGCATGAATGGGCCCGCTCGACCTTAGTGATACCACGGCCTCACAGAAAACCGGTGTGAAATAGTGCTTGCGCTGTGTTTCACCGAGTGAGTGAGGATACCGGAGGCCCATACCCCACCCCTCCCCCTGTCTCTCCCCTGCCCTCCCCCTAAACCCGCCCCCCATCCCCCAAAGGCCGGCAACGCACTTGTGGCGCTTCTAGTGTTGCAAGTGTCCATGGGCGGCGGTAATCGCTTACCATCAGGCGATACGTTCTGTTCGTTTGCCCGCATATTTTAATAAAGATAAAAAACAAAATTGCAGTAGGTACTGTTGTTGCTCTTACGATACCAATGGGATGAATAGAGGGGAAAACACTTCAATCAACAGCCTATAATGACCCACTGCTGGGTTCGGGTCTCCTCTCAGGGGAGAATTAAGGCCATACGTCCCTACGCTGGCTTAGTACGGGTTGGGGACTGGCAAGACAATGTTGTGGCTACGTAGTCAAGTCAAGACAAGTCGTTAGATGTCTTTAAGCCACCCAAAGGCCTCCAACTTAGCGTCACGACTATCTATCTACGTCACGACTATCCTATGATAACAGCCGGGATCGTCTGCTTAACGTGACCTCCGAACTACGTAGACGCTCATAGCATCATGCAATCAGCGGTCATCCATCCAGATACTTACCGCGCCGGAGTTGCTTAACCTGGTTGATTGTTTCCAATCACCGAGTGCAACTGGGCTATGAGCGCCTCGAAAAGACTTCAGTATTTCAAAGTTAATCATTATTTTCTTCTTTTTTTAAGGTAACGCATACTGGGTGATCTGAAAGGTTTCCGATCCCAAAGTGATGATAGCAATACTCGTTAATGTAGTTGTGCATCTTTGCATGTCGAGTTAAGAAATCTATGGAAATATTAAATAATCGGCCAAGTTCAAGTCGTACTCACGCAGGAAGGGTTCCGTACTATGTATACATTTCGAGCGTCTACCTGTTGCCGTTATCAATATCGAGCAAAACTAGCAAAAAAAAATATTTTATTTTTTAGCATTTGTTGTTACAGCGGCAATAGAAATTCATCATCTCTGAAAATTCCAACTGTCTAGCTATTACGGTTCATGAGATACAGCCTGGTGACAGACGGACAGACAGGCAGCGAAGTCATAGTAATAGGGTCTCGTTTTACTCTTTGGGTACGAAACCCCAAAAAAGCTAAAATGTCTTGTATCATTGTTTGGTAGGAAACTTTTCAGGCTATCCATAAAGTTCTGACAATGCAACATATCGAAACCTTAAAATAATTTGTATGAATCAACTAAGTTGAAGATGTAGCAACATAGAGTTATGTTTGTTTGAGTTCCCTAAAAAGTGGCAAAATTGTAACAGTCATTAACAGCCTTTGAAAATCTACAAGTGGATATAGGATATCTCTCCATACGTTTCGGCCTACTATCACTACATTACACTACACTCTGCCCAACAAATTGACATAAATAAGATTTGTATCAAGTTTGTCTGCTCTTTGCAATACTGTTATCTTGTGTCGTTTTGCTTAATGATGTGTGATGTGTGAGTGATTGATGAATTTTATGATAGTAAGATTTTAATTATCATTTTATACTTTTCTGTATCGTAACACGTCAACAAAATTGGTTTGACCTTTTCAGTACGTACCTAATCATTTAATTTATGACGCATACTATTAATAAAAATAAAATGTGACATTTTTAAATTAAGTACATCTACCGAAAACGGTCTAATGGTCAAAGCGTTGGGACTTGGGACGCAACAGGTAAAGCTTGGAATTTAATTATGGTCACCAATCGAGCATGAAACTTTCCGTTCAAATGTTTCAAAGTTTTCCTTAGTATTGTTTAAATTTAAATATAGGTAAAGTTCCGCCTTTCCTGCAAACTATTCCCTGTGTTCTATAATTCTCCTTAGATATTTTGTTTACAATCATATCTTTAAAGAATTTGTTATGTTTGTTTTAGATCGGGTAATTTAAAATTAGGAACTTAATTATAAGATTTATTTATGTAAATAGAAGTGTCCTATCATAGTTTCACATTCATGTCTGTACCTAATAATGAAACACACACCTTTCTTGAGATAATTGCATAGTTACTAATCCTGATAAATATTTAAACACATAAATATCTCACTTGTAACCCACGAACACCTAATACAATTTTTTTTTACTAACGTATCTTTCACCACATAAGTGTCACACATACTTTTGGCTAGTGATAGTTTCTTGAAAATTACTAGAAGAAGGTTATCTTTCTTCTAAAGCAAGAGATTTTACTCAAATATGAGCCTAGAATTCAACAATATTTCTAACGAATAGAAGATGTAAATTATTGGTCCTATGCATTAGCTCATAAGAAAGTCTATCAGAGCTCTATGACAAGAAGAATTAAAAAAAAAATGAAGCACTATTAACAACTTATAACCAGTCAAGCCAGCTTTTGCCAACTCTTTAAAAACTCGAGAAACTATTGCCATGGCAACTGAGTTACAAAATAATTGAAAAATTAAAAAAATAAATGTACTTACAAGATCAAACGAACGCCTAGGCTGACGGGACGCCACTCCTGCGCTTGAAAATCCGCACCTTCCTATATATACTAACTCCACCCCTTAACAACACCTCTCAATGATCCAATTAGTGCGGTACCGGTGTCACCCACATGAACCCGGTTCGATGCCGGCGCGTGATGTTTGTATACAACTGAAAATTATCAAGGGCAAATAGCACGTCTGGAATTATATTTATTTGAATGTTAATACCTTGTAATGAATAGCTAATTTGGCCTTAATTTTATTAGCTTATTTATTACGTTGTTTGTGTTTTTTTTAAATTTCGATATTGAAACTTATGTAATAGTCTATGTGATGAAGTGATTAAGAATACGAAGTGGCACTATCGCTTCTGATCCCGTGGGTGAGGTAAAAGTAGTCTAAAGCCGAGCCTCCACTGAAGAAAAGTTGGCAACTTTTGTGTTGTCAACACGTGTTGGTGATAAAAGTTTCTGTAAAACCGAGTCTCCACCGAACAAAAGTTTGCAACTTTTGTGTTGTCAACCTTATTTGTGTTGTCAAATTTCGGTGGAGACGCACCTTATGGGTGTAAAATACGCAGGATTAGCTACAGAAGAAGACCAAGAGAAGGAAAACTTGAAACAAACCCTTAAACCATCCGACTAACCAACGTGGCATTGTAGGCCTTTTTTTTTTTTACGTTTGGAAATCCCCTCGGACCGTCACCCGCGCCGGGGCTTGCGGCGGGGCGGTGTGTCGGACTCGAACCGACTAAAACCACACGGTGTGCCACTCTGCGCCTGAGGAGGGAGGAGTCCGGGAACTGCTGTTATTACGACATCCAGACCCCTCCCAGCGCTTGCCCGCACAGAAGCGGGCACCCTCTACGGAGACCTCTCATTTTAGGCAACGTACGGCACACACGTAACGTCGCCTCCTCGCGTTCGGCCACTAGAGCGGATGGAAGGGAAAGCCCGTCCCGACCATCCGCGGCCACACTCAGGGCGGCATGAGGCGCTGATAGGCGCGCCTCCGCCGCCCGGTTGGCATAGTAGGCCTAAACCAGCGTTGCCAGACGTCCCGATTCTGGCGGGACGTCCCGCTTTTTGAATCAAAATTATAATGTCCCGTTTTTTGAGGATAAATGGCCGGTGGCCCAAAGTGAAATTAGTTAGTTAGCCGTACGTAGTGATTATCGTCAATAAAGTTGGCAGGCAATAGAAAAATATAAATTCTACCATTACATCACAAATAGGAAATGGCACCGGGCATTAGTTTTTTCACGAATAAGAATGATGCAGGGGCAAAAAACACATAATACTCCTAACGGAGTGCAGCGGGTAGTTGAGAAACAAAAATATTGCGAACGAGCTTTATTTTTAGGTCACTCGTACTCAAATATCGATGTGTCGTAATTTGAGATTACATACGATACGTTTTTTACCCCTTGTCCCGCTTTCGACGAGAGTATCCCGCTTTTTAACCGACTTCCAAAAGGAGGATGTTCTCAATTTTATCGTTTTTTTTTTATGTGTGTACACGGATTACTCCGTCAATTTGTGGACCGATTTTGAAAATTATTTTTGTATTCGAAAGGGTATGCTCCCCATGTGGTCCCATGGCCACCATATCAGGATCTGATGATGAGATCCTAAGGAAATCGAAAGAAACCCTCAAATTTACGTAAGCGCCTGCAATGAAGTTAAAGCAATTGTCTGCATGCCTTCATATTCTTTAGACATCATTTAATTTCATAATATATAAAACGGGTTCTAACGATATCAGAGTTTACCTCAGATAGTCAGTTTACCTCAAATCACTTGAATTATAGTAACCTATAGAAGATAGTCCATTTGAGATTTTATTACAAAAAAATACCTGAAGTCCTTTCGATTCTATACAGTAGGTATGTATGTTACCTTTAGTCCTATTCTTTCAAGTTATTTAGGCGAAATGATGCTGAGAGACTTGAGAAAGACTAAAAAGCGAAAAATAAAAAATAAACTTCGTTTAAAAAAACCGACTTCAAAAACTAAAAAGTATCAATTAACTTAATTTGTATGTGCTACTTATTCATAGGTTTGAAGTCGGTGCCAAGCCAAAATGTAATAGTAGGTACCGCACTCGTCGCGCGTGACCTTGAGCGGTATAGCTACTCTTCGCGTAGAACAAAACAACCGAAGCGTCGGTGACGTCGTTGACGTTCGTCTCGAAATATAGCGAGTGTGGTACCTACTATTACATTTGGCTTGGCACTGACTTCAAACCTATGAATAGGTAGCACATACAAATTAAATTATTTGATACTTTTTAGTTTTTGAAGACGGTTTTTTTAAACGAAGTTTTTTTTTTAACTAAAAAGTCTCAAAATAACGATTTGACTTAAAAAACTGGCAACGCTGACCAAAACCTCCATTCAAAGAAGAGACCTATGTGCAGCAGTGGGTGGGCAGGTTACATTAATAAATGAGAATGTAAATTTGTTTATTTTGATATCGCCAGGGGCGTCTCTACCTATAGTGCAGGTTGTGCGGTGCACACGGGCGCAGCACTGTTAGGGGCTCCGGCCGCGGAACTTTTAATGAAGCTGGGTGCTTACTAAAGGGCGCTAGAGTAATTATTGCAGACGGGCGCTTCACGGGCTAGAGACGCCTTTAGTTTCTTTTTTTTTTTATGGAATAGGCGGGCAAACGAGCAGACGTATCACCTGATGGTAAGCGATTACCGCCGCCCATAGACACCTGCAACACCAGAGGCGTCACAAGTGCGTTGCCGGCCTTTGGGGGATGTGGGGGATGGAGGCAGGGGATGGGAGGATGTGGGGGACGGAGGCGGGGGATGGGGGAGATAGCGGGAGGGGTGGGGTATGGGCCTCCGGCATCCTCACTCACTCGGTGAAACACAGTGCAAGCACTATTTCAAACCGGTTTTCTATGAGGCCGTGGTATCACTCCGGTCGAGCCGGCCCAGTCGTGCCGAAGCGTGGCTCTCCCACGGTAGTTATTGCCTTGATGACTACTCAACCTAGTTATCAATTTTGCAAATACGTTGCCAGGGCAACACGACAGTTTGGGCATAGCAATTGGAAATAGTTGAGGTGGCAGGTAATGTTGGTACAATATCACTTTATTCAACAGGTGAAATACAGAGTTAGTTGAACAGAAATATAAAGTCGTAATCTATCTTGTAACCACGTCATTTTACAGGTATTTAATACCCGTTAATCGCGTTAGTTTCCATTTGTTAGTACCTAATAATTACTACCAAGGAAAACAAAAGTTAGGTAGGTACATTTATTGTGTCATTCTCGGAATTCGGGGATATTCTTATTAGAACTTTTTTTTTTAAATTACAGTCCAGTACTTTCAGTAGTTTCAAACTTACTTACTATTTACTTATTTCATAACGTATTTTCATTAATTTAATTTTTATAAAATACAACTCTACCACTCTTAAAGACGTAAGCCATAGTACCTACTAATATTGTAAAGCTGAGAAATTTGTTTGTTTAGTTAAAGTAGAGCCTAGAACTTAACAAACAAATTTCTCAGAAAGTTCTATAAATGTAGTTACACTTAAAATTGAAAAGTTCTTAGTGTTGTATAGCTCATTTATCGAGGAAGGTTATATAATATCACGCTTTACCTAATAGGAGACGTTAATGACACGTAAATGAAAAATAATGCAAAAACGGGGCCAATAAATTGTTTTCATGTAGAACAGACGAAAATATAACTTAAACAGGGCTTTAATCGAACCTACGACCTCTACCTAAGTACCTATTAAGAGATGTTTAGAGTGACTAACCCCTAAGCTATTAAGTCAGGTGATTCAATGCAGTATAATAATATTATAGTCAGGCATAACGGAAGTAACATACACCCTTCGATCAAATATATTATCGAAGCATACACCCGTCCGTCCTAGCAACTGAAATATCAGAAATCATCTAAAAGCTTTAATGTATGTATGTAACATTATTGAATTATTTCTAAAATAATATCGTTTACAGGATTTAACGTCGTTTGAAACGCTTAACATGACGTCACATTTTTAAAAGCAGAATATTAATTATTATTGCTCCACGACATAATAATATCTCACCTCCTTTCAAACCGATTTTTGGTTTTACAGGCGGCAACACTAGTAAAAACTCAAATGGCCAGTTTATATAGCTAATAAAAGTATGCATCATAATAAAATTCAAGGTTCTATTGACCTAAGTATTGATTTAACATGTTCTTGCATTAGCAAGTTGACGACTCATATTTTTGGGCACCGAGAAAACACAGGCTACAATTATTTGATCGATATTTAAATAGTGGTACCAAGTCAATAGGTACAGTGAATTATCATTCGTTCAAGGATGCGTTAGGGCTATGATATTACAATATTAAATAATAATAATATTTCTTAGAAATTCATAATATATAATAATATATTTGAGATAAAACAATTTCTAACCCTAGATTAATTTACTGTAGCTCTTTATGATGATGCCCTTTTAGTAGGTAAATATCAATTACAGTATCTTCAATAAATAATTATCGAAGTACAGTATACATAGGTACCTACAAATTGGCTGCCTCGGTGGCGCAGTGGTAGTGTATTCGCCTGCTGTGCTTGAGGTCTCGGGTTCGATTCCCGGGTCGGACCAAATGTTTGTATGACTTGCAAATATTTTCTAGTAAAATTAGATCAGTTGTCTAGTACCAATAATACAAACTCTGCTTAGTTTGGGACTGGATGTCGTTTGTGTGTTAGATGTCCGAAATATTTATTTATTTGATTTATTTTAAACTAGTGACCCGCCCCGGCTTCGCACAGGTGGTTTTCAGATGCCCCCGCCGACAACACGATTCGTGCATTTTAAATCCGTAATATTTTCGAATATATTCATTTAAATTAGAAACTGTACAGGGCCATTTTGATCTATATTAAATGCACAATGTATTTCATTTATTAATTGTTTATGGATTCATTTTGTATTGCTTAAAATCACTTCGTAAATAAGCCATTATTTCTCGTAAAAAGAAAGGAATAAAAAATGGTTGTTGTGGGTTATCCCTAAGAGAGAGACATATACCGTCGCGGACTTTTTTATAGTACTTTTTAAGGTGTACAATACTGTAGTACATTATTTTGATCTATCTCGTAGGGTTGCAATGTAAGCGCAAAAAAATGTGTATATTTGCTACATCACATTAGAAACCTCGAAAATTAAGAGTGTTTCCATACTATATAATGCATTTATTATACATAAAAACCTTCCTTTTGAATCACTCTATCTATCAAAAAAAACCGCATCAAAATCCGTTGCGTACTTTTAAAGATTTAAGCACACATAGGGATATAGGGACAGAGAAAGCGACTTTGTTTTATACTATGTGTAGTGAGTAGTGATGATAGTGATGATGATGTCATAATTAGCTATGTAGGTATTTATTTATCATAATACCGAAATAAAACGGCAACTGTCATCTTCACCTTAAATTAATTCAGATTATTCATTACAACTAATTATTGTCTTAATTCTAAGAGAGACTCTCCAACTGTATCAGAAATTGAGCAGAGAGCCTAATTTAAATGAAAACATTTTGTTGTACTAAATAGCTCCTTAGTATGTTATGTAGGTAACCTCCTTACATGTAGATGCCATGATATAAAAATACGATGTAGATGCCATACGAGATGTCAATTCATTTATAAAGTTTTATGGATTTTTGTATTTTATTACGGTTATTATATTTTTTTATATAAAATTCTCCAAGTTATTTTCAAGCTATATATTTTATAAAAACTTGCGTATTTAGATCACATGGTACACTTGGTTTATGCATAACCGTTCTTAAATTTCAGTACCAATCCAAATGTTAGCACAGATATGTTTGGAGTGGCAAAAATTATAAGGTAAAATTATAAGTCATTCTTCTTTATTCTACGTATCTATAATTATTATAGTTATGAAATAATGTAGACATTATTAATTTTAACTTCCGGCAAACATAAACGTTTTAATGGTGACTCCCGAGCCTGTTCGTTCCTGATGCAAAGATTGACCATTATTTATTTCCCATTTGTATTAAAAAATAAATGAATGCTAAGTTTACATGTATTTATAAACTGTTGCGACTCATGAAATCTAATACAATCCTCGTGTCTCGTTGTTCGATTCCCGGGTCGGACCAAATGTTTGTATGACTTGCAAATATTTTCTAGTAAAATTAGATCAGTTGTCTAGTACCAATAATACAAACTCTGCTTAGTTTGGGACTGGATGTCGTTTGTGTGTTAGATGTCCGAAATATTTATTTATTTGATTTATTTTAAACTAGTGACCCGCCCCGGCTTCGCACAGGTGGTTTTCAGATGCCCCCGCCGACAACACGATTCGTGCATTTTAAATCCGTAATATTTTCGAATATATTCATTTAAATTAGAAACTGTACAGGGCCATTTTGATCTATATTAAATGCACAATGTATTTCATTTATTAATTGTTTATGGATTCATTTTGTATTGCTTAAAATCACTTCGTAAATAAGCCATTATTTCTCGTAAAAAGAAAGGAATAAAAAATGGTTGTTGTGGGTTATCCCTAAGAGAGAGACATATACCGTCGCGGACTTTTTTATAGTACTTTTTAAGGTGTACAATACTGTAGTACATTATTTTGATCTATCTCGTAGGGTTGCAATGTAAGCGCAAAAAAATGTGTATATTTGCTACATCACATTAGAAACCTCGAAAATTAAGAGTGTTTCCATACTATATAATGCATTTATTATACATAAAAACCTTCCTTTTGAATCACTCTATCTATCAAAAAAAACCGCATCAAAATCCGTTGCGTACTTTTAAAGATTTAAGCACACATAGGGATATAGGGACAGAGAAAGCGACTTTGTTTTATACTATGTGTAGTGAGTAGTGATGATAGTGATGATGATGTCATAATTAGCTATGTAGGTATTTATTTATCATAATACCGAAATAAAACGGCAACTGTCATCTTCACCTTAAATTAATTCAGATTATTCATTACAACTAATTATTGTCTTAATTCTAAGAGAGACTCTCCAACTGTATCAGAAATTGAGCAGAGAGCCTAATTTAAATGAAAACATTTTGTTGTACTAAATAGCTCCTTAGTATGTTATGTAGGTAACCTCCTTACATGTAGATGCCATGATATAAAAATACGATGTAGATGCCATACGAGATGTCAATTCATTTATAAAGTTTTATGGATTTTTGTATTTTATTACGGTTATTATATTTTTTTATATAAAATTCTCCAAGTTATTTTCAAGCTATATATTTTATAAAAACTTGCGTATTTAGATCACATGGTACACTTGGTTTATGCATAACCGTTCTTAAATTTCAGTACCAATCCAAATGTTAGCACAGATATGTTTGGAGTGGCAAAAATTATAAGGTAAAATTATAAGTCATTCTTCTTTATTCTACGTATCTATAATTATTATAGTTATGAAATAATGTAGACATTATTAATTTTAACTTCCGGCAAACATAAACGTTTTAATGGTGACTCCCGAGCCTGTTCGTTCCTGATGCAAAGATTGACCATTATTTATTTCCCATTTGTATTAAAAAATAAATGAATGCTAAGTTTACATGTATTTATAAACTGTTGCGACTCATGAAATCTAATACAATCCTCGTGTCTCGTTGTTGCTCTCGATGAACTCCGAAACGAACTAACCGATTTTCACGTTTTTTTTAAATGTGCATGATTGAAAAGAGAAGCGACGAAGTTGTGCAGGTTAGTAAGAATTAGATATAGCCAGGGCCCGATCTAGCTAGGGCAAAGATAATTTTCGCCGCCCTTTACATATTAGTGATGAGCTAGTTATGTTGGGGTATGTTAAGTACTTATACAAGTACCTACATAAATACGTAATATTTTTAGGATTATACCTACCTATAATATTCACGTCAGTTTATTGGGCCTTCTGAAGAAGTACCTATACGAAAGTTGATGAGTTTTTTATATTAGTAAGTATACAATGTATGTCTTTAAAAGAATTTCACAGAAACTACTGAATGGATTGATATCATTTTATCGACATAATTATGTACCTTTTTAACTTTATCATCATCATCAATCTATTGCGATTCACTGCTGCGTATGGGCCTCTTTTCCCTTGTGCTATTTTTCTCTGTCTCGGGCTAATCTTAGCTATGTATGATGACTCTTTAACTAAAGGAAAAATAAAAATGTTTCATCAAAATCGTTTCAGAAGTTAAAAAGATTAGGACGAAGCTGTTTACTTGTTTATTATGGTCAATCGGATCATTTGTATTAAGTTGAGGTTCATACGGTACGTATAAAAAGACACAACAAAAGATTTGTTTTAAATTGTAATACTGACAAAAAATATATATATTACTACAAAACAAATCAGTCATTTTTAAAATTGCCAAGTGGTTGGGAATGTACCTCTTGAGATGAGAGGCCAAATAGTGGAGATTAAGTCCAATTTGACACCAAACTAGACATAAAAATGATAAGACAGCTCTCAACAAAGCTATTATTAGAACGTTAAAAACTCAATAGATAGTTTAAATCATGCTACACTGCAAAGCAAATTGTCTTTCCAATATGCTTTGCACTACAAAGCAAATTGGAAAGCCAATTTGCTTTGCAATGCCACAAAATCGACTGAATACTCACTCTGGAAGTTGATAAGGGTACTAGACAGGCCACAGCAATATAAATACCCCATTAGAACTTCATCTAGCTGGACTAGGTCAAGTAAAGAAAAGGCCAATTTGTTTGCTAAACACTTAGCCGCAATTTTTACACCAAATGAAGGCAGCAATGCGGAGTTTAAAAACGAAGTCGAATGTACACTGCAGCAGGACCTACAACTATCTATTCCACCAAGGCCAGTCACAGTTGGGGAACTGAAGAGAACCATAAAATGACTTCAAAACAAAAAGCCCCAGGTTTCGATCTCATCACAAAAGAACTTATAATGAACTTCCCAGAAAAGCATTGGTTTTTCTATTCATGCTTTACAATGGCGTACTTCGAGTACAATATTTTCCCAGGTTATGGAAGGTATTCATAGTGACAATGACACACAAGCCAGGAAAGACCCCTGAAGACGCGTCATCGTATAGACCAATAAGCCTCTTGCCTGTGCTGTCCAAGATTTTCAAGAGGATCCTCCTAACCAGAATTTCACCCATACTTAACAAAAACCTGGTAATACGTAAAAACCAGTTCAGACAACACCATTCTACAGTGGAAAAAGTGCATCGGGTGTGTGATAAGATGAGACAATCCTTTGAAAAAAAAGGAATACTGCTCCGCTGTATTTTTAGATATTCAGGCTGCCTTCGATAAAGTATGGCATAAAGGACTTCTCTATAAAACAAAGCATCTCTTCCGTACAGTTACTACCTTTTGATGGAGTCATGCCTCACAAACAGAATCTTCCAGGTAAGAGAAGACGGAGAGCTGTCAACTATACAAGATATAATAGCGGGAGTCCCACAAGGATCTGTCCTTAGCCCCGTATTATATACAATATACACTGCTTACTTTCCAGAAACGCAAGGCGTTACTACGGCTATATTTGCTGACGGCACTGTAATTCTCGCAAGCAGCAGGGATCCAATTGCAGCATCCGCCGTCTTGCAAAATAACCTTGATAAGGTCAACGAATGGATCCAGAAAAAGAGAATCAAAGCCAGCACTACTAAATCTATGAATATCACATTTACGCTAAGGAAGGGAAACTGTGCTTCGGTAAAAATGGGCGAAAATGTCCTGCCACAGTGTGACTCCGTCCGTTACATCGGTAGGCACTTGGACAGGAGGCTGACCTGGAAGAAGCGCAGTAAATCAAAGCGAAACGGTTCAGAAACATTTACTGGTTGATGTCACGAAACTCCAAAATTACAATTAATAACAAACTATTGATATACAAAATGATCCTAATGCCAATATGGGTGTATGGCGCACAGCTGTGAGGAAGTGCTAGGGACTCCAATTTACAAACGGTATAGATGGCGTATTTGTGTCTCCGTTAGGAAAAGCATGACCGGCTGTGCCGTCTTAAGATGCTGGTGGACGGCGTTTGGGTTTATGTAATATGGAATCCTCTATGGAATATGTTATTGAATAAGTGTATCAAAAATTATTTTTGGAGGCGGCACGGCGCCCCTATTGTCTTGGCGCCTGTGTGCACCGCACACTTCGCACATAGGCGGCTCGGCCCTATTCCATTATGTGAAAAAATACTTCAATTTTTATATTTTTGAAGAGGCTCAATGATTGATTCGTCAATTTAATGACGGAAACTGAGTCGAAATCTTTACTTGACATTTATTTACTAACAGGGTTTCTGCGATTGAAAGATTCGTACCAAATTATAATAGAACATAAAAATTTAAACTGTTTGATACCACAAAAATATCGGAACTTAAGTATTGTGACCAAATATACTTGGTATCGATACTTCTCAGGTATCGGTACTTTTTGCAGATCCCTACTTCTTCTTTCTTTCTTTCGCACTAAAATAATTCAGTTAAATAAAATACTTAAATATTTCCACTGTCCAACCCAACCTGAATTAAGTTGGAAGGTGTCAAAAAAATTCTCAACCTGCCAACTTGGGTGTAAATGGCTAATGGCTTGGTTGGAAGAAATGATTAAGTCAATTTTGCCGCCCCTCATTTCTTGCCGCTCTGGGCAAATGCCCGGCTTGCTGGATATAGCAATTAAAAACTGCCTGCTTTTTATACTGGACAAACTCTACTCCCATAATTTTTATGGTCATTTCTGACAATCAATCTTTGAATGATTCAGGGAATGAATTGGTCCATTCGTATAGACTGAGATCCCAGTCACCACAGACTTACGTCATTTTAGGAAAGGTGATTTTTTAGGATCGGTAGTCTAACATAAACTCAGAAGGGAATGGATACTCGCTAAGCTGAAAGCGGGCCGTTTTACAGTTAGCAGGTATCAAAGGTGATAAAAAAACATGCTAACTTACGTCATTTTGTGAAGGCTGAGTTATATATATATCCTTAACTGCCTATAATATTTTAAAATATTTTCCAATGAGCTAGACAAATCCGATGGGCCAAAGTTCCTCCCAGACTCGTTTGAAGTTCATAGAAAAGAACGCCTCACTGTTTTATAGCGGCAGACATACACGTCATAGTAAGAGAGCTACTGAACCTTTCGACCAACGGTGTGTCTGTAAGGCTAGAAACTCTTGTAGTGATGAGTCATAACGTGCTAAGTACGTAACCATCGCCTGGCAGGCCTCAGCCCTGCACATCATCATATTTCATGGTTTTGAAAGTGTAAAAAAATGACACAAAAAAACTTGTTCCTGTAAGGCTGAAATTTTTATAGGATTTAGATCATTCATTAAGAAGTTCAAAAACAAAATGACAGGCGATTCCGATGAGCACTAGTACCTGCCAGGCGAACAGAAAGACACACATTTTTTCAATAACATCATCAATGTAAATAAATTTTATTCTGTAAATTTGTGTAAATGTCTGAGCGATTTAAAGAAAGTAGGAACAATGACCGGCGGTGCAAGCTAGCATATTTCCTAGACAGGTGAGGAGAAAGATAGCACTTGAGTGCAAGTAAAAATGTGTATGAGAACACTTGGTCCGTCCTAATTCGACAAACTTCTCATTATTAGTCATAAATAACATTAAATCGTCGGAAGCATCTAAATCAATGCAATATACATTTCAACTAATCGATATATACGATTTTTTATGAACAAAAATAAAGCATTACCCACACTATTGTGCGTATGACACATATATATATACAAATGTACACATAAATAAATGTATATATGTCAAAGCCAAATTGAAAAGATGAATAATATTTGTCTACTGAATGTCAAAAGTGGCCATGATGAAATCCTGGATCTAGAGGTATAAGCCTTGATAAAAGAAACCTAATAAAATTGAAACGGAAAAAATCCAAAAGAATTAAGTTAGAATTTCAAACGTTGAGCGACCACTATATAGTAGATATTTTTTGTACCACTAGTATTAACTTTGACGCCCAACATTTGAAATTCTAACTTTTACACATTCACATTTTTACTTGCACTCCAGTGCTCTCTTTCTCCTCACCTGTCAAGGAAATATGCTAGCCAGCACCGCCGTTCATTGTTCCTACTTTCTTTAAATCGCTCAGACAAACATATATATATGAATTACAACTTTACAGAATAAAATTTATTTACATTGATGATGTAATTGAAGAAATGTGTGTCTTTCTGTTCGCCTGGCAGGTACTAATGCTCATCGGAATCGCCTGTCATTTTGTTTTTGAACTTCATAATGAATGATCTAAATCCTATTAAAATTTCAGCCTTACAGTTTTTTTGTGTCATTTTTTTACACTTTCAAAACCATGAAATATGATGATGTGCAGGGCTGAGGCCTGCCAGGCGATGGTTACGTACTTAGCACGTTATGACTCATCACTACAAGAGTTTCTAGCCTTACAGACACACCGTTGGTCGAAAGGTTCAGTAGCTCTTGGTCCATCATGTGTATTGCTATATAAGTTAGCCTAGGTGTCCATAATTCTCAACAATATATACTAAACAAGAACAACACACTATAAAATAAAACTCAGTTATCTAAGGCTGAAATTTATAAAGCGTGCTTAGGCTTTGCTTAGACTTACCTCACGAGTTAAGTGTGCATTGAAATTTATAGTCACTATGCTTAGCTCAAGCTGAGCAAATGCTTAGCATAGTCTAAGTCACCGAAATCCTTGACTTAGCGAATACTTACGCGCTCGTAAAGATGGTTCGATTGACCAGGTAAAAAAACCGTAATCTAGTTTGTAAACTTTATAACAGAAGTCCGTAAGGGCATGCCAGGGTCAAAGTAAAAAGTTCTTTCTAGAAATTGATAATTAATTATATGTAATTGAAATCGAGACAATCTAAATAATTATTGACAATTTTTTTTTATGGAATAGGCGGTCATACGAGCAGACGTATCGCCTGATGGTAAGCGATTACCGCCGCCCATGGACACCTGCAACACCAGAGGCGTCACAAGTGCGTTGCCGACCTTGTGACGTTGGTGGGAGGGGAGGGGGTTGGGGGATGGGCCTCCGGAATCCTCACTTACTCGGTGAAACACAGCGCAAGCACTAATTCACGCCGGTTTTCTGTGAGGCCGTGGTATCACTCCGGTCGAGCCGGCCCATTTATGCCGAAGCGTTGCTCTCCCACGGTGTCAATCCGGTTTTTTTTTTTGATGACAAGTCAAAGATACATTCTATTTTACTTGTACATGTGTTATTTTGGCCCTTTTTCACTTAAAATCAATAAAAAATAACGGTTTAAATTGATTGATCTACAATTTTACGATAAAGATTATAAAATTACTAATATTTAAGTTTAATACAGTTATTTTAAAAATAAAATGTGTTTGAAATACCTATATAATTTAAATAAATATGCTATGCAAATTGAAACGTTAAACATTTTTTCCTGAGTTGTTGCTTAGCATACACTCAGTAAATACTTAGCCCAAAGGACTATAAATTCGAACGCTAAGATTACACTGAGCAGGAACTTAAGTAAGTATAGCGTAAGCAAAGTCTGAGCAAAGTCTAAGCACGCTTTATAAATTTCAGCCTAAGAGTTTTATTTTATTATGAATAATTTTGGTAATAGATACTGTACCGTATTATATTGCAGCAACTATTATTTATTTTAATTTTTACGTAATTTAATGTACCATAGCTTGGTTGTAGTCTATTAATAAATTAGTGTAAACTAATCCGATCGCCAGAAGCTACGAAATATTTTTAGGAGAACATTGAATTATATCTACTTGCAACATTATCTGCAAAGTGTCACTTTGACGTTCCTATGTCTGCATTCTATTTTATTTACCTACGCATTTTACTAAAACTCATGAAAAATATACTTCAATTTGTCGAAGAAGACAAACATAGTAACGAATAACATTTTATACTATTAGACAAAAGTGTGTTCAAAGATTTTTGAATATTTGCATTTTTTTACGTTTGTGTTTATTACCACTGAACGTAAGTTACTAAGTTTATCATATTTGTGTGATATTAATCTTATATTCTTGGCTTATTATCAGATAAGCAATGGTTTTAACAAAAACTGCACTTTTTGTACTATTTAGAGTATTAATTTTGTACTTGCAAGCCCTGTCTGAGAAATATTTTTCTTAAAAGGCCTATGACATCAGAAGTTAGTCATATCGTAGTGTTTTAGCAATTTTGACCTAATATTACAATTTCTAAACAATACAACCTCTGCTAATGACAGTTCTGCTAAATATTCATCGTTATTTGTATATAGAAACATAACATATACAATGATGGTATAGTATAGTAATAAAAAGTATTTTAAAATCTTGAAAAATATTTTCTGTCATTCTCAGTCTGAAACTGAATGTTTAGGCCTCACAGAAGAATCGGTTGATAATAATGACAACTTCAATAATATCCATCAATTCTTTTAGTTTTTTTATTTAATATGAATTTTGTAATGATGTGTTAATGATCTAATTGTCATGTTCTTTACATTAAATAGAAGGAACCACAAAGTCCATAGTTGTTTAACATAACAATATTTACATCCATTATTAACTAGTCCTGTCCAGTCCAATACGAAAAAAATATTATTTTAACTAATTTTCTCACAATTTTTACGTTTTTTCTTCCCATAAGAATCGTCCTAGTGCCTTAAAGAAAATATGAAAAAAACAAAAACAACCAATTGATCGAGTGGTTCTCGAGTTTTGCGCTTAGTAACACATTTGATGATTCATTTTTATTTATTTGTGATGAGTTTATCAAAGATAAATAATATTTATTTTTGCAAATAAATCTTCTACAAGTCAGACTTGACAGCTAGAAGCCAGAAATTAAGTAATTAATGTTAATGATAAAAAAAATAGTTGTAATTGGTTATATCATTATGCATGTTTTTGATTGGGTGATAATTGTTATGGCCATGCAGAACACAAAAGAGGATTGAAATTTCAACTGATAATATACCTCACATACCTATATAAAGTAATTTTTACTAACACAAGTAATAATTTATCAAATACACAATTTAACAGATTCAAAATACTAACTGTCAAATGTTTTGTGAATGATATTTGTTCTGTTGTGGCTGCCGGAGGATCGAACCAAGTGAAATGCAGTTGGAGATATCTATGTCCAACACTGGACTGCGGTAGGAGTTGATGATGATACCTAGCGGTGTCAATAAATAACTACCTATATTATATTCAACAGTTTGACCATCTTGAAAAGAAAATAGTCAAACAAAGTTTCAGAATGTTAACATCTGACACTCCATGCCATCTACTTTCAAACTAAGTGGAGCTCTAAAACAAATTTTTGCAGGTCAATAAAAACATTTGGTCCAACCTGGGAATCATACCTAAACCTCGGCACAGCGGTCAAATACCCTACTACTACACCACAGAGGCAGTCAAAATACTTTACTTTTAACTTTTTGTATATGAGGTATGTAGTTAACTATGTAAAGTAAACAAACATCTTATTTTCAGAGTAATGGGACAGACCCTATCAGAACCGGTGACGGAGAAGCAGTCGGCTACATGTCAGGACTCACGGTACCTTGTAGCCTCTTCCTGCATGCAAGGATGGAGAGTGTCAATGGATGACTCTCACACTCACATACTATCACTGCCTGAAGATCCTGGCACAGCATTCTTTGCAGTATATGACGGTCATGGAGGTAAGGCTAGAACTGTTCTAACATAACTCATTCTAAGGAAGTATATATATAATATCTTTCCTAGAGATCTATGAACATGTCAGTCTTCGGCACTTCTGAAAGGAACTGAGTGGCCTCACCTAGCCTAACCCACTACTACTTTGACTATCTAATGCTTAAAATACATAGTAAATATAATACGTTGAAGTATAAGGCTTAGAATCGTCCATTCATTAACCGACTTCCAAAAGGAGGAGGTTCTCAATTTCATCGGTATATTTTTTTTTTTTTTTGTATGTATGTACATTGATTACCCCGTCAATTGTGGACCGATTTTGAAAATTATTTTTGTATTCGAACGGGTATGCTCCCCATGTGGTCCGATGGCCACCATATCAGGATCTGATGATGGGATCCCAAGGAAATTGAAGGAAACCCTCAAATTTACGTGAGCGCCTGCAATAAAGTTAAGGCAATTGTCTGCATGCTTTCATATTCTGTAAACATCATGTCCGAAATATTTATTTATTATTCTATACAGTATGTTGTATGTTACCTTTAGTCGTATTCTTTCAAGTTATTTAGGTGAAATGATGATGAGAGACTTGAGAAAGACTAAAAAGCGAAAAATTAAAAAAAAAACTTCGTTTAAAAAAACCGACTTCAAAAACTGAAAAATATAAAATAACTTAATTTGTATGTGCTACTTATTCATAGGTTTGAAGTCGGTGCCGAGCCAAAATGTAATAGTAGGACTCGCCACGCGTGACCTTGAGCGGGATAGCTGCTCTTCGCGTAGGACAAAACAACCGAAGCGTCGGTGACGTCGTTGACGTTCGTCTCGAAATATAGCGAGTGTGGTACCTACTATTACATTTGGCTTGGCGCCGAATTCAAACCTATGAATAGGTAGCACATACAAATTAAGTTATTTTATACTTTTCAGTTTTTAAAGTCGGTTTTATTAAACGAAGTTTTTTTTTTGTGGTACTAGTAAGTAATAATCTGGTCAGTTGTGATACAGAAAGTTAGGTAACATAAAATAGGTGTTTATTAAAATGTAGTAACACAACGTTTGTGAGTATTGATGTATGGATGTTACTTACTCTTTCACACAAAACTTGATGAAATGAATTTGATGAAACTTTACAGGAATATATAAATATTTCGGACATCTAACACACAACGCCATCTAATCCCAAGCTAAGCAGAGCTTGTGTTATGGGTACCCATCAACAACTGATATAAATACATATACACACCTCTAGGGATATCACAATCCTATACTATTGACGACTTTATAGTTAAAAATCTTTTTAGTTTCCATAAAAAGTGTATATACCAAATGAAACCTCTTTCTTCTATAAAAAGAATAACAATGCTAAAACCGAAATACGGCGGCAAAATTGTTGGTAATTCATTACAACAAGAAAAATTAAAATTGCTTTTATGCTGTTAATGAATTAAAATTGATTAGATTGTCTTTTTTTTTAATTGAACTTGCTGTGCTAGCTGTGTGCATAAGTCATGTCACGTCGCCATTTGAGTCGAGATGAAATGTTACGAGCCGTGGGCATGTTAGAAAATGGTGCTATTCAACGCGTCGTTGCTGAGACCTAACGCACCAGCCGAAACGTGATATCAAGATTGTAGTCGCGTTATCGCAGTACTGGGGATGTGGCTGAAGCGCACAGTGGTAGAGAACGGGTTACTACGCAAAGACAGGATCGATTCCTCCATATGAACGCCAAAAGACAACCCAATATCACGGCGTTGCTACTTGTGCAAAGGCTCCAGGAGGACCACCAGCTGCTGGTAAGCGACCAAACCGTGCGAAGGAGGTTGCATAAAGTCAACCTTCATGCTCGAAGACCGCTACGTGCTCCAGCTCTGCGACGGGGCAATCGCGGTCGGCGGCTTTCGTGGGCTCGGGAGCATTTGTCTTGGAGTGATCAAAAATGGTCATCGGTGCTGTTCACTGATGAGTCCCGGTTTAGATTTCATCCGTATTCAAGAAGAACTCGTGTTTGGAGAAATCCAGGCAGAGTTAGCCGTCTGCGGCACCCTCATCAGGTCCACTCTTACCGAGCCGGGACAATCATGATGTGGGCAGGAATTCGTCTTGGTGGGCGATGATGACCCAGCTCGTTTGGATTCGAGGCAGCATGACTTAGCTAACAAGATACCTGAGAAATTTCACGAGAGTCAGCCCTTTCTCGAGAAAAGTCAAGTGAATTCATCAAATCAAATTAGTGAATGGGAGCCAGTGACAACAAATGAAGTTATACAAATAATAAAGGACTTAAAACTGAACGCTAGTTCTGGCATAGATGGAATTACTGCAAGAACTATAGTCTGCGTGAAAAATCGAATAGCTGAAAATCTTACTCGATGTATAAACACTTGCCTAACGATAGGAGTATTTCCTGATAAATTAAAAATAGCTAAAGTGGCCCCAATTTTTAAAACTGGAAGTAAATGTAACCCTGGTAACTATCGTCCAATATCTGTACTACCCATAGTATTAAAAATATTTGAGAAAGTGTTGTTTAACAGGCTGAATAAATTTCTTACATCATTAAACTTCCTCTATGCAAAACAATACGGATTTAGAGGCAAATCGAATACACTATCGGCAACAATAGATTTAGTAACAGAAATCAAAATACAGATTGATAAAAAACAAATAGTATTAGGTGTATTTATCGATCTAAAAAGGCATTTGATACTGTCAGTCACAAAATCATGCTACACAAGTTAAAAAATATAGGTATTGTAGGTCATGCCCACAAAATATTTGAATCATATTTAAGTAATCGTCGCCAAATAGTTAAAATTAAAGATATTCTAAGCACTCTTAGGTTAGTTACGTATGGTGTGCCTCAGGGATCTATCTTGGGGCCACTCTTGTTTTTAATATACATCAATGATATTCATAAAGTTGGTCTAAGAGCTGATATAATTTTGTATGCTGACGATACAAATTTTTTTTTACTTTGGTCAATCAATGAATAATAAAATTAATAACGTCCAGAGTGATCTAAACTTATTAAATACTTGGTTTTTGCATAATTTACTCGCCATTAATACTGATAAAACAAATTACGTAATATTTAGTGCAAAAAACAAAAAAAAAACTGATTTTAAAGAACCATCCATTAATGACGTACAATTAATAGAAAAACAAACGATAAATATCTCGGATTAATATTGGACAATCGCCTAACCTGGAAGCCGCATATTGACAAGGTAAGGTCTAAACTCATATCTCTCACGGGCGCGGTTCGGCGTATTGCAAGTTGTCTGCCTCAAAAGGTCAAATATTTAATATATAACTCACTTATTAAACCACACATCGATTATTTGATTGGGGTACGGCTTGCAAGACAAACCTAAATTTGATTCAGACTGCACAAAATAAATTACTTAAAGTGTTATTGAATTTTATCGAACCCCAACCAAAATATTATATAAACAGACGAAAATTATTATCACGCAAACTTATACATACAATACATGTCTTCTTATAAGAAAAATATTAAATAAGGATATCCACTCTAAAGAAGACTGCCTCGTTGGTCTAGTGGTTAGCGTAAGCGACTGCAGATCAAGAGGTCTCGGGTTCGATTCCCGGGTCGGACTGCTGTTGGGTTTTTCTTACAAGAAATTCTAAATAGCAGCCCGGAGTATGGAATATGGCGGTGTTTCCCGCCCGTGCCTCAGAGAGCACGTTAAGCCGTCGGTCCCGGTTGTCATGAACATCTATGGCAATCGTTATTGGGAAGTCAGCGCCCTCAAATATACTGACAACTAGTTCAATCATCGAATTTAGTTCGCCCTCAGGGTTGCGGAGGTCCGATGCCAGTCGCTCCGTGTAAAAACTGATATTCAGGTAAAACCGGTTGAACTAGTAGCCGACCCCAAATCTTGGGAATAATAAAGGCTAGGAAGAAGAAGAAGGATATCCACTCTAATATAAGCTTTTCTAAAAGACACACGATACAAAAACGACTACTCCGTAATGCTAACAATCTTATTCTACGTCAGGGGTGGTCAGCTCTCTAGTAAGCCAATGCCAACGGCGGACTTATTAGAAACTTGAGACAGCGCCATACAACAAAAAGAGATCGAATGTTTTTTGGTAAAATGACGTTTCATGTTGTTAAAGATGGCGACTTGTCTGTTTTGACAGCTCATAAAAGTTCAGCTATTTATTTTTCAAGTTTATTTAATCTGGAGTTTCTGCATATCCTATTCTTTTTCGTTTGTTAAAGTTTAGTGCTGTGTGTGCTATAAGCTGCCAGTAATATTTTATGAGATAGAGACGACAGTGCGAAATTGACGATTTTTGTGTTTTTGGATGTGTGTGCGAACTGATGTTTAATTCGGTATAAAGATTCATTTTGAGTGCGATATTGAAGCTTTAAGTGCTTGTAATTTGTGACTATGGTGGGATGAAATACCATTAAATGCGCAAAATGCGGCATTACCTCGAAAGAAGAACCCTCATTTACTTTCCACAGATTTTCTCTCCCGTCAATGCATGGGCCGTTTATGTAAATAAATATTTAAAAATAATTAAAAAAGAAAAATATTATATCATGTCTAAAATGTCGTTTTATTTATTAGGGTTCCAAGTTGTTTATTTTGTCAATATGCATACAAAATGTGGCAGGTATATTGTCAAAGCTATAACATTACAATTTTACTAGTGATATTAGAATAAAACGGTAGATTCTTAATCGACTTCGTTTCTTACAATTTAACAACCTTGTTTTAATGACATTGTAAGGTTAGGTGAGTGTTATTTTTTGTTTTAAAAGAAATAATAAAAATAACCTAATTTGACCACTAGATAAATGAAGTCGATTGACAATCTACCCTTTTATTATAATATCACAATATACCTGCGACATATACCTATATATATTATTTGGTGTAATACGTTTAAATTTGCCGCGCTTGATTAGCACCACGAAAGTTTTCAGTGGCATTAACTGCAGCGCTAGTGTGTTATCGTGTTAGCATTTTTTTTGTATGAAGTTGTACTTCTTCTCCGCTAGGAGTATATGTGTTCTGTGTTCTACGTCCACCCTGTACAAATTATGGAAAGAAAAGTTTAGTTTATGAGGGTGTGCAACTTTATAATAATTTACCAAATAACATCAAGGACTCTAAGTCTACCTTTAGCTTTAAAAAAATACTAAAACATTATATCTTAAACAAAACCTAATAATAGGTATACAAAAAAAAAACTTTTACAAATATTCTTTACATTTAAACTTTAAAACGTACTTATAGCTACAGGTTTATATTTAAATTAATACAAAATAATTTCTAAATCAAAATTAATAAATATAAACAACAATGTTGATAGCATAACAGAACGTCCATCTATGCCACATCTAGTAGCAGGACATCTTTTGTTTACGCATTGGCTCGTACTTGGTGACCGGCCGGTGTTACTAAAATGTATAATTCTCTTGACACCCTCATATATGTATTTCTAATAGTTTTGATAAATTACTTTGTATAAATGTAACTAATTGCTAACTGTTTTCTGTGCGTTCCTTTTTGTGTTTTGTTATTAGTTAAGTGTTTTTTCTCATGTAAGTAAATTTATTTTAATTCTTAGTGAGAAATAAAGATCATAAACCATAAACCATGACTGCACGAAAATATCTCGAAGAGGTAGTAGAGCCTTTGATTATCCCATACAGAATCCAAATGGGCCTGGAGTCTATTCATGCACTTGATTGGTCTGCGCAGTCGCCCGACTTAAATCCCATCGAGCATGCCTGGGACATGTTACAACGAAAAGCATTGCGAGTTCTCCCGCCAAATGTAACGACGGAACAAGAACTATACAGACCAGGGGTGGTCAGCTGTCAGCTCTCTAGTAAGCCAATGCCAACGGCGGACTTATTAGAAACTTGAGACAGCGCCATACAACAAAAAGAGATCGAATGTTTTTTGGTAAAATGACGTTTCATGTTGTTAAAGATGGCGACTTTTCTGTTTTGACAGCTCATAAAAGTTCAGCTATTTATTTTTCAAGTTTATTTAATCTGGAGTTTCTACATATCCTATTCTTTTTCGTTTGTTAAAGTTTAGTGCTGTGTGTGCTATAAGCTGCCAGTAATATTTTATGAGATAGAGACGACAGTGCGAAATTTACGCTTTTTGTGTTTTTGGATGTGTGTGCGAACTGATGTTTAATTGGGTATAAAGATTCATTTTGAGTGCGATATTGACGCTTTAAGTGCTTGTAATTTATGACTATGGTGGGATGAAATACCATTAAATGCGCAAAATGCGGCATTACCTCGAAAGAAGAACCCTCATTTACTTTCCACAGATTTCCTCTCCCGTCAATGCATGGGCCGGTTATGTAAATAAATATTTAAAAATAATTAAAAAAGAAAAATATTATATCATGTCTAAAATGTCGTTTTATTTATTAATGTTCCAAGTTGTTCATTTTGTCAATATGCATACAAAATGTGGCAGGTATATTGTCAAAGCTATAACATTACAATTTTACTAGTGATATTAGAATAAAACGGTAGATTCTTAATCTACTTCGTTTCTTACAATTTAACAACCTTGTTTTAATGACATTGTAAGGTTAGGTGAGTGTTATTTTTTGTTTTAAAAGAAATAATAAAAATAACCTAATTTAACCACTAGTTAAATGAAGTCGATTGACAATCTACCCTTTTCTTAAAATATCACAATATACCTGCGACATATACCTATATATATTATTTGGTGTAATACGTTTAAATTTGCCGCGCTTGATTAGCACCACGAAAGTTTTCAGTGGCATTAACTGCAGCGCTAGTGTGTTATCGTGTTAGCATTTTTTTGTATGAAGTTGTACTTCTTCTCCGCTAGGAGTATATGTGTTCTGTGATACAGACACTTGCAAAAAAACTTGGCACCTCATACTTCAGCAAGACATTGACAATTTAATTTTAAGTATGAACAATCGATGTCGATGTGTAATTAATGTAAGAGGTGGCAACACTGATTATTAATAATTAGATTTTATTACATTTTTAATTATTTTATTAATATTAATAATGTTACAAAAATTCTATGACATTTGTTTTCTACAACAATTTAAAAAGTTAACTTTTTTATTAAAAACAAAAGAATCACGAATCGCTTTATTCTTTTATTAAAGTCCCTAAAATAAGCTACTTTTCTTCCATTTACTCTCTATGAAAATTCTTCTTAGATTTTTAGATATTTGATGAAATATAAAATATCCCTAGACTTTGTTGAGGTGTGTATATGCTTTTTTTTTGTAAATACATACATATTATACTATACATAGAAAACACCCAAACTCCGAAACAAATATTTGCAGATCATACAAACATTTGGTACGACCCGGTAATCGAATCCGAGACTTCAAGCACAGCAGTCGCATACGCTACCACTGCGCAACCGAGGCTGTAATCTCTTAATATCAGAATACATATAGGCTACTATTGTGGCGACTTCCACATACGACAACAAGAACATACTACAGCGCCATCTACCGAATATACACCAAACTGCGAAGTAACTACTAATCCTGCATCGCGATATAGAAGTTTATCGCCGCCGATTAGCATATTTACAACATCAACCGTTGGGCCGCGGCCCGCCAGGCATGATCACCTTACCTGGTTGGAGGATCCTTCCTTTGTGTTGGAGGGACATGATACCCGTTCCTCCACACTATTTACTGCGCTAACCGACAAACATGCGAGCGGAGCCGCGAGCTAAAGCTAGTTATTTAAAAAGGCATAATATAGTGAAGCTGTCACTTTATGATGAAATCGTTTGAATTTATATACCTAAAGTAATTTACCAAGCCTTTATTTTGCTTTAAATTTAAAAATAATACACAGAGGAATCTATCAAACAGTAATCTAATCTAAATCTAATAAATAGTGTCACTTCTCAGAGAAACAATATTTTCTAATAATATGCTACTATTGTGTAGGTATTTCTCTGGAATTTACTGAATTTACAGCCTATTAAAAAAAAGTAAATTAGTACAGTTTTATTGTATTGCTGCTTTTGCAGAAACTTGTTTAATTACATTTTAAACGAGAGTGATATCAACAAAAACGATTCTTTGAAAAAGAACCACTTCTGAGATAAGCACATACAACCGAACAAGTCTTCATCTTTACTTTTGTCCTCCTTCTAATAATAAAATTTAAGTTTTACGTTTGCCAGATATTCCGTGAAGGCCGAAATGTTTTTAAGGTATTTTTTTGTTAAGTTTGCTGTTGTGCGTCACTACTACTCGACATTTACTTACATTTGGCCAGCAACAATTCTCTCGGTTTCGGTTTCTGTAGTCTTTTGCATAATGTGATTATTACTGTTTACACAGTGATCAAATGATAATTTAATTTATTATATGCATCGCTACTTGTGCTTCCACACATTAACTCAAATGTGTTACATCGATTTGATTATATTCGAGATATTTTGTAAGAGTGAGTTTTCTGTATTTGAATATGATAATAATTATTATTATTGTTGATATCTTATACACAAGTATCCGATTCCAAACTAGGCAGTCAGTAATCACACTTCTTATATAATTGAATATTTGTAAATACATATTATGGATGAATTATATACACATACTAGCTGATCCCCGCGGTGTTACCTGCGGTTGATGTTATACCGCGGGTAACAACGCCGCGTATCGAAGTTGGTCTAAAAAAGTAGCCAAGTTACTCCTTATACCATCAACTATCTGCCAGTGAAATTCCCGTCAAATTCGGTCCAGCCGTTCCAGAGATTAGCCGGAACAAACAGACAGACAAAAATTGTAATAAATGCTATTTTAGTATATGTATCGTATATACATACTTATGCATATAGTAGAAACGGTTATTTTAGTATTACAAACAGACACTCCAATTTTATTTATTTGTATAGATAAATATGTATAATAAGATAACGTAACACATCACACCACGCCATCTGCTCTCAAAATAGGCAGAGCCTGTACTATGAGAATAAAGCATGATTCACGCTACACCGTGTCGCGACCGGGCCGTGCTCCGGCCGGTTCCCGGCCTGGCCACGGTCAAACGTCTATAGTATACTTTTGTATGAAGTGATTCATGCTTGACCGTGGCCCGGCCGTGCGCCGCCTGGGCCCGGAGCACGGCGTCGAAATGTCGGTGGGTATTGTTTCCCGGCTCCGGCTCGGTCCGGTCACGACACGTTGTAACATGAACATGTGTGCCGGGCGGCCGCAGGGCGTTCGACGACAAATCTTAGTGATGTAAACATCAAAATGAACGATGAAAATTGATAGAATGTGGGCACAAGTATCCAGTAATAGATGACATGTGCCATTCTAAGTATTTAGATAATAAATACAAAAATATTATTTGGAAAAGACCCGGCCGTGTAAAGAATGCACGCCCACAGCCCGGTGTAGCATGAATGTGTGCCCGGCTGGCGCACGGTGGACGTGCACCGTCCGGTGCACGGCTCGATCGCGACACGGTGTAGCGTGAATCATGCTTAATAATACTATAAACCATTCTATGTTGCTACCAAGAACAAGAACACTAATGAAATACACTCAAAACTCTTTTTAACTTACTGTCAGTATTTTATTAATATTTATTTACAAAAGAGTAGAAGAAAACAATATTTAAAAAAGTAATTGTTTTTATCATCACCAATTGTTACAGGCGCCAACATAGCAGAATATGCTGGGAAACACTTGCATAAATTCATCACAGCTCGTCCAGAATATCACTTAGGAAATATTGAAGAGGCTTTAAAACAGGTAAGCTTAAATTCATCTCCTCATCGTAGAACACCGCAATACTTAGACCACAAAACTAGAACCGTCATCACTACAGCTTTAACAGTCCACTACTACACATAAGCCTCTTAGACAAGAGGATTTGGCCATACGTAGTATATAACGCAGGTCTTCACCTATGGTGCAGAGTGTGCGGTACACACATGCGCAGTGGTATTTGGGGCGCCGGCTGCGAAACTTTTAATGAACCCGCGAGCTCAATAAAGGGCGCTACACTTACTGAAGGGCGCTACACTTACTAAAGAGCGCTACATTTACTAAAGGGCGCTAAAGTAATGATTGCACACGGACGCTTCATGGTCTAGAAACGCCTCTGATGCCACGCTGGCCAGACAGGTTGGTGTCAAGTTACCTATAAGGTTTGTGTCACGTTTTCCTTCCCTTTGCGGTGCTGTTATTCAGCTGAGGTTGCTCCCTTAGGCGGTCTTATGATACTCATGGGTTGAATAGGGGTAGTGCATCTACATAATATGTTAATATAGTTAATACACATTATGTAATTTAAGTAACGGGGTGGTGACACTTCTTATTTTAATCCGTCAATGTCACCACATAGACATAAAAAAAATCGATACAACTTTAGTTAAAAATAAATATCCAAACACTTTTAGTTACTATTTATATCCAGCATAATATTTTTTCGTAAAAAGACCACATGTCAACGTCGTATATAATTACAAATTTATGTAAATGTAGTTAACACACATTTGCTATTAGTCCAAATAGCGGTACACGACATGTTACGTAACGCGCTATAAATATGAAGGTGTTTATTAAAATGCGGCATGCGTCAAAACATGATTAAAATGCTTGGTCGTTCTGAACAGTGGCCGGTCAACTAGTACCATTGTGTATTGACGAATGACGAATGTCAAAAAAGTTTACGAGGGGCGCAGTGGTAGCGTATGCGTATGTGAATGAAAGTGCTATTTGTATTTTATTTTCCATAAGTGGACCTCACAATATAAAAATCTTGCAGCTTTGAGTAATAACGGTGCATGATTGGTTAGCTCATGGCTGTGCAGCAATGACTCCAAACCATTTGTTTAGTTTTCTTTGGTCGACTTCGTTCTCATTCAAGTCTCTTATTAAAAAAAAATGTATACTCTATTATTATTTTTTAAAAGGAGCAACAATGGAGTTTCTTCCCAGATTCTTCTCCATGAAGGGTAGCTGCACTTCGAACTGGCGACAAGAATCACTCGATTTTTAAATATTGACTATTCATAAATGCCTGTAAAATAAGTGCCTATTTGAATAAACTCTTTTTGAGTTTATACGACTGCTGTGCTTGAGGCAGGGGGTTTCACTTCTCAGTTTAGGTGTATTTCGCCGAGCGACTCCCGGGAAGAACTATGTGGCAATGGTTGCCACTCTGCGCTCGGCTCGCACGCTAGCCGCATCGCGCGTAAATAAGTTGAATATTACGTGTAGGTACTTACTGCGAAAAATGACTTCAAAACGAACTAATTGTTCGTACAAAATTGTAGTTAGCAATAAAATTATTTAATTAGTTGTTTAAAAAGTTGTCTAAATTTTGGAAAAAGTAATAGTCGGTAGGTGCAAGGTCTGGTGAGTACACACGACAACGCGCGACCCCATACTGCGCAACAGACAGTCTCCAAGCTGCATGAGCTGGGGTTGGAAGCTCTCCCTCATCCGCCATACTCACCAGACCTTGCACCTACCGACTATTACTTTTTCCATAATTTAGACACCTTTTTAGTGGGTAAAAAATTCAATTCCCGAGAGGCAGTACAAAATGCCTTTGAAGAGTTTGTTGCCTCCCGTCCAGCTGATTTTTACAAGAAGGGTATCAATAAACTGCCAATGCGTTGGCAAAGATGCGTCAATTGCATGGGTGATTACTTCGAATAACAGAAATAAAAAAGTTTGAAAAAATAAGTACTTTCACTTATTGCATACAAAACCAAACCTATTATTTACCTAAATGTACAGCAAGCGGCAGCCCCATGCTCTTGTAGTAAATCGAGCGGAGTCTAACGGGATATGAACGCTCGAGTCACACGACAAGATTCGAATTCGCGTGCAAGGTGACAAAGTTGAAAACTTTTATGCATAAACTTGACTTTTGTTCGAGAGTGAAACTTCTGTACGACAGTACTATTAAATAATAAAAAATAAAAGATAACGGGAAAAGTATTTTTTTTCTCCGCGACTGTACACTGCCTGTGGGAAGCTTCTCAGCTTCCTTCTATGTAAATATGGCGGTACGAAGTTCGCCGGGTCAGCTAGTATTAATAATCTTAATCTTATACTTTAAAGAGCTTAATTACAGAAAAACCTTTTTATACTCGTGTGTATATTTTGGGGGTTTTAAATGATTTCCACTCTTTATCGCATTGTTTATAACATTACGTGTAGGGTGGCCTTATCGCAGTCTGCTATCTCTTCCAAGCAACCTTCAGATGGACAATACTTTAAGAGTATTGTAAATAAGAATATATAGAAACACTTAGTACATATCCATACAGCACATAGTTATTGCAGAAATAGATAATGATCCTTGACGAGTTTCTCGAAAAGTATTCGTATTCACTGTCTGACAAAAACAAATATATATCATTTATGCATAAGCGCCCAGTTTTTACTCGAAATGTCCTTACGACTTTAGTTTTTAACCGACTTCAAAAAAGGAGGAGGTTCCATGTTCCGGTCTGTATGCATTTTTGTTATTTTAAGGCGCGTATCCACCGAAATTGTTGGCAATAATCAGTGTTTCAAGCTCTTAGCAACTCTTCAAAAAATCGCCAACTTTTGTTTCCATTGTGTCTACACCGAGTCGCCAACAATTTGAAAAACATTCCAACTAAGCGTCTCCATAGAGCCAATAAATATCTGCAACAAGCGTATTCTTTTGATGTTTACCGCCAAAAACAGAAACACGGTTGACAACACAAATGTTGCTAACTTTTGTTCGGTGGAGACTCAGCTCTTGCAGCTTGGAGACTGTCTGTTGCGCAGTATGGGGTCGAGCGTTGTCGTGAAGCAGCGCTGGGGTTGGAAGCTCTCCCTCATCCGCCATACTCACCAGACCTTGCACCTACCGACTACTACTTTTTTTCCAAAATTTTGACAACTTTTTAGTGGGTAAAAAATTCAATTCCCGAGAGGCAGTACAAAATGCCTTTGAAGAGTTTGTTGCCTCCCGTCCAGCTGATACAAGAAGGGCATCAATAAACTGCCAATGCGTTGGCAAAGATGCGTCGATTGCATGGGTGATTACTTCGAATAACAGAAATAAAAAAGTTTGAAAAAATTAGTACTTTCACTTATTGCATACAAAACGGCAATTTCATAGGTAAAGACCTATTATTTGTCCGAACTGCCTGCGAGTCCCGCAACCCTCAACGTGACGGTTGAATATCTCAAATCTTATTTTTACATTGATGAGTGCGTCTTGTTTTTATTACAGGGTTTCCTAGACCTGGACCAGGCGATGCTTGAAGAAGAACAGATGCAGAAAGTTGCTGGCAGCACGGCTGTTGTGGTACTCATCAAAGATAACACTCTATATTGCGCCAACGTCGGTGACTCCAGATCTATCGCCAGTGTTCGTGGCGGGGTAAGACTAAGTTCAAAGATACTTACATATCGTCACACCTGTATTACAAAGGGGTGACCAGAAGCGTAATCATCACCTATATTTTGTTCAACTAATTGGATCCCGCTAGTTTAGTCCTAGACACGTAAATAGACGGCCTCGTTGGCGCAGTGTTAGCGTACATGACTGCTGTGCATGAGGTATCGGGTTCGATTTTCGGAACGGACCAAATGTTTGTATGATCTGCAATTATTTGTTTCGGAGTTTGGGTGTTTTCTATAAATAATTGTAAATATTTACAAAAAATAGTATGCTATATAGATGTATTTATATCAAGTGTCTAGTACCTATAATACAAGCTATGCTTAGTTTGGGACTAGACGGCGTTGTGTGTTAGATGTCCGAATAAAATAACTTATTATTTTCAATGGAAATCACCACATAGTATAAAACAAAGTCGCATTCTCTGTCCCTATATCCCTATGTTTGCTTAAATCTTTAAAACTACGCAACGGATTTTGATGCGGGTTTCTTTAATAGATAGAGTGATTCAAGAGGAAGGTTTTTATGTATAATAAATGCATAATATAGTATGGAAACACTGTTAATTTTTGAGGTTCCTAATGTGATGTAGCAAATAAACACATTTTTTTTGCGCTTACATTGGAAACGCTGGTTGCACCCTACGAGATAGATCAAAATAATGTACTACAGTATTGTACATCTTTAAAAGTACTACAAAAAAGTCCGCGACGGTATACAGGGTGGATATGACAAAACGATATTTAACGAAACCGCGGGCCATTCAAATATGTCTGTTAACTTTGGGATTGTTAAATTTATTTGAAAATTGAAATTAAAAAAATGAAACTTTCAAACAAACTAAATGCCTAAAAATATTAAAACCGATAAGAACACCATTTGCAATTTAAGTTCACTGACCTACGTGCATACGAGTACAGCTGAGCGCCCGCGGTAACATCAAACGGCGCCCGCGCGGTGCTGCCGCCTTCTTATTGTAATAATAATTTACATGTATTTACACAATCACAATATTTCACAATAATATCACAAAACATGAAATTCAATTAATTATAATTTAAATTTTTCAAGTATATCTCGTCGATCTAATAAAGCCTGTACTTACTTGTATTTAAAGGTTTACGCTTGTTTTTTTTAGAACTTTGTGAATAGATCTATGGCTTGCTTACTTACTTGAAAATGAGGAGCAGCTGTACGCAAACTACATGTCAGTGTAGGTACGTAAAGCCAGAACGGCATTTTTTCGGCATTCTCCATAAATTAATATCATATCCGAGTATTCACTAGCCGTATAACCAAATCGAGGCATTGTTTCATTTACACTCACACAAAGTAATCGTTAAATAACAACAAACCTAACTAATGTGTCCTGTCCCTGTCCTGTCACTATTAAAGCAGTTTTTCGCACTAATCACTTTAAAATACCTATTATTTATTAATAATCAAAACAAACAGTAGGTAGGTACATAGATCTTCCGCGCCGGCTAGTTCAAACGTGCAACGACGCAAACACGTTCGCGTATTGCGACTGACTGCCGACTTGCCGACTATTCAAATGCAGTTTTTTACGCTTGAAATTAGAAAAGGATAGAAAAGATATTTTCGGTTGACCCTTTTACTCGACTCTTGATTTGAGATTCCTTCCAGCAATACCTACCTATTGTTTTTAACTATTTTGTGATTACGTGTGTGAGGATCTTATTGCTCAGACATATGGTATATTTTAGAGTGAAAATTATTTGAGTAGTTAGACCTAAAAGGTCGTTAACCCCTTGATGATAGCGATGCATTCAACACATCGTGTAGTAAATTTCAAAAACGAAAAGTAGTGTCCTGTGGCTTAACTACTGAACCGATTTCATTGAAACTTTGTAGGTGGACTTGTAACGTGTGTAGGTATACCTAGTTAAAAAAACTCTTGCTTTGTGGTATCCACCTTGTATGTCTATCTCTTAGGGATGACCCACAACAACCATTTGTTATTCCTTTCTTTTTACGAGAAATAATGGCTTATTTACGAAGTGATTTTAACCAATACAGAATGAATCCTTATGGAATTAAGTAAATTAAATACATTTTGTATTTAATATAGATCAAAATGGCCCTTTACAGTATCTAATTTAAATGAATAATATTCGAAGATATTACAGATTTGAAATGCTCGAATCGTGTCGTCGGGGGGGCATCTGAAATCCACCCGTGCGAAGCCGGGGCGGGTCGCTAGTACCTTATAATTGAGTGATACTAATATTAATTTCATACATCTCACGCAGACATTCAGATCTCAAACTAGTCAAAACCTGTACTATGGTAACCAGATTTCTGCTCCTGATACAAAAACTTATTAGTATATTATTACGTATTAGGGTTCGATGGATTTGAGAAATAAACCTTCTGTGTAAAAGAGGCTTCTTAAAAACACTTCTTAAAATCACAGTATAACTTAGAGTAACAGGCCTTAATTTGTTGCCGAGGTCGTTGGGTTAATCACCGAAATCACTCAGACAAACTAAACTGCGGCCCGCGAGACGTCTGTTTCTATTACATGCTGTTATTGCTAGTACATTCGAGTACATACAAGGTCGTTGACCGGTTCCAAGAACGCGCCTGCAAATGTGCTCAAATCAACCGCTCGACAATTAATTGTATGCTATGATTCGTCGCTATGCATATCGATGTAAGGTTCATTGTTCTGTGCCTCAAGAAATCAATGAGAACTTTCCCGATGTTAGGCGTGTCGAGTGTTGTTCTGGAATGATCTTTCTTTGTAACAATATAATTATTATATAATGCATACGTATATTCTTGACTAGCTGACCCGTGCCCACTTCGTTGGGCGGTAAATATTTTTTTCTCCGACTTACTTTGCAAATTCAGCTTTCAAGTGTATCAAGTGCTCAATAGTGTAGATGTAGATAAATAACCTAAACTCAGGAAGAGAACAAATAATCGTGCTCAACAAACTATTATTTGTCCTGAGTGGGTATCGAACCAAGACCTCTGGCAACCGCAAGACCAACATGCAATATTAAATTATATCATAAACACCAATATATTTGAGGAGAATAACGACCTATCTTCTGACAACTGCACCAAATGTCTCGTAAATTAATTTTTAAATTTTCTGTTTGTAATAATAAGGTTTAAAATTACTTCAGCAGGTGGAAGTGCTGTCATATGATCACAAGCCCAATAACGAGGAAGAGTTGCGTCGTATCACCGCTGGAGGCGGTTGGGTACAGCTCAACAGGGTCAATGGGAATTTGGCATTGTCCAGAGCACTTGGCGACTATGTATTCAAGAGGAACTACCGACTGTCACCGCAGGAACAAATCGTTACAGGTATTAACAAAGTACCTACTCCTTAAGAAATAAAAATCATATTTAGTCTTTGGTAGCAAATCTTATGAAGAGTAAAATCGATTGGTAACTTGAAAGTGAGCCGTCACGCTGCAGCGCTTTGCTATTAGTTATGTCATCTAACATGCAGCGCTAGAACGCTTATTGTTTTTTTTTTTAAATCTTCATTTCATTTTAAGGAACTTTTAAACACAGTTTCATGCCAGTTCCATCTTAATCTAAACATATAAACATTTAACAACAACAAACAAGGAAACTTTTTTTTAACAGAGGTAGGTACTATCAATTACTACTTATGTAACTATTTTAATCTATATAAAAATACTTTATTGTTAGTTAGATTAGGTTAGGTAGTTAAAAAAACGCTTATTGTTAGGGATAGTTTTCTCGCGACCAAAATGACGTAAGTGCAGAGAATTTAATGGCGCATACGCCTTTCGCTTAACATAGTATAAAGCTCTTGTACTAAATTTCATAATGCAACTCCTTTTTCAAAAAAAGAACATTGTCAGGCATGCGCTTTTCACTACCATAGCGCCGTATTTAAAAAAAGAACGGATTCGAATTCACGTCGTAGTCCGCCATTTAGCTAGCCGTGTAGAACTTCTTATAGAGGATTAATATCATGGGTGTAGATAAAGTCTTGTATGCAACTGTACATAATTAGATATTAAAACACTCATGTGATACTGTTATCACATTCGGGTTTTAATACCCCTTATTATACAACAGTTGCATAAATAACTATTTACTAACTATGTAAGATACCCAAAATAGTCTATCCTATTAATTAATTTCAGCTTACCTTTTGATGTTTTCGCAGCATATCCAGACATCCAAGTGAGGCAACTGAACGAAGACTGGGAGTTCATAGTGATAGCGTGCGATGGCATCTGGGAAGTGCTGAGTAACGAGGTTGGGTTAGCTTTGTTCAGAGTGCAATATTAACTTTCATAATTTAATAATATTTTCGGTAGCGTATGCGACTGCTGTGCTTGAGGTCTCGGGTTCAATTCCCGGGTCGGACCAAATGTTTGTATGATCTGCAAATATTTGTATCGATGTTCTCTATGTTTAATAAGTGTGTCTTAAAAAAATTATAAAAACATTCTATTCATCTAGCTGTCATAATACAAGCACTGCTTAATTTGTTAGGAATAAAAAAGTAGGTAACCGATTTTCTTTCTTAGCTCATCTAGATGACAAACTTGTTTAAATAATATATTATTGTTTCCGTGTTAGCTTTTTGGTAACAAGTAATGACCAATGTTTAGTATTAATCTAATAATAATCTTCTACCGCATTTATATTATGGGGAGTGCTCCGAGGAATAGTTCGAACTGATCCCCACCGCCTCCTTTCGCCATCGTCTTGCGCGACAGTAGTTTCATCCCCATCATCTAGATGGTTGACAGTCCACGTGGAACTGTGCGCTTTTCTAGAAACTTTCTGCCTCTCACAACAAAACTGTGGAATGAACTGTCGCCTGCGGTATTCCCGGACCAATACGACCTTCAAGAAAAGAGCGTACTCCAGGCCGGCAACGCACTTGTGACGCCGCTGGTGTTTCGGGTGTCTATGACCGGCGCGGCGGTAATCGCTTACCATCAGGCGATACGTCTGCTCGTTTGCCTCCTATTCCATAAAAAATATTGTTTGGTAAATACATACATATACATAGAAAACACCCAAATTCCGAAACAAACATTTGTAGATCATATAAACAGGGAATCGAACCCGAGACCTCAAGCACAGCAGTCGCATACTCTACCACTGCACCACCGAGGCAATAATGTTTGTTCTAACTATAGTACAAAGTAAAAGTTTTGTTGAATTTATTTTAGGAAGTAATATCATTTTGCCGCGGGCGGCTTCTAAACGGATGGGAACCATCAGCGGTATGTGAGGCTCTGATGCAGCGATGTCTGGCTCCCAACTGTGCCACGGGCGGCCTGGGATGCGACAACATGACCGTCCTACTCATCTGTCTGGCTCCCTTCCCTAGACTCGACACTGTCGTGAGTATATACTTGACTCTTAGCTGGAGTTCTCCCCCTTGAATTAAGGTTTTCTAGAGAGATCAGCTGTGACGCTGGGCCTTGACAGGTAGACTAGAAAATAAAACTAAACCTGGCCACATACGCTACAACTTGCCGGAGAGTTCTACCTCACAGGTAAACCTTTCCAGTAATCGTTACGTGTGTGACCGGCTTAAGGCTTGGTGTTTTTCCCTAGTCCAAACATCTTTGTAAGTATATATTCCTCTCATACTGAATGCCATCAATGGTTAGTCGCTGATATAGTGTTCAAGATTTCCCCTTTATTGAGCTAGATTTTTCTGTCAGATATTAATAGGGCAGCTATCGATTAGCAGTTGATTACATGACTACATTATTAATAGATGCGTATCAAATAAACTGATAAACAAAGTCATCTAATAAAAGAGTGTTTACGAAATCACTCTAGAATCACTCACTTGTCTTATTCCACTATTTTAATTATGATAGTTTACACCTGACCGGAAATGAAATGAAATCATTTATTCTGCAATTAGGTTACATGAACACTTTTGCGGTTTCGCCTTATGGCATTATCAAAGTTTAAATGCCATAAGGCGAAACCGGTCAGGTGTAAACTTAATTAAAATAGTGGAACAAGTACAAGTGTTTTTGATTCTAAATGTATTGCAACAAGTTCCATGAAGTGCCGACAATCGAGAGCATAAATTACAAGAAAAAAACTATTGTATCATTTATATGTTATAGCTTTATTGCATGACTGCATGTTTATTATATTTGAATATTGCATGTTATTTTTACGTCTTTATTTTTATTTTGAATGCCTCGCAATGCCCGACAAATAATGGCACATTATTTTAATAGAACACATAATAAGCGATTGGAGATTTAAAGGATAAGGTTAATATATTCTAAAAAAGAAGCGAAATATGACTTTATGTTTAAAATACATTTTTGAATAAAATAACATCAACTTACATTACACTTTTATTTTAAATTATGAATCGCTTTTGCCAGTGGTTTAATTTTAATTATTTTAGTTTCATTTTATTTGTTCCATATCTCATTAATTACTTAATTGTTTCTCAAAATGTTGTCTGCACAAAATTTTGATTTGTACATTCCTGACAACCTGTCTTTTTAACCGACTTCAAAAAAGGAGAAGTTCTCTATTAGATTGTTTTTTTTTCTTAACTTTATTGGATGGTATTTATTAACACACATTAGTATGTATTTACTTCCCTGTCAGGCACTATAGGGTAGAGTTGAGTGATTAAATCTAAATAAGTATAAATCCTAACGGTATTTATAATTCCTCAGTCGGGATTCAAGTGTCTGGACCCACAGCATCCCAATAAATACTGGACGTTGAGACCATCGAGGCGGTTCTGTTAACTTTGAACGGCTCTGCCTACCCCTATTGCACAAGCTTTAATACTTCTAGTGTGTCTTTGTAACTGTGATCTGTTAAAAATATAAAACTTGGTTGATTTATGTATACATGTTCAATTTTTTAAATATATTTGTTGAAGTTTTTAGAGTTTCATTATACAATCATGGAAAATAAATATTAGTTTACGTCAGAATTATTTTTAAAATCGGTTAATTTTTTTATCTGCTGTTCAAAGTTAAATAAATATAGATAATAAAACTATTATTTAAAACATATTATGCGAATTTTAAACATCACGAAATATAATTTTAATGCCATTTTCAATATTCAGAGCTATAAAAGCTTCTTGCAATTAACATGTATCTGGAAATATGCCCAATAGAAGTAAATAAACTCATATTTTCAAGTTAGCCAAATGTAGACAATATACAAATATTCTATATCAAATTCTAAAATAAGGAAATCTATGAAATAACAAATTATTATTCTTGATCCTTAAAAAAATACTTTATTGGTAATAATGTGCCAAATTATAGAGAGTTCAGTGTTCTTCAAAGGACGCTAGCAATTAAAAGTCGCCTGACAAATTATACCAACCGGCATTATAAAAATGTATTTATTAAATCTACTTAAAATACTAGCTTTATAATCTGACCACTCCATTTCCTTAATTGAAAGATAGTTTAAATCACATTTCAGAGAATCAACCAAGTTATATAAATAAAAATCCATACATTTCTGTGATTATATGATTTTAAATTGTTAAGTTAAATATGTGTTAACTATGATGGACAACTATTAAGACTGATCGTGTGCCAAGGGTTAAAAAGAAATTGAATAGAATCAAAGGCGCCAAACTTAGTTTTGACTGCCATCTTTTATTCTATTTAAATCTATATTTTATCAAAACAAAGTTAAATGAAAAAAGAATGACTTAGCCGAATTCACATTGTTTTACTGACATTCATTTATTTTTAACAAAGGGCAACACAGTCCGATGGAGAGACCGAAGTAGCCATAGCGTCAGTCTGTAATTTTTTGTGTGGAGAAATCTTCACACATAAACATTTTAAACTCGCATACAAAAACAATCGCCTGGCACTACAAACTTACACATAACAATTAAAACAAAACGTTCATAATTTCACACACACATAAATACATTCTGTGTCATAACCGTAGAGGTATTATTGATAGATTAGGGGAGCCAGGCCTCCAGCCGTCCCTCGGTTAGAAAGAGAGAGACGATCGCGGTACCCACCTGTGTCTCTCTACTCGCGCATGCGCATAGCAGAACAATTCGACGGTTAATTGTTGTGATTGGCTTACCATTATTAGTCTTATACTGAGCATGCGTCAATAGGGAAAGACAAACGGGTACCGCGATCCTCTCTCTCTTTCTAACCGTTGGACGTTTCCGCTTACTGTCAGCCGTATGTCTTCCCCACTCTATCTATAATAGCTCTATGGTCAAAACAGTGTAATGCGTAGGCCCATTTGGGCTTAAACTTTGACAGAGGGAAACGTCTGCGTATGGCTACTCTCTACCGTATTGCTCAATGTTTTTTAACTTCGCTATAACTATTATTATACTGTGAACCTAGGCTTTTTAGTATTAACTAACAAGTTATATAAAATAGAAAACAACGTAGAATTATTATATCATAATTGGTTTCAATTCAATGACTTAAGAATATTAATGTTGTTAAGTTGTCTCTTTTATACTCAATTTAATTATGTATAGCCCAACGTGCTAAATATCCCATTAAGGTACTGGTTTTTCTTTTTGAAATTATACTTTACTATCATACCGTCATCTTAGTTTTTAATGTGTTGCAATTACAATTTAACTACGGTAATGTTGAGCTTTTTATTTTTATGGCAACTCAGTTATCGCTGTTGCCATTTGCGTGTTGTTGCTTATTTGCTATTTTTATCGCGTTACTAATAGTTTAAATTAGCTAATGCATATTAACTATTGTGGATTGTTTTAAATCAATATAAATAAAATGTGTTTTATGTCCATTGCAGCTTATATGAACAATATTCTATGTATATGATCATAACTAAAATAAATACGAATTAGTAGAATTTATGCATGATAGCAATTCTTATTGTAAAACCTGTTGTATATTGCATGAAATATGTATAATATTGCATGAATTTATTTTGTTTTAATGATTATGGTATTTTGTATTCTTCAAAATTATTATTCATGAATGTATTCTCTGGATAATATTTATGTTGCATGTACAAGTTTATTTGTAATATTTTGTGGATATCCAGCATTTAATTGCATATATTTCCAAACTATATTATATTTATTTACTATTATTCTTTATAGGAGATTGTTTTAATACAGTTTAACATAAAAAGTATCAAAACTCCCTCCTCGACTGTATGATACGAAAAGTTCTCGGAGTACCCACAATTTTAAAAATATATATTTTGACCTAAAATTATAGTTAACACAGCGTTGTTTGTGCTGCACTTTGTGTTTTGCTTAATAAAGTTTTGTAAAGCATGTGTCTTATTTTATTTTATATCTTCTTTTTGTGGTGGTCAATACGGCTCTTCTAGGCCCAAGGTTTAGAGCAATTACGGCAATTTTATTCATTTATTAGAATATATTAGCTCAAAAAAGTACTTTAGCTATCACAAAATACAAAAACAGCAATTTATCAAGGTACAATTTTCATAACTGAATAAAATTAGGACTACTTACCTAATTTTTCAAATTCTGCCACTAGTTATGGGTAAATTACGTCATTGTGTAAATAGATTTTCACAAACACAAGTCATGACATTTTTAAGCTAGATGAAGCTAAAAAGGTTTTTTATTGATACTACGCTCCTTTTGGTCGTAACGTGATCTAAAACTGAACGAATTTTTCAAATCGTACCAGTAACCAAACAAACTCTTCAGCTTCAGATTTATGAGTATAGCAGCATAGATTTGTCCAACAGCCAGTAGATATCTAAAATGTCCAATTTATTTACACTATTCACAGAATGCACCCATAGGCGTAGACCAGGAATTAAACAGTAAGTTCATGACCAAAATGGAAGACCTATTGTACGTAGAAGACGGAGAAGAGGAATTGTGAATTGAAAATGGTTATACCATACCTAAATTATAATTATACTAATGTGTAAATGTCTGTACATAACTAGGTTTGTAACGTTAGTTCTATCATCAAGATTTTATAGTTAATATATTGGTTTTTCGAAGTGATAAACAGGTATCTATCTCATCTTAAAAACTGTTTGAGATAATTCATTTACTTAAATATTTACCTATCTGGAATCAAATAGTGAGGATATATTGGTGTTCGAAGCTTTTTGACCTACTTCAAAAAGGAGGAGGTTCTTAATATGATTGTATTTTTCGAATACAAGTTTTCTGTGAAGTTTTTGGCTATTTAGTAACTTTTTGTATTAGAATTTTTGATAATTCGTTCCCGTGCTTGGTACATTTTAATGCACAACTAAAAACGATAATATTTTAATGTCAAAATAATTAAATTTCATGAAAATAAAGTTATGAAGACCTTGATAAATATTTCTTAAATTACTGTAAATTGTAGTTTTAAACAGTAATTATCTTATTCGGCAAATATAAACAGATCTTAATAAGTAAAAGTTCTTGGTTTGACAAATTTTGTGTAATCTTTCCGGAAATAAAAAAATCGGGTCAAATCAAACTAGGTCAAACAGGCACCATAAAAAGTGTTACCCAAATAAAAATTGGAATGTTCAAATGGCGAATAATCGCCGCTTAAGTGCTTAACTGATAGTTCAAACTCAAATGGCTTAGAGCATACAAGATATCTCTCTTACACAGTCTCCTTGATTGGTTAGTGTGATTTGGTGGGAAATCCAATCAGAGCCCTGCGTGAGAGAGACAGACTCTACCTAAAGTCTGTCTCTCTACTCCGATCACGCTTTCCGCTCGTTCAGCGCTCCCTACATATATTGTATGCTCTAAGTCGAACGGCGATTATAATAATATAATAATTATTATTATTATAATAATTATATTATTATTATAGTCGCCGCTTAACTGACAGCTGTCAGCTGAACACCTCGCACGTAAAGATTGAGTCTTTTCAGCCATGACAAATATGCGACATTTGGGTTTTGTCGAAACTATTGATTGGTTTGTCACCCATTTTACTTCTTCTTTTGATGAAATGGCAACCAGCCGGATCTCTCCTTAGAGTTGATCTCTCAGATCAGCTATTTCTGCCAATGTCAAGTGTTTATAGTCTTCATAAGTCTTTAAGTTTTCGTCGTGATGAAATAAAATTAATGATAAAAAATGTGGTAGTACTTTTGAACAAATAACTTTGACTTTGAATGCCGGTGGTCTTTGACCCCTTTGATTGTTTATAAAAATATTCGGTGGTAGTTCATTTATTAAAAAGGTATATTACAAAATATTTGTTTTATATTAAAGTACATTATAAGTGAATTATTTAATAGTTGTAAGTGTAAAATAGTTGATGCGTGTCTTAACACTGATGTTACTATTTAGTACACAAAACAGTTTATTATAATATGTGTATGTATATATGTACAAAGGGAGCAAACTACGAAAGGCAACAGCAATGCAAAGAAGAAAATCTTGAAACAAACCCTCCCATCTGTCCAGCGTGCTATAGTAGGCCTAAAACCTACGTTCTAAGGCGATGCCTATGTCCAGCTACGGACTATTAGAGGCTCTTGATGATGATAATGATTTATGTTCTTAATATTATATGCTTTAGTGTAAAGCTAAGTAAGAATTCTCAATGTCACGTATTACGAAGGTATGGTAACATTTTTCTTAATTTCTTTAGTTTGATTTTTCGTCTATTAATGTATCTTTATATGTAAAGAGAGGTTTTAACATGTTATTAATTTCATGGTTGTGTCATCAGTATTAAGTTGCGTGTGGACAATTTTAAGGTAAAAATTGTGGATATAAAAAAAATCTTATCACTTTGAACTTTGAATTCTGTGATAAAAATACATATTAAAATTTATTTTCTAAAATTACTTTTTATTTGTAATTTATTAAATTCATGGAGGTTTTATTGACAATAATGTTCATGTTTTTTCAGTGCTTCGAATAAATTAGACATGTTGTTTCTATTTATGTTAGTGTAGAAAGGTTATAGTATATTATATATGTTACGGGGTGAACCCCGAATTAAAATTTATTTAACTTATTATTCGGACTTTACCCAAGAAGCTTGGATAATACTAAGTCAACCCGGGTAAACCTAGGTTTACTCCATCTTCTAGCATTACCCGTAACATATATATTATAAACTGTCCCAGCCCTTTTAGCATACAGTGACCGATCGTAAAGCTCTTTGTCTTAGCACTGTGATCACATCTATATTCTAAATCTTTGGTACTAAATTAAATAAATATCTTCAGATTTAGGACGCTACTTAAACATCCACACATCGTTAGGTGCCAGTGTCTGGAATTTAAAAACTTAAAAACAATTTAAGAACAATTGTGCATTTTTTTTTAAATTATAGCTACATTATAAGACATAATTAATAACAGACTTTTTGGTGGGCTTTTGAGCGAGCTGGACGCGTGTTTCAGAGCTTATTTTTGTAAGTTTGTTTTTGCCGTTTTAATCGCTAGATTCGCGTTGGAAGTATTTAAATATTGAAGTATTAACGGTGCCGGACTGGGACGGCGAAGGACCGCCTGGGGGAAGGATTCCAAACCGAAATCCTGGCACTGCGGCGGATGATGAGGAATTCTGCTGGCAGAATGGCAGTGTGGGCTTTGACAATTCGCGCCTGGTGCGATCGGGGGCCCGCCAAAAAATCACCTCAACGACTGGCTTAAAAGGGCTAGAACCCAGAGCCGTAAAACCTATTATAACTACAATACATTTCAAATAAGAATATGCCTGGATTTGTATCTAATGAAGCGTTGGCATAAACACCAAATAATATTAAAATAAAAAATATATAGTTTATATTTTTTTCTCAAAAGCGCGGCAAAAACTCATTTATATTTTTTTAAAGTTTGACGCCATTAATCAATTTTCTTAATCGATTAGGTACATTGATTTAATTGCCTATTTTAATTGTAAATTCTGGGCTTTTTTTGCACTCCATACAAAAATATCTGAAGTTGTTGACAAATGCAGGGCAAGATGGTGGATTTCCAATCCTATTCTTATTTGAAACAAAAACGCATTGTAACTCATTGTAAACATATTACATTCAAACGTAATTTATTTTCTAAGTTCCTGTCTATTATCAGTTATTTTCGCATTTAAATCTTTGTTAAAGATAAATCTCAACAGGGTTATATATCGTTTATTAATATGTATTTATTCAATATACAATACGGGTTTTGCTATATTTGTAAATTTTGATATTCCTATAGCAGAGATACCGATTTTTATTGCTCCTCCCTTTTATTAAAAAATAAAGTTTCAAGTTAATGAGCCATTTTTTGAATTGATATTCTCAGCTTATATTGTGTGAAACTTACACTTAAAGTAACTTATTGGTTGTAACAATTTTATTAATATTTGGAGGTACCTAGTTCTAAATTTGGAAATGTTTTTTTTTTCGTTTCTCATGATCTCTTTTCATTGTGAGTATAAATTTATAGCTGAATTTATTTTTATTATTATTATTTATTACGGCTATAAATTTCGTGTGAAGTTATAGGGATTTGGAATAGATATTTTCCTTTAAAATCCTCTAAACAAATTGTATATTTTATTGTTCAACATATTTTTTTTCTATAAATGGTAACTTAATTAACTTTTAAGACAGGTTATTAATTTTTTATCACATGAAAAAAGGTTTAAACATCACAATGATCTAATCTATTGCGGTTTTTTTTTCAAATTGTTATTCCTAAATGCTTCCAAAAATAATACGATTTATTTTTTAATATTTGATATCTTAAGTGTACCTAATTAAATAAAAATTCGTCGACCGTCCGTCGATAGTCAAAACGAATTTTGACAGACAATATTATGCTTAAAAAAGTTTATAGATTGATATGATGATTGAGTATACTTTCGTCTCATCCTTTTCTGATGTGATAGCTTTTTGTTGTAAATGGGGTCGAAATAATTGTAAACACGTTCTTAATTTAAAAAATTTAAATAAAAACAATGAAACCCGAATTAATGTTGTTTATATTTTTTAAATACCAGTATTTTATTCAGTAATCGCTATTTGGTAATTGAGAACAATGGTTATTAGAGACAATTTGGAGTCAATTGTGAAAATACTGCTATTTCCCGGGATAAGGGATGTCCATGTTAAGACATTTGATAGGTAGGTATAGGTAGGCACTTCGTCTAAAATCCATTTCCGACAAATATAGAGATAACAAGAAGTTATCTCCAAAAAGGGTTAACGGTCAATATATACAACCAAATTGTTAAGTATGGTTGTGCGTGTTGGAATTCCCAAATTAATTGAGATATATTGAGAAAGAGACATTTCAAAATGTGAACTTTAGTCAATATTTTCTGTTCTGGAATATGTTAAAAAGATCAGAAAATGGTTTTGGAAAAACCAAAGGCACCGGTAAATTAGCTGTGCAGTCCGACACCTATTTTGCGCCTGGCTTGTTAAAATAACGAAAGAATACTAAAGATACGACTTTTCCCGCTCGCTTTGAATATCATTCATAATATAAAATATGTATGTAGGTATGTACTTACCTCCTACGGATAATATTCCGTATATATTTTAGTTCCTATTGCATAAAATCTTTAATTAAACTTTAGTTATTTAATTTCTAAAGAACAGACTCAGACCAAAAGGTAAGTAAACATTACATCCGGTTGAGAATTGGGGTTTTAATTCGTGATTGACAGTTAAAGTTCTTGTGTGTGACGATAATGATGCAATAAAAATAAATAGAGCTTAAAAACATTTTCAATCTTCTAAAACTAGATAGGTACGTCAAGTTGTTGTGAAATAGAATATAATGACGTTTATCGTCGTCGGAAGATGCATAAGGCGTCATTTGACGTTGTTATTATTTGATCAAGTAACTCATCACAAAAATAAAGCATTACACTTAGTAAACCATACTATGTCACTTCTAAACGAAGTTTCACGTTAGTCATAGTAATTCACCTAAAATTGTATTACCCATTATATTATATTTTAAAATTCTTTCACCATTGACTGTGACTTGCTAATTTAATAATATTGATTAATTATACTTAATGAATAAGGTACAGCAATATTGTTGTAGAAATGTAAGGTGTAACTTTTGTAATCAGCGATATTATTTTCCAATTTTATTATACACTAAAACCGATTAAGACGATTTAAAAAAAATGTATTGAACTACATACCTAATATATAATTGTTTTTATTAAAATTGTAAGTTTAAAAAATTACAACAGATGTTATAAATATTTTTTGAGATTAATTATTTGAAATATAATATTTTTTTTGTTAATTTATGACTTTACAGTTCATTGTTTAATAAACATAAAATCGTATTAAGCTGTTTTATCTGTATTAGGAAGTATGTAAATATAAACTAATGTTATTATTTCCCTAGTCGTATTTTAAAGCATTTGAAAGTTTTTTGCTAATATTAGGAGCTTCTGTATTTGTTGGAATCCTGCGTAGATAAACATTATTTAAAGTACTAACAGTCACCGATTAGTTCTAAAGTAGGTACAGCGAACGTCATAAGACGTGTATTGAAAACATCATTGTAAAATCCTAAACATTGAAATAAAGCTGCATTATCAAACTGCTTTCGTGATTGTTTAAATTATACTACTTATATATGAACAATATTATTGTCTTGTTAAACTAAGTGACATATCCGGAATTGCACTAGTCGAATGTAGTCTGGTGTGTACAGACTTTTTGAATTGTAAGGTTTAATAAAGTTTTACATTTTTGTTGTTTATTTAATTAATATTACCTAATTGTTTTGGAAAAGTATCATGATGTTCCTTGGCCTACAAACTTCGTCTTAAGTGACTTTGGTCGATTGCCACACCTTATAAATTAAGGGTAATTTAAAGTTATAAAATACAGATGAAAGTAACTAAGCTAACGTAATGATACTGTGTACTGTACTCACATGCGGTATTGCTCGATAGTTTTACTCCAAAATGAGTAAAAATGTAACGTGTGGACCGCAAAACTCACAACTCGAAGGCTCGCATCGAGCCGGCTCCATGGAATTAAATAATAGTTATTTGTTATACAAGAGTGCAAAGTTGCTTTTTAACCGCGTGCTCAATTTTGATGACCGAGCAAGCGAAGTATTCTAAAATTTAAATTAATATATAATTATAAATTAATTTAAAATTAAAAAATTAGACTCCTGAGCGTTAGCAAGGGAATCAAAAGAGCACGAGGTAAAAAATCTTTGCACTCGAGTGCAACACATAACTTTTCATTCCACCTCAGCGAGGACATTACTAAATGCAGAAAGAAAATGTCGCAATGGGCAAAGCAAATTAAAAGAAAAGTAGGTACACCAAGAGGGTTCCGAGTCTGAGTTTTTAACAAATAAAAAAAAGGTTGTATGATAAATTTGGCACCATAGAGGTAGAAGTAAATATGTTTAATGATGTTTTGAATTCACAAACGTAGTGCACACGATGTTCTAAATGCAATTTACTTTATCCTCTAGCGGCAAAAATACTCTTTCCAAGATGGGGGGATGAAAAAGTAATTTCCTTTGCACCTACTCGAAGCAGCCGTCGAGCTTGACGCAAGCGTGTGCACGTGACCGCGAGTGGCGCGAGTCGAGCTTCAGTCCGCCGTTGACGATTAACGTAAAAACTGTTGTATAACCTATTTTGTATATTCAACCATACCCAACCCCTCCCCCCATCCCACAAAGGCCGGCAACGCACTTGTGACGCCACTGGTGTTGCAGGTGTCCATAGGCGACGGTAATCGCTTACCATCAGGCGATACGTCTGCTCGTATGCCACTGTTCCATGAAAAAAAAGTAAAAAAATAAGTGTATTTTGTTATGACATGTTACATTTTTATAAATGAAGTTTTAAGAAGTGAGCTTAGCTATGAAAATGTTTTTGTGAGTTTTTTTTGCTTCAACAAGGGCGTGCGTTATCTACTTTTTTTATTTGATCTGAGGAGTGGATAAAAAATATTCAACAATCTACCAGTGAGAGCCACGCTTCGGCATGAATGGGCCGGCTCGACCAGAGCGTACCAACTGCGCTAGCGTTGGAGAATCCCTCTCTGGGCGTCCGCGCTCAGGACACAACGCGCCTGAACGTGGATGCCCAGGCTGCCCCTCGTATTCTGGTGAGGGCAAAATTGCGCTAGATCACATGAGTGTGGAGTAACATCACGCCACCCCCTACCACGCTGGTTGTGGACCTCTGCAACCTCATGAGATTACATAGTAATCTTGATGCTGTCCATCAGCACCTCGAGACAGCAAAGCCAGCTTTGCTCTTTTTGTCTGAAACGCAGATATCGTCTCCAGCGGATACATCTTACCTAAGCTACCCTAGGTACAAACTAGAACATTCCTTTATGTCTAAAGCCGGAGTGTGTGTGTACGTCAGAGACGATATCAGCTCTCGTCGCCTTAGCAACCTTGAAGGTGGGGACCTCTCCATCTTATGGCTCCGTGTAGACAGCGACGACCATCCCCGCGTCTATGCGTGCCTCTACAGGTCCCATAGCGGTGATGCCGAAACTGACCCACTCATTGAGCACATCCAGATGGCTACAGACCTTGTGCAGCAGCAGATCCCTTCCGCAGAGATCATCGTACTTGGCGATTTTAACGCTCACCACGCCGGCTGGCTCAGCTTCAGTAAAACGGATCATGCAGGGAGATCTGTTCACGACTTCGCCCTGGCATATGGCCTGACAAAATTGGTTACCACGCCCACGCGAGTCCCAGATGTGGAGGGTCAGAATTCCTCTCTGTTGGACCTTCTGCTGACTTCTCGTCCGGACGGATACCACGTATCCGTAAACGCCCCACTTGGCTCCTCAGACCATTGCCTTTTCCGGAGTACAGTGCCACTCACATGCTCGCCGCGATCGCGAGTTGCACGCAGTCGCCGTGTGTGGCACTACAAGTCAGCAGATTGGGATGGGATGCGGTCCTTCTTTGCGTCCTACCCTTGCAGACAGTTGTGCTTTTCGCCGGATAATCCCAACACCGCTGCTGATTCTATTGCTGATGTTGTGCTACAGGGTATGGAGATTTTCATTCCATCCTCTGTGGTTCCCATTGGAGGCAAGTGTCGGCCCTGGTTTGGTTCATCTTCCAAAAAAGCTTCTCGCAGGAAGCAGAAAGCTTACCAAGCCTGGGCCGACGATCAAAACACCAGCGCTCTAAAAAAGGAGTACAACTTTGCCTCCAGGTCCTTCAAAAGAGACATAGCTAGGGCGAAGTCGGTGCACATTGCTGGAATTGGCGAGAGGCTTGAGCGTCTTCCTTCGGGGACTCAAGCATTCTGGTCTCTTGCCAAGGCTATCGAAGCCATCCCTTCCACCTTTGCACTTGGGAAATAATCCGTTGGCCTATGACGCAAAGGAGAAAGCCGATCTCCTGGCAAAACACTTTGCGTCCAACTCGACCTTGGATGACGGGGAACAGGAGCCGCCTACCATACCGCGGTGCGAGAGCCGTATGCTGGATATCCAGTTTCACCAACGCTCAGTGCGTATAGCACTTTTATCCCTGGATATCCATAAGTCGAGTGGCCCGAATGGAATCCCCCCTATAGTGTTGAAGATGTGCGCTCCAGAGTTGGCACCGGTCTTAACGCGTCTTTTTCGGCTCTCCTACTCTTCTGGCGTAGTCCCGACAACATGGAAGGCAGCATTAGTCCACCCGATCCCAAAAAAAGGCGATCGCTCTAATCCGTTCAACTACAGGCCGATAGCCATTACTTCCCTCTTCTCGAAAATTATGGAGTCCATCATAACTATCAACTCCTACGGTATCTAGAAGATCATCATCTGCTTAGCGACCAGCAGTACGGCTTCCGTAAGGGTCGATCGGCTTGTGATCTTCTGGTATACCTGACACATCGCTGGGCACAGGCGATTGAGACTAAGGGGGAAGCCTTGGCAGTTAGTTTGGACATCGCGAAGGCCTTCGATCGGTCTGGCACAAAGCGCTTCTTTCGAAGCTCCCTTCCTATGGGCTTCCCGAGAAATTATGCGATTGGGTCACTAGCTTTCTAGCAGATAGAAGCATTAAGGTCGTAGTCGACGGTGAATGCTCTGATTCCATATATGTGAATGCTGGTGTCCCGCAAGGCTGTGTGCTATCGCCTACTTTGTTCCTCCTCCATATCAAAATTGCGGTATTCATTGTTATGCGGATGACAGCACCGGCGATGCTTTTTACACCGGCCGCGCCAATATTTCTCGGGAAAACGTCATTGAGAGTCGAAACGAATTTGTGTCTGAAGTTAAGACTTCTTTGGAAAAGGTCTCAGATTGGGGAAGACTTAATTTAGTCCAATTTAACCCCACAAAGACACAAATTTGCGCATTCACCACTAAAAAACTTCCGTGGGTCGTATGTCCTCGTTTCGAAGGCACTCCACTATCTGCCTCAGCCAATATTGGAATTCTTGGTGTCGACATGTCGAGCGAAGCTCAGTTTCGTGGCCACCTGGAGGGTAAGGCCTCGAAAAAGCTTGGTGTGCTCAACAGATCGAGACAGTATTTCACTCCGGTCCACCGCCTTTTACTTTATAAGGCGCAGGTTCGGCCTCGCATGGAATACGGTCCCCATCTTTGGCGGGGGCACCCCAATACCAGCTCCTCCCTTTGGACCGCATTCAACGGAGAGCGACTCGAGTCGTCGATTGCCAAGAACTTTCAATTCGGCTAGACTCTTTGGCGCTGCGTAGAGTACATCTCTACGCCGTGCTTCTTCTACCGCATTTATCATGGCGAGTGCTCCGAGGAATTGTTCAGACTGATTCCTGCCGTCTCTTTCCGCCATCGTCCTACGCGACAGAAGTTTCATCCCCATCATCTAGATGGTTGGCAGTCCACAACTGTGCGCTTTTCCAGGAACTCTCCGCCTCGCACAACAAAACTGTGGAATGAACTGTCGCCTGCGGTATTCCCGGACCAATACGATCTTCAAACCTTCGAGAAAAGAGTGTACTCCTTCTTAAAAGGCCGGCAACGCACTTGTGATGCCTCTGGTGTTGCGGGTGTCCATGGGCGTCGGTAATCGCTTACCATCAGGCGATACGTCTGCTCGTTTGCCCCTATATCATAAAAAAAAGACCACGAGCGGTATAACCCGTTCGAAACGTCGGGAACTAGAAGGAATTGTAAACTTTTAAATGATTTTATCACGAATAAGTCTCGCACTCCCGCTATACCTACCTACTACAAAAATACAGCTATATTAATTAGTTGATTTGGATAGTAAATATAGGTTTCACATGTTAGTTTTATTTCAGTTCAAGCCTTTTAAACATATCACCAAATTCATATCAAGCTTAGATTACACGAGCTATCAATAGCAATCACGGTTAATCGACCGACTTAGCTGATTCTAAATAACCGGTTCTGTCATCAGACATTGGCTGAGGCAATAGAACGAGACACTTACATCACTAAACAGTATTAGGAGTGAGAAAGGGTGGTGTTTAAATTAAGCGTGGCTATCGACTGCCACCAGGCACTTGATCGTAAAAATCGTACTACTTTAATTCAATCGACAGCACGAATAGAGTCGTCATTTCGCTATTTTCTTGTGTTATCGGTTCGCTCTTTTAATGCGATAACACTTTTTGTGATCAACAAATTGTTGTCATGAGTCTGAGTGCTCTATTTAATAACAGATAGGTACGTTTTTTTTAACAAATAAGTATGAATGGTATTTAGGTACCTACATAAATAAACAATCATAATATGGTTAACTAATTGTCTTTTTATTATGTAAAAAAAATTAAAACCGACTTCAAAAAAAGGAGGAGGTTCTCAATTTATAATATTATATTATATTATAATTTATTTGAAGGCTGGTACTTACGGAATCGTCCCATTTAAATTTGGTCCAGATTGAAGTCGGTTTTTTTTTTGTTAAAATTTGTAGGAAATTACACCAAATCACATAATTGTGTTAACGCATCAGAATAGAGCGTGATGTTAAAATGTTTCAAATATGAGAGAAGTTAATTCGGGAAACACCAAATATTTATAATAAAACCCGACCCACAAGTTAGATTGAATAATTTGTATGAGCAACACTATTTCAATTTAAGTTCGTAAATTATTATTACAAATAACTACAAATTTTAACAAAAAAAACCGACTTCAATCTAGACCTAATTTAAATGGGACCATTCGGGAAGAACCAGCTTTCAAATAAAAAAAAATCAAAATTGGTTCACCCAGTCAAAAGTTATGTTATATAAAAAAAATACAGTCGAAATGAGAACCTCCTCCTTTTTTTGAAGTCGGTTAATTAAGTTAAAAAAAAAACAGTTCCAACTGTTCTAACTTTTAAAACTGGGTTAATGAATATTGAAATCTGTAGCACACCAGCTGAGGTATTGCACCATGAAGATAACGTTCAATTCGAAAGTGCTGACGAGAGCCAGATAGGTAACTATAATATAACTATGATAATTAAAGGTACAAAACCAATTGAGGACCATGGCAGATTTTAGGATGGAGTGGGAGTGCATGACTAAAAATATCTGATGATGTTCTCCTATCCGATTACGGCCACGGCGGCCAGTCTCAATGGATACCAGCCAACTACGCAGGAGATATTATAGTGCACAAGTGTGTGCACAAACACAGGTGCACTCTCTGTTCGGTCTCTCTCATAATCCGATGAGACGGTAACCGATACGATCGGGGAGAGATAAGGACTGCACGTTTGGCCTAGTGGTTTAACGGTCACCACGCCGTTTCCTACTTCGCCAAGTGTCGTGGGTTCAAATCTCACGTAGGACAACGCTTTGTGTGATCCACAAATTGTTGTTCTGAGTCTGGGTGTTCTTTGTGTCCGTTTCATGTATGTTTGTAAAGTCCCCCGCGACACAGCATTTATTCCTAGTGCGGGAGTTGTCTTTGTAAAACAAAAAATAAAAAAAAAGGCGCAGGACCGACAGCTTTACTTGCTCTTCGAGGCACGGGGTTTCAAGTTCAGTCCCGAACTTCCAAACTCCAAGCTGTTATTAATGTAATTAAGTATATGTTATTAAGTATTTCTATAATCAGAAAAACTAAAAAAAAATACACGACCCGGGATTCGAACCCGATACCTCTCGATCGGCAGTCGCATACGTCAACCGATAGGCCAACGAGGCAGTTAAAAATATCTATATAGACACCGACAAAGTCAAATATAAGTAGGTAGGTATATCTAGAAATCACATTTCCCGCTGGGATTCAATGTTTACGCACTATTTCCCACTAACTTGCAAGTTGCTGACGCCGACTACAGCATAACTAAACCATTGAAGAATCGATCGAATGATAATACAGTTTTAGGTTACATTATCGAATCGAGTATGTGTGAAGTGAATGACGAAATAGAAACAATGTGCGGTAGTCAGTATCAGTAATTCAGTATCGAGTTGTCTCGCGCCCGTAAAGCGCGTCTTGCCGTAAACGTGCTTAACAAGGTTCTGTTTTTTTAAATAGTGTTTTCGAAATGGCGTGCCCAATGAGGTTAGTTTTTTTTAACTCATTTAATTTAATTTGATCTGCGCATGATATTTATGTGTGTACGTACCTACTATAGTAATTTTAAATACCTACCAACCGGCACGTATCTAAACACAAATATGAATATGTTATGCATTTTACCCAAGATTATGTATATTTTATGTATGTATAAATATAAAATAAGGGGTTTCACGTTGCTGATGTCAATGTAGGCTTGCACTGTCCGGGCTTCTAACCCATAATCTCTCAATTTCAAAATTGAACTTAACTAGTCTGAATCGCTGCCGCGCCTCAATTGTTGCTTATTTTAAACCGTCATCGTCATCAAGAAGTTTTCCGGATATTTTTGGTACTATACCACTACCCTACCTAACTGACACAATTTGCCATTAAAAGTTAGTGCTTTTATTTTTACCCTTTCATTTTCAACAAAAACAAAAGACATACTTAGATACTTAAAGAAAAATTAATCGCAATTATGACCAAATGGTTGTTTTTCTGTGCATCACTTCAACAATAACAATTAATGTTTGTAATAATTATGCATAACATGAAAAGTACCTACCTACTATTTTTGCTTTTCCGAGAAGAGATTAATGTTGATTTACATATTCAACTTTATTTACACAATTTTGAGTTATACCTTCGACAATTTTTTATTACTCGTATTATGAGTAATTTAATGAGTTATTGTAGCTCTTATGTTTCACCCACGGCCGTCTTAAATAAGTTACTTGAATGTTATAGTTTATTCACATCACTAAAGCTAGTGACAGGAGCACCTATTGTATTTTTTCGATCTTCTCGATTCTTTATCCAAACCAAAAATAGGTAGGTACCAAAGTGTATTATTCCTCAGTAGTCATTTTGATATTTTCTTTCTTGAAATTATTCTGTTCATGTTCATTAACAAACGTTGCAAATAAGTGTAATTAATAATACTATATTTTACAATTTACAAATATTTTATAACGATTTTTTTTCATCAAAGCTTTTTTACAAATTATGTTGAGCTCGGCTCTAAGTCCTTACTTCGATTTTTACGCGAAGCGACTGTAATAATATACGGATCCGACACCCGACAATTGGGAACGAGGTGTAAGAACTGCAGAATAATAAAATATAGATAGGTACCAACCTTACTAAAAAACAAAGCTAAAACAAGCGTTAAAACTTAGTTTAAAATTAAAGGGCAGTTAAGAATCGCCCTCAGTGTTATCTTTCCAATAAATATCTAAACGGTTGTTTACATATTTGTATGATAGCAGGGCATTATGTCACAAAACGATTTCACACGACGATTCAAGTAGAACTTATTTTTTGAACAACAATTTGCAGAGTAAATTCAAAAGATAGATATAACTTAAAGTCAGTCAGCCAGTCCCCGTGAAAGCGAGTCAGCGTGGCCGCGTGGGGACTCGACGTATGGCCTTAACCCTCTCCTGAGAGGAGACCCGAGCATAGCAGTGGGACATTTTGGGTTGTTGATGATATAATAACTTTCATTGGGTATGTATTAACTTTTTTAAAGTAAAAACTTCTTTGAAGTATAAGAAACCTTTGATTTTTTAGGCAAGGATGTGTCACTTTGATTGATTTATTTCTATATTTACAGTATTTTGAACTGAAACATCATGTAATAGGCCTTGATTATTTTTCTAAGTTTTATTTTTATACCTTCTTCACTAGCTCACCCACGCAACTTCTGCGTCTCTTTTCAATCGTGTTTGACTCCTATTGGACTTAGCGTGATGTTTACTATCTTATCTTAGGCACGCCAACAAAACACACATTTAAACAAAATCGTGAAAATCGGTTAGATAGATAGTTACGGAGTTCCTCGTGAGTGTGACACAAGAATTACGTAATTAAGTACCTGGTAGACTGAGCTTTGCTGGGTACTTGTTCTTTGGTAAATTTTCTAAAAATGACACCTAGCTAGATCAATTTATCGCTCCCGAAACCCCCGGCATACAACATTTCAATACATATACAAGAATTGCTCCTTTATAGGTATAAAATAGATATTTAACGTGTATTCAGCAATGTTGTGCAGTTCTTGCTAAGCTATAATATGGTCACTACCTATTTTATCTTAAGTTCCCTGGACAAGATTAATATGTGTTACAGCAAAATGAACTTTTTTTGGAGATCTTGAAAACGCTGTAACCATATTTAAAAAGGTATGGAAAATTCATTTTGTCATGTTTTTTGGGAAAGCATAAAAGTCGTAATTAGCATTCCCTCTTTTTTTAACCCCCGACGCAAAAAGAGGGGTGTTAGTTTTTTTTTGTATGAAAGGTGAGTTACGTGCGAGTGTTCTTAGACATGTTTCATGAAAATCGGTTGAGTCGTTTAAAAGTTATGGGGATGAAAGTGGGGAAGAATAACAGAATGTCTGCAAAAATATCATTGGCGTATGATTACTTGATTAAGCGCTTGAGTAGGGGGTTTTTTTAACTTTTGAATTTAATATTATTATAAAATGTTGTAAACAGATGCAATTTTTTATTTTAACAAAAGAAAATTCTGTGACCAATGAAATAGACTATACTCAAATGTCAATTAAATGTTGTAACTATGATCGAAGTTGAAATAAAAGTCTTTTAAAAAGTTAAAAACTAATATTTTCATTGCAAACTATCTTTTTGACTACAAAATTATGCTGTGTAAGTGTGTCTAAAAATGTTATACCGCATAAATGTAGTAACCATGGTCATACTTAAGATTACGATCGACCAAAGCGTGTAAGTATCTTCACTCAAAAAAACACTAGTTTAAGGTGCATTACAGCAATTTTAAGTCTAAGTTTTAAAAAAATCACCAAAATTTTACGCTGTGCACAATTTTTTTTTCGTCCTAGAGCGACGAGATTTCATTCGCAAAGATTTTTTTCTGATGCTAACGGTGTAAAAAACGTATTTTTGATATTTGAAGGGTTACAGCGCTTATGCTTTCAGCGTCGATGTTTACTTTGTGACTGTGATATTAAAATTTAAAAATCATAGTCCTATGTGTTTTTATCACCATTTCCTGTCTGTCGTAAAACCAAAGTCTCCAAAGTTTTAATGTCGTCGGTTACGTCTCAATGAATTTACGTTATTATTACGCATTTTATTCAGTAAAAAACCTTATCATAAACTTGAGGCCAGAGTTCAAGAGTTGTTGTCATCGAATTTATGAATACGCACTTTTTTGATCATATTTAGGAAGTGTACTTACTTACGTATTAACAGACTTAAAACAATTAAGTTTGTTCGATTTGATTGTATTTTTTAACATATTCGTCAACGTCAGAAATTCGTCATTTAGGTATGAATTATCAAACCAAAAACACGATTTTTTTACCGACTTCCAAAAAGGAGGAGGTTCTATGTTCCACTGTATGTTTTTTTTTATGTATGGTCACCGATTACTTCAATTGTGGACCGATTTCGAAAGTTCTTTTTGTATTCGAAAGAGTATGCTCCCGAGGTGGTCCCATTGCTACCATATTAGGATCTGATCATGGGATCCCAGGGAAATCGAGGGAAACCCTAATTTTTTCTAGGCACATACTATGTTTTTCGTATATTTTCTGAAGTTACACCAGTATTTGCGTCTGTTAGTCATCATTCTATGATGATGAGCTGATGATGTAAGGTACAACTCCTCAACGGTTAGGAGTTGGAGGATAATTCTTTCAATTTCATACGTATCTAAAGACCTTCAGTCAGTCGTATACTTTCAAGTTATTTAGGTGAGCTGATGATAGAAGGTTAAACTCTTCAAGAATTGCGGATTAGAGGATGATTTTAATATTAAATGTACCTACGTATAGACCTTAATTTGTATTCTTGATAATGATGATGCAATTTGATGAAATAGTTCAACTTACTACTTACCTACGATTGTTTGCACTAAAAACTGAAAAATAAAAGCCAAAAAGAAAACACACGAACAATTACAAAAGTCTAAGCGATAGTCGCTTGGCACCGACTTCAAACAGATTCTAGGTACCTAACACACATTATAGTACTACTATTTAAATGAATAAAGTATTAGGTATAGGCAATTTATGAAGAACCAGTTTATTTTACGCTTTTTAGTGTTTTTTGGCAGAGAGTTTTCGTTGCATGTTTTTTGGAAGTCGGTTTTTTTTTAATATAAAAAGTTTTGTTTTATCTCTGGTAGGTTCTACAGGTGGGGATCAAAAACCGAAACCGTTTTTGTAACTCGACTCAATAGGATTTCGGTACCTTACCGTCGTGAGGTCCTGGGAGACATTCAATTTCCATTGGATACCTTGGATAGGCTTAAACCTTCAAACGGTATCACTGAGTGTTTTTTTGTTTTGTTGGAACGTTAGCTTTTGGGCCGTTCTTATAAAATTAAATTCAGGTGGCAACAGCTTGCATAATGTTTACCTTTCATGCTAAATACTAACACTTATGTACCTGAATATCTAACTTTTAATAACAGTAGCCATGAGTTTTTTGCCAGTATTCTTCTCATAAGCCTCTACGCATTTTGGATACTGGAAGTCATTGACTGGAAGTTATAAATCGACACAAGCAGGCAGTAGATTTTGGTGTTTTCATCTAATTTACCTTGATAATCCAGCACATGATGTGACTGCTGTTTGTGTCGATCTACGATTTTTTACTGTAGCTTCAATTTAACATTCATAAAAGTCACTTAGTGTCCTAATTGAATTGGTGATTTTGAATTTAAGTTGATACATCAATGCAATGCACAAATAGTGCAAATGACTTATCAAAGTGGAATTATTAAACAAATTTTAAACGAAATATATTAGTTAATATGTATTTTGAGTTACTCTGTAAACAGAGATATACCATTTAAATTAATAGAAATTCTTAATTTACAAAAATCCTGTACCAATACATCTGGCCTATATCCAGCAATGAACTGTTAAATGCTGAGCAGAATAACTATAGCGAAGACTTATTACATTTTAGTGTTTTTTGGCAGAGAGTTTTCGTTGCATGTTTTTTGGAAGTCGTTTTTTTTTTAATATAAAAAGTTTTGTCTTATCTCTGGTAGGTTCTACAGGTGACGATCAAAAACAGAAACCGTTTTTGTAACTCGACTCAATAGGATTTCGGTACCTTACCGTCGTGAGGTCCTAGGAGACATTCAATTTCCATTGGATACCTTGGATAGGCTTAAACCTTCAAACGGTATCACTGAGTGTTTTTTTTGTTTTGTTGGAACGTTAGGTTTTGGGCCGTTCTTATAAAATTAAATTCAGGTGGCAACAGCTTGCATAATGTTTACCTTTCATGTTAAATACTAACACTATTGTACCTGAATATCTAACTTTTAATAACAGTAGCCATGAGTTTTTTGCCAGTATTCTTCTCATAAGCCTCTACGCATTTTGGATACTGGAAGTCATTGACTGGAAGTTATAAATCGACACAAGCAGGCAGTAGATTTTGGTGTTTTCATCTAATTTACCTTGATAATCCAGCACACGATGTGACTGCTGTTTGTGTCGAGCTACGATTTTTTACTGTAGCTTCAATTTAACGTTCATAAATGTCACTTAGTGTCTTAATTGAATTGGTGATTTTGAATTTAAGTTGATACATCAATGCAATGCACAAATAGTGCAAATGACTTCTCTCTCTCTCTCAGCCTATCGCCGTCCACTGCTGAACGAAGGCCTTATGACTTATTTAGTTATGGCAAATGAGTTATCAAAGTGGAATTATTAAACAAATTTTGAACGAAATATATTAGTTAATGTATATTTTGAGTTACTCTGTAAACAGAAATATACCATTTAAATTAATAGAAATTCTTAATTTACAAAAACCCTGTACCAATACATCTGGCCTATATCCAGCAATGAACTGTTAAATGCTGAGCAGAATAACTATAGCGAATACTTTTTACAACTTCAGCAAGCATACTCATTTCTAAGTAGGTACTATTATACGAAAATCAGTTGCTTTCTCGATCATTGACGAGTCTAATTCACAACTCTTCTGTATTGTTGATCGTACATATTTAGAACAACGCGTTTACCGTTCGGAAACTATGAATAGATATCTTCTCAACATTGATCTATTATACATTCTCAATGCTTCTCAAAAGAAAACCAGTCCGATATTGACGGCTGACGAATTACTTCAACTCATTAGCAAGCTCAACTTGAAATACCTGTTACCCATCATAAAAAATGAGACATGGACAACAGTAGTTTGTTATAGTGCCTACCAGAACCAAATTAGGTACAATTTTGTGTTGCTATGGTGAAAATTTATTTCGGTTGCTTCGATTTCTGAATAGAAATTACACTGTAAACCAATCTTGAGTAGGATACCTACTATAAACTTTTGAAATTGCTAAAGGATGCGTAAAATTTACATAGGAAAGGATTATTTAAAAAATAACCACAAAACAAAATATAGATGTCTATTTCTTTTTAACCGACTTCAAAAAAGGAGGTTCTCAATTCGACCGTATACATTTTTTTATGTGTGTTCGCGGATAACTTGGTCATTTATCAACCGATTTTGATGATTCCTTTTTTAATGGAAAGGAGATATCCCAACGGTGGTACCATGATAAGGACACTAAGATCTGATAATGGCATCCAAGAGAAATTGATCGATTTGGTCGTTCTTGAAGTCGGTATTTTATTTTGTTAAAATTTTATACTAGGTATTTAGTATTCCGTAAGTCCGTCAAATCAAACTAAGTTATAATAAAGCACCTTTTGCCCGCGTTTCCACCTGCGTGTATGTCGATTATTGTGGCAAAGAGTAGAGTAGTCTAAATCCATCGTCAAGGACCAAAGTATCTCCTAAATAAATCCTTTTGTCCCATTTTCAATCGGTGCAGCATTTTAGCCGTAAAACCGTATTAGACAGGCAAAGTTACTTTCGAATTAATTATATTAGTAAGGATATATGGTTATTTCCGCGTCTGTTTGTGTATTCATGTTACAATTTGATATGCAGGCAAAAAACTAACCTTAGCAAATACAAATAGTCAGTAACATAACACTTATTATGTACTGTCTTATTTAGTTATATTATATGCATAATATGTAGGTGTATTGTTACCTAATTACACTAATACCTGAATTGAATAAATCAACTTATTTACTTATATATCCTACAATGTATAAAGGCCAAAGTTTGTGAGTGTGTGTTTGTTACTTCTTCACGCAAAAACTACAGAACTGATTTGGATGAAACTTTACAGTAATATAGCTTATACGGCTTATACACACTGACGAAATTTGTGTCATTGCTTATACATCAGAATAACACATAGGCTACTATTTGCCGCGATAACCGACATATACGCGGGCGGAGCCGCGGGCAACAGCTAGTAATATATAAAAATGAATCATCGAAATGTATGTACGCGCATAACTTCCGATCGACTGCTCAACGTCCATAGACTTGACCTTGACCTACACGATACTTAATAATCTCCTTTGTCCATAGATCAGTGATGGATGACAGTGCGGCGCAGGAGGGCAACCACCTCGGCAACGAAGCCGGCATGCTCTACGGGGAGTACCTGATGCTGGACAAACTGTTGTCCGCTCAGAGAATGCTCAGCACGGAATCATCCAAACCAGTTCATGATGAGCATTTGTTCATTATTACCCACCAAGGTAAATATGTGTACTTGTTATTTTTGACCAACTTCAAAAAAGGAAGAGGTTCTCAATTCGATGGTATATTTTTTTTTATGTGTATTCGCGGATGACTTCGTAGATTATGAACCGTTGGTTCTTGTTTTAATGGAAAAGATATATCCCCACGGTGGTACCATGATAAGGACACTAAGATCTGATGATAGAATCCAAGAGAAATCGAGTCGAACCTAGAAGTCAGTTTTTATTTTGTTAAAATTTTACTTGTTGTTTAATTATAATAATATAATATTTCGGACATCTGACACACAACGCCATCTAGTCCCCTATTAAGCAGAGCTTTTACTATGGGTACTAGACAACTGATATGAATACATATGTTTTTTTTTGTAAATACGTACATATTATACATAGAAAACACAAAAACTCCCAAACAAATCGATACCGGAAATTTCACTTGTCGTAAAGGACATTTTGCCGAAAATGAGTTAATATTTGCAGACCAGCTGACTCTCGCAACATATTTACGTCTCCTATTGCCCGTGGCGTAGATCATACAAACATTTGGACCGAATCAAGAAATAATTCCGTAACGTAACGAAAATAAAACCTGACGCTCGCACGGATCGAGACGAGCTGTTCCGAACGACGAATCAACGAATATGTCAACAGCCGGCTGCGCAGGCCTATTGAAATACGTCAAGGAAGATTCGTAGCCTTAGACACGAAGATTTGTTATGTCATATATATGTTTATGTATAAAATTATTCATGGTAGCTAGCCATACACTACTGCATAAATAAAAAAAAAATAAAAAAATATAATTGCATAAGTTGATAAAAATGCTATGCAATAGCTTTACCGCGGCAGTCCCCGAGTGCCACACGTCTTTTTTATATGAATCTGCCAAAGTGACTCTAGAGTCTAGAAAGCATGATCAGAATCCAAGTGTAGTGGTCACCATACTCACTGCGAATGCAAACAATGCACCGTGGTGACCCCCATTGAGATGCTCCTGAGTCATAGGGCTTTCGATCTCGCACTCACCAACGACACACGACAGTACAAATGCTGACATTATAAGTTGATCTTCAGTGAGAGGGTTGTTTAGAGGTCGTATTGTCCGGCAATACTACAATACAATTTGTTTCACAATAAATTACCTATAGTATAGACACAATAACAAGTTTGCCTAATTAAAAAAGGACTATAAATTATATGTAGGTATACACGATGCAAGATTTTAAAGTATAAATAATAATAAATATATAAAAGTAGGAAATCCATTTTTTTGATGACCTTCTTTCTATATTTTCGGTATAATATTTAACCGACTTCCAAAAGGAGGAGGTTCTCAATTTCATTGGTATTTTTTTTTATTGTTAATATTTTTCAGCATACGAACTGTGGTTCAAGCAGATAATCTTCGAAGTGGATTCTGTGAGATCTCTTCTCGATGTCGAAGGCTTAGATGAGAGCCACACCATGGAAATACTGAAGAGGCTCAACAGAATAGTCTTAATTTTAAAGGTAAGATTGAAAAAAGTTACTGCAGTTTTCTCCGAGATATCTGTACTTAAAAAATAACACGTCCTGACTGACTGAATGATTGACTGACTGATTCATCATCGCCGAGCGGAAACTATTAAAGTTAGCGCGTTAGCGCTATGAAATTTCGTGAGTAGGATCGTTTTATTGAGTAGACACCCACTAAGGAAGGAATTTCGGAATTTCTACCCCTAAGGGGGTGAAATAGGGGTTGAAAGTTTGCTCGAAAGTCCGCCATTGTTTAAATTAGAAACATGAAGCTTTAGTTTTGGACTACTGATCGAAAATGACCAACAGGTTCGAAACAGTTCGTTGAAGAAAAAAAACACTGTTTTGCTATGAGCCTTCAATCTTGAAAGGTTGTTTATAAAAACGTAATTTAAAGTACTAGATATTTTTTCTTTGAGTTTGTTTTGAGTTTAAGTTAAAAGTAACTAACCAAATCACCCGGTAACAGTACTTTTTAACCGATGCAACAAAAAATATTCTGGTTTATCCCTTGGTAACTCGGTCATTTACGAACGGTTATGAAGTGATTCGGCGTTATGAACGCGGAACATCGGAACATACTTATTATTATTGTTTATTATTATTAGAGTACATTGAGTCCCTGTTTACAAATTTGATGAAAATGCTAACCTCTAAGGGTGGAAATTTAAGAATTTTGCGGATCACACAAACGTATGTGTGATCCACACAAACTTTTGGTCCGATCCGTGAATCGAACCCGAGACCTCTTGCACAGCAGTCACATAAACTACCGCTGCGCCAACGAGGCAGATATAATAGATATATACATAATCAAAGTCTATATAGATCTTTTTTAGTGATAGAAAACAATATAATAGCAGTAACAAATTATAGCTTATAGCAACAACCTCGATGCATACGCAAGATGCATACATAATATTATTATATAAGTGTCAAGTCACACTGATTACCTACTCCTTCTTTATAAGAAAACAATATGATGTAATTTAATAGCGTGCTTATAACAACGTAACACAGCTTAATAATGGCCACGTCAATTAAAATACTAAATAAATATTATATATATAAAGTTATAATAATATGCTGTTTATAAAAAGAGTGTAGGCCACTTTTTTGTGCGGAAATCCCCACGAATGCCACCGACTGGAGGCAGTCGTACTCGAACCGATTAAAACTGCACGCCGTCTCGGGTAGAGGAAGTCGGGGGCCAGGTGCACCTTCGAAAGGAAATCCCTGGATCCCGAGGTGCCTCGGGCCACCCACGGTTTGTAGATGAGCCCCTCCTGTGCAGAAACCCCGATGTTCCTTTTCTGCTCAGAAGTAAGCGCTTGCGCCGCCACCTCGGCCTGCTTCTGCTAAGGTGACAGATGGCTTCACCTGTCACCCCCGAGCTTGCGCTTATGGAGGACGTAGATCTTTCTGCGACTTCCGGCGCCTGAGTTGTTTCCAATACCGGGCCCGTTCCCGGGCCTGGCGGACCGGGAGAGTTCTATACCTCTCTCGGTTCCGTCTCCCTAGAGTCGCAATATTAATTGAGTGAAAATAAGAGCATAGAAAAATGTAAATCTATCTAATAATTAATTAGAATTAAGTAATTTCATTCCAGAATATATTTTTTTACAAATTAGAATGGAACCGAACTAGGAGTATCAACTCAAATAAAGAAAGGATCTTTCAAATTAAAGAAAGTCTTTATTAATCCTATGATTATTTGGGGTGGGCTACTAGTTCAACCGGTTTTACCAGAATATCAGTTTTTCCATGAAGCGACTGGCATTGGACCTCCGCAACCCTGAAGGGTGAACTGAATTCGAAGATTAAACTAGTTGTCAGTATATTTCAGGGCACTGACTTCCCAATAACGATTCATGACAACCGGGACCGACGACTTAACGTGCTCTCCGAGGCAAGGGCGAGAAACACCGCCATCTACTATACTCCGGCCGGGCTGCTGTTAAGAATTTCTTGTAGGAAAAGTCCAACAGCAGTCCGACCCAGGAATCGAACCCGAGACCTCTTGCTCTGCACTGCAGTCGCTTACTCTAACCACCAGACCAACGAGGCAGTGAACATAAATAAATATAGTTTAAAAAAATAAAAAAAAGTCGAACTAATATTTGAAATCTACTCTAACTCTTCTAATTCTACTCTGAATTTAGAAATAAGATAATGAACAAAAAAATATTAGTATTATAAGTATTAGTAGTATTTGGACGTACATACCGTACTGATCAAATATATTATTTTTCTAGAACACGCTTTTATCACGTTTATGTTATCTAATATTTTTTGGTATTTATTATTTAAGACTAAATTAAGAATTATTTTGAATTTTTTTTCCGACTTATCAATAAAGTGTGTTTCTCTATATAGGTTTAAACAAAACTCCGGTTACAAACAAACTAACAAAACCTACAGTTGAAGCTAATAAAAGCGTGCAAAAAACCGCTTCAGCCACATTAGATTTATTTCCAGGTTCTCAACAATTCTGTTTTGGAAACTGATTTCCAAATTTCCAATGCGAACGGAGAGAGAGAAAAAAAACAAAACCGAATTCAGAAGCTCTTTATTTATTTGAACACGTTAAAAAATCTACACTGTGGGTCAGTCCTATACATACAATAGAGTTTATTGATAATTAACCTTTGACTTTGGAAAATTTTGTTCACAAAACAACATTCGAGTTATTTTCATTGCATTCTTCTTAAGAGCATAAATCTCTGATAGACGATTATACCAGTAATGACCGCTCACGGGTCGTAGTGTCATGGTCCCACTATCTCACATTATAACGCACCGATATTTTATGAAGATATATGAACTATCTCTTACCGAATGACGTAGCGAGTTCGATAACGTTGTTTATACGTTATGAAATGTTGCATTCACGTTGCCAGGGATACAGAGAAAAAATGCATGCAAATCTACAGGCAAATTTAAAAACAATACGATTATATCACTTGGTAATTGACACGTCTAGAAATGATTACTACTAGAAGGATTTGATTTTGATCTACGAGTATAAACGACACGGTAATTGTCATAATTATCTCTCTCTAATCCCTAACTGTTGAGAGTTTAAACTTCTATCGTCAGCTCACCTAAATAACTTGAAAGTATACGACTAAAGGTCTATAGATACGTATGAATTTGAAAGAATTATCCTCCAACACCTAACCGTTGAGGAGTTGTACCTTCCACCATCATCAGCTTACCTAAACAATTTGAAAGAATACGACTAAAGGTAACATACATACATATTATATTTAAAGATTTAACCTCCAACTCCTAACCGTTAAGGAGTTGTACCTTACATCATCGGCTCATCGTCATAAAATGATGACTACCAGACGCAAATACCGGTGTAACTTCAGAAAATATAAGAAAATCATAGTATGTGCCTAAAGAAAATGAGGGTTTCCCTCGATTTCCCTGAGATCCCATCATGAGATCCTGACATGGGGGCAATGGGACCACCTCGGAAGCATACTCCTTCGTACCTATACAAAAGAATTTTCAAAATCGGTCCACAATTGACGGATTAATCGGTGAACATACATTAGAAAATACATAAAGTGGAACATAGAACCTCCTCCTTTTTGGAAGTCTGTTAAAGAACAAATAATAAAAATTTTGCTCATTAGACAAACATCTACAATGGGCAGGGCATTCCTCCCTTCATAAATCGAACCTATGACCTACTGACTTAACAGACCGAACTACCAATCACTGTATAATATACTAGCCGCCCCGGCTTCGCGCGGGTGGATTTCAGATGCACCCATCGACGACACAATTCGTGCATTTTAAATCCTACTAATATTATAAACGCGAAAGTTTGTAAGGATGGATGTTTGTTACTCTTTCAAGCAAAAACTACTGAACGGATTTCGATGAAACTTCACGGTAATATAGCTTATACATCAGAATAACACATAGGCTACTATTTACCGCGATAACCGACATACACGCGGGCGGAGCCGCGAGCAAAAACTAGTCTGTAATATCTTCCTTTAAATTAGATACTGAAAAGGGCCATTTGATCTATATTAAATTCACAATGTATTTAAGGTACTTAATTGGATAAGAATTTATGCGGTATTGCTTAAAATTGCTTTGTAAATAGCTTCTCGTAAAAATAAAGGAATAAAAAATAGTTATTATGGGTTATCCCTAAAAGACAGACATAATACCATCACGGATTTTTTTGCAGACTTTTTTAAGGTTACAATACTGTAGTACGTTATTTCGATTAGGGTGCAGCCAGCGTTTGCAATGTAAGCGCAATAAATATGTTTATTTACAACATCACATTAGAAACCTCAAATATTATCAGTGTTTCTCTATTATATTGTGCATGTATTATACATATAAATCTGGAATCACTCTATCTATTAAAGAACCCGCATCAAAATCCATCGCGTAGTTTTAAAGATCTAAGCATTTATAGCGACAGACAGACAGCGGAATCGACTTTGTTTTATACTATGTTGTAGTGATGATGCATCAGTATTATAAAATTATCACGTCTAGAAATGAGGCTAATATGAGAATTTAATACAAACTCGTTGGCCTATAAACCACATGTTAAGTTGCGGCCGTAAATTATCGCTTGTCGTATAATATGACAAGTTTTCCTCCACTTTCCTTAATTACTTTCATAGTTTCACCTCATTTATATCCAATATGACGACCTAATAGGCAAAACCAGTTCTTTGAAAACTGATCAATCCTGCAATAAGAAGAAAAAGTGACAGTAATATTTTACTTACGTCTTATACTAAAGCTACTTGGACGGGAAGGTACCGAAATGTCTGCATTTGAAGAGATTTTTGCCACAGTGTTAATTCCTGATTACTTTTAGCAAAATGCAACATTTTGAAGTAGCAATACTTATTGTAGTACTGTCAGAATCAAATAAAACTGGCAATGACTCTTAAGATTTTCAGAACTATGTGAAAGATGAAGTCTGAAATAAACCAGCGAGTCTGACATACTTTGTCAGGGTTCAATTGCAACCTTAACCGACAAGAAATAGAATCACTCGCTTTTAAAACTATACAGACGAAAACCTCTGTAAAGAAATCAGGAACTTTTCTAGCAAGAGGAAGTTTTGCCCGAAGTACTCTTACTTTGAGCAAAGCTATCTCCTAATGTGAAAGATCTAAAGCTGTTTCAATAAAATAAATCAGAAAAATTACTTCAGTACTGCATTTTAATTGGTATATCAGGAAATTGTTTTACTCGTAAATTCAAAGTAACCATATTGATAAGTACCTAATTAATTAATTATTATAATTATTCCAATACAGATATATTTTATCACCATTTAAGTTTCTTCCGGGTATTTTGTTTCTTTATTGAATCCTGTAATCTAACTTATTAAGTTTCAACCGTTGAAGAGACATGCTTCGGCACACTTCGGCAGACCGTGATGATGATGATGTCATTGTACTCCTAGCCGATATCGGCCATTATAGCCAGTCTCAGCGGAGACCGCCTACTACACAAAAATGTTATAATATGCAAGTGTGTGCGCAAACACACTCTCTGTTCCCTCACTCTCATAATCCGATGGAACGTAGCGATAGCACGCCGTTACATAAAACCGTTCCATTCCTCCGTTTCACTTCTTCAGGGCTTCAGCCCTCGGACATCTTAGGACTCTTCAGATGCCGGTGTCCAAGGGCAGCAATAATCACGAACCATCGGGTGACTCGTCTGCTCCTTTGCCTCAAAACTATAAAAAAGAAATGCAAAAATAGAACACTAGCTTTTGCCCGCGGCTCCACCCGCGTGTATGTTGGTTATCGTTTTAAATTTCAATGAAATTGATCCAGCTTAGCCGTGAAGGCATAATAGACCGACAGACAGTGTTACTTTCGAATTTGTAATATTAATATGGACAATTTATTTAATTACGAGTAGGTAGTATCACAACATTACAATATTTATAAGCATTCTGTCAACATAATGTTAGCAACTGAGTATATCTATTAGGTCTTTACCTATGAAATTGCCGTTCTTCAGTACTGGTCATTTCAAATAAAAAAAAGTTTGTAATGGCTCTGTATTCAAAATTCAAATTAATTTTATTTTAAAACCATGACATTCTATTTACAAACTCAGTCTTTTGTTTTTTGATTAGCGTTGTATTTTCATTACATTTGAACATTTTTCGTCATAATGGATACTTTAAAAATCGTGTAATTATGGAATATGAGTTCCGTCGTAGCACCAACGCGACACAAACGGCACGTAACATCAAAAACCTTTACGGAGAGAACTGTACAAACAAACGCACAACCCGTTATTGGTTTTCCCGGTTCCGTTCTGGAAATTTTGACTTGAAAAATGAAGCTCGTGGTCGTACGGAGACTTTGGTTAACAATAATGAATTAAAGGCGATTGTGGAAGCTGACGAAACTCAATCTACAGCTGAGCTAGCAGCAGCTTTTAATGTAAGCATCAAAACAATATTGATCAATTTGCGACAAATTGGCAAGGTAAAAAAGCTTGATAGATGGGTGCCCCACGACCTTAACGATCGCCAGCGCAACGTACGCGTCGAGACCTGCCTTGCGCTGCTCAACAGGCAAAGAAATGAAGGAATTTTAAAACGAATTGTTACGTGCGACGAAAAATGGATTCTGTTCGACAATCGAAAGCGCTCAGCAAGTTGGTTAGACCCTGGTTCAGCATTAAAGCAATGCCCTAAACCAAAAATGACCCCTAAAAAGGTGATGGTCACTGTTTGGTGGTCTAGTGTGGGTGTGATTCACCACAGCTTTTTACAAAACGGCATGAGCATTAATGCAGATGTGCTGTGAAGAACTGGAGAGAATGATGGAGAAGCTTGCACATCTGCAACCAGCTTTGGTCAATCGGTCGTCCCCACTGCTCCTTTACGATAACGCGCGACCCCATACTGCGCAACAGACAGTCTCCAAGCTGCAAGAACTGGGGTTGGAAGCTCTCCCTCATCCGCCATACTCACCAGACCTTGCACCTACCAACTAATACTTTTTCCAAAATTTAGACAACTTTTTAGTGGGTAAAAAATTCAATTTCCGAGAGGCAGTTCAAAATGCCTTTGAAGAGTTTGTTGCCTCCCGCCCAGCTGATTTTTACAAGAAGGGCATCAATAAACTGCCAATGCGTTGGCAAAGATGCGTCGATTGCATGGGTGATTACTTCGAATAACAGAAATAAAAAAGTTTGAAAAAATAAGTACTTTCACTTATTGCATACAAAACGGCAATTTCATAGGTAAAGACCTATTATCTGATTCCGACTGTACCCTGCATTTTTTTTGAATATACACACATCAAAAGTGTCTAGGGATCAAGCATTTTTATGCGGATTTCTTGAGATTGAGATGTGGCTTTGGCCCTGGCCTGCTCAGTCGCCAGACTTGAACCCGATTGAGCATGCATGGGATATGCTACAGATAAGAGCTCTGCCGAATATGGAGGGTATCCAGTCGCAAGAAGACCTTTTTTTGTTGTTGCAACGAACATGGGCGGCCATTCCACGGCGTGATTTGGATGAACTCATTTTGAGTATGCCAAACCGATTCTTGTGTTGTTAGTGTTCGCGGTAGAAACACGGATTATTAATTGTTTAAGTTACCTAATAAATTTTTAAAGAAAACTGTTATTTCAGTCTTTTTTTCGAACTTTAATGTTAGTGGTTCAAATGTCAAAAATCCCTTTATTAGGAAAATGGCAAATTTCTTTATTAATGCAAAGGTGACTTGGTTTATCGTAACTGTGACAAACGAAAACACTTTATTTGATGAATCCTTAAAGAAAATTTTAATTAATATCAATCAGGAGAAAAGTTATTGCAAAAATATATGTTGATCCCTAGACACATATGTTGATCCCTAGACACTTTTGATGTGTGTATTTAGGTAAGTCAAACGAACTCAGATCAAGATTTTTTTTTTTTATTGTTCTGAGCAGACGAAGTTTGAAAACAAAATTTTAAAGGCTACTTTATACTTCCAGTTGTTGGTGGACCAGGTGATGATCTTGGAGACTATGACTCCGCTTGACTTCATGGACTTCCGTAACTATCTGCGGCCAGCCTCCGGTTTTCAAAGCTTGCAGTTTCGACTCCTTGAAAATAAGGTATAGTATCAAATATTTTAAAACATACTCGTGTGGACGCATTAGGAGTACAGAGTGTCACCACCTTCATTCCGTAGCGGTGCTGTCGTAAGACGACCTACAGTAGTTTTTTATGCAGGACATGAGCAAAGAGATGGAAATTTGAAACAAACCCTACACCAACCCATCCGGCCAGCGTGGTACAGCAAAATACCTTCTTTCCGAAAAGTTCCTATTTCCAGCAGTCAACTACTAAAGGCTGTTATAGATCATCAACAACCCATAACGTCCTACTTCTAGGCTTGGGTATCCTCTCAGGAGAGGGTTAAGGCCATACGTCCCCACGCTCTGACCGAGTGCGGGTTGGGGACTGACAATAGAACGTTGTGGCTACGTAATCTTGTCGTTGGATGTTCTTAAGCCGCCCTAAGGCCTCCAACGAAGCTTCACGACTGTGAAGATATCCTATCTATGACTAACCTATGATAACGACCGGGACCGACTGCTTAACGTGACCTCCGAATCACGGAGACGCTCATGGTAACATGCCACTAGCGGTCACCCATCCAGATACTGACCGCGCCGTCGTTGCTTACCTTCGGTGATTGTTTCTAATCACCGAGTGCAACTGACCTCTGAGCGCCTCTCGGCGCTAAAGGCTGTTGATAATAATTAAATATTAACTTTTCCATACGATTCTAATTAAACAGAGCAACAGAAGTTATACGAAAAGTGTTTCTAAATTCTCTTATTAAAATAGAAAATTAAATACTAATCACAGCACATAGATAAAATCTATAAACTCTGCATCTAACTTGTCTAAAACATTCTGTTTATTGTTATCGTCTAGTACCCATTTTAAGACTTCATGAATATCTATAATATCTCTGATATAACTATATGATTGTCAATACGATCATAACAACACTGACCTCTTATATGCAAGTGTGACAATAATAAATATAATGTATATTATATTTATGTCGTTAAATAGGGGAAAGTTGGTAACAGTGGATCATGGGGTACAATAGTTCATTGGCATTTTTATAGCTTCGAAGGTTTAAAGGCTTATGTGCAGGTGAATGAACACACATTTAGTAGCTCTTCTTAAATACCTCCTTGAGTCAAATCAATTATTGCCACTCTATTGCAGCGAGTTTGTCAGGGATGTTTTTTTATATTTTGTACTTTACTAATTTTTTTTTAATATTAATTATATTATTTTCGATGTAGAAATATTCAATTTAAGACTTTCGTTTCAATCGTCGTTGATTAACTACAAGTATTTTTGTTTACGAATCCTATTATTAAATCATAAGCAGAAAAATTTGTTGATTGAACTGTACCAATAAAAAAAAAAACTGATCCACTGTTACCGCTACCGCCGGTCGCCGGCTAAAAATATACGTTAAAAAAATACTGATAAAACAGTAGAAAATGATGTTTTACGGGTTTTACCCTTAAGCAGCTTACCAAACACTTGACAATACAGAAATGGTTCATACAACTATTTTCATTACAAATTATCTCGTGCATCTAGTAGGTTCACTAATCCAAATGATTTAATGATGAAGACCTAATATAAATTAAAAGGAAGGTAGGTACGACAATCACCCAAATAATTTTGTATTTGGCAAAATCGGAAATAAAATTCCTACTCAATAATAGTTGCATTAATACGAGTATGCTCTAGAATAACAAGTCAATAAATTTGCTATTTGCATTGATTAGATGTAATTGAGAAATAATAAATTCTTGGCTGCCATGCGAGATTTGCATCTTATTTAGGTATTCTATCCTAATGGGTGGACCCGAATTGTTGAGTGTTCTGTCGATCGATGATTCGAGAAATTGACTAACAAGTCCACTTACCTGGGTTGGCTAACCCTACGGGTACAAGTCCACCCTACGGGTACGAATACACCCTACGGGTACAAGTCCACCCTACGGGTACGAATACACCCCACGGGTACGAGTCCACCCTACGGGTACGAATTCTTCAGCTTCCACGGTACTCGTGGGAAGCTTCTGCGGCACAAGGCCTAGCCGACCTCACATTACGTCTGCGGCCAGAGCGTCGGGTGACGCCACTGCGCCGCGTCACCGACGAAGGGCCACCACAGGCACGTCCTATCCCGTGTGCGACCACAATTTTATTAAACCCTGAGACGAAATACCCGCGACCCTGACTGTAAGCTGTCGGAGCACTTCTTTCTGTGATTTAAATATATTAGTGTAAAATCATAGGTACCTACCCTACTTTTATTAGGGTTCCGTGCCAAAGGCAAAAAACGGAACCCTTATAGATTCGTCATGTCTGTCTGTCCGTATGTCACAGCCACTTTTTTCCGAAAGTATAAGACCTATCGAAACTTGGTAAGTAGATGTATTCTGTGAACCGCATTAAGATTTTCACACAAAAATAAAAAAAAACAATAAATTTTGGGGGTCCCCATACTTAGAACTGAAACTCAAAAAAAATTGTTTTCATCAAACCCGTACGTGTGGGGTATCTATGGATAGGTCTTCGAAAATGATATTGAGGTTTCTAATATCATTTTTTTCTAAACTGAATAGCTTGCGCGAGAGACATTTCCAAAGTGGTAAAATGTGTGAAAAAAATATGTGATGTACATTACCATGCAAACTTCCACCGAAAATTGGTTTGAACGAAATCTAAGTAGTAGTAGTAGTTAGAAAAGTAAGTAGTAAGTAGTTTTTTTTAATACATCATAAATCGTAAACTGCAATTTACCTTTCATTCAATCAACACAAATATAAAAATGAAATATATTATGTTACTTACTGCTGCGGAACCCTTCATGGGCGAGTCCGACTCGCACTTGGCCGCTTTTTTATATATAACCAGTCTAAAGGTTACATTCTTACAGGATCATTCTAACAACTATCGCCAACAGCCTTAACCAGTTCACTGGCTAGACACAGATCTCTCTTAACAAAGAAGGTTTTGGCCTATAAACAATGCTGGCCGGGCTTGGTTAGCGACAAACCGCCCCACCGCAAACCCCAGTGGGGTGATGGCCCGTGGGGGTTTCCACACTTAAAAAAAGGGTTAACATAAAATTTTCCTTTACTTTGCAGTACTGTAGTCCTGCTTGGTCAAGGGCGGATCCAGCTTTGGCGCCAGGGGGGGGTCACATAGTCGTGGTCAAGTCACAGAAAGTTTTAATTTAATTTTGATAATAATAGATACAGCTAAATAGTAGGTTCGAAATAGGGCACGCCGCACGCTAGGGTAAAATACACGATGGGCACCCCGTTATTGCGGTTGTAAGACCCGTTATGGAGGATGGGCTCGAGAAGCATCACGGGAGCCTCTCATACCGGCTGACGAGGTGATCACTGGGAAAAGATGCTTCGGAGAGCACCTGTGTCTGATCCGCAAGGAGCCAACGCCTGAGTGCCACCATTGCGATGGCCAGACCGTGGATACGGCAATTCACACGCTGGCAGAATGTCCGGTGTGGGGCGAGCCGAAGCATGATCTGGTGGCGGCCATCGGAGTGGGGGTTCTCTCGCTCGGTAACATGATTGCGGCTATGTTGCGGAGCGAGAGCGCGTGGAACTCTGCCGTCTCTTTCTGCGAGCAAGTTATGTTGCGAAGGAGATGGCGGAGCGGGACCGGGAGAGGTTTAGAACTCTCCCTGTCCGCCAGGTCCGGGAACGGGCCAGGTACCGCAGACGACTCGGCGTCAGAGATCGCTAAACGTTTGTCCTCCATAAGCGCAAGCCTGGGCGTGATACGTGAGGCCACCAGTTACCCTAGCAGAAGCAGGCCAGGGTGGCGGCGCAAGCTCTATAAAGTGCTGGCGCACCTTTACTAAATAGAAAGGAAGCAACAGGGTTCCTTTAGAAGAGGGAGTCATCTATAAACCGTAGGTGGCCTGAGGTACGTCGAGGTTCTAGGGATTTCCTTTCAGGGGTGCACCTGGTTCCCCGGCTTCTAGTATCCGAGTCAGTGTGCGGTTTTTAGTAGATTCAAGTCCGACATAGCCACCAGTCGGTGGTATCCGAGGGGATTTCCGCACAAAAAAAACGCGGCCACGCTGACCGAAATGGACGCTGCTTTCGCTGCGGGGAATTAGGTCACAAGGTTCGAGCTTGTGTAGCAAATGCACCACATTGTCCGGTGTGTTGGTCAGCTAGTCATCGGTTTGGCAGCAAAAACTGCAGCCCACCAAAAAAGAAGAAGAGGTTCAGCCTTAACCCGCCTCCATTCAGTCTCGACAGCCTGTGCCGAGTAACTGTAACTTGAGGGGAGAAGCAATGGAGGCCTAAAATTCCCTCCACACACAAGGGTTCTTCAGGGCAACCTCAATCACTACCGCGCAGCGCAGGTTCTATTGATGCAGACGCTTGTGAAACAGTCGGCTGCCCTAGCGACCATCCACGTTGGTTCGGGGCTGTTGATGGCTCAGCGGCCATAAATTAGCCTGGTGGGGATAATCTCTATTGATCTCTCCTGAAGAAGGGTGCGATCTTTGTGGCAGTGCAATGGGGGATAACAGTGTTGTAGGCTGTTCCTTCTCTCCCAATCGCGGCCTAGACGAATATGAAGCATACCTGCACAGGTTGGGTAGCTGCATCCACAGCTAAGTACGCCTTTCGTCTGATTTTCGTCCTGAATGACTTCAACGCCCACTCAAGAAAGTGCCGTGACAACCGCGACGCAAAAGGATAGGCTATTCTATAGTGGGTGTGCTGGACTGGATCCCTGAATAGGAGCTCAGTGAGCACCTGTGTGTGCTGGCAGGGGCAGTCGATTGTCGACCTATCGGAGGCGACTCCCTCTGCAGTGAACATGGTGTCGGGATGGCGAGTGGTGGAGGAAGTGGTTAGCCTCTCCGATCACCGGCACATAGTATTCGATGTGTCTCTCCGCCGCCCAGGCCACCCATGCCAGGACAGAGTACCTCTGCGACGATGGTTCTTTAAGCGTCTCAACCGAGATATGGTCGTGGCCGCACTGCAGTTTTAAGCGGAACTCCACCCAGAACACACTGGAGGACTGGACCCTTCGTGGGATTCCAAGCGTCGAGACCTGGTCGGACAGATCGGATGAAACCTGTCACCGCCGGCATTGATCTCCTTCTGTGAGGAGGTCATGCTTCAGAAGGATGTACCTTATATAGGTGGTTATCCAGGGATGTACCTCAGTTTGTGAGGTGAGGCAGAAGGACTCTAGAAGCCGCTGCTGCGTTCCTGTAGCTTCTCCTGACTGCCGGGGAAGGCTGTCGCATGGTTTAGTGGTAAGGCCAATTTTCCGGGAGTCACACATACGCCCTTTGACTCCGCTGCCACTTCACCATCCACAGCCGATATTCGTTTACAACATCAGAAACTGGAAATAATCCATTACCTAGTAACAATGTATAATCGGTTGCTAGTTGTTTCACAGTTTCAATGTCTTGATTACTGTATTCGCTTTTTGGCATGGAAACACTTACCTGAATCAAATGAAGTACTTCAGAAGACAGACGGTCCTGTAGGTCACTTATTAGTTAATCTAGAAGAGGGATGTATAATAGCTCTGCGGAAATACTCTTAAAAAAATACTCTTCTACGGAAATTTCTACATCTAGCTGCTCAGCTACTTCTTTAGCCTCTTCAAAAAATAGTCGGTAAATAACGTCTGCATTTTCTCTTTTATTTTCTAGAACACTTATTATATCATTATTATTGAAGGTAAATAAATAAAATCTATATTGTGACAAAAAATAAATAAAACACTAGCTGATCCGGCAAACATTGTTTTGCCATAAAAAAAGAAATGGGTATAAAAAATAGATGTTGGTCGATTCTCAGGCCTACCCGATATGCACACCAAATTGCACACCAAATTTCATGAAAATCGGTCCAGCCGTTTCAGAGGAGTATGATAACTAACATTGTGACACGAGAATTTTATACATAAGATTATGTTTAACAATTTTAATTGGTGGTACACCTGGGTCCCGGACCCAGCCCAGGGGGGGGTCATGACCCCCATGACCCCCCCCCCCCCCTGGACCCGCCCTTGTGCTTGGTTACAATGTAGTGTGCTTAAAATATCACACAATCCTAAACCTTATTCCACATCTTTCAGCTCGGTTTAAAACAAGCTCTACGTGTCAAATACAACCAGTGCTACCAGTCTGTATTCGGAGATGATCCTGAAGCTATGGACGAATTGCAGAAGTAAGTAATTTTATTTCTTAACTAGCTGACCTACGCAACCTTGTTTACGTCTCCTATTGCCCGTAGCGTAATAATTTTCCCCCGCTTTTGTAACATTTGCATACTGAAAACTGAACTGAACTGAACTGAACTAAAACTGAAAGAATTTTTCTAATGGGACCAGTATTTCTTGAGATTAGCGCGTTCAAGCAAACAAACTCTTCAGCTTTAAATATCAGTATAGATAACTCACATATTTTATACACTGATGTCTGATCCAAAAATTCACGACAACGCGCGACCTCATACTGCGCAACAGACAGTCTCCAAGCTGCAAGAGCTGGGGTTGGAAGCTCTCCCTCATCCGCCATACTCACCAGACCTTGCACCTACCGACTATTACTTTTTCCAAAATTTAGACAACTTTTTAGTGGGTAAAAAATTCAATTCCCGAGAGGCAGTACAAAATGCCTTTGAAGAGTTTGTTGCCTCCCGTCCAGCTGATTTTTACAAGATTTTTACAATAAACTGCCAATGCGTTGGCAAAGATGCGTCAATTGCATGGGTGATTACTCCGAATAACAGAAATAAAAAAGTTTGAAAAAATAAGTACTTTCACTTATTGCATACAAAACGGCAATTTCATAGGTAAAGACCTATTATTTTTTTAAATATACTCATAATATACATAAATTACATACAGACACTGAAATAAAATGATCGAGCTAATCACACAATTACTTGTCCTGGGTTTGAATGGTTTGAACCAAACCTAAAACATTTGTCTTTAGATTAAAACCTGATTATATATTATCTTCCTTCCAACTTATTATCTGGATTATTATTGTGGAATAAAAAATGCTCCTGAGATAGGTAAATATCAAAGTAAACGTGAAAGTAGTGTGGTAATGTGAATCTATCACCACATTACACGTGACCTAATGTCGTCCACATCTCAAACTTCTCAAATATCTTCAACTAGAGGAGTGTAACAATCACAATGTGGTACAAACATATTCATTATATGACATCTTAAAAGAACGAAAGTAATTTTAACCCCTGGACTTCAGACACCAAGTTCTCACATTTTTATTGATATGTTTTCTTTTCTCGTACATTGAGAAATAATACCTAATGGCTCTGCATCCGCTTCACGCTTTTTTTCGTAATTTACAAAACATTAACAATAATTAATATATTTAATCAATCGCTGTCCACTGCTGAACGAAGTTATCCCCCGAGGAGCGCCAACTATCCAAAAATGCTCAAATTATAACAAAATTTATATCCTTGTGATATGTGCGTATGTATGTTTGTTAATTGATCAGTTGGGTGGACCCATTTCAATTTGGTCCAGTTCTTGAAGTCGTTTTCTTGTAACATTTTGAATTTACTTAACATGTCTTGAACTCCTAATTGTATTTTCGTTGACATTATGACCACCATAATAAACTTGGCATAAATTTGATTGAATTTCTAATAAGTAGTAGTAGATTCCACAGATTCCTGTAGCACGACAAGAAAATTATCATCAGTATGAATTGACTAACCCTCTTTTTGATGAACTCCAGATCTGAACAAGAGCCAGCTCTTCTAGCACTGATAGAGCGATGGTTGGAGCGAACACCAGGGCTCGATACACACGGATTCAATTTCTGGGGCAAGTTCCAGGCTACGGTTAACAAGATGATTAAAGATGACATCGAAGCTGCTTCGGTAAGTTTAACATTTTTATTTTCTTATATTTGAGTGTTAACCCTAATAACCTGGTTTTGTGGTACTGTTGATCTCACTCACTCGGGGAAAAGCAACATGATCTACAAATTGTTGTTCTGAATCTAAGTGATCCTTGTGTCCTATTTTAAGAGACTGTGATATTACTCGGGTCAAGACAAGCCGATTTGTGCCGAAGCATTGCTCCTCAAGGTTAAAATTTTATTATTTGACTCATATTGACTTTTTTGAGCTATCCTGCTACCTGGTAAATATGTAAGATGATATTCAAAGAAAATAATGCCGGCCATGCAAGCTACGGTCTACCGGAGAGGACGAGGTCTACCTGCACAGGTATGCCTGCGTAGGTAGGCCAGAGCGTGTGTGGGAATAGACCTGTGCAGTGTTATTCCCACACACGCCGGCGCAGGCAGACCTCTCCGGTAGACCGTAGCGTGTATGGCCGGCTTAATATCCGTATAAAATGTTTTTTGAATTACTTTACCGATAGCTGGAATCAAATGAGAAAGTCCGTCTTCATCGTCTGCATGATGCGGAAAATCGTCGTGAGATCTACCGCTCCATATTCGATCCTGCAGTTCATGATGCACTTCGATCTAGGGGGGAAAGACGGTAACCTGTTATCACTATTACTTTGATATTTTTTAATAAATTCCAATTTTTTTATTATAATACTGTTTCCTGTACCTAATTGAAATCTCAAATAATTATCCATAGTTTTATAGTTCATTCTTAATCGAAAATACTATAATTAATTTCACAGTTGATACGGTAGATTTTATAAAGACCGCCTGCGAAAAATATATTTTAGTACAAAAAAATACACTAGAACTATTTCATATCGCATACAAAAAAAATATTTAGAAAAGACTATGTACGGTCGTTGAAATACATACTTATTATATAAATAAAACATCATATCGTAAAATTTAGTTTATTAGCCGTATTAAAAAAAGTTACAAGTAATTAATACATATATAACTTTTCCAGGTTGTCTCACAAGGCTTTGCAGGGAGCTATCATGATCACTTTCTATCGTGACGAGCCACGCTTCTCACAGCCGCACCAGCTGTTAACCCTCCTCATGGATATCGATTCTCTTATCACTAAGTGGCGATGTAAGTACCGATTAAATCTAATAAGAATAGTCTTCAATGGAACGTAATAGAAGTAGGTACAAAAAAGATTCTATTTCGCTCTTAATCTTTTTAATCATATCTGGCAGAATAGAATCTAAAAGAGGTATGAGAGAAAAAAGGCAACCACATTCCGCGAATATTATTATGTAGGTGCCTAATAATATCTTTCATTTGCGATATACTAGCTGACCCACGCCACTTCGTCTGCACCCTTCGATCAATAATGTATGCACCTCTTTCTAATCATGTTCGACTCTATCGGTCTAAGCGTGATGTTAACTATTGTATCTTCGGCACGCCAGATAACACACATTTAAAAATACCTGAAAATCTGTTAGATAGTTTCGGAACTCATCGTGAGCTAGTAGATATTAGTAGTAGAATTATATATAATAGATGTTTGTACTTTTACATATAACAGGTATTAAACCGTTTTGTATTACTTTTAGACAATCACGTAATCATGGTGCAGCGCATGATTGGCTCGCAGCAGCTTGGTACTGGTGGTTCTTCGGGCTACCAGTACCTTCGGTCTACCCTCAGGTGAGAACAATACATTTTTCAAACCAAAATTTACATTTATAATTTTTTTGTTAGGACATGTCTGACCCGAGTTTTTTTTATATTATTTGAATTGGTTATCCGAAAGGTTTGTCTCGTTTAGATTTAAAAGAAATGTGTGGTTGGTGGTTGAAGGACATTCAATTGTCACTTTTGGGTATTTCTCTTATGATGACTGCACGGTTCGCCTAGTGGTTTAAATGGTCGCCTCGCCGCTTTCTACTGCGACAAGTGTTGTGGGTTCAAATCCCACATAGAATGACACTTTGTGTAATCCACAAATTGTTTTTCTGAGTCGTATTTTTTTTGTCCGTTTTATTGACGTTTGTGAACAACGCATCCGCGCAACATAAGATGTATTTATTGCTGTATTCCTACAGCAGGAGTTGTCTTTTTTAAAAGGGGAAAAAGAAAAGAAAAAAAGATGATTTTACGGGCAGACATAAATTGGAAAAATGATGCTAAATCATTTATCGTATTACATATTTAACTAAGTACTTTAGCTAACTTAAATAATTTATGTGAAAGTAGGTACCTACTGAAGATTAAATATACCTAGTTTTCTCAATTTAATCTTCAGTTGGTACAACCCAACCATATTACCATATTACCTACAACTTAAATACCTACATATACAAAATTCATAAAAACGCCCAGAATTCTGATTTAACTTTATTTTGTTTCAGTGACCGCTATAAAGTGTTCCTGGACCTCTTCAATCTATCCACATTCCTGCTTCCCCGTTCTCTAATACCTCCACTGGATGAAGGTATGAAGAAAAGCCTCAATTTAGCTTGGGGTGAAAAGAAAGGAGAGGAAACCGACCAGAACAGTACAAACGGCGGCAACGAACTTGAAGCATCTTTATGAAATAAAAATATAATGATGTAATAATTGTAAGGTTTTAAATGTCCAGTGTTATTTGTTATTTAAAATAGTCTTGTGAATCGAATCTCTTCAGATTTATCAACAATAATGTAATTTATAGCAGTTTTATTTAAGATAAAATATACGTACCTAAGTGCTACAATAAATATTTGTTTTTATAACCTATTGAGTTTTTAACAATCAATATATGTTTACTTATGTAATAGATAACTATTACTTATATTATAACTAGCTGACCCGGCGAACTTCGTACCACAATTTTTTTGTAAATATTTTGGACATTTCTGAAAAACATGTTTTTGAGAATTATGCTCATCTCGGCTCCCCACAGGTAGTTTACAGTCGCGACAGTACAATTTGCAATAACAAATATTGAGATCAATTGAGATAAAAACTACCCAACCCCCAAGTTGAACCAAATTACAGATGCTTACAAAATTTGATTAAAATTGGTTCAGTAGTTTCGGAGTTTATCGCGAACATACATCGTGACATAATTTATATATATATAGATAATAATATTTAGAATGATACATTCAGTGAGCCGTCTTGTGGTGGATTAAGAATACGAAGTATCGTCACTCCTATTCATCTTGTGTCGTAAGAGAGGACTAGGAAACAAGCCTCACAGGAGAACGGCAATGTAAAGGACAAATAAAAACTTGCCACAAACCCTATAACTTAATGGGATTTCAAAGTAAATATTTAAAATAAATAGTTTAAATGTTTAACATAGTAAAATAAGCATTTATTTATTTAGATATGTGATTACATTTATTTGGTATTTAAAAAAAAAAATACACATATTGATAATAAATTATATTATCATGACGTATCAATGACCAGTTATTCTTTTACACCTTTAAGCTGAAGCAACTACAGGCTCGATAGTACCTTTCTCTGAAAACTTATACATCACTCTGTGCCTATAAATCTGCCCTGGGACTAAAATAGCGCTAGGGAAATTTTTATGGTGAACTGCATCAGGATACTTCTGGGTCTCAAAACAAAACGCTCCATGTCTTCTGTAACCAACGGAGTCTTTCCCCACCAAAGCTTCTTCGCTAGGTAATGGAAGAAAGTTGGCCGTGTAGAACTGAACCCCAGGCTGGTCACTGTATACTTCTAATATGCGGCCTGATGATGGGTGGGTGACGCGTGATACGAGTGTCAAATCCTGCAACACAGAGTTATTTTTGTGTCTACGTCGCTTAATGTGTCTCTGTCTACTTACGTAAGAACGTGAGTATATATAATTTAAGTGGCTATTAAATTATTTGTTTACTGGTGGTTTTACAAAGGAATAAGTACCAGTAAATTAAAGGCCAAGGGACATGTTAAGTGCTTGTTCACGTAGGAATGCGCGGGCGCGGCTGCGGGCGCGGTATACGTTGCGTGCTCGTGTTCACATTGGCCGCCAGGCGTTTGCGCGGGCGATAAGTTCAAACTGGTTGAACTTACCTGACGTCGCGAGTGAATCGCGCGCTCCGCCGCTAGTTCAACGTGAACACACACAAACGTCTCTCGCGTTTGATACTGACGCGAGCGCGCGGCGCGCGACAATCGCTACTTTGCTCGCTACTTAGACCGCCCGTGCGTTTCGTACGTGAACACATGGATATCTCGTCATATGTTTGATATTTCGTGACCGCGCACGCGACCGCGCCTTCGAGTCAACGTGAACAAGCACTAACCCTTGCAAAACTTACGATTTAACGAAAAATAGAATTTGTGATAAATTGCTTCAGGAAATAACGCAACAAATGCCAGTATAAGCTGGCCGAAACGTAAGGCAGTTCAAATATGTAATACCCATTAATTCCAGAAGCTGTAATTAATACTATATACCTAACACAAAAAGTAGTAAATTTAGTTTTCATAATATTTTTACCTCTTTCCCAAGATTTACGCAGAAGTTATCATCGAACAAATTGCCAGACATGTAGTCACCTAATCGTTTCTCCTTCGTGAAGTCAAACGGTGTACCTTGTACGTTCACGAAGTTACCCGTGGGTATCGAGTCGGAGTTAGTCTCCGTGATTCTGGAAAAACAAAGACTGAGAATGCAAAACTGGAAAAACGGAGAAGACATCGGTATTTATTTACGATACAGTCATTTACCCTGCGCAATTATCCCAAACCCAAGAGTTCATCATATGGCTCCTGGCCTTCTAAGTTCTTTTGGTTCAATATGCCTGGCCTGTTAGTGTTGTGGTTAATGATCCTGAATGTTAAGTCAAGGATTGTGGGTTCGATTTCCGCCCAGAACAAATGATTGTGTGATGAACACGATTATTAGTTCTGTGTGTGTGTTAGATGTCTAAAGTTCTTATTGTTATCTATACTTATAATAAAAATGTAACAGGTCCAATTCTGTACATTAAAGATATTTTGAAAATTTTTTTTGGAGGGCTCTCTATTATCGATACTGAAGCCAAATCTGTAATTTTTTTCATTTTTGTCTGTCTGTCTGTCTGTCTGTCTGTCTGTCTGTCTGTCTGTATCTTGGCCGCGCATCACGCCGAAACTACTGAACGGATTCAAATGAAACTTGGCATGATTTGAGTTCATACTACGAGGTAGGACATAGGATACTTTTTATCCCGATATTCAGCACGGTTTCCTGGAGAGAGGGCATGAAAGTCAAAATATGTACTTGGTTGTAATTCAATAACACATAGTCCGATTTCATTCATTCTTTTTTTGCTAGAAAGAAAAAAATAAAAGAGATCTTTTTGTCCGCGACAGTACACTCCCTGTGGGAAGCTGAGACAGATATGTAAATATGGCGGTACGAAGTTCGCCGGGTCAGCTAGTTATATATAAATTAGTAGCTTTTGCATGAGGCTCCGGGTATATGTCGGTTATAGCGACAAACAGTACCCTATGTTCTTCTCCAAGGTTAAATCTATCTACAGTCAAATTCATTCAAATCTGTTCAGCAGCTTAGCCGTGAAAGCGTAACAGACAGACAGAGTTACTTTCAAATTTATGATATTAGTATGGAATTATGAAAGACTAGTTGCTACCCGCGGCTCCGCCCGCGTGTATGTCGGTTATCGCGGCGAAAAGTAGCCTATTCTGATGTTTAAGCTATATTACTGTAAAGTTTCATCCAAATCCGTTCTGTAGTTTTTGCGTCAAAGAGTAAAAAACATCCATCCATCCATACTTACAAACTTTCGCGTTTTATGATATTAATAGAAAGTAGGATAAGAATAACTGAGAGGTTACTAAAAAGTAATTTCTCAGGCCATGAGAAATAGCCAGCGATGAAAAACTTACTTATCAGCATTTATAAAGACGACATGGTTATACAACTCCTCAGATCCTGCATCATGTCCAGCCAAATTGAAGTAGGAATGGTTTGTCAAATTGACAACTGTCTTCTTAGTGGTCGTTGCGATGAACTCGACGTGGAAACACCCATCATCAGTCACTTCGTAGGTTATATTCGTGACCAGATCTCCTGGGTAGCCCTCCTCGCCATCCTTGGATAAGTAGCTGAAGATCACCTTGTTTTGATCCACCGTACTTTCCCAGACCATCTGAAAAATATTGAACAAAATCTATATATATGACTAGAAGGTAAAGGATAATTATGAATGAGACTGATTACATGCTCAAAACTGCTACAGAATCGAAAAGTAAGTAAAATCCCTTGTATTTTGTGAAATCAACTGCGAATTCGCTCGCTTTGATGTCGATTATGTCAACCAATTTTGGCTTGACAAAAATCCAATGTGGTATTGGATTATAATCTATCTATATGCCAAATTTAAGAAAAATCTGTTCAGGCTTGCGGGTTGAATACCGAGAAGCCGTACACGCATTTTTACAAACTATCATGTTTTAAATATGAATGGAATATGTTATACTGGACAGTCGATTTATCCAACAAACAGTTATCTTTCTCTTATAAATATGAGTAAATCCGCTTCAAGAACTTACTTTATCAAAACCAACAAGGCCTCCGTGCAAATGATGTTCTTTGGCGACATTTTTGGCAAGTCCATAAGTGTGTCCATCTATCTCAAAAGACGCAAAACCAATACGGTTAGCACATCTTCCAACTGCGGCTCCAAGGTAAGGAGTATTCCTGGAAACGTAACTGTCCAAGTCGTCGAAACCTAGAACTACATCTTTTCGAATACCATATCTGTCGGGAACCTGTGCAAATTATAAGGATTGTTAGGGTACAAGTAGATCAGTTTAGGACATTTATAAAAAACTACCAATGCATCATGCTTAGCATCATGCTTTATTAGAAAAAGTGGACAATATAAGCGATCCTAATCATGTTGTTATAAAACAGAGACCATTAAAAAAGTATGTTGTATAAAATCATAAATACAACTAAATTATCCTTAATGAAAAGAATCACATAAAGAAATCGCTGTGTATGAATCTAAATGTAAATGCAATAATTGTAAGAAAGAAGTGCAAACGAGAAGTTACGTTCAAAATAATATTTAATTTGACTTGAAGTATCCGAACGTGATCATTTACGCGTAGAAGGAAATATGTTAACGCAGGTTTTCCGATCAGTCTAACGTCTACGTCGGAATATACAGATAGAAACAGCGGGTATGAAGTATTGAAGGTCTTCTCCTAGTTTCTTCTGTAGATATGTTCTTTAAAAGACTGCATGAGCAGACAATAAAAATGCCTACTAAAGAAACAGACTGAATAGCAATACCTACTTATAAATTGGAAATATTTTATAAAAGAATCTTTGATTAATCTAAGAAAAGAATGTGTAAAATTAAAATTATATTATATATATATATATATGTCGGAATGAGGGTATCCGAATAATAAAAGTGATACAAACATTTGCCACTATCGAACACTACGGAACAGTCTATATAAAGCGGGGCGATCGGAAACAGGACACAGTTTTTCTCTTCAGATCTCGTGACGACCATATCTCTTGATTGTGACATGAGTCACTCCTGAGTCGTAGTAGTTTTCTATTACTTGATTTATGATTTATTGTATCGCCGTGTTTTATATCGTGTGTACGAGGCCATATTTACCAGTGGGGGAATTACTAGCCTAGGTGGCGAATTCCACAGGGCACCGCGGTGGAGTGAGCGTTGCCCCAACCCCCTCGTGGGGGTTGCTGATGGTGTTAGGTTGATTCGTATCCGTTTAGTAGTGATTAGTGTTTGGCTTTGGTCCAGATTGGCTGTATCTGTCATTCATGTTCTCGTTTATTCTTGTGTCTCCGACATCAGAAGTGCGATCTGAATCTCATTTGCCCAAAATGTTTGAGAGTGTAACGGATCGTCGGTCGCGGCGAGCGGTCGAACTACCCTCCACTCGAAATTCGTACGAGGTGCCATTTGTTAAATTTTTGTAAGCGAGATCGGGCACATAGTGTCAAAGTGTCGGTATAGCCATTCGCGTACGAACGGTTTGTGAAACGTGCCGCCTACAACAGCGGCAGCGTGCGGTAGTAAAGCAACTCATCGATAACTGGGAAGTAACCGGTATGTACGGACAACTCTAACAATCCGGTGAGTCGTACTATTTTTATTTTGTGCTGAACGCTCTTCAATAAGACAAGTTTTGTCAGATGAATTTCTAGGCAAACGACAATATTGTGCAGTAACATTGTTGAGGGTAGGCAATGCCCGCACTTATTGTAACATCGAAATTCTATGTACAGTTTTAATTCAGATTTTTTCATTGCGGTTATTGTTTCATGTAGTACACGATTACTGTATTTCAAACGACATAATTATTTAAAGAGAAGAATGAGAATCTGTTTGCATTAAGGTTTTCAGTTGCAGTTTTCGAAAATAATCTTGTTCTTAAAATAATAAGATCGTTTCTAATCGTGACATCGTTACAAAGGTAGACGATTTCGGAAGTATAGTGTAGTATTATATCGTGGCAGAATATCTTAGTGATGGAGGTGGATTGAATTACCCGTTCTGCACATGCTGTTTATCTTCGATTTTTAAACTCATTTCTTATTTTGATGTGATTTTTTATTTAAAGCGGGTTCATCTTTAATTGTGGCTGTTAACATTTTTTAGATTATTATTTTTACCACTTTATGATAGTTGTGACTTGAATTATAATTACCGTTTTTTTATTTTGTGATAGAATGTTAGTGATTTCAGTAAAGAAAAATCATTCTATGAATTTCGTAGAGGGTATATATACCCACAGATATGGTTAACACTATATCCGCTGGTCCGCCTTCTATTTGGTGTCAGCTATCTCACCAGCAGCGGGTGATTGTGGCTGGCATGTCTTTGTAGTTGGCAGATATACGTGTGGTAGTCACAAGGGATGACTAACTGTTACATTTGTGGTGGTCACAGGGATGACCTAAGATACTATTTATTTGGATTGCTTTGAGAATTTGCAGCAGTAGTCAATTACTAAAGTTGTTATTTTATGTTGTTTTGATTTTAATAACAATTGTTGGATTTCGAACGTCATTGTACTGGCAACATTTTGATTGTCGCTGGTTCGTGTTGACGTTTGACGTTTGAGATTAATGTTCGAAGGAATCGTGTGAAAAATGGCCGGTGCGGTGTAGTGTCGAGTAATGGCGGGCAGTGAATTTGATTGTTAATTTTGTGTATTATTTTAGCCTCCGCGTGATAGTGATGACACTTTGGGTTTTGTTAGGCTAAAATACTTATAATAGTTGAGAACGGTTGATCGGCCAGGCTAGGCTTGTGAAAGTTCTTTTTACACGTCTTCCAAGTTATTTTTACACATTGTAAAAAGAACTTGGAAGACGTGTGTTGAAGCCGGCCGACGATTATAGTTATTGTGAAAATCCCTTGATAGTAAGCTAATTGTATTGTCCATCGACCCGCGGTCTCTTTACCAGATAAACCGTATTGTGTTAGGTCGTGGAGTCGCGAGTAAATTTGTAGGCGTGTTCGCGTAAGCTGAAACGGGATTATTGAGATTGGTTCGAATGCCTTGGAATTTGTACAGCATTTTAGGAGCGTGTGTTTGTGTGGAGACGCAAGAGCAGAAGAATCTACCCACCTACCCAAGAGCTCTTGGGAACGCCGAGAAGAAGTGAAACCACACACTCCTGTAAGTGCTTTAATTATTTTTATATATATTAAGAACACGGTGACACTGCCGTGGTTCATTGCTCCTTCCAGGGGACATTGTTATAGCGATTGAATACCTTATTCTATGGGCCGTAAGATATTTCAAGTATCACAAAGTGATCGCTACCCTGGCGGGAAAAATGAACATTTTGGTAGCAGAGCGTGGTTTACCTCCGGGTAGTGCACTCAGAAGGTGAAACCTAGTTGTTAGGCAGGTAATTATACTGTTCCACTGTCCACATATCTTTGATTCCACTGATATAGCTATTTAGAATAGTATTTGAAACAATTTATTAGCATAATGATTGAATGTAGGTAGTTCACACATTTAATTATTGTATTAATGTAAAACTTATTTTACTAATTGTTTGCTGATTTGAACTATATTGTATACTTGATATGAGTGTTGGGACAGTTGGTCCAATATATTAACCCAATAACACATTAATTATTGGTTGAGTTGTAAAACTTAAATTGTAAAACTTAATAGTAAATATTAATTGTTTGAAACATTTGGTCCAATATATTGGTGTCGTACAATTGGATTTTGCTAGTTCAGGGACAATATTACTAGAATAATATTGTTATATATTAGTATTTGTAATTGTTTATGTAATTGTCTTGAGTTGTAGTCTTGAATTGATAAAAAGAAACTTGTAGGTAGATATATATATCTGAGATTAAGTTACTGCACAAGCACTTAATAGGGTTTTATATGAAGTCCCTAATAGTGTTTGAATAAATAGTTTGTTGCATACATAAAATATTCTAACTTGTAAGTATCGTTTTGCGGCTATGTCGTTCTTATTGTACCGGGCTAAGATTAGCACAGAATTGAGATGGTTTACATCGGTTCAAGGTCTCCTAGGCCGACCAGATAGACAGGATGCACTGTTGGCTCGAGCTTTGGATGCACCGGCTAGGCTGGAGTTATTGATGGAAACGCTTACCAAGGTCGAGGCCCTTGAGGAGGAGAAGGTCAGCGATCAGATAAGGTCAGCGATGCAGGCTGATGTTGACCAGTGCCTCTCAATTGCTGATGACATTCAGCAGCGCATAGCTGAAATAAAGCGCCAGCGCAGAACTGACTATGATGAAGAAGCTGTGGAAGGCCCACACTCTCGCGGGGTTGTATCAAAACTGCCTCAGATACAATTACCCAGCTTTGATGGAGAGCTTGGTGAGTGGGTCAGCTTCATCAACTTATTTGATAGTTTGGTCCACTTAAGGGAGGATTTACCTAAGGCCTATAAGATGGCACAACTGATGTCAGCTCTGAAGGGAGAGCCTAGGGAACTGGTAGCCCATTTGACGGTGACCGAGGACAATTATGAGATTGCCCGTCAAATGTTGGTAAGGCGCTACCACAACAAAAGAAGGCTGGTTGATGCTCAGCTCAAGAGGTTGTTTAGCATCCCTTCAGTGACTCGGGTCTCTGCCATACAGGCAGAAGTGTTGAACCCGTTGTTGAGTGTCACTCGGGCATTAGAAAATTTAGGCTTGCAGGTAGAACAATGGTCTTACATGTTAGTGTACATAGTACTGTCCCGGCTTCCAGTTGATGTGCAGACCAGATTTGAGCAGCATCACGGTCAGGGTGCAGACAACTTGCCCACCTCTTCTCAACTCGTGGAGTTTTTGGAGGAAGAGTGTCGGAGGGCAGAGAACATGGGTATGTTCGTGATGCCCGCTGCGGAGCCACAGAAGACTACTTGGAGCCCTGTGAGGAGGGAACTACCGCAGAGAGGACTAAGGCAGTTGTATGGGCACGTGGGTGCCTCAACACCTGAACGGGATGCCTGCCCATATTGTAAACAGGATGGCCATAGTGTGGCCGCCTGCCTTAGATTTAGGGACCAGAGAGTCCAAGGGCGACGCCAGATCATCAAGCAGCGTGGCTGGTGTTTCTTGTGTCTGGGTCCCCATTTAGCAAGGGATTGCGCTCGGTCCGCAAGGTGTAAGTTTTGTGGAGGCCGCCATCTTGAGATGCTTTGCCTGAATAGGCCCGGCCAACATCATGCAGATGGACAGGGCCGGACTCAGGGACAGATGGGGTCACGTACACAGGACCGGACTTGGAACCTGGGTCCACGGGACCAGGGCCCTCATAGGGAAGATGTTGGGGGCGATGTTCAGGCCAACATCGCGCGCGGTTCCCCGACCTATTGGCGGGCCAGGGGCTCAGTAGGAGCTGGCACGGGCGGGTGTGCGGATGCGCCCTCGAGTATGGAGCGGTTCGTTAGAGCGCCGCCTCGGGTGTCATCGCGCTCGCCGCCGACCACTAGAACGCCGCCTCGGGTGTCATCGTGCTCGCCGAAGATGACGACATTTCGTCGACTTTCGCCGCCCATCATGGAACGCCCTCGGTTGGATCACCGCACCCCCCCATCCGTGGACGGCACCAAGTAGAGCGCCGCGACTGGAGGGGCACTTACGAGGGACCATGGGATCCCTACGTCGGCACTGATATGCCCGGTTGCTTGGGTTATAATGCGTGGGGCCCCGGGGGCCCCCGCTAGGAAATTGCAGCCAATCAAAATTTGGTCCCCAACCGGAGGCTATAGTCTCGCCCACTGCCTCCGTGTGTGTTTGGGGTTTGATATCGACACCCCAGGTACGGTTGACGTGCTACTGGGAGTAGACGTTCTGGGTAAGTTTTGTTGTCGGATCGGCGAGTCTTGCAGCATGATCGACTCATGGCTGTGGAGACATGTGCCAGGAGAGTTGAACCCGTCGGATTGTGCATCCAGAGGATGCCGGGCCGGGATCCTGAGTTGGTTAACCATCCTAAGGTGGGGCATCCTTGGCTGGCAAGGAAGGAATCGGATCTGCCCCCTGATCGGGTGAATGAGGCTGGGCCATGGGCTGGTGTTGTTACAGACTTTGCGGGCCCATTCTTGGTAAAAAGCTCGCGGCTGCGGAACGCGAAACAGTACAAGGCGTACCTTTGTGTGTTCGTCTGTTTATCCACCAAGGCGGTGCATCTCGAGCTCGTTGCTGACCTCACGACTGAAGCCTTTATACCGTGCTTGGACAGATTCGTTTCCCGAAGGGGACTGGCAGCACTAATTCGTTCCGATGACGGAACCAACTTCGTAGGTGCAGAACGATACTTACGAGACGTAGTTAGCTTTTTAAATGAAAACAAAGTGGATTTTGGAACAGCCCTCTCCCGTCGGGGTATACAATGGACCTTCAGTCCACCAAGTTGCCCCACTGGGGCGGGATTTTTGAAGCCGTAGTCAAGTCAGCTACGACGCATTTAGGGCGTATTGTAGGTCAGACCGCGCTGACATTTGAGGAACTCGCGACGTTGTTTTGTAAGATAGAAGCCGTTCTCAACTCGCGACCGTTGTGTCCGCTCAGCTCGGATCCAAATGACTTGGAGGCGTTGACTCCAGGCCATTTCTACTGGTCCCCCTAATGTTGGTGACCTCGTGCTGGTTAAGAATGCTAACCTACCGCCACTGCGTTGGCGCCGGGGGCGCATTGTTAACTTGTTTCATGGTAAAGATGGGACCCCCCGGTCCGCAGAGGTTCTTGTTGGGGACTCAGTTATAAAACGAGCGGTAGCAACGTTATCTCGCCTGCCTGTAGATTAGGGAACAGGTACGTACCTGTTCGAGCGGGTGACTGTTGGATTTCGAACGTCATTGTACTGGCAACATTTTGATTGTCGCTGGTTCGTGTTGACGTTTGACGTTTGAGGTTAATGTTCGAAGGAATCGTGTGAAAAATGGCCGGTGCGGTGTAGTGTCGAGTAATGGCGGGCAGTGAATTTGATTGTTAATTTTGTGTATTATTTTAGCCTCCGCGTGATAGTGATGACACTTTCGGTCTTATTACAAAAAATCCAGAAAGTGCTGGTTTAAACCAGGACTTAAAAGTCCAGGTTTGTTACGGTATCATAATTAGTTCCATTGTTTAGACCTGACATTATTACAAAACTAAAATAAATCGTGGACTAGCTAGTACTGCGATTTAGTCCTTGGATCAAAATAACAACCACAGGCTATATTAAAAAGATCCATTCTATCTGAAATCATTCAATTATAACGTTTCGTTTCCTGCAGAGTTGATATTTTCTTAAAATATAATGTTAAATAAATAACTTTTTGAGGGCTATTTATTATTTTAATATATTGTAAGTAACAGCTTCTTTTAAGTTTTAGCCCTAGCTACTTAGATCAAATTTATTTGTGCTTTAATATCTTTTTTAGTCGGTACAAGCATCAACTTAGAAGACAAAAGTATAACGTAACGTTACGGGCAATAGGAGACGTAAACGAAGTTGCGTGGGTTAGCTAGTTATACATAATACTAATGGGTATTTAAGGGAGATTTACACACATACACAATAATATTAAATTAAGGAATTCAGGCACTATATTTATGATCTTATATTTATTTTCAGATCTTTCAGCAAAGTTGAAAATGTTATTTCCTAACAAGAGCAACATAAGGTTGACTGAAATGTTATTGATAAATCTTATACAAGTAATTAAACTATTTAATTTAAGGTTAATTTTTTTATTATTTTATTTAAAAGTAAAGTAAATATTTCATAAAAAGTGTCTTTCAATGAATTGCCGTCTTCTGATATTTCCACGTACATTGTTTTCCACTGGTAAAACTACTGCTTCAGACGTTTGTGTGTTAGCTTCATTGTCATCAAACCCACTATGAGATACATCTTCCTTCATATCTATGGCAATATTGTGCAATACAGCACATGCCACAATCGTTTTTCTTGCAGTTTCAATGTCGCAATAAAGGCCTCTTAATAAACAGCGGAACCTCTGTTTCCACAACCCAAAACATCTTTCCACTGTATTTCTGGTGCTAATGTGAGCGCTGTTGTATCTTTCCTCTTGACGTGTTGAAGTGTTCAGTAATGGAGTCAACAAATATAGTGTGCAAGCAAAGCTACTGTCTCCGAGCAATATGCCTGAGATTGCACCAGCCTCAAATCGCTGCTTCAAACGACTTTCTCTAAATATGCGTGAGTAATGTACACTCCCACGCCACCTCGTTACAATATTCATAATTTTTAAATCTGCATCGCAAACTACCTGGAACAATAGTTACATATTTTAGTATTTCATACTCACATAAATAAGCATGACAATTCACTATCAGTGCATATTATAGAACAAAGTCACTTGACACTTGTGTTTTATCCGCATACCCCTTCTAAAATACTAGATTTTCATAGTGATTTAAATATTATTTTTAAAAGAAAGGTTTGTAGGCACAAAATATCCTAATTATACTTTGCCACAGCATGCATATTCCATGCAAAGCCAGGGCAGGTTTTTATTATTATTTATTGTATAGTACATTACACATGGACACCCTGTGGTAGGTAAGACTACTTTTCAATACTATAATCCTGACTGGCAAAAGATTGCAACCAATGTTTTGATAAATGCAATATAAGCTTTGAATCTACTACTTACTTCATGTCGAGCCCAGCTTCGTAATGCGCTAATCACTTGTATTTCGGGAGGCACAGGGCATCCTCGAGCATCTTTCGTTAAATCGTCTCTTATTAAGTCCACTATTTTCATTGTATATCGTTTAGTAAACCTATACTTTTGCTTGAAATCTTCATCGGTTAATTCGACGAAGGGATTAACTCTAACACGATTTCTGTGGTGTTGGCGTGGCGTTTCCAATAACTTGTAATAACTAAATAACTTCCCGTATATTCAAATTTCTTTGTGTAAATAACTACAAAAATACAACGATATTCACAATGACAATAGAATTTTGACGTTTGTGATTTAGACCACAGTTAAACTAGGGGTATCTGAGGTTTAACTTTGCCACCATAGATGCTCCATGGTTTAGCGTTAGTCTATGTTTTGTAATACGGATTTTGTTTGGTACTTGGATTAAAGGTGTTAAAAACCTAGTACTAACGTTAGTCTACGTTTTGTAATAAGACGGTTTGGGTTTTGTTAGGCTAAAATACTTATAATAGTTGAGAACGGTTGATCGGCCAGGCTAGGCTTGTGAAAGTTAATGTGTAAAAAAAACTTGAAAGACGAGTGTTGAAGCCGGCCGACGATTATAGTTATTGTGAAAATCCCTTGATAGTAAGCTAATTGTATTGTCCATCGACCCGCGGTCTCTTTACCAGATAAACCGTATTGTGTTAGGTCGTGGAGTCGCGAGTAAATTTGTAGGCGTGTCCGCGTAAGCTGAAACGGGATTATTGAGATTGGTTCGAATGCCTTGGAATTTGTACAGCATTTTAGGAGCGTGTGTTTGTGTGGAGACGCAAGAGCAGAAGAATCTACCCACCTACCCAAGAGCTCTTGGGAACGCCGAGAAGAAGTGAAACCACACACTCCTGTAAGTGCTTTAATTATCTTTATATATATTAAGAACACGGTGACACTGCCGTGGTTCATTGCTCCTTCCAGGGGACATTGTTATAGCAATTGAATACCTTATTCTATGGGCCGTAAGATATTTCAAGTATCACAAAGTGATCGCTGCCCTGGCGGGAAAAATGAACAACGATGTTACTGTTTTCTTTTGCTGTTCAGTAGTGTACTGTTTTATTGAGACAGAATAGACAGTGAGGTCAGATATGGCAGAGTGAGAGTGATACTGTGTTTACACGTATGTGACATTTGATAGGGAAAGTGTAAATTAGTAAAGTTTGAACTCGGTAACTTAGTTTTGATTCAAAGTTAAGAAAGAAATTAGACAAAGTTAAACAGAATCTACAAATGCGCTTGCGTTCGTATACGAGAGTTTCCTTTAAGTGATATACCCGAGGAGGTAGATTTGTCTGGCATTGATAATAGTGAGGAAAATCCACGTAGATCAAGTCCCTATTGATGTTGATGATGATAATGAAGGGTTAATTAATGCTGGTGCAATGGAATGAAATTGCGTTGTAATTGTGTGACGAGTAGTCTCTATAATGAGACTATGAGATATCCTAACAGCGTGGTGGTTGTTAAAGTTTAGTTAAGTTTTGTGAAAGGCGAGGTTGCCACTGATAGGCGAGGTGGCCATTGAAAGGCGAGGTGGCCATTGAAAGGCGAGGTGGCCACTGAAAGGCGAGGAGGCCATTGAAAAGTGAAATTGGTAGAATAAGAGGCCATCTAGATTTTGTTAATATTCCAAAAATGTGTAACGCGATAAACGGTGAGGTGACTGTTGCGATACCACTTACTGGTGTTATTAATTTAGTATGTAGCGAGAAGTCTATTAGCATTCAGATTTGATAACGAAAAGCCTATTATTTTATGAAAATGTCCTAAATGAAGTTGTTCCACAGAAGATAAAATGTAATAATGTACCCAATGTCCTTGGTCAGGAGTGGCCGAACAATACAAAAATATCTCTTTCTTTTCTGCGGATAACGATGATGCACTGCCTTCAACATCACACGAGGTACACGTCCTCGTCAGGACGGCCGTGTCGGAATGAGGGTATCCGAATAATAAAAGTGATACAAACATTTGCCACTATCGAACACTACGGAACGGTCTATATAAAGCGGGGCGATCGAAAACAGGACACAGTTTTTCTCTTCAGGTCTCGCGACGACCATATCTCTTGATTGTGACATGAGTCACTCCTGAGTCGTAGTAGTTTTCTATTATTTGATTTATGATTTATTGTATCGCTGTGTTTTATATCGTGTGTACGAGGCCATATTTACCAGTGGGGGAATTACTAGCCTAGGTGGCGAATTCCACAGGGCACCGCGGTGGAGTGAGCGTTGCCCCAACCCCCTCGTGGGGGTTGCTGATGGTGTTAGGTTGATTCGTATCCGTTTAGTAGTGATTAGTGTTTGGCTTTGGTCCAGATTGGCTGTATCTGTCATTCATGTTCTCGTTTATTCTTGTCTCCGACATATAGATTAAAAGAATTTATAGAGTGAATGTGTATGTAAGTGTCGGAAGAGGTCATCCACGGCGAACATTTACCAACCAAATTGATGTTCTATATTTTTCCTGTTTTTTCCTATATTGGTCCTGTTGCTTTTCACTCGGTCCTTTTGGACCGAGTGAAAAGCAACAGGACCCGACGAGCATGCACGATTGATTAAAGTGTTTGAATCAAAAGAGGTGTGTCAGAATCGTAGCAGTGGAGATCAATAACTCTGTCTACCCTTCTGGCAAATAGGCGTGACGTTATGAATGTAGGTACATATATGCATGGAAAATACTTAACTAGATACTTACTTTAATAGCTTGAACAGTAGCACCGTAAGAAATCGCAGACACTGAAAATCCATTAGCTAAGGTCCACGTAAACTTTTTGACTTTCTTCTGTTGGTGAACACCAAAATCTTCTACTGTTAACTTCACCATTCTGTAATCTACAAAATGTTACCTACTGATGTATTTACTCGTTTACTAATTAATTTCTTCTTTTCCTCAATTCAGACAGGACGAAATACCTATCATGTTTTGTTTTTTTACATTCTTAATACGTAACTTTGTATGAGGTTTGGAATGAGGATCTTTATAAGCCACTAGCTATTGCCCGCGGCTTTGCTCGCGTGGAAGTTGATTATATGTATTTATTTAAAACTGTGTAAGTATCTATGAATACTGTGTTCATGTTTTTAAACGTATTTATTTATAATCAATAGTCCATTAAAATTGACTTTCATACACACTTTCGACCCTTATTTTAACCCCTTTAGGAATAGAATTCCCATAAATGCTGATATAAGTATTCATTTATTTGTAATTAAAAGCCTGAAGACAAAGTTTCAGGCTACTAAATTAAAAAATGACGGTCTTCCAGTCTAGCCCAGGTATAGAATATCCAGAAACGCTTAAATACGTATCTCATTATCATCAACGCAGTCCAGTTCTCTCATCCAGCTTCTGCCAGCCGTCCGATCATTATTCCACCTGGCCCGTGGACGTTCTACGCTACGTTTGCCGAGACGCGGTCACCACTCACGAACCCGTTTACCCCAGCGGTTATCAGTTCTACGGCTAATATGGCCAGCCCACTGTCACTTCAGTTTGCTTATCCTGTGGGCTATGTCAATGACCTTGGTTCTCTATCGGATCTCCTCATTCTTGATGCGATCCCTTAGAGAAGAGTTGAGCTTTTGTGATGAGAAAAATAAATCATTATTATTATTATAGCCCTCTTCATAGCATGCTGAGCGACTTTGAACTTGTGGACCAGCCGTGTCGTAAGTGTCCACGTTTCGGTACAGTATGTCATGACAGGTAGGACGTATTGATTGAAGACTTTCGTATTTAGGCACTGTGGGATTGACGATAAAAAGACCCGACAAAGTTTCCCAAACGCTGCCCAACCCGGCTGAATTCTCCTGTTCCCCTCGTCCTCGAAGTTGTTTCTACTTAACTGCAAAGTCTGCCCGAGGTACCACACATATTTTTGAACAACTTCGAGAACGGCACCGTGAACCACAACCGGTTCCGGTAGAACATGTTCGTACATAGGTATCTACTCATTTTTAATCAGTAGCCATAAATAAAGTTGCATGTTTCTAACTTCAAGAGTGACGGACTTCCATACAAACTTTCAACCCCTATTTCACTACCTTAGGGGTAGAATATTCAGAAACGCTGAAACACGTGACAATTCATTTTTAATCAGCAGCCTAAAACTAAAGTTTCATGATTCCAAGTTCGAAAACGAAAGACTTCCAGAGTGACCTATATACGAAATAACAACCCCTATTTAACCTCTTAGGGGTAGATTATCCAGAAACGCTTAAACACGTATCTACTCTTTTTTAATCAGTAGCCCAAAAGAAAAGATTGACGAACTTCCTTACAAACTTTCAACCCCGATTTCACCCCCATAGGGGTAGAATATTAAGAAGCGTTTAAATACGTATCTATTTATTTTAAATCAGTACCCCAAAAATAAAGGTTCATGTTTCTTACTAAAAAAATGACGAACTTCCATACAAACTTTCAACCCCTATTTCACCCCCTTAGGGGTAGAATATTCAGAAACATTGAAAGACGTATCAATTCATTTTTAATCAGCAGACAAAAAGTAAAGTTTCATGTTTCTAACTTCAAAAATGACGGACTTCTAGACTGACCTATATACGGAATAACAACCCCTATTTCACCCCTTAGGGGTAGAATATCCAGAAACGCTTCAATACGTATCTACCTATTTTTAATCAGTAGCCCAAAACTAAATTTTCATGTTTCTCACTTAAAAAATGACGGACTTCCTTACAAACTTTCAACCCCTATTTCACCCCTTTAGGGGCATAATATCCAAAAACTCCTAAATACGTATCTAATCATTTTTATTTAGTAGCCCAAAAATAAAGATTCATATTTCTTATTAAAAAAATTACGGACTTCCATACAAACTTTCAACCCCTATTTCACCCTCTTAAGGGTAGAATATCCAGAAACGCTTAAACATGTATCAACTTTTTTTAATCAGTAGCCCAAAAGTAAAGTTTCATGTTTCATACTTAAAAAATGACGAATTTCCATACAAACTTTCAACCCCTATTTCACCCTCTTAGGGGTAGAATATTACGAAACGTTTAAATACGTATCTATTCATTTTAAATCAGTACCCCAACAATAAAGTTTCATGTTTCTTATTTAAAAATTTACGGACTTCCATACAAACTTTCAACCCCTATTTCACCCCCTTAAGGGTAGAATATCCTGAAACGCTTAAACACGTATCTACTCTTTTTTAATCAGTAGCCCAAAAGTAAAGTTTCATGTTCCTTACTTAAAAAATGACGAATTTCCATACAAACTTTTAACCCCTATTTCACCCCCTTAGGGGTAGAATATCCAGAAACCCTTAAATACGTATCTACTCTTTTTTAATCAGTAGCCCAAAAGTAAAGTTTCATGTTTCTTACTTAAAAAATGACGAACCTTCATACAAACTTTCAACCCCTATTTCACCCCCTTAGGGGTAGAATATTCAGAAACGCTGAAACACGTATCAATTCATTTTTAATCAGCAGCCTAAAAATAAAGTTTCATGTTTCTAACTTCAAAAATGACGGACTTCCAGACTGACCTATATACGAAATAACAACCCCTATTTAACCCCTTAGGGGTAGAATATCTAGAAACGCTTAAATACGTATCTACTCTTTTTTAATCAGTAGCCTAAAAGTAAAGTTTTATGTTTCTTACTTAAAAAATGACGAACTTCCATACAAACTTTCAACCCCTATTTAACCCCCTTAGGGGTGGAATTTCAAAAAATCCTTTCTTAGTGCTCACTTACGTCATATAAAGAACCTACGTGCAAAATTTCAGGATTGTAGCTTCAGCGGTTTGGGCTGTGCGTTGATCTCTGGGTATGTCAGTCAGTCTGTCAGTCAGTCAGTCAGTCACCTTACTCTTTTATATATATAGATATCGAAGATCGCTTCTGTGCATTCCGTAGGTTTAACAAAAATTTCGGACATCTGACACAACTTATGCCATCTAGTTTTAAACTAAGCAAAGCTTGTATTGGCGAAAACCAGACTGACTTTTTTTATTTTATTTATTTATTTATTCAAAATCATATACACTTTCTACATGCTCAAGTCTGACTGATTGAATATATTATTAATTTTTTTTGTAATTACATTTGCAGATCATACAATCATTTGATCCAACCCGGGAATAAAACCCGAGACCTCAAGCACAGCAATCGCATACGCTACCACTGCGCCACCGAGGCAGTTAAAGAATTCAATATTTTACATGTATAATTAATATCTTATTATATTATTTTTTATTATTATTCCATAAGTATTAGTTACTATCCACAAGTTGTAGTTACATTGATTGAACATATTCAATCAATGTAACTACAACTATGTATAGAACTTTTAAGTTCGTAAATCTATATATATAAAAGCGATATACCACTCACTTATTATTATTAATCACGAAATCTCAGAAACTCTTCGATCAAATATATCATAGATGCATCGTTGCCGCTTAAAAAGTGGCACCGGTAAAACAAGGCATAAAACAACAATATGCCTTGTTTTGCTCTCATTCGCTTGGTGGCCGTGCTCGTGTTTACACACAAAAAAAAAAAAAAATTACACTCTAAAAGTGCAAAACAAGGATGGAATATCATATTTTCAGTAAGTCTATCTTTAATCTAACATATTGGTGTATTTTCGTTATGCTTTAAAGCTAATTTTATTAATATTTTGATAACATTTGTGATTTAGAACGGCTTCTAATGTACGCATCCATCCCTTTCACACTCACGCGCGATGTTCATAAGAGAAAAAAAGACAAGCCTAGTGCTAGCGAACAAAGTCAGTAGGATAATGATGGAGTCGCCGTTACAATGTTTTTAGGTTAATTGAAGATTTTTTTTTGTTTTAGTGTTTTGAAATTTATATATTCAGGAGAATAAAAAAGACAGCCTTACCAACTTCACAGGTAGGTATTATATTCTACTAAGAATATTTAACCGACTTTAAAAAAGGAGGTTATAACCACTAGTATATAACCACTAGTAACTGATAAATATAGATAGACGAATGTCTTCAAAATACTTGGAAATATAACGCCTTGTAAAACTAAATGAGCATAATAATGTTTAGTATATGATTTCTAATCTCTTCCTTTAATGTAGGTATATAATGTCAGCCATCCATACTATACATATCTATACTTCTATACTTAACTAGCCGACGCACGCAACCTCGTTTGCGTCTCCTATTGCCCGTAGCATGATAATTTTCCCCCGTTTTTGAAACATTTTTCATTGTTGCTCCGCTCATATTGATCGTAGCGTGATGATATATAGCCTATAGCCTTCCTCGATAAATTTACTATTCAACACTGAAAGAATTTTTCAAATCGGACCAGCGGTTCCTGAGATTAGCGCGTTCAAACAAACAAACAAAGTCTTCAGCTTTATATCTATATACTATACTATTATATAAAGCTGAAGAGTTTGTTTGTTTGAACGCGCTAATCTCAGGAACCGCTATAGGCTATATATCATCACGCTAAGACCAATAGGAGCGGAGCACCAATAAATAATGTTACAAAAACAGGGGAAAATTATTACGCTACGGGCAATAGGAGATGTAACCGAGGTTGCGTGGGACAGCTAGTTAACGTTATAAATTCGAAAGTAACTATCTTTCTGTTACGCTTTCACGGCTATTACCGCTACACCGATTCCAAAGAAATTTGACATGGAGATACTTTGATTCATGCGGAACGATATAGGCTACTCTTTACCGCGATAACCGACATACACGCGGGCGGAGCCGCAAGCAAGGGCTTCTTTGTAAAAAAAAATGGCACCAAATAAAAATATTTACAAAATTCTTCCATAACAAATGTTTCTGGTAAAATAATTAAAAGATAACCTATCTTTCCAATAAATGCGAGACAAAATAAAATAACCACAGAGTTAATAAGAATAGAGACCCCATCAGGCTCTCATACAAGTGAAAATGTGGCCCCGTTAGAAAGAGATAGAAGATGAAAAGCGGCTACCTTTCTCTCTCTACTAACGCATGCGCAGTAGCGTCAGTTTTGCACAGCTTGTTTGTAAAGTTCAGAAGGAAGGTTATGTTTGTGTTTTTTTTATTCATTGTGAATCAAATGGTACAAAATAAGGGTAACTTGGCATTGTTATGAATATTACTTGACATTTGAGATCTCATTTTAAAGGGCGTAGGTACTATATTAAAGTAGAAACGCTATCATTAATATAATACAAATAAAACGCATCGATATGGGTTCTTATAGAATACGACACTCACGAAATGTTTATCTAACAAACAATAAAGAACCATTAAACTTTAACAGTTTCAATTATTGTAACATGAAATAAATTACGTAAAATTTATTGTATGCTGTAGGTACAATTACTTGTAGCTTGATAAATAACATTACAACATAGATAAAATCATAAACTTTATAAATAAAATACACACCAATTGATAAGGCGTACGTCTACACTACACGACGCGGGTATCACAACTACTGATTCAAGATTTCAAGTCGTAGGTATCGTGTGATATTGAGTATGGATACTATTGTTTATACATGTACGTAAAACTCTATTCTACCTACTTACGAATTCATTGTTTGTGTCGGTCGCAATTATATTAATCGTAGGTTCTAGTTCTACAAGCCGAAATGGTTGCTTGTTTGGATGATCAAATCTATACTATAAATAAAGAACTATTATTAAACTAGAACTAATATTAAATTAGGAAAATAATATGTTCGTCATTGCAAAGTTATGCCGATCAGAAAAATTGACATCTGCCAAAAAGATCAAGCTAACTTGTACAGGGTATAATATTATTATATAAAGCTGAAGAGTTTGTTTGTTTGAACGCTAATCTCAGGTCCAGAAACTACTGGTCCGATTTGAAAATTTCTTTCAGTGTTAGATAGCCCATTTATCGAGGAAGGCTATTGGCTATACATCATCACGCTAAGACTAATAGGAGCGTAGCACCAATGAAAAAGGTTTAAAAAACGGGGGAAAATTATTACGCTACGGGCATTAGGAGACGCAAACGAGATTAAATAAATATTTCAATAAATCAATAAATATTTCAGACATCTAACACACAAGGCTATCTAGTCCCAAACTAAGCAGAGCTTGTATTATGAGTAACTGATATAAATACATATATACCTTTTTTTGTAAATACATACAATTTATACACCAAACTCCGAAACAAATATTCGCTTATCATGCAAAGATTTGGTCAAACCCGGTAATCAAACCCGAGACCTCAAGCACAGCAGTCGCATATGCTACCACTGTGCCACCAAGGCAGTCAACAAACTTCTTTCAATTGCAACTGGCAGGCGAGAACTTCTTGAAATCTTTGACCAGGACCAGAAGAACTTAGAGAAGTGTTTTATTTACAGCGCTTTTAGCCAAGATGCAAGTGATTCGCGTCGAATCTCTTTCTACAATCGCTAACGCCTCTACTCTCGTGTATTATTGGCTTATATTTAGTTTTGACGTTAATTAGCTTTGTGTTGACACTATGGCCCGTCCCATGCATTTATTAGTTTTCTAATAACAATTACGTTTGTAGAATGTCAACTTTCTAGGTAGCAGTTTTGCAAATAGCCAGCCTCGGTCGAAGCCAAAACCGACGTAAGTCCTCCTCTTAATTTTCATTACCAAGAGCTTACATTCCTGAATAATTTAAGACTAAGCGTTTATTTACTTTTTACTATGACTTAAGTTCACATCTTTGGTAGTTGTGGTATATCTACGTATAGTTTTGCAGGACTCCGAGAACCCCAACCAAGTCCAAGAATTACTTACCTAGGACAAGAATGGCAGAGTTGAAAATCGAATTTAAACGTGTTATTTTTTTTGAAATTGATTTTAAAGATTTATGTACGGTATATGGTCGTAAGTATGGAATTTGGAGATTCCGTTCCTTGCAAATATTTATTTTTAGAAAACATTAACATTTAGAAAGTGGTAGGTAGTTTGCTTTTGATACTTTATAAAATATAGATACTGATAACAGACAGGGTTTGAACAGGAAATTGTTGGCCACAATTTCCAGTGACTGTGTGTTGATAGGTGTGGTTGAGATATGAGATCTACATAACTGCATCCTACGCATATTTAGTTATTTTTACTTACTTAAAAAAAAGCCGGCCTGTGGGTACTAATCCCTACAACGGCTTCATAGAAAAGTAATGTTTCGCAATTCTTTTTTTTTCGTGGCTTATGATTGAGTTAATGTGTCATATGAGCCTAACATACCCCCTTGTCCTCTCCCTCCTGTATTTATTAGGAAAAGGAAACAATATGTTGTCTAGTATATACACACATACATAAACCTTCATAATCTACTTCCGCAGATAAATATGCATACAGATATAAAAATATAACAATATTAAATGAAAATAATAGAAAAGTTTATTTTGCCAATTTTTTGCGGAGATATTTTCCATCAAACAAAGAACGAAAGGACATTCTAACGAAAAGTAGATTCAAGGAAAGAACATTATTTTTTAAATAAAACTCATCTTAAATAAAAATATTTATTCGATAACAAAAACATACAGAATTTGAGTAAATATAAAATATTGTCATGGATATTACTTAAAAGAAAATCCTTTAAATTTAAAATATTGGTGTTATTAATTAATCTGTACGAAATAAGACATTTCCTTTCCAGTGAAACAATCGAAACAGGCTCATAAACTACCTTAGAAAGTAGGTGTTCAACTTTTATCTGGCAACTTAATATTTTCATACTCTTTTCTTACAAGACCCGTATAAATGTCGCTCCTTGTTTACAAGTATCATCGGATTGTGAGAGTGAGAGAACAGAGAGCGCACCTGCGTATGCAAACCCACACTTGTGCAGTAAAATATATGGCTGGTATTGGGGTGATGTACTCCTGGCCGATTTCGGACATGGCGGTTAGTCTCAACGGAGACCATACAACTACGCAGGAGATATTATAGTGCACAAACGTGTGCGCGCGTACGCAGGTGCACTCTCTGTTCACTCTCAAAATACGATGAGACAACCATCCAACACGAAAAACTTGTAAACAATAAGCGACATATCTATAGTTTTGACATGAAATTAAAATTTACTTCTTGAAGTGGATTCAGTAACAAAATAATATATAAAATAAATACATTTTTTGTATTCAGCCCCAAAAGATGCCCCAAATGATGAAAGATTTGTTAGCCCGAAATAAAACATTTCCTTTGACACCGTGATGACACTATTTAATATGCATGTACATATTGTTGCGCCTTCGAGAAAAATAGACTAGAACAATCTACCAATCGCGAGAATTGAATTGAAGGCGCCATCTAGTGTCAAGTAGTGCGCAACTGTGGAGTAACTCTGATATTCGACGCTAGATGGCGCTAGATTACTCACTCTGGTAATTTCTGTTTAGTGTAGAATGTTCTATCGAATATTATAGATCTTTCTAGGGGTTTCAAAGCCATATATAAGCAGATTGGGCTACCCGTACGAGTCAGTATTGTTCACGATACAGCGGAGTTAACATCGAAGCGATCTTCTAGTGCGATTAACAAGTGACATAGCGAATTATTATTGTAAAAAGGGTTGTAAATAAACAGTGTGTTATTTTTTTTGGTAATCAACCGACTATCTTTAATTATTTAATACCCGGCTCGTAACAATTTGGTGTCAGAAGTGGTATTAAAGTATGCCGGTTTTACCAAAGGAAGACACGGAAGGTATCCGAACTAGGAGTCAGCGTCAGCAAGAGGCCGACCTGAGGCGATTTGGAGGTGCACAACTGCCCACACCGGAAGGTCAGCAGCCAGCGATGGAAGCTACGCCGTCTACATCGTCAGCAGCTCCAGATATCACGGCCCTAATGGTGATGCTCCAGGAGCAGGCCCGCCGTCAAGAGGAGCAGGCCCGCCGATTGGAGGAACAGCTGCAGCGGGACAAGGAGGAGCAGGCCCGCCGTCAAGAGGAGCAGGCCCGACGATTGGAGGAACAGCTGCAGCGGGACAAGGAGGAGCAGGCCCGCCATCAGGAGGAGCAGGCCCGCCGCCAGGAGGAGCAGGCCTGCCGCCAGGAGGAGCAGGCCCGCCGCCAGGAGGAGCAGGCCCGCCGCTTGGAGGAACAGCTGCAACGGGACAAGGAAGACCAGGCTCGCCGCCAGGAGGAACAAATGCTCTTGTTAAAAGGCATTCACGAGACCTTCGGCAAAGAACTCAAGGTAGTGAAGGATCAGGTTCTTCAACACGAGAACCGTATCATTGAGGCCGAAACTCAGATTGCCGACGTGAAGAAGGCATTAGGGAACCTCAAAGTTGGAGACGGAGCGGCGACTTCAGTAACTGCTGTTCCTTCGGTGCGGGGGTTCAAAGTACCGCCGTTTGATGGGACATCTTCGTGGTCAGCCTACAAGATCCAGTTTGAGGCTGTTATAACGGCGAACGGCTGGACTAAGGAACAGGCTATGACCGCGCTCACCTTGGGTCTTCGAGACCAGGCTCTAACCGTCCTCGAAGCCCTCGGTAAGAAGGTAACCTATGAGCAACTGCTGGAGGCATTGGAGGCAAGATATGGTGACGCTCACCTGGAGCACGTTTTTCGTGCACAGCTGAAGGATCGTGCCCAACGCATCGGTGAGAACTTGCAACAATGGGCTCTGGAAGTTGAAAAACTGGTCCGTAAGGCATACCAGTCTGCACCTGCGCTCGTGGACGGGAATCTGGTGCAAGCTTTCATCGATGGCATTCGTGACCTCGAAGTTAGAGCTGCCGTGCGACTTGGACACCATGAAACTCTCAAGGACGCTCTGGCCCATGCTTTGGAGGTGGAAGCTGTGAGACAAGATCATCGGTCTCATCGGGTCCGGGAGGTTGTGGCGTCACCTGTGCGGGACCGGTTTAAGGGGTACAGCCCTAGGTGTTACGCCTGTGGTGAAAAAGGTCACCTTCGGTCCAGCTGCTCTAAGCGAAGCATAGGAATTAAATACGAGCGGCCTCAGGAGATTAGGGCGACTGATAGTACTACCCAACAACAGCAGGGAAACGAGTAAACGCCAGGACTGCGGGGCGGGTGCTGGCTGGTGTTCAAAGAGCCCCAAGGATTTCGATCTCGCAAAGTCATGATGGGAACAGTCTGGTCATCAGAGGCGAAATCAACGGAACAACATGTAAGCTGACGATTGATACGGGAGCTTCTCGCACAGTTGTCAGTTCCCAACTTGCAAATCGGTTTCTGAGGGACATCACCTGTAACCGTGAGCAAATAAACCTAGTAACAGCCACTGGTCAGCGCATACCCGTCCGAGGCGAACAGAAGGTGGAGTTGAAGTTGGGCAACCAAGTTTACCTGCATAACGTCATCGTGGCTGATATAGTTGACGACTGCATCCTTGGCCTGGACTTCATGAAGAACAATTGTTGTGAGATCGACATCAATCAAGGTGTATTGAGATGTAGTCAAGAAGAACTGTTCATGGAAGGAGCGTCATCAGGAAAAGTGTACAGCTTAAAAAAAGTTGTTCTTCCTCCCAGATCAGAAACAATCATGCCAGTTAGTCTTCCTTATAACTCCGGACGAATGCAACGGTGTGTACTTATTGAAAGGATATATAATTACCTCCCATGGAAGATCGCACGGACTCTAGTAAGTACTACTAACATCCCTGCAGTACGTGTGCTAAATCTGAGCGACAAGCAACACGTGATTCATAAGGGCACACTGATTGGCACTTGCGAAGATGTGGATTGGATGCATCGATGCCAAGACTTGACTACTTCGAATGTTAGCAAGGATGCACGGGTCAACGTGTCAACACTTTTGGAAGACTGTCGAGATGTCTTGTCTAGGGAAGAGATTGACAAGGCTAAGAGAATGTTACTTAAGTACGCTGATATTTTCTCTACTATTGAAGCTGATATTGGAAAGACTGGTTTAGTTCAACACAAAATAAACACTGGGAATGAGTTGCCTATTCGTCAGCGACCAAGAAGACTGCCAGTAGCACGAGAAAAGGAAGTGCAAACCATGATTGATGGAATGGTCAGGGACGGCGTTATAGAGCCTTCATCCAGCCCATGGTGTTCACCTGTAGTGCTTGTAAAGAAAAAGGATGGCAGCATGCGTTTTTGTGTTGACTACCGCCGTTTAAACGACATTACGAAGAAGGACAGCTATCCACTTCCTAGAATAGATGACACACTGGACATGCTAACAGGGGTAAAGTGGTTTAGCACCTTAGATTTGAAAAGTGGATACTGGCAGGTAGAAATTGATCCCAAGGACAAAGAGAAGACTGCATTCTCTACAGGGAGAGGACTGTGGCAGTTTAAAGTTATGCCCTTTGGATTATGTAACGCGCCAGCAACTTTTGAAAGACTGATGGAGTCAGTACTGACCGGATTAACTGGAGACGCTTGCCTGGTCTACTTGGATGACATTGTCATTGTAGGCCGTACGTTTGAAGAACATATTCGAAACCTGGAGCGCGTATTATCGAAAATCCGAAGTGCCAACCTAAAGTTAAGTCCTAAGAAGTGTTCATTTTTCAAACGGCAGGTTAGCTTTTTAGGATATGTGGTTTCGGAAGAGGGTGTCCAAACAGATCCGCAAAAGATCGCTGCCGTCAAGGATTGGCCAGTTCCAAGAGATAAGACCCAAGTAAGAGCATTTTTGGGCTTGTGCTCTTACTATCGGCGATTCGTGAAAAACTTTGCGGATATTGCCAAACCCCTTCATAAACTTACTGAAGAGAAAAGACAATTCTGCTGGGATGAAAGTTGTGACATTGCATTTCAAGAGCTAAAAAGACGTCTATGCAACACACCTATCTTAGGGTATCCAGATACCGAAAATGAATTCATAGTTGACACAGACGCGAGTGATACTGGGCTTGGCGGTGTGTTATCCCAGCGGAAAGGTGATCAAGAGGTCGTTATTGCATATTTCAGTAAATCTTTGTCAAAACCGGAAAGAAATTATTGTGTCACAAGAAGGGAGCTACTGGCAGTAGTGAAGACACTGCAACATTTTAACAAATATCTGCTCGGGCGTAAATTCCACCTCCGAACTGACCACGCTGCACTAAAGTGGCTCTTACAATTTAAAAATCCTGAAGAACAAGTCGCGAGATGGATTGAGCTACTACAGGAATATGACTTCATGATTGAACATCGCAGTGGAAAATCACACGGTAACGCAGACGCATTATCAAGAAGACCTTGCCCTGAAGACTGCAAACACTGTGCCAAGCAAGAAGTAAAGGAAGCTGTTCCTATAAGGACAATAAAGACGGACCTTAGCATCGAATGGAAGGAAAGCCTACAGCAAGCACAGCAAGAGGATGCAGATATCAAACCAATTCTCGAGTGGATTAAAGCTGAGACTCCTAAGCCTCACTGGAGCGATGTTGCATCGCTGAGTTCAACCACAAAGAGTTATTGGGCTCAATGGGATAGCCTAGTCATCCAGGATGGAGTCTTGTGCCGTAAATGGGAAAACGCTCGAGGAGACAGCTGTCATCTGCAAATGGTTGTCCCTAAAGCTAAGATACCAGTGGTTCTGCAGCTCTACCATAACGGATGTTCAGGAGGTCATATGGGAGTTAAGAAGACATTGTTAAAGATAAGGGAGAGATTCTACTGGATTCATTGTCGTGATGATGTTGAGGACTGGTGTCGCAAGTGTACTAATTGTGCGGCCGTGAAGGGACCTCACACACGAAGCAGAGGTCCATTGAAATTGTACAATGTTGGGGCACCCTGGGAAAGAATTGCAATAGACGTAGGGGGACCATTTCCTGAAAGTGAAACTGGAAACAAGTACTTCATGGTTGTAATGGATTACTTCACTAAGTGGCCAGAAGTTTTCGCCATTCCCAACCAAGAAGCATCAACAGTTGCAGACAAATTAGTGCACGAAGTCTTCTGTCGTTTTGGAGTGCCTTTAGAAATTCACAGTGACCAAGGAAGAAATTTTGAGTCTCAAATATTTCAAGAGATGTGTCGAGTAATGGGTGCCCACAAAACCAGAACCACCTCTTATCACCCACAATCTGACGGAATGGTGGAACGATTTAACCAAACACTAGAGAGGTATCTAGCAAAAGTTGTTGAAAGTAGGCATAAAGATTGGGACAAACACATCCAACCGTTTCTTCTGTCATACCGAAGTGCAGTCCACGAAAGCACTTCAGTAACACCAGCTTTTGCAAACTTCGGAAGAGAACTACGATTGCCTGCCGACTTGATCACTGGAATACCCCCTGACACCCCGCGAAGTATAACGGAGTACGCTAATGACTTGCGGAACAAGATGAATGACATTTATGAGCATGTCAGACAATCGGGCCAGCAAATGTCTCAGAAGATGAAAACCCGATATGACCGGAAAGTGAACAATAAGGGCTTCGAAGAGTGTTCTCTAGTATGGCTCCATAATCCAGTTCGCAGTAAAGGGAGATCTCCAAAGCTACAAGCCAAGTGGGAAGGGCCATACCGGGTGGTGACAAAAATCAATGATGTTACCTACCGGATACAGAAGTGTCCAAGAGGCGCCCCAAAGATAGTTCACGTAGATCGATTGGCGCGATACTATGGAACTGATTATGCTCGGGACGAGCATGTCTTAGGAGGGGGCAGTGTTGCGCCTTCGAGAAAAATAGACTAGAACAATCTACCAATCGCGAGAATTGAATTGAAGGCGCCATCTAGTGTCAAGTAGTGCGCAACTGTGGAGTAACTCTGATATTCGACGCTAGATGGCGCTAGATTACTCACTCTGGTAATTTCTGTTTAGTGTAGAATGTTCTATCGAATATTATAGATCTTTCTAGGGGTTTCAAAGCCATATATAAGCAGATTGGGCTACCCGTACGAGTCAGTATTGTTCACGATACAGCGGAGTTAACATCGAAGCGATCTTCTAGTGCGATTAACAAGTGACATAGCGAATTATTATTGTAAAAAGGGTTGTAAATAAACAGTGTGTTATTTTTTTTGGTAATCAACCGACTATCTTTAATTATTTAATACCCGGCTCGTAACAATATTATGTAGTACAAACATACTACGACGCCTATATTGTGATGAGTAAATTGACAATTCCCTAAATGAGTATTTTAATTCATTTATTTATCTAATACGATTGTCGCACTGTGAAAAAAAATTACTAAAACGGTTTTTTTTTTTTAATGTATGGCCCGCCAAAATGACTCTACTCTGCCTGATGGAAAGCATAAGCAGAATCCAAGAGTATTGGTCGCCATACTCACTGCGAATGCAGACAATGCAGTATGGCGACCCACACCATGGCGGCCTAGTGATGCTGCTGCATCTTTTAGTCTAGTCAACAAGTATGGAACTTGTTGACTAGACTATTTGGGCCTCCGGTCTCGCACTCACCAACGAAACACGACAGCACGAACGTGGTCATTTTACGTTGATTTTCTGTGCGAGGGTAGTACCGCCCCGGTCGAGCCGGCCCATTCGTGCTGAAATCAGCGTGGCTCTACTACCTCTAAATACGACCTCATACCCAAAGCGACAGCAAAAAGAAACTTAGCAGTCAACAGTTTGACACTATTTTTGCGACCTCATTACAGCTTTGACCGACTGATCGTAGCTGCGAAAAAATAAGACTTTTCTGAACATGTCATATCTTTGAATTAAAATTGTAATTCATGTTTGACACATATTCCGTTTTACAATTTCATTTTAACTTTATACCCTATCACAATTGCACAATTAATGGTCTAAATATTTAATATAAAACAAATATTAAAATAAAATTTCATACATATCTGTACGCAAAGGTACTATGACCAAAAAAAATAAGGATTCAAACAAATTGTTCACCGTTTTCTTAACATATAAAAACATTGGAATGATTTTATTACTTAAAAACATTCAACCTTCTATAAAACTATAATTAACTTTAAAATATTCAATGTTCGATATTATGTAGTTTCTTCGCGTAATGACTGGATTATTCTAGACTTGGACAATCCCAAAATAAAATTAGTATAGATGCCAATTTCAGACTGATGTATTTTTAGTATACCTAGAAGGCAATGTACTAACTAATAGAAACGATTATTATTATTTTTATTAAAAATAAGTTGTTATTGGCTAGCTATTTACTTTTTGACCGCTCGAAAAAGAACACGCGTAAAAAACTGTTAATTCGAGTATTTAATATATTATAATTTATACTTTATTTACTACAAAAAATACCTTTTAAACCGTTTAAATATGGCAAGCAATTATAGTAACTAATTCAAGTACCTAACAACTAAAGTATATTAAACGCGTAGTGGCACATAATGATTAAATTAATAATTAAATTAATCATTTACTTACATCTATTACTTAATTTAACAACAAATACATTATTCAAGGCACATACAATATCAATAAGACATTTTCTAAGACTTTTTTTATATTAATAGGTTCGTTATAATTTCAGGGTATCGATGAATTTTGAGCATCTCAAGAAATAAATATGTAAAATCTTTTTTTTAAGGCATTTGTGGCTTATTGAGTATTATCATTATATTATTAACATATAAATTGAGACTTAATCATAAAAATGATAAAAAAATATATGACACCTTTCTATTTACCCGACATTTTGATCGAACTCCACCGATCATAGTCTGTAATGACTGAAATGCCCCCATAGGCAAGATAATAATACCTAATACTATTTTTTATTGGTAATACATTGGAATCCTGCAACAAAAAGTGTTTCTATAATCGCTAACGCCTTAATTTTCTTGAATTATAGGCTAATATTTAGTTTTGACCACGTGAATTAGCATTGAGACGACGTCAAACATTTGATTCGGTTTCAAATAGGTAACGTTTGCGTTTGTGGAATATCAACTTGGCTAGGGGTCTAGACTGATATCTGAAAGCTTATACATAAAATATGTATAATTATATAATTATGTTTATAAACATTTGTTGTATAATACTATTATATCTATATATTCACAAAATTCCTTTCTGTTCATAAACTTTCATAGTAGATGCCCTTTAACTTCCGATTCGCATAAAGGTTTCTTTATTTTTAATAATTAAAATTAAACATGTAACTTACATTTATCTATTAGCTCGAAATAGCTGGACGGAATGAAATATAATTTAGACATATTTATTTTATATTGGCACGGATATATAATCGAGCATTACGACCATTTTCAATAACCCTAGATTTAACTATAGATAGGTTGTTGAAAACGATCTGAATTTACCTTAATTTTTTTTTACAACTGAAACTGGTAAAAAAACGAAAAAAAAAAACATCCTGAATATCAATGAAAGTATTGTATCAATCATACTGAAAAAAACTAGACTATTTCCAGTTTCAACTCTTAGAGCATATATATATATATGGAGGGGCAGCTGAACGGGCGGAAAGCGTGATCGGAGGAGAGAGATTGAGGTCGATTAGGTCACGCAAGCTTCTGATTGGTTGATGTATTTCCCGCCAAATCAGTCATGTAAATTGGTATGTGCGTCCACCAATCAGAAGCTTGCGTAAGAGAGACAGACTCTAATCAAACTCAGTCTCTCTCTTCAGCTGAACGGAGGAAAGCGTGATCGGAGTAGAAACTCCGATCACGCTTTCCCCGTTCAGCTGCCCCTCCATGTATATATGCCTCAAGTGTTGAATCTGGAAATAGTCTATATATTTTTTTCAGTATGATTGATACAATACTTTAATTGATATGCAGGAGTTTCAACTAGATATAGCTAATTGAAAACTACTATAATATTGAATAGTCTCGGAAGTTTATTAGAAGTTACGCTTTTCCGATCAGCGGTATAATTTCGGATTATGGATTATTCCTAAAATACGTTAGCTATAATGGAACTCGCTTGCTACATTATATCTAATATAATGTACTCTGAAATCGTAATATGTAATGTCATTTTTTTTCTAATGATCCGATTAATTTAAGTTTAACAAAATAAACTTTTCTAGTAACATCAAAGGTATGGAACATAGTTAACGTATTTTATGGATGATCCCTAAATCCTTCCATACTTTTTTAATTCCGTAAAAGCATTATTTAACAGTGACCGTAGCCACTTCGTTCGCCAACCCGCACATATTGGAGCCAATGGCCAAGTAGACGTATCCAGAGTTCCCGTAGTCCTTGCCCCAGGAGTTCTTGGCGATATAGTATGGAACTTCAGCGGTCAGGTCGTACCCTACCAGTTCTACAGCATGGTTTAAATCTGCCGCTAAACCACTGAAATTTGAAATTTAGTATTGAAAGTTTTGGAAGAAAAAATAATACTAATTAAATTTTATCAATAATGTGTCATGAGCAGCAAACCGAGTTCTGTCTAGAGTTCCTTGGGAGAGGCCTGTGTCCAGCAGTGGACTGCAACAGGCTGATGATGATTGGTAATTATTATTATTTGCTAATATTATTTAGTAAAAATTTTTAATTAATGGTTTAGTTTACTCCACCTTTTATATTATTTCTAATAACGGGTCTCGAAAGGAAGTCGATTAAGAAAAAAATTAAAATTGAGAAAATGGATTAAAAACTAAACTTAGTTTTCTATTTTTTTTCTAAGTTACTTATATGATTTAAGCACCAACTCACACGCGGTAGCATTACAGACGATCAATAAGTGTTTGCGGGTTCGAGTCCCACCAAGCGGCTACGACCGCTTGGTTTGATCATTTCGTCCGACTGATCAGACTTCGGATTGATCAATCGGACGGATTACCGTAGTCCGATTCATTATGGGAAAATAAAAAAATACTATTAGACAGATCAAACGGAGCAAAACGAAAAAAAAATCTGCGTGGTCTGAACAATCGGACGAAGTGATCGGACCACGCGGTCGTAGCCGCACCAAGTACTTAAAAAAACTAACGAAAAAATACCACTACTAGCGTACTACTGACTAATATGAAAACTAAAGTGTGATTAGTGACCTACTAAAATGAACAACTAAATACCTGCAGTGGAATTGTATGACTCCTCCGAGATAGTGCTGCCAAGTGAGAGCATTGACCGCCACAGCAACTGGACCGTGTAATGCCAACGCTTCTAATATCTTGTTTTCTGAACCCACAAAACTGAAAAAAAATATTGAAAATAAAAAACCCGACTGCGTCAATATTTAACATTTAAAAAACATATAAGTTTTATATATATTCGTAATCATCGTAAAAAAATCTTTATTTTGATACTACACTTGGTGTATTTTGAATACATTTTTTTTATATTACTTTTTGGCGCCAATTTTTTTTTTTTTTTAATTTTGATGTACCTAGTGTCACTCTCACGACTAAGACGAATCTATTGACACCACTCACATAAAAATACGACAAGCCGTTTAGGTTCTAGGGCGTGCCAAAGAAATATACATACATACATACTTATATACACTCGAAAAACAACCCTCCTTTCGCAGTCGGGTAAAAAGACAAAGTACGTTTACGATACGATACAGTATACGTAAACAATACACTAACCTCAAAAAAACCGACAGTTCTCTTCTTAAACGCTTTTAGCGCCGCTAAATAGGCGGTTTTCGGTATTTATCAGTTTTTTAATCGTTTTTAACGACAAATTGTGCAAGACGCCTATCGTGTTTAACCTTTTTAAACGCTATTAGTATCTCCTAAATGTATTTAAGGTATATCGTGCAAGTGGGCCTTAGACTTTATATACCAGTAAACATTATTACTATAGGTACATATATTTGTGCGTAAAAATCTTAAACAAATTTTACTAAGATTAACTTAGTATTGTTTACTAGCTGATTCCTCGTCCCATTGCATGATGTTATACAGCATGAACAAAGTTTATAACAAGAAATCGGTCAAGTGCGAGTCGGACTCGCGCAGGAAGGGTTCCTGCTACAATATCTATACATTTCAAGCGTGTATCTGTTGCCATTATTGGTATCGAACAAAAATATTTATTTTATTTATTGTATGTATAAACTACTTTATAGTGAGTATAAACTGTTTTCAATTTTGTTAGTTTTTAAATTTAAACAAAAAAGCCCTTGAGTTCCCTACTCTCCTCTTACCCTGTACGCGGTAAAACCCAAGTCTTTTGAACGCACAAAAATGCTTGAAAAACTGGTCTTTCTTTATATATACAGGGAAAAAGAGTAATCGGACCGCATGCAATTTAGAACTCACATGTGCTTAAATTTAGGTTGAAAGTTGTATACTTACTCGTCACAAGTAAAAGAAGCAACTTTAACGCCTGTAGTAGTCTTGTTTGCCTTGCAAACACCATTAGTAAGACTCAGTGGATATAGTTTATCTACTTCTATTCCTGTGTTGCTGGTGAGCAACCAGTCTAGCAGTAAGCAGATGTCGCCACCGGCGCAACCTTTGTTGCCAAGCTTTGCACAATCGATGACTTCCTGGAAACAAAATGGGAGGTCCTCAATTTAAAACAACCAATTAACTTAAAAAAACTAAAATTGTAGAAATAAAACTCGGAAAGGTAAAGAATAACCTTGACAATTTTATCAAGGTTATTCTATCTATACTATCATTGCTCATGATTCGAATTACGTTAAATAAAACAAAATCATTATTTACAAAGGACTTATCTGAATATTTTAATTAGAAATACGTCGGCAAATATTTTTATAAGAATCTTTAACTCAGGATGGATCGCCTCCACTCCAACATCTATTAGTAATTTCGGTACATAAAGAAAGAATATAATAATATGTAGTGAAAAATTCTCATGGTTTTATTAATCTGAATAATACAGAATTTCATGCGTCTATTTTCACTGCGTATGTACGTCCATAATTTTATTCTTCGAAATCTCTTCTGAACACTTACTAAGGTATTTTGTTTTGTTTTATAAAAGACAACTTCCGCATTAGGAATATACATCCTGTGTCGCGGGAAACTTTACAAACATACATGAAACGTACACAAGAACACCCAGACTTGGAACAACAATTTGTGGATCACACAAAGATTGTGCTATGTAGGATTTGAACCCACAACACTTGCGCAGTAGGAAGCTGCGTGGCAGCCACTTAAACCGCTAGACCAACCGTGAAGTCAGGCAGTTTTAATTTATACATTATTTACACTTCTTATTATATAAAGAGGTAAAGTTTATGCGTTTGTGAGTTTGTGACGTTACCAACAAAATATGTACTTAGTTGTAATTCAATAACACATAGTCCGATTTCTTTCATTCTTTTTTTGCTACAAAGAAAAAAAAAAAAAGATAGCGGGAAAAGTCTTTTTTTTTGTCCGCGAGTGTACACTGCCTGTGGGAAGCTAAGACAGATATGTAAATATGGCGGTACGAAGTTCGCCGGGTCAGCTAGTCAATAATAAACCAATAATAACAAAATTTATATCATACACCAAAGACTCAAAGTTTTTAAAGATTTATAAACGATAATAGTGCCAATGAATCGCTTCCTGCTCTCAATTGACCGGACAGGGTAAGAAGACATGGACATCAACTTATTTGTGTCCTTGTAGGTACTGTGAAAAAAGTATTAAGTTACTTTCGTAGATTAAGTCACTTTACACAATATAACATATGTACATTACATAGATTCATATTTGCAAAAGCGTAATGAACGTTGAAATTTTGCCGACTATAGTGCTACTTTCATTTACGTAACATGGAGGAAGTATACTTTAGGAACTTAATGTGAAAACTGGAAATATAACAAACCGTTACCGTGGGAGAACCACGCTTCGGCATGAATGGACCGGCTTGACCGGAGTGATAAAAGAAAACAGAAAACCGATGTGAAATAGTACTTGCGCTGTGTTTCACTGAGTGAATGCGGATACCTGAGGCCCATACCCCAACCCCTTCCCCTATCTCCTCCCCCATCCCCCAAAAGGCCGGCAACGCACTTGTGACGTCTCTGGTGTTGCAGGTGTCCATGGGCGGCGGTAATCGCTTACGTAGGCGATACGTCTGCTCGTTTGCCCGTCTATTCCATAAAAAAAAGAATATTTGTTACATAATACAACTGTATATTGATCAATTCCACGTGAAATTCAATCAGTACCCATCATCGTTTCATATAAAATGAAATCAACCATCTTGGTCTACCACACCTTAGACCACACCTTCTTATCGCATCATAATACTTCGGAATAGTCCATACTGTATTCATGCATACTGTATTCTACTATAATCATTTTGTCCTTACCTGTACACTAAGTGTTTCCAGTTTCCCAGTTTCAATAGCTGACATGGCTTCTATAACTCCAATAGTACTGAATGCCCAGCAAGCACCGCACAGACCCTGATTTCGTACAGGACCTATAATTCCCTTTGTTCTCCTGTAAAAATCTAGACATTGAAGTTTACTTACAATATTTTCCTCTTCTATTATTTAGGCGCACATGAAGAGGGCCTTATGTTCTAAAAAAAAACTAGCTTAAATAATAAGCCAGGTTTTTTAGAAATATTCTACTACACCACGCCTCATGATTGTCTCAGTGTAAAGGCAGTCAGTAAAATAATTCTTAAACGATATCTGTATATTTTTAACCGACTTCCAAAAAGAAGCAGGTTTTCAATTTGACTTTTTTTATGTTAGTTACCTAATAACTTTCGACTGGGTCAACCGATTTTCATGATTCTTTTTTTATTTGAAAGCTGGTGCTTCCCGTGTGGTCCCATTTCAATTTGGTCCAGTTCTTGAAATCGTTTTTTTTTGTTAAAATGTTGTATTATAAGTAATTACGTGGCCAGAATTGTTGATTTTTGACTGCCTCGTTGGTCTCGCCGTTCGCGTTGGCGTGTGCGACTGCTGATCACGAGGTCTTGGGTTCGATTCCCGGACGGACCAAATGTTTGTATGATCTACAAATATTTGTTTCGGAGATTGGGTGTTTTCTATGTATAATATGTTTGTATTTACATAAAAAAGTATATATGTATTTGTGTCAGTTGCTAGTACCCATAACACAAGCTCTGCTTAGCTTGGGACTGGATGGCGTTGTGTGTTAGATGTCCGAAAATATTTATATATTTATTTTTATAAAGATTTACTTTTAAGCATTTTTTTTCTCATTATCACATCACATCATCAGCGTTTAATAGTAGACTGCTGGACATACAACAACATATCCTGAGGAAGGAGCCACGCGGGCCAGTCCGGTAAGTGTATCTGGGGTTTGTTTCAAGTTTTCTTCCTCATGGTTACTTAGATAATTAAAATTTAAAATTCTTGAAGTATGTATGTAAAATTTTAAACTTTAAACTATTACAAGAAAAGCTACAATATCCAATATTATTATTTACTGACTTTTCGTGAGGTAGAGTCCAAAGAACAATCTACAATCTATTTAAATAACAGCACAATTCATATTATTCAACGACAAAAAATAAAACACTTTAGATAAGGAACTTTTGGCAAATGACTACCTGATCAATTTATAATATTCGGTGATTAAGATCTAAGGTTTTAGAATCACGTTGCACCACTCCAAACTGGTCTTTATCTCGGTATTGTCACATGGTTTAAGGTTTAAGCACCCACCTAGCATAGATTCATATCTAATAATGTAAATTAATAGGTCTTTACCTATGAAATTGCCGTTTTGTATGCAATAAGTGAAAGTATTTATTTTTTCAAACTTTTTTATTTCTGTTATTCGAAGTAATTACCTATGCAATGGACGCATCTTTGCCAACGCATTGGCAGTTTATTAATGCCCTTCTTGTAAAAATCAGCTGGCTGGAGGCAACAAACTCTTCAAAGGCATTTTTTACTGCCTAAAAATTAAATTTTAAATTTAAGGAAAGGTTAAATTGTCATAGGGTATCTCGAGATGGGTCCATTGTAATTAAGATTTCAAAGATGGATGAAATATATAACTAACGAAACAAAGCGATATTAACTAAATTCTTATGTGGATAATTTAATAAAATATATCCGAAATATAATATTATAAACTCATAGTGTCTACAAATTTATGGTGGGTGTTCTGTCGTATACCTAATGGAAAAATACCGAGTCTGGTGCATAAACCAGTTTGATTCCGTGTGTTACGACTTGCCACAAACATGTTAGATAAGATGATTCCGAATACTTTATGTTCCATGCTTGACCCGTTGACCGTAAACCATGTTACCATGTGGTGACAAATTAAGAATACGGAGTGTTACTAACTCTATTTATCCGATGGGTTTCGTAAGAGGGTCCAGTTAGACGACGCGAAAATTTTCTTGCGGCCGCCGCGCGATAGTCGCGTATTTGTTTCTTTTTTTTGCAATTTAAAACGCCCAAAATTCGCCTTCACTGAAGATAACATCATTGCTGTAAGACAACTAATTCTCAAAGATCGTCATGTGACGTATCGAGAGATAGAGGCTCTATTAGGCATCTCAGGGACAATCATTCAGAAGATCTTGCATGAAGCGCTTGGTGTGAGAAAGCTAGTTTGCGGTTGGATACCGCATCTGCTTTCCGACGATCACAAGGCGGCCCGCGTCAGATGGTCTAAGAAAACTCTGCAAAGGTTCAACCCAGGAGAGTCAAATCACGTCTACGACATCATGAGTGATGACGAATCTTGGATCTGTGCCTACGATCCTGTTTCCAAAGAACAATCTACAATCTGGGTCTTTCAAGACGAGCCAGAGCCGACTAAAGTTGTTCGTTCTCGAACGTTCGTTGGAAAAACCGGCCATGTTGCGACTATTGTACTTGAAGATCGTAGAACGGTTAACGCGGAGTGGTATACCACAGTTTGTTTACCACAAGTCATCGCCGAACTTCATAATCTAACTCAAAGCGACGCATCATCCTGTACCACGATAACGCAAGCTCACACAGCGCTCTTTGAGTATTTGAAGCAGGAAAAAGTAGAAATTCTTGACCATCCTCCATACAGTCCAGACCTAAGCCCTAACCATTTCTTTATATTTCCTAAAATTAAAAAAGTCTTAGTGGTCGAAGGTTCCAGTCCGGTGAAGAAGCAGTCGACGCTTTCAAGTCAGCCATTTTGAACACCCCCACTTTAAAGTGGAATAAATGTTATAATAACTGGTTTGAGCGAATGGAAAAGTGTATTAAACTACATGGTGAATACGTTGAAAAACAATAAAAAGTACTATAAGGTCACAGACGTATAACTTCTCTTTATACGTCTGTGTATAAGGTTCTAATTATGTTTTTTTCTTCAAACGACAAAACTTAAAAGGCATGCCTCGTAGTAGTGACGAAACCGCGCGACATCGAATCTTGCTTGAATTTTTTTTTGTGTTGTTGTTACAAATAAAATGTAATTACATCCGCTGTGTGGTCCAACCGCCGCGCGGTAGCCGGTCACGCATGTCATATAATCGCGCCCTAAGAGTGAATACTACGCAGGACTACATGACTGTTATAGCGAACTTATATAATGGTTTTTTTGACACGGTGATATATTTGGTAGGTCGACTTGTAGGTGAGACGAATAACACGAAGGTTGTAGCGACTGTAGTATATTTATTGTCAGGAGCTCAAGGCTCCTGAATACTCTTGGTGTTACATGGTAACACGTGTGGAGAGTAAGTGACTAGGTAAGTAAGTGCGTACATACTAACAGCATTTATATACAATACCATTCATATACTCACGTCTCATCTCGACGCGATAAGGAATGTCTGAATCTACGTGATCGATAAATATATGCTGACATCTGCTGGTCAGGCTTATCTATGTATAATTTCTATTAATTAAATAATATGACTATATAGCAATCTATATACGAATAACTGTAAAGAAAAAGTAAAACTTGAACCAAATCTATAAAGGTAGTAGTAGAGCCACTCTGATTTCAGCACGATTGGGCCGGCTCGACCGGGGCGGTAATACCATCGCACTGAAGATCAACGTAAAATGAACTAAAAATTAACGTATTTCGTTGGTGAGTGCCAGACCGGAGGCCCAAAGATGCAGAAGCCTCTAGGCCGCCATGGTGTCGGTCACCATGCTGTATTGTTACATTGTCTGCATTCGCAATGAGTATGGTGACCACCACTCTTGCATTCCGCTTTTGCTTTCTATCAGGCAGAGTAGAGTCATTTTGGCAGGCACGTATAAAAAAAAATCCTATACCATCTCGTCTGGCCAGCGTGATATACACACATCAAAAGTGTCTAGGGATCAACATATATTTTTGCAATAACTTTTCTCCTGATTGATATTAATTAAAATTTTCTTTAAGGATTCATCAAATAAAGTGTTTTCGTTTGTCACAGTAACGATAAACCAAGTCACCTTTGCATTAATAAAGAAATTTGCCATTTTCCTAATAAAGGGATTTTTGACATTTGAACCACTAACATTAAAGTTCGAAAAAAGACTGAAATAATAGTTTTCTTTAAAATTTTATTAGTTAAGTTAAACAATTAATAATCCGTGTTTCTACCGCGAACACTAACAACACAAGAATCGGTTTGGCATACTCAAAATGAGTTCATCCAAATCACGCTGTGGAATGGCCGCCCATGTTCGTTGCAATAACAAAAAAAGGTCTTCTTGCGACTGGATACCCTCCATATTCGGCAGAGCTCTTCTCTGTAGCATATCCCATGCATGCTCAATCGGGTTCAAGTCTGGCGACTGAGCAGGCCAGGGCCAAAGCCACATCTCAATCTCAAGAAATCCGCATAAAAATGCTTGATCCCTAGACACTTTTGATGTGTGTAGTAGCCTAAAACCTCCTTTCTGAGGAGAGGCCTATACCTATACAGCTGTGGACTGTTTATGCTTGTTGTCGATGTGTGCTTGACCGTGACTCAATAGCTTGAAAACGTCACAGAAAATGCAATGGAAAAAGCGTATTAAGAACACCAGGTCAATTATTGTAATAAAAAATCATTCAAAATTCAGGCCTGATAATTACATCTACCCGCTAGCTAGGTTGACATTCTACAAACGTGAACGTTATTAGAAAACTAACAAATGTATGAGAATGACGTTATCTCAACTCTAAATCACGTCGGCGAAACAAAATATTAGACATAGCCATATATAACAAGAGAATAGAGACGTTAGCGATTGTAGAAAGAGAACACTTGCAACTTGACTGAAGGGGCTGTTCTCGCAAATTTCTTAAACCTATTTTTGTAGTACAGTAGTAAAGTAAATATAATTTACCGTGTAAATACTTACTACATACTATTAAAACAAAGTCCTCCGCCGCGTCTGTCTGTCTGTCTGTTCGCGATAAACTCAAAAGCTACTGCACGGATTTTAATGCGGTTTTTACCAATAGATAGTGTGATTTTTGAGGAAGATTTTCGTATATAATTTGTTACATTTTTGAGTATATTGGCTAAAATATAACGATATTTGTTGAAGAAGTCGGAAAAAATTAAGCCACACATCTTCTCAAAGTAACATAAGCTGTATTATATTTTCCGTAAAGAACCCGTGCGAAACCGGGGCTGGTTGCTAGTTGTATGATATTTGTGAGATCGAGAGCAGGTCGGAACTAAATTTTGAATGAATTTTTATTAAGAGAATTGACAGTCAATCTTTCTATAATCACACTATAACCTGGAGTTCTAACTTTAACAGGTTTTCTTATACCGGGACTCCTTTCAAGTAGCTTCTAACGGCACACTAAAATACTGCAATAAAACTTGTCAAACAACTTTGATATGATTACTAAAGCAAACATTTTATAACAGATATCTTTCATACTTATCAACTACTTGCTTTCTACAACCCAACAATGCATTGTAACGTTTTGATTTTGATAGAATTCTTACTCTGATTTATGTACCTAAATTGAATTACCAAAATCATAGAAAGTACCCTAAATAAAATAACCCTACCCAACAATTTCAACCCCTCTTTACGACAATCGTTCACCTGAAATCAAGGAGCTTTATGTTTATACCTCAATGTTTTCAATCTGGTCATAGTACCTACAGTCTGACACGACACGTGTCGGCTAGCTATCCCATTGGATTATGTGAGTGAGGGAACAAAGAGTGCACTTATGTTTACGCGAGGATATTTTGCCTGAATACCGAATATAATTTTAGTTTACAGTCTGCAAACGCAATCGAGAGATTATTTCTGTCCGTCCTAAACCGTGGTTACCCGTTCCGAAAAGAATTTGCTTTACCATTCTGATTCTTATAATTTTCCTACTTAGGATAAATTTTGCGTGTCCATACGATTGAAGGCTAAATTTAATTTAAGATACGATCAGTCAGACTCAGCTCATATTACAAAATTATCGTCACCGATCACTAACGATACTTCATTACTAAATTGCTTTACTGATTTGATTTGGCAAAGGTGAAAAATTGATATTTCATTTCTATGTTTATATATTCCTTCTTCATAAACTAATAGATTGCCGTATATAGAAGGACTAGCATTTACACGCGGCTTCGCTCACGCAGACTTTTATCCCCTGATTTACCCCCTTAGGGGTGGAATTTCAAAAAATCATTTCTTAGTGCTCACTTACGTTATAATAAAGAACCTATATGCAAAATTTCAGCGGTTTGGGCTGTGCGTTGATCTCTGGGTATGTCAGTCAGTCAGTCAGTGACCTTACTCTTTTATATAGATGTGCCTATTTATGTTACAATATTTTTCGGTTCCCGAGGACTCGTCGAGTCATGCTGTAATTTTGATCTTCACCCTATTCAGTACATCTATGTAATAGCAGTCTAACTGGTTGTAAAGTTAGTCCATAAGTTAGTTAAGAAATAAGTCATAAAAACTTACCAGTCTACCGTCATCGGCAACGCCACACGTTTCGTCCTGATGTTAACATAGAGGTTAACATTAACCTTATTGCCACCAGAACTATTCCAGTGATGATGTGTTCTACTTTCAGGTACAATATCATATCTTAAATTATCACTCATTTCCTTGCCATATTTCCAATTCTTGTTGTACGATTGAGGAACCTTTGGGACCTTTTCGTCTGATAAATGTATCTCTTTGAATTCGGCCTGGGACATGTCTGACAGCTTTGTTAATCCATATTTGGCTCCAGAGCTACCAGAATCTCTGGACGCTGCGTTCAGTTTCTGTATTTGCCGGTACGATGACTGCAATAAATATACTAAGATATAATACAGATAGACAAGGTAACTCATTCAAAAACATTTTGTTGCCTCTTTTTCCTAAGATTTGTGTCTTAACAGTCCTCGAAAACCCCAGGATTCTATCTAATCAACTTCTGGAAATGTTGAACAAAATCTTATTTATTTATCTAACTAGTAATCACTGTAATCAGGAAACTTTCTGATTTATGTATAATTCATCTGTTTAGATAGTGTCGGTGCACCCGCACGCAATTGTGGTTATTGTTTTGAAATACGAATAATAATTCATACAACGGCATAAACTGACAAATCATACTTGCTTGTGGGTGTACGCCGCAGGCGGGCCCTATGATTTTGTGGCGGCTTGTCGCACGTACGACGGCAGCGCAATCAGGGTAACCGTATCTAAGCGAATGGACTATAATGTTGATGTTCTATGTGATGACGAATTAAGAATATGGATTGTTGCCACTCCTATTTATCCTGTGGGTGTCGTAAGAAGTAACTAAGGGAGTAAATAAAGAGAAAGGAAAACTTGACACAACCAGACGGGTTGTGTCAAGATTTTTAAAAACTTCCCTTCTAAGAAGAGACCTACGTCCAGTAGTGGACTGTTAGAGTCTGTTGATGTGATGTCCTGCTAAACGGCAAAATGAGAAGCGGTAAAATAAAGCTGCGTTTAGCGATATGCGGAGAAGACACACGTAAGTAAGTTATGGTTAATGGCCGTCAATTATTGTATTTATTTCAGAGTTCATGTATTCAGAGTACTTATTTTCCCAAGACCCACATAGCCTAATACTATGATCTAGCAATCAAACCTACGGGACTCGACTAACAAAGTTCGTATGGATTTTTAAATATACGTAACTCAAAAAACCGGTCCGAGTTATAATTCTAAATAAGAAATATATATAAATAATATTATGGTTCTTAGAAACCCACTCAATATTCTAAGTTATGTTATTCTTTGAAGATTATCGAGATCGAGAAGAAAAAATATAGGTAGCTTATATTAGGAACTACTATGTGATTTAGGGTCCGTTCATACAGACCGGCTCGGAGAGAAGAGCAGATTTTTATCACAATGGAAACTGAGGTTTGAGTAATTGTAGTAAGGTTTATTTTTGCATGTGCACTTCTTTTGTCATCAAGAATGCTTGAACGCACTTAGTGTGAACAATGACACAATATACTAAATAGACCGACCCTCCCCTGGCCCAAACTGTACACCGGTAAAAGCTAGAAAAATTCACTTAAATCTAGATGGCGCGCAAAAATAAGGTACTAGAAATAGTTTAACAAACTCTATCACTATTTTATTGATATGCTTCAATTATAGTAATTATTTTATTATTTTTCGAATATAAATCTTACTTTCTAATGCTTGTTTAAAAAAAAATATTTTTCAATTGCGTAACTATAAGTTATCACCTATTTTTAGGAGATGTCGTTGCAATCGATTTAAATAAACTTGAATATAATGACCTATTTACTACGCTAGATGTCACATTTATAAGTTATTGATATGACATATAGAATATTATATGCTGGATGCGCGATGATAGCGCCACCAAGTGGCTACAATTACGTCGGACTTTGATTTGTCAAATGGTTAGTTGTCTTATGAAGAGTAAGTAAACAAACAAATTATTTCAACGATATATCGTAAAGGGGCGTCCATTAATTACGTGAGGCATTTTTGAGAATTTTTCGACCTCCCCTCCCGCCTTGGTGAGATATCGTAAGATTTTCATCAACTCCCTCCCGCGTCCCCAAATCTCAGGCGAGATTCTTCAAATTTATGTTTTGGCTGTAAACGTGTTGGATTATTGAACTGGTTCTATTACTTCGATTGAAGCCTAGCAAAGCAAAATCGAATGCTACTTCGCTGCTCTGCGGAGTTCGGACGAATACGACAAACACTATTGTGTCAGATTTGGCCATATTTTATTCGGAAATAATTTTTCACGCAATTTTACACAATAATTACGTGATATTTGCCAAGACCCCCCTAAGTGAGATTTGAAAAGATTTAGCTCAATCCCCTCCCCCCTAAAACACCTTACGTAATTAATGGAAGCCCCCTAATTTAAATATATTCTATTCAATCATGTAAATCTATGGTGTAGATAATAATGTTGAGCGATTTTATTTCCTGTCTGATATGGCATAATCAATAAATTTTAGGTCATTATATGTCATTTTAATATAAAATAAATGATTGAACTGCAAAGTATAATCTTTATTTTGGAACGAAGTTCCTTATCGCGCGTCGCGAAAGGGGGCTAGACGGTAAAAAATGTAACGACACTTTTCGTGCCAAAAGTTGTAACGACACTTTTAACATTGAATTGACGTCATAGTGCTGGATACTCACCGTTAAATATAACAAACTGATTGCCAACGTCCATACCATGTTGAATACACCGGTTCTCGTCCGATCATCGACGTTAAGCAACATCGGGCGTGGTTAGTACTTGGATAGGTGACCGCCTTGGAACACCACGTGATGTTGGGTTTTTGCATTTATTTACATAAAATATATTGTTTTATAGTATATTTTGTAAAGCTTGATTATTACTAAAATAATTTGAGTATTTTATGCGCATTTTTATTTTGTTCCTTGACACCTCTCAAGTTTTTATTATACATATTTTAATTTTTACAACAAGTAATATTAAAATCACATTAAATCAGTCAGGAGATTAACTAATATTTTTTTTTTTTTTTTTTAACAACTCCCGCACTAGGAATAAATCCTGTGTCGCGGGGGGCTTTACAGACATACATGAAACGGACACAAAGAACAACCAGACTCAGAACAACAAATTGTGGATCACACAAAGTGTTTTTCTACGTGGGATATTTATATATACTATTATATATACTATTATTTCATATACATACACTTTAAACAGTTTTCTAACAATTTTTTTATCCTATTATTTAAATTACGGCAAAATCCAAAATCTGATGACAGCATTTTAAAATCTAAAGAGTTCAGAAGAGGTTTCTAGAGAATTGACATTGATGCAGCTACGAAAATAAAGGTTATGAATTGGACAGAAGACGGAAATAAATTCAGCTTGTCATTATTTTACAAATCTAAAGTGTATTTTTTTCTAAGGCGGCAAGGCGCTCCAACCACAATCCGAAACTCCGAAAGTGGCTAGCAAAATCCGATTGTTTTGCCCTGATCTATTTAAAAAAAGAATAACAGAAATTCGAAATGCATTAATTAAAGATAAAGCTTGTGTGATCACTTTCGATGAAATCGCAATAATGTGTAACTTATAATATTCCATCAGCAGTAAAAGCAGAATTGTTACAACTCTTTTAAAAGCTACTATAAATTAACTATTTGATAATAAGTGGGCTTCTGCTAAAAGCTGTTTTTTGCGGTCGGGCTACGAAAAACCAAAATACATGCAAGAAATCAGGGATATCTAGTAACTTTTCCTTTTTCTTTTGCAACGTTTTGTAAAATTATTTGCGTTTTTTGATGTACCACATTTAATTAAAAGTATTCAAAATCATTTTTTAAACAATAACTATGTTAACGGCAATGAGCAAATTTTGTTTCAAGATGTTACCAAACCATACGAAATAGACAAAACTTAAAACTTGAATCGATCACTTACAAAATTGACAGATAGGCCCATTGAACAGTAATAAAAAAATATAAGATGCCATAGAAACACGCATTGTTTAAAAAAAGTAACACATGCATTAAATGCGATAAAGACGGGCAAAAATTATTTGAAAAATTACACAATTAACTAAAACAAAAACCAACTTCAATGTTCGACTTGATTTCTCTTGGATGCCATTATCAGATCGTAATGTCCTTATCATGGTATCACCGTTGGAACATATCCTTTCCATTAAAAAAATAATCATCAAAATCGGTTCATAAACGACGAAGTTATCCGCGAACACACATAAAAAAAACATATATACGGTCGAATTGAGAAACCTCCTCCTTTTTTTTAAGTCGGTTAAAAATTGAATCAGGATGTAATAGAAAATTTGTTTGCGCAATTTCGGCAAAAGCAACAAAAATCCAACAGCAAAGTTGCTAAGGACCATATTTAGGAGTAATTTAGTTAATTTCTTAAAGAGTCCCCATAACAAAAAACTGTGAGGATGAAGATGGTGATTTTATTCAGTTAGCCGTTGGAGAAAGCAAATAATTTTCTCCAAAACCATCATTATCACCAAAACACGCAGTAAACAACGAGAAACAATGCACTCATGAACGGCAACTTATTTATTTATTATTTACCGCTGCCCATGAATACCCGCAACACCAGAGGTGTCACAAGGCTTTTAAGGAGAAGTATGCTCTTTTCTTGAAGATTGATTGAAGGTCGTATTGGTCCGGGAATACCGCAGTCGACAGTTCATTCCACAGTTTTGTTGTGTAGGGCAGAAATTTTCTCGAAAAGCGCACAGTTGACACCTAAATGATGATGATGAAACTGCAGTCGCGTAGGATGATGGCAAAAAAAGGAGGCAGGGATCAATTCAGTCAATTGCTCGGAGTACTCCCCATTGTAAATACGATAGCAGATGCGTAACGGAGCCACGTCTCCACACAGCGCGTGCAGCGCCAGAGATTCCAGCTGAATTGAAACTTCTTGACAATTGACGATTCGATTCGATTGTATATTAGTTATCAATCATAGTGAATTGAATTTTGCGTGAAATAAGAAATAGGTACATTTTGTATACTCAGAACGATAAAATTACTTGAGGAACTTGATGATCTTGTAAGAGTTGGTTTGCAGATGTTTATATTTGTGCAAAAAAAAAGCTGGCAGGTGGCTTAGAAACTTCAGTGAACACATGTAAACAATGAAGGCCTTGCAAATACTAAGTAAATTATTAAAATATTCAAGGAGCTTTTACAAATGCGTGTGAACTTTTCAACACCTACCCAAAAAAAAAAAAAATTAACATAATAAAGATTAAGTTTTACTTAAATATTTAAAAAGTGAAGATTATGAGCTGTTACATTATTTTTCTTTCAGTAATCGACATAGATATCATTATTGTGACATAATAAAATATACGTGTCGTTCCAAGATGAATATCTGAGGCCACTTTAAGACGCCTCAATCGTGTTCAATTCAGTTCTCGTACTGTATTAATCCCAAATAATGTATCTAGGCCTGTTCCTTAACAGTAGGTTGACGACAGTTTCACACACACACTTTCAATAGTTTGCTCGAAAGCTTTTGCCGATTTAGGTAAACTGAGTGTTGCGACAAGATGGAACGCAGAATTCTCCGGTTAATAACAATTTACGGTACCCGGTGTAGACGGTAGCACTGACCGCCTAGAGTAGGGTGCGCCACAGGAGAGTAGAGAGTAGACAGTAGAGAGTGTTGTTGGTTTGAGCCACACGCGTTTATCACATAATGTCTACGGAGGCAGAATGCGCGTTGTCAGGAATATCCATGTGAGATTTGTTCCGCGTAACGCAGGTTCTTTCCGGTCACAGTTGCTTCGGAAATACCTGCACGCGGTTACTAGAAGTGAGTTGAATCCTGCCTGTCCAGTGTATTGAGCCGATTCCCTGTGCCATTACTTGAGCATCGCAGCGTTGGATATAGAATGCAGTTATGGGGGAATATCTCTCGCTGCCAACCATGTTATGCTCCATAGTGGATAGCAACAGAGTTTTATCTTCTGCGAAGATGACATTGCACAGAAAGAGGTGGCGGAAAGGACCAAGGATGAAAATTTCTACTTGGACCTAATTTGCCGCCAGCCGCTGAAACGGACGCAGCAGTGCATTCTAGCAACTCATGCCACCTTCAGTGGTAATTAAGAAAATGTTTAGTTAAAATTACTAATTTAAATTGTAAAATTTAACTGCTATTGAGATGTCTTATAAACAGATATTTACAAAGATGTATTTTAACAAGCATATAGAATTTCTCAAACAGTACTATTAATACATTATTTCTTCTTGTTAAGCTGCCAAGACTTAATTTCTCCATTTCTATTACAGTAATGTAGTTTTTTTAAATCATTTAATTTGCCGCCCCCTAAAAGAAGCCGCCCTAGGCTTCAGCCTACTGAGCTTTCATCACTGAATAATATAACCAATTATAACATATATAATATATGGATTTTTTCAACAAATTTTGATTATTATAACACAATTAAGTAGCTAGACCTACATACAGAGTTGTGAGTGAGAGTTATGTGAAAATTTAAAAAGTTTCATACAAAAATTAATAAAAAAAATATATATTCATGTACCGTATCTACTGAGAAGCATTTATGAAGAATGTTTATTTGAAATTATAAACAGACATTTCAATTTTATTTGCTGCTCTTGGACGATTTAATAAAATATCACATAAATTACTAATGTAATTATGTGGAAAACGACATCTAGTGGGACATTTGCACTAATACAAAAACAAATAAACTTGACAGTTTACTCTCGGATTCGTATCGGAGTAGAAGCTCAGAAAATATCTTTGAAATTTACAATTTGATACACTTAGTGACATCTAGTGAATATTAAGCTTATTATACATCCGCGTACAACTCTAAGTTCATGCGATGTAAGTCTATAGTTATATTTCGTCAGTGGTGTGAAATAATAAGAGGAGCCGACCGGCTCCGATTGCGTGCTCTTTCTCGCTCGCGCAGCAATTGGTTCTGATTCTCATCCACAGCCGTTCTTTCTATGAATAGTTGGCGGCTCCGCTCCGGCCAATTCCAAGCGTATACGATCCGGTCTGTGTGAAAATAAAAATTCGAGCCGATGCTCTCCGAGCCGGTCTGTGTGAACGGACCCTAAGAAGTCTCAAGTACCTACTTATTTAATTAGGTACTACGAGTATATACCTATATATACTAATAGGTTACACCCGCGTCTCCTACCGCGTGTTTGTCGGTTATCGCGGTAAAGAGTAGCCTATGCCCTTCCTCAAGAATCAAAATATCTCCAATAATCTCCATGACATATTTCATTGAAATCGGGGCAGCGGTTTAGCCATGAATGCGTAACAATCAGACAGATCAACAATCAGATCTTATATCTCATCCATATCTAAATTTGAAAGTAACTTTCAAATTTAGATATGGATGAGATATAAGACAGAACAGACTATGGTGTATTCGCTTTATGAAGAAACATTCGTAATTCGTAAATTGACTTTACGCATAATAATGACCGAATCTTAATACGCCATCACTATACAGTTACGTTATTTCGGTTACGTAATTGATGATTTACTAGTCAATACTAGTCACACAGTCACTAATATTGGACATTCACAGAAACATATTTAATAATCTACACACAATATACTGTTTAATACCTATATATTAGTATATATTACACTTATGTATTATGTGTATTAGTATTAATATTTCATATGATATTCTGTACAAATATATGTTATAAAATATCATTTTTTATTTCCGTGCATTTACCATGTTTGGCTCTGCATCGCCCTAAGGTCGACTGGCAGAAAATGACCACGGCATCAAGTCCGCCTTTGCAACATTCATGCATAAAGTTTAAATAAATAAATATAAATCATATTAACACCTCTGTGAAGATAAATTCTTTGCTTTTCTATAAGTCCCTAAATTTTGAGCTTGGTGAGATTTTGATTTGTATCACTAGCAAACTTTGTACAGTAAATAAAGCTATTATTTTCCGATATAAAAATAACTTGACCTATAATACAAAATTTTCAATAAAACATTTATAACTACATTTGAATGGGTAGGTATGTATCAAAATTGCTGTTTTGCAAATAAACTATTTCGTAAAAGTATATCTCAGATAGTTTTGTTATAATTGAGTTTAATAACAAATCATTAGATTAATTCAAAAAACCACTAACTACATATACCTATTACTAAGTTGCCTTAAATTACATTTGACCTTTTATCAGCAAAATTCACATTCATTGCTGCTTTCATTATTCATAATGAATTTGATTCATTCCATTATCAATGTTCCATAATGAAAGCAGATCTGTTATTAATTTATGAGCTACTAGCTTTTTTTGCGGTTCTGCCCCAAAAAGTATGCCTATGCCCTTCTAGAAGGTCCAATCTATTTCTACACCAAAGTTAATCCAAATTGCTTCAGCTGTTTAACAGTGATGGCGTAACAGATAGACAAAGTTAGATGCATTGTGCAATTTTATGAACTTTGAATATTGTATTTTTCATAGTATGAACTGCTATTGCACGGAAGCATCACATGATGGTGAGTAACAAACTTCACCTATGGACACTTGTAACTAAACAAAACCTATGAGAGCTGTCCAAACCTGGAATACTACCCACTCCCCTAAAGTTAGAGGGTGTAGCTTTCCTTAGTACCAGTTTTCTGTAGTGTTGTGGTACTATTCTGGTTGAAGTAGGTCTAACATGCTGTTGTCGGCGCTGGGAGGGGTCTGGATGTCTTAATAACAGCAGTTCCCGGATCCCTCCCTCCTCAGACGCAGAGTCGCACACCGTGTGGTTTTAGTCATTTCGGGTCCGACACACCGCCCCTCCGCAAACCCCGGCGGGGTGACGGTCCGAGGGGATTTCCACAAGTAAAAAAAAGGTCTAACATGCTGTAGTATGACATCTCACTTTTTCTAATTGTGTTGATGGCGTCTTTACATGGTTTTGACCACTATTCCGATTGAAGCAGTTCTAATGTGACAAAGTGTAATATCTCACTTCTACTTATTTTGTTAATGGCAAACACTTTAAATATGGTTTTGGTGCAGTGTTATGCAATTTAAATGGTGTTTAGCTTTGCTTTGGTTGTCAAGTGTGCATTATTGAGCCAAGATTTTGTGTTTCTAATGCTAAGAAAACTTATCAATGTGGTTTAGAGCAATTAAAATCTTCAATGAACAAGTTTTAGAGACTTGTTTCTATCAATCTTATTGCACAATAATTTGTAACATGCTTAAAAATGCATGATATTTTGAATTCATTAGTAGTTATTACAGATACTCATTATTAAACAATAAAGAATAATATGTCATTGCCTAGTTCTTGACTGGCAGAAAATTTAGACCCTTTCAAAAACAACCAACTTTGAACTGTCAAAATGGGGGAGGGCCAAATATATGTTTATAAAAGATTAATTGCCCGGATGGAGTATTGGTAGCATATGCGACTGTGTTGCTTCAAGTCTCGGGTTCGATTCCCGAGTCGGACCATTTGTTTATATTATTAAATGGGCTAGTATTTGTTTCAGAGTTTGGGTATTTTCCATGTAAAATATGTATCTATTTACAAAAGAAAACATATTTATGTATTTATATCAGTTGTCTAGTACCCACAATGCAAGCTCTGCTTAGCTTGCGACTAGATGGCATCGAGTGTTAGGTCTGAAATATTTATTTACTATTAATTTTATTATATTTATCTATATATCTATATAATTTTGGTTTTGTTCTTTAGTTATTTTACTTTGTAGATTTTCTTATTGTTTTTATTTTTTATTTAATCAGCTAGTCAATACTTAGAGCATTAATCTCTAAGAGTGAATAGTATATTACTGGTTATTTTGTAACTGGCAACCGGCAGATGGAGCTAATGCCAACTGATACATTTTTATTTTATTTATTTATTTACCTGCTAAAATTTATTCTACCTTCATACTATTTCTATACTTTTATATACTGCATTGGTCATCTAACTCTGCAATTAGTATTATAATTATAACTCATTTTCAAACCTCCGACCTAGAAGACCGAAAGCATGTCGTCTTGTTATAACAGTGACGATAGCGACGACTTTTTGTCGGCGTGCAGTAGTTTTAGCTCCCAGGGTGACCCAACTATCTCTGAGACTCTCTCTTCTCAGTTCTCCGACGTCCCCAGAAATCTCAATCTTGTGCACATTAATGCACAAAGTATTCCGGCTCACTTTCCTGAAATGCTGGCTTCTTTTGACTGTACGAACTTACACGCTATTCTCATTTCTGAATCGTGGCTTAAGCCCTGCTTACCATCTTCTGCATACTCAGTACCTGGATTCAACCTCATCAGGAACGATCGCGCTATGGGTGGTGGTGGTGGCGTTGCAATCTATCTACGCTCCCACATTCCTTACACTGTTATTAGTTTATCGCCACAGCCCCCTCCATCTAATGCGGGTGAACACCTTTTCCTGGAAGTTGAACTCCTTCATTTCAAAATTCTTCTCGGTGTGTTTTACTGCCCCTCCTTGCGCATTGACTTCTTTTCATCGTTTGAACTTCTCTTAGAACAATTCACTCCCTCGTACGGTCATACCATAATCATGGGTGATTTCAATACCTGCCTCCTCAAAAATGATTCTCGTTCTACTACCTTCCGATCCATCACCCAATCTTGCAATTTATCTATTCTTCCATCCAACGCAACACATTTTTTCCCACACTCTGCTCCTTCTCTGCTAGACCTTATCCTTGTTTCCTCCCCTAATCTCGCAGTTAAGCACGGTCAGTGTTCAGCTGACGAGTTCTCCTATCACGACCTACTATACCTATCCTACCGTATCCGTCCTCTTAAATCTAAATCCAAAATTATTCTGCAGCGGAACTTCAAGGCTATAAACATTGATGCCCTAAAAAGGGATGCCAACGACACTGACTGGACGTCTCTCTACAGTGTAGATAGCATCGACGACAAAGTAAATTTTTTCAACGCTGAAATATTGTCTCTTTACGACAAACACGCGCCAATTCAAGAAATGAAAGTGAAACGTCTCCCATCACCATGGTTAACCGCAGACATCAAAGCGCTAATCCATAAGAAAGCAGTAGCCAAATCACGGTTTAAAAAGAACCCAATTGAAACTAACCGGGAGAAATACGTGTCTATCAGGAATCAATGCAGCAGGGTGTGTAGGAACGCACAACGCCGATACATCCACAACTCTGTTGAAAATGGAGATCCAGCACAAGTCTGGAAGTTTTTAAAGTCACTGGGAGTGGGCAAATCCGTTCATGAAACTTCTCCTAAAATTGTAGACTTAAGTTTACTAAATCAACATTTCTCTGCTTCAACAAACTTTAATAAAATAACAAAAGATGCTACTCTGAAACATCTAACTTCCGCCCCTGCTCCTGACTGTTCTCCTTTTTTCTTTAGTCAATTTTCTGGTTGTGATGTTAAGAAGAGCATAATATCTATTACTTCGAATGCAGTGGGCTCTGATTGTTTAAGTCGTAACATGATCCTCCCAATCCTGGATGAAATTCTCCCTGTCATCTGCTACATATTAAATTGTTCGATCTCCTTTAGCGTTTTCCCAAAGGCCTGGAAGGATTCAAATATTGTTCCTATCCCTAAAAAGAAGAACCCCGGATCCTTTTCCGATTACCGCCCCATTTCTATCCTCCCCTTCCTCTCCAAGGTCCTCGAACGTTTAATTCACACTCAATTTTCGAACTTTCTTTCCACAAACCTGCTCTTAAATCCTCTCCAGTCTGGTTTTAGACCAGGTCATAGCACCACCACTACTCTAGTTCACATTACGGAGGACATAAGATCCGCTATGGAGAACAGTGAGCTTACAGTCCTTACACTTCTCGACTTCAGTAATGCCTTCAACACCGTCGACTTTGACGTACTGCTATGTATATTACGCTCTCTTAACATATCTCCAACTGCGATTGACTGGTTTCACAACTACCTGTTTGGTCGCCGGCAACGCATTAGCATTGACAACTCTGTCTCTTCCTGGTGTAGCACTAACACTGGCGTACCTCAGGGCGGAGTGCTATCTCCCTTACTTTTCTCCGTTTTTATCAACACCATCACTAATAATTTGTCTTCAACCTACCACCTTTACGCGGATGATCTCCAGATCTATACTACGGCACCACTGGCTAATCTGGCTACTGCTGTTAACACCATAAATACCGACCTGGAAAAAATCTGTCAGTGGAGCATTTCCCACGGTCTGAAAATTAACCCATCCAAGACCCAGGTCATTGTCGTTGGAAGCTCAAGAATGAGATCTAAAATCGATTGGAATTCACTGCCTCAAGTCTCTTGTGATGGCACACCCATTTCGTATAGTGACAAGGTAAAGAACCTGGGAATCTACATCGACAGTACCTTATGTTGGGGTCCTCAGCTGCAGGAGCTGAGTCGTAAAATGTTTGCCGCTGCAGGGTCCTTGCGCAGACTACGCAACTTTCTACCTATCTCTACCAAGATTGCTCTTACACAATCCCTTCTTTTTCCTATCCTTGATTATGCTGATGCCAGTTATTTAGATCTCACTGAAGACCAATTTAATAAGCTTGATAGACTCCAAAACCTCTGTATAAGATTCATATTCGGATTATTATTCCGCCTTCGCCGGAATGCACACGTCCTTTCTCTTCTGTATAACATTCTCTTTAACCCTCTTACCCCACGCTATCTCAAATCACGATTTACCTTCTTACACGACTCACATCCCAAATTACTGAGGTCGTCGGAGAATCTGAAACTAAAAATGCCTGGCCATTCTACGAAATTTCGCGATCACTCCTTTTGTGTCCAAGCAGTTCGGTTGTGGAATGCCCTACCAGTAGCAATAAGACGTGCACAAACACTAACTGCTTTCAAGAGATTGGTAAAGGAACACTACCTGGAAGACATCAATGTCTCTTAACCAGCTATTTCTTTTTAGTCGGTCAATTGGGTCACTCTACCACATTTAAGTATGTAATTAACTGTATATTTAACTTATTCCTTGTTTGTATTTATTTCATTAAACCACACTATGTATAACTATAACGGTATATGATAATCTATACTATTTTTATTTTTTATTTTTTTCTCTTTACCTAGTTTTACACCAGACACTACCCCACACTTTCTCATAATCATGTTTTTCTTTCCATCCAAGGGTTGCCTGTAAGAGATTGCCTCCGGCGATAAGGCCGCCAATTGTACTTCTCTAATTTTTATGTTAAACTAGGAACTAATCTGGTGTACAATAAAGAGATTTATTATTATTATTATTATATCAATCTACTTTGTAACAAGTTTACATATGTATTAAAAAACACTAGTAATATGTTTGTAGGATTTATTAATGAGAATCTCAAATGTATGATACTACTACACATACTATATATTCATACACATATTATAATAATAATAAATAATACTATTACACCAACAGTGAACATTGAACCTTAACACATACCCATGTTCATACATATTCATTCAAATTGAATATGACATTCTCTCTGATGCTATTAATAAATAAACAAACCTATAAAAGTCCTTCATATTGCACCTTACCTCATCTGATTAAAGTTTAAGGCTAGTAATCTTAAGTTTCTTTAAAGTCAATAATTTAAATTTCAATCTACAAGAATAAAAGTACTTATATGATACCTACCACAAAATGTTGAAATCTCGTAGAATATTCCTGTAGATTAGCGTAACTTTTATTATATTTTTGAATATAATCATCGAATATGGGCTTTAATGTCTCTTCAGAAGGCTCACTTGATAACATTAACGGTAAAACAACGAACAATAAACAACACAGAGAAAACGCCAGCACCCAATTCCACCATTTCAACATTTTTATAGTAGTATTTCTTAGAAACAAAATAATAAGAACAGTACGGACATTGAACTAAAACTGATAACAACACAGTCACAACATAAACACGAGCACAACGAACAAACAAACAGAACGAAAGTAAGATCATATTTGACAACTTTGACGTAAAACTTTTAATGTTGCCGTTTGTAAGATTTCTCCCAGATTTTGTTGAGTGAATCATGTTTCAAGGATTAAACTTCACATTCATAAACGTTTAATATTGGGATAATTATGTAGAGTTATGACTTATGAGGATTAATTATGTAGATAGGAAATTAGTTTTACTCCTACTATAGAATCTTCTCAATTTATTATTATTAATTAATAACTGAGCTCTCTGCGAGGTGTTATCCGCGGTAGGTACAATAATAACCACGGGTAGCATCGCAAAAAGTACCGTTAATGTTATAAAATAAATTGTAACGCTGACAATAGTACAGATTATTTGAATTATACGGGAATTACGTTGCGTATGTCGCATTGGTTGATAGCTAAAACCACGGCTAAAACATCACTCTAAACCTTAGAGTAACCGAGTAATGGGTGGCCAGGGGGACTTTGAATCACTATCTATTGCTGAAAACTGTATTGAAATCCGTTGAGTAGTTTAATAGATATAAGCGAATGAACAAACAGCAGAAACGACGCGCGACGTCATTTTATACTATGTAAACATAAAAACTGGGTAGTTATGTGTTAACTAGGCCTATGAAATAAAAACTGTGAGTAGTTGTGTGTTAACTAGGGCTACGAAATAAAAACTGTGGATAGTTGTGTTAACTAGGGCTATGAAATAAAAACTGCCATATTCATACTATTTTTATGATTTATTTACACTTATTCATTATCACATCATACCTTTAAAGTCCACGGCTGGACATAGGCCTCTCCTAAGAAAAAGTTTTTTTAATATGATCTTAACCTACAGCCGACTCGAATGTTACAAAACACCACTTATGTTCAATATCAGCGCCAACTCCAGTCGTTTTACGGAGAAATACATCATTATACTTGCTTAATACATCATAAACAGTTGTTTGAGAAGCCTCGGGTACTATAGACTTGACATAGGAAACTAGGTAATCTAAGGATGCTCCCCGTGGATGTACCATGAGAAATGCTGACAAGATGCTAATAAGTTTCGCGTCTGAAGCAGGCAGTGTGGCTGTAGAAGATATGTTGTCGTCTGGGAGTGGAGGCGGTGGTTGCGGTTTCGATGGCGCAGCTTTGAAGTCAAGAGATAGTTTTGGCATGGGTGGCGATGGAAGAGGTGGGTAGACCTAGAAGAAAATATAATTATTATTTACTACCAAAATATTTTCTTCCACATCTATCTGGTACTAGGGCAGATTCAGATTGTAGGATGATCCTGGATGTCTTAATAAGTTCTGGTTCTGTATTCCTCTTATTTCAGGCGCAGAGTGGCATACCTCGTGGTTTTAGTCAACTCAATTTTAAGACACTGACCCAATGTGAACCTCGATGGAGTGACGGTTTTAGGGAGTTTTCACACACGTAAAAAAAAGGTCCAGATATCACTCGATCCTCTTGAAATAATTGTGGAAAACCCGCAGTTAAATAATTAGCTACCTTAATTCACAACACACAGAAATAGGTTAGGAAATATTTTATTTCAAACATACCTGTTTATTCTGTAAAGCTTGTTGAGCAACAAAATGAGCTTTGAATTTTTCAAACTTCCTTTCAGCCTCGTTTTTGGCCAAATGAGCTTCATTCTTGTAACCTTCTAATTCATAAGTCAGGTTTTCGTTTTCCATCTAAAATAATAATAAAAACGTTATCAAATAAGTATAATATAATATTTAATAAGTAGATTGGTGAAGTGGCTATTGCCCACTTTTTGGCCACATTGGCCATTGAAGAGTTCAATGCGAACAAATCACAACGCCGAACGTAGTTACTGTGACGATACTGTTCAATGAACATGTTATACCGGGACCGGTTGCGGTACACGGTGCCGTTCTCGAAGTTGTTCAAAAATATGTATACCTCGGGCAGACTTTGCAGTTAGGTAGAAACAACTTTGAGGACGAGGTGAACAGAAGAATCCAGCTGGGTTGGGCAGCGTTTGGGAAGCTTCGTCGGGTCTTCTCATCGTCGATCCCACAGTGCCTTAAGACGAAAGTCTTCAATGCGTGCGTCCTACCCGTAATGACATACGGAGCCGAAACGTGGACACTTACGATACGGCTGGTCCACAAGTTTAAAGTCGCTCAGCGTGCTATGGAGAGGGCTATGCTCGGTGTTTCTCTAAGGGATCGTATTAGAAACGAGGTTATCCGGCAGAGAACCAGGGTCATCGACATAGCCCACCGGATTAGCAAGCTGAAGTGGCAGTGGGCTGGCCATATTTGCCGTAGAACCGACTACCGTTGGGGTAAACGGGTTCTTGAGTGGAGACCGCGTCTCGGCAAACGTAGTGTAGGACGTCCACAGGCCAGGTGGAGTGATGATTTGCGCAAGACGGCTGGCAGAAGCTGGATGCGAGTAGCCGAGGATCGAACTAAGTGGCGTGCAATTGGAGAGGCCTATGTCCAGCAGTGGACTGCGATAGGCTGATGATGATGACTGTTGATGTGAAAAAAACTCACACTAGGCAACCTGTCGTCCAAACACTTAATTAAGTTGAAACAATGAAATAATTTTCCTGATTGAAACATGTTTCTTCATACCACTGTCTAAATGTAAAACAAAGTTTCATAATGATCGATTGAGTAGTTACTTACGGTGTGAAACTGTGACAAATAAAAAAAATATTTGTATTATTTTACTTACCCGCAGCTGTTCGTATTTCTCCATTGAAACGACATTTTTGTTCCCCTTTTCTACTTCGTCTTCATCGAACATCGTATTAAACTCCTCCGTTATGTTGTCCAGTTCCTGTAAATTAACTGATTAATGCCATATTGTCCTACACATATATTGTTTATCTATTTGAACAAACTTAAAGGCTGACAGACCAACGGACAAAGTAACCCTTTTTTACGTTTGAAGAACGGAATATTAAGAAATTCTTGCGTTGACTTTACCATTTCGTTCGTATTACATCATCAGTTGATTCCATTATTACTGTCATAAGAGCTTCCACTAATAATTTGAATATACTATCGCGATCGCGACTGTTATCTACTCTCCTTTCCCTTTTGCCACTGAAACCGACGGTTCGTAAAAAGTTGCAGAGGACGAAAAAAATGATTTTTGTACGAAACTAGTTTCATACCAGGATTTATTTTTCGGTCTATGAAACCACGATTATGTACAAGTCATTTATTTTTAATAGTTCCGATGAAAGAATCTTCGACCTTCATAATAGCCACTGGTTTCATAAGACGTATGAGAGTTTAAATGAAAAAATAAATATTTTCTAAATCAATACTATTATATAAAGCTGAAGAGTTTGTTTGTTTGTTTGAACGCGCTAATCTCAGGAACCGCTGGTCCGATTTAAAAAAAATCATTCAGTGTTGGATAGTACATTTATCGAGGAAGGCTATATGCTATAATATATATCATCACGCTACGACCAATAGGAGCGGAGCACCAATGAAAAATGTTTCAAAAACGGGGGAAAATTATCACGCTACGGGCAATAGGAGACGCAAACGAGGTTGCGGGGGTCAGCTATTCATAATAAAATTAAAATGACGTACCTAGTTATTTCCAAGCAGTCAAATAGCTCACTCAAATTTAGTTATAATTTAACGCCATTATTGATTTTTTTAAATGAATTTCTTTAGTTTCATTTCATTCTAACAATTTACAAATACACAATTAATCAATTTCTATATAGTTCATAGAATTTTCTAGGTCGAGTAATAAGCAACAATATTTCCTTACTTGCATCTGTATGTCTTCCTGATTAGCGTAATTACTTTTTTGGAAACCTACTAGTTTAAAATCTTGGTTGGGAACTGGTTTCGGACCAAGTTAAATTTTTCTTCCTCCGCAACTGATTACCGTCGTCTGTTTCGATGTCCAAAGACAAAGGGCTCCTTCCACCGAAGAATATATTTAAAAAACCTAATTCACAATCTGTCACTTCGATTTCTTAAGTTCAAAATAATAAAAAACACGATTAAGTTAAATTATGTAAAGACTTTTAATCGTAATCAAACCACAAGAATCCGAAGTTTGTATTACGTGACTTTGTTCTTTTATTAATTAAACTTTTTTGGAAATAGTGAAAAATTTTACAATTCCTTACGACTCATTTTATTTTTCTTTCTCTACCAGTCTACTCTGAAATGCCACGAGTTAACAGGATCCTAGTGATTTAATTATCAATAAATGAAGAATCCTGTCGATCCCGGAGTATCAGCAAAAGGTGTCTGTTCAGAAGTAAACACGCTGCATTGATTCCTCGACGACCGGAGCAGTTTTTTGATGAAGTCAGCAGTCACGATATCGGCCTAGCAAAAGTCCTTACACAATTCATTTTAACCAGACAGATTGTAAATTCATACTCACTATTAATCCAATGATTGAAGGTGACGACATTTTGCTTAAACTGCATACGGGTACAACTCAAAAATGATCATCGTTTACCAAAATGAATAGAGAATATTAGAAAAATGTTATCGCGCTTCCATTTCAGTTAACGAAGCGAAGAGGAGATGCCTTGTGTCATCATATTTTCAGAACTTGTTAAATTTTAATTGCTGTATAATTTACCGACTGTTTGGGATCCTCGTCTAGATTTCGCCCACCTTGTAAATTAACACACAAGACATCTCCAATTCGCTTCAAAAACGATGATCATTATACTCACTTTCTGAATCCGTAATGTATAGCTAAACAATGCAGCAGTTTGGATAGCTATAAAGTATTTTTTTGTATTATGTACGTACCTGTGTCATTTTAAGCCACATCTCAATATTCCGTCGTTGCTGCTTCGAGAGATGGTCAGAGACTCGCTGGAGTTTAGCCGCCGTCAGAATTTTCGCTACCTGTTCGACTGTTGTTGACAATTATGAATTTTTTACCAAAGACATTTTATATTTTGTAATATGGCAATAATGATTTTACTCTATAGGTAGGTACGTATTAGATCATGTTCTTACTGCATTTGTAAAAAAATCGGTTTGTTTACAAAATTATGTGCAACACAATATTGTGAAGACATCAAATATAATGATATTAGGTATTTTATTATATGTATGAAATACCACGTAAAAAATCACGTACAATGGCCCAATCAAGAGGTTAAGTGCGGAAACAGCCCGGGAAAACCAAACCATGTATGAAATACAAAATGTATTTACTTATAACTAAGTTAAATAAATGTTTGTTAAGCTTATACTATTAGTCGTGTTGTGTGATGTGTATGTTCTAAAGGCGCGTCTCCACCAAAATTGTTGGCAATTTCAGTGGTTCAAGCTGTTCCAAAACTTCAAAAAATCGCCAACTTTTGTTTCCATTGTGTCTACACCGAGTCGCCAACAATTTGAAAAACATTCGAACTAAGCGTCATCACAGACGTGGTGACGTGTACCGCCAAAAACAGAACACTGTTTCCCAACATTTGTTGACAATTTTTGTTGCCAACACAAGGAAATTACAGAAACTTTTGTCACCAACACGTGTTGACAACACAAAAATTGACAACTTTTGTTCGGTGGAGACCCGGCTTAAGACACATTTATAAAAAAAAATAGCTTTTGCCAGCGGCTCCGCCCCCCTGCATGTAGGTCATCACGGTGAAGACTAACCTATGTCCTTCCTCAAGAATCCAAGTATTTTCATGACAAATTTCATTGAAAGCGCCAATGGAAGTATTTATTTTATGTTAACAAATCGATAGGAATACTTGAGCATCTGTTTGTTAATAAATGAAATCGCGCAGACTATAAAGACGCGCATGAGTGATATGTGGTTGGTCGAAAACCGAAACATTTAAAAAACACGTTCATATTTTTTTTAAAGATGAAAAGAATTTGTAAGTAACCGACTTCCTTTGACATGTTAATTTACATAACAAAATTTTAAAAGTTTTTTTTAATTATACCGTGATTTATAAAATATTATTTATATATTTACTGAATAGTTTTCGTAGTACTCGAAGCCTTGCTGACTTCCTGGACTGAAAGATCTACAGCGAACTTACATAAATTTATGTCGATAAGGGGTCGCTCTGCTGTCAGCTATGATTCTAAGTATCTGTTCATCTTAAAAATATCTAAATCTTGGAATCTAGACATACTGTAGAGCGTTATAAAGCGGAAGAGATGCAGCTTACTATACCCCATTACTAGACATACCTACCAGCGCGAAACCGCGACACTAAATTTAATTTTTGTTTGATTCAGATTTTTTCTGCTGTTGTAATGCATAATATCTGCGTTCTAAGACATAGTAGCATACAAAGTTACATACCAGATTTGATAGTCAAGCCAAGTGATTTGTAGTGCAAAGTCGTGGGTTTCTAAACCGAAAGTTTTTTATGTAGATCTTGGCTTTTCTGCATACTACCGCTAGGCAGCGTCTTGGTGCCATATCTTGCTTGTTGATTGTGTTTCGAGGCGCCAAAGACAAATTTCATGGTGGATGTACTCACGTTTAAGTAACAACTAATCAGTGGGCCCAATATGAGCTCTGTCTAGTCCAGGCTAGATGAAACTAACTTGTATTCTGATGGTAAGCAGTACCGGTACTTATTGACGCTCGGCAACATCGCGGTGTTTCTCTCGGTCGGCAAAACGTTGTCAATCCTATTGGTCATCTTGTGAATTCTAGGACTTACCAACATCAGCAGATTTTCAGGAAGAAATCCGCTTTAAAACGGACTTCTACGAATTTGGCCTTCATGAGTATAACGTGACGAAATTGATATCCTTTTATTTTTAGAAAGCTGTACGGTGTGGCCGGGCTGAAATATTCCTCTGCGGTCTCCCGTAGGCTTAACGTTGTCGGCATAATAGTGTATAGGAGGCCCAAAATACTCACCAAAAGGTTTTTCGACATGTGCTTTACTTCGGTTGGTGAAAAAAAAAAGTTGTAATTTATCTCTCGACGGCTTGTACGGGTTGTCTTCAATTACAATTATTTTTTGATCTTCCTACCCCAACAGGGTGAATCACATGTTGACATTGAACAAAGGTTTCAAAGCAGGACTGCTTTGAAAGTTTGTCTTTGTAATGATAATTACACCAACCATTTATACTTACATTAACGCCACGTCTGTATAGCCATTCATCAATCTGATTATTCCTAGATTGAATTGTTAGCAGCAGAGGTCATAGATAAATAGAGAAAGATTCTAACAATACATCTTACAAAATTCTGGATCTTTCAGAATTCTTGAAAGAAATATACCCTACAGGTTATATTGTCTTGAAAAATATAATTCTAGGTACTTACACTGCATAAGAACGTTAGTGAACTTGTCTTTCAAGCTATTCTTCATGGTTTGAAACTCTTCATCAATCTGCATCTTCTCATTGAACAGTCTTCGTAGCTGGTTGTTGCTTGCTTGAATTAGAGAGTAAAAGTTGTTTGCGTTTTTCTTATTACACTCGCCACGTTCAAGCCAGGCTACTAAAGTCTGAAAGCGGTATATAATAGGTCTTTACCTATGAAATTGCCGTTTTGTATGCAATAAGTGAAAGTACTTATTTTTTCAAACTTTTTTATTTCTGTTATTCGAAGTAATCACCCATGCAATCGACGCATCTTTGCCAACGCATTGGCAGTTTATTGATGCCCTTCTTGTAAAAATCAGCTGGACGGGAGGCAACAAACTCTTCAAAGGCATTTTGTACTGCCTCTCGGGAATTGAATTTTTTACCCACTAAAAAGTTGTCTAAATTTTGGAAAAAGTAATAGTCGGTAGGTGCAAGGTCTGGTAAGTATGGCGGATGAGGAAGAGCTTCCAACCCCAGCTCTTGCAGCTTGGAGACTGTCTGTTGCGAACTGTACCAAATGATGTTGTCAGTTCAGACAGTCTCCAAGCTGCAAGAGCTGGGGTTGCATACAAAACGGCAATTTCATAGGTAAAGACCTATTATTTATTTAAATATGGAAAATCAACAAGCACAATAAATAAATATTTCGGACATCTAACACACAACGCCATCCAGTCCCAAGCTAAGCAGAGCTTGTGTTATGGGTACTAGACAACTGATATAAATAAATATATACTTTTTTTTTGTAAATACATACATATTATACATATGAAACACCCAAACTCTGAAACAAACATTTGCAGATCATACAAATATTTGGTCCGACCCGGGAATCGAACCCGAGACCTCAAACCTAGCAGTCGCTTACGCTACCACTTGCGCCACCGAGGCAGTTATACAATCGGTACAACAATAGGCTACAACTTTTGCTGGCTGCTCGGCCCGCGCATATATCAGTTATCGTGGTAAATAGTAGCCTATAGATGTCCTTCCTCAACAATCAAAATATCTCCGTCGAAAATTTCATACAAATCGGCTTAGCATTTTAGCCGTGAAAGTGTAAGAGACAGACAAAGTCTATTTCAAATTTATTTGCAGTATACTTGCTCTTTTCTAAGATAAAGCCATTTGCAGTATATTTGCTCTTTTCTAAGATTAAGCCATTTGTAGTATATTTGCTATTTTCTAAGGTTAAGCCATTTGCAGTATATTTGCTCTTTTCTAAGATTAAGCCATTTGCAGTATATTTGCTCTTTTCTAAGATTAAGCCATTTGTAGTATATTTGCTATTTTCTAAGGTTAAGCCATTTGCAGTATATTTGCTCTTTTCTAAGATTAAGCCATTTGCAGTATATTTGCTCTTTTCTAAGGAGAATCCTATGTCCAAGTGGACTAATAAAGGCTGTTCATGAAAATCTTGATGGTCTAGAGCTAACACTTACAGAAGCAGCATCAGCAAAATCAGAATCACTCTTGATCTTTTCTGCAATAGTGCTGAACGTAGCAGGGGTGTATGGTTCAACACGTTGGGGACTAGATTCACGTCTGTGCTTGTTTTTTTCATACTCAATTTGGTCTTCACGATTCTGGTTACGAAAAAGACAATTTTATACAGGAGTGAAAACTAGTTTAACCGACTTCAAAAAAGAAGGATGTTCTAAATTCAACTGTATTTTTTTTATGTTTGTTACCTATTAACTTTCGACTGGGTGAACCGATTTTGATGATTCTTTTTTTAATTAAAAGCTGGTGCTTCCCGTGTGGTCCCATTCCAACTTGGTCCCGATTGAAGTAAGAAACATTAAAAAAACAGTCGAATTAATAACTTCCTCTTTTTTTTTGAAGTCGGTTAATAAATATTAATTTTAGTTTATTCAAAACATAAAAAAATGTCTTAGAATAATGCTATGCTGATCAAATATAATTTATGTTGTTATTACAAGTGGTATGAAAGAAGTTCATCAGGTAGATTAGCCAGGTAGGATTGACAAACTGTTCAAAAGCTTTTGACTCAATGAATATCTACATACATCTTACTTATTTTTTTTATATCTATTATACAGTCAGTTGCATGGCAATTTCTAATAAAATATAAGTTATTGCACTCAAGTATTGAGTGACAAATGATTTTAGAATGATATTAACAACTACACCTTTCGGGGTTCTTCAAGGACCGCATTTAGGGCCCCTAATCTTTAATGCATATTTTAACAACATTTATTATGTTTTATTTTTAATGTTTTAAATTTCTATCACAAGTTGATGATAAAAAATATTAATTCATTAAACATACTAATTACATAAGTATGCATAATGATTCACTGCAAAACTGTCCAATAATACAAGAAAATATGCTTTATTTTCTAGAATATAAATGGACATGTGTCATCTACTAATAATCATTATGCCTTTCTGGTTTATTAATTTTTTACAAAGAGTTGTTATTTCTTACCAAAGCATAATCAATATAAAGTGTAGTAGCTTCATTCTCGTTCTGGTCATGGTCTTTAATACGACATCCCGACACTGAAAATGATTGTTCAACACTGCTCTGCTTCACAAACCGTACATGACATACGCCTTTATGGAGTTTTACTTCTTCAATATCTCCAAAACGTTGGAAAATTTCTGTTATAACATCTTCAGTGATACTCTGAGGCACCCCGCCAACAAATATCGTACGACCGCCAGCTGGACGTTCCCTCCTAGGTGGGACAGTGGTCCCTGGTAGTGGAGGAAGTATTGCTCCAGTACTAAAGTATATGGGGAGACTTAACGTTTGCAATTGTGTATTCATCATCATCATATTTGGTACCATGTTCATTCCAGGCATTTGCATCATCTGCTGCATGTTGGTCATATCTATTTGATGTTGTATCATAGAGCCAGGAATTATGTTGCCATATTGCATCATTGATGGTTGATGAGCTGTATACACAGAAAAAAGTTTGTAAGTTTAATTGTTTTTAAAATTACTGTATACAGTCGTGGTCAACTAATTAGGGACATTCAAGATAGTGCAGAGCAATAACCGGTTATGTACATATAAATATAAAACCCTGTTGATTTCTCAGTAACTATTATTTGCATAATTTGGACCAATTATTGTGCTATAAATAATAAATAGTATATAAATAGAAAAAGGTGTTTAATATCAAAGGTTAACCATGTATTCAATTTAAGGTACAATTCTGTAGCTGGACATTTAATTAAGAAGTTAGAGTTAGTTAGAGTTAAATAATACTAATAATTTGCAGTATTCTCTCGCGGTTGGCGTGTGCGACTGCTGATCATGAGGTCTCGGGTTCGATTCCCGGGTCGGACCAAATGTTTGTATGATCTACAAATATTTGTTTCGGAGTTTGGGTGTTTTCTATGTATGATATGTATGTATTTACAAAAAAAAAAGTATATATGTATTTGTACCAGTTGTCTAGTACCCATAACACCCATAACACAAGCTCTGCTTAGCTTGGGACTAGATGGCGTTGTATGTTAGATGTCCGAAAATATTTATTTATTTAAATATTTATTTTATTAAGGGTAAAATCAGTACCCAGTAGCAAAACCTTTGTTAGTAATTACCGCTTGACACCAATGTGGAATAGACATATTTGGATAGGAATGTTTGTCCATGCCTTACAAAAAGCTTTGAACTTAATGAAACTTTCTAAAGTAGTGGTACGAAAAAGTGGCAACTTTTTTCTTGATTTCGTGCCAAAGGTGCTCGATTGGGTTGAGGTCCGGGCTATTTACTGGCCAATCTAGCATTGATACCAACTGACTGTTAAGAAACGATTTGACTGAATGGGCAGTATGTTTCGGGTCGTTATCATGCTGAAAATATTGCAAGAAACTAACATAAAAACTATACATGTCCTACACTGTCCAGTACCTTGCATCATGACAGCAGACATATTCAGTTGTTGGTTATACTTGTCACCATCCCACTTTGAACGTCTCTCTCTGTGGTCGTTACGACTCCTTTCTCTCCTGTCGTTCCTTCTGCGGTCTTTATTATAGTCACGGTCACGATTTCGCGACCTAGAGCGGCGCCGACTTCGCTCTGAAATAATAATCCATACTAGTATTATAAATTCGCTATTAACTCTGTCTGTCCTTCGGTCCGTCACGCTTTCACAGCTATAAGGATAACCGATTTTAATTCAATTTGGCAAAGAGATACTTTGATTTTTGAGGAAGGATATAGGCTACACCTCATCACGATAACCGACATACACAAGATCGGTGCCGTGGGCAAAAACTAGTAAATATTTTGGACATCTAACACACAACTCCATCTAGTCCCAAGCTAAGCAGAGCTTGTGTTATGGGTACTCTGAGACCTCAAGTACAGCAGTCGCATACGCTACAACTATACCAACGAGGCAGTTTACAGTGAATCCTCCATTATCGCGGTGAAAAGTAGCCTATTCCTTCCTCAAGAATAAAAAAATAATAAATTAATATAAACTGAGTAGTGTGTTATCTTATAATTTTCTTCCATACAAACCTTCTCCTGGCTATAACAAACACAAAAAAAGAATTATCCAGTTTGGTGCAGTCGATTGGAAATTATGCGAAACTCACCTCTATCACGTTCACGTCTATCACTTCGTTCTCTACTTGAACGGGATGCCTTTTCAACCGATTCAACATTCATTTCTTGTTTCCCTGAGTCATCATTATTAAGTTCCTCAACAATTGCAACAACATTGACTTGCGGGTCCGATTGTACAGTTTCTATAAAGGTTCCCGGCGCTAGTTGGTTTACAAGTCCATCAATCTGATTCATAGGTATAGCTATCTGGTTCGTTGATGGTGCAATAAGATTCATAGGACCTACTTGATTTACTACAGGTGGTCCAATCTGGTTCATATGGTGGGCATGTTGGCCCATTTGATTGATTTGATTCATATCGCCTATCATAGTATAAGGCTGTACGAGAGACGGTGTTGAACTAGGCACCAAATTTTGCATAACTCCAGCCATGCCTATCATATTTGGCATTGAAAAATTTTCGTTACCCCACGAATTCATTGTATATTTACCAGCAAAGCACTCGGAAAAAAATAATTCGTACAAACACAAGACAAACCAAGACAAACTGACAAACAAACACACAGATTACAGATGACAGACAGATCACAGAACCACAGAACACATTTGGACAGAACTGTGTTGCAGACTTAGAGCATATATAATAAGAGAGGCAACCAAACGGGCGGAAAGCGTGATCGGAGTAAAGAGAGAGAGAGACTGAGTTTGGGTAGTGTCTATCTCTCTCACGCAAGCTTCTGATTGGTTGGTCTATTTCCCGCCAAATTAGTCATGCAAATTGGTATGTGTGTCCACCAATCAGAAGTTTGTGTGAGAGAGACAGTCGCCAACCAAACTCAGTCTCTGTCTCTACTCACGCTTACCGGCCGTTCAGCTGCCCATCTAGATATATATGCTCTAAGGAGATTCAAGTTATAGGGTTGGCAGCCCTGATGCCAATATTTTAATAAATAATGCTCCAATGACAGAGTGATAATAAATATTATGTTTTAAATTTCTTACATATTTAAGTTGTATTGTATTGTTGTTTTTATGAATGTAAAATTTTACAATGTGGTAAGACAGTATCATTTAATGAAATATAAGAAGGACATAATGTCATAAATTCGTATGAAATGCTAAAAAATGTCGGTGTTTCAGTTCGGAATCTGTACCAAAAGACTTCGAAAAGACAACAGAGGTTTTGCCTTTAAATAAATATGGGTTATCAACAGTTGAAGAGTATAGGAAGGCTGAAGAAGACATTCTTAATCAGGAATGGTTGAAGAAGGCTGGTTTGACAAACGAAGAAATAAAATTATATCAAGAATATGAGGCGGGGCTTTTGGATCAACGGAATAAGATAGAATCCGGAGCGTTAAAGAAAAAACTAGAGGAAATCAATCAAAAAATTAATAATTTACACTGTGAAACTAAAAGGTTTGTTAGTTCTATGGCTTGATAATTGATTGTTTTCAACCTAGCATTGTCATTATTTCGATATAAAATTGGGCTTTTTTATTATTAAATTACATTCGATAAACGACATCAAAACAAACCCAACTTCAAGAAATAGACTATCATTCAGATATCGTCTCCAGCGGATACATCTTACCTCAGCTACCCTAGGTACGGACTAGAACATTCCTTTATGTCTAAAGCCGGAGTGTGTGTGTACATCAGAGACGATATCAGCTCTCGTCGCCTCAGCAACCTTGAAGGTGGGGACCTCTCCATCTTATGGCTCTGTGTAGACAGCGACGACCTTATGCGTGCCTCTACAGGTCCCATAGCGGTGATGCCAAAACTGACCGACTCATTGAGCACATACAGATGTCTACAGACCTGGACCATCATCGTACTTAGCGATTTTAACGCTCACCACGCCGACTGGCTCAGCTCCAGTAAAACGGATCATGCGGGGAGATCTGTTCAAGACTTCGCCCTGGCATAGGCCTGACTCAATTGGTTACCACGCCCACGCGAGACCCAGATGTGGTGGGCCAGAATTCCTCATTGTTGGACCTTCTGCTGACTTATCATCCGGATGGATACCACATATCCGTAAAGGCCCCACTTGGCTCCTTCGAAGGCCTTCGGTCGGGTCTGGCACAAAGCGCCACTTTCGAAGCTCCCTGCCTATGGGCTTCCCGAGAAAATATGCTATTGGGTCACTAGTTTTTTAGCATATCTATATATATAAAAGAAAGTCGTGTTAGTTACACTATTTATAACTCAAGAACGGCTGAACTGATTTGGCTGAAAATTGGTGGGGAGGTAGCTTAGAACCAGGAGACGGACATAGGATACTTTTTAAAAAGTTTTTTTTTTACTTTTCGCCACGGCGTTAATCGCAGTTGTTTTTGTACCGCGGGTAACAACGCGGGGCTCAGCTAGTAGAAGCATAAAGGTCATAGCCAACGGTGAATGCCATATCTGTGAATGCTGGTGTCCCGCAAGGCTGTGTGCTATCGCCTACTTTGTTCCTCCTCCATTCAATGATGTTCTGCAAATTAGCGGCATTCATTGTTATGCGAATGACAGCACCGGCCGCGCCAATATTTCTCGGGAAAACATCATTGAGAGTCAAAACAAACTTGTGTCTGAAGTTGAGACCTCTTTGGAAAAGGTCTCAGATTGGGGTAGACTTAATTTTGTCCAATTTAACCCCGCGCGCGTTTACCGCTGAAAAACTGCCGTGGGTCGTATGTCCTCGTTTTGAAGACACTCCCCTACGAGGGGAGGTCCAAAAGTTCGTGGAATGAAAGGGTTCTAAATAAAATGAAACAATAAATCTATTTTTCTTTTTCAATATAATCACCTCATTGTCGTCGGAAAATTTCCTTCCCCTTAAGTTTTTTTTTTAATTGGGGAACAAATAAAAATCACTAGGGACCAGGTCTGGACTGTAAGGGACTGGGTGGGCTAGTGATTCGAAGCCGTGCTTGTGCAGAGCAGTCATTGCAACTCTGCTCTTGTGAACTGGTGCGTTGTCTTGCAAGAGCAACACACCCTTAGCCAATTTTCCTCGACGTTTTTCTTTGATGGCCTCCTTTCATTTGTCTAGTATCGATGTGTAGTATTCTCTGGTTATGTTTCTTCCCCTTTCTTTGTAATCAATCAGTATTATCCCCTCACAATCCCAAAAAACAGTAGCCATCAACTTTCCAGCCGATTCTGACACCTTGAATTTCTTCGGGGGTGGTGTGCCCTTTTTATGCCATTGCATGGACTCCTGTTTTGACTCAGGCTCAAAGTGATTGACCCATGTTTCATCTCCAGTAACAATCCGTTCCAAAATCTGTGCAGGTTCATCTCCACACACTTCCAAAAATTGCTTTGAAGCATCGACTGTTTTTTCTTCAAACGGGCGTCCTCCAGTATAAGTTTTTCCACTTTTTCGATGATGTCTGATGTCGTGGCCTCAATTGGCCGTCCACAGCGGGGGTCGTCTTCAATCGACTCTCGACCATGTTTAAAAAGACCATGCCACCTATAAATTATGGATTTACCAGGGCAATCCTCCCCATAAACAGCTTGCCTTTCATTTAAAATGGTTTGGCCATTCTTTCCTTGCTTGGTAAGGAATTTTATCACGGCACAGTGTTCAATTTTCGCCATAGTTTCAGTTTTTTCCGGATTGACTTGTTTAGCAGGCGAGTGTTCATAAACGTAGGACGCAACAGGGCTGAAACTATTTATATACTAATGATGAGTCCCCAAGTAGTATGACATTAAGCGAGTGACCCTATCCCCACTCTATCCCCTCCATTCCACGAACTTTTGGACCTCCCCTCGTATCTGCCTCAGGCCCTCAGCCAATATTGGAATACTTGGTGTTGACATATCGAGCGAAGTCCAGTTTCTTGGCCATTTGGAGGGTAAGGCCAAATTGACCTCGAAGAAGCTTGGTGTGCTCAACAGATAGAGACAATATTTCACTCCGGCCCACCGCCTTTTACTCTGTAAGGCGCAGATTCGGCCTCACATGGAATACTGTCCCCATCTTTGGGCGGGGGCACCCCAATACCAGCTCCCTCCCTTTGGACCGCATTCAACGGAGAGCGACTCGAATCGTCGATTGTCAAGAACTTTCAATTCGGCTAGACTCTTTGGCACTGCTGCGTAGAGATGTAGCTTCGCTGTTCATCTTCTACCGCATTTACCAAGGGGAGTGCTCCGAGGAATTCTTCGCACTGATTCCTGCCGCCTCTTTCCGCCATCGTCCTACCCGCCTATTCCATAAAAAAAAAGATTATTACTTAAATTGACTTTTTTTTGCATACACACCTTGTCTTGAAAATAATTCTAGTGTCCTAAAGGCTTTCTTCAAGGCTGTAACTTTAGGATTCTAGTTTGAGTGAGATAGGAAGAGTAATTTTATCTGGGACATTCTGTATAATGTATTTATAATATGGTATATCCTATGTTGCAGGGAATGTAACAATCAGCTAAGTACTAATCAAAATGCTACTGGATCTGAAAATCAGACAGAAAAATGTCAACAACAGACAATTCAATTTTATCCGGAAGGACATCCAATGAATGAGTTGAAAGAGCTGGAACAAAGTCTATTCGGACATCTTAAAACAGAGATTATGCCTATTACAAAAAGAAGAAAAATACTGAGACGTTTAGAACGAAAGAAAGAGAGACTGTTAGCAAGTGAAAGAGAAATGGATTACGGCATATCACCGAGTACATCTGGAGTAGAAAGACCTGGAAGCTTGTGGGATGTTAAACAAATACCTCCGAGATTAAAACCTCATACGGTAACAAGTCGTGACCATGATGAAAACTGTGTTATCGGTCCAAAGCAAAGGACAATGTACACAGTTAAGGATAATAAAATAGTAAGATTGGAGCCTATTCAGGCACAGGTCCAAGAGTACCGTGCAGTTGATATTGTGATGCCCGTAAATGCTGCGGAAACTCAGTTATTGGAAGGAACCAAAATGTGTTTAGATGATATCAAAAAAATTGATAGGTTCAAAGATTATGAGCCCGGAATACCTTCAAAGGTTAGTTTCTGACTTGAAAATTGATGTAAATATTCAAGTAAAACTTTAGAACAAAAAAAAATATTTATAATATAAAATAATCGTGTCACATTATTTCTCACGATTTCGGTTTCTTTTAATGTGTGATTGATTGGCGTAGCGTCCCTTGTCACTTTGCGTGCGTTTTAACATCACGCTGAGATCAATGTGAGGTATAACATACTAAAATATAACTGAAATCGGAGTTTTGATCCATTTTTTGCTGCCCGCTTTAGGTGAAATGCAAATACAGAACTTCCCAATTCAGCACTTTTTGTTGCGAATGCGAAAAGCTGTGAAAGTTATTAGCTCAGTTTATTTGCAGAAATAGTAGTAAGAAAATTAAATTTTGATAATAATATCGCGAGATATAAATTTTTGGGATCGCAGTTCAAAATAATACAATAGTCAAATATGACTATTGTATTATTTTGCACTGCGATCCCAAAAAGCTAATAAGTTGCTTTCTTATATTTCAGGTTCTATATCTAAAAAACATTGCGCCAGCAGTGACACAGGAACAATTATCACTGCTGTTTAACCAATTCGTCTTGGCTAACGGTGGCCCAGTGGACCTTCGTTTATTGACAGGTCGCATGAGGGGCCAAGCTTTTGCTGCATTTCAACGTGAGTTACAAATTAATTTTAATAAAATTGAATGACATAGATATTCAATCGAATTTTATATGTTTCCAATAAAAATGTTTAAAAGACTAGCGCACAGACTATTTGTCAACGTACAGAAGTTAGGCTCATGTACTAACGACAAATTTGAATTATGACCCACCATATGCTTACTTTCTTTTAAACATCCAAATACAAGTAGGTCGATATTCTCGTAAATATGCATTTCCATATAAACTACCTTGTTATTGTTAACCGACTTCCAAAAAGGAGGAGGTTCTATGTTCCACTGTATGTATTTTTTTTTTTTTATGTATATTACGCGATTACTCCGTCAGTTGTGGACCGATTTTGAAATTTTTTTTTGTATTCGACAGGGTATGCTTCCGTGGTGGTCCCATTGCCAGCATATCAGGATCTGATGATGGGATCCCAGGGAAATCGAGGGAAACTCTCATTTTTTATAGGCACATACTATGTTTTTCGTATATTTTCTGAAGTTACACCGGTATTTGCGTCTGGTAGTCATCATTTTATGATGATGAGCTGATGATGTAAGGTACCACTCCTTAACGGTTAGGAGTTGGAGGATAAATCTTTAAATATCATATGTATATAAGTTACCTTTAGTCGTATTCTTACAAATTATTTAGGTAAGCTGATGATGGAAGGTGGAAGGTACAACTCCTCAACGGTTAGGAGTCAAATAATTCTTTCAATTTCATACGTATCTAAAGACCTTCAGTCGTATACTTTCAAGCTATTTAGGTGAGCTGATGATAGAAGATTAAACTCTTCAACAGTTAGGGATTAGAGGATGATTTTAATATTACACGTACCTTAATTTGTATTCTTGATGATGAAATTTGATGAAATAGTTCAACTTACTACTTACCTACGATTGTTTGCACTAAAAACTGTAAAATAAAAACTTTTTATAAAAAAAAAAAACCGACTTCCAAAAACATCCAACGAAAACTCTCTGTCAAAAAACACTTAAAAGCGTAAAATAAACTGGTTCTTCATAAATTGCCTGTACCTAATTCTTTATTCATTTAAATAGTAGTATTATAATGTGTGCTAGGTACCTAAAATATGTTTGAAGTCGAAGAAAAGTTTTTTATGTATGAAGGTAGATGTAAAACATATAAGTATATTGCATGAAGCTTGGTTCACATTTGTCTGTCGTGTTGTGTTGTGATGCTCTCTGTCGTGATGGCGACTGTGCACATCTATATGACGTATTATGACGCATTTTTTATCAGTTCTGTCTTGGCTCTCAGAGAGTTCACACATTGGCAATGTTTTTTTAAGAATCATCCGATTCAGATTCTGATTTGCGCTGGCAATGCTTCTAAAACAAAGAAAGAAAAGGTGATACTGGATTCATCCAGCAAATAGAAAAAGTGAGACTAAAGGCGAGTTTCATCGTTTCTTTAAAGAGCTTGAGAGTGATGATGCAAAATTTCATCAGTATTTTAGAATGTCTAAGGCACAGTTTGAGACTTGTAATCAATCAGCAGCTCGTCGTCCATACTGCACGTGCGGCTCTGACGCGTGCACACTAATCTGATGCGCTGGGTCGTGTCGCTGCACCGACCCCCGCACCTCACCCGTTCTGACGCGGACCGGGATCGCTTGTGATGCGACACAACACAAGTCGTCACAACACACCGCGTCAGAGAAATGTGAACGCAACCATATTAAATGTATGAAACCGATATGTATGTAAATTTTCTATGTATAATATGTATGTATTTCCAAAAAAAAAAGTATATATGTATTTGTATCAGTTGTCTAGTACCCATAACACAAGCTCCGCTTAGCTCGGGACTAGATGGCGTTGTGTGTTAGATGTCCGAAATGTGAATGCGGCTTTAGTTATTCATAAACCAGTTTGTCGCTATCCACCGCCTTTTATTGACGCCCCATTGGCGACGAGGATAATTTATTGGAGATAGACTCGCGTGTGTGTGTTACATTTTTTAAAATATTGTTGTCATTGTTTTTTTTTTGTTCGGAAAGTAATAACTTGCGTAATAATGCCGATTGGTAAGCTGGAATCGTTCGACCTAAACTCGAAGCAGTGGCCTGCGTATATACGTCGCGTTAATCAATTCATTTTATTAAATGAAGTGAAAGACGAGTTAAAAGTTTCACTGTTAATAACAGTAGTGGGTGAAGCGACTTATGCGCTAATGTGTGACTTGTGTGCGCCGAGTTTCCCTGAAAATAAAAAGTTCGAGGATCTAGTCAAATTGGTGACGGAACATCTGGAGCCCCAGAGGTCCGAGGTTGCCGAGCGGCACATATTTAGGTTGCGAAGGCAACGCGCGGGTGAGCCACTCGCCGAATATTTACAAGCGTTAAAAAAACTCGCAACTACCTGCAACTTTGGTAAATGTGGCAAATGTTCGACTCTCGAAGAAAATTAGAGAGATCAATTTATATCCGGCCTAACGAATGATGCGATGCGATCGCGAATATTTGCCGAGAAGAATATCGAGTACAAAGCGGCGGTGGAGCTGGCGTTGGCACTTAAGGCGGCGGAGAAACATGCCAAGGTGAGCGCCTCCACCGGGATGGCGGCGGTAGTGACGGACTCAACAGGCGCAGCAGGCGAGGCGCTGCACTACGCCCGCGGGTTGCGGGCGCGGGGCAGAGCGGCGTGCGCGCGGTGATGCGAGCTGGTGGAGCGGGCTCGGCGGCCGGCGGCGGCTACAGGCCGTGCTGGCGATGCGGCAAGCCGCACCAGGCGGGTAAATGCCGATTTAAAAATTATTCTTGTGATCAGTACGGAAAAAGGGGCATTTAAAGTTAGTGTGCAAAAGTGTGCGGTCTAATGAGGTGAATGGTCATAATTATGTGAATGACAGTGAGGAAGACTTGTTCAACATGCAGGTATGTATGAACTCTGCAGGTAACGATCCATACTTTATTGAATTGATTGTTGATACTATCCCGTTGCAGTGTGAAGTGGATACGGGAAGCCGCATTTCAGCCATAAGTAGAAATATGTACCTACAAAACTTTTCTTAACCTATTATTGCGGCTACTTTATTGTTACGTAGTTATTGCGGGTCTAGGATTGAGTCGCTGGGATACATTGAGGTTGACGTTGCGTTTCGTGATACGGTAGTCAAGGCGTTACGTTTGTACGTTATTAAAGGCCGGAGCCCGGCCCCTACTAGGAAGAGAATGGTTACGGGCTTTAAGTATAAAACAAATCAACCTCAATGAGATCACTGACGACACCTTTGTAAACAACTTATGTAAAGAGTTTCCGGAGGTGTTTTGTGAAAAGCTGGGCACTTGTAAACGCCTCATATCTTTACAATTAACTGATCGGCACTCGCCTATATATGTGTGCGCACGTCCTGACCCACTGGCGCTGCGCGAACGGGTCGAACGTGAGTTGACCCGGCTTGAGATGGACGGCACTATTTATCGGGTCGATTATTCTGACTACGGTACGCCGATTGTACCGGTTGTAAAAAAAAAGGGGATATCCGGATCTGCGGGAACTATAAAATAACTATTAATCCTAATTTAAAGCGAGATTATTATCCCCTACCGCGTATTGAAGAGTTATTTTCGACGTTAAGTGGGGGTAAGAAATTTTCGAAAATTGATCTTACACACGCATATGAACAATGTCTTTTAACTCCAGACTCCCAAGAATACACCGCGATCACGTGACAGGGTTGGATGATCGGGACCACTTATTCAATTTAAGGGCAGTTATACAGCGACTACGGGACGCAGGGCTAACGGTAAAATTTAATAAATATAGTTTTCTACAGGATAGTGTGAAATATGTTGGATTTATTATCAATAAAGAAGGATTAAAGCCAGACCCTGACAAACTAGAGGCAATATTTAGTGTACGGACACCAGAGAACACGGTACAACTCAGAAGTTTTTTAGGGAAGCTGAACTACTACGGTCGTTTTATTAAAAATTTAAGTACTTTGTTGCACCCCTTACACAATTTATTAAGACGAGACCAGGAGTGGAAATGGGATGTTAAATGTGAAAAGGCATTCAAGCACGCAAAGCTGGCACTCATTAGTTCACAAGTTCTAGCGCACTACGAGGAGGGGCGACAGTTGGTGCTGTCAGTGGACAGCAGCGCTTACGGATTAGGAGCCGTGCTGGCACACAGATACGAGGACGGCAGTGAGCGGCCCGTCAGCTGCGTGTCGCGTACGCTTAACGCCGCAGAACGCAACTACAGCCAGCTTGACAAGGAGGCGCTGGCAATATTGTTCGGCGTAACTAAGCACCACCAATATCTGTTTGGAAGAAAATTTACGCTGCGTACCGACCACCAACCCTTGACACACATTTTTGGAGATAAAGGTGGCATCCCACAGACAGCAGCGAGTCGCCTGCAACGCTGGGCGGCAAGGCTAGCTGCATACGATTTTAGCATTAAGTACATTCGTTCAGTGGACAATGGGCCGGCTGATGCATTGTCACGACTACCATTGAATCATGAGGGTCGCAACGAAGAAGCAAAGGATTATTTGAATCTCGTGGAGGACACTTTTCCAGTTTCGTTTAAGGAAATCGCGCGGGCAGTAGAGAAGGATACAGTCCTACACAAAATAAAAGGTTACATTATGTTTGGTTGGCCTGTCACTCCGGGCTGCGAAGAGGAGAAGCCCTACTTTACTAAAAAACAAGAGATGTCACTAGACCAGGGCTGTGTAATGTATAGATATCGCATCGTGGTACCACCAACTTTACAAAGGGCGGTACTAAATGAAATTCATGAAAGCCACTTAGGGATAAATAAAATGAAAGCCCTTTCAAGGAACTATGTATATTGGCCGAACCTCGATCAAGACATTGAAGACATAGCTCGTACGTGTCAAGCGTGCAAGGTGGTGCGAGATGCACCTCCACGGGCACAGTTACACCCGTGGGAATTTCCACTACATCCGTGGCAGCGTGTACATGCCGATTTTGGCGAATCTGGGGGCGTTCGATATCTAATTTTAGTAGATGCCCATTCTAAATGGATAGAGGCGTTACAGATGCGCGGTACTGACACCCGGAAGACCATAAATGCTTTTAGAAGCATATTTGCAAGATTCGGGTTGCCGTCACAACTAGTGACTGATAACGGACCACCGTTCTCATCCCGGGAATTTAAAGAGTTCTGCAGTAAAAATTGTATAAAACATACCACCTCTGCGCCGTATAGGCCCCAATCAAATGGGGCTGCAGAAAATGCAGTAAAAACTGTCAAAAAGGCAATTAAAAGAGCGCAATACGAAGGTGATGGCATTACAGCGGCGTTAAACAAGTTTCTTATGAAGTATCGCAACTGCCCGCATGCCACCACAGGCGTCTGTCCGGCAGTGGCGTTACAGGGGCGGCGGTTGCGCAGTCGGCTTGACGCGCCGCGCAGGAGCGCCAGGTGCGCAACGGACCGCAGGCTATAAGAGACTTTGAAATAGGAGAGCCAGTGCTAACACGAGACTACTCACTAAGGGGGGAGAGAAGTGGGCTACGGGAACGGTGGTTCAAAAGACGGGGCCCGTGTCGTATAACATCGAAGTAGGGACCGGCGCACCGTGGCACAGACATGTCGACCAGTTAATAAAGAGCACTAATAAGAACAGGTTTTCTTTATCGCGTGCGAGTATAGCCACTACAGTGGGACCGGACGAGCCGCCAAGCATTGATGAGAATAGGGATGTGAGTGACGTGGGAGAAGCCGCGACGGGCGGTGGCGGGTCGACGGCTCTGCCGGATAGTCCTGCGGTTCCACAGGGTTCCAACGGGGCCACTCTCAATCGGCCAGAGCGGGCCCCGGCGGTGCCGTTACCATCTTAGCGAGCTTTTAATAGGGTAAAACGTACGCTAATAAATTTTATTGAATAGCGTAATGCCTGTAGTTATTAAGTAATTACGTAATAATGAGTTATTCATGTTAAGTTTTCAGTCATGTTAGTAAATTAAGAAGGGAGAAGATGTTATGTATGAAGGTAGATGTAAAACATATACGAGTATATTGCATGAGTTATTAATAAACCAGTTTGTCGCTATCCACCGCCTTTTATTGACGCCCCAGTTATATGTCATATTATTACACAGAATTATCACTTGCAGTATCCAAAAAAACATTTGTTCCGAGTTATAGTTAATTCCAAAGATCATGGATTAAAAATATGAGTAATACTGTTTTATCTAATACATATATTATCTACTGTAGTGATAATTGTTGCGCTGTATAGTGTAATACTCTGGTTAATTTAGACTGTGTCATAACTACTCTGTGACATCAATGACATAGATTATAAGAGAGAACTTAAAAAGATGGCGAATGTGCCTTACACAATGTAAAACTTTAAAACTAATAAACGTATAAAATATATCATAACAATCTCTCTTCAAGCCCTCATCTCATCAGGTTATGGGGCCCAGATGCTCAGATGATCAGGTTATGGGTTCCAGATGCCCAGATGCTCAGAGGTGGAGAACTAAAAACAGGTGCCAAAAATACCATGTGTAAAACCTCATGGCCGGCGTGTACAATATAAAATAAAATAAAAAATAAAAACAAGGAAACTAAAAACCAGTGTACAAACAAAAATCTGTACAATATAAATTAAAACAAGGGTACTTAAAAACCAGTGTGAAAACACAAAGCTGTGTAGAATATAAAATAGAAATAAAAACAAGGATACAAAAAGCTAGTTTGCAAATAAAATACATTTAAAAACAGGAAAAAATGGAAAAAGAAGAAATAAGAATGGAAGTTTTAAAGGATGCAGAAAGTTTCTTAATGTGGAAATTTGAACTGAATATCTATATAAAATCAGCCAAACTCAGTGAAGTTATATTAAAAGACATAGAAGAGGAAGTAAAGAAATCAGATGACTTCATAACAAAAGATGCAAAGGTACAAAACTTAATCATTAATTCCATTGATAAAAAGCTCAAAGGTCATATATTATCCTGCCAATATGCTGCTGATATGTATGAGAAACTATGTAATATTTATGAAGGCACTGAAGAGAGAAGTAAGGCGTCCCTATTGCAAGATTTCTTTAATTTCAATAAAAATAACAGATCAATGACAGAACTAATATCAGATATAGAAAATTTAAAATATAGAATAAATCAAGTAGGAGGAAGTATAACTGAAGAAATGTTGATATCCAAAATATTAACTTGTTTACCAAATAACTTAAATTACTTCATTACTGCATGGGAGTCGACACCAGAAGAAAAAAAGACTCTAACAAACTTAACAAACAGACTTCTCGGTGAGGAAAAAAGAATAGAACAAAGAATAGAAAATAAATCAGAAAAACAGTTAGTGTTCCAGGCCGTTAAAAATAAACATCAGAGTAAGTGTTTTAAATGTAATAAAACCGGACATATGAAAAAAGATTGTAAGATGTGTGGTATATGTAAGAAATTTAACCATGAAGAAAAATATTGCAAATATAAAGAGAAACAGTGTTCCCTATGTAAGAAAACTAATCATCAGGAAGAAAATTGCTATTTTAAAAATAAAAACAAGAAAACAGGAAATATAACAGAAAATAAGAAATCTAATAATCAAGCATTTTATATGAAGGATGAATTAAAAACTGGAGAATTTATTGTGGATTCTGGCTGCACAGCGCATATGACAAACAACATTAAAATATTTTCAAATATTGAATATAAAGAATCATCAGTGTTAACTGCTAATAATCAATCACTTGAAGTAAAAGGTCAAGGAACTGTAGAAGGTGAATATTGCACTCTACATAAGACTTTATTTATACCAGATATATCACAGAACTTAATGTCAGTAAACGCAATAACTGAAAATGGTGGAACTGTTGTGTTCACAAAAAACAAGGTTGAAATATACAGGGATTCAAAATTGATAATAAAAGGAAAGAAAGTAAATGGTTTATATAAAATAAATGTACATAAAGAGAATCTAGAAGATGAAAACAATATAAATATAGATAAAAAAGGAAAAGACATTCTAAGAAGAAAGGTAACAGATATAATAACAGACAGTGAAGAAGAAATAAATAATGAACAAGAAGATAATACCAGTAATGATCAATATGATGAAATACAAGAAAGAGATATAGAAAGTAATATACCAGAAGAAGAACCTGAAATAAATACAGATACTGAAATAATAGAAGAGACACCTATATCTACTAATACTAACACTACAAAAAGACAAAGAAAAAGACCAACTTACCTGCACGACTATGTGTTACTTACCTATGATGAAGCTATGAAATCTACTGAAAAAGAAAATTGGGAGAAGGCTATAAAGTCGGAGAAGGATTCATTGGAAAGTAATAAAACATGGGAAATAGTTGATATAGAAAAAGCAAAAGGACATAAAATTCTGTCTAATAAGTGGGTATTTTGTATAAAGGAAAATGGTGTATATAAAGCCAGACTTGTAGCAAGAGGTTTTGAACAAAAAGGTATTGATTATCAAGAAATTTACAGTCCAGTAGTAAGTCAATCAGCATTGAAATCTTTAATAGCTATAGCAGCGTCTAAAGAGTATGAAATGATAACATTTGATATAAAAACAGCATTTTTATATGGAGAATTGAAAGAAAATATATTTATGAAAATACCTGAAGGATATAAAAATCAGACTAACAAAATATGTCATTTAAAAAAGGCATTATATGGATTAAAGCAAGCTCCGATTACATGGAATAAGAAATTTACAGATACTATGCTAAACCTTGGATTGAAACCTACAAAAACAGATCAGTGTGTTTTTTCAACTCAAGATAAAACAATAATAATTGCAATATATGTTGATGATGGATTAGCCATAGCTAAAGATAAAAGAAAGATATTACAGATACTTACACATTTAGAAAAAGAATTAAAGATAAAAAAATATGAAAAACCAGAAAATTATATAGGATTTGAAGTTCAAAGAAATAAGGAAGGAATATTATTACATCAAGAAAAATACATAGAAAAGTTACTCAAAAATTACAATATGTTTGATTCTAAACCAGCACAAATACCAGGAAATACAGATAGAGAGAATATAGAGTATGAGAAAGATACATCTAACTTTCCTTATAGAGAATTAGTTGGAGGATTATTATATTTATCAACGAGATCAAGACCAGACATAAGTCAAGCTGTGAATGAAGCAAGTAAAAAGGTAGAAAACCCAAATAGACAAGATATAATAGCTGTAAAGAAAATACTAAAATATTTGAATGGAACAAGATCCAAAGGTATGATGTATGCAACAGGAGGAGAAATAACAAAGTTAAATGCATATTGTGATGCAGATTATGCAGGCTGTTTTGAGACAAGAAGAAGTACAACCGGATATATAATAATGTTGTCAGACGGACCAATTTCATGGTGCTCCAAGAGGCAACCTATAGTAAGCTTATCTTCAACAGAAGCTGAGTATATAGCAGCTGCAGATTGTGTTAAAGAATGTTTATATCTAAGATCTTTGTTAAGTGAGTTAATTAATAATAATATAAGAATAACTTTGAATATTGACAATCAAAGTGCAATTCAGTTGATAAAAACAGGTTCATTTAGCAAAAGAACAAAACATATAGATGTAAGATTTTATTTTATTCATGAAAATTATAAGAAAGGTGTAATTGATATAAAATATTGTCCTAAAAATATTCAAATAGCAGATATGTTTACAAAACCACTGTGTAAAGAAAAGTTTAAATTTCATTGTGAAAAAATTGTAAAGGAGAAAAAGTTAAATTAATACATTGTATAATTGATAAGTAAAAGTTATAAGAAAAGTTAATAGAAAGAGAGTAGATATGAAACAGTAGGTTAGAGAAAATTTGAGTAGTATTTAAAAAATTAAAAAATAGGAGAAGGTGTTGCGCTGTATAGTGTAATACTCTGGTTAATTTAGACTGTGTCTTAACTACTCTGTGACATCTATGACATAGATTATAAGAGAGAACTTAAAAAGATGGCGAATGTGCCTTACACAATGAAAAACTTTAAAACTAATAAACGTATAAAATATATCATAACAATCTCTCTTCAAGCCCTCATCTCATCAATAATAAATGTAAAAATTGCATCGATCTCCGACTAGTATCGACATATATACCGACTAGTATATACAATATTTAAAACGCCCTAAGTGCGGCAAGTACAGGAAGGAAACCTTTCAAACGATATATCGGCAAAATGGGTCATGATTCAAGTTTATCGATAGTACCTCATTTTTCATACCTACACTAAGCGGACACACTAGATTTAATTTAATTCTTTCACTGCTGGATGAAGACAAAGACACACCGTGTATTTTTTAAAACTTTCTACAGTGCTGAACAAATTTCCGAACTTCCGCTGCCGAATATTCCGAACGAACAAAACAATCGGTATTTTTTCCATCCACACACATCCACTGCTGGCCTCACACTTGTTGTCTTTCGAACAGCAATGCTAATAACTCAATTTGTGTTCTCGACGAGCATGCTGTGTATAGACCATACAGGCCCATATGGGCTATAATCCACTGCTGGCCTCACACTTGTTGTCTTTCGAACAGCAGTGCTAATAACTCAATTTGTGTTCTCGACGAGCATGCTGTGTATAGACCATATAGGCCCATATGGGCTTTACACAGCTTGCGTATTTCGCTGATCGAATCACAGGTGCTGTTAAGTACACAAGACGGTGTGCGGTTTTTAGTCGGTTCGAGTCCGACATAACGACCAGTATCCCCTCGGATACCACATCACACACATATCCGCACAAAAAAGGTGCTTTTAACACGCATATATAGGTATTACGTACGAGTTCTGAACACAACTTTTCTGAAGTGAAATACACAACAGCCGACGACGACGTTATTATTTTAAAAACAATTAGTCACGCCGTCTAAATTATATTTTGTGTTATATTTTTTTATATTCACATCCTTTCTTTGTATTTCAGTAAAAAATATCATAAAAGCTTAAGTTAAATACAAAATTAATTAATTAATGTAAGGCTTTTTTTATGTATGGCTCTGCCAAAATGACTCTACTCTGCCTGATGGAAAGCATAAGCAGAATCCAAGAGTTTTGGTCACACCATACTCAGTGCTCGTGCAGACAATGCAGCATGGTGACCCACACTATGGCGGCCTAGTGATGCTTCTGCATCGACTGCATCATTGGGCCTCCGGTCTCGCACACACCAACGAAACACGAATTTAAATTGAAACAATAATAATTGATTCCCTATAAGTGTATATGAATGTTTTGCACACACCCTAATGCCTGTATATGAATGCCTTCATCCTGACAAATATGAATGCCTTCATCCTGAAAAATGCCACTTATCTTTTGTCTATTTAGTAATTCCAACAGCAATGCCAATGGCGGTAACAAAATATATAAATAGAGATAATTCAAAAATTATATTCTATATTGATTAAATATTTGTTTTAGATGAGGACTTAGCCATTCAAGCATTGGAAGAGATCAATGGCACCATTCTGAGTGGGCGGCCGGTAATCGCAGAATTTGGCCGAAACACTAATCGAATACAAGACGATGATAATAGATAAACACAAAAAATACAAAAATGCACATATTTAATAGTGTTCAAATGCACAATTAGAGTTTCATGTCTGTTTCCATAGAATAGTCATATGGAAATTTCAAAGCTGACCTCTTGACAATTTATATTCTAGTAATAATTTAATGTTGTAGATACGTTGTTGGATATGACCAGTAGTAGTTTTACATCACAATAGTTATTTGTCTATAAAATATGACGATATTCGATATACATACGATCGTATGTCGCGGTCAAGGTAATTTAGACTTTAAACACTGAGGATTTAATATTGTTTAAAGATTGTAATATCCGTTCCGATACGAGCCATCTGGTGGGAATTGTCCATAAGTCACTCGAACCCCGATCATTTTGATCTAGGATAAAATTATTTCCTGTCACTGCATGTGCTCACAACTTTTTTCTTCTACAGTTTGTAGTTATATTACGAACATATTGATGTTACTGTGCTACAAATTTTTATATTTTATGATGAACATACATGTATGTCTTTAAATGTCTAGATTTAAAATATATGAAGTCATTTGGTGCAATATCATTGTATTAGTTAAAATTGGAATTAAAAAAAACAAGAGTAGTAAACAGAAATTTATTTCTGAATTGTTTCTAAGATTATTATCATAATAATATGCATTAATGTAATATTGAATGAAAATTATATCTTAGATGTCACAAAATTGTTTTATTTAAATTAATAGAGTTACACCAATCTTAGAAGTACACGTAAAGGCGTAATATTGAACCATGATGAAAGCCTTAATTGTACTACTTCTAATATGCTATCTAATTATCATATTTTACCTAAACTTATAAGACTATTACAAATAAGCCAGCTATTATTCGATCTCGCATTATTGAAATAATTAATAATTCATTTAATTTTTTACAATTTCCACTATTAGAAAACTAGCTTCAATCGAGAATGGGCTTAGGTTTCGGCTGCTTTAGTAATTTACAGTATTTGTCTCTGAGGATTTCATCTACATTAAGATTTCATAAACACATTGCATGGACCATGCACAATATTGATAATATTTAATGAGCCACTGAATACGCTTTGGGTGATACACCTTATAAATTCTTTAACTGCAGATACAATGTTTACCAATACAATACCATTTTTTTTATGCATGTGCATGCCAAAGTGACTCTTCTCTGTCTGATGGAAAGGGTGGTGGTCACCATACTCATAACGAATGCAACAACGATGCTTCTGTATCATTGGGCCTCTGGTCTCGCACTCACCAACGAAACACGACAGCACGAACGCTGTCATTTTACGTTGATTTTCTGTGCGAGGGTAGTACCGCCCCGGTCGAGCCGGCCCGTTCGTGCTGAAATCAGCGTGGCTCTACTACCTTTATTTACTACTACCTATATTTCTAAAATAGAAGGAAAAAATCCCTATTTTGCCTTTTTCTGTCAAAAAATTTGGATAAAACTGGAAGTCAATACATTACCTATAATTTTTTAACAATTACAGTTTATACAAAAGTGATTATCTTAAAATCTATCTATCCTGCATCTAAAAATATAATTCTATGTTTAAGATCTAATCATTAATTCTTTCATTATATTAAACATAGATACTAGATAAGCACATATCACACTAATATCAAATGCACATAAATTTTTAAGTCACTGAGGGTAGTTGTAATTTAAAACACGGAATTAACCGCCATTACATCATTCATTTCTATTATTCCATAACAGCGAAACATAAGAGTAAACCATCGAGAGGTCACACAATTCCTGCCAATAAACACCATATAATGTTTCCGGTTAGTTGCATCTTGCTGTTATCATGTTATACACGATATTCCCTCACTGTTGGTCCTTCGATGAGGACTTGCGCCGTCGTTTGACGACGCGTTTTGGCGAAGATCATTCGTTCTCTTTCTTCGGTTGTGAATCTTCCTCTGTAACAATCATTCACTTCTCTGTAGCAGTTTGTGATTGCATTACATATGACAGTTGATAAACTTTGAACACACACGGAGCATGCATGAGTGAAAGTTATTGTTCTAATGAATTGTGTTGATCCCGACACAAGTGGTGCAGTGATAAGCATATCGATGTATTAGAGTGTAAAGTATGCAGATAAAAAAGTGCGTGGAGTCCCTCCACGCAGAAGAACTGAAACTTCGTAATGTGGAAATGAAAATAGGAAGGGGTAGAAATTGATTTTTAGTGAAATCATATTGTTCCTTTCATATTTCCCCTCCCCAGGAGCGTTGAACGTTTAACGCAACAGTGCTTTCATACCCCCTCCACGGTAGCGTTAAACTTTAACGCAACCGTTAAATGTTTAACGCTACCTTGTTGGAAGGCCCATAAGAAGTTTCACTTAAAAAAAAACACAGATTAGTTGGAAAAAACACACAATGTAGTCGGAGAAAGCATGCGATATTAGTGCGTGTGCTCACGTTTGACGTCGTGATGTGCGGCGTGTGGCGGCGCGTGGTGCGGGTGCGCGTAGTGGTCGGGCGGGGCCTGCACGCCCGGCGTAGCGCCCGCGTAGTAGTGCGCGTAGCCGCTACCGAACCCGCCCCCGTACCCACCGTAGTACCGCCCGCCGTAGCCGCCACCGTAAGCGCCCACTGCGCACACCACGCGTTAGCCAGTGGCACGAGTCACACAATTTCCACAAGTAAGCGTTGGCTTTACCTTACTATACTCTTTGCGCCGTAGCATGGTGCGGCTGATTTCGTCGTTTCGTTCGTTCCACTCTTCAAAGTTGCCGCGATTTACAAATTATGACTCAGTATTTCAGCTGTACCACATTCGCAATATATTAAATCATTAATAACTGTAGTAAATTAAATAAAACCAATCAGGATCGTCGTACAGGCAACTGTCACCTGCACCATGCTACAGCACAAAGAGTATAGATAGGTGTATTAAAGATATTGTTTTCCGAGTTTATAGTTAAAAAAGATATAGTAGACCACATTGTTTTGAATTTGGTAAAATTATATGATAAACGAATGGAATGGCACACCCCATGTATGTGTCTTGTGAAAAGAACCAGTTTTAAACCCCGTGAAGATACAGAAAAACAAGTATTAACAAGACAAACAAATTGCACCAGTGAACATAAATTTTGAAAACATGATCTGTGGTAAAAAAAGTCCAAGCAATATTCCATCATGGGCACACATACCTCTCTTCCCCGATTTCATATTACACAGTATGCTGTTTTAATAAGTTCTTTTGACTTAATTGTAATGACCTAATTAAAAAAATATTTATTGTTGTAAGAAAGAAATTGTTAACATTTTTTTATTCAATTTAACAGTAGACACCCCTTCTAATCCGACATGACTAACGTTGATACATGATTGAGTTACAACTTGTACGCGTAGTTATTGATTTAATGAATTTAACTGCATGACGTAAATTTGTTTGTACACAATTATTTCCTAATGTAAAGTTATTACATATGTATTTTTGTAAGTTCTATCATCAACAACACATAATGTCCCACTGCTAGGCTCGGGTATCCTCTCAGGAGAGGGTTAAGGCCAGCAGAAGTTAATTTTATAATAAAACGTAAGCTCTCTATTGTGTTGTTTAATTTACTAAATTTGACATTCATTGTAATGAAGTATGATTTGTACTTCAGAACATGTATTAATAACATAATATCTTATCATTGGATCTGTAATTTGTCGGATTACAAGGTACTCGTTTGTAAAAAAATCCGAACTATTGGGGGTCTTAGGCAGTACTCTGTAATCCGACAAATTCGGTAGTTCGACACAGCCCTGCAAAACGTCGAGTGTCTAATGTATATCCATTTTAGTCACAGAAGAAGCTACATGCTTGTTTTTTTTCTTTTCTCTAACAGACGAAATAATTACAGACACAACAATGTCTGTGGTCTCCGGACCACATGTAGAGCAGCTTTTATTTCTCTATTATAAAAACGAACCAAGCGAAGGACTACTATCAAATTGTTTAGAACATGTTCACAGATACATAAAGAGAGAGAAAATTGACGAATTAATTTTGTAGTTAATTCCCAATAACTATTCATCTGAATCCCAATGTTTTATTTATTTACAATTTAGGTTAGTTAAGTGATATTTATGAGGCTTAGTGACAATGTTTGTTAAAAACAAGTGTTTAAAAATTTCTGCTCAAATAAATAATACGTACATTGGTACCAAAATTCTTGTAACATTCGATAATAAGAATTGACATACAGTTCATTTTGGTACGTGTCTCTAACAAATTTATTGTACTTTATCATGAATCTGATTACTTTTAGTCTCTGAAAAGCTTTCATCTTTAATCATTACGATGATGTTAGACATATCAGTGAGAGCAGAAATTTTAATAAGTTTCAGTGTATTTATATACCCTTAGTTAATCGTTTTACCTGGTGGTGGTGGAGGTCCTCCGTGCGGTGGGCCTGGATGAGCAGGAGCATTAGGATTGGCCATCATCATAGCTGTAGACATGTTTATTTTAGAAAGAATAAGTATTTGTATAGTCCGAACCAAACATTATGGCGTTTCTGAAGTTAGCTGCGCAAGCAGGTGTGCGCAGGTACAGTTAGGTCGATAATAATTAGATGAGTGGATATAATTATAACATGAAATTTATTATTACATGTACTTATTTTTTAGCATATTTAATTTATAAAAACATGGTTAGGTTCCTACCATTTTTATCCAACTATAAACCGAAGATTTATTTCCAAGATTTAGTTCGAGACAAAAAAAATATGATCTCAAATACTAATTTAATTCTATTTAATCATATAAAAGTTTTCTAGCAAGTTAAAGTGTTATGTGAAAAACTATTTACAGTAATAAATGACTTTGACTTAGAATATTATACATCCGCAAGTCATTTTAATCGACACATCAAAAAAACCATTGAAAAGTTTACGTAAAATACACAAAACTACAACAGTCAATAATAAAACAAATAAACAAAGAAATATAGAAAACAAGTAGCTTATGAAACAATTCAAAACTAATCACAACTCGACTGTACGTAGACAAGATTATGCAGTGTATGAGTGCATGTGTAGTGTACGGACATAAGTCACACACACAAGAAAGATGCGCCGTGTGTTGACCTGCACCTCTGTACGTCCCGCTGATACCTAAACTTGTATACTGCGCAGGGTCACGCACAATGTTCCGAGCCGCCATAAAGTTTGGTTCGGACTGTACCTAAATTTCTGTTAATATATATTCTGGTACGATAAACTAGAATCAAGATTCATTCAATGTTCTGGCAAATTGAGATTTCATCTTTAATATTTATGTACCACAATATATACATATAATATATTTGATCTTTGGAGAATTGGGGAGGCCTATGTCCAACAGTTGACTGCGATAGGCTGATGACATTATTTGATCTTTGATTTACGGTAATGTGGCAAAAAGACGCCACATTTAATGACTGTCGATTCTGATGCGGTTTTGTTGTTATTTCGTGTGCTTAATAAAACCGTTATGTTACAACGTTGTGGCGCGACACTATGACGCGTCTTTTACGGTTTTCTGACGAGTGCGTAAAAACTTACTAAAAATTTAACCTGGTGTTTAAACTATTTTTAAATAAAATCTACGTGGCCTATTTCATAAAAACAAAATACTTTATACATATATTATAATGCACTATTATAGTTGAACTATAGGGTTATTACATGTATCATATGGTTGCTTTTACAGATGTTCCATATAAATATCATTATCAAGAGCCATTAATTCGTTTAATACGTCCACAGATGGACATAATCCTCCTCCTTTGAAATATTATACCACGCTAGCCAGAAGGGTTGGAAAAAAAATATGCAAGCAAAATACTAACGATGATGTGGTGGTGAGGTGATGTGTGGCTGATGAGCTGGAGGACCTTGTCCGAGGATCGGGGCTCCGGGAGTTGGGCCTTCTTTGATCTCCGATTTCACCACGGGCTTCTCTTCCTTACGCTCGCCTTATGCAAAACATATTTATATGAAGGTCAATGTCCAATTTCCCTTCACTTATTTTTTTTATATATGGACCTGTCAAAATGACTCTACTCTCCTTGATGGAAAGCATAAGCAGAATCTTAAGAGTGGTGGTCACCATACTCATTGTGAATGCAGACAATGCAACAATACAGCATGGTGACCTAGTGATGCTTCTGCATCATTGGTTTTATCAGTTTACAAATGACTGTAATGTATATTTTATGAAATTGTATTTGACTCTTTTTTGCTTTATTTTAACGCCCATTACCGATTAACATGTACCAACTTATAATATTTTTTGGTAATAATATTACGGTTAAATGGACATAGTCATTATATTATTATCTTGAACCCCCCCGAGACTAAAACCTAGATACGTCCGATTCAAGATTATAGAGACATAACAGATAAAACAAAATGATTTTGATAAGCACACAAATATTTGTTCTAAATAGGAATCGAACCTATAACTGCCGGCTTAGTAGTCAGGGTGTCACTAACTACTGAACAAAGAAGTCAGTGATTAGTGATTATCATGCCTTTCTCTGTCATAAAGGTGATAATGGGCATATTTCAATAGCCACTTTTAGAAGATATCACCTATATGTAATTTATACTCTCGATTGTCGGCACTCGATGGAACTTGTTGCAATACATTCCTAGAATTAAAATCACTTGCACTTATTCCACTATTTTAATTATGTTTACACCTGACCGGTTTCGCCTTATGGCATTATAAAGGGTAATTAACCTTGTGATGTGAAGTGATTTTGATTCTAGAATATATCTCCTATATGCTTTGCCTTACCTTCATTCTCTTGTCCATTATGGTTAGCCACGTTATCTTCCATCTCCCTCTCCTTATGTTCCGGCTCAGTTTTCAGCTCAGTAGTAATACTATCAGGTTTAACTTCAGTTGTCGAAACTTTGTCCACTTGTGTCGGTAAATTTGGTCCGTTGGCCTCAGATTTTAACTGTCCTTGGTCTTGATCCATTGGCTTTTAAAAAACAAAACAAGTTTGATTCAGTTTGTGTATTTTTATTAACTGATAAATTAGTTATTAATTTTAAAATCAAGGCAAATGAGTAGATGCATCGTCTGATGGTAAGCAACACCAGAGGCGTCACAAGTGCGTTGCCGGCCTTTGGGGATACGGGAGGGGTCTCCGGTATCCTCACTCACTCGGTGAAACACAGCGCAAGCGCTGTGTCACACAGGTTTTCTGTGAGGCCGTGGTATCACTCCGGTCAAGCCGGCTCATTCATGCCGAAGCGTGGCTCTCCCATGTGATAGTAATGAAGTAACTCAGTACCGTCTAAAGGTAAGTATGTAAACTTTATGTATTTATATGTGCGGAAAATCTGCCGCTAAAACTTTTAACGATAGTGTTTCTTGCCAAGAACACTGTCTATTCGTGTTAAGTAAATAAGGTTTCGAAAAAACATCCTAAACCTGATTAGTCAAAATGAATCACTATTCTTTTATGCGAATGAACTATAGTTCAAGCCTAAAATCTGTTTTCTCTACAAAATTAGTGACAGAATAGATTTTATAAGCCTTTTTTAATATGAACACACGGTTTAAATACTTGGTATAAATGTGCAGACATATGGCAATCACAAAGGATTTTTGTTTCTTACTATTGTATTATTAATAAATAATGTGTACATCAAAAGCCGAGTCTCCACCGAACAAAAGTTGGTAGCTTTTGTGTTGTCAACACATATTGGTGACAAAAGTTTCTGTAATTTCCTTTTGTTGGCAACAAAAGTTGGGAACCGTGTTTCTGATTTTGGCGGTAAATATCAGCACTTGTTGCAAATGTTTATTGGCTCTATGGAGACGCTTAGTTGGACTGTTTCTCAAAAATTGGCGATTTTCTGAAGAGTTGCAAATACTGAAACACACAACGCCATCTAGTCCAAAGCTGGGTACTAGACAACTGATATAAATAAATACATTATATACTTTTTTTTTGCAAATACATACATATTCTACATAGAAAACACCGAAACTTCAAAACAAATATTTACAGATCATAGAAACATTTGGTCCGACCCGGGAATCGAACCCGAGACCTCAAGCACAGCAATCGCATACGCTACCACTGCGCCACCGAGGTAGTTAAAAAAATATGATTAATATATTATGATTAAGTACCTCGTCTTTTCTCTCAGTAGCGTTGAGCTGTGCAAGTGGTTGCGTAGCGGGGTTGATTCCTCGACGCATTTGTTCTATCGCCCGTTCGACCATGCGTTGGAATGTTTCCTCGTCCACAGCGGGTTTGCAGTGCTAAATGATATTTAAAAACTTAAAATATTGCAGTATATAGTTACTACAACAGAGTATTTGTGTCTTGATGTGTATATTTGATGCAATGTTACGATAACTTATGTTTTATTATTCATTTATAGCTCTAAGTTGCAGGTATACATTGGCGGCGATAGTTACTATTAGCTGACAAAAAAATGTTTGTGGGTTTTAACCGACTTCAAAAAAGGAGGAGGTTCTCAATTCGACCGTATGTACGTTTTTTTATGTGTGTTCGAGGATAACTTCGTTTATGAACCGATTTTAACGAAAGGAGATATCCTAACGGTCATAACGGTGGTACCATGATAAGGACACTAAGATCTGATGATGGCATCCAAGAGGAATCGAGTCGAACCTTGAAGTCGGTTTTAATTTTTTTAAATAATTTTAAATTGGTTTTGACTTGATTATCAATGAAGATCATTGATAACTAAGTCAAAACCATTTTTTTCCTTTATATAACCTCTAATGCTGTTCAGTTTAAACTTGTCAAAGATTCTGATTTTTTTTAGACAAATCATTTGGGTGTACTTGTAATGCTTAATAGTATAAAATCTCAGTAGAAAAACAACATAAACAAAAAATTGAACGCATTTTTTAACCCTGCCGAAGCTGCCTGATGGAAAGCATGATTAGAATATTATAACTACTTAAAAATTAACTTATTTCTCATATCATCTCATATCTTACTTTCTTAAGCTCTTCTTGAAATACTTCGCTGCTCTCAATGAATTTGCGCTTCTTAGCTTCAAATTTCTCTTCAATCTGTTGCAGCTCATCTTCAAGTTTCTTCTGATGCATTGTTAGAGACTGTACTTGCTTTTTTAAGATCTGGAAGTTGATTTTTTTATAATTAGCAATAGCAGTTGCTGGATTTGGAGATCAGTGCAAATATGTACACTTTTGTAAAACTTCGATCAAGGAGTTTTAAGAGATAATATAAAATTAGGATTACCAAAAATTTTCGAGAGAAATAATGATAATACAGATGATATTTGATAGGCCTGTTATTCTAGGTTAGCGAACATGATTAAGTCAGAGGTCTTGGGTTTGGTTCCTACCCCTGACAAATATTATGTGTTGAGAATCATAATTTCTGTGCCTAGGTGTAATTTATGTGTAACTCTCTTTAATGGGATAAGGGGCAAACGAGCAGACGTATCGCCTGATGGTAAGCGATTACCGCCGCCCATGGACACTAGCAAAACACGAGAGCGTCACAAGTGCATTGCCGGCCTTTGGGGAATGGGGGGAGGGGTTGGGGTTTTGGCCTCCGGTATCCTCACACTCACGGCGAAACACAGCGCAGGCGCTATTTCACACCGGTTTTCTGTGAGGCCGTGGCATCACTCCTGTCGAGCCGGCCCATGCATGCCGAAGTGTGGCTCTTCCACGATATATACAAGATGTATGTGAATATATAATATGTAGAAATATATAAGAATATTTATCAACTTATTACTACAGGCACTGCCTAAGTTAGATTAGGGATTAGACTGCCGTGTGACGGATAAGACAATTTATTATTATCATTACCTGCATCCTCGCAGTAGTTACAACGGACCTTACGTCCGGCACAACAGTGTCAGAAAATATTTCGTTGATCAGCCGGTGGTTGCGCAAATATCGCGCGTACGCCACGTGCTTTACTGATAATCCTTCATCTTGGTCTGAAATACCAAAAAGTTAGGTTAATATTATAGATATTTAGATATGTATCATAGTGCATTTTTTAAAACTCTTCAAACAAAAAGTTCGCAGCAAAAAGTTCGTATTCTTATTATTGTAAAGATTACATGCAAATCAATTTCTTTATTTCAAACTAGCTGTGCCCGCTACTTCGTACACGTGACATTTGGATTTTCGAGTTATTTTTAATTTTTCACCGTTTAAACCTTCCCTGGACTACGAAAAACATTACAAAACCAAAATCAGCTAAATCGGCTCAGCTGTTCTTGAGTTTTAGCGAAACAAACGAACAGCAATCGATTATTTTTTTTAATAAGATTACGAAATTAATATAAACAATCATCATTAATATCCCTTATAGACCACTGTTGGACATAGGACTCTCCTAAGAAAGAAGGTTTTGGTCTACATTTTTTCTCGGGATCAATCCCTTCTACACACCAACTACTGCATCTCTTAAACCGAGTCTCCACCGAACAAAAGTTGTCAACACATATTGGTGACAAAAGTTTCTGTAATTTCCTTGTGTTGGCAACAAAAATTGACAACAAATGATGAGAACCGTGTTTTTGTTTTTGGCGGTAAACATCAAAAGAATACGCTTTTTGCAGATATTTATTGGCAAGAATGGAGACGCTTAGTGGGAATATTTTTCAAACTGTCGGCGACTCGGTGTAGACACAATGGAAACAAAAGCTGGCGATTTCCTGAAGAGTTGTCAACAGTTGGAAACACTTAAATTGCCAACAATTTTGGTGGATACGCGCCTTTATTATCACGGTGCTGTTGCCCTGCGTAGTTTACTCAATTATACTCTTTGCGCTGTAGCATGGTGCTGGTGAGTTTTAGTAACATTTCGTTTCACTCTTGAAAGTTGCCGCGATTTACAAATTATGACTTAGTATTTCAGCTGTACCACATTCGCAATATATTAAATCATTAATAACTGTAGTAAATTAAATGAAACCAACCAGAATGTTCTAGTCTATAAATAACACCCGCACTGGGCTACAGCGCGAAGAGTAAACTGTGTGATTGAATGAGGTGGTAACACTTCGTAGGCTTAGTCAGTCACCACCACACATGCAAAAATAATATTTTATTCACAATACCTTCTTCATCCTCTGCTGGCTGTATGTCAATCCTACGGTCTTGCTGCTGGTCCTTCTGTGAGCTACCCTTCTTACTTGAACTCTCTTCTTCCAGATTACCTACTGCTGACACAAGATAAGAATTAGAGACTACACCATATTTCACAGAACTATAAAGTTTAGTAAAAAGCAACATATATATGAAGAATGAATGAGGATTGAGAATGAGAACATGGCATACAGAACACAGGAGATTACACATATTTATAGGCATAGATTTAATTTTACATTGCAAATATTTAAAAGCCGTTTACATTTTGCCGTCTTATTCATAATTTTGGTATTATTATTTGGTATTGCCTGTTTCAAAAGATATATTATAATGATAGTACATATTTTCAAAATTAGAATACAAAAAAATAATTGATTATACGGAAATTATACAAAGTAAAACTTAGTGTCATTTTCGAGGGCCATTAACAATATATTGCTGTTTTTTTTTAAAATTTGCACGATAATAATATTAATTACATACGCATGCATCCTCACCGTTTCCCTTACCTACAGCCTTATTTTTCGCGGCAATATACGCGAGATAAGCTGGTGAATTGTGGTACGTCTTCAAGGACTTTTCATACTCCAACTGAATTGATGGAAGACAGGTGTACCCGGTGCGTGCAATATATGAGGTGACGTGCATGTGGGAGGACAAAATTAGCGTTTAGTGCATGTTAGTCACTGTATGCGCGGCTTTGGGTATGGAAGGATGTGTTTACTTACTGGAGTTGAAACCGGTTCAGTAATGATTAAATGAAAAATGTTTGCTTTGCTTTACGGACATACTATGCTTTTTTTTTCGTGTAAATCAACACACATATGTCAGTGTAGTGTGTGTAATCTTAAATTTGAAAACAGAAGGGCGACAAAAGCAGTATGTGTTATATATATGAATATATTCCCGGAAACTAACTCCCAACACATACATAGCTTCTTGTTCTCTTAACAAATATCTCTCACTAGACAGATTGGGTGGGTTGCAATATAAATGTACAAATTGTAATTGTAAATGTGTGTGTGGAATTACAATTCACACAAAAAAATAATGGGAGGCCATAGATAGGAATAATGTAAACACTTATCTTCATTTTATGACAAACACATACGTGTTAATTTCCAAATGTATGTATTTAGGGAAGTCACAAAATGCAGTCAAAACACTTCCAAACCAGTAACAAATCAACTATTAAACTCCCGACGGGATAGGGCTTTGGTCTATTAACAATTAATTCATCCCAAAATGTAGATGACCTAGTGTTTTCGTCGTACAATAATGTCTATGGTCCCCATCAAGTATGATTTCCACCAAACGGATCCATAGTATCGAGACGAAATTTACAACCTATAATGATATTAAATCTTGGTCACAGTACTTAAAGTCTATATTAATAAGCCGCTTGACTGTGAGCGCCTTCCCCGACACGTGATCGTAGCCAAACTTGGTAATATGGACTTTAGATACTGTGTATACGACTGAATATCGTTTGAAGATTGTGATTCTATCCGATGCTGGGCGTTCGGTGGTAATGATCCTTAATTCTTGTCTGGACTCTTGCTTATTTTGAGCCAGGAAAACAGTTTTAAGGGCCTAATATTGGAAGCATGCACATATCGGTATTGTCTGAGGGATTCCTTTTTTTAACTGAAACTGTACTGTGATTTTCTTCTGAATAGATCTCTAGCAAGACCAAAAAAATTTGTGTGTATGAATAAGTGTAATTGAAGGTATTATATGTGACCCACACTACTAGAAGAATTTTTTTACTAGCATTTGCTCCAATTTAATCCAATAGATAATGAGCAAATGTAAGACATTTTCGGGTGTCTTTTAGAAAAAAAAACTATGAAAACAGAATTTGTATCACTTCTCTCTTCACTCTAAAATTATGAGGATAAGCACAAAATATAGCAAGAGCCTACAGCCCCTAAACCTTTAGTTAAATGAAGCTGTGTTGTGATGGCGTGGATTATACACAAATTGTACCCAATGCGGAGGGTATAGGGTTCAATATTGTACCTCTAGACTTGTGGGCCAGCCATTGTAAATATGCAGGCGACGATTGGTAAGCTTTCAACATTTCTGTGTACAGCGCCTGAATGGAAAACTTTTGTCATCTTTATTGGTTTCAAACCTTTGATCGGTTTTGAAGTACCATTTAAAAATTTCTGATTTCTTTCAAAATTAATGTCAATTATAATTTCAATGTATTATGTATATTTGTCTATGTATAAAAAGATGTAGAATATTCTAACATTAAAACCATGAAAATTGGTCAGCAAAGGAATTGAACATAAAACCTGAAGGTCTAGCCAAAGATAAGCTTGAATTAATTAATCATCTTTTATATACATAAAATTTTCATGCCCTGCTTCTAATTTTATTTAGGGTATGTAGAATGTTTTAAAAATATACATTTTTTTTGTGAATTATTATAATACTGCTTGTAATAATACTTGAAATATATAATGACAGAGCTCAGGCCTAAATTAGATAAGATATGCAACTCTGAACTTTTGAGTCCTGTGGTCCTCCATTCATCTATATAAGAAATATCTTTTATCTCCTGTTTTTTTTTCTTTTTGCTTATCTTTTCTTCAAGTGTGATACCCAACAAGATAATAAAAGCCCATTATAAAGTCTTAAGTTATAGTTGGCAAATATTTATGTATATCTGCCTACCCCGTTGTGCATGCTAAATGTATTTAAATAAAAAATAATAATATAATAATAAAATAAAATGTATTCTGTACCTTTTCAGCTTCATACTCATCAACATAAACAGCCTTGTCAGCCTCGGGAAGGTCACGCCACCTGCCTCCAATGATTCTTCCAATTTCCCATAGCTTTAGATCCGGATGTGCTGCCTTTACCGAGTCCCAGACACGACGGGAGTATCTCATGTAGGGCATTAAAGGCTTTTCTGGCGGTTTTGGTGGCTTTGGCAGACCAGCACCCTAAAAATTTTTCATGCTGCTTTAAAATACTTTATAGTAACAATGCAAAGCATATTGCTTTTTTTTGCGAAATTTAAATATCAATAGCATAACTGAAAATAATAATAATCCTTATTAATATTATAAATTCGAAAGTAACTCTGTCTGTCTGTCGCGTTTTCACGCCAAAACTACTGAACCAATATAATTGAAATTCGGTACACAAATAGTTTAGAGCCTGAGAAAGGACATAAAGGCGATGAAACATTGTATAAATGTTACAGAAAGTCATTATTCCACGCAGATGAAGTTGGAGGCACATTCTAGTGATAATATAAAAAAACAAATCAAGAATTAATTTATATTTTTGTATGTCCAATAACTATACTATATGTAAAATATTACTCATAAATGTTTGACAGAAATATGTTAGAATGAAAGAAAATAGGAAAAAGGTATTTTTATTATATTCCTAATAATCCACTGTATCACTTTATACCAGGATTTCAACTAAGAATTTCAGTCGCAGTTAACATGTGGGTAATTTTTTTTTTAACTATTCACTGCTGATTCGTGCCAGAGAGGACAACTAATAACATTTTACCCAACTACAGCAATGCCAAGAGGAATGGTAGTATTTTTGGCAACCTATGCAAGTATGGTCCACCATTGCGCCTAACTACTTTTAAACCCGCTTTTAAAGAATTTAATGAAGAAACCAATTTTAATTAATGAAATGTCAACGGATCTGTAATAATCGCTTGGGTGACAAAGGTCATATAGATTTTATCAAAAGTTTTTACATGGGTTTTAGTTTACAAAGTTTTTCTTAATTGTTATCCATGACACTCTGGGAAGCAGGTGATGGCAAAAAGTTACTAATTATCTCAAAGTCAAAATAAAATAAAAAAAATAATAATAATAAAAAATCTCTTAAAGTATGAATCAAAAGTGAATGGTTTGGGTAAAGTTACAAGTTCGATGACAACTGAGAAGCAAAATTCCCATTGTCAAATCAGAGGACAGTGTTAAAGCGGACTACTACGAATAAATTGTGTTCTTAGCAATCTTAGTTCTGCCATGCAAGTAGGTATAAAAAATATTACCGCAGGGTAACGACTCACCACCCCAGCACCTTTGCCAATCTTCTGTGGCTGAAATCCAGGATGTGAATGCACAGTTGAAACGAAGGGACTTGTCTTATCATCTTTTCCAGACTGGCCGGATTGGGCACCTCCCGCCGAAGCAGTTCGCCGCGCGCCCTCTGCACCGAAACGTTGATGGGGACTCTGCGGCCACCCGTACCCTCCCGGGTGGCCCAGCGAAGGACCACCTTGGTATTGCGGGTGGTACTGGTATTGGTTATGATGCGGCGGCGGTGCATTCATACCGCCTTCAAGCAATGCAGCAGGGCGGCAATACAATGAAAGAAAAAAAAACAAAAAGCATAAGGGAAGGATAGGATTGGGTGGGAAAAAATAAAAGAAATAATCAAATATGCACAACATCTAAAAATAAAAATTAAATGTTAAGTGAAAGTTAATAGTGTAAGTGAGCAATATTAGCAAGTTTTATTTAGTAGGCTTAATTAGCGTACAGTCAAGAATAAAAATAAGAGTTTGTGTAGAAGACAATGGTCTGTGATGTGGAAACAAGTGAAAATTTTGGTGCAAATTATAATTTTTAAACCCCACAGAGTACCTATTATCCAAAACAGATGAGAGTGTGAGAACAATTTTGACAAAAATAAAAAGTAAATCAGATAGTGGCATTACCTTTCATCATACCGAAACTCATTGGGGGTCCCGCAATCATGTAGTCTGTTTCAACATAACAAAACATGAAACAAAACCAAAATAAGAGTAAAATGTAAGACTAATGGGTAAAGAATTGAACAAATTAAATAGAAATAAAAATATTGTTACTAATGCAAATACTTTCAAATAAACAAGCATAGAATGGAATCATGCTGCCAAGGGACATAACAGCAGTTAGATACCAGCATTACCAACAATAGTTCTCAGCCCTGCTAAGCTTGCAAAGGCATCGATTCGTACATATTACTAGTTAGTATCTAACAACATTCTAAATTTAACATTCAAATACAGAACAGTTTCAAATGCTGTGAGTATATTCAGCCAAACTGTTATCTATGCTTTGCCGTGATGAGTTCTTTTTATTATAATAAACTTATATCTACAAAATATATATTTGGAATACAAACGCGGATTGCTTTGAGGGCTCGGCATCGACATGGATGTGTTTTGTTTATAACTATTTGGGGCAGCCATGATTTCACTTTGTCTGAAACGAAATATAAAGTTTTATTTCTATAAGTTTAAGTAATGAATTTGTAAGATAATCAAATACAAAGTGTCTACAAGTCAGCATGCAAGAGCTTGACAATTGACAATAAGTTTGCAGTTTGTTATAAACACAATTAGATCAAAATACATTTCATAAAAGAAACTTTACCTGGACTTTCTTATGAAAAAATGGCTTATTGATATCGCCAAATACCTGAAATTAAAACCATTGAAGTAACTTTATCAAATAAATAAAATCTAAATCAAGCGTCACGTCAAATTTGTAAGCTTAAGCTAGAGCTAGTAGAGCATTGAGGAACAGGTATAGGTTAGGTACCTAGTACTGTCCACAGTGTCCACACCCACAGATAACTATAAACTTGTCAGAGTTTTACATTGACCTACAGTATATGGACTATGCATTCCTACAAAATTATCGTGCCTACCTACACAAGAAGTAGGCGCATAAAATGGCTGCCTTTAGGGTTGTACATATGTAGAGTGACTCGAAATGTCGATATCGATATTTAACTGAAATATTTAATAAATTGCGAAAATAACGATAACATTAAATAATTATAGTTAAATCCGATTGTTTTTTATTATTTATAATGGATATAATGGATGTATTAAATTTTAAATGATAGACTTAAGACTAAAATCCAAAAATGAAAGCTGGCCATCACGGGACACTCGGCTAGATATGATATGAGCGAAATATAACATAAACGATTCTTGGGTTTCTACCCAAGAAACCGTAGGCCATTAGGAGTGCTACAGCGTTTGGTGAGTCCATTGTGGGATAGGAGAGTGCTAGTCCTCTCCCGTTTCCCACCTTTTAGGCGTACCACCATTCACCTCCTCCCAAAATGAGGCCGTGGATTCCTCTTGGAATCCCTAAAATCCTAGTCTTTCTGTAGTCTGGGAATAGATGATCGTAGGTGAGGTTTCTCAAATTATTATTTTAAAATCATTTGGTATCGGCTATGAAAACAGCCCTATCCGTTCTATCAGCAACAAGTCTAAAGAAATAACAGAATACCTCCGCATTCAAACCAACGAGAATATATAGTTGTTTACCTATTTTTTCGTAGCTCCGACGGTTCTGGGATACCGATATCAACATAAAAAGTACTTATAATATGTTGAAATTGAGCGAAATAACAAATTAAGTAAATAAAACACGTTTTAAATAGTTGTAATATTTATTCATTTAATCACACATTTAGGTTAGGGCACTGCGCAGTCACGTAATCGCGTCACGTCGAGAGTTCTGTTGTTTCATGGAAGTGCATCGAGCAGACATACCACATTTTATGTTGAGGGTTTATATTTTCCAAACCAATGATTTCGATCCATTTCTTACTTAAAATTTCATTTACAGGAAATCTGATGAAGAAAACACCATGTTAACATATTTTTTTATATAATAATATAAGTATCGATACTTTTACTCTACCATCACTATCCTTAATCGTATGTAAACAAATCAAAATTCAATTCAAAACAAAAAAAATATTTTATTTAGTCGAAATAAAAATAATACATAGTTCAATTAGTCGAAATAGTTGTTTTATTTATTTTCATATGTATTCAGTTTAAATTTAAAATTAGTTATTTTTCATCGAAATCAGTGATAGAAAAGTAAAATCTCACAGTTGTGAAAATGCTTTTCAAACAGTAGTATATTTTTCACAACCTTTTTTTTAAACCAGACTAATTTGACAAAAATATCTTTAAGTTGAAACTCATAAGATATCATTCCAGTATTCAAGCTCTAAGTGTTTTAGTCTTATCTTCTTCTTAATCTTATATATAAAAATGAATTGCTGTTCGTTTGTCTGGCTAAAACTCGAAAACCGCCGGGCCGATTTAGCTGATTTAGGTTTTGAAATGTTTGTCGTAGTTCAGGGAAGGTTTAAACGGGAGAAAATATGGAAAAATTGCGAAGAAGTTAATAAAAACAACAATTTCCTTTTGCCCATATAAACTGTTCTACCAACTTTCCTGTCAAACTTTTGACTGTCAAGTTGAAGCACTTATTAAATTAAGGGTTTTAAATAGACACCTTAAATTATTACACGAATCAAATTAAGGGTTTTAAATAGACACCACATATTATTTTTATATTATTATCACGTATTTTAATATTATTATTTTGATGGTTGTTATTGTTGGTTCATTCAGAAATTTTTGTCATTGTATTGACATATTTTGATGGTTGTCACTGTTTAGAATGCAAATAAAAAGTATTTATTGTGCCATTTCCATTTCAATTATGACGTAATCTTGTTCGACCTTTGAGAGGCTGTAGGTCATATCACAAACAAAATAAGTATTTCATAAACGCTGTTTTGTTGGAATGCGAAAAAATTGTTGCTGTCAATCGTCTGTCGAACGTTAGACGAAAGGTTATATGTAAATACAGGCTATTTTTTGCACCTACGGCATATAAAGTACCTGTCGTTCTTTACCGTCATTAAAATCTTCTATCATCAGTTTGTCAGTGTGTGAAAATTGATCCCGAAAACGTTGTTTTGCCATAAAAAAAATTGGGGTATAAAAAATAGATGTTGGTCGATTCTCAGACCTACCCGATATGCACACCAAATTTAATAAAAATCGGTCCAGGCGTTTCAGAGGAGTATGGTAACTAACATTGTGACACGAGAATTTTGTATATAAGATTATTGTTTGAAAATGCCAAGGCAAAGACGAACTGACATAGGTCGTCGAAGTCAATCAGATGTACGACGAGCTACCTCACGTGCAATCCGCACTGATGACCAGCGAGAGACGGATAATGATAACATTCGTATTGCTATGTCGGAATTGCGTTCTACAGTGAATAATAATGACATAGACAGGCGGCTCCGTCCACTTAGATCCCCTGGGGGATCCATGTGGAAATTTCGTCCACACTGATCCCTTAGGGGATCTATTTGGATTTCGATTCCATTTTGATCCCCCAGGGGTTTCATTTGGAAGATTTTCGTCCACTTAGATCCCCTGCTTAAACCGATAAGGGATTTATCTGTACTTTTTATCCACATCGATCTCCAATGGAATCTTTTAGAATTTTCCATACATTTTGATTATTAATTTAGAAGTTTTTCATAACAAAAGTTCCATGAATATTCATACTTTTAAACGATTTAAAATATTTTTTTAAGAATGGATTTAATACTAGGATTTTTAATGAGTTTTAAGTCATGTAGATAATCTTTGGTGGTGAAATGTATTCATTGGTATGATAATAAACCTATATACTATATAGGCCATAAATAGAAATGCCACACAAAAAATTCAAAAAAATCCCATATCGGTTCAAGTATGGAATCGAAGTGGACGAAAATCTTCCAAATGAATCCCCTGGGGGATCAAAATGGAATTGAAATCCAAATAGATCCCCGAGGGGATCAGTGTGGACGAAATTTTCACATGGATCCCCAGGAGATCTAAGCAGGGGATCAAGCGGACGGAGCCGTTTAGAATGGAACGAGTTCGGGCATACCAAACACAACAACAGTGAGCACGACGCAATGAAATCGAGCGATACCGCAGAAACAGTGCTCCTGTGAACCTGGAACGAGTAGCATTCCACTGCAATCCGGAAGTAGATTATTGTGCCGACAAATCCGTGACAATTGGGGAAATGTCAATATTGTAAAGCGTTAAAATACATTTGTATCACAAATAATAATATAACAAGATAATTGCAGATACAAGGACAATTTGTCACTGACTGGGAGCACTGCTGCCCATAAAATAAATTTTTACAAATTTATTTTATGGGCAATCAAGATGCGGAAGTTGAAAGGCGTTGTGCTCATAAACCAACAGTAAAACGAACCAATGTCCAAGAACTGCAAACGTTTCTTCATCAGAACAATAATTTAGTCAAAATGTTCAAAATGGCCTTAGATCGTATGCCATATATTGTAATCAGAGCTGACAAAACACCTGCTGGTGAGCATGCAAGGAGGTTTAATTCACTGACAATCGACGAAGTGGCTATTGTCGGTGTTGAAGAAATTTGCAGTCTAGAGATATTATGCTTCATCGTCGGAAAAATGAATTGAAACGTGTGTCTGAAACGCATAGGTCTTATGACGCGTTACAATATCCATTAATCTTCTGGCAGGGAGTAGATGGATATTATTTTAATATCAAAATGGTTAATCAAGTAAATGGTAATGATATTAGATAATATTTTTAAAATTCAGTATGAACATATCTATTTATATAAAAACGTATCGCCGAAATGTATGTACGCGCATAACTTCCGATCGGCTGCAACAAATTAAATAATTCTTTTTTTATGTGTTCCTTATTGTTAGGACAAGGTTTGTGTATAAGAAAAATTAAAAGATAGCGGGAAAAGTCTTTTTTTTGTCCCCGACGGGAGGCTGAGACAGATATGAAATATGGCGGTATGAAGTTCGCCGGGTCAGCTAGTATTATATAAAAATCAATTGCTGTTCGTTTGTCTCGCTAAAACTCGAGAACGACTGGGCTGATTTAGCTGCTTTTGGTTTTGAAATGTTTGTCGTAGTCCAGAAAAGGTTTAAACTGTAAAAAAATTAAAATAACTTGAAATTCCAAATCTCACGTGTACGAATTAGCGGGCACAGCTAGTAACAAATAAAAAAATATCTGCTTAAAGTTTTCATCAGCAGTCTTATTAAGTTTTTTTTGTGTTTTCATCTTCTTTATTTAGAATATGTACTCTGAACATTCAATGGCAAGAAACTTTCTCTATTTCGATCATCTAAGCTTTTTGAAATGGTTGCAAGTAGGTATCCTTCTGGTTTTAAATACTGAATTTTTTCTAATGCTTTTATTTTTGAGTAAATGATGTGCATAATTGAATGCACGAAAAACAGGTATGCCTCCGATTTAAAAAAAATCAGATCAGGGGGCTTTTTTAAGCTTTTGAAATAATCCACATTCAGGACTCACTCGATAGCTGGAAACAGATTTCGCCAACGCGTCTTTGTATGATAGAGAAGCTGTTTATACTCAACCTCGGTTGTGTCAGAGAGTTCTTTAAGAACTTTTTAGACTGTAGCCTTTATTATTCCCAATTTTATTTGGGGTCGGCTTGTTTAAGTGCTGCCTGCCTGACTGACTGCCTCGTTGGTCTCGCGGTTGGCGTGTGCGACTGCTAATTATGAGGTCTCGGGTTCGATTCCCGGGTCGGACCAAATGTTTGTATGATCTACAAATATTTGTTTCGGAGTTTGGGTGTTTTCTATGTATATTAAGTATGTATTTAAAAAAAAGTATATATGTATTTGTATCAGTTGTCTAGTACCCATAACACAAGCACTGCTTAGCTTGGGACTAGATGGCGTTGTGTGTTAGATGTCCGAAAAATTTATTTATTATTAAGTGGCAAAATCTTTTTTTTTTGATGTTGTTGAATCAACATATACTGGCAAACAATCACATGCGTGGTGCAGTGCGTTATTGATAATGTGCGCAGAGCATCCCATACCAACTATTTTCGAATTCAGATTTTGTTTTAACTAATGGAATTATAAAACATTGTTGGTTCCATGGCGCTCTATTCCACCGAAGTTCGTATTACAATTATCTCCAGAAAATGCAACACATTTAGTTAAAAGATCATGCTGTTGAAGTTGCTTTCTTATAAGCTCAGTAATTATCTCAGATCTGTCATTTCATTTCGATTTGGTTTTCTGGTGGTTTTAAAACTTCAATCTAAAGGAGAGCTAGCTTATCTGTTGGCAACACCGTTCGCGGTTTTACCGTAGTGTGTGCGCTTCGGGCGGTTTTGCGGTTTGGCGGTTAAACCGCTGGCTGGAAAAAACCGTAGTGCGGCCTCAGCCTAAGATCTTTGATGGGCTCTTTCAAAGATTGTACTCCTTACCTCTATGTTCCATGGTACAAGTCCGACAAACAACAAATAATAGTTCATTTGATTATCTTTAAGGGCTCTTCGTTCTTTGTCCAGGCTGTTCTCTTGTGGAATGCGCTTCCTGTTGAGGTCAGAATGGCTAGAAGTCGGTGCGCTTTTAAGTTGAAGGTAAGGGAGCTCTTACTAGGTGAAGTTGCGAAGTCGACGGGGACTTAGATCGTCACATCACGAATTTATATGCTTTTATAATAGATATTTAAGTATGTGTATGTAGGTATATTAATAAGGACGCATATATGTATGTTTATGTACATGTCGCTGTATATATTTGTCTCTTCTAATATATAACTTAGTAGGTATATTATGTATATTCAAGCTAGTTGTAGTATTTTTTAAAATCACTCTCATCATTTCCTCATATGTGCACCTACCTCATCTTTTCTCTGCATTGCCCAATCGGTCGACTGGCAGAGAATGCCTTAGGCATTAAGTCCGCCAATGCATGTATTTGTGCATAAAGTAATAAAATAAAATAAAATTATAGTACCTAACCTATAGAAGATAGTCCATTTGAGATTTTATTACAATAAATTACCTGAAATCCTTTCGATTCTATACAGTATGTATGTTACCTTTAGTCGTATTATTTCAAGTTATTTAGGTGAAATGATGATTTGAGACTTGAGAAAGACTAAAAAGCGAAAAAAAAAACTTCGTTTAAAAAAACCGACTTCAAAAACTAAAAAGTATCAAATAACTTAATTTGTATGTGCTACCTATTCATAGACTTGAAGTCGGTGCCAAGCCAAAATGTAATAGTAGGTACCGCACTCGCCGCGCGTGACCTTGAGCGGAATAGCTGCTCTTCGCGTAGAACAAAACAATCGAAGCGTCTGTGACGTCGTTGACGTTCGTCTCGAAATATAGCGAGTTTGGTACATACCTACTATTACATTTGGCTTCGCACTGACTTCAAATATATTTATTTATTTATTGGCTCACCAACAATTGTTTACACTGAGTATATATCAAAATACAGTTTAAAATATATCTTAGTCTAGTGTAACAATCAGTAACAGATAAGCACCGCATGCACCTTCATCTTATCATATTTAATAGATCAATAATAAACGTTTTTTCTCTGTGCAGCTATAACAATTTTGTTATTCCATAATTAAACACACGAACAATCTTACTCAATAATCACTTAGGAATTACAACTATATATAATTTTTCGGAACCTGCTAAACGAGTCAGAATGAATATCAACCAAATTACTGCAGCCATTAATCAATTTACACAGTCGTGGAATAATGGAATGTGCTCCTAGGACAGTCCTGCGAAGAGGCGGATGCAAGGGCGTTATAGGGGTTCGGGGATATCTTGCAGGGGCTTGAAATTTTATTTTTTCCAACAATGAAGGGCAGTCTATTTGAGATCTTATCAACTTAAACAAGAAAAGGGAGTCAATTACGTTTCTTCGTTGCTCTAGTGAATTCATTTTAAAGTGAGTGAGTCTTGATTTGAATGACCTAATAGTTTTACGCAAACCCACGGAGAATGTTAAGTGCCAGAGAAACCTCTTCTGAATTCTTTCCAGTCTTAACGTGTGTGTGGCATAATGCGGTCTCCAGACTGTGCTGCAGTATTCCAAAACACTGCGGACAAGGCTATTGTACAGCAGTATCTTGGTCCCGCAGGACCGGAACCCAACAACGTTTCTTAGAACAAAACCCAGCATTCTTGAAGATTTTTTTATGACCATCTCAATGTGGGGGATGAATGTCAACTTACTGTCGAACAAGACGCCTAGGTCCCTGATTTCATCCACTTTCTGGATTATATTGGATCCTATGTAATATTTAGTTGGTAGTTGATTACGCCTTCTTGAAAATTTTACGTGGTAACACTTTTTGACATTTAGGCTCATATTGTTATTCGTGCACCATTTCACTACGGCATCTATGTGCTTCTGAAGTAGTAGAACATCTTCTTCAGCCCCAACAACTCGGTAAAACTTAAGATCATCTGCGTACATAAAAACTTGAGAGCAACGAAAGCAATTAGATAGATCATTAATGAAAGCATTAAACAATATTGGGCCCATGTGAGAGCCCTGTGGGACTCCGGAAGAAATCTCGTAGACATCCGACTTGAAGCCATTAACCGCGACGAAGAAGAAACGATTGTGAAGATATGATGACAGCCAATTAAGGAGAGCGCCAGTAATTCCATAGGCTTTTAGTTTGTCCAACAGAATGCCTTGAGGAACACGATCGAAGGCTTTGCTAAAGTCTGTATAAATTACATCCACCTCCTCACCGCGATCAATGACCTCAACCAGAGTTTCAGTAAAGTGAGAAAGATTTGTACATGTTGACCTAGATCCAAGAAAACCATGTTGTGAGTCACTTAAATAAAGCTTGAAATGGGACTGTAAATATGGGCATACTAAGGATTCATAAATCTTGGCAAAAGTGGACAAAATAGAGATAGGTCTGTAATTGAAGACAAGGTCATTTTCAGCGCTCTTGTAGATAGGAATAACCTTTGCTCTTTTCCACATATCTGGAAATACACCGCTACTGAGGGATTTATTGTAAATCAATGATAAAGGCAACACTAGTGAATTAGCACATTTAGAAATGAAAATGGGTGGTATCCCGTCAGGTCCAGCACCCTTTCGACAATCCAATGACTTTAATTTACAGAGTAAGGTCTTATGCTCTATCCTTGGTGCTGTCAGAGGTAGGCTTCCATTTATTAATTCTAGTAGAAAGTCCGAGATAGGTTCTAACGGTGCAGCTTTTGGAGCGCTATAAACTGAAGAGAAGTGCGAGGCAAACATTTCGCAGATTTTAGGTCCATCAGATGTTGTTGTCGTATTATCAGACATAGTTAGAGGGAATGAGCTCTTACCGCCCCGCTTATTCTTAATAAAAGCCCAAAAGCGTTTTGGATTCTTACGAATTTCTGTTTCAATATTAGAAATGTATGTGTTATAGCGTTGTGTAGATAACACGGAACATCGCTTACTGATCAATTTCAGTTCTATTGCGTCCATAGGATTTTTGTATCTCTTGTATCTTTTTCTTAGCTTTTCTTTTTCTCGAAGTGTTCGTATTAAGTTTCTGACAAACCACGGTGGGAATTTGCGTGATTGGGCTTTTTTGGGAGGTTGGTGGGCTATTACAATATTGCTTAGTACCTCATAAAAAATATTAAGCATTTCATTAACATCCGCCATTTCGCGAAACAATTGCTCCCAGTCTGTGCTATCGAGTATGTTCCGAATAGAATCATAGTCTAGTTTGTAAAAAATAATTTGCATTATCGGAATTATATGGAAGCCTTAAATCAATGTCAAATTTTAAAATAAACTCAATGGGGGGATGTAAGGGGTCTATTACGCTTAGTGCATTACAAACCGGGTGAACTTCACTGTCAGTTAAGTGAGTTAATACAAGATCCAATATCCGTCCTGAGTTATTAGTAACATGATTTAGTTGCAGGAGTTTGTTGACATGAATAAAGTCTGTGAGCAATTGACTCACACCGGGCGGTGAGTATCCACTATCTAAATCGTTTACCAGGTTCCAGTTAATGCAACCCAAATTAAAATCACCAACTATACAAAAATCTAAAGAATGTTCAAATACACAGTTGCAATTGTCCAGAAAATATTCAAGGGTTGCACGCGTTAAGGGAGGTGGTAAATAAACTGCGCACAGAGCTATTCGATGCTTAGGTCTTGCATTTGGAACATCTATAGTGACCCAGAGATCCTCGCATTGACTCTCCTATTTGGACACACGCTTCGAAATAATATTTTTTAATATTGCCAACAGTACCCCTCCGCCAGCTTTTTTCTTATTGTCCCTATCCCGTCTGTAAACTGTATATCTATTGTCAAATAACTCTGTGCTCAATACCGACTCATTCAACCACGTTTCCGTTAAAATTATTATGTCATATGATTCGCATGATAGCTGACTGTAGAAATTATGTGTTTTAGTGCGTAATCCTCGTGTGTTCTGGTAATAAATTTTTAACCTATCGAATTTAAAAAGAAATAAATGCCATAACAAAGTCCTAAAAATGCTAAATAATTATGCTAACTTATTTAAACTGTCCATATTTTTAACCAAAATGTGTTCGTGTTCTTGTGATTTGCGCATGTATACACGACCCCCTCTAACCCAAACATACTGATAACCCAACTCCCTGGCTCTCAATCTTGCTGCGGTGTGCAGAGCCTTGTTAGTACTCGATAGATGCTCGCTGATGTATACAGGGGTCTTAGGTCCAGAATAACCGAAGTGTGTTGAATTTAATTTGTTATCAGGATGGGATTTGTTGACCGTGGGAGAGCCACGCTTCGGCATGAATGGGCCGGCTCGACCGGAGTGATACCACGGCCTCACAGAAAACCGGTGTGAAATAGTGCTTGCACTGTGTTTCACCGAGTGAGTGAGGGTATCCTCGGAGGCCCATACCCCAACCCCTCCCCCTATCTCCCCCCCCCATCCCCCAAAGGCCGGTAACGCACTTGTGACGCCTCTGGTGTTGCGGGTGTCCATGGGCGGCGGTAATCGCTTACCAACAGGCGATACGTCTGCTCGTTTGCCGGTCTATTCCATAAAAAAAAAAAAGGTTATTTTGGCGGCAAGCAAGTGATCTCGTAAGCGGGAGGAAGCGAGCTGCACCACGATAGATCGTGGACGAGTGTTCTGAGGATGGAGTTTAGCCACCCTGGTGCAGTGCAAGATATCCCGATCCCCCACTGTGCACCCCACCACCTTAGCTATGTCGGTTACGACTTGGAGTAGGTTTTCCTGTTTTTTCTCAGGCAAGCATTGGATCTCAATGTTATTTGAACGTGTTTGTTGTTCCAAACGATTTAGTCGAAGGCTAAGATCGCTTATTGTACTTTTCATAATCTGGTTATCCCTTTGTACCTCTTTAATAGTTTCCTTACAGGCAGTATGTTTTTTGAGGAGATCTTCATATTGGCTGTTCATAAAAATCATCGATTCGTTCATTTTTTCAATATTTTCTTTGATGGGATTCAATTCCTTATTAATAATGCTATTGAAGTCCCTGTAAAATACTGACAACTGTTCCCTTAGTTCTCCCTTCATTACGTCTCGGATTATTTCCCGAACATCCTCTGCTGACAAGGGTTGTTGTGAAGCCGCCTGAGGTGGGGAGTTGATTGCTTGTCTTTTATTACCTCTGGTGGTAGATACATTACGTAACGGTGTACTATCGTAAGAACCCACTGCGCCGCTGTTCAAGCAAATGTTACAGAACCAAGTTGTAGGTAAGACGTAGTCATCATTCAGAGATAAACAAAGGAAGTGATAAGCTTTTAAACAATTTTTGCCTTTAGCATACTTTTCGTCGCTTGACGGCCTGTTACAGCATCCGAACAATGACCTAGGTTTTTCCACATTCTTAGTTGTCATTATTATTGGTATAATATTCTGGTGTTTAACAAAAATCTCAAAGTTATCACTGTTTTTTCTATCTCGGCGGTTGCGCGGTAATAAGTGTCTAGCGTAGTCGCGAGAAAAAGGTCGTAAGTGCGCTGTATATTGCGTCGCTTACGCGTTTCAATGATACACCGCACCAAACTGAATATGAATAGGTAGCACATACAAATTAAGTTATTTGATACTTTTTAGTTTTTGAAGTCGGTTTTTTTTATACGAAGATTATTTTTGTGTACCTAGGTACTGTGCATGTGGAACACGGTGGATTGCAACTATGTCTCGCTGAATCAGAGGCATATTTATTTCTAATATATATTATTATTATATTATTATTATATTATATATTTATTTTTAATATAGTGACAAGGTGCAATGCTCACCGCGTTTTTCTGGCACATTACATATCTCTATATTACACTGTCTTGCCTGTTGTTCTAAAATTATTTTACTCTCCAACAATGACATTGTCCCTGCACCTGTTTGCTTCGGCTTCAATTTCAAATCAGCAATGCCCTTAATATTATCGATGTTCTTTAAAGTTGACCGAAGACTTAATTTCCAATATTTCATCGGATAATTATGAATATTTTGTAACTTCCGTTTTTGTAGTAGCGAATTCGGTCCGTAAATCCTTTAGATCTTTGTAAATTTGACTAGAAGTTAAAGACAGTGTACTAAATTCCTCTCTAAGCGTAGCAATACGCGTTTATATTTGAGAACTGGCCATTTACACCAGTTATATCAGCAGCAGCACATAGGTTATCACCTATGTGCTGCTGCTGATATTACTGAAACCCTTCTTGCATCCGAACCGTAAGCGAAGCGATAGCCTGGGTGAGTGGCTTTAGAGTGATATTGGATGGTAGTTCTTCAAATATATACTCTTTTCACCTTTCTTGTCAAGTGCAGTAATCTGCACGTTTAATCATAGTTCTTGAAGAACGGTAATAGACGGGTAGTAGAATAGGTAGTCATGGTCCTGCTCCATGCCTCCGGTGTAGTACCAGTAGAAATGATGGAATGAAATGGTTTTGAGGGTTGCACTAGAGTTCTTAAGAGCTCTGTTGTGAATCTGTCTTCACCCAGAACTTTGTTGTTATTGAGTTGTCCGAGTGACATTCTAATTTCGCTCTAATTCGTCTGTGAGGTGGCCTGTCAGTCTAGCACGTGGGTCATTTGCGCTGGGGGCTTCGATCTAATATGGAACATTATTACTCGTAATTAATCAAATATTATGGAAGTTGGCACGTACTTTAGATAAATAGGTATAAATAGTGGTTGGTAGCTAATTTTATACGCTGTAACGCGTTACACTTACCTTCCTGCAAATGTCGTTCTATGTTTATTGTCATTGCGTATGACCGGATGACATTTTGGCGCGCTTTATATAGAAAACAAATGCGAGTTCAATGATATTTAAAAACCATAACCACTTTTTTATATAATACTAGCTGACCCGGCTTTTTTTTAAATCGGAGGCATACCTGTTTTTCGTGCATTCAATTATGCACATCATTTACTCAAAAATAAAAGCATTAGAAAAAATTCAGTATTTAAAACCAGAAGGATACCTACTTGCAACCATTTCAAAAAGCTTAGATGATCGAAATAGAGAAAGTTTCTTGCCATTGAATGTTCAGAGTACATATTCTAAATAAAGAAGATGAAAACACAAAAAAAACTTAATAAGACTGCTGATGAAAACTTTAAGCAGATATTTTTTTATTTGTTACTAGCTGTGCCCGCTAATTCGTACACGTGAGATTTGGAATTTCAAGTTATTTTAATTTTTTTACAGTTTAAACCTTTTCTGGACTACGACAAACATTTCAAAACCAAAAGCAGCTAAATCAGCCCAGTCGTTCTCGAGTTTTAGCGAGACAAACGAACAGCAATTGATTTTTATATAATACTAGCTGACCCGGCGAACTTCATACCGCCATATTTCATATCTGTCTCAGCCTCCCGTCGGGGACAAAAAAAAGACTTTTCCCGCTATCTTTTAATTTTTCTTATACACAAACCTTGTCCTAACAATAAGGAACACATAAAAAAAGAATTATTTAATTTGTTGCAGCCGATCGGAAGTTATGCGCGTACATACATTTCGGCGATACGTTTTTATATAAATAGATATGTTCATACTGAATTTTAAAAATATTATCTAATATCATTACCATTTACTTGATTAACCATTTTGATATTAAAATAATATCCATCTACTCCCTGCCCGAAGATTAATGGATATTGTAACGCGTCATAAGACCTATGCGTTTCAGACACACGTTTCAATTCATTTTTCCGACGATGAAGCATAATATCTCTAGACTGCAAATTTCTTCAACACCGACAATAGCCACTTCGTCGATTGTCAGTGAATTAAACCTCCTTGCATGCTCACCAGCAGGTGTTTTGTCAGCTCTGATTACAATATATGGCATACGATCTAAGGCCATTTTGAACATTTTGACTAAATTATTGTTCTGATGAAGAAACGTTTGCAGTTCTTGGACATTGGTTCGTTTTACTGTTGGTTTATGAGCACAACGCCTTTCAACTTCCGCATCTTGATTGCCCATAAAATAAATTTGTAAAAATTTATTTTATGGGCAGCAGTGCTCCCAGTCAGTGACAAATTGTCCTTGTATCTGCAATTATCTTGTTATATTATTATTTGTGATACAAATGTATTTTAACGCTTTACAATATTGACATTTCCCCAATTGTCACGGATTTGTCGGCACAATAATCTACTTCCGGATTGCAGTGGAATGCTACTCGTTCCAGGTTCACAGGAGCACTGTTTCTGCGGTATCGCTCGATTTCATTGCGTCGTGCTCACTGTTGTTGTGTTTGGTATGCCCGAACTCGTTCCATTCTAAACGGCTCCGTCCGCTTGATCCCCTGCTTAGATCTCCTGGGGATCCATGTGAAAATTTCGTCCACACTGATCCCCTCGGGGATCTATTTGGATTTCAATTCCATTTTGATCCCCCAGGGGATTCATTTGGAAGATTTTCGTCCACTTCGATTCCATACTTGAACCGATATGGGATTCTTTTGAATTTTTTGTGTGGCATTTCTATTTATGGCCTATATAGTATATAGGTTTATTATCATACCAATGAATACATTTCACCACCAAAGATTATCTACATGACTTAAAACTCATTAAAAATCCTAGTATTAAATCCATTCTTAAAAAAATATTTTAAATCGTTTAAAAGTATGAATATTCATGGAACTTTTGTTATGAAAAACTTCTAAATTAATAATCAAAATGTATGGAAAATTCTAAAAGATTCCATTGGAGATCGATGTGGATAAAAAGTACAGATAAATCCCTTATCGGTTTAAGCAGGGGATCTAAGTGGACGAAAATCTTCCAAATGAAACCCCTGGGGGATCAAAATGGAATCGAAATCCAAATAGATCCCCTAAGGGATCAGTGTGGACGAAATTTCCACATGGATCCCCCAGGGGATCTAAGTGGACGGAGCCGCCTGTCTATGTCATTATTATTCACTGTAGAACGCAATTCCGACATAGCAATACGAATGTTATCATTATCCGTCTCTCGCTGGTCATCAGTGCGGATTGCACGTGAGGTAGCTCGTCGTACATCTGATTGACTTCGACGACCTATGTCAGTTCGTCTTTGCCTTGGCATTTTCAAACAATAATCTTATATACAAAATTCTCGTGTCACAATGTTAGTTACCATACTCCTCTGAAACGCCTGGACCGATTTTTATTAAATTTGGTGTGCATATCGGGTAGGTCTGAGAATCGACCAACATCTATTTTTTATACCCCAATTTTTTTTATGGCAAAACAACGTTTTCGGGATCAATTTTCACACACTGACAAACTGATGATAGAAGATTTTAATGACGGTAAAGAACGACAGGTACTTTATATGCCGTAGGTGCAAAAAATAGCCTGTATTTACATATAACCTTTCGTCTAACGTTCGACAGACGATTGACAGCAACAATTTTTTCGCATTCCAACAAAACAGCGTTTATGAAATACTTATTTTGTTTGTGATATGACCTACAGCCTCTCAAATGTCGAACAAGATTACGTCATAATTGAAATGGAAATGGCACAATAAATACTTTTTATTTGCATTCTAAACAGTGACAACCATCAAAATATGTCAATACAATGACAAAAATTTCTGAATGAACCAACAATAACAACCATCAAAATAATAATATTAAAATACGTGATAATAATATAAAAATAATATGTGGTGTCTATTTAAAACCCTTAATTTGATTCGTGTAATAATTTAAGGTGTCTATTTAAAACCCTTAATTTAATAAGTGCTTCAACTTGACAGTCAAAAGTTTGACAGGAAAGTTGGTAGAACAGTTTATATGGGCAAAAGGAAATTGTTGTTTTTATTAACTTCTTCGCAATTTTTCCATATTTTCTCCCGTTTAAACCTTCCCTGAACTACGACAAACATTTCAAAACCTAAATCAGCTAAATCGGCCCGGCGGTTTTCGAGTTTTAGCCAGACAAACGAACAGCAATTCATTTTTATATATAAGATCATTGTGCGAGTTACAAACTTATGCGTTAGTAACATCGAGATATTACGTACTACGTTAGTAACGATCGGTATGGGATTCGGCAGCATGATTGGTTTAAAGCAGGGTATATTTATTGTTTATTTTTTAAAATATTGTTTTTGTTTCGAAACCGAATGTATATTTCGAAAAAAAAATTCAAGGTAGTAGAGCCACGCTGATTTTAGCACGAACGGGACGGGTCGACCGGGGCGGTACTACCCTCGCACCGAAAATCAACGTAAAATGACAGCGATCATCGTGTTTCGTTGGTGAGTGGGAGACCGGAAGCTCAATGATGTGTTGTGCCTAGGGAATGGTTGGTAGACAATAGTAATTATTCCGTTAGGGAATTCCTACAAAAAAAACTCCTGTCCTAATCATATTAGAAATGCATTGTACGTGTGTAGAGGTATTAGGTACATTATTTATAAAGTAACTTTTGTATGTAAGTAGGTACATATTTTCAAAGTGTTATACGCAAGTACATTGTTCAAATTGATTTTAATTTAGAAGACTACAACGCTAAATTAACATTTATTGCCTATTACTGGCGAAATGTGTATACCCCTTTTTTAGGGTTCCGTGCCAAAGGCAAAAAACGGAACCCTTATAGATTCGTCATGTCTGTCTGTCTGTCTGTCTGTCTGTCCGTCTGTCTGTCCGTCCGTATGTCACGGCCATTTTTTCCGAAACTATTAGACCTATAATGTTGAAACTTGGTAAGTATATGTATTCTGTGAACCGCTTTAAGATTTTTACACAAAAATAAAAAAAAAACAATAAATTTTGGGGGTCCCCATACTTAGAACTGAAACTCAAAAAATTTTTTTTCTTCAAACCCATACGTGTGGGGGGGTATCTATGGATTGGTCTTCAAAAATGATATAGAGGTTACTAACATCATTTTTTTCTAAACTGAATAGCTTGCGCGAGAGACACTTCCAAAGTGGTAAAATGAGTGTTTTCTAAAATAAGAGAATGATAAATCTAAAAAAAATATATGATGTACATTACCATATAAACTTCCAACGAAAATTGGTTTGAACGAAATCTAGTAAGTAGTTTTTTTTTAATACGTCATAAATCGTAAACTGCAATTTACCTTTCATTCAATCAACACATATAAATATAAAACAAAAATTATATTATGTTACTTGCTGCTGCGGAACCCTTCATGGGCGAGTCCGACTCGCACTTGGCCACTTTTTTTAATAGAGGGCAAACGAGCAGACGTGTCGCCTGATGGTAAGCGATTACCGCCGCCCATGGACATTCGCAACACCAGAGGCGTCACAAGTGCGTTGCCGGCCTTTTAAGAAGGAGTACGCTCCTTTCTTGAAGGTTTGAAGGTAAATAAAAATTTGTTATTAATTTCAAGTCTATTTTTTTTTTACCATCTTTTGTATCACATTTAACCAAATAAAGTAATACCTATTATTATTATTAAAAATACTTTTTGATAATGTATGGGGGCAAAACAGTAGACGGGACTTTAGTTGGTAGGTAAGTGCTTATCGCTGCCTATGGAAACTGGCAACTGAGGCCCGTTCTCAGTTCCTGCTCTGCTTCTGATTTATCTGCAGTATTGCATGGAATAGTAATTTACAGTTATGTAAATGCCTTAGTGTTAATGTCTTTAAAACTTGCAAGTAAGTATTCTTAATACATTTTATAGTGTATAAATTAACGTAATTTAAGCAGAACTCAGATTTATTTATTTAATATTGTTACGTGTTAGGGTTCGATTTATTTGAGAGAGAAGCCTTTTGACGTGTTAAAGACTTTATTAAAACCACTATTAAAATCACAATACTACTGTCGCCGAGGTCGCTAGGTTGATCGCTGATATCACTTCGATGTTTATCTCACTATAGCTTAAACTGAACTGAACTGCCTGTGGCCCGTGAGACGCTCCATTTATACTCACATTATTATTACTCTTCCATTTCTAGAAATGACTATAACACACGAGAATCGTCTGGTAAAAACGCTAATAAAAATAATCAAAGTTAAAAATAATTAGGCAACAACCAATCGATATCCGACACTATGCATATAGAAATAAGGTCCATTATTCCTTGCCTCAGGAGATCGATAAGAAGTGTGTGTGTATTTGTGTGCGCAAATAAGGCTTGAAGATTATTATTATTCGTAACAATATGTACATTACTTACATTAAGCCTTACTTAAATTAGCCTTCCGTGCAATGATCTCTTATTTAATAAAATATTTAATTATTAAAAATGAATTGTTGTGTGAAAATTATAATTAAAGTGCCATTGTTTTGAAGTTCCGCAGAAAATAATTAGCGGCTATCACGAACTACATCCGTTAGGTCGGACTACATTGCTTCTTTTGGCACCACGCTACATAATTACCAGACCGAAATGACACAATCTGTTCATTTAAAGTAGGTGGTAATTTTTTTTGTTACTCACGGCGCTACGCAAGGCAATAAAAACAGTATTTAGTACCAGTTTTAGAGTTTTATCAACTATTTAGGTCTAATAACAATTTCCATATGAGAATATTCCCGAGAGAATTATTTAAACAGTTTCACACTTCTGTGCAATGCTTACTGTTTATGTTTTTTGATGGTTTCATGTGATCCTTTTTGGTAATTCTTAATCAGCCTAGGGCTGTCGACTTTGTTGACAAGGAGGAGCCTGAAGTACGCTTCAGCTTATCCTCAATCGCGAGGGTCTGCGAGTAATAGCTGCTGCCTGTTCTTGTCTTGAACAGTGTGTAGAACAACATGAATCATAGTGCCCAGAGCAGAGCAAACTTGATCTGCCCAACGCAACGGGCAATTATAGTGAAATAAATCTATAATGAGCTAAATATTTTGTATACCCGTATGCGTATTTGGATCTCTTTCATAGATGCAGAAGCATCTCACTAGGCAGCCTTGATGTGGGTCACCATGCTGCATTGTTCCATTGTCTGCACGAGCAATGAGTATGGTGACCACCACCCTTGGATTCTGCTTATGCTTTCCATTAGGCAGAGTAGAGTTATTATGTCAGGGCCATAGATAAAAAAGTAGAATCTGGTTCTTACAGTTTTGTCTATAAAGCCGGGTCTTGACAGAACAAAAGTTGGCAATTTTTGTGTTGTCAACCCGTGTTGGTGACAAAAAATTCTGTAAAGCCGAGTCTAAAACGAACAAAAGTAGAATCTGGTTCTTACAGTTTTGTCTATAAAGCCGGGTCTGGACAGAACAAAAGTTGGCAATTTTTGTGTTGTCAACACGTGTTGGTGACAAAAGTTTCTGTAAAGCCGAGTCTCCACCGAACAAAAGTTGTCAATTTTCATGTTGTCAACCTTTTTTTGTGTTGTCAAATTTCGGTGGAGATTTCCAGAATAGTGACCCTTAAGGCGCGTGCCTTAAGGGTCACTGTTCTGGAAATTTCATACGTTTAGGGTAGGTATTGATTGTAAACCTACTATGTTATTTCACAAATTTAAACAACCATACATTGTTTTGATTAATACTACTTACTTAGTAAGTGCTGCAAATTACCAACAAGCTCTTTTCATTATTATGCCGAAGTACGTGGTCATAAGAGCCAACTAAAGAATCAAAACAACACTGCAAAGAGAAAAAAAACTACAAACAAAACCTATACCAACTCATCTAACTAGGGTGCTGTAGTAGGCCTAAAACCTCGTTACTAAAGTCTATGTTTAACAATGAACAACTAAAGGTTGTTGATGATGAGGCATGTATATGTTTCTCTTTCTAAAATTAAGCTAACGGAGGTGTATGAAATTTGTGCATGAGTGCAGAAAGATTTCAAGTTTGGAAAGGGGCACCCCAGTCTGGTACCTCCCTCTAGACGGCATCCAACGGAGAGCGACCCCAATCGTCAACGGCCAAGATGTTTCAAATCGGCTAGACTCTCTGGCGCTGCGTAGACATGGGGCCTCGCTATGCATCTTCTATCGCTTCTACTATGGGGAGTGCTCCTAGGATTTGTTCGAACTGATCCCCGCCGCCTCTTTCCGCCATTGTACTTAGCGACAGTGGTTACATCCCCGTCATCTAGATGGTTAGCAGTCCACAACTGTGCGCTTTTCTAGAAACTTTCTGCCTCGTAGAACAAAACAGTGGAATGAACTGTCGCCTGCGGTATTCGTTCGTTCGTCATAAGGCCGGCCTGTGTCGCCTCTGGAAAAAAAACAAAAATACATGAATTATGTCGAATTTCGACCACTGATCGCCACCACTATACTCTTTGCGCTGTAGCATGGTGCGTGGTGGTTTAATTTAATTTACTTTAATTTGCTACTGTTTATGGTTTAATGTAATTGACTACAGTTATTAATGATTTAATATATTGCGAATGTGGTACAGCTGAAATACTAAGTCATAATCTTTAAGTTCAAGCAACTTTCAAGAGTCAAACTAAATGTTACTGAACCATGCCACGCACCATGCTACAGCGCAAAGAGTAAAATTGTCATAAAAATGTCTCTTTAAGACATTCCTCTACCCGCGAGTTAATTGTGTGTATTAAAACCTTACCTTTCTAGAGAAAATAAAGCATAAAGTTTTTAGATTGTATTCTTCATGGTATTCTTAATAATCCTGGATACTTGATTGTCAAAACCTTAGAGTTATGTCAAAACACAGAACAGATTGTCACAACGTCACAACAGTAAAATTATTAAGAGTTACTCTCTTCCCAAAAATATTTTTTAAAGAAATGAGAATAACCGTTGCATATAAAAATATTCATAAATGTATAAAGTAAGTTTACCTATATAATATAAAATCACACAAAAAAATGGAAAAGTGATTAGTAAAATAAAATTTACGAAGTAAATAATGTGCTATATAATAATAAAAGAGTATCGAGTGTGAACTATTCATCATAAAACAATCAATATAATAATAACCGTGAATCATTATGTACCTTTGTAATTTAATAACTTTCCTATTTCATTTTCTGGGGACAAAACTGAAACAAAATAAGATAGGAAATTCATCGTAACTCAACATGGTAAGCTGTGCAATAAAAAAAAGCTGTACAAAAACGTAAAGGATGCTGTATAAACGATTACTCTATGAAAGTAAAAGACGATTTAATGAATAAATTTTCATACTTGGGCAAAATTTTCTTTGTGGACACAGGGATACAAACTACTAAAAACAGATCAAAACCAAAATGTAGACGCAAATATATTAAAAGCTGTCCACTCCATACTATTGTAGAAGAGCCTGATGGTTTTGATACCTGTGCAAATTTTGTAGCTGTGTGCGATATTAAACACGACGACAATAGAAAGAAACGGCTTAATTCAAATTATGAACGAAAAAAAAGAGATAGAAATAAAAAAAAATTCAAAAGAAAGTTTAAGAAAAATAACAAGAGATAGTAGAGCCACGCTGATTTCAGCACGAACGGGCCGGCTCGACCGGGGCGGTTTTACCCTCGCACAGAAAATCAACGTAAAATGACAGCGTTCGTGCTGTCGTGTTTCGTTGGTGAGTGCGAGACCGGAGGCCCAAATAGTCTAGTCAACAAGTTCCATACTTGTTGACTAGACTAAAAGATGCAGCAGCATCACTAGGCCGCCATGGTGTGGGTCGCCATACTGCATTGTCTGCATTCGCAGTGAGTATGGCGACCAATACACTTGGATTCTGCTTATGCGTTCCATCAGGCAGAGTAGAGTCATTTTGGCGTGCCATACATAAAAAAAAAAAAAAACAAGCTTGAAGAGAAACGAAGAATGGCAAAAAAAAAAACAATGGATTTAAGGAAATCATGCAGTCGAGAACCATCAAGTACCTACAAAGAAGTACAAATACCAAAGAGGAAAGCAGTAAATAGTCAGTCTAAAATGATTCTTTATATATCAGATGTGTGTAATAGAAATAAATGCACGTACAGAGCTAGAAAAGGTATTGACACCAGCTGTAGCATGAAGTCTTGCATAAGTAAAAATTTACTGCCGTTACACAAACATCACGGAGTTAAGAAATTTTCAGCCAGTATAGTTTGTCAAACACCCTCTTTGAAATGTTATAGAGGAGATCAATGTCCGTGTGCATTCATAACAAAACAAGATACACATTACCCTAATTATCCAAAAAATAAAAGTGGTATCATACATAACTATCATAGTAGTAAAGGTCTTAACATCGGAGGTTTAAAAGATTATGTGATTAATACTCTTTGTAGAGAAAGAGTAAGTAGTGTGTATAATGAAAATATGTCAAGTAATGGAAGACGTTTTAAAATTCTGACTAAGCGAAAAAAGAAACGATTACGAAATGGAAAATTAAACAAAAGACGAAGGAAAACTACAGTATTGATAGAACAAAACAATTGTCTTAAACAAAATAAGAAAGAACAAACACAAATTAAAAGAGAAGCGAGGGAAATAGCTAAACAAGATGGGTCTTACGACAACAATTGTCTTATGGATTTCTAAAAAATCCAAGTGACACGATATGCCGAATTTCAAAATGGTGGATTATAGCTTGGCAACGACAAAAGCTTGCCATGACAAGGAGTATTGGGGGGTCGAAAACTATGTCGATTTTAACAGATGAATTGCAAAGAACAAAAAGAGTCATGCCTTGTTGGTTTGCCTTGTTGGCTTCTTTGAGGAAAAATACCATGTATATGGGTGTATCGCATTTGTCCAAGTCTTTACTCTCAATTCCTGCAGAGTCTAAGGTTTTGGAGGTGTTACACAGATAATGTGTTGTTATTATTGGCAGTGCTTGTTTGGTCGCCTTGTATCATATGTTTTGAACTTTGTCGGTGTATTCTCTGTTGTAGCTTGTGGGCTTAAAAATATAACTGTTGTGTACTTTTATTTATTAACTTCATTTAATGTCCTATTTATTCAAACTCCGAATTACAAATAATTCTAAACGCCTAAGAGACATGTTTTAGAAAATCAATGACATAAAGAATGATTGCTTAAAAGTATAAGAAGTGTCCTATATGCTATTATATTTTTTTGAGGCGTGGTTCGACGGTTAATTGTTGTGATTGGATTACCATTATTAGTCCTAATAGTCCTTTACTGCGCATGCGTCAATAGAGAAAGACAGACGGGGTACCACGATCCCCTCTCTCTTTCTAACCGTTGGACGTTTCCGCTTACAGGCAGCCATATGTCTGCCCTACTCTATCTATAATAGCTCTATGATACCAACCGACCAACCCCTCTGATCAACGTGGTAAAGTAGGTCAATACCTCCTTTCTGAGCAGAGGCATATGTGAACTATAAAAGGTTCTTGACGATGATGATGAAAGTTAATCATATTATAAAGTAAGAAAAAACTAAATTCGTTAGAAAATACTTTTATTATGGTTGCCTCACTTCTTCCCATGGTTTCTATATTAACAATGATGAGACTTACTGTTGACCTTCGTTCACAGAGGCTCATTTCAACATGGCTGCTCGCAATACGATATTTTTTCATAATTTGGGTAATAATTTTAAATTATGATCGTAGCGTTTTGCGCTAGATAAATAATAATCTCATTCACGGACTGTTAATGATACTAAATGACAAGATTTTAATAGTTAGCCAGCTTAAACTTGCATACTTCGACATTGGAAAACAATCTTAGAAGTTCAGTTTATACGATATGTCATTTTTTGTGCAACTTGTATTTAAAACTCATGTGAAGATTTATTTTGTTTAAATATACAATGATCAAAAACCTGTAGAATATCGTGCAATCCTCCTAGCTTCATGAACAGATCCTAGAGCGTTCAAGAAGAATCTTTTAGTATTTCCTCTTTAAAAAAGACAACTTTCGCACTAATTATATTTGCTGTATCGCGGTGGCTTTACAAACATTAGTTCCAACGGACACAAAGAACGCCTAGACTAAGAACAAATATTTGTAAATTACACATACTGTGGTTCCAGGGGGAATTCCCAGAATTTTCCAGAAATTCCAAAATATTTTTGATTAAATTTATATTCCCTAAAAAGTCTCTCCCTGCTTTATGTCGTACAGTGTTCTGTAGCATCCCTAAATGTAAGAAGTCAGGTATGTAGTACGTATTTGAAGGCCTTGATCTCAGCTCATAAACCAAGTACCTTCTATCATACAAAAAAGAAGCGCAAGCTACAAACATTTATTTCTATTGCCAAGAAATCTACACCGATTCAGTCTCTTTTTCTACCAATAACAATGACAATTATCTTATTTATATTGAATGTCAACAAGATTAGGTACTTATTGATTTTATACTTAAATAAAATAAATATGAGTGACTCGAGTCTGGCATACATACTCGAGTGGCTACACTAGAATACCTAGACGCAATGTGGAACGAGTGGAACGACAAAGAGTATAAGTGTTCTATGGACAAGATATACTTCAGCGACGTCTAGAGAAGATAAAATGAACAATAAAAGTTCTCACAACAATTACTTTGTAAATTCAAACCATTCTTACACTAACATAAATTGTTACCAATATAGGTACATATGTATAGTTGATGGGGTCCGAGTGTTCGCGCTATGTTTAAACAACTAGCCAAGCAACTGATTGACGCTTCTCGCGACCAGAACGCCGGCCTTTTTCTAGCACAGAGAATCAGCATTGCCATTCAACGTGGTAATGCTGCCAGTCTTTTGGGAACGCTACCAGTAGGCGAAAATGTGGAGTTTTTTGACGCTTGTATGTAAATATTGTTTTTTTTTTTATAAATTATGGTTATTTACATAGGTTTCTATATTATGTAATAAATAAAAATTATAAAAAAAATATGTATTACATTGTTTTAGATTTTAAATGTAAACAGCATATTAAGCTAGTCTGTCCAGAGGTAGTCGGTAACAAATTACCTATGACTTGTGACAAAATTAAAATAAGCGTAATGATCTATACTTTGAACTATCATTGTATAGATTTTTGTACCATTAACATCAAAATATATACTGAACCCTTACAGATGAATATAGTGCCCTTTTTTAGAATTTGGGCTTCATAGCACTTATTCTTATTCATCTATTTTCCTGCACAAAAATATTAGATATTTCACATGTACTTTATATACTTCCATGCATGCCCCATATTTGTTTAAAACATTTTCTTTACAGGCGTTCCTGATATGTAGAGAATTACTGCATGAATATCTTTATTTAATACAAGGGTGCTTGATAGTGACTGCCTCGTTGGTCTCGCGGTTGGCGTGTGCGACTGCTGATCATGAGGTCTCGGGTTCGATTCCCGGGTCGGACCAAATGTTTGTATGATCTACAAATATTTGTTTCGGAGTTTGGGTGTTTTCTATGTATAATATGTATGTATTTACAAAAAAAAAGTATATATGTATTTGTATCAGTTGTCTAGTACCCATAACACAAGCTCTGCTTATCTTGGGACTAGATGGCGTTGTGTGTTAGATGTCCAAAATATATTTATAGTCTATTTCTACTTGATCTTTCATTCAATGTTCGGAATTAGATTACGTCTGTTTCACCCATTCCGAAGCGAGGTTATACGCTCGAATTAGACTTGCTGACAGAATCTGTTGGATATGGGAAATAGGTACGTCTTTAAAGAGCTAAGGCGTGATTTTTGGCACTTACATCTTTTACAAAAAGGTCACATTTCAAATGGATTATAATGCGGTAAAACGCGAAAATGTTTATGATCTTGTGGTTAACGTAATGAAAGAAGTGATTAACCTAATGTAAAAATATGACTTTTACAATCTCATTTTTCTTCGTATCATTCGACCAATGTAAAGTGTGAAAATGTGAGAATAAGATTGGGACGAACACAGAACAAACGGCGACAAAAACAAGGACATGTTTAGACAATGTAATGTATGAACAGTCATTGATATTAAGCTGAGCCTTTTAGAAAATATGTAAGTCGACAAAGTTGATTTAAAAGTCATAGTGGAAATCGTTTCAAACAACGTCGAACTAATTCTTTTTTATGTTTGGCCCTGCAAAAATGACTCTACTTTACCTGATGGAAAGCATAAGCAGAATCCAAGAGTGGTGATCACCAAACTGCGAATGCAGACAATGCAACAACGCAGCATGGTGACCCACACCATGGTGGGCTAGTGATACTTCAGCATCTTTGGGCCTCCGGCCTTGCACTCACAACTAAACACTACAGCACGATCGCTGTCATTTTACGTTGATTTTCTGTGCGAGGGTAGTACCACCCCGGTCGAGCCGGCCAGTTCGTGCTGAAATCAGCGTGGCTCTACTACCTTTTTCCTATAAAAGTATCAGAAAGATATAAAAAATCAATTTTTTAGGCTAAGAAAATCTAGGCATGAAAATATAGGTATTCTCCAAAGTCCTTAAACTTAAAAACTTTACCTGCACAGTATATTTTAGAATAATTCACAAATGACAACTTCAAAATTATAGTAGTCTTCTCTTATATATAAAAATCATTGCTGTTCGTTTGTCTTGCTAAAAGTCGAGAACGGCTGGGCCGATTTAGCTGATTTTGGTTTTGAAATGTTTGTCGTAGTCCAGGGAAGGTTTAAAAGGTGAAAAATTAAAAATAACTTGAAACTAAAAATGTGTGTGCGTGTACGAAGTAGCGGGCACAGGCGCACAGCTAGTTACTTAGACTCTGTTATGAATTATTTTAACAGATTTTGAAGTAACTGTTTTCTACTTATAAGTCCAATATTCTATACATCTTGTAAGTTCAATATTCTGGTCGATATTTTGTGAACTCTAAGAATACAAAATTCTTTAAACAAATGTTATAAAATGGTAAAAGAAATACGACAGGTTGAAAAAGCCTCTTAGATTATTTCAATGTTTTGTCTAACAGCAAAGTAAAATAAATGTTAAAACAGATTAAGGAATTATGTAATGAAGATAATTGCTAATAAATAATCATGGTAGGTCAGTGATATAGTCAAAATAATTCTAAAATCAATTCAGAAATTATGCACAATCTTGAAACATAATGGTTAATTTGGCACCGTTCCTTATTTACGATGTTCTATCAGCAAAGCCATTAATGCAGGCCAAACTAAAAATAAAATTAGTAGAATAGAATATCACTTGCCACGATGTTCGCTCAGTCATAAACTTGCTTTCGTGCTGAACGCGTGTGTATAACGTATCTTAAAATGCTTGTGAAACTCGCATTTCCAACGCTATCGTCTGATTATCCGGACGTTGACATGCTGAGGTGTAAAGAGGTCAATAGTTTCGCCACAGAGTGCATCTTGCCTCGTCGCCCGAAAAGAAGTCTTCCGCCTGTTCCGGAGGACAAGGAATGCAGTAATACAGAATTGAAAAAGGAGTGCAAAATGGTGCACAGGAGACGGAAGCACAGAAAACAGTGCTTGAAGTTACCAGCGCTGCTTGAACACGATGAATATTGAAGTGTTCCACTTGTTGTTTAAGAAGATTTTTGGAATTTGCTGCCTTTGCCTGCTTCGTGCAGTGTTGCCACTCTTCCTAATACCAAATGAGTAGACTATCAAGATACTAATTTAAGTGGTGTATTCTTCGGTTTGTATTGTATGATACATACATACATTGTATGGTAAATATTTATAAGTTAGTGAGAGTAGTCATTGGTTTGATTTATGTGATTTGTGATTTAACTAGTCACACATGTTACATATAAATCTTGGTAGGTGAGTCACATTTATATTATCTATGTATAAATCTACGTACGTACTTTTCTTATCGTAGTAAATAGTATTCAATAACTTTCTTTAATGTTAGTTTTAAAAGTTATACAGATCTGGCTTTGTAAACATATATTTGAATTGTTTAAATTGCAAATGTATAAAAAGATAGCATTCGAATGGAGAAAGATACAATTATTGGATTATTATATAGATTATTTAGAAGTCTAAAATATTAAATACTAGCTGAACTACGCAACCTCGTTTGCGTCCAAACTACCATCCCCCGTTTTAACCCCAAAAGGGGGTTGATTTCTAAAGATACATTATTAGTACACCTCCACACCATCTATAGAGCATACATTTTAAATTTCAAGTCTCTTACTTCAAAAACATAGGACTTTCATACTAACTTCCAACCCCCGTTTTACCCCCTTAGAGGTGGAGTTTCGTAAAATCCGTTCTTAGCGGATGTCTACACCCTATAAGGAACCTACCTGCTAATTTTCAGGTTTATAGGTATTATAGTTTCTGAGATTTCGTGATCAATAAATGAGTGGTATTTCGCTTTTATATATATTTTAGATATGCGTATTATGTAGGTATGTTTTTCAAATGTCGTTATCATTCTCTAAATATTGACATGGCCGTTCTATCAATGGTCAATGAAGGTGACTAACCTAATATATTCATTATTGTGTAATCGACAAATGCGTGGGATTGTTTCGAGTAAGTACTTAATTTAACCAAGGATTTATTGGCCTTGATGGTATGATTTACTATGTTCGATGTGTAATTTAAACTTTAAAATATATAAAACTAAACTAAAAATTCTTCAAATAACCTAATGGGTTAAATTTCATGTTCTGGACCTTCTTGATATTTTTAGATAAAGTATTTACGAGATTCTTGAGTTTCTTCTTTGGTGTCTACTTTAAGGAATATAGTCTAGTTTAAGAAAACCATAATGTGTGTCATCTTGTCTGAAAGCAGTAGAAATCAATTACAGATGAAATACTTATTGTACTTGCATTGGAATCTTTAAGTTGAACGAAATGTGTAGGTACACAGTACTTATTCCAAATATGTCAAAATTCCACAAATAGTTTGAGTATAAGACACTGACAAAAACAAGTGGTTGTTTACGTTTAATGTTCGTATCAGATTCTACTTTCAGAGTTCTGACCATGGACTTCAGAAAGGGCATTATTACATGTAACCTTTACAAGGTCCTACACCTGACAATTTGTATTTAATAATGTATCAGTAGTTATATCAATCTGTGATATTAATATGTTGTAAAATAGTTTGGTAGTTGTAAAAATATTTTATAAGTTCCTATAATAAATGTATTTATAGTGAAGTTTAGATTTTTATTCTTCGTTTACCTTTTAGTTATGGCAACGGTTCTTATGTATTCATACAAATACTTTTCGAGCATTTATTATCAATACAAACATCGACAGGTTCTTCCTGGCTTGACTATGAATAAGAGAATTTTACAAACGCATAATTCTTTCAATTATTGGTTTGCGATCGCCTGAGGAATACTAAGTAACTATGTACATAAGACCTAAGATGCAGAAGAATCACTAGGCTGCCATGGTGTGGGTCACCATGCTGCATTATTCCATTGTCTGCATTCGCAATGAGTATGGTGACCACCACTCTTGGATTCTACTTATGCTTTCTTATCACTTTGTGTGATCCAGAAATTGTTTTTCTGAGTCTGGGTGTTCTTTGTGTCCGTTTCATGTATGTTTGTAAAGTCACCCGAGACACAGGATTTATTCGTAGTGCGGGAGTTGTCTTTTAAAAAAAGAAAAAAATAAAAGAAAGCTACTTACCTATTTACAGTGTTATGATTAAAGAGGTCTATCAACTGACCACAGTAAAAAACATAATGCTATATTTTACCTTTTTATTGTTATCTTTTCTTTTATCAGTTTAATCCCGCTTCTGAAGAACTTAGATATACTTTATTATAGCTAACAGATAATAAATATTCAATGTTGATAGAAGTATATCAACTAAATGGCTATTGTGTATGAGTAATTACAATTATGAATTGTAATCTACCTAGTATTCAAACAGGATATATGCAGCAAGTCACGATAAGATGTAGAAAATAAATAACAAGCTATGCAAATATGCAACTCCAGATTCAGTTAGAAAGTAGGTAGGTATCTCTGCTCTGTAGAAAATACGGTTCACCAGTAGTATAGCATAATATTATAGTCGGCTGTATACCAGCGATATTATTCGCCGGTATGGTATATGGTACTCCGATTAGCTATACTACTGAACAGATTTATGAATGGTGAGATAAAGTTGGTTTGAAACGTAGTGATAATAGCGGGCTGTCTGTAGTAGACGTAGTAGTTCAAGTGTCTACTTTCAAGGTTGAACCACAAAATATCTATTTTGTGGTTGAACTATGACAGTTAGATTGACTGTTATAATGCTTGATTATTTTTTTGTAATTACATACATAATATTCATAAAAAATCAAATAGATTTCCTTTAAAATCCAATTTTCCGACACTTCAAGCACAACAGTCGTATAAGCCACTGCGCCACCAAGGCAGTGAGTATTATTTAGAGCAGTATATCAAATGACGTCATTATAATATAACGAATAGTACTAAGTTCATTTGCATGGTTCCGGTTCTAATAACTGTTACAGTCTGTGACTTTAGATGTTAATCACATTCGTGTCCAAATAGTGCAGTCAAGTGGAAAACTATGTACTTACAGCTTACCTTTGAGTATATAGTTTAGTAGCTTTTGACCAGGGCTCCGCTCTCATGTATGTCGGTTATCACCGTAAAGAAGAGTCTTTCTTCCAGAATCAAAGTATGTCGATAACTAATTTCATTGAAATCGAAGTAGCGGTTTAGTCGTGAAAGAGTTGTTTTCGAATTTATAACATTAGTATGGATCTAAAACACCTAATAACATAAATGGATATTAGGTATTTTAAATCCATAGTATATAATATAGGGAATAATGTGATTAAATAGAAGTGATTTAATATAATACCGTTATTCAAGTTATCAATGACCGGTGGACGAATTCTGAGTAAAATTTCAACTACTTGGTATTGTAACTCTATCCCACTGCAGTGCGAATAATTAGGCTCGAGCCTCGCCCTGGTTGAGATACGAGTGAGCAGTGCCGGCATCGGATGGATTTTTAGGGCAAGTATTCGTTGGCAGTGGTGGATTTACCACTAGGCTGAGTAGGCTGGAGCCTAGGGCGGCGAATTTTAGGGGGCGGCAAATTTAGACAAATTCTTCTTTTTCATACAGAAATAAAAAAATAGATTAGTATAATATAAATGGAGAAAAGAAATCTTGACAGTTTAACAAAAAAGAAACAATATTTTGTGCAGTGTACCAGATACTTCCAATTTTACTACTACATATTTGAAAAATTACTAAACACTTGGTAAAATATATCTTTGTGAATATGGGTTTTTAATACATCCCGTAGAAGTTTAACATTAATTTAAATTAGTAATTTTGACTAAAATTTTTCTAAATCACTACTAAGGTCCTGGAATGCGACGAATTAGGTTCGAGTAGAAATTTTCAGTCCTGGTCCTTTCGTCCACCTCTTCCTGCGCTACGACTATGGTGCATAACACGGCTGAGAGATGCTGTCCGATAACTGCAATGAGTATCCAATGCTGCGATGTCCAAGCACTGGCACAGCGCATCGGCTCAGTACACAGGACAGGCGGGATTTAACTCGCTCTAAGTAACCGCGTGTAGGTAATCCCGAAACAACCATGCTCGGAAAGAACCTGCGCTACCTGGAACGAATCTAACATGAATATTCCGGCCAACGCGAACGCCACATCCGTGGACACGATGTGATACACCCGCGTATGGCTTTAACCAACAATACTCTGGGTGCCAGAGGCGCGCCCTACTCTGGGCGGTAACAGCTACCATCAACACCGGGTACCGTATAGTGTTATCGACCGTAATATTCCGTTTACAGCCTTATCGCGAAGCTCGGTTTACCCAAATTGGGCAACAGACACTAAAGGACAGACGCTGTCCCGACCTGCTTTTGAGTAAGCTGTCGGATGTGTTAGTAAAAGAGCTACCTACAGTTCAGGGACAGACCTAGATACATTTTTCGGGATTGATCCGGTACGAGGGCTGAATTGAACAAGATTGAGGCGCCATAAGATTCACGACGGGACTCATAAAATTAAGAGACTTACGTTTTACATACAGGGACACCATTAAGTCCACCGCCGGATACCCATCGAACATCGAACACCAGCACCAGGCCTAGGGGTTACAGTTTACGCCATTTATCGCGATAGCAAAAGCAGGCTAGGTTTGCCAGGAATGACAGATTGGGGTCATCATATACGGGGGGGGGGCTATATGTAAACTGTAGATGGCTCAAGATCTGTCAGGGTACCAGAAGGTTCCTGTGTTACATCTAGTTCCTCGGCTGCTCGTAACCGACACGAAGTGTGGTTTTTTTGGTCTCATAACCACATCATCGACCTTTCGGTAGTGGGTCGGTATCTGAATTTATTTCAATTCAACACGGAAGAAAAAGACCAGCTTAAGAAATAAGGCCCCGATAATGATGACGATAATTGTAAATACGAGAAATTAGGGTGATAACGGTGACCGAGCCAGAAGTAAGATACAATCCCCTCCTTCTAAACTCCGGTATAGGTTTACTCGGTTCGATTTCGACACACTACATGCAAATCTTTGTAGGATGAACCAATACAACCTTCAAACCTCAAGAAAAGAGCGTTCTTAAAAGGCCGGCAACGCACTTGTGACGCCTCTGGTGTTGCGGGTGTCCATGGGCGGCGGTAATCGTTATCATCAGGCGATACGCCTGCTCGTTTGCCCCCTATTTCATAAAAAAAAAGGTTGGCTTGAAATGGTTTCCACACGTTTCCACACATGGGTATTCAATATGGGTATTTAATTTCAGGAGTTAGAAAGGGCGGCAAAAATTTAATAGCCTACTGGCGGCGAATTTGTAAATCCGCCACTGTTCGTTGGTCTATAGAAGACCAAATGTAGTGATTATTTGAGATGGAAAGTCTTACCTTACCTTAATTTAAAGTAGGATTATATTTATTAAAAATGCAAAATTGATTCCATGAACGTTTTGTTGGATTTGTAACGGGTATATTTAATTGATGACATATAGATTACATATTTATGTGAAAGTGAGTATCATTTAATATTTCCCTGTACCTTATTGTTAACGGGTGCTCTTATTCGCACTAACAAGTATTATACTCCAGTACCAAAGGCACCACGTTACAGTACATTTTAAAATGGCATTATGATAAGGACTTACATTAAATAGTACCTATGTGGAGGGACGGGTGTACGACCAGGCGAGGTGATCATGCCTGGCGGGCCAACTGCCCAACGGTGGATGTTGTATATATGTTAACTGGCGCGAGAACTTTCACTGCGCGATTCAGGATTGGTAGTTTCCTTCGTTACTCCGTAGTTCAACGTATCTTCAGTAGATGGCGCTGTAGCATGTTATGTTGTTGTTGCGCTGTATGCTATATGTGCAGGCCGCCACACGTATAATAAGTTATTTCGAATTACTTCTAATTATTAAAGTGTTATGTATTGCATATTATACACTGTTAGGAAAATAAACGTTATGTCATGCGGTAAAGTCTTGTTTTCCTACCTAACCGCCCACAAATTCTCGGAACGCGTTGGGTACGAAGTAAAACAAAAGCATTTAATTACTGAATTCGCAATAAATGGTAGTACATACATTACATTATTACTGCTTATGTACTGTAAAGATAATCAATTAATTACATTTATTTTGGGCCACTTACGAAAATAGCGGAATATTCTCGTAGGAACAAAGCACTTCTTTATCTTTACATACACACATCAAAAGTGTCTAGGGATCAACATATGTGTCTAGGGATCAACATATATTTTTGCAATAACTTTTCTCCTGATTGATATTAATTAAAATTTTCTTTAAGGATTCATCAAATAAAGTGTTTTCGTTTGTCACAGTAACGATAAACCAAGTCACCTTTGCATTAATAAAGAAATTTGCCATTTTCCTAATAAAGGGATTTTGACATTTGAACCACTAACATTAAAGTTCGAAAAAAAGACTGAAATAACAGTTTTCTTTAAAATTTTATTAGGTAACTTAAACAATTAATAATCCGTGTTTCTACCGCGAACACTAACAACACAAGAACATCGGTTTGGCATACTCAAAATGAGTTCATCCAAACACGCTGTGGAATGGCCGCCCATGTTCGTTGCAACAACAAAAAAAGGTCTTCTTGCGACTGGATACCCTCCATATTCGGCAGAGCTCTTCTCTGTAGCATATCCCATGCATGCTCAATCGGGTTCAAGTCTGGCGACTGAGCAGGCCAGGGCCAAAGCCACATCTCAATCTCAAGAAATCCGCATAAAAATGCTTGATCCCTAGACACTTTTGATGTGTGTAGTATAAAATGGAGTCGTTTGCGCAGTCTGTTCGCTTAGATCTTTTAAACTACTCAACGGATTTCAATGCAGTTTTCAGCAATAGATAGAGTGATTCAAGAGGAAGGTTATCATGTCTCTATAACTAGATATTTGCCCGCAGGTAACACCGCAGGGCGCAGCAAGTGTTTAAAAAGAAAAGGAGGATTTTAGATTCTTACTTTTATTAACACGCTTTTATTAGCTTGACCTGTATGTGTGTAATGGAATCTTTTAACTTCATTTTCACCTACTTCTAGGAGTCTGATTAACTTGAAAATTTGCACAGGGGTCAAGGGCCGATGATGATGGGTGCTACGCTGTCGCCCTACACTTTTTATAAAAGCGTGTTTGTTTAGTTTTTAAAACTATTTTTTATGGTATTATTTTTTAAATTCTTTGGTCACTTTCGTTGTTGAATTGTTGGTTTATGTACGCTATATGAACTAAAAAATTTCTGTATCGATTGAGCTCAAATTATGCCACGATATTACACAACCCGAAAAATTGTTTTCGTATATTTTTTTGTGTCAGTTTTTTTCTCCATTTATCACTATGCAAACAAAATGTAAAAACCACAAAATGTAGCAGGTAAATACCTGCCAGGTATTTTTTATGACGACAGGTGTTCCCTAAATAATAGTGTCTTATGATTTTCCATATAGTTACGCCAAATGTAACAATGTTTATTCGTTGTAGATAGATTATTCGTTATTATAAGATAAAACTTTAGTTATTTAAGTAGACGCTAAAAAATAATAATTTCTTTTAATAGCTAGAGTCTTTGTGTTCTCGTGCCAATAATTTATTAGTGGCGCCAACTCGCATAGTTGGATGTTCCTGATGAAAATACATCTATCAAAATATACTTATAATATAATAAATTAAATTAAAAAGCTTTTTAAAAACAAGCTTTTACTGGAATGTCTCGTGACGAATCAAACGAGTCCAAACTCGATGATGTTGTGACGATTCTTTACAGAGTTCCTATGGCCACCTTCCAGCTCTAGCATCAGATCAGCTCCATGTCATTATAATATTGTATTGTCACGCTGTATACATATGCTTGCAAAATTTCAGCAAAATCGGTTGAAGATGATATCTGCTTCAAAATTGAGTTGCAATTTTGATTGTATGTATTTATGCTTATATGTTCGGGTGGGAACATATAAGCATACGTCATGTATTGTTAGTGTTCTCAGTTCTTTTGAAGACTTTACTATGTACATGTTGCGCAAATGTTCTAAGTTTCCTGTCTGTAACTTTGCAACCTACTTGCCAATTTTAATAATTGTTTTCGAATCTGCAACTAATTACAGTAATAGATCCTCTGTTTATCTTAGACCTAAGAAAAATAAATCATTTGTTGCAGACGTCAAAATCATTAAACAAATCAGTTTGTGTTAGTTTTTTCTCCATAAAAGTAAATTCAAAATTCATAACTTTTCATCTACAGCTTCTGGAAAGTCCACTGCTGGACACAGGTCTCTTTTTGGAAAGGAGGTTTTAGCTCACTATGCTTTTTAACCGACTTCAAAAAAAGGAGGAGGTTATAAATTCGACTGTATCTTTTAAAAGTTTTTGTTTATGTTACCTCAGAACTTTTGACTGAGTAAACCGATTTGGACGATTCTTTTTTAATTTCAAAATGAAGCTTCCCTTGTGATCCCATTTCAATTTGGTCCAGTTCTTGAAGTCGTTTTTTTGTTAAAATTTTGTATTATTATATTCATTCCGTGAGTGGCGCAAAAGTCAAATGACGGCCGGATAAAAGGTTATTAAAAACGGTCGTACTGCAGAAATGTATTGGTGATAACTGTGAATTTTATGCCAATTTTACGGCATTAGTCATCATCACATTTCTTGCTCATATCATTCATTGCATCACCGTACAAATATATATTATAATGGTTATAAATAGTTACTCAATTATACTATTATTGCATTTGATATATGTAATTGCTATTTATGTAGTATTTATTTTTATAATTCTTTATCGGATCGGATGATTGGTATGACTAATCAATTTCTCTATTCATGACCTTTATGTAACATTGTTTGTATGTGTCACCTATATTATGGTATGTGATTGTACTTAAAATGTACAGTTTCATTTTTGTTTGATTTTCTATGGGCCTACTAAAGTGACTCTACTCTGTCTGATGGAAAGTATGAGCAGAATCTAAGAGTGGTGGTCACCATACTACTCATTGCGAATGCAGAAAATGCAACAATGCAGCATGCTAACCCACAATATGGCGGACTATTAAGATGCTTCTACATCATTTCATTTCATTTTTCATTTCATCATTTTTTAAAAGACAACATTGAGCAAGATTATCATCATTATGATTTAATATTTAAGGAGCGTGTTCTGAATTGCTATAGATTACGATTTTAAGAATACAGATATATTTTTTTAAATGTTATTTTTTCAACAATACTCAGAGACGATCCAATCCTCGAGGTATTCTACCGAACATTAAATCGAAATTTTGTAAATAGGGATAATCCTGAGGTATAGAAAATACCACAATCGTGATCTATACCTACTACAAAGTATCTTATAGGTAGGTATGTGCCTGAAATTCTAAGAAAAACTAGTTGTGATGGTCAAAATGAGACCACTTTTTGGTTTTCCTTATATTATTATTATATTATATATTATATTATTTCCTTATATTTTTTCGAAGAAGTCCTATGACATTATTAACGTATTGATTAGCTATAGATTAGGTACACACTTAAAATAGTGTGTACATCGTACTTATCGTTTCGATTTCACTGAAAATGTATTTTATTATCAATGTGGTTTTATTATACCTACGTTATAAATAGAAAAAATAAAAATTCTGGCCAAATTTGTATTTCAGTGGCGCCATTTTTATCGATTAATCATACGATGTACTGTAGTGTAGTATCGAATGTTATAGAAAAGTGTGGTAACATTTTAAGGTCATATATATTGTAGTTCAACGTTGGATATTCTTCTAACTTCTTCTTACAATCGTCTTTTATCATGTGCCGCTGGTCCTCCAACTTAAGCGTCCAATCCAACTATTTGGTTTAGGCTTAAAAAAAGATTTATTTTGAAAATTCAGTGGAACTAAAGGGGCCAGTGGTGAGGTAGCTAAGCTGGCAGGTAAGCTAAGTGGAAACACCATATACCTGGCTCCTCAGTCCCTGGGGAGCCAGAGGCCCGAAGGGATTTTCCACCTCGTCAACCAAAAAATTAAAACAAAAAAAGACGTGTGGCACTCGTGGACTGCCGCGGTAAAGCTATTGCATAGCATTTTTATCAACTTATGCAATTGTAATTAATTAATTATTTTTTACTAGCTGTTGCCCACCCGCGTGTATGTCGGTTATCGCTGCAAATAGTAGTCCATGTCTTATTCTGATGTATAAGCTATATTACTCTAAAGTTTCATCCAAATCCGTTCAGCATAGAGTAACAAACATCCATCCATCCATCCATCTATACTTACAAACTTTCGCGTTTATAATATTAGTATTGATATTCCTGTAAAATTTTATCCAAATTCGTTGGTTGGTAACACAGGCTCTGCCTTATTTAGAAACAGGTGACCGTTTAAGATATATACTTTAATTAAAAATATCAAATTTTGTTTTTTACTTAATTTAAGGAATAAGTTTTGTATTTGTATTCATTTTGTATAAGTGCTTGCGCTTCCTTGGTTGCAAAAAAATAAAAAATACTCTCAAGTAAATTAGACAAAATTAGAGTCATGAAAAAACGGTTGAAAATGTGGTTGAAAATGTAAGGTTCGATTTCAGAGGAAGTCTGCTTTTAATTGAGAAACGTTCCTCATTCACTATTTAACCTCTGACAATGTAAGCATATAATAAATCTTCATTAAACAATTATTAGTCTGTTCTGTGGCTTCTGAATAAAAAACCATTTTAAGCTTTGACCCCGTTTTTGAGCCATATTCAATTTGACTTGACGTCATCTCCTTCTTCCGCTTGAAAGATTTCGAAGTGAAGTTTACCTAAATTGGTCATGACTCATGACAGGCTTTGTATGCGAATTTTAAGTGTCCTATTTTATTTTAATGGATGGTATATTATTGGAAAGTAGGTGTATTTGCGTTGCGTCTGCTGCTATTCTAATTTTAAGGAGTTAAATAGATAGAAAACTCATTATTTGAACACCGTGTTACAGATTTACAAGAGAGTACAGAAAATGAAAAAGATATAATATACAAAGGGTGGCTTTATTGCCGAAAGCAATCTCTTCCAGGCAACCCCATCGATGTATCAAAATATTCAAAACTAGTTGTTGCCCGCGGCTCTGCCCGCGTATATGTCGATTATCGCGGTTAATAGTAGCCTATGTGTTATTCTGATGTATAAGCTATATTACTGTAAAGTTTCATCCAAATCCGTTCAATAGTTTTTGCGTGAAAGTGTAACAAACATCCATCCATCCATCCATACTTACAAACTTTCGCGTTTATAATATTAGAATAGACATAGATGTATCGGAGAGACAGTAGTAATTAAAAATATTCATCATCATTAACTTAAGAGCCACGCTCTTGTCGATGCAGCTTTATCCAGCTCTCCCTATCAAGCAAGAGCCGTTTCCTTGACCTCCTTTTACGTCGCAACCGCCACTTTTTTCCTTAATCTGATCTATATAACTAAAAAATGCCAATTACCTAATCATCGATGAGCTATACGAGATAAAAGTAGAAGTAGCTAAATGTAGGAGTTAGTGATGAGTTTGAAAATGGTTTACTTTATCTTGAAAAAATTAGCAAATCTATGAAAATCAAATAAAATATTGTCCGCACAGTAGTCAATTTAGTTAAGTTTTATTCAAAAGGAGACTGTTTAACCTATATCAGAAACTTCACTGTGAATGTTTTATTTGCCATTGACGTAATACCCTCGATCACTTTAATAGACAATCTTATTGTCTTTTAATTGACGCGATTTTATATTTCCTGCTTAAGAAATTTGTGGTAAAAAAACCCAATGTAGTCGTATAACCCAATAGCTCTGAGTACCTGCCAAATTAGGTAACTCGTTTTCTCGTGGAAGTCATATTGAACTTTCTCCAACATTTAAATCGATTAAGATAAGTTACGTCATATACTTAATTTTTTCCGATAGGAAAACGTGACATACGTACTTTCAACGTAACGTATAACGTAATGAATTCCGAACACGTTTGCTTACCACAACATGGTTTCTGATCAGTCTGATCACACATAGCGACTGAGGTGTGACATTAATAACTTGTTCCACGTGTACCAAAACTCGCACAGAGTTTGAATTTATAAACAGTAATATGCCATTGAGCTTCTAGCTAGCGGCTATGTTCACAATTAGTCACATGCTAGAACATGTTGCCACGTGACCCAACAGTACTTTGCTATATCGGTGCAGTTACCACAACAATGTTTTACAGAAATCTTCATTTACAGAATCTTATGCACGTGCGCAACGTGACAATTGACAAGAACTTCTGTTAAATATAATTTTCAACAGCTAATGAACTAAGTTAATTAGTGTGGGATGTTCATCAATATGTAAGTCATTTTTTATACTACATATTTAGTTTTGTTTAAAAAAAGTTATTGCAGTTGCACGAATTACTGCTCTTCTTAAATGCATATTTTCCATGAGGTAACAGACTTAGAAATACGTAGTGTCACCATTAGTATTCTGCCCGTGAGTTTCGTAGGAAACATTTTTTTTTCTTTTTTACAACTCCCGCATTAGGAATAAACACTGTGTCGCGGGGGACTTTACAGACACACATGAAGCGGACACAATTAACACCCAAACTCAGAACAACAATTTGTGGATCACACAAAGTGTTGTCCATGTAGGATTTGAACCCACAACACTTGGCGAATCGGCAAGCGGCGTGGCGACCGCCTAAACCACTAGGCCAACCGTGCAGTTTATTATTATTAATTAAGTAAAGAGATTATGTAGGAGAACTGTAAAGAGATGGAAACTTGACACAAAAAGTTAAGGTAAACCAATCCGTCTATTACTAGCGTGGTATATAGGCTCAAACCTCACGTATAAAAGCCTTAGGAAGAATCCTCAGGCTTGTAAAGAAATAAATAATAAATTGTTAGAGGCTGATATGCATATAGACCAGTGTCGATAGGTTTTAAAAACAAAAAATATAATAGTAGAATGAAACCCATTAGAAATGGAGGGGAATATTATAAAAATGAAAGGAAAAATAGTTTACGGGCGATCTGAGGTCGGGAAGGGGATGGGGGTGGAGGTATTAAGGGTAAAAAACGGTTTTTCTCGATTTCCGGCAAAACTAAAAGTCCTATGGAAAAATTCAAAAACCAAGATTTTGGTTTTTTATTTTTATCTTTTACAATTTTCTTTTTTTTTCCATGAAATTTGGTGAAAACTTACTTTTTTATGTCCCAAATACGCTGTAATTTATTTGATTAGAAATATTTATTTTTTCACCTTATATTGAATAAATATCGAAAAAGCATCCTAATTTTCAATCGAAAATTCACCCGTCAAAATATCAGCTTTTTTCAAAAAGTTGGTATGTTTTCTGTTCGTTGAAATCTTTACTTTCCGATGGTGAAAAAAATTATATATGTTACCATAGTAAATCTTCTCAGAAAATGCAAAAAAATAGAAAAAAACTGGAATTTGAAAATAAATTTTTAATCATTATAAATAATTTCATCTAAAAAATGTGATTGCTGCAATTTGTTTTAGTTAAAAAGTTGATTTATTTAATGCTTATTACATTTATGTCATAAAAAATCTCATTATATGTAAATATAAATGTAAATCGTACTATTAAATGTAGATACTTTATTCTGATTACGTTATTCATTACAATATTTTAAGCACATTAATCTTACCATTCATAAATATATGAAAATCGGCCAAAAGTTTGTTATTAAAAATATATTTACGATATATATTTTATATATATTATTATATTTTTTATAGATTTTTAATATATTTTTTATGTATTTTAAATTTTTTGTTTCATGGGAGTAATTAAATTAGTTTGTGCAAAAATAAGGAGATTATAATTTTTTAATCTTGTACTAAATTATCATTCAATAAAATTTTAATCTTTAGGTTATGTTACGTTAAACATACTATTTTTTAAAGAAAATATTACTATTTTTATGTTTGAGTTGATTGATACAGATAAAAATAGAGATAGTATTTACCTTCCTATGCAGATTCGAATAGTTTTTTTTTTAAGTAAACTTGTCACAATTATCTTAAAGAAACTCAGCGTGCACGTGTATTTTTATAAACGACTAGCTTTTACACGCGGCTTCGCTCACGCAGACTTTCATCCCCTGATTTACCCCCTTAGGGGTGGAATTTCAAAAATTCCTTCCTTAGTGCTCACTTACGATATACAAAGAATCTACATGCAAAATTTCAGGATTCTAGCTTCAGCGGTTTGGGCTGTGCGTTGATCTCTGTGTATGTCAGTCAGTCTGTCAGTCAGTCACCTTACTCTTTTATACATATATATATAGATGTTGTATACTGTACTGTATTTCGAATACTGGCTAGGCTAACGGTTGTTACAGCTGCTACGAAATGGTAGGTGTGTATGTAGTAAGACCCAGACGCGCCTAGCCCCTTCCCCACTTCTCTATGAAATACCTTTTGATGGGCTAAAATATTTCGTAGGTTACTCAGGTGTAAAAGTTATCTTAAAATAGTTTTAAATAGGCATCTACGCATATAATTTAAAGAACTTTCTCCAAATATTGTAGACGTCTTATTAAATATTAATTTTATTAACTTATTTGTTTGTTAATTATAGTAGTATATTTTGATTTGCAATTTTTTTTTATCAATGTTACATGTAATCTTACGTTTTCGAGTAATTAAAGTGTAAATTTCATAAATAGCTCATAATTGTATATAATAATTAAAATAAATTTTCGAATTCGAGTTTTTTTCGATTTTTTGCATTTTCTGAGAAGATTTACTATGGTAACATTTTTTTTTTTCACCATCGGAAAGTAAAGATTTCAACGAACAGAAAACATACCAACTTTTTGAAAAAAGCTGATATTTTGACGGGTGAATTTTCGATGGAAAATTAGGATGCTTTTTCGATATTTATTCAATATTAGGTGAAAAAATAAATATTTCTAATCAAATAAATTACAGCGTATTTGGGACATAAAAAGGTAAGTTTTCACCAAATTTCGTGAAAAAAAAAGAAAATTGTAAAAGATAAAAATAAAAAACCAAAAACTTGGTTTTTTGAATTTTTCACATAAATTTTGAGGTTATGTGATAAAAGTGTAAATACAAAAGTTTTTTTCCATAGGACTTTTAGTTTTGCCGGAAATCGAGAAAAACCGTTTTTTACCCTTAAAACCTCCCCCCATCCCCTTCCCAACCTCAGATCACCTCAGATCGAAATTATTTTTCCTTAAATTTTTATAATATTCTCCTCCTTTTCTAATGGGTTTCATTCTACTATTTTTTTTTCACTTTTTATAATTTTTAAAGGCTTCTACCCTGGTGTAATAATTATTTAAACATTTATAGAATGTGGTGTATATATAACTACTTAAAGCTTGATATCAATATGTAGCCGAAACAGAAAACCTTAGAGAGGTAATCTTTTTTTATACAAATTTTATGTTAAGATATCCTTACATTCAACCGGTTTTATTGATTACTAGCTGACCCGGCGAACTTTGTACCGCCATATTTATTTATTTAAAACTTTATGCACACATGTACAACGGCGGACTTAATGCCCAAGGAATTCTCTACCACCCAACCTTTGGGTGATGTAGAAATTTTGTGAGGTGGGTGCATTGTGGTGGAAGTCAGAGGTTATAATTGCCATCAATATATGGAACTTATATAATACGATTACACATATACATTAAAATATACATATATACTCGTATACATAAATGAATTAGCTTCCCATAGGCAGTGTACAGTCGCGGACAAAAAAAAAAAGACTTTTCCCGTTATCTTTCAATTTTTCTTGTACACAAATCTTATCCTAACAATAAATAAATAAATAAGCCTGTTGTTACTTCTTAATTTCACAATATTCATTTAAATGCATAATTTAATAGTTTATTACCATTAATCTATCTAATTTTTAATTTTATAAAAGAAATTCAAAATCACTAGTAATTTATGCGAATTTGTGTTCATTTTCAATGATTTTTATTTGTGTTTTCAATATTTTTAGTATTAAAAATAATCAATACGATTCAATTGTTATACCTACGGTTATAAAGAGAATAAATATTGATTTCCAAGTTGTTTATAAGAACATGTCCTAACAATAACGAACACATAAAAATAATAATAATTTAATTTGGTGCAGCCGATTGCTGCGAAAAGGTCATTTTAATAAAAATGACCTTAACGCTTGTTCAAATTATATGAAGTGAAAACAAAGTTTAGTAATTGTAGATACGAGATTGCAAAAACAATAAAAAAACCAGATTGCTTTTACAAAACGACACGTTTACACGCATTTACGCATTACGTTAAAAGTTGACCTCGTGACACGTCACTTTACGTCTACATTTTTCTTTAGTTATTTTCGTACTCTGAACTAAAAATAACAACAGTCTTGTTCTGTGAAGAGTCGAAAGATTCGTAAGAACAGAAAAAAAAATTTGGAGCGTAGGTAAGTGTAAACAAACAAAACCGTCGTTTAGGCTATCCCGGATTCGTTGTGATCAGTTATGAGTAACTATTTCACGAAACGGATGTTTGGATGCTTTTCTGTGTATTTTAAATGGAACTTTTATTATTAAAAACAACTATATATTATTAGAAGATATTGGATGTAAATATGAAAATTCTTCTACTGCAATGCTTGCAACATAGGAGGAGTAGATTAGAATTATTCGATCACAAAGTCCTATGTCTTAATCATCTTATCATCTCAACTGCCTCTTGGTGCAGTGGTAGCGTATGCGACTGCTGTGCTTAAGGTCTCGGGTTCGATTCCAATATATATTGCATTCCGGGGTCAGTTAAAATTTTTGTAAGATTTGCAAATATTAGTTTTGGAGTTTGGGTGTATTCTATGTTATTATATGTGTATGTATTTATAAAAAAAGTAAATAGTATTCTATCAATGAATGATACCTAGGTATCATAATACAAGTTCTGCTTAGTTTGAAGCTAGATGGCGTTGCATGTGAAATGTCCAAACTGTTTAATTATTTATATTATTTCATTGTACTTTCATGTCCTTGTTGAGTTTTTATCATCGCGGAACATTCCCGTTCTGAGGCGCAAAAATAGCTTGGTACTATTCTCATTTATTAATTCGGAAACATATTAATAATCTAAGTTCGGAAATTATAAAACCGGTAGTTACATGATCTATATTGCAGTGTTTTGACAGAAACTATTTAAATCAACTCATATTTGGTACTAGCTGCGCCCGCGACTTCGTCCGCGTGGAACAGTGACTTTGGGTAGCAGTTTTAATTATTAAGGCTAATATTATTTTAAAAATAAGACACACTTTTCACTGTTAAAAACATATTTAAGTATTTATATAAGTACATAAAATAAAAAGTATTTTGTATGAAATAATTTCGACATTCGACATGGCCAAAGCTTTCAACCTGTTCTTGCACCGTTCGCTTCTCTCCGATCTCTAAGCATTCGGTCTGCCTCTTAGAGTCGTCTCTAGATTTACTCTTTTCTTCATCAGCGCCTTCGCATTCGGGTTCTTTGCGACGGACGGCGCGGCCTCTGTTTTTCTGGAGGTAAACGCTAGCGTACCTCAGAATTCGGTCCTGTCGCCCAAGATGTTTCTTCTGCATGTCAATGACATATTAGCCCTTGGCAATATACAGCTATGCAGACGATAGCACAGTGCATGGGCGATATTATGGATACCCTGCAGCCAAGATAGTAGACGTTGAGGAAAATGGATAGAAGATTGTCGCTGAGCTTGACCGGGTTTTGAACCGCATTTAACAATGTGGTGATGAGAATCTGGTCGAGTTCAACGTTAAGAAAACACAGGTGTGCCCGTTCTCTACCAAAAAGTCTCCGTTTCTTCCCCTCCCCACTTTTCAGAGCACTCAACTGCCACTACGGGATAAGCTCGGTGTCCTGGGCATGGATATTTGCCGAGACCTCAACCCACGGGAGTACATCGAGGGCACCACTAAGGCAGCCTGAACAGGGTGAGGCGGTTTATCGCGCCCGAGAATTTGTGACTCCTTTATAAGACCCAGGTACGCTCGTCCGTACTGTTCTCATCTTTGTGATGGATCTAGGCATTAATTTTCTCGATTTTTTGCAGCGGCAATCAGTCCGCATTATCAACAGTCCCAATACTACCGATTCCTTTGAGCCTCTGCAGTTGCGGAGAGATATCGCCTCTATGGCAGTCCTCTACCGCTTTACCATGGAGAGTGTTCTGAAGCGTTCTTCCAACTGATCCCACCTTCTCCCTTCCTCTACAGAACAACACGTGTTGGTCTTGGAAGTCACCGCCTCAGTCTTAGAAATACGCTCTCGAACTAAACGGTTTGGTTCTGCATTGTCTGCTTTCACAGCGAGTATGGTTGCCTCCACTGTTGGATTCTGCTTGAGTTTTCCCTCAGTCTGAGCAAATTCTCAATTTTTACATTTTTAAAATACTACGTTTTTGATTTGCCATCCTTTGTCAAAATATAGTGATTTAGCTGATTTGATACACGCGATTGTGCTGCCCATTTGAAAAACATGTTTTTTTTAAATGAACTGCAACTTTAACTGTCTTTGTCTTTGGGCTTTGATAATTGGTAGTGCAAATGTTGTTTTCAGCGGAAACTGCATTCTTTTAAATTGACATTGCAAATAAGTTTGAATTATTGGAATACGGGGAATTGAAAAATTTTCTTTTACAATGTTGTACCCCAGATGTGTATTCTGTAGCCGTGTACCATTACATATCTTTGTCGCTCAAGATTTCTTATTAATAGGACTGGAACATTAACTTTCAGTTTTAAATTATGGGAAGGCGCTCCTGATAATTCTAAAGATTTAAAAAACTTTATGCATAAGCTATGATATGACTGGTTCAGTTTCCCTTGCATTGTTTCCTGAGAGGTATTCGTTAACATCTTCCTCCACGTCTGACATGATCCGTTCGTTTATTTGATAACTGTCTCATTAGTCGGCGGATCAGAATATATATTATTTTTAGATCATGTGTGCTATCATATACCAGAACTCACGTCTCAGTGTAATCATGTCGTTACTGTCATTTGGCATACAATCATCTCCTATTTTTAGAAGAGCATTTGCATATTGACACTGCTCATAAATCATTGTGAAGTTGTACTCGCATAATTGTAGTAAGACAAAACTTTTTAACATGTACCCATAATACATATGTTTCATACAGGCATTTATTTCATCTTGCGGCGTACCCCTTTTGCTTTTTTTGTGTTTAAATCCCGCCGGATACTTTTACTTCGGATTTTTTCACGAAGAAAATTATTTGAATAAACAAAAAATCATGTAAACAAATCGAATCCTAGTGAATAATAACGAATTTGTAGTAGCAAAATTCAACATCCGCATGCGGCACAGTCGTCTGCCCTCACATGTCTGCCCGTTCGGGTAAGCACACTTAGGCATATTGTGATAACTCAGTAAATGTTACATCTGAATAGCTCTAATATTTTGTCTCCTGTCCCAAACTCATGAAACATTTTTGCAAACCTTGCATCATCATCATCAGCCTATCGCAATCCACTGCTGGACATAGGCCTTGCCTTGCCTTCACAAACCTTGCATATTTCCATACAAACTTTCATCCACTATTGCTATTTTACCCCCTTGATCTTAAAATTTTTACGAAATTTAAATGACATTTTTATTTATATGTAATCAACAACCTAAAAAATAAAGTTTAAGATTTTAGCTTAAAATGACGATACTGTATACACTGTTTTGTAATTTGTCTTATTTATTTCTATTAATATGATGAACATACAAATCATATTTATGAATGTATGTTATTTATTATATTCTCTTTATTACATTAAATATACATATTAATTACATTTTTAAATATAAATATAAAAACAAATACATTTAAAAATATAAAAAATAGTAGACCACCGACCTCGGGTACAGGGACCAAGAAACCGGTGGTTAGGGCTCCAGAGACAGGAACCTCCTCACAATACGAGCCGTGTCAAGGAGGACTGCCTTCTGCATCAGACCCTTGATACAGCCCTCTAACGTGAGCCTCTTAAGATGTTGGTCGAGGCTCTTGGCTATCAATCCGTGAGCAGATACGACTATCGGAACAATGATGACCGAATCCACATTCCACATATCGACAATCTCGTGAGATAAATCCAAATATTTTATTTGTTTTTCTTTTTCGACTTTCACGAGATTCTCGTCATGAGGAACGGCGATATCGACAATCATTGCGCGGCGCTCTAATCGATCTATCATCACAATATCCGGCTTATTGGCAACAATAGTCCTGTCTGTGATAATAGACCGATCCCAATATAACGTAGCACGACCATTCTCGAGAACTGGGTCGGGCACATACCTGTAGTATGGCACCTCCGAATTCACAAGTTTGTATTTAAGGGCAAGCTGTTGATGTACGATCCTGGCTACTTGGTTGTGCCTGTGCAAATATTCGCCGTTAGCAAGACGAGAACAACCAGAAATAATATGCCTGATAGATTCTCCAGGACGGTGACATGCCCGACAGATGTCGACCGTGCCATCCTTCAGGATATACTTCCGATAGTTATTCGTCATGATAACTTCGTCCATAATCGCACAAACAAAACCTTCGGTTTCTCCGAAGAGATCACCATACCGTAGCCAGAAACTTGAGGCCTTGAAGTCTATATCGGGCCCATTAAGAGCCCGATAAAACCGACCATGAAGTTCTTTGCCTTTTTCTTTTTCTTTCTTTTTTCTTTCTTTCTTTTCTTTTTTCTTTCTTTTTTTATATTATTATTATCATATTAATTTAAGTCTTCGTTGAAAAGGAGAAATATTTTTAATGAATTTGACATCCTTGTTACCTCGTTGCCAAGAGTGTCCGGTGTACCGGGCGGTGTCACCAAGGTAATGCGCAGGCGTGTGGCGATTAAACCACCACTCTTCTATACAATCTTTCATCCCCCCTTTCAACCCCTTATTACCTTTTTTTCGCAATAAAAAGTAGCCTATGTCCTTTCTCAGGCTCTAGACTACCTGTGTACCAAATTTCATTGTAATCGGTGCAGCGGTTTGGCCGTGAAAGCCAAGACAGACAGACAGACAGAGTTACTTTCGCATTTATAATATAAAGTATGGAAGTATGGATAGCCTTCCTCGATAAATGGGCTATCTAACACTGAAATAAGTTTTCAAATTGTACCAGTAGTTCCTGAGATTAGCGCGTCCAAACAAATAAACAAACTCTTCAGCTTTAAATATTAGTATAGATGTATTTATTATACTCTTCTAAGATCTAATACTCATAATAAACAACACAATTAATTAGATAAAGATTAATATTAGGTATTATGTTGATAAAAACTCTTTGGCAAATAACTCATTATTAGGTACCAACTCTTAGAGTCTTATACTCGTGATAACTTCTAAACGAAATGTCGGATTGGGATGAAACAAAAAGTATTTTACTTCTACATAAATACCCTTGATAACATAATACTTAATTTGGATAAGGATTAATATTACGATACACATTTAACGTAGTTTCTTTCTTCAGACGATTTAATATTTTTTTCGAACACAAAAGCGGTTATTGTGTCTAAACCATGATAGTTAGATATATGCTCTCGCGGACTTTTTTGTAGATCTAAATGGGCCCTACAAACCCGTAATACATTATTTTGTTCTATTGTCAATAGTCTTTGCAGCGCACGCAAAAATAGGTTTTCGATTTCACACCTTGGGTTAGAAAATAGCAATTTTCTTACGGATCCCTAATTTTTTTGAAAATAAAATATAGCCTATAGCCTTCCTCGATAAATGGACTATCCAACACTGAAAGAATTTTTCAAATTGGACCAGTAGTTCCTGAGATTAGCGCGTTCAAACAAACAAACAAACAAACAAACAAACTCTGCAGCTTTATAATATTAGTATAGATTAATTTTCTTATGCTCGGAAAAGTCTGCGAACATAAACGAATTTTGTTTTTCTAAAATATTGTTTGTATTATCTAATACTCAAGGATTTTTCGGTATTTTGGTTTATAAAAGCTTTGTTTGTAATATATTGTACTAGCTGCGCCCGCGACTTCGTCCGCGTGGAACAGTGACTTTGGGTAGCAGTTTTAATTATTAAGGCTAATATTATTTTAAAAATAAGACACACTTTTCACTGTTAAAAACATATTTAAGTATTTATATAAGTACATAAAATAAAAAGTATTTTGTATGAAATAATTTCGACATTCGACATGGCCAAAGCTTTCAACCTGTTCTTGCACCGTTCGCTTCTCTCCGATCTCTAAGCATTCGGTCTGCCTCTTAGAGTCGTCTCTAGATTTACTCTTTTCTTCATCAGCGCCTTCGCATTCGGGTTCTTTGCGACGGACGGCGCGGCCTCTGTTTTTCTGGAGGTAAACGCTAGCGTACCTCAGAATTCGGTCCTGTCGCCCAAGATGTTTCTTCTGCATGTCAATGACATATTAGCCCTTGGCAATATACAGCTATGCAGACGATAGCACAGTGCATGGGCGATATTATGGATACCCTGCAGCCAAGATAGTAGACGTTGAGGAAAATGGATAGAAGATTGTCGCTGAGCTTGACCGGGTTTTGAACCGCATTTAACAATGTGGTGATGAGAATCTGGTCGAGTTCAACGTTAAGAAAACACAGGTGTGCCCGTTCTCTACCAAAAAGTCTCCGTTTCTTCCCCTCCCCACTTTTCAGAGCACTCAACTGCCACTACGGGATAAGCTCGGTGTCCTGGGCATGGATATTTGCCGAGACCTCAACCCACGGGAGTACATCGAGGGCACCACTAAGGCAGCCTGAACAGGGTGAGGCGGTTTATCGCGCCCGAGAATTTGTGACTCCTTTATAAGACCCAGGTACGCTCGTCCGTACTGTTCTCATCTTTGTGATGGATCTAGGCATTAATTTTCTCGATTTTTTGCAGCGGCAATCAGTCCGCATTATCAACAGTCCCAATACTACCGATTCCTTTGAGCCTCTGCAGTTGCGGAGAGATATCGCCTCTATGGCAGTCCTCTACCGCTTTACCATGGAGAGTGTTCTGAAGCGTTCTTCCAACTGATCCCACCTTCTCCCTTCCTCTACAGAACAACACGTGTTGGTCTTGGAAGTCACCGCCTCAGTCTTAGAAATACGCTCTCGAACCAAACGGTTTGGTTCTGCATTGTCTGCTTTCACAGCGAGTATGGTTGCCTCCACTGTTGGATTCTGCTTGAGTTTTCCCTCAGTCTGAGCAAATTCTCAATTTTTACATTTTTAAAATACTACGTTTTTGATTTGCCATCCTTTGTCAAAATATAGTGATTTAGCTGATTTGATACACGCGATTGTGCTGCCCATTTGAAAAACATGTTTTTTTTTAAATGAACTGCAACTTTAACTGTCTTTGTCTTTGGGCTTTGATAATTGGTAGTGCAAATGTTGTTTTCAGCGGAAACTGCATTCTTTTAAATTGACATTGCAAATAAGTTTGAATTATTGGAATACGGGGAATTGAAAAATTTTCTTTTACAATGTTGTACCCCAGATGTGTATTTTGTAGCCGTGTACCATTACATATCTTTGTCGCTCAAGATTTCTTATTAATAGGACTGGAACATTAACTTTCAGTTTTAAATTATGGGAAGGCGCTCCTGATAATTCTAAAGATTTAAAAAACTTTATGCATAAGCTATGATATGACTGGTTCAGTTTCCCTTGCATTGTTTCCTGAGAGGTATTCGTTAACATCTTCCTCCACGTCTGACATGATCCGTTCGTTTATTTGATAACTGTCTCATTAGTCGGCGGATCAGAATATATATTATTTTTAGATCATGTGTGCTATCATATACCAGAACTCACGTCTCAGTGTAATCATGTCGTTACTGTCATTTGGCATACAATCATCTCCTATTTTTAGAAGAGCATTTGCATATTGACACTGCTCATAAATCATTGTGAAGTTGTACTCGCATAATTGTAGTAAGACAAAACTTTTTAACATGTACCCATAATACATATGTTTCATACAGGCATTTATTTCATCTTGCGGCGTACCCCTTTTGCTTTTTTTGTGTTTAAATCCCGCCGGATACTTTTACTTCGGATTTTTTCACGAAGAAAATTATTTGAATAAACAAAAAATCATGTAAACAAATCGAATCCTAGTGAATAATAACGAATTTGTAGTAGCAAAATTCAACATCCGCATGCGGCACAGTCGTCTGCCCTCACATGTCTGCCCGTTCGGGTAAGCACACTTAGGCATATTGTGATAACTCAGTAAATGTTACATCTGAATAGCTCTAATATTTTGTCTCCTGTCCCAAACTCATGAAACATTTTTGCAAACCTTGCATCATCATCATCAGCCTATCGCAATCCACTGCTGGACATAGGCCTTGCCTTGCCTTCACAAACCTTGCATATTTCCATACAAACTTTCATCCACTATTGCTATTTTACCCCCTTGATCTTAAAATTTTTACGAAATTTAAATGACATTTTTATTTATATGTAATCAACAACCTAAAAAATAAAGTTTAAGATTTTAGCTTAAAATGACGATACTGTATACACTGTTTTGTAATTTGTCTTATTTATTTCTATTAATATGATGAACATACAAATCATATTTATGAATGTATGTTATTTATTATATTATTATTATCATATTAATTTAAGTCTTCGTTGAAAAGGAGAAATATTTTTAATGAATTTGACATCCTTGTTACCTCGTTGCCAAGAGTGTCCGGTGTACCGGGCGGTGTCACCAAGGTAATGCGCAGGCGTGTGGCGATTAAACCACCACTCTTCTATACAATCTTTCATCCCCCCTTTCAACCCCTTATTACCTTTTTTTCGCAATAAAAAGTAGCCTATGTCCTTTCTCAGGCTCTAGACTACCTGTGTACCAAATTTCATTGTAATCGGTGCAGCGGTTTGGCCGTGAAAGCAAGACAGACAGACAGACAGAGTTACTTTCGCATTTATAATATAAAGTATGGAAGTATGGATAGCCTTCCTCGATAAATGGGCTATCTAACACTGAAATAAGTTTTCAAATTGTACCAGTAGTTCCTGAGATTAGCGCGTCCAAACAAATAAACAAACTCTTCAGCTTTAAATATTAGTATAGATGTATTTATTATACTCTTCTAAGATCTAATACTCATAATAAACAACACAATTAATTAGATAAAGATTAATATTAGGTATTATGTTGATAAAAACTCTTTGGCAAATAACTCATTATTAGGTACCAACTCTTAGAGTCTTATACTCGTGATAACTTCTAAACGAAATGTCGGATTGGGATGAAACAAAAAGTATTTTACTTCTACATAAATACCCTTGATAACATAATACTTAATTTGGATAAGGATTAATATTACGATACACATTTAACGTAGTTTCTTTCTTCAGACGATTTAATATTTTTTTCGAACACAAAAGCGGTTATTGTGTCTAAACCATGATAGTTAGATATATGCTCTCGCGGACTTTTTTGTAGATCTAAATGGGCCCTACAAACCCGTAATACATTATTTTGTTCTATTGTCAATAGTCTTTGCAGCGCACGCAAAAATAGGTTTTCGATTTCACACCTTGGGTTAGAAAATAGAAATTTTCTTACGGATCCCTAATTTTTTTGAAAATAAAATATAGCCTATAGCCTTCCTCGATAAATGGACTATCCAACACTGAAAGAATTTTTCAAATTGGACCAGTAGTTCCTGAGATTAGCGCGTTCAAACAAACAAACAAACAAACAAACAAACTCTGCAGCTTTATAATATTAGTATAGATGTACTAGCTGTTGCCCGCGGCTTCGCCCGCGTGTATGTCGGTTATCGCTGCAAATAGTAGCTAATGTGTTATTCTGATGTATAAGCTATATTACTGTAAAGTTTTATCCAAATCCGTTCAGTAGTTTTTGCGTGAAAAAGAAACAAACATCCATCCATCCATACTAACAAACTTTCGCGTTATTAATATAGGTAGGATTTTTTATCGATATAAAATTATGATACAAAATGTATTGGTACCTGAATAGTTTTATTTTCTTTACCTCGCATAGAACTTTTATATATTTTTATAAATCAGTTTAAATAAAATAAAGGGGTTAAGACAATTTTGTGAAAACTAAAAATTTTGTATAGCGCCATCTGTAATGATTTATTTATTTCGTGAACGAAAAATGTAGTATAGCGCCATCTGTATTTTTGATATGGAACTCATTCCTATCTGATGTCCCACGATATCACCCGTTTTTTTTTACAACTAATACACACACGTTTTACTATTAAAAACGTATTTAAGTATTTATATATGTACATAAAATATAAAGTGTTTATATGAGCTTATTTCGACATTTGACATCGACCGGGTCTGGCACCGCTCGCTTCTCTCCAAGCTCTCGGCATTCGGGCCGCCTCCTAGACCCTGTCACTGGATTGACGCTTTTCTTCATCAGCGCCGCATTATGGGCCTTTGCGACGGCACGGCCGATGTTCTGGATGTAAACGCTGGCGTACCTCAGGGTACAGTCCTGTCGCCCACACTATTTCTTCTGCATATCAATGACATGTTAGCTCTTGGCAACATACATTGCTATGCAGACGATAGCACAGTTCATGGGCGATATTTTTGACACCGTTCAGCCAAGCTGGCAGACGTTGAGGAAAATCGACAGAAGCTTGTCGCTGAGCTCGACCGGGTTTTGAACCGCATTTTACAATGGGGTGATAAGAATCTGGTCGAGTTCAACGCTACGAAAACACAGTTGTGCGCGTTCTCTACCAAAAAGTCTCCATTCCTTTCCCTCCCCACTTTTCAGAGCACTCAACTGCCACTACGGGGTAAGCTCGGTGTCCTGGGCATGGATATTTACCGGGACCTCGAGTACTGTTCTCATCTTTGTGATGGATCCGCGCAGTATTTGCTTGATGCTTTCGATCGGTTGCAATGGCGAACAGTCCGCTTTACCAACAGTCCCGAAGCCACCGAGTTCCTTGAACCTCTGCAGCTGCGTAGAGATATCGCCTCTATAGCAGTCCACTACCATCTGTATCATTGGAAGTATTCTGAGGAGCTCTTCCAACTGGTCCCCCTTCTCCCTTCCTCTGCACAATAACATGTTCACTCTCATCCTTCCTGTGCCGAGCGGCTAAAAACTGCAACTCACTACCAGCGCACGTGTTTCTCTCCCACTATGATCCCGGGGCCTTTAAGTGGGGCGTGAAAAAGCATCTCACTAAGCCGTCATAGTGTGGGACGCAATACTGCATTGTCTGCTTTCCCAGTGAGTATGGTTGCCCCCACTGTTGGATTCTGCTTAAGTTTTCCATCAGGCTGACTTTGGCAGCTTCAAATAAAAAAAGTACAATTTTAATAACTACGTTTTTTCTTTTGCCATATTTTGCCAAAATATGGGGATTTTGTGGATTTGATATACGTGAGTATGCTGCCCATGAGAAAAAAAAACTATCTTTAAGCATCTGTCCTTGGGTTTTGATAATATTGTTATTGGAAATGCTGTTTTCAGCGGAAACTGCATTCTTTTTAATTAAAATGTCAAATAAGTTGGAATTATTGGAATAAGGGGAATTAAAACATTATCTTCTTTTGCCATTCCATGCGTCATGATTGTAGCTTTTACAATGTTGTACCCCAGTTGTGTAATATTTAGCCATGTACTATTACATTGCTTTGGCGCTCAAGATACCTCATTTAATAGTACTGGAACATTAACTTGCAGCCTCAACTTATGGGTAGGCACTCCTGATATTTCTAAAGACTTTAAGTATTCGACAACATCTCCCTCCACGCCTGACATGATCCGTTCGTTTAATTGATAACTATCTCATTAGTCAGCTGATCAGGATGGATATTATTTACATTTTTATTCATATCTAACATCTAACAGCTAGCTTATAATGACGGTACTTCTGTAGAGAATTTTGAAGTTAAGAAACGCTGTTAATTAATTATATTAATTTGGCTTATTTATTTCTATTAATATAATGAACATACAAATCAGATTGACGAATATATACTTAAATTCTTAATATTTAATTTTTAATATATAATATCATTGCTATCATTGTTAAGTCTTCATTGAAAAAGTGAAAAAAAAATTATGATTGTGACAGCCTTGTTTATTCGTTGTCAAGACGCCCGACGTAGGTAACGCGCAGGCGTGTGGCGAGTGAACTCCCAGAACAACCTTTCATCCCCCTTTTAAACCCCTTACAACCCCTTTTTCGCATTAAAAAGTAGCTTATGTCCTTTCTCAGGCTCTAAACTATCTGTGTACCAAATTTCATTCAAATCGGTGTAGCGGTTTGGCCGTGAAAGCAAGACAGACAGACAGACAGAGTTACTTTCGCATTTATAATAATCAAATTTTTCAAATTGGACCAGTAGTTCCTGAGATTAGCGCGTTCAAACAAACAAACAAACTCTTCAGCTTTATATATTAGTATAGCTGACCCACGCAACGTCGTTTGCGTCTCCTATTGCCCGTAGCGTGATAATTTTCCCCCGTTTTTGAAACATTCATTGGTGCTCCGCTCCTATTGGTCTCAGCGTGATGATATATAACCTATAGCCTTCCTCGATAAATGGGCTATCTAACATTGAAAGATTTTTTTAAATTGGACCAGTAGTTCCTGAGATTAGCGCGATTAGCTGACCCACGAAACGTCGTTTGCGTCTCCTATTGCCCGTAGCGTAATAATTTCCCCCCGTTTTTGAAACATTCTTCATTGGTACTCAGCTCCTATTGGTCATAGCGTGATGAAATATATATATATATATATATATATATATATATATATATATATATATATATATATATATATATATATATATATATATCATCACGCCTATAGCCTTCCTCGATAAACGGGCTATCTAACACTGAAAGAACAAATTGGACCAGTAGTTCCTGAGATTAGCGCGTTCAAACAAACAAAAACTCTTCAGCTTTATATATTAGTATAGATGTATTTATTATACTCTTCTAAGATCTAATACTCATAATCAACAACACATTTATTTGGATAAAGACTAATATTAGGTATTATGTTGATAAAAACTCTTTGACAAATAACTCAATAATAGGTACCAACTCTTAGCGTCTTATACTCGTGATAACTTCTAAACGAAATGTCCTAATGGGGTGAAACAAAAAGTATTTTACTTCTACATAAATACCCTTGATAACATAATGCTTTATTTGGATAAGGATTAATATTACGATACACATTTAACGTAGTTTCTTTCTTCAGACGATTTAATAAGTTTTTTGAGCACAAAAGCGGTTATTGTGACTAAACCATGATAGTTAGATATATGCTCTCGCGGACTTTTTTGTAGATCTTAATGGGACCTACAAACCCGTAATACATGATTTTGTTCTATTGTCAATACTTTTAGCAGCGCACGCAAAAATAGGTTTTCGAGTTCACACCTTGGGTTACAAAATAGCAATTTTCTTACGGATCTCAAATTTTTTTGAAAATAAAATATAGCCTATAGCCTTCCTCGATAAATGGACTATCCAACACTGAAATAATTTTTCAAATCGGACCAGTAGATCCTGAGATTAGCGCGTTCAAACAAACAAACAAACAAACAAACAAACAAACAAACAAACTCTGCAGCTTTATAATATTAGTATAGATTAAAATGCCGCGTAGAAACACATTATGAAGTTCTTGGTGTTTTGGCAATATTTCTACAGAAATGTGTTTATGTTCAGCCATGGGTTCTGGCTGTCGTGAACACCTGTAAAAGTTTGAGTCTGGTCATAGTAAATTTCATTTCTTATATTACGGATATTTAATTTAGTAAAATGATAATGCAATACTTCTCGACTTCAGCAGCATCAATGGCGAAGTAGTTTAAGCGATCGCCACGCCGTATCTTATTGCGCTTAATGTTGTAGGTTCGATCTCCGAATAACACTAAATGTGTTCCACAAATTGTTGTCCGAGTCTGATTGTATATTGTGTCCGTTCCATATATATTTGTTAAATCCCCAACGCCAGAGAATATATTGTTAAAGCGGAAGTTGTTTTTTAAGAAAAAATAAATAATTGTTATGACAGATGAATAAGAGTCACAATTAGAGGCCTTAGAATGAGTTTCACGTCTAATCAATCTTAATCAAATGGTTACAGCGTTGCGATTGACCTGCATTGAATTTTTCACCTTCAAGAGCTTTAGAAATTTTACCAGACCTAATTTAATTACTTTATTACGAGTATAACATATTATTATGTGAACTATTTAAGGCTGGTGATGAAGATTTAGTTTATTATAAATGGTTTTTGGGATTAAACAACTGCGCAATAGTATCAAAATATGATTTTTAGGGCAATGATCTTGTAAGCCCAAAACAAAGCTTTTGTTTTGATTCATTCATTCCCGGTGTGAATAATCCCGGTCATTTACATTCGGTACGACCTCGATTGAAGTAGTACTTACTGGATCTCTTGTAGATCTCATTGCAATGACTTGACTGTATTACAATAAACAAAAAATTAAACAACAAGCTAAAATTCAAAATTTAAAAAACGCCCTACTCAAGCACTTAATCGAGTAATCATACGCCAATGATATTTTTGCAGACATTCTGTTATTCTTTCCCACTTACACCCCCATTACTTTTAAACGACTCAACCGATTTTCATGAAACATGTTTAAGAACACTCGCACGTAATTCACCTTACACACAAAAAAAACTAAATTGAAATCGCTTCATCCGTTCGCGAGCAGACAGACAGACAAACAGACAGACAGACACGTCAAACTTATAACACCCCTCTTTTTGCGTCGGGGGCTAAAAACAAAAACCGACTTCTAGAAATGGCCAAATTGAAATGAGACCACACGGGAAGCATCAGCTTTTAAATAAAAAAAGAATCATCATAATCGGTTTACCCAGTCGAAAGTTCTGAGGAAACATGAAAAAGCAGGCGAATTGAGAACCTCCTCCTCTTTTGAAATCGGTTAATAATAATGTTTCATCAACATTAATTAGCCTGTAATCTGTGCGGCAAATACATCACTACTTTAAATCTACTTCATATCATAAGCAACTGAACGTTGTAGGACTTCATTATCAGAAAAAAGTACGTTTTACCACGGCGCGTTGGCACCAATTCTACTAAAATATATCTTTTTTGCAACAATATATATCATAGCTTACACGTGCAAAACGCATACGCTTTTATTTTGAAAAGATTTATGTATTTAAACCTTTCTTTAAAAGAACATATTACTTTTTAAAATCTCTATATTTTTTTGTCCATCACAGACAATACAACTGAAAATAACCAAATCAATTCACGTGTCTACTAAAAAGTTGCGTCTCACAGCTCTTTTGATAAAAACTCTTTTTAACGTATTGTTTTCATTGTAATGTGCGTTGTACTGTACAATCCTACCTAAGAATAGATTTTATTTTAACATAATACAGTTCTTGAAACGCATGACTTGTTTATATTTTCGGAGAAAACGATTTACGTCTGTAGTAGCGTATTGGCAAGCCCGAACGAATTCTGTAGAAAGATGTTGAAGATTATTACCACTAATTCGCGTTAAAACTATTATCTTACAGATCGGAATGAAGGAAAACGATTTTTTTATTAGATTCTTTGTTTACTATTTACATGGGGTACATCCAGGATTAAAATTAGAGTTGTGCTTAATATTTAGTAACTAACTGCAGAGATTTTTATATATCATTGTAAGATAATATTGCAAGGTTATTTATTTAAAGTTTAGCGGTGGTTGACTTGTATGCCGTAAGTAAGTACCTTACCCACTTGAGCGTTAGCTGATCGATAATTAAGGCATTTGGGTAATTGTGTCGAAGCCGAACTGAGCAAGCACTAGCTCGGTTCACAATGAAGTATTTGAGATAAGCCTCAAATGTTTCAACTTTCTTGGCTCGGATATGTTCTTCTATCATGGAGATGTATAAAATATAATCTTATGTCTAGCTTGGGTTATTGTATAGTTTGCTTAGAGTTTTCCAAAATAATACTACTTCATCAGTAATCTAATTTTAAACAATTTAAATTAAATAAAGTTTTAAGTAAAATTATTTTTATAATTATTTAGGTACTTAGAGCCAAATAATAGTCACGGTATTTACTATGAGCCTTCTCATGGGTAATTCTCTACTGGCTTATCACCTAAATTTTAAGTGATTAGCCGGTAGATTAGGTTTTAGGTCCTAAAAGAAAACAATTGCCATTCTTACACCACATACGTGATAAAACACTAAGGGCCAGTTTCTCCACTTAAATAAATTAGTACATAAATATTTTTCGAACATCTAACACACAACGCCATCTAGTTTCAAACTAAGCAGTGCGTGTATTGGGTACTAGACAACTAATAAAAATACATATTTGTTATACATATAGAACACCCAAACTCCGAAACAAATATTTATGGATTATACAAACATTTGGTCCGACCCGGGAATCGAACCCGATACCCCAAGCATAGCAGTCGCTTACTGCGCCACCGCACCGAGGCAGTTGCTGATAAAGTCCTCGATAGCCTCTGCTATTGGTTTCTACCTCGACATACATAGTGCTCATAAAAACCACCCAAGTAATGAATTTGTAGCAACCATTAGGTAATAAAACTTTCTAGATTTACGATTTGTCGGTTTATCTAATACACGATGCGGTCAATCACACTTCGAAAGGGTGTCGATTGTTTACTTGTAAATGGCTATAAATAAAAACACGTGATCTACAAACTACACTGAGATTTACTAAAACATACAAATACAACAGTTTATAAGGTTTTACAGACATATTCAGTGTAAATAGTGATGACTACTCGAGCTGAGAAAGCCAGCCAAACTTATGCCAAGCCACGTCATTCTCATGTAATTAAAAGTTTACTTCGATACGATGACTTTCGCTTTTATATGTTTTTTCTTGACTACTAAGGAAAGCTGAAATGTAGGGAAAAGCATTTTATCTTTTTTGCAATACCGTATTCAAAATTAATTCAGTTTTAGAAACCAACTAAAAGGATATGTATAGTATCTATGTATGATGTGTTAATTGTTAGTAAGTATTGATATCCAAAATAGCAAATGTTAATGCAAGTAACTTAAAATGTAACTAGAATTTGTGCACGCATAAGGAGGCCCAAATAGTCTAGTCAACAAGTTCCATACTTGTTGACTAGACTAAAAGATGCAGAAGCATCACTAGGCCGCCATGGTGTGGATCATCATGCTCCATTGTCTGCATTCGCAATGAGTATGGTGACCACCACTCTTGAATTTTGCATAGGCTTTCCATCAGGCAGAGTAGAGTCATTTTAGCGGGTCATACATAAAAAAATATAAAAATAATTTATAGTTCAAATGATATTCAAACTTATAGTATTGTTAACATAGTTACCTTAACTTTTTTTTACTTGAATTTCAGGTATGCATTGGAGGTGGTAGTCATTTCCCAGAAAATTTCGCGCACCGAGGGTTCCATACAAACCTATAGGTACCTATATAAGTAAAACTTATGCTTTTCGCAATTTTTCCTTTACCTATGCTATAAGACGTCGCTTCGTACTAAATTTCAAGATTATGAGTTCACGGGAAGTACCATGTAGGTTTTGATTCCCTTGCGAGTGTCGAAAATTTACAGCATAAACGGCTGTATCTTATGATTCCGTTGGCTTAGAAGTTTGATTTTTTCACAGCTCTAAGGGAAAGTAAATGCGTTCCTGAGGAAAAGGTCTTGACAGACAGATGGACAACAAAGTGATCCTATAAGGGTTCTTTCAAGGTACGGAACCCCAAAAATAATAAAAAATATAATAAATATTTCATGTTGTGACAAAATATATAGTCCATTAGTGACGGATTAAGAATACGAAGTTACCACCCCTATTTATCCCATGGATGTCGGCGATAGGCGACTAAGCTAGCAAACTGCATACGACAACATCAGTGCAAAGAGAAGAAAAACTATAAACAAACCCTATACCAATCCGTCTGTCCAGCCAGCGTGGTCTCAGATCAAATAAAAAAAGGTAGATAACGCGTGTGTTAACTTGGAACTACGAGCCTTTTTTCTGCTTCAACAAGAACAAGGCGGTGCGTTATATACCTTTTTTTATTTGATCTGAGAGCGTGGTACAAAATGTACAATAGGCCATAACCTCCTTTCTAAGGAAAGACCCTTTCCAGCAATAAACTGCTAAAAGCTGTTGATGTGATGTAAATAAAAAATATATAGAATATCCTTGATAACCAAACATCACTAAGTCAATATATTCAATTAATTGGTAAACCACTTAACGCGCGAATATTTCTTATATAAACACAAACATTCCGGTAATTTAAAAGCAAACATGATTCATCTTTAAAATGCTGTGTTATTAAATTTACTCCATCTTCGTTTAATGTGTACTTTTTTGAGCGATCAAATTGCGTTGTGGAAGTCTAAATAAACATCGGTGACCGTTCTTTTTAAACTAGGTACATATTTAAAAACCATTCTAAAATCGTATTAATACAAGGTTTAACCTTTGACGAGCACCTTGGTTAATAATTTTGCCCGGTGAAAATGTCCACCCACTGGTGGTTATCTCAAACTCGAACCGAACTAAAACCGCAGACCGTCTTAGGTACTAGTAGCCGGGAACCAGGTGTATCATAGTTTCCCTGGAAAACCAACTTATCTCAGGCTATCCACAGTTTGTAGATGACCCTTTCCTGCGTGGGCATCCCGATGTCCCATTTCTGTCACCCCTGATGTTGTGCCTATCTGTAAGTAGTGAAATGCATAGTCCTAACATTCATGGCTCTATATTTACATTGCAATAGTGTACTCAGCAGTAGTTGCTTACTAAATAATTAACAAAAAAATATGTTATAGATACAGGTCAACCATAATATAGTGGCGATATTAATAGGTCTTTACCTATGAAATTGCCGTTTTGTATGCAATAAGTGAAAGTACTTATTTTTTCAAACTTTTTTATTTCTGTTATTCGAAATAATCACCCATGAAATCGACGCATCTTTGCCAACGCATTGGCAGTTTATTGATGCCCTTCTTGTAAAAATCAGCTGGACGGGATGCAACAAACTCTTCAAAGGCATTTTGTACTGCCTCTCGGGAATTGAATTTTTTACCCACTAAAAAGTTGTCTAAATTTTGGAAAAAGTAATAGTCGGTAGGTGCAAGGTCTGGTGAGTATGGCGGATGAGGGAGAGCTTCCAACCCCAGCTCTTGCAGCTTGGAGACTGTCTGTTGCGCAGTATGGGGTCGCGCGTTGTCGTGAAGGAGCAGTGGGGACGACCGATTGACCAAAGCTGGTAGCAGATGTGCAAGTTTCTCCATCATTCTCTCCAGTTCTTCACAGTACACATCTGCATTAATGCTCATGCCGTTTTGTAAAAAGCTGTGGTGAATCACACCCGCACTAGACCACCAAACAGTGACCATCACCTTTTTAGGGGTCATTTTTGGTTTAGGGCATTGCTTTGGTGCTGAACCATTGTCTTACCAACTTGCTGAGCGCTTTCGATTGTCGAACAGAATCCATTTTTCGTCGCACGTAACAATTCGTTTCAAAATTCCTTCATTTCTTTGCCTGTTGAGCAGCGCAAGGCAGGTCTCGACGCGTACGTTGCGCTGGCGATCGTTAAGGTCGTGGGGCACCCATCTATCAAGCTTTTTTACCGTGCCAATTTGTCGCAAATGGATCAATATTGTTTTGATGCTTACATTAAAAGCTGCTGCTAGCTCAGCTGTAGATTGAGTTTCGTCAGCTTCCACAATCGCCTTTAATACATTATTGTCAACCAAAGTCTCCGGACGACCACGAGCTTCATTTTTCAAGTCAAAATTTCCAGAACGGAACCGGGAAAACCAATAACGGGTTGTGCGTTCGTTTGTACAGTTCTCTCCGTAAACGTTTTTGATGTTACGTGCCGTTTGTGTCGCGTTGGTGCCACGACGGAACGGAACGGACACGAATTTTTAAAGTATCCGTTATGACGAAAAATGTTCAAATGTAATGAAAATACAACGCTAATCAAAAAACAAAAGACTGATGTTGTAAATAGAATGTCATGGTTTTAAAACAATATTAATTTGAATTTAGAATACAGAGCCATTACAATTTTTTTTTTATTTGAAATGACCAGTACTGAAAAAGGGCAATTTCATAGGTAAAAGACCTAATATATAATGACTTGTTAAAATATATCTTGATTACATGCATAATACAATTATAATATATTATGGTTAATGGTTATGGTCACGTTTTACCTTTAAGCATAAGTAATTTCCAAGATGACATCATCCTCTCTATCATGCCATTGTCACATACTCACGTGTAGTATTCAAACACTTGCCATCACCATGGTGCATCGTATAATTACGTAATTAATTTTCAGTAATGTGTAGTGAAGGAAGATTAGTGAACGTACGTACGTATATCTATTTCATTATAAATTATAAATACAATCACTTCTTTTTTGTTCCGAGGCCGAGATCAATATATGCAAATAGTTACCCGGCTATAATTTCAGCCCCTCTTACGTGCAGTGCCTGCCATAATAGGGAGGGCTTATTGCCGTCAATCGAGGATATGTATACATTTTTAAATGGACATATTTCTAAATATATACATCATCATCATCTTATTGCAGTCTACTGCTGGACATAGGGGTCACTGATTGGGCTTCTCAAATCCAGCTACTGCCAGCCATCTTGCGCAAGTCGTGATTTGACTTGTCCTAACTACGTTTGCAGAGACGCGGTCTCCACTCTTGAACTCTTCTACCCAACGGTTGTCAGTTACATTTGTTAAATACGTGTTAGTAATAATGCTTTGTTGTATAATATTTGCGGTATATATACAAGTACATATCAAAGATAAATTTTATTTAGTCACAGAACAGATCTTGATCATCGATCGACTTCTCGCTTAGCACTCAGAGACGCTAACCACTAGATCTAAGTTTGTTGGATCCAACATACGACTTCTCGCTTGGCACTCAGATACGCTAACCACTAGATCTAAGTTTGTTGGATCCAACATACGACTTCTCGCTTGGCTCTCAGAGACCCTAGCCACTAGATCTAAGTTTGTTGAATACAACATACGACTTCTCGTTTGACACTCAGATACACTAACCACTAGATCTAAGTCTGTTGGATCCAACATACGACTTCTCGCTTGGCTCTCAGAGACCCTAGCCACTAGATCTAAGTTTGTTGAATACAACATACGACTTCTCGCTTGACACTCAGATACACTAACCACTAGATCTAAGTCTGTTGGATCCAACATACTACTTCTCGCTTGGCACTCACGAGACGCAAACTACTAGATCTAAGTTTGTTGGAACTATGTGGCTCACTGTTTTGTAGGTAACTACTGTAACCAGTTTTAAATTTAAGTAACTGTATACCTACTATTAGCATGATTGTGTTTCTGATTGATGTGAATCAAATCAATCATAGTAACTGAATGAATTGTTGTGTGGTCTAGCAAACATTTTTACAATAGGACACCAAGTTGTCCTATAAATCGGTAATCCAGGAAATAAACAAGCACTCAGCTATCTGTGATAAATCTCTAGTACCCCATTTTTTGACGTATAATGTTTTGATAATACTAACGGGACTAGGTTTCGAAACGATCCACTAAGAGTTGTTCTAATTTAATGTGTGCGAAAACAAACGGTTTTCATTGGAAGTCGGAAATGTTTGTTTTGTTTGCTGAAAGCGGTTGTAAATGTAGGTGTTCGGCAGGATAAATACAAACTGTACAATTTACTGTCTGTTATTTACATAGTAACATTAGTAACAGACCGAATATACGTATACGCCTAAGGCCGTACGTATGTGTGGTTTCAATGTTTATTCAACTCATGAATATTTTTTTTTTTTTTTTTATGGAATAGGCCGGCAAACGAGCAGACGTATCGCCTGATGGTAAGCGATTACCGCCGCCCATGGACACCCGCAACACTGAGGCGTCACAAGTGCGTTACCGGCCTTTGGGGGATGGGGGGGGGAGATAGGGGGAGGGGGTTGGGGTATGGGCCTCCGGTATCCTCACTCACTCGGTGAAACACAGCGCAAGCACTATTTCACACCGGTTTTCTGTGAGGCCGTGGTATCACTCCGGTCGAGCCGGCCCATTCATGCCGAAGCGTGGCTCTCCCACGGTAAAAACGATATAAGCTAGCACTCGTAATATTTGCATTAAATTATTATGTTTCTATTGCCAATCTTGTGCTCATTTTACGAAGATTTAAGTCACTAATAAAGAAACGATAACACTATTGTAGCAGTTATTTTTATTCGTTTTCTTTTTTGGGTGAAGTTATTAATTTTGACAGCACGGATGTCGCAGTGATTTAAACGGACATCTCGCCGCTTCCTGCGTTGGGTGGTTGAGTACCTCTCCCATATGTGATCACGTTTCATGTCTTTTTGTTGTTGTTCTGAATCTGGGTGTTCTTTGTTTTCATTTTATGTATGTATTAAAGTCTCGAAACCGCACTCGGCTAGTGTGTGGACGTATGGCCTTAACGAGGGTTGAGAGGAGATACGAGCTCAGTAGTGGGACATTATAGGTTGTTGATGATGATGTTACATCTACTGCGACACGGAATATGTTCCTAATGCGGGAGTTGTCTTTTTGTCAGATATTTTTTTTTATTTACAGTTGTACGATTTCAGTTGATATTAACTGTGCCGATTAACACATAGAAAGTGTAAGAATACTTATGCATTGCATCCTTATTGCATCAGATTCAGTGAAACATCGTTATTGATAGCCATCAATATAATGTCAATTGAGAAATCAAGTCCACTGGTTCATTTTAGAGTTGCTAAGTGATATTCCACAAGCATCTGTTGGTCTATATAGGCCATGTTTGTTTTTATTATATTTATAGGTTAGCTTAGTTTTTGGAGTGCTATCTACCGATATTTTATTATTAGAACGAAAATATCTGTAATGTCATACCTCTTAAACTATATCTGTCTCTTATATGTGCTTTAGGGGATACATATCTATTTGATATGAACACTACAGTACAGAATATTACAGTACTTAATTATGGTGCTTCCCTCTCAAAGGCACTTTGAGGACGAGCAGTGCAGTCTTGCGGAGAGTAAACTTTTAAAATCGAATGGTGTGGAGGTGTACTAATAATCTATCTTTAGAAATCAACCCCTTTTTGGGGTTAAAACGGGGGATGGTAGTTTAGACGTTAACGAGGTTGCGTAGGTCATCTAGTAAACTATAAGTTTTTTAAACGGTTTTATTTAGCTCACCCCGTTTGTTTTATTATTTATTATTCTTGGGTCAAATTTAGTTTCTCTAATCTGAAATTTTGTATTCACTTTGGATTTTGGTGACAATACAATTATGTTTATTCATTATCATTATAAATTCAAGATGGCCGCCGCTACAAAATGGCGGATAATTTATGTTTTATTAATCCCATCAATATGGGTATCAAATGAAAGGGCTCAACAAGCAGAATACAATATACTATAAAAAATTGAAATCCAAGATGGCAGCCGCTACAAAATGGCGGATAACGTAGGTTTTATCAATCCCATCAATATGGGTATCAAATGAAAGGGCTCAACAAGCAGAATACAATATACTATAAAAAATTGAAATACAAGATGGCGGCCGCTACAAAATGGCGGATAACGTAGGTTTTATCGATCCCATAAATATGGGTATCAAATGAAAGTGCTCAACCAGTATAATACAATGTACTATATAAAATTAAAATCCAAGATGGCGGCCTCTACAAAATGGCGGATAACTTAGGTTTTATCAATCCCATCAACATGGGTATCAAATGAAAGGTCTCAACAAGTAGAATACAATTTACTATGCAAAATTGAAATCTAAGATGGCCGCCGCTACCAAATGGCTGATAACAATTTTTTATCAATCCCACCAATATGGGTATCAAATAAAAGGGCTTGACAAGAAGAATACAGTGCACTATACAACCTCAATATTTAAGATGGGCGCAGCCACCAAATGGCGTATATTAATAAGATTTAAATTTAGAAATTGAATCTGTAATTTAGGTATCTGATTATTACTATGAAAAATTAAACCTAAAAACTTGAAAATAAAAAATATATAAAAAAGTTTTTTAATTTAAACGGTTTTATCGAAAATAATGTACTAAAACGTAAAAAATAAAAAAAAATTGTCTGATAAAAAATAAAATCGTTGGGCCCGTGTTTCCATCAAGTCAACTCAGTTTACGCTACGCCCAACGATTTTATTTTTTATCAGACAATTTTTTTTTATTTTTTACGTTTTAGTACATTATTTTCGATAAAACCGTTTAAATTAAAAAACTTTTTTATATATTTTTTATTTTGCACAGTAAGTTCAAACAGAAAAAAAAGATGATTTGGATACGAGTTAGCGTATAGTGTCAAAACTTATTTACCAAGAAATGTTTATCTCACTACCATGTCATAATACTGCTGACATACTTTGCAATAGTCGTCTACTGAACATCCATTTTGTATGAGTAATTCGGTGACACATGCATATATTCAAACAGCAATAGAATTAGCGTTTTATAGCCTGTTACCGTAATAACTATTTTTGCATATCAATGTCGAATTCATTATACATCCGTTTCACAACAGTTTATGACCCATTGTAAATAATCTCTTGTTTTTGAACTACTTGAATAATTTTATTTTACCCAAAGTAGTTTCAATAATAATATATACTGGTCTTCACTGAGTCTCGATTTGACATCATCGACAGCACCATCAACAGCCTCACATTTCAGTACATAAATATATTTGTATGTATATATAAATATTCTGTGCGTGTGTAGGTATGCGAATAAACTCCTTCTAAACGGCTGAACCGATTTAAATTATTTTCTCTGTGTCTATTTCTTACGATTCGAGAATGGTTTAGATTCACAGTTTGGTAAAAAAATATCTATTTGTGTAGCTAATTGATTCGACCCGCGGCGTTGCCTGCGGGTGAAGTTATACAGCGGGTAACACCGCGGGGCTCTTCTAGTACCTAAATAAATATTTCAGACATCTGACAACTAAGCAAAGCTTAGAAATAACGTACGTTTAAAAATAACGTACCATTATACATAGGGTACACCCGAACTCCGTAAGAAATATTTTGCAGATCATTCAAACATTTAGTCTGACCAATTGTTTGTATGATCTACTAGTATATAGATTACTAGTTCGATCTTCAGCTTCTCGCCTCCAGCTCCTTCAAACCGTCTTGCGCAAATCATCACTCCACCTGGCCTGTGGACGTCCTACACTACGTTTGCCGAGACGCTGTCTCCACTAAAGAACCCTTTCACTCCTTTCTATCGTGTGGCTGAAATTACCGGCACTCAACTCCCTATTCCCTCTGATCCTGTGGATGGGAACCAAGGAGCAACATTGTAATTGTGAGTTTTAAGTTACAGATGCCTATGGGCAATGGGTATCTTCTTCATCATCATCAACAGCTTTTAATAGTCCACTGCTGGATATAAACCTCTCCAGCGAAAGCAGGTTTTGGCCTTATAATACGCTGGTCAGACAAACCCGGTGACAGCACACAGCACAGTCCTACCACAATATTAAGTTTTATTTTGCCGTTTTATTTATCCAAAGGACGTTTGCAAGAAATAGGGTTTAGCGATAAAATCAATTAATTTATAGGTTATTTATATATAAAGTTTATTATGTAGTTTTTTTATATTTAATACAAATTTAAAAGAAAATCTCTGTAGGTTTCCAGAGATTTGGATGATATTATAATTTAAAAAAAATGCAGGTAATGATGGCGGAAAAATAAGGAAAACTCCACGCGTTTTTGAGAGAAAATATTATTCTGGACAGTTTTTTTTATGTATGGGCCTGCCAAAATGACTCTACTCTGCCTGATGGAAAGCATAACCAGAATCCAAGAGTGGTGGTCACCATACTCATTGCGAATGCAGAGAATGCAACAATGCAGCATGGTGACCCACACCATGGCGGCCTAGTGATGCTTCTGCATCATTGGGCCTCCGGTCTCGCACTCACCAACAAAACATCGAATGCTGTCATTTTGTTGATCTTCTGTGTCGAGAGTAATTCAGAACGGTTTCAAAATAATATACAGTGTAAGTGCTCCATTTCTACATCTGAGATACCCTTAAAATATCCTCAGAATGGATGTTCACATTTTTCTGACATGTTCAGTGACGTCATCAACCTGAGGCTAAACAAAAATTATCACGTGATCATAATACGTCATATCTTGGATTAAAGTGTTCAAAGATGTTTATTAAATTATAAATAAGCGTGGGAGTTATGTTTACAGACGTTTTTTTTTCTTTTGAAGTATGAGGAATAATAAATCAAAGTTTGTAAAACAGCAATATAGCATAAAAAACCAAGCTTTGTAGTTACCGTTAGTATAATTTTAATTTATTTACTATGTATAGCAATCTGAATGGCCCGATTTACATCGCAAACGCCAGGGACTAATGAAAGACTCCGTTTAAATGGTAAATAAAGTCATCATTATCAATAGACTTTAACAGTCTACTGCTCGTAGACCAGTTGCACTTGGTGATTAGAAACAATCACCGAGGGTAAGGAACGACGGCGCGGTCAGTACCTGGATGGGTGACCGCTAGTGGCATGTTACCATGAGCGTCTCCATGGTTCGGAGGTCACGTTAAGCAGTCGGTCCCGGTTGTTATCATATGATAACAGTCGTGAAGCTTAGTTGGAGGCCTTTGTGCGGCTTAAAAACATCCAACGACAAGATAACGCAGCCACAACGTTGTCTTGCCAGTCCCCAACCCGCAATTGGCTAGCGTGGGGACGTATGGCCTTAACCCTCTCCTTAGAGGAGACCCGAGCCCAGCAGTGGTACGTTATGGGTTGTTGATGAGTCTACTGCTGGACATAGGCCTCTCCTAAACAAGGAGGTTTTGCCCTATCATACCACACTGGCCAGATGAGTTGATATAGGGTTTGCTTCAAGTTTTTCTTTTTCAGTGATATTGTTCTGTTTCCTTTGTTCCTGTTTCATTTGTAATCTTATTCGCCTCTTACGACATCCATGGGATGAAGAAGGGTTGTGACACACCGTTCTCTAAGTCCGTCACCATACGGACTACAAGAGTAAATAAATAGTTGTCTTATTTGCCTCTTACGACATCCATGGGATGAAGAAGGATTGTGACACACCGTTCTCTAAGTCCGTCACCATACGGACTACAAGAGTAAATAAATAGTTGTCTTATTTGCCTCTTGCGACATCCATGGGATGAATAAGGGTTGTGACACACCGTTCTCTAAGTCCGTCACCATACGGACTACAAGAGTAAATAAATAGTTGTCTTATTTACCTCTTACGACATCCATGGGATGAATAAGAGTTGTGACACACCGTTCTCTAAGTCCGTCACCATACGGACTACAAGAGTAAATAAATAGTTGTCTTATTTGGCTCTTGCGACATCCATGGGATGAATAAGTGTTGTGACACACCGTTCTCTTAGTCCGTCACCCTACGGACTACAAGAGTAAATAAATAGTTGTCTTATTTACCACTTACGAGATCCATGGGATGAATAAGGGTTGTGACACACCGTTCTCTTAGTCCGTCACCATACGGACTACAAGAGTAAATTTACTTATACAACAAAAATTGTTGATCGAAAAGGATTGTTCAAGCAGAGAGTGTTGAAAAGAACTCGCTCTGTTTTAAGGAGTCTAGTGGAATAAATATGGAGTCTGTTCAACTCACAATGACGAATTATATAGTAGCATTTCCACACATGAAAATCAAGCGAGTATAATATAAATAAAACAAGTGCGTTAGGATAAAGCAGGATAAAATCCTTTAATGGTGGAAATGTTATTTATACCGTGGGAGAGCCAAGCTTCGGCATGCATGAGCCGGCTCGACCGGAGTGATACCACGGCCTCACAGAAAACTGGTGTGAGGCAGCGCCTGCTCTGTGTTTCACCGAGTGAGTGAGGATACCGGAGACCCATACCCCTCCCCCATTCCTCTCCCCATCCCCCAAAGGACGGCAACGCACTTGTGACGCCTCTGGTGTTTCGGGTGTCCATGGGCGGCAGTAATCGCTTACCATCAGGCTATACGTCTACTCATTTGCCAACTATTACATAAAAAAATGTCAAGTCAGCCTAGTTTATCAAATATAGTAAAAAAAAAACGGATTTAAGCACACATACAGAAGCGTTTTAAAAAGATTTCACCCTATCCAAGTATACCCGCTCATTACCCTTTTGCGGTTTTAAAACGAAAAAATCCTATGCGTGTCAACCAATTCTGGAAGCAGCTGGATCAGAAATTATAAGGAATTTTGATGATATTGCTTTAGACATGAAACAATTAAAAGCCAATTCATATATGGAATGAGATGTGTCATTCCCGTTAATTTTTATTTTCAGAGAAGACTGTGATCTCCAGATAGATGACTAATGATCGCTCATGTAATGTTCTGATGTAATGTTCCCAGGTTCACTATGTTTTTAATCTTTCTGACTTCTTTACTACTCTAAATTTGTTGCGAGTTCTAATATAATTTAGCTATCGATGGTACTTGTCGAACAACATAGTTTATATTTCGATGGCGTTCTATAGTTAATTGGATCAAATATTTAGAAAATTACCTTAATTAAAGCCTTCTTTTGAACGAGAGACTTATGTTTAGCGGTGGACTAATAAAGGTATAAATTGATGATGATCTTTAATATCACACAATCAAATTCAGTCAAAGATTAACCAAATGAAAACTCTGCATTTTTCAGTAGCACCAACTACAAAATATCTGCCAGCGCCTTTTGTTTTAGATGTCCACATTTAACTGGTTTATACTATGGCAATTTCCAATTAAAGGAAAAAAATAATTAAATTAAAAAGCTTTTTAAACACAAGCTTTTACTGGAATACCTCGAGACGTATCAAACGAGTGCAAACTCGATGATGTTGCGACGTTTCTTTACAGAGGTCCTATGCCCACCTTCCAGCTCCAGCATCAGATCAGCTCTATGTCATTATAATATTGTATTGTCACACTGTATACATATGCTTGCAAAATTTCAGCAAATTCGGTTGAAGATAACTGCTTCAAAATTTAGTTGCAAGATTCCACCCGAACATACAAGCATACATACATACCTACATACATTGCAAGTTAATAAAAAGCTTGTAACAAAAATTGACATCGTTTAAGAAGATTTCGAAGTACAGAATAGTCTATAAATCCTAAATCCCGGAACAAAACTTCTTACCACGTCCACAACCCACCAGGCATGTTCACCTGCCCCTCGAGTTTGTGATCTCATGATGCATTTTGACAACTCAAGCACATTAACAATGTTCAGCTGATGAAGCTTGCACCTGCACTATTAAAATATCTTTTTTAGTTTTAGTAAATTATAATTGTTACTTTCCAAGTGTCACGGGACAAAAAGGTCAATTTTGAATTGTGTTAAAGACGAATCGGTCACCGACACACGTTTTAACATTTCCTGAAAACCGACCTACAAGAAAAACAAAGTCTATTTCACATTAATAAGTTTTGCATATGTGACTGACCCATTTAACTGATATTTGCAAGGATTTTACAAGGTTATTAACAGAGACAAATTGATGTAACCTTAGCATTCAGTCATTCATTGCATTGTTAAAAATGCATACCTCAAAGACCATTTATGTTTTTAAGTTAAAAATGCATACCTCAAAGATCATATATCATTTATGTCTTATGATGTCTAAATGGAGTGTTAAAATACAAAAACTAACGCCGGACCCACGCGTAGCGATTTGCCAGAGTTGTCCACCTGTGCAGACAATAGTCGTAACGTGTGTGGTTACATTCCGGTTAAATTGAAAAAGATTTATTTCTACTCTTTCACATAATTTATCTTATAAAAATGTCGACATTTTAGTCCGTCTACATCACCAGGAATCGTTACACTGTATTCTTTAATTTTCAAATTTCGGCTTCTTTTATACTAATACATAAAGCTGAAGAGCTTGTATGTTTGTTTGAACGCGCTAATCTCAGGAACTACTGGTCCGATTTGAAAAATTATTTCAGTGGTAGATAGCCCATTTATTGAGGAAGGCTATAGGCTATATCATCACGCTAAGACCAATAGGAGCGGTGCACCAATGAACATTATAACAAAAACGGCGGAAAATTATTACGCTACGGGAGATGTAGACGAGGTTGCGTGGGTCAGCTAGTTTTAAATAGAACCAGAGTACCAAACGGGAAGTATGCCTTCTTAAATGAATCTCAAATCAGTTTATAAATGAACTACTTCTGAAGTAAATATATGAAAATACAGCTCATAAAAATAATAATAATATCAAACAACAGAACAATATATTAAGAGCTTATTTCATGACATCAATTCCTTCTGATTAATATAATGATCATCAATGATGATTAACGCAATGATCAGGTAATATGATCAAGGAAATTATTATGCAGAATTGGATTAATGCCAAGATACGATATAAATGGCTTCTGAGAAGCGGTGTACAATGTTTATGAAGCTCATTTATAGTACCTATAAGTCTGTGGAGAATCAAAACCATAACTAAACGAACAAAATCCCCCTCTTTTGATTCTGGGTGTGCCCAGAAAAGGGGAGAAGTAAAAGGGTTCCAAGACTTGATTACTTATGATTCTTAATTTTTAGGTGTCCAGGGTCCCATCAACCCTACACTGTCCGCCATTTTTCCCCTACCATAAACGCTATCAACAGATTTGGAACCCTCATAAAATGTAAGGTAACGTAAATGCAATTAATTTTATACAAAATATGCTCATAATAGATCTTATTAGAATTTTCTGTCTAGAGGGGATTTGTACATGAAAAATAAAAAATTGGTTTGGTTGTTTTATATAAATTGTAGATCTTGATTTGAGTTACGATATACAGAAGATTACTTGCAACTCTATTTAGTGACAGGGGTGATGGAAAAGGCGTCAAATATCTTTCACCTGAATGTACTATCAACAAGCTTGCAGATCTAGTCCAAATGTTTCGTTTAATTTTGTCTGAACAGTAACTATTATGACCGTAAAAATTGTGTTTGATGTACATGTATTGTTTTTACTCATAATTCGACGGGCATGAAAACATTTTACAAACATTGTTAGCAATGGATATCAAACTGTAGAACTTCGTCTTTAATAACAAAAGAAAATGTTTACATCCATCAGTTAATCGGACATCTAAAGATAATCAAGAAAGATAAGTTAAATGAATTGTTTTTATTTGTATATCGAATGACTGTATGACGTATTAAAGTATAAATCAAAATTTGACACTTGTAAAAAGTGGAGATACCAGATTAGATTAATTTTGTCCCTGTTTCGTAGAAAATTGTGAAATGTTCATTTTTAAACATCAATTCAATTAACATACATAATCCAATTATACAAAAGTAAGTGAAATTACAGTCAGAAATCTGCGCAATAAAAATAAACTGATCCTTCCATGTTATCGGCTTAGCAAAGTTAGTGATTCTTTTAGGGGGGAAGGTATACGCTTTTACAATAAATTGCCTGAATCGGTCCTTGGTATGCCTGACAATAAATTTAAAACATTTGTTAAGGCCACCTTATGTAAAAAAGCATACTATAGGATAGTCGGTTACATTGAAGACAAAAATGTCTGGCTTGAGCATGGTGCAGGCCCCTCCTAGAATGCTAAAGTGCTACAACTACAGAATGCTGTAGTTGTGGCATTTGCCTACTACAATATAATGATATTGTGGTAGGCACGCGACCTTTTTTTTTTACTGTATTTTGACATTACTGTATTTTGACATTACAATATTTTGACATTTTCAATTATTTTATTGTTTAACTTGGGTTAATTTTTTTTTTTTTTTATATACCTTCATTTATATTGACACGAGACAAAAATGTACATTCGTCCATATTTAGTCATAAGATATATATGTATAAGCTGACGTCTGAAAATGCAGCAGTGGAGTTTGTTGCGCCGTTTCTTCTCCACTAGCGCCTAGGAAGCGGTGGTAAACTTAGTATTAAGTAGTTTTTGACGTCAAAAAGATGTAATTACGTTACACTATTTTGAAAAAATAAAGAAATTGAGAAATTGAGAAATACATGTTTAGATGCCTAATAGATAGACAGCTACTCTTTATCGCACATCATAATATGAAACATACAATGTAGAAAGTAACAAAAAACGACGAAAATATCGACAAATATTCGTAAAAAAGAAGATTCCGACGAATTGAGAACATCCTCCTTTTTTAGATAGAGGCTGGTCGTCAGGGTGTTTTTAGTGGAAACACCACATATTCCTGGCTCCTGTTCCCCGAGGTGTCGTAGATCTGAAAGGCTTTTTATACCCGTCAACAAAAAAAAAAGGGAAACAATCTATTTCGACTAATTCAGCGATCGGCAGGCGAAATAAATACAGTTTTTTATTAAAATAAAGTGTAAAAAATAAAATGCACAGAAGTTGTGTTATTAGATATGTTGCTTATATACTAAATTGACTGCGCTGAAAGTGTTGGATTACTGCCTAATTAGTTAATTAGGCAGTTATCCAACCAAATTAAGTTTGTAAAAGAATTAGGAATGTTTGTTCGGTAATGTAAATCTATTCTATATTAACTGTGCCCCGTGTGCGGAATTTGTTGTTATGCCCGTTCACAATTTCATTGGTTTTAATGTAGTTCAAAAAATCTTTTTTTTCTAAAATAAATACATTACAGTACAGGCCATACCTTCGTAATTTAAATTGTAGGTGATTGACTGTCTATAGTACAAAACACTTAGTTTTTTTTTAATAGAATTGAGGGCAAACGAGCAGACGTGTCACCTGATGGTAAGCGATTACCTCCGCCCATGAACACCCGCAACACAAGTGGCATCACAAGTGCGTTGCCGGCCTTTGGGGCATGGCGAAGGTGATGGGGGAAGGGGGTATGGGCCTCCGGTATCCTCACTCACTCGGTGAAACACAAAGCAAGCTTTTCTGTGAGCCCGTGGTATCACTTCGGTCGAGCCGGCCCATGCATGCCAAAGCGTGGCTCTCCCACGGTAGTTTGTTATTTCCTTAACGAAGCGGTCAGTTTTTTTAATTTGAGGAAACTAAAATTCAGAAGTTGCAGATGAAACGGAAAAATACCTATTCTGTTAATGACATTTAATGATTATATTCTTCTTCTTCTTCAAGTGCCTCTTCAATCTCGAAGGTTGGCCGTCAGCTGAAATTTAATGAATCTATACATACATGCACATAATAAATTAAATTGAAGTAGGTATCTGTTTGTAAAGACCCTAGACACAGTTATATAGAGTTTCTATGGCCGCCTTACAGCTCCAGCATTAGATCAGCTCCATATCATATTAATATTGCATTGTCACGTTATATTTATATATTTCAGTACAATCTGTTGAAGATTACTGCTTTAAAATTGAGTTGCATAATTCCACGCCAACAAACATAGGTACATAGGCAAGTTAAAAAAAAGGCTCGTAATATAATAGAACCGGACTACGTAAACCCTTTTGATAAAATTTATAAAGCCTATGTCACCCGGGCCATTATTACGATTCTGTTGACACCTAATTCATTAAAATCGTTTCAGTAGTGGAACATATAAACATACTTCTCATCCGGTACGCTCTTGACAGAGCGGTCGTGACACTCGTGATCGTTATTCAGTAGTAGTTTTAGGAGATGTGATGCGTTTTACGACGCCTCGCCACTGCTGCCTGTTCGAGGTCATCATGCTACACTCGTTCACCGAACTTCCCACGGCAGACGTGATCTGGTCAGTCCAACGCGTAGGTGACCTTCCGCGGGGTCTAGTGCCTTCCACTATTCCTTGAACGACAAGGCGCTCTATGGATTGATCGCCACGCCGAGAAACATGTCCGAAGAACGTAAGGATGCGAGATTGTACAGTTGAGAACAGACGCTGCTTGATACCGAGTTCTTGAAGTATCGAGACGTTCATGCGGAATTCGGTCCACGAAACCCCAAGCATTCTTCTTCCAGCACCACATTACAACATCACAAACATACATATACTGCCAAAACTTTGCTGTAGTTGGGTAAACATAAATCTTTTGTTTTATAACATTTGTTAGAAATATATATAGGTACATTTGCAGTTCCATAATATCAATATTGCTTGTTTATAATGACCAACATTCTTTAGGTTAAGTGGATTCCATGAAAGTGTTTATTTCGAGATAAATACAAATTTATCAGTTTTGTTATGCACATGCTTCGGAACTGAATTTAAATTCAGTTATTGGCGAACTACAAAATTGTTAGATACGGCATCGATTCAGGGAAGGACCCGAAGTCAAATGATCCAGGTTCTTCTCAAAGTAGGTAGCTTGGAGCTCGCCGTTGGGGTGGTTTTTAGTAGAAAAATCAGATAGTTCCTCCGTCTGCAAGGAACTGCGGATAAAAGGTTCGAGATGCCTGCTCGAGTGTCCTAGGGGATATTGCCTCTGTTGATGATCGACAAATAGTGCATCAGTGTAAAATTCTTTCAATTTCTTCAACTCTTATCGAGAACTATTGCATGAAGTATGTTTTAGGATTTGTAAGGTTTTTTCGTTTCATAAACAACATCCGCATTAGGAATGTATCCTGTGTCGCGGGAGACTTGACAAACGTACAAGACACAAGTAGTACGAACTTTGCTTAGTTGGAATCTAAATAACGTTGTGTGTCAGATGGCCAATTTTTTTTAAGAATACCACTCCCGCATTAGGAATATAGTTCCTGTGTCGCGGGTAACCTAACAAACATACGCGATACAAAGAACACCCAGACTCAGAACAACATTTTGTGGATAACACATATGCATATGAGGTTTGAATTCACAATACTCAACACAGTTGAGAGCGGCTTGGCGACCGTTTAAACTACCATGTAGTTTGCTAACATTGATCCCCATAGTAAGGTCACACTGATTTTATTATATTGATAAAGGCATTGAAAGTCGTAAACCCACGATTTCCTTTGACTTCATATTCCTAAGAGAAGCGTAATTTGTTCATGATTTTTATATTTTCGAAAATTGCAATGCGAATCTGCGGTATCCGACTCGTCTGTCTATCCACCAAGGCGGTACATCTCGGGCTCGTTGCTGACCTTTCTACAGAACCGTGTATAGCGTGCTTGGTCAGATTTGTTTCCCGAAGGGGACTGCCAGCACTGATTTATTCCGATACTTCGTAGGTGCAGAACGATACTTGCGAGATGTAATTAGGTTTTAGATGAAACCAGGTGGAATTGGAACAGCCCTCTCCCGTCGGGGTATACAATGGACCTTCAGTCCTACAGGTTGTCCCCGCTGGGGCGGGATTTTTTGAAGCCGTAGTTAAGACGCATTTAGGGCGTATAGGTCAGACCGCGCTGACAGTTGAGGAACTCGCAACGTTATCTCGCCTGCCTGTAGATTAGGGAATAGGTACGGACCTATTTGGGCGGGTGACTGTTCGAAACCGAACGTAGTAAACGTAATTTGTAGTGGCCACACTGGGGTTTGACATGAGTGACACTTTAGGTTAGTTTAAAATGTCATTCGCTATGTAGATTGAAGTCTCAAAAAGGGTTTCTCTTTTTGGATAGGTTATCGCGTTCGGACGCGTGTCTGTGCGGGCATGTGTCTTAAAAGGAACTGCCTTTGGATAAATTACAGCGTGCGGACGCGTCCCTTTGCGGAAAGGAGGGCAGGTCCTAAGAGTTGTTGAATTCTCTCGAGCTAGTTGAGTGCCTAAAATTTCACGGGACATTCGAATGTTCGAGAAACTGTCGAATAATTGCCGGTGCCGTAATTATTGTAATATAGCTTTCAGTGTGAAATCGTTGTGGCCACTGTGTCGGTTAAGCTATTAGTTAATTGTAGAAGAAATTGGACCGCCCTCGACCTTATGTGCTTGGAATATTTAACTCAGAACTCCTTGTGTGGTTAAGTGAAGCATCAAAAGAGGTACCTCTCTCCACGGCGAAGACTCAAGAAAACTAGACTAGCACAAAGGGTGAGTGAATATAAATTAATTCTAGTATAATTAAAAGGGTGTTATCGCCCTTATCTCCGTTCACCGGTGATCGATCTGCGAGTGCTTAGCTTATATTTATGGGCCGTATAAGGCTATTCACAAGGTACCTTCCACTCCAAAGGAAGCAGCACTGGTGGACGGACTAAGTGATTTTATAATAAAACGGTACATTGTCAATATACCTGCGACATATTTAAAGCCAATATATAAATATATCATGTAAATAATTCAGTTCAAATATGCGAATTGCTTGATACTGTAAAAGCCATCTAGGATAACTAGTTTAAAAATATGTTTATTGGAACAAGTGCATGAAGTGTAAAATAAATGATCACGTTGCTATTATCAATTTCTTTTCACATTGAAAATGTGACGTCAACTGTTTGTAGAACAACATGAGGCGAATGTCTGGCATTAGTGCTAAATTTTTGATAAAATAGTTACATTAAACGATATTTTATTAGCATTTTAAAATTAAACTTTTCTCCTGACATATTATTTAGTGTATTACGACTGTCATTTCATAAAATTTTACTTTATTTATACCCTTTGAGTTTTTTTTCCATCTCTTATATTGGGATCCTGTTGGTTCAAGGATTTTTATTAAATCTATATACTTATAATAAAAAAGTAACAGGTCCAATTTTGTACATTAAAGATATTTTGAAATTTGTTTTTGGAGGGCTCTCTATAATCGACACTGAGACAGACAAAAATGAAAAATAATACAGTTTTGAAAAGCCAAAACCGTAATTTTTTTCATTTTTGTCTGTCTGTATCTTGGCCGCGCATCACGCCCGGATTCAAATGAAACTTGGCATGATTTGAGTTCGTACTACGAGGTAGGACATAGGATACTTTTTATCCCGAAATTCAGCACGGTTTCCTGGAGTGAGGGGATGAAAGACATATATGTACTTAGTTGTAACTCAATAACACATAGTCCGATTTTATTCATTATTTTTTGCAAGAAAAAAAAAGACAAGCGGAGCTTGTATTAGTATAACTAGATTAACTGATAGAATATTTATGTTCTAAGTTTGGGTGTACTTTATGTCCGTTTCATGTATGGTTGTAAAGTCCCCCGTGACACAGGATGTGTATTCCTAATGCGGGAGTGGTCTTAAAACAAAAAAAAAACACCCAAACTCCGAAACAAATATTTGCAAATCACAAACGTTTGGTCCGACCCTGGAATCGAACCAGAGACTTCAAGCCAAGGTACATAATTAGATACGATATACTACTACTAGGACTTTTTATCTTTTTAGATGATTTAAACAGCGTTTCTGTGGCAATGTTTAGCCGCTTTCTGCCGCTCGCGTTTTGGGATCAAGCACAGCAAGAGAGCGGCAAAATGAGATGCAAAAACGAGGGGATCACTCAAGTTACTAACAAGCATAAAATACATTGGTTTTCCTTCACAACGTAGGGTGTTTACCACTGATCTGTGCACAATCACACACAACCTCATAAATATAAACATGCATGACATTATTATATACAAATGGTATTACATCGTTGATTAAGCAATAAATTCTTAGTTGACGTAACGTACAATTTACGTCGACATCTAATCATTTGATTAGGTCATAATATGTCCTTCACGAATCGACCCGTCTGCCCTACATAACACCACTTAAACACAGCGTTACTCGTTTGACTTAGATATTTGTTTCATAGTTTCAAAGTACGATGACTACACGAGATATTAATAAACAATGTTGTTATTTAACGAAAATGTTGTCTAAACTAAATGTATTTTTTTTGTGAAATGTGATTTCTAAAATCTTATTTTCTTTACCATTTTAGATGTTGCTCTTTTATCTAGTACTAACTTTTGCCAGCATCTCCACCTGCGTCTATGTCGGTTATCGCGACAAAAAGTAGCCTATATCCTTCTCCAAGGTAAAATCTACCTCTATACCGAAATTCATCCAAATCGGTTTAGCAGTTTAGCCGTAAAAGCGTAACAGACAGACAGACTTTCGAATTTATAATATGAGTATAGATGTCCATAATCTTAATTTCTAACACTCTCCCTTATGAAGTAATTTGATATCTAAAGAGTACAATTCTAGCTATTGAAACATAGTGCTAACATATTATTGTTCTCTTTCTTCATTTAACTACCACACATTATAGATCTCTGGTTGCTCAATGGATTACAACATCTTTTTTTTTAGAGACAGTGCCCTCGGATACTAACCACTAGACGACGGGTGGAATGGTTTTGTGTTACTCGAACCGACTAAAAACCGCACGATGCCGTCTAGGGCTACCCGTTACTGGGTAATAGCCGGAAAATCACCCTAGAAAAAAAATCCACGAGGCATCTACGGTTTGTAGATGCCCCGATGCCCGTAGGAACCCCGATGCTCCGTTTCTCTGATCCGGCCACCGCAGTGGTGGCAGCAGACATAGGTGATCTCCGAAGCATCCTTTTTCAGTATTCACCTGCGTCAGCCGGTATGAGAGGGTCCCGTGATGCCTCTTGAGCCAATTCTCCATAACGAATCTTACCGCCTAAATTTCCAACCCTTTCAACCCCAACCCCCAAGTTGTTCTGATTATATCAATACAAATAGAGAACATTTTAAAAGTAATAACACAAACCTCTTTAAACTTTCCAATATATTTCCTATCGTAAATGATGAATCTATTGTTTGGCATTGGAAGTCTTTTACATATTTTATAATACGACTCAAGGACTATTTCGTTCTACTTTGAAAAGTGTGTCACCTAGTTTCTATGAGAAATAATCTATTGAAAAGTATATAGGATTTTATTGTCCATATATTTGGTCCAATTCCTCCAATATAAACGAATATTACAGCTATTCAATTGTTCGTTCTAGACTGTGAAATAGTCTAACTAATTGGTATTCTGGAAATATGTATAATAATTTTCGTATACTCTTGCTTGTGTATTAAGTTTCTATTATAAGTGTAGGATTAGTTTAGTATTCAAGACCAATACACGTATTTTTAGGAATAAAAAAGATCTTATTCTATGAAACTGATTTCTGATTTATTTTATTTATTTTTTTATTTTTAAAAATGACAACTCCCGCACTAGGAATAAATCCCGTGTCGCGGGGGACTTTACAAACATACATGAAACGAACACAAAGAACATCCAGACTCAGAACAACAATTTGTGGATCACACAAAGTGTTGTCCTAAGTGGGATTTAAACCCACGACACTTGGCGAAGTAGGAAACGGCGTGGTGACCGTTAAACCACTAGGCCAAACGTGCAGATTGTGTTGTGTATGGAGTAATCTTTGTAACCGTTAAACCGTTTCTAGAAATTATTTCAGTTATACCTACATTATTTCTGAATGTTATAGGATACTAGCTGACCCGACAAACGTTGTTTTGACAAAAAAAAAAATTGGTGTGGGTCATCCTTGCATCCGACATATAGTGCAGTAATAATATGTAGTTTGTAATGGCAACACTAGGTTCTTGTCAAAGTGTAATAATTGTCAAATGTCACTGACTGACTCGGATAATAGAACTCACTAGAATAAGACTAGTAATGGCGCCAGGCCGAGTTTAAAGATTGTTTTATGTGTTTGAGATAGTTTTTAGCCTGAGAGGCCCCCTCAATACAATAAAATTAGAGCTACGTTTTGATGTCGGTTTTGTAAGCCACGTTTAGGCTGCGACACGAGCTTGAGAATATTGGCTTCCGCGAGAGATTGATCGGACCGCGTGGTTTTGTTAAGCTAATTTAATAATTATATATTGAGGTTTTGTGGGTGTGGTACGATAAAAAGGAATTATCATCGGCCCTCGTATGATCGAAGTGTTTGGAACCGGGTGTTGAATAAGGATTCGGGAATGCTACCGAGCCTTCGTACGGAAAATTCACAAGGAGTGTGTTTGAATTGTAAAACGGAATCTTGTATAGTGTACGGAACTACGTGGACATCGTTAAAGGGAATCTCCTTCACCGCATCGGATACTGAAGCTGCCTACACAAGGTTAGTGATAACTTATATTGTAACGAGGTGAATCGCCTCAGTTGATATCCCTTCACCAGGTGTGATTGTTTAACGATTGTCTGGCTATATCTATGGGCCCGTAGAGACTAGTACAAGAATTCCCAAGGAACGCAACCCTGGTGATTGGACTCAATCAGATTTGGATGAAACCTTACAGTAATATAGCTTATACATCAGAATAACACATAGGCTACTATTTGCCGCGATAACCGACATATACGCGGGCGGAGCCGCGGGCGACCACTAGTATTTCATAAAAATCGGTCCCGCCGTTTCGGAGGAGTATGGTAACAAACACCGCGACACGAGAATTTTATATATATTAAATAAATTTAATGCATACAGTCTATATAAGCCGACGGAGGCCTCTTTAATAAGTTCAAATAAACCAATTGGGATAAAAGTTCTCATAACCCATTTTCATGGAAGTGTCAATCGATTTCGTTGGAAACAAATGACTGTCATGTAATAAGTACATATAAATTAATCTATCATATGACTGGTCATTTGATATTGGCCATTATTGTCACAACTTAGTTAAGATATTTGATTTGAATAATAGATTGAATAGTCATACGTACATGTAACACTGTCGTGATCCGTGACAATAACTGCCTCGGTAGCGTAGTGGTAGCGTATGAGACTGCTGTGCCTGAGGTCTCGGGTTCGAATCCCGGGTCAGACCAAATGTTTGTGTGATCTGCAAATATTTGTTTCGGAGTTTGGGTGTTTTCTATGTATAGTATGTATGTATTTACAGTAAGTACAGTTGTCTAGTACCCATAACACAAGCTCTGCTTAGCTTGGGACTAGATGGTGTTGTGTGTTAGATGTCCGAAATATTTATATTATATTTATTTAATGTTTAATTAGTTTGCTTTATAAAATAAACAATACTTTTGACACCTCATGTGTGTGTAGGGATTGGGCTGATCAAAAGAAAGGGTTATAAAGGGTATAATAGATAGTTTTGGTAGTCCTCCGTGGCGCCTTCACTACCTACTAAAGCGATTGTAGTGAACGAGGTATCAATAGATTCGTATTAATGGCCTAGCATAGATGATATATTCTATATATAAATTTCATCAAAAGTTTTTAGGAGTCTGTTTATGATTTTTATTTTTTTCTTGTTGTGTTTTCTTTTTTCACCATTCTTAAAAGTAGCTTATTGATTGTTGCACACCTTTTTAAAGAAGAGTGATTTAAGAGGAAGGTTTATACATATATATAACTAGCAAACCCGGCGAACTCCGTTTCGCCACCAGATGGCTTCGTTTTATGTAACACTTTCCCGCTTTTCTGTTGAAAATTTTCCTGAATTTTCTTTGCTATAAACCTCACGGAGCCCGAGACCTTTCCAACGAATGCAAAACCGTGGAAATCGGTTCGTGCGTTCTGGAGTTATAGCGTCAGGAAGGAAAACCCGACTTATTTTTATATAGTAGATACATGTTAATATAGTAGAGAAACACTGATAATTTTAGAGGTTTCTAATGTGATGTCGTAAATAAACACTTTTATTTTTGCGCTTAACGCTGGCTGAAACTTACGAGATAGATTAAAATAATGTATTACAGTATTGTACCCCTCAAAAAAGTCTACAAAAACATCCGCTATAGTATATGTCTATCTCTTAGGGATAACCCACAATAACCATTTTTATTCCTTTCTTTTTACAAGAAATAATGGCTCTTTTACGAAGCGATTTTAAGCAAGCAGTAATCCTTATTCAATTAAGTACCTTAAATACATTGTGCATTTAATATAGATCAATATGGCCCTTAACAGTATGTTATTTAAATGAATATATTCGAATATATTACAGATTTAAAATGCACGAATCGTGTCGTTGGTGGGTGCATCTGAAATTCACCCGTGCGAAGCCGGGGCGGGTCGCTAACAGAACTATAAAGTAGATGTAAATCAGTTCAACCTTAATAGTGTTTCTTTTATATCTTCAAGACTGCATTATTTAATGTCGCAAACATTTAACGAATTGTAGTTGTTTTGAGTAAAATTTCCACTGTGCTCATTAGTATTCCTATAATTGAAATAAGTATTGCGACATTAACCGTGATAATTGTGTATTTAAAAAGAACTTCTGTTCTAGATTTTCCTGGCAATTAGAATTATTATACTAAGTACCGATGAGATGGACTGTCCGTTTTGTTATCTCTGCAATGCTGTATTCATTGTTTAGAATTGTCGATTTAGTGGAAAAATATTATATGGTAAACTAGCTGAGCCCCGCGGTTCAACAACAACCGCGTGTAAGGCCGCGGGGCAAAGCTAGTAGCTAAAAGTAGCCTAAGTTATTCCTTATATCACCAGCTATCTGCCAGTGAAAGTCCCGTCAAAATTTGTCCCGCCGTTCCAGAAATTAGCCGGAACAAACAGACAGACAAAAATTGAGAAACATGTTATTTTGGTAAAAAGCGGTTATTTTAATATTACAAACAAACACTCCAATTTTATTTATTTGTATAAATAGATGTTTCTTAGTAGTTTTTGGTCGATAGTGAAGCAATGGAAACGACAAATTTTGTTTGTACCGAACTTTTGCCACTACTTTAAGAGTGTTTTAAAAATACAACTATAAATAACATTAACTGACATGATACGTTTGAAAAACTTTGCTTTATGTTACTAATAAAGGATTTGATGACGTTTGCTAACTCAAATCAAACGTAACATTTATGAAGATTGTACCATATTTGATAAGCATAGTAAAAACCGCATTCCACAAAGGAAGTTAGGTACACGTTTTCCACTTCCGAATGACAACAAATATTAAACATTGCGTTTTGAATGATAACGATGTGGTCGAAATCGTGTATTGTACAGTTTGTATTGTAAAACACATTATAATAGAACTGATATAGAAACCACAAGACTGATAGTAGGTAAGTCATAACTAACCGACCTTAACTATTATTGTTGTATGTATACTGTTAAACAGGTATTCTTGTGTTTTCATTGAAAACTTCTTAATATTGACATGTCTTCGTTATGAAAGTTTTACCCTTCCATTAACTATGAAAACAACAATCTTAATTTTTAAAAAATAGGCTCAAAATACACATGTTTTATATAATTATGTTCTGCGTCAGCAAAGTGTGTTAGTAAACTCAAGACAGTGAAACAAATGCAAATTATAATGCATAGAAAGCACATCGTGATATTCAGCCGGGTATTCACAAGCAACTACAACTAAACTCTTTAAGGGGTTGACCTCGAGCCCTGGCCTGCTCCCCAGACCTTTAGGTCAAGCTTCCCAAATTATTTTACCATCAGCAGGCCCGCTACCATCTATCGGGCCACACACGTACGCCAATAGTAGGGGGACTCTGGGGGCCTCGTTGGAACAATCCATGATGATTACTAACCAGTTACGGACAGAGGCATCTGTATGTACTATGAGCGAAACATATTAAACTACATTTTGCAGAGTCGTCATTGTCTTACTGGCTTTATCACAGCTTCACCCAGTATTTAATAAAGATGCAAAAATCTATCAATTTTACGATCTTATGTGTCGGTTTGCAAGCTGTCCCATGCGACTTCGGTCACACAGGTCGTTCACACCGTGCAATATTTATACAATTTGCATTAACGCAGACTTTGTTTTTCACCGTAGCGATTTATACCTACAGTTTAAGGTATCTGTAAGGTAAAACTTTATATAACACCACTAATGGCTCTACAGAAAGCATTGACCTAACTAGATATTGTGCTATGGCGACTTCCACAAACAGTGAAATATATTTCAACACCATCTATCGAAGACACACCGTATTAAGGAGTAACTGTTAATCCTGTATTGCAATATCAAAAATTACAAAATTAACCGTTGTTCCGCGGAGAATTCTCCCTACGTGTTGGAGAGACAAGACATCATCCACATTCGTTTTAAAACTCGTGCAGCAAATTGTCGACATGAAAACTAATTTTAAAGAATAATCTTATATATAAAATTCTCGTGTCACAATGTTAGTTACCATACTCCTCTGAAACGGCTGGACCGATTTTTATGAACTTTGATGTGCATATCGGGTAGGTCTGAGAATCGACCAACATCTATTTTTTACACCCCCATTTTTTTTATGGCAAAACAACGTTTGCCGGATCAGCTAGTAGTATAGTAAAACTAAAATAGAACATAGATTAACAGCATTGTTTACATAGTTAATTACAAGTTAAGCTAATAAAAGCGCTTTAAAATAGATTAATTAAACTCATATCAGGCTTCCGCTTCCTCTTACGTAGATAGTTTATACTTTCACAGGATCGTAAGTCTAGTTACTTCATTATTTAAATTCTGAATAAAACGATACAGCGAATCACAGCAACCTGCTGTTGCTGTTTTAAATGTTCATTTATTTATTTTCTAACCCTTTGCTAACATTGACATGCTTTAAATAAACAATTGAAACACTTAATCTTTTCAAAGTTAAATATGTGATCGCTTCAATTTCCAACATAATTCTCATTCGTTCAGATAAATCTACCGGAGTTCTTTATGATTTATTTCTGAAATAAACTCCTGTGTAGGTCAGATATATTCAATCTCAAGTTCCGTTTTAGTGCCAGCATGAATATAAAATTCATTATTAAAGTTAAAACATCGATTCCCATTGAAAGATTCGGCCAATAAGGAATAGCATCATTAACTGGAGTTACGTCAGAACTGCTCCAGTTAAGCAATAAGAATAGACACATTGGCTAAAGGCAAATGAACCTTCAGTTGTTCAAGGATACGAGTAAAAGGTATTTTCGTACATTACGAACTGTTGACCGTGTTCACTTGACTTTCCAACATCAGTAATATTTCATATTTTTTTAAAGAAAGATATAGCAAAATTCGAACAACATGCATATACTACGGGAGAAAAGTATGTATTAAGAATCTCAAGTATGCTTACTTAAGGCAATGTGTAAATTGCCATCCTTGTTTATTTTTTTAGTATCGGTAGAAATACTATCACACTGCTGCAATAGATATGACTTATATGGGTGGGTGTTTATGGGATTTATTGCAAATTCATGAAGAAGTACAAAAAGGTATCCTATGTCAATGTGAGTTATATTTTATACTAGTACATCTTAGCTGTTAAATAGATCATTACGTTAATTGATAAAAACATCAAGGATACAAGAAAATAATTCATATTGTGGCAAAAAAGTTATATTTGAAGGAGTATGGTTTTTTTTTTCTAAGCGAGCGAACCTGTTTGTACACTTCAGTAAGATATAAAGTAATGAAGACGCCAGATAGATTTTGACAAAGAATTAATATGAAATAGGAAACTGAGTACGACACAGGAAGGAGCCGAGATAAAATAATCAAAACTTGACGCGTAATATGAACCGATAAATAAATTTATATGTTTTGGTTATAACTAAAACTACAACTATTTTATCTCGTTTTTAGGCAAGTTTTTAATTTTTTTAGTTTCGCGTTGTGTAATTTATTTAATGTTGTATTCTTATTACCAGACCAGTAATGAAATGATTTCACCTGCCTGAGACATCCATTAATTGAACCAATATTGGTTTTATAGAAATAAGACTTAGTGTATAACAGCTCAAACCAGTTATTCCCTTAAAAGCCTTCAAGAAATTCATACGTGTAGTTACATCTCCAGAAACGTGAAAACCATATGTGTCTTTGTTGTTTTGGAGTCAAATAAATCTTCTTGAACGTGAAACATCGGTTAGTGTGTAGTGAATGTAAGTGCACACCCGCCATACCCCTTTCCTGCTTACGTCAGAGCTCGTATTTAGTTCACCGACCGACGTAATCTAGGTTACAATACCAGACACGATTCCAGGTAACGTGGTATAAAATCTTAATGAACAGGGTATCGATTTAAAGCGGTAACAGCCTTGTAATAGATCGCGGAATTGTGTAATGGGAACTTCCAAGTAACTATTTACCGTGCTGTCCTAGAAGCATTTGCTCAATGAAAGCACAGTAAATGTTGATGAAAAGATACTTATAGAATAATCAAAGATTAAATATATTAGGTTGTTACTATAATATATCAATATCATATATCGTGTCCAACCGTTTCGTGATAGAGCCAGATGAAACTTTCGATACCATTTAAAGGTTTGACCATATTACTTAAATATTGTAGGACTAGGTCTTAGACAAGTAGTTTCTTGTGGTTTCAGATTTCTTTTTACGAGTACTTAATGAATAATATATAATAAAATAATACTGATAGTGGTACGAGTACCTATTCGAGTTTCTTGGCTTTACAGATATTATTTGTTTTGAATTATTTTTAATTGAATTTCTACTAGATTCTTAATAAAAATAAAGTATATTTGAAAAAAATATAAAACAAGTTTTATCCAATTATATCTAGCTGTATCCTAACACAAAGACTTGATCTAGCAGTTAGCGTATGCAACGACCGATCAAGGGGTCTCGGTTTCAATTCCTGGCCAAAGTGTTGTTGGGTTTTTCTTACAAGAAATTCAAAGCCCGTATTTTGGAAGTTTGGCGATGTTTCACACCAGTTCCTTGGAGATCACGTTAAGCCGTCGATCCCGGTTGTTATGAAAGGTCAAAGCAATCGTTATTGGGAAGTCAGTACCCTCAAATATACTGTCAACTAGTTTAATCTTCCAAGTCAGTTCGCCCCCAGAGTTGCGAACGACCGATGCCAGCAGCTTCGTGGAAAAACTAATATTCTGGTAAATCCGGTTGAACAAGTGGACAACCCCAAATTGTTTTGGGAGTAATAAAGGCTAGGAAGAGGAAGATCCAGCTATATCACTCATACTACCAATATAATGCTTAAATCGGGCTTTGAAAATAAGCTGTTTATATTTGCTAAAAATTTAGTTAAGAATGAATAATTGCCCCACCTGTTTAAAGCTCCGTTCAAGGAGAACCCTTTGATGATCCAGCAGTGGACGATTAAAGACTGTTGATGATTATATCCAAACTGGCGACTGCGTCGGTGGCGCGGTGGTAGCGTAAGCGACTGCTTTGCTTGAGGTCTCGGGTTCGATTCCAGGGTCGGACCAATGTTTGAATGATCTGCAAACATTTCGTTGGGAGTTTGGGTGCTTTCTATGTATGTGTATTTATACCAGTTGTCTAGTACCCATGGTACAAGCTCTGCTTAGTTTGGGACTAGATGGCGTTGTGTGTCAGATGTTCAAATAAGAATATAGTTTGATCTCCATGTACCTTTAACCCAAAATAATCTACTTGTTCAATAACTTTTGGAAAGCAAACCTCGGACGCACATGCCTCTTTCCGGTTACGTCAGCAATGACTTTAGTACCACCAACTAGGTTACACGATCTGGGTTACAGCTTTGTTTTCACCTATTTTCTGTAAAATGTTTCATGTAACCTCCTTGACTCGCAATTACTTCTGTTGGAAATTCAGTTTATCTTTGTGGATTGCATAAGTGTTTTAAATGTCGAATGGTAATATTTTCGCGAGAAGTTTTGGAACATTTTAACTATGTTTTGATGTGTTTCGTAAAGGTACAACAATAACCGCGGCTAACACCGCGGGGCGCAGCTAGTCTAAAATAAATGTAGTCTAATTTACTTATAACATTAGCTATTTGCTAGTGAAAGTCCTGTTAAAGTCGGTCCAGCCACTCCAGAGATTAGCTGGAACAAGCAGACAGACAAAAATTACAAAATATTTTTTGAAGTAAGTAGCATATTTATTTAACTTAAATTTTATTTAAATGTAGCTATAGATATTTTTAATAAATTAATAAAATTCGTTAAAATGTTTGTGAATTTTCAAAATAGTTATTAATTTTTTAATCAGTCACAACGATATTAAAACAAAACAAAAATATTTTTTAATACCTATTACCTCAATATTTACAAAAAAACTCTTTGTTGCTACAAAATATTTACAAATCAACATTAATGGATGAAAATTCCCAACTTTTAATAGTTTTAATTAGTTGTTATGAGTTTTAATTTGTATCAATAATAGTCTGATGTTTCTAGTGATATCCAGACGAAACGAACAATGTTAGAGCTACTGTAAACCAGTTATATCTGATATAATCTATCTGAACAATTTATGGAGTTATGGGTAGACTTTTATTATGGATGCGGGGTCTAGGATCGTGATTGGAGGAAGTTACTACAGGACACATCTACTAAAACTAATTTATTTATTTATTCAATTTATGTAAGGAAAACATACAGTGATATATATTCGATCGATTACAACTATATAAACAGCTAAACACCATTTAAACGTTTTCACATATAAATGTCTAAAGCTTACTTTAGGGATGTAATATAAACTTGATTATTTAATAACAATACAATTTTTTGAGAGTGAACAAAAAGCAAGAAAATAGACACAAAAAATCGTTAATCCGTCGTAGAACCATTACTATATGCTATGAGGAACCAATGGTCCAAATTCGATACATTTAAAAGTTCAACTTCAAACACTTTCGTCCTGAAACATACTGTGGAAATTGCCTTCTATTTGATTACGGCGAAACCAAAGGAAGGGTAATTCTTTTGGCAGTTTATGTATGTGTGTTTGTATTTTCACCGTAGCTCCTAAACTACTGAACCGATTTTAATGAATGAGGTGTTAATTGATTCGTTATAATGTCGTGGGTGTCATAGGCTATATACATTTTATCTAAAGTTTGTACGTAGTTGGGTTATAAGTTTTAAAACTTGTTCTTGTTATTTATTGATATTTTAATTTGAATAAAATGTTTAGTTCGGGTATCACATATCCAAACTAAAGGTACTGACCAGACCTACTTGAGCTAACTAATGTTATAAACGCGAAAGTTTGTAAGTATGGATGGATGGATGAATGTTTGTTACTTTTTCACGCAAAAACTACTGAACGGTTTTGGATGAAACTTTACAGTGATATAGCTTATACATCATAATAATATATAGGCTACTATTTACCGCGATAACTGACATACACGCGGGCGGAGGCGCGAGCAACAAAACTATTTGCTAATAATTAACTGCCTCGTTGGTCTCGCGGTTGGTGTGTGCGACTGCTGATCATGAGGTCTCGGGTTCGATTCCCGGGTCGGACCAAATGTTTGTATGATCTACAAATATTTGTTTTGGAGTTTGGGTGTTTTCTATGTATAATATGTATGTATTTACAAAAAAAAAAGTATATATGTATTTGTATCAGTTGTCTAGTACCCATAACACAAGCTCTGCTTAGCTTGGGACTAGATGGCGTTGTATGTTAGATGTCCGAAATATTTATTATTAAAAAAAAAAAAAAATTCAATTGCTAACAATACAACCAGCTCAAAAAAAACCCTTTTGGAGATATAGCCGTGGAGATATTGAAGCTTGATTTTATTAAGAACTAGCTTTTGCACGCAGCTTCGCTCACGCAGACTTTCTTCCCCTGATTTACCCCCTTAGGGATGGAGCTTAGTAAAATCCCTTCTTAGCGGATGTCTACACCCTATATGGAACCTACCTGCCAAATTTCAAGTTTGTAGGTGTTACAGTTTCTGAGATTTCGTGATTAATAAGTGAGTGGTATTTCGCTTTTATATATACCTTAAGATAGACACATTAAAAAAATGTGGTGTAATTTAGTTCAATACAATACATGTATTTGTTAAAGCAGTTACATTTTTACCGTGGGAGAGCCCCGCTTCGGCATGCATGGGCCGGCTCGACCGGAGTGATACCACGGCCTCACAGAAAACCGTCACAGAAAAATGTTTCATCGAGTGAGTGAGGATACCGGAGGCCCGTACCCCAACCCCTCCCCCCATCCCCTTCCCCATCCCCCAAAGGATGGCAACGCACTTGTGACGCCTCTGGTGTTGCGGGTGTCCATGGGCGGCGGTGATTGCTTACCATCAGGCGATACGTCTGCTCGTTTGCCCCTATTCTATATATATATATATAAAACAAGGAGTTAACCAGTACTTAATGGTAACATACACAAACCAACGTTTGTGTAGGTATCCTTCAAATATTCAAAAAGTTTTGCGCAGATTGAGCTCAAGTAGAAGAGAGACGTCAAAATCCATACTAATATTATAAATCCGAAAGTAACTCTGTCTGTCCGTTAGTCACGCTTTCGCGGCTAAACCGTTGTACCGATTTTAATGAAATTTGGCGTGGAGGTACTAGGACATGGCTTTTTTTTACTTCGATAACCAAGATTGACGCGGGTGGAGCCGCGGGTAAAAGTTAATAAATCTATACTTGTATCTATACTAATATTATAAAGCTGAAGAGTTTATTTGTTTGTTTGAACGCGCTAATATCAGGAACCGCTGGTCCGATTTGAAAAATTCTTTCAGTGTTAGATAGTACATTTATCGAGGAAGGCTATACGCCAATTGGAGCGGAGTATCAATGAAGAACGTTTCAAAAACGGGGGAAAATTATCACGCTACGGGCAATAGGAGACGCAGACGGGGTTGTGTGGGCCTGCTAGTAATATATACAACGCGCTTCGACGATGATTTTTTTCCTTTTTTTTCAACCACGATGTGTCACAGCCAACCGTGGTTCGGTTGCAGCAAATTTATTTTAAAAACGCTTAGGTATTTATGTTGAAATCTGTGGCTTTTAGCTTTATACCCAGAATCTTATTATTACAACTGTCAGTTCTAATTTATAAGACACCGTTTACGAGTGACCCAAATTAAAAAATATTTTGAGGTTTTGAAGAAATTATCACCACATTTTTTTCAACAATTTCTCGCAAAAAATACAGAAAACATGATCGAATTAGTAGTAAACCTCGTTTGTATGTTATAATATATCGTCTTTGATTATATAAAAAGACAATAAAAGAGAAAATAGGCGAAAACAAAACGAATGCGTGTATTTGTGTCATTCGATTACATCCCAACAAACGGTCGTGATCTACAATTCCACAATTTTCTACTGTACTCATTCAGCTCTGGGCTAGTTTAAATAGTGTGATCTAATTTGATTTTGGAAACTCCCAGAATTGACAAACAATGGAAAAACAAAGAGAAAAAAGAACAGGAACGGCAATAGAAGAAATGGTAGCATTTATTTAGATCGTGAGTGATATGACACCGATTAAGAAGACACGGAGAAAGAAAACTTAAAACAAATTATTCTGGGGGACTTGTTATATACGCTATAACCTCTTTTGCAAGGAATTGCATATGTTCAGGAATGAACTATAAAAGGTTGTTGATGATAATGATATGAATCAAGATTGAGGAGAGTTTATTGTTGCACCATATTATCAAATAGATTATAAAAGAATTTCAACCATTAATATACCGATTAAAGGGTCATTAAAACTAGATGTTATTTTATTATACCTTCTCCATTTGTTTCTGCTACTTTAGTTAGCTAATAAAGGAAATCGAAACTCATAAATAAATAACAAGGAATATACTCAGTAGGTGTATACGAAATTAGGCACGCTGCCAAAGTGCCGTTACCAAATTTAATTTTTGCACATTTGCACAATGTAAATTATCACTTCCGTGCGGCTCAAGATGGTGGGTGTGTTATACTACACAGAGAGTAGACCTATGTTATGAATTCACGTGGTTGTATAAAAATAATTACTTTATTTTCAACTCAAACACTGTCACGTGTTGGTTCAGTAAGAGCTTTTATAGTGAACTAGTTTTTGCTCGCGGCTCTGCCCGCGTGTATGTGGGTTATCGCGGCAAATAGTTGCCTATATGTTATTCTGATGTATAAGCTATATTACTGTAAAGTTTCATCCGAATTCGTTCAGTAGTTTTTGCGTGAAAGAGTAACAAACATCCATCCATCCATCCATACTTACAAACTTTCGCGTTCAAAATATTATTAGGATTTATAAGCAGCCAAAAGACAAATAAGCATGTTTTACGTTCTCTCTCGTAGTCAACTAGGGAGTTAGTTGAACCTGCAAAAAATGGTTCAGGTTTACCTGTTCCTAATCGATGATAGATATATATTCCAAGGTCCTTCAGGTCTTTTGGTACTAAGCTCTGACTGCAAAGCCAGATAGCGTATCACGGGTACGATTCAAGGCAAGTAATTGTGCAACGAGCAAAATAAATTTGTTATGTGTCTGAGTGTAATATATATAAATATGAATATATCTAGAGATATATCAGTATGTTTCATAACAGTCTGATGGCCATAGTACAAGCTCTACCTAGTTTGGAATCAAACGATCGTGTGTCATCATCATATGGCCTTTCCATATTTTCAGATGATTTAGACAGCGCCACTGTGGCAATTCTTGTTATGGTTATACAGTCCAACACGAGAGCGGCAGTAACGTCCACACGATTGACACTTGAGTAGAGGATCGTTTTGTGTTCGATCAGGTGAGACCTTCTCGTTCTTTTTTTGTCTCCTCTCACGCTTATTGGCTAGACTATGAAACCAGCTTCTATCGTATACCCTCACACTGGTTATTAGGTTCATCATCATCAGTCTTCAACAGTATTCTGCTGGACATAGGCCTCTCCTTAGAAAAGAGATTTTGGCCTACTCTAGCACGCTGATCAGATGGGTTGGTTAAGGGTTTGTTTCAAGTTTTCCTTCTCTCTGCAGTGCTGTTATCGTGCGTAGTTTTCTCCCTAATGGGCCTACCATACGCGCAAGTATCACCACAGTTTTCTCTGCGCAGGCCGACCTGTACACGGAACACCGTGCGTGCGGTTGGTAAAACTGTATCACGCGCCAACCCCATAGCCTGGCTTGAGCATTTTTCTACTTGTTTAAAATTTTTGCCTGCACAAGCCCGGCCTGCGCGTACTTGCTGGCGTGTGTGGTTGGGTATTCTGAGTTCAAGCCGCAGTCGAGGCTTGTAGTGACAGCCATCTCTTTATCCACTTCGATCGTTTACGCTTTGACTTCTGCATAGTATTTTTTCGCCAACGATTTTGACGCAGTTATAACTGTGATGATACTTGCGCGTGTGGTAGGAACTTTAGTCGCCTCTTACGACACCCATGGGATGAGTAGGGATGGTGACACTCCATGTTCTTAATCCGTAACCACACGGACACGTTATTATGATATTATTCACGATTAGGTTTATAGACATATTGAAGGTAGAATATTCTTGACAGGTAGTCTGGCGTATAAAAGAGTGTAAAGTTGGTAGTTGGTTGACTTGACTTTTTAGAGGAGTAAATAGAGGTCGAGGACCTCATAGCCCAGTTGCACTCGGTGATTAGAAACAATCACCGAGGGTAAGCATCGACGACGCGGTTAGTACCTGGATGGGAATCACGGAGACGCTCATGGTAATGTGGAGGACAGGTGTAATTTGTCCCACCAACACAAAGGGAGGATCCTCCGACCAGGCGAGGTGATCATATGCCTGGCGGGCCAACTGCCCAACGGTTGATGTTGGGATGTTGTATATATGTTAACTGGCGCGAGAACTTTCACTGCGCGATTCAGGATTGGTAGTTTCTTAGTTTTGTTTGTTACTCCGTAGTTCAGTGTATCTTCGGTGGATGGCGCTTTCATATGTTCACTTGATGCGCTGTATGTGGAAGTCGCCACATCACTCCCCTCCAAGACCGGAGGTTGATGCATGTTGAGTCAGCTGTCTGTGCTCTATTGCGGAGCTTGCCAGTGCCAGGAGTGAGCAGTTCCAGTGAGTCGGAACTGAGTGCCGCAAGTTCCAGTGAGTCGGAACTGAATGCCGCTAGTCCCAGTGAGTCGGGGCTGAAGTCCGCTGATCCCAGTGAGTCGGGATGGTAGGCGGTGGCGGTGCTGCGGTGAGGTCCCCAGTGAGTCGGGGAGGTTGCTGCGTAGTGGCTGGCTGCTGCATAGACGGGAGAGATATGCTCTGCTTACATGAACCGTAGCTGCAGTGTGCTGTGCCTAGACGCTGATGAGGCCGTAGGGGTAAACCAGGCTGGAGCGGTCGCTTCCTGCTTGTGGTGTATCCCTGTTGAGGCCGAAGTTGCTGGCTGGCTGTGAGACTTGCTGTGGGAGTGAACAGGATGGTGGCGTGCTGATGCTGCATCGAAGGCTGCTTCCAATCACGTCGGGGTCACCACTGTGGAGGACAGGTGTAATTTGTCCCACCAACACAAAGGGAGGATCCTCCGACCAGGCGAGGTGATCATGCCTGGCGGGCCAACTGCCCAACGGTTGATGTTGGGATGTTGTATATATGTTAACTGGCGCGAGAACTTTCACTGCGCGATTCAGGATTGGTAGTTTCTTAGTTTTGTTTGTTACTCCGTAGTTCAGTGTATCTTCGGTGGATGGCGCTTTCATATGTTCACTTGATGCGCTGTATGTGGAAGTCGCCACAGTAACATGCCACTAGCGGTCACCCATCCAGGTACTGACCGCGTTGTCGATGCTTACCCTCGGTGATTGTTCCTAATCACCGAGTGCAACTGGGCTATGAGCGCCTCGTTATGGATTGTTATTCATCAAATAGAGGTCAGTCCAGTCATGCTGTTTAGGTATGTTTGACGGGTCGCAGAAAAACAGATCATTCTTTGTGCCTTTTGGAATTTTATATAACTATACCACTGCATTGACTATCATTGCGTAATGCAAGATCACAGTTCAGAAACAATGTTCCTTTCAAAGAGAACAAGAAATCAGTTCTATCAGAAATTGATATACCAAGAGGAAATTTATCACCTTCTCCTAGTATTTGTACCTATAACTGTCTTGGGTAATTCGGACCGCTGCCAGCTATTCATCGGTTCATCATGTCGCAGGCCTACACTATTGTGTATATAATTATGTCTAATGCATTGTTGATGATACGGCAATTAACTAATTATTCTATAATTACAACGCCATCTAGCTTCAAACTAAGCAGATCTTGTACTATGAAAGCTAGATTGACTGATAGAAACCATGCATAAATGTTATTCAAAGAAAACACCTACAACTCGGAAACAAATATTTGCAGATCCTACAAACATTTGGACCGACCCGGGCATCGAACCCGAGACCTCAAGCATAGCAGTCGCATGTGCTACCACCGAGCAAACGAGGTAGGGAAGATATATTTATTTATGTAATAGGTACATTATGCACTTGTGGTGCATTGGCGGACCTAATACCTAAGGCATTCTCTACCAGTCAACACATATTCTTGCCGATCAATATTTTAAGAGAAATAAACAATCACTTTTAATGAACTCACTATCTATAATTAATTATTCATAAACAAGATAATTAAACCAGACTAATTTAGTATCACTACTATAATTAATACTAATATAATAATTAATATTCCAATCCATATGAGCAGAGATTATTTTAAGATACTTTGTAAGCTTTCGCATTCCAACTGCATACTTTACATACATACATTACATATACATACATATATAGCTACATATGATAAACATATATCCGTGTCATTACAATTATTTATGAGATACTAGGAAGTGTAAATAATTCTCTTAGTGTGTTTTGACTAGAGTCAAATTATGCCCGATATCCTCTTAAGTAAGAATATGGACACACTGATGGTTTTTTACTATAGCATCATCATTTAAGCGCTAATCTTTTTCCTTTACCTTAACATTAAATAATCCGCAATCAGTTAAAAGTAACATAAATTTTACACACGCACACACGAATCTAAACCATACATAGGTACATAATTCTTGAAATGCTTTTAAAAACTATAACCCGATTACGTTAAATTTGATAAAATTTAAGTAGCCAATGTTATCCGAGCATTTTTACAAATCTATGACAGTTTGACACTTCATTCATTTTAATTGGTTCAGTAGTTTACGCACATTCAAACATACGAGTATATCATAGATTTCCAAAACTATTACCTTTTCTTTTGACTAGTTTTGACATTGTTTTAGTCGGGTAAAAATTAGTCAGTGTGTACGGAGCCTTGTTTAAGGAAATGCTTAAAGTGTTTTAACAATAGTGCACGCGACTGGAATATCTTACAAGTGTCCTCGTATTATGATAATTCTGCTCTAAATATAGGGTAAGAAGAAGGGACGGACTTAGAACTTTCTTAATCTAATAAAAATAAAACCTTAGACATAATTAATATCGTCACTTATTTTCAATCAATCCTAGTAGGTGTACGTGTAATTTGATATGAAATGAAATGATATTTATTTGTCCGTTTGTATGTGATAGTACCGAAAACTTAATTTTCAGTCCACCACACTTTTATGCCTATTTTCTTTAAGACTTTATTATAATATTTTATAAATACAACATTTTGTTTATAGTGTTGTGATGTCAATTAATATTATTAATATTATTTATATTGTTTTCTCTATTATCTAGACAAGGGAAGATCTTTTTATCTTTTATAAAGAAATTTAAATATTTCTTACTTCAAATTTGCGCAATGTTTATTGAATTCGATGTGTAGAGGTGATTTAATACATGGATAAGTATCAATTTTCAATATTACCTACACTAAAATTAAGAAAGTGTAAAATACATGAACGATATAAAAACACAAATACCTCTCTGTCAAGAGAGATAATATGACAATAGTGTTCTAAATATAAAGTGACTATGGATGCCATTGACTTTGCACATGAGGATATAAGATTACATGTAAGCGGGTTTAAGGAAATACGAAAAAAAAACATTGCTATACATATTTCCGAGCATTAATTAAAATCCTTTTTACCGAAGTAATTTGCGGTTGGCTTTAAGCTCGCTATGATACGGTTGCATTTCAAGTTTTTAAGTTCAAGTGTTAAGTACTTATATCAATATCAAGATTCTGTTGAAAAAGACTGGTGTCAAACTTTCGAGGCTAGAACTCCCCGTAATTCCGTCATCGTCCTAGCCTTTATTATTCCCAATATTATTTGGAGTCGGCTACTAATTCAACTGGTTTTATCTGAATATCAATTTTTCCACGAAGCGACTGGCATCGGAACTCCGCAACCTAGAGGGCAAACTAAATCAAAGGTTGTACTCCTTGTCAGTTTATTTGAGGGCACTGACTTCCCAATAAAGATTGGCATAGATGTTCATGACAACAGAACATGACAACCGATAACCTGTTACAATTACACCAAAATGTTCAAATAGCAACCGGGACCCATAGCTAACCATGCTCTCCTAGGCACGGAGCAGTCTTAATATGTTAAAAATGGTCACCCATCTATAGACTTACTTTTTTATTTGTTTATTTACAACTTCATGCACTTGTCTACATCGGCGGACTTAATGCCCAAGGCATTCTCTACGAGCTACCTTTTGGGGGGTATAGAGATCTGGTAAGGTAGGTGCATCGATGTTACAGTTGTAATCAGCAACAAGTATAGATACAATTGACATAAGTTAACCAATACAAATATGCATATAAATGTATACATTCATACACTAATAAATATAAATACATATACTTAATAATCGTACACTGTAGAAAGTAGACTACATGGAGGTGTACTGTTGAATACTTTTGTGATTGCTTAGCTTTGCAATATTATGTTAACCTATGCTATTTTTACTGAGCCATGAACTCTTCAATACTCGCTTAAATAATTTATTTAAGGGCCAATCCTTTGTGTTCAGACATTGCGAATCCTCCTCCAATAAGCGTTGATCACCTCATAAGGAATGCATTGTTGTGGTCTGGTGCTGGTAACTAACGACTCAAACGACAATAAATATGGTACTGTAAGTACTTAAGCAAGAAGTCTGGCTGGAATAAAATATTGATTCTTTAAGAAGATATTTGCTTACATTTCTGGGTGGATTCGGAAGGTTCTTTACCCCAGGAAAATGTGTTGAAAAAAACGACGTGACGTTACGAAAATTAAATTAAAATCAATTTAAATTTTCTTCAGGATGTCGTGAGAAAAAATGCATTCTTTGTATTCTTTTGTACAATGTCATCGAAACTGTAAAATAATAAAAAAAGTCTTGTGTCGTGGGACACCAGACAGGAACAAAGTTCCTCAAAAATACAGATGGCACTATACTAAATTTTTCGTTCACGCTCTTTAAAAGCTTATTTTATTTAAAATGATTTATAAAAAAATAAAAAAAAGTTCTATGCGAGGTTTAAAGAAAATAACTATTCAGGTATACATTTTTTAAGGTTTTAACGATAAAAATAAAAAATAAAACTAAACTTTTCACTTGTGCTGCCACCTAGTAATCTCTGCTGAAACAAGTTCAGTTCTGTCTAGAGTTACTCCGTACTTGTTACATACAACTTACAGATTACTACGCTATACTAAATTTTTCGTTCACGAAATAAATAAATATTTCGGACATCTTTTTTTGTAAATACATACATAGAAAACATCCAAACTCCGAAAAAACAAATATTTGCAGATCATAACAAAATATTTGATCCTACCCGGGATTCGTACCCGAGACCTCAAGCACAACATTCGCATACGCTACCTGTTAGATTTCGAACGTCATTGTAATGGCAACATTTTCGATTGTCATTTTTCTTGTTTGACGTTTGAGGTTAAGTACTTTGAGACGTACCGATCGGTCGAGCTGGAGCTTCGTTAAAAAAGAACCGTTTTAATTGTAATTTAGCTAATTGTCAATTCAACCCGGTCCCTTTAGTGGTTTACCGTTATGATAGGTCTGATTTGGACTCGCGAGTTGTTGTAGTCACGTCATAGGCGCGATCCGTGATAGCTGAATCGAGTGTATTGTAATTCGAATTCCTTGAAGATTGTACAGCATTCTGGAGCATGTATGTGTGAAAGTACCAAGACAAGCCGCAGTGGGGTACCCTATCCGGCCGACAAGAACAAGGAAGCCACACAACTCCAGTAAGTGCTTGATGATTTTAGTTTAGATTAAGAACACGGTGACACAGACGTCGTTCATTGCTCTTGCTAGTGAACTTGTTTAGTGATTGTATGCTTATAACATGGGCCTATAGGTATTTCAAACGTCAGAAGGTGATCGCTGCATTGGCGAGAGGAATGAACACTACCATTTTTACACCGAGGCGTCAATCTTACGTTACGAACGTTTTTTGCCGGCTAGGGTACCCCTCCGCAACGTCCCATAAGGAACTTCGTTCCAAAAACTATCGAATTATCTCCCTATGTAATGTCTATCTACCGCCAGTTTCTATAAATAGTTCAGTTTTGTAAGAACAAAACGGGTACATTAACTCACGATAACTCTCTTATATTACGGTCAAGGATTGTTATTTCCCTGTGATATTATCACCTTGTCATATCCTCTTAGGACGGTGCCCGGGAATCCCACGACAGAAACAAAAGGTATGATAAGAGTATCTCTTCATACTATAGCTAGATATATTAATGATTGTTATCCACACTACATTCCACCTTTTTGTCATTGACTCTACTTGTAATGAATCATTGAGAGCATAAATATCACAGAACACATATACTCCTAGCGGATAAATATATATTTTATTATGAATGAAATAATTACGCAAACGTATATACGAAAACGAAATCTCCAATAAATTAATCGATTATGATTATCACAGATAGATAAGATCAGTACAGATAAATTTCTTTATTAATTAAAAAGAAAGAGATAGTAAGATTGTAAATATCCTGTTTTATTTATTTTAGTCACCCAAATTTCTTCAATGATACATGATTGGTCTGCAGGGATAGTACCACGTACCACAATTAAACTCAGTTTTTTATTGACTGTATTTTTGATAGGCTTATTTTACTGGCCATATTGGTAACAATGTAAGAAACGTTTGTTAATTTATTTCACAATTTATTACAACTATTTCACCAATATGATGTTGTTCTTCTCGTCTTTCAGTTATTTATTATTTAATTTTAAGTAAGTATACTTTTGACCTGTAAAATAATTGCCAAACTACTCGGCTACATGATCATTTTTTTCGTATCATATAAGCATGTACTGTAGAAATTCTATCTCCACCAGTCCACTTTTGTATCGTGGTAATAGTGACCAAAATATTATATTAGATATATTAAGCGGGTTACAACATTTAGGGAGCACTTTTCTAATTAGTTTCATTATGTCCCAGATAATAACTATAAATAAGCAGGGCAGGGCATAAAAACTGAAAACATGTTCAGTTTTTTAAAGTTGTCATAAATATTTAAAGGTTGAAAAAAAGAGGACTAGGGAATTAGTAATTGTAATGACATGGCACATATACTCGTATGTATGTATTCCACATAAATGTCAAAAAAAATCGTATAAGCTCAATTTAAGAATCAAAACATTTTACTATTCAGGTCAAAAAGACAACCATAGACAAGGGAAAAACAAAAACAAAATTTAAACAACACAGACACAAAATACCTATGTCTACAGAAACCATTTGTAAATATATTCCACAGACTATACAATATTCAGTACTTTTTTATCGAAGTAGGCCAAGGCAACTAGGTGTGTTTGTTCTGAAAATTACGTTGTTGTGCTCGCTGATGAAATAATTACTTTTTACTAGAAGTTATGCTTCCCTAGTTAGTTGTAACTAACAAATAGACGTGGGACTCATTATATATGTAATTATATATCACATATATATATTGTGTTGATATATTTCATTCATTCGTTAATGTGTTACTTAGAAATAGTTTTGTATAGCATGACGTGGTACTTGACAGGTTCATGGAATTTGAGCGCTAATTTAATTAGTTTTTTCGGAACTACTGTTGTCATTTTTCAGAGAACTGTTCATTTATTACTGTTACTTCGATTCTAATAAAACAAAAGCTTTTGAGGTGTATAAAGTTTGAACGAATTATATTTGGCATTTTTAGGGTTCCGTGCTCAAGCGTAAAAGCAGAACCCTATTACTAAGACTCCGAAGTCCATCTGTCTGTCCGTCCGTCCTTTCGTCTGTCTGTCACCTCTGAGAAGAACCGTGAAAGCTCTTACACAGTTGAATTTTTCACACATGATGTATTTCTGTTGCCACTATAACAACAAATAACTACTAAAAACATATAAAATAAATATTTAAGGGGGCCTCCCATACAACAAACGTTTGCCTTTTTATGCTCGATATTAATCAATTATACTCTTGAAATGTATAGATAATGGAACGGAACCCTTATTGCGCGAGTCCGACTCGCACTTGGCCAAGTTTTTTGTATAATCAGCTGTCAAAACTACTCTATTCAGCCTGATGTAAGGCATTAGTAGAATCCAAGAGTGGTGGTCACCATTCTTATTGTGAATGCGGACAATGCAGCATGGCGACCCATACTATTGCTGCATTAATAAGAAGTTTCATGGAAAAGCACAACATTACATTCGATTATTGGCTCGTTTTTGGTGCCAGTATTTCTGATTACATACCAAGAAAGTAAATTGGTAAGGTATTCGCAGATTAAGCAGAAAAAAATGAGATTAACCAGTAGGGATTTATTTACTTTACTTTAATAATATAAATTAATAATATAATAAGGAAACATTCTAACGTATGTAGTTTCATACCTTTTTACAAAACATAGGTATTATGAACTTTTATGGACGACTAGAAATTTCTCGAGAGCGTTATCCTCATGCTAACAGGAAAAATGTATTACTTAGTGTAAAAATCTTGTGTATTTTCCTTTTGTTCTTTTTTTATTTTTGTTTAAATTTGGTTGGATTTTAGATAAATAAATAATAATCGCAAATAGTTTTAGTATTTCAAATGTTCTTTAAAGAATATAGATTGTTGTGTCAAAGCGTCACATTAAAAAAACTAGCATAATTAAGCTAGCAAAATAACAAAGACAAAAGCGAGCACAATAACAATAGATGTTCATTTTAGAAATATTTTTAAATATTAAAAACTCAAACAACAGCCGCTTAATAGACGGAACCAAAAAATGAATTCATTACGTCAATCTTTGTTCCTTGTTTAGTTAACTAGCAAATTCTTTGACCTTCTCGAAATAAAAAACTAGTTTTGGATATACATAATTCATGAATATAACACTATGTACAATTTCTTTACACTAATAACTTTATTATTTAAAACAACAACATTAAAACAAACTTAAAATATTGTATAGACGAAACCAAGAAGAAAATAATCTCCAAAGTTGTGAATAGAGTATTCAAAGCAAAAACTGTGCAGAATATTTTAATGGGCTAGTGTATTGCAGCAATCAGACTTTGACTTGACTCGCACTTTAGAAGTTTAGTGGAAAATTAGAACTACTTACAAAGGTAGTTCGTGACTTGGTCTCTTACTATGGGCCTCATAAGGAAGCTCGGGGTCACGCAGCGAGCTATGGAACGGGCTATGCTTGGGGTCTCTCTACGAGATCGAATCAGAAATGAGGAGATCCGTAGACGAACTAAAGTTACCGACATAGCAGAGCGAGTCGTGGTAGACGTGGTAGTGGGCAGGGCACATATCTCAGAGAACCCATGGCTGATGGGGCAGAAAGGTTCTTGAGTGAAGACCACGTGACGGCAAACGCAGCGTAGGAAGACCTCCCGCAAGGTGGACGGACGACCTGGTTAAGTTCGCAGGGACTCGTTGGATGCAGGCTGCTACCGACCGGTCGAAATGGAAATCAATGGTGGAGGCCTGCGTTCAGCAGTGGACTTCCTACGGCTGATATGATGATGATGACAAAGGTAGGGTGTAAAGGTATATCTCACATAATTGTGGATGGATTGGGTATATAGCTTGTGCGGGTCAGAATCGCAGATCTGTAACCCAGAGTGGCTGGAACGTCGAAGCGTCTAACTAACCATACTACCACTGTCCAAGAAAATGTTAATGATTACCTCCATTACCTGGTGGTTGTTCTGATTAAATTCCATAAGTGGAAAATCGTGAAGTTTTTGTGAAAATCTTAAATATTGAGACACAATCAACTCGAGACACTTTTTTTTTTCCTCCAGTTTGTGTCGTGGATTTCCCTTATTGAGTAAATTCATACAATAAAAGGTTAATATTTAATCAACTTCCGTTTTGCTACGGCAATAATCTGTCATAAAATGCTGACGAATCAGAAACTGATAAATAAAGTAATCTAAATTTATATCATCCGGCTTGTTTGTGATTAAAATTTTATAATGTACATTTAAATGCACCTATCTTCGTTTATTAGGTTTTCAATTCTTGATAAATCGATAATATGAGTAGCAAAGTCCTTTATCTCTGTAGATTGATGTTAAAGAGGAAATATTTTCCGGAAATGCCTTTTTTAACAACAGTCAATTAGTCATGATATGTATATAACATTTTGCAACGACTGCCTCGTCGGTGTAGCGGTTAGCGAAGGCGACTGCCAATCTAGATATCTTGGGTTCGATTCCCGGATCGGACTGCTATTGGATTTCTCTTACAAAAAATTCAGCCCGGAGTACGGAAGATGGCGGTGTTTCACGCGCGTGCCTCGGAGTGCAGGTTAAGTCGTCGGTCCAATATCTATGGGCTCTATGGCAAACTGACAACTAGTTTAACCTCTAAATTTAGTGCGTCCTCAGGGTTGCAGAGGTCCATGCCAATCGCGCCGGGAAAAAACTGATATTCAGGTAAAATTAGTTAAACTTGAAGCCGACCCCAAATAATCTTGGAAATAATAAAAGCTACGAAGATGATGATGATCTATATAATGTTTTCATAAGACTTTCGACTGTCTAGAAAACACTTGATATTCAACATTTTTATTTATGCTTCTTACATAAAGAGTTGCTAAACTGTTTAGTATTTTGTAGTGGAGCATAGTCCGACGTCGCTCCAACCGACATGCTGACCCATACACGTGTCCCCTTGGCCCAAAGTTGAACTAATCGTTTTCTTACTTTGTATGTCTCTATAAATTAGGTTCCAGATATACCAGGAGTTAACTTCTCTAATCGGGCACGTACCAATTTGCTATTTGAGCGTGCGACCTCTAAACAGATTTATCTAATAATAATAATAATTGTTTATTTCTCTCAAAGGTACATTTACATTTCTAAGCATTATTAGAGTAATAACGCGTGGTTGTTTGAACTGCAACAATTTGTTTTGTTTATAAAATAAACACGTTGAACTAAATGCTTACAATATATTATACAATATTGTTTTGTAAATATAGACGGTTTTATTTTAAATCTATGTTTTTTTGCAACAACATTCTGTAAGTCAGACTTCATACTATGGACTGAACCACTCCTCAGTCCTCAGTCGTCAAGATCATTAACCAAACGAAAGGGCTACTTAACGCAATATAATGGGGTATGTGTATAGGTTCGGTTCATCATCGTCATCACATAATAGTCGACTGCTGGACGTAGGCCTCTCCTTGGAAAGATGATGCCTATGTATGGATTGTGTATTATGCAATAAATACGGGTCATAGTTGATTAACATCAATGTTAATATAATCAGAAGTATACTAAGCAGTTTTGTTAAAAATATTGAAAAACTAAACAGGTTAGAGTTAAATGTTTTTTAAATAATCAAAGAAGTTTGGTTCGCTTTTGAAATTAACTTTAAACTTGTTTACACGCCCGGCTGTTGCTATGCGCGAAATCATTCGAGTTGATAAACACAGTTTGTAGAATAATTTTGTTTGATAACATTATGAAATATTTATTGATAAGTTAATAAAGATTTCTATAATACCTACTAACACGTTTTTTCCGTGTACGTGTGTGACATATTAAGAATACGGAGTATCTTCACCCCTAATCATCCCATGGATGTCGTCAGAGCCGGTAGAACGCCAAAGAGAAGTGTTAGCCGTGGGAGAGCCACGCTTCGCCATGAATGGCTTGCCCGGATTGATACCACGGCTTCATAGAAAACTGATGTGAAACAGCGCTTGCGTGAGTGAGGTGCGGTAGTGAGTGAGGACACCGGAGGCCCATACCAACCCCTCCGCCCTCCTCCCATCCTCCAAAGGTCGGCAACGCACTTGTGACGCCTCTTGTGTTGCGGGTGTCCATGGGCGGTAATCGCTTACCATCAGGCAATACGTCTGCTCGTTTGCCCCCTATTTCATAAAAAAAGGAAAACTTGAAACAAATCCTAAACCAACTGGTTTCGTTATAGTAGACAATTTTTTTTTAAAGGGAGACCTGTGTTTTCTGTGGACTATAGAGACTTCGAATTTATAGAAAAGAGAATTTATTTACACATACAGAGCTTTGATTTTCGCTCTATTAATGTGTAGATAAAAATGTCTAAGGCCTTGATTTAGGCAAATCTGTCTTCACATTGGATCGAAAAGTAAAATATCTGCACTAAAAGATAGTACCTTTTTAACCCAATGAAGCTCTTAGTAGCTTGTAGCTTAAAGAACTATAACTCGAGTAGGTACATAAAAAAAATATAAAATTTATATAGCGAATGTAACCCGGGCTACTATTACGAATCTATTGACACCTCATTTATTAAAACTTGTTCAGGGGTTAAGATGCTACGGAGATACATACAACTACAAATGGTCTACTGAAACCCCTCCTCTTGACTTCTCCTTAGTCGGGTAAAAACATTTAAAAGATGTATTTAATATGTATCAAGTGGTTATATGAATATTTAACAAGCTGCTTGTGCGGAAATTGAACCAGACCTTGAACGTATGAATAAGGTTAATGTCATTGACCTATTTGGGTCGCCAAACTCGCTATTAGGTAGATACGTGGACTGTTTAATGCTCATGTGTAGGTACTCCTCTAATACTCATATGTTTCTAGTTTTAAATTTATTATAATCAAGTTTAAAGCATTATTGTTTTTTGTACTAAGTTTTTCTTTTTTAGAAATAATATAAATAATTTTTCATAGTCTGACTCGGTATGAGATTTTTGTAGTGAGTTTGTAGCAAATTGTGGGGAGAAAAAAAAACCGGTGTGAAATAGCGCTTGCGCTGTGTTTCACCGAGTGAGTGAGGATACCGGAGGCCCATACCCCAACCCCTTCCCTCTCCCCATCCCCCAAAGGCTGGCAACGCACTTGTGACGCCTCTGGTGTTGCAGGTGTCCATGGGCGGCGGTAATCGCTTACCATCAGGCGATACGTCTGCTCGTTTGCCCCCTTTCATTACATAAAAAAAGGAAAAATATTTAATACTCATAGACATATAAAAATCTGATAATTTTTTACGTTTTTTTAATTTAAATTAATATTTCAAACAAAACAAATTATTTCATTTTTTATTTAAAAGTAAAATTGAATTTCAAAATGCTGACAAATGGCAAAAATGTGATAAATTCTGCACTAAAACAAGTAAAAAAGGTCATTGGTATTTGAAACCAGACGCATAAATTAAAAGTTCTAACAAGGGTCAATAACATAAACGAAGAATTATTTTCCATGAACAAAAATTACTGCATTATAATTTTATCTATGTTAAAATATCATTATATTTTAAATTAACAAATTTATTTTTAAATATATAAATGTGTAAAAAGTTCTCGTTATTATTTAATTCTCTCTTGTTATTAATAAATTATAAAAATAACTACCCACGGTTATTTCAGAGGTTTTAAATTGTTCATAGCGTTTTTGAAAATAAAAGTTAGATTTTGGTCTTTCTTAGATTTTCGTAGTATACAGCTCCGTAGTTCCGTGTACTTTAGGGTTCGCTATGTGCGTTATAAAACTAAATTAAAAAGAAAACCATCAGTGCTAAATAGGGTCTCGAAGTCAAATATTTAGAAAACGGCGAACTTCGTACAAAATAATTAAAACTTATTTAGTTGCAGTGGTTATTTGCGTATAACAAATTATTAATACGGACTCTCTAAGAAAACATTCTAGTTTAAGGTTAATTAATAAAATATTCCAGATTTTACGATATAAAAAGCGGCCAAGTGCGAGTCGGACTCGCCCAATAAGGGTTCCGAAGCAGCAAGTAACATAATATAAAAGTTCGTATAGTTCGTTGTAACTTTGATCGATGTTTTAATATAAGTGTTATTTTTTGCGGTTTACGATTTATGACGTATTAAAAAAAACTACTTACTAGATTTCGTTCAAACCAATTTTTGGTGGAAGTTTGCATGATAATGTACATCATATATTTTTTTTTAGTTTTATCATTCTCTTATTTTAGAAGTTACAGGGGGGGGGACACTCTTTTTACCACTTTGGAAGTGTCTCTTGCGCAAACTTTTCAGTTTAGAAAAAAATGGTATTAGATAATCATTTTCTAGACCTATCCATAGTACACGTATAGGTTTGATAAAAAAAATTTTTTTGAGTTTCAGTTCTAAATATGGGGACCCCCAAAATTTCTTCGTTTTTTTTAGTTTTGTGTGAAAATCTTAATGCGGTTCACAGAATACATCTACTTACCAAGTTTCAACAGTATAGTTCTTATAGTTTCGGAAAAAAGTGGCTGTGACAGACAGACGGACAGACAGACAGACATGACGAATCTATAAGGGTTCCGTTTTTTTAATTTGGCACGGAACCCTAAAAAGCCTATCAATACTACACTTAGGAAATTAAGTATATTATTTCTCTGGAGGTTGCTTTGCGAATATTTTGGAGTATTAGTTTATTAGTTTTGGAGTAAAATCCTTCTAATTTCAATTGCGGCGCAATTTGGCATGGTGCTTCAGATGCGCTTTATTGCCGGGAAAGTTGCAAATATGGATCAGGTCGGGTTGGCAAGGAGCCAAAATCGGAACGGTCTAAGGAGATTGTGATGATGAACACAATCGAATTACGGCTGAAGACGTATTGCTTATTGAGAACTGTAGATATCACATTTTCTGTTAATTTAAAAACTAGTTTTATTTACATAGGTTAGTTATACAAGTATAGTGGTTTATAGATGATTCTCTGTTCTGTGGATGAACTGCTAACCTTGTCCTTGTTAGGCATTGATTTTCGGTGGGCGTTTCGTCAATTTTACTTTCAACTTATTTACTTAACAATTCTTCTATTTTGTAATTTTATGTTTTCAATTGTTATTTACAACGTTTCTCCTAATATTCATAAAATACCCTAGTCAATTCGAGAATTGCCACTATCCAAGATGAAGTCTGAATTGAGAAAATGGCTAATACAGCACACTTTTCATGGCATTAACGAAGTTTTGCATTTGAGAGTGCAAAACCTGACATGGATTTAGTTATAAGTAGAAAAGCCACGCTGATTCAGCACGAACGGGCCAGATCGACGGGGTCGGTACTAACCTCGCACAGAAGATCAACGTAAAATGACAGCGTTCGCGTTGTCGTGTTTTTTGGTGAGTGCGAAACCGGAGGCCCAATAATGCAGAAGCAACACTAGGTCGCCTTAGTGTGGGTCTCCATGCTGCATTGTTGCATTGTCTGCATTCGCAGTGAGTATGCTGACCACCTTTCTTGGATTCTGCTTATGCTTTCCATCAGGCAGAGTAGAGTCATTTTGGCAGGGCCATACATAAAAAAAAAGAAAAATTCTTTTGATGAATTTAAATGATAATATGTTTTTGCATGTAATTTGTCTCGTAATGTAATTTAACTCTGCATGTCAGTGACAAAATGTGTGATAGCGTACCATTTATAAATGGTACATTTAAAATTGTACCACATTTTATGCAATAAATTATTCTTTTTCTTATAATAAATTTAGCGTCACTTATAAATCTCACATTTTGTAATCCAATTAAAGAACTCTGGTAGTTTAAGTACTACCACATGATTTATTCCACTTTTTTCTAAACTTTTTATAATATTCGTATTTCAAAACGTCAATTTGTACAATCACATTAGTTTCTAAATAAAACCGAGATTAAAACATTGGTGATCAAAATGTATATTTTATTCATTTAAGTAATAAAGACGAGGGCGTGCCGTCTGTCTGCCGTCTTAATGCCGTGCCATTTGGCACGGTTCACTGCGTATTTCGTCACGAGCTATTATTGACATGGTATCGACATTTCTAGATTTATTTAAATACATTTATTTGGCTGCAATGCGATTGACCTTTTTTTCTGTGACCTTTAATTCCCAAAAGTCTTCGAGATTAGCATGTCTCTCATGGCTAAATTGATTGGTATTGTTCAACCGCTAACTTTATACATATTACATACCGTTCGTAATTGTTATACTGAGGTTTGTCAGGTTTTCCGGTTTAGATGCAGATGCAGCAGATGGTCCGTTATCTAGTTACCACTGTTTTGAAGACTAGGTTGGTTACATAAAGTAACTAGTGAACCCCAAATGTTCTCAAATGTTATCTTCCAATTTAAATTGATAAAAATTTCATCAGCATCATCAGCATTAAACTTGTTTATTTAAAAATATTAGGTTTCTCAAAGATCACTGCTTATTAGATACACAATTACTTACTACTAGTAGTAGTAGGCTTACTACGGTGTATCAGGCACAGAGATAACCTACATAAAAAAAGTAAAGTGGAGCCTGATAACGATATCTTAAAAATCACATACAAGAGGTATAAAAACTTTTGTAATACACTTTTAAAAAATATTAAAGTCAATTACGAAAAGAGTGAGGTTGAGAAGGCAGGTAGCGATACTAGGCAAGTATGGTCAGTCATAAATAAAATGTCAAGTAGATCTAAACGTAAAGATAATGTTTCATCTCAGTTGTTGACTTCCCTTACGACACCAGAGACTTCTATTAATTTTATAAACGAATATTTCACAAACATCGGGAAACACCTTGCGGAAAGAAATATTACGGAAAAGATTAAACCCGCTAAGTCAATTTGTGTAAACAAGAGTCAGCATTCCATGGTGCTATTTCCTACTGATGAGGGTGAAGTTGCTGGGATCTTGATGTCACTCCGTGATGGCTGTTCAACTGGCTGGGATGGAATATCATGTGATATCTTGAAAAGACATGAAATCGTTGTGGTGCCACCAAGGGTGGGGACGGAAGCCGTGTCAACAACTATAGACCGATTGCCGTACTACCAGCCCTTTCAAAAATTATTGAGCGGATAATGAACAATCGCCTTATTGCTTATTTAGAAAGAAACAAACTTCTCTCTCCCACACAGTTTGGTTTTCGGGCTGGCAAATCCACCTCAGACGCTGTACATGAGCTCACCGATCACATAATTACAGAAATGGATACAGGGCAAAAGGTTTTAGGCATATTCTTAGATATTGCCAAGGCATTTGACACGGTTTCCGTACCCAACCTTATGTCAAAACTGGAGAACTTAGGAGTCAGAGGTGTGCCTCTGGATCTTTTTAAAGATTATTTAAGTGGGCGTACACAGAGAGTTAAGATAGGAGACTACTACAGCGACGAGCTTACACTCACATATGGCACCCCCCAAGGGAGTGTCATCGGTCCCACACTCTTCCTTGTTTACGTCAATGACTTGGGTATGCTCACTCTTCCTAGGGGCAAGGCGGTTATGTTTGCTGACGACACCGCTCTATTGTTTAGTGGTAGAACGTGGAGCGAAGCCTATAAATGCGCTCAGTTGGGTTTCAGTATTGTATCCAAGTGGCTAAGAGGTAACCTATTGACCTTAAACAGTGAAAAAACACACTATATCACTTTCTCATTCAAAGGCAATCTACCAACTCCACCTATAGCTTCACATTATACGATACTGGCCCACTCATGCCCTGAACCGCACAGCACAGAATGCGCTTGCCCTCCCTTACATAAAACACATACCATTAAATACTTGGGAGTAGTCATTGATAGTGCCCTGGGATTTCACGAACACATAGATGCTCTAAGTAGTAGATTACGTAAATTAATGTACGTATTTAAAACGGTTAGATGTGTCCTAGATACTAAATGGCTAAAATCAGTTTACTTTGCCCTCGTTCAGTCAGTTCTCACTTATTGCATCATCATTTGGGGTGGAGCACCAAAGTCTACTTTTATTAACCTCGAGAGAGCTCAAAGAGCTATCTTAAAGGTCTCCTTTTGTAAGCCATATCGCTTTTCTACGGCACTACTGTACCAGGAAACTGAAGTTTTAACGGTGCGCCAATTGTTCATACTGTATACCCTGTTGAAACAACACTCTTTGCTGACCTATAGTCGAACTGCCTCGAGTGGCAAACGAGTGTTTAGACCTGTCCAATGCGCTAAGTTTTCAAAAAGATACTCCGGGCGATTTTTCTGTTGCATGGGCGGCTTCCTGTACAATAGAGTCAACAGAGTTGTACCAATATTCCATCTTACAAGGGCCAGGTGTAAAAGAACCTTGACTGATTATTTGGGGAAGTTGAACTACGACGACACTGAAGCGATGCTTTCAGTAACGGCGTAGGATATGACAACGACACGAATGCACGTAAACAATTCCGTGCGCACTCACGCACCCACATGCTCACATTTAGAAACACACACACACACACACATACACACACAAACATAATATATGTATCTAATTAAGTAAATCATTGAACTTTATAGTGCCCGGTTTTTGTAAAACTGAATGTAAACATATCTAGGGGGGGAGACCTGGTGTCCTGAAACACAAGCCTCGAGCTTAGCTTAGGCACCAGTCTTCCACAATATAAAAAAAAAAATGAATTATATGCATGTATATTTTTATTTTATTGTAATGTATACTATATTGTGGCAAGAAATAAACTATTTATTATTCTTATTATTATTATTAATTGCTAAGTTAAATTGTATGATTTTTGCTTCATTACTCGGGACAATCAGTTAAACAGATCAATAATATTGAAAGAACCTTTGCGAAACTAAAAACATATTTCATGGAATATTTCGTCACATATTACTTTTTTTATGCTGAAAGATGCTGTTTTTGAGCTCTCTAATTCAGAAAAAATTAAGTAGGTTCTAATTGTAACTAAGTAACTGAGCTATCACTGTGACTATCACTACAAAAGAAGTAGGTATATGACATATGACATTTGGCAAATTAAAAACATAAACCTGCTCGATAACTTTGGCACATTGAGAGCCACGTGACAAAATTATCAAGAAGGTTAAATACCTATATTTAGACTATTTATTTGCTTCCTAATCTCTTTAATGATGTTGTTTAAAAGCTACAGTTTCTATGTCAATTAATAAATAATAAAACACATATTCATGCTGACTAATGTTAATAATATTATAAATGCGAAAGCGAGTTTTTTTTAACCGACTTTAAATAACCAAAACATTTTAAATAAAAAAAAAGTACACGTAAAAAAGTAAACAAAGTCACGAGCAAATGCTAATAATAAATATATTTTTAAAATGAACAAGTAACGCCCTTTCCAATGATACCAAACACGGCATATTTATCTCAAATTTATTTTTTAACACAGTACTTTATGACGGCTAGAGGGAGCCACATTAGAGATTCAATGATACGCCATATAACCTATAACCAGCGGACGATCAAGACGCTTCTAACAATACCTCATTTGTCCAGTTCTAATAAGTAGTTGAAGAGCTATGAGGGAACAGATGAACATACATACATAGCCTGTCAAAATCATAACCCTCCTTTGGCTTTGCCGTAGTCGGGTAAAAAGGAGGAGGTTATCAATTAGACTGTATACTTTTTTATGTTTGTTACTTCTGAATTTTCCACTAGGTAAACCGATTTTGAAGATTCTTTTTTTTATTTAAAAGCTCGTAATTCCCGTGTGGTTCCATTTCAATTTGGTCCAGTTCTTAAAGTCGGTTTTCTTTTGTTAATTTGATTGTTGTTTATTTGATTTCACAAGCTTGATTACTCATCTAGTCATATTAGAAGTGCATAAAAGGATATAAAGTAACTTTTATTTAGAAAAGGGCTCCTTCAGCTTCAAATCATAGATTAACTGAGAATATTTACAATAAAAGGTGACGTTCACTTGAAGCTGATGGATGAGGGCACGACAGGACCGCAGCCGCTTGTTGGAGAAAAGCCTTTAGAAGCTCTATGTTCCGCAGTAGACATCTTTCGGCTGAAATGATGATGATGATGATTTCCATAACAGCAATATAATTGTAGGGAAACTAGTAAATTCTAAAACACTATCAGAATGAAACATCATAGATATAGGTAAATATAATTCTGAAAAGTAATTCCATCTTTTAAGAAATTCGTGTCGTGTTCTGAAAGACAATGAAATGAAATACAACCGCTAAAATATTTTTGTATTTATATTCTGTATGTTATTTCTTTAGCAATAAGGTAAATAGAAAAGTAAAAAGGGAAAATTTAGAATTATATAAGTAAGGTTTTGTTTTCAATCGCTGGTTAATTTTCATGGCCAATAACAGTTTTAACATTTTAATTAGGTACCTTGTACTTCTTGACTTTCGTATTTTTCATTACCGAGAGAAGGGTCTTAAATAAAAAAAATATCTTCTATTTAAATTCAATTTGTTATCTGTCCATTCCAAAGGTGTCGTAAGAGGCGAATAATGGAACAAACAGCGCAGGAAAACATCTCTGCAAGTGAAGGAAAACTAGAAACAAATCTTATACCAGGTAAAGACGGGTATTTCGAAATCTTCTGTAAACTTTTTCTTCTGTTCAATATAAATATTTTTCTCAAAGAAAAGATACTTTTTATGTTATCTTAGTTCCTGTACGGTTGGTTAATCAGAATAAACGTCTTTATAAGTAGGCCAGCAGTGAATGTTGAGTGTGATTTAACACTGTGCTAACAATGAGACCCAACACAGCATTATTTAATTAGATAAGAGAGAAAAAGTCTAGGTTTGTTGGGTCGTAATCTGTCTTGAAGTATTTTCGTATTAGTTATTGAACTTAATATTTAAAATTGAGAATACGGTTGGTATCACAATCACAAAGGTCAAAAGAATTATGAGCAAGAAAATATCAAGACCAAATAAAGGAAAAAACCTAGAGTACCTATATTTTTTCTTGTTTGTTTTTAAATATCATTGTTATGACCAATATCTGCTATCATTGTTTTAATACCCAGTGTCATAAAAGGCCAGTTGCCAAGAGGATTACGAACGTTATTATTAATATTCCAGCGTTATCTTCTAGAAAGTTTATACTTTATCAGTATGTTGTTTTACCTTGTATTACACGTGGTGGATATATGCTTCTATTGCTATTCATAATGCCAAGTCTAGCTATCGGTTTCACACGTTTATAACAACTTTGATTCATTAAGTCTAATAATCAAAATGTAATATATATTGTACCTATATCACACTAATATATAAAGGCGAACGTTTGTGTGTATGTTTGTTACTTCTTCACACAAAAACTACTGAATAGATTTGGATGAAACTTTACATTCATATAGCTTTTACATCAGAATAACACATAGGCTACTTTACCGACATACACGCGGACGAGCCGCGGTCAACGGCTAGTAATAATATATATGTATAAAATGCTAAGATATGAGTTAATACATTACTAATTTATACTAGAATTGTCATGCTTATTACTTACTGCAAAACCTTTAGCCACAAAGAAAGTACGGATGTAATCTTTAAACTTGAAAAACTCTTCAAAATATTGAAAAACTAGTAACTCAATCTAAGGTATAAGTGTAAGGAAGACACGAAGTACCTGTACAGTAGTCTATTTAACTAAGCTAGAAAGGTAAATCAACAGTTGATTTTTATACAAGTGTTTAGTTTAATGATGTCTCAGCTCTTTAAAAACAAATATTGTTGATAAATATTTAATGATTTATGAGTACAAACCTATCTATTGGATAAGTCCGTACTCATCAATCAGTACAGTAACATAAGTGAAGTAAAACCAACACTTAGATTGGATAATAACTACCTAATGATAGTTTACCCGAATAGTACATAACTACCTCCTAGTTATGAAGTCATATAGTAATATGCATAAGCATGCGGATATATATTTATTAGTTCTTAATATATGCTCGAACCTTATATGACAGATATTTTAACGAACGAATGAACTCGTAAAAGATACGGTAGTTTAGTATAAATCCGCTTGGAGGTAACTTTCCTATACGTCAATAGTTTGGTCGTGATTGGAAAGAACGCAGTAGCGCTGATACAACGTCCGTGTGTCTGAAGGTCGCATGCTTACAAAGTTTACCGGCAAGACCTTCGGGGAAAAAAATCTATATTCTAGAGCGGCAACAGTAATCCATATGGATATAGTGGATCCTGTTACGATAAGCTAGGACACCTCTTCTCAGATTTTCATATCAATTCGTATAGTTATCTTCTTATGGACAGTAATTAATCGCGTTGCAATACATGAAAGATGTCTTTGCCTTTGCTACCTAGTCAAAGAACTCTGATCTTTAGACCCCATTTGCTAACGACGATCGGTCCTGTGCCAGATGTAATCATCAAGTTGCCACTTAAGCATGCTAATGCTACAAGATATTTCGAGGTCTTCTGTAAACTTTTTTTCTGTACAATACGAATATTTTCCTCAAAAAAAAACTCCAAGCTAGATCCGAGATCTTTTGACAATTATTAGTATACTTTTTATGTTCTCTTAGTTCCTGTACGGTTGGTTAATCAGAATTAGCGACTAGTAAATAAAATCAGTTGTTAAATATAAAAACAATACCAAAAACAAGACATTGTTGTTTTGACATTGACTTGCTCTTTTTATATGTTTGAAACGTGGAACGAAACGTTAGCAGCTTGATTACTTTTTACCAATTTATTGTGTTTTGTTATAAGTGTTAATATACACTTATCGCATAGCGCTTTCACAATGCGATTTATCTAGTTTAACCAAACCTTAAGTTTTCGTACCTTTAACTTATTAATTAATCTGTTCCTATGACCTGTCCTCCTTTTTGACCCATATGTCTGTGAAATTACTACTCTGCCTCATGGAAAGCATGAACATATTCGAAGAAAATTGGTCACTATACTTATTAGGACTGCAGACAATGCAGTATGGTATTGGTGATGGTGACCCACACTTTGGTGGTTTATTGAGAGGCTTCTGCATCACTAAGCCTAAGATTTCACACTAACAAACAAAACACGACAGCACGAATATTCTTATTTTAGATTAGTCTTTCTTCTAAAATTATCTTTATACCTCTACAATCTCTACATCTAACCATGCCTTTATACCCAACAATTACCAGAAGAGTGTGTTATTGTTCTGCCGATATTTTGTTCTTCCTATCCATAATATTATTTGTTACTAAACAATGCTCTTTTTATGCTTTCCTCGAATATTGGAAAGGTGTAAGCTGTCAATAAATAAATTTACTAAAGCATACACATATTTACTCTACATATAGGTTAAGTTGAGTAAAAATTTGGCAAAGCCTCAAACAGAACAATATTATTCGACATTTTAATTAGGTTTTTTAATGTTTTTTTGATTTTTGCAGTAGATTTATTGTTACTCCTATGATGGGGATGTACTATTTTATTTTCATCACAAGAGAGTTGTGAGAGGCAAACCACATAGAACGACATCATGGCAGCGAGAGAGGAAAACTTTTAACAAACCCAATGGATATTAAAGTAATTTAATTAATTGTACCTACTTTTCCTAAGAAGAGTAAATGTATGACAACATCAACATGAAATAGCGCAAAGTAACAGGCCCTGCCAAAGTGACTCTACTCTGCCTGATGGAAAGCATAAGCAGAATCCAAGAGCGGATGTCACCATACTCACTTCGAACGCAGGCAATGCAACAATGCAGCATGGTGACCCACACCATGGCGGCCTAGTGATGCTTCTGCATCATTGGGCCTCCGGTCTCGCACTCACCAACGAAACACGACAGCACGATCGCTGTCATTTTACGTTGATTTTCTGTGCCAGGTAAGTTCCGCCCCGGTCGAGCCGGCCCGTTCGTGCTGAAATCAGCGTTGCTCTACTACCTTGGAGATTCTCGCAAATCTACCACTAAATATTTCTAACTCTTTGTTGTTGTTGAACAGAATATATAGTACGATGCCTACCACAGTTATTTATTTTGGTTTTATTTTATATTTCCTCAGTAGCGCTTTATAACGCATTGTTTGTTAATATAACACGATATTTCAAACAGTGAACACAGGCAGGTGCAATGTTTTTGTTACTTTTAATAAATCATTTTAAAAAATATTAAGTTATTAGCATTGTTTAGTTGTCTTAGTTTCTAGAATCATGTGTGGAAAATATTATATCTACGTACATGCATTTATAATACTATGAGTAAAAAAAAATTACAGATGGTCAGCATATCACGAAATTTAGATGTCTTACAAGATTCCTAAACGTATCCTGTCGGAATTTTTTTAGGATTTTGATTAGTTTATATTTTTTTGTTTGTTTAGTAAAAAGGAAAAAATAGTAATCGACCAGGGATTTGAGAGTTGTTTAGTAGGTTGATCGAATCTCCGACAGCCCCACACATGCTCTCCGTCTCCCGTATGGAAGAAAAATATTAGCCTTGTAAAAAAGATGTAAACAAAATTGTACTCGGTAAAAGGAGGCGGGAAACGAGACACCGGTGTTGTCTCGTTGCTACGTTTTCAACGACAAGTAAAACAAGTATGTTAATATATTTTATAAGTTATAATGTAAACAAAAGCCGTTAAAGTATGAATCAGACTCGAATAATTTTCCTCTCCCAACAAGGACTTAATAATAATAATAAATATTTCAGACATCTAACACACAACGCCATCTAGTCCCAAGCTAAGCAGAGCTTGTGTTATGGGTACTAGACAACTGATATAAATAAACTTGACACAAACACAAAATTTTTTGCCTGTGTAAACCCCCACGGGCAGTCACCACACCGGGGTTTGCGGCGACTAAAACCACGTGTGCCACTCTGCGCCTGAAAAGGGAGGTATCCGGGAACTGTTGTTATTAACACATCCGGACCCCTCCCAGGACACAAACTCTATCTATATCAACCCGTCTGATTAGCGTGGTATAGTTGGTCAAAATCTTATTTTCAATAAGAGACCATTGGTGTGATACAGACTGTTTATGATAATAAAAAAACACAATACAAAAAATATTGGTTAACAAAGGGCATTAAACTTTCGTGCAAAAACAAGAGACTGTTGAAAATTTTATGTATAAAATCAAACAATCCTATTATTCGTAGTTACTATAAAAGATATGAAAAAATACTAAAACAATCGGTCATTACGTCTAAAAAACTTCAACACATAAAAAAGATAAAAATGTCAAAAAATAAAATGAAAGCAATGTGGAATATTATAAATGAGCGTACAAATAAAAAAAGATTTACAGAAAAACATAATATTCAATTGAATATTAATAATTCTTTAGTTTCAGATCCTCAAAAAGTGGCAAATATTTTTAACGATTTTTTTGCATGCATCGGTGAAAAAAATAAACCTGACTCGGCGCTTGGCTTGCCTGTCATTCACCCCACGGAAAATACTTTCTTTCTTAGACCAATGGATTTCAAAGAAACACACAAAATTATCAAAAACCTTAAAAACAAAAAGAGTTATGGTGTTGATGAACTTCCCCCCACACTGATTAGGCAATGTGCAGATGAGCTTGCTATACCCCTCAGCGTGTTAATTAACCAATCTTTCGAGGATGGCGTATTTCCTGATAACTTGAAAAAAGCGATCATAAAACCATTGTTTAAAAAAAACTTAAAGACTGACCCTAGCAACTATCGACCCATTGCTATTCTTCCCACAATATCAAAAGTTTTTGAAAAGGCTATGTGTGACCGTGTCTATGGTTTTTGTGAAAGATATAGTATTTTTAGTGAACAACAAAATGGATTTCGTAAACAGAGATCAACAACTTTGACGGTCTATAAATATGTTCAGGAAATTATAAATATTATAAATGATAAAAAATACGCGGTGGGAGTGCTTCTCGATATGACCAAGGCATATGATAAAGTACAGTTTAAAATCTTACTCAACAAATTATATGGAATAGGGATCCGCGGTACTGCTCACAAATGGTTCGCATCGTATTTATCAAATAGGGAGCAATACGTAGAAATTGAACATTTTAATAACGACCTTAATCAATTAACACACGTTAGATCAACCAAAAAGAATATAAATGCCTCAATTCCTCAGGGTAGTGTTCTCGGATGTCTTCTTTTTATTTTATACATAAATGACCTACCTACATTCATAAAGGAACCGTGTGTACTGTTCGCCGATGATGTTTCTTTGCTTACATCATGTCAGAACAATGACAATCTCTAGAAAACCTGCTTTCAATATTGAATAAAACAATTAAGTGGATGGATGACCATAACCTAGAAATCAACTACCATAAAACGAAACTAATGACATTTTATCCCTATCAAAAAACCCCTTTAAACGTTAATTTTAGTATAAACAACACAAAAATTGAAGTCGTTAACGATTTTACACTGTTGGGGCTCACAATAGATACTCACATTTCCTGGAAGACTCACATCAAACACATTAGGTCTAGGATTTCTAGTTTTAGCTATGCATTATACGAAGTTAAAAAAACTACAGATCTTGAAACTGCGCTTACAACCTACTATGCATATGCACATTCATGGCTAAGTTACGGAATCATTATGTGGGGAAACAGCACAGATGCCCCTACACTTTTCATAGCACAAAAGAAATTGATTCGTATTTTATTTTATTTAGAACAAACGGACAGCTGTAAACCTTATTTTACAAAACACAAGGTACTTACCTTACCGTCTATTTACATTCTGGAAATATGCAAGTTTGTCCGAAAATATATTACATTTTTCACAACCCGCGGAGATAAAAATACGAACCGATCTCTTAGACACAAGAACATGTTAATGTTACCCACTTCCCGTATTACGTTACATTCAAATAGTCCCTATGTGATGTCCATCAAAATATTTAATAAATTGCCAGATTCCATTAAAAATGAAACAAATGAGATGCATTTTATACACACAATTAAACAAATACTTATAATTATAGCTTATTACACAATTAATGAATACATGAATGATAAGGAAATGTTATAGTACCTATGTAATGTGCCAAATTATTATTTAAATTAAATTATTATTGTTACTGAAATCGTGATTATATTTTAAAAGTCTGAAATATTATAATATATTTTTTTGTTTGATTTTATTGATTTTAGATTCTGATTAATTTATAATTTACTATTTTTCTTATCTTTTATCTAATTTAATTTTAAATTTTGTTTGCATGAACTTAATATTATTAATTTGTTAAAACTAGAATAATTCTGATTGATTGATGTTATGTGACTTGTGATTTGCTGTGCCCTACAGGGTCCACGATTGTTTCTAGTTTTTAAGCCTGACATGTAAACCATCTATTAATAACATTGTGGAATGCAAATAAATGATATGAATATGAATAATTCATCAGCAGTCTTATTACTAATTACCTAAGATGATTATAAAAGTTTCAACTTTCAAAGGAAAAATAAATAAATTTACTTTTCTTGTTTATTCGATCCAATTTGACTAATAATAGTATTCTTCAAGTATTGTTTCCCCTCCTTTATTTGAAAACAAATATTGAACAGGATACTTGAGCACGTTCTGCCGAGTCAATATTTTTAGTCAAGTATTTATGAATGGACCGTAACCGCATTCAAAGTAGTTTACCAAGTAGACACAGTGGCTTCATATACCTATGTTTGCAAATGTTCTAAAGAGTATCTCGTCATGACTCACTGTAAGAACTTCAATATAATTAAAGACAGGTTGCCAAGTGTGTCAGACAGAATGTTTTTTCCTCAAGGTAAGATCCAATGAAATCAATGCAAACATTGGTGACTAACTTATTTCACATTCATCCATTAACGTCGAAGAATACAAAATAGTCAATTCGTTGAATATTAATGCACTTTATTATGTAAGTTGTGGTTATGGAATTTACGTCCCGTCGGTCAGCTCTAAATAGCAATACGACATTACCATACTACAGAAATTATTAAAATTTCCAGATTTTCTTCTAAGAATTATAATGACAAAACTTTTTATTTAAATATTTTTGTATATTGCAAGGGAATACCAGGAGCTCGTGGTTAAGTGGTAACCGAGTAGGTTTTTGCACATTGCAAAGTAAAGCAATCATATCCAGTCCAGGTGAGTATATGGATGGGTGACTATCGTGTAACATATTGAGACGAAAAGCACGTTAAGCCGTATTTCCCAGTTGCTATACGATCTATTCTATTCCATCTGTTTGCATTCGTGCAATCAATAATGTAACCTATTTAGTCATTTGAAAAGGTCTTCTATAATGAAGATGTTAATTTTTAGTTTGAGTTACATATATTCACCAATTTAAAGTAAACAAGTAAAATTTTAACAAAATAAAAAACCGACTTCAAGAACTACCAAATAGATTGATTTCTCTTGGGGTTTGATGAAAAAAATATTTGAATTTCAGTTCAAAAAATTTATTGTTTTTTTTTTCTATTTTTGTGTGAAAATCTTAATGCGGTTCAAAGAATACATCTACTTACCAAGTTTCAACATTATAGTTCTTATAGTTTCGGAAAAAAGTGGCTGTGACATACGGACGGACAGACAGACAGACAGACATGACGAATCTATAAGGGTTCCGTTTTTTGCTTTTGGCACGGAACCCTAATATACGATCGATTTGAGAACTTCCTTCTTTTTTGATGTCGGTTAAAACAGTAATGTTATCTTAATTTCTGGTATTGATAATAATGTCAGTTCATATAATAAATATTTGGGTATTTCCATATAATATCCGATTAAAACAGAATAAGCTGATAAAAAGGGATGACGCTGATTATGTCACTTTAAAACAAATTTTACACACGTGACAGTGTGAATTTCAATAATAATTTGATTTGGAAATAATACACAACCGAATTCAATACAATTAGGTCTACATAAGACGAATTTAAGAAATTGGCTGGCAGCGGATGGATGCAGACTGTCTAAGATCGAGATGGTTGGCGCTCTTTGGGGGAGGCGTTCGTTCAGCGGTGGGTGGCAACAGGCTGAAGTTACTAAGGTACATGTGTTATTTGAAAATGTAACTTGAACAACTTCAATGCATGGGACTAATCCTGCTCACACCTCACCACTCTCACTCCTGTACACTAGGATCAACAACAGTGACCCACGAACACATCGAGGTATGACACTTGGGAAGTCCCAGGAAAAATCGAACTATCTTGGAACTTCAATGCATATTTATATCTACTCTGGAGTTACTCGTATTAACTTATCTATTAAATGAATAAATCCTGTCTAGATGATCTTGTCGCTGCAATGGCAAGGTCACCAATATCATTGTCATCTGTCAGATAAAACTGGTTGATTTTCGCAGCAATACTGTAGTAGAGTTATTGCAATATTTTTTTAAATTCCAGGACTCAACATGTGCGTTGACTCCATGAAATGATTTCTCCAATACATCTTTTTTATATATACCTGCCAAAATGACTCTACTCTGCCTTTTGCATGAGCAAAATCCAAAAATCTTTAGAATACACTGCAAATATTACAAAATAATTCTTCAATAGCTGCAACGATAATACATAATAAATGTATGATTTGTGCGCCCTACTACTGCTACCCTAATTAATGTTACTTACGATGATATCCGTACAAAGGTTGTCTATAAGAGATCGCCATGAGCGATAAGACCACCAATTGTGACATTTTGTATATTGTAACTCTTTTTTCTTTCTTTCTGTGATCTGTGTACAATAAAGATAAATAAATAAAAAAATAAAATAAACTATAATGTTTCTACATACATGTCAAGTTGACTTTCATGCAGTTATTCGAGGAAATCATTTTACACATATTTGCCTGTACACTTGCAGTTAAGTTTCTATTAGAACCCGTATATTTAAATTGTTTTTCTAACTATTTCGATTTGACTAGTTGCAATTCTAGTAGCTATGTCCTACATGTTGTTGTCTGAAGCTTCTAACTCCAAAGTTTGTTGGTTTCTCAATTCTTACTATTATCAGGGCGTCCAAAATTCTTAAATATGAGAATCAAAGATATATGAAATGAGTTATTGCCACTCTAAAAAGTCTTGAGTATTGAATTTTTGATCTAACCTTCTGTACGATTATCGGTTCTTATATAGGTACCTACCCGTTCAAGGAAAATAACTTGAAATAAGTATGTCACTCGCCACTGACTAAATTATGGCTTTGAATTAGTTTCCTTAGTTTCTAAGTTAAACGTTTTCCTTAAGCCAAAAAGTATTTAAAATATTTTCGAAGCATATAGAATATTAGTAGAAAACACCTTATTATGAATAATAATAATAATAAGTAATATTTCGGACATCTATTAACACACAACGCCAACTAGTCCCAAGCTAAGCAGAGCTTGTGTTATGGGTACTAGACAACTGATACAAATACATATATACTTTTTTTTTGTAAATACATACATATTATACATAGAAAACACCCAAACTCCGAAACAAATATTTGTAGATCATACAAACATTTGGTCCGACCCGGGAATCGAACCCAAGACCTCATGATCAACAGTCGCACACGCCAACCACGAGACCAACGAGGCAGTCACGAGAGAATGTATAAATATATAGTAAAAGTCAGCAGTTACCTGCTCCCTCGTTGGTGTTTTGAGGACCAATAGTACAAGTACATGTAGTTGCCCTGATAACAGTGCATAACAAAACAAATCAGCCCAAACGTATATTGATAATACAATATTACCTAAAAATAATCATGTACACCGCACATGAACATAATCATGCTTATTTGTACTACAATAAGGGCTTATCATGTAAAGACCTCGTGTCTCTAATCTTGTTTATTCAAAAAACAAATATTTTCCTGATTGCATTACGAATACAACGATTTGTCATTAATGCATATAATTTTTGATATTTTTTTATATCTCAGATTACTAGGAATTAATTTATAAGTTAGCTAGGTGCGCCTCGTGTCTTTACGTGACAAAAATCGACGTCGATCGATCGAGTCGATCGATCTTCTCATCCAGTTTGTCGAGTTCTGACTCTTGCGACTATAGAAAAAGAAGATGAGAAAAGGAAGTTAATTCCAGTCCTGTGAATTGGACTTGGGTATGCTATGGGTATGGGGACCTGAAATTGGGTAGCTGGTAAAATTACCAGCATTGCTTACAGCTATCTGAGACCTATTTCTTGGCGTTCCATGGATTCACCGTGCGGGTGCCAGGTCCATCGCGTGATAGATGGGGGCAACACATGCGACTTCGACAGTGCCTGGGAATTGCGACCCAGGTTTAGGTTTAAGGAGCACTCCTTACGACGCGTCAACGCTCACCTCCACTGTCCGCCGTGTTACCCCCTCTACCTAACCATATTTGAATTGAGCCTAGCAATGCCGCTTTGGATATTCGTTCAAGAAAAGAGCTTACTGAAGCTCTTGACAATCCAAGGTCTTTAAGCAGGTTATAGAGGGATTTAGCTGGTATACCCCTCGCACCCACTTCCACGGCATACAGCGCAACGACATAACCATTTTTAGTTATTTCGTTGGTTAAGTCAAAGTACTTGTTTCTTTTTAAAGCGTGGTCTTTAGGGATGTTCGTTTCCCACGGCACCGTGAGTTTTACTAGTACTACATGCTTAATAGACATTGCATAAAGAAATATGTCCGGTCTGGACGCCGAGGCACAGATATCCTCCGGTATTCTGTAGTGATTTTCATACGTGTCCACTAATAATGTCCAGTAAATGTATAGAAGTAAATGCATAGAAGTTTTTTAATATGTATTATTATGTTAACGCTTTCTTTATTGTCCTTATGTTACTGTGTGACTGCACGTTTTACCGACATTATGTTTAATGCTTTGTAAATTTTCTCTGCTGGTCATAGGCGTCCCTACAATAATTGGGCCTATGTCGTGCTGCCACGTCCAGCGGTTTCCCACGAACTAATATTAAACATACTTCTGTTATTAGATTATACGAGTAATATTATACTTAACATGTAATTAATTAATTTCAGCGTAATGTATTTTTATTATATATTTAGCTTAAAGTTATGGTCGCCAGTGGTCGAAATTTAACTATAAGTTTTTTAGATTTCTGCACATATTTTCTTTTCCATATAAACTCTCTCTCAATTTAAGGGCCAGGCCCATATCGGTGGAGCAATTGCTACTCCTCTCTATTTTCTGCTATCTGTTTATCCTCTTGATAGGCCACGACCCCTAATTTCTCCTTTACTTGCTGTATATATGTAGTCTAACATAATCTAGACCTTCCTCGTTTTCTCTTGCCTTGTATCTTTTCTTCCAGTAGTGTTTTAAACAGATTGTCGTGTCTTATCGAGTGGCCTAATAATAGGTCTTTACCTATGAAATTGCCGTTTTGTATGCAATAAGTGAAAGTACTTATTTTTTCAAACTTTTTTATTTCTGTTATTCGAAGTAATCACCCATGCAATCGACGCATCTTTGCCAACGCATTGGCAGTTTATTGATGCCCTTCTTGTAAAAATCAGCTGGACGGGAGGCAACAAACTCTTCAAAGGCATTTTGTACTGCCTCTCGGGAATTGAATTTTTTACCCACTAAAAAGTTGTCTAAATTTTGGGAAAAGTAATAGTCGATGCGTCGATTGCATGGGTGATTACTTCGAATAACAGAAATAAAAAGTTTGAAAAAATAAGTACTTTTACTTATTGCATGCAAAACGGCAATTTCATAGGTAAAGACCTATTATTTAACTACTAGGCCGCCATAGTGTGGGTCACTATGCTGCTCTGTCCACGTTCACATTGAGGATAGTGACCACCACTTTTGGATTCTGCTTATGCCTTCCATCAGGCAGAGTAGAGTCATTTTGGTAGCTTGATAATAAAACAAAAAAACTATCTCAAATTTCATACTCCTCCATTCTTATAATTTTCGTAAAAAGAGTACACTTTTTTTGCTTAACGTATTAATATATAGGTCTTTATCTAACAAGCCTTAACCTGCAATTCTTCAAAATTTCAGTTGTTAAGAATTACGCCCGATATTCACAATAATTTTTATTTTGGGCAAGAAATAAAAATACTTACTCCTTGAAAATATTTATTCCAGAAAGGAGTTTATTTCAAAGTTTTTCTGACAGGATATAAATCAATCTGTTTAAGATCAAAGGTACCCTTGTCGGGGTTGTGTTTAATGCCACCGCGCTGGTGAGTTACTCTTCAGTTTTGGCAGGAAGCCACGGATTCATGTACTGCAGACATCGTGGCAACACGCAGGCAGGTACTGGAGAAAACTAAAAATAAATCTAACGTAATAATGATATGGATTGACTCTACGAATGGCGTAGTGGCTATATAGTGACCACTACTGCCCTGAGTGTTGTGATTGTCCCCATACGGGACAACACCTGGTTATCATAGTAGTAGTAGAGCCACGCTGATTTCAGCATCAACGGGCCGGCTCGACCCGGGCGTAACTACCCTCGCACAGAAGATCAACGTAAAATGACAGCGTTCGTGTTGTCGTGTTCCGTTGGTGAGTGTGAGAACGGAGGCCCAATGATGCAGAAGCATTACTAGGACGCCATAGTGTGGGTCACCATGCTGCATTGCTGCATTGTCTGCAAGAGCAATTAGTATGGTGACCACCACTCTTGGATTCTGCTTATGCTTTCCATCAGGCAGAGTAGAGTGATTTTGGCACGGCCATACATAGAAAAAAACATCAGCCCATAGCCCATCAGTCCACTGCGTATAGGCCACTCCAACACTTAATGTGCTTCACAAATTGTTGTTCTGAGTCTGAGTGTTAAAGTGTCCGTTACATTAATGTTTGTGAAATCCCCCGTGACACAGGATATATTCCTCGTGCGAGAGTTATCTTTGAAAAGAGAAAGAATAATCTACTCACACACTCAAATTATAACTTTACTTATTTAATTAGGCAGTAGTAATTTACTGCCTGGCGTTCTACACGTAAGAACCGCAAATTAAACGCTGCATAATTACAAGAGTTTATAGAATCTAAATTTTGCATATTATGAATACGCATGTCCTGTGAACTGGCATGTTTGATTATTTCTATTTTTTATTCATAACCGGAAGAATATTACAACCTTTGCAAAAGCTAATGAAACGTTTTTATAAAAAGAAATACCGATATGAGTACAGATATTTTGGAGAGTTCAATTTACATATTATACATGCAAAAATAATCAAAACTCGGTTAGAAAGGTTTGTTCACGTATCTTTGAAAGAATCATGTCATTTGTTAAAATTTATCTCTGATCTTCAAAAGGAAGTAGCTTATTGAATTTATGATAAAAGTGATAAACGTTTGATGATTCAGACGTTGAAAATTTAAAAAAATTTTAAGTCTAAAAAACAAAAAACACGCTTTTGTTACGAGCCTAAATAAAAGTTTTGTTAATAAGTAAATTCTGCTTATGCTTTCCATCAGGCAGAGTAGAGACATTTTGGCATGGCCATACATAAAAAAAGTGGAGAATTTGAATAAGTTCAAAAAGGTAAATCATTTCAACGTAAAAATGCATTCCAGAAAACCTCTTACTGTGGATGTTTGGTCAAAAAATATTACTAAATCAGCATTTAATTTCTTTAAAGTATGAACAGCCTACGCCATGTTTGATAGGTAAAAGTTTGAATTTTTTATGTGTATTAATATACTAACGTTTAAGAGTTTTTGTCTATTTGTTATGCGCTAATTTTTATAACTTTTAGTTAGATTTTAATATTTTTTATGTATTGGATATAGTATTTATTGATAATTATAATAAGTATTTATTTATATAATTAATACAGGCTGTAAAGCTTTAAACTATGAACTTCAAACGCGAAGTGGGTGGATTAACGAATTAAAACTGTGAGAAATGTCTAGGTTTCATAAACATACATGAACCAGTTAAGATTATTGTTATTGAACTTATTGTCATCAATCTTGTATGCACAAAGCTCCGTTGCCTGTTATCATGGCGAACTCTAACAAATCATCTCAACTACATAAACTCTTATCGTATCACGTCCGTACCTACTTGGTTTTATCCTGTCGCTATTATCTCTAATCTTTTAAATTCTGGTACATATCTCCGGCAGATCAGCTATGTCTGTAGATAAACTATCTTACACTTATATAATAGTGATAAAATATATCAAATTTGGTTAGCTATATTTGAATAGATAACTCCTACATAATATAATTTAAGTAAAAATTTTGATAGATTTGGTTCACACTTCGCTTTAATATTCTTGTCGATTTTCTGTGTATTTTTTTATTTCGATGTAGCCAGTGTGTTAAATTTCAGTGGAGCCGGAATCGGTAACCAGATCTCTTAGCCAAGATACAAGTGTTTCACATCGATCATAATTTGATTTGAAATTTGGATAGATTTGGTTCATACTTCGCTTCATTATTCTTGCTGATTTTCTATGAATTTTTCTATTGCAATGTAGCCAGTGTGTTAAATTTCAGTGGAGCTGGCATCGGTAACCAGCTCGCCTAGATACAAGTGTTTCGCGTCAATCATAATTTGAGTGGAAATTTACATAGACTTGGTTAATACTTCGCTTCATTATTCTTGTTGATTTTCTATGAATTTTTCTATTGCAATGTAGCCAGTGTGTTAAATTTCAGTGGAGCTGGCATCGGTAACCAGCTCGCCTAGATATAAGTGTTTCGCGTCAATCATAATTTGAGTGGAAATTTACATAGATTTGGTTCATACTTCGCTTCATTATTCTTGTTGATTTTCTATGAACTTTTCTATTGCAATGTAGCCAGTGTGTTAAATTTCAGTGGAGCTGGCATCGGTAACCAGCTCCGCTAGATACAAGTGTTTCGCGTCAATCATAATTTGAGTGGAAATTTACATAGAATTGGTTCATACTTCGCTTCATTATTCTTGTTGATTTTCTATGAATTTTTCTATTGCAATGTAGCCAGTGTGTTAAATTTCAGTGGCGCTGGAATCAGTAACTAGCACTATTAGCCAAGATGCAAGTGTTTCGCGTTGTTTCTCATCTACTTCTACAATCGCTAACATATATTTTCTCTTGTATTATTGCCTAATATTTTATTTTGACTACTTGACTTAGCGTTGAGAGACGTAATTCCCTTAAATATGTTAGTTTTCTATCAACGTTTACGTTTGTAGAATGTAGACTTGGCTAGGGCTGGAGTCTTAGCCCATGTTCAGATGACGAGCGCTCAACGCGCGTTTTGCTAACGCGCGTTGAGCGCTGGTTATCTGAACATGGCCTTAAACTTGTGATAAACAAACTGGCTTATAGTAGGTTCGAATCACAGTTCGAATCTCTACTTTTCTTTATGAAACAAGGGGCAACCATTACTAGGTCAAGTGCTGATAAGTGTTAAAGTAGTGTACGGCATTTGATACTCAGAAGACACAAGAAAGTTGCCGTTCTTCAAATTCCCCATCCCTCTTTTAGTTATTAAGAAGGAGTTTGGTCCTCCAGTAACCCTGCTCATGCGGAACCACCATATCATGGCTCTTTCACGGTTAAGTGTTAATCTGAATACTGATCGTACGAGCTCTTGTCTGTATATTGACGGATTAACTTAGACTTCGGCATGAATGGGCCGGCTCGACCGGAGTGATACCACGGCCTCACAGAAAACCGGTGTTTCACCGATTGAGTGAGGATACTGGAGGCCCCTCCCATCGCCTTCCCCATCCCCCAAAGGCCGGCAACGCACTTATGACGCCTCTGGTGTTGCGGGTGTACATGGACGGCGGTAATGGCTTACCATCAGGCGACACGCCTGCTCGTTTGCCCTCTATTCCATAAAAAAAAGAATACAAAGTGTCACCACACCATCTCTATTTATTCTGTGAGTATCGCAAAGGGCAACTAAGAGAAAATACATTACTGTAAAGAGAAGAAAAACTTGAAACCCTATACCAACACAGCTTGGTTTAGCAAGTCAAAACCTCAGTTCTAAGACCTCTTCTTAGAAAGGAGGTTGTCAATCAAGTAGTGGACTGTTATAGGGTGGTCATGACGAGCTCCAAAACAAGTTTTTTGCTTAACATGAGGGGTCAACAACAATAATAGTAACACGTGTCCTGTGTCCTGTGTCACGTGTCCTGTGTCACGTGTGCCGTGTCGCGTGATTGTAATTTGTGACCACGCAACACTTCAATTACATGTAAACAATAGCAATAGCATTCTTAAATCCTGGAAAATATAAGAAAAAACTCTCACGTGAACAACTTTTAATGGTTTTTATTCCGTTTGACGTACATTTGAGAATTGGTATGTAGCTGGATAGTTTTTATAAACGAACCTGCCTAAGAGACTCTGCCTGATGGAAAGTGTAAGCAGAATCCAAGAGTAGTCACCATACTCATGCAGACAATGCTGCATGGTGACCCACACTATGGTGGCTTATTGAGATGCTTCTGCATCATTGGACTTTCGGTCTCGCACTCCCCAACGAAACACAACAACACAGATGCTGTCATTTTAGGTTGTCATATACCCGTATAGAATAGACAGTATTTTCAGTAAGTGATATTATTGACAAATCATATCCATAGTCAGATCCATAACCAACAGTTTTGTTGGCAAACTTTAGTAAATTCAAAATGAAGTGGTTTCTTAAGTTAGTGATGTTTAGTTATTTTGTTTACTAGCAAAGTATGCTTCATAAGTGGATCATTATAAAGCAAATAAATGATATGCAGGTTACTATAACAATGTCACATTAGATCACAAGTGTTAGTCTAGAATAACGTGAAAATTTTCATCTATCATCAACTTGATTCATATTTGTATGTTTGAAATGCGTTTAATTAAGAGGGGGTATAAAGATAAATTGCCGATCTTAGATTTGATTTTTACACTCGAAAATAAGCCACAAATGATCTGTTTTTTTATATATAGATATTACATTATATTTGAAAGGGGCTGGTCTGAGTAAAAACATAAAATTGTAATATTTTATCGATAGAAAATAATCACAAACTTACGTCTAATTTTCCACTAAAATCAATTTATTATCATAAATATGTATATTACTGAGTCAATATTTTAATACATTGTATAAAAATATATTACCAAGGGACTCTATTAGTGTTTTAAAAAAATAATGTACAATTTACGAGTAATTACAATAAAATTAATTCGGCGCTTACTACATTCTTATTCCGTGCAGAACGCTCCCTTTCTATCGCACCTGACCCGGGGTAACGGGCATGTTTTGTTTCATCAATCAGTCGCGGTCGATCCGTTGAGACGAGAAGACTGTGCTTCTGTGCCGAGAAAATACTACGTCGATCATGGCAAACAAAAAAAATAAAACAAAACGCTCTAAAAGAGAATTAAAGAAGTTAAAAATTCAACTCATGACTAATTGTCGAAGGTATGTGTCTATTACTTTACTTTTCTTATATTTGTGTTTGATTGATGAGAAGTAATGATCTCACATCTCACATCTACAATGTAGATGCGCTGAAGTAATGTCGGCGTGTGGGTAGTATAAGCAAAACAAATCGATGTTTTTGACCACTCGCATGTTGATGCCAGTATATTTATAAACTTATATTTTACCGTACAATTTTATTTGTAACTAGCTTTTACCCGAGGCTCCGCATGCATTATTGTCGATGTTTTTCTGCATAATTTTCTTATTTTTTCTTTCCATAAGAACCTTCTTCTGATAATAATTTATTAAAAACAACAAAAAAAGATTCAGCCAAATTGGTCGAGCCGTTCTCGAGTTTTGAGCGCTTATCGTTTTGCTTATCATTACCCCGACTTTTTTTTTTAATATATCGATTTTGTATTTCAGAGCCGCGTTAGTTCGTAACAACACACAAGGTGATGAATGCAATCCAGCCGAATCGCTAAACGGAAATCACTCATCAACTTTGTAAGTTTATTGTACTTGTTTGCCTTAGAACGTTATGGTCTATTTTAAATAATTTCAAGTAAATTAACCCTCAAGATTCTCGTACTACAAAGAATGAATAGACGTGAATTAAGTAAATAAAGTCAAATATTAATTTGTTATTTTTTTTTTGTATAAGGCCCTAATAAGTCCTCTGGGGCCATTTGCACTGCAAAATGTTTCTTAGTACCCAAGTAAGTAACAAAGCTCATGGTTAACACCGTCCGGCCACTTATAATGTATACTTAGCGGTATATGAAAATAAGACAAACTAACATTTAATTTTTGTTTTACACAATACATGTTATCACATAAAATGTGAATAATTACCTATTTTAAATGTAAGTAACTTAAAATACTAACCTATATATGGTTGGTTGTTCATTAATTTCTAATTATTTTACAGACCTACAATTAAACCTTTAGAGAACATTGAAGTTTTAAGAGAACTTGATCTAAATTATGATGAAACGTTTGTAGCACAACGGTATGTATTTTTTTTTCGTTTATACTTTTTAATAATAAAATAAATTCATACACAACTGTGACCCCTTTTGTTTGATTTTAGTAATATCGAGCCACGGGTGTATAATCGGGCAAAGACGGCAATAAAGAAAAAGAAGACTAAAGAAGCTATAGATGAAAATATCTATGATGCAAGTGAACGACTTATTATAGATAAAGTGTACTTCTTTGAAAAACTTAAAATGATTTCAAATCATGCACCTCAATTTGGTTGTAACTTTTCCAATCTGAATATCACTGGTGAAACAAAAATAGGTCTGCACTCCAAATTAAAACTTTCTTGTAATATGTGTAAAGCTAAATTTGTTATAAATACGTCAGATCCACACCCAACCGCTAACTTGGATATAAATACAGCTGCAGTTTCTGGTATCACATATGCTGGTATCGGTTTGGAAAATTTTCAAGGATTGTGTGCGGCAATGAATCTTCCCATAATGTCGCAACAAATTTTTGACAAAAAACATAACCATATTTGTGAGGAATGGGAAAACACTGCTCACCAAACTATGGCAGCTGCTGCTGAACGTGAAAGACGCGCTGCAGTGGAAGAAGGCAGAGTGAAAGATGGCATAGCGGTAATCGATGTTATTGCTGATGCATGCTGGTCTAAACGGTCCTACAAAACTAATTATGCGGCGCTTTCTGGAGCAGCAGCCATAGTCGGAAGAAAGTTCGGAGAAGTTTTATTCTTAGGAGTCAAAAACAAATATTGTTGCATTTGCACTCGTGCACAGAATAAAGATGAATCGCCAAAAATACACGCATGTTTTAAAAACTATACGGGTCCTTCTTCTGGCATGGAGGCTGAAATAATAACTGAGGGGTTCAAAAAATCCATAGAGATGTATAATCTTATATATGGGCGAATTATAGCAGATGGAGACTCAAGCACTTACTCGAAGATCCTAGAAGCAAGACCTTATAAAGGGATAACGGTAGAAAAGATAGAATGTCGTAATCACATTCTCCGAAATATGTGTAATAAGTTAGCTGTCGTCAGCAAAGATACTAAATACTCATTAAATATGAGGAAAATGCTCACTACCCAAAGAATACTTGCCATCCGAAAAGTTATTTGTTCCGCTATAAAAAAACATAAATTTGATGATGATGAACTAGGAGTACGAATCAATAAGTTATATACTGATATTTCTAATTCATATAACCATTCATTTGGTCTTCACGACGAATGTCAAGAGTACTATTGCAGCAGTGAGAAAAAAAGTGAAAATCTTGTTGCAAAAGTAAAAACCTCAACATTCTGGGCTAAAATCCAATATATTGTGGGTATAGTCGCTACACATTCACGTAGTCTCATTAATGATTGCGACAGTAATGCTGTAGAGCAATTCAATAGCATAATTGCAAAATTTGTGGGGGGCAAACGAACAAATTTAATACAACGACGAACATATCAATCCAGGTGTGCGACTGCTGTAGTGGCATACAATACAAAAAGACCGTTGTATAGTATACAAAAATCGCTATTAGGCCAAAGCCCGAAATCAAAAACAAAATCTTTTGAAGATAAAAGAATTTGTAAAAATAAGTTGCGACAAAAATTGAAAAGTAGCAAACTACGTTTTTACAAAAAACCGTCACTGCCTGTAATCAAAGACAAAAATTATGGAACAGACACCTGCCAAAAGCCTGATATGGCAGAAGATGTGTATGAGATGGCGAAACGTAGTTTTCTAAAAAATTTGGAAAAGACTGAGACTGAACGATCACAGATCGAAAGAGCTACTATCTTACAAAGAGATAGTAGCGAATGGTTAGAACTTCGCAGAAATTTATTGACAGCATCCAACTTTGGTAAGATCATCAAACGACGCCCGACCACTAGTGCAAGCATAGTCAAAACATTACTGTACAAGAGCGATATATCAAATGTTGTATCAATAAAACATGGTATAGACAACGAAGCAATTGCTCTTAACCAACTCGCAGCACAAGAAGAAGTACAAATCAGTCCATGTGGGCTGTTCATAGATAGTGAAATACCTTTCCTGGCAGCAACTCCTGATGGCCTGGTTGGAAATGATACAATTGTGGAGATAAAATGTCCACTATCTGCGTTCAAAATGCCCATCGACGAAGCAATAAAAAAGAAAAAAATAAAATTTTGGAACTTACAAGGCAACACAATGGTCATTAATAAAACCGATTCTTGGTATTATCAAGTACAAGGCCAACTTCATATAACCAATAGAAAAATATGTCTTTTTGCAGTGTGGTCCGCTGATAACCAAAAGTTAACTGTAGAAAAAATCTTGCGCGATGATGACTTTTGGAAATATAAAATGGTTGGTAAATTAACAGAATTTTACATGGAACATATATTGCCTGAGTTGATTGACCCACGTCAGACCAGAACTATGCCACTGAGACAACCATTAGTTAGCAAAAAACGTCGACACGAACTACTGACTGAAGCTGGATCCCCGAAAAGGTCGAATTTAACTTCCGAATTAGTGGAAATCCGTTCTTCAGATTTAGTTACCGTTTCAGACAAGAACTTTTCTGAAGCTGGAACCTCTGAACAAACTATGTTATCTGCCGAATTAGAAAAAATCCAATCTCAGAATACGTTGTCGGAGGAAAACAAAACCTTTTCACCAGATTTCTCTATCGTTGGTCATTCTAATGCACCACAAAAAATATTGTCATTTGCAGAATATTGATGCACCTACGAGTACATAATAGTATCTTTTATGTTATTATCTATACTAATATTATAAAGCTGCAGAGTTTGTTTGTTTGTTTGTTTGTTTGAACGCGCTAATCTCAGGATCTACTGGTCCGATTTGAAAAATTCTTTCTGCAACCGATCGAGAACATCAAGCAAATACTGCGTGTATCCATCACAAAGATGAGAACAGTACGCACGAGCGAGCCTGGGTCTTATAAAGGAGACACAAATGCTCGGGCGCGAAGAACCGTCTCACCCTGTTCAGGCCGCCTTAGTGGTGCCCTCGATGTACTTCCGTGGGTTGAGGTATCGGCAAATATCCATGCCCAGGACACCGGCTTATCCCGTAGTGGCAGTTGAGTGCTCTGAAGAGTGGGGAGGGGAAAAAACGGACACTTTTTGGTAGAGAAAGGGCACACCTATGTTTATTTAACGTTGAACTCGACCAAAATCTCATCACCCTATTGTGAAATGCGGTTCAAAACCCGGTCGAGCTCAGCGACGAGCTCCTGTCGATTTTCCTCAATGTCTACCAGCTTGGCTGCAGGGTATCCATAATATCGCCCAAGCATAGCAATGTATATTGCCGAGGGCTAATATGTCATTGACATGCAGAAGAAACATCTTGGGCGACAGGACTGAACCCTGAGGTACGCTAGCGTTTACCTCCAGAAAAACAGAGGCTGCGCCGTCGCAAAGAACCCTAATGCAAAGGCGCTGATGAAGAAAAGCGTCAATCCAGTGACAGAGTCTAGGAGGCAGACCGAATGCTTAGAGCTTAGAGAGAAGCGAACGGTGCCAGACCCGGTTGAAAGCCTTGGCCATGTCAAATGTCGAAATAATCTCATGTAAAATACTTTTTATTTTATGTACTTATAGAAATACTTAAATGTGTTTTTAACAGTGAAACGTGTGTGTCTTATTTTTAAAATAATATTATCCTCAATAATTAAAACTGCTACCCGAAGTCACTATTACACGCGGACGAAGTCGCGGGCACAGCTAGTTATTTTTCTAAAATATAAACTGTATAAAATTTGTGTCTTTGTATTACTTTGAGTAAAATTCATAAAAGAAAATCATTACAAAGTACCTACAGATTAAAAATAGTTTTTTTATTATTGAATTTATATTTATAAACACAAGTAATTCTCATCTTTTTTGGAGAGTGTTTGTTCACAGAGTGACCCTCCTGTGTCACATTATATTATGAAAATACATCATTATATTAGGTACGTACATTTTCGATTTATTTACCACCATTTTATCTATCAATATCTATTTTTGCTGGGAAAAATAGAAACTGACTCGCACTTAGCCAATTTTTATCTGATTATTTTGGGTATACTGTGCGCGATCGTACTTGACAAAACAAGACGGTAGCTACGGAAACGCGCGGTGACGAACGTAGTAACATATCTACCTACGATACCTACCTTCTTGCCGATACAATGGACGAGAGCGGGAGGTGTGAAGCGCGCGGGTGAAATCTGATATTTTTATAGGTTTATGCGCGCTCTTAAAATACATTCACTCGTACAATGTGTAGGTACAGTTCGAAACTAAAATAACATTTCAGCAAGATGTTGTACATTAAATCAGTATTTTTTTGATACTGACAGATTTATAATTGAAATATTCGTGTTTACGAGTTTATCGAATGATATTGAGACCAAAATGTTTACGTATTCGTGTTTCATGTTCTGAAGATGATTAAGGATACATTCGTGTTTATTGAAATACCAAGATACCTCTCTAAAGTAAATGGTTTTCCAAGAATTAATATTTGAAACTAGAAACCTACATTCACAAACCATAATTTTCGTTTACATTAACAGATATACCTATACGCTCACACAGTGATATTTAGGTGTACTGTCAATATGATTTACCTACTTCTAGAACGAATTTATTCTTTCTTAATACTTATTTTCTACTTTTTATTATTTCACCGCTTTGATTTCGGTTGCAATAATTCGTGTTAATTCCTCTAGCTATCCCACACATCCAAAATTAGTTACCGCATTTCTACCCAGAGCATGTCATACACAGAAACTTTTCCTTCAAATCGTAATAGAAGTCAATGTCCCAATCGTAACACCTTGAAGTCTTTAACAGATCAATTACGTCACGACATCTGACATCGTTTATGTTTCTGGAAGTTTCTTCACAAGCTTACTGAAGTGTTGATTTCAAAATAATCCCGATTTAAAGAAACTGTGTTCAATATTGCGTATTTCATATGAATCTTTCATCTCTTTTAATTTTGGAAACAAGTGTTTGAACTTTTATATTAAGTAGTTGTTGATATACATTTGTATAATGCAAACAGTTCCTTGATTTTTAGGTTCGATGCCAAAAACAAGGTTTATGAGTTTCACGACTGTCTTTATTTGTATAAATACAAGTATTATGGCTAAATGAAATCTTATGGATTGATTGGAGAGGTCTACGTCCGAGGTGGACTTCGATACGCTGGTGATCATATTGAATCCATATGATTTATAAGAAAACATTAGTTATTTTTTTTAAATCAAATTAATCATTAACTAAATTAATATCGTCGTCTCCCGAGTATGCTTTTGAGAGATTATGAGAGAGTACCTACCTTCTCTACTACTACTAGTTTTGCTGGTTATAAAATTTGGACGTAAATAGTATAGATTAAAAATAATCTTTGTTTTAAAGGGAAACTAGTCATACAAGATTTATGAAGATGAGATATACATATTTCCAAAAGTGGACCTCACAATATAATTTTTTTGCAGTTTTGAGTAATAACGGCGCATGATTGGTTAGCTCATGGCTGTGCAGCAATTACTCTAAACTGTTTGTTTTCTTTGGTCGACTTCGTTCTCATTCAAGTCTCATAGTAAAAAAAATTGTAAACCCTATTTATTTTTTTAAAAGGAGCAACAATGGAGTTTCTTGCCAGATTCTTCTCCATGAAGGGTAGGCTGCACTTGGAACTGGCGACTAGAATCACTCAATTTTTAAATATTGACTGTTCATAAGTGCCTGTAAAATAAGTGCCTATTTGAATAAAAACCTTTTGCCTTCGACTTTATGTACTTATTTCTTTTCATTTTCACTTTTTATATCTAATTCAATAACTTTTAACGAGCAATTCTTATATTTATATATAAACTGAATCTCGGAAATGGCTCTAACAATTTTCATAAAATTTAGTTATCGATCTGGATAGGATTAATTTGGGCAAATTAAAAAAACCGTGCAATGTCATCTCAAATTTACCATTTTAAATATGCTTTTATATGTTGATGTTCTTAATTAGTAAGTTATATTTATACCCACTTTGTTTCATTTATAAACTTCCCTGCCTTGGGAAGATTAATGAAGATCTTTAGGTCACACACGAGCCATCACGCAGTTTTCTTCAAGGAAGCCATTGAAAGAGGTCTGAAAATAACTTCTGGGCAGAGACAGCGCGGCGCGTCTTTGTGACCTTTTCAATTTATTTTTTTTAGAATTCGAGTGACGCAAATTCGAATTTATTCCTGTACCAATATTTTAGTTGTCTATTCTAAGATTGTATCGAGGACGTATGATGACCGCCACAAATCTAGACTAGATATAATAAGGCCTAGTAAACGGATGTTTTCAAGGAACATTAAATTTAATGTAGCATTGTTCAATATTTTTAATTTCACGGTGTTATATACTGCCTTTACAGACATAGAATCGTAAGAAACATACAACCTACCACAGAAGTATTCTTATTACATGCGATATTACTTCATTTTGGTTTTGTTCAGCTGTGATTATAAGGAAAGCAATCACCAGCAACATCTTTAGATAAGTGGTATCACAAGCTTATTCCGTTCTAGTTCATTGCCTAATACCTACCAATATGGACTTTTAGGCATGCTAATTAAGATATTTGTGCTAGAGAAATGGGTTTACCGCAAAATTTTGTACAGATGGCTTTTATCTTAGAATATAAATCTAAGTCTTCATAATTCGGACAGACGAAATACAAAACGACGATAAAAGTACACCTTCCGTACTCTGAAAACATGTATTATTTACTCATAATTTTACTACTAAATATAAGTTCTATTTACTGAGTTTATAGTTGTTTTGTTTCAGTCTTAATGTCTTCCGTAATTTAGAGGTACAAGGTTCGATTTCAAGTTGTGTATGATGAGACATATATCTATTCCTAGACGGTTACAAGTATTACGTGTTGCATTACATCACGGATATTTAGGTACATGTTGTAAGGCGTTCGATGCTTCCATAAAACAGTTCAAGATTCTTACAGCGTTCATATTGAACCCTTGAAACTTGGACTGCTAAGATAGAGCAGAAACAAAGGCTTGAAAAAGAAAACATTCCCTTTTCAGTTGTCTGTTTTTTCTGTTTATTTTAAAAGACAACTCCCGCACTAGCAGTAAGTCCTGTATCGCGGGGGACTTTACAGACATACATGAAACGGACACAAAGAACACCCAGACTCAGAACAACCATTTGTTGATCACACAAAGTGTTGTCCTACGTGGGATTTGAACCCACGACACTTGGTGAAGTAGGAAACGGCGTGGTGACCGTTAAACCACTAGGCCAAACGTGTCAGTAATTTTGTACATTCTGTATATTGACTCTATTTTAGTGACGTAATCAACTTTTGTCGCCACCATGGCACTGCAAGTCCACACTCTCGTGCTAGCAGTAAACCAGTGTAACAAGTAAAAGGCCCCCGTCATGGAAACGTACTCATAGTCGCGACAGCACTACTTCAGTACCGAGTCCATATGTTAGACAAGCCATGTATGTTATTGTAGTGAATAAACGTCTGCACATCAGCTCTAAATAAAAATTGTTCCGACAGAATTATTTATCCGATAATTTGCCTCTTAAGATGTTACCTGACCTAGTATGAAAACAGGTCAAGTGTGATCATATACTTGTCACAATTTATGATATAAACAAACAGCTTTGCGACAAAATCTGCATTTTATTCTGATTTTCCTCTTCACCTTCAGGAGTAAGAAGTGTTTTATTTTGAATAATTTTATGTGTTTTAACTCCTCGTTATAACTGCAGAAGTTTTCCACGTAAACATTACGTCCACATGCGAATTCCATTGAAAGTCACCATCAGGCAGGTAATGTGTTTATAACAGGTTATTAAAGGCAATTTGTTTGCTTTAAACTATTATGCGTGTCGTCTGACTATTAAAGAGACTTGAAAGGTACTTATATAGGTAATTGCCCACCGCAAGATTCTTTTTTTTTACACGGCTAAGTTAACAGAGAAACCACACGAGGTAGTCGAGGTACCAATATAGGAATGACACATGACACCCGTTTATACACACCTTCTGAAACTATCCTTGCTTTAATAAACTATGATGAATCAATTTCGGTTAGATTTGGAAAGAGAGGTGATTTTTAGAAAGGGTGATATCAGCTTCCCTGACGTCACACCTTAACTCGTTAATATCACTCATGATTTATGGGCAATAGAAACCGTTCTCAATCAATCCATTATCACACCCGTCGGTACACTAGGATTTATTAAAACAACAAAACTCAGGATCGAACTAGTAATCATCTATTTAATGAACGTTAAAATGAAGCTACAGTTGAAATCATAGATCGGCACAACATTGTCAAAGTGAATTAGGTGAAAACACCAAAATCCACTGCCCGTCTGTGTCGATCCATAACTTTCAGTTTCCAAAATGCGTAGGGCCTTTATGAGAAGAATACCAGACTGGCAAGTAAGCATGCAATGCATGCAAATGAGATAGAAAAAGTAATTTTGTTTAACTTTATCTTAAGTTTATATACTTAAGTGTATGCGTGTCAAAGTGTCAAATCGATATAGAATAATATTGCGTTACTTCATACAGGAGAAAGTGGAATATCCGATCCCGTTCCTGTTAAAAACTTGTTGTAAAGGCACCCGGTTTGTCTTTTCTATCACTCATGGCAATATCGCAAGCTTAGTTTTAGTTTTATTTATTATTTATAGTAACATTGGTAGCTATTACTAAATAACTTATTTGCCAAAAATTCAACCAGATTATAAAACATTAAGTCAGGTCATATTGAATTTAAAGTCATACGCCATCGCCAACATTATCACTAACAATATTATAATGTTAATTTAACATTAATACGTAAATTAAAAGACGGGAGAAATGAAATCAGTCCTTATATATACATACGTTGTTATTTTTTGTCCTATGATAATCTTCAAAACGACACTCGGGTTTATGTATGAGACATCCAAAGTAATTCTGCTCTACAGGTAAAATTAAGAATAATCTTTTAAAATGGTGAGCATGGTCACATAGGCAGATCGTGTCGATGGAACGGTAAAAATTTTGAGTTTTGAGCGATATGTAAACTGACAGCTGTCTTCAAAAAGACACGGACCACGGTTCTTAGTACCTTTAGAGACTAAAAATTGTGTAGTTCTAAAAGACCACGGTTGCGTGTTTACACGTCCGTTTTGTCATTAGAAAGGCCACTGGGTCAAGGACAATTTCTGACCCAACTCCTGAATCAATTTTAGAAGTGTCCGAAACCCACTTTTTTCAGTAGACAGAAAATAATCATAAGAATCGTAAGTGTTTGTCTGTGATAATTGTGCGAGCTTTTGGATAGAGCGCACAGTTGAAAAGATGACATACTATTTCGGAGTGCAGATTTATAATCATAAAAAAGTACTGCAGAATAATTTATAATGTTTTCTCTTTGTGAACAATAAAGCATTTACTATATACCGCCTGAAAATGATACCTTGTACCAGTTTCTGTATTACGCACTGTTTATATTTTAAACGTCATAAATGTTTAAAAAATTAATGACTATCATAAATTAATAGCAATAACAACTCCGTCGAAGACAGCGTGGCACCTTTCAGCTGAATACTACACAAATTTGCACAAGATATATGATCGTTCCAGTTTCGCGAAATTTATAAGGAAAGCTGAAATTTTATTTTAAATTTACGAAAGAAATGAATACTCAGAAGTGTGAATGTGTGGGAATTTGTGGGTCATTGCTTCGGGGAATTCTGGGAAGACTGTGTAAGATGGCATGTTCCTGGCAATGTTTGTCAATATTATGAGTGTGTTGTGATCACTAACGAGAAACGATCGCGATGTGTGGTAATTGATTTCAAATGAGAATATCTTTTTTATAGAATTGGGATTTTTACGTAAATGATTTCCTTTCTTTGAATTCATCCAAACATAACATATTTTTTATTTGGGACAATACACAGTTGTACAAAATGTTTATTATTCGTGTTATTACATAACATAGAAATAAATGCCCAACCTGCTTAATTATCCACGTTTTACTTTGATCTTTTGAAGTATGTCGACGAAAATTTTATACAAAATAACTAATCAATCAAATAGTCACAGTAACACATTTCTTACTTTGGTAGTATTGCTGTATTTACTTTTTTCAAAAGAAGGATCAATAATGGATAGATATTCTGGCACTATATATCTAAATACAAAATGCATATTTACTTTTAATTTATATTTATTATACATAATATGAAAAGGAAAAACTGTGTGATTCGAAGGCGAACCGGTAGCTACTTACGCAGATTGCTTTATTCAGTTACAGGATGATATTTGTATAGTCCAAATATAAATCTAATACAAATGTTTTGAAGGCGCTTAAGTTTGTCAAGTTGCTCTTCCATGATATCGAGATAACTGACATCAGCGTAGTCGAGTATAGGAAGAAGGGATTGTGCAAGTGCAATATTAGTTGCTGTTGGGAGAAAATTGCGTAATCTTCGCAAGGATCGGCGTCAAATAATAATTTTCGACTAACCTCTCGCAGTTAAGGTACTCGCAAAGGCCAGTTTTACCTTTACATCCGTTTTTCCACAGAGCGACTGGCATCGCACCTCCACAACCCTGAGGGTGAATTGAATTCCAAGATTGAACTAGTTATCAGTATATGGAACTGGCTTCCCAATTCATGACAACCGGAACCGACGACTTAACGTGCTCTCCGAGGCACGGGCGAGAAGCACCGCCATCTTTCATACTCCGGGCTGCTATTAAGAATTTCTTGTAAGTAAAACCCAATAGCAGTCCGAATCGGGAATCGAACCCAAAACCATTTGATCAGCAGTCGCTTAGGCTAACCGCTAGACCAACGAGGCAGTCAATAAAAATACAATGGTTTAAACAACGAAATTTTTCCGACATTATAACTTAACCGCGTTGCACAGCTTCATTGAGATTGTAACCATGACCACACTAAATATACCTCGATGTTTCAATGTTAAACGCGTGTCTTATAACAATCATTTTATAAGATATATCCACACTATTATTATAAATTCGAAAGTAGCTCTTTATCTCTATTATGCTTTCACGACTAAACCGCTGCACCGATTTCAATGAAATTTGGCATGTACACACTTTGATTCGTGAGGAAGGCTTACGCTACTATTTACCGCGATAACCAATACACACGTGGGAGGAGCCGCGGGAAAAAGCAAGTTCATTATATACGATTCGTCGGGATGGTTGGCGCTCTTTGAGAGGGATAGCAATAGGCTGAAGTAGAATTCTCACCGAAAATAATTTAAACGCAGCAGTCTTAGAGAACAGCACTTGAGTCAAAAGGCAACTCGTCGTCTGTGTATCGTCTCACATGCTATTAAACCCACGAATGATACGTCATACAGGTCATTCAACTGATATATCACTAATAGCACAAGGTCTGGTACCTTTATTTATTACCTTGAAGTTGGCAATAAATTGTAATATTCGTAGAATACCTTGGTTTATTGCTGCGAAAATTTATTTCGAAACTGCGAAAATTCTTTTTGCTTCAATATAATTTGACATAAGTGGAATAATTGGGTTAGGTCCTTTGATGTTTAGCATTGAAATAACTGTCTAGTAATTTAAAAAAATGAGCTGGTTGATAAAAATAGACTCGTAAAGCATTTTATAGTTCTATTGACGTAGTGACAACGTATTTAATGTAGCTGTAACTTTACTTTACGTTACAATCACAACTATTTGCGAAGCGAATCGTACGATATTTTTAACCGACTTCAAAAACGAGGAGGATAACTTTGTCGTTTATGAACCGATTTTGATGATTCTTTTTTTAATGGAAAGGAGATATGCCAACGGTGGTACCATTATAAGGATACTAAGATCTGATGATGGCATCCAAGAGAAATCGAGTAGAACCTTAAAGTCGGTTTTTGTTAAAAAAAAAATTTATGATTATTTTGTTTTAGACTTATATAGTTTGTAGATTTTGGACTAATGTTAGTAGACGTGTCTGCTAGACTGGAGGTTATGTGTTCAATTTCTACCCAGAACAAGAAATTCGTGTGATGCGCTCAATCATTCGCTCCTTCTCTGATTGTTATTCAGCAAACAGTAATCCGGTTACTATTACCACAGCCATTTTACCTAAGTTTTGAACTGCCATGTGTATGATGTGTGAGACTATTATTATTTTTCTTCACCCTGGTTTTTGTGGAAATAGCCACTGCAGGAGATAAATGAGTAGGTATAATTCTTATGTAGATAGTGAAATAAACTATATTTTATGAATAACTTACAAATAAATCCTTTATAGTAGGCATCAAATAGGGTATTTGCCTATTTTTCAAAAAGTGTTTCAATTTAATTAATGATCAATTTTAAGCTACAAAAAATATTTGCGTACAGAAAACGGCTATCAATGTTAAAACTGAAAAACATAATTCAAATTAAATATTTACCCGCCCAAAACACAATCGCCGTCAAGTGGTCGTATGACGTCATTTTTCTCAGACATTAGTGTAGGTTAGAATTTCTGTCGTCTTTCTTCCATTTCAATATGAGTTTAACATTACATTACCAGTATTGGGTATTGCCTTTTTGTGAAAATACCACAAAAAGAACACCTACGAAATTGTTCGGGATTATCGGCGAAATATCTTGCCACCATACTCGTGTCTGTCCATAGCAAATTTAAACTATTAGCTATCGTGAAATTTTTCTGCATTGATAGACCTTGGCCTTTTATAATATTTATGCCGAAATAATATACCTAGTTAATAACTTATTTCAGCATAATTTTTTTTTAGGTTATTGACAAGTCGATACGTTTGAGAAAACTGACGTCACACTTAATGATTGGCATTTGCGGTCACGTGACATAGAGGTTAAAAATCATGATTTTTATTTTATGAAAATATGTAATTATTTTTAGAAATAAAAATTATATTGAAATTTCTTGGCCTCTAAACTATCTATATGCAAAAAAATGTATTTTTTAGTACTACAGGCAAGTACCCTATTGATGGGTTTTGTGAAAACTTTAAATAAATAACTATTACTGACGTCATAGCATGCTTATAAATAATAATTTATATAATTTTTCAATGTCTTCAATAACTCCTAACTACACAAACACAATATACATCTGAGCCACGCTGATTTGAGCACGAACGAGCCGGCTCGACCGGGGCGGTATTACCCTCGCACAAAAAATCAACGTAAAATGACAGCATTCGTGCTGTCGTGTTTCGTTGGTGAGTGCGAGACCGGAGGCTCAACAAGTTCCATACTTGTTGACTAGACTAAAAGATGCAGCAGCATTACTTGGCCGCCATGGTGTGAGTCACCATACTGCATAGTCTGCATTCGCAGTGAGTATGGTGACCACCACTCTTGGATTTTGCTTATGCTTTCCATCAGGCAGAGTAGAGTCGTTTTGGCGGGCCATACATAAAAAAAGCTATATATATGATCACGCTACATACACCCAATAACAGCAGAGTATCAACGAAAAATATTGCAACTTCGATTGCTTGCCCTAGTAAACAGGTAAAGTTTCATAAAAATAGTACTTTAGCTCGACTGGGGAAGTACTACCCTTGAAGAAAAAAAAAAGATGCAGCTGCATTGTTGCACTGTTTGCATCAATGAGTATGGTGACCACCACTCTTAGATACTGTTTATGCTTTACATTAGGCAGAATAGAGTCATTTTGTGAGGCCCATGCAAAAAAAAAATGTATGACAGAATCGTTCTTCTTTATCCCCCTAACAACAATATATATGTAAAGGTAAAAGGTAGTAGAGCCACGCTGATTTCAGCACGAACGGGCCGGCTCGACCGGGGCGGTACTACCCTCGCACAGAAAATCAACGTAAAATAACAGCGTTCGTGCTGTCGTGTTTCGTTGGTGAGTGCGAGGCCGGAGGCCCAATTAGTCTAGTCAACAAGTTCCATACTTGTTGACTAGACTAAAAGATGCAGCAGCATCACTAGGCCGCCATGGTGTGGGTCACCAGCAGCATGCATTGTCTGCATTCGCAGTGAGCATGGTGACCACCACTCTTCAATTCTGCTTTTGCTTTCCATCAGGCAGAGTAGAGTCATTTTGGCGGGCCAAACATAAAAAAAAAAAAAAATGTTTTTCTTTTAAGGTTGGCTCACTCACTATGACCTTATTTACAAATTTGTACATGCTGTATAACATCAGGCTACGGGTAACAGGAGACGAAGACGAAGTTGCGCGGGTCAGCTAGTAGCGTATAAAGTTTAAATCAAATTATTTAAATTATAAATTGTTTACGTTAACTATGGCGTGATCATAATTTTTATCACTGCCTACGTAATAACACAGTACCAGGGTGTATGTATCTAAATAATTGCCAATTATTATTTTCATAACAAAGTGTTCGTATGTGATTGAGGTTATTTTTATTTATTGTGGTACTTTTCCATTAACATGGTGGTATTTCCAGCCCGTATCTCGGAGAGCACGTTAAGTCGTCGTTCCCGGTTGTCATAAACACCTATGACAATCGTTATTGGGTAGTCAGTACCCTCAAATATACTGACAACTTTTTTTTTTTTTTTTTTTTTTTACGTGTGGAAATCCCATCGGACCGTCACCCCACCGGGGTTTACGGCGGGGCGGTGTGTCGGACTCGAACCGACTAAAACCACACGGTGTGCCACTCTGCGCCTCTGAAGGGAGGAATCCGGGAACTGCTGATATTAACACATCCGGACCCCTCCCAGCGCTTGCCCGCACAGAAGCGGGCACCGTCACCTGATGGACTATCTAAGTAGGCGACGTACGGCACACGCGTACGTCGCCCCCTCGCGGATGGCCACTAGAGCGGATGGAGGGGAAAACCCGTCCCGACCATCCGCGGCCACACTCAGGGCGGCATGAGGCGCTGATAGGCGCGCCTCAGCCGCCCGGTTTGCCGGCGGCGGATTGGGTCCGAGTGGATATCATCCTCCCGGGCCTTCTCCGCCGCCTCCTTCTGCGAGATGACATCTTCGCAGAAGGTTGCGACCGCGGTAAAACTGCTATCGCTACCGGCCATGGAGCGTATGACGGCCGGTAGCGAGAGATCTCCTCCGATGACTGCAGTGAGGGCCCGGCGCTGCGACGCCCAAGCGGGGCAAATCGCCAGCGTATGCTGGGCCGAGTCCTCACTGCAGTCGCAATGGTGGCAGGCGGGACTCAATTCCCTCCTAGCGACCGAGTGCAGGTACTTCCCGAAGCAACCGTGCCCGGAAAGGACCTGCGTCAGTCGGAAGGAAAGGGTCCCGTGCTGCCGCCCTGCCCACTCGAGGATGACCGGCTGGAGAGCCTCCACGGCGGCAAAGCCAGCGCGTGGAGTCTCCAGTCGGAACGACCATCTAGCCATAGTGGCTCGACGGGCAGCTTCACGCCAGTCGCGTACCTCTTCGGGCGGAGGGCGATAGCCATACTCCGCCCGATATTCAGCCACCCGTCGATAAACTTCGGCGAGCACTTCCGCCTCCAAATCCCACGGGGGTGTTCCGGCCAGGGCGCACGCCGCCTCGGTCGACACCGTGCGGTATCCGCGTATGGCTCTGACTGCCAATACCCTCTGAGGCCGCCAGAGGCGGGCCTTATTTAGGGCAGTCAGAGCCGCCACCCACACCGGTGCACCATACAGCGCCATCGACCGGACAACCCCCGTGTACAGGAGTCGCGTTGCGACGCTGGCTCCACCCAAGTTGGGCAAAAGGCGCCCAAGGGCGGAGGCAGCGCCGACCAGCTTTGGACCAAGCTGTCGGAAGTGCTCGTCGAAGAGCCACCTACCGTCGAGGATCAGGCCCAGATACCTCATCTGGGCCCGAACCGGTACGAGGACCGAGTTGACCTCTATGGAGGCGCCGGCGGGTGGACCACGACGGGGCCCATGGAACAATAGGGCCTCCGTCTTGTCCAGGGCCACCCGTAAGCCCAGCGCCTCGATGCGCCCGACCACCAGAGAAACACCCCAGGTGGCCAGGCGCGCCGCCTCTTGGAAGTTCGCCCCCCGGGCTGTGACAAGTGTGTCATCGGCGTAGCAAATTACGCCCAGCCCGGGAGGCAGACGACTTCGAAGGACCCAGTCGTACCCCACGTTCCACAGGAGTGGTCCAAGGACAGACCCCTGCGGAACGCCGCACGACATGGGTCGCCGTCTCCAGACGCCCTCTCGGTCCTCGTACACGACGGTACGCTCCTCTAAATAGTCTGCCACTAGCCGCCTCAGGTACTCTGGCACCCCGTGGTAGTGGAGTGCTTCCCTGATGCAGCTAAATGGCAGACTATTGAAGGCGTTGGCGATGTCCAGGGACACCGCCAACACCACGCCGCTACAGCTTACCGCCTCTTCGGTCACGGCGCATCACGGCATCGACCGTCGAACGCCCCTCTCGGAACCCGAATTGGGCGTCCGACAGGTCGGGGCCCACCTCGCTGAGGTGCCGGACGATGCGGGGAATATACTGACAACTAGTTCAACCTCCGAATTCAGTTCACCCTCAGGGTTTTGGAGGTCAGATACCAGTCGCTCCGTGGAAAAACTGATATTCAGGTAAAACTGATTGACTAGTAGCCGATCCCAATTAATCTAGGGAATAATAAAGGCTAGGAAGATGATGGGATGGTATTTGGCTTAAAGCAAGACATAGTATTTTGTGATTTTTGCCTTGCTGTTATGCTTAGGTATTATCATCGATTCTCACATACGAGGGGGTCATCTACAACTCGTAGATGGCCTGTGGTCTGTCCAGTCTGTGGTTCCTTGTATAATGATATTCAAGATGGGCGGCGTGTGGTTTCTGATACTGACCGTAGTGGGTAGTAACTAAGGGGATTTCTGTATTGAAAATAAAGGTGTATTTATCATCAGAAAACGCGTTTGTTCGTTCATTTATATGACAGTTTTCATTTATAGTACCCCCCCATACACATCTAGATTATTCTAGATGTGTATGTGGGAGGTACTAATTAGCATAGGTATCTGCATTTCCACGCTGCGCTTCACATGGTCTCAACTCAAGAACCTTTCTGCCCCATCGGCCATCGGTTCTCCGAGGGCACATGCCCTGCCCACTGCCACTTCAGCTTGCTGACTCGCTCTGCTATTTCGGTAACTTTAGTTCATCTACAAGTTACCTTCGTTCTTTAGGCCTCCCGCAAGGTGGACGGACGACCTAGTTAAGATCGCGGGGACTCGTTGGATGCAGGCCGCTGCCTACCGGTCGAAATGGAAATCAATGGGAGAGGTCTACGTTTGGCAGTGGACTTCTTACTTGGCTGATGTGATGTGATGATCTGCATTGGGATTTAATTAAATGTTAATTTTAAAGATAATGGTAAGATTAGGTACTAAGTAGTAATTTCGTAATCGATCTGATATGATAACATAACGTTAAACCTTTCTAAGAGGAAAAAGCTAAAGTTAGCTACAAAAGAAACCAGCCTAAGTTAACACAATAAAATTGGGAAAAGAGGAGGAAGATTATGATAATGATAAACTTACTAACCCTGTTTTTGTTTGGGACGGGGTTAACAGGAATTGCCAGAGCCTACTAGCTGTAGAGTACGACATGTAACATTATTTATAAAATATTTACATAAAAAAATAACAAAACATTTATCATTTAATCTCACTAAGTAGAATCTGTCCTATGGTAACCATACTGTAGATAACTCTACTCTGCCTGACGGAAAGCATAAGTAGAATCCAAGAGTGGTGGTCACCTACTCATTGCGAATGCAGACAATGCAACAATGGAGCATGGTGACCCACACCATGGCGGCCTAGTGATGCTTCTGCATCATTGGGTACTACTGATTGGAAACAAAATTGCCCTACAAAATGTATGGTTTGATTCTTCCAATATGTATCAATAACGAGGTCATCATTAACGAGGTCATTAGTATCAAAAGTGATACTAACTATATAGCTGATTTTTTAACTGTTGCTTAGTTAATATTTAAATAATATAACAGCCACATTGTTCCTATAAATTGCGTGGTACGTTATCCCGGTCTTACGCTCAAAAGTTTTTTGTCCCTACTACCTCTGTTAGCTACCACAATCTCAACAAATATCTGTAGATCATACAAACATTTCCTCTAAACCGGGAATGGAACCCAAGATCTCAGCACAGCAGTCGCTTTGGTTATTACTGCGTCATTAAGACAGTCAGAAGCAAACCTAAGACTTCTAACTTACCAGTCAATGTCACTAACTTAGTGGTTAGTGACATTGGCTGTTTCAGTCGGATATAAGATCACCAGCAGGGCCGACATGATATCTATTGAAATCGAAATAATAGCAAGGTGTGTATAGGTACTTGTATACGTAATGTACCTACATGTAATATTATGGTTGTATAACACATATACAAACAAAACAAACCATGGGTTTTCCCATGCAATATGTTTACTACAATTTAACAGGACAACGGAAGTAGGTAATTGTACAGTGGTATAACGTTTATCAGTATTATGTTATGATTATTGTGGCAGGTAAAATGTGGGTAAACCAAGTTTGATATGTGTTCGAGGTCACCTTGGAACAATACGGGTTTTTAAGGATGTTTATTGAACATTGTTATCGCTCTTCAAAACAAGTCGCAAAAGTGCATGTGCATATATTTACCTACCTATTTAATTTAAATAGAAATATATACCTATGTATAGCGTATGTATTGGATAAACTACAGTTTTGAATAAATTGACCTCATTTTCATCTTTGTTTATTGTTTTGAATTGTTTTTATGTATTTATTCATTAAATAAGTGGTACCACATCAATTTTGCTTTGCTTGTACTTATTCCCTATTTATTATCTGTGGAAATCCTCACCGATATGCAAAAAAACACTGAGAGCCTCTATTTGGAGGGACCACGCTCGACAAGTTCATTTTATATTAAACTAGCTGACCCGGCAAACGTATTGCCATGAAAAAAAATTTGGGTTGGGTCACCCTTATCATTTAGGGGTATGAAAAATAGATGTTGGCTGATTATTTGTTCTTTTGTTCTTGAGGTAACCCTCAGAACTATTAATTAATGTTCCGAAATTTTATTTTTTGTTGTTTGATCCCCTTCAAATTTGAGGAAAATCAATACCCTGAGTCGAAACAAACATTCGCCGTATAATAGTTTATTACTATTCATATCATGATCACCAAATCATGTACCTACTTTCTAAAGTAACCTTTCTGACCTTTCAAAATAAACTTCTGTACATTAAGAACAGTGTGTATGCCTCACACTTTTTTTAAGCTATTACATAGCTTTTATCGCGGGCTTTGAGCGCGGCGACAGAATCAAGAAATTCCGTAACGAAAATAAAACCTAACAACCGAAGCTCGCACGGAGCACGAGCTGCTCCGAAATCGGACGAATACGTAAGCAGCTGTTTGTGAGAAAGTATATAGGCGTATAGGTATCTATCATATCTTTATAATGCCACACTCACCGCACGTGCGCCACGTAAGTATACATGTTCAAAGAAATAAAAATACTGCATAAATAAAAAATAAATAAATAATTATAATTCCATAAGTTGATAAAAATTGCTATGCAATTGCTTTATCGCGGCCATCCACGAGTACCACACGTTTTTTTGTTTCTTTAAAAAGACAATTCCCGCATTAGGAATATATATTCCTGTGTCGCGGGGGACTTTACAAACATACATAAAACGGACACAAAGGGTGTTCTTTGACTCAAAGGGTGTTGAAAGACTCAGAACAACAAAGTGTTGTCAGGTGTAGGATTTGAACCCACAACACTTGGAGCAGCAGAAAGCGTCGTGGCGACCACTTAAACCACTAGGCTAACCGTGCAGTCAATTTGTTTCTAAGTAGACTATTAAGGGCTGTTTTTTGGGATGATGATGATTTATCGTGTTTTATTTAACGTCATTGCTTGGTTTTCCCAAGTTATCAGTGTAATAGATTCGATTGAAGTCGTGAGAACGGATAGCAAATCAAAATATCTATTGATTATGCCAAACAAAAGACAGGTGTGAGAAACAGCTGGGCTGTTTACGAAGCACTGTACTGTCAGATAAAGCATGTTTATAATTTCATTTGTAAGCTATATATATTACATATTGTTACGTGTTAGTCAATTTCAATCCGTATTCGATTTTATGCATATTCATGTAAGGTTCATCATTCTGTGCCTCAAGAAATCAACGAGAACTTTCTGACGTTTGACTTTGTCTCAAGCATGGTACTCGAACATTCTTTTTTCGTAACAATATTTAACAGTATAAACGAAGGTTTATTCTTACAAAGACCAAGAAAATGATAAAATTACTATAACCCGTCTACGAAAGAGTTTCTGATGTAATTTATGTAGTCTATCTCATCCGGGCTGTTATTACCAATCTATTGACACTTCATTCATTAAAATCGGTGCAGCAGTTGAGGCGCTACGGTAGAACATTCAAACATACATAGACTGTCAAAAATAGTAGCTTCTTTTGTAAAATTAATGTCTCGTATAAAAATAAGATAGTAGCAAGGTGTAATTTAAGCACATTGTAAATTGACTGATTAGAAAATAAAACTGTTGAAATAATATCGACTAGTAGTTGAAAATTGACACTACTTAATTAAATGCGGGAGTGTGAGAAAGTTGCATAGCGAAATAATGTTTCATTCAAACTAGGTCTTAGGGCTGGTAGGCCGTCGGTAGGCATTCAGTTGAATCATCACATACCTCTGCTCTGACTCCTGAGTTTAAAAAAAGGATTTTCCACTCTGTCAAGGAAAAAGGTCTTAAATTAGGTTAGTTAGGAACTTCATCTCTTTTTCTAAAGCGGTCAAAAGTCATTCCATGTATTACATTTTTATTACTAACGTTAATAAAACGATATACAAGTTTACATAACGTAATTTATGATTACTGTTCAAACGTCTCAACTATGGTAAGCGAAACCTAGTTACGTAATCCGGTACAATCTGGTTACATGTCGTTCTGCGACGTCAGCGGGACAAGTGAATGACGAGTACGCGACATGCGCAAGAGTCGAATTACTGTTACCGGGTTGTTAATTCTGTATATGCATTTTTTATCAGTACATACGGTAATTAATTTAAATTGGGTACGTTTTTATACACGAAGTCAAGTTTTAGGTACTCGAGGTTAGTGAACTCAAGTGCAAAATGTATTTTTAAACACAACAACTTTAAGGCCATGTACAGATGACGAGCGCTCAACGCGCGTTTTGCTAACGCGCGTTACCAACTTCATGTAAAAATGCGCGTTAGCATGTGTACTCCTAGAACAAATTACATGTAGTTGTAAACGCGCGTTGTGCGCTCGTCATCTGAACATGGGCTAAGGCATTTGACTTCAAATTGTAAATAAGAGTAAAATTATAGGCTATAGAATTCATCTAAAGCTACGTTGCTTCATAAATTAGGATGTAAGTAGTACGTTTATTTATCAGTGTATCAGTAGTTGACTGCACGTTTGGCCTAGTGGTTTAACGGTCACCACGCCGTTTCCTACTTCGCCAAGTGTCGTGGGTTCAAATCCCACGTAGGACAACACTTTGTGTGATCTACAAATTATTGTTCTGAGTCTGAGTGTTCTTTGTGTCCGTTTCATGTGTGTTTGTAAAGTCCCCCGCGACACAGGATTTATTCCTAGTGCGGGAGATGTCTTCAAAAAAAAAGAGCATTTACGATCATTTATTCAATTTATTTGAACTTATGAATGAAATTAACATATTTATATTGAAACCATGGTAGTACTATAAATTCGAAGGTACCTCTGTCTGTTTTTTACGCTTTTTCGACTAAACCACGACACTGATTTTAATGAAATTTGAACTGGAGATACTTTGATTCTTGGGCTAGTCTTTACCGCGATAATTGGCAGACACGCGCGCGGAGCCACGATCAAAAACAAGAATTTATTTTTCTCGAATAGAAATGTACCATTTTCCTTACATTACAATAATGTTTGTGCTTGATATACACATACCATACACTACATCAATAAAATATTATACACAATTCAATTTCAATACAATCAACAGGCTAAATAATTTTGATGGTTACATTTACATGAACAATTTGAAACTAATAAAATAAAAATAATAATGTATGGTTAAGGTTAAGGTGATATAAGGCGAAAGTTTGTGAGTGTGTATGTTTGTTACTTCTTCACGCAAAAACTAGTAAACGGATTTATAAGAAACTTTACAGTAATATAGATTATACATCAGAATAACATAGGCTACTATTTGCCGCACTAACCGACATACACGCGGTCGGAGCCGCGGGCAACAGCTAGTTAGAGATGAAAATACGAACATATGTACATAAATACCTATTTATATAGTTAATATAAGTATGATGGGTGGAATGCGGTAGCAGTCCAAGTTTTTGATCTTTATAACACTTTTCTATATAGGAAATTATAAACAAAATTAAAGTTTACAAAACACAAGTGCATTCTTTTTTTTTTTTTTTTTTTTTTTATGTATGGCCCGCCATAATGACTCTGCTCTGCCTGATGGAAAGCATAAGCAGAATCCAAGAGTATTGGTCGCCATACTCACTGCAGACAATGCAGTATGGCGACCCACACCATGGCGGCCTAGTGATGCTGCTGCATCTTTTAGTCTAGTCAACAAGTATGGAACTTGTTGACTAGACTAATTGGGCCTCCGGTCTCGCACTCACCAACGAAACACGACAGCACGAACGTGGTCATTTTACGTTGATTTTCTGTACGAGGGTAGTACCGCCCCGGTCGAGCCGGCCCATTCGTGCTGAAATCAGCGTGGCTCTACTACCTTCCGTTTTCCGTATTCTTCCGTATTCTTCTTAGATTAATGTTAATACTCTGATATTAGAAAACAAAATTCTCAAAAACACAATAAGGTGTATTATATAGAGAAATCACAATCTAATGAAAAAAAAGAATCATCATTGAATACATCATGGATCTAGCTAATGGATCTTCTGAGAATGTATGAATAACAAAAATCTCAGTAGATCCATATCTTGAAATTAGGATCTAATGGGAAAATATATTCTCATTAGATCTATCCATCCATCATGGGCTGGCGTGGGCGACTGCGGATCAAGAGGTCTCTGGTTCGATTCCCGTGTTGAACTGCTGTTGGTTTATTCTTAAAATAATTTCTTAATGGCAGCCCGGAGTATGAATAACGACGGTGTTCCCCGCCCGTGTCGGTTGGTCCCGGTTGTCATGAACATCTATGGCAATCGTTATTGGGAAGACAGTGCCCTCAAATATACAGACTACTAGTTCAATCTATCGAATTCAGTTCACCCTTAGGGTTGCGGAAGTCCGATGTCAGTCGCTCCGTGAAAAAACTGATATTCAGGTAAAACTGGTTGAACTAGCAGCCGACCCCAAATAATCTTGGTCTTAAACGATTCTTTGCAATTAATTATTAAGGTACGAATAAGCAAAATAGTCAATCATTTATATTTCAATTTATGATGGACGATAGGTTACATAATAATAAAATCTTGTAAACCAAAAAAGTTTAGAAACCTAAAACCCAAATATGTAAAAGAAATAACTTAAATTAATATAGCCTATGCCACCCGGGCTATCATTACAAATCTGTTGACACCTCATTCATCAAAATCGGTTTAGTAATGTAGACGCTACGGTGGAACATACATAGATTGGCAAAAATTGAGCTCTTTTGGTTTCGCTGTAGTCGGTTTAAAAGCCTCCTTTTCTTAAAGTCAGTTAACATGTAGAATAATCTCTGAAAATAACAAAATGTGAAGTGGGTTACAAAATGTATGTTCTACATTTGTTGCCACTCATAACGATATGCTGAGTGCGACGCTGCTCATAATAGCTTTCCATCGAGGATCAGTGTTGAAAACATAAGCCCTTCGGACTTACAACGAGCAGTTCGCCGACTCAAAGCGTCTGCCGCATATGGCCCTGATAACATACCGGCGTATTTAGTTAATGACTGTTTACCCGTGCTAGAAAAGCCTCTCTTATTCATATATAACCTTTCACTATAGCAGGGTCTTTATCCCAGAAAATGAAAGACTTCGCGAGTAACGCCAGTACCCGAGGGTGGTTCTTCAACGGATATGAGTAATCACAGGCCTATTGCAGTATTATCAGTCCTCGGAAAGATCTTTGAATCTATTATCAATGGCTACATATTTAATCTAATTACACACATCAAAAGTGTCTAGGGATCAACATATGTGTCTAGGGATCAACATATATTTTTGCAATAACTTTTCTCCTGATTGATATTAATTAAAATTTTCTTTAAGGATTCATCAAATAAAGTGTTTTCGTTTGTCACAGTAACGATAAACCAAGTCACCTTTGCATTAATAAAGAAATTTGCCATTTTCCTAATAAAGGGATTTTTGACATTTGAACCACTAACATTAAAGTTCGAAAAAAAGACTGAAATAACAGTTTTCTTTAAAATTTTATTAGGTAACTTAAACAATTAATAATCCGTGTTTCTACCGCGAACACTAACAACACAAGAATCGGTTTGGCATACTCAAAATGAGTTCATCCAAATCACGCTGTGGAATGGCCGCCCATGTTCGTTGCAACAACAAAAAAAGGTCTTCTTGCGACTGGATACCCTCCATATTCGGCAGAGCTCTTCTCTGTAGCATATCCCATGCATGCTCAATCGGGTTCAAGTCTGGCGACTGAGCAGGCCAGGGCCAAAGCCACATCTCAATCTCAAGAAATCCGCATAAAAATGCTTGATCCCTAGACACTTTTGATGTGTGTAGTATGTACTTAAGTGATTGTCAACATGGATTACGGCCTGCGCGCTCTACACTAACCAATCACGTTAAATTTGTGGACTACTTGAACACAAGGGTAACTGCGGGCTGTCAAGTGGACGCAGCATACTTTGATTTCAAAAAGGCATTCGATCTTGTGGACAATGATGTGCTTTTAAGGAAGCTTTCATCTGTGGGCTTTGGTATTCGGCTTTTAAGTTTCATGGCAGATTTCCTTAGGGACCGCAAACAGTATGTTAAGTTGGGAAATCATCGATCTTAAGAATATTATACTAGATCAGGAATAAGTCAAGGCAGTACCCTCGGTCCCACACTGTTTCTGATTATGATCGATGACCTGCCCAGTGTACTTTCTGGGGCTCAGTGTCTTATGTTTGCTGACGATCTCAAGTTGTTCCTTCCTATTGCTAACACTGGAGATTGTAAGGTGCTACAAAAAGAAATTGATGCAGTTGTATCTTGGACACCTCCAAATGTAAAACTATTACTGATCAGTCCTCTTGCCAAGGCAGCGATCACCTTTTGATGATGTTTATAATACCCACGGGCCCATAGATGGATATACAATCACTACTAATACCACTGGCAAGAAGAATGACCCACGGCTGTGTCACCGTGTTCTTAATCTAAACTACACTTACTGGAGTTGTGTGGCGTCCTGTTTTCAGCGCCGTTGATGGGGTACCCCACCGCCTGGTCTGTCCTGGTACGTTTACACATACATGCTCCAGAATGCTGTACAATCTGCAAGGAATTCGAATTACTCTCAATAATCAACTTTTCACAGATTTTCGAATTACAATACACTCGTTTTAGTTCTCGCGGGCCGCGCCTATCACGTATTACAATTCTCGCGAGTCTAATTACAATGACGGCAACTGTTCACAAGCGACTTCTCAATAATTTTCGACATTAATCTCGTCTCACGCTGGGCGGCGAGCCCACAAGTACCCTAGCTCAACAAACCTCACGGTGTTATCAATCTCACGCGGAAACTATACGAGTACTACAAATTAACAATCAATAAATTACGGCACCGGCCATATACGAGTATACTCAGTGCCCTCAATTAAACTGACAACTATGTAGTTCAACCATCGAAATCAGTCCGCCCTTCCAGTTGCGAAGGTCCGATGCTAGTCGCTCCGTGGAAAATTGATATTCTGGTAAAACCAGTTGAACTAGTAACCGACCTAAATAATCTTGGACATAATAAAGGCTAGGAAGATGCTGATATTAAGACGTTTAAATAATTTTATTAAATAGGTAGGTACAAAATATCAACTACCTCAGGCACCTCAATCATCACGACTTATCAAATGTCATAAATCTTATCAAATAGGCGCCAGGCCGCTACAAAAATGTGATAATACAATATTATCTACATTGTTACATAGAATTGTTGAAGGTCATATGTATTGTGGTTTCAAAAAATTAATATCATTTACTTATGACCCCGTCTTGGCGTCGTCTAGGTAAGGCGTCACTCTCCTGTCATGGAGATCTTCGTCAGTATCTGTTACACTCACAATTCAACTAAGATAAGTTAGTATTTTAAATAAAAATAAGCTATTTTGAACAGTCAAATATAGAGCAAAAATATTAGATATTCCGCTTGTGGCAGAAATATATATTTTTAATCAAATGTTTACATTAAGCAATAATATTTGAATGATGTAAATACCAGGGGCTAGAGACTTCCAGACTTCCTCAGAAATATTCTAACTAATATAAATAAACTAAGTAAATTGAATCACTAAACCAATGTTAAAATCCTATAACCGCTACACATGCGGGCTACATAAAAGCTCATATATCATAAAATGATAATATAGAAATATATTATTAAAATTAAAACGAATGATTATACACCTAACTTGAACATTAGACTTTAGTAATTTTTTTAATATTGCACTAATTAGCGCCAAATATTCGTTATTGTTGATTATTTTTGAGCAACGTATTTTGCACTTGGGTTGCCAACACGATAGCTACTTTTTTGCTATCAATATTCACCTAATCATTCAGATGACATGAGGTAATAAAACAAATCACCTACACAAAAACAAGATACGCCCGAAAACCATTGCACCTTTTTTTTTGGGGCCTGCCGATATGACTCTACTCTGCCTGACGGAAAGCAAAAGCAGAATCTAAGAGTGGTCACTCATTGCGAATGCAGACAATGCAACAATGCAGCATGGTGACCCACACCATTGCGGCCTTGTGATACTTCTGCATCCTTGGGTCTTTTCGGCAGTCGGATTTAAAAATTTGTCTTAATATCTTTAGTAGTTTTCTCACCTTCATAACTCCTTTGAGATTTTCGTTTTGTTTTTGTCGATACACAGAATTCTATTTATGAAATCCTTTTTTTTTTGTATTTAGTTATGGTAGCATTGTTTAAGTATTTGTATTTTGAGGCTTAGTTATTATGCACTCAGCTTGTAGGCTATGATGTCATGTGAGATAAGTAACAGTTTGTGATTTCTTTTTCTAAAACACTGTAATAGTTACTAGTCATTTAAAACCAATGAATTATTAATTCAACACTTTAGTAATTGCGAATTGAAAAGTCATGACAAAAAAAATCAGTTGTCAAGAAGGTTAAATCTATATCTATACTAATATTATAAACGCTAAAGTTTGTAAGTATGGATGGATGGATGGATGGATGGATCGATCGATGGATGGATGTTTGTTACTCTTTCACGCAAAAACTACTGAACGGATTTGGATGCAACTTAACAGTAATATAGCTTATACATCAGAATAACACATAGGCTACTATTTGCCGCGATAACCGACATATACGCGGGTGGAGCCGCGGGCAACCACTAGTTAGTAATCATTTTAAACTTACTATGATTTTGAAGCCGAATGTATAAAAAAAAACAATTAGCTCCTCTGTTTGTTATGTAACGAATATATGTGCTAATTATGTACTAACATGTATTAATCATGTAATCAAGAGAATGCTGTAACCGGATTAACTCAGGAACTGGCAATTGCACGCAAATATAATAATAACAAACGTATGCTGTGTAAACCAGGTTAGTTTGTAGTAAATTTCCTTTCTAGACAGTGCACTGTGTACATTAGTGATTTCTTTGCTAAGATGCCAAGATGTTATTGTAGTTATAGTGTCATTGTTTATAAACATTTTCTTGTTATTCCTCGACTAATGTTGAGAGACTAAAGACGGAATATTTAGTAATACGAAAAAACTCTTAATTTAGTTAGTGGATTCTAACTGCGGAAGTATAGTAATGGAACTTGACTTGTCAACTTTGATGTCTCTTTTCTCATACAACCAAATTTCATTAAAATTCAAGTTTAAGGATTTTTCATGTATCCACAAATATAAAGTTATTTAAAATGAATCTACATACTAACGAGTACTGTTAAAGTAGGCTAAATTAGTTGGGATTGCAATTACGCCATGCCTTAACCCTCATAGCTTTGCTCATAGATCTTCTACAATTTCTTTCAGTGCCCTTATTCATACATTATAGAGGTTATTGTGCCACTAACCCATTGTATTCAGTTTCAAAATCGTCTGAACAAAACTGGAGACCAGATGAAACATTCCAACTTAGGCGGTTAATAACTTGGCTGGTTGAGGTCATTGATTTTTAGAACACGTCGTCTAGACTGTTAAGCTTTTGTTTTCAAAATTATTTTGAAATTATTGTAATAAAACAGACGATAGATCCAGGAGTCGTTTTAAGTCATGTCGGAGTTTCAGGTCATGTTTGGGATGAAAAACTTCTTTTTTAAACGGTTTTATTTAGCTTGTCGTGTTTGTTTATTTATTCATTTGTTTGGGTCAAATCTAGTAATTGAATTTGAGCCCCTCCCTGTAGACAGATTGATCTGAAAGTTGGATCCATTGTAAATCCAAGATGGCCGCCGCTACAAAATAGCGTTTTCCAAATTTTGCCACGACTACCACACTACTACAATATGAATATCAAATGAAAGAGCCTGACTAGTGAAACACAGGTCACTACAAAAATATTAAAATCCAAGCTGGCCGCCGCTACAAAATGGTGGTTTACACATTTTGTCACGACTACCACTATATGGGTATCAAATGAAAGGGCTTGACAATGGAGGGCAATGAAACTAAAAACTTGAAATGCTGGCGCTGTAGGTGTAAATCTCGAGATACTTCACACACATTTATCTCAAAACTATGTAGATACATCATCATAAACAGTTTTTGCTAGTCCACTGCTGGACATGGGACTCTATTTAGAAAGGAGATTTATGCCATAACGATTTGAATCCAGTTTTCCTTCCAATAATTAAAATTTACCTAGAAGTAAATAAATGATGATGCTTATCAAATAATTATTTGTCCACGGAGTTAATCGAAGCCACTATCTTTAACCATCAGATCTAACTAAACCGACCTACTTTAATAAGACAAACGTTTTGCACGTAAATATTGACATATTATGTGATGGAATCAAATCTCAAATTCAAAACTAACTTGGGCCGAAATGCTCAATTATACATTTCCTTACAAATTTGATGTTCTTCTTCTTTGCGTGAGCAACCCAGAACGCGGCAGCTATGACTGCTTAACGGTAGTAGCCATCAGGTCCTCCTTCGAACAGGTGTCCGGGCACGCAGGGGACGCAAATTTAATGGGATCCCAAGTACCTAATGGGATAAAATAAAGGAAGTGGTAAAGACCGTGGGAGAGCCACGCTTCGGCATGAATGGGCCGGCTCGACCGGAGTGATACCACGGCCTCACAGAAAACCGGTGTGAAATAGTGCTTGCGCTGTGTTTCACCGAGTGAGTGAGGATACCGGAGGCCCATACCCCAACCCCTCCCTCTATCTCCCCCCCCATCCCCCAAAGGCCGGTAACGCACTTGTGACGCCTCTGGTGTTGCGGGTGTCCATGGGCGGCGGTAATCGCTTACCGTCAGGCGATACGTCTGCTCGTTTGCCGGTCTATTCAATAAAAAAAAAAAGATAACTAATGAAATTAAAATAAACTAAATGCAACTATTGTGGTAACTAACGTAAAATTATGTATTTAAATTCATTATATGACATTACGCAGCTGATTTTTCTTTTATAAGACAACACCCGCATTAGGAATAAACATCCTGTGTCGCGGGGGACTTTACAAGCATACATGAAACGGACACAAAGAACACCCAGACTCGGGACAACAATTTGTGGATCACACAAAGTTTTGTACCGCGTGGGATTTGAACCCACGACACTTGGCGCAGTAGGAAGAGGCGTGGCGACCGCTGAAACCACTAGGCCAACCGTGCAGTCAAGCTGTACTTCACCCATCTCCAAAATCTTTTTTGCGAGTAAACAGAAGTGCGATTATAAAATTATAACGATTTGTAATCACGTTGCCAGTGGAACTTTCTGACATTGTTTGTAAAATGTTAACGACGTTGTAATTCGATAAACTTTGATTTACCTACTGTTGTGTAACATACTGATAAGAGAAAATTAAAAGATACGTTACTGTGGGAGAGCCACGCGTCGGCATGAATGGGCCGGCTCGACCGGAGTGATACCACGGCCTCGCAGAAGACCGGTGTTAAACAGCGCTGGCACTGTGTTTCACCGAGTGAGTGAGGATACCGCAGGCACATACCCCTCCCCCTATCCACCTCCCCATTGCCCAAAAGCCGGCAACGCACTTGTGACGCCTCTGGTGTTGCGGGTGTCCATGGGCGGCGGTAATCGCTTACCATCAGGCGATACGTCAGCTAGTTTGCCACCTAATCCATAAAAAAACGTAATTAAACACTTTGAAAATTGTTGGGTCATGTGAACCACCAGGAGAACTTTTTAGAAGGATACAGGGGCATAAAGCAATAACATTCAGCTCTATGCCGTCACATGTAAGCTATCCAACTGAGTACTGGTGAAAGGGAGGGGGTAGCAACCCTCGATTTTGACAAATGACAAAATTACAAAATGACAAATGACCAAATTGACTGAGAGAATCGCCGGGAAATAAAAAAAAGCGGCCAAGTGCGAGTCGGACTCGCCCATGAAGGGTTCCGAAGCAGCAAGTAACATAATATAAAAGTTCTTGTAGTTCGTTGTAACTTTGATCGATGTTTTAATAATAGTGTATTTTTTGCGGTTTACCATTTATGACGTATTTAAAAAAATCTACTTACTAGATCTCGTTCAAACCAATTTTCGGTGGAAGTTTGCATGGTAATGTACATCATATATTTTTTTTAGTTTTATCATTCTCTTATTTTAGAAGTTACAGGGGGGGGGACACATTTTACTACTTTGGAAGTGTCTCTCGCGCACACTATTCAGTTTAGAAGAAAATGATATTAGAAACCTCAATATCATTTTTGAAGACCTATCCATAAATACCCCACACGTATTGGTTTGATTAATTTTTTTTTTTGAGGTTCAGTTCTAAGCGGACCCCAAAATTTATTGTTTTTATTTTTATTTTTGTGTGAAAATTTTAATGCAGTTCACAGAATACATAGTAGTAGTAGGTAGTAGAGCCACGCTGATTTCAGCACGAACGGGCCGGCTCGACCGGGGCGGTACTACCCTCGCACAGAAAATCAACGTAAAATGACAGCGTGCTGTCGTGTTTCGTTGGTGAGTGCGAGACCGGAGGCCCAATTAGTCTAGTCAACAAGTTCCAAACTTGTTGACTAGACTAAAAGATGCAGCAGCATCACTAGGCCGCCATGGTGTGGGTTACCATGCTGCATTGTCTGCATTCGCAGTGAGCATGGTGACCACCACTCTTGGATTCTGCTTATGCTTTCCATCAGGCAGAGTAGAGTCATTTTGGCGGGCCAAACACAAAAAAAAAAAAAAAAAAAAAAAAAAAAAAAAATCTACTTACCAAGTTTCAACAGTATAGTTCTTATAGTTTCGGAATAAAGTGGCTGTGACATACGGACGGACAGACAGACAGACAGACGGACGGACAGACGGACGGACAGACAGACAGACATGACGAATCTATAAGGGTTCCGTTTTTTGCCTTTCGCACGGAACCCTAAAAATACAACTTTGTAGCGCACTATTTTTATACGGCACCGGTAAGGTAAATCCTTTAAGCTGTTAAATATAATAATCACAAAATATCTAATTCACTAATGTTATGCTTGACTAGATTACGAAAAATCAGTACTTCTAATACATTTTTATATTTTCATGCCTGTGTTTTTATAGTGAAGTTCAGTGTGGTCTCGTACTGACACAGATCTTTAATATTAAGGCTCTAATTTACTACTGTATTTGAAGAATTTATTTTAATGACATACCAACTCTTATCATGCCTAGAGTAACTTGGATTTTTAATCTTTGCACTTAATTTTGTCACTGTTCTAGGCAGTTCTAGGTCATAGTGGACCGATGAAGCTTATTGAGGTAGAGAAATTATACAAAATAAATAACATTTATTTTGGGAACGCTACGAGTATGCGAAGATGTGGAGGAGTTATTTAACGCTTGTATGTAAATATTATTATTATTATTTTATTATTATTATTACATATATAGGTTTTTTTTTTTTATGTTTTAGCTGCGCCAAAGTGACTCTGCTCTGCCTGATGGAAAGCATGAGCAGATTCTAAAAGTGGTGATCACCATCCTCAATGCGAATAGCACATTGCAGCATGGTGACCTACACTATGGCCGCCTAGTGAGATGCTTTTTTACGCCCTGCTTAAAGGACCCGGGATCATAGTGGGAGGGAAACACGTGCGCTGGAAGTGAGTTCCAGGTTTTGACCGCTCGGCACAGAAAGGACGAACCGAAGCGATGAGTACGAGATCGTATGTCTACCACTCTGAAGGTTTCTATATTATATAATAATTAGATAAATATATCACTAAGAAGAATTGGTGTGAAGAACTTGATAAAGTTGATAATAAGCAGTTGAAAAAAAAAAACAATTTTAATGAGATAATATTATAAAAGAACCACTACAGGTGCAGTAAGCGTTAAATACGAGAATAGGTTCTGGGCTCTGGCGGTAAAACCTGTCAAGGTCCAGTCGTTAACAGGCAACACGCTTAACTTAGGAACTGGAGATATTTTACAATTTAGTTACATTTATTCTTCATTAAAACGGTGCGGTGTACCTACTTGTTAAAAACAGGTCAAGTCAATATTCTCAAGCGTAACTCAATCATGTATGTCTATCTTATTTATCCATATCCCGGAGAACATCCTTGCAACCATAATTCAGTCCTGACACACCCTGTAATACAATCAACGTATGAATGGGTCAGTGTCGTGACGAAAATAACTTGAGGATGTCCATAACCCTGAGAACTGAATAGGGTTGCCAATTTACATTATAATAAAAATGATAAGATGATGACACAACAACTATTAAAAAAAATCTGTTCCAAAAACCTCAATGAATTATAAAATTATCATAAAAGTCAGCCGAAATAAAAAAAAATGTTACATAATTTTTTTCTTATTTAAGTAATTTGCGTTAAAATCAGTTTTTTTTTTCATAACCTGGACCAAGAAATATTGAAGATCATCTATTTACTACACATATATCGTTCGGTAGTACTCAAATATTTATTGAAATCTAAGTTACCTTTAAATGAGGTCATTGAGAGAATAATAAGTAACATAACAATAATGTAGGTCTTATATCTGAATCTATAATTTAAACAGAATACGTTTTCTTCAGAGCCATCAATATTTAGATCCAGTCATGCTAATAAAATACCGCTTGTTACCCTAGTAACGGAGCAAAATAAATCGTAACGGTTATATCTGAAATCATCATGTACATGTATGGAATTATGGAAATATACATATCGCAATCGCGAGGACCCATAGATGAATTGGAAAACGTATATTTAAACAAAAAAAACATACTTGACTACGTCATTTCATCAAGAAATACTTGCCCTTCTCCCAAATTTTATTTTTTGTTTCCATCATTCGTCAATTCATCATACTGCTTCTCCTTCTTTAGCCATAACTGTTTTACGCAATCCATCCATTTTCTTTGGTCATTCTATACCATTAAGCTTTCTTCGATTTACTATATAGACTTTTCTCATCTCTCCACATTACATATCACGCTAATCTGTTGCTGGCGCAAGCTTAAAGCGCCCTTTTTTATTTTAGCTGCTCATCCTAGTCACATCCATTAAACATTTGCACTTCAGATAAATGTGTCTTTCATCCGTTGTCTTTATAAGCCAACATTCAGACTTATGTAGCATAGAAGATCTGTTGATTGTCTCATAAATGTGTCCTTTCGAGTTGATAGATTTGTCTTGAATTAACTGGATTCGTTGACATATATACATGAGTATTTACATATCTATAGTTCAGACATATTCAATAATCGTAACGAAATAGTACATTTAAAAGAGAACAACATTAATTCGTTACAAGAAAGATACTAGAAAGTAAAGCTATGGTGTCTGTTCTACTGTCCCAAACAAACATTTATGTAATAACTCTTGCAAGAGAATTTCAAGAAATAGTTATGTTCGTAATATTCAATAACATAAGTTCAACCTTATAAAAAGTTTTTTAGACATAATCAAGTTAATTGAAAAATTGGCATACAACACGCCAATAATTGCGTCACGAAACAGTGATGTAACGTAATCTAAACTTGGTACTGTTTTGCGTTGGTCGATGTTTTTCAATGGCGTTCCATAAAACATTAAAGTGGGTCTTGTTTACAACTTTGGCCAGAAGCTACCGTGAGGTACCATGCCTAAATGTTTACAGTTGTATATGAATCAGGTTACCATAACGGACTGGTTCCGGTGAAATGACATAAATCTAATTTATAATTTTGTTTCGAATTTAGATCAACTTTTTGTGTAGGTACTATTAAGTGGTTACAGTGGTTTTGCTGTTAGATAAATTCCATTTGCTTTCTTATAGGTCAATTTAAATTGCCTAGACACTATTTTGGCTTTTTCATTAGGTAAACCTTATTCATCCCAAGGGATATCCAAGGATATCAAAGTGCCGACTAAGAAAGTGAACTACGCAAGACAATTAAAACAATGCAAAGAGAAAAAAACGTTGAAAAAATCCTGATACTAACCCGTTTGGCCTGCGTCGAAGGGTAAGCCAAACCCTCATTACTGATTAGAAGCCTGTGGTCAGCAGTAGATTTTTAAAGACCCTTGATGACAACGTTTACTGCATTAAAGGTACCTAAAATATCTTGCAACTTTATGTCCCGTTTATTTTTAATTAAAAATAAAAGAAAAAGGACTTCACGCTTGGCCTAGTGGTTTAAGCGGTCGCCACGCCCGCTTACTACTGCGCCAAGTGTCGTGAGTTCAAATCCCACATGGGACAACACTTTGTGAGATCCACAAATTGTTGTACTGAGTCTGGGTATTATTTGTTCTACTACCGTTACATGTATTTTTGTAAAGTCCCCCGCGACATTCATCTATATTCTCAAGGGAGGCGTTGTCTTTTAAAACAAAGTACTTAATGTACCTAACCTCTTTCTTTCCTTCATCCTCTTAGCTTAAATCTTAACAATAGAAACGTCCGACTTATGTAGATTTAATTCCTGATCCAAGCTTAAGTTACAGGTACATATTATGTTCTTAATGCCATATCAGTGATAAACCTGTCAGTACTTCTTGAATATGTATTTTCACAGTGAAACCGTGACCTAGAGTTATATCAATGATTCGATCTGATAAAGATATCTTTTAAGGTCAGACAGTGTATATTGCCACGGGACTTATTGTGACAATCAGAAACTGTTTCAATACGAAGTCATTGGCCCAATGTTTGTGTACTAGTTACGGAGTCAATGTCCGTTATTTGCTGTTATACTTGCAAAATGATTGAATGATTACGATCTAAACAATATTTTGTGTATGTAGGTCTTTTTTGTGAAAAAAATATTTTGTGTACCTATAGGTATACTTGCTATTGATATATTGTACCATATAACGCAATATGTGAGTAAAATAATAAGTAAAGTAGTCGGTTAAATAATCTGTTGTCTACCTGAAAGTTGATTCCTATTATTTTAGTTAATAAAGATCTTTGTAGTATCGACATATAATGAATATTATACGGAGTACTGTTCCCTTATCAGTTCGTTTAATTTTTGCTAAAACAGTTTTTATATTTCATGATAGCAGAAACTTGTAACGGGTTTAAAACACGCTTATCTTTTAAATTATTATTTCTGCGCAGTTTAAACGCATAACCACGTGAGTCATAAACTCATAACTGTGGAAAAACTTATCTTAAATTGACAATACTGCTGCTTTTTGCATCCAATCCCGCCGGCACTATTACGATCATCCGACATCTGGCCTGAGAGCCGCACACTACTGTATTCTGTGGTACGCCTTGGGAGAGGCCTATGTCCAGCAGTGAACTACGCCGGGATGATGATGATGACAATGATAACATTCATGCTTATTTCTTCTTGAATAAAATACCGTGAGAGAACTATATTTTGTCAGGAATGGGCTGATTTGATTGGAGTGATATGATGGTCGCACATAAAACTGTGTGTGAAACTTACAGGAAAGGACTGCATTGATAGCATAGTAGTTTCAACGGTCACACTTTCAATTTCGCTGAGCGTTGTGGGTTCAAACCCCCGCATGGAACAGTACTTTGTGTAATCCACAAATTGTGGTTCTGAGTCTAGATGTTCCTTGTGCCCATTTTCTGAATGTTTACATACAAGGATTGTTGCATACAAGGAGGAGTTGTCTTTTAAAAAATCACAGCGTTAATCAAGTCTTTCGTTGCTTTACACGGAGATGATTGAGGATAAAGGAGCCCTCACGCTCCCTTCCCAGCGACGCACTTATTTATAGAGTTTTTACTTCAAAAACCTTTAAAATACAAAAACCTATTCAAAATAATTTGATTCGAGAGTTTACGTTTATTATCGGTCGAGCACACTGCAAAACCTTCACTTTTTGATATCTTCAAAATCTCATGAGTTCATCTTCAATATCTGTGACTTGGATTGATTGAGTAAAACACCTTAATCTATATAATATACTAGCCGACTCGGGCCCACTTCGTTGGATGTTAACCGCCCGCTTTACTTTGACTTGATTTACAAACACTATTATTTTTAACAGAATTTTTTGTTCAATTATAATAAAATATAGCCTTTGTCACTCCCAGAGTCAAACACGTTTACTGTCAGTGAAAGAATTTTTAGGATCGGTTTCAGTACTTCTGAAGATTACCCCCTTCAACCATACAAACAATGCTAGAAACTTTACCTCTTTGTAATATTAGTTTAGATATGTAATAAATGACAAGTTGGTTTGTGTACGCTTCAGAGACTCTAAAAAGTTCTGCACCAATTGGGCTCAAACTTTGACACGATGTAAAACCCGTTTTAAAGAATGTATTTATCTTTTTTTTAAATTTTTTTTCCTCATTTTGTTAATGTAACCACAATATCCTACACTAAAACATGGCTGATTATGCTATCCACACTTTTGCTAATATATAAATTTGAAAGTAACTCTATCTGTTATGCTTTCATGGCTAAACCGCTGCACCGATTTCAATAAAATTTGCCATGGAGATACTATGATTCTTGAGAAAGGACATATGCCACCCTTTACCGCGATAACCAACTTACACGCGGGCGGAACCACGGCCAAAAGCTAGTATTTTGTATATTCCAAAGAAACATATAATAGGAAATATATTGAATCTTAAAACAGAAACAATTCATAATCCATAAAAATATATTTATAAAGCGGAAATTTTGAGCATATCAAACAGGAAAATAAAACGAGTCAATACGTTATTTTAAAGGGAAAACCCAGGGTTATACCAGACTCTGTAATGTAACTGATAAGGTTAAAATAATTAGTGTGGTGTTTAGAGAACGGAAACCGCGTGAATGAGATAACAATGTCCTTGGCTGCTGTTATTTCAAGTTTACCCGTTTACCCAATAGGTACTTTTGATTTACCTCTTGGTCTGTTTAATGAACTTGACTACACTGAGAGTGGTTCGATTCTCACCTAAGACAAACAAGCGTGTGATGCGCTTATTGGTTCTGTGATTAGGTGTAATTTATGTGTATAATAATGTGTTTAAATATCTACATCACAATACTAGTATTCAATAGTAGTCTATACAAATAAATATAAATTCTCAAAATTTAAAAAACCCCCGATATAAATACCTGAGTTCCCTTTAAAAAGTAAAAAACACGTTATGCGCTTTTATTTGAGAAACCCCACTCGATGATATTTTTGCAGACATTCGGTTACTCTTCCCCACTTTCATCCCCATAACTTTTAACGGCTCAACCGATTTCATGAAACATGTCTAAGAACACTCGCACGTAACTTACCTTTCATACAAAAAAAAACTAAATTGAAATCGCTTCATCCGTTCGGGAGCTACCGTGCTACAGACAGACAGACACGTGAAACTTATAGCACCCCTCTTTTTGGTCGGGGGTTAAAAATTGAAGTGTCTGTTTGTAATATTAAATTAAAATAACCGCATTTTACCAAATGCATATGTATGTATACACGGTACATATACCAAAAATTTATCTTTTTTTATTTTTGTGTATGTCTGTCTGTTTGTTCCGGCTAATCTCTGGAACCGATTTTGACGGGACTTTCACGGATAGGTAGCTGATGGTATAAGGAGTAACTTAGGCTACTTTTTTTAGACCAGCTTCGCCCCGCGGCGTCACCCGCGGTTCGAAAATAACCGCAGGTAACACTGCGGGACTCAGCTTGTACATACTATAATTTGTTATTAATTAGTAGTAGTAATATAAGTATGTTTTTCAGTAGTCTGTACTCACTCTACAGACTCTACCTAATTTGTTAAGAATCATAGTCAACAAATTACCTATACAATTCTTTATGAATTACTACGGATAAAAGTATATTCTGATGAGTGCTGTAACTGAAAACCGTAATTTAGGATAGATGTTGTGAATAATCTGCACAATTCTCACACACGTCATATAATTATTAGTTTTAAAGATTACGTGTTGAAAAAATAATCTATATAATTAAAAATGAATCGCTAAATTGTGTTGCTAAGTACAAAATTCGAGAACCGCTCGACCAATTCGGTCATTTTTCTGTAAAATTTTCATTAAGCCACGAGAAAGATTTTCATGAAACAAAAAAATTGCGAGGAAAATATGTAGTTAGAACAATACTTTTTTTTCTATCTGACTGCGACAAACCAATAACTTTTGACAAAACGAAGTCTGTCAAAAAAAAGTTCTATCATTACTTTGACAGCATACCTTCAGGCTTCTACTAAGAAGGTAACTACTTAGTTTTTTTTCTAGTAACCTAGAATTTTGTTACTAGAAACAAAACAGAAAAAAAACTCAAATATTACGTTTCCAAAGCAAAATTTGACGTATTTGCTTAGAATACACATGTAAAACAATAGTCATGAGTTCACGACCAGATATCACAGCCCTATCTTATCACTTAGAACAATTTATTTCTAAATATAGCAGCATCTTAAATCTGTAGCGATTGATCATCCTGTCGCTAATAAAACGGTTATATATCGTTACGTGACGTCAAGCAAAAGTTGTTCTGTTATTGCGCAGTATGGTATCAACATTTCAAAGTTAACTTATGAAAATGTGAAATAAAGATTTATTTCGTTTGTTTTTCCTCTTTTTATGGTGTTTAAGGGGTTAGACGCTAAATAATTATCGCAGCCCAACCCACACCAAAACCACAACCAAAAGTCACTTGTGTATTGGTATTCTAGGAGTCTGCCAAAACAAACAAAATTGAAAACAATGCACGAATCACCAATTTTACTTACTCAGTAGAAAAAAAAAATAATTTTTTTTTTTTGCTTTGTTTTTCTATAAGACATTAAGCAGTTGAGTACAGATTTGTCAGATTTGGACCGACAGACCAAAGAGAGCAGAGAGTTCCATCAACTGCTAGGATAAAAGTAACTTTAAAGAATCTATTGTATATGTATGTGTGAATAAATTATTGTTGTATGTATATATGTATATTTGTTTATTACTACTGGAGCTTAAATACACCAGCTAAGTGTATTCACCGTGGGAGAGCCACGCTTCGGCATGAATGGGCCGGCTCGACCGGAGTGATACCACGGCCTCACAGAAAACCGGTGTGAAATAGTGCTTGCGCTGTGTTTCACCGAGTGAGTGAAGATACCGGAGGCCCATAACCCAACCCCTCCCCTTCCCCTTCCCCCCCCCCATCCCCCAAAGGCCGGTAACGCACTTGTGACGCCTCTGGTGTTGCGGGTGTCCATGGGCGGCGGTAATCGCTTACCATCAGGCGATACGTCTGCTCGCTTGCCATTCCATTCCATATATTCCATAAAAAAAAATAAAAAATAGGTGCTGGTGTATTGGTGAGTTTGCTTTATATCTTGTTGATTTGTCCCTTTTGCCTGGAAGAGATTGCTTCTAGCAATAAGCTCAATGTATATATCTTCTTTTAATGTTTTTATATCACATTGTAATTGGTGGAGAGTAAAAGATATTCTTTAAATGTATCCAAATATTCGTCTACATATAACACACATACATATACAAGTGAATACAATAAAAGCATGTTCCAAGTGTGAAACCTTGTCACGTCATTTGAATTTCAATCTTAAGTCTATAACACAAAAGACATTGTAGATACTCGTGAAATAAAAAATAATATACGGATTTGTATTATTTCCTAGAAACAATTATTAATGTTGTTTACTTTGCATACAATGGAAAGGTCAAATCATTATCATAAAAAATAATATACCAGTTTAAAACATACTGTGCCTACAAGCTAAAAGGTAGTTACTAACAATATGTATTCAGAAGAAAACAAAATAATTGACATCACATCACAATAAATGTAAAACAGAAATAGTTTATAAGACTTTTTAGTGGTAATCCATTGAAATGTCAAAGGACACGAATTGTATTTTCGCTTTGAGCAAACATTTGTTTACAATAACCAAAGCAAATTAAATAATAACTGAATGATTTGAAATTATGTGTTATTCCAGGGTGTCAGCTACCTCAAGCTTTCAACCTGTTCCTATGATACACTTAACAGAATAACAAATATGTGAAATTCGTGCCTAAACTTTTTACTGTAGAAAAACGGCCAGCCCTAACGACTGCATTTTTATTATTTTACCTAACTGCCCTAAAAAGCCATTATCTTGACGGATATAATTTTAAATTCTTCAGGCGTGCTTTACTTCATATTCAAAAAACCAATTGAATTTATAAATATTAATGTATGAACAACTGTAAATCCTCTTGATAGTGGAAATAGAACACAAACATGATCGGCGTCAAACATATTTTGGCATTTGTTTTGCATTCTTTATTTGGCACAGAACAATAATTCAGCAGGTCTGACCCCGGCTGACCTTTACCGTTATCGTGCCAAGTAGGCTATTTGAATACCAATATTACAGTTACATAAATCACATAATGCATGTAGTAACTTATCACTTATGTAAGCTGTAAGTTTAATGTAATAGGCAATGCAACGGAGTTGAGATTACAATGTGTATTTTTTTTTATTGAAGATCGAAAATCTTAACTAATAGTGATAGGAACTTTGCCTACAAAATATGTGATTTTGTAGGCAAAGTCTGGGGGCACGGTCGTGCCCCCGCCAAGACGAACCAAGCGTAGCGCAAGGGCACTACCTACCTTTTCTCTAAGCGTTTCGTCGTTTTTTTGAACCCCCATAACTTTGGTTCCCGATAAACCAGATCGTTAAAATTTTCAGGATATGATGTTACTAATAGACTAATGAAACGTACAAAGTTTCAATTGCATAGCTTTGATAGTTTAGATTTTATTTATACCAAAAAAACACCGATTTCGTCACTGACACACTGATGATCATCAAAACTGTTAGGGTACTTCCTGAAGTGCTAGAATGCTGAAATTTGGTATGTAAACTAAATTTAGTACACAAACAACAAAAAAATTCATAAAACTATTACTTTTGCCCCCCAACCCCCAAATTTGGGGGGTGAAAGTTTGTATGAGACTTTCACAAATGTTTATGCTAGAGGTTTTATTTTTAGTACACGGACTTTTTCGAAAGAAGAAAGAAGATGTACAAGAAATACAGCCCAAAAAAAAAAAAAAAGGAAACTTGCAAAAAGAAATTAAATCCCACCAAAAACATTTTCATGTAAAATGTTGCCAAGAAGACTGGATATGGCTTACCCTGTGAAAAAAAGTTATCAGATCTCATGTAGAGCCAAGGTTCTGTATCTACACGCCCTAACTCTACCAACCCTAACTTCATAAACTCTACATCTCAGTAAAAATGTATGGCTTGGCTGTTTCGTTACTTCAGATACTAAATATTCGTATAACACATTACTTCAGAAACTAGATATTTGCAAACACAAAAGGCTTTCGTTTCCCCTTCGTGACGGTATGGTAGCGAAACGGCGAAGCCATACATTTTTACTGAGATGTAGAGTTTGTGAAGTTAGGGTTGGTAGAGTCTGATATCCTTTTTTCACAGGGTAAGCCATATGCAGTCGTCTTGGCAACATTTTACATGAAAATGTTTTTGGTGGGATTCCTATTTTTCCTAAGTTCCTATAAAACATTCAAAAGTTCGATCGCTATAATAGAAGTTCACGCTTTCGCTTTAGTCTATTAACAGAATGTAGGTATAATAAAATTATATTTAGAAAAAAATACTACACTTGTTTTTATCTCGTTGCTATGCGAGCTTACTTGTCGTCTTTCATTTTACCTTTATCAAAATCGTTATTGTACGCATACATGACGTAGGTATATTCTAATTGTGAAACAGCGCAGTACGTGACTGGTCTACGCACCGTGATTTTATGATGATTCAAGTGATACAATAATAAACATGGTTCCGTCTGAATCTAGACTTAAATAGATGTATCTTGGAATTCATGGACTACTTTATCTTAGTAAAGGTTGAGGATTTCAAGAACAGTTTTGATACATATGTCCGTCCTTACATAGAAGGGAATATAACCTTCTACAACCAGCTTTTATTGTTGGTCAAATTGGTCGATTAAATTTATGCAACTGGTGGTTACAGATACTAAATGTCATACAATTGTCAAATGGTATTCAAATGCCGTGTCCTAATTTCATGAACTACAAGCTTTACAAAGCCCAAAATCCTACAACAAGGACTTTTAAGTATTAATTTTGGATGATACCAATAATCAGTATATGAATGCCCTTAAATGGCTAAATGCTTTCATTATACGATGTCTCTATTGAAGGAAATTCCGTGACCTTTCCCCAAATGTTATATTTTATTTCGGAAGGTCACATAAATTTGATAATCTGACAACAACAGAACCCCCAATGAATATCATCCTATAGCACAAAACACAAGTGAAAGCATAAAAAAAAAAAATAGCTAAATACAGGCGATACGGACAGACAATACTTTGGCATGGACACAAAAGGTTTCTGTTCATGCTCGGCGGAGTCTGTACTTGATAAATGTGTATAGTTTTCAACGTCATCGGATTATATTCAGATCTTGGGCAATGACGTAGACGCTGACGACATAATTCGATGGACATTGACATGTGATATTCTCGTGACTTAATATTATGGGGCCAAAATAGTTGACGATAAAAACTGTGTCATATTTTTTGTCACTGTGTTTTCTAAATCAGTCGTGATTACGTTGTATGTGTGTACTTGCTACATACGTTGAGTTTAATAACGTATTCATTGAAATAGGTCCAACCTTTTTAGGGTTCCGTGCCAAAGGCAAAAACGGAACCCTTATAGATTCGTCATGTCTGTCTGTCTGTCTGTCCGTCCGTCTGTCTGTCTGTCCGTCCGTATGTCACTTCCACTTTATTGCGAAACTATAAGAACTATACTGTTGAAACTTGGTAAGTAGATGTGTTCTGTGAACCGCATTAAGATTTTCACACAAAAATAAAAAATAAACTATAAACTTTGGGGGTCCCCATACTGAAACTCAAAAAAAATTTTTTAATCAAACCCATACGTGTTGGGTATCTATGGACAGGTCTTCAAAAATGATATTGAGGTTTCTAATATATTTTTTTTCTAAACTAAATAGTTTGCGCGAGATACACTTCCAAAGTGGTAAAATGTGTGTCCTCCCCTGTAACTTCTAAAATAAGAGCATGATAAATCTAAAAAATATATATGATGTACATTACTGTGTAAACTTCCACCGAAATTTAGTTTGAACGAAATCTAGTAAGTAGTTTTTTTTTAATACGTCATAAATCATAAACTGCAATTTACCTTTCATTCAATCAACACAAATATAAAATATATATATATATATATGTTAGTTGCTGCTGCGGAACCCTTCATGGGCGAGTCCGACTCGCACTTGGCCGCACTTTTTAATTTAAATTGTTCGTGTAATGAATAATTATGATGTTTACTAGTTAGGTGTAGCTGCAATTTGTTTGAATACGGTAAACATTTTCATATGACTCTAGAGACTCGACTTTAGAAGTTTTTATACTAGTTCAATGTGAGGTAGGTGTTCACTTGTGGGCATCTATCCTATATTATAAATGTGAATGTAAGTTTATTTGTAATGCTTTCACGCGAAAGCTACATAAACGATCATCATGAAACTTTGTACACATATTCTTGGAGGTATTAGAAGAAACATAGGATACTTTTTATTACATGCGAGCGAAGCTGCGGGCAAAAGCTACTATCTTGTAAAGAAGTTACATCATTCATTGGTGTAATAATATATGTATGCTTAGTATTGGTAGGTAGTGGACTTTTGCACTTCTGGCGAATACTTGACGTAACATGTATGTAATGATTTCGAATTCGGACGAAATAAAAATCAAATATCCAGAGTTAGGTCATTTAACAGGTCTGTCTGACCACTTTATCAGCTTAAAAAAGATTAAAATCTCATCATTCAAAAAACCAACTTATCTAAATCTGATTGTAGGTTTTCGACTGATGAGGTGAAAAACATCTTCATAATTTTTCCAGTCAGAGGTTCTTTGAACTTTAAAGAAACCATCACTTCTGTCCGAAAAATAGCAACTCAAAACATTACCAGAAAATAAATTATGTATAAAAATTACCGTCCTCGATAACAGTATCTATCTCATTTTTATTCCGAAAACTTCATTTCCCGAGAAATGGCACAATTCGCAAATAAAACACATCTATCACAAAATAGGACTCGAAAGTGGGACTATGATACAATATATTACCGTTAGACTAGATATCCGTAATAGGTTTTATTGTATATTTGGGTTTCAACCAAATGAACCAATAAATTGGCACCAACACAATTAGTTATTGTGTTGGCTGTAACAATAGAGTAACGTGAACAGACGGGCAATGGACGCTGATATCTCTTATGAAAAAGATTGACAGGTGCTTTTATAATTTAACGTCTACATTGATTTCGATGGTTTAGGAATTCGTTCAATAAGTATGTCAGTAGCGGCAATGGACATGACTGAATACGTTTTAGTATACCGTAGTGTTTACCGCTTGTTCTTGTATGACAGTGTTGATGTTTTTTTTCAATGTTGATTACAATGGATTGTGCAACCTTCGCTGGTTTATGGCAGCTACATGAGAGTTGTACGTGAACAAGTTAAATTCTTTACATTTTTAGCGTTCCTTGAAATACCTAGTTTTTAAATTTCCTCAAAGATCGTTTAAAGTTTTTTATCTATCAAGTTCTTTTTTCGAAATATATTAAGTGTTTCGTTGTACAAGTAAAATTTTAACAAAATAAAAACCGACTTCAAGCTTCGACTCGATTTCTCTTGGATTCCATCATCAGATCTTAGTGTCCTAATCATGGTACCACCGTTGGGATATCTCCTTTCCATTAAAAAAAGAATCATCAAAATCCGTTCATAAACGACGAAGTTATCCGCGAACACACAAAAAAAAACATATACGGTCGAATTGAGAAACCTCCTCCTTTTTTTGAAGTCGGTAAAAAAATGAAAATAATACGTTATTTTATGTAAGGCCCTGCAAAAGAAAGCATGAGCAGAAACCAAGAGTGGTGGTCACCATCCTCATTGCGAATGCAGACAATGCAACAATGCAGCATGGTGACCCACACCATGGCGGTCTAGTGATGCTTCTGCATGCATTTATTACATTTAAAGTTTTAAACCATCAATGTTAACACTACAGAACTAAATGAAAAAAAAGCCAATAAACATCATACTAATATTATAAACTTGAAAGTTTGTGTGGATGGATGTTTGTTACTCTTTAACGCAAAAACTACTTAACGAATTTGGATGAAACCAACTAAAACCATCCAAATTCGTTCAGTAGCGTTTGCGTAAAAGAGTATCAAACATCCATCCATCCATCCATCCATACTAACAAACTTTCGCGTTTAGAATATTATTTATTTATTCTAGATAAGTATAACAGTATTATTATAGGAACGATATGAGGCGGAGAATATTATAGAACCCATCTAACTTAGACAGAGCGGATATTGGAAAATCCGGACGACCGGGCCTCCCGAGAGAGGAGGAAATCATTCACGGTCGTGTTTCGTTTCATGAAAAAGATTCAATGAAGATAATGGAAATAATAGGCAAAAATGTGCCTAAAACGAAATTGAATCGCTTTGTATATAATTTTAGTATTATAGATTACGGTCGTCAACACCCTGATCAATTGGCAACTGCACGTATGGCTTAGTGGTTCAAGCGATCGCCACGTGGCTTCCTACTTCGCCAAGTGTCGTGGGTTCAAATCCCACATGATATAACACTGTGTGATCCACAAATTGTTGTTCTGAGTCTATGTAATGAAAGTGTAATAAAACTACTTCAAAAACGTTTCCTTTTTGGTATTTACGATACTTCGTAAGATTGTATTCTAGTAATATAATTGTTTATTACTACACTGCTCAAAGGCTGGCAGCGACTGGATGCAGAAAGCAACAGACCGGGCTCTGTGGTGTTCCTTGCGAGAGGCTTACGTTCAGCAGTGGACTGCAACGGGCTGACGATGATAATAAGTAGAGACCGGATTATATGCATTTTCATATTTGCATATGCATTTACATATTTAAGGTATCCTCCGCGATAATAGCATATTTTACCTAAGATCTAGTTATGATGCATATTATTGCAATTACAAAAACCCTGCATTCCGAAATGCCATGAAAGTGATAATATCAAGAATTCGACCAAATTAAGACTTTGGTCGCATCGCATAGGATCGCATTTCAGTCAGTAGCTGCGAGCGGCTTTGTTTTGAAGAAATGATCGAAGACACAATCTCACCACCGAACATTTGGAACAATACTTGATTGTTTACTTTTACAAAAATATTCAATAATTTTATTGTCATGTACCAATGTCACTGTACGAAGGATAATTTACCAATTTTGAAATAAAAAAATTAAAACTTTTTTTTCTTGGGTAAAATTTGTCGTTTAATTTTGCATATTCTGCCAATTTTCAGGCATATTTCAAGCATTTTTCATGCATATTTACATGCATATAATAAGCTTTTTAAGTTGCATATACCTAGTCCGGTCACTTATAATGAGACTCTTAAAATATGCAACTACTACAGATAAACTATGACAGTTCTAAACTATACAATAAACAAATCAGAGATATATTAGTAGGTAGAGTTATCAAAAATGATGATATACTTTTTACAGTTTTGACACAAAATAGATAGGTCTATTTTGTCTGTCTGTCTTGTCTGTCTGGTTTTGATAAGAAAAAAATATTTGACGGCTCTACGACGAAATAAATACGAAACCTCTACGTCTTGTGTTACAAATCTTTCATATCAGAAGTAAATCTTATATTACATTTACATACATTAATGCATAATGACATATTATATAACATATGTCTTCGCTTTCGTCATAGCATATCTAAATGTACATATTTAGTATTTCTAAAATAACGAATGTTTACAGAAATTTTCGTAACTTAAAATACTTAAGTATACTTAACGTCGAATATAATATTAACTATTCTATAAATAAAGAATTTAATTGTAATTCATCAAGTAAATATTGTAAAGATGGTGTAAATTCAAAACAAATACCTATTCGTATTTCTTTCCATGACGTTTTATAGAGTATAGACTAAAATAAACTTGAGGTTCCTCACATGTGGTCGTTGGATCCAAACTCGGACAGAGTATGCTACTGGCGTCCCATAGACTAGTAAAATAATCAAGCAATCACTACATATTATAAAACAAAGTCCTCCGCCGCGTCTGTCTGTCTGTTCGCGACAAACTTAAAAGCTACTGCACGAATTGTGATGAGGTTTTTATCAATAGATAGTGTGATACTTGAGGAAGGTTTTGTTATATAATTTGTTAAATTTTTGAGTATATTGGCTTCCGTAAAGAGCCCATGCGAAGCTGGGGCAGGTTGCTAATAAATTAATAAATAACAACCTTCCAATCAAATATTTCACAGGACAGATGGCGTAGTGGAATAAGCGTTCACCTCAACGCTTTCTACTACACGAGTGTACTGGGTTCAACCAAAAATGTGACATGGGACAACACTTTGGGGTTTATATTATTCCTTCATCATATCGTCATTACTCGTAACGAAACCACCGAGTATATAGAATTAGGTATCACAAAGATAATATCGCTACGATTCTCTAGTACCTACTTGGAGACAGTGCATTTGTATGATTGTTGTTCTGAATCTGTTCTTTGTGTCTTTTGTGTATGTTTTTATAGAAAGCATAAGCAGAAACCAAGAGTGGTGATCACCATACTAATTGCGAATGCAGACAATGCAACAATTCAGCATAGTGACCCAAACTACGGCGGCCTACTGTTGGTTCTGCATCATTGGGCCTCCGGTATCGCACTCACTAACGAAACACGACACCACGAATGCTGGCATTTTAAATTGATCTTCTGTGCGAGGGTAGTAAATCAGCCGATCAGCGTGGCTGTACTACCTTTAATTACAGATTTAATTACAGATTTCCCCATGACACAGGAATATTCCTGTTGCGGGAGTTTTTTTTAACATAACCAAAGTATGCAATATTAATTAAGCGTTAATTAGTAGAGATAATCTAAGGTAAAATAAAAAAATCATAAAATTGTTAACTTTCACAGTTCAAATTTTGCTTGCACAATTCGAATTTATTATCATCACTTACTTGCTCTTTGCTCTTCTTGAGAGATCTTGTGAAACAGGAAATCATCATCTTCGGCATTCTAGTTTTTCCAGGTCTGAATGAAACTAAATGTTATCCCCATATAAGGCTGTATAGATCCTGCGAGAAACACGACGCATAAAACTGACCTTACCTTAATTGGCCGATAGCGCAGACTGAACTGCGCTTGCGCACTTTTACTTTGATCGGTGTTTACATATATTTTAGCGGTGCTGCGTACCATATAAGGTAATGTAATCAATATTGGCGTTTAACAATAAATTATTTTTAATTTTAATTAAAATTAATTTTTTTTTTATGTTTGAGCTGCCAAAATGACTCTGCCCCGCCTGATGGAAAGCACAAGCAGAATCCAAGAGTGGTGGTCACCATCCTCAATGCGAACATGGACAGTGCAGCATTGTGACCAGCACTATGGCGGCCTAGAGATATGCTTTTTCACGCCCCGCTTAAAGGACCCGGGACCCGGAAGGATCATAGTGGGACGGAAACACGTGCGCTGGTAGAGAGTTCTAGGTTTTAACCGCTCGGCACAGGAAGAAAGACCCGAATCGATGAGAGCGAGAGCTAATATTCAATCTGAGCGTTTACTTTCTTTCATATGAAACCGTGTGGTGATAGACTAACAGTGACTGTAAATATTGACGAGCCGACTTATATAGTAAACTACGCTGAAGCAGACAAAAAAACATGAAACAGACCCTATAACAACCCGTCAGGCCAGTGTGGTATTTATAGTAAGCCAAAATCTTCTTTTTAATGAGAGGCCTATGTCCAGCAATGGACTACTAAAGGCTATTGTCCATGATGATAGATACACGATAATATAAAAACTTATCACGCATTCTCCAGAACATGGCTGTTAGTCGTGAGCATTTTCAGTCTATCAGTAGTTTTCGTTTCCACTTGTGTTATGCAAATGCTATTTATATTATACTAACGATGAGAACTATGTCAATTAAGTACTTTAGTTGTACCGCGTCATTACATAACTGTCCCTTATAAAATGTTTTACGCCATCTTCAGATGATGAGCGCTCAACGCGCGTTTACAACTACATGTAATCGCGTTAGCAAAACGCGCATTGAGCGCTCATCATCTGAACATGGCCTTACAGTAGATAAGCGTAGGTTTTTATATACGTCATTCACGATGATAACCTTACCCATCTCACACATATGCGTGAGATTCCAAACTGGACAGAGCCTGCTGCGAGACAGCTGACGAACATACTTAAATATTTCAAGATAGGTAAATTTATACTTTTTTTATATTGTAGCTGCCAAAATGACTCTACTCTGCCTGATGGAAAGCATAAGCAGAATCAAAGAGTGGTGGACACCATTCTCACTGTGAATGCAGACAATGTAACAGTGCAGCATGGTGACCCAAACCATGACGGCCTAGTGGTTCTTCTGCATCATTGGGCCTCCGGTCTCGCAGTCACCAACGAAACACTACAGTACAAACGCTGTCGTTTTACGTTGATTTTCTGTGCGAGGGTAGTACCGCCCCGGCTGAGCCGGCCCGTTCGTACTGAAATCGTGTGCCTACGGGCGTGGCCCTACTACCTTTGTGTGCTTTGTGGCTCTATTTTAAATGTATATTTTAGCTATCAAAATGACTCTGCTCTACCTGATGGAAACCATGAGCAGAATCCAGAGATCTCCAGATGAGAGAATCTCTTTATTTGTACACCGTTTTACATATTTTCAAGATAGTACATAATATTACAAAGACATAATGTACAAAGGGCGGCTTTATTGCCAATAGCAATCTCTTCCAGGCAGGAGGAACCGAACTGTCTTCCAAGACAGAGTAACTAACAAGTAAACCATCTGTCAATCAAACATACCTACTGTGAGTCTAATTTTTTTTTAGCGATCTTCCGCTGATTTAATAGTGATGACAGCATAAGATTAAAAAAAAACAATTGGAAACTCCTATCGATAAGTGTTTTATGCAAAAAAAAAGGTCGATTGGCTTCACTCTATTGTCTATAACAGGGTAAATTGTGACGTTAATATACCATGTGGTCATTACATAATCGGTTTGTTGAAGGTTTTTATTTCATTATGATTCAGCAGTCGGCGGTCATATTACCCTACATAGTTATCAAGTTATCTGACAAGGTAAAAAATGATGTGCGGTTTGAATTTAAAAGGGTATTATAATTAAACAGTTTGATGGCGCTTATAACTTTTTGTGGTTAATTGTACTCTGTTTTGAACAAATTATAGTTAAACCAAAATACCAACGAAATAACGTAATTTACACTAAATAAATACTAATTTAGGTGTGACTTAAAAATGTAATAAGTGCTAAAGACACGTCAATAATATTTACTGCTTTTTACTATCAACTGGTGGTAAAAATCTTACAAAAATAAACAAGTAATTCTATGTTAAATAATACATTACATCTCAATGAATTCAAATTATATCCACAGAAAACATTAACCAAGATTACGTAGGTAGGTATTATAATACCGAATGGGTAAATTTACATAAATGGCGATGCTTAATACCTGAAGCATGGCGGCCATGCTTGATATTACGGTAAACCGTTAGGATATTTTATTCATTCAATTCATGCAACAATTGTCCCACGATAAAACGAACACCTGGGCGAAATCTGAGCGATTACTTTTTATGTGTTTCCGAACTTTTGTTGTCGTCACCGACGATTTATGAAATAAATTCTGAGAACATCAACGGGTATCGAAAGTAAATCTATTTATAAACAGCTGTGCAATTTTTGCAGCAATCACGTTTTAGAACGTGATTGAATTTCATAAATCGAACGTGTTACCAGTTTGTTTTATTTTAATGGAAAATTTTACCAATTAGATTAAATTGAGCTTAAAATATTTGTAGATAGCATAGATTAAAAATATCGACTAACAGTTAAAAAGTTATTGATTTTAGTTACGGCGAGATTCCCAGAATGATAACTGTCCGGTGACAGTGATTGCCATTCTGGGAAATGCGCGATGATTCATTATACATTAATCGCATTTTTTATCTCTAATAATAAAGGTATATATAAAATATAAATAAAATGAAATATAAATATAATAATAAAGTTTGCAACAGCAAAATAATTTAGTCTATATTTTAAATGTGTATGGTATATCTACTTATATTAATTTTGTTCATACGTTGTGAATAATCTAACACGGACAAAAACAGAGCTGTGACTAAAATGCAGGTAAAACTAAGATTAAAATATATTAATTAATATATTTAACGATATAAATATATAAACGAAGACGAAAATATATTAATTAATATATTTTAGTCTTCGTTTTTGTATATTAATAAACAAAAATTAAAGAAAAACTGCGGAGCTTTGGACCAAATGGCCGTGTGTGAAGTATGTTAATTTATTAATGTTATTTCTAGTGTATTCCTGCCCTGTTCTGAATTACATTTGGAATTGGAGTAATGTGTAACGTTACAAAGACTTTTAGTTAGTTCCTTTTTTGAAGTTCCGCTTACATGACGTCAATTCTGCTGTATGTGTGTGTGTATTTTCTGAATGTAATCAAGAATGAAGGAGTAGTTTAATTGAAATTAAAAATACACACATCAAAAGTGTCTAGGGATCAACATATGTGTCTAGGGATCAACATATATTTTTGCAATAACTTTTCTCCTGATTGATATTAATTAAAATTTTCTTTAAGGATTCATCAAATAAAGTGTTTTCGTTTGTCACAGTAACGATAAACCAAGTCACCTTTGCATTAATAAAGAAATTTGCCATTTTCCTAATAAAAGGATTTTTGACATTTGAACCACTAACATTAAAGTTCGAAAAAAAGACTGAAATAACAGTTTTCTTTAAAATTTTATTAGGTAACTTAAACAATTAATAATCCGTGTTTCTACCGCGAACACTAACACAAGAACATCGGTTTGGCATACTCAAAATGAGTTCATCCAAATCACGCTGTGGAATGGCCGCCCATGTTCGTTGCAACAACAAAAAAAGGTCTTCGTGCGACTGGATACCCTCCATATTCGGCAGAGCTCTTCTCTGTAGCATATCCCATGCATGCTCAATCGGGTTCAAGTCTGGCGACTGAGCAGGCCAGGGCCAAAGCCACATCTCAATCTCAAGAAATCCGCATAAAAATGCTTGATCCCTAGACACTTTTGATGTGTGTATATGTATGTATCTTAGATTATTAAGGTATGTAGGTATGTTATACAGGAACATAAAGTAAAATCAAAATTCATCATCGTCAACAGCCTTCAATAGTCCATTGCTAGACAGTCCTTCTCTAGGATACTACAGTTCATCAATCAAGTCATTTATTTAAATCAGGTTTAAACAGGCGCGGTTCCAGCCTGAAATTTTGGGGGGGGGGGTCACTAATCAAGTAAGTCGAGTAAATTAGACTTTATTGCATAATACACAATTTTATTTCACACATTAGTTTTGTTTTTATTGGTAAATCTATTGGGATCTTATGATCGGAATATTTGAGACATCTGTGACAATCTCTGGATAAATATTTAGAGGTTCTAGCTCCGTTGGGGGACGAAGGGCGTGTATGGAACTCCCGAGAAATCAGTCTAACCACTAAACTCCGGCGGCGGCCTACATCTGCAGTCAAGAGGAGCTCCAGGAACGCATCAGCGGCTTCTGGAGTTCCCCCTGCCTCACCTCATCACTGAGGTACATCCCGGGGTAACCAGATTCAAACCCGAGGCATGTCGCTGTCGTACCTCTCATCGCTCTACCTACACAGTAAGAGAGTCGGAACACCGACCCGCCTGAGACGACACCCCCAGCCGTACCGAGGTGTCGGGTCGTTTCCAGTGGCCACATCTCCCCTGCATGTGGCCACAATGACCCTTAACCGTATCCTTAAACGTATCCTTCGTCGCCAATTTTTTTTTTTTTTTTTTTTTTATGGTATACACCGGCAAACGAGCAGACGTATTGCCTGATGGTAAGCGATTACCGCCGCCCATGGACACCCGCAACACCAGAGGCGTCACAAGTGCGTTACCGGACTTTGGGGGATGGGGGGGGAGATAGGGGAGGAGATAGGGGGAGGGGTTGGGGTATAGGCCTCCGGTATCCTCACTCACTCGGTGAAACACAGCGCAAGCACTATTTCACACCGGTTTTCTGTGAGGCCGTGGTATCACTCCGGTCGAGCCGGCCCATTCATGCCGAAGCGTGGCTCTCCCACTATTTCGAGCGGGACGGCCATTTCCCGATCCCACTCTTCGGACTGGTTCTGGAGCATAACGTCTTCACACTACTCGCCAGCATTGCCGCGATCAATGCTGGTGGTGACAGGTTTCGTCCGATCTGTCCGACCGGGTGAGCATCTAAGTGAATCGATAGGTGATAAGTTGGTTCTCTCTATGCAAGCTTCGAAGCTCGGCAGAAAGGCTCCAACAGCGCGTTGGCTGGCATAATCCTGGGTGTCGAGCCATGCCCGCCAAGCTCGTAGGGCTTGCGTAGTTGTGTTCTGACGATGCATTCCGGACTCATGATACGGCGCTATCTCTTCGTCATTCCGATCGTGAGATCGAATTTCGGCGCAGACCATTGTGTTCATGTCGGCTAGAATGTCGAAAGGTGGAGATCGTGCCAGGATCGTCGCCGCCTCGTACGAGATCGTACGGTGGCCTCGCACGATCCGTATGGCCATCAACCGCTGCAGACTCCCGAGTTGAGCATTACAGCGGGAAGATCCCGCCGGTGCCCCATAGAGGACCATGGACCGCACGACGCCCATACGCACGCCCGTGCGTGGGCGTGCGTAGAGGCAGCGAACTTATTCCCGCGGTCCCCCGAGATTGGGCAGCAGACGATGTGGCACCCCTGCTACTCCTCGTACTGGGGACTAGTCGCCCGAAATGCTTCTCAAAGCTCTACCGATTGTCCATGATGAGGTACTTCATGTACTGACCCACTTCTGTGTCATACACCCGGAGGTATGGGCTGGGTGGTTCCTAGCGCTTACGTAGGCCACGGAACCATATCGCCTCAGTTTTCTAAGGCGCCACTCTCAGGCCCAGCTCATGAATCTTATCCACGACACAAGCCACCCCTTGCGAGCAGAAGCACCTCCCCGAAGCGTGACCCTCTAGCCAGTATTAGGGTATCGTCTACATAGCAGGCGACACTGATGCCCGAAGTCAGACTAGGAAGACCCGCATCGTATACGAGGTTCCATAACAATGGGTCCAATACAGAGCCCTGGGGAACCCCACAACACACCTCCCTTAAATTTTCCACTCCGTTCCAATCGATAAACTTCATTGTCCTGTCGCGCTGATAGACCCCTATGACGGCACGCAGGTAGGTTGGCACCTCGTGATATTCAAGGGCCTCCCTAATTACGCCCCATTGAAGGGTGCCGAAAGCGTTAACGATATCAAGGCTAACTACCAACACCACCATCCAAATTGGCAGTCCGATAGATCAGGGCCCACTCGCGACAGGTGCTCGCTGATACGGCCAAAAGAGTTGCTATCCTTTGATTTCTTATTTCGATTGAACAATTATGGTAAGAATAAGAAAATCAGGTTCTAGTAACAGATTTTGGGGGGGGTCACGTCCCCTGTGACCCCCCCCCCCCCCTGGAACCGCGCCTGGGTTTGAAAGTCATTGTTTACATGAAAGCAGTTCCCAAAAACTCTTCGTCTTCAATAAATTAAAACGAAACACGCAATAAAACGATTAAATATTCTACGTTTTCGCAAGCAATAACTCGAGACAAAGCCTGATTATAAAGTAAAAATAATTGTTATAGGCAGTTTAATCCGGTTTTATATACGTAGAAAAAACTTCCGCGGATTTTAATAAGTCATAATAACTGGAATTATCTAGACCTCAGTAGAACGTTCATTGGTTTCACAACTGTCATTTAAACTTAATATATATATTATATTATCGAATATAAAATACCAGGTAGGTATACGTATGTATGCTCTAGTACGAATGGGCCAGACTCGAGCGAAGTAAGCGTCATAGAGAACTGTCGTTAAGAAATTCTTTTATTGATTTTCATCGAACATGTCAGCTCCTTTAGTCAATAGGCAAGTGTGTCGCGTCGAATCTCTTTCTACAATCGCTAACGCCTCTATTCTCTTGTATTATTGGCTAATATTTTGTTTTGACCACGTGACTTAGCGTTGAGAGACTGACTGACCGCACGGTAGGCCTAGTGGTTTAAGCGGTCACGACTTTCCACTGCACTAAGTGTTGTGGAGTCAAGTCTCATATGGGACAACACCACAAAACAGATTCTGTGGACAACACTTTGTGTGATTCACAAATGATTGTTCTGAGTCTGGGTGTTCCTTGTGTCCGTTTCATGAATGTTTGTAAAGTCCCCGCGACACAGGATGTAGGTATATTCGTAATGTGGGTGTTATCTTAAAAATTCCCATTCATTTGTTAGTTTTCTATTATCGTTGCCGTTTGCAGAATATCAAGTTGGCAAGGAGGAGCTGGTGTAAAGCCATTCTTTTGTTGATTTTCACTAAGCATGTCAGAACCAACGTATCTTGGGTTCCGATAACTTCCCAAGAACGCCTAGTGTAACTTTCTTTGTGATTTTACCTCGAATCTAAAGACTTCACATACCAACACCTATACGGAATTGAATTCTTTCAACTAGAACTTTAAAATTTACTCAAAACCTGAGACAAATGAGGTTCGACAGTTAATAAGAACTTAGTTCGTATATCCAGAAAGGTCTAGAAATTTAGAGTATTTTCATATGCATTTATTAATGACTAGCTTTTACACGCGGCTTCGCTCACGCAGACTTTCATCCCTTGATTTACTGCATTAGGAATGGTATTTCAAAAATTCCTTTCTTAGTGCTCACTTACGTTATATAAAGAACCTACATGCAAAATTTCAGGATTCTAGCTTCAGCGGTTTGGGCTCTGCGTTGATTTATGGGTATGTCAGTCAGTCAGCTAGTCACCTTCCTCTTTTATATATATATATATATAGAAGATGATAGAAGAAGATTAGTGGAAGTGGCAAAGATCGATAAATTTACAGGAAAAATATGTATAATAAACTACAAGCGATCAAGGACAATCTTCTGGTAACGAATTTTCCAAATTGTTATGTAAAATGGTTTTGTAAAATAAACATTTCAAATAAGCTACCAATTACATTTAAAAGTGAATAGAACCGAACAGAAAGTATATGGAACAATAAACTACTAGTATCTTTAAATTAATAGGTAGGTATTATGGCTGACGTCTACCGTTAGATTATGTATTATAAATGCAATGAAAAGATCGAAACTTGGACGGAAATCAAATGCGTACAACACTAATGGAATCAATTTTATATACAGTCTATGTTTCTTATTTATTTTTAGAGTATCGACTACTGATTCAGCAAAGGCGGCGTAAATCAGACACTATTTCTGGCTCAACTAAACTGATAAATGTTAGTTTAACAGTAAATCTTTTAGTTCTAGTGCTCACTCATTGCTTCTGATACTGAGAATATATTTTGTTACCAAGCCCCAAAATATCCATGAAGTGTCTATCACCACGCCTATTATGTTTTTTTGGATGGAATAGGCGGGCAAGCGAGCAGACGTATCGCCTGATGGTAAGCAATTACCGCCGCCCATGGACACCTGCAACACCAGAAGCAATACAAGTGCGTTGTCGGCCTTTTGGGGATGGGGGGGAGGAGGTAGGTGTAGGGGATTGGGGTAATAGCCTCCGGTATCCTCACTCACTCGGTGAAACACAGCGCAAGCACTATTTCACACCGGTTTTCTGTGAGGCCCTGGTATCACTCCGCTCGAGCCGGCCCATTCATGCCGAAGCGTGGCCCTCCCACATTCTCGTGGGTGTCATAAAAGACTTCTACGAGAACAAACCACTCAGGACAACAGCACTGCATGGAGAAGAAAATCTTAACTTAAAGCATATGCCTATGAAATAGCGATGGGCCGAATGTAGTTTCAACCGAATACGAACTTCGGCCGAACATTCGGCGAAAATTCAAAATTAGGCCGAACTTCGGCCGAAGTTCATTTTTGTTCATAGCACACTCTCGGATGCAACAAGTCCTAACTTGTTTAACGTCAGTCAGTAAGCCCAAGTTGGAATAGCAATTTTTATTTGGTTGAGCTGAGAGGTTACTAGAACAAAAAAAGAACTATTACGTAAAACATATTAGACAATAGTTTTTTTTTTTTTTTTCCTTTACAGATCTGCAATCAGCATTTGCTATAAGCAGATGTTTTGGGAGAGCATCGTGGCAGTTCGAGTGTGTCCTCCACTGAGAACATCTCCTCCTCAACTTCAGCCTTTTTTAATTGGCTAGTATGTCTTTTCGTTTGAGCCTTTTATTGTAGCTCCGTATCGTCAGTTTAGTAGCTAGTTCATTTGGATGTCGTTCTAGTCTACTGCGGTATGTCTTCATAGTTTTAAGAATTTCTTCCTTCACTGTGTTCATCTTTGTAAAGTGATGCACTTCGTTATTTGTGATGTACCAAGGGGAATTGTAAATATTCTTTAGTATGGAGTTTTGCATCCTCTGTATTATTGCTATATTTGAGTTGCATGCGCTGCCCCAGAGTTGTATACCATACATCCAAGTTGGTTTCAGAATGCTTTTGTAGATGAGAAGCTTGTTGTCCACTGATAACTTGCTGTTTCGACCCAGTATCCAAGACAGCTGGTTGTATCGCAGTTTAAGTTCTTCTCTTTTGGTTTCTATATGTTGCCTCCACGTCATGCGTCGGTCAAGATGTAATCCAAGATATCGTACATTGTCTTGGTGAGGAAGTGTAACATTTTCTAGCTGCACAGGTGGGCAGTTTTCCTTACGCAGTGTAAAGGTGACATGCACGGACTTTGATGCACTGGCTTTAATTTTCCACTTCTGGAGCCACTTAGTGACGCCATTGAGTCCTCTTTGCAGTTTTTGTGTTGCTACTGCTGGATCCTTGTCACTGGCTAATATGGCTGTGTCATCAGCAAATGTAGCAGTAGTTATATCCTCGTCTACTGGCAGATTAGACGTATATATTGTATATAGTACAGGCCCTAGGACTGACCCCTGTGGTACACCAGCCTCTATTTGATGAAGGTTAGAGGTGGAATCTCCTTCCTTGACTTGGAAGAGTCGTTCTGTCAGGTAGGATTCCATCAACAAAAAGTAGCAGTGAGGGAGACTGTTTTTGACTTTGTAGAGAAGGCCTTTGTGCCATACTCTGTCGAAGGCTTGTTGTATGTCAAGGAATACTGAGGAGCAGTAGTCTTTCTCTTCCAGGGTTTTCCTTATTTTGTCCACCACTCTATGGACTTGTTCCACTGTTGAGTGTTGCTGCCTGAATCCAAACTGATGATTTGGAATAGTGTTGTTTTCCTTTAATATAGGTAGAATATGATGCAGCAACAGCTTTTCGAAGATCTTAGACAAGATTGGCAGTAGGCTGATGGGTCTGTAAGATGTAACGCTGTTGGCAGGTTTGCCAGCTTTATGTATCATTAATATCTGTGATACTTTCCAGAGTCTGGGGAAATATTGTACTCTTAGGATACCATTATATAATGTAGTGAGGAATACTACAGCTTTCCTCGGGAGGTGACGTAGCACTTCTTTTGTGATAAGGTCAAATCCCGGTGCTTTTTTATCTTTTATCTCCTTGTTAATTGTTCGCCAGACCTCTCGCACAGTTATTGGGGCTGGAGGGAGTGACATTTGCAAGTCTTGTCTCAGTGTATCTTCGACTTCTTTATCGGATTGTGGGTCACATGTACTATTTGGGCAAAACACATTTACTAGATGTTGCGCAAATGTATCTGCCTTTTCTTGTGGTGTGCGAGCCCATCCATCATTTGTTTTTAGGGGAGGTTTTGCTAATTGGGGTCTGTCGTAGTTCTTTGTGAACTTCCACAGTGAATAATTTGTGGATGCAGTAGCTGTAAGAGATTCCATTTGAGATTCCAAGGTGTTATTGTACCAGTTATTTAGCATGACCTTTAGATCTACAGCGGCTTTTGTGAATTTGATTTTGTCAGCATTTAGTCGACTTTCATGCCAGATTTGTCGGAGCCTACGTTTCTCAAGGACAGCTTTTTTTACTTCGACGGGATAGTTGTCGTGTGTAGCTGTGTAAGACTTCTTATCGGGTGTACTAAGCCAACAAGCTTCCTGGATCAGAGTTGTGATGTATTTAGTAGCATTCTCTATATCCTCAGGTGTTTTGTGTGCTATTTTCAGTTCAGTTCCTCGTTCAAGGTGTTCTTGGAATGACATCCAGTCCGTATGCTTATTATACAGTACATCAGGACCTTTGGACTCAACCAGCATTGTACTGACAGTTAACAATACTGGTGTGTGGTCCGAGGAACTATCATAACAGGTTTCGATTTTAAGGTAGTGTTTAGAGAATCCTTTCAAGACAAAGAAATCCAGAAGATCAGGAATTTTATTGTCATCTGTTGGCCAGTAAGTCGGTTCGCAGGTTGATATTGTGGTTAGGTTATTCTTATCAATACATTTCTTCAGTTGACGTCCTCTTGTAGTGGTTAATCTGGATCCCCAATTCACATTCTTAGCATTCCAGTCGCCTCCTGCAATAAAGCGATGTCCAAGAGTACCAAGGTAGTCATAAAACATTGTCTCACTAATTTTATGTCTGGGAGGGCAGTATACTGAAGAGATGTTAATATCCCCAGTTTTGTCCTGCACAGATATAGTGGTAGCTTGTATGTGTTCAGTTTTATAGTGCGGCATTTCATGATGCTTGATAGATTTTTTTACAATCACTGCTGTTCCGGCATGAGCTGCCCCGCTGGGATGGTTTGTGGTGTAGCAATCGTAACCAATGATTTTTACCAATGATGTAGCAGTACAGTGAGTTTCAGTGACCAGTAGTATATCTAGTTTATGTTGTTTTATTAGCAATTCAACTTCTCTTTTGTGTGACAGTAGCCCATTTGCGTTCCAGGTCGCTATTATTAAGGCAATCATTTTGTCAGCTCGTCAACAAGTTTAGCTATGAGACCCATAAGGGTGCTCATTTGTTGGAGGATAATGTCAAACTTTTCCGTCTGTTTTATTAATATCTCTTCCAATGTTTGATTCAGACGATAAGTGTTGAGAGTGTTCTGGTTGTTTTTGGTGGTTGGTTGTTTTAGAGCATCGGCATAAGAATGTCTGTCTATTTTTGGTGTCATAGTTTTTAGAGATTTTCCTGGATTTTGAAGATTCTCCGTTGTTACTCGTCTTGTAGTGGTTTCTGGAGATGTGGTCTTAACTTTCCTAGCCAGGATTTCTTTATAGACTTCGCATCCTTTATAGTTTGCCGGGTGGGGCCCATTACATAGAGCGCATAACGCCGGAGTGTTGCGGTCACGTTTTTGACATTCTGATGTCTTATGAGATTGTCCACATTTCACACATCGATATGGACGCATGCAATAGTTTTTAGTATGGCTGTATTGTTGACATCGTTGGCATTGGGCTATTGTTTTCCTTTTCTTCGGTTCCTCAATGGTAACTGATTACTGGTAAATGTACTTCAAATCTGCAACAGCTTTATTATTTGGGCCCACCATAAGGTTGACAAAGAATGTAGATGTAGGTTTTTTTCCGGACCATATCTAGCATTAATTATCTCACCTGTTACTATGTTACCTGTTGCTTCTATATCCTCTTTAATTTTGTTTATAGGTGTTGATGGGTGTAAGTTTTTAATAACAATCCTAAAACATCTATTTTCTTTTCTGTTAAAAGTGTGACCTATCAAGCTATTTTCTCTGACTACAGTGATAAGTTTTTTGTAGACCTCTGTATCTACAGAGCTTATTCTTAGCTGGGTTTTATTCACTATTTTATAGGTGAAGTTGTCCTTTTCCACTGCAGTTTCTAGTAGCTCAGTAAGTTTATTCAAGTCATCAACACCGTAAAGAATAATTGGGGGTGGTTTATTAGGTCTCTTTGGTTTGTCAGGCTCTGTCAGGTCAATTGGCAGTCCAGTAAATCTATTCGATGTCGATGTTGTGTTTATAGGAGGACTAGCAGAGAGTTTTCTCTTTTTGTTTATAGGGACTCTCTGCCATGGAGGGGGACATGGTTGTTTATTTGGAGAGGGAGGTGTTGAAGTCTCATTGTTTTTATTGTCTCCTATAGGTTGCTTCGGGCGATTCCCCGTTGACGCAGTCCTAGGTCTCGTTAGGAACATGCTGGGGTGGAACGTTTGTTGCACCAGAACTTTGCTGCCAGTAGCATTCACTAGCACGGATGCCTGGTCGCCTACATCCATACAGTCTTCGGTAGCCAATTTCACACTCGCAGGCCCGGATACCTGCGAGCGCCGGGGGTTAGCTGGATCGCATGACAAAACGCATTCATTATTCTTGGACATTTTCATATTTTTACGATGGGGGCTACTCCTGATACTTTCCCAAGGCATCAGTGCCACACTTTTCAAGGGGATTTAATTCCTCGAGGTCTGTGGTGACCAGATGACAGGTTATTCAACCGCCGCCTGTGACTCGGCGTTGTTGCTAGTTTTGCACCACCCAGGGGACACGTGTAGGGTGGGTCTAGTAATAGATGGTAAATCCTACGGACGCTAGCAACATCATCCCCCAAACTAGACAATAGTGATACGATAATCTTTCGAAATTTGGCAGAAAAACAGTGAGATCTTCTAAAAGAAACTCGTTCCTTACTCCAGCCCTTTGAACAAATCACAAAAAAGTCAGCTATACTTATGTATATCGAAGTGATACCCGACTACCTCATTGGTCTAGCGGTTAGCACAAGCGACTGCCAATCAAGAGGTCCCTGTGTTACGGTTGTTACAACGTAACACCGGGTTCGATTCCCGGGTCGGACTGCTGTTGGGTTTTTCTTACTAGAAATTCTTAACAGCAGCCCGGAGTATGGAATATGACGGTGTTTCCCGCCCGTGCCTCGGAGAGCACGTTAAGCTGTCGGTCCTGGTTGTCGTGAACACCTATGACAATCGTTATTGGGAAGTCAGTGCCCTCAAATATATTGACAACTAGTTCAATCTTCGAATTCAGTTCACCCTCAGGGTTACGGAGGTCAGATGCCAGTCGCTCCGTGGAAAAACTGATATTCAGGTAAAACCGATTGAACTAGTTAGCCGACCCCAATTTATCTTGGGATTGATAAAGGCTAGGAAGAAATAGATTGAAGTAATACCCAACATTATAATACTTTCTAAGTACTTAAACAAACAAGAAGTTTAAGTGATTTGCTCTAATGTGAACACTATGTGTTTGTCCTTCAAATATAGGCTATATAGACGTAGACGTATTTCTTGGCATCGAAGAATATAAATATGACAGCAAATAGCAACATTGTTGAATCCGAGCTATAAAATGTTTTTTTCTTGCATCAGACAGTGCAATGATAAGACATATTTTTCTAGCAGAATTTATAAGAAGGAGCAAGAGTATTGAACTTTCTAGCAGTGACGATGAATTTGTCCAGACTGCACATTCTTCCTCACAGTCCAACAATAAAGGCATTCACAGAATGTTCTGGAGTTCCTACGAGGCACTGGCAGCAGCAAAACTACCTAACGTAGAAGAACTAGAAGTCCGGTTGCATCAGAACCAGATATATATACACATATATATTTTTTACCTATTTTCTTTGTACCGAATGTGCGGCATTTGAACCGAATGTCGACCGAATGCTGAATGCTGTCGGCTCGAACCGACGAAATTCGGTTCAACCGAATGTAAAAATCCCTACTATGAATCCGTCTGATGACGATGATAATGATGGTTAAGACCCATTAGCCCATTACCATCATCATCATCACTATCATATCAAAAGCTAACCGTGCCCACATACGACGAGAATCTTTTGTCTTGTATTAAGATTTGTTTTGTTGAACTCCACGACGAACGAATTTATAAATTTCTGTAGCCATGTTAATTAACATTTTTACGCCAACGTAGTAGCTGTATAGTTTACTAGCCGTAACAATGCTTTTTTTACATTAAATATAGATGTCATTAATTCAGGAAAGCGTAGTTAACAATAGTTAATTAAATATTTAATGAGCAGACGATAGTTCACGACTCGTCTTGTTAATTAGGAGTCAGTGGACTGCGTCCTCGAGGCCACGTGTCACGCACGTGGTAACAGTATGGCACAAACGTGGAATAAAACCATTGTTCGAATCGTCTGAAAGAGATATATCAAATTATATTGGGTGATAAAATGATAAATATATGTTATATAAGTTTCTTTATTTCTTCTTTCTACCTATTTTCTTTGATCTCATGTGACGTGAGAGTTTGTTGTTTTAAATCCCTCAGGAGCAGTAACTTCTGTCCTCATACGAGTATCAACCGTATTGTCTATTATTGGTTTTTAAAAACGTTCAACACATGTTTAAACAACTTGCTAAGCAACTGATTGACGCTTCTTGTGGCCAGAGGGCCGGCCTTTTTCAAACAGAGATAAATACATATATACATTAACATCATTGTTTCACTATCTATAGTTATCTGTTAAATACAAACTTGCAGAATCAAATATTTTGCAACTTACCGAAAAAATAATTAAATATATAACTTTAGTAACACATGTTGATGTTTCTGCACTTATCTGCACTGCTTCTATGGAAAGGCGTCGTATTCATCAAACAGGTGTCGTAAGAAGCGACAAAACATCACTACAGAAAGAAGGAAAGCTTAAAACAAACCCTGTACCAACCCGTCTGGCCAGCGTAGTATAGTAAACCTCCTCATAAGGAGATGCAATAGACTATTAAAGCCCGTTGATATTTGAAATTCTATCATAAATTTCATAGTTCTGCTGCGATATGTAATTCATTTTAAGTTGAAATAATGAATTTTAAACATACGAGCCTACCCTTATTATTCTGATTAGTGTTGTTGTCGAGACTGAGGTTCCCTGGTATTACGTAAAGTAAATTAGGTAAACGAACGACATTTGACATCATTGTACGTTTAGCATTTTAACTGTCAATAGGTATGGTAATGTCATGCCAGTCATTTGACGACATCGTTGTGAGATTCGTGTAAAGTCAATACTTTTTTCCAGCACCACTTTTAAATATATCAAAACGTACAAATTGGTTTTTATGATGACAGCAAAAAGCTTTTTCGGAGAAATATAGTAAACAGGTGAATTACCCGTGGTTATTTACACTCAATATGCTATTTATGTAAAGAATAGAAAACTTTAAAACTGTCCTTCACCAATTCAGTCAAAAAAAGTCAACTTTTGTTTTTTTATTGCTGACTTAAGTCATAAAAAATTTTTTTTTTAGCATACTACATTTAATAAATTGTTTATGATCATGACTGGTTTATCCTAGGTTTGTATTTTTTTCATGTATGGGCTTGCCAAAATGACTCTACTTTGTCTGATAGAAAGCATAAGCAGAATCCAAGAGTGGTGGTCACCATATTCATTGCGAATGCAGACAATGCAATAATGCAGTATGGCGACCCACACCATGGCGGGCTAGTGCTTCTGCATCATTGGGCCGCCGCGCCGGTCTCGGACTCACCAACGAAACACGACAGCACGGATGCTGTCGTGATCTTCTGTGCGAGGGTAGTACCACCCCGGACGAGCCGGGCCGCTCGTGCTGAAATCACCGTGGCTCTACTACCTTTGATGTTCGTTTGAGGTATGTAAATATAGAAGATAATTTCTGTATCAGCTAATACATTTATGTGTACATCTACGAGCAGAATTATACCTTACTTCTGTTGTTAAACGTTGCAAATATAATTATCTGTTCAGAATTTGCCTGGCCTATTCTAAGAGCGGCCAAATTGAATGCCTGATTTAATCGTTCTTTTTTACTCTCCATATATATATAAGTAAGCATACTGGACTACGACTAGCATTTCAAAACCAAAATCCGCTAAATCGGCCCAGCCGTTCTCGAGTTCTAGCGGACAAACAAAACGCAATAGATTTTTATATAGGAAGATTGTATTATTGATTTGAATTGTATTAGTTTTAAGTTTGTGTCCTCTCTTATTTGTAATTTGCTGTGCCCGATAGGGTTCATAGTGGAACAATTTGAATTATTATAAGACCTTGTATACCTATGTGATGCAATAACATTTCCAAAGTAATGGTTTGTAAACCACAAACGACTGTTTAATGATAAGGCATCGTAAATAATGTGTCTTTAATTAGAAATAACTGTAGCAGTATCATAAAGAGTGCAAGTAAATTAGTAATTTCTTCAAGCCACGCAATGAAGCCATGAGTTAATAATAAAAAGTTTTCAACTGATCGTCGTCGATTCGTATCTGATCTGAATTCAGTTCGCAGAGTTCTGAGAGTTGAAATTTGACCAAACAGTGGAAAGATCGGCCCGAATATCACCTTAGAAGAACGGAGTTAGTTCATTGAAAGTTACAAAATCTTACCTATTTTTAATATACCAGACACTATCCTATAATTTCTCCTAATAATGATTTCTCTCCATTCCATGGTTGCTTGTATGAGATTGCCTTTGAGCGATAAAGCTACTAACCTAGTTCTGAATCTTTATTGTAATTACTTGGTGTACTATACTAAAGTTATTATTATTAAGTGTTTTTTATTTTATTTTATTATTAATCGTGTATTTCAGTAATTGTATACTGAACATAAATGTACAGACCCAATTTCACCTAATGCTAGCGTGAAAGAATAACGGCCTCGAGAAAGGAGTCTATATTGAGCGGGAAACTGTCAAATTATAAAAGCAAATAGCGTTATAGCGGAGATACAGTACCGTTAAGCCAAAAAAAACAGCATTAGTGTGCTCTGAAGCATGGAGGATTCTAGTAAAGTAATAATATACGTTTAGAACGACGCAAATCAATTTACGCAGTAAGCACAAGGTTCTTTGCTGCAAATAGGTAGGTTGGAGTAATTATAAAATCACTTACATTGTTAAGTCTTTATAACTCATTCGCGAATAAGAAACTGGCTGTCAGTTGCCAACTGGATATGTGTTTTATATTTTTTTAATATCTGATTTAACTGCAGCAACTGATATAATTGTTTTACATCATCAAGAGTTTAATCATTTCTTGTCTTTCACCATCATCATCAGCTTAAATAGTCCACTGCTGGATTAAGATCTATTTTATCGTTCTCCAGACAGGCTGGTATAGGGTTATTTCAAGTTTTACTTCTTTTTTTAGTGTTATTCTTATAAACTTTGTAGTCGGCTCTTAAAAACACTCACCAGATAAATAGGGGTGATGCGACGTTGTCTTTCATGTATTTTATATTTACCTTACAAAGGCTTGCTTAAGAATCAATATCAGAAGAGACAACCAAACATTTGCCAATAAATGACATAGTCTTGAATAGTGTATCACAGCGAACATGCTGAAGTGACAGGCAGTTTTTAAGTGTTAATTCTTGTACAAATAGTTGTGTATAATATAAATAACAATTTGCCAGACGAAGGATACAAACACCGGACCTCACGGCTCACACATACACAAACACGATACATAAGATGTAAAAAAAAGATTTTTTATAGAAAAAACATTACTTTGTCATATCATATTACTATCAAATAGTCAAATAAATAGGAAACAACAGTCAATTAATTTACTTAAAGTCGTTTTTCGTACATTAACCTCAAAACTGTCAGTGAAACTTTCATATTATGAAGTATTAAAAGACGGTCTTATTTCTTTTCTAGCAAAATTCACTTCTTAATTATGTCATTATATTGTATCAGCTTTCGTCTGCGTGGAACTTAGTCCCCGAGTGCATCAATTCTATAATTAATCTTAAATATTCTTAATAATATCTTTGTACCAAATTGCGTTTAAATAAATGCAGCGGTTAGATTGTGATTGAATAACAAACTTTCACATTTATAATACATTTTAGTTGGATTTCAAGTCTGGTTCTGATTACGTACGTCCGTTGGAGGAAGTGGTTCTAATCTGTAGAAGACCACAACCAAATTATTTTGTGATCCTTAGTTTAGCCGACGAGAAAAGATAACTTGTAGTAAGTACCTAAGAGACTATACAGATAGTCTCAGAGTAGAAAGTATCTTCGCAGAAGTTCCGCAACAGTGACTTTATGCCCGACTTCGAGCCGCACGACTTTAAAATATCCTTCAAATCGTGTAAGACATCTGGTTACCGATTCTATGAATCTTTTTCTCTGCTGCTACTTGCCATGGTCTTCATATGCATGGAGAGGGATCATAATGCCTAAATTGCAAGTGTTTAGTTCTGTATATATTTAGTGATCAGCTAATTTAAAAAAAAAAGTAGAAACTTGTTTTTTCATTAGCTTCTTTATTTTATTTTCTTCTTCATTTACAAACAAACATTAAAGGATTCAAATGCGATAGCGTCCTATTATGTTGATACAAATACGGTTTATTATTCAATTTCGTGACCACAAGTGACAGTTAGTCAATTTATTATAAGAGTTATCAACGTATATGAAGAAAACAAAATAAGGTCAACGTACTACACTTCCAGTCGCGATGCGAGGCGAATAATCTTAATTATAGAACAATCTAGATGAGTCCACAATAAACACATTAAAAGCACCTTTGAATATTAAGAAAACCGGTTATGTGAAGGCCAAGCTTTCAAAATTAGAATCATGAAAAAATCATAATAATAATATTTACACTTTTGTTTCTTTAAACTGCCGTTTAGTTATGATTATGAATTAAAAAGCTTTCTTTTGCAGTGGAATTTACACACCGGTGCTTGACAGGTCATGCTGGAGAGGTACAGTCGTCGGTCACTTACCATACAATAAAAAATTGAAGAATTCGTTTATTCAGAGCTTGCTGGTATATGTTTACTTCTCAACAGGATGGCCGGGTGCTTACTCACTAAATTGATTATATTTAAAAACAAAACATTGATATCACTTATATTAAATTTTAAACTACCGATCTCATAACTAAGTCTGTCTCATCATCATCATCAGTCCATCGGAATTTACTGCTAGACATTTTTTTCATTAAATTTGTCATTTACTATGGATTCTGAATAAAAGAAATCCATTTCGACACTTTTTTTTTAATGTATGGGCCTGCCAAAATGAGTTCCTGATGGAAAGCATAAGCAGAATCCAAGAGCGGTGGTCACCATACTCATTGCGAACGCTGACAATGCACAATCGCACTCACCAACGAAACACGACAGCATGAACGCTGTCATTTGATGTTAATCTTCTGTGCGTGGGTAGTACCGCCCCGGTCGAGCCGGCCCAACCGTGCTGAAATCAGTGTAGCTCTACTACCTTGGATTTGGACATTATGGAGACTTAAACGTATCCTTTCCAAATTTATATAGATCTCAGCATGTCAAACAAAAGTCTGTTGTTCTGCCGTACCTCGGTGAATCCCGCTTTAATTAAACTATGTAAACAAATAACACTAGTCTAAAACAATCAGACACTAGTTAATTTTCCTTATTGACAAACGCATAGGTACATGTCTGTATTAGAAACTTACAAGAACACAGTTTTCCTATATTCCGATGTTGGCAAACAGATGACATAATACAAACACTCTTGACCTCAAATTGACGTCACGAACTCAAGGCAAACTTATAAACATTTTCATAAAGTTAAGGTAAAAAACATATAAAAATTAACCTTTGTAGATTTAAAAAGGAGAAACCAATAATATTTTTTATATAATTTCATTGGAAGAGACACATTACGATTATTAATAGAGGGATGAAATCCTTATGCCGAAAACACTACGCATTAAATATCCTATAGCCCTGAGACATAAAATATATCTTATATATAAAATTCTCGTGTCACAATGTTAGTTAATATACTCCTCTGAAACGGCTGGACCGATTTTTATGAAATTTGGTGTGCATATCGGGTAGGTCTGAGAATCGATCAACATCTATTTTTTATACGCGCATAACTTCCGATCGGCTGCACCAAATTAAATAATTCTTATTTATGTCTTCATTAATGTTAGGACAAGGTTTGTGTACAAGAAAAATTAAAAGATAACGGGAAAAGTCAATTTTTTTGTCCGCGACGGGAAGCTGAGACAGATATGTAAATATGGCGGTACGAAGTTCGCCGGGTCAGGTAGTATATTACAGAACTTAGGTACAAAAGTATAACCTTTGCAGGTATATTGGATATTTAGATAAATATAGACTTTTGAACTAACGTGATTGTGATTAGGTGCAAATTAGCTTGACATAAATTAACTATTCAAATCCATTTAAACACTTTCGCATATTGTTCGATTGCAAGCTGTAGGAAAAAGTTTGTCGCAATCAAACGTCATACATCATTATGAGCTACATTTACCATAATAAAATGAAATAAAGTCTGTGCTTACTACTCATGTTTTAGATGTCCGGAATGTTCTAGATTTCTGTAGCTATTACAAAGGAGGGACTGGCTTAGTTGAGATTGGAGTTGCTATTCCTGGTGCAGTTTCCAGCATCATGTAAGTAACACATGGTATTCGAAAGTATTTTTAAATAAAATCGATATTTTTGTACATTGTTATGTGGGAAAATATATCGAAAAAATATAGTTTTTTTAACATTGTAGTATAGTGATTTATACAGCATCGGTTAAATAACTGTCTGATTGGGAACGATCAAGGTTGCTATTAACACTTGTTTGTGTGTAAAACAAAAGAATTTGTGAGGCCAAGTACACGTGACTGTCTGGCCTAGCGTTAGAATGTATGTACATTTTATAATATCGACTATTGAGTACAATAATCGACATTTGATAATGTTATTTAATAAATCAAACTTTCTGCTATTTTAAATAACTTATCTGTTAGAAGAACGGCTAAGTTCTGAAGGTTTCGTTGCAGAACTACGACTGCGAGACCTTACACAGAGTTTAAGAATATAAAGTATATAGTTACAGCCGCTTTTAATAACCTATCTCAAGTTACTGGAGATAGTCTATATATCTTTTTCAATATTATTGATTTAATCCTTTCGTTAATATGCATGATCATTTTATATATTTTTTTAGGGTAAACTCAAACCTTTTCAATAATCTATCCCTAGTTCAAACTGGAGATGAATATCGAAAACAGCCTTTAATCGGCTTTCATTGACAGTACGGTTACCGTATCACGTTTGACTAAACAATGAAAACCGATTAAATAATGTTTCCACTACTGTATGCATCTATTATATACTATCGAAAAGAAAAAATGAAAAATTGTGGGACCAGTTATCTCAATCATTCTCGTAATCTTCTAACTATCTATACCATATGCTAATATTATAAACGCGAAAGCTTGTAAGTATGGTGGATGGATGGATGTTTGTTAATCTTTCACACAAAAACTACTGAACGGATTTGAATGAAACTTTACAGTAATATAGCTTATACATCAGAATACCACATAGGCTACTATTTGCCGCGATAACCGACATATACGCGAGCGGAGCCGCGGGCAACAACTAGTTTTACTATATTTAACTGTTAGATTGTTTCATTGATTTAACATTGACAACACAAAGATCATAACTAACTAAGAATTAAGATATGATAAACATGAATAAGCAGCATTAAGTATATAGGTACCTGTAGGGGAAATAAATATCAACGAAACAACGCAGCAGACGCGCGACGCCGCCGCCATAATGGCGTCAGAATGTCTGCCTTCCGTACTCTGGATCTAGGAACATATATTATCGCTTATAGAAATATGTGATGTATTTTATGAGCTAAACATTTCACTAACTGTCGCGTTTTTACGAGCGCTTTCATCTATTTATATATACTCGTGAAAGTGAATCCATACTTTTATAAATGATATAGGTTTTCACAATTAATGTTAAAATTGTGTTGAGTATTTCAGCAGAATTTTAACGACTTAATCTTCATCGTTATTTGACTTTAAACTTACAGTTAATTACGTAATATGAACAGAATTATGTAGCCCAACATTATATAATTGATTTGTTCTTAACACTTTCTGAATTCCTTATGCCTATATTTTTAGGTTTAAAATATATATTTACTTCTGAGTTTTACAGTATTTCCAATTGAAATTAAATTGAATGTGTTCTTTTTTCTTTTAACTAGTTAAAATTGTAAAACCAATAAGTACTTTGGATGTAGTAGGCATCACGCGCATATCACCTATCTATAGTGCGACCTAAACAGTTACCAAAGCTCGAAATGATCTCCATACTAATGTTAGAATAAAATATTGTTTTTTTTTTACATAAACACAAAAGAAAATTGATAGTTAGAATGAATTCTAGATAGGGGTTTATTCTTTTACTCGTCTAGCCCGCTTGTTCAAGTAGACCATAGCCGCTGAAACCTCATAACTTGGAAAATTAACCACTCGAAATTCTACTCGAAGCTGCAGTGACTGTCCAGGTTTAGGCAGAGATGTCCAGCAGTGTACTATTAAATTCTGACATCCAAAAAACCACATAAAGTATTGTTGAAAGGCAACTTGAATATAAATAACAAAAAGTGCAAAAACCCATTATGTTCGTTTATGTACTCTTGAAGGTCTTTAAGCCAACAAGTATTACATAGAGACAATAGGATATTACAAGTTCAAAAGATACTTAAATAGAAACAAACATTTCCACTCCGTATTTTTTAAGTAATTAGATTTTATCAGGTGTGTCATTTAAGGTCATTATTATAGGCATACAGCCATGGAAGCACTTGATACTAAGTGAATACTCATATTTAATTACCATACTATAGAATAAAATTGAACCTGGTTGATATAAACCCTCGTCGTAAACCGTCCCAGATATCGCCTTTTATTACGTTTTACGTAGGTAGCATTATATTACGTTTATTGTAACAAAGACTATATTCTCAGAGGATATGATGAGCAGACTGCTCACAGCTAGAGCCAGGTATTGAGCATTGACACAATGATCACACAAATAATTTAAATGGATGCCGTTTGCTTCTAAATATAACATGACCTGTTAGAAATTGACCGACACAATGATACACCTAAAGGCATATCCTCGACAATTGCTGGAAAATAGACGGAAGAAACTGAGAAAGGTTTTTGTAAACCTAAACGTATATTTTTATCCTAACATGATGTTTAATCCTAGACTGAGTCTGCATTAAAATGCCCTAAAGTTTATCTCCATGACGTAGATGCTTGTAAGAATTTGCTACAGAACGAATCGAAATTACTATTTTTTTTATTAAAGTATACAAAAAAAGTTAATTAAGTATCATAACTATACATTATCGAATCAGCCAACAATTAAATTAAACAATAGTAACTAATGCAACAGTTTAAATATTGTTTTCATAAATAAAGTGAAGTGATTCAAATTAATTAATTAGTTACACATCAATCTAGAATTATAATACTTTCTACGAAAATACCTATAAATATGTATGAGCATAGTTATAACACTTTTCATCTTAAGAATAATATGATTTTGTATTTTACTTGATAAGTAGGTTCATTGACAAGACTTTCTTAAGACATCTTTGAATTGGTCTTTCTGAATCATTTTAACTTAATCACACAAAACACTATTCAATAGTCGCGTAAATTCGCTTTGATCAATCCACAGCAGTACCTACGTTCTCTAGGAACGTGTATGTTAATATCAAGACAAATCATTCCAATTGTCAAATTGTATATACAAACATTCGGTTTCACAATCAAAGAATGAAAACAAACTAAAAAAAATGAGGATCAAGGCATTTTCACTACTTAAAAAACTATTTAAAGAACTTAACTTCATTTTGTTAAAAAGATGATTACTATGCTTATGTTATCTTTTAATCTCTTTCAAAACTTTACACAGACAGAACTTTCAAATTCACATCGCAGACAGCAGTAATAAATATTTTAAATAAAGTAATGTAACCAAACATGTTCAATGCGCGTGCACTGAAAATTATTATATCTTAGATGATATGTAACATAATTAACAAGGTATTGTGCATAATTATATACAAATTGAATGGTAATAAGATAGAGTAGGTTAGGTAACCAATTATCACCACAAGCTGATACAGAAATGTGATATGAAGCAAAATAACATACGAATACCGATTCATACTATTAAATTCGAAAGTAACTCTGTCTGTATGTCCGTCTGTTATGCTTTCACGGTTATACCGCTGCACCTTTTAAGGTTTCTGTACCCAAAGGTTAAAATGAGGCCCTATTACTAAGACTCCGTTGTCCGTCCATCTGTCTGTCACCAGGCAGTATCTCATGAACTGTGATAGTTAGGCAGTTGAAATTTTTACAGATAATGTATTTCTGTTGCCGCTATATACTAAAAAAGAGAATAAAATATTTTTTTTTAAGGGGGCTCCCATACAACCAATTTTTTTACCGTTTTTATAGATAATGGTACGGAACCCTTCGTGCGCGAGTCCGACTCGCACTTGGCCGGTTTTTTAAATGAAATTTGTCTACCTTTTACCGCGATAATTGACATACATGCGGTCGCGCTGCGGGCAAAAGTTAGTCAATCATATAACACCATTTCAGAAGTGGGACGTTCCTGTACGTAATAGCCAGTTCAAATTACAAGAGTAGCTAAGTGTGAGTAGCGTAGTAACACTAACGTGTCCAAGCTATTACACACACTCTGTATTCTAAATTGTTTCAAATAGTCAGATATGTGTATATCAGTCTAACTGTGGAATAAATTGTCGCCTGCAGTATTCCCGAACCGATATTATAAACCGACCTCTGAAGTTTTAAGAAAATACTCCCACCAACTCCCATCTCAAATGTCGATCGAGTCGTAGGCGTGTATAGGTTAGGATAATCACTTTACTTCAAGTGACCTGTATTCTTATTTACCCTATCATAACACCTACAAAACTGGAAAATAGTATAACAGCAACAGTTACTCGGAAATATGTAAATTTCTTCTTTGTTGACTACATTTATTACCCGGTCACTGCAGTCAGTATAGTATTATCTGCTTGTGACATAGAACATAATGTCAATAACTTCTAATACAGAAGTCAACGAAAACAACAACCATTACGTTATGAATTTAAGCCTTCCCTTCTTACATTTCTCTTGCATCAAAAATGGGTAAATTGGGAGTACATTTTTATTGCCAACTACTAGAGCCACGCTCAAGGTAGTAGAGCCACGCTGGTTTTAGCAAGAACTCTACCGGGGCGGTACTACATAGAAGATCAACGTAAAATGACAGCGTTCGTGCTGTCGTGTTTCGTTGGTGAGTTCGAGACCGGAGGCCCATATGTAGAAGCATCATTAGGCATCAATGTTGCATTGTCTGCATTCGTAGTGAGTATGGTGACCACGGAACAACTAGAAATGCCTTTGACGTAATTTCGTAAGTAATCTTTTGTCGCTGGGACGCACACATAAACTATTAATAATATTTAATTTATACTCTCGATTGTCGGCACTTGATGGAACTTGTTGCAATACATTCTGGAATCAAACTCACTTGTACTTGTTCCACTATTTTTATTTTTTTCTTTACACCTGACCGGTTTCGCCTTATGACATTCATGAATGCCATAAGGCGAAACCGGTCAGGTGTAAAGAAAAAACCGGTCAGGTGTAAAGAAAAAACCGGTCAGGTGTAAAGAAAAAACCGGTCAGGTGTAAAGAAAAAAATAAAAATAGTGGAACAAGTACAAGTGAGTTTGATTCCAGAATATTAATAATATTATACACACATAACTAAGTCTATTCTAATTCGTCCAAGGGATTTAATGAATATAATATTAAACTACAACCTTATGCTCTTGGCACTAAGTAGAGTTTTACTTGCAATTTTGTGTTTAGAGGTGGATCTTCGTCTTTATGACCCACCCACCGTAGAGAAGTGGTCCTGTCGATTATAATAATTAAATTTGCTTAATTTCTATAAGAAATAGTTCTTACTTTTAAATATCGCTATCCTAATTTTTTATATCAAAGTCACTGTCTGAGAAATGGATTGAGTGAAATTGTACTAATTTCTTGTTAATATAAAAATAAGACATTTGTTTTGTCAAAACATATTGTACATATTGTACATCTAATTTTGGAGTTTTGCGTTTCATATTTATCAACACGGCACAACTTTCTATAGACGTAACACACATAATAAAATAAATAAAATAAATAAATAAATATTTCGGACATCTAACACACAACGCCATCTAGTCCCAAGCTAAGCAGAGCTTGTGTTATGGGTACTAGACAACTGATACAAATACATATATACTTTTTTTTGTAAATACATACATATTATACATAGAAAACACCCAAACTCCGAAACAAATATTTGTAGATCATACAAACATCCGACCCGGGAATCGAACCCGAGACCTCATGATCAGCAGTCGCACACGCCAACCGCGAGACCAACGAGGCAGCATAATCTTAAAAAAAATTCTGTAGAACCCTGTAATTAACAGTAATTATGAGGTTATTTTTATATCGTCACAAGATGTACATTTTTTATATCAAAATTTAAATGCAAAAAACAATGGACGATAAAAAAATTCGATAGACGTCGGACGGTCCGAAAATGTTAATCTTCAAAATATGTTTTAAGTTTTAAAAGAAATATTTTTATTATTCCTATTCCATTTCATCAAAAAGCTTACCAAAAAAAATCATATTGAAAATTATTTTGCAGTCCGTTAAAAATCATAATATAAAACAAATTAACTCTTTCTACTTAAGAAAAACACAAACCAATATCATCGAGATCTACAATTTTGCGGTATCGAATGCATTATAAATATTTGGGCACACCCCTATGCCTTACACTAAATCTGTTCGGGTGAAATACAGTTCATTCACGCAGGAAATGCAGTTCATTGCGTACTCTTGTGGAAACAATGAAGTTAGTAATCGAATTTAATACGCAATGTATGATTGTTTTTTCCCGTTGAAGGTAAAACGCGAACGCGAACGTTCAGTTAATGCCAGCAGACAAAATAGAGGTATTTGGACTTATTTCGCGGCGCGCCTGCCCCGCCTACATAACATTTCTACCTATATTTTTTGTTCTGTGATGATGACCACCACTCTTGGATTTTGCTTATGCTTTCCATCAGGCAGAGTAGAGTTATATTGGCAAGGCCAAACATAAAAAAATCATCATCAACAGCTTTTAACAGTCCACTTCTGAACGTAGGCTAATCATTAGCAATGAGGTTTTGACCTACATAACACGCTGGCCATGGTCAGACGGAATGGCATAGGGATTGTTTTAAGTTATTCTTCTCTTTGCAATGATGTTGTCCTGCTTAGTTTGCTCCCTTATTCACCTTTTACGACACCCATGGGTGTAAAGGGTGGTGACACTCCGTATTCTCAATCTATCACCACACGGACTCCCAAATCCTACTAATATTATAAACGCGAAAGTTTTTAAGTATGGATGGATGGATGGATGTTTGTTACTCTTTCACGCAAAAACTACTGAACGGATTTGGATGAAACTTTACAGTAATATAGCTTATACATCGGAATAACACGCCGCGAGCAAAAACTAGTTTATTATATTTAATTTACAAAGTTCCAGTGCCGCCAAAAGGCTTGTTATCCATAACTATGTAAATTAATTACGTCTATAACCGCTGTAGACGTTATTTTGCATGTTTGAATAAAATAAAAGTACCACATGTATTGTACACCTTTCATTTGCATGTTATCATAATAAACCTACCGTTTTTACAACAAACAATTTATTTTCCACTATCGACACAGTTAAATAGCGATAAGCAACCTGTTAGTGTTTTTGTTACGATATCAAAATGGGAACAGTTAACAAACGATTTCATATTTTTCCATAACAACTGGAAGAATATTTTTCTTAAGAAAATGTGGCAATTTCCCTTTGGCAGGAGATTTATGCCTTTTATTTGTGTCACCCATGTCAATAGTGTATTCTTCTTTATATTAAGTATTTCTAGACATTTGAATCCCAAAATGGGTCTAGATATAAAAAAACTATGTTGGAACGCAGCTGATTTGATTTTGTCATATCATACTTACGTAATATGGCTATTGTCAGCATGTATCACTATTGTCTCGACGATTTAATGGCCTAGACGGCCTAGAGGACCTCAAAGCCACAAAGAAGTCCTGAGTTCCTGTTATTACATTGTTAAATAAAACCTTTAATCGGCAGATCGATCATCGAGTCGTATTAATTGTTTCAGCATTGACATATACAAACTAATAAACATACATACTTAAAATCTCACACGAATTCACGTGTACAAGCATCTGAAAATGTCTATTCAATTTTTTTTTATATTATTTTAACTCGTCACACGTTATTGACTATTAACAATAAGTTTATCATTTAGTATATCTTCATAATTATCTATATTAATCAGGGGCTTGGCGACTTGTAATACAGGTATTTCTTTATCTTGGCACCAGTCTCTCAGAAATGTTATACCTACTTAAGTTACATTAATCGTTGATAATATACGAATTTCTGATAAGAAAATAAACAACTTAATAGTTATATTGAAACGAAATGTTTAGCATTAAAACATCCATAGTTAGTAAAACTGTTTTGGTTTTGTTTATGAGATAGTTTTAGAGGTTAACGCACCTTACAGAATACGGCGTAGAACACCTATCCTCCTCCATTAAATGTACCTCAAATTACCTTACTATTGTTCACATAGTTAAACTAACCTTCAGGCAAGCAAAGCCACAAACAAAACCTCATACTTGATCATTTGTAAAACATTTCATACTAAAAAAGGATGACGTTCTTATAGATCAATCGAGCTCAACTTTGATCTCTTTTAACTACATGTTTTTTTTGAGTTAATATGAACTGCCGTAAATTATCTCAAGAAAATCTTTCCATTTCAAGCAAAACTAACTATTAGAGATAAATAAATCTATACTAATATTATAAACGCGAAAGTTTGTAAGTATGGATGGATGGATGGATGTTCGTTACTCTTTCACGCAAAAACTACAGAACGGATTTGGTTGAAACTTTACAGTAATATAGCTTATATGTAAATCAGAATAACACATAGGCTACTATTTGCCGCGATAACCGACATATACGCGGGCGGAGCCGCGGGCAATAACTAGTTATGTAATAAATTATAAAATACTACACTGTCTACTATGATCCAAAGTCAACTCAAGATCCATTTCGCAATTAGCAGGCTCTTTATTGTAATGACCTCCATTTGTGGTAATGTCAGCAAATTCATTGTGGAACTATAAAACCGGTATAGGTACCTATATTTTATAAAGACTTGTTTGTATAGAATAAGACCCACGGTCTGTAAATAATACATACTTGATAATTTATATTACCTTTACTTAAAAAAAACATTCACTTTTGGATAAATTAATCGTCGGCATCTCTCGTAATTAAGACAATTGCTTACATAATATTGCACAAGTTTTCAGGCTTTTTTATTATGTAAGACTACAAAATGCACTGGCTGGAATTTATCTCAGTAGGCAGTTCAAATAAAAAACAAAACCCATCTAAACCAGAGCACAGCCAAACTTGTTCTATTCAAAATTGTTTCCTTGTTACCAAGTGTTCAATAACAGATGTCTAAAACTAGTTTACGTCACAATTATCCATCCATTGTATTATGTTCCTTGTTTGTGACAGTATGTGGAACGGTTAACTACGGTCTTGAGATCTAAGGCCAATGTCTTGGTAAATATATGATGTAGGACAACATTCATGAACTGTTAATTACTATAAAGAAATGATAAAATAAATATGCATTGTTAAGATTTGTTATCGTAGAAATTTGTAATAAGATAACATTACTTCCAACGCAAGCCACATTAATTAAAGCTAAAATGCATTTATTTATCTTGTTTACGCTCGCGCACTCTTTAATGCAATAATATGCATAATTTGGACCGTTTTTAACGCTTTCTCTTTTAGTAATTTAAGTCAAAAATTGGTCCAAGATGTTCTGTTTAGTATAGTTGGTGCAATCGCTAAATAAGCATTGATGTATGCTATTATATATTTGTTTTTGTGTGTAAAGAGATAAACGAGTATCCACTTGTTATTGTCATTAATTTCTGATGCGTGTTTTATATCCATGTTCAATATTTGTTATACATTTACAAATATAATTCTCGACTTCGTTGCATGACTGTATATAATAATGCATTTTGGGTAAATAGTTCGTTTTGATGTGTATATATTTATCACATCGCCATATTTGAAAGTAATAAAATGCATTGTTTTGTTTCTTCATGTTATTGAGCAAAACAGGATTCTGCACTTTGTTTTTTATTAAAGTTTGTGAATTATGTCAAGGTATGAGTACTTACGTTAGCAATAAAGTAAAGACGAAAATCAGATAAATCACAATTTATTCTTCAAAACAGCTTATTCTAACTTACACCTAAATTGGCATAGACTTTGGCGTTACAACATTATTTGGTTTCACTTCACAAATTGTTCCGACACTTTTTCCGTGAGTACGATTCACTAAACTGTTGGCGGTGCCAACTTCATGATCCATCATCAGGGATTTCACACCCCGAAGGTTGAAGCCAAACAGCCAGCCGGGGCTTCAAGTCGTCATCCATGCTTCTGGAGCGAGTTGATCAAGGCTCCTCGTCTTCAGACAAAGACGGCAGTGCTAACGTGCGACGCAGCTTCTCTCGACGTTGCGGAGACACAGATTTTTGACGACGAAGACCCTCAGTGTGCAGCACATAGGACCGCTGCTGCGGTTCAAACACCTCCTCAGAATCATCTTCAACAAGCGCGGGCAAGGCAGTGCCGCGAAGCTTTTGCCTTCTCGGGCAATCCGTGACGATGGGATCCATCTCGCGGTGCTTCAATGATGGGTACACATCAGCGTACAAAGCGCCGACAGTTTCTAGTTTCACAACCATGTTGATATAGATTTAAAGACTTGGAAATGTGTGAATGGTTCAAAGGTTTATTGATCGCGACGTGCTCTCTATGAGTGCTCGTAGCAGAGTGAGGGGAGGCGGAGCGGTGCGCTTATTTATACTCTCGAGCTCCGTGATAAATTAGTTTGTGTGCATTTCGTCTGGCGTCACACCGCGTCTTATGTGTTTACACTAAGGTACGGGTTCACTGGAGCTGTGTAAATACCGCTTGGAGCATACTACACAGTACACACACTAGACACACCTTTGTAAGATTTTCATCAACAAAAACGTGCGGTTTTTCCGAGCGTCTTTTATACTATTGGATTGTTTCGTAGAAAATCAATTTTATTTTTTTTATCTCAGCCGGAGTCACTGTTATAAAGAAATGGGATTTTTTGCTTAATACTAATGTGATCTGATTTCGCCTAATACGTTTCTTAGTAATAGACGCAGTGTCACAAAACAGAACAGATTGCTTTGTATTCAGATCTAGTCACGGTTTTCAAACTGACGTCAAATGTTTTTCATATGGACATATCTTTACAATATAATAAAGATGGGTGGCATCACTGCATAATGTACTGAGCTTGACCCGATTAGCTTGAAGCTGTATAAGTGAGAACAGCGACACTACGGCTTTCTGACCTTCGAATACAAATAGATGACGAGCGAGTACGGTTGATCCTTGCATTGCATATTGCAATAATACCTTTGCATTGTAAGCTGATTGTACTTTTGATCTATTGCCATACTCGGTATTAAGTTTTGAACCCAGCTGATTTTAAACTGGGAGTAATCAACATATCTTTTTACTTATAAACACGTCTACCCTTTAAAGGATTTTTTTAAACAAAAAAATAAATACCGATTATAAAAACGTATTAAAAAATTGGATGGGTATTTGATCGGTATGAAATCAAAATTTTGATATTGTAACTTTTTTTAAATTGGTTTGGCAATACAAAGTATTTTTTAATTAGATTGTACTAAAATTATAAATTTCATACTTTAACGTAGACATATTATTAACAATAACTCTAACAAATTTCTTTAACATTACAACTGTCTTACTATTAAAACTATTGGAATATATTATATTTAATCTACGATGAAGGCATACCTATTAGACATTTATGAGAACAGCAAATTTAAAAATCAGCCAGTTCGTTTTCGAACGTTCCAAAAAAAAATCAATTTCAATTTTAATCCTTTCCCGCTTTAAGAAAATCGAAGACTTGATACTGCTACTTGTTTTAGTTGCCCACTTCAGGGGTTTTTCTGTATTCAACTGTATAAGGTATATAAATATTATAATGACTTAGTCATAACGCTCGGAGTTTTGACTAGAGTAAAAACTACAATTTATGATTGTTGCCTTAATAGACTCAATTCATTGATGGACTTTTTAGCAATTGACGTGGTAAATCCATTAGTAATGTGAACACGTCATTGGTAGACTAACACCAGACCAGCCTTGTTGTATATATAACTATTTCATTACGTATGAAATGTTATTTAGTTAATTTCATTCTTTGCCTCAAACAACATATACAGAACCCTCATGTCACAAAACTCCTACACCCCTTTATATCTAAAGGGTTTACGACGGTAGGGTTCTTTTAAGGCCCTCTTGGGGTTACCCGCGTTTTATTGCATCTCTACCGCGTCGTATTACTTTGGCTACAGTTCCACGAATGAAATAATCAATAATGTATGGGAGAGAAGGAAAGAAATAGAATTAGTTTCGATGTAGGTTTGTTTGTCGGGGTAATCTATAGTAATAATGTCAGGGATTATTGTCTTTCAGCAAGAATATAGTAATAATAATCAAGTTTTCTATTTCATTAATATTTATGTATTTTCTTTGTTATCAACGCAATGAAACCTTATTTGTTCTACAAAATTTGGTAAGAAAAAATCTATATTAGATGGACGTTGATCTAGCTGCCATGTTGGTCTTGTGGATAGCGAAAGAGTGCCGATTAAGAGGTCTCGGGTTCGATTCCCGTGTCGGGCTGAAAGTGTTGTTGAATTTTTCTGAGAGCACTTTAAGCCATCGGTCCCGTTTGTAATGAACATGGCAATCATTATTGAGAAGTCAGTGCCCTCAAATATACTGACAACTTCTTAAATCTTCGAATTGAGTTCACCTTCAGGGTTGCGGAGGTTTGATGCCAGTCGCTCCGTAGCGGCAGACAGACAAACACACAGAGTATTGTATTTTACAGGCAGTATTTTTTTCTTGTATGAAAAAAATAGCACACACATGCAAAACTTTTTAAGCTACAGAATGCTGCAGTATTAAATTTTGGATTTGGTAAAAGAAAACCACTAGACAAACATTTTATTCGATAAATTATCTATATATATAAAAGAGGAAGATGACTGACTGACTGACTGACATACCCAGAGATCAACGCACAGCCGAAACCGCTGAAGATAGAATCCTGAAATTTTGCATGTAGGTTCTTTATATAACGTAAGTGAGCACTAAGAAAGGAATTTTTGAAATTCCACCCCTAAGGGGGTAAATCAGGGGATGAAAGTCTAAGTGAGCGAAGCCGCGTGTAAAAGCTATATTGAATATATACAATTTGCAACTTCTTAGAATAAACTGCCACTATAATAACTTCAAGTATTATAATTACATGGAAAATTTTGATAATTAAAAATTGTAACATTTACTCGTTACGTGTCCACTGTCTCATGTTATTGCAGATCAAATTCGATACAATATGGCCGCTCCACTTCACATCGTGAACGACTGATGTAACTATCATGTTTTGCATAACAAATGCAACTCGGGGACATGTTAATCACTACGCAGTGGTTTTCAGGTAGCTAAAGTTATTTTCCTGTCCTTTCTAGAATATTGTATGAATATGATATATTATAATATGAAATTAATATTATCATTACTAATTCATTTCGTAATATCTATTAATCACTGACCAACTCTTAGCTTTGGATCCCACCCGGAGCTAAGATTAATTCGTAGTTGATCTAGAATTTATTTTTCCGTAATTGGTTTGTTAAAATATAAAGTACTAGTTGTTGCCCGCGGCTCCGCCCGCGTATATGTCGGTTATCGTGGCAAATAGTAGCCCATGTGTTATTCTGATGTATAAGCTATATTAGTGTAAAGTTTCATCCAAATCCGTTCAGTAGTTTTTGCGTGAAAGAGTAACAAACATCCATCCATACTTACAAACTTTCGCGTTTATAATAATAGGTCTTTACCTATGAAATTGCCGTTTTGTATGCAATAAGTGAAAGTACTTATTTTTTTAAACTTTTTATTTCTGTTATTCGAAGTAATCACCCATTCAATTGACGCATCTTTGATCATTTTCTCAAAAAGTAATAGTTGGTAGGTGCAAGGTCTGGTGAGGTAGGTGCAAGGTGGGAGAGCTTCCAACCCCAGCTCTTGCAGCTTGGAGACTGTCTGTTGCGCAGTGTGGGGTCGCGCGTTGTCGTGAAGCAGCTGCAAGAGCTGGGGTTGGAAGCTCTCCCTCATCCGCCATACTCACCAGACCTTGCACCTACCGACTATTACTTTTTCCAAAATTTAGACAACTTTTTAGTGGGTAAAAAATTCAATTCCCGAGAGGCAGTACAAAATGCCTTTGAAGAGTTTGTTGCCTCCCGTCCAGATGATTTTTACAAGAAGGACATCAATAAACTGCCAATGCGTTGGCAAAGAAGCGTCGATTGCATGGGTGATTACTTCGAATAACAGAAATAAAAAAGTTTGAAAAAATAAGTACTTTCACTTATTGCATACAAAACGACAATTTCATAGGTAAAGACCTATTATTAGTATAGATTTATGATTAACTGTCTTGTATGGCATAGGACTATTACCAGCATAAAAAACCTATAATACAGCTAACTATCGATAAAGGTTCCGTAAAAATAGATCAAGCTTTTCCGAAAGTCATCGCGTGTAATTAATATACATTTTCATATTAAATACATTTCATATTCATTCGTAATAAAACTGTTGTGGTGACATTAGGTACACAAAAATACTTTAATATTTTTATGGATATCTCTAGATATCTACAATATGATATATTTATATACAAGAAAACCAGTATTACAGCATTTTCCAGGCCAACTTATACCTTTTAATAAAGATTTCAGTTGTTTTTGTTACACTCAACTAAAAGTAGAACCAACTGTAAATGAGTCAGAGTTAACTATCGAAATAGCATTACCTTGTAAGGAGAATGTGTAAATTAAAATCATCATTGCTGCCTTGTTAGGCAGGATGTACGAGATATTATGTAAATGGTGTCAGCGTAAACACCTTTTCACACTCAAAAGTGACTAAAATAAGTACATTTTTCTTTTGTTTTAACCTAATTATTTTGAAGTCCAATATTCCCTCTTTTTGTTTCGCCTGATTTCAGCTGACATCCTCGGAAACCTTCTTGAAAAAGATTGCCTCTTTTTTTTGGCCAGTAGATGATAGGCAGTCATCTCCTGCTTACAGTTACTCAAAGACCTGTTACTCCTGTTTAATTTATCCTCGGGGCTGTAAATATCGTAACAGTGAAGATGACTAAAAAATTGTTTTTCATTGCAAAGAGAATTTCTTTATACATATACATATAATGATCTCCATGCTCTCAACAGCCTTTACCAGTCCACTGCTGGACATAGGCCTCTCCATGGAAAGAAGGCTTTGAGCTAATACATAGACCTCGCTAACCAGACGGACTTCTGGTTATATTAATGAGCTTGACTTATTATTGTCTATCAGATGAAAACAAAAAAATTTAAAAATACAGAATTCGACTTTACCCAATTTTCCCTGATCTTCAAAGTATGCGTCAGTAAGCGTAAATACCAAATAAAATATCTCAATCACTTTTACAATGGTATTTGCTACCATTCCCACAATTGTAGTACTTAAGTATTTATGGCCTGAGCGCCATGAATCACCTTTTGTGTATTGGTGAAAAAGGTAAATTTTCCCATAGTGATACATCGTATGTGCAAACGTTAAAAATAAAAACATTGTAACTAAGTACTGGGTTTTTACCGCGGTCGACATTACTTACTAAAAAGCTTATAAATCAACCTACAAAAAGTCAATCACAGCTATAATCTATTTATAGTCCTTAAAATATAGCTTAATGTTATTGTCACTAGCGTCATTTGATATAAACGAATAGAACTTATAATAGTCCGGGATCCCCGGAACAAATTTTACAAATTATTACTATCAAGCTAATTTTTCGTAAGTGGCTTCATTTTGATGAGGGGCCCACCTTTCACCTTACAAATTGTCCTACAAATTGAGTGGTACGTTATCCCGGTCCTACGCTCAAAATTGTTTTCCCCTGCTAGCCCTGTTAGCTACCACAATCGAAAATTTTTATAAGGTGAAAGGTGGGCCCTGTGGTGGTGGGTGAAAGTTTATTATATAATGAACGTATATTACACACCCGTTAAAGTTTTCAAAGTTCAATCAACTAGTCTGTAAAACATACAACCTTATCCGACCTTCAACAAGTTAGTATAACCTTCCCTAAAAGCAAAGCCGAGACGCCTGTGCTACCTTTAACCATTGACCTGATCGAAGTTCACTGGCACTTAGATACTCGCCAGGAGCACTGGTACTGCCGCCGTTATGTTACCCCTACGTCTAGGAGTTTTGGAGCCGAATATAATTATGTGTTTGGGAAAATGATACCTACTGTATTATTCGTATAGGGCATTTTGTAAAAATAATATTGAATACATTCTCACCGTTTCATTTGCTCTTTATCAACCGACTTCAAAAAGGAGGAGGTTCTCAATTCGACTGTATTTTTTTTATTTATTTTTTATGTTTGTTACCTCATAACTTTGGACTGGGTGAACCGATTTTGATGATTCTTTTTTTATTTGAAAGTAGGTGCTTCCCGAATGGTCCCACTTAAATTATTTATTGGTTCAGTTCTGACTTGTCATCCATGAGAAAACCATATAAGTCTTCAATTTGCATTATGTATGTACGCGAAAAATTAACGAATACCTCAATATTCCCGTATTGTCCTATTTGAATTTGGTCCAGATTGAAGTCGGTTTTTTTTTGTTAAAATTTGTGATTATGAAACTGATCATATTTTAGATATCGGGTGAGAAGGTTTGTTAGAAGGCAAAAACTGGCCCAGCTTAATAGGTATATTTTTTAAAATTATGACAACAAAAACACAGACAGGAAGAAAAGAAGAAATCTATACTAATAATTATAAACGCGAAAGTTTGTAAGTATGGATGGATGTTTGTTAGTCTTTCACGCAAAAACTACTGAACGGATTTGGATGAAACTTTACAGTAATATAGCTTATACATCAGAATAACACATAGGCTACTATTTGCCATGATAACCGACATATACGCGGGCGGAGCCGCGGGCAACCACTATAACATAGATGTTTAAACAGTCCTTTACCTTTGCATCATCCAAGACGAGTTCCTTTTTTTATTTACCAATTCGTAACGCGAATGCTGGGTTCGCGAGCTTATTAAAATCACATGCATCGAGAACAGATTATACCGTCCAGTTATTCCACATTTCAATTCACATCAGATTTTTCCACAATAACATCTGACACTAACCCCCCTTTATTGTTTTCTCCGAAAGATGGCGAACAAAATGAGCATGAAAATTTGTTTCTACAGGCATGAAAGAGAGTAGCTGTGTGGATATTTTTTCATGATTCTTAGAAATAAAGAAATTTGAACACACTTTAATATTACTTGTCCCAAAAATAGTACCAGTTTTATATCAATACTTACCTAAACTATTACAAAGTTACCCAAGTTATCTTAGATCATAAATATTAATACACATTCTATCTAGCTTACAAATATTTATTAATCCATAAAAGAAATAACCGACGTTTCTAGAAACACGAGAAGTAGGTCACAGAAATGTTTGATAACTATCCAGTATCGTCACGGCTATAGAGTTACCTCTGGCGTCGCGTCCCGTCGCTACGTCGGATTGCGCCATTTTAGGAGAACGGGGGTAGAAACTACGTCAGAGCCTTTCAACCCCAGTGTTTGCGTAGATATGTATTCCGGGAAAAACGTTTTCATTATTGTCGTCATTATTGTGTATTCTAAAGGCATTAAATATATTACCCCTCGTTATCTTTTGGATTTAGGCTAGGTTTAGAGTCTTACACTTTTAAAGTTTATTGTTGTTAACTTTAGTATGACGTACATTAATTGCTGAAAACTTAATTCCTGAGGCTGCGGATCCAACGTTAAAATCTCCAATCAAAGCGAACACACAGGGAAGAGTTGTCAAGAATGTTAGTAAAATGGGATCTATAAAATCGTTTTATTTTTTCTGATTTTACTTTAATTCTCAAATAACATTCTTTTCGTGCTAGAAATATAATGTATTGTTAATTCGTGTACCTACATATATATTCGTAGAAAGAAGTACGGGCTACTTGTGGGATATAACCTAACTTTAGAGAAGTTATATTTTATGAACTGATTTATTTAATCAATATTCTTTTTGCCTGATTAATGAGCTAAATTCTGCTTTATTTTTTAAATTTTAAAGCTTCATTAAACTTATTCAAAGAATAAAATCAGATACTGTTCAATGAACTGTAGAAAATATACGAATTGTGCGTACATTTTTGTACATGCCAGTTAATTTTTTTATTGCGGTCGAAAGGGTTAAATTTTTAAAAAGACACCTGTTACTTTTTTGTAGATTGGTAGTGTGGAAATATAAAAAAAAAAAACAAGTACGTCTCTTTCGTGTATTTTTCTCTTGTGAGAATTATTTCTCTAAACTACGGCTCCTCCTTGCCGTTGGCTGTAACTATTCGTCCGTGTTCCTTTCGTCTTCATTTTCGTCAGAGGGCTCGTAAGGTAGGTTTCCTCAACGAACTCTGTTCAGTTTATGTATGCTAGGTAGTAGAGCCACGCTGATTTCAGCACGAACGGGCCGGCTCGAACGGGGCGGTACTACCCTCGCACAGAAAATCAACGTAAAATGACAGCGTTCGTGCTGTCGTGTTTCGTTGGTGAGTGCGAGACCGGAGGCCCAAATAGTCTAGTCAACAAGTTCCATACTTGTTGACTAGACTAAAAGATGCAGAAGCATCACTAGGCCGCCATGGTGTGGGTCGCCATGCTGCATTGTCTGCATTCGCAATGAGTATGGTGACCAACACTCTTGGATTCTGCTTATGCTTTCCATCAGGCAGAGTAGAGTCATTATGGCGGGGCATACATTAAAAAAAAAAGTCATTTCCAGCATCCAAAGGATAACCTATACCGGCCTTCAATGCACTTCCTTTTCAGTACGCCAACGCAGCCTTATTTCAGACCATTGTTACATGCCAGTATGATTGTAAATATACACATCACATCTCATCAATATACAATGTCATCGACTTCTTGAGGTAATAATTAGACCACAAACGCTAATCATACACCCTGCATGCTCATGCATCGTGCGAGTCCGGCACGATGTCTATAATATTTGTACAGACGAAGGTTTGCGGCCAAATTTGTTTGAATTAATAAATAATAAGTGACTAATATACAGTGTCTAGCAAATCGATACAAATCGATTTAATAAAATTGGCCTTGTATCGCAATATAATTTATGGCCAATTACATTTACAACTCTTCGCGTGGCAACAAATGTTTTGTATCGATGATATTTTTTCCACAGTTAAACATATACGTTTACAACACGGAGAATCCGTTAATAATTATGTTATAAATGTAATAAAAAGATAAGAAAAGATGCAATAAATTAAAATATTACAGGTTTTTCTTATCTTCTTCTTTCTAATGTCTACGTAAACAATTGTCAATGGGTTTTAAACGCGTTTAGTATTTAACCGACTTCAAAAAAGGAGGAGGTTCTCAATTCAATTGGTTTTTTTTGTATATGTTTGTTACCTCATAACTTTCGACTGGGTGAACCGATTTTGATGATTCTTTTTTTATTTGAAAGCTGGTGCTTTCCGCGTGGTCCAGATTGAAGTCGGTTTTTTTGTTAAAATTTGTGATTATTTACATACGTGATGCGTACAAATTTTTAATCATTTTTATGAAAATAATGTGAACGAAGGTGTGTTAAAGCGGAGTGAAGAAAGCTAAAAAATAATTCAATGGATAATGATATCAAATTTGGCACAGTTAAAGCTTATGTGGAAGCGGAGTGCAAAAAGTAAAAAAAAAAATTCAATGAATTATGATGGTCGACTAGTTAATGTAAAACTATAATAGTACGTTAGTATTGTAAGCTCTTAAACATGTTTTTCATTAATTTTGATTTTGTACATGACAAGTATGGTCGACAATGTGAAGATCACTGATCGAGTGATCAGTGATCTGATGATCACTCATTTCGGGAGGGCTATGTTGTATTCTGGCTGTCCCATAACTGAAATGATAATGCTACTGAATCAAACACATTGTTCTTAAAGTGACATGTTTTATGATCGATCTACTAATAGTTCTAAAATCTCTAAATTACGGTAAGTATCTTATTAAAGTCAAGTAATACATTTTAGAATCAAACTCACTTGTACTTATTGGTAGTAGGTGTATTGGAAGAGGTACAAGTGGGTTTGATTTTAGAATGTATTGCAACAAGTTCAATCAAGCGCCGTCAATCGAGAGTATAAATTACATAAAGTCAAGTAACCTATTCACCATAATTGCTTTCAAAGAAAAATTTTCCTCAAAATTCAAATGAATAATATATTCCTATAAATTATTTACTTCTTAAAAATTAGTGTAAATACATTGATCTCACACAGATATCTCTCCATACAGAGTTCTTCAGGTAATGTTTAACTGATAGGCCACAGGACTCGTAAACAGGGAAGTAATAGGAAAAGCCGAAGGTCGTTTTATACTAGGTAGGTACTCTGGGGACGAAATGAATATTTCAATTTGTATGTCGTATGTTCCTATAATCCTTGGAGAAAAACCGAAGGACATACTCAGGATATTAGATATGAATAACATTTTACGTTTCCAATTTATTACCATCCCATTTTATTTATTAAATTACCTTTTTTTCTACCACCAAGGACAACTTTGTACCTCTTAGTATTTTTCTGATTTTAGTTTATAGTTTTGTATATAATAAATTCACAAAAAAAAACTATTGCGTTATTTATAGTTTCGCAATTATTCACAAACATTTGCAACTTACATAATTGAAATACATTCAGTTTCACACATTACTTTATCGTTAGTAAAACCAAATGATGCGAAGAGACTTCTCCAGTAAACATGCTAATACCTACCAGTACAAAGCCTTTTAACATTATCTTAGAACCTTTCAAGAAACAACTCTTGACCATGAACGTTTGTAGCAACCTTGTAATTATCAACCCTTTAACCTTTGAATGTCTTGTGTCCCGAAGTACCTTGAACCAAAATAATTACCATTATCATGAATCCTTGACTTAATTCGCGTGGAAAAACTTCATAAAGATTTGTAAAAACAGCATCAAGTTGGTATGACCTCAAGAAAAAGTCAAACTTTGTGAATAAGCACTGATATTATATGGTATAGGTACCTATTGTATACCGGTTAATATCAGTATTTTTTTTTTCTATTTACTTGCAAACTTCTTTACCGAATTTTGTTCCTGGTATACCATTCAGAAACTTTTTTAGTCTATTTGTCTACTTTGGTTCTCACCACGCGTTCCGTCCATTTCTGTAATACTTTAACGTCCTTGTTTTGACGTGACGTTGACTTATTAAATAACCTTGCTCAACTCATCCAGTACACAGGTGTAAATATAAAATTCCGAAGAGTTCGTGTAATAACTATTTCATTCCATTCGCTGCGTAGTATCCAATTGGAAATTCTCCATAGGAATACTAAAGGCGTAGATGACCATTAGTTTATAGAATTACTTATTTTAAATCAGTAACACTCATGGCTCATTTCCTTCCTTATTTTTAATGTAGATTTGCAAGTCGTGACGACCTAAAATAATTAAGATAATCTAAGTGGCGATAACTGTAATAATTATATTAAAATGTTAAGCCGATATAATAATAACAGAAAGTTATTCGATCGAGTACACAATACTTGTGGTGTAGGTCAAGGTCTTATAATTAGACGAGGTAAAATACTAGTTAAATGTGAGGAAATTAGTTTTAAAATATTCTAAACTGGGATAATTGTTACAGTTATTTTATCTTATCTTTTAAGAGCCTTGTGAATGGCGTGGTTACCTAATTTTGTTATAGATATATTGACAAGCTTGTTGATCTTTCTTTTTAAAATGATTGTGAGTATTTGGAGTGAAACACATTCGCTTTTAAATTATTTTCATTTCAATTATTTTCACTGATTGGCACAAGAAGAAAAGGCTGAACTGTCTCATTGCAATAACCTTAACCACTGAGTTAGGTAATTTATAAATTATATTTTTTAAGACAACTCCCACATTAGGAATTAATCCTGTGTCGCGGGGACTTTACAAACATACGTGAAATAGACATAAAGAACACCCAGACTCAGAACAACAATTTGTGAATCACACAAAGCGTTGTCCCGTGTAGGATTAGAACCCACAACACTAGTAGCAGTAGAAAGCGGTGTGGCGGCCACTCAAATCACTAGGCCAACCGTGCAGTCAAATTTGATTCTAATCCAGAATAAATAATTGTTTGAGGAGGAATTTAACTTGTTCTGTCTATCTGGATTTAGTTTTTGTTTAATTGGGATGTATCTACTAATATATCATATCCGCAAACTGATTACCAATGTGTAGGTTCTGCCTTATTTGGAATTGGACAACCGTGTGTAAAGAATTTAAATTATTTATTTATCTATTACATGACCTTTAAAAATCATTAAAGGTAAACCACCTTATTTCAGCTACTGATGAGTTAGGACAACATTTGGACCATCCTTGACTTCTATCGTGGGAGAAGAGCTTCCCGCGGAATCCGAGGTAAATATAATCGTGTCTCATGCAGCGTTGGCTACAACCACGAAGCAAATACAAAGAGGAGATGGCATAAGCACATAGGTCCCGTGACAAAATACAGGTCCCGACGTCATCGCAGTTATCGCGACTTACAAATTAGACTGTCAACGTCAATGTTCTAGAACTTTATCGAAAAATCGCAATCCTTGAATATTCTCGGTACAATTAAGTAAAAGATGAAGTGTTGTATTTTATCTTGTACAAATAACTTGGATAGACGTTCTGGTGCCATGAATGGCATAATATTTCATTTGTAAGTAATTTTATACTTAATTTCTTAAAATAGTTCTAGAAAAATCTCTCAGTGTGTCGTTGAAATATAGTTAAATCTATTCGCCACTAGATGGAAAAACTTTGTGTGATGGGAAATAAAAATACAAAGGTTCGTAGAGCTGAGTATTTATAAAGTAAATCATAAAAAAATATTGAAATATGTTTTGCATTCTTGCCTAAAGAATTTTTAATCGAAAAAGTATTATTTTTTGTAATCATTTTGTGAACACTGACGTCTATCGTCAACTAGGAAAACAAACATCAACAGAACAAAGAGACAGGGTCGTAATTAGAATTATTTTTTTTATCTATATTCAAATTATATCTATATTAATCTAGAATTTAAAGTACTTGAAAATGAAACAAATTTTACTTATACTGATTATTTGATAGGTTTTCTAATTAACTAAAATTCTATCCCAGGAATCCCAGGAAAATTAAACTTTCTCGGAACCCATAACGAAATTAATCAAACGAAAACTGAAGAATTTGAAAATATAATAAATGAAAAACTAATTTGTAGAAACATTTTTTTTTGTATTATACTCCTACTTGTATGTTATTGTTCTCTTTATTGTATGTGTTTGTTGCTGTACTATATTTCTATGTTTTTGTTCTCTCTCTTTAATATAAATGTTACCGTCAGATTGTCAAAACCGTTAGATTGTAATCTATCTCGCGAGATTGTAAAATGGTATCTACGAATCGCAAGTCGCGCGCTGATTGGTTGAACAGCATATGTCCCCGCGCCGCTATATTTGTTTGTTAATTTGTCTTTGATGCCAAATGTAAAGTATTTCTGTGATTGTAAATTGATTTCATGTTGAAAATACCTCACAGCTTTAGGATTAGTTATATAAAGTTGCTGAAGTTGCTGTTGGCAGAAAAAATAATTTGTGATTAATCAAAGAAATAATAACCTAAACTATCTCTATGGGCATTGATCGGCCTACTATAAAACCGAACAATCAGGGAAAGTTGACAATTTGACGCGCGTAAGTAGTATATCACAGTTGACAATCTATCGATAGTTGGCAATCTCACTAGGTAGATTATACTCTTATGTCCAACACACACTTCTTCTCTTGTTCATTCCTCTTTTGCTGTCCAGTCCATTCTATTATGGAATGCGCTTCCACTTGAGATCAGGAAATTAAGTAACCGTTACACATTTAAAGCCAAAGTCAGAGAACTTTACAAGAAACAACTAGCAGAAATATCTTCATAATCTCATTACCTCGTATATATAACTTTATATATTTCATTCTGTATGTATATTGTATAAATATTTATTTATATAATTTATCTATGTATTTTTAAAGGTTAATTGTTATCATATATTTATTGTTCATAACTTCCCTTCATAAGACAAGTGCACCTGCCACGTCCTTTACTAAACCATCCAAAGGTTGACTGGTAGAAAATGCCATCTGGCATTAAGTCCGCCTCATGCAAATGTAATGCAGGAAGTATTAATAAATAAAAAATAAAATTATAATCTAACGATTTTTATAATCTTACGGTGACATATTTAAATAAGTAATAAATCAAATACATCACCAAGGTTACGGGGAAGATATAAAGAACACACAAACTTTCACTTTTATACTATACTAGCTGACCCACGCAAATTCGTTTACGTCTCCTATTTCCCGTAGCGTAATAATTTTCCCCCGTTTTCGCAACATTCTTCATTGGTGCTCCACTCCTATTGGTCTAACCGTGATGATATATAGCCTATAGCCTTGCTCGATAAATGGGCTATCTAACACTGAAACATTTTGAAAAAAAAATAAAAAAATGTTACACATTTTTTATTTCAAATCGGACCAGTAGTTCCTGAGATTAGCGCGTTCAAACAAACAAACTCTTCAGCTTCATATATTAGTATAGAATATATTAGTATAGATGTTATGTACGATGTTTCTTACTAATAATATTTTTGCGATACATGCTTCAAAATGATTTACAAAATTGACTTAAAAAAAAATAACTACCTGATAAGAAAATTCTGAGTACGTCCCTGTATGTCCCTTACATCGAACGCTTTAGTGTCAAATAGCTAAACTACATAGCAACATCAACATGTAACGATGCAAGTAGTTTTGCTATTGATTGGTAGATGGCAAAGGGCAAAGTAACCCCCCCTCACCCCCGCAAATTGTCACGCATTGTTTCATACAAAAATTTCATTAGGGCATCTCCTCTTTGTATTTGCTTCGTGGCTACAACCAAGTAACAATAATTTACTTTCTATACCATTTAAATACATCGGTGACGGTATGCCATCAGGGAGGTCATGTCTATGTTTTAAATTACGACGCAGATGACAAAAATCCGCGATCGTTATGATTAGTATACATAATCGATCTCTAAAGGGACTGATTACCACCTAATCTTATCAATTGCCCTTTATAAAAAGTAGAACGTAGAAAAGTCTTGACATCGATTAAAAATACTTTTGTACAGTGCTGTAATACCTATAGTTTAGGTTAAAAGATATCCGAACAAATAAGACTGGCCAAGGTCAAGGCTGGACCCAGAGAGAAGGAAAGGTTTTCAATAACTAATCAAGCTGGTGAACATAACTAGTAATATCAGCTAAGGTGTCGTTTTCATGGGCGATAGAAACGCAACGCAACTACGCTTCTAGCGTCTGGTAATCTCCATGCACGAACGATTACTCTTTCAGCGTATCGTCTTAACAGAATCGCCGAGTGTATAGAAATAAAAATATGGCACGGCGATCGCAGCGTATCTCTCGCCCGTGGGGACGGCCTCTAAGTGCACAAATAATTCATTTCAAACGTAATAATTTGCAGCGAAAATTGTTACTTATCTAATCACAAATGAAATTAGTTTAATTTTTTTTAATAGCTTTTAATTTAATCAACAAACAACAAAGAAGAAAAGCTAGTACCAGGGCTCGGTTCAATTATTTGATGATGATCTTACGTAATCCAAATTGTAACAACTTTATACATTTGTAAATAAAACTTTCATGACAGGGTGAATGATCAAACCGGTCATCTGATGATAACTTCTTAAAACAGTGACTTTTCAAACGTTATGAAATCTTTGAATCGATGAAAGAAGAAAACAGATAAGTAAAATTACTTATGGGCAAATTTTCCTCATACAGGTTCAAATTTAGAAGTAAACAAGTTTACAAACAGCGCCAATATTATGAGTTTGGAATATAACTGGAGTTACATAAAAATGTTATTGCCCTGAAATTATTTATTCACGACAATTTTGTCTACTACGTAGAATAATTTGTATATCGACACCTTGTTTATTAATTATCATGAACATGGCTTACCTAAGTGTGATTACGTGTTCAAAATGCTACAGCGTATATTGATCTACGCTGTAACCGAGCACAGGAGGTCTACGACCTCTACGCAGCCTCTGGTATGACGTAGACATGTATTTCTACAAATTCACTTATTTTAACAACTTTTTTAAGATTTTTTCATGAAATAAGCGGGCAAGTCTGATGGTAAGCGATTACCGCCGCCCATGGACACCCGCAACACTAGAGGCGTCACAAGTGCGTTGCCGGCCTTCGTGGGATGGGGGGGGGGATGGAGGCAGGGGATGGGGGAGGCAGAGGATGGGGGAGATAGGGAAAGGAGTTGGGCCTCCGGTATCCTCACTCACTCGGTGAAACACAGCGCAAGCACTATTTCACACCGGTTTTCTGTGAGGCCGTGGTATCACTCCGGTCGAGCCGGCCCATTCATGCCGAAGCGTGGCTCTCCCACGGATTTTATACGAAAATTAACCTTAGAAAAGTATATGATCTAAAATTTGCGAAATGATGGACGACTATGGTACCAAAGTAACTATTAACTTGAAATCACCAATAATTGATAAATTTAATCATACTTTGTTGTCTTCTCCTTTATTCTAATCTACTGCATACATAAATAGCTATTAAATTGTAAATAATTTGAAAAAATACTAAAAGAACAGTTACTCAACTGATCACAAGTTGTATTTTAACAGATCCACCTGTAGATTTACATTTACGAGGCTATTTTAAGATGATTCTGGGAAACATAGTAGCATGGCATGGAAAATCGACTGTGAGTGATAAATCTTTGAAGAACGAGACGAATGTTATCTTTGCCACCTATGAAGCAAGAGCGTCATTAAAACTCCTTAGTTTTATGTGGTAAAACTTCATTTCGAAGAAACTTAAAGGATCCTTCTCAGTAGGCATACATATTGTGCAAATACTAACTCTGGCTATCATGACCATACTAAAATATGTTACTGGAGGATGATTCTTAAAGTTTTCATGATTGAAATCGTATTGTGCTCGTTTGTGTCTAAATAAAAGGATTTTAAAAGGATTTTTAATTTCTTGACAACATAAAAAAATTACGACCAAAACACCACTTAGATCCACATTTACAGTAGTAGCACTAAAGCACTTTATACTTCAACAGCAGCCTCGTGGCCGGTATCTCCAACTGTACGTCCCGAATGGTCGACCACATGGACCACGGCAGACCCCCCCTCAAGGTCCATAAAATGGAGCAGGATACGCCAGACCAGCCACCTGGCAGTTGCAAGGAGTACTGCAGCAGTTGCCAGGCCCGCCTGGACAGTAACCAGGACATCCACAGCAACCGCCTGCACCACAACTGCCGATACACATATTTAAGTTCTCACTTTATAGCGATTTTTTATAATTTTGGAATTTTTTTTTTATTTACTTATGTCATGTATGTACAAATGACCGTCAATAATGGGAATAGACCACACCAAGTGAAGAAACGACCAGACAATTAAGTTATCTCATTGATGTCGTGTTGCCTTTTTATTTTATTTAGAAGTTTTATTTTATTGGCACAGCAAGGAAGAGCTGCGCCATTTAGTTCAAGAGCGTATATCGTATGTGTCGTGTAGAGGAAGGGAGAAGGTGGGACCAGTAGAAGAGCTCGTCTGAACACTCTACATGATAAAGGCAAAACAGAACTCAAACATTCATACCCAGGATATTGAACTTATCCTGTGGTGATATTAGAGTGTTCTGAATAAAAGAGCGTGTATATCAATAGTTAAAAAAATCTTTGGACAGATAACTGAATAAGGAATAAAGTTTGATATGTTTTTGTTTTACATTAATCATCAATTTATTAGTGTTACAAGTGGAATAGCTTAGGTGCTGAAAGAGGAATATTCAAGATGTCGCCGTCGCGATGGCGACATCTTGACATCTTGGGCCTACGCGTCGGGCTGTTGTAATTTGTGGCAAAAAATTTGCCAAATACATTTTTGAAATGTAGCTCTGTGTCTGTAACCTCGGTTGGCATTCGACCAAATAATATCGAGGATAACGTATTCTCGTTTTTACGATTTAAAAGTTTTCGGGAAATACTCTATAAATAAATATTTTTTGCATTGGTGACTCGATGTGATTTCGTAAGAAGTCGTTTAATAAGAGATTTTACTTAGAGAAATTGCATAGAGATTTATTATAAAGCTCATACACAACTAGCAGTGTATCTGCAAGTTCTTTTTAACCCCCGACGCAAAAAGAGGGGTTTTATAAGTTTGACTTGTCTGTCTGTCTGTTTAGACAGACAGACAGACTGTCTGTCTGTCTGTTTAGACAGACAGACAGACTGTCTGTCTGTCTGTCTGTGGCACCGTAGCTCGCGAACGGATGAAGCGATTTCAATTTTTTTTTTGTATGAAAGGTGAGTTACGTGCAAGTGTTCTTAGACATGTTTCATGAAAATCGGTTGAGTCGTTTAAAAGTTATGGGGGTGAAAGTGGGAAAGAGTAACAGAATGTCTGCAAAAATATCATTGGCGTATGATTACTCGTTTAGTGCTTGGTAAGGGGGTTTTTTAAATTTGGAATTTTAGCTTGTTCGCTCATATTATGTTGTGCCTAAGAGTTTTAGTTGGATATTCAAATTTAATACTCTAAAATCAACAACGTAGCTGAAACATAATACATACAGATTGATACAAAAGATACTACAATTACTGCTACATTAATTAAATACTTTTTTTTGTTATATTAACTAAAACTAATGAATGACGACTCCGCAAAAAATACCGAAACAAATCATAGAGCTATCTTAAGGCGGTATAAGTTTCACTATAGTTTTCTCTATTCTTGCTCTTGAACTCGCGGGCTGGGTTTCCGCAATTCGACGACTTTAATTTTGCGCCTATTTTGCGTGGTGGGTCGGCATAATTCATGCCAACCCAGTTCCTCCAGAAGGACCCTTAACGTTGCCGACGACTTCTGGAAGCGACCTCGTCAGTAATTAACCTACATCAAATGGCATACTATTACATAAATTAATAAATACATATAATCATACACATACATACATATAATATTATACTAGTACACAGTCGGGTACTGTTCGGTTGTGACTATATTGCCAACTCATTCCGAAGATGTAACGATATGTAAAGATCTCCGCAATACAGGATAACAAAAGGTATTCAAATGTCGACATAAAAACAATAACATTCTAGTACTAGTGTACTTATTCGCATTAGCCATTCCGTGGAATTGTGTGCGAGGCTTAAGAAATTAGCGATTGTACCCAAATTAGAAATAAATATTCATGTTATTCAAATAACTGTTAAGCGTAAATTATGTTGACAAGTTAGTATCTATTTTGGTCACAATACTAAATACGTATATTTTGAAATACCCGCCTAGCAATAAATGTCTATTTGTCCGTGTGTTTGTCGATAATCGCAGAAGTGGCTTAACTGATTTCTCTACGGTTTTCTCTCATGTTGTAAACTTCACCTAACAATTAGTGTTTGTTTTATATCAATCGGTTGACAAATATATAAGTTATATCAGTTTAAAGCATCCCCGTGGTAGCTGACATATACGAAAAGCTTGCATGTAATAAAACCTATTAGACTGGTCTAGATAGAAATATTCCCGCTATTTATATTAAATTATAATAGTTACATTATATAATATAATCTAATAGTTACAATATTAGCAAGTATATTTATACTTGCTAATATTGTAACTAACAGTTATGATGTTCCCAAAGGAGTGCAGTTCTATTATTTATGCAGATGCGTCAGTTGTTCAATATAAACACAGTACGAGTTTATATTGTCACGCCTTGGACAAGTGCCCAGTGACGAAACAAACGTAGCTCAGTCACGCTTAGTGCAAGATTTTAAAAATAAACACGCGAATCACGCGATCGCGTATACACTGTCCAGTACTTTCATGACACACTGGGTGTAAAATTTTATGGTTAATTGGCACTTATTTCCAATAATACTGCTCTATCTAATAGATAAGTAAGGTGATTAGCTGCCAGTCTAGTTTTTCCAGTGCCTGATAGTTTCAGATAGTTATTTGCCCTATATAACAGACAAAGATTGCTGATATACATATGTATGTATATCTGATATATATGTCTCTATCCAACCCTTCCCAAACCGAAATCTGTAGTTAATTTAATAATAATATTTCGGACGTCTAGTCGTCTACACAACGCCATCTAGTCCCAAACTAAGTAGAGTTGTACTAAGTTCTGTTGGTACTAGACAACTGATTAATAAACTTAGATCCTTTTTTTGTTAAAACATATATAATATACATAGAAAACACCCAAACTCCTAAAAATTTGTAGATCACATAAACATTTGGTCGGATCCAGGATTTGAACCCTCAAACACAGCAGTTATATTCACTACCACTGCGCCACCCAGGCAGTCAAAAATGTGAAGTTATCTGGCAGATAAGTTCACATAAAAGTATATTAGGGGCTTTATTAACAAATTATGAAGCTAGTCCTCAAGTACGTAGAAAGTAAGAAGCTATGAAAGTACAGATAAACAAAAATATAGTTCAATAATATAAATATGTAATATAAAATAAATAACATTTAGTTAATAATGTCCATGGGCAGCGGCAATCGCTTACCATCAGGTGATACGTATGCTCGTTTGCCCCACATTCCATTAAAAAACTGACTATAACTATGTTTATGAGGAGTTTTATGGGCAAGAAATTTATTTATTTATAAGACTGCGATTACGCAAAGTGTTTGCAAAGATTAGTGTAGGGCGCCCTGCGATCCCGTCGTGGTCCACCCGCCGGCGCCTCCATAGAGGTCAACTCGGTCCTCGTACCGGTTCGGGCCCAGATGACGTATCTGGGCCTGATCCTCGACGGTAGGTGGCTCTTCGACGAGCACTTCCGACAGCTTGGACCCAAGCTGGTCGACGCTGCCTCCGCCCTTGGGCGACTTTTGCCCAATCTGGGTGGAGCCAGCGTCGCAACGCGACACCTCTACACGGGGGTGGTCCGGTCTATGGCGCTGTATGGCGCATCGGTGTGGGAAGCGGCTCTGACCGTCCTAAATAAGGCGCGCCTCTGGCGGCCTCAGAGGGTATTGGCGGTCAGAGCCATACGTGGATACCGCACGGTGTCGACCGAGGCGGCGTGCGCCCTGGCCGGGACACCTCCGTGGGATTTGGAGGCGGAAGTGCTCGCCGAAGTTTATCGACGGGTGGCTGAATATCGGGCCGAGTATGGCTATCGCCCTCCGCCCGAAGAGGTACGCGAGTGGCGTGAAGCCGCCCGTCGAGCCACCATGGCTAGATGGTCGTTCCGGCTGGAGACTCCACGTGCTGACTTTGCCGCCGTGGAGGCTCTCCAGCCGGTCATCCTCGAGTGGGCAGGGTGGCAGCACGGGACCCTTTCCTTCCGACTGACGCAGGTCCTTTCCGGGCACGGTTGCTTCGGAAAGTACCTGCACTCGGTCGCCAGGAGGGAATTGAGTCCCGCCTGCCACCACTGCGACTGCAGTGAGGACTCGGCCCAGCACACGCTGGCGGTTTGCCCCGCTTGGGCGCCGCAGCGTCGGGCCCTCACTGCAGTCATCGTAGGAGATCTCTCGCTACCGGCCGTCATACGCTCCATGGCCGGTAGCGATAACAGTTTTACCGCGGTTGCAAACCCCTGCGAAGAAGTCATCTCGCAGAAGGAGGTGGCGGAGAAGGCCCGGGAGGATGACATCCACTCGGACCCAATCCGCCGCCGGCGAACCGGGCGGCGGAGGCGCGCCTATCAGCGCCTCATGCCGCCCTGAGTGTGGCCGCGGATGGTCGGGACGGGCTTTCCCTTCCATCCGCTCTAGTGGCCACCCGCGAGGAGGCGACGTTACGTGTGTGCCTAAAATGAGAGGTTAACAGCTGACGGTGCCCGCTTTTGTGCGGGCAAGCGCTGGGAGGGGTCCGGACGTGTTAACAACTGCAGTTCCCGGATTCCTCCCTTCACAGGCGCAGAGTGGCACACCGTGTGGTTTTAGTCGGTTCGAGTCCGACACACCGCCCCGCCGCAAGCCCCAGTGGGGTGACGGTCCGAGGGGATTTCCACACGTCAAAAAAAAAAAAAAAAAAAAAAGGGCGTCCTGCGACACGATTTACTGACGATTTGAAGAAAGTGAAACTACAGGAGATGGATGGATAAAGACTGCCCCTGACAGGGATAGTTGCAATCGCTATGGGATGCAATCGCTCATGGTGGGAGACATTTGTTCAGCAGTGGACGGCGATAGGTTGATATGAAGTACTCGCGACTGAATTAATTTCATATGCAGTTTTATTATCTACACTTTTATACATTCACATCTTTACTATTCATCTCAGCGGTTGTACTTAACACAGTAAAGATTAACCTCGTCATAAAATAAATTACAGAATACCAGAATGACGTACAAACAAACATACTTACCTACATAGATAGCTGCTCCAATCTGTGACGCAATATCTTGACATTTGTTAGATTGTGACAGAGGAAATATATTTATCTCAAATCTCGTTATCGTCTGTATAATTAGATTTGTGATTACAGTACCAGAGTATTGCGACACGTTACGTCCTAATTTCTGATGCGAGAGCATGTAAGAAATTTACTTTAACTGTACTAAAATAAGTTTTTTAAGACTTATATCTAGTTATCATCTTACATAATCTAACTCTCTCAAAAAGTTTAGTATCAGTCCGTTGACAGTATTATGTCTCAATACAGTTGTAATATATTCGTTTATGTCTGTTACCAATTTGATACGCTAACAGAAATTCCTTACACTGCTTGGTTTCTTCTCTTGCGAATAAATACTACCTTAAGTGGTACGAAGTGAAATTATGAAAAACAGTTTATTATATGGCATCATGATCTACTTTAGCACGTGAAAGTAGGTGTTAGTCAAGTTAATGAAAATAATAGGGCTTTACCTATGAAATTGCCGTTTTGTATGCAATAAGTGAAAGTACTTATTTTTTCAAACTTTTATTTCTGTTATTCGAAGTAATCACCCATGCAATCGACGCATCTTTGCCAACGCATTGGCAGTTTATTTATGCCCTTCTTGTAAAACTCAGCTGGACGGGAGGCAACAAACTCTTCAAAGGCATTTTGTACTGCCTCTCGGGAATTGATTTTTTTACTGAACTGAAACTGACAACATCATTTGGTACAGTTCGCAACAGACAGTCTCCAAGCTGTAAGAGCTGGGGTTGGAAGCTCTCCCTCATCCGCCATACTCACCAGACCTTGCACCTACCGACTATTACTTTTTCCAAAATTTAGACAACTTTTTAGTGGGTAAAAAATTCAATTCCCGAGAGGCAGTACAAAATGCCTTTGAAGAGTTTGTTGCCTCCCGTCCAGCTGAGTTTTACAAGAAGGGCATCAATAAACTGCCAATGCGTTGGCAAAGATGCGTCGATTGCATGGGTGATTACTTCGAATAACAGAAATAAAAAAGTTTGAAAAAATAAGTACTTTCACTTATTGCATACAAAACGGCAATTTCATAGGTAAAGACCTATTATTCAATGTTCCAAATGAACATAAAGTCAGTGAAGTATGCAATTTCCTAGGATTTAGTTACGGAAAATCAAAATCCATTGAGGAAGATTTAGTCACCTTATGGGAAATAGAGTTATAAGTATTTTATCCAGTTTTAAACTTAAAACTGAGACTGTTTTATACCTTTTATATTTAATACTAGCAGCCCGTCCCGGCTTCGCACGGGTTATTTACGGAAAATATAGGCTACGTTACTCTGAGAATTTGTGCGGCTTAACTATTTCCGACGTCTTTAACAAATATCTTTATATTTTAGCCAATATATTAAAAAAATAAGAAATTATATACCTAAACCTTCCTCGAGAATCACTCTACCTATTGGTGAAAATCGCATAAAAATCCGTGCAGTAACTTTTGAGTTTATCGCGAATGGACAGACAGACAGCCGCGGTGGAGGAATTTGTTTTATAATATGTAGTGTAGTATCTAACATATATCAGAAAGGCTGAAGATACCAGTAAGTATATCTATTTGAAGGGAGCTGCTATGGGTTTATGATAATTAATAAGAGTATAATTAAAACGATTTTTCTTATCCTCCCCTTTGTTTCATACACTCATGGACATATTTTATTAAATTATAAAACGTGGTTAGGTTTTAGAATATGGAAATTAATTCCTCCGAGACCATTTCCTTTTATAATTGAATTTAATTAATATTCAGATCGTCATGAAGCTATTCATATAAGGAAGTGTGTCATAGCGGTGGAGAAGTGGAATAGCGTTCTGTTGTGATTACATAGGCTGCTACATTTGTGGTACGAAATTAATTAAATTCATGTTTCGATTATTATCAACATTTTATACTAATTAAATATTTAATGTCTAGATTTAAGATAGTGTGCATTATAATATATACAGTGTTAATTTAATTCAAAATTATCATTATTTTATCGTTATTTACTAAACGTGAGGGAAACTAAATGTTATTTATTTTATATTACATATTTATATTATTGAACTATATTTTTGTTTATCTGTACTTTCATAGCTTTTTACTTTCTACGTACTTGAGGACTAGCTTCATAATTTGTTAATAAAGCCCCTAATATACTTTTATGTGAACTTATCTGCCAGATAACTTCACATTTTTGACTGCCTTGGTGGCGCTATGGTAACACATAAAAAAAATATACGGTCGAATCGAGAACCTCCTCCTTTTTTGAAGTCGGTTAAAAATGAGTAATAATAAATTTAAATGTCGATCAAATTTCAGAGAATAAGGTATCTGCATTTAAATATTAAAATAATTATTTTAATTATTATATTTTGGACATCCAACACGCAACGCCATCTAGTCCCAAACTAAGCAGAGCTTGTATTATGGGTACTAGACAACTGATTTATATATGTACATAATTATGTACTTTTTTTAACCGACTTCCAAAAAGGAGGAGGTTCTATGTTGCACTGTATGTATTTTTTTATTTTTTTTTATATATGTTCACCGATTACTCCGTCAGTTGTGGACCGATTTTGAATTATTTTTTTGTATTCGAAAGGGTATGCTTCCGAGGTGGTCCCATTGCCAGCATATTCATTTCAATAGTAGTATTATAATGTGTGCTAGGTACCTAAAATCTGTTTGAAGTCGGTGCTAAGCCAAAAAGAATACAAACAAACAATTACAAAAGTCTAAGCGATAGTCACTTGGCACCGACTTCAAACAGATTCTAGGTACCTAGCACACATTATAATACTACTATTGAAATGAATAAAGAATTAGGTATAGGCAATTTATGAAGAACCAGTTTATTTTACGCTTTTAAGTGTATTTTTGGCAGAGAGTTTTCGTTGGATGTTTTTTTGGAAATCGGTTTTTGTGAATACATACATATTATACATAAACACTACTCAACTCTGCATTTAATTGATAAATGACTACATCACAGTCTTTGTGGTGATGGATTAAGAATAGGAAGTGTCACCACCCCTATGCATCCCATGGGTGTCGTAAGAGGACACCAAGGAAGCAAACTACGCAGGACAAAATCTCTGTAAAGAGAAGTAAAACTTGAAACAAACCCTATACCAACCCGTCTGGTCAACGTGGTATACCTGGTAGGGCAACACCTTATTTTAAACAGCTTATATCCAGCAATGGACTGTTGAAGGCTGTTGATGATGATGATGATGACTATATACACCAGTACATGGATATTTGTAACTTAAGAATCTCAAGTGTATTACCGCCTTTAGAGTCTCCATCCCCCATAATCAGAGGAAGAAGTATAAAGCCTCTAAAGTGAAAAACAACGAGGGAATTCCTAAACACATGTTTACTGTGAGGTCATGGTATTCGGCCTAGTCCGCCGATAAGTGACAAAGCATGGTCCTCTTACTGCAGATTTTATATCATAATAGCTGTGCCCCGTGCCATTACCTTTGAAGCTCAGCCGTTCCAGAGATTAGCCGTGACAAAGAGACAAAAAAAATCGTTTTTTATGTAAGTATAATATACTTTCATTTGCATTTATTGAAATTACAAACAGACATTTCATTTTTATTTATATGTAATTATACTTATACGCATATATATATACTAGCTGACCCGGCGAACTTCGTACCGCCATATTTACATATCTGTCTTAGCTTCCCACAGGCAGTGTACACTCGCGGACAAAAAAAAAGACTTCCCGTTATCTTTTATTTTTTTTCTTTGTAGCAAAAAAAGAATGGAAGAAATCGGACTATGTGTTATTTAATTACAACTAAGTACATATTTTGTTGGTAACGTCACAAACTCACAAACGCACAAACTTTACCTCTTTATATAATAAGAAGTGTAAATAATGTATAAATTAAAACTGCCTGACTTCACGGTTGGTCTAGCGGTTTAAGTGGCTGCCACGCAGCTTCCTACTGCGCAAGTGTTGTGGGTTCAAATCCTACATAGGACAATCTTTGTGTGATCCACAAATTGTTGTTCCAAGTCTGGGTGTTCTTGTGTCCGTTTCATGTATGTTTGTAAAGTTTCCCGCGACACAGGATGTATATTCCTAATGCGGAAGTTGTCTTTTATAAAACAAAACAAAATACCTCAGTAAGTGTTCAGAAGAGATTTCGAAGAATGAAATTATGGACGTACATACGCAGTGAAAATAGACGCATGCAATTCTGTATTATTTAGTTTAATAAAACCATGAGAATTTTTCACTACATATTATTATATTCTTTCTTTATGTACCGAAATTACTAATAGAGGTTGGAGTGGAGGCGATCCATCCTGAGTTAAAGATTCTTATAAAAATATTTGCCGACGTATTTCTAATTAAAATATTCAGATAAGTCCTTTGTAAATAATGATTTTGTTTTATTTAACGTAATTCGAATCATGAGCAATGATAGTATAGATAGAATAACCTTGATAAAATTGTCAAGGTTATTCTTTACCTTTCCGAGTTTTATTTCTACAATTTTAGTTTTTTTTAAGTTAATTGGTTGTTTTAAATTGAGGACCTCCCATTTTGTTTCCAGGAAGTCATCGATTGTGCAAAGCTTGGCAACAAAGGTTGCGCCGGTGGCGACATCTGCTTACTGCTAGACTGGTTGCTCACCAGCAACACAGGAATAGAAGTAGATAAACTATATCCACTGAGTCTTACTAATGGTGTTTGCAAGGCAAACAAGACTACTACAGGCGTTAAAGTTGCTTCTTTTACTTGTGACGAGTAAGTACACAACTTTCAACCTAAATTTAAGCACATGTGAGTTCTAAACTGCATGCGGTCCGATTACTCTTTTTCCCTGTATATATAAAGAAAGACCAGTTTTTCAAGCATTTTTGTGCGTTCAAAAGACTTGGGTTTTACCGCGTACAGGGTAAGAGGAGAGAAGGGAACTCAAGGGCTTTTTTGTTTAAATTTAAAAACTAACAAAATTGAAAACAGTTTATACTCACTATAAAGTAGTTTATACATACAATAAATAAAATAAATATTTTTGTTCGATACCAATAATGGCAACAGGTACACGCTTGAAATGTATAGATATTGTAGCAGGAACCCTTCCTTCTCCTTCTTCTTCTTCCTTCCGAGTCCGACTCGCACTTGACCGATTTCTTGTTATAAACTTTGTTCATGCTGTATAACATCATGCAATGGGACGAGGAATCAGCTAGTAAACAATACTAAGTTAATCTTAGTAAAATTTGTTTAAGATTTTTACGCACAAATATATGTACCTATAGTAATTATGTTTACTGGTATATAAAGTCTAAGGCCCACTTGCACGATATACCTTAAATACATTTAGGAGATACTAATAGCGTTTAAAAATAGTATTTTTTTATTTTCCCATAATGAATCGGACTACGGTAATCCGTCCGATTGATCAATCCGAAGTCTGATCAGTCGGACGAAATGATCAAACCAAGCGGTCGTAGCCGCTTGGTGGGACTCGAACCCGCAAACACTTATTGATCGTCTGTAATGCTACCGCGTGTGAGTTGGTGCTTAAATCATATAAGTACTTAGAAAAAAAATAGAAAACTAAGTTTAGTTTTTAATCCATTTTCTCAATTTTAATTTTTTTCTTAATCGACTTCCTTTCGAGACCCGCTATTAGAAATAATATAAAAGGTGGTGTAAACTAAACCATTAATTAAAAATTTTTACTAAATAATATTAGCAAATAATAATAATTACCAATCATCATCAGCCTGTTGCAGTCCACTGCTGGACACAGGCCTCTCCCAAGGAACTCTAGACAGAACTCGGTTTGCTGCTCATGACACATTATTGATAAAATTTAATTAGTATTATTTATTCTTCCAAAACTTTCAATACTAAATTTCAAATTTCAGTGGTTTAGCGGCAGATTTAAACCATGCTGTAGAACTGGTAGGGTACGACCTGACAGCTGAAGTTCCATACTATATCGCCAAGAACTCCTGGGGCAAGGACTACGGGAACTCTGGATACGTCTACTTGGCCATTGGCTCCAATATGTGCGGGTTGGCGAACGAAGTGGCTACGGTCACTGTTAAATAATGCTTTTACGGAATTAAAAAAGTATGGAAGGATTTAGGGATCATCCATAAAATACGTTAACTATGTTCCATACCTTTGATGTTACTAGAAAAGTTTATTTTGTTAAACTTAAATTAATCGGATCATTAGAAAAAAAATGACATTACATATTACGATTTCAGAGTACATTATATTAGATATAATGTAGCAAGCGAGTTCCATTATAGCTAACGTATTTTAGGAATAATCCATAATCCGAAATTATACCGCTGATCGGAAAAGCGTAACTTCTAATAAACTTCCGAGACTATTCAATATTATAGTAGTTTTCAATTAGCTATATCTAGTTGAAACTCCTGCATATCAATTAAAGTATTGTATCAATCATACTGAAAAAAATATATAGACTATTTCCAGATTCAACACTTGAGGCATATATACATGGAGGGGCAGCTGAACGGGGAAAGCGTGATCGGAGTTTCTACTCCGATCACGCTTTCCTCCGTTCAGCTGAAGAGAGAGACTGAGTTTGGTTAGAGTCTGTCTCTCTTACGCAAGCTTCTGATTGGTGGACGCACATACCAATTTACATGACTGATTTGGCGGGAAATACATCAACCAATCAGAAGCTTGCGTGACCTAATCGACCTCAGTCTCTCTCCTCCGATCACGCTTTCCGCCCGTTCAGCTGCCCCTCCATATATATATATATACTAGCTGTTGCCCGCGGCTCCGCCCGCGTGTATGTCGGTTATCGCGGCAAACAGTAACCTATGTGTTAATCTGATGTATCTTCTATACTTATAAAATAACATGTCCTGACTGACTAACTGACTGATTCATCATCGCCGAGCGGAAACTATTAAACTTGGGAATACAAAATTTGGTGAGTATGATCGTTTCATTAAGTAGATACCCATTATGGAAGGAATTTTGGAATTTCTACTACGAAGGGGGTGAAATAGGGGTTGAAAGTTTGTATGGAAGTCCGTCATTTTTAAGTTAGAAACATGAAACTTTATTTTTGGGCTACTGATTAAAAATGAGTAAACACGTATTCAAGCGTTTCTGATAGATAGAGCGGATATTCTACTCCTTAAGGGTGAAATAGGGGTTGACGTTTTGTATGTAGGTTAGTGTGGAAGTCCGTCATCTTTGAAGTTAAAAACATGAAAGTTTATTTTAGGGCTATTTAAGAAATATGAAACTTTATTTTTGGATTACTTATAAAAATTAGTAGATATGTATTTCAACGTTTCCTAATATTGTACCCCTAAGGGGGTGAAATAGGGGTTGAACTTTGTTTGGCATTTTTAAATTAGAAACATGAAACTTTTCTTTTGGTTTGGGCTACTGATTAAAAATGAATAGATACGTATTTAGGCCGTTCTCGATATTCTACGCTGAAGGGATGAAATAGGCGTTGACATTTCGTAAGCGGGTTAGTCTAGAAGTCCGTCAGTTTTGAAGTTAGAAACATGAAAACTTATTTTAGGGCTATTGATAAAAAAATAGGAGATACGTATTTAAGCGTTTCCCAATATTCTACCCGTAAGAGGGTAAAATAGGGGTTGAAAGTTTGTATGGAAGTCCGTCTTTTTTAAGTTAGAAACATGAAAAATTATCTTTGGGCTAATAGTTAAAAACGCGTAGATACTAAGTGTCTCTGGATATTGTATCTACCTCTTTTTTTGTGCGGAAATTCCCTCGGATATCACCAACTGGTGGTTATGTCGGACTCGAACCGACTAAAAACCGCACACCGTCTCGGGTTCTAAAAACCAGGGAACCAGAGCGCCCTCAAAAGGAAATCCCATAAATGATATTTCTACCCCTAAGGGGTGAATTAGGTGTTGAAATGTCGTAAGTAGATTAGTTTGGAAGTCAGTCATTTTTAATTTAGTAGCCTGAAACTTTGTCCTTAGGCTTTTAAGTACAAATAAATTAATACCTATATCATCATTTATGGGAATTCTATTTCTAAAGGGCTAAAAATAAGGGTCGAACGTTAGTATGAAATCCTTTTAAATGGGCTATTGATTAAAAATAAATAAATAGGTACGTTTAAAAACATGAATAAATTATTCATACATACTTACACAGTTTTAATTAAACATATTGTAAATAATCAACTTCCACGCGAGCAAAGCTGCGGGCAACAGCTAGTAAGCTATATTACTGTAAAGTTTCATCCAATTCCGTCCAGTGCTTTTTGCGTGATGAAGTAACAAACATACACCCTCACAAACATTAGCTTTTATAAATTAGTGTGGTGTGATAAAATCGAATACGAAAAACAATGTTAAATTTATCACTACAGTTAAATGAAAAATTAGACATGACGAATGAAGCTTATTTTCAAAGCGTAAATAAAACTAAATTAATTAAGTATCTACAACTAATTCAACGAAAAAAATGAAAGGTATCTACAACTTACTAAAAGAAATTAAAACACCAACAAATAAGGCTAAGTAATTAAATATTTGCAACGAAAAACATCTGCTTACCTATGCCTATACCAATAACCTAACAAAATCCTATAAAAAAGTAAATTATAGGTACCTAGGTACCTATGCTATAACCTTACAAAATTCTAAAAATACCGAGAAAACCAATTAGTAACTACAAAAGACTATTTGCTAATTATTTAGGTACAACAAAAATTGCCTGCTTATACCTATGCTATAACCTGATAAAATCCTAAAAAAAACTTCGTTTAAAAAAACTACCATAACCTATCATACCTATATACCTATCATAAAGATGTTTTGTATCATTTTCTGGTAAATTATGATGAACTATTATGTTATATGTTTACTCCTCTTTCAAGTATTTTAAACTTAAAATAAATATCATAATTATAAATGACCATTTAACGTTTATGGCATTCTAGTTTTTGGTTCAGTATCAATAAGAGCATCCTCCCAAAAAATCTAAATTTCTTTAATGTACAGAATTGATCTTATACACTTTTCTTATGCGTTTAAAAGTAATCATATTACGTACCTATTGTAAAGTTAGTTACTTGATTCCAAAAGATGTCGCTGTTTTAAGCAAAGAAATTTTTCAAGAAAATTTAAAACAACCCTTTCTATGGAAAGAGAGAACATAAAACAAATACCTACCTATCAAATACTAACTATATACCACATTAATCACAATGCTTGTGCATAAAACGTTCCCACGATTATTTTGAATATTTAAGTCATGCGGGCACAACCAAACACACAGATTCGACGTCTACAGAGAGATATAGATATTATTTTTCCTATGGATAGAGAGGTTGCGATAAATCAAATACTTAATGCTACACCGAATTATACGTAATACGTTCTACGATTATTCCACGATATATTAATCAAAGTGTTATTAATTACGCATGGCTGGCAATAGGTGTCGCTACATGTTGTTTTACGTAATGATAAATTCTTTATAATTTTTTTTTCCAATAGATAGAGAGATTGTGATAAATTAAATACTTTATGCTACAATCTTCAGAGTATCTCCTTTCTAACAAAAAAATAATTATTGCAATCGGACTACTCGTTAATGAATTACAATTAATTACACATTTTGACTTTCATCTCCCCTCCCAAGGAAACCGTCCGGAATTTCGGAATAAAAAGTATCCTATGTCCTACCTCGGAGTATGAACTCAAATCATGCCAAGTTTCATTTGAATCCATTCAGTAGTTTCGGCGTGATGCGCGGCCAAGATACAGACAGACAGACAGACAGACAAAAATGAAAAAAAAAATAGTTTTCGTTTCAGTATCGATAACAGAGTGCCCTCCAAAAAAAATTTTCAAAATATCTTCAATGTACAGAATTTGACCTGTTACATTTTTATTGATTGAGATTTTATTGATGAGTACATCGATTCAATAGATTGTGTAGGTAGGTATGTCTATTCACTGCGTAAAAAGTCGAAGTTCAGCCGTATCTTTTGTAGTAAACTTAAATTAAATAAAATTATAGTCAAAAGTCAAATTTTGTAATGGCTCGTTTTGACTTATTGTTGGTTTTTTGGCTTTTTAATTTGAGTTAATTTTTAACACTCAATTAACAGAAGACCTCCTCTTCGCGTACCAACAAGCATTTCCATTTGAACTCTAATATTAAACCAATGTGATACCTACCGATATTGATGTTACATCATACCATATTTCAAGTTGCGCCATTCATATATTTTTTTATACGCATTATGCTTAGATTAATCGGGAAACGCTCATGTAATCAGTGGGTTTTATATGACGATAGTAAATAATTTGTAGACAAATATAAATACGTTGATAATAAAACAATAATATTTATAATGATAATATGATAGTCACAAATACAACGAAGTGTATTGATAATTACTTTAACGTATTAGTTAATAAAACTACTTAAAGTATTGTTACAATTATAAAGTTCCGGTAGTGTATAAAGAACATGACGCAAGTTTTTCGAGTCAATGATTGCTTAAAGTAAAACAAAGTAATCATTCTTCCTCTCCTATTTTGAACTTAAGTTGAAATAAATGAAATAAAATAAAATGAAAAATTAAAGGAAAAGAAAAAAATATTATTTTGGCAAGAAACAAGCAAAAATTGAAAAAAAATGTAATAGTATTTTTTTCCTAGTACCAAAAATGGATCCAATTCAGCATTGTGTCAGGCGAAAAACCTGACGCTGGTTCTCAATTTTGCCCAAGTGACAGTATACCTAAAACTACTAAGTTTGCATAGGTTTTAAGTCCACTACGATACGGCTGGACTTCGACGATTTCTTTACGTGGTAGTTTAGTAGGTAGTAGAGCCACGCTGATTTTAGCACGAACGGGTCGGCTCGACCGGGGCGGTACTACCCTCGCATAGAAGATCAACGTAAAATGACAGTGTTCCATACTGTTGTGTCTCGTAGGTGAGTGCGAGACCGGAGGCCCAATGATGGAGAAGCATCACTAGGCCGCCTAGTGTGGGTCTCCATGCTGCATTGTTGCATTGTCTGCATTCGCAATGAGTATGGTGACCACCGCTCTTGGATTCTGCTTATGCTTTCCATCAGGTAGAGTAGAGTCATTTTGGCAGGGCCATGCATAAAAAAAACTTGGAGTGATTGCCTCTACAACCCAAGTCCCAAGTAATATCGAAGTTCAGTACAAAGACTGTTGTCGGACTTTTTAGGGTTCCAACTAACTATTCCACCATGGACTGACCTGGCTAGGATTGCTTAACTTTGCAATGTGTCAACCTACTCGGGTACTCCTAAGCCACGAGCTCCTCTAAAAACAAAAATATTAATGATGTCTAATGTCATGATGAGATTTCGCAATACTAAAAGTTCATATTCATTTGCAGCGGTATTTAGACCTTAACAATGCACAACTTCTGAAAGTGTTAGATGTTCTTTGACCGCGCCTCCGCTTGCGTATTGTCAGTCATCACGACAAAAAGTAGCCTATGTTCTTTTTCAAGGTCCGATCTATATCTATACCGAAATTAATTTGAATTGATTAAGAGGGTTAGCCGTGAAAGCGTAGAAAACGTAGTTATAAAACCATGGTTACATCACAGAACTAAATCTTAACTAACTTTAAAAAACCTATTCGTAAATAAATACAAATATGTACGTTTCGCATACCTACCCATATTGTTATTAAATACGTTGTATTATTTTATATACTAACGGTTTTACCAATTTGGATTAGATTTTGTATTTAGATAAGTTCTGTTTACGATTATCTATAAAAGAAAACAACCGTATTTTATGCGATGATTAAAGCCAGTGAGATATCAACATTGGAAAGTCTACTGTTGTCTACAAGATTACATTTACTGATTTAATGTGACTTATCTGTCGGAAAAGGTATGAAACGAATCGAATTTGAATATGAATGAGAATGTTATTGACGCAAACGTTTCAGGAACAAGCGAGGCAAGAACTATCTTCACCATCGCTGAATGTGGTCCCAGTCGATGATGTGAAATCTATATATATAAAAGAGTAAGGTGACTGACTGACTGACTGACATACCCAGAGATCAACGCACAGCCCAAACCGCTAAAGCTACAATCCTGAAATTTTGCATGTAGGTTCTTCATATGACGTAAGTGAGCACTAAGAAAGGATTTTTTGAAATTCCACCCCTAAGGGCGTTAAATAGGGGTTGAAAGTTTGTATGGAAGTACGTCATTTTTGAAGTAAGAAACATGAAACTTTACTTTTGGGCTACTGATTAAAAAAGAGTAGATACGTATTTAAGTGTTTCTGGATATTCTACCCCTAAGGGGTTAAATAGGGGTTGTTATTTCGTATATAGGTCAGTCTGGAAGTCCGTCATCTTTTAAGTAAGAAACATGAAACTTTATTTTTAGGCTGCTGATTAAAAATGAATTGATACGTGTTTCAGCGTTTCTGAATATTCTACCCCTAAGGGGGTGAAATAGGGGTTGAAAGTTTGTATGGAAGTTCGTCATTTTTTAAGTAAGAAACAACAAACTTTATTTTTAAGGTACTGATTAAAAAAGAGCAGATACGTATTTAAGCGTTTCTGGATATTCTACCCCTAACGGGTTAAATAGGGGTTGTTATTTCCTATATAGGTCAGTCTGGAAGTCCGTCATTTTTGAAGTTAGAAACATGAAACTTTATTTTTAGGCTGCTGATTAAAAATGAATTGATAGGTGTTTCAGCGTTTCTGAATATTATACCCCTAAGGGGGTGAAATAGGGGTTGAAAGTTTGTATGGAAGTTCGTCATTTTTTAAGTAAGAAACAACAAACTTTATTTTTAAGGTACTGATTAAAAAAGAGCAGATACGTATTTAAGCGTTTCTGGATATTCTACCCCTAAGGGGTGAAATGGGGGTTGTTATTTCGTATATAGGTCAGTCTGGAAGTTCGTAATTTTTGAAGTCAGAAACATGAAACTTTATTTTTAGGCTGCTGATTAAAAATGAATTGATACGTTTTTCAGCGTTTCTGAATATTCTACCCCTAAGGGGGTGAAATAGGGGTTGAAAGTTTGTATGGAAGTTCGTCATTTTTTAAGTAAGAAACAACAAACTTTATTTTTAAGGTACTGATTAAAAAAGAGCAGATACGTATTTAAGCGTTTCTGGATATTCTACCCCTAAGGGGTTAAATAGGGGTTGTTATTTCCTATATAGGTCAGTCTGGAAGTCCGTCATTTTTGAAGTTATAAACATGAAACTTTATTTTTAGGCTGCTGATTTCTGAATATTCTACCCCTAAGGGGGTGAAATAGGGGTTGAAAGTTTGTATGGAAGTTCGTCATTTTTTAAGTAAGAAACATGAAACTTTATTTTTGGGGTACTGATTTGAAATGAATAGATACGTATTAAAACGTTTCTTAATATTCTACCCCTAAGGGGGTTAAATAGGGGTTGAAAGTTTGTATGAAATGTTCGTCATTTTTTAAGTAAAAAACATGAAACTTTACTTTTGGGCTACTGATTAAAAAAGAGTAGATACGTGTAAGCGTTACTGGATATTCTACCCTTAAGGGGGTGAAATAGGGGTTGAAAGTTTGTAAGGATGTTCGTCATTCTTTACTTTTGGGCTACTGATTTAAAATGAATAGATAAGTATTTAAACGTTTCTTAATATTCTACCCCTAAGGGGGTGAAATCGGGGTTGAAAGTTTGTAAGGAAGTTCGTCGTTCTTTACAAAAATAAAGAACGACGAACTTCCTTACAAACTTTACAAAGCCCAAAAGGGCTACTGATTAAAAAATAGTAGATACGTGTTTAAGCGTTTCTGGATAATCTACCCCTAAGAGGTTAAATAGGGGTTGTTATTTCGTATATAGGTTATTCTGGAAGTCCGTCATTCTTGAAGTTAGAAACATGCAACTTTATTTATGGCTACTGATTAAAAATGAGTAGATACGTATGTACGAACATGTTCTACCGGAACCGGTTGTGGTTCACGGTGCCGTTCTTGAAGTTGTTCAAAAATATGTGTGGTACCTCGGGCAGACTTTGCAGTTAAGTAGAAACAACTTCGACGACGAGATGAACAGGAGAATTCAGCCGGGTTGGGCAGCGTTTGGGAAACTTTGTCGGGTCTTTTCATCGTCAATCCCACAGTGCCTAAATACGAAACTCTTCAATCAATACGTCCTACCTGTCATGACATACTGTGCCGAAACGTGGACACGACACGGCTGGTACACAAGTTCAAAGTCGCTATGGAGAGGGCTATAATAATAATAATGATTAATTTTTCTCATCACAAAAGCTCAACGTTTCTCTAAGGGATCGCATCAAGAATGAGGTGATCCGGTAGAGAACCAAGGTCATTGACATAGCCCACGGGATAAGCAAACTGAAGTGACAGTGGGCTGGCCATATTAGCCGTAGAACTGATAACCGTTGGGATAAACGGGTTCGTGAGTGGTGACCGCGTCTCGGCAAACGTAGCGTAGAATGTCCACAGGCCAGGTGGAATAATGATCGGACGGCTGGCAGAAGCTGGATGATAGAAGCTGAGGATCAAACCAAGTGGCGTGCAATTGGAGATGCCTATGTCCAGCAGTGGACTGCGTTGATGATAATGAGATACGTATTTAAGCGTTTCTGGATATTCTATCCCTAGGCTAGACTGGAAGTCCGTCATTTTTTAATTTAGTAGCCTGAAACTTTGTCTTCAGGCTTTTGATTACAAATAAATGAATACTTATATCAGCATTTATGGGAATTCTATTCCTAAAGGGGTTAAAATAAGGGTCGAAAGTGTGTGTGAAAGTCAATTTTAATGGACTATTGATTATAAATAAATACGTTTAAAAACGTGAACACAGTATTCATAGATACTTACACAGTTTTAAATAAATACATATAATCAACTTCCACGCGAGCAAAGCCGCGGGCAACAGCTAGTAAAGTAATAAACTCGCACTAGGCTTCTTTTGACTGTGTTTGCACGAGCTTGAAAGTTTGATTATATCTATATTATCTCTTCGCGTGCTTGCCCGCAGTTTACCAATTGCCGTGGCGTTTGCGGTTAGTAGATACTATGATAATTTGGGTATTTGTTTGATACAGTATTATGACTCAATTAACTGACTAGATAGAACAATAAAGATTACTCACTTTTAAATTACACGAGGCCTTAAGTTCAAGTTATTCAAAGAAAGTTTAATAATCACAAATTTTAACAAAAAAAGCACCGACTTCAAGAACTGGACCAAATTACTGACCACACGGGAAGCACCAGCTTCCCGTGTGGTCCGATTTCAATTTGGTCCGCTTTGGTCAGCTTCAAATAAAAAAATAGTCATCAAAACCGGTTCACCCAGTCGAAAGTTATGAGGTAACAAACATAAAAAATAAAATAAATACTGTCGAATTGATAACCTCCTCCTTTTCCTTACTCCTTCCTGAAGTCGGTTAAAAATGTATTTATTCACTAATAAGTCTGTCGTAACCGTTGTATATGACATAATTATGTCTCTATCTAAGATGATCTAAGACTTGTGAAATCGAAATCTGTATATATTTGATAGATAAGTTCATAATAGTCTATCAGAGACTTTATCAGTAAGTGATGAAAGTGGCAGTAAATCTTCATAACAAAACTGGATTAACCTTTTTCAATTTAAGTGAAAAAAGTAATTATACTGTTTTTTTTTTATTAGAAACATTTACTTTCGAAATTATTTTGCAATGTATATTGCAATAGAAAATAATTACCTTATCAATTTAATAAAAAAACAATACATTTTACACGCACTCCGACCAGTGACATTTCCTCAATAAAGCATCCTTTCAACAACACTGTTTAAGTACCATTATAAATAGTTCACAATGACAAAAAATATAGTAACTGGTTATAAAGCAATACTCTATAAAACCTACAAACTAAAACCTAAAACAAATGTCCTTTTAACTAAATGTGATGTAATGTAATCTAATTCTTAGAATCTCAATTTTTATGTCCCCGATAACCATTCTGACATTGCGTCAATAAAGTGATAGCTGACGTATTGTTGACGTCATTGCCGTCAAAATCTTATATTCTAACACTTCTAACATTATTCAGCCGTGCTACGGGTGACGTTATCAATCAATTTACTGCTGTAATCCGGGTCGTGACGTCACACGAACGTAAAAGGAGACACGGTTCATTGAATGTATTCGTAATTGTTACTTTTATTGATACGAAAAATGTTTAGGCTTTTATTGAAGTGTTCTTCAGGTTTATTAAGCTGAAAGTTGGTGTAATACAGTTATATGCCAGTCGCTACGTGGAAAACGAATATTCTGGTAAATCTTGTTAACATTTCAAATCTACTTCTTCCTCAATAAGCTCAATAATGCAAATTTTATAAAATTAAGTAAGGATTTCCCGGCTTTCCCGGTCACACCCATTATACTTGAATCAATTATTTCTGTGGATTTTAGACTCAGTTCCAAACATACAATTATTAGGTAGTTACAATTTATAAGTTGTATTATTGCTATTACCAATGAAAGTTCTAGTCTAAGTTGGTTTACTGTTTACATATTTTCTATTATTATAACTTTTTAAGCCCTCGTTTTAGTGGAGAGTAGGACGATATTTGACTTTAAGATAAATTATCAAATCACTAGTCCAATTTTAAATTAAATATTAAATCACGTTTTCAAAGATACTTAATGTATATTGGAGTAGACGAGAACAAACAAGTCATTGTCATGTAGCAGAGATATCTTTTTTGAGAACAAACAAGTCATTGTCATGTAGCAGAGATATCTTTTTTGTTGAGAATGTGGAAAATCCTTTCGGATCTCCGACTCCATAGCGTCGCTATTGTGGCGATGCAGGAGCTAGGAATATGGGGCGTTTCCACTAAATACTAACTCGGCCTCCCGCCGCAAGCACCTGGGGTGGATTCGGATTAAGTTCGCCAGAATCGATGCTGCGCCTAACAATGCCCCGTCCAGAATAAGAGCTCTCCTTAGTTTATAACACATCGTACAGCTATGCAAAACTACAGACTTTTAGTTCTGAAAGTACCTAAACTAAGTAGCGGACTAGCGGACAGACAAACAGATATTCAAAAACTGTATAGGTTTCTTGTCAGAATTCAAAATCGCTTTGATTAAAGCCCGAAAGAAAATTTACTTAATTCACGTACAAACGTAACCTTATCTAAATCATGCAATGTACCATGAAAGTATAAAATACTTTTAAATCCTGCTTACGCATTTCGTGTACCATAAAACTTGCAAATTAAAAGCACTTCAGGAACTCGGTCAACTATGACGTATTAACATAGAGGCAAGCGCACATAGAACGCTAAAAGTAACTACGCACGATTATCATCGTACATTTTGTAATCAATTTCGTGACACCAATAATAAATCAATACCAAATTGATTAGAATAAGTACTACAAACAAATTGTTACGCTAAAGCTTGTTTATTTAATTAAGTGATTAGGAAATTGTTGATTGATGGTTAAATTTTAAAAGAAAAATGACGTATTGCTAGTGAGGTTATCGGAACCCAAACCAGCCCTATAGGGTTTGTTCGATACCGATATCGATGCAATGTAGTGCAGTAGAAAATGTAGATTGTAATGGCAACACTAGGGTTTGTCATATCTGACAGTAATAGTTGTCAAAGGACTCGGAACATAGAAGTCTCTAGACTAACACGAAAAAGTTGGCTCCCGCGTTGATTTGATTAGGCAGCGAGTTTTTGATGAGTTATTATAGGAGCGTACCCCTTCTTAAAAGCCGCCAACGCACTTGTGACGCCTCTGGTGTTGCGGGTGTTCACATCGGCGGTAATCGCTCACCATCAGGCGATATGTCTGCTCGTTTGCGCCCTATTCAATAATAAAAAAGACCGAAATAAGTAAAGTGATTAACTGTATCATCAATGCATCTCTCGAGCCCAATTTAGTCATATCAAAAGTCAACCGTAATCTTACCTTCTAGTCTAGTCAACAAGTGCTTTTTTGGTTAACTTTTTTCAGCAGTCTCCGAAAATTATAATTGAGGAGTCATTCGAATCGGAATGGCATCTAGATGATTTTTGAAAAAATGAAGCGGCGCTTGCAAAAATTGCAAAAGTTATTAACAATTAACTAAAAACACAAAAAGGGGTTTAGTTTTTTGGAAATTTCTCAAAAACGAATTAAGATTTCTTAAATTTGAAAAAAAAAACAAAAAGAGGACAAAATTTCCTAAAAAATTACTCCCGGAATTGTAGAACCAATATTTAATATTATCAGAGGGTTGAAAATACGCCCGAAAATGAGTGCTCCGGAAGCCACGCCTCCTTCGTAACTTCAATGAATAAATATTATTTAAGCTTATTATATATGAGCTTATTATATATTATATATATATGAAAATAAAAATTGAAAAAATTTTGGCGTCTGCAGGATAGATCAATGAACAATGAACAATCCGTGGTCCAAAAATTTTTATCGCGAATTTTCGATAAGTTATCCATTAATTAATTAACAATTTTTGCAAGCGCAACTTCATTTTTTTCAGAAATCATCTAGATGCCATTCCGAATCGAATGACACATCTATACTAATATTATCTATACTAATATTATAAAGCTGCAGAGTTTGTTTGTTTGTTTGTTTGTTTGTTTGTTTGTTTGTTTGTTTGAACGCGCTAATCTCAGGATCTACTGGTCCGATTTGAAAAATTCTTTCAGTGTTGGATAGTCCGTTTATCGAGGAAGGCTATAGGCTATATTTTATTTTCAAAAAAATTTGAGATCCGTAAGAAAATTGCTATTTTGTAACCCAAGGTGTGAACTCGAAAACCTATTTTTGCGTGCGCTGCAAAAAGTATTGACAATAGAACAAAATCATTTATTACGGGTTTGTAGGTCCCATTAAGATCTGCAAAAAAGTCCGCGAGAGCATATATCTAACTATCATGGTTTAGTCACAATACCCGCTTTTGTGCTCAAAAAAATTATTAAATCGTCTGAAGAAAGAAACTACGTTAAATGTGTATCGTAATATTAATCCTTATCCAAATAAAGCATTATGTTATCAAGGGTATTTATGTAGAAGTAAAATACTTTTTGTTTCACCCCATTCGGACATTTCGTTTACAAGTTATCACGAGTATAAGACGCTAAGAGTTGGTACCTATTATTGAGTTATTTGTCAAAGAGTTTTTATCAACATAATACCTAATATTAGTCTTTATCCAAATAAATGTGTTGTTGATTATGAGTATTAGATCTTAGAAGAGTATAATAAATACATCTATACTAATATATAAAGCTGAAGAGTTTTTGTTTGTTTGAAATCGCTAATCTCAGGAACTACTGGTCCAATTTGAAAAAGTTCTTTTAGTGTTAGATAGCCCGTTTATCGAGGAAGGCTATAGGCGTGATGATATATATATATATATTTCATCACGCTATGACCAATAGGAGCTGAGTACCAATGAAGAATGTTTCAAAAACGGGGGGAAATTATTACGCTACGGGCAATAGGAGACGCAAACGACGTTGCGTGGGTCAGCTAATCACGCTAATCTCAGGAACTACTGGTCCAATTTGAAAAATTCTTTCAATGTTAGATAGCCCATTTATCGAGGAAGGCTATAGGTTATATATCATCACGCTAAGACAAATAGGAGCGGAGCACCAATGAAGAATGTTTCAAAAACGGGGGAAAATTATCACGCTACGGGCAATAGGAGACGCAAACGACGTTGCGTGGGTCAGCTATACTAATATATAAAGCTGAAGAGTTTGTTTGTTTGTTTGTTTGACCTCGCTAATCTCAGGAACTACTGGTCCAATTTGAAAAATTTGATTATTATAAATGCGAAAGTAACTCTGTCTGTCTTGCTTTCACGGCCAAACCGCTGCATCGATTTGAATGAAATTTGGTACACAGATAGTCTAGAGCCTGAAAAAGGACATAGGCTACTTTTTAATGCGAAAAAGGGGTTGTAAGGGGTTTAAAAGGGGGATGGAAGGTTGTTCTGGGAGTTCACTCGCCACACGCCAGCGCGTTACCTACGTCGGGCGTCTTGACAACGAATTAACAAGGCTGTCACAATCATAAAAAATATTTCACTTTTCCAATGAAGACTTAACAATGATAGCAATGATATTATATATATAAAAATTAAATATTAAGATATTAAGTATATATTCGTCAATCTGATTTGTATGTTCATTATATTAATAGAAATAAATAAGCCAAATTAATATAATTAATTAACAGCGTTTCTTAACTTCAAAATTCTCTACAGAAGTATCGTCATTATAAGCTAGCTGTTGGTTAGATATGAATAAAAATGTAAATAATATCGATCCTGATCAGCTGACTAATGAGATAGTTATCAATTAAACGAACGGATCATGTCAGGCGTGGAGGGAGATGTTGTCGAATACTTAAAGTCTTTAGATATATCAGGAGTGCCTACCCATAAGTTGAGGCTGCAAGTTGATGTTCCAGTACTATTAAATGAGGTATCTTGAGCGCCAAAGCAATGTAATAGTACATGGCTAAATATTACACAACTGGGGTACAACATTGTAAAAGCTACAATCATGACGCATTGAATGGCAAAAGAAGATAATGTTTTAATTCCCCGTATTCCAATAATTCCAACTTATTTGACATTTTAATTTAAAAGAATCCAGTTTCCGCTGAAAACAGTATTTCCAATAACAATATTATCAAAACCCAAGGACAGATGCTTAAAGATACAGTTTTTTTTTTCTCATGGGCAGCAAACTCACGTATATCAAATCCACAAAATCTCCATATTTTGTCAAAATATGGCAAAAGAAAAAACGTAGTTATTAAAATTGTACTTTTTTATTTGAAGCTGCCAAAGTGACCATGGTCAGCCTGATGGAAAACTCAAGCAGAATCCAACAGTGGGGGCAACCATACTCACTGGGAAAGCAGACAATGCAGTATTGCGTCCCACACTATGACGGCTTAGTGAGATGCTTTTTCACGCCCCACTTAAAGGCCCCGGGATCATAGTGGGAGAGAAACACGTGCGCTGGTAGTGAGTTCCAGTTTTTAGCTGCTCGGCACAGGAAGGATGAACCAAACCGTTTGGTTTGAGAGTGAACATGTTATTCTGCAGAGGAAGGGAGATGGGGGACCAGTTAGAAGAGCTCCTCAGAATACTTCCAATGATACAGATGGTAGTGACTGCTATAGAGGCGATTTCTCTACGCAGCTGCTGAGGTTCAAGGAACTCGGTGGCTTCGGGACTGTTGGTAAAGCGGACTGTTCGCCATTGCAACCGATCGAAAGCATCAAGCAAATACTGCGCGGATCCATCACAAAGATGAGAACAGTACTCGAGGTCCCGGCAAATATCCATGCCAAGGACACCGAGCTTACCCTGTAGTGGCAGTTGAGTGCTCTGAAAAGTGGGGAGAGAAAGAAATGGAGACTTTTTGGTAGAGAACGCGCACAACTGTGATTTCGTAGCGTTGAACTCGACCAGATTCTTATCACCCCATTGTAAAATGCGGTTCAAAACCCGGTCGAGCTCAGCGACAAGCTTCTGTCGATTTTCCTCAACGTCTGCCAGCTTGGGTGAACGGTGTCGAAAATATCGCCCATGAACTGTGCTATCGTCTGCATAGCAATATATGTTGCCAAGAGCTAACATGTCATTGATATGCAGAAGAAATAGTGTGGGCGACAGGACTGAACCCTGAGGTACGCCAGCGTTTACATCCAGAACATCAGAGGCCGTGCCGTCGCAAAGGCCCATAATGCGGCGCTGATGAAGAAAAGCGTCAATCCAGTGACAGGGTCTAGGAGGCGGACCGAATGCCGAGAGCTTGGAGAGAAGCGAGCGGTGCCAGACCCGGTCGATGTCAAATGTCGAAATAAGCTGATATAAACACTTTATATTTTATGTACATATATAAATACTTAAATAAGTTTAATAGTAAAACGTGTGTGTATTATTTGTAAAAAAAATCGGGTGGTGTTGTGGGACATCAGATAGGAATGAGTTCCATATCAAAAATACAGATGCAGAAACACAAAATTGTCTTAACCCCTTTATTTTATTTAAACTGATTTATAAAAATATATAAAAGTTATATGCGAGGTAAAGAAAATAAAACTATTCAGGTACCAATACATTTTGTATCATGATTTTATATCGATAAAAATCCTACCTATATTAATAACGCGAAAGTTTGTTAGTATGGATGGATGGATGTATATTACTTTTTCACGCAAAAACTACTGAACGGATTTGTATAAAACTTTACAGTAATATAGCTTATACATCAGAATAACACATAAGCTACTATTTGCAGCGATAACCGACATACACGCGGGCGAAGCCGCGGGCAACAGCTAGTCAATCATAATTTTTGGAGAATGCTGAAAAAAGTTGATCACAAAAGCACTTGTTGACTAGACTATTCTGTTTAGTTTCGAAACAAAAATCCATCCAAAACTAATGATATTATTAATATTATTATTTTTTATTTTGTAAAAATCTGTAGCAAAAGCGAAATCAAACGTCAAGTCAAACTATTGAAAAAATATTTATACGCGACGAATAGAGAACCCCCTCCTTTTTTGGAGTCGGTTAAAAAAATACCTAAGTATTTAAAAGTAAATGTATTATAATTTATACATTTTACGTAAACGAGTCAGACAACAAAAGTCACGAGTACTTACGCGTAAATGACGATCAAACCCGCATGATTACGTAAACAAAGTATCAATCTATGAGTTAATCTAAATGTAAGTAATTTATTTGTTATCAGACATCAATGAAACTGTTAGTGTAGACATATTTAGGTTACGTTCAACGATATACCTTTTATTCATGGATATCCTGCGATAATATGATTATAATTATTTAGTGTTAAAATGGTGATATTCCATTCATCTTTCCCTTAGTTGCCCCCGTCTTTAGTTGAAAGTTTCGAAAATTCTTTCTTAGCGGGTAGTGCCAGCGGCGGTTTAAGATATCAGTCAGGAAAAGTAATTTATTTGTATAGATTACTTCTTCCTTATGCGTAGTGTAAAGTGGGCGATCGACGTACGAGCCTATACCGCGGTTTTAAAGAACGACGGTTTTACTCGCGGCTCGTTGGTGCTGATAGACTAGCGAGCAAAACAGTCGTGTCTGAGCGATAACTGAGGTAACATGTCTTGTTCGGAGTCTGAAGCTTTGTGTTATCTCGCAATAGCATACCACGAAATAATTAAAAAAGCGAAAACGCTCTAGAGTTTGGGTTTAAAGTTGAATAGAAAAATGGCAAGAACCCGTTTAATTCAAGATTTGTCAGCAGAGCCACTTGATCACAGAAATTATCTGAGAATGTCTGAAGAATCATAAAACGAATTGTTTACTTTTAGTGACATCTATAATACAAAAACAAAACACTATAATGCAAGAGGCTATTCCTCCTCATGAACGTTTAACTGCTCCAACTCTCAACGAAAAATGCCGGCTCGGCTCGCCGTCCATGATCGACACGCGGTTTTGTATGACACGCCGAGTAAAAAATAAGACAAACATGACGAGCCGCGAGCCAGGCTCGTCGGTACGTAAAACCGCGGTAGCCGCGGTGGGTATTGCAATGATACACCGGCAAGCTTTACCGACGAGCTATAAAACAGCGGTTTTACTCGCCCGTCGATCAGAGCCCTAAAGATAGGTTAACGATACTAAAATGGAGGTACTTGATTCAACGAATTTGTAATGAGATGGTTTTACGCCCAACTAGAGAACTCGACCATACAAGTTGAAGGGTAGATAATATTGTATTGGTCAAGTAAACCTCATTTTAATGGTCAGTTCGCCATATTTTTTACTCAATACGAAAGAAGAGTAGGTATATCGATGTATCAGAGGTAGTAAAATATTGCCAAAGAATTATATACTTATACTAGCTGACCCACGTAACATCGTTTACGTTTTTGTGAATCTAAACCATTCCCAGATCCCCTTGAACACACACAAAAAATTTCATCAAAATCGGTCCAGTCGTTTGAGAGAAGTTCAGTGACATACACACTCACAGAAGAATTATATATATAAAGATTATAAGAGATACACACATTAAACACATGTAAAATGGAAACAAAACGCAATACCCTTGTGCTTAAAATTTTTAATTATCGAAACCAAACGAGATGTCTCGGTTTGACGTAAGCCCGAAATACATGCCATAAACTGCTTCAGGATTCTACATCTTATTACAAAGTGTTAGTGTTTAAATTGTTCAGTAATTCTTGCCAGTAATTGCGGATAAAGCAGTATTTGTATACAACTGGTTAATGAAAGCCTGAAAGCAAGTACTAAGTATTTTCTTATTTTAAAGAGATGAATTGTTTTCTTTATTATTCTTAACCAGTGTTACGCACTGGTGTTTTACCTTGATCGTCCCACGGAAACAATTTTTTTTTTCGGATGAGTAGTCTATACCATATTCTGGACCATAATCTATACCACCTGTGCTAATTATCATCCAGATCTGTTCAGCCAATATTGCGTGAAAGAATAACAAATATCTGCTTAAATTTCCAGTGAGATCAATAGCAATAAGATTGGTACCTACTACCATTTGCATACACGTCAAATCATAATTTAAATCAATGATGACATTTCGTACTGCGAATTTAAGTGTTATCGATTTTCGACTGTGACGCAGTGTTCACGTGTTTCATACAAATTGAAGTACTCCGCTTAGTTACGGAGTATGAAATTACGTAGGCTACATAATTCATTTCATTTTGTTTTGTTTGTAAACGATAACAACTTTATTTTGTTAAAATGGTCTTGTTTACTTGAGTATTTCGTGTTTAATACCTAAAGATAATAATTTTAAGAAATAAGTGATTAGTTTGATTGTAGAAGTGCATTACATACATCCGGCTGATGCATGTATTATGATAGTACCGATTTCTACTTATAACAAGCATTCTATGTTAGTTCTTTAAAGCTCTTTGCATGAAAACAAGTGTCAAAACGGACCTGCCTCCCTAACCAAGTTGACATTCTATAAATATAAACGTTATTAGAAAACTAATAAATGTATGGGATTGATGTTATCTTAACGCTAAGTCACATGGTGTAAATAAAATATTATTAAGTTTTAGGGGTTGTATCGGTCTGGTCTGATATATTGCCTCGAACGAAAGTGGAAAGTTATGTATTATTATATTTCACCATAATCATCAGTCTATCCCAGTCTGCTGACGGATATAGGCCTCTCCAATTGAGACTACTTACTATTAAATATTAAATTTGAAAGTTCTCAAAATACTGTATAATAAGTAACTTCGACTACTGTACATCTACACATAGAAAATCACTTGCCCTGACTATATAACTGATTCATTAACACAGAGCCTTTTTTTTATGTTTGGCCCGCCAAAATGACTCTACTCTGCCTGATGGAAAGCATAAGCAGAATCCAAGAGTGGTGGTCACCATACTCATTGCGAATGCAGACAATGCAGTATGGCGACCCACACTATGGCGGCCTAGTGATGCTGCTGCATCTTTTAGTCTAGTCAACAAGTATGGAACTTGTTGACTAGACTAATCGGGCCTCCGGTCTCGCACTCACCAACGAAACACGACAGCACGAACGCTGTTATTTCACGCTTTCACGCTAAACCGCTGCTGGGGCTACAAACTTGAAATTTTGACAGCTGATGTTTTTTACGTTTTAAGCAATGCCTAATGATGCCGTAGCATCCCAATAGCCCGCCATAGTGTGGGTCATCGTGCTGGATTGTTGCTTTGTCTGCATTCGCAATGATTAATAACCTAATTGGTGCAATCGTTTTAATTAGTTTTTTTTACGTAGCACTAACACGATGATTCCCACTTAATTCGGATAACGATATCCTGATTGCGATGTACTTTTAATAACAACAAATTGTAAAATTAACCCCCAAGTTAGTTAAGTTATGAAACGTTTTATCATTATTATCTTTTACATTATTTTTATTTAATTTTTTTAATCATAAGTAACCGACTTTAGTTGGCGTGTTTCTTATTTTTAAGCTACTTATATTTATTTTCATGTCGTTACAAATATATTTTCGATCTTTGTCCCTACATGTTTTCCTTAATACATAGACCTACGTGAATCGCATAAAAAATTTAATTAAAATTTTACACACACTGATGATGAGCTGATGATACAAGTACATATTGTTTTGGACAATAACTAAATATGCAATACGTGGATAGATTTAAAAAAACAAATTTCCAATTAACCATAGTAGTGAAATTCTAATTATGAATTTACGGAGGCCTAATGATGCATCACTAGGCCGTCATAGTGTGGGTCACCATGCTGCATTGTTGCATTGTCTGCATTCGCAATGAGTATGGTGACCATCACTCTTGAATTCTGCTTAAGCTTTCCACCAGGCATCTGTAGAAAATTTATACTGTAGTGGTGTGCAATGAAGTTGTTAAAAAAATACGTGTGACAGAGACAGACAGATTCGTTGATTCGTCGTTCGGAGCAGCTCGTCTCGATCTGTGCGAGCTTCGGGTGTTAGGTTTTTTTCGTTACGAAATTTCTTGATTCGGTCGCCGCGCTCAAAGCCCGCTATAAAATGTATGCAATAGCTTAAAAATTAAAACGTAATTGATTTTATAATCTGTTCCAACGCTTCGTGATATGAAGAATATTACATAGTTGTTTTTGTTGTTTACAGAAATTATAAGTGATAGGCTAAGTATCGCGGGTAGTTTTCCACTCATAAATAAACTGTAAACATTACATACTATTGTTGCGAATGAACTACGACGACGGTATTAAACCGTCTTGAGATAAAGAGACCCCACTGCTAGCGTTGACATTAAATATCGATAAATACGAAAGTACTTTATAATTAATATACTTATATGTATAAATTTATTAATATTTTACTGTGAGATATAAATGGTATAGATTGCAAATGTAATGTTAATTAACTACAACATCTGTTTTATAATTTACTAGCAACCCGCCCCGGGTTCGCACGGGTGGATTTCAGATGCACCCACCGAAGACACGATTCGAGCATTTTAAATCTGTAATGTCTTCGAATGTATTCATTTAAATTAGATACTGTAAAGGGCCATTTTGATCTATATTAAAAACACAATGTATTTAATTTACTTAATTCTATAATGATTCATTCTGTATTGCTTAAAATCACTTCGTAAATAAGCCATTATTTCTCGTAAAAGAAAGGAATAAAAAATGGTTGTTGTGGGTTATCCCTAAGAGATAGACATATACCGTCGCGGAATTTTTTGTAGTACTTTTTAAGGTGTACAATACTGTAGTACATTATTTTGATCTATCTCCTAGGGTGCAACCAGCGTTTGCAATGTAAGCGCAAAAAAATGTGTTTATTTGCTACATCACATTAGAAACCTCGAAAATTAACAGTGTTTCCATACTATATTATGCATTTATTCTACATAAAAACCTTCCTCTTGAATCACTCTATCTATTAAAGAAACCCGCATCAAAATCCGTTGCGTAGTTTTAAAGATTTAAGCAAACAAAGGGATATAGGGACAGAAAAAGCGATAAATAGAGCGAATAATTTTATGTGATAAATAAGCTTCAGAAATTTCAGGTACATTATTGAAGTTCTATAAGTGTAGCGTTTTGAAGTGACTAGTATTGACAAAGTTCGGAATCAATATATTCGAGTACCTATGCCTGAAAGTAGCGCAAGTACCTACTTACTTAGATGAAAAATAGACGAGTAGGTAGTGATCTGACGATTGGTAGAGAAGAAAAATACCCCAAATAAATTTTTGAAAATGGTTTTCGAAAACGAAAAATCATCAAATACTTTATTACTTCCAAGAATATTTGACTGTAGACGCCAAATATTCTTAGAAGTCGACGGTCGACTATCAGTAGGTACAATCGATTTTACCTGAAAATAAGTTTTTTTACAGAGCGACTGGCATGGGATCTCCGCAACCCGAAGGCATTAGAATAAGTAAAATGAATAAAGAAATCTACAAACAAGAGTAAATAAAGTTTAAAAAGTTGTATAGTTTTTATTTTACATAGAGCGATAAAAGCAAAGGCATATTCGTTACTTTATATCTCCAAACTGTAATCCTACAGTTTTTGACAAAACAACTTACAAACATACAAGCCACACATGTTATTGTTATCTCTTTTGGCACTATCCCACCTCAATCGCATATGCCTAGATAGTCAGAAACGCATAGTTATCAGCGAGGCAGTCACGCAAGTAACGGCTGTTATCGGTACAAAAACAATGCCCTAAACACGGTACCGACTCATGGTCTATAGAACCTCTTCAACTTAAATCGATATTTATTCATTATGATCCTAACAAAACAACATCTATATACTTACTTATAATAAAAATGTAACAGGTCCAATTCTGTACATTAAAGATATTTAGAAAATTTTTTTTGGAGGGCTCTCTATAATCGATACTGAACCCGAAACTGTAATTTTTTTCATTTTTGTCTGTCTGTCTGTCCGTCTGTCTGTCTGTCTGTCTGTCTGTCTGTATCTTGGCCGCGCATCACGTCGAAACTACTAAACGGATTGAAATGAAACTTGGCATGATTTGAGTTCATACTACGAGGTAGGACATAGGATACTTTTTATCCCGAAATTCAGCACGGTTTCCTGGAGAGAGGGGATGAAAGTCAAAATATGTACATAGTTGTAATTCAATAACGCATGCTCCGATTTCATTCATTCTTTTTTTGCTAGAAAGAAAAAAAATAAAAGATAACGGGAAATGTCTTTTTTTGGTCCGCGACTGTACACTGCCTGTGGGAAGCTGAGACAGATATGTAAACATGGCGGTACGAAGTTCGCCGGGTCAGCTAGTTGAGTAATAATCACGCAACTCGTATTATGGACTATACTTCTGATCAGTTTCCAGCACTACCTTAAAAAAAATCAATTATTATTTTAAATTGTATGTGGTTGATTGTCATTCTTTGTATAAATTCATAATTTAAATTTCATTGTAAAAATCTGTGCTCCAATAAAAAATAATGTCGCTATGTGAATTTGATCAAGGTTGAAACATCCCTTGTCACTCAAGAATTATTAAATACTAGTTGTTGCCCGCGGCTCCGCCCGCGTGAATGTCGGTTATCGCGGCAAATAGTAGCAGCAAATGTGTTATTCAGATGTATATGCTATATTACTGTAAAGTTTCATGCAAATCCGTTCAGTAGTTTTTGCGTGAAAGAGTAACATCCATCCATACTTACAAAATTTCGCGTTCATAATATTAGTAGGATACCTCGTATTTAACCAAGCTCTCAATTTGAATTAAAGTACAGGTGACCGAGTATTCTCGATATTTTTATTTTGGTATTTTTTTTTAAATGAATCCTAGCTAGATTGGAAATTCTCGCTTAAAGGTATTAGATACATCCTACGTTAAGACATCACCAAAACAGACACAGTAACAACTTATATTTTATTATTTTTCTTAACTACTGCATTTATTTTGTAAACTAGTATCTGTATAGTAGAAAGCTATTAATATCTAACAAAGGTAAAAACAAATCAGATGCATTACTTGGACGATCAAAAGCAGACAAGCAAAAATATAGACAGAACATTTGATAGTTCAGATCTGGTTATCTTTTAAACACAAATCATATTTACGGAAAGTTATATAAAGAGCAAGACTACATGTAGATGCACATTGATAAGTTTGATAAATGATGCTACATTTATAGATTACTATTATAGTAATGCAAATAACATAAAGGAGTCTATTTTTGTAGTGTTATCTACGATTCTACGACAAACAAGTATTTTACGGTCTGCAGGTTTTATTCTTAGAAATGTTTGGTCATATATAATGTGTATTTATAAAACAAAGTATGACTAAGCATTAAAACCGACCTATTTTCAATTCTCATGGTGACTACCACTTATTTACTTACACGATTTTGTCCGCGGTCCCATCCGCGCGTAGTTGTTTAATTATCGCAGAGAGTAGCATATCATTATGTACTTCCTCAAGAATCAATGTATCGCTATGGCAAATTTCATTCAAATCGCTGCATTGGTTTGGTATGCATCTTCTTTCTACAAGAAATCTAGTATCGAATAAAAAAAAATAGAAATAAATAGAATTATGGTCAGGAAATGGTTTAATAATTCTTGCTATTTATGCCAGATACTTCCTATGCAGATCATGCAGCGGCATGCAGCAGCAGCAGAGATGCAAAACATAGAGTAATTAAGCCTTACAAGTCTTCATACGGGAAATACAATACAATTAAAATATTATTGTTAATTATTATTACTATTTAATTAAAACATTTCTAAAGTAATATATTTACCTGTATGATAATAATATCATGCAGTACTAACCTATTTTTAGGACACGTAGCTAATATCAACTCCTATATTTTCTCATATCTTATCTACCACGCTTACTAGAAGTATATTAAATTGTTAATACATGAGCCGTTCTCTTAATTTTTGCGTTCGCTATCGTTCCTCTGAAGTAGTATAACGTAATTTAAAAACTAACTGATAAAAGTTATGTCTATATTATTTTATTTTTTAATATAAAAGACAACTCGCGCACTAGGAATAAATTCTGTGTCGCGGGGAACTTTACAAACATACATGAAACGGAGACAAAGAACACCCAGACTCAGAAAAACAATTTGTGGCTACTGTCGTGGCAAAAAGCAATATTAGCCACGACATTCAACGCCAATACGCAGACGGTCTGACGAAAGCGAAGAAAACTAAAAAAAAAAAATATTAATAAATTTAGTTGCAAGTCTGAAAAAGTATTTATAAAGAAATATTTTTCGTAATTTCCTGTATTGGCAACTCCATTTTATAGTACAAAACATTTGTCCGTATAGTGTTTTAGCCATGGTTTACATAGAACTGAATTGCCCCAATTGCTTCCTCGGACCTTTTTTGTAAATGTGGAAACCTCCTCGGACCGTCACCCACCAGAGTTTGCAGCTAGGTGATAGGTATATCGGAATCAAATCGACTAAAACCACATAGTGGTCCAATTTGCGCCTGATATTAGTGATCTTGGAACAGATATTAATGAGACATGCGGAAGGAACTTGCGTCCTGGACCTACACCAACAGTAAACAGATACCGTGTTAATATAATGTATTAAACACCCTGTTTTTGTAATTAAGTAACTATTTAGTATAATGACACTCATTGTGTTAAAAGTATTGTTAAATAATACAAAATTTTAACAAAAAAAAACCGACTTCAAGAACGACCAAATTGAATTAGGTCCCACGGGAAGCACCACTTTTCAAATAGAAAAGAATCATCGAAATCAGTCAGCGTGATATTGAGTTATTCGTCAATTTGTCGCGCACATACTTAATGCAAATTGAAGATTTATATGATTTTCTCATGGATGACATGTCAGAACTGGACCAAGAAGCAGAGAGTTATATATCTTTTTTTATTTGAAGCACCAGCTTTCAAATATAAAAAGAATCATCAAAATCGGTTCACCCAGTCTAAAGTTATGAGGTAACAAACATAAAAAAAATACAGTCTAATTGAGAACCTCCTCCTTTTTTAACCGACTTCCAAAATCGCGACGGAGGAGGAGGAGATTTCATCGGTATTTTTTTTAATGTATGTACAACTATTACTCCGTCAATTGTGGACCGATTTTGAAAATTCTTTTTGTATTCGAAAGGGTATGCTCCCCATGTGGTCCCATGGCCACCATATCAGGATCTGATGATGGGATCCCAAGGAAATCGAAGAAAACCCTCAAATTTAAGTGAGCGCCTGCAATGAAGTTAAAAGTAATTGTCTGCATGCGTTCATATTCTGTAGGCATCATTTAATTTCATAATATACAGGGTTACTGGTAACATGTAGCAATCCCTTTAAGGGGTGATAGTAGAGATCATAAGCTATCAAATTGTCCTCGGGTAAATGTGTCAAAAATACCGTTTTGGCAATTAAATAAAAAAAACTCATTTTTTTAAGAAAAGTGGATCATGCTACTTCAAAGTGCTCTTAAAACAAACACTTGCGTATTTAATGGTTGTTTTTGGTGTTTTTAGTTTGCTAACACCCTAATACGTAATAATAACACAAAAAAGAACAGAAATGTGGTACCGTTTGTGAATGATGATTCAGGGAATCTAAAAAAATTTACACTTTTTACTGTTTCTTATGACTAAATGCAATTTTATTACAAAATATCACCTTGCAATTTTATCGACGTAATAGTTTAAAAACAAGTATGTTTTATTAGCTATCCAACGAGGTATAAAAAAATTAAATACGTTGACAAATGGCTGAGTAAATGAACTTAATCGGGAGTAAGTGAAAAGTCGTAATTTTTAAAATTCAGTTATTTTGCGGTCCAAACTTAAATTTACAGTCGATTTTCCAAGTGTGAGCCCCTATTTTAATGCAAGCACGCATTCTTGTCCTTAATTGAGTTTTTTACAACACCACTAGACAACGAGTTTTTGGTTTCACCTGCGGCGTTAACTATGCGGATCCTTACACCTACAATATTTTGTACAGGCGAGACAACATAGACCAGGCTCACACATACGTATAATCCATCAGGGTAAGATCTGGACACCTTGCTGGTCATGGGGTAGGTCCTCCCCTACCAGTGTGGTACCTACTATTACATTTGGCTTTACGTTTTAAAAGTCGGTTTTTTTAAACGAAGTTTTTTTTTTTGATGTCGGTTAATAACGTTAAAATCTTCGATTGTTGCGACTTTCGTTGAATCGTTTTTATCACTTATCGACATAGTTATCACTAATCGTGTATTTTATAGACTATTGACAATACAGTATTGATTAACAATAGCACCTGCAGTTTTCTAAATGTCGAGTTAAAATGTATTGTTTGAAATAATTTCATTGTGAATCTGTATCCCTGTGACTTAAATACATAAAATGTACCTACGTACCTCAAAGAACGATTCAAGTTCCTTAATGACACACATGACAAATGTCTAAAGTCATCTGAAGATTTGAGACTGGAGATGCCTGTGCATTCTATAAGATTTTATGACCAGTCCTTTACGGTTGAAGCTGTACGCTTGTGGAATGTATTGCCGACAAACATTAGTAAAGCGCAAACAGTAAATAGTTTTAAGAAAATGGTTCAGGAATTTTATACGACATAAATAAGTCTGTCACGAATATGTATCTATAATGTAACATGTGGTATAACTGAGTATTTATAGTTTTTAATATGTACATAATAACATGTATACTTGTATTTATATTATATTATGTATGCTCCCCTGATGGTATATATTAGTATGTATTTATTTATTTTAATGTATATATTTGTGTAAATATGCATGTACGGAGATATGTATGTATTTCTAGTTATATTCATTACAAAATTATAATTCTTCAAAACTCATTGCACCGTCAACTGCTACTATCTCTCCAATACATCTTGATCCATCCTAAGGTTGCCTGGAAGAGATTGCTTTCAGCAATAAGGCCGCCCTTTGTACATATATTTGTCATTTTCTATACTTTCTTGTAAAACTGTAATACGGTGTACAAATAAAGAGTTTTCTATCTTCTATCTATCTATCTACCTATAAACCTCAATAGGAAGCTATTAAAACGTACAAGAGACTGATTATTAAAAAAAACATTGTTGTTGAACTGTTCTTTTAAATAAAAGACAACAGCTGCATTGTTTTATGAATCAATGTAAGTAGGTATTAATTTGAATACCAATGATCATAACAACAACAAATGTTACCATTCATATTTACCTAAATCGTAAGAGACTATGAATCATACTAACGATGTTCATTCACATATTTAACCAAATATTAACATGGAAGTGATGAATACAGTTATTTACCTGCATTATCTTATTAAAATAATTATAAAATAATTATACATATATTGTCATATTTGTCATCAACTTAACACAAACGCTAGCGCAATGTGTAACTAGGTGTAAATCAAGTTGTTATCGTGAAATATAAGACATTTATGCTCGAAGTATGATTCGCGATTGTGTGTGACCTGTATATATATAGGTAGTATGATAGTACATAACTCGCATGTATACGTAGTCATGTATGTGCACGATCTCTTTACATTTAAGTGTTGAAACTTTGCTACATACTTAAGTCATTACTCGCTTTAATGCTATTGACACCGATACCACATGGCAACTAAGCCTCATCTTTTTTACATCATCATCATGTTTATGGGTCTTTCATGGTCACTTGCTATATACACAGGCTTCTCCTAAAATACGGCATAGAGCTCCATCGTCAGCTTTCCCCGTCGTTTTGCGCGAATATTTATCCCAACTCTCCTGCACTATGTTTATTAATGGTTTCCAATCTGGGACTTTTCTACAGCAGTAATCTATTCTGCTGGTAATAAGACGAGCCCTCTGTCAATTTAGTTTTCTAATTTTCTAAGCTTTGTCAGTTTTCTTGGTTTTGGATATTCTATGCTTTAGGCAGCTTATAGAAGTGCATTTCTGTGCCTTTGAAGAAATCCTTGAACAAGTGAACATCCTACTAATATGTATTATAAACGCGAAAGTTTGTAAGTATAGATGGATGGGTAGATGGATGGATGGATGAATGTTTGTTACTCTTTCACGCAAAAACTACTGAACGGATTTGGATGAAAATTTACAGTAACATAGCTTATACATCAGAATAACACATTGGCTACTATTTGCCGCGATAACCGACATATACGCGGGCGGAGCCGCGGGCAACAACTAGTATATAATATTCTTAAACGTTCTCAGTCAAGTTTATTATACTGAAATTAAGATTGCCCGAAATAGAACGAACAAGAATCAATTGCTAAAACAAAATAATTATAATTTTAAAACAAGAGATAATTATAAGGTTACAAACCTATTTATCTGAAGCTTGGCACTAGTGTTTGACCTGATACTTTGTAGGTAATGTAGGGAGTATAATATATTATACGATGTAATTACTACTCTCAGATCATATGATCTGTGTTACTATTACATTAAAGAAAAATCATTTAGTATCTAGTAATCACAGTAGAATGGAGTGTAATATTAGAATAATAATAAAAAATGGAGTAGCTAAGACTCAAAAATAGTAAAAGTTTTGACTTAGAGCTAGTTCCTACATTTTAAGGTTAAACTTATTGTGTCACAGTGACAAAAAATCGAAAACCTGATACTGATAGGAATGGCCGGAAGAACACAGAATAGTTTGTGTATTCTTTTTACATAGTTGTCTGATTCTTTAAAATGTGACACTTTCTTATCACACAATTTCTTGTATAAAAATTAAATTTATACATCATAATATAATGTCTAAGGTAAATAAATAATAAATAAATAAATATTTTGGCTTCTAACACACAACGCCATCTAGTCCCAAGCTAAGCAGAGCTTGTGTTATGGGTACTAGACAACTGATACAAATACATATATACTTTTTTTTTGTAAATACATACATATTATACATAGAAAACACCCAAACTCCGAAACAAATATTTGTAGATCATACAAACATTTGGTCCGACTCGGGAATCGAACCCGAGACCTCATGGTCAGCAGTCGCACACGCCAACTGCGAGACCAACGAGGTAGTCAAGGTATCTATCTATATATATAAAAGAGTAAGGTGACTGACTGACTGACTGACATACCCAGAGATCAACGCACAGCCCAAACCGCTGAAGCTATAATCCTGAAATTTTGCATGTAGGTTCTTTACATAACGTAAGTGAGCACTAAGAAAGGATTTTTTGAAATTCCACCCCTAAGGGGGTAAATCAGGGGATGAAAGTCTGCGTGAGCGAAGCCGCGTGTAAAAGCTAGTATATATATATAGCATCTAAACGACAGTCCGATCCAAAACTAGGCAGTGTCTGTGCTTAAGTAACCAGACTAAATATACATATTATATACTAACTAAATATGTAATAAATCTAATTAATCTATTTAATTCCTTGTTGGATTTCGAACGTCATTGTACTGGCAACATTTTTCGATTGTCACTTGTGTGTTTGACGTTTTGACGTTTGAGGTTAATATGTAAAAAAAGGAACTTGAAAGACGCGTGTTGAAAACTGCCGACGATTTATTGTTATTGTTAAAATTAATTGATAGTAAGCTAATTGTATTGTCCATCGACCCGCGGTCTCTTTAGTGATAAACCGTATTGTGTTAGGTCGTGGACTCGCGAGTTTTGTAGGCGCGTTCCGCGTTAGCTGAAGCGAGTTGTTGTAATTCGAATACCTTGGAAGTTGTACAGCACTTTAGGAGTTTATGTTTGTGTGAAGAAGCAGAGCAGAGAAGAATCTACCCAAGAGATATCTCTTGGAACGCCGAGAACATTGAAGCCACACACTCCAGTAAGTGCTTGATGATTTTAGTTTAGATTAAGAACACGGTGAATCGCCGTAGCTCATCCTTCTTGCCAATGGACCAATAGCTTAGTGATTGTATGCCTATCTATGGGCCATAGGTATTATAAACTTCATCAAGATGATCGCTGCCTTGGCAAGAGGAATGAACATTCCTAAATATAGACACAGAACAAATGGTCGTGTTCGACACACAATTATTTGTCCTTATTATTTGTCAATTACATGCATATACGTTGAAATATGAATACAAACACGCCACAGTTAGGTGATATACCTACCTACATTTCACACCAAATAAACATGCAAACTTTTATTCTTGCGGTCAAGGAAAATACAATGTTATTACAATATCCATCAAAACAAATGTATGAGGCATAACAAACAGGAGATGAATAATAAGGTTTAATGAAAACAATATTTCTTCTGGTAAACAAGCAAAGGTCAAAGCAAAAATTGCTTCGATAATTTTACATACAATGAATACATATTATGTTTTATTTATATTATACTAGCTGTGCCCTCTACTTCGTACACGTGACATTTGGATTTTCAAGTTATTTTGAATTTTTCACCGTTTAAACCTTCCCTGGACTACGACAAACATTTCAAAACCAAAATCAGCTAAATCCACCCAGCCGTTCTCGAGTTTGAGCGAGACAAACGAACAGTAAATGATTTTTATATATAAGACTAGCTGTGCCCGATACTTCGTACACTTGACATTTGGATTTTCAAATTGATTATATTTTTGTTTTTGAAGAACTTTACGACTAAACTCCTACTCCACGCGTCCGGAGTTCTCTCTTCAAACATGACAACGTTGAAAAGCATTAGTAGTTTCTTCAATACCGCTTCACCTCCAGCCTTTAGTCTAGCCTCTCTCTCTCTCTCGTAACATCATCCTCTCCAGGGGCTTTTCCATTTTTTAGCTGTTTAAGAGCCATTTTGATTTCGTCAATGCTGACTTCTGATAGGTCTTCAGTGTTGTGGGTCGTTAATGCGGCTCCCTGTCCTCATTTTTAGGATCAAGTCGAGATGCATGCGAAGCGTATGACTGGCCATAGAAGCTTTCTACTTCCGAAAGGATGGCCGGTTTCGAGGCAATAACTTCTACTTATTGTGGTCTGGTCTGATCTCTACGCTTAGAGTCCTTTCTGATAGCTTCGACTTTCTGCCTTTATGCCAGAGCTCACAAAATCTCGTACCTTTTTCCTTGAGGTTCTGAACCACACTTTCTAGGTTCTGGTTTACGTCTGTTTTGGTTTCTATGGCAGCAAATCGGTTTTCCAAGAGCTTTATTAGCTACGGTCATCTGTTTTTAACCGACTTCCAAAAAGGAGGAGGTCCTATGTTCCACTGTATGTTTTTTTTTTATTTTTTTTTATGTATGTTCACCGATTACTCCGTCAGTTGTGGACCGATTTTGAATTTTTTTGTTGTATTCGAAAGAGTATGCTTCCGAGGTGGTCCCATTGCCAGCATATCAGGATCTGATGATGGAATCCCAGGGAAATCGAGGGAAACCCTCATTTTTTATAGGCACATACTATGTTTTTCGTATATTTTCTGAAGGTACACCGGTATTTGCGTCTGGTAGTCATCATTTTATGATGATGAGCTGATGATGTAAGGTACAACTCCTTAACGGTTAGGAGTTGGAGGATAAATCTTTAAATATCATATGTATATATGTTACCTTTAGTCGTATTCTTTCAAATTATTTAGGTAAGCTGATGATGGAAGATCGAAGGTACAACTCCTCAACGGTTAGGAGTTGGAGGATAATTCTTTCAATTTCATACGTATCTAAAGACCTTCAGTCGTATACTTTCAAGTTATTTAGGTGAGCTGATGATAGAAGGTTAAACTCTTCAACAGTTAGGGATTAGAGGTTGATTTTAATATTACACGTACGTATAGACCTTAATTTTTATTCTTGATGATAAAATTTGATGAAATAATTCAACTTACTACTGACCTACGATTGATTGCACTAAAAACTGAAAAATAAAAACTGTTTATAAAAAAAAAAACCGACTTCCAAAAAAACATCCAACGAAAACTCTCTGCCAAAAAAACACTTAAAAGCGTGAAATAAACTGGTTCTTCATAAATTGCGTATACCTAATTCTTTATACATTTAAATAGTAGTATTATAATGTGTGCTAGGTACCTAAAATCTGTTTGAAGTCGGTGCTAAGCCAAAAAAAATACAAATGAACAATTACAAAAGTTTAAGCGATAGTCACTTGGCACCGACTTCAAACAGATTCTAGGTACCTAGCACACATTATAATACTACTATTTAAATGAATAAAGAATTAGGTATACGCAATTTATGAAGAACCAGTTTATTTCACGCTTTTAAGTGTTTTTTTGGCAGAGAGTTTTCGTTGGATGTTTTTTTGGAAGTCGGTTTTTTTTTTTTTATAAAAAGTTTTTTTCTTTTTCGCTTCGATGCATTGGAACCCTATTTTAGGTGCGCCGTGCGCATATCTGTTCCTGTTCGGGTGGACATCATTATTATAAAACAAATTCAGTAATTTACCATGTAAATAAATAAATTAACACAAAAAACTTCGTAAGTACAAGCTTTTACTGAAATGCTCTAAAAAGAATAATATAAAGTATTATTTGAAAACTTTTACTAATAACTTAAAATGTCATTACACAATTTCTATAATACAAAATCTTCCACCATTAGACCCTGGATACTATCAAAACATAAAATACTCGTCAAGACGAATCAAACGATTACAAGCTTAATGAGTTGCGTCGTTTCATTACCAAGATCCTATCACCACTTTTCGGTTCCCCGTTCCATCATCAGACCCTGGATACTATCAAAACATAAAGTCAAATCAAACGATTCCAAACTCGATGGGTTACGTTTTTCATTATGGAGTCCCTATACCAACTTCCGGCTCCTTAATCTGACCCTGGATATTATCAAAACATAAAGAACTCGTCAAATGAATGCAAACCCGATGGTGTTGTGTCGTTTCAGAATAGAATTCCTATAACCACCTTCCGGTTTCATCATCAGACCCTGGATACTATCAAAACATACAGTACTCGTCAAGACGAATCAAATGATTCAAAACTCGATGGTATTGCGTCGTTTCATTATAGAGTTCCTGTAACCGCCTTCGGCTTCATCATCAGACCCTGGATACTATCAAAACATAAAGTACTCATCAAGAGGAATCAAACGATTCCAAACTCGGTGGTGTTGCGTCGTTTCATGATAGAATTTCTATAACTACCTTCCGGTTTCATCATCAGACCCTGGATACTATCAAAACATAAAGTACTCATCAAGATGAATCAAACGCTTCCAAACTCGATAGTGTTGCGCCGTTCCATTACTGAGTTTCTAAGACCGCCTTCCGACTCCAGCATCAAATCAGCTTCCTAACATTGTAATACCGCATTGTCACGCTATAAACATATTATGCTTGCAAAATTTCAACACAATCGGTTGAAGATATTTGCTTCAAAATTTATTGCAAGATTCCACCCGAAAAAACTATAGTTCCATAAATACTAGCTGAGTCCCGCGGTGCTACCCGCGGTTATTGTTGTCCATTTACAACCGCGTGTAACACCCCGCCGAATCATGAATTTTAGAAATCTTCCCTTTCTTCAAAAATTATTATCATCTTTGCTGTTTTGTATGAATTATGTGAGTATAGAAACATTTAACAAGGCCAAGCTGTGTTGCCAGTCTGCGACGAGTGTGGGCAATATTTTTAGGTTCTTATTTAATAAAAAAAAAAGAACATTTTAAATCTGGTGGCATCACATTCAAAGAAGCCTCGCGAGGCCGTGGGCGAGGGCTGTAATTTTATAACTCAAGAACGGGGTCACCTATTCAAACCACATCTTTAGGCTTAGTTCGGACTATTTAGTAGATGGTATAAGTGAAGTTTGCACAAAATCGGTAGAGCGGTTCTTTATTTATCACATTTCCAACGAAGTGGGCACGGGTCAGCTAGTACTGTATAAAGGCCTATGCGCCTATGTCACATGGACCTAACTAAATAATATTCAAATAAAATTCTCTTTACATCTAATTCACTACAAATAATTTAACTTTTACACAATGACACCTACATATTATATCTGCGAATAAGTAGACAGAAGTTTTATACCTACATTTACGTTTTCCAAAGGGTATCGTGATTCCACACACGTAAGAAGTCGGTTAAAAATTATATCATTAGTAATCTATAGTTTATTTTGCCAAGAATTAACAGTTTTGTGTGCAAAATGAGATAAACATTAAGTTTGTTTAACGCTTTATTGTTTGTTTTATGACTAAAAATAGGAGATAACATTAATATAACTCAGTATACCTAATAATACACACATCAAAAGTGTCTAGGGATCAACATATGTGTCTAGGGATCAACATATATTTTTGCAATAACTTTTCTCCTGATTGATATTAATTAAAATTTTCTTTAAGGATTCATCAAATAAAGTGTTTTCGTTTGTCACAGTAACGATAAACCAAGTCACCTTTGCATTAATAAAGAAATTTGCCATTTTCCTAATAAAAGGATTTTTGACATTTGAACCACTAACATTAAAGTTCGAAAAAAGACTGAAATAACAGTTTTCTTTAAAATTTTATTAGGTAACTTAAACAATTAATAATCCGTGTTTCTACCGCGAACACTAACACAAGAACATCGGTTTGGCATACTCAAAATGAGTTCATCCAAATCACGCTGTGGAATGGCCGCCCATGTTCGTTGCAACAACAAAAAAAGGTCTTCTTGCGACTGGATACCCTCCATATTCGGCAGAGCTCTTCTCTGTAGCATATCCCATGCATGCTCAATCGGGTTCAAGTCTGGCGACTGAGCAGGCCAGGGCCAAAGCCACATCTCAATCTCAAGAAATCCGCATAAAAATGCTTGATCCCTAGACACTTTTGATGTGTGTATGTCTAATATGTCTATGACTTCTGCAGTCTTCTTTCAGACAAAATGTTACCTACAGAGAGAACAGCGAGTGATCTTTTAGAAATGTTATGAACGGCCGAATAAATATGAAGTTATGATATCAATACATACTACTTACAAGTATATTTCACATTCTATAATCTATGCACCCTAAGAAGTTCTCTTATAACTTCATCCTGAGGAAAATCAATATTTCGGAAAGGCGATAAACATTGCGGTACGATGGATCGACGACTTAAAGAAAATGGCGGGCAGTCTTCGATCAACAAACGAAGCTGGCAGCGGATGGATGCGGATGCGGACTGCCCAAGACGGGGAAAGTTGGCACTCTTTGGGGGAGGCCTTCGTTCAGCAGTAGACGACAGTAGGCTGAAGAGTAAGATAATCAATGACATTTATCATGATTTAGGTGCATTGAGGGCGCTTCAACTGTTATATAAAGAGAATTACAATTATGATCCGTTCTATGGTCGTATAGTAAGTGATTAATGTTTAATCGTTTCAGAATAACACTCATATTATGTACCTACTGTGTATGCGTGCTATTATGAAATGATTTTATAAACAATCCTACAAAAAATATGTTTCGCGCTCTCCAAGAAATATTTACATTATTAACAACTTGTACATTTATATAAACTACTGATTCAACAATATTTACTCAATGATTCTACGAAGTCAAACGTAATGGAGTGAGTCAGGGACTTCAAAGAACGCTTTTTTATAAGTATCGTTTAATAAAGTTAGTTTTATTATTTTGTTAGATAATAAACTATATATTACCTATTTATTTGTTGTATAATTAATTATCTTACGTATCGTGTCTCACGATCTACCAAGATCAGTTTTGATCAAATTCATTCGTCTAGCTGCAGTTACTCACACAATACGAGTATTACATTAGATCTAACTGCATCTAGACACAGCGCAGGAAAACTTCGGAATAGCATAAGATCCCACCGCTCGATTCTGCATGTATCTGTTTTTTGATGAAATTAATTTTAATTGAAAGTTGAGGAAGTATTCAATGGATTTGTGACAGGTTGCCTATAAAGAATTAGCCACAACTACCTTAACTACTCGTGTCACATAAGAGAACTTAGATTGATATTATATCAATGGGAACTTAGCAAATTGTAAGTTTGCGTTTTTAAAAAAATCACGTCTACCAGATTTTTCCTATTACTTAGTGTACTTAAATCAAATATCAATTTGGTATGTCTGTTTCTTCCAGCTAATCTCTGGAACGGCTGGACCAATTTTGATAAAATTTTGAATAAATTAGGCTACTTTTATTTTAGACTAGCTTGTTTAGGTACAACAACACAGCGGGGCTCGGTTTATAATTTATAAATGAAACACCTTATTTATGTAAAGTCATATAAGAATTTATTAACAAAGGTATGACACTGCGTGTCTTAAGGTACAATGGTTGGCTTTTAACTGCGCCCGCGCTTTGGACGCCTCTTCTATATCAGCGACGGATGCTATACGCCGAAGATTTCGCGCGCTGAATCTTCTTCAAGAGTATCTGGAAAATGACAGAAATGTCAAGGGTTATAAATATGATAATTTCACATCATAAATAAAAGTGAAAATCAGCAAAATTCTGCCTCAGAATTTCCGATTTCTAATTTGCTTGTCAAAATATAGCAGGTCTGAAGTAAAACGGTTGAGCTTGGAAGAAAACACGAATATTAGACATTAGAAAAAGGATAGAACGATAGGTCTTGTATTACGTGACTCTAAGACTGCTACTCCTTATTACATCAGCTATTTGTCAGTGAAAGATCGTCCCGTCAAAATCGGTCCAGCCGTTCCAGAGATTAACCGGAACAAACAGTTCAGTCCTATGCGGAGCACTCCGCAACGCGGACCGTCCATGCGTGCATGCGTCCATCGCGGATGAATTCGTCGTTCAGTGCTGTGCGGACCGTGATTGAGAGTTGTATGTCAAGGATAAAAAAAAATGACGACGATGACAGTACATCCGCCCCGTACGAACCGTCTGTCGAGCACTGAACAACAACGTTACGTCCGCGGCGCGGAGGAGTGGCGCGGATAGGGACGGCATCCGCACGCGCTAAATAGGCTTAATACATTGTACCGTCCGTCGCAGAAAGATGTTGTCAAAATTACTGAATCGAGTTAACATTGTTTCGGCATATGACTTACGCAAATTTAAATCATTAGGGTTTAGTTCTTGCACTAGCTGGATCTTATATGGATGTAATTTCAAATCTAATTTCAAAATACGGCGTAATGATGTGCGGGATAATCCTAACTCAGCCGAACGTTTGCGTGTCGATAAATTTGGATCACGTCGAACAGAAGCGGAAACTTGCTGCACGTTCTCTTCGCTCCGAGAAGTCCGCGGGCCGCCGGTTTGTTTCACATTTAGTGTATGTTGGATTTCGAACGTCATTGTAATGGCAACATTTTTCGATTGTCATTTTTTCTGGTTTGACGTTATGACGTTTGAGGTTAAGAGTACGAAAAAGACGCGTGTTGAGAACGGTCGACGATTGTTGTTTGAAAACCGTAATTAATTGATATTAAGCTAATTGTATTGTCCATCGACCCTTTAGTGATTTACCGTTTTGTGTTAGGTCGTGGACTCGCGAGTTTTGTAGGCGCGTTCCGCGATAGCTGAAGCGAGTGAGTTGTGATTCGAATATCCGTGATAGCTGATACGAGTTTGTTGTAATTCGAATACCTTGGAAGTTGTACAGCACTTTAGGAGTTTGGTATTGTGTGACGACGCAGAGAAGAAACTACCCAAGAGATCTCTTGGAACGCCGAGAACAGGACGCCACACAACTCCAGTAAGTGCTTGATGAATTTAGTTTAGATTAAGAACACGGTGAATCGCCGTGGTTTATTCTTCTCGCCAATGGACTAGTAGCGAGTTAGTGCTTATACTCATGGGTCGTATAGGTATCACAAGTATCACAAAGTGATTGCCCCATTGGTGAGAGGAGTGAACATTTTGGTAGCAGAAGCGTGGTTTACCTCTGTGTCGAGCACTCCGTAGTGCCTCAGAAGGTGATACCTCATTGATTAGGTAGGTAATTATACTGTTCCACTGTCCACATATCTTTGATTCCACTGATATAGCTATTTAAATAAGTATTTAAAACAATTTGTTAGCATAATGATTGAATGTAGGTAGTTCACACATTTAATTAAGATTAATTGTAAAACTTATTTTACTGGTTGTTTGCTAGTTTGAACTATATTGTATACTTGATATTGATTGTTGGGACAGTTGGTCCAATGTATTAACCCAATCACACATTTGGTTATTGGTTGAATTGTAAAACTTAATATTAAATATTAATTGTTTGGGACAATAAAATTGGTCCAATATATTAGTCTAATACAATTAGATTTTGCTAGCCCAAAGACAATATTACTAGAATAATATTGTTATATCATTCTATTATTGTTATTGTTAAAATTCAATTATTTTGAGTGGGCATTGATAAATTGAAACTTGTAGGTAGATATATATCTGAGATTAAGTGACTGCACAAGCACTTAATAGGGTTTTATATAAAGTTCCTAATAGTGTTTAAATAAATAGTTTATTACATACATAAAATATTGTAACTTGTAAGTATCGTTTTGCCGCTATGTCGTTCTCATTGTACCGGGCTAAGATTAGCACAGAATTGAGATGGTTGACATCGGTTCAAGGCCTCCTAGGCCCACCAGATAGACAAGATGCACTGTTGGCTCGAGCTTTGGATGCGCCGGTAAGGGCCTTGGTAAGCGCTACCATCATAACCTCCAGCCGGGAGGTTATGATGGTAGCGCTTACCAAGGCCCTTGAGGAGGAGAAGGTCAGCGATCAGATAAGGTCCGCGATGGAGGCTGATGTTGACCAGTGCCTCTCAATTGTTGATGACATTTAGCAGCGCATAGCAGAAATAAAGCGCCAGCGCAGAACTGGCTGTGATGAGGAAGCCGTGGAAGGACCACACTCTCGCGGGGTTCAAAATTGCCTCAGATACAATTACCCAGCTTTGATGGAGAGCTCGGTGAGTGGGTCAGCTTCATCAATTTATTTGACAGTTTGATCCACTTAAGGGAGGATTTACCTAAGGCCTATAAGATGGCACAACTGATGTCAGCTCTGAAGGGAGAGCCTAGGGAACTGGTAGCCCATTTGACGGTGACCGAGGACAATTATGAGATTGCCCGTCAAATGTTGGTAAGGCGCTACCACAACAAGAGAAGGCTGGTTGATGCTCAGCTCAAGAGGCTGTTTAGCATCCCTTCAGTGACTCGGGTCTCTGCCATACAGGCAGAAGTGTTGAACCCGTTGTTGAGTGTCACTCGGGCATTAGAAAATTTAGGCTTGCCGGTAGAAGAGTGGTCTTACATGTTAGTATACATAGTACTGTCCCGGCTGCCAGTGGATGTGCAGACCAGGTTTGAGCAGCATCACGGTCAGGGTGCAGACAACTTGCCCACCTCTTTCCAACTTATGGAGTTTTTGGAGGAAGAGTGTCGGAGGGCAGAGAACATGAGTTCGTTCTCGAAGCCCGCTGCGGAATCACAGAAGGCCACTCTACAACGTGGCTGGTGTTTTTTGTGTCTGGGTCCCCATTTAGCAAGGGATTGCGCTCGGTCCGCAATGTGTAAGTTTTGTGGAGGCCGCCATCTTGAGTTGCTCTGCATGACTAGGCCCGGCCAACATCATGCAGATGGACAGGGCCGGACTCAGGGACAGATGGGGACACGTACACAGGGCCGGACTTGGAACCTGGGTCCACGGGACCAGGGCACTCATAGGGAAGATGTTGGGGGCGATGTTCAGGCCAACATCGCGCGCGGTTCCCCGACCTATTACCAGGCCAGTGGCTCAGCAGGAGCTGGCATGGGCGGGTGTGCGTATGCACCCTCGAGTATGGAGCGTCTAGTTAGAACACCGCCTCGGGTGCCATCGCGCTCGCCGCCGACCACTAGAACGCCGCCTCGGGTGTCATCGCGCTCGCCGCCAACGACCACATTTCGTCGATTTTCGCCGCCCATCATAGAACGCTCTCGGTTGGATCACCGCACCGCACCGGTTGGTGGACGGCACCAAATAGAGCGCCGCGACTGGAGGGGCACTTACGAGGGACCATGGGATCCCTACCACGGCACTGATATGCCCGGTTGCTCGGGCTATAATGCGTGGGGCCTCGGGGGCTCCCGCTAGGAAATTGCAGCCAATCAAATTTGGTCCACAACCGGAGGCTATAGTCTTGCCCACTGCCTCCGTGTGTGTTTGGGGTTTGAACTCGACACCCCAGGTACGGTTGACGTGCTACTGGGAGTAGACGTTCTGGGTAAGTTTTGTTGTCGGATCGGCGAGTCTTGCAGCATGATCGACTCATGGCTGTGGAGACATGTATCAGGAGAATTGAACCCGTCGGATTGTGCATCCAGGGGATGCCGGGCTCCTGAGTTGGTTAACCATCAGTTATGGTGGGCCCCCCCTTGGCTGGCAAGGAAGGAATCGGATTGGCCCCTGAACAACGCGAAGTTGTCTGTGGACTGTGGTATAGGAGCAGCCGTGTATGTGACCCAGGAGGTCTAGGAGACTGACGCGAGTTTCCTGATTGAGCGGAATAGCTCTCTTGATAAATTGATCAATGTCAATTGTTGGAAAAGGAGATTCGTTCGGAATTGTCGCACTCCGCGCGAACAGCGAACGCTAAGCCCAATTCTGTCACCGGCAGAGCGAAATGAGTCGCTTCTGAATTTGATCCGGTTGGTACAGTCTTCGAACTTTGGAGCAGAATTGGAGAGTCTACGAACTGGCCACCATACGGAATATCGTGTTTCGGTGCATGCCTTGTTATAGGAGCAAGGCTGCCACGATGCAGCCTCATATGGGGGATCTGCCCCCTGATCGGGTGAATGAGGCTAGGCCATGGGCGGGTGTTGGTACAGACTTTGCGGGCCCATTCTTAGTAAAAAGCTCGCGGCTGCGGAACGCGAAACAGTACAAGGCGTACCTTTGTGTGTTCGTCTGTTTATCCAGAAAGGCGGTGCATCTCGAGCTCGTTGCTGACCTCACGACGGAAGCCTTTATAGCGTGCTTGGACAGATTCGTTTCCCGAAGGGGACACCCCGCACTGATTCGTTCCGATAACGGAACCAACTTCGTAGGTGCAGAACGATACTTACGAGATGTAGTTAAGTTCTTAAATGAAAACAAAGTGGATATTGGAACAGCCCTCTCCCGTCGGGGTATACAATGGACCTTCAGTCCACCAGGTTGTCCCCACTGGGGCGGGATTTTTGAAGCCGTAGTAAAATCAGCTAAGACGCATTTAGGGCGTATTGTAGGTCAGACCGCGCTGACATTTGAGGAACTCTCACCGTTGTTTTGTAAGATAGAAGCCGTTCTCAACTCGCGACCGTTGTGTCCGCTCAGCTCGGATCCAAATGACCTGGAGGCGTTGACTCCAGGCCATTTCTTAATTGGTCAGCCACTTAACGCGCTGCCCGAACACCCGTTCGAAGATGTGAAATTGTTTCGGTCGTCTCGGTATCAGATGTTGCAGAAGTTTTCCCAGAATTTTTGGAAACGATGGTCTCTAGAATATCTGCACATTCTGCAACAGCGCCTTAAGTGGACTGACAAAACTAGTCCCCCTAATGTTGGTGACCTCGTGATGGTTAAGGATGCTAACCTATCGCCACTGCGTTGGCGCCGGGGGCGCATTGTTAACTTGTTCCATGGTAAGGATGGGTCCCCAACAAGAACCTCTGCGGACCGGGGGGTCCCGGTCCGCAGAGGTTCTTGTTGGGGACTCAGTTATCAAACGAGCGGTAGCAACGTTATCTCGCCTGCCTGTAGATTAGGGAACAGGTACGGACCTGTTCGGGCGGGTGACTGTTGGATTTCGAACGTCATTGTAATGGCAACATTTTTCGATTGTCACTTTTTCTGGTTTGACGTTTTGACGTTTGAGGTTAAGTAGAGTACGAAAAAGACGCGTGTTGAGAACAGTCGACGATTGTTGTTTGAAAACCGTAATTAATTGATATTAAGCTAATTGTATTGTCCATCGACCCTTTAGTGATTTACCGTTTTGTGTTAGGTCGTGGACTCGCGAGTTTTGTAGGCGCGTTCCGCGATAGTTGAAGCGAGTGAGTTGTGATTCGAATATCCGTGATAGCTGATACGAGTTTGTTGTAATTCGAATACCTTGGAAGTTGTACAGCACTTTAGGAGTTTATGATTGTGTGACGACGCAGAGAAGAAACTACCCAAGAGATCTCTTGGAACGCCGAGAACAGGACGCCACACCACTCCAGTAAGTGCTTGATGAATTTAGTTTAGATTAAGACCACGGTGAATCGCCGTGGTTTATTCTTCTCGCCAATGGACTAGTAGCGAGTTAATGCTTATACTCATGGGTCCTATAGGTATTACAAGTATCACAAAGTGATCGACCCATTGGTGAGAGGAGTGAACAGTGTAGATCCCGTCTCTTCGAACTTCTTCACCCATTTCTTTATTAAAGGAGCACTTGGACACTGACTTAAGTCGTGTAAACCATATTCAACGCGAAATAAGCGTCTCACAGTAATGAGCGAAAAGTTGTTTAAATAAAACTGTTTCACGCAGTAATGCCCGGGATACACAAGGCTAGTTTTTCAAGCTAGGATAGCAAGCTAGTTCTCTTTGAAACTGTCTTGGCTAGCTGACCTGGCTTGGAATATGCTAGTTCTGTTTACATGAGGCTATATTATTTTAAGCTAGTATTATTGCTGTGACCGAGGTGACCACACGTCCAAAATGAACTGCACGCGAAAAAAAACACTATTCGACTGAAACAGTTATTTCAAAAACTGTGCCAATTCGCACTAGACGAACTAGAAGAAGAATTACAGAAACGGGTGTGGACAAGACCCTGGATTTTAAGAAAAGATGAACGTGGATCATCTGCTTTACTTTTGGAAGAATTTCGCAACGAAGATTTAAGCGAATATAAGAGTATTTTGCGAATGACGCCTGATTTGTTTGATATTCTGTTGAGTCTTGTGACGCCAAAAATACAACGAATTGATACAACTATGAGACAGGCGCTACCAGCAAAACTAAAACTGAAGATCACACTAGATTTTCTTTCGTCCGGCATTAGTTACAGGAGGCTCAGTCATTTTTATCGAGTTGCAAGATGTTCCATATCAAAATTTATACCAGAAGTCTGTGTTGAAATCTACAAGGCATTGAAAAAATACATTGAGGTTTGTGTTACGTTTATTATAAAATCAAGCATCATCATTAGACAAGTAACACGTAAGCAAAATTAAAATTCTTATACAACGAGGCCAATCGGCATCATTAAGCATTTTTGAATGCTGCTGCGGTAATCATATCAAATTCATCCGCAGAAGCTTGTTGTGCGTCATATTCGGTTGTTGTAAAATTCGTGTCATTTTGAACTATTTCTATACTACTACCGATTGTCGTGTTTGAAGAGTCGTCATGACTAGGTGTCTGGTAAGAAAATGTTGTATTACTCAAATTTAAATCTGCCATTCGACAACGAGATAATACACTATTGATTCCGTCCCGAGCAATAATAGCCTGTAGAGGTGATAATATTTTAATTTGGCTAGCTACAAATGCTCCAAAAATATCATTCTCATTTTGTTGTGACACTGAACCACATGTGGGTGTACTATTTAAATCATTCTTGATCGACCGAATTTCGTTGACCAAGGTTGCTACCTGGGTAATCTTTTTCTTTTTTGAAGCTGGTACACTAGACTTTTCGGTGGACAGTTTTGCCGATGGTGCTGTAGTTTTTGCGGATATTGCCTCAGACTCGTAGCGTTGCATCATATCATTTGATGTAGTAGTCGTAGATGGTTGTGTTGACAAATCAGAATTTGCAACATTGTCATTATTGTTTACATTATCAATATTCTCTTTACTGTTGTCAATAATATCATCGGTATTTTCAGTATTGGTTTGTTCTTCTGATTCTTGACTGTCCTAAAAGAAAATAACAATCATTTTACTAATTATATAAACAACATATTTTTATTTATTTATTTTTATTTTTTAATTATTTGTTTATTTTTACAGGTCCCAACTAATGATGAAGACTGGAGGAAAATAGAAAATGGATTTAAGAACAGATGGAACTTTCCAAATTGCTACGGTGCCATTGATGGCAAGCATATTCAAGTTGTAGCACCTGATAACAGTGGAACTATGTATTTCAATTATAAAAAAGTGTTCAGTATTGTGCTTATGGCAATAGTAGATGACGACTATTGCTTTCGATACATAGATGTAGGAGCTTGTGGACTGTCATCAGATGGAAGTGTATTTAGAAATTGCTCCATATATAATAAACTGGAAAATAACCTTTTACCACATGGCGGAGTCATTGTTGCTGATGCCGCATTTCCTTTGAAACCGTACCTTTTAAAACCTTATCCAGGTGACAATTTAGAATGGTCACAGAAAGTCTTCAATTAGCGACTATCTAGAGCCAAACGTGTAGTGGAGAATGCCTTTGGGATATTGGCTAGCCGATTTCGCGTATTTCAAAAACCAATAGCAGCTAATGTAAATACAGTGGATAAAGTTGTATTAGCAACATGTGCTTTGCACAATTGGTTGAGAAGTGAAAATCGAAAAACTTATATAGCCAGCTCTGATATAGACCATGAAGATATCGAAACAGGAAATGTCTATTCTGGTTCCTGGAGAACAGAAACTAGACAAAGTTTATGTCACCAAGGAAGTAACCATTCTTCGGTTTCAGCAATCCAAAAACGAGAAACCCTTAAGAACTACTTTAACAATGAAGGTGCTGTGCCTTGGCAATCGAGAATGATTTCATGATTACTGCAAGTCTTCTGAACGTTCGGATCTCAGTACAAATGTAGTAAACATCAATTTTATACTTTGAACGGACAGACAGATTGACGGATAATAGACAAACCCACACATACCCTCACACACACCCCACACACGCACCCACCCACACACACACACACACACACACACACACACACACACACACACACACACACTAACACACACACACACTAACACACACACACACACACACACCCGAAATATTCGAAACTTAAAACTAATCAATAAACTATTGCAAATATCTTACCGTTGTTTTTCTCTTCATAGGTACATTTTTTTAAAAAACTGTGCATTTCCTGCAACCAATGCAGCTTCGACTTATATTCTTCTTGAGAACCTGCTCCAGACCGGGTTGATTTATCAATTTTAGTCAGTTCTTGAGAATATGTTGCTCTTAAATTTTTAATTTTACTTTTTACAACTTTGGTAGTCATATCAATACCCATTGTCTTTAACTCGTCACACATTTTGCGCTGAATCCCGTTTACACTTGACTTTATAACTTGGAAGGGTGGCGTTCCACAAACATTCATGTTCACGGTATAGTTGTACGAACTTTAAATTAATCTCCGTACTTAGTTTGGGCATATTAAAATCTCAAAAACACGTCGCGGAGAAAAACAAACAAAACACGTGGTTACTGCTTACGAGTCAACTGACAACTAGCTTCGCCGGCCACATGAAGCTAGACCACAAGCCAGGATAGTAAAATCAGTGGTGGGGGGCGCTACTAGCCAAAAAAATAGAACTCCATCCTATTTAAAACTGTCCTGGCTTGTCAACTAGCTTACTAGTTTACTAGCTTATAAATGAAGCTAGTTTTGTCTACACGAAGCCAGAAGTACTAGTTTGCTAGCTTACTGACACTAGCTTGCTATCCTAGCTTGAAAAACTAGCCTCGTGTATCCCGGGCATAAGCGCGTTGCGGCCCCGTGAAGCAATCCATTGCGACTAAATTTCCAAGAAGCGAGCTAGTGCCCCCGCCCGCGCCCCGCGCGGCAATAGTTTGCGCGGTAAGTTACATTTAAATGTTAACGAATTCTTGGCCCACCCTGTAGTTTGCGCGAGAGACACTTCCAAAGTGGTAAAATGTGTCTTCCCCCCCCCCCCCCCACTGTAACTTCTAAAATAAGAGAATGATAAAATTAAAAAAAATATATGATGTACATTACCGTGTAAACTTCCACCGAAAATTGGTTTGAACAAGATCTGGTAAGTAGTTTTTTTTAATACGTCATAAATCGTAAACCGCAATTTATCGATTAAAGTTACAACGAACTACAAGAACTTTTATATTATGTTACTTGCTGCTTCTGAACCCTTCATGGGCGAGTCCGACTCGCACTTGGCCGCTTTTTTTCCAAATTAAACTTACCATATTATCGTGATCAATCTGTCTTTGTTTATTTTTTCTAGTTACTGCTGCCGATGGTATAGGTTTTCTTGGGGCATGTTCTGTTGGCGGTATAGAAGACTTCTTAGTGTTTCTGGCACTCAGTATCTTGGTCAGGAGTATGTGATTGTGTCTTTGGATCTCACGCAAGCGATCATTTGTGAATGACATATTCATACGACGGGTTGAGGGGACTGATACTGACCTGTAAAGGTTTACGATTGATTCATAAGTATATGTATTAAAACAATAAGGTAAGAAAAGCGAACAACATTGTAGCTACTACTTAGCCATAATATTGATTCTTTTAATTAGTTTATTATATTGAAGCAAAGAAACAAGATTAGGTGTTTCGGAGTGTTGAAACAAAACACGAAAAACAGATGTTGTACTTCATATTTTTAAAACAAATATTAATCTACGTGTACACGGCGAACGAAACACCTGGTTAGGTTTACATGTTTGTGTTGCTCCTGTAATTTAGTATGTTTACATTTCAAAACCTTTGTGTTATGAATTTGAATTTCTCCAGTAATGGTTCATTAAAATCGCAGGTATATCTATCTCATTTTCATAATATTTCAGTCAAAACTGAAGCATGAACTAAATTAATATTTTTGTTCTTCGCGATTTCTCTTCAACAGCTCAAGATAAACCATTTTAGGAAGAAATGAAATGTAATCTAAAACTATCATAGATCACTGAAAAGTAACTATGGGATGTCGGAAAGGGCTATGGCGTAATGGTTAAAGCGGTCGACACGCCGTTTTCTACTGCGTTTAATGATGTGAGGTCAAATCCCTTACAACAACTATGTGATCCATAAAGTTCATAAAGTCCACCGCGACACAGCAAAAGTAAATACATAAGTAGGTAAATCGAGGTCATGTTCACCCCGCGAGTCCTTGCTAAGGATACTAACGAGATATATCATCTCCATTATTTTTATCTGTGAGACTTCTAAATTCAGAAATGTTTGTAATTTGGATTTTTTAAGGTCTCTTAAAATAGAATTATTTTCTACTTGATACAGGTTTAATCTAGAGAATTGGTTCCTTATTGAAAATAACTTACCCAAAACTAGTGGATCTGCCACTCGTAGAAACAGACGGCGGTGGTTTAGTATTAGACATAGTAGACTGACTTTTGGTTAATTTTAAAGAAGAGTTTGTTAGTATCTCTTCTCTTATGGTGTCGCTCATGGAAGATTTCAATTCAGTTTTTACAGTGGCTTCATCTTCTTCTCCGCTGTTCTCATCCTCGAACTCATCCGAATACGCGTCATCACCGCCAGCCTCAGACTTTTCATTTTCCGATTCGAACACGTACGATTCAACACAAATGTTAGGGGGCCTCTTGATTGCCCCCACTATGCATCCCATCTCAGACAAGTCCTTCGAAAGCTCATCGACCTCGTTATTGTTTTCCTCCTGGTATCGTTGGGATTTGACATTTTTAGAGTCTCCGGAAGAATATTCTGTCTCAATATATTTCACATCTACGTTGTCTCGGTGTGACATATTGCGGAAGCGTGCATATACCGTGGGCAGCTGCGAGAAAAAAAAAACTAGAGCTACAGGTGCTACGTAACTACGAACTAATTACTAAATTAACCTTCATAATTTATTACCAGATTTTACACACATAAATATTTACTTTAATCCATCATTAAAAGTATCAGCTGGAGGTGTTTGAGCTGAGGTTAATACGATGTTCAGACCACCGGACGCCATCAGTTTCCGTAAATGGAAAATAAGTAGGTACATGAAGGTGGCCATCGAATATTTAATTTACCTACTGTTTATTTAATTAGGGCCTTGGATCAGTAATAACTTTTTCGATGCCAGACATCTTATACAAACAGTAGTTACTGTTTGTGCCTAGTTACATATTTTTAAAGGAATAGGTACTTGTTCAATTCGTGTTGCTTATAATTCACCTTTTTTTTATTAACCTACCGAAAGTGGTGGTCACAAATCTATCAAGTCGTAAAGTAAGTTAAATTCTAAAACTGCGAAAGCCAGGCAATTTATTTTATATGTGGGCGTAATCTCTGTTCTCCAGAAATGCTTTCTACAAAATAAAATTAAGTGGAGCATGTCTCAGCCGAGTGTACCTAATCATCATCATCTCAGCTGGAAGACTACCACTGCTGGACAAAGGTCTTCCCAAGGTTCGCAACAACTACCAGTCCTGTGCTGCTCTCGATCTTTCGACCGACCACCTTGTGAAAATCTACTCACAATGCCTAAAATAAATTGGTGTAGTCTCTAGACCACTCTAGACTATAACAGGTTACAAATCTATGTATATGCAATTCAGTGACTAATCCCGCCCACAAGCCCACGCTGCAACTCCTGTACACCAGGATCAACAGCGGTGACCAACGATCACACCGAGTTATGACACTCGGGAAGTCCCAGGAAAAAATAAACTGTCTTGGAACCCGCAACGAAATTAATCAGAAGAAAAACTGGAGGAGTTGGAAATATTATAAGTCCACTTCCCTCCTTAGCAAAGCGAGAGACAAAATGAAGTCAAAATAGGCATACACCTTTTCAAAACGGGAAGCACCACGGATAAAATATTATGGGTCCTAAGTGAGCTATATTTGATTACTATAGTATGTATGGCAGAATCGCCTAAACGCACGGAAATTCACCGCAGTTGACACAAGATCCCCATAGTATACCGCCCCAGATGTCATTTGTAAGCTATTTAGCATCATGTTACGTTCATTGCACCAAAGACTACATTCCCAGAGGATATGATGAGCCGACTGTTCATAGCTATAATCAGGTGTTGAGCATTGACACAACGGTGAATCGACTAATTTAAATGAGTGTAGTTTGCTCTTAAAGTTACCGTGGCCTGTAAGAAATTGAGCGACACAGTGATCTACCTCGAGCCATGTCTTCGACAACCGTTCGCGAACAGATGGAAAGAACTGGTAGAGGTGGCGCCCTTTAGATGACTCCTCCCATGGTTGCTGCCATTCATCCATGAGGTCGTTATAAACATTGTATTACTGTTTTAACAATCTTATGATTTTATCGCGGTCGCGTACGCCCAAAAAATCGCATTCCATATTTTGTAGTGTAGAATAGTACGTGGCTGCATGTGTTTGCACCTCGAGATCGACCGGAAGAACACCCGCCAACACCGGTAAAGCCGTGCTAACCGTCCTATATGCCTTGCACAAGAAAATCAATGCAAGTCGTTGGCCTTGTAACAGTTTGCGACGGACAGGACCTACAGTCGCTCTATCGGCCCATACAGGAGCACCATAGCAAATAGAACCCAAAAAGTGGCTCCATATAATATATGACCTTTAGTGTATTGAATGACAGACCCCATGTAGCAGTTGATATCCTCGTCAGTGCAAAGAAACTCTTTTTAGACTTTTCATTAACTGTTTTTTTTCTAAAACTAATCCCAAATAACAAACCGAGGTTTTATTTTTAATAGTAACTTTTTCAAATTTAATACACGGCGGTGACTTGAGGTTACCTTTGAGAAGTAGCAATTCAGTGACTATGACCATGTGAGTAAATTTTCGTAGTGTCATCATCACTATCACTACATAGTATAAAACAAAGTCGCTTTCTCTGTCCCTATATCCCTATGTCCATATGTTTGCTTAAATCTTTAAAACTACGCAACGGATTTTGATGCGGTTGTTTTTATGTATAATAAATGCATAATATAGTATGGAAACACTGTTAATTTTCGAGGTTTCTAATGTGATGTAGCAAATAAACACATTTTTTGCGCTTACATTGCAAACGCTGGTTGCACCCTACGAGATAGATCAAAATAATGTACTACAGTATTGTACACCTTAAAAAGGTCTACAAATAATTACAAATTTTAACAAAAAAAAAATCGACTTCAATCTGGACCAAATTTAAATGGGACCATTCGGGAAACACCAGCTTTCAAACAAAAAAAGAATCATCAAAATCGGTTCACCCAGTCCAAAGTCATGAGGTAACAAACATAAAAAAAAATACAGTCGAATTGAGAACCTCCTCCTTTTTGAAGTCGGTTGAAAAGTAGGCGACGGTATATGTCTATCTCTTAGAGATAACCCACAATAAACATTTTTTATTACTTTCTTTTTACGATAAATAATGGCTTATTTACGAAGCGATATTAAGCAATACAGAATTAATCCTTATACAATTAAGTAAATTAAATACATTGTGCATTTAATATAGTTGAAAATGGCTCTTTACTGTAGGTAGGTATCTAATTTAAATGATTATATTCGAAGGTATTACAGATTTAAAATGCACGAATCGTGTCGTCGACGCGGCGGGGGCATCTAAACTCCACCCGTGCGAAGCCGGGGCGGGTCGCCTAGTTCATATTAAAATAATGCGACATTATTGGTTGGCTCTCCTTCCTGATGACGTATGAATTGAAAACTGACGTAGTAATTTTTCATCCAATAGTGAACATGCTAAACCGCAAAAAAACTTGTACCTACACTGTTAGAACTTCATAGATTTTAACTTTAAGTTACTTTATAATATTTTATTTTCCGTTGGATGGACACTACGAATTTCATATCGAAATATAATATACTATAGCCAAAAGCACTAAGACCTACGTATGTATTAATAGATAAGTATAAATTATAATATAAATGATCTCAATAAACTTACCACGTGATTTTTATTTGCAAGCGCCTACAAATAAACTTGTAGCAAATATGTTAAATTCTTTTGTTGCTCAATCAAAATATAATTAAATGTTGTTCTAAGAATACGATTGTCAAAGAAGCTTCAGAAAGATCACAATTTGTCAATAAACAACAAGCTGTGTCAAAATAATTTGTTTCTAGAATCTCAGCTGCGCACGAACCACAAACCGCCAGTACTCTTTTTGAAATAGTTTTCTACAACAGCCTATGTTATTGTTTAATACTGCGCTATCTTTTATAATTACAATAGATTCTGAAAAATCGATATCGTACTTAGATACAGCCAAACAAAACTCGCTCGTCCAAAATAGCTAGAAAGTGTTTGTATCTCTGTGGTATCGCGATTTTGAGTTTGTGTTCCGTTTCCGTGGGAATAAATCATCTGTTCCAATATACGCAGTGTTTGTATCACACATTATAACAGTGTTCATGGGCAATATAAATGTTAATCGATTAAATTAGCTGAAATAATATTTTTCCTGTTTTTTTTATTCTCAATAATACTCTCCTCTATATAGTCCAGCATGTCCTTTGATTTCAACAGAAACCCTAGAAACCACAAAAGCTTGTCAATGGCTAAATATGACATTTGAGAACCATTCAATTCATTCACTCAATCGTTCCCCAAAAAAGGGTACTTTTCGATGCTGCTGGATTCATATCAGCAAGTTAATGATTTTTTTGATAAATTCTGTGTTATTTAGTTAGAATATAACAAATGAATCTTTAAAAATGGTGACCATTATAAAAAATCAATTGCTGAAACATCTCTCGAGGTACGTACGGGTGAACATTTATTTGAATTCGTCTCGTTTCTTTTCAGATTATACACCGATATGTAATTAAATTAATTTGCAGTGATTAACATTAATTTTTGTTTTACTTCTATGCTAGTCTGAATTCATGTGAATCTTTCATGATCCTGAGAATAAAAAAAAAATTGTTGGCAGACGTATAGCACTTTGTTTGATGTATTTATTATGTGGTTATTGTTACACCTTAAGTGATAACTGTTTATTTAAATACCTTACATGTTTTTACAAGTAATGAGATGAAAATAAAAAATGGGAATGCCACTACCTCCTTTTGTGTTGCTAGTCCTGCTAATTCTTCACACATAAAACACAACAATGGAACAAAGAATTTTTCTTGACTATTAACTTGCAGAATACATAAGTTGCATAGAATAGTTATTTGCATGTCGCAAATCTATAGATTGATCACAGCTTCATATTCAAGGTAAAGATATAGACCTTGTATAATACATTTTTATTACATACAGAATATGCTTCTTATTAGAAATATTAGATTTTAAGACAACAGATTGTTTTGAGTTAAATGCTTCTTCATAACTAGTATTTATACATAACTAATTACATTAATTTCTATCACATTGAAATGCAGCCATCACAATCTTTTAAAGCCTAACAGTAAACAAAATATAATATTGTTTATTTACATAAATGTTTTCCAAATACTTAAAATATGGATGGACTAATTCCATACATCCTCTTTTGTTTTTGAGCTTACATTTTATAGTGCAACGAGCTTTTACCTGTGGCTACCACATGTTTATTGGTTTAGATGCACCTACTATATGCTTTCTTAAAAAATCTAAGTATCTCCAAGCCTAATTTCATTGATATCGATACAGCAGTTACTTCCGTAATTACAAAATTATAGTATAGAAGTATTATTATTATTAGATTATGTTAGTAAAGAAACTTATTTATTCCCTTTTTAGATAAAAATGATACATAGAAACCTTAATATCTTATATAGATCAATCAAAATAAAGCAATATTCATCCACTAGGTTCACAAAGAATCTGTCACCAGAACAGATCTCCCTCTCAGCGCTGCGAGGGTCTGGTGAGCTCCAAGACCTTACATTAGATGAGGAATTACTGACAGATCTGCTGGAGTTACCAGGATGGGTGCGGTTGACATCAGCTAAGTGCAACAGAGCCTCGTTCCGGATACAATGGACTAAACTGAAGACTGTGCCAATAGTTCTGGTAAGTTTGTTTCAGTTCACCTAGTGGTTTAAGTGGTAACCACGCCGCTTCCTACTGCGCCAAGTGTTGTGTGTTCAAATCCTACGAAGGACATCACTTTGTGTGATTCACAAATTGTTGTTCTAAGTCTGGTTGTACTTTGTGTCCATTTCATGTATGTTTGTAAAGTCCTCTGCGACACAGGATATATATTCCTAAGACGAGAGTTGCTTTTTAAAAGCAAAAAAATAAAGTTTTCTATTTGTTGGAATATTTACGTGGTCTCGGAATAAAAATATAGAATGTCACCACTCCTAGTCATCCCTTGGGTGTCATAAGAACGAACTATGGGAGCAAACTATACTGAACAACAATATAATAAAGAGAAGGAAAACTTGACATGCTTCTTATATCAACCCATCTGGCCAGCATGATGTAGCAGGACAATACTTAAGTACTTTACTGTGCTGCTGTACTGCTAGACCGAAGTGATACCACGGGCTCGCGGAAAACCGGTGTGAACTTGCGCTGTGTTTCACCGAGTGAATGAGGATACCGGAGGCCCATACCCCAACCCCTCCCCATTCCCCAAAGGCCGGCAGCGCACTTGTGACGCCTCTGGTGTTGTGAGGCGATACGTCTGCTTGTTTGCCGCCTATTCCATAAAAAAAGCTTCCTTTCTATTATAGGCAGGCATTATTCTAGCAGTGGACTATTATAGGCAGTTGATGACTAATGTTTAGACTTTATAATTTATATTATTCATATCACATGTTATACTTATTTATCACTGTAATTTATCTTATTGATTAGTTATCATTTTACATAATCATATCTATTTAGTTTTCGAGTTTGCTAATATCTAACTAGGTAAAAGCAAAAAGGAAATTGTTATATTTATCTTTTTTTACCCGACTACGAAAGAAGGAAGGTTATGTTTTTCGAGTGTAGGTATATTTCTTTGGCACGGCCTAGAGCCTAAACGGCTTGTCGTATTTTTTGTGAATGGTGTCAATATATGCGTCTTAGTCTTGAGTGTGACAATGGGTAGGTACATCAAAATTAAAAAAACAATAAAAAAAATGGCAGATATTGACGCAGTCGGGTTTTTTTAAAATTATTCGTTACTTGTTTATCCGACTACTGAGAAGCCAAAATTAAGGGTAATGTCAGTCAGGCAGTCTATGTATGTTTGAACCGATTTTAATTAATAAGGTGTCTGTATATTCGTAGTAATAGCCTAGGTGACATAGGCTATATTAATTTATTCAAAAGTTTTTATGTAGTCGGGTTATGTTTTTTAACCGACTTCAAAAAAAGGAGGAGGTTTCTCAATTCGACCGTATATATATATTTTTTGTTTTATGTGTGTTCGGGGATAACTTCGTCGTTTATGAACCGATTTTGATGATTCTTTTTTTAATGGAAAGTAGGTGTCCCGACGGTGGTACCATGATAAGGAAACTAAGACCTGATGATGGCATCTCAGAGAAATCGTGAGTAACAGGCACGTACTATGTTTTTCGTATATTTTCTGAAGCTACGCCGGTATTTGCGTCTGGTAGTCATCATTTGATGATGATGAGCTGATGATGAAAGGTAAAACTCCTTAACGGTTAGGAGTTGGAGGATAAATCTTTAAATTTCATATGAATGTATGTTACCTTTAGTCGTATTCTTTCAAGTTATTTAGGTAAGCTGATGATGGAAGGTACAACTCCTCAACGGTTAGGAGTTGGAGGATAATTCTTTCAATTTCATACGTATCTATAGACCTTTAGTTTATACTTTTAAGTTATTTAGGTGAGCTGATGTCACAGGCGCTATGATGACTAACCCCTTAATGTATTTTGCTTTAAGTAACTCGCCTGCTTCTATTTCATCACGACATTTAAGCTTGGACACGATTCCTATTGCCCCGTAGACCACGTTCTCGGTAACAGAAATCTTGCATCTCAGCATAATTTTGGAAACTGATCATACTCAGTTTTAATACGTGTTCAAACGACTAAAGTTATTCGCATCAGCAGAAATTATATGAAATAGTTCAACTTACTGATAACCTATGATTGTTTGCACTAAAAATGGAAAAATAAAAACTTTTTATAAAAAAAAAACCGACTTCCAAAAAACCATCCGACGAAAACTCCCTGCCAAAAAACACTAAAAAGCGTAAAATAAACTGGCTCTTCATAAATTGCTATGTGCCATGGCGCCGACTTCAAACAGATTTTAGGTACCTTGCATACACAATAATACTACTATTTAAATGAATAAAGAATTAGATATAGACAAGAATTGGCACATAGCAATTTATGAAGAGCCAGTTTATTTTACGCTTTTTAGTGTTTTTTGGCAGGGAGTTTTCGTCGGATGGTTTTTTGGAAGTCGGTTTTTTTAAAAGTATGTTAAGTTAACCGATATAATAATAATAATAACATTTATTGCACGAAAAGAAAATACAATCCCACCAAAAACCTTTTCATGTAAAATGTTGCCAAGACGACTGCATATGGCTTACCCTGTGAAAAAGATATCAGATCTCATGTAGAGCCAAGGTTCTGTATCTACACGCCCTAACTCTACCAACCCTAACTTCACCAACTCTATCTCAGTAAAAATGTATGGCTTCGCCGTTTCGCGACCATACCGTCTCGAAGGGGAAACGAACGCCTTTTGTGTTTGCAAATATCTAGTTTCTGAAGTAATGTGTTATACGAATATTTAGTTTCTGAAGTAACGAAACAGCCAAGCCATACATTTTTACTGAGATATAGAGTTTATGAAGTTAGGGTTGGTAGAGTTAGGGCGTGTAGATTCAGAACCTTGGCTCTACATGAGATCTGATATCTTTTTCACAGGGTAAGCCATATGCAGTCGTCTTGGCAACATTTTACATGAAAATGTTTTTGGTGGGATTTCATTTCTTTTTGTAAGTTTCCTTTTTTTTTCTTTTTTTGGGCTGTATTTCTTGTACATCTTCTTTCTTCTTTCAAAAAAGTCCGTGTACTAAAAATAAAACCTCTAGCATAAACATTTGTGAAAGTCTCATACAAACTTTCACCCCCCAAATTTGGGGGTTGGGAGGCAAAAGTAATAGGTTTATGAATTTTTTTGTTGTTTGTGTACTAAACTTAGTTTACATACCAAATTTCAGCTTTCTAGCTCTTCAGGAAGTACCCTAACAGTTTTGATGATCATCAGTGTGTCAGTGACGAAATCGGTGTTTTTTTGGTATCAATAAAATCTAAACTATCAGAGCTATGCAATTGAAACTTTGTACGTTTCATTAGTCTATTGGTAACATCATATCCTGAAAATTTGAACGATCTGGTATATCGGGAACCAAAGTTATGGGGGTTCAAAAAAACGACGAAACGCTTCGAGAAAAGGTAGGTAGTGCCCTTGCGCTACGCTTGGCTCGTCTTGGCGGGGGCACGACCATGCCCCTAGATCTGTTTAACTTAAAACTAGTTTATGTTATAAATCGAACATGAGATAGCCTCTGTTTACAAACTAGGTAGAAACCTGAATTTCGGCTAACAGCGCCATTCCTCACAGGAATTTCAAGTTAACTCATCATCATCATCTCCCCACCCTTTTCCCAAATTTATTTGGGGTCAGTGCAATGAATTTTCCTCCTCCATTCTCCTCTATCACTCTTTAGTTCACTGCTTACTCCCTTCCTGGCCATATCCTCTTTTATGCAGTCCATCCATTTTTTCAGTGGTCGTCCTCTACTCTTATATCCGTCGACTTCCATGCTTAACACTTTCTTAACTACATTTTGCTCATCTCTACGTATCACATGTCCATACCAGGCTAACCTGTTGCTTCTCAACTTTTCATTCACTGGTGCTACTTTCAGGCTCCGTTTAATGTATTCATTCTTCACCTTATCCATTCTAGTCACACCACACATGCATGTCAACATTCGCATTTCAGCTACATGCAGGCGTCTCTCATCCGTTTTCTTTATTGGCCAACACTCAGATCTATGCAGGACGACAGGTCTGATGATCGATTTTCAAGTTAACTAGTGTTTATAATCAAATAAAGTTTAATAAATCTAAAAAAAGAATAAAATGAAAAGTGTGAAGTGAACCTCAATATGTGTGTAATATAATATAGGGATAGTTAAATCTAAAAAATAAAATATCGTCAGTTTAAAAATGCTTAAAAATTTGAGTGGTCCAAAAAAAGTATGTTCTCAAAATGTGTTTGTTTTACAAATATGTAGGTAAATAGTTGTCATATTATTACTGTACAACGAAAATAGTTAACAAATTTATAATAACACAATTTTTACTGTTTTTGCTACATACCTACCTAATTAATTCGTTTATCAATCACGGCAACATATCATTAAATTTATAATATAAACAATGTTGTTATTTCGCTATTGGAAATACAGTGCATAACATTTTAAATGAGTTTATTTTTATTCACTATTATCCATATCGTAATCTAAAAAAAAAATATTTTAAAACTCAGGGAATTGAAGTGAAACACCCACAATACAAGCGTGTTTGTAGAAATAGTGAAAAATAACGCGTGTTATAAAAATATTATAGGACCGCAAGTCTATACTAATGACTAACAAGAAGTTAGTATTAAAATTATGCGTCATAAAAAGACACTGGGGATTCCCCTACCAGTAAGCACAGTATTATTTTTTTATAAGTTTTCCTGTACAGTGGTCACTGTCATTTGTTTTAAATTATCACATAAAAAACTTGTTTTGTCACTAGTTTTTGTATGCTAGTTTGCCAAGTATTATTTAAAGAATAATTGCTTTTAAGCTACAATCAAATGATGTTCAATAAAAAAATAACCCACACATTCATCCAATCTTAAACTACATAAAGCTTGTATTCTGTTAACCATTTTGCTAATAAACGTATGTACTTACTTGAGAGACCCGTGGTGATGGTTGCCACACGACCATCTGTAGCAGTCGTTACCGGTAATTGGAGCCCTTAAAATTCCAACAAGAGTCTATCTAGAATACTTCGATATCACCAATACCCAGATAAACACTAAGAGGTTTTCGTGGATTCGCTATATGTACTGTTAGTGCTGTCTAAGAATATTGGCAAATAAATATTTAAAAAAAACAAGTACTTCGGTCGAGTAAAAAATGGCAGTCGCTTCTCGTAAATAAGGAATCTCCGTCATGGTAGTAGACTGACCCAACCTAGTTTGGGAAAAGAATTGAGCTCCATCCAGGTCAGCAATGTTAATAAATATTCATTGCATGCACATAATGATGTATTTCTAATTACATATAATCTATACTACCTTTGTCCCGCGCACCCCCCCGCTTGTTTGTCGGTTATAGCAGTAAAGAGTAGCCTATGTCCTTCCTCACAGAGAGTGATAGAATCACAGTATCTCCATGCCAAATTTCATTGAAATCGGTGCAGCGGTTTGACCGTGAAAGCTTAACAAACAGACGTCGCATTTATAATATACGAGTAAGTATGGAGTTTCCTGATCGACTAATTTTTCCAAGTCCGCTTGCACGATTCAGGTTAATAATGTTAACACGTAATGGTAGTCTGAAGTTAGTGCCAAGTGCCTATTGTTGTTATAATTTCTTTTTTTTAAGCATTTGGGGCTGTTGAAACGTCCAACTTTGACGGGTGAACAATGTTAAAAGTCATCCCTGGCTCAAAATCACATCCAGTAGTGAAATATCTAGAAAGATACTCTCATTTACCTGTTATATTAAACACTAGCTTTTACACGCGGCTCCGCTCACGCAGACTTTCATCCCCTGATTTACCTTAGGGGTGGAATATCAAAAATTCCTTTCTTAGTGCTCACTTACGTTATATAAAGAACCTACATGTAAAATTTCAGGATTCTAGCTTCAGCGGTTTGGGCTGTGCGTTGATCTCTGGGTATGTCAGTCAGTCACCTTACTCTTTTATATGTATAGACTAGCTGACCCGGTGAACTTCGTACCGCCATATTTACATATCTGTCTCAGCTTCCCACAGGCAGTGTACAGTCGCGGACAAAAAAAAACTTTTCCCGTTATCTTTTATTTTCTTTCTAGCTAAAAAAGAATAAATAAAATCGGACTTATGTGTTATTGAATTACAACTAAGTACATATTTTGACTTTCATCCTACCCTCCCTCCCTCTCTCTAGGAAACTGTGCTGAATTTCGGGATAAAAAGTATCCTATGTCCTACCTCGTAGTATGAACATGCCAAGTTTCATTTGAATCCATTCAGTAGTTTCGGCGTGATGCGCGGCCAAGATACAGACAGACAGACAAAAATGAAAAAAATTACAGTTTTGGCTTCAGTATCGATTATAGAGAGCCCTCCAAAAAAAATTTCAAAATATCTTTAAGAGCGGCCAACCCGTCTTACTTTTCATACAAACGCTCGTACGTGATTATGGCGTTATAACAGATCTTTCGTTAAAACTTTTTAACTAAAACGTATCTTGTGCACTATATCTAGGTTTCTATCAAAACCAAAGATCAAAATTTGGCGAAATAAATTCAGTATAAGCCTGCAAAATCTGCTTTTTTGCACAAATTTTACCTGTACTTTGGACGTTGAGAATGTACTCATAAATTGTAAAAGTAAAGAAAATGTTGTGATAGAAACCTTGCAAATATAATGGAGATCAAAAAAGACAAACATTTATTTCACAAACTTGTAAGGCTTACTAAAATACACGTATTTCCTGGAAGAAGTTTTATGAAATTTCCGCACACTATTTTTCGTTCAATGATATCGCGTTCTCACTCGCTTGTTGACCAAGTGGCGGTAAGAGGCATGCGGAGGACGAGTCGAGCGGGGTCGGGGCGGGGTGGAACGGGGAAGTTGAATGACGAACGCCACTCTGGCGCACCCGCTCCGATTTTGATGATTCTTTTTTTATTTGAAAGCTGGTGCTCCCGTGTCACATTTAAATTTGGTCCAGATTGAAGTCGGTTTTTTTTTGTTAAAATTTGTGATTATTTGTGCTCTGTATAGGGTATATCATGAACGAACAGAAAAAGTTGTACGAAACTCCCTGCTAAAACAAAACAAACCAGTAGAAATGAAATGTATAGCTTGATTTGTCGCTGATTGTACTTAGAGCGAGTTGGCCGACTCTGAGCGTACTAGACAAAGAGTAATATTATTGTAAAAAACGTTTTTGCGTGAAGAAGTAACAAACATACACACTCACAAACTTACACCTGCGTGTTGTTGCCCGCGGCTCCGCCCGCGTGTATATCGGTTATCGCGGCAAATAGTAGCCTATGTCTTACTCTGATTTATAAGCTATATTACTGTAAAGTTTCGTCCAAATCCGTTCAGTAGTTTTTGCGTGAAGAAGTACCAAACTTACACCTTTATAATATTAGTGTGACGACTTGTTGCACGCGGCTCCGCCCGCGTGTTTGTCGGTTATCGCGGCAAATAGTAGCCTGTGTTATTCTGATGTATAAGCTATATTACTGTAAAGTATCATCCAAATCCGTTCAGTAGTTTTTGCGTGAAAGAGTAACAAACATCCATCCATCCATACTTACAAACTTTCGCGTTATAATATTAGTAGGATTAGTAGGATAGTGTGATAATACGTTACTAAATGTAGGTACTTATGTACCTGCATGCAGAGACATTTACAAAACTATGGCAACGTGAGCGCGAGGCCATAGTAGCGAGGCGCGCGCACGATACAATATTATTATCATGAATGGCTCACCGGCCGACGGCTAGCGGCCGACCGCTCCCGAGGGAGCCGGCGAAAGTTACCGAATGCCAACCAATAGCTCAGGCGCTTTCTCTCTCTTTTCGCTTTGCCTCTTTTTCTAACATTGCGCTGCATGAAACAACAAGCTTTTCAACTATGCTCGCGTTGACGATAGACGACCCGGGAAAGGCCCTCTTAATGTACAGATTTGGACCTGTTCCATTTTTATTATAAGTATAGATGTTACAGCACTTTTCAAATTATGATTCCAATCATTATATTTGAAGAAAGAACCTACTCAATGAATGGGGTGCTTTAAAATATTTAATATTTTATTTAGGTAAATGTAAACGTTACAAAATTATATTAATCTAAAAGGCATTCACTTCAAAGCTATCAGTGTCACAAATATTGTTATCAGAAACAAACAGTAAACACTGTCTACAATGTGCATGTATTTTATACACAGATAGATAGGTGTTATTTTAAATGTTGCCATGTATTCGTTGCTATCTGCACGATTATTATGTTGAAAGATTTGTTAGAGGTCAATGAACTTTTACCTATGCTAAAACTTTTTTGAGCAGATGATTTCGGCCTTTTCTAACTGGACTAGCCCTGAGAAGAAAGGACGAAAAATACGTATAAGGATTCTTAGAAGATTATGTTGGAAGAAATTTACTGTGTATTCTACTATTTAACTGTACTGGCTAAATGACTATCACATGCTGTTAATTCCAACCCATACAGGAATTTTCCTAAGCAACTTCCACATACTGCGGAATTAGTAAATAATGTTGATTTCCCGGCTAGAGAGTAGGTTCAATAGAACTAGATGGAAGGAATGCTAATTTAAATAATACACCCGGCCCGGCTTCGCACAATACTCCTTGAAACTCTCGGATTTTCCTCTACTGTATGCATGTATTAGACGTATAAACCTTCTTCTTGAATCACTATATCTATTGCTCAAAACTGCATTAAAATCCGTTAAGTAGTTTAAAAGATTTAGCGGAAGCGACTTCATTTTATACTATGTAAAGAAGATACTTCAAGGTATTTATCGGATAACAAAATTAAACAATTTTTTTCGCTAACACATGTAAGCTAAGTCAACTTGTATACAGAACCGTGTGAATTAAAGCATTTTGGCAGGTCTATATTATTAGGTTCATCTATTTTAATCTGTACTCACATGAAGTAGGTATTTTTATTAGAACATTGGCGCTGTTTGTGGATAGAATTAAAGATAGAAACATTGCCGATTTATCAAATAACATAAATGTTTACAAAAACGTCATTGAAAATGTAAACATTAAATTGTGTGATGATACAAATAGTTTTTCAGTTATCTTTTTGTTGAAAATAAATCGTGACTCAGCAGTGTATAAAAATAAGCTTTTCATGATAGCAAGTCATTGTTTAATGATTTTTAGAATTAACTAACACAAATAATATTGAAGTACCTAAGTATTTGTTTGTTATTTCAAATTAAGTTTTTTTAAATTTTTCACTAAATGCATATAAAAAAAGTAAATACGACACTTACATCAGAAAGCATTTTTTTTGCATTTTTTTTCAAATTGTAGTTTTTGTCTGTCTGTGTTTGTTCCGGCTAATCTTTAGAACGGCAGGACCGATTTCAACGGGACTTTCAATGGCAGATAGCTGATGATATAAAGAGTAACTTAGTAACACTGCCGGACTCAACCAGTACAAAATAACTTTATTTGATTCTTACAGTTCAAGTGTGAAGTGGACTTATCATATTTCTAACTCCGTAGTTTTTCTTCTGATTAATTTCGTTGCGGGTTCCAAGACAATTTATTTTTATCACCGAGTTATGACACTCGGGAAGTCCCAGACTTCCCGAGTGTCATAACTCGGTGTGTTCGTGGGTCACTGCTGTTGATCCTGGTGTACAGGAGTTACAGTGGTGGCCGTGTGGGCGGGATGCCCGATTAGACTTACAATTCAAGGGAGTATGTTGTATGTGTTCAAACATTATCAAAAACAGCGAGACTTACCAATTCGCTGACGACACCTGCCTTTTGACAGCCGGGAGAGATGTCGAGCAAGTTCAAGACTTGCTTCAACATGACTTTAATCTACTTAATAAATGGTCACACGATGCGGGCCTAGTGCTAAATGCGAGTAAGACCAAATTAATGTATATCAGCTCCAGTCGAAATAGAAGTCCCATAGTACCCAAATTAAAAGCACATTCTCGTAAGTGTTTGCATAGCAACCAATATGAATCCTTATTATGTAGCTGTGATGCGATAGAACTAGTGGATAAACAAAAATACAACTATCGACAACCGCCTTAACTGGAAGGAACATATAAATGAAATATGTGATAAATTAAGGGGTATACTGGCAAAAATTTCCATAATTAGACAAAAACTTCCATTTCAAATACTGTTACTTCTCTATAAATCTCTGGTTGAATCAACTGTATCCTATGGACTATCTAGCTACGGTAGGACATTTAAAACTCACCTTGAACAAATATACACACTTCAACTGCGTATCTTGAAAACCATTGTTCCAAACAACATCAAAATCAAGTACGAACATAACTACCACAAGCTGTTCGATTTTTGTAAAACCATACCCATACATGACAAAATTAAGTTTATATTATTGACGGAAGAATTTTTCAATGAAAGTCTCAAAAAAACTAAAATTATTAATGAGAATGAAATTAGGACACGTAGCGTTACAAACTCTAAGTTATTACTTCCGAAATATAACAATCTACACGGCAAAAGGACACTACAATACATAATTCCACACCTTATCAATCAACTACCAATATCTCTAAGAGACAAAATAACTAAAAAGAATATAAAGAACAAATTAAGGCAACACTTCTTGTCATAACAAAAACAAAACCACTAAAAGCTGTACACACTAAAAATAATTAAGCTAACAAAAAAAAAAAAAAAAAATTTAATTAAATACCAACTTGTATAATACATGAAACAACCTGTATTGCAGTAATTTTTAGCTTGCTTGGTTATATTTTACTTTTTTCTAATCGTACCCTCACAAGTAATTTCTGATAAACAATAAGTGGCTAGTCTGAACAGCGAGCGTTGCCCGCGCCAATGTATTTGATGCGGGACTTTGTTTAGCATCTACCCACGATATGCGTTTGTGTAATGTAATTGTGTAACTTATTTGTTGTAATCGATGACCTTGATGCACAGAAAATCTCTAATGAGATTGTGATTGCATTAATTGTAAGGATATTTGTAACTCTTTTACTATATGAATAAATAAATAAATAAATAAATAAATAATGTTTTTTTGTTTTTTTTTATGGAATAGGCGGGCAAGCGAGCAGACGTATAGGGGATTGGGGTATGGGCCTCCGGTATCCTCACTCACTCGGTGAAACCAGCGTAAGCACTATTTCACACCGGTTTTCTGTGAGGCCGTGGTATCACTCCGGTCGAGCCGGCCCATTTATGCCGCAGAGTGGCTCTCCCACGGTATGTGGAATTATACTCTTATCTAGTCCGTCTCTGCATACCTGGATGCTTCTCTATAGACTTTTTCTGAAATTTCCTTCATTTATTTACCTTTCTCTTTCAATACTTCCAAAATCTCATTTTTTTTTCGAAACTACCAGCTTGAAGGTAATAGGCTTGCCTTTACTGGCGGAGTCCAAACAAATTATAATTGATTAAATATATATGCATAAATATAAAACAAACGACGACCTACGTGTTTAATAAGGGTAGGCCAGGTTGAAACTCAATTTTCATTTAAATGAGAAGTGGTGAGTTTTATGTAAATTCTAAATTTATTCAGCGCTAAGGGTGTCTACTTACTCTAGAACTTGCCTAATGAAAAGCGCGTTTTATTAGTATTGATGTTTTGCTTTTTTTATTTATTGAATTATATTAACGTACATAATACATATAGCAATAACTTAATGGGGGTTTATTTTCGAAGAAGTTGGAAGAGGCATGTTAATCGCTCACATTTTGCCCACTACATCTATTTTTATGAGAGTTCAATAGATACAGAGAAACAGTTAAAAAAGTTAGGCAATGCTAGGAAAGGGATTCATAAAAAAGTGAATAGGTACACATTTTTGAATAAAAATCACTTGTAATTATTGCACTATTTTATTTTTGTTTACACCTGACCGGTTTCGCCTTATGGCATCATCAAAGGTTGCTGATTATACAAAATAAAATATTCACATCTAAAACCCACCAACTGCGGGTACATGTAAATATCAGTGTGTCCGTGTAAGGAATTTTCCCCGAAATCAGGGAAATTGTATTTGTCTCCACCTACGCTATTTGTTAAATTAGTAACTTATAGCTACACAAAGTCCCAGTTATGATATGAACATACTAATTACAAATAATATTTTAATTTTAATAATTAAAATCGACATTAATGCTGAAAATTTTTGAAATAAAATGATTATGTCAGGTCCTCTTTATATTTAATGTCCAAAATTGTGTCATACCATATGTCTATTAAATTATATGTCGAAAATTAATAAAAGTCATTAAATGTGTTAACTATAACCCGTCTATGGGTACAATTTCGCTGGAAACACGTTATTAGATTTGTAAGAACGTTATTTTTTACTGTTCTCTCTAAAAGAACGCATTTATTGTTAAACAAACAACAAGCAGAGGCAGTATCGTAAAGGCGATTAAAAGTAAAAGCCGTGAGGTGAACTGTGATGGCCCCAATCCTCGTTACCAAAGAGTCGCTATAATGTTAAACTGACTCCTGAAATTTTAAACGAAACATTATCGATATACTTATATAGATATACTTGTGATAAATATTTATATCCTTTAATAATAAGCTTATGACAGTGCGTGCCATATTCCGTTGCATAAAATTGAAAGTGCTATTCTATTGTCGCTTAACTGTACGTGCCAAACATACATATTGCGTTGTTTAAATTTAAGTGCCGGTATAGTCCGGTCAATTTAGACATAACAATAGTAGTCAAATAACAAATATTCCCACAGAACCAAAAATTGGTGGAGAGCTGGGGTTTATCATTATAAATAAAGTTTTAAAAATCCCCATCGATCCCATGTGTACTACAAAAGTTATTCGGGGTCAAAGGTCAAAATTTGAGGCTTTTTTTGGATTTTTCTCGAAAACGGTAAGTTTTATCAACAAAAAACTTTGAAAAAGTTGTAGATCTTAAAATTCTCTACAAAAATAGTCTTCATGATTTTTCCTAAGAGTAACCATTCCTGAGATATCGTGATTCTAAGAGTAACATTATACATGATATGCACACATTTCTACGCCACCTGTGAAGTAGTGTACTAAGGTCAGTCTTGCTCAAATATCCAGTTGAGTACAATAGAGGAAAATTCCTGTGATTTTAATGAAGACACCAATGACTCTTCCTTTTGGTTGGGGTCTCTTTAGCTGGTATAACTCTTTTTAGAAAAATAAGGTAAAAAGTCATATAAGCCGAACGAAAGGAATGACATTGCCCTGAAACGAGTTGATTTCTTAAGAAAAGTCAAAAATATTACCGATTGGGCAAAAGTTGTGTTTTTAGATGAAACTTGGTCGAATGCCAATCACACTGTTAAAAAAACATGGAACGATGATACTGCCCAATCATCTACAAAAGTACCAGAAGAAAAAGGGGAGAAACTGATCATTTGCAACGCAGGTACTGCCCAAGGTTTTGTGCAAAACTGTTTACTGGCATTTAAACCCAAAAAACGAATGAGTATCACGAAGAGATGAACTTCGAAACTTTTTCGGAATGGTTTTATAAAATGATGGACAACCTGGATGGTCCTCATATAATAATAATGGATAATGCATCCTATCATTCTACGCAACTTGACAAGGCTCCGACGATGGCAAACAAAAAAGCCGATATCTATTATATCGGCTCGGCTTGGCTCATAAACAAGGGCGTAAATGCCGACATGACAATGCTCAAGTGCGAACTGCTTGGCCTGGTGGCCACACACACTACCCGAGGGAGCCAGTATATTTACTGGACGAAGCAGCAAAGCAACGCGGTCACACAGTGATTAGATTGTCAATATAATGCCATAGAGCTGATATGGGCACAAATCAAAGGTCAGTAAAAAAAACTTTTTCTTGATAAATTCATTAACTTTCAATTCATTCAATTCAATAAATTTCATTAATAGTATTATTTGAACAGTCACTTATTTCATTAACAGGAAACGCAGCACGTACCAATACATCTCCTGCCTTCACCGCAAACAAAATGCTCCGTTTGTTGGAAGAAGCTTGTGGTCAAGTGACCGCTGAAAACTGGGCGAATGTAGTACGACACGTCAAAGAAGCAATATTAACTGACTGGATGCGCGACGTCCACTTCGACAATTTTATTAAACACGAAATAATAATCGAAGTTCGAGATGATGACACAAGCTCCGAAAACTCTGGTGATGATGATCTTGGCTGTGCTCCGCTTCCTTAATAAAAACTGTTTTAAAGATAAAACTATTTTATTTTTCAACCTTAATTTTTACATATAGGTATTATTTTTGGACCTCCCGCCAAATTTAAATAGGTGGTTCAGACCATGAAACTAAACAACTTTTCCAAAGAAACATGGGTCGAAAAGTGAAAAAAAAATTCGACCCTCCCTAAGAAAACTGCTTAATCACGTTGTTGATTTCGATTACGTTATTTTTTGGTCTACTAGATATTTTCTGTTTCCCATCACTAGCCCGTCTGTCAAAAAGATCAAGCTATCTTGTACAGGGTATAGTTTGAAAGACTTGGATAAGCAAGAAATCCAAGTAGACGAACATCTTCCAAATAAATCCACTGGGGATCAAAATGGAATTGAAATGGGAAAGATCCCCTAGGCCCTAGGGGATCCGTGTGGACGAAAATTCCAGATCCAAGTGGACGGAGCCGTTAAACTAAAAGTAATTAAAATTATAGTACAGAGTTACATCTATACTAATATTATAAACGCGAAAGTTTGTAAGTATGGATGGATGTTTGTTACTCTTTCACGCAAAAACGGATTTGGATGAAACTTTACAGTAATATAGCTTGTACATCAGAATAACACATAGGCTACTATTTGCTGCGATAACCGACATATACGGGGGCGGAGCCGCGGGCAACAACTAGTGTTTAATAAACCATAAAATACTCATTATGAACAAATTACGCAAAAGCTTGTTGAAAGCTAGAATATGTACGAACGGGTTAAAACTAGGGTATTGCTGTTTTTTTTACTTAAAAAAAACAAGGTTTTGAAGCTGAAAATTGAAGCCGTCGGACAAACCGTGTACTTATTTGCCCAGTTGTTCTAAAAAATGAAAACATGTTTTCCAAAACTTGTGGTAGGTACTAACTCGTAGTAAATATGAATATACGGTGTCGTTATTTTTTCATACAAGTTTAAAACAACCTTTATTCTTTGAGGCGACGAATTTTATTTACTCATACTGGAACGTCAAAATACCAGTGTTATTCTGTTCATTTCTTCAAATTAAGGAAAAAAAATCACACACAAAATCACAAGAAACTCGACTACTGATGGTAGGTAGGTACTAATTTGTCTACACCTTGAATGGGTGGGCTATTAAAATACACTATAATATAACATATAATTACACGTACATACAGTACGTATAATTACATGACTATTATAGCAATTCGAGCAGACAGTTCACCTTGTGGCAACTGAGAACCGCCGCCCATGGACTGGACATCTACAAATTGCTCCCTTATAAATCCTCAGAACGAGGAGGGAAACGAGCCTTTGGTAACCTTACCTTCTCTCAGTGAAAAGCAACGTAAGAATTGCTTTAGTCCTGGTTTCCGTGTTTGTTTTATGACTCCGGTTGTACTGGCCCATATATGCCCGAATTATAGTTTTTCTTTTTTCGACGTCGGTTAAATGCTGCATACTTATACATGTATGTATTACTTATTTACCCTTCATTATCTTTGTTAACACGACGAAGACATTTTGGGATCTCACACAAATGTTTGTAATAGGTATTACTTAGCAGATCGCAGAAGTAGTTAGCACTATAACATTCGATTAATCTGCGTAGCTTGCATAAACTTAACCTTAATTAATTTACCCAGTTTTCTTGTTGAATACTTGGGTATATAAATAGGACAAACAGCTAATTTAACATATCATCTAGGTCTCGCCATCTTCCTACATTGAAAGTGTATAGCAAAACTGTCTATACTAGCTGTTTAAGTTAATTTGCACTTGTTTACACAATTGGTTTTAGATTTCATGTATGTAGTGTAGGTATATATATCACGCACTACTTGCCTTTAATAAATATTAAAAAAACACAAGTTTAGAATTGTAATATAATTTTTAATTCGGGTATTTTGTGTTTCCTAAATTGTAATGAATGATTTAAAAATGTAAGAATACTGCATTGGGTTATAATGCCTGCAGTTTGACGGGACAAGTTCTAGAAACTAAGAAGACCTAAGGTAATGCACTTGTGCTTTTTTTAATCAAACCGATATCCACGAAGTGAGATGAATTAAAAGGAGTGCTTTTGATAGCACTTGCTATCAAACAGTCAATCGCTAAGAGTCGCATCCCAAATGAGGAATGCACGTTCGATACACAAGAATTTTACGACATGATCGTTCGTACATATGAAACATAAGACGGTCGGAGATCGGATTATGGACTGCAAGGTATTCGTCAGTACTCAAACATAAATTAAGTCAAACAATGGTTGAAGTTATTGCAAGAAACAATTTCAAAATCTCAAATTAAACGCTAAAGTCGTTCCGCAAACTTTATAGACGAATCAAACAATTGAAAGCCAATTTGCTCTACCGTAAAGCACCAAACTGGTTCAAGATAAATTGTTTATATTCCATTGCAAGTATAATTTTAACGGAGTTTTTTTACTTATAATCCAAAACCCGACCATTAAAAGTGAAACGTTTTTAAAGAAATGACCGTCAGTTCATTGGCCGGACAGTCTTGGACAAGCAAGCATATATAAAAATATAGAGCAATCATTATTACTTAAAAAATCCCTGTAAAATTATGACTTTTTATTTATTCCTTAATAGCAAAGTCAGTTATGATCTTACTGACTATATACAATCAATTGAGAGTTCTACAAGTATTGCTAAAGTACTACAAAATAAAACAATAACGATATTGGCAAATACAGTACAATTGGGAAAATGCAATGTTGCATGATAATGATTAAGCTAAAAATCGCTGTTGACGTACTGAGGTATATTTTTTGTTAGTTCTTCGTAGATCGCTATCAAGCAGTGCCGTCTTTACCATAAGGGCACACGGGGCCAGTGCCCAGGGCCCCCATTCTCAAGGGGGCCTCGAGGTACCGAGAATTTTATCTCAGACATATGTTCTCGTTATAAATTTTCGTTCACTTTTTTCACAAAAAAATATAGTAGGTACATAAAAAAATGAAATAATCGAAATAATTACTATATGGGATTTTTTATTTTTTATTTTTATGGTTAATAATCACAAATTTTAACAAAAAAAAAACTTCAATCTGGACCAAATTTAAATGGGACCATACGGGTATATTGAGTTATTCGTTAATTTGTCGCGCACATACTTAATGCAAATTGTAGAGTTATATGGTTTTCTCATGGATGACATGTCAGAACTGGACCAAATTGAAATGGGACCACAAGGGAAGCACCAGCTTTCAAATAAAAGAATCATCAAAATCGGTTCACCCAGTCGTAAGATATGAGGTAACAAACATAAAAAAAAAAAACAGTCGAATTGAGAACCTCCTCCTTTTTTTGAAGTCGGTTAAAAAATGAAAGCGTACAACAGAGTTGTGACTCTTTCACTATCCTAAGATTCGCCTTATTTTAGTAGTTTAAAAATCTTTAAATCATTAAATATTCATCGTTGAGATTATGTGCTTGATGTATATACAATTATGCTCTATCGCTAATGTTATTTTATTATAGTTATAAATTGGGTAAGAAAATAACTAACTTTAGGGTTAGTGGGCGAGGCACATTGCTCGCAAAAACGATGGCCACAAAGTTCCCCCTTGGTAGGTCCCTCGTAAGGTGGTCCGACGAACTGGCGAAGGTCGCGGGAAGTCGTGAGATGTTGGCCGCATGGAAAAATTGCGGGTGGAGTAATGAACAGTGCCTGACTGCCCTTACTGTTGCGCTTAGGGAGCAACCGTTGTCAGTCCTAGAAGCATTAGCTGGTTTAGGTTGCGTATATAAGGAATTGATAGAATCGCTAGAGTCGAGATATGGGAAACGCCATCTGAAACACGATTTCCGCTGCCAGCTACGCGATAGAGTAGCAATGTGCGTTGGAAATTGAGAACCTCGTACGGAAAGCGAACCTTTCGACTGACGGGAAGACGATTAAAGCAAACATCGTGCAGAGGTGCGATCTCGGGGTGCAAAGACGTGCAGCCATGTACTATTCCACACTACAAAACATAGAATGCGATTTTTTGGGCATACGAGACCGCGGTAAAATAATAAGATTGTTTCAACAGCAATCCAATGTCTATAACGACCTCTTGGATGAATGGCAGCAACGATGGGACGAATCATCTAAGGGGCGCCACCTCTACCAGTTATTTTCATCTGTTCACGAACGGTTGTCAAGGACATGGCTCGAGGTGGATCACTGTGTCGCTCAATTTCTTACAGGCCACGGTAACTTTAAGAGCAAACTATACTCATTTAAATTAGTCGATTAACCATTGTGTCAATGCTCAACACCTGATTCTAGCTGTGAACAGTTGGCTCATCATATCCTCTGGGAATGTAGTCTTTGGTACAATGAACGTAACATGATGCTAAATAGCTTACAAATGACGTCTGGGGTAGTATATTATGGGGATTTTGTGTCAACTGCGGTGAATTTCCGTGCGTTTAAGCGATTCTGCCATACATACTATAGAAATCATAAATAGCTCACTGAGGACCCATAATATTAGGTCTTTACCTATGAAATTGCCTTTCTTCAGTTCAAAAATTTGTAATGGCTCTGTATTCTAAATTCAATTTAATTTTGTTTTAAAACGATGACATTCTATTTACAAACTCAGTCTTTTGTTTTTTGATTAGCGTTGTATTTTTATTACATTTGAACATTTTTCGTCATAATGAATATTTTAAAAATTCGTGTAATTATGGAATATGAGTTCCGTCGTGGCACCAACGCGACACAAACGGCATGTCACATCAAAAACGTTTACGGAGAGAACTGTACAAACGAACGCACAACCCGTTATTGGTTTTCCCGGTTCCGGAAATTATGAAAAATGAAGCTCGTGGTCGTCCGGAGACTTTGGTTAACAATAATGAATTAAAGGCGATTGTGGAAGCTGACGAAACTCAATCTACAGCTGAGCTAGCAGCAGCTTTTAATGTATTTTTATGCATCAAAACAATATTGATCAATTTGCGACAAATTGGCAAGGTAAAAAAGCTTGATAGATGGGTGCCCCACGACCTTAACGATCGCCAGCGCAACGTACGCGTCGAGACCTGCCTTGCGCTGCTCAACAGGCAAAGAAATGAAGGAATTTTGAAACGAATTGTTACGTGCGACGAAAAATGGATTCTGTTCGACAATCGAAAGCGCTGAGCAAGTTGGTTAGACCCTGGTTCAGCACCAAAGCAATGCCCTAAACCAAAAATGACCCCTAAAACGGTGATGGTCACTGTTTGGTGGTCTAGTGCGGGTGTGATTCACCACAGCTTCTTACAAAACGGCATGAGCATTAATGCAGATGTGTACTGTGAAGAACTGGAGAGAATGATGGAGAAGCTTGCACATCTGCAACTAGCTTTGGTCAATCGGTCGTCCCCACTGCACCTTCACGACAACGCGCGACCCCATACTGCGCAACAGACAGTCTCCAAGCTGCAAGAGCTGGGGTTGGAAGCTCTCCCTCATGTGCCATACTCACCAGACCTTGCACCTACCGACTATTACTTTTTCCAAAATTTAGACAACTTTTTATTGGATAAAAAATTCAATTCCCGAGAAGCAGTACAAAATGCCTTTGAAGAGTTTGTTGCCTCCCGTCCAGCTGATTTTTACAAGAAGGCAATAAACTGCCAATACGTTGGCAAAGATGCATCGATTGCATGGGTGATTACTTCGAATTACAGGAAAAAAAAGTTTGAAAAAATAAGTACTTTCACTTATTGCATACAAAACGGCAATTTCATAGGTTTTAAAGACCTATTATTTTTATCAGTGGTGCTTCCCGGTTTAAAAAAGGCGTCTGCCTATTTTGACTTCACTTTGTCTCCCGCTTTGCTAAGGAGGGAAGTGGACTTATTATATTTCCAACTCCTCCAGTTTTCTTCTGATTAATTTCGTTGCGGGTTCCAAGACAGTTTAATTTTTCCTGGGACTTCCCGAGTGTCATAACTCGGTGTGTACGTGGGTCACCGCTGTTGATCCTGGTGTACAGGAGTTACAGTGGTGGGCGTGTGATCGGGATTAGTCCCATTAAAAAATAAAAATAAAAAAAAACATCGTGCAGGTTCTCATAAACGGCATCAATGAGTTATAGGTTAGAGCTGTAGTGAAGCTTGGCCTCCATGCTTCGCTGGGGGAAGATCTGGCACATGCAACGTAGGTCGAAGCGGTTCAACAGGATATCCGGTCGACCCACAATCTAAGTCTCAGAGGAAATCAAAGAAGTCAAGTCGTCTTTTAACATGGGTTCTGCGATCATGTGCACAATGGTAAGAGAGGTCATCTGCAGCTATGTTGCCCGTTAAAGAGTTCGCAGATGTCCAGGTTGAAAAAAATAAAGGACTAACGAGAAAACGTTGCGAAAAGAAGATGCACACAAGACGCAAGTTCCAAGGCAGCAATCTGGGAAAACATGACGGCAAGATAAAAGGTGACATCATAAGACAAGGTGACATCATAAGACAATGTCTTGATGATGTCACCTTTTATCTTGCTGTCATTTGCATTGGCAAAGGATATGTCACGCTGAGAATATGTACTCCGACTCCAAACTTGAAATCAGAAGGCTTGACTTTTGGGACCATGTGAAGATGAAACAATGAATATAGCACAGGGGGATGACGTTGACCTAAACAAACTTATCACATGGAAAGCACAGGGTAATATAAACCTGCTTGGAGTATTGTCTCATCTGCAAGCGCTATTACTAAAGTTTATTGGGCGCAATGGGATAGTTTAGTTCTACAAAACGGAACACTGTACTGAAAATGGGAGAAGTCCAATGGCAGAGAGTTCCACCTGGAGATAATTGTGCCAAGAGCTAAGGTGCCGAACGTTCTACGTGAAGTTTACACTAAAGCACCAGGAGGCCATCCTAGTGTCAAGAAGTGTCAGCAAGATGTACAAGATTGGGCCGTAGCGGTGCCGTAAATGTACTACTTGTACTGTAGTAAAAAGTTCCACAGATGCGAAACCATGAAAACCAGCATCTTTAGAACGGAATGGAAACTAATCAGTCGATATCACGAGCAGGAACGAAAACCCGATACGACTGGCCCCTATACTACAGATCAAGTGGGACAATCCGTATAAAGTAGTGCATATCGTTTCGAGAGGCTGTTGAACTTTCCCGAATAATCTAGTGATAGGCATATAGGCATCTACTATAAAAAGGCAGTTTAGTTTGAGCTACAGTGCGTCAAATATCTGAGTGATGTAAGTGGTTAACAGAGCGACCTCAGCGGCCATTAAGAACTATTATATATTTATAAAGTCTCTTGAACACGACAGAAGGCTTAATTCTCAAATTCGTCGAGCCCGAACACGTAGTAATAAATAGTTTGCTTAACAAAGAACCTGAAAGAAACCATTATTGTAATTGTAACCAAAAACTAACAGCATATACATGATTCCATGATCATGAATGATCATAGTAGAAAAATGTTAGTATGAAACGCTTTCTTTACTTTCCAAAAGGGCCCCAAATTCTTGTGTGCCCAGGGGCCCCAGCTTAGGTTAAGACGGCCCTGCTATCAAGGCTAATTAAAATACTTATTTACTAGTATCTTCTTATTATCGATGTATGATAAACTCGTCTGTAACTTATAAGGATATTGTATATATAAAAATAAGTCGGGGTTTCCTTCCTGACGCTATAACTTCAGAACGCACGAACCGATTTCCACGGTTTTGCATTCGTTGGAAAGGTCTCGGGCTCCGTGAGGTTTATAGCAAAGAAAATTCAGGAAATTTTTCAACAGAAAAGCTCGCCGGGTTTGCTAGTTGTATATAAAATTCACCGTAAGTTCAAAGGTGACAATAGAAAAACCCCAGTGAATTGTTTTGATTAATTGATTCTTGTTATAAAATCTGTTACAAGAAAAATCTAATAACATTTATACAACTATGTAAAACAAGTGTTCTTGCAAATGAACTTATCAACAATACTGAGACATTCCATTACATCATGATCAACAGATTGGATATACCTAGCTAGGCCTTTTCTTATCAAGGAGATTTTGGTCCACACTATACTAAGCTGTCCAGACGGGTTAGTATAGGGTTTATGATAAGTTTTCCTTCTATTTGCAGTGCTGTGGTCCTGCGCAGTTTGATCCCATAGCCGACTATTCTTACGATACCTATGAAAGGAATACTCGTTAATGCCTCACCAAAGGGATAAAATTTACCGTATTATTAATCTATGGACTTCTTATAGTTGTATTGTACTTTATAAAGAAGACTAGCAGACCCACGCAACCCCGTTTGTGTCTCCTATTGCCCGTAGCGTGATATCTTTCCCGTGTTTATGAAACATTCTTCATTGATGCTCCGCTCCTATTGGTCTTAGCGTGATGATATAGACCCTATAGCCTTCCTAGATAAATGTACTATCCAACACGGCAAGAATTTTTCAAATCGGACCAGTGGTTCCCGAGATTAGCGCGTTCAAAGAAACAAACTTATATTTTATAATAACTTTATAATATTAGTATACGAGTAGATAAGATGCAAAGAATTTAGTAATGTGGCCGCAGGATTGTGAGGTACATTCAAAAACTTTATTTCAACTCGAATGGGTCTAACTTTCGTATTATTACATATTATGTAGGTATATTATGTAACAGGATAAGAGTGGAATGGTTGACCTTTATAACTACATCAAATAACATTCAATTACGTCAGTTCGGAACTTTAAGATAATACACACATCAAAAGTGTCTAGGGATCAAGCATTTTTATGCGGATTTCTTGAGATTGAGATGTGGCTTTGGCCCTGGCCTGCTCAGTCGCCAGACTTGAACCCGATTGAGCATGCATGGGATATGCTACAGAGAAGAGCTCTGCCGAATATGGAGGGTATCCAGTCGCAAGAAGACCTTTTTTTGTTGTTGCAACGAACATGGGCGGCCATTCCACAGCGTGATTTGGATGAACTCATTTTGAGTATGCCAAACCGATGTTCTTGTGTTAGTGTTCGCGGTAGAAACACGGATTATTAATTGTTTAAGTTACCTAATAAAATTTTAAAGAAAACTGTTATTTCAGTCTTTTTTTCGAACTTTAATGTTAGTGGTTCAAATGTCAAAAATCCTTTTATTAGGAAAATGGCAAATTTCTTTATTAATGCAAAGGTGACTTGGTTTATCGTTACTGTGACAAACGAAAACACTTTATTTGATGAATCCTTAAAGAAAATTTTAATTAACATCAATCAGGAGAAAAGTTATTGCAAAAATATATGTTGATCCCTAGACACATATGTTGATCCCTAGACACTTTTGATGTGTGTATTTGAAAAGGAACTTTGTGGGTTCCTAAGCCAATTTTGCTTCAGGGTCCGTTTGTTAATTAAATAGTGCCTCTAACATTGTATATTAATTGATTCATTTGTACGTTGCTTTAACTTTACCTGTAAAAAGATGATGTTGATATTTTATTAAATGAAGGTAAACTGAAATTAATGGCCTGGTATTTAATTCTAAATCTAATTAATCGACAGGATATTATCCTAATCCCTTATTCTTGTATTTATCTATCGACATACATAATTATCGAAACTTTTGCAGTTGAACTTTGATGAATAACTTTGTCATGTGTCATTAAAAATTTTGCTAATTGCACCCAAAGACCTTGAACTGCGAAACGCAAAAAATAAGTGTTTAGTACTTCCTTGAAGTATACCAATTCGCTGCGACAAAAAACATGTGCGTCCTTTGTAAAAAAAGACACCCAAATAATTCTTTCAGTAGCAGCTAAACAGTGAATGAATAATGCATTATGTGTCGGTCCACTGCGTGCTTTGACCTTGATCTTATGATCGGCGATTATGGCTGTGTATTCTGTTGTTACCAGTGTTTTTTCGTAGATATAATGTTTATTTTATATCAAGGTCTAATACATAACTTTCATGGTTCGTCTGGTGATTAGAGATGTCTGGTGACTGTCAAATCTAAGGTTTAGTTTATACCCAGAACAAATGTTCTGTGATGGACACGATCATTTTTTCAGTGCCTGGGTGTAATTATCTATCACTAGCTTTTAAACTATTTAACTTCTAATTTTTTTATATTTATTTTTTGCAGAATCTTGACGAGGTGCACATAGCTTTAGAAGTATGTCAAGAACCGCGTGTAATGAACCCAAATGCGGCTGGCGCTCTACCAGTTCCTGGAAAATACAGCTATATACATAAGGTATGTTTGATAACCATTTTTGCCGTACGAAAAAAAATATGTACGGTTTATTTTGCTACTGGCTTGTGTGGCTTATAAATACTACATTAATTTCACTTCAAAACCGGTATCAATAAAATATAATATTTCCCGTTTGTTCAGTACGTTATCGCACATTTCTCTTAAAGAAAGCGTGCCATTCTAATCCGTAATAGGTTCAAAACAAATTTGCAATATCAAAAAACTGTCTCCAAAGTAAGATCATAAAGAGAACTGACTGAACAGAACTAATATCAAAAAGAAATATTTTTAACACACTAAGAGGAATCTTTGCAGCTAATAGGTGAACATATAAGCATCGCTTCCTGCTGAATATCAAAGCGGAGATTTCCAGTGCACTAATTTTGGGATTTGGAACATATTTCAGGTAATCGATGGAATTTCAGTGGCAGTAAACCACGTACAAATAGACTTTAGATGCGAAGCATTCACCAGCAGTGTTCAGGTAAGATTGAAATGTTAGTACCTTTTAACATTGCATTATTTGCCCTGACTGAAATAATTGATTTAATCATGTATTATAATGAGTATGATTAAATCAATTATGGCAGTCAGCGTATGAGTACACTCATACTTTAATCTTAAATTTTAGCAGCTGATGCTTTTTATATTGTTGCATCCATTAATAATTACAAATTTTAACAAAAAAAACCGACTTCAATCTGGACCAAATTCCTATATAATAAATGGGACCATTCGGGAAGCACCAGCTTTCAAATAAAAAAAGAATCATCAAATTCGGTTCACCCAGAAGAAAGTTATAAGGTAACAAACATAAAAAAAAGTACAGTCGAATTGAGAACCTCCTCCTTTTTTTGAAGTTGGTTAAAAATGATTTTTGGAACTTTCATCCCTGATGAGATAAAATAAGAGTTGAACACTTGTATGTATGTATGAAAGTTCGCAATATTCAAAGTTAGAAACTCAAAGTAAGAAATAATCACGCACATAATTCTTTAAATCATTAACACCTGTTCAAATAACTTGTTTAAAATGGGGTCTAATTAACAACTGTATAAAGCACATTTGTACAATAATTTTATGAATTCTGTAACTGACCCGTTGGTTTAGTTCATAAATTCATCCTTATAAATAACATGTTTAATTTGTATAGTTAGATTACCAAAAACCCTTGTTCACGCGCTCTGTAAACTACAATTAGAACAATAGCATATAAATACGCAGTGTAGGTGTAATCCCGCTTTTAAGATATTTAGGCATTTATAAGTACTTTTATCATAAACTAGCTGTCCCACGCAACTCCGTTTGCGTCTCCTATTACCCGTAGCGTGATAATTTCCCCCCGTTTTTGAAACATTCTTCATTGATGCTCCGCTCCTATTGGTCTTAGCGTGATGATATATAGCCTTCCTCGATAAATGTACTATCCAACACTGAAAGAATTTTTCAAATCGGACCAGCGGTTCCTTAGATTAGCGCGTTCAAACAAACAAACTCTTCAGCTTTATAATATTATAGTATAGAAGTATACATTATTAACCTAATTAAAAGGCTCGGGATTAAAATTTAAAAAACTAAGCTGTTTTAAGTTGACAGAACAGAATATGAAATTATATTCTGATATCTCAGCACTTCATCGCTAACAATACAAATTGTTGACAGTAATGTACTAATATTAAAGACTAACAAACCGTTCTTAGACTATTCTATTTAGCGTGTTAATATAAACTACTTTTGCAATAGTTCAACTTTTCTTGATTATTTTTATATTACGATAACTATTTCTGATCTCTATCTAAACAAAATGTTTTGCTAATGAATACAAAACAGACAACAATGCATTTCATTCAAATATTTCTGAACTACCATTAGTGTTGATTTCAAATTTAATAATAAAGCAATTTTATTATTTAAATACATACTTTGAATTAAAAGATTGCAACCGATTACAACATTTTATCAAATCTTTTCACAGCTTAAACCTAGAAACAATTAAAATTTTCTTAGTTTATCTCACACTAAAGCGTGTAATTTGTCCCACAACTATGAACCCATACTCCTCTAATAAAAAATGATATTTTTAGAATTGTATTTCTGTTTTAAATTAAATAGGCCACTAATGTAACAATGCGGCATGGTCCACACCTTGTATTACATGCTTTAATGAAACTTAACAGATGAATAAGAAACCTTAAACTAATCTCGATTTCTAGAAAAGCATGATGCAGAAGCAGCATGCATTGTTGCATTGTCTGCATTCGCAATGAATATGGTGACCACCACTCTTGGATTCTGCTTATGCTTTCCATCGGTCAGAGTAGACGATTTGGCTAAAAAAAAATAAGCATTTTATTTTTGAATTTTTTCCAGATCTCAAGAGTGACGGTAGAGTCCCGAACGCCAGAAGGACGTAAAGGAGACTTAAGACTGACTAGAATCAAATCACCTGACACAGGACAGCTGCTTATATTTAAGGTAATGAAAACATTTAAATTATTAAAAAGAAAAAGTATAAAAAACCAAACCGACGATGTGAAAACTTTTGATAAATTTATATAGCTGATTTCACCCGGCTATTATTACGAATGTATTGAACCTCATTCATTAAAATCGGTTTAGTAGTTGACAGTGGAACATACAAACATTTATAGACTGCAAAAACCTTTCCATTATCGGTTGCGCCGTAGTCGGATAAAAAGTAACCCAAGTAATTTGTGAGAGAATGAAAACTTGAAATAAGACTTATACCCATCTGACCAGCATAGTATAGTTGTCTAAAACCTTTCAAAGAAGAGCCAAATACCGTGGGAGAGCCACGCTTCAGCATGAATGGGCCGGCTCGACCGGAGTGATACCACGGCCTCACAGAAAATCGGTGTGAAATAGTCCTTGCGCTGTGTTTCACCGAATGAGTGAGGATACCGGAGGCCCATACCCCAATCCCCTACCTCCCCCCCACATCTCTAAAAGGCCGGCAACGCACTTGTGACGCTTCTGGTGTTGCAGGTGTCCATGGGCGGCGGTAATCGCTTACCATCAGGCGATACGTCTGCTCGTTTGCCCACCTATTCCATAAAAATAAAATAACCAGCAGTGGACTTTTAAAAGCTGTCGATGATGAATGGTTTATTGAAATGAATTTCTCTCCAGGAATTAGAATGGCAGAGCGCTCGCATAGAGGCGAAGGCTCATGGCGCGGCGGCTGCCAACCTGCCTCCTCTCCGACTGCTTCTCGGGAACACACACTGTCGAATCGTTATCAAAAAGAGATTGTCAGGTACATACTTATTTTAATAATTCTAATAATCTATATAAATAAAAATGAATGAATCACCAAATATGTTGCTCGAGAACTCGAAACTCGAGAACAGCTCTGGTCGATCTGTTCGGTTACTTTTCAACCGACTTCAAAAAAGGAGGAGGTTCTCAATTCGACTGTATTTTTTTAATATATTTTTTTATGTTTCTTAAACTTTGGACTGGGTGAACCGATTTTGATGATTCTTTTTTTATTTGAAAGCTGGTGCTTCCCGAATGGTCCCATTTAAATTTGGTCCAGATTGAAGTCGGTTTTTTTTTGTTAAAATTTGTGATTATATATATATTTTCGTTAAGGCACATGGTTCTTATGGAGAGAAAAAACGTAAAAATTGTGAGGATAAGAGTAAAAACAACACAATTTTTTTTTATTAGACTGCGACGGGCCAATAAATTTAACAGAATGAAGTCTGTCGGGGCAGCTAGTGTATTTATAAACTTGCCGACCCACGCAACATCGTTTACGTCTCCTACTGCCCGTAGCGTAAAAAAATCCCCCGTTTTTGTAACATTCTTCATTGGTGCTCCGCTCCTATTGGTCTTAGCGTGATGATTATATAAATAATAAATAAATAAATATTTCGGACATTTAACACACAACGCCATCTAGTCCCAAGCTAAGCAGAGCTTGTGTTATGGGTACTAGACAACTGATATAAATACATATATACTTTTTTTTTTGTTGTAAATACATACATATTATACATAGAAAACAGCCAAACTCCGAAACAAATATTTGCAGATCATACAAACATTTGGTCCGACCCGGGAATCGAACCCGAGACCTCCTGCTCAGCAGTCGCACACGCTACCACTGCGCCACAGAGGCAGTTATAGTGTTCCTCGATTCACCAGGATCATTTTTCCAGCTCTGCTTAACTTAGGACTACATAGTGTTGTATGTTAGATGTCCGAAATATATATTTATTTTATCACCTGGACCACTTAACTATTGGTGTAACGCTTCCGTGGTGTCCCAGACTGTGCTGTGGTGGGATCTCGGCTGGCGATATGTCCCGAGCCGTTGGCTTGGGCGCTGACCGACGGGCAACTGCGAGCTGCGTTAGCTTGTGCCGCAGCCCTGGCCGCGCCTGTGCGACGTGCTACTGCCGCCGCCACTCGTGCCAAGGCGCTGAGGAAGGTAAGCTGTGTGCCATTATATTGTGTACTAACTGAGCCTCGCGGTACAACAATATCTTCGGTCAAAGCGGGGCGAAGATAGTCTAAAAAAAGTAGCCTAAGTTACATCAAAATCGGTCCAGCCGCTCCAGAGTTTGTTGCAAACAGACAGACAAAATTAAAAAAAATGTACTTTTTTGATAATTTATTTCTATAGATACATACAAGTCCATTATTATACAAATACTATTTAAGTATCTCCCTTCATTCTTTCTCGGGTCGGGGGGATGTTCCAGATAACCTTCACTAGGGTTTTTTACCATCAGCTCAGCAGGCATCAGCCGTAAAATTATTATTTATATAGCGAATGGATTCCAAGTACCCAAGACCGTTATAGATGGTGCTCCTTGCAACCGAGGGAGTACACCGAGAGATAACTGTATTTTTTTATTTTAAGTTATAGTTGTGTATATAGCCTTTGTTGGAGATCATTAAACTATGAAAATAAATAAATAAATATTACTTCAGCCCAGAAGGCCCATATGAGCTGAAGTTTCACTCATACAACAAACGACAAAATAATAGCTAATTGCATAGCCCATTTTCAGTTATTCTCTTATATCTCAGAGGATCACTAAACCTGCATTAAACTTGACATTGTATCATTTATGTAATAAAACTGATAATAAACAAACCAGTATTTTAGGACAAAGAACAAAAAGATTTGCGTTTATATCATGTGTATCATGTAAATCATTCTTCACATATCCGTTAAGTGAAAATCACTACATAGTATAAAACAAAGTCGCTTTCTCTGTCCCTATGTCCCTTTGTTTGCTTAAGGGCCGGTTTTTCAATCCGCAGCTAAACGGTCTAATAACTAACAAGGGAATAAATGTATCCAGCTCTTTAACAAGCGAATAAACTTTTTGTGTTTTTCAATCGGGAGTAAACAGTCAGATAGTTACTTGATGGTCCTTCACAGCTATGTTCACTGTAATCATGCGCAAGTGAGATGCAGCTATACAGGTAGTCACACGTTAGATAAGGACCAGAAACTTTTAGACAACATTCAAGTTGACTGTTCTTTTTCTATTTCTTTTTGTCTTTTTTACTATTGCCGGTTTGGGATATTTAAATAAATGAAATGAAAGCATTCGATTATAATTATTATTTGTCTCTAATAGATGTAGTAAATAATAATTTAGTAAAAAGTCGTTCATGATATTCCTGTAGTAGAGTCCATAACAATTATTAAAATCAAAATTTATAAAAATGAAATGCCGGGTTTGCGGGTGGTGCATAGTAATTTTTTAAACGAGTGTTTCTACGTTTAATAAATATGTGTTATGTAAAAAGTATATTTGTATTTATGTCAGTTCTCTGTACTTATTGGTGATGAGCAGATTCCCTAGCGGCAAGTCGCAGAACTAACGTATGACAGATAAAAATACGTATACACGTTAACATTCCACTTTTAGAATACTGTTTACCCTCACTAAGTGGTCCTAAAGTATTTTTTTTACTACTCCGTAGACGTCTATCAATGAAATCATTGTAGAAAGAATTTAAATGGTGACGAGCAGATTCCCTAGCGGCAAGTCGCAGAACTAACGTATGACAGATAAAAATACGTATACACGATAACATTCCACTTTTAAAATACGTATTTTTTACTTCTCCGTAGACGTCTATCAATGAAACAATAACAATGCACTCGCTCTGTACATGCTCTGTACATTAAACTGCCAGGTAGAAGTGTCTGTCATACGTTAGTTCCGCAAACGGCCACTAGGGAAATCTTCTCGTTACCAATAGTACAAGCTCTGTTTTGTTTCGAACTAGATAGCAGTGTGTGAAATAAAAATTCTTCATCTTCTCTATAGTATCTATAACCTATATTTCTCCAATAACCCTTTTTACCTCAGAACAAAAAGTCAATCGAGTCAAAAACATCCATAATCTATCAAATATTCAATAACGACAACGTACTTAAACTTTACCACAAATAGGTACAAGAGAAATACACAACGTCAAATCACTATTCTACAGAATAAAACACTAACTGAAGTTTGAAAGCACAGATAAAGTTATCAGTCAGATTACAGCTTTATTCGTCTGATAACTGATGTCTGACTATTGAAAGACCCAAACTTACGCTAACTGAGGAATAAATGCTATTTGACTGTTTATCTGACTATTGAAAAACCGGCCCTAAATCTTTAAAACTACGTAACGGATTTTGATGCGGGTTTCTTTAATAGATAGAGTGATTCAAGAGGAAGGTTTTTATGTATAATAAATGCATAATATAGTATGGAAACACTGTTAATTTTCGAGGTTTCTAATGTGATGTAGCAAATAAACACATTTTTTTGCGCTTACATTGCAAACGCTGGTTGCACCCTACGAGATAGATCAAAATAATGTACTACAGTATTGAACACCTTAAAAAGTACTACAAAAAAGTCCGCGACGGTATATGTCTATCTCTTAGGGATAACCCACAACAACCGTTTTTTATTCCTTTCTTTTTACGAGAAATAATGCCTTATTTAGGAAGTGATTTTAAGCAATACAGAATGAACCCTTATACAATTAAGTAAATTAAATACATTGTGCATTAAATATAGATCAAAATGGCTCTATAAAGTATCTAATTGAAATGAATATATTCGAAGATATTACAGATTTAAAATGCACGAATCGTGTCGTCGGCGGGGGCATCTGAAATCCACCCGTGCGAAGCCGAAGCGGGTCGCTAGTATATAAATAATATGTGAATATTTGTAGAAAAAATTCAACCACATTACATTCGATATTTTTTCAACAGATTGAAGAACCTCAGGAGCCTGTACCGACCAAAACGACTACGGGCGAACGAGACATACTTGCCAGAATGTTCGCCAAACACGACGTGCGCGAAACCTCCTATCACCTACTTGCGCCCAGAATCGACCTCCACTTATGTGATGATCCAGGCTGTAAGTACCTTTGACATATCTATATTTGAATAATTACTTAATAATAAACTATTTAACTGCCTCTGTGTGTGGTAGCGTATGCGACTGCTATGCTTGAGGTCTCGGGTCGGACCAAATGTTTGTATGATCTGCAAATATTTTCGGAGTTTAGGTGTTTTCTATGTATAACATGTAGGTATTTACAAAAAAAAGTATATATGTATTTATATCAGTTGTATAGTACTCATAACACAAGCTCTGCTTAGCTTGGGACTAGATGGCGTTGTGTGTTAGATGTTCGAAATATTTATTATTATTATATTTCTTTAATTATCCTTCATTACTTATAGCAATGACACAATATACTATAGACCGTCCCTCCCTTGACCAATACTGTACGCCGCAAAAAGCTAGAAAAATTCAACTAAATCTAGATGGCGCTCAAAATAAGCTCTAAAAAGCAGTTTAACAAAGTTTAAAAGTATTTTATTGATGTGCTTCAATTCTAGTAACTATATTATTATTTTTCAAATATAACACTTGCTTTGTATTGCTTGCTTTAAAAAAATGATTTTCAATTGCATAACTAAAAGTTATCACCTATGTTTAGGAGATGTCGTTGCAATCGATTTAAATAAACTTGAAAATAATGACCTATTTACTACGCTAGATGTCACATTTATAAGTTATTTGGTTGAATCAGAGAAACTATGCACTCATGAATGGCAACATTGCAAAGATCGTTCATATCTTCCAGTAGTTAATACGGAACGGCAACGTCGCTTGAGCCGCGTACTCAGTTCAAAAATTTAATTATTAAGAATGTTTATTTTTAACCGACATCAAAAAAGAAGGTAGTTATCAATTCGACTGTATTTTTATTTTTAACCGACTTCCAAAAAGGAGGAGGTTCTATGTTCCACTGTATGTTTTTTTTATGTATGTTCACCGATTACTGCGTCAATTGTGGACCGATTTTGAAAATTCTTTTTGTATTCGAAAGGGTATGCTCCCGAGGTGGTCTCATTGTCACCATATCAGGATCTGATGATGGGATCCCAGGGAAATCGAGGGAAACCCTCATTTTTTTAGGCACGTATTATGTTTTCGTATATTTTCTGAAGTTAACCCGGTATTTGCGTCTGGTAGTCATCATTTTATGATGATGAGCTGATGGTGTAAGGTACAATTCCTTAACGGTTAGGAGTTGGAGGATGAATCTTTAAATATCATATGTATGTATGTTACATTTAGTCGTATTCTTTCAAATTATTTAGGTAAGCTGATGATCGAAGGTACAACTCCTCAACGGTTAGGAGTTGGAGGATAATTCTTTCAATTTCATACGTATCTATAGACCTTTAGTCGTATACTTTCAAGTTATTTAGGTGAGCTGATGATAGAAGGTTAAACTCTTCAACAGTTAGGGATAAGATGATGATTTTAATATTACACGTACGTATAGACCTTAAGTTGTATTCTTTCAGTTAATCATATGGATCGTTTTATTGAGTAGACATCCACTAAGGAAGGTATTTTGGAATTTCTACCCCTAGGGGGGTGAAATACGGGTTGAAAGTGTGGACGAAAGTCCGTCATTTTTAAGTTAGAAACATGAAACTTTAACTTTGGGCTACTGATTAAAAATGAGTAGATACGTATTTAACCGTTTCTGGATATTTTTTAACTTGGTTACGCGCGACGCGACGTAATATGACCCCTGCCCCTGGTAATACCACGGCCTCACAGAAAACCGATGTGAAAAAGTGCTTGCGCTGTGTTTCACCGAGTGAGTGAGGATACCGGAGGCTCATACCCCAACCTCTCCCCCCATCCCACTCCACTATGCCCCAAAGGCCGGTAACGCATTTGTCAAATTATTTTAGAAATAATCAAACTTTACAAAATATACTATAAAACAATATATTTTTTTCTGTAAATAAATGCAAAAAGCCAACAACTTGTGGTATTCCCAGGCGGTCACCCATCCAATTACTAACCACGCCCGATGTGGCTTAACTTCGGTGATCGGACGAGAACCGGTGCATTCAACACGGTATGGACGTTAGCAATCAGTATGTTATATTTAACGTTGAGTATCCAGCATTATGACGTCAACTCAATGTTAAGTGTCGCTACAACTTTTGGCGCGAAAAGCGCGTTAGGGAATATCGTTCCAAAAACATTTCAGATTGTTTTATTAATAACTAGGTTTCGCCCGTGACTTCGTTCGCATTTAATAAAAAGTATCCTATGTTACTTCTAATACCTCTACAAGAATATGTGTTTCATGATGATCAGATTGATCAGCTAAGTAGTTTTCGCCGGAAAGCGTAACAAAGGAACTTACGTTCGCATTTTTAACATTAGGATTATTTATAAGACGCAAACCGAAAGAAAATCCTTAATTACACATTTTTGTCATCTACAGTTGTTAATTAATATGTGCAAGCCATTCTCGACATTATTAACTCGTAATTATCAATTTTTTTATTTGCATACATTCACGATCAACAACATTTATCAACGCCAAAAACTGTTTTAGACATGTGTCATTAAGGACGGGAATTGTAACTGCAACATGCAACTGTATTTTATTAATTCATCAATTTTATTTTGTTTTTTTAATCCATTAAAAAAATAAAATGTCAGTCCTTAGTTCCTTACTTATGTCAATTGAGAAACATACATACAAAGTTTAAAGTGAATCCATTGAAAATAAAAAAAGTTTCAAACAATGAATAAAAAAAAAGATTGTAAAGAGAAAAACGGTTATTTTAAAATTAAAAATAGACATTTCAATTTTATTTATTTGTGTTGATCTCTTTGACGATAAAATAAAATATTACATAAATTAGGTAGGTACTAAGATAATTAATTATTTATAAAACGACATCTAGTGGTACATTTCGCAATAATACAATGACAATAAACTTGACAGTTGACTATTGGGTTCGTATTGGTGTTGGGGGTCAGAAAATATCGTTGTAATTCACGATTTGATGCACGTAGTGACATCTAGGGAACATTAAGCTTACTATAAATCCGCGTACAGGTCTCGCCTAGTAGAGTGTTGGTCTAGTATATATTTCGTCAGTGCTTTCATTGTAAGCAAGTGCCAGTTTTACCAGTTCCTAATAAAATATGAGATAGTTATCTGCAATGTAACATTATTTGACATTCTAGAATAAAATAACTCGTATTCATTCCACTATTTAATCCACCTAAATCCTGACCACCAGGACACTTGTACTAAGGGCTCCCACACATAACTACGATGCGATGCAACGCCGCGCCGCATCGTAGGAACTTGCGATGCGAATTGCTACGATACGAATTCGTGCATCAAAGCGTTGGTTCATGTTTCCATACTTTCGACCACAAAGAGGAGATGCTCTAATGAGATTTTTGTATGAAATGGATGATGAAAAATAATATAAATGATTTATTGATACAAATCTATACTTATAATAATAAATAATAAAATAGTTTTGTAAATGTTTTAAAAGAAAAAAATAAAATGTTTAACAAATATTTTGTTTATAATTTTCAGTATTTGAACCAATATAAAATAACATCTCAGATCCTGCGTAGCGTATCGTTACCTAATTAGATAACTTTACACTACATATGTATAAAATATTAATACATATTTCGGACATCTAACACACAGCGCTATCTAGAAAAAGTAAAGTAAAGCAAAAAAATAAAGAAAGTGCCATTTAGTAAAGTCTCAGAGTGGACTAAAAATGTTGTCAACAAGTGTGACGTAATATCGCACGAATGCACGATGCGAATTAGATCGGAAGTTCTTGCGGTGCGTGCGAGCTCGCAGATATTTACGATGCGTTGCGAATTTGCAGTTATGTGTGGACGCCCTAAGTGAGTTTAATTCTAGAATATATCGTATAATTGATAAATAGAAGCGAGAGAGTGCCAATAACTAAATAACGAGAAACTTAAATAACAGAGATAAAGTGACCCTGATTCATGATTAATTAGGACGTATTGAGCCACGAGCTAATGCTGTTTTTTATTTTCTTTCTCCATGGTCAAGTTTACTTTATATCCTTTTTACAAATGCTTTGAACCATAAATTCCTAATCTCATTCTTAATTCAATTTTATCGTTATTTTGTTCTTTATTGTTTTCGGATTGTATGCTAATATGTGTGTGTGCCAATTCGTCTATGAATTTAGACCTTGTATTATCTGCAAATAAGTACAGAATTATGTTCGAACCATTATTTTATTTTTTCATCCACAGTGGGCAGGTCTGAAAAACCGTCGCTATCAAAGGGAGGCGCGTTACAAGTGACTCTAGTGAGCATGCAGGCCGATCTATTCCCGTACCATAAAGCGTCAGATGATAGAAGACATTGGCGTGGTTATAGGTTAGTGGATGATGAGAATAAAAAATTGAGGGTCGGTAAAGTAGGAGAGAAAGACTTGAATGAATATGATATGTATCACATCACATCACACTAATATATGAAGGCGAAAGTTTGTGATTGTGCATGTTTGTTACTTCTTCGCGCAAAAACTACTGAACGGATTTGGATGAAACTTAACAGTAGTATAGCTTATACATCAGAATAACACATAGGCTACTATATGCCGCGATAACAGACATACACGCGGGCGGAGCCGCGGGCAACTGCTAGTTACGAATATGTTTAAAAACTATTTTTTTTTTTTGTATTGCAAGAAGTAAGTTGTAGTTACTATGGGTTAAACTTAAGTTATTTGCTTTCGTAATTTAAAAAATTGCAAAAAGAAATTTAAAACACGAAGAACAGTTCAATGTTACCAGTAGAATTATTATTATTTTTCCGTACTCTCTTACAGGGAATCAGCGACACCGCACAGTCAATGGTTATCACAAGCCCTATCGTCGTTTTGTACCACGTTACTCGATACGCTCGACCCGAGGCCAATCGTCCCAAGTAATAAAGTAAGTGTACAGAATATTTTCGTAAAAGCATTAGAAACAAACAATTTGAGACTATTGAGACTACTAGAGTATTATTTATTTGTCATTATTAACCGACTTAAAAAAAAAAGGAGGAGGTTTCTGAATTCGACCGTATATATGTTTTTTTTTTATGTGTGTTCGCGGATAACTTCGTCGTTTACCAACCGATTTTAATGATTCTTTTTTAATGGAAAGGAGATATCCCAACGGAGGTACCATGATAAGGACACTAAGATCTGATGATGGGGCATCCAAGAGAAATCGAGTCGAACCTTGAAGTCGGTTTTTGTTTTTGTTAAAAAAAATATATCTAGTCTCGCCATCTAGCAAACACTACCCCAACTACTATGTAATTAGAGTACTTGCATCGCGCTTCTAAAAATTTCTCGTACGCCATATATTGGGAACTTTGCCACGGTAATTTTAATTCGTAATCTTTGAAATATAATTTGCACCTCAAAAATTATGGAATTGTGACGTCATACTGTAGAAGTACCTTAAGTACTACTAGTTGACTTTTGAATGAGTAAGCAGTCTGACCTTACTGAGTACTTACAGTTTGCCATTGATGTTGTTACAGACGAACCAAGCCGATAATGTCGAAGAGCCAGTGTCCAACGGTATCAGACACACTCAGCCACCGCAACAACACAGTGCTTCCACAGCTCCGTCCACTAACACAAATACATCACAAGGTTAGAATAATATAAATACCTCCAATGCATATTAATCATAAGTTTAGCTCTATATATATTACTAGCTGACCTACGCAACCTCGCTGCGTCCAAACTACCATCCCCCGTTTTAACCCCAAAAGGGGGTTGATTTCTAAACATACATAATTAGTACACCTCCACACCATCACAACCTAACAACCAAACATAGGACTTTCATACAAACTTCCAACCCCCGTTTTACCCCCTTAGGGGTAGAGTTTCGTAAAACCCGTTCTTAGCGGATATCTACACCCTATAAGGAACCTACCTGCCAAATTTCAAGTTTGTAGGTGTTATAGTTTCTGAGATTTCGTGATTAATAAGTGAGTGGTATTTCGCTTTTATATATATAGATATCTCTATTATAGCTCTATATATATATAGGTAGTAGAGCCACGTTGATTTCAGCACGACCGGGCTGGCTCGACCGGGACGGTACTACCCCGCACAGAAGATCAATCTAAAATGACAGCATTTATGCTTTTGTGTTACGTTGCTGAGTACGAGACTGGATGCCCAGTGATGCAGAAGCATCTCAATAGGCCGCCATAGGTGTGGGTCGCTATGCTGCATTGTTGCATTATCTGCATTCACGATGAGTGACCACCACTCTTGGATTCTGTTTATGCTTTCCATCAGGCAGGGTAAACTCACTTTGGCAACCCAAACATTTTTTTTTTTTATTACTAAACAGTTTTTTATTGGATTATAAACTTATCAAATGTCTTATCTACAGCGTCGCCGACGAGAACACGAATACTCCAGCACCTGGGCAAATTGATGACCACATGTCTAGTACTTAGAATAGATGACTTCACTGTATACAAGGTAAATACAAATAAACACTGCTAAGATTTTCTTTAAGGAATTTTAAGCATTTATATTCCCAAAGAAGACCGGTGTCAGGCGTCAAAAAAATCTTAAAAGCAAGTGTAACTAATGTGTTTTAGGTATCGACAGGGTCTAAAGCACGGGAAGCCCCTCGGCCTCTTGTAAGCGCTGAGAAAGCAACTCTGCCGGGTGATGCTGGCCTTTTGCATGCGGAACTTACATTTTTCTATTATCCGGGTGATATATGCTTCCCTGGTAAGTACACGACATTCTTGAAATATATTAAACGCCCACATTGCTCTCAACACATAATTTAGTATGAATTAGTCTCATGCTTTCCGCAAAAGTTATAGCAGAATATATTTTACATTATTTACAAAGAGGAACACTTAAAAAAATACGTTATATTGAAAAAACCTAAAGTAATTGCAATGTGCTTTTATTAAATTTGAGATTTAAACTAAAGTCGATTATATTATACCTAAATACCGCATATACCGCAATACATCCCTTACTGAGATCTAAGGTATACTATTAATTAATTTTATTTTTAATTTTGTATAACCTTACATGCTCTCTGGGTCATAAGAATTTTAGTTTAATACTAGCTGCATCCCGCGGGGTGAAGCTTAATAAAATCGGTCCCAACGTTCCAGAGATTAGCCGGAACAAACAGACAAACAGATAAAAATTTACGTCAAAATCGGTCCAAACGTTCCAGAGATTAACAGACAGACAAACAAAACTTTAAAAATAGTTTTTTTTTGTGTAAGTATCGTACCGTATATATTTTCATGTGCATTCAGTCAAAAAGTTATTAATTTTGAATTACAAATAGAGACTTCCATTTTATTAATTTGTATAGATACAAAGATGGGATGCTATGATCAGAGTCACAACAATCACAAAAACAAACATATGAACATTAATTTCTTTAATAGTTAATATAACTTTGATATACATATTTGTATGTTACAGTGCCAGCCCCCAAACTTTACGTGCAACTATCCCCAGTCCGGATATCAGTGGATGTACAGAGCATAGTGTGGCTGGGAGCCTTCCTACCTCACGTAGCTAGAGCATTGAAACAAGAAGAACTAAGCGAAGAGGATGTGCCGCAACCGCCTTATATGGATGTCAGAATGGAATCTATTATGCCTAAGGTATGTTTTATAGACTACTAGCTCACCCGGCGAACTTCATATCGCCATATTTACATATCTGTCTCAGCTTCCCACATACAATGTACAGTCGCGGACAAAAAAAACTTTCCCCGTTATCTTTTTTTTTTCTTTCTAGCAAAAAAATAATGAATATAATCGGACTATGTGTTATTGAATTACAACTAAGTAGGTACATATTTTGACTTTCATCCGCCGGGTCATCTAGTGTATTAATATAATTATAGACAAAATCTCATGAAAAATCTTGGCTAGCTGGTAATTATTACTAGGATAACAGCAGTGATCAAGTTATGTTGTGGACACTGAAAGAAACCATTGATCAAAAGAAAGAATTTAGCATCCTAGAACAGAACTCTGCTTATATGGAATGAAAAGGAATAATCCTAAAGTATTTGTTACACATTGATTAGCAGTTTTTTCACATTAGATATAATCTAAATGGAGTAGTAGCTTTGTCAAATAGAAATGAATAGCACATTTACTAACAAAGTTAGTGTCTGTTTCGTTATTTATTCATTGAATGTTACAGATCGTGTTGGAAGCTGGCACAGAGCACATATCCCAGCAACGGGACCGACCAAAGGAGTTACATATATGTACCGCAAGGGCGACACTTACCAACGTTCGAGAATCGCCTAGAACAAGTAAGTTTCTCTGTTCCAACGATTTAAACAAGAGTTACGAAATAACTATCAATCAGAAATTTAAAAAAAACGTAAACATGGTTACCAACGATTTTGTGGAAGAAAAAAGCCATGGTGCTGTTGCCTAGTCGGCCCCAAATACTTATCAGCCAGGTGAATCTTATCGGCCGAGTAGGTAACAGCACCCATGGCTTTTCAAATTTTCTACATACATTGCTGTAATAAGAAAGACATTTTATTTAACAACAAGGTGAACGAAATTTTGTTAGGAAAATTAATTACCATTTTGTTAATTAAAAATATTAGCGGGCACTTTTTGACTGGCAAACCTTTTACCAATGTGTTGTCCTATTCAAAAATGAATGTAGAAATTTGAGTTTGAGTATCTACGTGACGAACGTATGCCGTATCTTAGATCATTATGTGTGTATTTGGACCTCATAGTGTGTGATAAGTAGACACTTACGTGACAAATGAACCACGTTCTTAATGAAGTGGTATTAGTGGTTATTTTTGTGTGTCAGATTCTGCAGGCACCCGCGCCGATCTAGCATCAATCCTGGCAGCTCTTCGGCGCTCCGCCCCGCCTCGCGGACAGTTCCCGTGCACGCTGGACGACATGGACCCGATACACGAGCAGTTCATACTGCACGCTGATAGTGAGTACTTCTTACTTTTTACTTACCATAAACAATATAAATAAATAATAAATATTTTGGACATCTAACACACAACACCGTCTAGTCCCAAACGCTTATTAATACTACTGTACTGTACATAATGTATGTTTGTATGTATCTACATATATAAATATATGTGTTCATCTGTTCCCTCATAGCTCCTCAACTACTTCTAGAACTGGACAAATTAGGTGTAATTAGAAGCGTCTTGATCGTTCCTTATAAATAAAATTATTAAAAATACAACCCAACTACGACAAAAAACGACGCTGAAAATATATGAAACAAGTTTGAAAAGCCGTAGTCACTGGTTACATAGAAACGTATCATAACACTTTAACAACGCGTGACTACGGCTTTTCAAACTTGTTTCATATTTTTTCAGCGTCGTTTTTTGTCGTAGTTGGGCTTTAGTTTTTTTTTTATTTCTACATCTGTTTGCTCACTACTAAGTTTCTAATTTACAGACTTAGACGACATAGATCGTGGAACGGAGATCTCTCCCGAGCTGTTGTGGCGCGAGAACAGGGCCGTGTGGTGCGCCCGCGTCGAGCCTCTGTGGGCTGACTTCTGTGGCGCCAGGGCTACCAACTACAAACCTGCTCCCTTGCTGGACGCCACGCCTCTAACTGCTTGGGTAACACAATCAATTGCTGGAACCTTCTAGAATAGAAAGTATTTCCCAAACGGTTAAGTAGTGAGGTAGTGAAGAAGTTACCAGAGCCACAACCCTTTTTCTTATTGATTCTGGAGGAGGGCCCTCTCAGTTGCAGACGTTCATGAATGGCAACAGTCATTTTTCCATTAGGTGAACCATCTCTTTGTTTGTAACTTATGTCACAAGAAGTACAGCATTAGTAAACTGGTACATATTGTAGCCTTTTTACCAGACTGCGAAAGGAGGGTTGTTTTTCGAATGTATGTATGTATATTTCTTTGGCACGCCCTAGAGCCTAAACGGCTTGTCGTATTTTTATGTGAGTGGTGTCAATAGATTCGCCTTAGTCGTGAGTGACACTGAGTACATCAAAATTAAAAAAAAAAAAAAAAAAAAAAATTTTGGCGCCAAAAAGTAATAAAAAATAAAATGAATGTTTTCAAAATACATCTAGTGTGGTATCAAAAAAAGATTTTTTTACGGTGATTACGAACATATATAAAACCATGTTTTTATTGTTACATATTAACGCAGTCGGTTTTTTTTTTTAATAATTTGTACTTGTATACGTACCTGTAAAATTGACGAGCGAGCGAGCGCTCAACGCGCGTTTTGCTAACGCGCGAACAATTCCATGTAAAAACGCGCGTTAGCATGTGTACTCATAGAACAAATTACATGTACCTAGTTGTAAACGCGCGTTGAGCGCTCGTCATCTGAACATGGCCTAATACACCTAACATTTTTTTTTTTCTTTTTTTTTTTTTTATGTTTTAGCCCGCCAAAATGACTCTACTGTGCCTGATGGAAAGCATAAGCAGAATCCACGAGTGGTGGCCACCATACTCATTGCGAATGCAACAATGCAGCATGGTGACCCACACTATGGCGGCCTAGTGATGCTTGTGCATCTTTTAGTCTAGTCAACAAGTATGGAACTTGTTGACTAGACTAATTGGGCCTCCGGTCTCACACTCACCAACGAAACACGACAGCACGAATGCTGTCATTTTACGTTGATTTTCTGTGCGAGGGTAGTACCGCCCCGGTCGAGCCGGCCCGTTCGTGCTGAAATCAGCCTGGCTCTACTACCTACAATGGTTTTTGATGAATGATGAAATTTTTTTCATTGTCACTACACACTACCAGAAAATAAAAGCTTTTAGAAGAGAAGACTGGGAGCATAATAAGTACCTATTTAAATCTGGGCTGGTTATTTACAGATATGTTTTGATGACGATATGTCGCGTATCTGGATAGTGGCTCGAACTTGCGGATTGGCTGGACTCCAGCTCAACCACTACCAGATGCTGTTCCTCATGCGACAGTTGGAACGAATCTCCGAGATGACTGCATGGCTGGCACATGACGCTGATCGACAACCGGATGCTGAAGATGGGTGAGACTTATAATATATAATCCGCCATACTTCATTCACCATAACAACTGATATTTGCAAGATACTCATTTTTATCAGCGCGTTTATAATAGGGTAGTTTTTGAAATCTCAGATCGATTTTTGCTTAAAACATACGTTAACTGCCTTGGTTGCAAGTGGTAACATATGCTGATGTTGTGCTGATATCTCGGGTTCGATTCCCTGGTTGGATCAAATGTTTGCGTGATTTGTAAATATTTGCTTCTGAGTTATGGTGTTTTCTATGTAACATATGTATGTATTTATGAAAAGAAAGTATATAAGTATGCTATCAGTCCATCTAGCTTTCATAATACATATAAGCTGTGCTTAAGTAAAAACCAGATGGCCTTGTGTATCAGATGTCATAATAAAAATTACTTGTACTAGTCAATAGCACTGCTAAACAAGTGTGACATAAAGGCTACCACTTTTAAATAACTAATTATGATCTTCAACAGATCAATAGTAGTAGGCGTAGTTGTACCAGCTGTGGAACTGACTTTCGTGCTTCCATCCACTTGTCCTGGACAAGAGTCTTCCAGAGATCTAGACAGTGTGCCTCTAGACTCGTCCAGCTTACAAGACCTGAAAATGGGTAAGATTTTATATTTTTAATCACCTGTAGATACGAATGGGAATTTAACACTAGATTAAGTACTTATGTAGTTGATTTGTCTGCCTACAATAGTTCATATTATGCAGTTGATGGAATGAGGAAACTGATTAAATTTTACAAAATAAATGTAAGCTGAAGAGTTTGTTTGTTTGCTTGAAGGCGCTAATCTCAGGAACTACTGGTCCGATTTGAAAAAATATTTCAGTGTTAGATAGCTCATTTATCGAGGTAGGCTATATGTCATCACGCTAAGACCAATAGGAGCGGAGCACCAATGAAGAATGTTACAAAAACGGGGAAAAAATATTAAGTTACAGGCATTAAGAGACGTAAACGAGGCTGCGTGGGTCAGCTAGTGTTTAAACTAAAACAGGTGATAAAAAGTTACTGTTTGAGACTTTACATCAATATAGATTTATAACATTATCTTCTAAACATGCAATATTACTTTTTGTAAAGTTTTAAGCGAATGTATTTAGCATATAACACACCCTTTTCGCGAATATTTTCTATTTTCAGTTTCGAACCTTGTAAGATTCTATTTTAATGCCCTTTTTTGTAGTAATAATACTAATTCTGAGCTAATGTTGAGTTTTATTTTGCATGTCAATCTAAAATGAGTTATTATCATTCATATATTTAAATTGATTATACCAAACTAAAAAGAAACTGCGACGTTTTGTCAAGAATAATAGCATGGAGGTGTTATTTTAATAATACTATATGTAGTATATCCATATACTATATTGTTGGCTCGCAGTCGTACGTGCCCGCTCACCTCCGTCGCTCACAGTTGACTGAACTGTGTCACGACCGCACGTGCACTAGAGATGACATAATGCTTCTTTCTCATTCATTCACATATGTATAGTGCAATGAGTGAGTGAATGAATGAATTTGTTACTAAGTGAAGTGATTGAGAATAGACACACACTACCTACACTATACAGCATCATTGTTATACTTTATGCAGAAAATTCTTATACATTCAACATGGTGCATATTTTTAGTTATATCATGTTATTTAAATAACAAAACATAATTATATGAAAATTTCTGATTATATTATATGTCCACACCACCAATGGGACAGTCCTAACCTAATATTTTAATAATAGCATGTTATATAAATATTTGTATTTCTTATGTATTTTATTTATTTCGGTCCTTTCTTGGTTTTTCCTGCCTTCTCTTTCGGGGTGTACAGAACATCAAGCCGTATCCACTTTAGAGGCGTCAACACCACTAGAAGATAACTGCAGTAAGTTTCGGGTTTGTGGTTAATAGAAAATGATTTTTAAACCCAAGACGATAGAATAAAGATTTGTTTATATTTTTACCAAACCAGTCTATGACAAAAAAATTACTCATTTTATCCTAAGTTACAGATAAAAAAGTGACCTAATTTTTAACAAGTTTTTTTTTAAAAGACTACTCCCTCCCGCACTAGGAATATTTCTGTGTCACGGGAACTTTACAAACATACATGAAGCTAATACAAAGAACACACAGACTCAGAACAACAATTCGTGGATCACACAAATTGTTGTCTCATGTGGGGCTTTAACCCACAACACTGAGCGCAGTAGAAAATAGCGTAGCGACCGCTTAACCTCTCCGCTGCGGAAACGGGTACCGGAAGTGCATACGTAAATAAGAACTGAAGTGTTTTTAATTTACTTAACATCTCATTTTACTAAAAAATATTTAAACCTTAAATTAAAAAATTAAAGGTAGTAGAGCCACGCTGATTTCAGCACGAATGGGCCGGCTCGACCGGGGCGGTACTACCCTCGCACAGAAAATCAACGTAAAATGACAGCGTTTGTGCTGTCGTGTTTCGTTGGTGAGTGCGAGACCGGAGGCCCAATTAGTCTAGTCAACAAGTTCCATACTTGTTGACTAGACTAAAAGATGCACAAGCATCACTAGGCCGCCATAGTGTGGGTCGCCATACTGCATTGCTGTATTCGCAATGAGTATGGTGGCCACCACTCGTGGATTCTGCTAATGCTTTCCATCAGGCAGAGTAGAGTCATTTTGGCAGGCCAAACATAAAAAAAAAAAAAAAAAAAAAAACTGTATGGTCCTTTTAGCCGATTGGTTAGAGACCATGACTAAGCCAGAAATCGTAGATTCGATTTCCGCCTAGGACAAACTTTGGTATGATTAACAATAATGAAAATAACGGTTTAGTTTCCATAGTACAGGCTCTACCTAGTATAAGATCAGATGGCTGTGTGTGTGATATCTAAGGTTTTTTTAAATATATAACTTCCTTCAATTCCAGTAGGTTCCGAAGCTACCATGGCTCCGTCGATGTTAGATCGCGACAGTGGAGTGTTGGCAACCACTTCGATCGACGTATATCAACCGATACCCATTGAGGAACCTCCCCCGCCTAGTCCTGGACTTAGTTTTGGAGGTACGTAATAAATAGACAATAATATTTAAAAAAATCAAATGTATGTTCAATAAATATAAACATATACTGCCGCTGACTTTTTTAGAACTTTTAGGTGAATAACTATCTCAAATATTTAACTCGCGCGTAGTTCAATCGACCCAACAAATAGCACAAAACAACTTTATCGTATTATAAAGCTTAATTCACAATAAATAGCGCTACAACAAAAAAGAAAACTGAAAAGAAATACACCCGTCTCGCCAGCGTGATATAGCAGCCCTATGCATCTTTTTCTAAGGATAGGCCTATGCAACTATATCCAACAGACGAAGTTAGCTAGTTCTCAGGTATGGCGTCTTCCACATACAGCGCAACAACAACATAACATACTACAGCGCCATCTACGGAAGATCTACCGCACAACACGGGATAACTACCAATCCTGAATCGCGCAATAGAAGTTCTCGCGCCGATTATCATATATACACACATCAAAAGTGTCTAGGGATCAACATATATTTTTGCAATAACTTTTCTCCTGATTGATATTAATTAAAATTTTCTTTAAGGATTCATCAAATAAAGTGTTTTCGTTTGTCACAGTAACGATAAACCAAGTCACCTTTGCATTAATAAAGAAATTTGCCATTTTCCTAATAAAGGGATTTTTGACATTTGAACCACTAACATTAAAGTTCGAAAAAAAGACTGAAATAATAGTTTTCTTTAAAATTTTATTAGGTAACTTAAACAATTAATAATTCGTGTTTCTACCGCGAACACTAACAACACAAGAATCGGTTTGGCATACTCAAAATGAGTTCATCCAAATCACGCTGTGGAATGGCCGCCCATGTTCGTTGCAACAACAAAAAAAAGGTCTTCTTGCGACTGGATACCCTCCATATTCGGCAGAGCTCTTCTCTGTAGCATATCCCATGCATGCTCAATCGGGTTCAAGTCTGGCGACTGAGCAGGCCAGGGCCAAAGCCACATCTCAATCTCAAGAAATCCGCTTAAAAATGCTTGATCCCTAGACACTTTTGATGTGTGTACAACATCCCAACATCAACCGTTGGGACGTGGCCCGCCAGGCATGATCACCTCGCCTGGTCGGAGGGACGCGATAGCCATTCCTCCACATCCGGTATTACAGAAAATCTTAGGTTAAGAAGGATTTACAATTAACACTATTCTTCTTTGATAGGTTTCACTTCAATGCGACGCGGGTTCACTTCCCTGGTGACGTCTATAGACAGTGCTCTGACCCGCGACGACACTCGCAGTGACGCGGCCTCCACGGCCAGCTCCGACAGCGATAGATACGTGGTCGTGGGACTCGCCGCTGAATCTCCTGATGATGCTGATATGGCATTCAGGTAAGGACTTTAAACTATGTAATCATCAACAACCTATAACGTCCCACTGCTGGGCTCGGGTCTCCTCTCAGGAGAGGATTAAGGCCATACGTCCCCACGCTGGCCGAGTGCTGATTGGGGACTGGCAAGGCAACGTTGTGACTACGTAATCTTGCCGTTAGATGTTTTTAAGCCGCCCATCCCGGGACCGACTGCTTACCGGGACCTTCGAATCACGGGAACGCTCATGGTATTATGCCACCAGCGGTCACCCATCCAGTTACTGACTGCGCCGTTGTTGCTTACCCTCGGTGATTGTTTCTAATCACCAATTGTAACTGGGCTATGAGCGCCTCTATGTAATAATAATGGCAACTATGTAGTAATACACCATTATTGGAGAACTTTTAAGGTTTTAAAGTATAGTTAGCCTCAATCATTTAATGTAACAGCTTAAAATACAGCTTCATTTTTTCTTAAGTACACATTTTACCAGTGTCTCAAGACGAAAGTTTTTGACCATGGCTTGTTGCCAGTGATGACCTATGGTACAGAGTCGTAATCACTCACAATGGGCCTGATAAGAAGGTCAAAGTCGCACAAAGAGCAATGGAGAGATCAATGCTTGGAGTTTCTCTGCGTCATCGAATCTGGAATGAGGAGATCCGCAGACGAACCAAGGTTACTGACATTGTCCATAGAGTTGTCAGACTTAAGTGGCATGGGCCAAAGAGTTCTGGAGGGGCGACCGCGTACTGGAAGACGGCGCGTCCCCTACAAGATGGTCCGACGACCTGATGAGGTTCATAGGAAACCGCTGGATGCAGGCAGCACAGGACCGGTTGTTATGGGAAGCCTTGGGCGAGGCCTATGTCCAGCACGAGACGTCTTTCGACTGACATGATGATGACACATTTTACAGTGTTATAGATATATATTTTAACCGTGTCCATGTGGTGACGAGTTAAAATACGGAGTGCCACCATACCGTATTTATCGTAAATGCCGTCTTAGGGAGTAAAGTACGCAAGACAATATCCCCGCAAAAAGGTTTCCTTCTTTTTGGTTCACCAACTCTTCTGGCCAGCGTGATCTAGTCGGTCTCTAGACTTTTTGAGGAGAGGTGAATAGTGATGATGGTAATGGTTCACGATATGTCCTATTACAGGGAGTTCGAACATGGCCGCGTCTCAAGTGGCGTGGAGGTAGCAGCTGAAGTTGTAGAAAGGTCTTCCTCACCCAGCGATCATTCAGTCACTAGTTCGTGTAGAAGACGTGATGTGGTATATTTCTAACTTGTTCTCAGTTATTTTTATACAAAAAGTGTCAAGGAAGTAACTATTGTAAGACTAATAAATTAATTAATATACACTAGATTGTAGCAGTAAGAGAAGGGTGGATAAATTTACTCATAAATCTTTAGTTAATTATTTTTTTAGCTACTAAAATTTTGTCTTTTTAACAGCGTGTAGGCCAAATAGGTTGTCTACTTATTGCAAAGTTAATTCATTAAGTTTGGTAAGGCTGCGCTATAATGAGCAATAGAATCAAAAGCTTATTTTTTTTTTTTTTAACCCCCGACGCAAAAAGAGGGGTGTTATAAGTTTGACGTGTCTGTCTGTCGGTTTGTCTGTCTGTGGCACCGTGGCTCGCGAACGAAGTGATTTCAATTTAGTTTTTTTTTTGTATGAAAAGTGAGTAACGTGCGAGTGTTCTTAGACATGTTACATGAAAATCGGTTGAGTCGTTCAAAAGTTATGGGGATGAAAGTGGGAAAGAATACCAGAATGTCTGCAAAAATAATATTGGCGTATGATTACTCGATTAAGTGCTTGAGTAGGGGGTTTTTTAAATTTTGAATTTAATATTATATCCTCTTCATGTAATAGTGGGAATATTTTCTTTATACAAAATTACTTTAACCATCTTATTTTCAATTTCTCGCAACTCAAGATATCGACAAGCACATGGAGACTAAACAACATCCACATAGTACATCAAAGTGTGGGAAGCAATTCCGCTTTAAGATTAGCCGCTGACGATCTGAAAAGCGATGAATGTGCTGCAATTCCTTGGGACGAATTCCAGGTATGTGTTAATGTTGATTTACTGTGCGAAAACAAATGTTGTTTGAGACTGTTCTAAGCAAAAGACATCGAAAACTTAATTGAACCTTAGTTGATACTGTTAAAGTTTGGAATCTAATTCAACATTAAATTTATAGCAACAGAGTTTAAAGTCATTTGGCTATACATTTGAATCATTTTAGACTCAAAAAAAATTAAGTATGTATCAAGTCAATTAATTATATATTTATAAAGTAAATTTTGCACAGAACAGTTGCAAATAACTATAAAAAACATTTGGATTGTACTGAAAAATCGCTTCATATTTTAAAACTCACTTTGATATAATTGTTTTATTTTTCAATGCAATCTTTCGACTGAAAAATTCCATACACATTCACCTTTTTAAGACAGTTTATTTACACCTAAATCTTAATTTATAACTCCATTAAAACATAGAACAACAAAAAAGTAATTATTTAAGTAATCAGTATTTATTGAACACAATAATTTTTACTTAATATAGTAAACAGTGTTTGGTAATAATACGAAGCATGTCCCATTGACAAATCCCTTTTTTTTTTTTATTATGACCTTCATTTTACAATAGTCGAAGAGGGCGAGATAATGTCATTAAAATGTTATTGTTTACAAAGAGAATAGACAACTAAACGTTTTTGTATTTATGATATAACTACGCACAAAATTCTCACTTTGTTGACAATAATAAAAAATAACTCTCCAGTCAACACCACAAAGTTTAGTTTGGCTTGCACAGCTCTATGGTATTTTATCAAACCAATGCCTGTTGTACAAAATTAAAATATTTTGGACGTCTGACAGAACGCCATCTAGCTTCAAATTAAGCAGAACTCGTGACAGATAGATTAACTAATAGAATACTCATATTTTTTTGTAAATACTTGACAAAAGAAAGAAAACGCTTATAAATTGTACATTTATACAATTTTATTTATATACAAACACATTTTACCTACACTTGTGCCAAATAATATATTTCAATATTTATATTCATAAATCTATTAACAACAATAAAAGAAAAACATACGACACACATTAAAAGCTGCCTAAAAGATGCTTAAATGCAAATGATTTTAATCAAAATATTCGCCATATCTTTTCGCTCTTTTTGTCCGTGCATATTTACTAACCTAACATTTAAATGACATTATTCAGTCTCACTCTCCAAGCCAATTCCATCATGCAATAGTATTTAATTGAACCGATTTCATAAACTAAGTTGGAATTGATCTTGAACCTCAAATATAAACGGCGGTAACAGACGGCCTGCTTGTCTTTATTCAGACCCACTACTTCTACTTAGTAACATTTTAAACATAGAAAAAAAACAACACTAAAACTTTTTTTAAACAACGGTATTTAACTTATATCTTCATAATCAGTTAGATCACAACGTATTATAGTTTGTGTCAGCCTTATTCAAATCTTTGAAAATAATGTTTTTGACTTTATTTTCTCGTTTTAATCACATAAAGAATTTCAAAGAATAATACTTTTCTTGGACGCTTCAAATCGAATTGCGCAATTCAATTACACATTTACATACACAACCATGAGCTAGAGTAGTATGTATTATATCGAAAGATTTAAAAACAACTCTTTTTCCATAGACTTATAGACTTTAATTGTCTGTATTAAAACATTTGTAGTTAAATTGTCAAAGTCTGTGTGTTACCGCCATAAAATAAAAGGTGTGCATGATCGTATCATACCATAACCATCGTATATTGTGCCCAGTAAGGTGTATCGCTGTATTACTGAAATAACGTCGAAACGGGCGTCGGGCCTACGAGCGACTGATTATACGCCGAACGATTGTTTAAACATAATAATTTTCGTATTTGTAGATAATTTTACTATCATTTTAATTGTGAATTTCATTACTGTGTGGCTTTTGTCATCGATTTATTAATAATCACTCGCTTTAAGCCTTCCCAAAATTGGAATGCATCCGTTTTATCTCTAACTATGTGTCTATGTGTGTTTTTTCATCTATGGCAATTCCCGCCCGCTCGGCTATCGTGAAACGAAAGAACCGTCTCAAGGTATTTAACATAGATCTCGTAGATCACGGTCTATGGATCATTTGACACAATGTAGTGGTATCATTATGTTGAGTGCCCATAGTTGTAGAGGTTATGTGTCGTAGCCAAGGGGGTTTGTCTGTGTAAGAGTGAGTGAGACTAAAGATGTTTCTGTCACTGTCTTCTTTGTCCAAAGATTATCGGACCTGACCACTTTTTTATTCTGCGTGCTTAGAATTCAAATAGAAACAAGTTGCTAGAAAGAATTTTCACGCATAGAAAAATAAAAGCCAACTTTAGTTTCTGGAGGTCGCGCGGAATCACTATTTTCATGCTTGTAATGTCTCTAAAAGTCATTTACAAAGTTTTGAATACTATACGTTTAAGCAAACAGGCGCATGTACCTCTCATATCTGACATTTAAAAGAAAAAACCAGTTAAATAAAATCAATTGTCTTAACCTTTCATGGTTAAACCTTACCCAACCTTAAATTGTTAAATGATTTTTTTTTTGCTTTGATGAACACAAAGTGACAAGAAACATCTTTATAACCGCTTCATTGCTATCTGTTACACGTCTGCCATTTTATTCACAGTGTCGCCATCTAAAGGAAAAGGTAGTATGCATTTCGCTGCAAACGTACATGCGTGTGAACAGTCAACATATCCTAGTGATGCTTAGCTTAACAGATTAATCTTACCATTATGTGTTGCATGCTAATAATAATCGCTTTAAGATTTAAATAAAAGTCTATGTTTTAAGGACTCATACAAACCTACCACTGAATTCTTAACGGCCTTATTCATAAACGTTATCAAACTTTTAGCAACAGTTCTGTGTTATTTACAACTTTAAGGCTGTAAGTTTAAAGTTGAAAGTAACACAGAACCGTTTGCTTACAGGTTAATAACATTTATGAATAAGAGGTGTAAAAAGTCGTATGTATTAGGAACTGCCACAAACTTACTAATGATTTATTTATTTATAAATGGAAACTAGTGACATATCAAGGTGTTGCCAACTTATTATTTGTCATAAATACAAACAACAAAATTCAAAATTGATTCAGTCAATATTAAATTATAGTACTTATACATTTATTAACACTGAGAATAAGTCTAAGGTTATTTTATATACGCCAACAATCTATTTTATTTTTTTGCTGTTTGCATGATGTTATGTCCCATGCATATTGTCGCATCAAGCACATCCCTTCATCTTCATCCCGCACTAGTGATACGTTGGTGAAGTGTTTGTTGTTGTGATGTGTAACCCTCTGCCTATGCCTTTACTTCCGAACGGACAACGTAATAATATTAAATAATTAATAATATTGATTATTGAAATAAAGTAGGTAGGACGTAGGAACTGTTTTTTAAGATATCTCACCAAGGCCCTTTTAGTAAAGAAAAATGAACGTGTACATTTCTTACACTACAATACACTTTTCTTATGTTAATGGGGTGGAAAAGACCTCATGGGTGTCCCCCGCGTAGATTTTTAGGGGTTGGGAGGGGGGTTCTGTCGGATTATTACAGACTAACAATAACAACGTTTTTCCTTTGCTAATGTCTCCTGTAACACATATCTCTCTTAATTCTCTCTCTCACTCACTCAATCTCTCATTTTTTTTTCATTATTATGTATAATAGATGGAAAATCAGAATCGCAATTGCATTTTTCCGTCACATATTATACCACACTTTAAACATTACAAATTTGATTGACTTGAACTATCAGTAACATTAATCCCTAAACTTGTCATTATAATATAATATTATAGTGGTAAAGATAGCATGGTGTTTGCCTACTAAACGCATACAATATGTTTTTAATTTTTAAAACAATTTTCGTTCGGCAGTACCGGCTACACAAACCCCCTGTGTCCAAGCTCATTCCCCTGTTCCTCCTGTAACTTTAATGTCTGAACACAGAATAAGTTCTCGATGCGGGCGCGTGCATGGTCCGAGCCAGTGTTCGAGAGTGATGAGTTGACTACTCGGGCTACTCCTAACGTGGCCGCGAGACTTATGAGGACTCAGCTGCCAAGGAAACCTGATGAAAAGGTTAGTTCTTTCTACTTGTGTGATTTATTTGAATTTCTTCATAATTATTTTTGATATTTTGGAGGGTAGATTGTTAATAAGCATGTGTAATAAACATGTTTACGATACCGATCCTTGTACAAAAAATCCAGTTGCATCCTGCTAGTTACTCTGAAGGGTTTTTGCGCAAAGCAAGAGGCAACCCGCAAAGGTCACCGCAAGACATAAATTTAAGTTTATTTATTTTGTATTATCAAATTAGCATATCGCATACTTAAGCAATCTTAGTCAAACCAGTCTATAGATAGGTGACACTTCTTAACAAATCGTAATGTGTTACCACCACGAGGATCGGTAGGGTCTTAACCTCTCCCCGCCAGCAATCATTGCTGCCATGCTGGAGGGTTAGGAGGGCTGGGACGCAGTGGTCTCTTTCTGTGAGACTGTAATGCTCCAGAAAGAGACCGCTGAACGGGATCGGGAGAGGGCCGATCCCGAGCGTAGGCGGCGTCGCCGGCTACATCAGCCGCCGACAGGACCGCAAGCTGCCAGAGAGTGGTGACCTCTGGTAGCTGATTAATCATAGACATATAAGAATAGACCGCGGGAGTGGGCGTGATATGCGATAGCTAGATAAAAAGGGAACGCAACAATAAGGGCCCCCTCCGTCTATTTTTAGTTACGACTGCGCATCAATGTAAACACGCTATCTATACATATATATCATTGACTGAGCATGCGCATGCAGTAAGTACACGCCCTAAACAAGGACAAAGGGGCCTTTATTGTAGCGTTCTCTTTCTATCGAGCCATCGCATCCACTTACACGATAGTCCCATTGCTAGCGCGGATTATTCTTATATGTCTATGTGATTAATTGATGTGGTCAGCGATAGAAGGGCGGCCTGGTCGCAAAAAAAAAGGGTCTTAACCTCGTGGAGGTCTGATGAGAATAGCTCCACGTAAACAATCTAAATTCGACAGTATCATTGTAAACTGAAAATCAATCCCGACCTATTTGGGGAAAAGATTTGGATGGTTACTATCAGAAATACATTTATATAAATTTATATTTAGTTTTTCATAGAGAACCATTTGTTTCATATATCTAACGTTTCTTTTAATCTTTCACCATTACAATATCTGCAGGGAGAAGTCTCAGGATTAGCGCCATTTGAGGAATTGCTAGAAGCTCGGGTGCGGGATCTATCTATAGCTCTCAATATGAGTACTGCCCTGGCACTCGCTGAGCTTATTGAGGACGAGGTTGTGGTGCCACCTATGCCTTTAGAGGTAAGGAATTGACTTGTTTTTTTTTTTCATTGTTATACAGCGTGTTGCATAAAGGTAAATAAAATTTCTTGATATTTTATAGTAAATTCAACGGAAAATAACATTTATTTTTAATAGATAAACTTTATATTGAATTTTTATAATAGTGAAACTGATTGATCGCAGCAGTCAACTTTACAAATGAAATGAGTAGCCGAAAGATTGTCTAAATATAGATAGAATAGCATTTTATGCTATCAATTAATTTGTATTTCTTACGGACATATCATTTTCATATATTATTTTACTAAGTAAATTTCCTATATTCCTATAATAGTCCACTATAGATAGGCCTCTCCTTAGCAAGGAGGCTTAAACGTGTACATTTCTTATATACCTTTTTATTACCTAATTATACCTAATTATTTAACAACATTTTTAAGGTACTAATAGAAAACGTGAAACTCCATCTAATAGAAGACCGTCCCACTCGTTCAATATCCTCACCTCCCCCACAACCTCTGGACGTAGACTTGACCACGCTCCGAATGACTCGCGACACCGCCGGAGTTGTTCGACTCGGTCCCCCAATATCAACTCCGTCAACCGTAGCGTCACCGGCAACTCCGCAACCCATGCCGGAGTTAGATGAAGCCAAAGAGAAAATTGAAAGGCTGAATAGAGAAAATGAAGAGTTAAGAAAAAGACTAGTCACTTTAGCGAGGATAGCAGAAGATAATAGAGAACTTAGAGCGTAAGTTATGTTTTAAATACAGAATGACCCTCGTGAAGGTTTTATTTGATTAAAACGAAATAATTACTAAAAATGTCAACAGTTTTTGCTATTGCCATCAGTGAGTTTTTAAATATATCTCTGTTAAGATCACAGCTTTTCAAGCGTAAAGATTACAAAATAATTGTAAATAGCAATACATATATACACGGTGATTTTATAGTCGTTTTGGAAACGAAACATTTTAATTTGGAATCATTTAAAGTACCAATAAAAATGGATAAATCAATTGTAATGTTGACTAAAAAAAAGTTTCAGTTTTAATATTCATTTTTACTCGATCGACTTTGAAAGTAGTAATGCGCTGATCATTCGTTCATTATCGAGTACGTACTTACGTATTCGATAATGAACGTACTATAATACGTATAGTATTACGTATACGCGAGTACTTACGTAGATGGACTCCAGTTTATCCTTCATACTTTACACGGACTTAGGACCGTCGGAAATACCTATTTTATTTAAACTTATTTTCGATTATTAACCTAGATTTTTCTTTTCACAACAAATCAATTTATCAACGGACTGTAGGTATTTCAGGCGTATTTAAAAAATCGGAGCTATCTACAGAATAATTTACTTACATGCCTATTTACAGTTTATTTACACTATTTACACTTCTCTGTATCGAAGCAACTGCTCAAAATGGAGTCCGCTGCGTTCAATACACAAACGTCCATGTTTAATGCAATTGCCTTTTAATTTTCTTAATGCTTCTCTATCACTTTTCACTTTATCAACAACCTGTCGACTCATTTTAGCGCCAATCAATGTAACGATGTTATTGGTATTACTGACCGACTGAAAGCCAAGGAGTCAAGGACCCCCGACGATTACAGGTGAGTGGTCGCGCATGCGCCTACGACGATACGAGTCAGTGCAATACCGTCATTGGTTGGACGACTCCGGCGCAACTCGGTAGCTTTGTTTTTATTGGCGAATACGATTTTATGTGACTAGATATTAAAGCGCATAGTATTTCTATTTGTAGTATGTACCTACGTGCGATTGAATAGCGCTACTACTGGTCCTCACTTTTTCTCTGTAAACGATATGAATATCGACTTTGATGATATTTTTTTATATATTTTATTAAATTAACGTTATATATAGCTTCTGTTATTGATAAATAATTCAAAACTTTCGGTTCCAAAACGACTATAAAATCACCGTGTATATATACTTTAAAGGTATTCTTGCTATGAAGACGCGAGGCTTCACTTCTCCAGTGGATGCCGTCTTACAACTTCTTTACTTTATTGATTTGTAAATAAATTATCTTTTAGCCAATTTGTTTTACCCGTTTAGATAGACATTTGAGACGAAGAGAATGTGAAATATTAAGTAATTAAAGTTTAAAATCATGTAGTTTAGCATAAACTAAAAAGACTGGCAAGTCTTTGGGAAATTAATACTATTAACAATAGAAATGTAACTTACAGCAAAGTGGAAGAGGCATCTGTACTTCGCCAATGTGCTCACGCAGCGCAACAAGAAGCGGCCACGCTGTTAGCTGATAAGCAGGAATTGTTGGAGGCAATACGCATATTGCAGGTATTTCACAGTTTAATTCTAGCTCTAGTTGAGTAGCCATAATTGAATAACCACTAGGTACGCAGAGAACGGCAGAAAGCCATTGATATAAATACGGTCAACATACAGCAACTGTGGTTAAAAAAAAGTAACAAAAAAAAACGACTTCAATCTGGACCAAATTTTAATGGGACCATTCGGGAAGCACCAGCTTTCAAATAAAAAAAGAATCATCAAAATCGGTTTACCCAGTCGAAAGTTATGAGGTAACAAACATAAAAAATAATAAAAAATACAGTCGAATTGAGAACCTCCTCCTTTTTACCCGACTGCGAAAGGAGGGTTATGTTTTTCGAGTGTATGTATGTATATTTCTTTGGCACGCCCTATAGCCTAAACGGCTTGTCGTATTTTTATGTGAGTGGTGTCAATAGATTCGTCTTAGTCGTGAGAGTGACACTGGGTACATCAAAATTTAAAAAAATAAAAATTAAGGGTTTTTGGCGCCAAAAAGTAATAAAAACAATTGTGTGTATCAAAATAAAGATTTTTATACGGTGATTAGGAATATATATATAAAACTTATATTATGTTTTTATTATAAAATATTAATGATGGCATTGGTCGAAGAATGATCATCACATTACTAGTCCACCTCCTTCCCGCTATCTCACATATTGTTAACTTCTCTCTCATGTCTTGCACATTTCCTTCTCTATGGAGAAGAGCATATGTGCGTCCGTTGCCTAAAATCCTCAATCCGTCTCTTCCCACTCACTTTCGTCCAATCTCTATCCTTCCCTTCCTCTCCAAAGTACTAGAAGCCTGTGTCCATAAACAGTTCTCCCAATTTATTTATAGTAACAACTTACTCAGTCCTTTTCAGTCAGGTTTTCGACCAGGCCATAGCACGGTTTCTGCACTTCTCAAAGTGACTGGCGATATTAAGGCGGGGATGGAGAATACCAAGGTTACTACCACTGTACTGGTTGATTTTTCCAATGCCTTCAATACCGTCAGTCATGAACTCCTCCTTGCTGTCCTGTCCCATTTTTCAGTCTCTCAAGAAGCACTGGACTGGTTTTCCTCTTATCTTCGGGATCGCCAGCAGTCGGTTAGTATAGAGGATTCTTACTCTAACTGGTGTGGCCTTGCTGCTGGCGTCCCTCAAGGCGGTATTCTTTCACCTCTCCTATTTTCTATTTTCATTAACTTTATTACCCTAAAACTTCAGTGTTCCTATCATCTATACGCTGATGACTTGCAGATATATTATCAAACAGAGTTGAGCAATGTATCGTCCGCGGTTTCTATCGTAAATAGTGACCTGGCAGCTATTAAACACTGGTCCGACATGTTTGGTGTATCAGTTAATCCAAATAAATGTCAGGCTATAATCATTGGTAGCAATCGTAATATCAGCCAGCTCAACCTTGCTTCACTTCCACCACTTACGCACAATGGCATGGATATTCCATATTGTGAAAGTGTAAAAGACCTCGGATTGTACATTGACACAACTCTCAGCTGGCGAAAACAAGTTGCATCCGTGTGTCAGAAAGTTACAGGCTCGTTGCGGGCCCTCCACAGACTGAAGAACTTCCTTCCATCAAAAACTAAGGTAATGCTTGTTCAGACCCTAATATTCCCTATTATCGACTATGGTGATATGTGTTACTTTGACCTGAATGCAGATCTGCTCAATAAGCTTGACCGTCTTCTCAACAATTGCATTCGATTCGTTTTCAATTTACGCAAATATGATCACATATCTCAGCATCGCTCCCACTTGAAGTGGTTTCCTATTCGCATACGCAGACAGATACGAGCATTGACTACCCTGTATTCTATTCTATTTTCTCCAAATTCTCCTTCCTACTTAACCACACAACTACAATACTTAGGTGCACACCACGCTAGGAACCTCAGGTCTTCTAACAACCTACTACTTCACTGTCCCCCTCACAGCTCTGAATTTGTACACTCCACTTTCCTAATACAGTCTGTCCTGCTTTGGAACGCGCTTCCTCTCGAGATCAGAATGGCAAAAACACGGCAAACTTTCAAATATATGTTGCGGAAACATTTTCTAAACACACTATCAGATCCACCTTAATTTTATACTCTCCCCTTCTAAATCTTATATTATGTATATTTATGTATGTATAATTGTAAAGATATGTATTTAAACACTTATTTATTTATATATTATTATTTAAACATTTATTTATTATATATTATTATCACTATTACTTATTGTATATGTATGTATATTTTCTTTTTTCTTAATTAAAGTTATTTCTGTGCATCTACCATGGCTAGCTCTGCATCGCCCTAAGGTCGACTGGCAGAAAATGCCTACGGCATTAAGTCCGCCTTTGCCACTTTTGTGCATAAAGATTTAAATAAATAAATAAATAAATAACGCAGTCGGGTTTTTTATATTTAATAATTTGTACTTGTTTGAAGTCAGTTAAAAATATCTGAATAATATGTTGCTGGTCCTGCTATTAGGCAATAGTATATTCATTCTCCTACAAATATTTATTTTGCTATTTGTCTATTTTTTACTGGGACACCTCACACAGGGTCATCTCATCCCAGACTGAGACCATGATCATCATCATATGTCAAGGTCTATTGCAGGTAATAATAAGTAATAAGGAATATGGAGCAAACGAGCAGACGTATCGCCTGATGGTAAGGGATTACCGCCGCCCATGGACACCCGCAATACCAGAGGTATCACAAGTGCGTTGTAGGCCTTAGGGGTAGGAAGAAGGGTTTAAGCCTCCGGTATTCTTACACACTCGGTGAAACACAGCGCAATCGCTGTTTCACACCGGTTTTCTGTTCATAAACATATTACAAATAAATTGCACCTTCGTGCATGTATATTGCAGTTCGTGTAGGAATAAACCTCAGACCCAAAGGTCTGAGGTTTATTTCTGCGAGTGTTAGGGCAGCCAAAGCTTATCAGCCAAAAAAGGTCACTGTAATACTATTCTTTAGTACTATATTCACTAGCTGACTAATTTTTTTGTAGGAGCAGTTATCAGGGTTCCGCGGAAAAAGATAGCGGTCCCGAGGCGGTCCGCCGCAGGGCTGCCTCGACTGCACGGCGTGCTGCGGAGACCAGCAGACGTAGGTGCCGACTTTATAGACAACCCTAGCCCCTGTATATATGTAATAGATTTTGCCACCTTAATAACGTGTTGTCATTGTTAATATTAATAAAGTGTTTGGCGGAATTGTCTTTGAACCTATGCAACTTATAAATTCTGTATCTGCAAGTTTTAGATTTTATACTATGTCATATAACGTCTAGTTACCAAAAGAAACTTCCATAATACTTAAGGAAGTATTTTAAAGTTTTTTCATTTGTGTAAAATCCAATAAATTAATTCTTTCTTGTCTTTACAAGGTACATCAAAACCGTAGCTTAATTTAATGAGAGCAAATGAAGAAAAGTGCAAAACTCGTGTGTAATTTATTGTTTATATTAATACTAGCTGTTGCCCGCGGCTCCGCCCGCGTGAATGTCGATTATCGCGGCAAATAGTAGCTTATGTATTATTATGATGTAGAAGCTATATTACTGTAAAGTTCCATCTAAATCCGTTCTGTAGTTTTTGCGTGAAGAAGTAACAAACATACACACAAACTTTCGCCTTTATATAATAGTGTGAAATTTATTGTTTATATTAATATTCTAACTGATTAATAATATCTAATATTATGAGGCTTTGGATAGGCAAATAGTCTATTTATTTATTTTAAGTAACACAAACAATGTATCGTACAGTAATATCCTGAAATCTAATATACATTGTTTTGATCTAGTACATACATAAATAATGTGTCCACAGCTTCTGCCATTACGTATTAACTACTTGAGAGATAATAGTTATTTATGCAACTGTTGTATAATAAGGGGTATTAAAACATGAATGTGGGTTTATCACATGAGGCGAAGCCGGGTGTGATAATAGTATCACATGAGTGTTTTAATACCTAATTATGTACAGTTGCATACAAGACTTTATCTGCACCCATGATATTAATCCTCTATGAAAAGTTCTGAAACAGTTAGCCATTTAGGCGAACAAAAATGGCGGACCACGACGAAAATTCGAATCCGTTCTTTTTTTAAATACTATATTTAAATAAATGTGATAGTGAAAAACGCATGCCTGACAATGTTATTTTTTTGAAAAAGGAGTTGCATTATGAAATTTCGTACAACATTATAACACTCGTTTGGATGATATAATGGTTATTATGACACTGGATGTTTTAATGTTGGCAATAAGCTAACTGTTTCAGAAACTTTTATAGAGAATTTATAGCATGGGTGTAGATAAAACAATTTATACAAAGAAAGTCTAGAAATATTCTCATCTAAATTTAGTTTGAATTACATTCAGGTGCCTAGGTTCAAAGATAATTAAGATATACATTAACGATTGTAATGAGAGCGTGTATTTATAGATTACATTTCACAGAAAATTTCGGGATGTTAACTTGACGCGCTGTGATGCTAGAGCTAACTTGTGATTGAAAAAGAAAATATTGTGCCGATTCTTATTGTTTTATATATTTTCTCAACAGTCTGAACTAGGCCAAAAATGAAAGGGATTCCAAATTCTTTATGAGAGTACACATGTGGTTTAATGTACGTATTATTAACAAAGAGCTGATGTCAAGAGTATTTCAGGTGCAAAGTTGCATACCGTGTGGTTTTTCACGGTTCAATTCCGATACATTGCCCCTATAGCAAACCCCGGTGGATCACAGCCCAAGGGAAACGGATAAACAGTAATGTGACACATTTTATGTCTATATATAGTCTGAGAAAAAATCTTATCTAGATGGAATCACATGAGTAATGCCAGTGTTCATAAAAAAACACCTTTTGACATATCATAAAATAAAAACATTTACACCAAAATTGTGGTCCGTTACTTTTTTCTTTATTTATGTTACTTTCTATATACATTTCTAGTGTTTTTAACTTGAATGAATTTTAGTTATCTTAATATTGTTGCGTGTCTGGGTTCGATGGGTTTGTTAAATAAAGTTCGTATATTTGTATATACGAGGGTGTTCCCCCTACCAAGGACATGCCCGCCGGCGAATTCGTAGTAAACAGTCGCGCAACAACCAATCGATACTCGACGCTATGGATATCAATATAAGGTTCGTTATTTCGTGCCTCAAAAATCAACTTTCTCGATAATTGTTCGCGAATAATCAAGAACATTCTCAACCTAAGAAAAATTTACATACTTCGTTCTTTATATGTGTGTGTATTAAACACATATGATTTAAATTATCGAAGTTTTCATAACGCTGAAGTTAGCTTTGAATAATGTACCGCCATTTGGCTATATCGATTGACCATATATATTTATTGTAACATCTAGTAATACAATCAATATACCCGTATACCGTGTAAATATTCTCTATATAGTGTAAATAGTATATTATGTATTAAGTATTTGAGTATGTATCGAGCCCTACGCAATGTAATATTGTCCTATAATTTAGAATGGAATTTAAAATGTATTGGAAATTCAAGTATGTGATATATTTCGATTATTTACGAGATAATTCTGTTGTAAATGAAATATCATGATGGAAAGTTATTACATATGATATCAAAGTAATTTAAGGAATTGTTTTCAGGATTTGCCAATGTGACTTAAAAAGAATACGGTATATTTTAGTTCTTAGTACGTTTTCTTTCGGTTAAAAATCCTTGTCTGTGGAATTTTTATACTGAAACCTTATTTTTTATATTACTTCCTTTCATTGCTATGATGCAAGTTCAGGAATTAATATCATAGATGTAGTATTAACGTGAATTGCGATCGCGAAACTGTACTGAAACTGGCTAGCTACATATATATTTTTGCACTAATTCCTAATCACTTTCTTAAAATAAAAGAAGGCAAGAGTATGGTAACCACTACACTTGAATTCTGCTTATGTTTTCCATCAGGAAGAGTAGAGTCATTTTGGTAGACCCATAAAAAGAATAACAAAAAAGTCTTCAGTAAAACTCAAAATTAATTCAACTGTTTCAGAGAATAGCCAGAAGAAAAGTAAAAGAAGATATTTTTTACCAATTGACATGTAGACAAGACAATAATTTGCTAAAAAGTTGATATTTTAAACTTTTAAATTGTATATTTGTAAATGGCTAATGTGAGTCTATTGAGTAATTTAATTCCATCGTTTAATACTATGTCTATGATACAACAAAATATAAGATAAATAAATGCGGTTATATTCCTAACATATGTGAAATATTCATTTTGATAATGGTAAAGAGTCTTCATCGTTGTAATATTTACAAGGAACAATATTATCTTATTCCACTATTTCAATAGATTTGAAATTTTGTAAATATTTGAGTAAAATGAATTAATTATATGCCATAATCGCGTTTATCTACAGTGTCTCTGTCATATCCTATATGAATAATAATGATACCATGAAGTGTATTCAAGTTTAGAGAGCAATAATTTTTGGAATAAAACAAAAGGGTAGTTGACTGTATCGTAAATAAATACCGATGTCTCCTTCATTAAAACAAATATTACAAAACATCTCGGAAAATTTTACATTTAACAAAAACAAAAACCTACTTCAAAGTTCGACTCGATTTCGCTTAGATGCCATCATCAGATCTTAGTGTCTTTATCATAGTACCACCGTTGGAATATCTCCGTTCCATTAAAAAAAGAATCATCAAAATCGGTACATAAACAACGAAGTTATCCCGCGAACACACATGAAAAAAATAAAAATATATGGTCGAATTGAGAACCTCCTCCTTTTTTGAAATTGGTTAAAAATGTAATTATTAAAGCTTTTCATTTCTATTAGAAATTTTAATCAAATAAACATTGTAATATATTGCTCAATTGAGTAGTCTTTGTAGTGACGTCACAAGTTCGTATTTAGTACATTTTGAAAAAAGTAACTAATTTGACTAAGATGTCATCTACCCTATTGTGGCGCCTTTTTAAAATAAATATTAAGTGGCTTTCGATGTACATCCTCATATTATACTTTACTCATATAACATTTGTATATGTAATTTAATTATATAAGTGCCAAAAACAATTGTGTTAAACTAGTACCATACATTTTTGGATGTATCGTACATATTTTATAATTATTATAGACGATTATATTGGTTTACTGACTGAATATTCGACTATTAGTTGTGTTAATTAATTTCATATGAATAAAAAGTTTGTAGGAACTAAACAATTGATCCACACACACTTTTAAATGAAAATTGAAAACCTGTCGTCTAAATAAAATCTAAGTATTCAGACTCCGGAATCCGCAGTTTTAGATTATACGAATTGTTACTTTATATTTTTCATTTCTATAGACTGTATATATTTTAATTATAAAATGTGATGTAGCTATTTTTCAAACATTTTACGGTGTGATTAGATAGGTAACTATATTTTAAAATCGTTAATTTTATATAGCAGCCAACGTAAACGAGTTAATGAAACAAAGTTGTTTATGAAAATATTATTTATATTTTCATAAACAACTTTCAGTTTATTTAACAAATGTCAGTTCTTGTAGCTCATAGAGCAATACGCCTACGGAACGAATGGGAGTAACCATACAGAGGGGAGGAGATACAAAACAGTGTCTTTTTTGCGGGGTGGGGGGGGAATCTTTACACATACATATTTACACTCACATACAAAAACAAGCGCGTGTCACTACGAACTCACACATAAAACAAAACATTCAAAATTTCAGGCACACCTAAATACATTTTGTGTCATAACAGTGTAACGCATAGGCCCATTTAGGTTTATACTTTGATAGAGGGGAACGCCTGCGTATAGTTACTCCCTACCGTATAGCTGTTGTAGCCAGATTCAGACCTAAGATAAGTATATCTTTCGAAACATCAGTGATTATATTATATTTACATAAATTTTAGAGTAATTTAGCATTTCAAACGTTCGTATAGCGTGTGAATTTAAATATAACGTGTTTTTATTATAATGTATTATTTAAAATGTATATTTTCGAGACATTAAAAATGACTTTTTTACTTAAAAATTATGTACCCAAAGGGGTTATAAAACTTAAGTAATTCGAGAGAGAGACGACGGAATATAGTGCATATATATTTTTTAATACAGGTTTGGTTTCTTAAAAAATGTTGCCATTGAAAAATGTTTGATCTTCTACATACTACGCTGATAAAAATACACTTATTAAAATGCAAGTGGCTATATAAAACTATTATACATTTATCTCTTTTAATATGTGTTAGGATTTAAAAGAAACTTGTGCCTGTATTAATTAGGTACTTAATATATCCGCTTTATATGGTTGCTGCTATCTTTTTATACTCTCTGCTACTAAATCGATTTAACTATAAGTGACAAAAATCTCCTTTTTCTGTATTGTGTACGCAATGATTGAAAAAGACATTAAGGATTACAAGATATTGCTCTTTGTCAATGCCATCATGTAAATTAATTAAAGAATCATTTTATGTTTATGATTTTTTAATTCTCAATGTAATTTTAAATCACAATTTTCTACGTTTTATTAAATATTGATTAAAACTATCTGTCCATTAGTGTTTCTTCTATGAAGTTTAATATTTTGAACGACAACATTCAGACATGTACCATAAATAATTGTTGTGGTTTATTTAGTTACGAAACAATTGTTAAAATTAAATTTAATATTCTATATTCACTTTTTTATTTAATTATCAGAAACTCTACTTATCATTAATCATATTGGCTTTTGGCTGGACATAGGCATTTCCTTAGAAAATAGGTTTCAACCTACTATGCAACGCTGCGCTTGCCAAACTGCCATACAGGTTAGTGTTATAGGGTTTGTACCAAGTTCTCCTTCTATTTCTACTGTCTCGGTTTCGCAGTAATAGAGTAAGCGATTGCTGTACTTGAGGTCTCGGGTTGGATTCCTGGGTCGGGTGAAATGTTTGTAAAATCACTGGTATAATTTGTAAATATTTGTTTCGGAGTTTGGGTGTTTTCTATGTACAATATGTATTTATATCAGTTGTCTAGTACCCATAGTAAAATCTCTGCTTAGTTTGGCCTAGACGGCGATGTGTGTTTGATGTCCATACATTAAAAAAAAATTGCACTGCTGTTGTAAGAGTTGCAGGTGATGCAGGACAAGACCTGGCCGTAACTAGCAAGTTGGTCGCCCCACGGGAGCCTCCCAAAAAGGCTCGATTTTGGGCCCGAGCCAGTGCTGCCAACCGTACGATTTAAATTTTTATACGACCTCTTTGGCTATTGTACGATGTACGATCGAGTAATCGAAATCGTACGCAATACATACGATCTTTTCAAATCTTATACCCATCATCAAACAAAGGAAAAACAGATGACAATTTGAATTAACTTTTGATATTATACAAAAAAACAAGTAGAAGAAGAAAAACAAGAACAAGTACTCTACAATATAGTACAATAATTATTAATCTATCTCATTCGCACTATCATGAAATACGCAGCGTATGTTGTAAATTACAGCAAATAAACCCTTCTTAGCCTAGGATTCATCAACTAATCTCATTGGGAATGTAATTATGTATTTATTACGTGTCGGTGTGTGGGTGAGTTTGTGTATATGTGAGTAAAAGTTTGTTGGTAAACAAAAGTTGTATCAAAACGATCATCTACACACTTGTACGACTACATGCCGTCCATATCTATCATCAGACATGATGATCTTTCAATGCGGGGACATTATCTCCCCGAGTGGCCTCCTTCGCCTTCCCCAATAGCCACCCCCTTTCCACCATAGAACATTCTTACCACATTCACTTTTAAACTGTTCTAAAAATTAAGAGGGAACTTACCGAGTCCATAGGCACTTTACCTTACATGGCCTCCTAGTATTCACAGTTCCTCCTTCCTTCCTTGGAACAAGCTCCTGCTCCCTTTTTACCACCTACATCCAAGCTTCTCTTACCGTTCTCTCCCGCTCGCCGCCATCATTCCCCCGCGCGTCCCCCGTCTCCCCCTAACCATGTTGCCAACCGTACTTTTTCCGACCTAACCTTTCTATCAACCTAACCAATATAAGGATACGTTCTACTTATGGTTTCGGATTTCGCGACAGCGTATGAGTATATTTATTTTGAGGAATAGGGGAATCTATTTTGTGGATTTTTTTTTCGTGTTTGATAAAGAGTTGAGAGAACAAATACGTGTTGGTGTTTTTAGTTTCATGGGGATTTCATTTGAAAGTACGGTTGATATTTTTTTTTTGAGTTTAACCTAAAGAAATTAGGTTAAGCCTGACCAGGAAAATAACAAATCTGCTCTGATAGTGCCAGAAATTTTCTTTTTAGTGCAACTCTAAGAATCATCAGCTCCCAATGGGGACTATCGTTTCTTTGCTCACCAGTTGGCGCCACTCTTGACTAAGGTCCAGAGGAATAGCTGTCAAAGGCGACTTTATAAGATCGGCGCCGAAATAAAGTTTGAAATCTTGGATCTCATTTAAGTTTATTAATTATAAATAACTGTCATCATATCGAGTAGCTATGCCGCAATGTTGTGCAGTTCCGTTTTGTTCGAAAAAAGGAGTACACATGTTTCTAATAGATAAAACTGTTCTAAAACAGTGGCTAGTGGCGAATGGCAGAAATAACTATTCTCGTGTTTGTAAAAAAAACATTTTAACCCCGAGGATAAATATACTGAGTAATAAGTTACCATTTAGTTTGGTAGGTCTTTGAGGAAGAATCATATTTGTATGCTTTACGCTTACCAATTTCAGAAAGAACATAATATAAATAAGAATTCTAAGAAGGATTTTTTGTTTAATAACTTCTGAAATATGATTATCATAATTATTATTTTTAACCCCCGACCAAAAAGAGGGGTGTTATAAGTTTCACGTGTCTGTCTGTCTGTGGCACCGTAGCTCCCGAATGAATGAAGCAATTTCAATTTAGTTTTTTTTTTGTATGAAAGGTGAGTTACGTGCGAGTGTTCTTAGACATGTTTCATGAAAATCGGTTGAGCCGTTTAAAAGTTATGGGGATGAAGTGGGGAAGAGTAACCGAATGTCTGCAAAAATATCATCGAGTGGGGTCTCAGATGAAAGCGCAACGTGTTTTTTACTTTTTAAAGGGAACTCAGGTTATTATATCGGGGTTTTTTTTTAATTTTGAGAATTTATAGTTATTACTTTGTCAAAGGCTGACACCCTGTGAGTCAACCTGTGACCACGGCCAGTGCAACCTGGTCGAAACGTCAGGCAAATCAGAGATAAGTAATACCTACCTATAAATAAGTGGTCGCGTTAATTCCCGTAAAAATAATTAATTATTATTATGTCGTGAAACGCGAAAGTTTAAAAGTTAGTATATGCTTATCATTTCTATTTACATAAATTCTCTTTTCATCTTTATTTGTCGAAACAAAAAAGTCACAATATTTTCTTTCAGTAACAACTGTGTTTGAATTTGAAAATAGTAGGGGCTACTTTCTTTCAAGCAATTTTATTATTGCTTATTTCAATGTGTTTAAAATTATCCTCACTGATAAACTCATCTTTTATAGAGAAAGGACATTTCACTTCCAATACTGTTAGTGCACCAATTAATCCGTCAGGCGAAGCTCCAATATATGGACATTTATTAGAAATACAAAATCCACAAGATTGTACAACATTGTTATCCACAACATTGCTTATTATTATTTTTGCGCCGCTTGTTCTACATTCCGCTTTCGAAGCGTTCACATTCATCACCAAATAAGCCATTTTTGCGATAATTTCACGAAGGAGATCACTTTTTAACAGATAAATTAAATAAATTATAATTTATGTCACGAAGCCCGCCCACAACCAGTAAAAAGTGAATGTTATTGGACCTCACGCGACACAAGCGCCTCTGGTGGCAAATTCACACGCGATATCCCCCATTTATTTGTGGGTCGGTGCAGTATAAATTAATAATACCTACTGCGGATTTGGCATTTGATTTTTACGGCCACCTGCCTGACTCCAACACTTCTTGGGAACGACTGCTATATTTGATAGCACCCGGGATCACCAGCTTAACGTGCCTTCCGAAGCACGGAGGAAATCGATTTTGAAAAATGTTCGGTCACCCATCCGAGTACCAACCGCGTACTTGGTAGAGTAGAGAGTAAAAATGCGAGACATTTATAAATTATATTGACATGTAAGTTTAGTTTTGCAATTGAAAGAAAGCAGTAAAATTAAGTAGTTCAGTAAAAGTAAGGTTTTTATCTCTAAAAAAGGACCCCTGATTGTTACTCTGTTGCTAACATTCTCGATTTGAATTGATTGAAGTTATCACTTTTGCAATTATTTATGTACGATTTGACAGTTTCAATTACTAGCAATGTGTTATTGTTAGGTAAGCAACTGAACATACGAATCGTACATAGAAAAGACATACATAATACTGGTATCGACCTCCACGCTTGTCCGTAACCACGGTCAACTTGAAGCACCGGCATTCTCCAATCATGACCTTATCTTTCTCTCCTATGTCCTTAAACCACCTAAACCCCAACCAAGAGTTTTGCATATGAGATGTTTTGGCCGAATGGAGGTCGACAAGCTACTTAGGGATGCTTCTAATCTGAATTGGGATGTAGTAACGTCGGTCACAAACATAGATGAGAAGCTTCAAAACTTTAACCACACAATTCTCTCTTTGTATGATGTCCACGCACCTATCAAGAAAATAAAACTAAAGCGACAACCTGCTCCCTGGATGACGAAGGAGGTGCTTTCGGCCATGCGACGTAGAGATAGAGCGTTCTGTAAATTCAGAAGGGATCGTACCGATGAAAAGCGCACCTTGTACAAAACTGCTAGAAATCGGTGCAATCAGATGATACGCAACGCCAAACGCCGACACATTTTTGACAACATCACTCGTTCATCTCCCGCCAATATTTGGAAGTTTCTAGGAACTCTAGGTATTGGTAAGACGCGACCAGGTGGTTTGCAGGCGGTTGGTTTGGATGATTTTAATCGTCATTTCTCCTCCTCTACTCATTTGGATCTCCAGACCAGGCATCGTACTGTTGACTACCTCTCGAGTCTAAGTAACCTAAATATAAATTCCTTTCGATTTTCTCCGGTTGCTTCGGGTGATATCAAAAAGATAATACTATCTATTAAATCCAATGCTGTTGGCTGTGATCAAATCAGCCGACGCATGATCATAACAATCCTTGACCATATTTTGCCTGTAATCACCCACATTATAAATTACTCTTTGTATTCCGGAACTTTTCCAACACTGTGGCGCAAAGCTTGTGTCATTCCCTTACCTAAAATTTCAAATCCCATACTCCCTAACCATTTTAGACCAATATCCATTCTCCCTTTCCTTTCCAAAGTCCTAGAATCTTGTGTGCATAAGCAGTTTTCTGAATTCGTCTATAAAAACAATCTACTGAGCCCTTTGCAATCGGGATTTAGGCCTGGCCATAGTACTACTTCCGCTCTTCTTAAAGTGACTGGCGACATCAGGGCAGGCATGGAAGACACAGAGATTACGGTTTTGGTCTTGATCGACTTCTCCAATGCTTTCAACACCGTCAGTCACGATATCCTCCTATCTGTCCTCTCCTATCTTGCGGTCTCACCTGGAGCACTGGAATGGTTCTCATCTTATCTTCGGGGACGCCAGCAGTCTGTTCATGTCGATGGATCCTGTTCAAGTTGGTGTGATCTTGACTCTGGTGTTCCTCAAGGCGGTATTCTTTCTCCTCTATTATTTTCTATTTATATTAATCTCCTAACCCCGGAACTTTTTAGTGCGTATCATCTGTATGCCGATGACCTACAGCTCTATTCGCAGAGTAAAGTAGATGATATTTCGACAGCTATACAAATGGTCAACAACGACTTGGAAACAATCAATGCATGGACTCACAGGTTTGGGTTATCAGTAAACCCCACAAAATGTCAAGCCATTGTGGTGGGAAGTCACCGATCGATAAGCAGAGTAGACGTTGAGACTCTTCCAGCTATTACTTTTAATGGGACTAATATACCTGTTTGTAGATCGGTGAAAGATCTAGGTTTACACCTCGACTGCACACTAAACTGGCGTGAACAACTAACGAAACAGTGCCAGAGGGTTACTGGAACGCTTCGGTCTCTGAACCGCCTGCGAAATTTCCTACCCGTAAAAACCAAGACCATTCTTGTGCAAACCCTTATTTTCCCCTTAATCGACTATGGTGATGTGTGCTGTTACGACCTGAATGCAGATCTTCTTGATAAATTAGACCGTCTTCTTAATAACTGCATTCGATTTGTTTATAATCTCCGGAAATACGATCACGTATCCTCTTTTCGTTCGCAGCTCAATTGGCTACCAATTCGCTTACGCCGTAAACTACGTGCGCTCACTGTCCTATACTCTATCCTGAATAACCCATCTTCGCCAACGTATTTAAAATCGTACTTTCAACACTTATGTAGCAATCATGACAGAAACCTTCGGTCCTCTAATAACCTTCTTCTTCGTTGTCCCTCCCACACGTCTGAGTTCGTCGGCTCATCCTTTTTTGTGCAGTCCGTTCTTCTTTGGAATGAGCTCCCGCTCGAGATCAGGATGGCTACCAATGTTTTTACATTCAAAACAAAAGTAAAGCAGTATTTATTAAAACAGCTCGCAGAATCAACCAATACATAAATGACATCTCATACTGGTTATGGTATTTATTCGTGTGTGTATTTATATATATTTTAGTATGTGTATTCATATGCATCTATGTATTATGTGTAGTGTATAGTAAGTTCATATATGTATGTGTATTTGTTAATTTACAAATAACCCAAATGCATCTACTTCCTATTTTCTCTGCATTACCTAAAGGTTGACTGGTAGAGAATGCCTAAGGCATTAAGTCCGCCTATGTACCTAAAGTGCATGATGTGTAATAAAATAAAAAAAATTAAAAATCGGAAAACTTACGATTGCACTCAACTGAAATCGAGAATTGTTGGCATCAGATCTTACATAATCAAGGTAGAGGAGAGGACAACTTTTATCCGTATATAAATTCGAGATTTTAAATCTGTATCTGCGGAAATGACACCTAATCACGGTTTCATCTGAGTTTTAGAATATACTGTAACTTTTCTCATATCTTAAAATATAAAAAGTCTTAATGCTAAATGTTGCTTTATGTTCCTGTAATGATAAATGTTGATTCAAAATTATAATGACACACCGTTTTAAAATTATTTACATTGTTTTATTGAAATTTTATTACGTCCTTTTTTTCCTTGAAATGTTGGCAAAATACGATATTTTCTAGTATATGATACGATCTTCTGGAAAATAAAGTTGGCAACAGTGACCCGAGCCCCAATCAGACTGACACCCCGGAATTACTAACAAATCCTTAAGGGCTACCCGCGGCATGGAAGGGTCTTCATCGTCTTCATTGTGTTTAGAATGGTTACTCATCCATGGGCTGAGCTGGCTAGGATTGTATAACTATGCAAAGTTTTAACCTACACAATACAATTTTATTATTAAGAAATAAAGGTAATTTTTAGGGTCGATATTATTATTTTGTCTGATTCTCTTCTGCATTCTAAGTACCTAGCCAATAACAAAGTGGGAAAACCGTAAAATGTTTGAATCTGTACGTAATTACATTTTTTTCCTTTAGGCCGAGGCCGCACTACGGCTAAACCGCCTGATTTTGTGACTAAAGGAAACGAATGGAAGCGGCCGCGGTTTTTACCGCGACTGATTTTAAAACCGCGACAACCGCGGGCGGTTCTGCCAGTGTTGCCAGAAGGTTACTTTTGTAATGTTTCAGGTGATTTTTCATCTCTTGGTTACTTTTAAGTTATACAAAAAATTTTGAGAGATAGTCTCTCAAAATTTTTTGTATAACCTAAAAGTTAGCAGTTAGCAGTATGAAAATATTAAAAAACAAGTAGAGAAATAGAATGAGGTTAAATCTTTTATCTACTATATTTAGAGTACGCTGTGTTTTTTTAATGAAATAGGGGGAATATTATACAAGCAGACGTATCGCCTGATGGTAAGCGATTACCGCCGCCCATGGACACTCGCAACACCAGAGGCATCGCAGGTGCGTTGCCTGCCTTTTAAAAAGGAGTACGCTCTTTTCTAGAAGGTTCGACGGTCGGAAGGCAAATGCTGCTTTGATTATAAAATTCCAGACCATTGTATATTTGTTAGTGGTTTTCTGGTGGTTTTAGAAGTTGAATCTAGTGGAGAGCTAGTTTATCTGTCGGCAACACTGTTCGCGGTTTTTAACCGTAGTGCGTGCGCTTCGGGCGGTTTTGCGGTTTAACCGCTTGCTGGAAAAAACCGTAGTGCGGCCTCAGCCTTAGAACCCTTTTTGTCTTTCTTTTAACAGGAATTGGTTTTTTTTAAAATACGTTAATAAATATTTCAGTGGTTTTGGATTAAAGTCGAGTTGCATGCCTCATCTGTCTGAAGTAAACAAATTGAAATAATCGGCTGACTCAATTTTTCTGACATTCTAAAAAGACAATGTTACCATCATAATAATTTTGCCAGGAAAAGTGTAGAACGTAACTAAAATGTTTTGAAGTATAATTTCCTAACAAATGAAATAGTGTATTATTGAAGAGTCTCCTAATAATTATAAGGAACTTAAATTATTATATTTACGCAAAGTGTGATTGTGAACTACACACAATCACACTGATCAACTAGCCCATCGGGGTTAAAAACGAGAGTTTATGTAAATATAGTTTAAGTTAATTATTAGAGACGCTAAAATAAAGATTCTGTGCTGTACTTATTTCATAAAATCTTAAATGCTTTAATTAATTCATTATTACAATGCATTTCAATCACTTTGTTGCATATGGCGGTAACAGTAGTATTTTACAACATTACACTTAGGTACTTAGGACATGGACTTCAAAATTGCAATAGGTAAACATCTTAAGAAACAACAGACTTTCACTGGCAGATAGCTGATGTATGCCCCGCGGTGTTACTCGCGCTTGTAAAGATACACCGCGGTAGGCATCTAGTATAGTAATAAAGTTTCAACATTTATTTTCAATTGTCTTAGAAAACCTCTCAACTGCGCTCCTCTTGGTGTATCAATCGCCTCAGTAGTAGTACTCGTAAATAATGAATACCTAACAGAAAGGTTAAACATACTTTCCTAGATTTTCAAATGTTTACAGTTTTCAATTGAACTTTGTATACTGTTTTCTTAGACCAAGGGTCAGACCAACTTTCCCGTGTACTTCGTCGAGTAACTTTGGGAGCAGTGTGGAGGCTACTTAACTTTAAAACAATAATTCAATGACCATTTTTAGGGTTTCGTGCCATAGGCAAAAAACGGAACCCTTATAGATTCGTCATGTCTGTCTGTTTGTCTATCCGTCTGTCCGTCTGTCCGTCCGTCCGTATGTCACAGCCACTTTTTTTCCGAAACTATAAGACCTATAATGTTGAAACTTGGTAATTAGATGTATTCTGTGAACCGCATTAAGATTTTCACACAAAAATAGAAAAAAAGCAATAAATTATGGGGGTAAGATAGCTTAGATAGATAGTTAGCTAATACTTAGAACTGAAACTCAAAATTTTTTTTTCCATCAATCCCATACGTGTGAGGTATCTATGGATGGGTCTTCGAAAATGATATTGAGGTTTCTAATAAATTTTTTTTCTAAACTTAATAGTTTGCGCGAGAGTCACTTCCAAAGTGGTAAAATGTGTGTGTGTCCCCCCCCTGTAACTTCTAAAATAAGAGCATGACAAATCAAAAAAAATATATGATGTATACATTACCATGCAAACTTCCACCGAAAATTGGTTTGAACGAAATCTAGTAAGTAGTTTTTTTTAATACGTCTTATATTGTAAACTGCAATTTACATTTCATTCAATCAACACAAATATATAATAAAATAAAAATTATATTATGTTACTTGCTGCTGCGGAACCCTTCATGGGCGAGTCCGACTCGCTCTTGTCGCTTTTTACAACGCGACTAGGGTTGTTCAATAATAATAATAAAATCTATAAACCTAATCAAATTGTGTAGGTAGGTAGGTACCTACTTTTATATTGTTTGTTAAAAGCACACAATACCTAATCGAAATAACCAGAATTTATTAAATCATGTTGCAACTGATGTTATTCTATCCAGCGAGGTTACGGTTTGTAATGTTAGTTGTTTTCTTTGGTGTAAAAGTGGATAAAAGGATAGTTGTGTAATTTCCTATTCTTGGGTAAATTCATTTTATGCGATGGTAATATTAACACACGTGAGCCAAGAAGTGGGTATAACGTGACTTTCATGCTGTGGCAACATTTTTAGTGATGGCTGATGTTTCAAGTTGAACGGAATGCCAACGACTGTTGCCGAATTTTAGTGTTGAAATTAAAAAGTTTCATAAAATTCGGTGTTTTTATGTGAATTTTATGAATTCTTTTAACATTTAGTGCGTTATTGTGTGTTTATTAGTGACTAAATTTTGAGTGCAGTTCTGTAGAGAATGTTTGTTGTGCCCTCAGTGTAACAGGATCACTGGCTAATAAAAATATTGGATTACGGTTTTCTGTTTATTTAATTATTTTCGGACAAAAGGTGAGTAATATGTTTTTAAAGAAGTAGTTACTGAGGTTTTTGAGTGTTAATATTCGGGTATTTTATGCCACGATAGCTATGCGCTTGATAGCGACAAGCCCTGACTAGAGATAACGGAAGATTAAAGTAGATTGCAAAGATTCTGATAAGATTCTGTGCGTCACGGTATTTCGGAGCCCTGAGCTCACACCATTGAGCCTGTCTTACGCATCTATCACGTTAATGTACTTGGTAACGTGTTTATAACAAACTAATTTGAACATGCTTCTTCATGCTCCATTTCCCACTGAAAACTTTGATGGAAGTTGAGAAATCGTTGCTAGAGGTATTTATATGCTCATTACTATATATATCTCGCACAACTGGTGCACCTAAATTGTACTTACAGCATAATTTTTCTAAAGACATTTTCTCCTTAGCTTATGGTTAGAAAGCCAATTATATAAAAATTAAAAATAAACAACACTTTTCTAAATATAAATCTGAGAGTTCATTTTCCAACAATGACGGTCGGACAGTCGAACACGGACAGTGTTTCGTTGGTGAGTGAGAGACCGGAGGCCCGATGATGCAGTAGCATCACAAGGCCGCCATGGTGTGGGTCGCCATGCTGCATTGTTGTATTGCATTCACAATGAGTATGGTGACCAACACTCTTGAGAGCTACTTATGCTTGCCATCAGGCAGAGTAAAGACATTTTAGCAGGTCCATACATAAATAAAAAAAATCAAACAGAACAACTAAGTAAGTATATCAACAAACTAGCTTTTACACGCAGCTTCGCTCACGCAGACTTTCATCCCCTGGTTTACATTTGAATTTCGAAAATTCCTTTCTTAGTGCTCACTTACGTTATATAAAGAACCTACATGCAAAATTTCAAGATTCTAGCTTCAGTGGTTTGGGCTGTGCGTTGATCTCTGGGTATGTCAGTCAGTCAGTCACCTTACTCTTATATAATATAGACTAGCTTTACACGCGGCTTCGCTCACGCAGTCTTTGATCCCCTGATTTACCCCCTTAGGGGTGGAATTTCAAAAATTCCTTTTTTAGTGCTCACTTACATTATATAAAGAACCTACATGCAAAATTTCAGGATTCTAGCTTCAGCAGTTTGGGCTGAGCGTTGATCTCTGGGTATGTCAGTCAGTCAGTCAGTCACCTTACTCTTTCATATATATAGATTAGAATTTCAAATTTTTCAACTGAGATTTTTTTTAAGTTTGAAAAGTTACTGATTTCAATATACAGTTCAGCTAGTTAGAGAATCAGGGTTTGAACTGTAAGTGTAATGTACCTTTGGTACAGTAAAAAAATACAATTCATTCATTAATATAAGTAATTAAGTAAGTTCCTACTAGATGCTCTGAATGTGGTGACTTACTTTTAAGCCTTAATCTAGCTACATGATACAAATCTCTTAAAGTGTTTGCCGAGCCTCTAAGATCTGCTCTGGCAGATAATAGGAGTTCATCGTACTAAATGACATCTTAAATAGTCACTTGAGATAAATTTACCTATATGCTATAAAGTGACCGAGAACAAAATAAACATCACTCTGACAAAAATTAAACTTCTGTTGATATGAAATAAAATTATATTAATATTGAAATAAGTATAAATCATGTTACTTTTTGAATTTAGATTTTAATAAACCTAACTTACTTTATTTATTTTCATTCTATTTTCTGTATCCTTTAGGCAATGATCACAATATGTTGTAGACTATGTATTATTCATCAAAGTACTTAATATAACTTTGTAATATATTTTACATTACCCTTATGTTTATCTTCAAACATCTCACATTCTTCTAAGAGGTGCCATTATCTTGAAATTATTTTATCAACTATAAAATATCATCAGTTCCTATCAACTGTATTGCAGGAATACAAGTTTGCTAGAACAAAATACTTTGACAGTGATAAATGTCAAAAAATATTACCAAGTTGTAAAATGGATCATGTTATTTATTTTTCTAAATATAGTCAAGTCAGTTCATATCTAAGTAGAAGCTGGTAGCTCAAGAATATTCGGAAATTTAATAAGTAATTAAATAAGTCAAGGTATTTTTAGATCTTTTACAAAAAATCATTGAAAGTACTGACCACTGAACTCTGGCACTTAAATAGAAAGTAAACCTTAGCTTTGATAAATTGGTGTGTTACCTGGAGAAGAACATGCATTGTTCTTAACAACATTAATGAACAATTCTTAAAGAATTTCTTCTCTGATTAATTGTAAACACTGTCTTTGAACATCCTGGTTAATGTAGTTTAAATAGCGGACCACTTGTTCTCGGGTAACATGATGATTCTAATGTTCTTCTTATAAATATAAATTTTCTAAAGTGGCTTACAAACTATTTTAAGTATTTTACTGATATTAAAAAAAGATGCAAGTTCAAGACATGCTGGTGGGTTAAAACAATTTTATTATATTACTAGCTGACCCGGCGAACTTCGTACCGCCATATTTACATATCTGTCTCAGCTTCCCACAGGCAGTGTACAGTCGCGGACAAAAAAAAAACACTTTTCCCGTTATCTTTTATTTTTTTCTTTCTAGCAAAAAAAGAATGAATGAAATCGGACTATGTGTTATTGAATTACAGCCAAGTAAATATTTTGACTTTCATCCCCTCTCTCCAGGATACCGTGCTGAATTTCGGGATAAAAAGTATCCTATGTCCTACCTTGTAGTATGAACTCAAATCATGCCAAGTTTCATTTCAATCCGTTCAGTAGTTTCGACGTGATGCGCGGCCAAGATACAGACAGACAGACAGACAAAAATGAAAAAAAATACAGTTTTGGCTTCAGTATCAATTATAGAGAGCCCGCCAAAAAAAAAAATCAAAATATCTTCAATGTACAGAATTTGACCTGTTACATTTTTATTATATTATATTATTATATTATATACTAGCTGTTGCCCGCGGCTCCGCCCGCGTGTATGTCGGTTATCGCGGCAAACAGTAACCTATGTGTTAATCTGATGTATCTTCTATACTTATAAAATAACATGTCCTGACTGACTAACTGACTGATTCATCATCGCCGAGCGGAAACTATTAAACTTGGGAATACAAAATTTGGTGAGTATGATCGTTTCATTAAGTAGATACCCATTAAGGAAGGACTTTTGGAATTTCTACCCCCAAGGGGGTGAAATAGGGGTTGAAAGTTTGTATGGAAGTCCGTCATTTTTTAAGTTAGAAACATGAAACTTTATTTTTGGGCTACTGATTAAAAATTAGTAAACACGTATTCAAGCGTTTCTGATAGATAGAGCGGATATTCTACTCCTTAAGGGTGAAATAGGGGTTGACGTTTTGTATGTAGGTTAGTCAGGAAGTCCGTCATTTTTGAAGTTAAAAACATGAAAGTTTATTTTAGGGCTATTTAAGAAATATGAAACTTTATTTTTGGATTACTTATAAAAATTAGTAGATATGTATTTCAACGTTTCCTAATATTCTACCCCTAAGGGGGTGAAATAGGGGTTGAACTTTGTTTGGCATTTTTAAATTAGAAACATGAAACTTTTCTTTTGGTTTGGGCTACTGATAATGAATAGATACGTATTTAGGCCTTTCTCGATATTCTACGCTGAAGGGATGAAATAGGCGTTGACAGTTCGTAAGCGGGTTAGTCTAGAAGTCCGTCAGTTTTGAAGTTAGAAACATGAAAATTTATTTTAGGGCTATTGATAAAAAAATAGGAGATACGTATTTAAGCGTTTCCCAATATTCTACCCGTAAGAGGGTAAAATAGGGGTTGAAAGTTTGTATGGAAGTCCATCTTTTTTAAGTTAGAAACATGAAAAATTATCTTTGGGCTAATAGTTAAAAACGCGTAGATACTAAGTGTCTCTGGATATTATATCTACCTCTTTTTTTGTGCGGAAATTCCCTCGGATATCACCAACTGGTGGTTATGTCGGACTCGAACCGACTAAAAACCGCACACCGTCTCGGGTTCTAGAAACCAGGGAACCAGAGCGCCCTCAAAGGGAAATCCCATAAATGATATTTCTACCCCTAAGGGGTGAATTAGGTGTTGAAATGTCGTAAGTAGATTAGTTTGGAAGTCAGTCATTTTTAATTTAGTAGCCTGAAACTTTGTCCTTAGGCTTTTAAGTACAAATAAATTAATACCTATATCATCATTTATGGGAATTCTATTTCTAAAGGGCTAAAAATAAGGGTCGAACGTTAGTATGAAATCCTTTTTAATGGGCTATTGATTAAAAATAAATAAATAGGTACGTTTAAAAACATGAATAAATTATTCATACATACTTACACAGTTTTAATTAAATATATTGTAAATAATCAACTTCCACGCGAGCAAAGCTGCGGGCAAGCTAGTAGCTAGTAAGCTATATTACTGTAAAGTTTCATCCAATTCCGTCCAGTGCTTTTTGCGTGATGAAGTAACAAACATACACCCTCACAAACATTAGCTTTTATAAATTAGTGTGATGTGATAAAATCGAATACGAAAAACAATGTTAAATTTATCACTACAGTTAAATGAAAAATTAGACATAACGAATGAAGCTTATTTTCAAAGCGTAAATAAAACTAAATTAATTAAGTATCTACAACTAATTCAACGAAAAAAATGGAAGGTATCTACAACTTACTAAAAGAAATTAAAACACCAACAAATAAGGCTAAGTAATTAAATATTTGCAACGAAAAACATCTGCTTACCTATGCCTATACCAATAACCTAACAAAATCCTATAAAAAAGTAAATTATAGGTACCTAGGTACCTATGCTATAACCTTACAAAATTCTAAAAATACCGAGAAAACCAATTAGTAACTACAAAAGACTATTTGCTAATTATTTAGGTACAACAAAAATCGCCTGCTTATACCTATGCTATAACCTGACAAAATCCTAAAAAAAAACTGCGTTTAAAAAAACTACCATAACCTATCATACCTATACCTATATACCTATCATAAAGATGTTTTGTATCATTTTCTGGTAAATTATGATGAACTATTATGTTATATGTTTACTCCTCTTTCAAGTATTTTAAACTTAAAATAAATATCATAATTGTAAATGACCATTTAACGTTTATGGCATTCTAGTTTTTGGTTCAGTATCAATAAGAGCATCCTCCCAAAAAATCTAAATTTCTTTAATGTACAGAATTGATCTTATACACTTTTCTTATGCGTTTAAAAGTGATCATATTACGTACCTATTGTAAAGTTAGTTACTTGATTCCAAAAGATGTCGCTGTTTTAAGCACAGAAACAATTTTCAAGAAAATGTAATTGCTTCAGTATCGATTAGAGAGCCCTCCCAAAAAATCATCTAAATTTCTTTAATGTACAGAACTGAATTGTTACATTTTTATTAGAGATGTGCCGACTAGTCGACGACTAGTCGGTAAAGTCGACTATCCGGCAGCAATCGTAGTCGACGATTAGTCGGCGAATAGTCGGCAAAAAGCGCCGACTATTCGGCTTATTACTTTGTATGTATTTCTCAATAATATATTTGTCAATTTTTATTTTATAATCAGTTTTAGACATTTTGAAATGTAAAAGAAAGCAATCTTTCTTTTGGTAACCAGTTTCTAAAATTAATTGCTGATAACAAACATATCTGACATTTATTAAACAAAATGTTTGCTTGTAGTGTTTGCACTTTTTTCCTTTCCACCACGAGAAATAATCATTGACATTGATTACACTATGCATTAGGGTCCAATGCGACGGCCCACAATGTTAGCCCATGGCAACATGATAATTGTTAGGCAGACAACAGCACAGTCCATGGGCGATATTTTGGACAACTTGCAGTCAAGCTGGCAGACGTTGAGGAAAAACATTGGAAAGACGTTGAGAGATGTGGCCGATCGAGATCGAGTCCCACACACGTCCTTCGTGTCCCCCCCCCCCCCGCCACGGAGGGTATGGTGCACAATGCATTCCCGCGTAAAAGAAAAAGAAGGTTCGCTCGTGTGTGGAGTACTCACACTCATCTTTGCGATGGTGTCGCACAGTATCTGTTTGACGCTCTCGACAGCGGCGAGCAATCCGCATTGGCGACAGTCCCTAAGCCTCCGAGTCCCTTGAGCTGAGCCTCTGCAGTTGCGAAGAGATATAGCCGCCATGGCAGTCCTCTATTGCCTTTATCATGGTGAGTGTTCTGAAGTGCTCTTCCAACTGGTCCGCTCCTCTCCCTTCCTCTATAGGACAACACGTGCCGACCTCGGAAGTCACCGCTTCAGAGAGACACACGTTCTCGCACTCATCCCTTCGGTTCTTCCTTCCTGTGCTGAGCGGTCAAAACTTGGAACTCACTACCAGCGCACGTGTTTCCTTCCCACTACGATCTCGGGTCCATTCAGCGGGTCGTGAAAAAGCATCTCACCAGGTCACGCTGTCCTGTGTGTCCACACACTTCTGCATTGTCCTTATTACCTACCTACTACCTACATTGAGGATTGTGACCAGCACTTTTGGATTCTGCTCATGATTTCCATCAGGCAGGGCAGAGTCATTTTGGCAGCAAACACATTAAAAAAATCGAGAGCATCACTAAAGTGGCCTCGCGGCAACTTCGCGTACTGATTAGGGTAAGACAGTTCTTTGTCCGAGCATCTGTCTTCTTTATAAGACCCAGGTTCGCTCGTTCGTGGAGGACTGTTCTCATCTTTTTGATGGATCCACACAGAATTTGCTTGAAGCTCTTGATCGGTTGCAGCAGCCAGCAGTCCGCATTATCAACAGTCCCGATGCCACCGAGTCCCTTGAGCCTTTGCACTTGCGGAGAGATATCGCCTCTGTGACAGTCCTCTATCGTGTTTACCATGGACAGTATTCTGAAGATCTCTTCCAACTAATCCCACGTTCTCCCATCTTCTACAGGACAACACGTACTGGCATTGGGAGCCACCGCTTCAGAGTCGTAGAAATACGCTTTGGAACTAAACGGTTCAGTTCTGCCTTCCTGTGCCGAGCAGTTTTTAACTGTTTGGTACTACCAACGCACGTGTTTCCCTTCCACTATGATCCCGGGTCCCGTAGGCGTGAGAAAATGCATCTCACTAGGCCGCCATAGTATAGGACGCTATACTGCATTGTCTGCGTTCGCAGTGAGTATGGTGTCGGAGTGTTGGATTCTACTCAAGCTTTCATCAAGCTCAGCAGAATCACTTTGGCAGGCTTTCAAATAAAAAAAAACAAAAAACATCATCCACTTGTTTAAAAAACATCGGCACAAGTGATTTTCTTTTTCATTTAACTCTTCACTTCAATCAACAATAATAATAATATCTTTACACAAAAATATTTTTTAACACTAAAACACACCTCCGACTACAACCCTTACAGAAGCAAAAATGAAGAAACAAGGTTCGCAGGCGGCGTTTGCGACTGGGGCGCGAATCAGCTGTAAACGAAGAGTTACGGAAATGTCCGTAACCACGATCGGTTTTGCCGATTAGTCGGCCGACTAGTCGGCCTTTTTGGGGCCGACTAATCGGCTAGTCGGCTAGTCGGCAAAAGTAATGATCGGCCCATCTCTAATTTTTATTATACGTTAAAAAGAGTAATCATATTACGTACCTATTGTAAAGTTAGTTACTTGATTCCAAAAGATGTCGCTGTTTTAAGCAAAGAAATTTTTCAAGAAAATTTAAAACAACCCTTTCTATGGAAAGAGAGAACATAAAACAAATACCTACCTATCAAATACTAACTATATACCACATTAATCACAATGCTTGTGCATAAAACGTTCCCACGATTATTTTGAATATTTAAGTCATGCGGGCACAACCAAACACACAGATTCGACGTCTACAGAGAGATATAGATATTATTTTTCCTATGGATAGAGAGGTTGCGATAAATCAAATACTTAATGCTACACCGAATTATACGTAATACGTTCTACGATTATTCCACGATATATTAATCAAAGTGTTATTAATTACGCATGGCTGGCAATAGGTGTCGCTACATGTTGTTTTACGTAATGATAAATTCTTTATAAATTTTTTTCCAATAGATAGAGAGATTGTGATAAATTAAATACTTTATGCTACAATCTTCAGAGTATCTCCTTTCTAACAAAAAAAGAATTATTGCAATCGGACTACTCGTTAATGAATTACAATTAATTACACATTTTGACTTTCATCTCCCCTCCCAAGGAAACCGTCCGGAATTTTGAAATAAAAAGTATCCTATGTCCTACCTCGGAGTATGAACTCAAATCATGCCAAGTTTCATTTGAATCCATTCAGTAGTTTCGGCGTGATGCGCGGCCAAGATACAGACAGACAGACAGACAGACAAAAATGAAAAAAAAAAATAGTTTTCGTTTCAGTATCGATAACAGAGTGCCCTCCAAAAAAATTTTCAAAATATCTTCAATGTACAGAATTTGACCTGTTACATTTTTATTATAAGTATAGATTATATTATTTCAATAAGCTTACTAACTGTTGCCCGTGGCTCTGCCAGAGTGTATGTCTTTTATCGCTACAAATAGTAGCCTATGTGTTATTCTGATGTATAACCTATATTACTGTAAAGTTTCATCCAAATCCGTTCAGTGGTTTTTGCGTGAAAGAGTAACAAACATCCATCTGAGTAACAAACATCCATCCATACAAACTTTTGCGTTTATAATATTTAAGTAAGTAGGATACATTAGAATAACACATAGGCTACTATTTGCCGACATATAGGCGGGTAGTGCCGCGGGAAAACACTAGAATGCAATAAAACTGCAATTTATTGATAAAATTTCAGCATTTATCATATTATTTTATGATTATAGCACTTAGTATTTGTGATATTATGCCTATATTATATCATCTTTTAAATATCAAGATATATCCCTGGACATATCCATGGTTTGTGTACCCTAAATATAATTTATTACTGTGTATTGTTTGTATAGTGTGGTTTATCTAATTGCTAATTTCAGCAGTCACCTAGTTGGCAGCCGTCCATGTTTACCATCATAATTTTACGACACTTGTTTTTCTTTTACTTATACTTAGTAAGAAATTTATATTGAGTACTCAACATTTTATGATTATCGCTTCAAACACTATTAAAATATTTTAATTCAAGGCTTATGGAGGTATATAAAAATAATGTGAACCAGACTATGTAAGTACTTACATATATTTTTTGTAATGGCCTTGTCAGTCTAGCATATAGGACTGCCGTAAAGAGGTCTCTGTTCCATTCTTGACTCACGCCTAAAGTGTTCTTGGGGTTTTCTTACAGTCGAAAGTCAACTTTAACCTGTAACCGTTATTTAATAAAATGTCAGCAGCCTCTAACTGTAACATGTAAGTAAATCAGTAAATGGTCACAGAAAAATGTAATGAATTTGTTTTTTTTTACATCTAACACACAATGCCATCTAATCCCAAGCTAAGCAGACCTTGTGTTATAGGTACTAGACAACTGATATAAATACTTTTTTTTGTAAATACGTACTAAGGAGATCTCCAAAGCTACAAGCCAAGTGGGAAGGGCCATACCGGGTGGTGACAAAAATCAATGATGTTACCTACCGGTTCATTTTTCAAAATTCCGGAAGATATTGCAAAGTAAGCCGTAATTTTATATTATGACATAGGAAAACCCAAACTCTGAAACAAATATTTGCAGATCACACTTGAACATTTGGTCTGACCCGGAAATTGAACCCGAGACCTCAAGCACAGCAGTCGCATACGCTACCACTGTGCCACCGAGGCAGTCAAATTATAAAAAAAACACTGTAGTGTCAAAAACAAAGTTTCAAAAAAAGAAATCCTATTATATTATGAAATCCACGTGACAGAGATGTAAATAACAGGTCTAAAAGAAATTAAGAAGGTACATTGATGACTTTTTTATACTCTCCATCTATATGAATCTACATCTAATTACAGCCTACATTTCACGCTATTTAAAAAGCGAATGTGCAATTAATAATTAGACGCCTAAAAAAATCAGGTGTTAATTATTTTATCTGATTTGACCCGAATAATAAATGAATCATATCAAGTAGGTACATTGTAATTAAAATGAACAATTGGGTCATGTCGTCGGCTGATAACGGCACACTTTGTAATCAAAAAACCGGTATCTGTCAATGAATAATTTGTTAATATATTTTCCTTCTCTAAATCTCAGCTAATTTTAATCGTGGAAGAACTATGCTTTGGCACAGGTAAACTCAGGCCGAGCCGCTGGGAGCGATAACCTTAGCCCAGTCACCTGGACTATTATTACGAACCTATTGACGCCTTATTCATTAAAATCTTTTGAGCAGTTTATACGCGACGGTGGACACACAAACATTCATAGAAAGCTAAAATTATTACCGTTCCTTTTGGTTTCACCATAGTCGGATAGTAAAAGTAGGGTAAATGAAATGCAGAAAGCAAAGGAACTCACTAAAACAAAGATCATCCCAGTTCCTAGTAATAAGGTCCTTCTATAAGATATTGGTAGATAAAAAAAGGTGAAATAAAACCTTGAGGCGTGAAAGAATAGTCAACAAACAATTCGATACTCGCCTCTGGTCACAACTTTGTTCGACGTCTCGCTTTCGCTAACATATCCCTTTTCATTACATCCAAGTTTTTGGCACGTTACCAATTCAAGGCAGGTATCGAGAAGTCTGAAACATTTTGATGAGCTGTCCCAATTTAAACATCGATTTCGAGTTATATTTATAATATAAGTAACTCTCTTTTAAGAGCTACGTTGAAAACATGTCAGTAGTGGTATTGTGCTGACCATTTTAGTAATGCATTTAGTTGGTAAACAGCTACTAAATGCTTCGTACGATCAGTTAAAATATATGATCTAGCATTTAGAAGTGCGACATTAAAATTGTACATCGCATCGCATCGCATCTGCCCACCGGAATAGTTATTTTTGGACAAGTCTGGCAACTTTTGGATCTAAAGAATATTTTATTATTCTATTTATTATATTATTCATTATCAATTTATTAAGTAAAGCTAGTTGTATTAAGTAATTTATTCAAATCATAGTGCATTGCTAAATGTGACATTCAGTCTTGCAAACCCTATCAGTAACTGTAGATGATAATTTGCCACTTTAGTAGTGCTCACCTTAATGAAAGTATCCTCCGAAGCCAAAGTTATCCGAAGAGTTATTCTGCTCACTAGCTTCTTTTAAAATTTATCAGTTAGAGATTGTAATTTAATACTCGTTTTTGTAGTATCTAAATATTATGATATTGAAATACCTTGTCTATTTATGTTATCCAAATACAGATGTACTACTTGCTAGGCTTATAAAAAATAATATTTCATAAGACTTCTCGCATCAGTGCACGTAAACGCCAAATATTTGTCTAGTTAGCTGTTATTCCGTAGATGAAAGGCAGCAATGGAATTTGGGAATGGGATAACGGGCGATTCGCTGCGAGCAGTCGCCACGGACGCGACACAAGGTCGGTGTGCCCCGCTAGACCTGTTCTCACTTATAACGACAACCACTTTGTTAGCAAACGAATAAATATTAATGTAGGCATTGCTTTTATAGAATGTTTTGTATGAAGAAAACAAAAACTTGTGTGTGTTATGTGTCGTTGGAAAAAAAGATTCACCGTATCTTACGAGTAACTTTACTTGCTATTTCACATAAATTCAGTTTTAATACGATCTTTTAGGAAAAGGCAGTTTAAATACTACACTTTTCAACCGACTTCAAAAAAGGAGGAGGTTCTCAATCCGACTGTGTTTTTTTTTATGTTTGTTACCTCATAACTTTGGACTGGGTGAACCGATTTTGATGATTCTTTTTTTATTTGAAAGCTGGTGCTTCCCGAATGGTCCCATTTAAATTTGGTCCAGTTCTGACATGTCATCCATGAGAAAACCATATACTTAAGTCTTCAATTTGCATTATGTATGTACGCGACAAATTAACGAATAACTCAATATTCCCGTATGGTCCCATTTAAATTTGGTCCAGACTGAAGTCGGTTTTTTTTTTGATAAAATTTGTGATTGTTTTATTTCATTATCATTGAGCAATATTTCGGAATTTCAATTGAATGTCCATGTTTAAATGCTGGTTTTGTAGCTAAAAAACATTTTTTTCCAGGCAACTGTAACAAGTTTTTATTTTTAAAGTACGTATAACTCGACAACGTAATAACTTTTGATAAAATTTATATAGCCTGCGTCAACCGGGTCATATTACGAATATATTGACATGTCATTTATCAAAATCGGCCAGGTAATTTAGGTGGAAACACAAGTACACATATACTTGCTGCCAATATTATATTATTAAGTATTTTACCGTAGTCGGGTAAAAAGACGAATTCATGGGCAGTTTTGATGCACTTACCAAGCATTGAATTTACAAAGCATTTAAATATTAAGTATCTATTGTCAACTTTTCAAACCGTGAAACATCAACAAGTAGGGCAGTGGCAAATTCATAGTAGCCATATTTATAAGTACTTATGTATTTGTACCTACTTTGGTATGAAATTGTGCAACAGAAACCTTGACAAGTAGTAATAGATATCGCATATTGTCACCAAGTTACAAATTACTTGTTCGAGGACAAACTGGACATTGCTGACATACTATTTTTACGTGAAAACTATAAAAGTCACGTATTTTCATTGTTGTATTCTCTAGTAAACATTTGTTACTTAAATATTACGTTTTACACCGATAGATTATGAGAAATATATTAACTTGAAAGCAGCAGCAGAATTAACAGATCGGAGTTTTTTTAATGCCAACTGTGTCTTTTGATCTTTTTTTTTACAATGAGCTTCTATGTTAGTTAATACTCCAGTACCGAAGGTATGATGTAGCCTTTAATTCGTCCTGGTACGATAATTTGCGACACTTGCAAAAAAAGTTCGGTTTGAAAAAATCTGATAATGAATTCTTTTTTGCCATTGATTGAACAGTTAAGAATACATATAAGACAAGTTTTCGTTTTAAAATTGTGATCGACGGATAAAGTTTGTGCAGTGAGGCCAGTGAGTAGTCTTGTAGGTCCACAACTTCAGAGCATTCCGGTATTAAGGATTACTTTAATGAGGAAACCTCATCGTGGTGTTTCATAACACATTTGAGGTCATTACTCTATATAACAGTGGACATCCTCGCAGTAGTCGCTTACACAATACTGGCCTTGATACACGAACGATGAACTTTGCTAAAGTGAATAATATTGATCGTCAAAACGTTTGCCTCCTTGCCGTTTTTATTGTACCAGGTACTCTGTCATTCTGTCATACAATTTAAATTGAATAATCTACATACAGCAACGTGTAGTCATATTTATGAAATAATCTTAAAACTGTAAAAAAACTAAGAGATACTATGTAACCCTAGAACCTAATTAACCTAATTTCACACATATTCAAAGCAAAGCTAAAGCATATTCAAAGCTAAAAATCGTTCGACTTAATCAGCTCAAAAAAGTATGAGCTGATTACGTCGATCGATTTTGAAGAAAAATAATATTTTCATTAGAAGTAGAAAATACCGGGAATCACTATTAGATATTGTCAAGGAATTGTAACCTTTGAATACTGGCAGTTTTTACTTTAAGTTACGTAAGTTCATAAAATCCAAATTTAATCAAGTGCACAATGTCCGCTTGATCAAATAGATTTGAAAAGATTTTTATAGCGCACTAAAATGAAAAATAAGTCGCAACATCTCCTTCAAAACAAACGATAATGCAAACGAAAAAACTGACCCATTTTTTCCGTAATATTTTTAGAACTGCTCTTTTAAAAAGCAATTTTGTGCCAAAATAATTTAGCAAAACATCTATTATATCGCATATTTTAAGAATATCCCACCGACGCACGTAGATTTTGAATCTTAAATAGGGAATTTCAAGTTCATTCCTTGTTTTCACGTTGAATGTATGCCGCATCTCAATGACTCTTGAATCTATGAATAGATTTCTGACAACACTTTATGACTACTACTCCCTAAAGGCTGTAAAAACTGCGTTTGTCTTTTTTTGCACTGTTAGTATAATAAAAACTGGCCTTGTATACATGTGTGTTTTGAAAAGTTCCACAAGTCTAAAGTTACATGAGTTGACTATTGAGTATACTACATGTTAAGGTTTAAGACCGAAGTCCGCTTACGCCTGGTTTAAACCGGCTACATCTAGCTGCACAACAACTTCAGACAGAAATAATCGGTGGTATAGCTATCAAGTGTTAGGTTTTTTTTTTACTAAATATATGCGTGTGTATCACAAAAAGGCGAAACAAAATGAATCAACAAAATACATCTTAAGTTTATGCAACTGCTTTCACTAAGGCATTTCGTATTTAAAATATATGAATGGCAATATTCTTCGAATATCGATCTAACATTTTTGATGACTGACATTGTGTTCCATTAAGACACTTGGATTAGATACGGCACTGCCTTAGAAATTATATTGAATTTGCAGAACAGCGCTCCCATTATTGCGAAATTCTTCGCATACCTTTGTTGCTGGCTTCGAATACGATTATTATGTGACTTGCTCCTATTTTTTCCAGATTCTTCCTCGTAAAAAATAAGATTTCAAAATTATGAATAGTATCACTTACGTGCATTCTCATGATTATTGTTATAATTTTTAATACAACTGGGTCAGCTCATTCATTACTGCGTGCACATCATCATGTGTCTGTCAAATACAGACACGCTATCTTCGTATTAAGCTACGATTTTATTCAGAAGTCTCTGGTCAACGTGTGTGTCTGATATTACGTGGACCTTGGTGAAATTATTTCGAAATAGCAGATTCGAATAACTAATGATAGTGGAAGCACGCTCCACCGCGCACATGTTGCAACACCAACACCGCCTAGGTTATTTCCGGAAGCGCTTAGAAATTGAATTGTGTGCGTTAGCCCGTCCGTTCGACGGTTTCTGCAATACAGACCTTGCGCCGAATTTCTGAATGTTATGTTATAAGTTTCGTTTCCTATGTCGGATTTTTTATCGGAAACAATCTTATTAAACTCTGAAAAACTATTTCGTTTTATTGCTTTATCCTTAATTAGATGAGTTTAGAGTAGATTTCTAAGCACTTCTACTTTCGAAATTGAGTCATTTGCTGGCGGTGAGTGGTTCCTTTAATATATTCGTAGTTATGAAGAAACCCATATCATGATTAGATTTTTATGATGCCATTTTGACCAATACCGCACCTCAGTTTTATTATGCGTGAAGTTGGTAAGCTTGAAATAGCCAGCTTTTTGTGGAAAGTGTGTCAATCGACTTATTTTTTTACTTCTTATTCTTCACTTTGTTATTTAACTATCGTGTTATTATAGTGCAACATCCCGTTACAGAGATGTTAAGGAGTGGTTCTATAAATCGTCATCGATTATTATAATTTATAATTTAATTAACCGCAAGCTTGTATAATACTACTTTAGGTAGTGATTATTTATTTTTGCAACTATCAGACTACTATGTAATTTATGTTACATCAGTGTTATTTGTGCCGGAGGCGAAGTGGAACATGTCTGCGAGACATTGTAGTTGGGTAAATCAATACCGATCGTTCGATTTTTCTTAGTTATGTAGTTATGTTCATTAAAATTATTAAACTTTAATAACATAACATATAACCTGCTGGACATGAGCCTGCCTTGCTAAAAATAAATGATAAACTGCTTCAAAATACAACCTATTAAAAAAACTTTTGTGGGTAGTTTTCATTTTTTATTATTTTTCTTGATTGACAACACACGAATGAAACGTTGTGTTTATCGACTTAAGCTTCGGCAGGTATCTAACTGCTATTAAAGCTAGCATATAAATTTATACTTGTTTGGTAACATGGTTATATAAATCCATTTTCGTAGAGAGCGACAGGAAAATGAGAGCCAACTACTTATATTTATAGGACGGGAAAGTGTGCAATTGCACAAGTATCAACCTGTACTATCGAATAGGCAAATTGTTCTGATATGGTATTGGCTTAAACGTACATTATTAAAATGATAAAAATATTCATTTACGGAGGCTCTATATGGTCGGCGTAACGTGAAATGTTGCTAATGGTTTTGGATAATTTCGTTTTATGTCGAGAGCCTGCCTGCTTGTCTTGTGATTAAAGAAATCACTGAAATTAGTAAATAAACTGGCTGTTAAAACTGGGTAAATGTTTGAGAGAGTGAGTGGTATATTTTTATAGCGTTTTATCAACAAGCAGTTATTTTTCTTCCTTCCTTTGTATTCTCGTGACGACTACAAATTATGTTTCGGACGATCGCTTTCCTCTCGTCACAGCCTTCAGAACCAGGGATATTCCGGTTTGGGTTAACCTAACCGAAATAATCTGTTATTAACCCTTTTGGAAATGGGTTTTTTTTTTTTTTTTTTTATGTTTGGCCTGCCAAAATGACTCTACTCTGCCTGATGGAAAGCATAAGCAGAATCCACGAGTGGTGGCCACCATACTCATTGCGAATACAACAATGCAGTATGGCGACCCACACTATGGCGGCCTAGTGATGCTTGTGCATCTTTTAGTCTAGTCAACAAGTATGGAACTTGTTGACTAGACTAATTGGGCCTCCGGTCTCGCACTCACCAACGAAACACGACAGCACAAACGCTGTCATTTTACGTTGATTTTCTGTGCGAGGGTAGTACCGCCCCGGTCGAGCCGGCCCGTTCGTGCTGAAATCAGCGTGGCTCTACTACCTATTAAGGGTTAACCTAAATTTAGGATTAACATAAATAGATGTTACCGAATTATAACTGTTAACAGGAATAGTCTAATACAGGATAATTTCGGTTAACCTTAACCGAATTTGATATAGGTTTCTGGATATTTGTAGGTCCATGATTCATTTTTCGTTACAGTCGTCGGTGACGTTCATTATTTGCGTGAGATGGAAAGAGGGGATCTCGGCTAATATATTTCTCACAAGAGATCAAGTAAAATTGATTAATTTTCGAATTGGGTTAAGTCGCGTCACGTCGTATAATAACCGAAATCTTGGGTTAACTTCTATCATTTGGGTTAACAATTTGAAAAACACGAACCCTTTAATTTGGGTTAACCCTTATTGTTTGGGTTAAAACAATAACATATATAATCTGTTAACCGAATCAATGAGTAACTCTTTGAAACGGTTACAGATTGATTCGGTAACCCTTTATAACGCATACCGTTATGCATGGGTTTTCCGATCCCTGTTCAGAACACACTTTATTGTTACCACTGCATATGGGTCCGTGTTCTTAGTAGCTTTCTCTGTATTTGGCTGTAAATGTGAATTTCAAGATCCTACGAAGGCAGTCAATCAATAATCTTTCCTAAATAGATGCTCCAAGGTTTCTAGTACTATCAAAATTGTAATAAAATATTAAAGTTTCTTCCTTTATTGATAGAATTCATACTGATTTATGGCACATATTAAAGCTTTAGGTTAATGATGTTACATTTTATTTCCGCTTTAATATATTAAATCACAATATAACAGAGTTTTAGGAGTAAATGGAACTCTTAATAAAGGTGCTAAAGTTTATTTTACTATGTTTTATGAACGGTAGGCTCTGAATGCGTGGGTCGGCGGTATTTTAATGGAGCGCGGCTAGTCAGACATGTTATTTTAGTTTTACGTTCGCTTTCTGTTACTGAGTTAAAGGAAAGAGATTGGTATGACGCAAATTTAATAATTTGCGACAACTTGTCATTGTATATGATTTATTTGATGCTTTATGGAATATATTAAAAAACATGTTGCCGTCGAAAGTAAAATACATAAGTAAGTAATTGTGATTTCTTTCCTGCCGTTGTTTTCCGTTTTTACTGCCAATTTCCAGCAGAATATTTAGGTATAATGCTGTAAGCATTTCTATAGTAAGTATACTTGGAAGTACTTACATATATTTTAAAACATAGATCTATTCATATTGTTTCATTTATTATTAAATATCATTATCATACATCATTAAATAAAATGTTTTATTTTCCAATGTACCGTGTAGTGCTAGTAGATATAACATAAACAGCATTTTCTTCATGAAACTGTTTCTATAAACGTGTTTACGTTTAAACCTATTCTTCTTTTTTTTTTTTTTTTTTTTTTTTTTTATGTTTGGCCCGCCAAAATGACTCTACTCTGCCCGATGGAAAGCACAAGCAGAATCCAAGAGTATTGCTCGCCATACTCACTGCGAATGCAGACAATGCAGTATGGCGACCCACACCATGGCGGCCTAGTGATGCTGCTGCATCTTTTAGTCTAGTCAACAAGTATGGAACTTGTTGACTAGACTATTTGGGCCTCCGGTCTCGCACTCACCAACGAAACACGACAGCACGAACGTGGTCATTTTACGTTGATTTTCTGTGCGAGGGTAGTACCGCCCCGGTCGAGCAGGCCCATGCGTGCTGAAATCAGCGTGGCTCTACTACCTACTTAACCTACCTACTTACCACTACCTACTTACCATTACTATCGTAACTGTTATGTTATTAAGTAGAATGAGGCTTTATCGCTGAAGGTCAATCGTAATTTGGCTTGAGGATAGGGTCGATAGATAAAACCATTGATAAAATGAGTTTAATTTTACGGAGAATGATTCCTATCTCTCTTTTTACCCGACTGCGAAAGGAGGGTTATGTTTTTCGAGTATAAGTATGTATATTTCTTTGGCACGCCCTAGAGCCTAAACGGCTTGTCGTATTTTTATGTGAGTGGTGTCAATAGATTCGTCTTAGTCGTGATAGTGACACTGGGTACATCAAAATAAAAAAGGATTTTTGGCGCCAAAAAGTAATATGAAAAAAAAATGTTTTCAAAATACATCGAGTGTATTAAAATAAAGATTTTTTTACTGTGATTACGAATATTTATACAACTTATATGTTTTAATTGTTAAATATTGACGCAGTCGGGTTTTTTATTTTTAATAATTTGTACTTGTTTGCGTAGAATCTATCTACCTTTTCAAGATGATCCTTAAAATGGGCTATCGTACTTGAGGTCAACTAAACCAATTAGACGCTCTTGTGCTCAGCTACTCAGCTTAAACTAATCCCATCGATGGCCTTATGATATTAACTTACCTTGCCCAGCAAACAAAACTTTAATCCAATGTTAATAACACTTTAAAATCAGTATTTTACAGTTAATCTTAAATCAACATGCTTTAGATATAACTTTCTATGCCAAAGTGATAATTTCGAAACTAAATTTTCAAGTAATTTAGTAAAGAAATGTGTAGATAATTCAAATTGCCTCACATGCGTTAATTACAACAATGAAAAATAAAATTGATGTCTCTGCAGCTAGAAACCACTGGTTAAAATGCCACTAGTGGCAAAAAAATAATTTTGTATGCATGATATGTGGCAATGGCTAAAGTTTTGTGACAGATTTTTAGACCTCACGAGGCTTAGTTAATTCAGTTAACTTAGTTACTTAATTAGAATTTGGCGAATGTAATTTAACGTAGCACAATCCTGGTGTCTCTTAACATTTCATTCAACTCATAAAATGATGGTGAAATAAAGTATACTTAATGTTTTTTTTGCTCTGAAGTGCAAAATTACGTAAAGATCCATATTTTTAGACTCGTCTAAATCTTCTCTCTCGGTCTTCTAAGCTGTCGTCCACGAAAGAATTTGTGAAATGTTTCTTTTTTATTCGAGGCATATTCTGTTCAAAAATTGGTTTTTGTGAGTCATGAATTTACTAAGTTTATGAAACCTAATTTATGCCTCGTTTGCAAGATCACATGGTAATTTTCATTTATAGGAATATTTAGGATTTCGATAAGAAAGAACGACTAAAACTACTGTGACTCTCCTACCAATCACGTCTGCCGAGCAGTCAGAGCAGTGTAATAGAGATACCTGATGTAGATTTCATCTCTGATAAGATAACAGGCAGACAATTCCTTTCACTTTGCCATTTTCGTTCAATCACATTAAGTATATTATAAATCCTGTTTTAATTGGAAATTTAATTAAAAACTAAGTAACTTTCGAGTAGACATAAATTGGATTGTAGTTTTTCAATTCTCTTCTACTCATTTAAATATTATTTGTCAACATGAAATACTTAAGTAAATAAAAAATATACTTACTTACTTAATTAAAATTTGTGAATAACTTTCAGTCAAGGAGTTGCATTAAATTAACATAAAACATTAATTAAACATCCTAATGAGATAGAAAAACAACACATTATGTATCTAACGCGTGGGTTTTAGAGAACGCTGATGAAAGTGATTAGGTATTTATACTTAAATAATACTTTTATACATCTTTGTGTTCTTAGTACTAGCCATTGCTCTGCGGCTGTGTAAAAAAATAAAGTAATGATAATAATTAAATAATAATAATTATTATAAATAATAATTAAACTATGTATATAATGACGAACTTCCATACGACTGTTCATTAAGTCTTTATTTTACCTTTTCTCAGTAAGTTGTTTTGTCTATGCCAATTGTCATAAATTTCTATGACATAAATATGTTATTGGGAAGTCAGTGCTCACTTTCGGGGTTGCGGAGGTCTGACGCCAATCGCTCCGTGGAAAAACTGTCATTCAGGTGAAACCGGTTGAACTTGTAAGTGACCCCAAACAATCTTGGCATTAATAAAGGCTAGGAAGATGATGATGAGTAGATTAGTAAAGGGTCATTCCATTATCGCGGGTGCAACATTTAGACGCATGTTTTAGTTTCTTAAAATTAAATATAAAACTTTTATAATTAAATTAAACTTAAGAGCACTACATTTTAATATGTTCACTTTAAATTCATTTACAAGGATTTTAAAACAATATTTTAAAAGCGAGGAGGAAGGTTCAAATCGCCATTCCGGGTGCAACAAATTTGGCCCAACCGTTCCAGATCATAGACAAAAAATGCAAAAATCTGTTAATTGCGATACATTTAATATGTTATGCCATGATATTTCGTAAGATGTTTAAGTAACCAAGTATATAAAATAGAAACTCTAAAGGAAACAAAAATAAACAATTCATTATTAACATCTAAATGAATCGCGGGTGCAACATCAAATTATCGCGGGTGCAACCAGTCTAATTTAAATGAATATAAACATCAATTTAAGATATAAAGGAACAAAATGAGAGATCAAACAACCTTTATTACAAATTAGTACACTTTTGTTGGTGCTTATATTAATTATTTCTTTTCAAATACGTCAATATTCGTCGAAAATTCTATGAACATATTATTTCCATCAGTCTTTTTCTCCGACGCTTCCAACTTCGCAATAACATTTTCAAATTGCACGTCTGCTATGTCATTAACAATTTCTGTGAAATGCTTGCCATCAATCGTCGTCATAAATTGTACTCTGATTTCTCCATCTTCATCCATATCGCTCTGACACAACCCCACATAACGATATTGATTAAGTTTTTTTGCCAGTTTTGCAGAACAATTGTACGAGCACATACAAACCAACGCAAATATCTTTCGGTAAGACTGCAGCTTGGATAGTAGTGACAGTTTCAGGACATGCTTCTTTCAGGCAGCTTCGAAGGCTTCTCGAATGCTCATAATCATTATCCTTTTTTGGATCCGCATTTTCGTTCCCGTATTAGACTTAACTGTTTTCACATCTTTTATGCCAGGCATTTGCCTGCTAATGTCATCCCTATTGTAAAAATCACAAATCAGTTTTTTCCCTTCATCCGTTAATTTTCGAGGTGCTGCTTTTGGAGCGTCCGTTTGGTCAAATGCAGCAATATGGAATTCAGAAGCTATTTTTTTTGCAACTTCCACAGCTTTGGTGTGACTGGCTGGTAAATTACGTTTTACTTTTGCCACAGCCTTCCCTAATGTGCGAGGACTGTTGTAATTAGTACATGTTTGTTTAACTTGTACTTCTTTACGCCGCTTTCTAGTTTCCTGCATTATTTCTTTGGATCTGATTCTAGCCAATATTTTCAAATCTATATCTGTTTCCATTTTCTTTTTCATTACTTCTCTCCGTGTTAAATCACGAGCCCTTTCCCGACGGAGGTGTTCGGCATGAAGCTCAGGATTTTCTTTTATTTTACGCCTATATTTCTGCGAAGCAGTCTCCTTGTGTTGCTCTGTTGTCATTTTAACCGATAATTCTGTAAGACATACAGAATATAATACAAACACACATATTAAATATATATAATCAATCGTATTCAGCATGTATTGTTATTCAATGCATATCAAAACAACAAAATACGTATCTAATCACACAAAAAGGTTAAGTGACAAAAAGTTGCACCCGCGATCTGACGTCAAGATCGCGGGTGCAACCAGTTAATGTTAATTTTTACTTTAAGCTAACAAACATTTCATACTTAAAAACAATTAATTTAAGTTTAGTTTTTATTTCTTCTTACTTTTACAAACTTTCAAAATGTTAGCTCTTTATTTCTGTGAGAAAAGTAAACTTTTATATCTTTTGTATCGCGGGTGCAACAATTTAACAGTATATTCTAGCACTCAATAATGCTTAATAAATAACAACACTTACTTACATTTTTTGGAAGATAAGGATAAATGAATATTGTCACTTCACTTTTAGCCGGTAAAACATAACCGAAAACTACCCGCAACACTGTTTCGCGCCAGTGTTGCTAGGTACGATTTTACAGTTTGTACCAACTTTTCAGAACGTAATATTTTCAAACGCGTCAAAAAAGCAAACATGGAGTAAAATCTAATAAAAATAAATTGAATATTAAATTTCGACTTTATTTTTTACACTAATAACAAAAAAAACAACTTATAACGTGATTAAAAAATTAATATCGGGAATCGTCCATAGCGGAATCACCCTAAAGTACTTTATGTAGTAGTAGTATTTTTTAATGTGAGTTGCTGGCGTGCCTAACATAGAATATAATGGGACTAATCCCGCCCACACGCCCACCACTGTAACTCCTGTACACCAGGATCAACAGCGGTGACCCACGAAAACACCGAGTTATGACACTCGGGAAGTCCCAGGAAAAATTTAACTGTCTTGGAACCCGCAACGAAATTAATCAGAAGAAAACTGGAGGAGTTGGAAATATAATAAGTCCACTTCCCTCCTTAGCAAAGCGGGAGACAAAATGGAGTCAAAATAGGCAGACGCCTTTTTCAAACCGGGAAGCACCACGGATAAAAATATTATGGGTCCTAAGTGAGCTATATTTGATTTCTATAGTATGTATGGCAGAATCGCTTAAACGCACGGAAATTCACCGCAGTTGACACAAGATCCCCATAATATACTACCCCAGACGTCATTTGTAAGCTATTTAGCATCATGTTACGTTCATTGTACCAAAGACTACATTCCCAGAGGATATGATGAGCCGACTGTTCACAGCTAGAATCAGGTGTTGAGCATTGACACAATGGTGAATCGACTAATTTAAATGAGTATAGTTTGCTCTTAAAGTTACCGTGGCCTGTAAGAAATTGAGCGACACAGTGATCTACCTCGAGCCATGTCCTTGACAACCTTTCGCGAACAGATGGAAAGAACTGGTAAAGGTGGCGCCCCTTAGATGATTCGTCCCATCGTTTCTGCCATTCATCCAAGAGGTCGTTATAGACATTGGTTTTTTGTTGAAACAATCTTATGATTTTACCGCGGTCTCGTATGCCCAAAAAATCGCATTCCATGTTTTGTAGTGTGGAATAGTACATGGCTGCACGTCTTTGCACCTCGAGATCGACCGGAAGAACACCTGCCAACACCGGTAAAGCCTCAGTGCTAACCGTCCTATATGCCTTGCACAAGAAAATCAATGCAGGTCGTTGGCCTTGTAACAGTTTGCGACGGACAGCACCTACAGTCGCCCTATCTGCCCATACAGGAGCACCATAGCAAATAGAACCCAAATAAGTAGCTCCATATATGATCTTTAGTGTATTATATGACAGACCCCATGTCGCAGTTGATATCCTCGTCAGTGCAAAGAAACTCTTTTTAGACTTTTCATTAACTGTTCTAATATGTTCAATAAATGAAAAATTTCTTTCTAAAACCAATCCTAAATAACAAACCGAGGTTTTATTTTTAATAGTAATATTTTCAAATTTAATACAAGGCGGTGATTTGAGGTTACCTTTCAGAAGTAGCTGGAAGGTTTTGTTTGGTGCAAACGTCAACCGATTACGCCCACCCCACCGAGATATTAAGTCCAAACATTCACTGGCCAGCCTCTCAAGCCCCGTTCTAGTATCCGACTCTATCAATAACAAATCGTCGTCCGCGTACGCATTCAGGGTACATCCGGACGGCACAGGCATTGCCAGAAAATCGTCGAAGCCTATGTTCCACAAGTATGGTCCTAGCACTGACCCTTGAGGACACCCCATCGTAAGCGCCTTCGACACAGAATGATGCCCAAGTCTCAATTTAGTAGTACCTTGTAAGAAGTACGAGGAGATAAGGGAATAAATATTTTTAAAGCAACCTCTTAATTTTAATTTTAGCAATAGCATGGGCCACCACGCATTGTCAAAGGCGCCAGATATATCTAAGAAGATGCCCAAAACGTATTGAAAACTTGACTCGGTGACAGTTTTCCTTACAGATATAACCGCATCAGTTGTCGATTTTCCCAACGTAAAGCCGAATTGTCTATCATGAAATTTAACTCCACCCGGTAGAAGTCGTGGTACTACAAGACGCTCTAAAAGCTTTCCCAGCGATGGTAACAGTGTTATGGGTCGATAGGATTTAGGATCGTCCGGCGGCTTATCGCCGCTTTTTGGTATTATTCGAATATTACCGCACCGCCAAACACTAGGAAATACTCCTTCCGCAATGCAACGTTTAAAAACTGTTAAAACCGTATCACCCGAAAGTTTACAAGCTTCTTTTATCATTTTGTTTGATATTTTATCGTCGCCCGAAGCCTTATTTAGTGGCAATGACCTAACAATACTGAGGAATTCGTCTGAAGATGGTAAGTCAGACATTGGAGACAATGGTGGTTCAATAGCCCACTGCCTAATTTGTCGGTGATAATCCGTGTCATCCTCCGGCCGATCGTCAGGCACAAGTGATTCTAAAAGATATTCTGTGGTTTGTTCTACTCCTGTAGTATAACTATTATTAATTTTGATGTTCTGTACGTATGCAAGGTCGATTGATCTATTTGCTTTAAATTCATGATACAAAGGTGACCAGGGACCCTCTCTATCGAGTTTATCAACAAGTTTACGTATTAAATTTCCCTTTGATTTCTCCACAGCAGCTCTATAATGAGACCTGGCAACTCTAAGAGCAATAAGAGCATTATTGTAAATATCTCCTGTTACGTTACGCTTTTTAATGTCATTTAGTTTTTTACGAGCTTTTCGATAGATTCTACGTAATTCGACTAATTTATAATTCCACCAATCACATCTACGAGTGTTAGTGATAGATCCACGGCCGATACAAACATCAGCACAATATGTGAAAGTATCTGATAATATGTTTGCGCTTTCCTCAGCTGATAGACCACTGCGACTGAAGTCTTTGGCATGTACTGCAAAGAGTGAACCAAATAAAGCCCAATTTGCCCCTTTAGTTTTATACCTAAAATTGTAAGGAGTTCTTTGTGGATATTGTGCAACCATTGGTATGAATTCGTACACGATTAAGCGGTGATCACTACAGGATGCGTCCGGTAGGACACGCCATCCAGATATCGAGACGTCGCCGCGCGTAAGCGTCACGTCAATAGAAGACTCACCCATTGGGCTGCAAAAAGTTGGTGGTGCATCAGGGGTATTGTGGATAGTAAGATTCATTTCCGCAATAAAATCTTCAACCGCACAGCGACGAGCCATGTCAGCTGCACGCAATTTGCCATACCATAAAGTAGAAGAAGCATTGACATCAGCGCCAATGATAATTTTGTGTCCTATGAGGGACCGCAAAACGAAACGTAAATGATGTAGATGAGGATCAATAGGATGTGAAAATTGAAAATAACAGCTCACTATGTAAACCCTACAGGTAGAGGATGAGATCTCAGCAACGGCGCAGTGTGACGTCATAAGGTTACGCAAAGATGTTACCGTAAAATTAGAACTTGCAACATATATCCCAGCCCGCGACCGGCCATCTAGTTGTACTACATAATTCCGCAATTGAGCGCTTTGATATTGCTCTTGTATAAGGACAATGTCTAACTTTTGTTCCAAAACTAAGCGATCTAATTCTGACGTGGCTATTTTATCATTATGAAGATTTAACTGGCCTATTGAGATATTATCCATTTTATTAAAAAGGTACTACAGCTACTACTGTATAAGCTATTCAGTAATTAGTATTTAGGATTAGCTGCTCTAATTTAAGTTTATATGTGGAGCAGTCTTGTGATCCACATCGATGGTCACATGGTTTTTTGTACCGGCTGCATTGTGCGCATTTCGGTTTAAAATCTGGTGTGTCCTTATCCGGGCAAGCCCTTGTATCGTGGCTGGCCGCGCAATTAGCACACGTAGGAGTTTTAATAGTGCAAAATTTTTGAACATGACCGAATTGTTGACAGTTTAAGCAACGAACTACTTCTAAGTCGTCTATAAACCTACATGTGGCCCAGTCTATATATAATTTATCTTTTGTGCTAGCCAAGTGTTTCCTAACCTCTGTCTCTAATTCTAAGCCTATCCATTGACGTCCGTTTTCCAGTTTACGATGCCTGACAATTTTGGTCGTTTTTAAAAAATCGCTTTCGCTTAATTTTAATTCGTCCTTGATATTCTGACGATATAAAGCTGTTAGGAAGGTACGATCCTCCATAGAACCGGGCACGTCTTTTACAATTATACGGGGCCTTCGGCCTTTCGGCTTTTCTAAGCGTAAGCCTACAGATTTAATGGCGTTTACTGCTTCTAGTTTTTTAAGCTGCCGTTCATTTGCGACCCGCAACACGACGCCTGCCTTTGCGGTTTTTTTGACGCCTACAATTTGAAAACCTTCGTCGCTAGGTTTAATAGCCTTCATGAGAGCTTCTTTTGTAGCTGACGAAGTTGCATAGTCCGCTGAACGTTCCGTAGTAGGATACGCAATAACACACGGCCTAGATACGCGCGCCTCAGCGGACACCGGACACGGGGCTGATCCAGGTGGTAAGCGAAGCCTAAGCTTGTCCGCGTACGTCAAGCCCGGCTGTTGAACGGCGACACCCCCCACCCGGCGCTCGAGATTCGCTAATTTCGTTTCATTGCTAGCAGATTTAATTGCCAACAATGAGACGATACCGGTAATCCGCTGGGTTACGTCCATAATGGCGGTCCTATTCCCCACATTCATTCGCGACCCCTGATCGTTTACCAATTCGTTAATTTTTGCCAAATATTCGGTTGCCTGAGACACCAACTCAAAATAATCATACTCCCCACAGTTATCACGACCACTAAGAGACGAAACACTCTCGCCCAAGTCCGAAGCCCTAATTCGTTCAGTTCTACTTTCATTTGACGATAAATTTGATGGCGACATTCTACCAAACAATTTATTTCCGGTTGGTGTTCGAAATTCATTTGTACCACCGGGATCCGGCAACTCGCCAACAACCGACATGGCCAAACAAAGACACACCAGACAAAAGAAATATCAATAAAAACAACTTCAAAATCAAAAAACACGAAAAGAAAATTAATTCAAACAAAATATTACTCCTACCTACCTTTATGAATAAAATAAATTGACTTACCGATAGCCGTAGTAAAAGAAACTAACACAATATTTGTATTTATAAGGCGTAAAACTTACAGATTATTTGTCAAAAACACTATATACAACCTTATACCGCCCACAAACCGGGTAACAGTCGCAAGGATACACAAAAACAATATTTAAATTATTAAAACGCGACGTCACACGTGAACCGTACAGACCCGCGGAGGGAAGAATAACATAGAATAGTCAAAATCCCTCTTAGACGACCAGGATCGGACCATGATTGAAAAGAGACGCAGTCGAGGTTGCGTGGGTCGGCTTGTAATTACCCGACTACGGCAACGCCAAAGGAGGGTTATGATTTTGACAGGCTATGTATATATGTATGTTCATTTGTGCCCTCATAGTTCCTTAACTACTTATTAGAACTGGACAAATGAGGTATCGTTAGAAGCGTCTTGATCGTCCGCTGGTTATAGGCTATATGACGTGTCACTGAATCTAATGTGGCGCCCTCTAGCCGACATAAAGTACTGTATGAAAAAATAAATTTGAGATAAATATGCCGTGTTTGGTATCATTGGACCTTTCCAATTTGTCGGCCCTTGCGTTACTTGTAAATTTCAAATATATATTATTAATAACGGCACCAAAACATTTTAAATGAAAAAAAAGAAAAAACTAAAACCCAACTACGAATACGAACAAGTTTTAAAAGCCATAGTCACACGTTGTTAAAGTGTTATGGAGCATTTCTATGTAACATGTGACTACGGCTTTTCAAACTTGTTTTATACTTTTTCAGCGTCGTTTCTTGTCGTAGTTGGGTTTTAGTTTTTACTTTTATTTTATTTTATATGTATCGATAAGAAGGCAAAGACGTCTCGTTGCTCAGTTCACTTTTTATCGTTCTTGACATTAAAACAATACAAATAAAGTCATACATTTATTTATTATGTATTTATATCACCCCTAAAGTACCTACCTATCTATTGAGAGCTCCATGTCCTTGAGTGATTACTGTTTTATTAGTACGTTTTAATTAGGTACCAGTAATGAACATGTAACATATTTCCGAGCGATTAAAACGATCTAAAATAACTCCAAATTATATGTATAGTATTTACTAGATTAGCTATAAATAGTTTGCAATAATGAAGAGTGTTGGCACAGGCTGTGTGGAGATTTGTGTTTAGTGCGAACATCAATCATCAATATTGTGTGATCAATCAAATGTATATGGTAATTAGGTATCTATAATTTTGTTATAGCTCACTGTAACAGATTTACGGTGAATCACAGAACTTTTACAGTATTTAAAATATTACTTGATTATATTGTTTTAAACTTTCATGGTCATTAATATTAAAATAGAAATCTACGGGATTGCTACCATGTACCTTTTTGTTTGTGAGTATCCGATATTTCGGCGCTGTTGCAAGCGCCATGATCACGGAGTAACTGACTACTGACTTAATTACTGTGACTTACTACTGAATAACTTGATTACTGTGACAGATGGATACAAAATCAACGAAGTCACTTTGAACAAGCAATTTTATTTTGTATCACCTATATTTTTATTCTTTACCTGCCAATTTTATCACAAATGACTAGCAATCTATACTAATATTATAAACGCGAAAGTTTGTAAGTATGGATGGATGAATGATTATTACTCTTTCACGCAAAAACTACTGAACGGATTTGGATGAAACTTTACAGTAATATAGCTTATACATCGGAATAACACATAGGCTACTATTTGCAGCGATAACAGACATACACGCGGGCGGAGCCGCGGGCAAAAACTAGTACGTTATAAATATGCACATTCACACCTGAAATATATCTGGTAAGTTCTAAAATAACACTAATGGAACTAATCCCGCCCACCACTGTAACTCCTGTACACCAGGATCAACAGCGGTGACCCACGAACATACCGAGTTATGACCCTCGGGAAGTAACAGGAAAAATTTAACTGTTTTGAACGAAATTAATCAGAAGAAAACTGAAGGAGTTGGAAATATAATAAGTCTACTTCCCTCCTTGGCAAAGCGGGAGACAAAATGAAGTCAAAATAGGCAGATAACTAAATATAAACTAAATAAAACTAAAATAACACTAGTGATATAGTTGAATATCATTCTCAACTCTATACTTTTGAATTCCAAAGGTAAAGCACGAAAAAATTCTGATAATGAAGCTTTCCCCAAAGTATTCCTTGGTAGTGTACTTATCATACATAATGTGTATAATTCATTATGCTTTTAATGTTTAATTGCTGAAACTCATCTTAATAATGGTCTCCAAATTCGCCGGGGATCTCTTACCCAAAAATAAATAATACTATAATTCACTGTTGTGGTAGATTTGTTTGTCTTTCAACTTTCATTCAGCGCTGTTTTAATTAGCGAGATTTTTATTCTACTATTAATTTCACCATTATTATTTTATTAAAAACAAGTGGACGCCCAGTGGTCGAATTCAACCATAAATCTTTTAACTTTTTTTTTAGTTTTCTGCACTTTTCCTCCATATAAACTTTAACTTTATCAAATTTCGCACTATACCTTTGGCATACATTTCGTAAAAAGGTATACCTAATTATCAGTACGTTGTTTTAAATAGTCGATACTGGCAATTGTTCAAGTGGACCTTATTTGTATGACAGTTATGAACTTATGACACTAGATTTACAAGTGTGCTGATTTGATTAAGTAAGTAGTGAAGTCAAAGACCGACAAATGTTTAACCTATTACTAATCACTTTGGCATAGCACCATACCTGACAGCGAATGTACACAGAAAACACTAATACAATTTACAGGATTGCGGTCGACGCCGACTTAGCACTCTTGGCCTCGACTCGCTGATCCGTACGTTTGCTTACAGTGCAGGTCGTGGTGAATTTTCCATTATAATATTTACCACTAGTTATTGCTTGTGGTTTTATTTCAAAGGAGAAGTATACATCTTTTACTTGAATGTAATATGTTTCGATAGAAGAAAATATACCGATAATTTTAAACAGAAAAGTTGTAACCGGTAAAAGTTTCTATGTTCTTATTATTATTTAAAATGACAACTCTTTTATTAAGAACGAATCCTTTGTTTCAACTTTCTAGGCAATTTGCATCCATTAAAAAAGGGCACAAGATCGTTCCCTACATCTGAGACAACTATTTGTGTGTTTTATCGAAGGCACCCCAAAAACTATACATGGTTATTGATATTCTAGACCTAGACGTTTAGCTCAAACATTTAGGTACTTGTCTACCAGAATTCCGATCCAAAGCAGTGTCTATTCAGTGCTCCCACACATAACTGCGATGCGATGAGATGCGACGTGAATATCTTGCGGAGCATTAGTGCGAGCTCGCAGATATTTGCGATGCGTTGCGATTTCGTAGTTATGTGTGGGAGCCCTAAGGATCATAAGATATGACGGAGAACACTTTGCTGAATATTTGCCGAATTCCCTTTTTTAATTCAGAACTAATAGGGCATCGCAAAGTGAGGTATAAAACCGTAGCAATTCTCTAAACGAAACTCGTTTGCATTTATCCCCTAATCGTTGAAACTACCCATGGTTCTACAATGAATAAACTGCCTAAAATGTCTAAAACATGAACCCTATGCTCTAACAGCAAACTCGTATTTGCCTTGATGATATGTTACATAAGATATAATATAATAACCCGTTGCAAAGACAAGGGTTGACCAAGGCCGTGCATTGTCAAGATCGGACCCTGTTTGTGAGATGAACAGCTCACGGTATTATATTTATGTTCAGTATAGAGGTCAGCTTTCATGTTCGTATTAAAACGTATTATGCAGATTAGATTGTAGACCTAAGAACACGCTGCTAATGAGTTTTGAAACTATTATCAGGTTATCATATTTTGAAATAATATTCATGGATTTCTCTCTCTTCCTGGCCTTTTATTATTCCCAAGATTAATTGGGGTCGGCTACTAGTTCAACCGGTTTTACCTGAATATCAGTTTTTACACGGAGCGACTGGGATCCGACCTCCACAACCCTGAGGGTGAACTGAATTTGAAGGTTGAAATAGTTGTCAGTATATTTGAGGGCTCTGACTTCCTAATAACGATTGCCATAGGTTTTCATGACAACCGGGACCGACGGCTTAACGTGCTTTCCGGGCGGGAAACACCGCCATATTCCATACTCCGGGCTGCTTTTAAGAATTTATTGTAAGAAAAATTCAACAGCAGTCGGAATCAAACCCGAGACCTCTTGGTCGGCAGTCGCTTACGCCAGCCGCTAGACCAACGAGGGAGTTTAGTGGTGCCTAGTTGTTGTTTAAATGGTTCACATTTTCCCCTTATATCCATATATTATTTTAAACATCTAGGTAGATAAATTATTACACGATCATCTAGAATTGTTTTTAATACAACAGTGTTAATATATTTCATACTAGACCATTCTAATTGAAAGACAGCTTAAAATATCATTACTTTGTAGACTAAACGTATTTTAAATGGAGTTCTAATGTTCTGTTCAACCTAATTTTGCAGAGTAGTATAGACTATACTTACTTAATTGGTTTTTACTTTTTTATGTCAAATATGATTTATACCTGATTTGATTGCAGGAAAATATTGATATAAAAATACGAGTTTTGTGACTTCCTTCCCATCATATTTTGTTCCGATATGCGCTTGATGCTGTGCCAACTATAACCAGTTGTATATGCGCGTTTACACTCGTTTTGTTGGTTTGCCATACACCATCATCAGAAGATGCACAATACTTTAATCTTAATCCTATAAAATTTATAAATAAATATAGGATAATAGATAGGATCATATAGGAATATCAGAAAGGTACAAATCACATTTCAAGGAAATGGGTTTGAAAAGAAATTGTCCTTATTACTCGACTGCGAAAGGAGGGTTATGCTGTTTTTCGAGTGTATGTATGTATATTTCTTTGGCACGCCCTAGAGTCTAAACGGCTTGTCGTATTTTTATGTGAGTGGTGTCAATAGAATCGTTTTAGTCGTGAGAGTGACAATGGGTACATCAAAATTAAAAACAAACAAAAAATAAGGATTTTTGGCGCCAAAAAGTAATATTAAAAAAAAATGTTTTCAAAATACATCGAGTGTGGTATCAAAATAAAGATTTTTTTACGGTGATTACGAATATATAAAAAAATTAAATGTTTTTATTGTTAAATATTGACGCAGTCGGGTTTTTATTTTTAATAATTTGTACTTGTTTTATCTAACAGTCAAAAATCATGCTTTATTATAAGTAATTGATTAAATCTTGAATTCGCCTTGCACAGAAGCCTTGCTCACACTAACCGCCTGTCATGTAAACGATTACCTTTACCTTTAGTCGTCAACTTTATGAAATTTTAATATAATGTTTGCGAGCGTACATTTCGGTGATTTATCAGTATTAAGTAAATATCCCTACAGACCTATATTTTATTAATAACGCTACAATGAAAAATTATTATTGTTCTTGAGAGATAGTAATTAAAAAGGAGAGAACTTTATATTATCATCTCAGCTAAATCACTGGACATAGGAATCCCCTAAAGTCACGGCCACGATAACCGGTCCTGTACTGCCAACGGATTCACGCGACATTCAGATCATTTAAAAAAAAAAAAACTTATTGACAAGTAAATATATCCTACATCTACTTACATACATCTGACAAATTTTAAAGCTCTTTAGTTGTTCCAAAGCGCGTATATTTATCTTTTATGCACTTGGCAAAGACTCCTCCGTGTAACAATGTACTCCCAACTCCCACCTTAAATACACTGTTTCCGGTGAGAATACTTACTACCTTTGCCTATTCACTGAGAATACTTATGTAAACCCAGTAACGTGAGATCATCGTGATATTTCAGGTTTTTATTCCTCAAGGACAAAGACACTTTTGTTTCCACACACAATGATAAAATTTTGCCAAGGGCCCTCTTTCCTGCCTTTGGACAATATGAAACGTACTTAAAGAAACCTCTTATCCCGGACTAACAATGATTTAAGTAAAACTTTATAAAAGTAATATTTTATGATGAAATTAGGAACCTTAGTAACAGTTATATTGCATAGGGTTTGAAATAAAAAAGTTGCTTTTTATTCTATTATTTTAAGTTGTTCCTGTTTGGTTTAATTACGATCTATTATTTTACACAGAGCGACAGGTGGCGGAGAAGCTAAAAAAAATGCTATTTAGGGCAGAGTTTCCAATATATTTGAATTTCTAAAATAGACGTAACATTCTAGTAGGTTAGGTAAATCCGAGAAGTGAATGGCGAAGGTGTGTTAAACACCCACATCTCGAGTCAGGTTTTTCGACTGTGTGCTGGTAATGGAAATTTCCTGACGGAAATCAGTACACATTTTCCAGTTTTGGAATTCAGACCCAGAAACTTCATCATCATCACACATAACAAAGTCACATGATACAATGGGATCGGACCAAAAGTATTTGCATATATTATTCCTTCGATTCAAAATTACCGACGTGAGTAATTAGTCATAGGTCGATTTCTTATACCTTGCAAAGTAATTATGGTTGTGAAATATGAATTTAAAGAATATTTGATTGTAGGAAGTTCTAGATCCTTCGATTTCAGAAGGAAGGATACATAGTAACGTATTTTTAACACTTATGCAAGGAATACTGTTCTTACTCAGTGTCCTGTCGGTTCTACTCCTTTCGGTTTTCGTCAGTTACTAGTGACTAGTGTGAACAAAAGGACGCGTAGTATTTGTGTTAGTCTTGATAATGGAATAACATTTTTTTTTATTGAAAAATTTACTTATATTCCTGGACTATATTAGTGTTATTTTAGTGCTCTTCCGTATAAAGTATGTTGTCTATATTTTGAGTTAGCAGTCGATACTGTTTCATAGTTAATTATATGCTTATATGTATTAGATCTTTAAAAATATGATTAATAATATCAACTCAGATTTGAATTTTAGAAAATTTAGTCTTCTTCCATTTCTATGTCCTTGATGCATGTTAAACCAGTCTCCACTTTGGTTACTTTCTTTTTGGTTTTGATTTGTTTAATACATATGTGTTCATAAGTGATATTGACCTGTCTTCTTTTGTCCTCAGATTTAGAGCGAAATAGTAAAGTAATTCTCGATGAGACTTGACTAAGTTTTTGAAGAAAACAAACTTCGCCACGCTGCTCGCTTTACTTACATGTAAGTTTTACTTTAGTATTTTCATCAGTGTAAAATACAAAACAAAATTTGGCACATACACAAATTTTCCCGGACCCTTAGAAGGCACTTATTGAACCGCAAACAAATAAGGAAGCGACGTTAGACAAGGAGATCCAACTGACCCTCGCCTAGACTATCAAAAAGAGGTCAAAGAGTTTTATGCCGAAGTAAGAAAAGGCAGTCACAGTAAAGTCTGAAATACTTAAGCTTTGCAAGGGAGTAATTGACCCAGTATTTTTTTAATAAAAACATTTGGAACTAAATTCCTTAATCAGAATTTTTACTTTCTTTAATTATTATCCATTACAAATAAAGGACACTTTTAAAAATTTTATACGTTTTTAGACTGTAATTGCGGAATCTAAAAAGATAGAAAGAACAGCTCTTTGACCGTCTTCGCTTTTAATTTTTCAAAGGATTTTTAACAGCAATTATAAAGACCGGCGTAGATTGTCTGTTCTTTATGCATGAGCTCGAAAGAATGCCGTGAACTTGAACTTCACGATCTTCTCTAAATATTGAGTTTCACGCTCTACCTGTATTGCTTTAACTTATTCCGTTATACGTTTACGTTTCCGTTTTATTACACAAATAAAAGATAGTAGTAAAACCTGGAATGACAAGGTCCTGTCGTTATCATGGACGGGGAAAAGCAGAGGGGTCAAATAGACCTCATTTAAAAAAAAAAAAAAAACTTATTCCGTTTTAACTGAAAGCCGGCTTTAATAAATTTTTAGACAGTAATCTGCATTATTAAATACAAATATCTTTATTTTTTTAACATTGTCGATACACACGAAACTGATGTGAAAGAATTGTTATTCATTAGTTTCATTTGACAGGGCGAGTGAGGATGTCAAAAATGCAAACCTCCTAATTCTGATACATAAAGTAGATAATTTACTTAATACATTATTAATTGATTAAAAAATATACAGTCATATTTACTTGTGGCTTAAAATGGAAATTTCGGAATGACTTAGATGACTTTAGTTTAAAATTTTGTGTTACTAAGATGCTTTCTATAGCACGCGCCACAAACTTTACAAACATTATTTTCATTTCAGACGTCGTTAGAACGTTAGTTCGTCAGTTTCTAACACGGCGTATATCAAATTGTGACGATGAAATTAAGTAATAATTAGGAAACACCTAGTTTAGTCGTCTTGGTCGCAACTTTTCGCATATTCATGCGAAATTGACACTTTAGTTGTATGTATCCATTAATATCCTTAGGTATCATTATAGACTATGGATCCGTAATGACACCCTCACATAAAATATCGTTAAGTGTTTTTGATTAACAAAATATTTGAGCTATTTAAGAACTATTCATTTAAAGAAAAAAACAACATCCAAGCTGAATAAAACAGTCACATGTTTTCTGTAACGGTAGTTCCATTCAAACGAGGTTAATGCTACTTAGTAGTACCAAATTGGGCGTTCCACCATAATTTGTGCCGACCAATTGTAGACACCCCCAATCATGTAATAAAGCACGGTCGTTGCACCCGGCGTCGCCTGTGCCCGAGCCGAGTCGTACGGCAATTTACAGCCGCTCGTTTTGTTGTCTGCTCGTCGTGGATGGATGGAGATGCATTCAGCGGATGTGCCGCACGCGTAGGGTTGACTAGATACTTTTTTCTAAACTATGCTTTGATTAATGCAATTTTATGGTAGTTTTAAAAAGAGAACGCCACAGTTTAAGCCTTTCTTTGGAGTCGGTGTGCTAGTCCCGTTTCTACACATTACTTAGATGTTTTTTGTTTTTTTTTTATATATCCTGAAATACACACATGGGCTTCCCTATAGTTCTTTTTAACTCTGACTAATTGAGACACTACTTTCATGTTATACTATGAATGAATTTCTCTAAGAATGTTGAAATCCAAATCAATGTAACTACTTACACGAAAATACGTGTCTTATCATGTATAGTGTTATAACGCTAATAGTATTTTTTAATTTCATTTTCAAGAAACACTTAAGATATGGAAATTTCTAGCCTTTCCTTATTTATTACTGTTTGATTGAAGTACCATTTGAAGATATTTATTATTTTTAGTATGATATGTTTATTGCTCAATGTCTACTTCAGTTTTTCCAAACTCACCTGCCTACTTTGTTCTAAATAATTATACTGCAATTTCTAAAAAATGATTTTTATGTTTAAATTATAAATGTAAGTATGTACATGATCCTCTGCACTCTAGGCACTTCATACAACAGTCAATGAGTCGTGCCGTTGAAAACATGTGATTTCCATAATGATCTATGATGATTTAAAGTTCAGCTCATGCCGGCCGTGAGTTAGTTTGTTTCTGTGGTATATAAATAATAAATATTTTGGACATCTAACACACAACGCCATCTAGTCCCAAGCTAAGCAGAGCTTGTGTTATGGGTACTAGACAACTGATATAAATACTTAAATACTTTTTTTTTGTAAATACATACAAATTATATATAGAAAACACCCAAACTCCGAAACAAATATTTGCAGATCATACAAACATTTTTCCGACCCGGGCATCGAACCCGAGACCTCAAGCACAACAGTCGCATACGCTACCACTGCGCCACAGAGGCAGTCATAAATGGCAATTATGTTAGTAACTGAAATATAGTATCAGTAATTAAAATATGGTCAAAACTATCAACATTCAATCAATATTCCAATATTTCACAAATAAAATAATAAACTTTAAAGTTCGAAACTTTTATATTGCAAATGCATATTAAATAATTCAATATTATTAGTTGATAGACTAGAAAGCTTAATATATACTCGTATATATAATGCAACTACTTTAGTTATGACATTAATGAACGTAATATGAACGTACATGATCAACTAACAGTAATACCAGTAATCTAAATTTAATGAACCTTTTATTTAATTTCCTATTTTTTTATTATACACATCAAATGCATGATTTCATTACTCATATAAATACGCATTCATATGCTGGCAACATATTGTTTAGTGCACAGGCGGGGGCACGACTTTAACTCGTGACTTTAAATAAATTGATACACGTCCACACTATAGGCAACAGTCCAACAATCTCGACTGAATAAATCTATAGTCCTTAATATATAGCTGGATCTCTGTGACATGCGTTACTTACTTACTTACGAGGTAAATTTTAGGTGTGAATTTTATAGTTACTTACACTTGATTTGTGATAAAACTGGCACGTAATGAATGAAAATATAGGTGATACAAAATAAAATCGCTTGTCAAAGTCACTTCGTCGGTTTCGTAGCCATCTGTCACAGCGCTCAAGTTGTATTTCAAGGACTGCAAGAATAATAGTTTGTTACAAAATAAATATTAGCACTATTAATGTCCATGGCCTTGTAAGCAATGCCGGCCTCTTCAAGTAGCACCAGTCCTGATTCTTTTTCCAAGACTTGCGATATACCTTCATTTATTTTATTCCATGCACTGCCTAGCCTGTGCCGTCTGAAAACGGTTGCGTTCCTAATGTTGTCGTTAAGATGACGTCAACATGTAAAAGACCAAAACCAAACAAAGTTTTCAACGATTAAGTAAATATAATTTACTAGCAGGACGATGTCTATTATTACAAATAATTGCTGACTCCTGTGATACTGTCTACAAAGTATCACAAGAATTAGCACTTACATTATCCATGTGTTTTTATATATGGACAATGTAAGTGCTAATTCTTGAATAAATACTTGTAACACCAGTGATTTCACACATATAAGGTCAAACCCATCCCTTGTACGGCACTGCTTCCCCGCAGAAATGAAACACCTCTACTATAAGCTGTTTCATTTTTATTTACCAAATAGTGGAAACCAGATAAGTTTGTGATCTATTTGTTTTTTTTGTGATTTTATGGATTAGTGAACGGCAACGGGCTGATGATGATGATAATGATGAACCAAATAGTTAACGCAGGATCGAACCAATTGGCGTGCAATTAGAGAGGTCTATGTAAAGCGGTGGACTGCTATAATCTGACGATGAACCAAATAGCTGAAGTCGTTAACTTTTGGTTCACTAACTTATCAAGTGTTCAACTTTACTCCATAAAATATTTTCCGACGTCCATTGATTAAGAATAACAAAGTTTTAGTGTAGTGTAAGATATTGGCAACAACATTTTTTTACATTTGCTAATACTAAACAGTTTCATCAAATTAGTTACCATGCCTGACGCTCGGTAATAATTTCTGTTTCACACTTTAGTGTAGTAAGAGTTACGTTTATACCTGCAGTTCAATATTAAACTTAAAGTCAACTAAGCATTTATATTGACCATATGAGTTTTCTTTTATTTTATATGGAACTAGAATCACATAGCTCTACTAAAACACCCCCTTGAATAAGCCAAATTAAAGCCGCAGAGCGCTTGAAACTCTAAAGTTGTAGGCGCATTGTATTTGTCTACCATAAAATAATAAAGATTTTTTATAGTAACATTACGTTACGTCATCGCTAAAGTGTGGACTTAGACTTACAAATCTTCTCTTCAATCCTCCAACTGACAATCCCGACACCTTAATCATTAAAAAGAGTGTCAATTCACGCGATGTGATACAAATTTCTAGTTTAATGGCTGCGTTAGTTACACGTCATATATATTGGCGTGGTGTGTTACGCATGCCTGATTATTACGTGAACGGTGCGCGCGCAATCACGCGCATGTTAGTATCTAGTATTCTACTACACGCGGCGCTGTCTACTTTTTTAACTATTGTATAAGATTGTGGGAAAACTTGAAGACTTGAATGTTGTCTACTGTAGAAATAAGGCGCCAGTTCTTGCTGCTACTAAGGTTTTTATTTTCGAGCATTTCAAACGAATGAATTTAAGTGGGCATTTGCGATAATTGTGGGTGTTGTTGTTTTTTAAGTTCATTTTCCTCACAGTTTTTGAAAGTCAAGGTTACCAGACCATGTCAACTGTTCCGAAATCTAGAAACAGCTGGCGTGAAAAAAAGAGATGTAAAAAATTAAAATATTACGTCTCTCTTAACAAGATTTAAATTAACAATTATTAAAATTTATAAAAATAAAAGATTTAAGTAATTTATACTCTCGATTGTCGGCTTGATAGAACTTGTTGCAATACATTCTAGAATCAAACTCACTTGCACTTATTCCACTATTTTATTTAGTTTATACCTGACCGGTTTCGCCTTATGGCATTATCAAAGGTTAAATGCCATAAGGCGAAACCGGTCAGCTGTAAACTTAATTAAAATAGTGTAATAAGTACAAGTGACTTTGATTCTAGAATGTAAAAGATTTAAGTAGATATGCTTGATGTTAATATCTATCTGATATCTATATATATAAAACAGGAATGTGACTGACTGACATACCCAGAGATCAACGCACAGCCCAAACCGCTGAACCTAGAATTCTGAAATTTTGCATGTAGGTTCTTTATATAACGTAAGTGAGCACTAAGAAAGGATTTTTTTAGATTCCACCCCTAAGGGGGTAAATCAGGGGATGAAAGTCTGCGTGAGCGAAGCTGCGTGTAAAAGCTATGTATGTAGTCATCACTTTTTCACTCTCATCACAGCCGTGGGAGAAACCGATGTTCGTTTAACGACGTTGTCAACATAATGATATAACATAATAAGCAACAACACTTATGCACAAATATAATGGTATGCCCTTTAAAAACTATGGTTACCAAACACTATTGTGTTGTTACGTAGCGTCGTCTTATTCGCAAGTAGAAATCACATTATCTAACAGGTGGCAATGAAAAATAACTCATTGTCTATTCCAATTCACGTCTATAGACAATGAATGAAAAAATGTTTTTTTTTTCTCTATGGAATATTTAAACATGAGTCATTGTGTGATAATTGATAATCTTAGCACCGTATTGTTTAATCGTTTACACAATTTTGTATAATAGTTTAACTTTTATGTACTTAATACATATTCAGCGTAGTATTTAAAAAAAGTTATATTATATGTTTCAAAATTTACAGTTTGGAAATATTTATCTTTTCAGCAATTCTTACAATACAATCTTAGCAGTAATCACTTCGCATATTAGGTACCTCGCGTAAAAGTATGTAGGTATTTATGAATTACCAATAATTTCAAAACGCAAACCTTATTCCATTCAGACAGTGGCTCTAAAGACCTTTTTTCACCCCTAATACCAAAATAAAATGAGTGCACAGTATAGATTAATACAGTTTTCCAGTAAAAAATTATGACTGACGATTCTTTGACCATATAAACGTAATATCAGTAAAACCGATCCGAGAAAAAGTATTTGAAAAACACTTTTCATATTTTCTTTTTAATTCATTAATTAGTAATTTTATATAACGTTAAGTTCACCATGATAGGAACATAAGGCTCGAAACAAACTTTATTTTTCTATTAAGTACTTATTATATGATTTTATATTTTCTTAAAAAATATATTCTCATCTCCGTTTGCAAGCCCACCACGCCTATAAAAGTTTAGTCTTTGAAACATTTTGATAAAAATCATTTCTATAATTTGCATACATATGTGTTGAGCAACCGGTGAAAGAGCTTGAGGCATATTAAATTAAAACTTAACTCGTTTTATATACACATGTCCTTCAACTTTCATTTTTATATTATACTAGCTTTTACACACGGCTTCGCTCACGCAGACTTCCATCCCCGGATTTACCCCCTTAGGGATGGAATTTCGAAAATTCATTTCTTAGTGCTCACTTACGTGCTTCAGCGGTTTGGGCTGTGCGTTGATCTCTGGGTATGTCAGTCAGTCAGTCAGTCAGTCACCTTACTCTTTTATATATATAGATTCTCTTTAACCGACTTCTATAAGGAGGAGGTTCTCAATTTTATCGGTATTTTTTTATATGTATGTACACGGATTACTCCGTCAATTTTTGGACCGATTTTGTATATATGTTACCGTCAGATTGTCAAAACCGTTAGATTGTAATCTATCTCGCGAGATTGCAAACAGTCGAAATATTGTGAAATGTTATCGAGGAATCGCAAGTCGCGCGCTGATTGGTTGAACAGCACAATATGTCCCGCGCCGTCATATTTGTTTGTTAATTCGTCTTTGTTGCCGAATGAAAGTATTTTTGTGATTGTAAATTGATTTCATGTTGAAAATACCTCACAGCTTTAGAATTAGTTTTATTAAATTGTTGTGACAGTAAAATTAATTTGTGATAATTCAAAGAAGTTCTAACCTAACCTAACTCTATGGCCATTGAACGGCTTACTGAAAACCGACCAATCAGGGACAGTTGACAACTTGACGCACGTAAGCAGTATATCACAGTTGACAATTTATCGATAGTTTGCAATCTCGCTAGGTAGATGATAATCTAACGGTTTTTACAATCTTACGGTGACATATACACATACAAAATAATAACAGAGAAAGCCTTTTACTTACGCCAGTTGGCACTAACACATTAATAACAGTTTCCTTTAGTAATAAAAGTGATAAAACCCGGAAGTATGTAATAACATTCGGAAATGTTTTAACAATATTATTGCTTCCTAATCCATATTTATATAGCCTTCCGAAGTCTAATTAGTATTTAACACGCGAAAAAACTCACTCAACTGGTAATTACTTTCGCTCTCAGTACTTTTAAGTCGTCATCCTTCCACTTCTTAGATTTGTAAATATTGCGGACGTCTGATACACAACTCCATCTAGTTTTAAACTAAGCACAACTTATACTATGAAAACTACATAGACTGATAGTATACTAATACACTTTTTTTTTGTAAAAATACACGTATTATACACAGAAAACTCCGAAACAAATATTTGCACCCGAGACTTGCTCATCAGTCCCATACGCTACCACTGCGCTAACAAGGCAGTAAATATGAATATTAAGGTTATAAATTTACATTACAGATGAACAAATCGTAATTGACTAATATAAAACTGGTGATTGTGCGAACTTTTACTAATTATTACTTCTGAGATTAGTCAGCCTAATTAAATTTTAAATTGTTTAAATTATTTTTGCAACTCTATAAAGGGTAAAATCTTATATATAAAATTCTCGTGTCACAATGTTAATTACCATACTCCTCTGAAACGGCTGGACCGATTTTTATGAAATTTGGTGTGTATATCGGGTAGGTCTGAATCGACCAACATCAATTTTTTATACCCATTTTTTTTTGGCAGATCAACGTTTGCCGTATCAGCTAGTATAAATATAAAAAGAACATAAAAAATAAAAAAACTACAGGCTAGGTATGCACGTTACCTTATGGTTTTTTCAACTGTTAAATCTTTCTTCATCAAAAACCAAACCTTTATTGTTAATTAATTTCTATAATACACTTGAACTACAAAAGTTTAAAAGTGGGCGAATAAAAACCGCTGTCATGTCGGTGTGCTATATGGAGCACTCGACTTTTACTTAACACGCATAAAACATCAGCATTAAAAAAAATTATGTATTCATTTGCAGAAGATAAACCATAAAATCATGTGGCCTTCTTTTGATACATCTCAATACCTGACCTCATTTTTAATATCAAATTAATATTTTATGTTCTGTTCAGCTATGTATCATTGTGTAATCAAGATTTTTCGCATATTTGGAAGGCCAAGTTTTTTGCAAGGCATACGGCTGTAAAAGCGATAATCACTTGTACATAATTGCGTCGTAAAATATTACTGTTTTTCTTCATCATAACCGAGGTACTCAATATAGCGCAATGCGGCTCCTTTCTCAGAAAATCAAGTAGCATAAATATATGAGGTATTTGGAACATTAAGAGTTTCTGAGAACTCAAAAACTCGAGACTGGTATACCAACCTGATATTTTGTTATGAATGGCTACGTAACAATGCGTAAGGAAAAGTAACCGAAGTAAAAACATTGTAATGAAGAATTTTTGAGTATTACCTTGGAATTTGTTTTTAATTATTCATGCGTATAACATATACATTTCGGCCTCAGTGAGATCAGGAGTAGACAGATTGCCATTTGCCACGATCCTGATATCACCTTAAGCCCCTGTTGTAATTCTAGTCTAGTCTTTAGGACTTTCATACGTCTCCAAGGTTACTGTCGCTTTTAAAAAGATCCCTTTTCTGGTCTTTTAGTGACTTCCTCGCAAAGACTTAGCTAGAGACTCTCCTAGGGCTCTTGTAAACCGCAAAACACCGTTTTCTTACCTCATCGTGTTTAAACAAATTGTGTACTGTTTTGGTTACAGAGCTTGGCTTCAGTACTACACTGTTGTTGAATTACAAAGCAAGAAGAAATTTAATCAGTCCCTGACGGTTACCTAATAATAAACGTCTTTGTTCTTCAAGGGGTCATTACAGAATGTTATCAAACAAACGACTTATTGTTCACTTAACACAGAGACCATCTTCTTATGTGAACTCCACAAGGAGGAACTCGTTAGACTACAAATATTCAAAGAACAAATTTAAGATTTGTTGTTACGGATATTTATCAATACAATCGATTTTAAAAGATTGAAAAGCATAGACAGCGCCATTGTACGGTCGAAAAGCCCACCTTTTCTAACATATCTCTAGTGAAAAACCTCGAAACAGTTACGTACGCCCAACGGAAACTGCGTACCATATTGATCTGTTCTGAGTAAAAGCTCCTCTAGGTACACATAACACGTCTTCTTCTTCTTCGGCCTAGCGTTTTCCCTGCTTAGTGCTGGGGTCCGATTTTCTACTTAATCTTCTCCACTTTGCCCGATCTTCGGCATCCTCAGGTGTGAGATCGTTCTCTTCCATGTCCGCCTTGACGACGCCCAGCCATCGCTTTTTGGGCCTGCCGCGTGATCTAGGTCCTTGGACAGTGAGGTCGAGGCATCTATTTCCTACATAGTCGGACGGCCTGCGTCTTACATGGCCATACCATCGGAGTCGACTTTCCTGCAGCTTGTCCGCTACGTCACGTACACATAACACTGCGATATTATAAAATTCTGATAATAATACATAGTACGGAAAGCACGCCATTGACACATTTTAACATCGTTTGAAGTTTTGAACGTTACTAAATATCTGTTAATTGTATAACATTAAATGTTATTGCGATGGTTCTATACAACTGTTACTGAAGTGAGGAATGTTTAATGTGTGTTACGTATTTACAGTTAGAATTATACTACTGTTGATTACTATGATCTTAAAATGTGTCAATCGTGTGCTTTTCGTAGTATTATTACATGCATATTATGACCGAATACTTATTATATAGTAATACTTCATTATCTTGAATCTTTAACGTATAGATACTTATTGTATAGAACAAGTATTATTCTTAAAAACTCGTACTTAAATTTAAAAACACTCAAGTTTGATAGTGGGTATATATTTTTTTAGTAAGCGAATCTATATACAAATAATAAAATTGAATTGTCTGTTTGCAATTTCAAATTAACGGCTTTTCGCCAAATGTACCTGTATATGAAAGTATATACACACATCAAAAGTGTCTAGGGATCAAGCATTTTTATGCGGATTTCTTGAGATTGAGATGTGGCTTTGGCCCTGGCCTGCTCAGTCGCCAGACTTGAACCCGATTGAGCATGCATGGGATATGCTACAGAGAAGAGCTTTGCCGAATATGGAGGGTATCCAGTCGCAAGAAGACCTTTTTTTGTTGTTGCAACGAACATGGGCGGCCATTCCACAGCGTGATTTGGATGAACTCATTTTGAGTATGCCAAACCGATTCTTGTGTTGTTAGTGTTCGCGGTAGAAACACGGATTATTAATTGTTTAAGTTACCTAATAAAATTTTAAAGAAAACTGTTATTTCAGTCTTTTTTTCGAACTTTAATGTTAGTGGTTCAAATGTCAAAAATCCCTTTATTAGGAAAATGGCAAATTTCTTTATTAATGCAAAGGTGACTTGGTTTATCGTTACTGTGACAAACGAAAACACTTTATTTGATGAATCCTTAAAGAAAATTTTAATTAATATCAATCAGGAGAAAAGTTATTGCAAAAATATATGTTGATCCCTAGACACATATGTTGATCCCTAGACACTTTTGATGTGTGTACATATACATACATTTTTTTATGTGAGTACCTACTCACATAAAAAAAATGTCTGTCTGTTTGTTCCAGCTAATCTGAACCGCTGAACCGATTTTGACGGAACTTTCACTGGCAGATAGATGATATAAGGAGTAACTTTACAGCAAATTTACAAAAACATCCGCGGATAAAACAGCAGGGTGCAGCTAATTATATAATAAATCTGTAAGCTCAATAAAATGTTGTTATTGTGCTATATTCATTGTCGTAATAACTCGTTTTTATTCATGACTTGTTCGATCGTGCGACAGAATACATCGGTAAATATTAACAACTAAATTTTACTATAAATGCGTATTCTCAACTACTCATCATGGCAGTAGGTAAGTAGGTATTTCGGTTTTGATGATATCATAGTGCATACTCCGATCGCTTTAAACCACGTCTAGTAAACAAATACTTAGAAGAAGGAGAGTTAAAATTAATATACGTAACTTAGTAAATATAGTACTTACGTAAAGTGTTCATTAATCCATACTTATATTATAAATGCGAAAGTAACTCTGTCTGTCTGTCCTTCTTTTACGGACAAAGCGCTGCACCGATTTCAAAGAAATTTGGTATAGAGATACTTTGATTCTTGAGGAAGGACTACTCTTTGCTGCGATAACCGAAAAACACGTGAGCGGAGCCGCGCGCAAAAGCTAGTCACTTATAAATATTCATTCCTCTTACAAGTTCAAATGATATATGTGAATTACTAACAGTTGTTTTAAATCAAGGCTTATTCTGTGTCCTTTAGTGTTAAAGGTACATACATCCATATAATTAAGTATAAGTACAATATACCTTCTACAATACATCCTAAACTATGCCTGTCTGCCTTCTGTTGAATCCTTTTAAGAATCCATTTGATTGACTCAGATGTCAATCTTAGCTAAATAAATCCATACTAATATTATAAATTCCTAAGTAACTCTGCACATGCAGCCGTAAAAGAGTGACAGACAGACATCTGTCTTTCACTCTTTTACGGCTGAACCGCGCTATTTTTTACCGCGATTACCGAGATACGCGCGAGCGGAGCCGCGGTCAAAAGCTAGTAGGTAATAATTGCGCTTACGATGGCACTTGTAATGTATGATATCACGATGAATCAGTACAATGGTTCTTAAAAGCATATTATCACGCAACATGGCGTTTTATAATAACATTTTATAATTACCCGTTATGTCAATACAGTGGTGATTCATCGACAAACCATCAAGGTAAAAGCGTATGCCGATACAGCTGTGAATAATCGGTTCACATCGCGCATTGATTACTGTTATTTTGGAATATATAGGTAACTTCTATGATTCGAAAATCGCGAACAATTGATTGATTCCCGGACCAATTCGACCTTCAAAAAAAGAGCGTAGGTACTCCTTCTTAAAAGGCCGGCAACGCACTTGGGACGCCTCTGATGTTGCGGGTGTTCATGGGCGGCGGTAAGCGCTTACCATCAAGCGATACGTCTGCTCGTATGCCCCTTATTCCATTAAAAAAAGTGTGTATGTTACACTCATAACTAACTACATTAACCAACTGTGCCATTCTGCTTGGACAGATTTAAAAAAAAGTTGAAATAATAAAACATGTTCTCAGAGCTTTATCTTACCATATTAATCGTCTTCAATTAATTGCCTTTTAACAATTACAGTAGACGAATTTTATTTATAAAATACGAGTTTCCGTTTAAGATTAATCACACGACCTTAAAAACACCACCTGTGTATGCTAGTAGCCATAGCTCTTAATTATTAAACTATATATTTTTACTTAATGCTATCATTAATTTGCGGCATTGCATTGAATGATGAAAAAATTGAACATTATATAAAGAATTAAATACTCTTTTGAACCGAACTTAATGAGCTAATCAAAAACATAACATAAAAAGGCAAATGTGGAAGCGTGGTTTTTCTACTACAAAGAGTGGTGAGATCTAATTGTAGTGATTATTATTATACATGTCTAGTAGAATGACGTAGCCATCATGTGGCAACACAATGAAAATAAAACAAAACTACTTTTTAAATAAAGTTGGCTGACCTAGTGCTGGCAAAGCAAATTTATGCATTTGATGCATAGATTTTGTTGTATGTAAATGACCTTGCCATGTTTCTACTGTGTCAGGTGTTTCTTATATTGACATCAGAAACACCTGACACAGTTGAAACATATACCCTTCACTTCACACTCCACTCTAAAAGGGGTTTATCAAGCAAACTGCGTGTACTTAGTGCATATTGTTGTGGTCCTTCAAATAATTAAGTAAATATTCATATATTTACTTATATAAACTTTCGTGAATAGTTATGAAACTATTCTCGTCTCTTCTAACTAAAGTTTGAATGGCTTACAGTATTTGTTATCTCAAATACCTATACTGAATTATTTGCTTTCATCTTGCAACACTCTTGTATTGGTAAGCGGTCAATCTTTGCCCATTTGGTTGTGCTATGCGCGTGATTATCGCGACCAGTGAACTAGTACCGTTAGAAACGTCACAATCAGCTTTTTGTAATGTTGTTGTTAGAAAATATTGTAATGGTCGGACATTTAAGAATTGGTAGTTATTCAAAGGTAGAATAATAAACAATCACATTTTATACATTTCGTTTCCCTTATAGTAAGATCCGGGCGGACAAGACTACTACTTTCATTAATTGAATTATTTAATCGAAATTAAAAAATAAACATAAATGTAAATGGGCAATATGTTTAGATCAGGCTGTCCATTAAAATTCCGGATCTCTTACGATTCATGTGAGAACGTAGGTAAGGCGGTTTAGGTCAAATCAATTTTATAATCAGGATAAAAAAACTAAGTGATGAAGCAATAAGCGGAAAAAGGGCACATAAACGCATGAGGTTGATGAGGAAACTTGCCACATACCTATGCTAGATTAACAGGACGCACGCGTGCGAATAATTTAGATTATGACTGATAATAGTGAATCATCAAGAAGATATGATTGCGATGAACACGTCTTAAGATTTTCCCTTTAATCATACTTTAATCTATAGTAATATATAAAGCTGAAGAGTTTGTTTGTTTCTTGGAACGCGCTAATCTCAGGAACTACTGGTCCGATTTGAAAATTTATTTCAGTGTTAGATAGCCCATTTATCGAGGAAGACTATAGGCTATATATCATCACGCTAAGACCAATAGGAGCGGCGCATCAATGAAGAATGTTACAAAAACGGTGAAAATTATTACGCTACGGGCAATAGGAGACGTAAACGACGTTACGTGGGTCAGCTAGTAAATAATTTTTGACTGCCTCGTTGGTATCGCGGTTGACGTGTGCGACTGCTGATCATGAGGTCTCGGGTTCGATTCCCGGGTCGGACCAAATGTTTGTATGATCTACAAATATTTGTTTCGGAGTTTGGGTGTTTTCTATATATAATATGTATGTATTTACAAAAAAAAAGTATAAATGTATTTGTATCAGTTGCCTAGTACCCATAACACAACGCCATCTAGTCCCAAGCTAAGCAGAGGCTTAGCTTGGGACTAGATGGCGTTGTGTGTTAGATGTCCGAAATATTTATTTATATTTATTTATTAATAATAAGCCTTTTTATTTCCAATAACCTTAAAAAACACTATTTTCTTACAGCTATTTAAATATTAATTATAATCTGTTATTGGAACTCTGGGTATAGGCCTCCTCTAGCTTACTCCCATGTTTTTATATTTTTTGCTTTAGTTCCTCTGTTCTTTTTATATCAGCTAGAGGGTTATGGTCTCTTTCTCACACGGGGACATGCCGGCTTAGGGGGCAATCAATATAGAACCAGGAGAGTCCGTCTCCTGGTTCTATATTTATTGCCTCCAAGGATAGGATACTTTTTATATAGCTTTTTTTTTTACTATTCTTCGCGGCGTTAACCGCGGTATAATAACAAAACTATGTATTTTCCGCGCGCCACTGACGGCAAACTAATATTTACGACTTTAAACATGTGAACGACGGATGTTTTAATAGCATATACTACGGTATTTTATGTCGTACTTATCACTATCATTGTGTGGGAACAGTGAAAGTGTGTATCCAAGAAATGTATACTATACCGTCGATTTTATATTTGACATTATGTAATTGATTATCATCAACGATTATTTTATGGTGGGAATGAGAAATAGGATGAGTTATTTACTTTTCATTTAGTTTTAATTATAGACGGACTGATGATATTAAATTAAAAATTTACGAATTTGTGCAATTGGAGAGGCCTATTTAGATGGAATACGATAGGCTGATAATGATATTATTTTTCAGTTTTGTAATTCAGCTTTTACACTTTGACCCCATTTAACAAAAATTGCAACTAAAATAAAAACTTTTTGGAATAGTTCCAGTTTGTTTTATAGCAATCTGATGAGTTCAATCCAACTCATTTTACTATATACAAGATTATATTTTTTTTTTTTTTTTTTTTTTTTTATGTTTGGCCCGCCAAAATGACTCTACTCTGCCTGATGGAAAGCATAAGCAGAATCCAAGAGTGGTGGTCACCATGTTCACTGCGAATGCAGACAATGCAGCATGGCGACCCACACCATGGCGGCCTAGTGATGCTACTGCATCTTTTAGTCTAGTCAACGAGTATGGAACTTGTTGACTAGACTAATTGGGCCTCCGGTCTCGCACTCACCAACGAAACACGACAGCATGCTGTCATTTTACGTTGATTTTCTGTGCGAGGGTAGTACCGCCCCGGTCGAGCCGGCCCGTTCGTGCTGAAATCAGCGTGGCTCTACTACCTACCATATAATAGTGATCATACTAAATTCAGTCAGTCTCCATGAGGTTCTAGGTTCTGTCGACCTTGGGGCCACTTAACAAAATTCACGCCAGTAAAACGGATATTGAGTCTACGCCCTTGGTCGACCAATGGCCCGTGACATGACACAATACCTTTGAATAATTCCTTCCGTTCTAATAAACGTTCATTCATCAAGTTCAACAACGGTATACAGGTTTCTCACGGCGGCAGTCCGAGTTCGTGACGCACGTTTGCTTCTGCTTTTATCTGCATGTTGGAAATTAATTATCACTTGCATTAACAGTGGACTGATGAATATCCTGACAAACTTTCGCTCCAGGGTAGGCCAGAAACCAAAAAAGTATTTGTAGGTCAGTTCTTCTAAACTTAACATATTCGGTACAGATTTTATATGTACCAACATTGATAAGCATTAAAAACTTACCTCTATTTGATGAAAGAGACAGAATATACACATGTATACAAAATAAAGGCATCATGTCAGGGGCCATTATTTCTTTACATATTGCAAGAAACATATATTGCATAGTAGTTTGGTGTAAAAGTGCGAGTAAAACCACTTTTATTGCAAATGTCGTTGCATTTTTAACCGACTTCAAAAAAGGAGGAGGTTCTCATTTCGACCGTATATATGTTTTTTTTTATTTGTGTTCGCGGATAACTTCGTCGTTTATGAACCGATTTTGATGATTCTTTTTTTAATGGAAAAGAGATATCCCAACGGTGGTACCATAATAAGGACACTAAGATCTGATGATGGCATCCAAGAGAAATCGAGTCGAACCTTGAAGTCGGTTTTTGTTTTTTTTTTTAATGCTAACATGCAGTCAGTAATTGGAAATCAGTGCGTACCTTATTATTGAAAACAAATTCAGCAAAATTGTAGTTCAGAAACATAAATTCCTGGTTTCCTTTGCATACTCGTCGCCTACCATACGGCAAAAAACTTCATTTTACTTGTCACTGGTCCTTGGATAGAATTTGTGCTTATTATTATTTCTATGTAATAATGTATTCAACAAGATATAACCAATGCATTACATAGTAAAGCGAAGATAAATTGTATTAAAAATAACCCATGATGCTATATAGATATAAGACTTCAGTAAACATATTTGTGGTTTTACAAAAGTACGTCACTTGAGCTTAGGGAAATTCCCAAGAAAAAAAACCACAAACTAAATTATAATTATGTATACAAATATATATAGGTTTGATTATTTATAGGGGTATATACATATATACCCCCTGTATTATTTATAGGTTAATCTCTTCAACGGCTGGACCAACTTTGACGGGACTTTCACTGGCAGATAAAGTAACTTAGGCTAGTTTTTTTAGACTTTATTCGTACCGCGGCTTACCCGCAATTATTGTTGTAAAGGTACAATACAAACCGCGAGTAACACCGCGGGGCTCAACTAATAATATTTAATAACATCACCAGTAATAGGTAATATCGGTCTTTGGACCACATTGTTCTCGACAAAAAGTAATGTTAATTTTGAATGTACCGTTGATTAAAACAAAGTCATTAGTTCAATAAAAAGTTATAAACTGACCGACATCGATTCAATTTCCGTCACAAATTCTAACAATTACTTTTTGTATGTTAGTGAAATATAAATCAGCTTATTGTATACCTATCGTTTTAAACTGATGCAAAATTCGTTTTATCCCATATTTGATCTGTAAATCAGAATGAAATAGTTGCAGGTATCTGTAGCTATCCTTCATGTTACTTCTTTAAAGATAAATGCAAAAGAAATCTAGTTTTTTAATTCAAAAGAAATCTCCAATACCTGTAGGTGATTATCATACACAGCCAGTTAAATCCCTTGTTAATAGTCTCAGTCATTACTTGTGCTAGTTGATATCAATTAACCCTCAATTTATTTAAAATCTTTTGGGAATTTAGTGCGAGATTACATATTGAATGTGTGACAAATGATAATAAATCCCAGTTAACGACCAATTTTCTCGTGGTTACGTTAAATTACCTAGGGTAAGAGTACTAGTAGTTGACCATGTATCTATAGTTGACCACTCACATGTATAAACACATATAATAAGAATTCGCGGCATATTTTTAAACTGATTCCTTATTTAAAAAAACAATGCTGCACTCTGTGTGTCAAAGCGCGCCAATTCCACATTTGCCATTTTGCAATATTACACACGGCCGTCATTTTTATGTTGAGTGACGCAGCCTAAACATATTCTTTGATTATTTGTACCAATTTTCATAACAATAACACTTTTTAAATGTAAAATAATAGGAATCTAGTTACCTTGTTTATGGTAACTATTTTGATTTTTTTATTTGTTTAGTGTTACTTATGGTAACAAGATATTTAAATTATAAAAATATTTCACGACTATTATTCATCTACTAGTTTTTCAACTACTAACTTAAATTGATAATTTTTAATTGGTTTCCTTTTTTTATTTACTTTATAACTGTACAAGAAAAACATTGCCTATGCTTAGATAAAATACTTTATCATTACTACAAATATAAATTGATTGAAATCGGAACAAAATTCAGGTAAAACATGAAAAAAGGAAACTTTGTGCCCTTAAGTGGTCATCTACTGGTGCTCTTACCTTACTTGTTTTTAACAGTTTTACCGCAAATATGAAAGCGGTCATAGTCAACTGTGGCGCGTGAGTCTCGTTGAACGATGTATAATCCCATTAGAGAGCGAAGGTAATTCTTTTAGTGACGACGGCCCTTGTTAGAAGTAGTGTCGTGCCCTAAATGCATAAGGGGAGCGATTTATACGACAGTGTATATGTCGCAGCCAACTGGTTAAAATAGCCGTTCAATCAAACAGCTAGCCCTTTGATTGAGCAACGCCTTTTAATCACACGGCTGTACGTCGCTTAGCCGACTTGTTGACTGCAACGTTCAACACTACAGCTTGACGACGTTTAGCCAACTGGTTAAAAGGCAAATTAACTAGGTTTACCATTAGTTTAGCATGTGATTTGAAAAAAATATATACTTATATAAAAACTGGCTTCAATTATGAGTCGACGGACTTTTACCAGTTGGCTGCAATATACACACATCAAAAGTGTCTAGGGATCAACATATATTTTTGCAATAACTTTTCTCCTGATTGATATTAATTAAAATTTTCTTTAAGGATTCATCAAATAAAGTGTTTTCGTTTGTCACAGTAACGATAAACCAAGTCACCTTTGCATTAATAAAGAAATTTGCCATTTTCCTAATAAAAGGATTTTTGACATTTGAACCACTAACATTAAAGTTCGAAAAAAAGACTGAAATAACAGTTTTCTTTAAAATTTTATTAGGTAACTTAAACAATTAATAATCCGTGTTTCTACCGCGAACACTAACACAAGAACATCGGTTTGGCATACTCAAAATGAGTTCATCCAAATCACGCTGTGGAATGGCCGCCCATGTTCGTTGCAACAACAAAAAAAGGTCTTCTTGCGACTGGATACCCTCCATATTCGGCAGAGCTCTTCTCTGTAGCATATCCCATGCATGCTCAATCGGGTTCAAGTCTGGCGACTGAGCAGGCCAGGGCCAAAGCCACATCTCAATCTCAAGAAATCCGCATATAAATGCTTGATCCCTAGACACTTTTGATGTGTGTATAATTATATAAATAAATGATAGTCCATTTGATTTATAACGTTTAATGATCATCATCTTAAAAAAAAGTATGTATATGTATTTGTATCAGTTGTCTAGTACCCATAACACAAGCTCTGCTTAGCTTGGGATTAGATGGTGTTGTGTGTTAGATGTCTGAAATATTTATTTATTTTATTTATTTATTTATCTTCCTAGCGTCTTAATATTCCTGAGTTTATTTTCCGATTTCGAGAAATTATTATTAGAAATGTTATTAATTTATTCATATAAGCTATAAATATATTTAAACCTGCCACAATAGCGATAATGGTAATAAAAATGAACTCATTTCCAGGAAAATGGAGTCAGCTAACGCAAATCAGCGTCATTGGAATAACAAATTACTTAAATGTATCTTTTAATTTTAACGTAATCGCTGATTTGCAGATAAACTAATATTGACGCATACTACGTCAAGAGTCCGGTTTTTGTGGGAAATGTGGCAAAAAGAATACTTATATTTGTGGAAAGTTAAATTAACTAAATTTGACTACACTGTAAGTTTTCTGCTACTACTGTTTTATAGGTAATGTCGTGATTTAACTTAAAGAAGCAAAGCAATTACATTTCTGTAATGCTTATTAAAGTCTAATAAGCAGAATTCCGTTAACGCAAAAAGTAAATGCTAAACACTTAAATATTATTAGTATGTGTAGAAATGGAAAAAATACACTGAGACTATAATAATACGCATAACTTATGATTTCTTTTTAAGTTCTTAGTAGGCTTATATCAAGAAAACTGTTTCGATTCAAAATCTATCAAGTTTTACTATAACTTAATGTCTTGTAGATTTTTCTTTTATTTTTTTAATTTTATCGCTGTTCACATAATGTATGTTCACGTTCTTTGTGGCCCGCTGTTTCTTATATCTTAACCTGGATCATCATTACGAACAATAAAGCATAGCACCGCCGCTGTGCGCACGCGCATTGTTAGTTGATGCACACAAAACTAATGTGTTCAGTGGTTGACACTGACTGATTTTGTTCCAAGTTACGCACGTACATACTTAGAAACGGTTATCGTTTCGGTTGCAACAACCATTGTTCGTTAACACCTTGGAATATAATTAATTGTTTTAAATGAACATATTTTTATTAATTACCTTTCTGCGTGCCTGCATGCGTTGCTTGTGCAATGGTATGTGATGTATGGGCTATTTACCAATGTTCACTATGATATTTTAATAATACACGTTTCAAATACATAAGCACATAGTATGTCAGGAGAGATATTTTTAATGAATATGTGTCAAAACCACAACTCATAAAATTTTATTCCATTACTGTTCCTGGCATGGCTTCTTTTGTCCACAATGAAGTAGGTGAGTTAGTCTTCTGGTAGCCTCGACCATTATTTATATTAAAGCAAGAAAACGAGCTTTCTTATCTATAAAGCCATGTCATCCTAGTGGAGCCAAACATATGTCCCGAAGAATGGCAGTAAATGGAACGTGGTTACGTTACTATCAACATACTGTTCAACCGTCTGGGAATCTACCGTCTGAGCAGGTCACATCTATAGAGCAATTGCTTTTCGTCGCCTTGCAGGTCAAATATAATCAGGACGACTTGAGACTATAGGTAAACAAACACCTTAAGGTAGCGGTTCGCGCCGCGACGGAGACAAGCGACCGTGACAGGAGACCGCCACCATCACTTGACCATAGGCAATGTATAAGCAACGGTTCGCGAGCGAGACCGATACAGGAGACAGAATACAGTTCATACAGAATAGACCGAGACACTTGTAACAGTTTAAAATTTCAATTTCCATGGCGACACTGAACAGACCAAGACTATGTTTAATAGTAGGTACGTGTAATATTGTTAGATTTTCGCAATGTCTTATTTATCGATTATTCACGGCCGACATACAATAAACATAGTAACTGTAAAAACATATCTTCGAAAATGAAAGCTGTCCGATCGAAATATTTTAGTTGAGAATCTACAATGTTCACAAATGCTTGTTGATTGTGGCTCGTTCGATCTTTGATTATAGTGAGTATATTTTAATGGTCCGCGGCCATATTGAAGTAGTCTTTATCTGAAGTGAAGCTCTTGTAGTAATGTCTGATAATTTTAATATTGAAAAGCTGTATTTAAACGAACTAAGGATATCAACAGGCTTGAACAGGTTGTTTGATCTGTCCTAGTTACATTACATATCACATTTATAAAATCACTACAATAATATTACATGCATGTATATATGGTATGGGGGTGAATGCCTACTCTGTGTTATTGTTTCCCGATAAATAATCTGTAATGCAAAAGAAAAAATATCTAAATGTGCAATTGCTATTTTTATTACAACAATAGGCGTCTAATTTCCAGTTCTCTTTAAATATTTTAAAGATTACGATTTGTATGAACAAATCAGCAAGTTTCATAATAAACTTTATTAAATGAATATGTTTGTTATACTTAAACTACTCGTATAAAACAAACATGTTTACATACATCATGATAATTACTAAACAAGTTTTATGACAATGGTTGTTTAAGAAATTCGCCAGAAAACTTCACCTCAAACTTTTCGTTTTTCTTTGGAATTTGTCCAACAGTTAATTTATTTTTAACTAGTGGTTGCCCGCGGCTCCGCCCGCGTGTATGTCGGTTATCGCGGCAAATAGTAGCTTATGTGTTATTCTGATGTGGATAAGCTATATTAGTAGCGTTCTGTAGTTTTTGCGTGAAAGAGTAACAAACATCCATCCATCCATACTTATAAACTTTCGCGTTTATAATATTATTATAGATTTGTTCATGTTGTGTAATAACCTCGAGTCAGGAAAATTTTAACAATTAAGGAAATTTTACTTTGTGGTTTGGTTGTGCTAGCTGCGTATGAACATAGTATCCGTCCAATTTAGTCACTAAATCAGTGATGCAGAAAGATCTCAATAGGCCACCATAGTGTGGGTCACCATGCTGCATTGTCGCATTGTCTGCATTCGCAATGAGTATGGTGATCACCACTCTTAGATTTGGCTCATACTTTCCATCAGGCAGAGTAGAGTGACTTTGGCAGGCACATACATAAGAAAAACACTTTTACGTTGGTTGGCGAAGGTTTTCTTATGCTAGCTGCGTATGAAAACAGTATTCCTTCAATTTAGTATTACTAGAATCTTTCCTTATATCGGTACAGTGATCTTAGCAGAGAAACTTCTATCCCACTACTAGTCAGAACTCCATGCGCCTATGTTCACATATATTCATAAATTTCTCCATTACAGACCATAAAACATTCGAGTAGAAATTAAAACAGGTTTGTTCTGAGAAACTGCGTTATTAAATATTGATAGAAAGTGTTCATTTTAATTATATATTCAAAGGTTAAGTGGTGATCACATTAAATTAGTCATTCATTATCCAAGTGCTGCCTAATCATTAACTTATATTATTTTACCTGACTACGGTGAAGCCAAAGGGAAGGGTCATAGATTTGTGGCACTGTATGTATGTGTGTATGTTCCATCGTAGCGTCTAAACTACTGAATCGCTTAGGCCGGTGTTCACCAACACTTAACCGACCGTTTAAATATTAAAACGGTTGTTTAAGCAATATTTCCTGTTCACCACAGCCTAAACGTCGGTTATAGACGTTAACCGGGTGGTTATCTTAACCGAGATTCAAGACATCGTTTAAACGTTGGTTGCAGTAATTTGACATTGAAATTTTGTAGGTTATATTGTTCGATTTACCAACGAAGTACCTTTTTATCTGTGACAAATAATGGCTTTTAATTTTATATTGGATGTTGAATACAATCTCGATATATTAGATTATTTGGACGAGTTAGAAACGATGACGAGAAGATTTAGGATTTTTAAAATGAATGAAGTGTCAGTAGATTCGTAATAATCACCTTTGTGATAAACACTTACAAATTATATCAAGGGTTATATTTTACGTAGTCAGATTATAGTTTTTTTGTTTCAACTTTTTCTTGTTACTGAAGTTTTAAACAAGCCTATTTTGTGGTCCCAGATTACTGCTGCTTAAGTAGTGTCTATCAAATTCCAGATGATAGTTTATTCAAAGGGTAATCACATTATACAGGCAATCCTTTAACCATGAACATACCTGGTTTTATTTAAATTTCCGTTACCCACAAACGAAGCGTTAAAATAATTAATAGACGTTAACTCAGAGTAAAAAAAATAACGGTTATCGCTCCGCGGTCCTAAGCGATGCCGACCAAAAACCTCGTGGAATAACCGAAATTAAATAACTTCTTAACGTGACTATAGCGTGGCTCATTCATTACAGTTTGATTTGCGTAAGTGAGTTTCAAGACATCATTACTCGTACTCGTTACTTGCTAGTTTTTGCACGCCGGAGCGCGCGTGTATGCCGGTTATCACAGAAAATGGTAGCCTATGTCCTTCCTCAAGAATCAAAGGATCACTATTGTAAATTTCATCTAAATTGGTTCAGCAGTTTAACTGTGAAAACGTAACAGACAGTTAATTTCGAATTTATAATATTAATATGGATTTTGAACCGACTTCATAAAAGAAGGTGGTTATCAATTCGACTGTTTTTTTTTTTTGTTTCTTACCTCATAACTTTCGACGGGGTGAACCGATTTTGATGATTCTTTTTTTATTTGAAAGCTGGTGCTTCCTGTGTGGCCCCATTTCAATTTGGTCCAGATTGAATTAGCTTTTTTTTGTAAAAAATTGAGATTATTTATTAGTTTTTTTGTATTCTACATCTAGAAATACAGTTTATTTTAACGGGAACCATAGTAAAGTACATTTTAGAATAAATTTGGTATAAAATGAATATTTTTCATAAATTTATAGTAATTTCATATTACCATAAATACATCGTTGTAGGCCAACCAACCTTGAATAAAAAAGCACTCAACGCTTTTGTAAAACTTATATTTAACTGTACTTTTGGTACTTAAGGAAATGTACTTTACCGTATCAAAATGGGATTGTCTTTATTGAGATTACAGAGTAAATAAATGGCTGTTTGGTTCTAAATGAAATAAACTTAATCGTCGCAATCTGTCTTTGGCTATTAGCCTTTAATTATCTCCAGAGCCAAGATATAAAAATGCTAAAGAAGTTTACGACGGCGGGGTAAATGGAATTCTCGCTTAAGTTAGACCTTTCGGATTTGTGGGGTTTATCTTACAAATTTGAACAGCAGGTGGGCGCTATCTCCACAGAGAGTAATACGGTGACGTGACGGACGCTACTTGTGTTTCTAGATAGGCACCAGTACACGTAAAAAATCAACTGAGTTGTACAAAAAACGTACAAAAACTATATACAAAAGATTCAGACGGTCTCAGGCGATGTTTACAGCAGGTGGGCTGATAATAAATAAAGTGTGGTCGTTGTTCGGGCGCGCATCGCAGTAAATCGACCGTTACATACGAAGCGTCCGTGTCCTTTCCTTGAGGCAGGTCCGAACGACATTCCATACCAGGCACAGATTATGCATGTGTTTATGTATTTTTCTCATTGTAGGTACAAGTTACACTTACATGTCAAATTGAATACGCAAGGTAAGTAGAAATGCTTGCCAATTAGAAATGAGTAGATGAACAAAGTTAGGAGTATTATTTTAGACTGCCATTAATACATTATTCTTCAATCAGGACAGTAAAGGCAGTAAATTTTAAACCAAACAGGTTGTATACATGAGTACCTACATTGTCTTGGAAGATTTCAAATAATTCGTCTGAGTACCTAGGTACATATAAATTGTCTATATTAAAGTGTATTGAAAATCATTCGCGTAGTAAGTAGCAAGACTTTTCCCGTTACCCGAGCATTTTGGGAATTTAATCCTGTGAAAGAAAGGTAAAGAAAGGAATGGAAAGAAAAGAATAATACCGAAATATACAAATACGCATTAAATGAAGTAAGTAGTAACTCGATTAGGTCAGGATTGCATACCTGTGAGTCCTGTGACTCGTATTGCTTGTGGCCGGGAAGTGCGGGAAGCCCTCTAATCTAATTACAATTACCTCATTAAAGTAGGTTAAAGTGTATAAACTTAGGGTAATTTTTCCTATGCGATATTATAACAAAGAAGATTTAAAAGGTATCTACGATAAAAAAAAAAAAAACTATATGTATCGTGATATAAAGCTAAAAAATCATGAGATTTTTAATTAAGGAAAAGAAACTGCGTAATTAATTAGCCAATTAAATTCTTAGGCGATACCTATTAATCCATCTTTAAATAAAAAATGTTTTTATTAAACCACTAATTATTAGAAATCGACTCGTTATTAAATAATTAATTATCAATTAATAACCGATTTGAAATTTCGCATACGCACAAACTGTTAATTAGCCTAAAGCGCATTCAGAAGATAGAGACATTAAAACGTATCGAAACATTAATAATCATGTCGGTTCTACAGCTTTATCTAGTCTTTGTTCATCCTAGAGGTTTTATAATAGCCCAGGTACAAGTTCGATGCATTAATTAAATTGTATGGTATACCGCATTTACTTGCTGCAACACATATTTTTAGTGTCAAACCCGTCAGATGTAATGTGGACGGGATGGTATACACATCGTAGTATTCCCAACTAACCAATATTAGTCGACAATTTATTGACAGTCATGTAGAGATGCGAGTTATTTTCACTCGAGGTAACAGGCGTGCTATCAGATTAACTGCTTAGTAACGAAGGTTGTTCGTTTTCGTAGCTGTATGAACCTCGTCCAGGGCCAACTATAATAGTAATTATGTGTTTTGAATCACCTGGTACTCATACAAACATAATATGTACAACGCCTAAAATTATCTGATGTAGTAAAAGATTCCCCCTTCTTTATCTTTTTTACTGTACTATGAAACCATTATTTAATGTTTAATAGATTAATACACAACACAAATGGCTCGCGATTTTTCTTCATATCATTAAATCTTTTGCCTTCACTAAAGATTTCCGTTGCTCTCCACGGATATGCTTAGCAGAAGTCAAATTAGCAATGGCTCATCATCATTACATGTTCTGAAGAATGCTCAAATACTCGTACATCTTTGACATAGCTGAAGAGGAAGGAAACGATTCTAACTCCCCTCATAAGAAAAGCAGCGGAATACAGTAATGGTTTTTATGCAATAAGAATCCTAAAGACTCTATAGTCCTTTCAAGGCACAGATCACCTCCTTGCGGGTTTGGGGTTATCGGTGTTTCAATGACGGAGGAGGTTATAAAAAGGCTTGCTATTACCCTCTCTTAAGCTAGCCATACATAATATAACCTGTACCAGGTTTGCCTGTACAATTGAGCTTTACAGGTAAATTGGAGCGTATATGATACACAATTGTGCAAGTGTGTACTTTACTCAACTGAAGTTTAACTGACGTTTGTAACTGTAAGGGTACAAATTGTCAGGTACACAGTACACACTAACGTGGAGGTATGGCTAGCTCCATAGTCTCCAAAAATCAAAATATTGATCTGTATTTGGCACATAATAATATGATTATCGCCACTTGTTCCTTATTGATCATGTGAGCTGTGTCATGAATACAAGTATGTGACCTTCACAATTTATGAGTTTGTTTTTAAACTGGTGACGTAACGATGAATGAATTGATTACTAATAACACGTCAACTGACAGCTCTTCTTGTTTGTAAAGGCTTTGTAATAGAGTGTTAATAGAATTAATTAGTACTACTAGATGCTGATTTACTGTTTCCTATCTGTATGCATCCATTGTCTTATTATATACTCGATGTTTTTATATTTTTTAACTAATAAAAAGATATCAAAAATATTGTATTTAAATCGCATGACAACGTTGTAAATTTATTATGTACAACGCTATATTACTGTAAAGTTTCATCCAAATCCGTTCAGTAGTTTTTGCGTGAAGAAGTAACAAACATACACACAAACTTTCGCCTTTATAATATAGTAGGATAAAATAAATATTAAATATAGTGTGATTAGTGCTTTTACTTCTAATATCGTCTGCCTGAAGTTTCGCCCCTGTTAATGAAAATTTTATCAACTAATTCATTTACATTCAAGTAGTTTCAAGTACTAATATTTCTGTAGTAAAATATATATGTACAGTTCTTAAGTATTAGTACTTCACTATGAAAAATAATGACTAATCTATATATATAAAAGCGAAATACCACTCACTTATTAATCACGAAATCTCAAAAACTATAACACCTACAAACTTGAAATTTGGCAGGTAGGTTCCTTATAGGGTGCAGACATCCGCTAAGAACGGATTTTACGAAACTCTACCCCTAAGGGGGTAAAATATGGGTTGGACGTTTGTATGAAAGTCCCATGTTTGTGAAGTAAGAGACTTGAAATTTAAAATGTATACTCTATAGACGATGTGGAGGTATACTAATAATGTATCTTTAGAAATCAACCCCCCTTTGGGGTTAAAACGGGGGATGGTACTTTGGACGCAAACAAGGTGGCTTGGGGCAGCTAGTATTAAATAAGAATGCGTCCGTATCCATGTTATCCGCAATTCGTTAATGTATCTCTTGATTCATAGTCAAAATAAAACGTGTTTTGCTCTTAGAAAAAAAAACCTAAATTAATAGCCATTCGAATCCTTCTCTGATCACCATTTATCTTTCTTAAAATAAATAATACAATTTATTAGGAACGACTTGTATCTTGTATTTTATTAATCTTCGTCGCTTGTCTGAGATTAATATTTTATTATTATAAACATTCATAAAAAATGTGTATATTTTAGTTTAAACAAGCTACAAAACTTTATTGTTAAATATAGTTCAGGGTTGAGTTTAGTTGTAACTATTAGGAGTTTAGTATATTAATCCCGTGGAGGTGCCCTTAGTAACTCTTGTCAAGAAGTTGTGTTATGTGTTGAAGTGCATGTACATAGTAGTTGTTTTTAAACTTTCGCGACTATACATATTATTCGACTGTAAATCGGGACTTAATCGCGATAATATCTAGGTACAATACCTTTTTTGGTTACCCGACTCCGGTCGCTAAGCTCTCACCAGTCTACCCGTGACCACGATCGGTGCAATTCGATCGAAATTCGAAACGTCGGGTAACCAAAAAAGGTATTACACCTTGAAGATATTATCGCGATTAAGTTCCGACTTACAGTGAAATAATACATGGTACTTCTCATCATCATTCAGAATACAAGTCAAACATAAGGCCTCTCGACTGGATAAGTAATTCATCAGATATTTAAATTAATGTAATTGAATAAATAAATTATTTAGAACCAATTTTTAAGAGCATTAAGGCAATATTTAAAACTTTTTATGCATTAACTGTTTATATTGTAACCCTAATCTCTTGTAGTTGTAGTATCTTTCGTATGGTTCTTCTAGAAACCGTCTGTGGGTTTGTTGTACGTTGCAAAAAGTTCTGCATCGATTAAGCTCAAATTTTGACCTGATTAACAATCCGCCTCTAAGTTTGTTTTTATCATTTTTTTTTGTATCAGGTTTGCTTCTCATTTCTCACCAATGCTCCTACAATATGCCACAGTGATCCGTAGCAGGATACAGCTAATCCTAGTTGTATTCTGCTACGGATTGTATTCTGTATACGGTGGCTTATGCATCAATAAGATTCAGCTTTTAAAAAGTGAAAAGAATTGTAAGAGTTTTCTCTAGCGACCATGATTGTTGAGTATTAGGCTTGGATTTGTTTATCATAAATCGTGAAACAAATAGAGTGCCAACAATAACGTTTAGTGCGCGTGCGTTTTATTTAATTACAAGTGATACGTGTGCGCCAGTTAACAGGATTAGTGCGCGCGTTAATTATGCGCCTACGATAATTAAATTGTAGTGCGCAAAGAACCGGTCACGTTGCGCTCTTTGCTTTCGGAACGTCTGTACGTTCAGGTATTTTTTTATATTTATATTATACTAAGTACCTGACCTGGCAAATGTTGTTTTGTCGAATGAGGAAGGTTGAAAATTTAGGGTTATGAGCATTTTTTTTTATGCCAAATCATAAAAAAATATTTGGTTTAGACCACTCTTATTACAAATAGGGTTATAAAAAGTAAAAATTACATAACATACATACTGCCTCGTTGGTCTCGCGGTTGGCGTGTGCGACTGGTGATCATGAGGTCTCGGGTTCGATTCCCGGGTCGGATCAAATGTTTGTATGATCTACAAATATTTGTTTCGGAGTTTGGGTGTTTTCTATGTATGATATGTATGTATTTACAAAAAAAAAAGTATATATGTATTTGTATCAGTTGTCTAGTACCCATAACACAAGCTCTGCTTAGCTTGGGACTAGATGGCGTTGTGTGTTAGATGTCCAAAATATTTATTTGTCCAAAATATTTATTTAAAATATTTATAAAAAGTTTACGACCTATTCTCAGACCTCCCGAATATTTACAAAAAATCATAAAAATTGGAACTTCGTACCGCCATATTTACATATCTGTCTCAGCTTCCCACAGGCAGTGTCTTCATTCATCATCTTTTATTTTTTTTCTTTCTAGCAAAAAAAGAATGAATGAAATCGGACTATGTGTTAATTGAATTACAACTAAGTACATATTTTGACTTCCATCCCCTCTCTCCAAGAACCTCTCTTTTGGGTATGTATGGAAACACCGTATTATACTCCCACCCGACTTTGCATTGTAGTAGTGCGAAATTAACCCGACTAAAACAACACAATATACAATAATATGCCATACCGATCTTAACATGGAACAACAAGAACAGAACAGCTTTTATTAAGTCATCTTGACCTCTCATAGCACCTGACTGCAAAAGCGCGAGCACAATCTTCTGGGAATATTACAGCAACTATAATAAAGTTCCGAATTGTTCGTTGAAATCAATTAAGCAAACATCTTTTTTGTTTATTCATGTTCTGGTTGATAAAATTATTTTAATTAATCAGTAAACAATCAAGAGAACAAATAAATTTTCTACTGCCGCGCTCAGAGCAGCTGAAGACCGGACAGTGTGAAGATAGCTGGTGGATAAGGTTACTAGAACACTTTAGAGCAGACACGACACTCATCAAGCAAGAATTTTAATTTTAAAATTCTTCGAAATCTATTTACTTGATGCGATTGTACTCATGTTACAAAGGAACATAATTTATCTAAAGAAGTTAAACGACTCCAATGAAGTGCACTGGCACGCCTCATCAAATAATGAAGTTGAATTATGTGCCGAATCGCTCAGAAGTACCATCTGTCTAACGAGATAATCACACTTGTAAATGCTCAGCTTATAACCCCTTTATATATACAGACAAAAGTATCATTGAAGATATTCACAGTAATTATGACTTATAAATATACGAGTAAATATGATTGTCAGTCATTTCGACGTCATTTCTACAGTAAGAATTATATCTTATTAACATTCTTTATGGTTAAGATTTGCGCAGTAGATTTATGCTATGAGATTGCTTGAGAACACCGGGGTAATTATCGTATCAGGCATAGTGTTACATTTTTATGATAACTGCCCCCCTAGCCAAGTTGCAAGCGTTCTTCGTTCTGCAATCGTTAACGCCTAAACTCTCGTGTGTCATTGGCTAATTGGCTGGTCCGCCATTACTACTGCTACCAACGCTTAGAAACGAGCGTTAGAATTGACTTCTCGCTAATAAGATCAAGAAAGTGACTAAGAATCTTGAATACTGGAAACGGTTTATCATTAACCCCCTTATTCATAAACGTTATTTAAATTTAAAGCAACGGTTCTGTTTTTTTTTCAACTTAAAAAACTGTTTTAAATTTATGCAACAGTTTTAAATTTGAAACTGTTAAATATGACAAGTACAAATTATTAAAAATAAAAAACCCGACTACGTCAATATTTAACAATAAAAACATATAAGTTTTATATATATTCCTAATCACCGTAAAAAAAAATATTTTGAAACCACACTCGATATATTTTGAAAACATTTTTTTTTTCATATTACTTGTTGGCGCCAAAAATCCTTATTTTTTTATTTTGATGTACCCAGTGTCACTCTCACTACTAAGACGAATCTATTGACACCACTCACATAAAAATACGACAAGCCTGGGCTAGGCCAAGCTAGGGCGTGCCAAAGAAATATACATACACTCGAAAAACATAACCCTCCTTTCGCAGCCGGGTAATAAGAACACAAAACTGTTGCTTAAAGTCAAACAACTTTTATGAATAAGGCGATAAATGATAGCTTATTAAATAGTTAAGAAGATAGTTTTTTTTTCAGATTTATTTTTCCTTCTTTATAATATCTCACTGCTAATGTTAGTGATATATGTTGACTATGATTATATTTATTAAGCAAAAAGTGTATTGTCCGTGCTAACGAAAGTCCACGTTACTACTTGCTACTGATGAAAAGGGAAGCCCGTATTTTGAAATTCCGAAAGAAGTATTTATTCTCAGTTGTAAATAAAACAAATCTTACTCTTTTTTTGACTTTTCTTCTGATCTTTTAAATGACTTGGTTTTTGTTTAGTCGTTGGTGATTTTTCTGTCAAGATTTTATAGATAACTAGCTGACCTACGCAACCTCGTTTGCGTCCAAACTATCATCCCCCGTTTTAACCCCAAAAGGGGTTGATTTCTAAAGACACATTATTAGTACACCTCCACACCATCTATAGAGTATACATTTTAAATTTCAAGTATTTTACTTTAAAAACATAGGACTTTCATACAAACTTCCAACCCCCGTTTTACCCCCTTAGGGGTGGAGTTTCGTAAAATCTGTTCTTAGCGGATGTCTACACCCTATAAGAAACCTACCTGCCACATTTCAAGATTGTAGGTGTTATAGTTTCTGAGATTTCGTGATTAATATGTGAGTGGTATTTCGCTTTTATATATATAGATAGACTAGCTGATCCAGCAAACGTTGTTTTGCCATTAAAAAAAATGGGTTATAAAAAATGGGGTATAAAAAATAGATGTTGGTCGATTCTCATACCTACCCGATATGCACACCAAATTTCATAAAAATCGGTCCAGCCGTTTGAGGGGAGTTAAGATACACATTTATCGCCATTACATGGCCGCCGCTGCTTTAAATAATAGTACAAATGAAATTGAATCACCTAAAGAATCCTCTTCTCTTGACTGAACTATTTAACCGAAAAAGCTTCAACCAATCATTCTCCGCTGTCAATTGTAAGTAAGTTTCTTAATCGACTGTAGTGTGTCGGCGTGTATTCGTTCCGGATCGATCGAGCTTCAGAGGGAAAATCGTATCAGTACGCCCACATTACCGTGACTGTTCCGATCTCTAATTACACTATTGAACTTCAACCTTATCACCATTAATAGGATCTCAATTTGACTACTCAAATGGAAGCTCGTAAGGTATGGGTATTAAAAGTAATTCTGAAGATCTGAAGAAATAAGGTTTATTTTATTTATGCTTTATGATTCTAATAATAACTTATCATGCAAATTTGTACCTAAAAGGAAAATAGGAGTACAACAATTTTATCCGATTTTATATCCAGAAGCGAAAGCTGCCAGCGACCCAATTGCTTTAGGAAATTACTTGCAGAAAAATAAGTTGCTTGTTCATCATAAAATAAACAATATCAACTCTTGTTTTCGTGATCAGAGCGATTGTTTACCAGTATTCTGTAAGTTGAAAATAATGATTTGCAGAAAAGCAGTAGCTTCAAAATGTATTTCACTCACAAGCTTATGCCTGCGACTCCGCCCACTTATGTGTCGGTTATCGAGAGAATTTTTGAACTGATATAATTATATTTGTTAACCGATTAAAATAAAACAAGTAAAATTTTAACAAAAAAGTTTTGACTCGATTTCTCTTGGATACCATCATTATATCTTTGTGTCCTTATCATGGTACCACCGTTGGGATATCTCCTTTCCATTAAAAAAAGAATCATCAAAATCTGTTCATAAACGACGAAGTTATTCGCGAACACATAAAAAAAACGGTTGAATTGAGAACCTCCTCCTTTTTGAAGTCGGTTAACTAACACTAAATTTAAAGTGAAGCTTACGGCAATACTTATAAGAATACCGCATCCAAATCGGCTAGCAGCCATTTTCAATAAACTAACTCAAGTTTTAACGAGAGATATGTTATTGAAATTATAACTTTGACTTAAGTTTAGAATACGTAGAAACGTATACATAGAAAAGAGTAAAATAATAAATGAAGTAATAATGAATTTAATTTTCATAAAGATATTTGTTCAAATAAATTAGGGTTGGTATCTGGCGCTAGAGCGAAGCGTTGGGGTGGTGCGAGCCTCGATAAAGTACCCTCATTGTGTCTGAACTATTCAGGTAGCCTTGGAATAACTACGAATCGTGTAAACACAAAATGTTTTCTTCTAAATCAGTTGTTTAAATTTATTTACAGTAGGCTTTTCCAATCAATTGATTATTTGCCTCGCCTGTGGTTTCTGTTAGAATTTCAAAGACTAATGAATTGTGGTTTGACCCAAAACTGTAAACAACACAATATTTCACTATAGGAATTTAAACCAGAGTAAAAATTAGGTTTATTTAAACGCTTGAACAGTTACGTAAAGCTTAGGCAAACAAATTAATTTTTCGTTTTTATGAATTGTGTGATTGTGTATCAATTTCGATAAAGCTATTTCGACTAAGCACTTCAGTGGCAGCAACTTTTGACGACTTATGAAGTGTTTAAACCTTCCGTTCTCATAAGAACGTAACGTTTATAGTCTTCGGTAGTAGTATAAGTACTTCGTATTTACAATCATTAAAAGACCCGATTTCATAAATCGTTTCCAACTATTGAGTTATAGGAAACTTCAGTAATACAGTATAAATTTTTTCGTAGTCATAATCACTAGGATACCAAGCATTGTTCAAGATAATTCTTAAATCTGTTGGCTTTAACCCAAGGTTTCAAATATTTAGTTGGCCTTATCTTTTGAACACCATTGGTTTATTCTGGTGTCCTTGCCGCAGCTGGCCCTAAATCTTCATCACTGTGTGTCTACTGTATACAATGACGTGATTCTCTTACAGTGTAGAGTCGCACGTGCTTATTTGTTCAATAACGGCTTTAAGCATGGCAAACATGCGTGTTGCTACCCCAAAATATGGGATTATAAAAAAGTAAATTTTCCTGGATTGAGTTTAAAGTTTTCCGACTTATCATTAGTTAAGTAATGTAAGACACTCCTAAACAAGCTTTTATAGTGTTATTTCAAATGACATTTTGAGTTAGCGTGTAATTTCTACTAATATGCCCGATAAGGGCGTCTATCGTACTTATTTTTCAGAAATGATTGATCGCTCTTAGCAAATAGAAGTAATAGAACTAATGTATTCCATTCAATAATTAAAACGATATAAGTTAAAATTGCACTGTATTTTTCTATAAATAAGGAAGACAAACATTTAGTCACCAGTAAACAGTAAATTCTCCGTCATAACACTACAGTAGCGGTTTGCTTTTGACGTGTCTTATCTTTTGTAGACATAGTTCAACCCCTCCATCTTCCCCTTTGCGGTCGTGCTTACCCCACGTCTGGATATGTTGACGTCGTGATATGTTAGGTCATTAAGTGCTGAGTCTAGAGCTTACATTGCTGAATTTTACCCACATACACAGCCTGGGCATAGGACAAGCCAGATTAAAAAAACTTATTATAAAGCCGTGTAAATGTGCACGTAATCGCGATAATAATCTTTCTTACTTACAGAATATTAATGAATTTCCATTGTAGCCATGTGTAATTTCAAATAATATAAAGACTAGAAGAAAATTAAAGAATTACATCGATTGTGGTCATGGGTGGATCTAAAGAGGCGGGATCTAATATTCTCACTTAGTTTTTATTATTTTTATTGTTACGCTGTTACATGTCAAATGTCTATATTTCTAATGACTACATTTACAACTTGAGCTAAGTATCGTATTGAGTTACTGAGGATTGAATTTTTTTGATAAAGGAATCTATTGTAGAGATTGTTAAAGACATTTGTAGAACCCACCGCCTCTGTATAAACAAACTGCTTGTGTTTATATTTCTGCTGCTGGGAGTAAATAACATCTGAAAGATATGATGATGATGAGTTATACTTCGAAAATGGTAAGCACTTATTTGAACCAATAACAGCTTAAAACGTTCGTTATTGACAACCTGGTATATTTTAATATATTTTTTAGATGTTCTCCGGTAACGTAATTTCTCGTTATGTCTTTCTTTGTCGCACCTAGAAAGTGGAAAGGAGACATAAACTAATACACTGCATACACGTCTTATGGGAAATAGTTTTATGAGTTTTAACACACTCATGTGCTGTTTATGGGTTCAGCGCGAGAATGCAGCTGCGCAAACATTAGCTGTAATGGCGTCTTGTGCTCCACCAACAAAATGGCTTTGCCTTCCGTGTGTAATTATAGTTCAGCGTTTTTGTATATACCTACACCGCTTAGGCAACCTGCTATTCATTTGTACATAAATGCTAACAATATTGATCGTACGGGAGCGTTGCATGTAGCTGAACACTTACTACACGTTTTTAATAGAGAAGTTAAACCTTTTAAAACTTCTAGTTTGATTGTTTGTCAAAGAAACCCCATTTTATAGCCTCAATTTACTTAAATTATATGAAAATCATATTACTAGGATCACAACATAAATATTAATGTGCAAAAAACATTTCTTGCTGGTGCGTCAAATCGCTAAACTCCTCTGCAAGAATGTGTGTGTTTGGTATCATTACTATTAGCACTTCTATGCTTTTATTTGGAAAAGTAAATCTTTATAAAGATAATAAACATTTTCTGAATAAATGTACATTTGCACTCATGTTTTTAATTCTAAGTAACTCTATAACAAGTATCCGTAATACATCTCCATCAATGTGCATAATATAACGATTTTAAGACTGTTCTCGTAGCAAATTCGCAAATTAACCAGTACAATAGACGCCGTGTGAAACACACTAACACGCTAACTTGCATGAATCAAGTCTAACATTCAAGGCCGTTATCTTACAAATTGATTCGTTCGTCCGCACGAAACACCTATTACACTTTATGTGTATGCAGGTAGAATTCATTTTTGATTAAAGTTTTGCTCGATAATCGAAATAAATTGTGGTTTTCGGCCGTTCTAGAGTCGTAAGATACCATTCGGAGTTTGTGCGTTCGATAGACATGTCTGTGTCTGTAATATAAGCCTTGAAAGGCCTTATTTAGTAACAGTGTGTGTAGTTTGTTTGTTTATAAAGGTGTTTACAACACGAAATCTGGTTGGAATATTAAGCGTAGTTTGTTTTTGTATCAGTTCGATTGGAAAAGTGCTTTTTCATATATATTTTTTAGTTCCGTTACATTCTGATAATGTCTACAACGGTACTTTCTGTATTATATTTGTATGAAGTAAATACTGTTTCAAGATATACATAGTAATGTAAGTGATGTAATGTATCTCACATTGAAGTAATTGGGAATATCTCAGCACTTCAATTTGCGGTAATTAACTCGTAATTCTTCAACGGCATATATGATGTAATAATTATAGCGAGATGAGTTATTAAGCTTGACTTTTTATGCGTAACAATATATGTTATGTAAAGTTAGAGAGAGACAGTATCATTTTTACACCATCAATGAAGTCCAAGTAGTTTCATTGATTAAGTTAGGTTCCACTTAACGGAGAACGTATCTTTTCGCACCAACAGCGAATTTCGAATGCATTTAGTCAACATTTTTACTACCAAATAAGCTAATTAAAAGTCAAATAAAAAGCCTTTCGTATTTGTTTCACAAAGGAGGACTAGAATTGGAAGGGAATCAATTAATTGCCTTTTACGTTTTGCCTCAGTGTTTCTTTTATACCTTGACGTTTTTGAGAAATCAGTCTGTTTGCAGCTAAATATATATAACTTGAATAAAGGTACTGCTGACGACTATTTACATACGTTAATGTCAACCGTTTACTTCTCTTAGAGAGATTAATAGTAGATATATCAACATATTTCTGTTTACACAGCCAAAATATCAAAAGTCATTTAGATGATCAAATCTTATTTATTTTATAAACAAATTCGCTACGACTGGAAAATCGTCACTTTTTCTTTTTAAATTTGTAAGCTAGTTAGCCCCTTTTAATTGTGATTGCCATCAGGGGGAATGCAACAGTTAGATGTGGGTATAACAGGGCTGGTTGTCGCGAAGAGACTTCAGGGAAACCTGTGTTCAGCAGTGGAAGTTTTTTGCTTCAGATGATAAACCCTCCACAAACACCGTTAATAAACTTACGCTTAAATCCATTTGGATTTCACAGTAACAATATTAGTTCACATTAATTTTCATAACATAAAGTTGATCCTTGATTTTAAGTATTCAACAAATCAATACAACCTCCTTTGTGGGAATATTGATGGAGGCATGTCCAGTTTCTTTCCACCCTTGTAACCGTTCCCAACAAATTAAAAGCTCTTAAGATCAATTAAAACGTTTAGTTGTAACTTGACATGCCTTCTAATTTACTTTGAAAATTGTAGACATACACAAATGCCCACAATATTTCATATATATTGTAATGTTTTTATATTACAGAAGGAAATTGCTACCAAGTTGCCTGACTGGTGGCAAGTTAATAGATGTGATTAGCAACAAAAATTCACAATAATAGTAGTTGATGCATTAGACGTAGGCACTAACGTAGAAATTAAGATTAGTATAATTTTAGAAGAAAAGATTTAAAAGACTATAACTCAACTACGTAAAAATATCTTATATTTATGTAGCTAACGTTACCCGGGCCATTATTACGAATCTGTTGACACTTCATTCATTAAAATCGGTTCTGTAGTTTAGGCGCTACGGTAGAACATACAAACATACGTTGACTGCCAAAGCTATTATTGTTCCTTTTGGCTTCCTCTCTCGGTTATTTAAGTAAGAGGAATACAGCCTTAAATTCAGAGAGAAGGTCAATCATTGAAAATAATACAGACTCAGATAAGACGTATTGAGGATTTACATGAAAATTCATATTTATTTTTAATTATCTTAATGACGTCATGTAAAAAGGAACTTCGACAATAAGTAAACAATATCTTGGAACCTTCGAATTTATTACTACGTAGTGTACAAGATGAACTCATGAATGCGTAGCGTCAATGGAAAAGTTTGATTGTCTTAAAGTAATTAAAGAAAACACAACATCATCAACGTTTCTTGTGGCTTGTTATAACATCTGATAGACGGTACTAAGATTGTATGGAAATAGATACAGACTAACTTGTTCTGCAATGTTTATTTTTACAAACATTTCGGTGTGTGAAGTAATTACTACTTACAGATAAAATACAAAGAAGTATATAATGGTTTTACTTGTTTAATCATCTCTAATACCTTTAAATGAACAATTCTTGTATAATATAATCTAAATCTCGGAAATGGCTCGAACGATTTTAATTAAATTTAGATCTAGCTAGGATTCATTTTGAGAAAATTTGCCAAAATAAAATACCGAGCGAAGCTCGGTCACGCAGGTTTCAAATTTGATATCAAACAATGAAAAAGTATTTGCAAGAAGAGTTCGTTATTCAGGGTTGTACTTTGACACTATTTTTAACACGGTTTTATTAGCTTGACCTGTATGTATGTATCTAAATCTTTTAACTTCATTTTCACCTAATTCTAGGAGTCTGATTAACTTAAAAATTTGCACAGGGGTCAAGGGCCGATGACAATACAATAATTTGAAAAAAAAAAACAAAAAAATAGAGTTTTTTTTTTAATATGTAGTTTTAAAAAACTAAACTAAAACGCTTTTATAAATATACCAAACTAAATAAATTATAGTTTAAAAAAACTGTAAAGCACGCTTCACTCGTAATAGCAATCGAATCGCGTGGGGAGCTTTCTGAAAATATTTCAACAATGTCGCCCCACGCTTTTTACATTAAAATAATTATTATTTCTTAGACAGGAAATAACAAATTTCGAATTAAAACCGTCCAGACCAAAGACAATTTAGAAAACTACGGTCAACTAACAAGCCGCTATATTGCCGTTTTCTCTTCTAATCGGGAAAGTTACAAGGTCTATCTATATAGGGACTAGCGTTCAAAGCACATTTAAAAGCTAATTATCGTAATAAGGCTACATTCAAATCTTTCTGTCTCAGAATCTATCAAGTATACTCGATATAATTCATTGTCTAAACAATTAAACGATACATGGTTCTACACGCTCTATAACAGATTAACTTGTCGATAATGCAATATGTTCACCAGACTATTGGTAATCTTTTTATAGTACCTAGTCCGCCTCACTGCACAATTTGCCTTGACGTTTGTTATTTGGTGTTAGTGTTAAACCTCAAGTGTCAAACACAACAATACTAATTTCTATATGGCTTTATTACACAACTAATACCAAATACACTAATTAATTGTTGCATAGTAAATATATCATTATATTAACATGTGTCGCATGCAAAATTAATTTGTGAAAGAATCTGAAAAGGAATGTTTTTCAATTTTACATATTTTTAAACTTCAAATACAATTGTAAATATCTATGTAACAAAATGTTAACTTTTTTTTATGATATAGGGGGCAAACGGGCAGACGTATCGTCTGATGGTTAGTCTAGCTAGCCTTGGTAATCTTAATGGAGTCTTTGATAAGGCATGTGTCCATCAGTGAATGATGATGTAAATTTTTTTTTATTTTTTTTTGTGGAATAGACCGGCAAACGAGCAGACGTATCGCCTGATGGTAAGCGATTACCGCCGCCCATGGACACCCGCAACACCAGAGGCGTCACAAGTGCGTTACCGGCCTTTGGGGGATGGGGGGGATAGGGGGAGGGGTTGGGGTATGGGCCTCCGGTATCCTCACTCACTAGTTGAAATACAGCGCAAGCACTATTTCACACCGGTTTTCTGTGAGGCCGTGGTATCACTCCGGTCGAGCCGGCCCATTCATGCCGTAGCGTGGCTCTCCCAAATTTGTTTATAGACATAATATGAGCCATGAAATATACGAACACAATTAACAAAATATTAATTTCATTTCAGTAATACATTCATACGTATAACTTTACGAATCTCGCTGTCATTTAAGGTTTAAGACTTAGATTTATTCTCTGCGAAATAAAATGACTTCGACTCTAGCTAATATCGCTAATACTCGAACAATGATAGTGTACTGCAGCAAATGTTGTAATAGGGTTTCCAGGATTTTATTATACATAACGCTCTTATACGACAGTCACTTTTTTTATCATCATTAATTCACAAAGTTTTTTTGGAAGTTACTTTAATAAAATGTAATTTAAGAAAAACTATAATGTTATCATAAATTTATAACATACGTCGTCATCTCTTATCAGCGCCAGCGACTAGAAAGGCCGCCTTAGGACTAAGATACACATCACGACAATATATATAAAAGAAGCCAAGCTATACTTATGATTCTTTTGAACTTGTAATTAGTAAATTAAACTTAAAATAGTCGTGTACAAGTAGTAGTGTGTTATAACTATAAATTCTCAAAATTAAAAAAAACCCCCGACATAATTACCTGAGTTCCCTTTATAAAGTAAAAAACACGCTATGCGCTTTCATTTGAGACCCCACTCGATGATATTTTTGCAGACATTCGGTTACTCTTCCTCACTTTCACCCCCATAACTTTTAAACGGCTCAACCGATTTTCATGAAACATGTCTAAGAACACTCGCACGTAACTCACCTTTCATACCAAAAAAAAACTAAATTGAAATCGCTTCATCCGTCCGGGAGCTACGGTGCCACAGACAGACAGACAGACACGTGAAACTTATAACACCCCTCTTTTTGGTCGGGGGTTAAAAATAGTAATGTAGATTGTACAGTACATTCAGTAGTAACAAATATTTATTTTTGTAAAGACAATCTAGATTATTCTCTCAATATCGATATTCTTATCATTTATTTTTTCCATATAGTCTATGATTCCATAATCGTTTAGAGAGGAATGTTAATCGATCTAGACAACCTTATATACCAATAAAACCTTTTATATCAATATAATGAACACGTTCGAAGTAGACATCATATTACTAGCAAGCGGTTGTCGTATATGAAAGAACATTGTTTGGAATAGTAATTTCATCCTATTATTGTTAAACAATACTTTTACTTCTGTGCACTGTTCCAACTGGATACAAAATTTTAAGAGCCAATTTTTCCCAAACCTTGAAAAACGGAAACAATCAGAAATTTAAATAGTATATTTTGGTCATTATAATATTTTTACGAAATCTAAAAAAAAATAAAGTAACCATGAATTAATTTTAGTTTACAACTTTAAAGTTTAAACATTACTTTCTATTTACATCCATTCTACCAGATATCTTCTTGTGAATACAGAAAGCATTGTCATAGATGTTAATGTTTTATTAGCCTTATGTACAATTAGACTAATAATCACACTAATATATAAAGGCGAAAGTTTGTGTGTATGTTTGTTACTTCTTCACGCAAAAACTACTGGACGGATTTGGATGTAACTTTCCAGTAATATAGCTTATACATCAGAATAACACATAGGCTACAATTTGCCGCGATAACCGACATACACGCGGGCGGAGCTGCGTGCAACAGCTAGTATTATATAAATTATCATGTGATTCGTTATGCCTAAGTATTTCCTCTTCTCAAATGAAAAAAAAAACAATCTTAGCAACAATTAAATTCTGAGAAATCTAAATAAGTGAAGTAAAAGAACACAAACTTAGCATAGCCATCATTGTGAAGTGAGCTTGTATATGCGTCTGGTTGCCATTGTCGTGTGAGAAGTCAGTGTGCGTCGCGTGCGCAGCGCGCCATGACCAGGGCGAGAAACAGACGGTGTAAGGGAAAACTTCATCATGTTCTCCAGTATTGTAGGTAACGTAATCATTGTTTATTTAATTATTTAGAAGTGCTTAAGTATTATATCATTACCTTTTTAAAGAATTTTATGTCTTAAATAGCATAAATCGTAGATTGCATATGGTTAGAACTATCAATGTGAGATTTCAATTGTTTGTGGTATGTGCAAACTAATAGCAAGTGTTGCCATGATAATATCGATTCTTGATAAGAACTTTATTGTGTAAAATGATTCCTACTTGTATTTTAATGTCTTACAAAACACCTTTGGCGCTTACTAAATTATTTAAAATTCTACATACGCGTGCTGTTTGATTTTATATCTATATCTCTTCAAGGTTGTGACGTAAAGGGATGCTCACACGTCTCATTCTGATGGAGATAGATAATCACATGTCATTTTAAAATGAATACATCGTTTCTCATAAAATATCATATCTATACATATCTTTTCTTTATTATCTATTGTAAAGGTATGTATGAAAATATTCTTAGGACCCTCACGGGATTTGTTTTCCCTTTTAACTGATTCATTTTTATATAATTTATTTAACTCTTTTAAGTAACTAGGAATACAAAATCATGTTTGGGCTTATAAGGGGAAAAATAACCATATTTTATGTTATAAGCCGAGGATCCAACCAAGTGGCATGCCATTGGAGAGGCCTATGTCCAGCAGTGGACTGTGATAGGCTTATGATGCTGATGATTATTGTATAAGAGGCAAACAAGCAGACTGCTGCTGAGATGGGCAAAGTATCTTTGAATGACCCTTTTTTAAAGGCAAATCCGTGGTGGACACCTAGTTTCCTAGTAATCCTTTCAGGCTAAGCAGATTTAGTATAGAATTAAAAATTCACATTGAGATTAAAATTTATATGAAATCCATCAAGATAACAGAATGGGTTGAATGTGTTACTACTCGATTACGTAGAAATATCTAAATGAGTAGGTACTATCGTACGCATCTGGATAGAGTTGAGTATGTCAATTATTAAGTGTGTGTCTATTAATAGTTAGCAATGATATCACTCGTTAAATATAGGAGCATGTTTTCTTCACATTGCTTTAGATGTGAATCATGTTAACAGTTTAGCGCGCGTGCGTTGTAATTACAGTCGAAGCCCTACTTACGAGTAACTATCATTGATCTATGTATGAGTGGTGTTTTAGAAGGATAAAATACAAGTTCTAATATCACAGATTTAGACTAAAAAATCATGTATGTTTCATGGGACTTTCTGATTCAAGGTCCAAAGAGCGAGTACTCTTACTTCAAAAAAATTGAGATAGGTACTTAGATAAAAAGATTTTGTCTGTCTGTTTGTTCCGGCTAATCTCTAGAACGGCTTAACCTAGGTTTACGGGACTTTCACTGGTAGATAGCTGATAACATAAGAAGTCACTTAGGCTTTTTTTAGACTAGCTTCGCCCCGCGGGTAACACTGCGGGGCTCAGCTAGTTATGAATATATTTCGGGGGGATGGGACTGAAATGGTGGTACACTTGTGACTCTTTGAGTTGCAGGTGTTCATGGGCGGCGGTAGGCACTTACCATCTGCCGTCTACTCGTTTGCTCCCTTATATCAAAGAAAAGATCTTTGGTTTTGTCGACTCCAATAAAATTATTAAAGTATCTATGATGGATCATATAAACTTCGTATAATATCGTATGATCGTATCTAATTCGCACGCCTGTGTATTTGTATGTTTTGGTAACTTTAAGATACAGACAGGTGACATTTAACAACTTGTTACAATGGTTCAAGACGAAAGAATGCTCAACCTTGCACCTGACATTTAGAATTAAATCATCGCGACTAATGCAGCTCCACGCATGTCTCTAATTGTGTTAGTTGACAGTATAGAATGATTAACATGTTTTTTGTTGCCACAGCTAGTGTAATATAAATGTTTGTGCACACTGTATTCATTTAGCACGGTAGTAGTACCACACTGATTTGGCAGCCTCCTACATAAAAACACAAATACAAGGCTTACTTCTTCGTTTATTCCCTTATACACCTTAATACTTGTTCTTTGAAATATTCAATTCTCACTTGTGCGATGGGGAAACTATTGGGTACCTTGCATTTTTTTTCGAACTCAATAACTCCATCTTCAATTATCTCAAAAACCTGATGATAGGGAAATGAATAATAAATTGATGTAAAGCCGGGAAGAAACCTACACGTAAATGTGACGTAATCATTTGTTCTTGCTTTGTTGTTTTTATTATTATACATTTATCTTTATTTATGTATATATATTTATTCATCTACTAGTTGCATGAACTTATTTTTTTTGTTCCGTAAAATATATTAATTACACTGTTTGAAGAATACTGCTTAAAGACCTTTAATCTCCGCCGGATTCCTGTCACGCATGATATCACGCAGCAACAGATAACGAACGACCTTTTATGAAAGTTTACGTAGAAACTCAGTGTGCACAGAACTTAATGAGTATTAATCCTAGCGCTTTATCCATTACCTTGGGCAGGTGTGCGCACAAACATGTCCATTTTATTACGCATTGTCATTTGTGTGCGTTACTTAGCTCACCGTCAGATGGGGTCTTCTGTTTTCTAACGTCTAGATGGTTGATATAAAGATATGTATGTAGGTACGTATTTTTCGATAGAGCCGCTCTTTGTAGATAGAGGTCTATCGTTCAATCTTCGAGAGTTGCGGTAAAATTATGGTGGTTATTGTACCCAAGAAAGTGTTCAAAGATGTATTGTCAGGATGGTAAATAATTACAAATTTTAACAAAAAAAAAACCGACATAAATCTCGACCAAATTTAAATGGGATCACACGGGAAGCACTAGCTTCAAAAAAAATATCAAAATCGGTTCACCCAGTCGAAAGTTATGAGGTAACAAACATAAAAAAAATAGGCTAATTGAGAACCTCCTCCTTTTTTTGAAGTCGGTTAAAAACATACGAAACTGTTATGAATGTTCTTGTATTCTTTCTAATAGTAATTATTAGTTCTAGTTTAAAAACTGTTTTAGTGCTGGATAGCCCGTTCATCGAGGAAGGCTTTAGGATATTTAACATCACGCCACGACTAATAGTGGCCGAGCTTCTATAAAAAATGAGGCATAAAAGGGGAAATGTTATTCCTTGAACGACGTAAGTAGATGAACTTTTGCGGTTTAAATAGAAGTACATGTAAGTTTATCTTAATGACATTCCAGATACTAAATTTCAAGAAATAAAATATAAAAGATCTCGTCATAATTCATAGAAATATATAAACTTACTAAAAGTTAAGCGGTACTCTAAATAACGTGAAAAATATATACAGTTCGACGTCAACGTTAGACACGTTAGCACGAACTCATTTTATTTGCTAGCCGCAAAACATTTGTTCCGATTCTAGGTACAGTTCGTAACGGCATCTAATACACTTAAGTTATCCATTTACTGTAATTTTTGGATTAGAAAAATTAACACTGTTATTCCCAGTATAAATTTTCACCCTAACAAATGCATAAACAGTTTTCAAGAACGCTAGTAAGAAACTATCTGTGTGTGTTTTGCCGACTACATCATATGTAATAAATAATAAATAAATAAATAAATATTTTCGGACATCTAACACACAACGCCATCTAGTCCCAAGCTAAGCAGAGCTTGTGTTATGGGTATTGGACAACTGATACAAATACATATATACTTTTTTTTTTGTAAATACATACATATTATACATAGAAAACACCCAAACTCCGAAACAAATATTTGTAGATCATACAAACATTTGGTCCGACCCGGGAATCGAACCCGAGACCTCATGATCAGCAGTCGCACACGCCAACCGCGAGACCAACGAGGCAGTCAGTAATACTTATAAACTAAATTATTCATTCTTTAAGATTTTCAACACATAAAGGAAGTCTTTTTAATTTATGTAATTTATACTCTCGATTGTCGGCACTTGATGGAACTTGTTGTTATACATTTTAGAATCAAACTCACTTGCACTTATTCCACAATTTAATAACATTTACACCTGATCGGTTTCGCCTTATGGCAGTCTTTATACTACAAATTAAAATGGACTCTCAAAGGGGAACTTTTCTACCAAATAAAAGAAAGGCCAAATTGAACACTTAATACTTCACTCATCATTCAACATATTGACAAGTGGATAACATATTCATTCACCATGGATAAAACATTATAATTTTAAATTCACATAGCTAAGGAATGAGGCAATCTTAATGGTGGTTGACGTAAGAGTTGCCTCTGTAGAATAACATTATACTGTTTAGTATGTAGGATGGCTATTAAAGGTTAATTATGTTGTCATTATAACTGATATTAACTGTGTAGTGTGTTTGTTGTAGTACGTTTAGAGGTCAAGATCAAGCAGGTTAAATACAGGAAAGATAATTATGTTTAAATATAGTTTTATTTATATATATACAATTTAAGTGATGACACTGTCTTGCCAGCTGTTAAACGAATTTTTCCTTATATTTACTTTAAGATAATATTCTAATTTTGATATTTACATAAGATATTACGAACAATGTGTCTGTTTATTAGCTTTTAAGTTGTTTTTAAATGTAAACTCGATCCTCTCATATTTTTTTTTAATTTTGACCAAGTTTTGATAATGTACTTTATTTGGAACTATGTACAGTGAAATTAGTCTCGAGAAATTTTTGCATATGTAGTGGTGTGTATATTACTCAGATCTTAGAGCGCGTTTCCACTATATCGTTCTGGCCTATACAAAAATGTTTCGATATCCTAACATTACTATTTAATTTTATACTTATCCCTAGCAACACTCTGATTTTTGGTTTCAATAAAAACAAGTTTTTATTTTAAAGAAAAAGGTTTTGACTTTATAAAAACCGACTTCCAAAAAACATCCAACGAAAACTCTCTGCCAAAAAAACACTTAAAAGCGTAAAATAAACTGGTTCTTCATAAATTGCCTATACCTAATTCTTTATTCATTTAAATAGTAGTATTATAATGTGTGCTAGGTACCTAGAATCTGTTTGAAGCCGGTGCCAAGTAACTATCGCTTAGACTTTTGTAATTGTTCGTTTGTATTCTTTTTGGCTTAGCACCGACTTCAAACAGATTTTAGGTACCTAGCACACATTATAATACTACTATTTAAATGAATAAAGAATTAGGTATAGGCAATATATGAAGAACCAGTTTATTTTACGCTTTTAAGTGTTTTTTTGGCAGAGAGTTTTCGTTGGATGTTTTTTGGAAGTCGGTTTTTTTTTTATAAAAAGTTTTTATTTTTCAGTTTTTAGTGCAAACAATCGTAGGTAAGTAGTAAGTTGAACTATTTCATCAAACTTCATCATCAAGAATACAAATTAAGATCTATACGTACATGTAATATTAAAATCATCCTCTAATCCCTAACTGTTGAAGAGTTTAACCTTCTATCATCAGCTCACCTAAATAACTTGAAAGTATACGACTTAAGGTCTTTAGATACGTATGAAATTGAAAGAATTATCCTTTAACTCCTAACCGTTGAGGAGTTGTACCTTCCACCTTCCATCATCAGCTTACCTAAATAATTTGAAAGAATACGACTAAAGGTAACATATATACATATGATATTGAAAGATTTATCCTCTAACTCCTAACCGTTAAGGAGTTGTTTCTTACATCATCAGCTCATCATCATAAAATGATGACTACCATACGCAAATACCGGTGTAACTTCAGAAAATATATGAAAAACATAGTATGTGCCTATAAAAAATGAGGGTTTCCCTCGATTTCCCTGGGATCCCATCATCAGATCCTGATATGCTGGCAATGGGACCACCTCGGAAGCATACCCTTTTGAACACAAAAAAAAATTTCAAAATCGGTCCACAACTGACGGAGTAATCGGTGAACATACATAAAAAAAAAATACATACAGTGGAACATAGAACCTCCTCCTTTTTGGAAGTCGGTTAAAAAAAAAGGTGTGTGTGCGATTCACACACGATAGAAGTGAAACTTCAAAGAGGAGAGACCGATATAAATATATATTTTTTTCCTTTCCTTTCATCTAGGTTTTTAAAACTCCGGGGGGCCTACGGGGGGGTCAAAATTTATGCGTTTATTTTTGGCCTAGGACGCACCGTTTCCGAGATATTTCAATCTAAAGCAAAAAATCGTCACTTGATAGTGGAAAGTGGAAACACGCACAAAACCAGAATAAACCAGTTTACGCTGTCCGCAGGTGCCACGTGCAGTCCGGCGTCAGTCGCTTGGTACTGTTAGAACATAAAGCACACATTTCATTCAAAAATTATAATTATTACGTTAATTGTTAAATTTTGTATTTGTTGATTGTTGTTATTGTTTGTTATTATTGTTATAATATTTGTTGAAGTTTTTAATTTGTGTGTAAGTGTTGTAACTTTATATTGTAAATTCAAAATGGCTCCAGTGTTAAAACATGGTCGAGGCAAGCCTTTGACTTCTCAAACTAAAGAAGTTTTGTACTGTTTGTACAAATATTTCGAAAATGAGTGTAATAACAACCCGAGCAGTATTATGACCCCCACTCAATTAGTTGCTAAATCAACAGGAATTTCAATAGCATCCGTCAGAAAGGTAGTATCAGAAAGCAAATGTCGTCCTTCAGATCAGGAAGTAACATTTAAATCTCCTAAAAAGAAACCGAATCGTAAACCTACAATAGTAATCGATAACTTTGATCAGCAAGTTATCAGAAGAACAATTCATGACTTCCACATCACAAATAAAGAAGTTCCCACTTTGAAAACTTTGCACGCAAAATTGAGAGAAGATATTGATTATAAAGGTTGTGTCAGCACGTTACGAAAACACGTCATGTCATTAGGTTTTAATTGGAAGCAAACAGAAGATAACCGGAAACTTCTTATGGAAAAACACGAAATTAGATACTTGCGAATTAATTATTTGATGAAAATTGCTGAATATCGTGAACAACGCCGACCAATTGTTTACACCGACGAAACATATATACATACATCACATACCCTCTCGAAATCTTGGTCAGATGGAAGCACTTCAGGTTTGAAGCAACATATATCGAAAGGCAACCGCTTAATCATTGTTCATGCCGGTGGTATGGATGGCTTTATACCAAATGCATTGCTTATGTTTAAAGCCAACCAAAAAAGTGGAGATTACCACGACAATATGAACTATGACAACTATTCAAGGTGGATTCAAACTCAATTGATACCCAACTTACAACCAAATAGTGTTGTTGTTGTTGACAACGCACCATATCATAACTCAATACAAAATCCTGCACCGAATAGTAATTCTAGAAAACAGCAAATGATTGACTGGCTGACATTGCGAAACATTGAGCATTCATCCACGTTGCTTAAGCCTCAATTATATGAACTGATTCTGCAAAACAAGGCGAGATTTGTAGAGTACAAGATAGACGAAATATTACGACAGCACGGTCATACTGTGCTGCGTTTACCACCATACCATCCGGAGTTTAATCCTATAGAAAATATATGGGGGATAGTGAAAACATATGTTGCAAAAAAGAATGTCGCAATGAATATGAAGATTATAATGTCATTAGCTGAAGAAAAAATGAACGCCATAACTGTAGAGGAATGGAGAAAAGTTTGTCTGCATGCTATTGAGGAGGAAAACAAATATCAGGGTAGAGACGCAGCTTTAGACACAATATCAGAACGAATCATAATTAATTTAAATAATTCATCTGATGAAAGCGAGGATGGGGATGATTGTGATATGCCTGGGGTTGATGAATTATTAGAATAAAACATTTATGGCCGGAGAACACCTAATTCATACACGTCTTCACTGAAGTGAAAACCGGCATTCACTGCTTGTAATGTTTGGAACTGGCTTGTCTGCCTCATATAGTTCCATAGATTACAATGCAGTGGATACACATTTTCACGTCCGTATTAGTACGTAGTGCGTATGCGTAGACGTGTACGCATTTGGTGTGCTCCAGCCACAAACGTATATTACCTTTAAAAAAATAAAAACTAAAAATAAAATGTTGTTTTTTTTTATTTGCTGACCATACACTACTACAAACGCAAAAATTTCTCCAAGCTAATTTACCTGTACCTATACTTTCCTGGTAGACATTTGTAAATTATTTCGCTATATTTTTTCGCCACGTTACACCCTATCAATGTATCCATAAAACATCTTTCGCTTTCTACATATAGTACATTGAGCTTGAATACACTTGAACCATCTAGAAAAAGACCTTTGATTGGATGGCTACTAAGGTTAATGTCATAATATTTCCCTGAGTTCTCCTTGGCAGTCTCGTTCTGCTCTACCATCTTGACATCAAATATCGCACACTGGCATGACAGTGATCGATGCCCTCAGCCTTCTATAATAATTCTCGATCTATCTCCTAATTGATATTGAATCAAATATTAATTTTATATTTTCGATCACCATTACTCTAATATATACTCGACTAACTTAATATTGTTTTTTAGATTCAGGGTCAGATTACAAAAATTTCTCTCTTCGAATTAGAAAGAAACATAAATAATGTGAAAACCCTTTTTTTTCTTATTGTCATTAGACAAACTAAAGAAGACCTTAACAGTAACAAAATAATTGACAATTTTGCTTATCATTTAATTAACGTTAATTATATTTTGTTCTCAGAGGGGCGGTGTGTGAGTGTCGCACCGCCATGTCCCACCACAGTGACGAGCAAGCGCTCCTAACAGTCGCCTCCGACTCCTTCTGGGAGCCTGGTAATTACAAACGAACCACTAGGCGAGTTGACGACGGACACAGATTATGCGGAGAACTACAAGCACTGGTACAAGAGAGAGCAGACATAGAAAAAACATATGCGAAGAGTTTGAGAGGATGGGCGAAGAAATGGAATGACCTGATTGAAAAAGGTTAGTTTTTTAAAGCTTGTTTTAAGATTCGCCGGTTTTGCCAATCAAATTATTGTACCGAAATGGGAAAGAAGATGCTATTTAATGTTTGTGTATAATTCAAACTTTCATTTTCATAATGCATTAGTAGATTAACATAATATGCATTAGAATAACGCATTACACTTGTACGCTTGCGGGAGTCGAAAGTTGGCGGCTTCTTATCTTTTCTTCTGCTTTAGTATTTTGTTTCATTTTTTTGTACTATTTTCTTATTTTGCAAAATTTCTGGGAATTTGAAACCACAAGGGAGATTTGAATATGAATGGATATAGTACGAGCCTTGGATTCGAACTTCATTAGAATACTTGACACCAATTTTTATATTTTCATGTTAAGAACCTCCATCAGATATTTAATTTTCAATTGAATCGTCTGTAAGCTCTCTAAAACAAATTTTGATTTACCAATTACAATTTTCAATAGGTATTTTTGTGTGCGTACGTTTTCTCTGATATCCGTTTTCAAATAACATTAATAAAATTATGTATAAGCCTTTGTTACTGTAATGATAAGCGTAACGCTGATGTATAATGAAGGTGTTGTCTACTCTTTGATGACGGAAAGCACCAAATCATTGTGTTTCACGTTTTTTATCAATAGAAATAACAGATGTGCAATATTAATAGCGTGCTATTATTGAGGCGCCTATTTATACTATTTAATTTCACATGGCAATGGCCTGTATTTACTACCTTGATTTGATGGAATGTGACTCATTAGAGTATCTTTGTTTTAAGGGTAAAGTCTCGTTTTGTAAACAATTTTTAATCCTGAACTAGATATAGGCATTTTAAAAATTGTTAAGTTAGAGATACTAATGCAACATTAATGAGAACATCAGTACTCAAGAGAGGTCTTGAGTAGCAATAAAACTTGTACATATAATATACATTTCATTACTTCTATCTAAGTACGTCCCTTGATAAGGATAAAGCTTTTATTATTCTACTAGACTGCTTTGTTTAGCGAGGGATGATATTTTTTTTTAATAATTAAGTAGATACATTTTCTATTTGAGTTTAAATCTTTAAACTTAATCGAGTTTACGTGTGTTTACGTTTCGGTACTGAGTGGAAGACTTTTACTGAATCATATTACTCAATGAAACATTACATATATCTCTTTTCTTGTCTTGTTTGTCTGTTTTTTTATTATTTTAGTTAGTAGTTACTATCATCTCTGATTGAATATTTTTTTATATTATTGCCACAGAATTTTACAAGTACCTACCCAACAATTCTTTTCATGCATTTATTGCACTTTCAGTTATTGCTGTTTAACTTTGTGATCTTTTTAGAGCATTTAATTAAAAATATGTAATCATTTATGTATTTCTCTGCTTTTCTGGTTGCAAAATCATTCTAGATCAAATTAAAATTCTTTTTGTACACTAATGTAGTTGTATAGTAAGCTGCTTTGCTGTCTTACTTAGCAATACAAAAGCTTCATTAATTAAAGTTCTAAAACATTTTGAGCATAAAACGGCCAAAAGCGTGGTCGAGTCGTTACTTCGTATGATGAAGGCAGTGAGCACGAACCAACTTAACGGTAATTAGCTTAATTGAAGTCAAGGCAATATGGCATACTTATCCGTATACCAGCGTTATAGAGCCGTAATTAATTAAAATGTATATATGAATGAATCCCGTGAATACCTTGTTTACCTGTGTGACGAGAACGAACTTATAATGTGGTTTATTTATCACTTTGTATGACTTTATTTTAACGTTATGGTTTCGATTTCAGGTATTTATTGTATATTTACAGTCCTGGTTAATATATGTAATTGGCTTCGCAAATTCTTGGATTTCCTCTACTATAATATGCGTGTATTACACATAATATGTAAACCTTCCTCTTGAATCACTATCTATTGCTGGTAACTGAATTAAAATCCGTTGAGTAGATTAAAAGATCTAAGCGAATAGGCAGCGGAAGCGAGAAAGCAAACTATATGATAGCTTGCTTTGTCGCAAGCAATCATATATGGTTGCGCATATATTGGTGCGCCGGGTCAGTACCGCCATATTTACATATCTGTATCAGCTTCCCACAAGCAGTGTACAGTTGCGGACAAAAAAAAACACTTTTCACGTTATCTTTTATTTTTTCTTTCTAGCAAAAATAGAATGAATTAAATCGGACTATGTGTTATTGAATTACAACTTAGTACATATTTTGACTTTCATCCCCTCTCTCCAGCAAACCGTGCTGAATTTCGGAATAAAAAGTATCCCATGTCCTACCTTGTAGTATGAACTCAAATCATGCCAAGTTTCATTTGAATCCATTCAGTAGTTTCAGCGTGATGCGCGGCCAAGATACAGACAGACAGACAAATATGAAAAAAATACAGTTTTGGCTTCCTTATCGATTATAAAGCCCTCCAAAAAAAAAAATTCTAAATATCTTTAATGTACAGAATTGGACCTGTTACATTTTTATTATAGGTATAGACCAGTGTATGGTTTACAACCCTTGGGGCTCAATCTCACACATATTCCTACTACTGTGAGTACATATACAACCGTACACACATATCGTAAAATTATTAATTGGACGTAATCAAAAGAGTTAAACCATTTTAAAATTGTACGCAAGGACAAAATGACGTTTGAACCCAAAAGCAACATGTTGGCTGTGTTATTTAAGAAATTCATATCCAATCGTTAGGACTTCCAAATGTAATTTGTACTTCCTTATCAGTATTTACAGTTTTACTTAGCAGATATTACATCATGCATGCCATCCAAATTAGCCAGATCACACATATTTTGCCAATGTAAAATATGTTTTTTTTCCGTATTTTAACAATACAAAGAGAGAGTAGTACAGAGGCAGAGTTATCCTATAATACTAAACCACATCGGTTTAATAATACTGTGGAGGAACGGGTGTCATGTCCCTCCAACACAAAGGGAGGATCCTTCGGCCAGGCGAGATGATTATGCCTGGTGGACCACTGTCTTACGGTTGATGTTGGGCTGTCGTATATATGTTAATTGGCGCGAGAACTTTTATTGCGTGATTCAGGATTGGTAGTTTCTTCGTATTCAAGAAGTGCTGGCTTGACGTCGTAAAGGGTGTCATGCGTGCTAATGGTCTCACTACCAAGGATGCCGAAGACCGGGCAAAGTGGAGAAGAAAAAGTAGGAAAGCGGACCCCGGCCTCCAAAGTGCTAGCTTTGGAAGCAACCGGGAACAACGCTAAGACGATGATGAGTTTCTTCGTATTGTACGTTATTCCGTAGTTTGATGTATATCCGGTAGATGGCGCTGTAGTGTGTTTTTTTTTTATGTGGAAGTCGCCACATCACTACCCTCCAAGACCGGAGGTCGATACATTGTTGAGTCAGCTGTCTGTGCTCTATTGTGGAGCTTGCCAGTGCCACGAGTGAGTAGTTCCAGTGAGTCGGAACTGAGTGCCGAAAGTTCCAGCGAGTCGGAACTGAATGCCGATATACATCTGCTCTGCTTACATGAACCGTAGCTGCAGTGTGCTGTGCCTAGACGCTGATGAGGCCGTAGGGGTAAACCAGGCTGGAGCGGTCCCTTCCTGCGTGTGGTGTATCCCTGTTGAGGCCGAGGTTGCTGGCTGGCTGAGACTTGCTGTGGGAGTGAACACGATGCTGGCGTGCTGATGCTGCTTCGAAGGCTGCTTCCAATCACGTCGGTAGTGTGTTTTTCTTTGTATGTGGGAGTCGCCACAATACTTTTCACTAACCCTTCAATTACCATTTCCGTGGGAGAGCCACGCTTCGGCATGAATGGGCCGGCTCGACCGTAGTGATATCATGGCCTCACAGAAAACCGGTGTGAAATAGTGCTTGCGCTGTGTTTCACCGAGTGAGTGAGGATAACGGTGGCCCATAGCCCAACCCCCCCTACACCAAAGGCCGGCAACGCACTTGTGACGCCTCTGGTGTTGCAGGTGTCCATGGGCGGCGGTAATCGCTTACCATCAGGCATTATAAAAGATACGTCTGCTCGTTTGCCTGCCAATTCCATAAACAACAAAAATTCATTATCTCTATTTAATTAATTAAAATGGAAGTATCTGTTTGTCATTCCAAATTAGATGCATATAAAAGTACGGTGCTTACATCAAAAAAGCCATTTTTAAATGTTTTGTCTGTTTGTTTCGGCTAATCTCTGGAATGGCTGGATCAATTATGAAGGGACTTTCACTGGCAGATGGCTGATGATATAAGCAGTAATTTAGGCTACATTTTTAGACTAGTAGTTATTTATGTAAATTGTAAAGGTACAACAACAATTATATTAAATACTAGCTTTTACACGCGGCTTCGCTCACGCAGACTTTCATCCCCTGATTTACCCCCTTAGGGGTGGAATTTCAAAAATTCCTTTCTTAGTGCTCACTTACGTTATATAAAGAACCTACATGCAAAATTTCAGAATTCTAGCTTCAGCGGTTTCGGCTGTGCGTTGATCTCTGGGTATGTCAGTAACCTTCCTCTTTTATATATGTATATAGATTTTGTGCTCAGCAAGACGTCGAGCATCTTTCGAACAAAAAGCATATACCTATTCAATTCATACATTCCAGAACAAGTAGTCCATACAATCAGGTATTGCACAGTGACACGTTCACAATGCCGTGGGAATGTTCTCTCTTCATGAGAAATACAACCAATGCAGAAGTTATATGGTAATTATGATGACTGTGTTTTAAATAACGACTATTGTATAAAAGGAATTTAATAAAGCCTTTGGTGCCCCTTTTGGCGCAGTTGTCCTTCGTAATTTGTTCCTTTGGGGAGAGCGCAAACGTGGACACTTTGTCTTATGGCGGAACAACTCATACAAGCCACCGATGAATATTTGATTTCTATAGAACCAGTATGAAATCATCCACTCGCTGCGCATACGTAAACATTTTTTGTGTCTAGTTGCTTCCACTTAATGTGTTCGGTGTCGGTACAAGCAACATTAACAAATTTCCTTATAACATCGTGAGACTGACGGAAAGCAAGCTCCTAATTGTGGCCAGTAGTAGCAACCGGTGACTGTTTATGGTTGCCGCTACCGGACACAGCAACTACGGCTACCAGTGGCACAGAATAACTAATACTAATACGTCCAGTGGCCAGTAGTAGCAACGGGCAACACGTTTGCGCAGCGCCTAAGTCACGTATTAAGGGAACAAATTACTGAGGACACTGAGTTAGTTTGACTAGAGTTCATTTCACAATTTGATTAAGCAATTAAAAAGAATGAAATAAGAGATAACTAATTCCACTTTCCTTTGGAATGGTCATGGGAATACGATTGCGAAGTATGGGATCACAAATAGGTCTTTATTGTTTAAAAAAAATGTTTTGATTAGTGAGATCTCAATAACATGAAAGTAAATAAAAAATAATTTTATGTAAAGAAATTAAGTAAGACAAATATGCTGTTCACCTTACCGTACTTCACACGTATGTACGCGTTCACGCTTCGCCAATCTCATATAAAAAAACGTTGAAAAACTGGGCACATTACGTTATCTTGTACGTAGGTAGGGTTTGTTTTCCTCCGTGTCCCCTAAGTCCGCGAGTAGCCGAAGATCCGAAGAGATTTTCCACCCCGTCACCAAAAAAGGTGTTTTTTAATCAATTTACAAAAGGAGGTTTTCTATAAAGATATCGCCACGTCTGTTACTTTTGTGTACCGATTTAATTAATTCTTCTATACTATCTATACTAATACTAATATTATAAAGAAGTAGTGTGTGTGTTTGTATATTTGTTAAATTGTAGGGGGTAATCTCGGGATCTACTGAACCGATTTTGAAAATTCTTTTACCAATGGAAGGCTACGTTATTTGGGTGTGACATAGGCTATATATATATAGGCTATATTAATTACTCGAAAAGTGGAAAGACTTTTTCGTGAAAGCTGATTTTGCAAAGTAAGTCGGAGAAAAAAATGTTTACCGCCCAACGAAGTGGGCACGGGTCAGCTAGTATTTAATAAATTAGTTTTTATACCAATCCTGACTAGTACCTAACCCCAAAAAAATGCCACCTTTAAAGGTAAAAGAAATCCATACTTGATTTTATAAATTCGAAGGTACTTCTATCTGTTACACTTTCACGACTAAACCGATTTGGATCAATTTCGGTATAGCGATAGATTGGCCCTTGGAGAAGGACACAGCCTTTTTACCAAGGAGCCAGGGAAAAACAGGTCATAATTTAAAAAAAATAAACAGTTAAAGACTTTGCATCAAGTATATAAATAAACACCTAAATATAAAAATGATGTCAAGATGTAAATACAAATAAAACGTACTAAAATGAAATAACAGCGTTCGTGCTGTCGTGTTTCGTTGGTGAGTGCGAGACCGGGGGCCCAATTAGTCTAGTCAACAAGTTTCATACTTGTTGACTGGACTAAAAGATGCAGTAGCATCACTAGGCCGCCATAGTGTGGGTCGCCATACTGCACTGTCTGCATTCGCAATGAGTATGGTGACCACCACTCTTGGATTCTGCTTATGTTTTCCATCAGGCAGAGCAGAGTCATTTTGGCGGGCCAAACATAAAAAAAAAAAAAAAAAAAAAAAATGTCTACTAAGGTGTTTATGCCTGCACCCGGTCATTTCGTCCTATCTATATAGAACCCTATCGTTACCTCATCCTTTATTAAAAACTCTTTAGATCACACACGTGGCGTGAAGATATTCATATTACTCGTATAAATCTCTTATTCCATTCAATAATTTGTTATATGGACCCCTCCCTATTGCCATTATACAACACGATACTCAAAACCGGATATTTATTCATATATTCTTCATTGACTAATCAAAGCATTCAAGATGTCGGCATAATAAAATGAAGCCATAATGTAATCAAAAGATATGGAGAACATAATATCTGTTTATAAGAGATCTTGTCTTGGTTTCATAAGAATTATTTTCTATGATAAAGAAAAGTCTATAGAAAGTTTATCTATATATATATATATGTATAAAAATCGATGTTTTTTTGTTTAAACTCCATGATAGCTTGACCGATTTAAATAAAGTTTTCAGTTTAATCTTCAGACTAACTCGGACGGGACCGTGTGAAGTTTGGTAGCGATCGGGTTAACAGAATTACAATCCATACTAATATTATCAACTAGCTGACCCGGCGAACTTCGTACCGCCATATTTACATATCTGTCTCAGCTTCCCGTCGCGGACAAAAAAATTACTTTTCCCGTTATCTTTTAATTTTTCTTGTACACAAACCTTGTCCTATAAATAACGAACACTTAAAAAAAAAGAATTATTTAATTTGGTGCAGCCGATCGGAAGTTGCCGATGCGCGTACATACATTTCGGCGATTCATTTTTATTTATATAGATTCGAAAGTAAAGGTAGCGATTGGCGCCGCAATAGAGACAAGCGACCGAGACGGGAAACCGCGACAAGTATCTGGGTCTCTTCTGTATCATCTGTATGTACTGTACTCTGTCTCGGGTCTCGGTGTGAAACAGCGCCTGCGCTGTATTTCACCGAGTGAGTGAGGATATCGGAGGCCCATATCGCAACCCCTCCTCCATATCCCTCTCCCCATCCCCCAAAGGCCGGCAACGCACTTGTGACGTCTCTGCTGTTGCGGGTGTCCATGGGCGGCGGTAATCGCTTACCATCAGTCGATACGTCTGCTCGTTTGCCCCCTATTACATAACAGATGGGTTCGTATACAATTTGTTGCAAATATTCCTACTCTTTGTAGTAGTGCCATTGTACTGCGTTGTCTACTTCCTAAGTTCTGCTTTAAGACAACCACGGGATGAATATTGGTGACTGGGTGACACTATACAAAATCGGTCACCACTTTAAACATTGACTAGTTATAACATGTATAGATATTTATCTATGTAAACAGGAAGAAAACCGTATATATAGATATATAAAGAAACCTCGCCGAAATTGTACCAAGTTTGCTTTCTAGCTTTAATAATGAAACTTGTCAACAACAAGCGTTTGGTTGAAGTTTCGATACAATTGGTTAGTTAAACTTCTGAACTATAACTTTGATTACAGTATTGACTACAATGATAACTTCAGGACTTTATGTTTACCAGCAAATCAAATCAAAGTTGTCTTTCAACCCATAAGTTTTAACAAACAAGACTTATTTTGAGCTGCCATTATTGCTGTGTCAAATCCTTAACATAAAAGCCCTTTTTTATCATTTAATCAATAGAATATCAATAAGCGTCACTCAAACACTCAAACTCAAAGTTATTTTTAACCGACTTCCAAAAGGAGGAGGTTCTCAATTTCATCGGTTTGTTTTTATCTAACAGCTTTATTTAGTCAACATTTTTGTTTGATTTTTTTTTTTTATGGAATAGACCGGTAAGCGATTACCGCCGCCCATGGACACCCGCAACACCAGAGACGTCACAAGTGCGTTACCGGCCTTTGGGGGATGGGGGGGGGGGGATAGGGGGAGGGGTTGGGGTATGGGCCTCCGGTATCCTCACCCACTCGGTGAAACACAGCGCAAGCACTATTTCACACCGGTTTTCTGTGAGGCCGTGGTATCACTCCGGTCGAGCCGGCCCATTCATGCCGAAGCGTGGCTCTCCCACGGTAAAAATTTATCTTAGCAGATACTCTTTTGGCATACCAAAATATATCAATCTGTCTTCAACTTACAGTTTTTAGTACACAAGATATCGCCAACTCCTCAGGGTATGATCAAAAGCAGCATTTCTTAAGACTCGAGTGGACGCTGCGATGAATATTTAAATTTCAATTCTATACAGTGAACGTTGTCTCCCATTAAGAAACTTCGCTGTTTTATCTAGTTTGATCGACGTAAATTTAGAAGCTTTGAAGCATTTACATGTATAAAATTAAATCAAGGAACATTAAGCTATTGAGTATAGGTATTAAGGACTTGTATAGTACCTGTGGTATTGTAACATGACAATGTTTCATACCTATAGAGCTTTGGAGGCCATAGTTACTAGCATCGAAAATATGAACCCGAATATTTCCACTTCTAGTAGTAACCGGGGGAGACTCTCCGACACATATCAATTCGGGTTTTATTTCACATGATATGATATCAAAGCTATATTCTTCCTAGCCTTTATTATTCCCAATTACGGTAATAAAATATAACCAGACCGTGAATACAAAAAACAAACTAAATCAAAGGCAAAACGACGCTTTCTTGTTATAAGTAGTATAAGGGCTTGTACGAGTATAGTACCTACCTGTGGTATTAATATCTGACAATGTTTCATACTTATAGAGCCCTGGTGACCATAGTTACTAGAACGGAAAATATAGACACGGACATCTCCTTTTATAGTAGTAAACAGAAGAGAAGGCATCACTCCGTCACACATCGCATTCGGTGCCATTTCAAATGATGTCAAAGCTATATGGTCTTCTTCCTAGCCTTTATTATTCCCAATCACGCCAATAAAATATAACCAGACCGTGAATATAAGGTAGGCGATGAATTTATAGTAACAAACTCAATTAAATACAAAACGACGCTTTCTTGTTGTAAGTAGAGCGCTAATTTCGCAAAATTGAAAAGCATGAAGTGCCACCACATCGTTTGTTTCGGAGTTTGGGTGTTTTCTATGTATAATATGTATGTATTTAAAAAAAAACATGTATTTATATCAGTTGTCTAGTCCCATAATACAAGCTCTACAACAAACAATAATAAAATAGTGGAATAAGTACAAGTGATTTTAATTCAAAAATGTATTATAACAAGTTCCATCAAGTGCCGACAATCGAGAGTATAAATTACAATACAAGCTCTGCTTAGTTTGGGACTAGATGGCATTGTGTTTTAAATGTCCGAAATATTTATTTACTAGCTGTTGCCCGCGGCTCCGCCCGCATTTATGTCGGTTATCGCGGCAAATAGTAGCCTATGTGTTATTCTAATGTATTACTGTAAAGTTTCATCCAAATCCGTCCAGTAGTTTTTGCGTGAAGAAGTAACAAACATTGAATTTGAAATCGCACTAAAGGTATGCTACGTCAAACATGTTACTGATACTGATGAGGAAAATATGCAAAAAATCATGGAGAGATTACGTTTACCATATACTTAACAACATGATAATTTAATGGATGAGGTAATTCAAACCTCGCATAACGTTATATTATCAGTTTCCTCCATAAACATTTCCTTCTATGTTTTTTTTTACACACGATCGAGTTGGTGATTTATGGTTATAGTCAAATATAGCTATAAAGATATTTATTCATTGAGTATACATAGATAACAATTTCCTCCTCTATCTAATTTACTCTGCTCCTACTTAGAATACGATCGGAGCTGATAGAACATATCTATGTATATATCTATACTAATATTATAAAGCTGCAGAGTTTGTTTGTTTGTTTGTTTGTTTGAACGCGCTAATCTCAGGATCTACTGGTCCGATTTGAAAAATTCTTTCAGTGTTGGAGAGTCTTTTTATCGAGGAAGGCTATAGGCTATATTTTATTTTCAAAAAAAATTGAGATCCGTAAGAAAATTGCTATTTTGTAACCCAAGGTGTGAACTCGAAAACCTATTTTTGCGTGCGCTGCAAAAAGTATTGACAATAGAACAAAATCATGTATTACGGGTTTGTAGGTCCCATTAAGATCTACAAAAAAGTCCGCGAGAGCATATATCTAACTATCATGGTTTAGTCACAATAACCGCTTTTGTGCTCAAATTTTTTTTTAAATCGTCTGAAGAAAGAAACTACGTTAAATGTGTATCGTAATATTAATCCTTATCCAAATAAAGCATTCTGTTATCAAGGGTATTTACGTAGAAGTAAAATACTTTTTGTTTTACCCCATTCGGACATTTCGTTTAGAAGTTATCACGAGTATAAGACGCTAAGAGTTGGTACCTATTATTGAGTTATTTGTCAAAGAGTTTTTATCAACATAATACCTAATATTAGTCTTTATCCAAATAAATGTGTTGTTGATTATGAGTATTAGATCTTAGAAGAGTATAATAAATACATCTATACTAATATATAAAGCTGAAGAGTTTTTGTTTGTTTGAACGCGCTAATCTCAGGAACTACTGGTCCAATTTGAAATAGTTCTTTCAGTGTTAGATAGCCCGTTTATAGAGGTAGGCTATAGGCGTGATGATATATATATATTTTTCATCACGCTATGACCAATAGGAGCGGTGTACCAATGAAGAATGTTTCAAAAACGGGGGGAAATTATTACGCTACGGGCAATAGGAGACGCAAACGACGTTGCGTGGGTCAGCTAATCTCAGGAACTACTGGTCCAATTTAAAAAAATCTTTCAGTGTTAGATAGCCCATTTATCGAGGAAAGCTATATATCATCACGCTAAGACCAATAGGAGCGGAGCACCAATGAAGAATGTTTCAAAAATGGGGGAAAATTATCACGCTACGGGCAATAGGAGACGCAAACGACGTTGCGTGGGTCAGCTATACTAATATATAAAGCTGAAGAGTTTGTTTGTTTGTTTGAACGCGCTAATCTCAGGAACTACTGGTAAAATTTGAAAATTTTGATTATTATAAATGCAAAAGTAACTCTGTCTGTCTGTCTGTCTTGCTGTCACCAGAGCTTGCTTTGGCCAAACCGCTGCACCGATTTGAATGAAATTTGGTACACAGATAGTCTAGAGCCTGAGAAAGGACATAGGCTACTTTTTAATGCGAAAAAAGGGTTGTAAGGGGTTTAAAAGGGGGATGAAAGGTTGTACTGGGAGTTCACTCGCCACACGCCTGCGCGTTACCTACGTCGGGCGTCTTGACAACGAATAAACAAGGCTGTCACAATCATAAAAAATATTTCACTTTTTCAATGAAGACTTAACAATGATAGCAATGATATTATATATATAAAAATTAAATATTAAGATATTAAGTATATATTCGTCAATCTGATTTGTATGTTCATTATATTAATAGAAATAAATAAGCCAAATTAATATAATTAACTAACAGCGTTTCTTGACTTCAAAATTCTCTACAGAAGTATCGTCATTATAAGCTAGCTGTTGGTTAGATATGAATAAAAAAGTAAATAATATCGATCTTGATCACATGACTAATGAGATAGTTATGAATTAAACGAACGGATCATGTCAGGCGTGGAGGGAGATGTTGTCGAATACTTAAAGTCTTTAGAAATATCAGGAGTGCCAACCCATAAGTTGAGGCTGCAAGTTAATGTTCCAGTACTATTAAATGAGGTATCTTGAGCGCCAAAGCAATGTAATAGTACATGGCTAAATATTACATAACTGGGGTACAACATTGTAAAAGCTACAATCATGACGCATGGAATGGCAAAAGAAGATAATGTTTTAATTCCCCGTATTCCAATAATTCCAACTTATTTGACATTTTAATTTAAAAGAATGCAGTTTCCGCTGAAAACAGCATTTCCAATAACAATATTATCAAAACCCAAGGACAGATGCTTAAAGATTTTTGTTTTTGTTGATGTTTTTTTTTTCTCATGGGCAGCGTATATCTCTCACGTATATCAAATCCACAAAATCTCCATATTTTGGCAAAATATGGCAAAAGAAAAAACGCAGTTATTAAAATTGTTTTTTTTTTTTTGAAGTTGCCAAAGTGACTATGGTCAACCTGATGGAAAACTCAAGCAGAATCCAACAGTGGGGGCAACCATACTCACTGGGAAAGCAGACAATGCAGTATTACGTCCCACACTATGACGGCTTAGTGAGATGCTTTTTCACGCCCCACTTAAAGGCCCCGGGATCATAGTGGGAGAGAAACACGTGCGCTGGTAGTGAGTTCCAGTTTTTAGCTGCTCGGCACAGGAAGGATGAACCAAACCGTTTGGTTTGAGAGTGAACATGTTATTCTGCAGAAGAAGGGAGAAGGGGGACCAGTTGGAAGAGCTCCTCAGAATACTTCCAATGATACAGATGGTAGTGGACTGCTATAGAGGCGATATCTCTACGCAGCTGCAGAGGTTCAAGGAACTCGGTGGCTTCGGGACTGTTGGTAAAGCGGACTGTTCGCCACTGCAACCGATCGAAAGCATCAAGCAAATACTGCGCGGATCCATCACAAAGATGAGAACAGTACTCGAGGTCCCGGCAAATATCCATGCCCTAGCGTTGAACTCGACCAGATTCTTATCACCCCATTGTAAAATGTTGAAAAGGTCGAGCTCAGCGACAAGCTTCTGTCGATTTTTCTCAACGTCTGCCAGCTTGGCTGAACGGTGTCAAAAATATCGCCCATGAGCTGTGCTATCGTCTGCATAGCAATGTATGTTGCCAAGAGCTAACATGTCATTGATATGCAGAAGAAATAGTGTGGGCGACAGGACTGAACCCTGAGGTACGCCAGCGTATGTAAACGCTGGCGTACCTCAGGGTTCAGTACTTCAGGGCAGAACATCAGAGGCCGTGCCGTCGCAAATGCGGCGCTGATGAAGAAAAGCGTCAATCCAGTGACAGAGTCTAGGAGGCGGACCGAATGCCGAGAGCTTGGAGAGAAGTGAGCGGTGCCAGACCCCGTCGAAGGCCTTGGCCATTTCAAATGTCGAAATAAGCTCATATAAACACTTTATATTTTATGTACATATATAAGTACTTAAATAAGTTTTTAATAGTAAAACGTGTGTGTATTATTTGTAAAAAAAATCGGGTGGTGTCGTGGGACATCAGATAGGAATGAGTTCCACATCAAAAATACAGATGGCGCTATACTAAATTTTTCGTTCACGAAATAAATAAATCATTACAGATGGCGCTATACTAAATTTTTAGTTTTCACAAAATTGTCTTAACCCCTTTATTTTATTTAAACTGATTTATAAAAATATATAAAAGTTCTATGCGAGGTAAAGAAAATAAAACTATTCAGGTACCAATACATTTTGTATCATGATTTTATATCGATAAAAATCCTACCTATATTAATAACGCGAAAGTTTGTTAGTATGGATGGATGGATGTATATTACTTTTTCACGCAAAAACTACTGAACGGATTTGGATAAAACTTTACAGTAATATAGCTTATACATCAGAATAACACATAAGCTACTATTTGCAGCGATAACCGACATACACGCGGGCGAAGCCGCGGGCAACAGCTAGTATAGATATAAAAATGAATCGCCAAAATGTATGTACGCGCATAACTTCCGATCGGCTGAACCAAAGTAAATATTTTTTTATGTGTTCGTTATTGTTAGGACAAGGTTTGTGTACAAGAAAAATTAAAAGATACTGGGAAAAGTCAATTTTTTTCGTCCGCGACTGTAGACTGCCTGTGGGAAGCTGAGACAGATATATAAATATGGCGGTACAAAGTTCGCCGGGTCAGCTAGTAATATATATTCATGCTGTTTTTGGTCGTTGGTTTTATAAATTTGGAAAACCACGTGATCTCGGCCTTGAGATGATAATCTGATTCCATACCAATCGCTTATCAATATTTTTATTATTGTTAAAGTGAAATAAAGAAAGGTCTTGCTCCACATCTGATCCGGTAGAAAAGAGAGGAATCTATACTAATATTATAAAGCTGCAGTTTGTTTGTTTGTTTGTTTGAACGCGCTAATCTCAGGAACTACTGGTCCAATTTGAAAAATTCTTTCAGTGTTGGATAGTCCATTTATCGAGGAAGGCTATAGGCTATATTTTATTTTCAAAAAAATTAGGGATCCGTAAGAAAATTGCTATTTTCTAACCCAAGGTGTGAAATCGAAAACCTATTTTTTCGTGCGCTGCAAAGACTATTGACAATAGAACAAAATAATGTATTACGGGTTTGTAGGGCCCATTAAGATCTACAAAAAAGTCCGCGAGAGCATATATCTAACTATCATGGTTTAGTCACAATAACCGCTTTTGTGTTCGAAAAAATTATTAAATCGTCTGAAGAAAGAAACTACGTTAAATGTGTATCGTAATATTAATTCTTATCCAAATTAAGCTTTATGTTATCAAGGGTATTTATGTAGAAGTAAAATACTTTTTGTTTCATCCCAATCCGACATTTCGTTTAGAAGTTATCACGAGTATAAGACGCTAAGAGTTGGTACCTAATAATGAGTTATTTGCCAAAGAGTTTTTATCAACATAATGCGTAATATAAATCTTTATCTAAATAATTGTGTTGTTAATTATGAGTAGTAGATCTTAGAAGAGTATAATAAATACATCTATACTAATATATAAAGCTGAAGAGTTTGTTTATTTGTTTGAACGCGCTAATCTCAGGAACTACTGGTCCAATTTGAAAACTTATTTCAGTGTTAGATAGCCCATTTATCGAGGAAGGCTAGCCATAAAGGCTTTCATAAAATAATAAGATAATAATTAAATTTATAATAAAATAAAAAAAAAATTAAGATCAAGGTAAAATAGCAATAGGGGATGAAAGTTTGTATGGAAATATGCAAGGTTTGTGAAGGAAAGGCAAGGCAAGGCCTATGTCCAGCAGTGGACTGCGATAGGCTGATAATGATGATGCAAGGTTTGCGAAAATGCTTCATGAGTTTGGGACAGAAGACAAAATATTAGAGCTATTCAGATGTAACATTTACTGAGTTATCACAATATGCTTAAGTGTGCTTACCCGAACGGGCAGACATGTGAGAGCAGACGACTGTGCCGCATGCGGATGTTGAATTTTGCTACTACAAATTCGTTATTATTCACTAGGATTCGATTTGTTTACATGATTTTTTGTTTATTCAAATAATTTTCTTCGTGAAAAAATCCGAAGGAAAAGTATCCGGCGGGATTTAAACACAAAAAAAAAGCAAAAGGGGTACGCCGCAAGATGAAATAAATGCCTGTATGAAACATATGTATTATGGGTACATGTTAAAAAGTTTTGTCTTACTACAATTATGCGAGTACAATTTCACAATGATTTATGAGCAGTGTCAATATGCAAATGCTCTTCTAAAAATAGGAGATGATTGTATGCCAAATGACAGTAACGACATGATTACACTGAGACGTGAGTTCTGGTATATGATAGCACACATGATCTAAAAATAATATCTATTCTGATCCGCCGACTAATGAGACAGTTATCAAATAAACGAACGGATCATGTCAGACGTGGAGGAAGATGTTAACGAATACCTCTCAGGAAACAATGCAAGGGAAACTGAACCAGTCATATCATAGCTTATGCATAAAGTTTTTTAAATCTTTAGAATCCATCAGGAGCGCATTCCCATAAGTTAAGACTGAAAGTTAATGTTCCAGTCCTATTAATAAGAAATATTGAGCGACAAAGATATGTAATGGTACACGGCTACAAAATACACATCTGGGGTACAACATTGTAAAAGAAAATGTTTCAATTCCCCGTATTCCAAAAAATCAAACTTATTTGCAATTTCAATTTAAAAGAATGCAGTTTCCGCTGAAAACAACATTTGCACTACCAATTATCAAAGCCCAAAGACAGACGGTTAAAGTTGCAGTTCATTTAAAAAAAACATGTTTTTCAAATGGGCAGCACAATCGCGTGTATCAGATCAGCTAAATCACTATATTTTGACAAAGGATGGCAAATCAAAAACGTAGTATTTTAAAATTGAAAAAATTGAGAATTTGCTCAGACTGAGGGAAAACTCAAGCAGAATCCAACAGTGGAGGCAACCATACTCGCTGTGAAAGCAGACAATGCAGAACCAAACCGTTTGATTCGAGAGCGTATTTCTAAGACTGAGGCGGTGACTTCCAAGACCAGCACGTGTTGTTCTGTAGAGGAAGGGAGAAGGTGGGATCAGTTGGAAGAACGCTTCAGAACACTCTCCATGGTAAAGCGGTAGAGGACTGCCATAGAGGCGATATCTCTCCGCAACTGCAGAGGCTCAAAGGAATCGGTAGTATTGGGACTGTTGATAATGCGGACTGATTGCCGCTGCAAAAGATCGAGAAAATCAATGCCTAGAAAATCAAAACCAATCCATCACAAAGATGAGAACAGTACGGACGAGCGTACCTGGGTCTTATAAAGGAGTCACAAATGCTCGGGCGCGAAAAACCGTCTCACCCTGTTCAGGCTGCCTTAGTGGTGCCCTCGATGTACCAGGACACCGAGCTTATCCCGTAGTGGCAGTTGAGTGCTCTGAAAAGTGGGGAGGGGAAGAAACGGAGACTTTTTGGTAGAGAACGGGCACAACTATGTTTTCTTAACGTTGAACTGGACCAGATTCTCATCACCCCATTGTTAAATGCGGTTCAAAACCCGGTCAAGCTCAGCGACAAGCTCCTATCCATTTTCCTCAACGTCTACTATCTTGGCTGCAGGGTATCCATAAAATCGCCCATGCACTGTGCTATCGTCTGCATAGCAATGTATATTGCCAAGGGCTAATATGTCATTGACATGCAGAAGAAACATCTTGGGCGACAGGACCGAATTCTGAGGTACGCTAGCGTTTACCTCCAGAAAAACAGAGGCCGCGCCGTCCGTCGCAAAGAACCCGAATGCGAAGGCGCTGATGAAGAAAAGAGTCAATCTAGAGACGACTCTAGGAGGCAGACCGAATGCTTAGAGGTCGGAGAGAAGCGAACGGTGCAAGAACAGGTTGAATGCCTTGGCCATGTCGAATGTCGAAATAAGCTCATACAAAATACTTTTTATTTTATGTAAGTATTTAAATAAATACTTAAATATGTTTTTAACAGTGAAAAGTGTGTCTTATTTTTAAAATAATATTAGCCTTAATAATCAAAACTGCTACCCAAAGTCACTGTTCCACGCGGACGAAGTCGCGGGCGCAGCTGGTATAAAATAAAAACAGTTATTTTTCTTTTGGCATCCCAAACTTATGTAGGTAGGCTACCAACTTGCTCTAAGACTTCACATACTAACTCGATGAAAAATATTTCTCAAATGTAATCAAATTAATATCATCACGATGTTATTATTGAATAAGTCGTTAATAGTATTAATACTCATTCGACCTTCAGTAACACAGCGTGTATGAAATACAATATGCATAGATTATCTAATAAAACACAATAAAATTAAAATCATACCAGCACATGAAGGTTAAAATGGTGATATACTATCAGACACCTACACCCGATTTATGTGTCGATTAGCATTCATTGATATAACATCACCATTCAAATATTTACTGCAATCACCATGGTCATACCTATTACATTATTCTTGCTATAGTATAAAGTTTTTTTTATGTTTGACCCTGCCAAAATGACTCTGCTCGGCCTGATGGAAAGCATGAGCAGCATCCAAGAGTGATGGTCACCATACCCACTGCGAATGCAGACAATGCAGCATGGTGACCCACACCATGGCGGGCTAGTGATGCTTCTGCATTATTGGGCCTCCGTTCTCGCACTCACCAACGACACACGACAGCACGAACGCTGTCATTTTACTTGATTTTCTGTGCGTATACTATATACTGTAGTATACTGTAATTTTTCGTATTTAAGTCTATAATCTCTCTCTTCTAAGCTTTTCACCCGACATGGTGGATGGGTCATCTTTCTATGCCTGTTTACGTCAATTCGCCCTATCACTCCCGTCATCTTCGGTAACCAGACAGTCTCTCATGTCCCTCAGCACTATGTTCTCCTATCTTGTCTTCGGACTACCTCTAGATCTTCGACCGAGCGTCGATAACTGTAGATTTTTGCAAGTTATTTGTCTTATTCCCTTTTTTTAACCTTTTAGGTTACAATAACTTTCAATTTTTTTTTTATGAGATAGGGGCAAACGAGCAGACGTATCGCCTGATGGTAAGCGATTACCGCCGCCCATGGATACCCGCAACACCAGGGGCGTCACAAGTGCGTTGCCGGCCTTTTAAGTGGAGTACGCTCTTTTCTTGAAGGTTTGAAGGTCGTATTGGTCCGGGAATACCGCAAGCGACAGTTCATTTCACAGTTTTGGTGGTTTATCAGCGCTCAGTTGATTCATTGACAACCCATAACGTCCCACTGCTGGGCTCGGGTCTCCTCTCAGGAGAGGGTTAAGGCTATACGTCCCCACGCTGGCCAAGTGCGGGTTGGGGACTGGCAAGACAACATTATGGCTACGTAAATCTTGCCGTTGGATGTTTTTAAGCCGCCCAAAGGTCTCCAACTAAGCTTCATGACTGTTATCCTACGATAACAACTCGGACCGACTACTTAACGTGACCTCCGAATCACGGAGACGCTCATGGTATAGTGCCACTAGCGGTCACCCATCCAGGTACTGACCGAGCCGTCGTTGCTTACCCTCGGTGATTGTTTCTAATCACTGAGTGCAACTGGACTATGAGCGCTCAGTTGATTAATCAGTTTCATTTTCTACTGATGTTTCTAGCTATATTTTTTTCAAAATTTTAGATGTAAACTGGTGGAGAAGAAAACTTAAAATAAATCCTATAGCAACCCTATACGGGCTAGCGTGGTATAGGAGGCCAAAACCTCCATTCTAAAGAGAAGCCCATGTTCAGCAGTAATCTATTAGGGTAAGAGTACTAGTAGTTGACCATTGTACCTATAGTTTAACAATAATTATTTTTACGGGAATTAACGCGATCACTTATTAAAGTGTTTATCATGGAACGCGAAAGTTTAAAGGTTAGTGTACCTATAGTTGACCACTCACGCGTATAAACCCATATAATAAGAATTCGCGACATATTTTTAAACTGATTCCTAATTAAACTGATTGACATCGGAACAAAATTCAGGTAAAACATGAAAAAAATAAACTTTATGCCCTTAAGTGGTCATCTACTGGTGCTCTTACCTTACAGGCTTTTGATTATCGTGTGTGAAAACGTATTTCTACAAGATTATATTGAACATTACGTATAGGAATTACGTATATTATTCAACAATTGACTTGTTTAAAAAAGAAATCTGTTCTTACACACCTGTTTTGTGAGTAAAATTTTGTCCATTATGCAACTTAATGTGTTGTGAATATAGAAAAGTTCAATAAAATGGAAAGTTTATCAGAATGTATAGGATTGTGAGCGATAGTGATAGCGCCTATCGAATATTCAGATCACGGGCAAAAATTAGTCGAAACGCGTGCGTAACGTACGTGCCGAAAGTGAGTTTATTTAAGGCAGTTATACATTTAAACTGACTTTTGTGTTTTCAAATTCATGGACATCTGGCAAAGGGACAGACAGATTTGTATCACTCGTACAGATTTTGCATATATCATTTTGGTCACGGTATAGGCGATGACCCTGTCCTTTTGATTAAGGTTACAGAATATACTGAAGTATTTTGTTCAAGACATGTATCAACGATATCATGGTTTTTTACCCGACTACGGACAAAAGGAACGAAAATAGTTTTGGCAGTCTATGTATGTTTGTTTGTTCCAGCCTAGCGCCTAAACTACTAAACCCATTTTAATAAACGTGGTATCATTAGATTCTTAATATTGGCACTGGTCATAGGCTATAATTTTTTTATCAGAATTTTTTACATAGTGACCTTTTTAAACTTTCTTTTAGTTCATAGTTAGAAATTACAAATTTACCGTTTTCATCACTACATAACAAAAACCAGCAAAATTCATGCAAGAGAACTTAGATAACTATTATTTTCAAACTAAAACAGCAGTGGCCGTAACAACACATTTTTTCTAACTCTTGCAACAAGTGTACCCTGAGCCGAAGAATTTTATTGTACGATTTAAATATTGAAAGTGTCGCGATTGGCGCTATTAAATTTAGAATGGTATGGGTCATCGAGTCGGTGCACAGTCACGTCACAGTAATTCTTGTTATGAAATGCACTTGCGAAAGCGCCCGGGCCTTAAGCTGATGAGACTGGTTTGATTATTACAGCATGTAATACATGCTGCTCTGAGTTAAACGTTTTTATATTTGCAAACAGGAACCCTTGATTTATGCGGGCAGTTTTTCTATTATTTTAGAACATTGAAATTAGTTCTGGAATAAGTTTGGCGAAATCAATGGTATACTCGTACATAATACCAATAATATAACTTCAATTTACTGTCAACCCAGTTCTTAATCAACTTGAAATGAAGAGCTCCTTATTGTACCAACAGTATTCGTAACAATAATTCATAGAATTTTATTTTTGTAAAATTTGAAATGTAATCATTAAACTTTTTTTTCCCACAACCCATAGTGTCCCAATGCTGGGCTCACATTTACATTTATTTATTTGGTATTAACAAATTTTTGCTCATTTCCTACTACTCTTGCCAGACAGAGAATAAGTTTGTCTAGATATTACGTTCATAAAAATTATCCACAAGGATTATCCACCAGATTTATATATGATGTCAATCATTAGATTTATTTCTTTTATACATCAAAATAATTAACATACTAGCTGACCCGGCGAACTTCGTACCGCCATGTTTACTCTCTTAGACAGATATGTCTCGGCTCCCCGTCGCGGACAAATAAAATGACCGTATAATAAAATCCGTAAACCTTGTCCTAACAATAATGAACACATAAACAAGTACAAATTATTTAAAATAAAAAACCCGTCAATATTTAACAATAAAAACATATAAGTTTTATATAATATTCGTAATCACCGTAAAAAATACTTTATTTTGATACCACACTCGATGTATTTTGAAAAAAAAAAATTTATAGAAATATTACTATTTGGCGCCAAAAATCTTTTTTTTTTAAATTTTGATGTACCCAGTGTAACTCTCACGACTAAGACGAATCTATTGACACCACTCACATAAAAATACGACAAGCCGTTTAGGCTCTAGGGAGTGCCAAAGAAATATACATACATACACTCGAAACACATTTCGCATACTTAATTTGGTGCAGCCGATAGGAAGTTATGCGCGTATGTACATTTCGGCGATTCATTTTTATATATATAGATACCGAAATTGTTGTATAAGAAAATCTTTTAAACTTAAAAGTAGCTCCGTTTCGCAGGTATGTAGAAATATGTAAGTATCGTCAGAAGTAAGGAAAGTATTTATCAAGTGTGACAAGCAAACCGGCTTGCACGTAAACCGCGGCTCGTTTAAAACCACCGCAAGTGCAATGAAAGTTATTATGTGATTGACCGAAATGCCACCAAAGTATTTAGCGTAGCATATGTAAGGACGGGTTGAGCAATCATTCGGTGTGTGACATATTTATTCAAACTTTGAGCAAAATGTTTTCGTAGCGTAGTTTATGGTATCGGCGTCGTAATGCAAGAAGCAGAAATGAGAGTAATTACAGTCTCTGCACTACGCTGGAGTTTACAAGACTAAGGCTCTAAAGTTTTAGATAGCTTAAGTGACAGATAATTTGACGTATTTTCCATATAAATTGTGTCAAACCATTCGCTAGATAAACAAACCGGAGCGTATAACAGAAAAACTTTGGATAGCATATGCGACAGATCATTTGACATATTTTCCATATAAATTGTGTCAAACGATCTGTCAGATAAGCTATCCGGAAATTAATTATAACTAGTGACACAGGGCCTAACTAAAGCCAAGATGTATGAAAGGAATATATTTGTTCTGTTCTGTTCTTCTTTGAATAATGATTGGAAAACGGGACGAAGTACTACATCCTAAGATCAATGATTTGGTAGGAATTTATGCCTTATGAAAATTGTATCAATTACTCGAGTAATGTAAATTACGTTTTATGGTGTGACCAAGTGTGTCTAGCAGAGTAGTGTCACCTTGCAAAATGTCTGGCAAAGAAAGACAAAAGTCTTTCTTTAATATTTTGACAAATACAAGTTGCACTGTTTTGCATTTCCCTCACTTAAATGATCCAATCTTTACACTCGACAAACATTCCTACGTTCGGTTGAATCACGATCGCGGGCTTTTCTTCTAGAACATATACTTGACCCGAGACGATTCCGAGAGTAAGTGATAACAGAATAAGTTGTTGTCAGGTAAATGTAACTTTCTTGTGACAATTTCTTGGATAAACTTAAAAATTAGTCAAAGTTTTAAGTTATTATATGGCGAACATCTATATTTATGAAATTACTTGTCGTGGTTGGTTTATCAAAACAGAGCCTAAACCAATAGGTGCCACCACTCTTGAAATTCTAACAACTAAGTAGTATCTAACAAACTACCTCACCCACTAGGGAGGTTTTTTGAAAATTTCAGAGGATGGTTCAAAGTTTGAAATATAGAAAGAAATAATCACGCGAACCAAGCCCCGGGAACAGCTAAACTAACAATGTTGTTTTGTGTCACAGGTCCAGAATATGGTACAATGGAAGCTGCCTGGAAAGGCGGCATGGTGGAGGCTGAACGCCTGTCAGACCTACACCTGAGTGTACGAGATAGACTCATCAACGATGTTATGGCCCAGATCAAGAACTGGCAAAAGGACACCTACCACAAGGTTAGTAAATCGATGGCGAACAGGAGAGAAACACAATATATTATTTATTTATTTAAGCACTATGGAATACTTACAGCTACAACAAACATATTTTATACTATTACGTTCAAATTACGTTAGCACAACACTACTGTACTCACAGCGACTGCTAACTCGTTAAAATTATTAATTTGCGTAACGTACACATCTATTGTTGACTATATTTGAACTTGAAAACTTATTATTACTATTACGATGATTGCTAGCATACTAACCCTCGTTCACAATTTTTTTTTAAAGACAACTCCCGCACTAGGAATAAATCCTGTGTCGCGGGGGACTTTACAAACATACATGAAACGGACACAAAGAACACCCAGACTCAGTACAACAATTTGTGGATCACACAAAGTGTTGGCCTACGTGGGATTTGAACCAACGACACTTGGCGAAGTAGGAAACGGCGTGGTGACCGTTAAACCACTAGGCCAAAAGTGCAGTCAAATTATTTTTATTTTATTATCTCTGTTATCTATATTATTATCTTTTTAATAAACAAATTGCAGCTTCGAACTATATGAGACGAAATCTATAGATTTCATCGTATATGGCAATAGGAAATAGTCAGAAAGAAATGGAAAGTTTTTTTTAATTGATCCAAAGAACAGTGATACCGTAAAACCTGTATTTTAATCGCTTTCAAACTTACATTACATTACTTACATTTTCTATGGCTAAAGTTTGTTATAACATGGATGTTCACGTACGCATCCGTCAGCAAAGTAAATTATCGAAGAATTCAGTTATACTTATGCGTACTTATTTATCTCTTGTGCATACTTCTTTACTAGAATTTTCATAAGAAAAACTTAGTATTATTATCTCGGGTTATCTATGTTTGCTGTTATTGAATTTACTAGCTTCGATAGTTGGAGTGCACTTCACAATCCTCCTCAGTCCATTCATCTGAATCATCATCAGGTAGTACTGTTTATTAGATTAGGAATAAGTCAATTCGTAATCAAACGACAAAAATCACAAAAAAGGCTATTAAGGAACAACTAAAAACAGAACGCATTCAACGCCAGCCCTTTGATCAATGCCTTATCATTATCTAGTTGAAGTAAGTATTAAACGTTGATCCCATATTAATAATTTAACACTCATAACCTAAATTTCAATTTTTAAAAGTGCCTTACAGTAAAACTGTAGTTATATACATTACACGAAGGGCACATTGCAATAAATTAGTAATAAACCAATATCAGTAATAGTACAAATGCGTTCACGTACAGCTCGGGTCAGAGGGCTTGAATTATGATTACTGGCGGTGGCACTCTGGCTGTCTGCCAAGGAGATAAGTTACCTCGCTCATATACATCCAACCATAATAATTTAGATCTGTATTATTAATAATTTTAAAAGGCGAGAGAAATAGAAATTATATTGCGATGCTCTGAGACCAACCTCTGAGCATCGCGAGGATTTCTCTCCGCGGCCTAGGGCCACGTGTATTGGTCCGGGTCCTCCCCGAGTAACCTGAAACTGACCATCGGTCGGGTTGGTTTTTAATGGACTCACCACCATATACTCCTGGCTCCTATATCCCTAAGGAGCATATTTAAATTATTGACTGCACGTTTGGCCTAGTGGTTTAACGGTCAATACGCCTTTCCTACTTCGCCAAGTGTCGTGGGTTCAAATCCCACGTAGGACAACACTTTGTGTGATTCACAAATTGTTGTTCTGAGTCTGTGTGTTCTTTGTGTCCGTTTCATGTATGTTTGTAAAGTCCCCCGCAACACAGGATTTATTCCTAGTGCGGTAGTTGTCTTTAAAAAAAAAATATACCGAAGGGATTTTCCAAACCGTCAATAAAAAGGCCATGTGTATGCACTTTATAGCAATCAAATTTAAAGTATTTTTTCAGTGACTTAAAAAAAATCTCTTAGCTGCGCTCTTCTCGGTCTGCACTCTGCACAGGCCCTAAGAAGCCTATTGTGACATGCTAAGGTCACTTTTTTATCACAATAAGAAGGTTCATATCTTGGTTAATGGTTGCCTACAAACACTATTACAGTTATAAGCAATTAGAACTTTTTTTTTTTAATATAAAAATCTAAACTCAGCTTTCACATGTTATATAGTCACGGTTATTTAAATTATACGGAAAGTTTGAAAACATGTACAATTTGATATTATAATGGCCAGCTTCATTTTTCTTTAATTAGTTGACATTTATGTGGGGCCTATGTAACGCGATTAATACGTTGATATTAACGCTAGTTTATAATTTATATGATTTGCGTATTTTTTTATAATAATTCAACCAATTGCCTCGTTGGTCTCGCGGTTGGCGTGTACGACTGCTGATCATGAGGTCTCGGGTTCGATTCCTGGGTCGGACCAAATGTTTGTATGATCTACAAATATTTGTTTCGGAGTTTGGGTGTTTTCTATGTATAATATGTATGTATTTATCAAAAAAAAAAAGTATATATGTATTTGTATCAGTTGTCTAGTATTCATAACACAAGTTCTGCTTAGCTTGGGACTAGATGGCGTTGTGTGTTAAAATGTCCGAAATATTTATTTATTTATTATTATTTAATTACATTAAACATGAACTTCTAAATACCTACTTGTTAAGTTTAGGTATAAATTAAGATATCCTATGATTATGAGACAAATCTAAATAAATAAAAATGAATCACCGAAATGTATGTACGCGCATAACTTCCGATCGACTGCACCAAACTTTATAATTCTTTTTTTAACCGACTTCAAAAAAAGAGGAGGTTTCTCAATTCGATCGTATTTTTTTTTTATGTGTGTTCGGGGATAACTTCGTCGTTTATGAACCGATTTTGATCATTCTTGTTTTAATGGAAAGGAGATATCCCAACAGTTGTACCATAATAAGGACACTAAGATCTGATGATGGCATCCAAGAGAAATCAAGTCAAACCTTGAAGTCGGTTTTTATTTTGTTAAAATTTTACTTGTTATTTATTCATTTATACAAACTGCCTGTAAACATATTGCACAAGGCGGACTTAATGCCACAGGCATTTTCTTTTTATGTGTTCGTTATTCTTAGGACAAGGTTTGTATAGAAGAAAATTAAAAGATTCTTTTAGTCCGCGACTGTACACTACCTGTGGGAGGCTGTGTGGAAATATGGCGGTACGAAGGTCGCCGGGTCAGCTAGTAAACTATATTCTTAGTGAAAATTATAAACTGAAACCATAAAATAAAACAAATGTTCGATCCAGGATGAAACTAAAACGCCCACGTAAAACGTCAGTTGTAAATTACTATTGAAACATTGAAACTATTATGGCTTCGTTATAAGGAGTTTCTCCACTCGAGTGCAACCTTGTCCTGATTAAAAGCTGTAGTTTATTAAATCCACTATTAACAAATAATCAGTAACATTATTCACACCTTCAGGGTTGCACTGTCTATTCATGCTTTCTCTGATTAAAACAACGATTTAGTGCAAATCATACAATTACTCTCTACAATAAATATGCACGTCTGTCCGCGAATACAAATCTAGATGAAAACACCTTTCTAAACCAAGACCTGCGTTTTGAATAGTTCGAGTAATATATGGATATTATTTACATCACAATATGCTTGCACATTGATAGTCCATTCGCACAATTAAACTTTCATGTTACATCTTAACGAATCTCACATTTGGAATAGAAGAAATATATACATAAGAAAACTATTGGCCCTAATTCCGTTGTTGAATAGACAAGTTTCATCTACATAATGACAACGAACCTCGACTTTCAGCCTTGCTTCTTGTATAGCACGCTTGTTAGCACACTACAAATGAATCTGCTAAGGACACTGACAATGTAGTGTCTGAATAAAGTTGGATACAGTCTTTCACTATATTTATCTATGAATCTGTCCTGCGTCTTAACAAATAATCATCAACACATACCTCAGCCCCTCCCCCCATCCCTCAAAGGCCGGCAACGCACTTGTGACACCTCTGGTGTTGCGGGTGTCCATGGGCGGCGATAATCGTTTACCGTCAGGCGATACGTCTGCTAGTTTTCCCCCTATTCCATAAAAAAAAACAACATTTAATAGTAGCTATTCAATAGGCCTTCGTTGAAAAGAGGTTTTGGGTTACTACACTACGCTACTTAGATGGATATGTGTCAAGTTTTCCAGTTCTATTCTCTTGCGTAGATTCCTGTGTAGTTATGACAAAACAAAAATATATATGCGTAACTTTTAAACTTTTTAATCAGGTTATGCAAATACCGAAAAAAAAAACACCAAAACCATCTTAATTTAATTCCTAAAATATAGTCGTATGAAAGTGTAGGTTTTCACAAGACTTTATTTACACTTATTGAGAATATAGAATTTCACTTGTACTCGTTATACTTAATTATTATTATCAATTTATCAGATATGTTCTGTTATAAATACTTTATCAATAATCCGGCGTTCTAATAATCCAATCTGCCCTACAAATCTTATCATGTTAAACGTTCTTTTAATGTACGGAAATTGTTGCATTGCACTCTGTATAAAACCAATAATGTCAATTTTCTTCGATCTCGTGCAATATTGTATACCTTTATTTATAAAGTAGTCATTATATGAAACTCGTGTAAATACCACTTTGACGAATACCTAAGCACTGCTTACCTAATTGCGTAATACAATGTACATGCTCACTGAATTGCGATTAAATACCTGTTTCACGAGATAAGTTGGACGGGTTTATGTTGTAGTGCACAATTTGAAACCTCTCGCCTATTTCTATATACGAGATAAGATTACCTCCTACCTTAAACCAGGGGATAAATTATTGGATTAGTCGCAGAATGCCCCTTTTCCAAAATGGTGACAAAGCCCATAGATAAAATTGACATCAACACATTCTCTCACTACGAAATGTTTAGCTTCGCGGTAGGCACATCTAAGAGCCCACTTCTTACATACTACATTATCTCCCTTTATTAATTCCTTTAAAATTTAAACGGTGTAAGTCGGAAAATTTTCAATCAAACTTTTTTTTGACACATCTACGACTGTTTAACAAAGTTAAGTAAAGGATTGATACGTTAGCGCATCGTGAAAAAAGAAAACGACCGTACTCCTTCTAAACGCACTTGTGACACCTCTGGTGTTACGGGGTGTATATGGGTGGCGGTAATCGCTTACCATCAGGCGATACGTCTGCTCAGTTGCGCCCTATATAATAAAAAAAATACACCTTTTCCTATCCAATTTGTCTTATAGTCTCATTACAGTAACAACCTTAGTCTAAACATAGACATCTTATGAATAAACCAGGTGGCGATATAGTCTCAAGTCAAGTCGCGTACATCCGTCACGAATTGATGACTGAAACGCGCGCCCCTTTATGTAATACGATCATGTAATACTCTGTAGACTCTTTTTTTACTTAAATAAAAAACAAGTGGGCTGGTGTTTTCACTTTATGTGGAAATTTTAAGGTGAATTTGCTATTTTATTTCATACTGCGACTTTTTATTAGCATTTCTTCCTATTTAATTTTTATTTTCATATATTTTGACTGGTAATCACTAAAATAAAAAGCTCAAAACTCATACTCATCAGTCTCATCAAAAAACGGTTATGTTTACTTCGAAATCGTAAGATGTTATAATTTTTCTTACAAGCTGCATAACTATATATTCAGTTTCATCACAATACATTACTTTTAGAATTTAGAAATACTCATAATATACATACGCAAGATTCAAAATATAATTCTGTACCATTACGTTGTATCATAACTTCTGGCCACCTCACCATCACACGTCATTCGAAGCTGTCTGTCACCAACAATGGAATGTACAATGCAGAATTCTTACCTCTATGACTATATAGGATAAACAAAGTGCAATAAATTTACATAAGTACCTGCTGCCTCCATAAACTATTATGTCGATGGATGTCAGTAATACGGTATCAATATTAAAAGTTTTGACCGTATGGATTGCAGTTAGCAACTTTATTTAAATAATTACCTAATATGCTTAAAACACCCCGTCTACTATGTGTTGGAAGCAAACATTTAAAAAATTCAGTTATTAAAAATAATGTTTAAACTTTAAATTACATAAAATAATATCGGAAAGTGTAATTCCATAACGTCTCACTTTTTTGGGTTTACAGTAAAATAACCAAACACATTTAAACATTCTCAAAAACATTCCATTTATTTTGGTTAGTTTTAGTACTTTCATAGATGAAGATATTTGATATAAAAGAGTAAAACAAATGCATTTGTGGCGACTTCCACATACAGCGCGACAGAAATATACTACAGCGCCATCTACCGAAGTTACACTGCCGTAGTTCAGTAGCAACGAATGAAACTAATAAACTACCAATCCTGAATCGCGCAGTGAAAGTTCTCGCGCCGATAATCATATATACACATCCCAACATCAACCGTTGGCAGTTGGCCCGCCAGGCACGATCACCTCGCCTGGTCGGAGGATCCTCCCTTTGTGTTGGAGGGACATGACACCCCATTTCCTCCACATATTCAAATTTAATCTTATATATAAAATTCTCGTATCACAACGTTAGTTACCATACTCCTCTGAAACGGCTGGACCGATTTTTATGAAATTTGGTATGCATACGGTTAGGTCTGAGAATCGACCAACATCTATTTTTTATACCCCAATTTTTTTATGGCAAAACAATGTTTGCCGGATCAGCTAGTATTGATATATAAAACATACATCTTACACTTATCTCAATCTGGTAACAAAAAAAGTAGGTTTTATAAAGTAATTCGTATCCAGTCTAAAAAGAATCAATTACTATTTTTTTTTCCTGCCAATTTCCTCTATAAAACCTGATGTTACATTTTACATCAAATCTACGACATTCAATTTAATCAGATATACGCAACGTCTTGCTGGAAACGCTCGATCTCGATTTTAAAGCCTTGCTGACTCTAGGAATCGATTTCATCATCAATCAACCAGATAAGAAAAAAAAATCTTAAGTAGGTATATTCATTTAATATTTTGTGTAAACCCTAACTATATGAAGATGTTGACAGTCGGCCATTGTTCGCTAAACTATCAACGACAAATTGATATATAGATATAAGTGTAACTACTTATATGTTGAGTAGTAACATACAAAGTTAGATTTTTCCTTAGTTTACAAACATCAGTACTAAACTTTAATTACATGACATTTTTCGAAGATTCCTGTCCTATTCACTTGCATATGTGCTAATATTATCTAGTATTTTACTTTGATTTAACGTAGACACAAGCTTTTTCATTGAAATGTGATAGGAAACGTTTGTATGCATAGTATTTTTGTCAGGCAAACAACGCTTCACTTACTCTTACAACAAGAAAAATATACACAAAAAAACCATACAGCACTGTGCCCTTTTGGACTAACTGACTCACTAAAATTATATGATCATAAAGTTGAAGTGCTCCCTCAGCCTTGCATCGGTTATGTCTTATTAAGAATTTGTTGGTCTCACTTAAGAAAACCGTTCCCTCTGGAGGAGACGTCGCTAAAAGTTTTCCGATCTCACGAACACAATCATAACTTTGTCCGTTGTACTCGTAGATATTGAATTTAGTATCCTACTTCTTGTATACGTTATAAGGCCAACAGTAATGCCGAAGAAAAAAAACGCAGCAATAAAAACTGTTTAATCTTTGAATTTCGACTGATTGATTTGATTTCTTTCGAGAGAAAAACAGAAGACTTTGCAAATTTTTCTTGATGATTGTTGTTATGTTAATTTTATCTGATTTACCCAATTTTTCTCCTATTCTTTGAATTGTAGTGACCTTAGTTTTACATGCGACTGCTGTGCTGAGGTCTTTGTTGTTTTGAGGAACCAAATGTTTGAATGAACTGCAAATATTTGTTTCGGAGTTTAGTTGATTACTTGTTTTATATATATAACATGTATGTATTTAGAAGAATAAAGTATATGAGTATTCTATAGTCAATCTAGCTATCATAGTACAAGCTGTTCTTAGTTTGATGCTAGTTGGCGTTGTGTGTCATAAAAATTGTATTTTACAATATTTATTAGTATTTAGCATTTCTCTCTAGAGTATTCGAAATAACTTTTTTAGGCAACATGACGTTTCAGTCGTAAAACTCTTCATATAGCTGTAGCAGGCTTATTCTCCCACACTAAAACGGAAGCACGTACTGCCTAACCATTTTAGTAAAACATGCGTATAGAACCGATAGAATATAGAACAGTTTTTATGTTTCAATTTTTTGCTTTTTAATTGAGTTGAACGCGTTTTGGAGAGCGGCCTCGTTTATAGAACATCTACTTGTATTTTGGGTCTTTTATTATGCTTCATAGCCAATTTAGTTTATACGATTACTTACTTAGGTTTGGTGAATACATCAAACAAAAAAAATAGAAATAACAAGCTGTGTATACAATATGGCTTATTTAGAGCAATAAAACACTCATGTCGTGTAAAAGACACATCCACGTTTCTAACCAAAGACTGACCATCAGAGATTTAGTTCTCGATGCAGGACGCAATATTATATTGCAGCATTCAATGCATTCTTACTGAAGAAATATACATGGAAGAATGATATTTCATTCATATTATGGGAGAATGTGGAAATAAATCGAAGAATAGACGAGAGTCTATGAACAGGACCACTGAGTCCTATTTTACCAAGTCAATAGTGTATCAAGGCTATGAGATAGCTGAGATTAGAGAAAGAGAACACCAGATATACAGGCCTTCAGGATCATTTCCCTGCTTAAAGGAAATACATCAGGGGCGAGAGATTTAGAATGGTCACAAAAGAAAATATACGGACGTATTACAAAACTACATAATATATTGAAAAACTTACAAGTTTTCAATACTATTTGACACGTTTATTCCATACGAATATTATGAATTCCAAAGTAACTATGTCTGTCTGTTACAATTTCACGGCTGAACCACCGACCGCACCTATTTCAATGAAATTTGCCATGGAGATACTTTGATTCCTGATGAAGGAAATAGGCTGCTCTTTACCGTGATAACCGACATACACGCTGGCGGAACCGCGACCCAAAGCTATTATGCATATAATTATAAACGCTTTCTATAACTGCTTCTGTTATAAAACTGCAAACGAGTAAGTCATTGTCACCTTTTTAAATATACACGTTTAACGCCGATTCTCTTAGAACTGCTAGTTTTACGTATGTATATTATGTTCGTGCTTGCATATCCTGTGTAGTTTTTTTTTTATGTACGAAAAAAAATTACACACATTTCCGGGTGAATCGAGTTTCGAACTGCTAATAAAATCAATGTTGTTGACATAAAGAGCGAAAAATATCATTAGTCTGCGCAAAAGAAAGTAGCTCTTAATGTCATTATGGTACGTGACAGATACGTTTAATAGCATTTGGGAGCGATGCCAAGTGGCATTGATACGTATGTTATATATGATAAGTATTTATGTATACGATGATGTCGTTTTATGAATGATTGTGAAATAAATATGTATAAAAAACCAAGTTTGTAAAGAAACGTCCTTGGTTTTACGATATTGATAGCTTTTTCTCGTGAATACCATTATGAAACAGCAATAAGTTAGCATTATCATTAATGAAACAGAATGGCCCACAAGCGAGAGATGTGTAGTTTGCAATACTTTCTCTGGAGTGCTGTAAATTCTCAATATACTACACGAAAGGCGTTGAAGAGAATGTTTAACGAATTATATTCCAAATTTTGAATGATAACCATTCATGCTACAAGCAATAGTGAATGTAAATCTATACTTATAATAAAAATGTAACAGGTCCAATTCTGTACATAAAAGATATTTTGATTTTTTTTTGGAGGGCTCTCTATAATCGATACTGAAGCCAAAACTGTAATTATTTCATTTTTGTCTGTCTGTCTGTCTGTATCTCTTCCTCGCATCACGCTGAAACTACTGAATGGATTCAAATGAAACTTGGCATGATTTGAGTTCATACTACGAGGTAGGACATGGGGTACTTTTTATTTCGAAACTCAGCACGGTTTCTTGGAGATAGGGGATGAAAGTCAAAATATGTACTTAGTTGTAATTCAATAACACATAGTCCGATTTCTTTCATTCTTTTTTTGCTAGAAAGAATAAAAATAAAAGATAACAGGAAAAGTCTTTTTTTTGTCCGCGACTATACACCGCCTGTGGGAAGCTGAGACAGATATATCTGTACGAAGTTCCACGGGTCAGCAGGTAAAATTAATATTTCTAAATTCGAATCTCGTTATCTTATAAGATATATGTGTAGATAATAAGACTAACAATATTAACAATAGAATCACTAATAAACTGGACAATTGTAAAATTGCCGCGATTTATTTCAACCGCGCACGTAAATCAACTGAAATTAGAACACCCACTGGAGAAGTAATCGGTACGTATAGTATTGTATCTGTTTAGACAATTGCTGTGTCGGACGAACAGATTTATTTGTTAATGCGTCAATCAAATATTTGTGTTTCTTGTTTACTCTATGGAGTATTTGAAACTTTATAAAAAAAATATTGAAAGAAAACTATGAAGAAAAAAGTAGCAGGACGTTAATAAAATTTACTCATCATCATAATTCCCTTATAGCTTACAGCTATAGGTACTATTTATAATGTTAAAGGAGACAGTTCATGGATGATTTATAGTAAACTAGCTTTTGCCCGCGTATATTTATTTATTTATTTATATCAACTGCTCGCTACACTTACAGTTACCCAATACGTGTAGCGAGCCATTACAACATTGTTGTTACAAATATGATAATTAATGATAAGATTTCATTAGCAATTCACACTCACTGTCGTCCGATTCCAAGCCAGGCAAAGCCCGCACTAAGGGAATCAGACAACTAACAAACACATTTCAAACATATACATATTATAGGTAAATTACACCCAGACGCAGAACTAACGATCGTGTTCGTCACACGAGAGCTTGTCACGGGTAGGAATCGAACCCACGACCTGCGGCGCTCAGCAGTCATGATCACCAACCACTAGAGCAACAGGCCCGTCATTATCAAAACTTATTATCTAAAAAAAGCATACAAAATGTACTCAATTTAGTAGAGAATAAATCAACATCCGGATACTGAGCAATCAGGGAGTTGAGCAATCTAACTGCCTGGCTAGTGGGAGCGTATTGTGCCGTAAGCGTTCGCACCCGCGGCGCAGCGAGGAGACGGCAAGAGCGTAGCCGGGTGTACTGGTTTGGTACCCATAACGGACAACGAGATAATGCGTTTGCATTATCAATTTTATGGTTAAATAATAGATAGTAATGTACCATTAAAGCACACCTACGTCGCAATGCCAATGTGTTAAGACCTACCATGCCGAGAACAAAAAGTGATGGGTACAGATGCGGATAGAACCCATAAAGCTTTTTGTATAAGAGCCGCGCGAATTTTCGTTGGACGCGTTCAATCATCGTGTTGTACATTACCTCGTGCGGGTCCCAGATTATGGAGTTATACTCCAAAGCACTGCGAACGAAAGAGAAGTACAACACGATGACAGTGTTCCTGTTTTGGAATTGTGCCGACATTCTTATAACGAATCCTAGTGACTTAAAACTTCGTTCACAGATATTATTTATGTGTGTATTGAAGGTGAGACGTGAATCCAAGGTCAATCCTAGGTCACGCATCTCTGTGACTCGAGTCAGCGGGACACCTGATAGTTCGTAACCGTAGGTGTATGGAGAGCGAGATCGTGTAAATGTCATAGTTTTACATTTATATGCATTAAAATCCAACCGATTTTGTTCACCCCAGACCACAACACTATCGATGTCCCGCTGGAGCGCTGCACAATCGTCGGGATTTTTGATACCCAAGTACAGCTTCAGATCGTCTGCAAACATCAAACACTGGGCGTGTTCAACTACATCGGGCAAGTCGTTGATCATAATCAGAAACTGCGTCGGTCCTAAGGTGCTCCCTTGGCTCACACCAGAACGAGTGTCATATGCGTCAGATTGATAATGTCCCAACTTAACGTACTGTCTACGATTAGAGAAGTAACTGGCAAATAATTTTAACAAATTTGGAGTAAACCCAAAAGCTGCAAACTTGCTCAAAAGTACTTCGTTATCCACACGATCGAACGCTTTCTTGAAGTCGAAGTATGCCACGTCTACTTGCCTACTGTGGTCCATTTCAGTAACACAGTAATCGACAAAGTTGATGAGATTGGTTGAAGTGGATCTACCAGCTCTAAACCCATGCTGACACTCGCTCAGTTGTTGCCTAATTTGTCTAGTGATATGGGTGTTTAGGATGTATTCAAAAATCTTGCCGAACGCTGACAGAACGGCAATAGGTCTATAATTAGTGATTTGAGATCTGGAGCCGTCCTTGGGTATAGGTGTAACTCGCGAGATTTTCCATAAATCCGGATATTTGGCAGTTTTAATAGCTACGTTCAAAATGTGTAATAAAGGTTCCTGTAGTACATCAATACAGTCCTTTATAATGTAGGCAGGTATACCATCAGGCCCAACTGATGATTGAGATTTTAGGCGTTTAACTGCCTGTAGTAGGTCAAATTTACTAATATAGTCAATACTGACACGCGCAGAATATAAATTATTATTATGGCGTTCGTTTGTTGTGTAATTAGATGAAAGCTTCAACTGGTCTGTTAAAAAGGTTGATTTGAAATATGTTGCAAAAGCGTTTGCAGCATCGAGTCCAGAGACGCTAAGACCATTGAATTCGAATTCCGAACAGGATGGACGCAAAGCACGTTGCGCCCTGATAAAACTCCAAAAGCTTTTCGGGTTACTCTGTATATCCGTCTCAGTACGATTTATAAAGTTAGTATAGGCTAATTTTATTAGTTCTTTTGTACGGTGCCTATAATATATAAACATTTCTTTGTTGAAGTCTAAATGAAACTGTCTGAATTTTATCAAATGGAAGTGTTTGTTTTTGATATTTTTTATAATTTCAGGAGTATACCAAGATGGGTACACATACCTAGTATACTCAGTATAGTGTTTTTTATATATGTATATGTGTTTGTTATCACGGTAAATAGAAGCCTATGAGTTATTCTGATGTATAAGATATATTATTGTAAAGTTTCAGTTAAATCCGTTCAGTAGTTGTTTTTGCGTGAAAGAGTAAGAAACATTCATACATCCTCACAAACTTTCGTATTACTGACTTCTATTAAATTATCTTTTAATATTCATGTTTGCACGAATGTAATAATGTTTACTTAGCCATAAAAACGGTAACCAACCTAAGTTAACTACTAAATCGCTTTTTTTTTATGGAATAGGCGGGCAAACGAGCAGACGTATCGCCTGATGGTAAGCGATAACCGCCGCCCATGGACAGCTGCAACACCAGAAGCGTCACAAGTGCGTTGCCGGCCTTTTGGGGATGGGGGGGGGTAGGGGGTTGGGGTATGGGCCTCCAGTATCCTCACTCACTCGGTGAAACACAGCGCAAGCACTATTTGACACCGGTTTTCTGTGAGGCCGTGGTATCACTCCGGTCGAGACGGCCCATTCATGCCGAAGCGTGGCTCTCCCACGGCTTGAAAATTATACATAAATAATAAATAAATATATATTTCGGACATCTAACACACAACGCCATCTAGTTCAAAGCTAAGCAGAGCTTGTGTTAAGGGTACTAGACAACTAATACAAATACATATATACTTTTTTTTTTGTAAATACATACATATTATACATAGAAAACACCCAAACTCCGAAACAAATATTTGTAGATAATACAAATCCGACCCGGGAATCGAACCCGGGACCTCAAGCACAGCAGTCCCAAACCGCGAGACCAACGAGGCAGTTAAAATTAATATAAAAGACTTGTTAATCAGAAAACGTTCTGCAATAAAAAAAATTTTCTAATGGCGTCTGTTTCAACTATTAAAGTAGAAACTATTTGTTACTAAAACATTCTGTCTTTACGATACGAATTTCTAGGACGTGCGTGATAAATAATTGAACGTGGATTTAATTTAGTCGTGTATACCTACTTCATTTTAAACAGAACCCTTCACCAAAATAATGCAGACAAGTACCAAGTACTCGCTGACAGAAACGTTTTATCTTTCTCCAATCTCTCTCTTATCTAATTGATATATAGAATGTGGGGTCTATATCTCATTGCAGTTATCTAACTGTCATACCTGTGACTGATAGATAGATATTATTCACTATCTATATCTTCACAAATACCTGTTCCTATCGACTACACTCCTGACGTCTTGTATATTGTATTATATATCTATATACAATGAATGTCTCCGAGTATTTCACATTCGTATCTCCTGACACGTTTCTCACCTTACATATTTTAACGTTTGCCCGTTGCATTCTGGCGATGTTCAAATGCACGAATATGTACACAACGCTATTGACGTTTTCATATTACTGACGTAACATATCCTGGAAAACCTTTATTTTGGTCAATGTTTTTATCTGTAAACGAATAATTTTAAAATTGCAGCACAATTCGTCATAATTATTAAAGTTTAATAAGCCTTATACGTCGTTTAATGGAACACACAACCCCCAAACTAGGAACACACCTCAGGTACTTCGCTCGCGCATACATTTGCAAAAACTTAGCAAGTGCAGCATCTATTCTTTTGTTTCTACTCGCAGAAGAAAGATTTTTTCGTAACTTTAAATTAAAAATGCTCAACCGTAAATACCAACACTACAGCAATATACAAATATTTTCTTTGTTTATTTGTAGCCATGAAGTTCTACAAAACAAAATTGAAGAAAATCGGTTGAATGGGACGAAAATGAACAACAAAACTAATTCTTTGCATCGAACTGTTCAATGAACTGCAACTGGTATACAAGCGTACTTATATTTGTAAATTATTTATCGCGACGTCTCCTCAAAGTTGACGCTGGCACTTGGCCAGGTATCGAGGGAAAGAGTGAAAATAACGCCGGTGACCTTTATACAGCGGGGCTGCCTCACCTTGTGAGAATAATATATAAGTTTGTATATGTAGAACAACTTATAAGTGGGGAGAGAGAAAGATATGGGTCGCTATGTAGGTATTATAAGTTGGATATAGACAATCTAGAAACACGTGGCAGAAATTTCCCTTAGTGGGTATAAGTCGCAGTTATAACCGTGATATAATTATATATTTAGGGAAATATTATTGTATGCCGTAAGATAGATATGTAAGCTGTTGATACCTTTATATATGATTATAATTATGATACAGGAGCCCTATGGTGATATAATTGTCTTACAATACTAATCAAGTTTTTTGGGAAAATGCGTATTTTCTTTGGTTTGCTCATCCTGTTGCTTATGCATGCATATATGTATTAATCGCTATGTAAAGTGTTAATTTTGGCCTCCTAGGCGTGTTGTATGGAATACTTGCTTTCATATCAATCAATCAATCAACCTATCGCCGTCCACTGCTGAACGAAGGTCTCCCCCAAGGAGCGCCAACCGTCCCGGTCTTGGGCAGTCCGCATCCATCCGCCACCAGCCACCTTCTTTAAATCATCGGTCCATGGTGCCGCAGGGCGATCTACACTACGTTTGCCTAATCGCGGTCTCCACTCTAACACGTTTCGGTTCCAGCGACCATCGTTTCGTCTGGAGACATGGCCGGCCCACTTCCACTTCAGCGTACTGATTCTCTTCATATAACCGTACTTTCATATAACCGTCGTTATATATTATATAATCATAACCTTGGAGATAGAATTACACCAAAGCTATAACTTTCTACCAAGTTTCATAATTGCACACAACCTCTTTGGTTTTAGTATATCCGTAGTTAAACATCATCATTACCCATTAAAACCCATTATTAAAATAACCAATGAAAGAGTTTTATTACCCGTCGTGCAAACTAATAGTACAACTCGATGAGAAAATATATTGTACAGAGAAAATACAAGTAAAAGTCATAAACACTTGTTGATAAAACAGACAGACACGCATTTATCTTGTCAATACCTCAGCCTTATTAATCCTTGGTTATAAGTTTGTCTTATACTGATCGGACACAGATTTATGTCGGCTTTGCCTAGCGTTTGTCCTTCACCACCACAAAATACTGAAATTAGGGATAAGAGCTTTATTTGAGAACTCTGAATTCTGTTGATAAGCTTGAAAACAATTTCCACGTCCTGTAGGACCTACAGACCTGTAAACCATTAAACACCCATTTTTATGGAGTAGGGGGCAAACGAGCAGACGTATCACCTGATGGTAAGCGATTACCGCCGCCCATGAACACCCGCAACACCAGAGGCGTCACAAGTGCGTTGCCCGCCTTTGGGGTATGGGCATCCGGTATCCTCACTCACTCGGTGAAACACAGCGCAAGCACTGTTACACACCGGTTTTCTGTGAAGCCGTGGTATCACTCCGGTCGAGCCGGCCCATTCATGCCGAAGCGTGGCTCTCCCACGGTATAATCTCGCGTGTAAAACTGTCATCGTCATCAGCCCTTAATAGTCCACTGCTCGACAATCTGAATATACGCATCTCTTTGGAAAGGAGGTTTTGGCCTTCAATACCACGAATCAGGACGTCACAAGACGGGTTGTTATAGGGTTTGTTTGAAGTTTTCCTCCCCTTTGCAATGCTGTTGTCCTGCTTAATTTGCTCCTTTAGTCGGCTCTCACGACACCCAACCATGGAATGAATAATAGAATAATTTCTCTGTATTCTTAATTTGTCACCACACATATAAGATAACGTATTATGTAACGTAGCTATAAATTATATTTTTATTCTGTGTATAAAATATCATAAGCGCAAAGCTATGTATTCGTGTTTATATTGCGATGCGTAATCTAAACGCTTGATAACTCAGCGCAAACGCGCAAATATGCGGAACTTGCGCATTAATTATGCTCTAATCGTACATCAAATATGGACGCAGTGTCAGGTACGGGTTTATATGTAAACGTAATGTTAGTTTTAGATTAAAATATATATCCATGAATGTATAGTAGTTGCAGGTAGCAGGACCGATTGATGCGGGGAGCTTTGCAGGAGACCTATGTTCAGTAGTGGACGTGTTTCGGCTTAGATGATGACGATATCTATATTATCTATAGTGGTTTACTTAGTTTTTTATTGGTTTACAAATGTTTTTTTTTTATTTTGGTTTGAACCGACGACGTAGAAAGATTACGGGAAGACCACTCGGTAAACCTCTTTACATCTTTTATGTTTAATTAAGATTTATTTTTCTTTATTAAGGCGTATGTTTTATTTGACATCTAATCGTAGTAGTAATCTTTTATATCTATCTCATTATATGGCAGACCTTATAAAAAGAAGATCTACAATCACATACTACGTCTTCACTGTATTTTTTTAATTTAAAATTATCATTAAGTTACTACTTTTGACAGATATGTACTTTGTTATAAAAACAGACTTTCATCGAAATTATCGATGCAAACAACTGATTCATGTGTATCAATGCGGACGATGATCTGATAATGTCGGCATACTTGTCCATACATTATTAAAAATTCATATTTTTAAATATTGTGGTCAATATAACTTTAACATCATCTGATAATAAATGAAATGCTAAATGGGGATCATTCTTTTGTGTTTGGTCGTTCGTTTTATCAATTTCAGAAAGACATTTAAAGAACTCAAGAAAAACTACTCTATATATTTCTTTTTGTTGGCCTTTTACTAATGTGTTTATTTTTTACAAATATGTAATTCATATCACTGATGCCAATTACAAAAATGTGTCAACCATAACCACTGTTTCGGTGTTTTGAATAAATCAACAACGCAAGTCAACTCGAACCACAATTGAACTAGCTCAATTACGATAAAGTAGGTATATACGACATTTCTTATAACACATTGTGATACTGACCTGATTTAAATAAATAGGTACTTAATGTATTGATTCTTGTTCAGTTAAGAACTGACATGTCATCTAAATAGGTGGATTACCGCAATTTTATTTGCGTTTATGATTACTGATAGATATGCCCCCATAGCCGAGTTACAAGGACTGCACGTTTGGCCTAGTGGTTTAACGGTCACCACGCCGTTTCCTACTTAGCCAAGTGTCGTGGATTCAAATCCCACGTAAGACAACACTTTGTGTCATCCACAAATTGTTGTTCTGAGTCTGGGTGTTCTTTGTGTCCGTTTCATGTATGTTGGTAAAGTTCCCCGCGACACAGGTTTTATTCCTAGTGCGGGAGTTGTCTTTAAAAAAAAGTGTTTCTTGATTCTATGTCTATAATCGCTAGCGTCCAATATTTTGCTTTGATCTCGTGACTTAGCGTTGAGAGACGTAATTCCCCCCATACATTTATTAGTTTTCTATTAACGTTTAAGTTTGTAAGTAGTAATAAGTACATATAGTAGAGAATAGCGCGTAAAACGCTCTATAATAATCTATATCTATACTAATATTATAAACGCAAAAGTTTGTAAGTATGGATGGATGGATGGATGTTTGTTACTCTTTCACGCAAAAACTACTGAACGGATTTGGATGAAACTTTACAGTAATATAGCTTACCTATACATCAGAATAACACATAGGCTACTATTTGCCGCGATAACCGACATATACGCGGGCGGAGCCGCGGGCAACCACTAGTAATAAATAGAGAGAGCCACGCTTCCGCATGAATGGGCCGGCTCGACCGGAGTGATACCACGGCCTCACAGAAAACCGGTGTGAAATAGTGCTTGCGCTGTGTTTCACCGAGTGAGTGAGGATACCGGGGGCCCATACCCCAACCCCTCCCCCTATCTTCACAGACTTGACAATCACAGTATATAATAATAGTGTCCATAAATAGTAGCTCACGATTGTGAATACGCTTCTATGTCAACCATTGATGTATTATAATGTCAACTATCAAGTGAAGCGAGGCTACCACACAATACATAGCGATTCAGCATGAAGTACTCACATAGGAATCCCTTTATCAGAATCGACTATATTGTGTATAGTAGCAGGTTTATTTATATTACTGTATTCGTTCAGAAGAATCTTTGGGGTTAATTTATAATTTAGGTACTGTTGCGTGTATGCTTAAAAATCCCTCTTTTACTAAAACCTAAAATAAAACTATAAGTTAATATTGTGTCTGGTTCGTTGTAAACCAATAATATACAGTGGAAACATAAACTCTTCCTTTTTTAAATAGGTAGGTAAAAGATAGGCAGCTGAAATAAATCCACCGTCAGGTAGTAAAGTAAGCATAAAACTGAAATTATATTTTTTAAATCGACCCCCTCGCTTTGGTTATTACAAACTTGAGCCAGCCACACTGCTACAGACATTTTCCTTTTAACAATATTTTGTTAAAATGGAAGTAGCTATTCCATGCCAAAGCCAAAATACTAAACAAAATAAACTTAAAAATTTAGCAAGACTACGTAAAATTTATATCTTAAAGAAACGTGTTCAATTATCATTGATACTAATTTTCTTACGAAAACGACAGTTCTTCAAAGAACAACGTTTATTTTGGAGACGATATTTTCGGACGTGGTCTCGGGCAATGTCGTTTCGAACTATAAATGAACCAAAGCGAGTGTTTCGGTTATTTATACAAGAATAACAGGAAATACACAGTATTTATATCACTGTTTTGATAAATCAGAGAGCTTTAATCTCCTCAATCTAGTCAGTTCGAGTTACAGGCATACGATAGGTGCGTTAGACAAGGGGTTTATAAGTAAGTGGAATAACACTATAGTTCCCTAAATGTAGGTGTTTCATCAACATGGTCTGCCCACCGCCCGCTCATTACTGAACGAAAACCTTCTCAAAGAGCGACAATTAATCCCGGTCTGGGTGTTTCTTTACGCCTCTTTTTACCTCTTCTAAAATACAAGCTTGAGTGTCTAATTGTTTTGTGTATGGATTGCAATGGGAGTATGTAAAAGTTTGATGTTTTGTAACAGGCTAGCTTTTGCCCGCGGCTCTGCCCTTGTGTGTATTGATTATCGCCACAAAAAGTAGACAATGTCCTTCTCCAAGGTCCATTCTATCTCCATACCCAAATTTATTCAAATCGATGCTACGGTATAGCCCTAAACGCGTAACAGGCATCTTTCTGCCTGTTACGCTTTTACGAGTTCTAAAGTAACTCTTTAGTTACTTTAGAATTTATAATATTAGTATATTTGTATGGATTCGTTATACTAATTAACAAGATTGTATGATAGCTTTAACGTGAATACCTGAAAACTTTGCAGAATACAAAGCAGTCCATTACCTAAAGCTTAGCCCATAAAAATAAAGAAAAAGCTACTTTCCACACTAAACATATTACCACAATGTATGTTCTAGAAGTTTTATGTTCAACACCACTCCACACGTCTCGCAAAACGTTTAAAAGTTTACTTTGCGGACTCAGTAAACGTTAGGCGTTCACGTTTTTTTTTGTTTTTTTTTTCCTTCCAGTAAAATTATGAAACATTGTATTTTGTTTCCAACACGAGCAAAATTTTACTTTAGAAAAAAAACAAGAGAAAATAAGAAATAAACTGTATTTTTTTGGCATTTATTTGTTTCTCTACTGCCTCAGTGGCGCAATGGCAGCATATATGCGACTGCTGTACTTGAGGTCTTAGGTTTAATACCCGTGACGGACTAAAAATGTTTGTACAATCTGCAAATAGTTTGGGTGTTTTCTATGTATGTAGGTATGGTATGGATGTATTGTATAAAATGTAAAATCAGTCAATCTAGCTGTCATAGCACAAACTCTGCTTAGTTAAAAGCTAGATGCCGTTATAATGTGTCGAATGTCCGAAAATATGTATGTCGTGTCGTATGTTTTTACACACCCACGCAACGTCGTTTACGTCTCCTATTGCCCGTAGCGTGAAAAATTTCCCCCGTTTTTGAAACATTGGTGCTCCGCTCCTACTGGTCTTAGCGTGATGATATATAGCTTTCTCGATAAATGGGCTATTTAACACTGAATTTTTCAAATCCTACCAGTAGTTCCTGAGATTAACGCGTTCAAACAAACAAACTCTTCAGCTTTATAATATTACTATAGATTAGTGGAACAAATAAGAGCAGACGTGTGAGATCTTCTTCTACTATAACTGCTTCTGTATAAGTACGGTGTCTTCAGCTAACTACGTCCATTGTCCATTATTTTCTACCATACTTATATCCTTGGCACCTTCGTGTAATTAAATTATGTAAATCGTCAATAAACGTGCCTTCGCATACACTTCGCACTTGAGGCTTTGCAGTAGAAAGTTATTTGTCGGTACACGTACAACTGTGACGAACAGCATTATAAGGAGTTCGTCTGATTCTGATGTAATAGTGAGTGCGTTAAACGCATTTAAATGGTACTTAAAGCTGTTGTTAATATAGATCAAAGATTTGTAATTAATTCTTTTCAATAAAGTGATACTTACTATTCAATAATTCATCAGTCTCCTGATGTTCATCTGAAATAAATTCAAAACTCCATATTCCTTTTAACACGAGGCACATTGAATAGGGAGTTATAATTCTCATGGTTAGAATAATCAGCTGACTCTCTGTCATTGTTATTATGTTATCTGTGCCCAAACGTTCGTAGAAATCTGAGTGGTTATCGATTAAATTATTACGAGTACTGTCAAGGTAACCTTCCGAATGATCAATTACTCACCGTATCACATAAGTTACGTTGTAATCACAATCGTCTGATGTGTATCTGCTCAAATTCCACCTTCTTTGTATGCAAAATACGAATTACGTGAGACCACATGCTGATCTGCATGATGTTGTATCTTCAAGTCTCACCTACTCATACTATAAAAATATAATAGAAAAAATAGGATAGAACGTTCTTACAAATCTATACTTAATATATAAAGCTGAAGAGTTGGTTTGTTTGTTTGTTTGAACGCGCTAATCTCAGGAACTACTGGTCCGATTTGAAAAATTCTTTCAGTTTTAAATAGCCCATTTATCGAGGAAGGCTATATGTCATCACGCTAAGACCAATAGGAGCGGAGCACCAATGAAGAATGTTACAAAAACGTGGCAAAATTATTACGCTACGGGCAATAGGAGATGTAAACGACGTTCCGTGGGTCAGTTAGTACTGAATAGATTTGAGTAAACTCCCTGCTTTAAGTTAAAGTTAAATGTTTTTACCTGGATTTAATCCAAGTCATCCAATTTAAGTGAGCAAAAACTTAATGAACAAGCACTTGCTAAGTGAGTATTCCTCAGTAGACCAAAATGAAGATGGAGAAGTCGAGAAAGAGGGAGAACATGCTAAATATAATCTATCCTACTAACATTATAAACGCGAAAGTTTGTATGGATGGATGTTTGTTACTCTGTCACGCAAAAACTACTGAACGGATTTGGATGAAACTTTTCAGTAATATTAGCTTATATATTAGGTCTTTACCTAAGAAATTGCCGTTTTGTATGCAATAAGTGAAAGTACTTATTTTTTCAAACTTTTTTATTTCTGTTATTCGAAGTAATCACCCATGCAATCGACGCATCTTTGCCAACGCATTAGCAGTTTATTGATGCCCTTCTTGTAAAAATCAGCTGGACGGGAGGCAAAACTCTTCAAAGGCATTTTGTACTGCCTCTCGGGAATTGAATTTTTTACCCACTAAAAAGTTGTCTAAATTTTGGAAAAAGTAATAGTCGGTAGGTGCAAGGTCTGGTGAGTATGGCGGATTAGGGAGAGCTTCCAACCCCAGCTCTTGCAGCTTGGAGACTGTCTGTTGCGCAGTAATGGGTCGCGCGTTGTCGTGAAGCAGCTGCAAGAGCTGGGGTTGGAAGCTCTCCCTCATCCGCCATGCTCACCAGACCTTGCACCTACAGACTATTACTTTTTCCAAAATTTAGACAATTTTTTAGGTACCTATTATCAGAATAACACATAGGCTATTATTTGCCGCGATGAACCGACATATACTCAGGCGGAGTCGCGGGCAACCACTAGTACTACTATATATACTTATCGTATTATTCTCTTGTCCACAGTCAATGATCCAACTCAAAGAACGCAAAGAAATGGACGAAGCATTCAAGAAAGCACAGAAGCCGTGGGCGAAATTTCTGCAGAAAGTTGAGCGGACCAGGTTGGAGTATCACACGGCATGCAAACAGGAGCGGACTGCACAGAATCAAGAGAGAAACGCCAGCGGAGACAGCTCCTTTAGTCCTGATCAGGTCAGTTTACAAGTGAAAACTCTAACTAATGACTAGTTCTAATTAAGTCTATTTTTTAAAAGATCCAAAAGACAACAGTAGTTATGTTTTAAAAGAACTTAACTTTGCATGCTCAGAGCCCCCGATTAAAAAAAAAAGTCGTAATTTTACGTAACGTTTAATTGTTAATGTTTTTATAAGCTTATAGTGTTGCAATAAATTTGCACTTTAGATACATCTGACAGAGTATTTACAGACGATACTATTTCACTGAAATAATGTAATTATGATATCCCTAACTTCACTTGACATCATCTATTAAATATCTCGATGTTCTTAATACGAAAAAAATGAATAGGATACAGTCGAGATTTTCCTATTTAAAACTAACTAATTACAAAAAAACATATATTAAACAGGCATTAACAAAATCGAGAATAGTTCAGTTAATGTTCTCTTAGTATGAACGTTTCGTCATGCAATATTGTATAAATCTATTGCAATATCTGTAATGGATTTGGGGCACCAAAATTGTACTAATATCTGCAAATGGAGACCAATTCCAGGATCCCAATAGAGTCCAGAGAGTACTCAAAGTTTAGCATTGCTCTCCTGTCTTATCATACAAGACTTATCTTGTATAATACCTACCACAAAAGTTATACAATTTCTCTTGACTATTTCGGTTACCCTCTTCAGTTTAAGTTTCTGTCTTAATCTAAGGGTTCAACGATAGCTACGGAGGTTTTAAGTGGATTATTGAACACTAATTAATTAACAGGATAAGCTGGCTGGCTAATCACCATTACTTCCAGTTATCTAAATTGTCTCAAATTACAAAAATATTCCGATGTACTTGAGCAATATTGGTACTATGTAACAATATTCATCAACCTAATGTTAGAACACAATATCCTATATTTTCAGAGCTATCTATCATTGTTGCACTTTTCCGAAATATATTATGTTATCACTGATATACGTTATCAGTTGACGCACATATCATTTATCATAAGAAGACACGGGTGTTTGTATGATTATAAAACCTATCGACATCTTGCAATGAACATGAAATGGCATTGTTAAGAAAACTCAGATGTGACAACCTACGATGAGGCGTTATTAGTATTAAATGTCTTCATATGATTGAGTCTATAAATGTGGGTATACGTTAAGAAATAATTCGTGAGAAAATCAATAAAGAGAATACATAAACATAAGAAGTCGGGTCATCGACTTAACTGAAGTGGGCCAATCGAACACGATTTGATGCTCCACTTTCAGAGTACCTTTTTACGTAAATCATCAATTTATGATATGAGCAATATATACCGTATCATGATTAACACCTTTGCATACATTTCTTAAACAAGAGTATGACGTGTTTTCTCCCCATTTCATCGGTTCCGTGTATCGTTTTAGGCTAGCGGATATTCGTGAATCATTGACTTATTCGCTCTCAAATCGCGTAATATTGCCTGCATTACTTCTATGGAATGCCGGTGCGGTGACCTGTTTTGTGCATTTTCTAATGAATTCTTGCTCGAAATGGTCAATACGGAATTTAATTTTATGCCACTAGGAAGAAACCTACACATTAAAACAATAATCGATTTGCAATGTCAATCTGTTCATTACAAATGAATTACATACAAGTATTTCAAGACCTAAAAAATAGATTAATAATATTAAATTCAAAATTTAAAAAACCCCTTACTCAAGCACTTAATCGAGTAATCATACGACAATGACATTTTTGCAGATATTCTGTTATTGACAGACAGACACGTCAAACTTATTACACCCCTCTTTTTGCGTCGGGGGTTAAAAACTGGAAATTGTTGAAACAATTATTCTATGTTAAACTGGATAACTTACAAAATAATCATGAAAGTCAATTCTTTTTAATCTATTTAGAATTTCTGTCAGTACCTTATTTTCAAACTATTACTATGCGTGCGTACTAACGTTTATCGTGTTAACATAATAACAAAAAGCTTGTTAGTTTCCCCATACAAACCAATACCATTAATATTTAGAACATCATTGACGCCCAAAACAGCCACTATATCCATCCACAGAATCCATTTAGAAAACACAACATAAACAAAAATAACCAAACTATTATAAGTTTTTGAATTTCAGAAGCATTAATTTCTTTACGATCCCTCCCTGAAATGATATCTTTCTATTTTTAAAGCTCAAACAAGAGATACAGTAACTTTTAATTTGTTACAGCTTCCGTTTCATCACGAGCATTTGACTTATGTATTTATTTTTAATTTTCTTCATTTGACTTCTTTATTTTTCTTTTCGTTAAAAAGTGGATTAATAAGGTTTTTATTTAATATCGAAGGTATACAATTCCAAACTAAATATTGGCCTCTGTCAGAAGCGGCGTTGTTAGTATATAAACTCTTTGGTATTGCAGTGTTTTGCAAACAAGTATGTTTTTACTATTTAAGGTATAGATAAGTTAGATATGAATGTATTATTTATCTTATAGGGTCTTGAGAAGGTAACTTATGAAGGCGACATTTTACCTTGTCAATTTCTGTAATTTGAACGTATCAAATACTAAAACTGTAACCCCTGAACTTGTCAGGTGGAAACTCACCGGTTTCGACTCAGGATAAATATGAGACCTCAGGGCGCCGTAAGAATTTTGATAAATTTAAAGTGAGGGTGCAAAGGGTCCACGGGAGGCTTCAGAGAAACAACTTACGACACATACAAACTTTTATTCAGTTCAAGAAAATTATTTTGAGATTACAATTGTTAAATAAAATTATAAAGATACATACAAGGTAGGTTGAAAAATAAAAAATAAAAATTATACAGTCTTTTTTTTTTTAACAATAAGCCTGTAGACTGGACAGCACAGGATAGCCACCCTCTGGTCACCTTGCTGACTCGAGGTAGTCAGCCGTAGACTCTCTCCAGCTCAAGGTAGCTTGAGGAGACGTCCACCAGTGATCCACTTGTAGGTGCTAAGTAAAAGTATTAATTAATTAAATTTAAAGTTATGTGAACTTCCCTCAAGGTAGGGCAGAAATCTTGAGGAGTGAGCTGTGAGCTGCCAATAGTCAATCCTCCTCAGCAACAAACCACGAACCACAAGACGGGTACAATGTAGGTAGACTTTCAGCTGTAATCTATCGACCCTATAAACAAAATTAAATAACCTGAGGACATATTCTACATACATAAAGATAATAAGGAAAAACCTTTTTGAGGTTAACTTACCACAGACAGTGGGACTTGAACACTCACAAACACTACCAACAAAGATATAAATATTCACAGTAAGCAAAGCTTCCTCAGAGTTCAAAAGAGAAGATTAAGAAATGAAGAATCATCTGCCACACACCCATCTTTATAGACTTAATATCGAATCCTCTCGATGAAACCCCTTCCCCATTTCTGGATGTGCGAACAAGACGTACAACTTCTATACTGCTTGTTTATTTGCGATCAATTTAAAATGTAATGAGAATCGTATGATACACATATGATAATCTCTCACTGTTACTAAGTGTCCTAATGTCAACAAAAAATCCTTCAAAACATACGCCACCTAGTGCAACCTAGGTGCACCAAACAGCCCGGCAATTCGATCGCGCTCCACACCCAATTGTAGTTCGAACTACAGTGAACGAGAGGGCGCTGAAAACAAAAATTGTTAAACAATGAAAGTCAAAAAAACGATGTTACAAAACTAAGAATAAAGACGAAGTAATAAACAATGATACCTAATAATGTGATAGGTTAGTGTGGTGGTCACTATACCTACTAATAATTAGTGAATAGATTTAAAAAATGTAATACTATGGGTCTAAAACTTTCAGTATATGTTTGCTTAAGCTCTATAGTCTATTCAACTTCCTATGAGACAAAAGGTAAACAAACCAGAAAAAGGTTGTTTAATAGGTCAAATTTTGTATGCATCTGGAATCAATAAAAAAGTGACATATTCTTTCTTTTTCTTGGAAAATGGCAAACTGTGCCGATGTCAACAATTTTGCCAGTGTCAAGTACAACGGAAATACGTGTGTTAAAAAATAAAATAATTGCAACTGTCCAAATTTTCCGAGTTCACAGTGGACTGACTAAAAAGTGACATTAAAAACACCTAAAACTGTAGCTGTTCCCAAACTTTGAACGTATTGTAATACTACTAAATTGAAGAGTAGTGATAAGGCAAATAATTTACGTACAAATGTGAAATTTTGTAATTAGTTTGGTTACATCGGCCATGTTTACTCTCGATCAACTCGTTTGAGAAACATTGGTTTCTTTGTTTACCTTTTGTCTCAGAGGAAGTTGAATAGGGTATAGAATATTTTACTAACGCTACACAAATTATAACATAAGTCCCTGAGGGATTGAAAGGGTTATTAAAGTGAAGTTAATCTATATATATTATTATTATATAAAAGAGTAATGTGACTGACTGACTGACATACCCAGAGATCAACGCACAGCCCAAACCGCTGAACCTAGAATCCTGAAATTTTGCATGTAGGTTCTTTATATAACGTAAGTGAGCACTAAGAAAGGAATTTTTGAAATTCCACCCCTAAGGAGGTAAATCAGGGGATGAAAGTCTGCGTGAGCGAAGCCGCCTCTAAAAGCTAGTGTTGTTATATGTTTCTACATTATGTCAGCTCTCCGTTTCTCTTTCTGTCGGTATTTCTCAAACACTCTATTTAAGAAGTTCAAAAGCAACTTCAACTTACATTGTAAAAATAAATAAATACATTGTAAATTTAGGGTACGATGGGGCTGACATGGTCTTATGTGTGACTAAAAGCCCCTAAATAAAACTCATTCAACTTATTAAGTGAATGTTCTACAAAGAGGGAAGACAAATTGAGAAAGTATTGACTTTAACTCGTCCTTGCAAGTTTTTGAGATGGGTTCTTTTAGGATTGATAAGGTTTGGCGTTTTTTACTTACAGTTACTAAATCTACTGGACCTACACTATATAATTGTATTTAAACCATCAAACGGTAGTATTTAGCAAAATATTGTGTACAAAGTTAAACGTCATGAAGGTTTTTTGAATAGAATCGGACCTGGAATCGAACCCGAGACCTCAAGCACAGCAGTCACATACACTACCACTACGCCACCGAGGCAGTGAAAATAATAAACAATATGATTTTTTTTGAAGTTCATCTGTAAAGTTAGGTATCAACAGTTTTAATAGTCCACTGCTGATTTTTTCTTTGAATAGGAAGTTTTGACTTACCATACCACATTGGCCAGACGGATTGGTAAATATGGAGTAAAGTGAGTTCAATTACCTCCAATTGGGTATAAAATAATGAAGCCATAAAAAGAAATAAAGTTACGACACTGTCATATACTATTTTATTATCTGCCTACCTATACTCTACCTCAGCTATACATTTCGGTGTTAAAACCCCACATTCTCAGCCATTAACCGTAAAACGATCGCATGTTTTGAACCCGTTACCCTTCATAAACGTTGTGACAACTTAAACTGGTTTTGCTTGATTAGATTCACTACAGGAAGATTATATTTATTATGAAACGAAAAACCACTGAAATGAAATATGTCTTAACTTTTTATTAACCGACTTCAAAAAAAGGTCGAGGCTCTCAATTCGACTGTATTTTTTTTTTATGTTTGTTACCTCATAACTTTCGACTGGGTGAACCGATTTAGATGATTCTTTTTTTGTTTGAAAACTGGTGCTTCCCGTGTGGTCCCATTTAAATTTGGTCCAGATTGAAGTCGGTTTTTTTTTGTTAAAATTTGTGATTATTGCAAACTGATTAACTTCAAACAGAATTATATCCACAAAACAATTAGAACTTCCTCCTCTTGAGATTCGGTTAAAAACTAAGTTTTCCTGACTTATTTATGACTAGATTCTAAATAACGTTACGGCGACAAATGTGAATCAAATCTAGATGAAGCCTACAGATACAAAGATGTTATTCTCTATATAGTCCCTTGTAATAAGAAAATTACCTTACTCGTTGCACCTGTTATACTATTTTTAACCGACTTCAAAAAACTTCGGTTTTGGTTTTGGTTAAAATTTTATCGATACATAAGCTATTACGATGGTTAAGTATAAATAATGAAGAGGAAATATATCGGTGCCAAAATAAGTCTAATCTTTATCTTCAAAACGAGAAGCCGTGTGCAATATTATTGATTATTTTAGGTCAGATTTGAGGCCCAAGAAGCGTAGATACAAATGTTTTCAATCATAAAACTGTTATGTCACGACTCACGACTGTCTCCTAAAAAAACATCAAATAAAAAACCCTCTTTTAATTAATTGACTGAAAATTGCAGTCGTTAGATAATTTTCAGAATAGCTCTGAACAGTTTATACATAGTATACTAGCTGACCCGTGCCCACTTCGTTGGGCGGTAAAATTTTATGCTCCGACTTACTTTGCAAATTCAGCTACCACGAAAAAGTCTTTCCACTTTTCGGGTTATTATATAGCCTATGTCACTCCCAAATAACGTAGCCTTCTATTAGTAAAATATTTTCAAAATCGGTTCAGTAGATCCAGAGATTACCCCCTACAACGTCGCAAACTCACAAACTTTACCTCTTTATATAATAGTGTACTCTTTATATGATAGATAGATGTAGATAATACACGTAGTATAGATTGAAAAGGTATAAACCCATTACATTAATTAACATAGATACGTACTTTAGAATTACATAACAATAATAACAACATAAAATAAAATTCCAATAAAAGAATTTACATAAAAGAATTTAAAATAATAATGTAAGGAAAGCCTAGATTTAATCTATTTAAAAAATCACGTTGATTTTATAAATAGATTAAATCTAGGCCTTTAAAGATTTAATATAATATTAACTTCTTAAAAAAAGTTTAATGATATAGAACTAAAACTCAAACGCTCCTGTGAAAATGAAACAAAACCATTCTGCGTTATAACATAAAATATGAGGTCACGGAATAGCCATAGGGATCTCGAGCTAAGGTGTCTTGCTAGATACCATGGATCGATAGGGTTCTTTGACCACACCAGTGTCCTCATTCTACTGAATATCGACCTAAACACCGCACAAATTATTTAAGATAGCAGTATTGATTCCAGCACTTCTTTGTACCAGTTGTTGAATGATTAAACTTGAAAAGTTACATGCGAGGTGTGGCTATTAACCACAATGTACACATTTCAGAATTTTACAAATCGAGAGCATCTAAAAAGTCATACATTACACTTTTTTACTTAAATTATATGTATTTTGTTTATACATATTTTATTATTATATTTATTTCATCATTATTATTTATTTTGGCCATACAGGCCTGCTAAAATGACTCTACTCTGCCTGATGGAAAGCATAAGCAAAATCCAAGAGTGGTGGTCACCATACTCATTGCGAATGCAGCATGGTGACCCACACCATGGTGGCCATATCTACTGAATTGATTAGTCATATTGCTAAAATTTCATAAAATAAGGGTGATAGGTGTAAATAAATAGATAGCAACATAATATGGTTCTAATCGTAGAATGAGATCGGCTGGAATCTGATTTTCACGAGATTTTTAATATACTGAAATACCTGGTACATATAATACGTTAAGTCTAAAAATAGTAAACCAGTTGTATTGCATTGTTCGCTGAGGGACAAGTGCTTGACCGTAGTAACAGGTCTCTTAAGGCGTCTTAAGTACTGAGTGACATCGCATATGGGTGATTCTGTTGCATAGCATAGTTTTAAGTCTTAATTTCTTTATATTTCAAAATCCGCCTAAGATCATTAAGATAAGACTGGTCGTAGACACGCGTATACCCGTAGACCTCACAGCGGTCAAAGCTATCACACGGCTCCATACATATGTATATTAAGTAATAGTACCGTATTCTCTATACTCCATACGAAAGAATAAATTACTAAACAGAATGTGATCATAGAACTATCATCACTTTACAGTGTAAACAATCAATGGGTGTCTGGTTATCTCTTAAGATCTAAAACACTTACTGAAGAATGCTTACGTCACTCGCCCACTACCTCTGTTGGTTTGTATCTCACAGTATTAGTTACTACGCATATTTCAACCCAGATACCGCGAATAAACCAATAACTATTCTACCTACAAACGCAGTACCGGGGCTTTAGTGAGCGCGAGTTGCTATGTGATTTTTCTGCTATCAGCTGTGTGCCCGAAGAAATTCCCTTTCCATACTAAACCAAAACAGAATTAGACTGAATTTACAAACACTATTTTTTCTTCTGTTTTCGGTTTAAATTCTTAGAATCCTATTGAACAGTTCCAGTTCTTCTACTACTTCACTCTCTGTCTTCAAGTGAAGAAAAACTTTGTTCCCCGTTTTACGAAAATATACGAACGGAGGAGTATGAAATTTAGCACAGTTAAAGTTTACATGCAGGAGGAGTGCAGAAAGCTAAAACACTGTTTTTTCTGTTTTTTTCGACCACTGGGCGATCACTAGTACAAATAAATAAGACCAAAAATACCCCAATATTATCTATAAAATTGGAGTGTCTGTTTGTATTTGTAATATTAAAATAACCGCTTCTTTCCGGTTAACCGGTTCCGGCTAACCTCTGGAACGGCTGGACCGATTTTGACGGGACTTTCACTGGCAGTTAGCTGATGATATAAGAAGTAACTTAGGCTACTTTTTTAGACTAGCTTTGCCCCGCGGTTGTTGTTGTACCGCGGGTAACACCGCGGGGCTCAGATAGCTTAAAATAAAATGTGACTCAAGTGGGAGAAGAGTTGTTTTAACCCTCTCCTATTAAAACCGAACAAGACTCTCTAAAGTGTAACAGGTCTGTTCATATTATTACATAATATAACTAAACCCGGTCAGACTTTAATCATTGCGTCAAAAGTTGAAGTACTGCTTTCCAGGTTTAACAAAAACAAACATAGAGATGAAAGTTTCACGTCGTAAATAATATTAAAACAAATATTATTAGGAACATCGAAAGTGACTTGATGCAATATATGCTGGTAACTACTTTATTACGAAATAGTAAACATTCAATTGAGAAACAGGTTTACACTCTTGTGTTGTAAATTGAAAAATACTTACCTTTAAATTCTGAATTAATATGATTCACGTAATGTCTAATTTTCATTTCCACCGTTTTCTATGTAGTTGAACTGAATGTAGGTAAACTACTTAAGTTTTGCAATACAGAAAAATACACCTACTCTAGAAATTGAGACAGAAAGGTACTGCAATTCCGTCAAGACCTTCTGTAAAGTTATATTTCTATGGTTGAATAGGAATGGCTGGAGACACGAGGGCTATGAAGATCTGGGCTGTTTCATTAAAACCTTTAACACTCAAGTCCTCGTATGGCCTATACGTTTCTCCTGGGTTTAAATATATGTATACAAACATACCGAACAGACATAACTAACTGCAAGTACTAAATCTGGATGTATGCAATCGAGCATCATATCTTTGCGGTCTTCATTAGATATTCCCAATCAAGTCTTCAACTGAATGTATAAACTATTGTATTCAATCTCAGTCTGTTATTACAAACCACTGTGAACGTACATGTTTAATAGTACCTAAACATGCAGATGTAATCATCACGCAGACTCTCAGCCCTGACATGGTAATAAATTCAAAATACGTCATCTGAACTGGAGACGTGATATCTTTATTACACCAGCTTCGATATTGGTATTGTTTTATTGGCATTGAATTGGCAAAGTGGCATAAAATTACTATTGAAATACACATTTTCGTAAAGTTATATACATTTAAAATAAATTCTTATAATATTACTAGCGACTCGCCCCGGCTTCGCACGGGTGGATTTTAGATGTACCCACCGACGACACGATTCGTGCATTTTAAATCTGTAATATCTTCGAATATATTCATTAAAATTAAATACTGTAAAGGGCCATATTGGTCTACATTAAATGCACAATGTATTTAACTTCACTCTTGGATTCTGCTTATGTTTTCCATCAGGCAGAGCAGAGTCATTTTGGCGGGCCAAACTTAAAAAAAAAAAAAAAAAAAGGTACTCAATTGGATAAAAATTAATGCTGTATTGCTTAAAATCGCTTCGTAAATAAGCCATTATTTCTCGTAAAAGTAAATAATAAAACATGGTTATTGTGAGTTATCCCTAAGAGACGGACATATACCATCGCGGACTTTTTTGTAGACCTTCTTAAGGTGTAGGTACAATACTGTAGTACATTATTTTGATCTATCTCGTAGGGTACAGCCAGCGTTTGGAAAGTAAGCGTTAAAGAATGTGTGAATGTTATTTACGACATCACATTAGAAACCTCTAAAATTATCAATATTTCTCTACTATATTATGCATGTATTATACATATAAACCTTCCTCTTGAATCACTCTATCTATTAAAGATTTAAGCATACATAGGGATATAGGGACAGAGAAAGCGACTTTGTTTTAATACTATGTAGTGATTATGTGTAAATACTGATAATAATAGCTTAACTCTGTACCTATAATTAATCTTCAGTTTGTCTTAATAAAGGCTGAACGGCAAAATTTGATAGTAGTTGGTTAGCACACAATCCCCTATTCAACCCCAGGCTAGTGGTGATTCAAAGGGGGTTTTAGCACAAAATAAAACACACCTACAATGTTTAAAATCGTAATTTAATGCCGTGAGTTTAAGAAGATGAAAAATTATTCACCGACGCTCCCTTAGTTCATTTAAAATAAATTTGTCACTGAGTGCCAGTAATCTAAAATTAATTACCAGTTCTTACAAAATAAAGTAAAGGAACCTGCTTCATTTGCCACGCTGGCTGTCAGTTAGCTGAATGATTGAGAATTTTACGCAAGTAATGCAGACGACTATTATTTATACTTCATAATACGAAATATGAATAAGTATGTACTCGTATATGTAATAAGTATCTTCAAGGTACTCACTGTGTTTTATTATATCGTTGACAATTTGCATTTACGACATCGATATGCATTTTGCTATTGTTTTCTTACTGTGTTACGATTCTTAACAAGAAAATATCATCATAAACCATCTATTGGTTAAATTAAAACTGTATGTAATTTGTGAAGTACATTTTTTTTCTATCGGTAAATGTAACCTCTACTTCTTGATCTGGTCAAAAATATAATACCGTCCTGTTGAGTTAAACTGAATATAATGTACAGCAGCATGATCGCGTGTTTTGTGCGGTGAAAAAGCCATGACACACTATACAAGTCATTGGTGCGACGCGAGCTCTTAAATGGAGATGCGATTGTTTGCTTACTATAATCATAATTGTAGGCAAGTAGATGATGTGATGATATCTACTGACTGTATAAAGTTTTAAAGACTATTTCAAAATTAAAGATAAACAACGGTCACACATTATTGTCAGTCTATCCTTGCGTTTATAGTCGTATTTTTACTTTGCCAATAAAACTGAATCAAATGAATTGAATGTGGCCCAAATTTGACTGAATTTTTAACATACTGTATTCTCTGTAACCTAACTAGAACAAACTGCACTGTCTTATTATTACCAAGCATAAATAAGTGGAGAACAGTCTACAGATAATTTTAAATTATTCAGAAATGACCCACTTGATTATTTAAAATCTCTAACCTCTATTTTACCTCTTGGGCTACCTTTTGGCAGTGTTACTTGTACTCCTGATAGCAGACATATAATAAAGTAAATTTACGGGGGATTTCTTAACTGTTTTAGTATTAATACAATTTTTCCATAATTTTTCAACCAAATTTTCCACAAAGTCCTATAGTAAATTTTAAGCGCCAGTGCTATTGATACTTCTGCCTTTGTCCTCCACAGGGCATTGTGAAAGTTAGTACACAAAGTGAATCCGAATAGTTTGACAGTTTTGCTTGTATTTGAGACGCGACCGACCGTAAAGCTCTTTGAACGTCCCTGTTTTAATATTCGTACCCATGAAAAAATACGTAAATAGTGTTAGCGAATTGCTTGTGCCCTTTTTTGTTCCATGTAACATTTATTTACCTACATTAGAAAACTGTGTACTATATATCTGGAAACGCGAATAATAAAGGGAGCGCTACAAGTACCTAACGTAATAAGTAAAATAACCTTGTTTTACTGAAATTTCTATAATGACGAGCTGCAGTACTTTTTTATGAGCTAGATAGACGAATAGCCGCCCAAGAAATAGAAATAAGATCTAAAGTAATAAACATTTTACCGTGGGAGAGCCATACTTCGGCATGAATGGGCTGGCTCGACCGGAGTGATACCACGGCCTCACAGAAAACCGGTGTGAAATGGCGCTTGCGCTGTGTTTCACCGAGTGGGTGTGGATACCGGAGGCTCATACCCAACCCCTTCCCCCACCCCCCTTCCCATCCCCTTAAGGCTGGCAACGCACTTGTGACGCCTCTGGTGTTGCGGGTGTCCATGGGCGGCGGTAATCGCTTACCATCAGGTGATACGTCTGCGCGTTTGCTCCCTATTCAATAAAAAAAAAACAAAAGAGGTCTTTTATTGTACCCATAGTCTGCTATAGTTCCTTTTTTTATACTAGTTACGAAACACTATTAAACTTACTATCTACGATTTGAATGTGACAAACCACACATTCACATTAAATTACATGCACACCATCTTAATCGTATAAAATCCAACGCGTAGCATCAGATTACATGATTGGTAAAAAACTTGCGGATTGACTCGCGAGCTCTAATTACAGACAACTGACAAGCCTTCGATCGCACTGCAAGCGAATATAAATGCTCATGTAAATGCCGTGAATACTAAACACTGTCACACTGCAGATTACTAAACTGTAATAGAATTAAACAATTTCTACTTATATAAGGTTTCGAATTATCTTTACACATTCATGAGTTAACGCTTAGTCACTTACTATGATATCAAACCGCTGTAAATGTGTGTGTCAGTATGCGCAGTCGCATCACGTCTATTAACATGCCTGTACCCGCATTCCTCAGATGAAATTTTGTGATGAGATTTATGAGCCAATTATAACTTACTTTTAGTTGAGGTATTTTAATAAAACTGATACTTCTGGATAGGTAACTGATTTCCACCTATGGCAAATAATAAATGTGATATCTGAATATAGTTTACCTAAAATTTGTCTTATTTAATAAAATGTAAGTGTATTTATGAATGCGTTTCCATAGTACCTAATCTCTACCTATTTTGAAATCAAGTTGTTTGTGATATCTCTCAACTTTTTTTTTTTTTAAAGACAACTCCCGCACTAGGAATAGATCCTGTGTCGTGGGGGACTATACAAACATACATGAAACGGACACAAAGAACACCCAGACTCAGAACAACAATTTGTGGATCACACAAAGTGTTGTCCTACGTGGGATTTGAACCCACGACACTTGGCGAAGTAGGAAACGGCGTGGTGACCGTTAAACCACTAGGCCAAACGTGCAGTCACTTATTATATAGGTTATAATTACTAATTTAAAGTTAAGCTAGACTGACATAATAATATATAAAACCGTATTTTTCAGGATATATGTATAATACCTTCAAATATTGAAATACTGTTATTTACGTAACCAACACACTCATAACATTGCCCATGCCTTGATAGCGCTGTCATTTTAGACATTATCGCTTCATATGATACATGATAACGTTTATCATTTATTTGAATTGAGAACCACCTAATCTCCTTTACATGATTTTTACAAAAAAATATTCAAAATAATTAACTGTAATATCGCTATAACTCACTGTTGAACATGCGAGAATGTATGTGAATGTTTAATGCAATAAACGCAAGTTCGTATGCAAAAAACTTTGAATTAGTTTGAAATGTATAAGTGCGTGTAATTTCTTTAGCACTACTTCACTGGCTTAACAGTACTGTATTTGTTCTGTTCAAATACAGTACTGTTAGTGCATAACAAGATATGTGATCTAATACCTGATATTTCTACTATAATTTTTTACTAGCTGTTACGACCTTATCTTCGTGAAATTAAACAAAATAAATGTGTTTTCGCGTAACCATTCGTTTTTTTCTTAAATAAAAGTAGCTTAAGTGACGTCATATGAAATTAGCTATCTGCCATTGAAATTCCCGTCAACATCGGTTAAGCCGTTTTCAAGATTTCTAAAATAGTTTTTTAACTAGTACTGTCTTTACTTTCACTACTCGTACATGCATTTATTTAGTCAAAAGTTGTGAGTTAAAATTACAAACATACACTTTTGTGTTTATTGAAATATTCATAAAAATATTAAATTAAACCAGTGATCATAATTATTATGATATCCTATCGAAAAAAGTAGGTCATATAAATCTCGCAGTTCGCATTTTGAATCGTATACCTACTTATAAACTGCAATAAATCAATTTTTATTTTCTTCAAATTAGCTGTATGTTAAAGCCAGCTGGTAATTCTCGATTTATTTTGTCGTGCCATGGAACTACTACTTAGAACCTCAGATCAAATAAAAAAAGGTAGATAACGCACCGCCTCGTTCTACGTTACTTTTCGTCAGTATCATAAGTTGTCGATACTTGTACGATATTGACGAAAAGTAGCTTAGTTTAAAGCATAGTTAGTGCGTACCGCGTGTGTTTACTTGGAACTACGAGTCTTTTTTCTGCTTCAACAAGAACAAGGCGGTGCGTTATCTACCTTTTTTTATTTGATCTGAGCTTAGAACAGACAACTGAGAGCATTATTTCCGCCGATGTTGAATAGTAACAAAACGATTATTTGCCGCTATTAATATTGTTTCTATTTAACATGATTGCAAGGACAGCTATCTTTATATTGGAATAGCATTTAACTTTAAAAGAACTATAATTTTATTTTGATGTAGTAGTTAACAACACAATAATAAGCATACATTAATACATCATTTATATTATCTATCTATTATTGATTTAATTTAGTAGATACCGAACTGAATTTAAGAAAAAACGTTGTTTTATAATTGTTATTTTCACGGTTTACTGGCCTGATAAACCTGAATTTCACGAGCATGATATTAGGTCTTCCTTATTACGATGTGTTCACATTTCATTCTTGTGTTTTATGGCACGACTATATGATAATGATGTACACATCTTTAATATTTACTGTTATCACCTCAACAAACAGAGTGATTATGCTCTGAAAAGTATTACAACCTTCGGAGCCTCGTCGGTATTTAGAGCGGTGTAAATTACGCAATAACTGTAAATAGGTATTTATCAGTTGCGGCAACCGGCTACTGATAATATGTACTTAATTTAGTATTTACATTTAGGTTTTTACAGCGGATTTTGTTTATGACTTTCGTCCGTATGACAACATGGTAATGTCGAGAATACTGAGGTCAGAACCAACAAAAAGTATAGAACATTCAACCAAAAATATACTGATGCAATCACAGATAACTTCAAAACAAAAAATAAAGATTTTATATAATATGTTTTGCGAAGCAGATAATTCAACAATTCACAGAGTGTTATCATCTAATCAGACTCTGAGTAAAGAGGAGTAGCAAGTAAAGGTTGTAATACAAATCCCTCCTTCAATATTCATTAGTTCCACAAAATGTTAAAGATTATCGTAAAACCTAGTTATTATAAAAGCACTGCAATGAATATAGTCACGCATCGCTAACTGTCTGGTGTAGTAAGTAATAGTAATCCAAATTATCGATACTTTACTTCCACATGCAAACTGGCCGACAATATGCAGACGATTGACCAGTAGTTTTACTTGGCAGACCTAAAAAATCTACACATAATTTACTCATTGATTATACATTGTATTGGACAATAAGTGAAAAAGTCTATTAATGAAATGATAAAATATCTCTTAACGTAGGAACTGCAGTAGTAGCAGAACAGCGTATGAAGGGTGTTTTCATGTATGCCCGTCAGGAAATGTTATTTAACTCATATGTTGCTCACTTCAACGTTTTTATATTTTTTAAACTCGCGACACATTTCGGGGACTGAAAAATAGTTTTACCATACACAGAAATATAAGTGAAATTCTTCCAGTCCGATCCGTCAAACAATAAAAAGAAACATTTAGGTAATAGTACAATGAAATATTTCTTATTTATCTGTCTGTTGTCGGAATAAAACATCTGCGGGGATCTAATTGGAACAGAAAAATGAAAATGAATGAAGCTAATCTACCAGTTACTAAAAAAAAGTCACAATTTCTCTCATTACTGAGAGAAATTGTGACTTTTTCATTTGGCATTTCTTTTCTAATTAAAAGTGGTTGCGGCTTGCAGTATGTTACGCATTACTAATACTTAACTTGTAATATTTGGATTAGAAGTGTAAAACAGCGGGTTCAACTCTAAAATTAACATAAATAATAAATAAATAAATAATAATAAATATTTCAAACATCTAACACACAACGCCATCTAGTCCCAAGCTAAGCAGAGCTTGTGTTATGGGTACTAGACAACTAATACAAATAAATATATACTTTTTTTTTTGTAAACGCACAAGCAAGTGAAATCTACGATAAAATAAATGTATCCGAAATTGCGTAATCGCCAATTTGATTTACTTACTACGCCAATACAATTTATATAATACAATATATACAATAAAACTTTACTCGAAAAAAATATTCTCAACAATTAAACTGATAGAAATCCCAGAACGATATTATTAATGTGTTTGCATGATCTTGTTAGTTTATTGTTATAAGAATCGTCTAAAATATTATAAAGTACCTGTTTTTCACTTTATTTTCCCTTCCAGGGTGAGAACTCCAAACGAGGACATGAGGTATGTTTATAGAAAGAAGTCGTGCGCAGCTTTATTGTGTGAATGATGCACTTCGGCAACGTTCTGATACCTTTGGAAAATCGATTTCTTGAACTAAAATCATACACAATTTCGAAGGTATAAGTCAATTCCCGAAGTACCTCATTCAGGTTCTATAGCTGTGAGCTGTTGTGGGCTTAAAGCGATGCTGCATGAATAAACTGTTGGTCGCAAATTGTCATAATCAAATGCGCAGCATGATAAGCGTTATCACTGTATCTGATACCATAGCAGGCAGTCAGAATCGTACCAAAGCTTAATACTACTACTTGAGTTTTTTTGCTCCAACAATATCCAAGTCCATAAATTAGCAACCAATAACCATTTATACGAATCTGCAATATTTGGTCACTATTACCTAATAATGCATTTATTGCCTAAAAGCTTAAAACCCACTTACAAAATATCGCCCTTTTTGTGCACAAATCCCCGCACACAAATAATATGGTGTTTTCAGCTACCACCAAATTTGAATAATGATCATTTTGCGAAGGAATTTATACATACAATACTTACCTATGGTTGTAATTGTGGAAATTTCGAGGAATTTTAAAATTAAAACGCTTCTAAGCACTCCATAAGCTTTAAATAATTCATGATTATACTGTTAATTCCACAGTGTCCTGTTTTCTCTGTTTAAATCCTACAGTACGTCGGACTAAGTGACCAAGATGTACCATCCACAAAACTGGGTGACAATTTCACAGAATAGCTTCCCATAGCTGCGCCAATAACATAGTTTCGATGTCATGGCTTTCTTCCGCCACGATCGACGGAGCTGCGGTCTGGCTAAACCATTCCAATATATAGTGAAATTAGCGTAGTTTGGTAATAGAGTAATAAATAAAATAGTCATGACAGACTGAGTAAGACTTGAACTAGGTAAGTAGGCTTGAGGGAAATGACATTTGTTTTCTAGGAATCGTCAAACGGTCCGTCTCATTTTAATGTTAATGAAAATTCAATACGCTTGATGATTCGATACGCAACATCATAACTCAAATACCTTAGGAACATTTTGATACTGAAATGTGATAATATTGTGGAATCGTATTTACTTAGGATCTATATATTGAAGTTTTTTAAGTGATAGAGAATATGTTCCCATTTAAATATTAAAAACCCGGCTGTAGTAGTATTTTACCTAGTCGCAATAGTGACTGGGGTTGTCAGTAGCGGGCAGCTCCGATTCTTTTTTATTTTTAACCGATTTCGAAAAAGGAGGTGGTTATCAATTCGACTGTTTTTTTTAATGTTTAACTTTCGATTGGGTGAACCGATTTTGATGATTCTTTTTTATTTGAAAGCTGGTGCTTCCCGTGTGGTCCCATTTTAATTTGACCCAGATTGATGTCTGTTTTTTTTGTTAAAATTTGTGATTATATTTAAACTTTTGGATCCGTACTTAGACCTGTCAAGGTTAAATACATATAATAGAATACGTTAGTATACTACGAGTATTATATGTTTAAAACTCCTAAAGATGAACTGAGCTTACAGTGTACATCTAATTTAAACAACCATCCGCTTCGAGCCCCGCCGGGCACCTCTACTTACGAGGAGTGCTGCAGTATCGTCTAGAGGGACTTCCCATCTTGCTCCTCTATAGTACTTCTGTTTCATACAGTTTATATATCGATCTGAAAACGATTATGTGCTCCGTTATAACATTATATGCCGATTTTTTTTTTTTTTTTTATGTTTGGCCCGCCAAAATGACTCTACTCTGCCTGATGGAAAGCATCAGCAGAATCCAATATTATCCAGATTATACAATATGTGCGGAATTGAGCGGAAATTGAATCATAACTGTTGGCCTCCACACACGTAGACTACACACTTTGTGGATTGTAAAACTATATAAGTTCTTACTACCGTAGTAGTGTTGTTTTCAATAGCATTAGTAGTTTCATGACTTGACGCTCCAATTGTTACGGAAAAATATTTTGTTTTTGGATGGCGAATATAACCCAGTGCTTTATAGATTTTTTGTTTATTTTTTGTTTTATTAGCAATAACAAAGGAAAACCTTTTTATACTAGATATTGTAGGGGTCTCAATGCCCATTGAAAGGATAAATGTGTAGATAAAGACTTCTCTTGAAAAATTGCGAAACGAATCCTAATTGCTCTAACGGAAAAGAATTTTCTACAGATCATAGCCTTGTGTTTCCTATGATCTATTGAAGAAGAAATACAGTCTAAAAGCATTTTTGTTTTGAATTTTCAAAATGACGATTGGTATTTCTATCATGTAACCCGCTTTCTATTTTAAATTATTTGTAACGTTTATATAATTTCCTGAGATTTCGTTCAGAATTCGTGATCCGTAAAACATACCCCTAACATTAATAAAATTATCTTTCTGTTTCATTCAAGTCACTTTTGAACCCTTGGTGCCAATATTCCTTGAAATGTTTACCAAATACATTTACGGTAGCTCTCAACAAATTTACATAGATAATCTATCAATAGCACTCAAATTGAAGTCCCACCGTTATGCCAATATTGTTCAAAACATTTCTTTATTAGGTTTATGTACGAACGTGTATCACCTGAATGGGAACTCTTAATTTTGTAATTTCTTCCCGATGGTTATTTATGTACTAGGTTCTGTTTCCATCGGTTTGTTTTGAAATTCATTGTGTAATATGTTGAACACATCTACTTAGCTTGATTCTTTCAAATCCATCTGGATTAAATATAAGTGAACTTACGATTACTTTATGATGTAAAGAGAATTTTTTTTTCTGTGGAAGCGGTAAGTGAAACAGCTGAAACATTTTAACTTTAACAAGAAATTGTACGTATTTGCGGTAACCTTCATAATATTGGATTATTTTACGATTAAAAGGAAGAAGAAAAGTTATTGTTAATTCTCATAATGAGTTCGTTATTTGCGTAGTTGGTAAATCTTTTTATGCTGGGTGAATATCAATCTTCGGTATATCTACGTGTTATTGCAGACATACAGTGACGCTTGCTTGTCTATGTTGCCTTAGCCCAATATATTTGTATGTGTGATTGTGTCTGTTATCATCACTAATACTTGTTGTCGATGTCACTTTGATTACTTGCTTGTTGAGCTTTCAAATCTTAACCAATTACTATGAAATTTTAAGACATACACCGCTAATCCAGTGGAAAATTTGAATCTCTAAATTGATTAATGTAAACTACACTAATTTGAACAAAACCATAGGCGAAAGCTAGTAAATCAAGTGAATAAAATATGTATTACTAACCTCGTTTGTCGTGTGGAGACCCCGAGGTGTAATTACTTCCCTCAAGGGGGCTAAAACTACATAGATAGATAGATAGATAGATAGAAAACTCTTTATTTGTACACCATAATATTACACAGTTACAAGAGTACATAAAATATGAGTTGTAGTGTACAAAGGGCGGCCTTATTGCCAAAAGCAATCTCTTCCAGGCAACCTTAGGATGGATCAAAATGTGTAGGAGAGACAGTGGTAGTTGACGGTGCAGTGAGTTTTTAATTAATTATATTATTTGCTAATAAATATAACGTAAAACATATATTTATATATACACATACATATATATCACATACTTATACATACTAATAGATACACATACATATATAGATAACTAAATCACGTATGAATAAATATATAAATCCACATCATACCTTAATTCGTGCCTGTTTTAATTATGATAATGTTCATGAACCAATTTCTTGAATTCGTTTATTGTCTGCGCTTTCCTGATTTTTATCGGTAGTGCATTCCACAAGCGTACAGCTTCAACAGTGAATGACTGGTCGTAAAACTTTGTGGAATGCAGAGGCATCTCCAGTCTCAAATTCTCGGATGACCTTAGACATTTTTCATGCGTGTCATTAAGGAACTTGAATCGTTCTTTGAGGTAGAAGGGGGCTCTGGGATTAAACAAAATATTGTAGAGAAAGATGAGGATATGAGTATTCCGGCGAGAGCGAATCGGAAGCCACTTGAGCATTTGACGGAATTCAGAGACGTGATCATATTTACGAAGGCCAAATATGAATCGTATACAGAGATTTTGTAGTCGCTCAAGCTTATCAAGTTGTGCTTCAGTGAGATTCAGATAGCTGACATCGGCATAGTCGAGAATTGGAAGTAGAAGTGCTTGTGCAAGTGCAGCCCTAGTCGCAATCGGAAGAAAATTGCGAAGTCTTCGCAGAGAACCGGCAGAAGCAAATAGCTTTCGACTGACCTCTTGTATCTGTGAACCCCAAGATAAAGTATTGTCTATGTAGATCCCTAAATCTTTGACACTAGAACTGATCTCAAGAGTGGTGCCACCAAATTGAATTTGGGGCAGTTGTGCACAGTTAACTCTTGCGATCATCCTGGGACTGCCAATAACACATACCTGCGTCTTAACAGGATTTACCTTGAGTCCATAATTGTGACTCCATTCGCTAATGCGACGCAGGTCAGCATTAATAGTGTTGAACGCCTCTGGTAACAAGTCAATCGGAGCTTGTGTATATATTTGTAAATCGTCCGCATAAAGATGGTAGAAGGAACTTAATTGATTAGAGATTGAGTTTATAAAAACAGCGAAGAGTAAAGGAGATAGAACGCCACCCTGCGGTACACCAGCAGAAATACTGCACCAGGAGGACACCGAGTCTTCAATGCAAATACGTTGCCGGCGACCAGACAGGTAACTAAGAAACCAATCAATTGTCCTTGGAGATATGTTAAGAGACCGTAGTATACCAAGCAGAATTTCAAAATCTACAGTATTAAAAGCATTACTAAAATCAAGCAAGGTGAGTACTGTGATCATTCCACTATCCATACCCAGCCTGATGCTATCTGTAATGTGTACCAGCGCAGAAGTAGTGCTGTGACCAGGTCGAAAGCCTGATTGGAAGAGGTTCAGTAAGGAATTTTTGGAAAGGAAGTTACTCAGTTGAGAGTGGATAAGGCGTTCAAGTACTTTAGACAGGAAGGGTAAGATAGATATGGGCCGATAGTCAGAGAATGATGAGGGTTTAGCTTTCTTAGGAAGAGGGATTAGTTGGGCATCTTTCCATGCAGACGGAAAAACACTGCTTGTCACAGAGTGATTAAGGATATGACATAGGATGTGCAGGATTTCGTCAAGGATAGGAAGAATCATGTTTCGGCTGATGCAATCACTTCCCACTGCACTGGATGAAATCGCCAGAATGGTCTTCCTAACATCACAATCGAACAATTGATCAAAGACGAAAGGTGGATAGTTGGGAGTTGGGGTAGAGGAAATATATCTAAGAGTATTAACTTTAGTATTATCACTAATGTCAGACGAGGTAGAGAAATGTTTATTAAGTAGGTCAATGTTGAAATTTTTAGGAATAGACTCTTGACGAGACTTCCCGACTCCCAATGTTCTAAGAAATTTCCAGACTTTTGCTGGATCTCCGTTTTCTACGGAAGAGTGGATATATTGGCGTTGTGCGTTTCTACACATCTTATTGCAGAGATTTCTCAGATATACATATTTTTCCAGGTTAGTATCCGTTGGTCGACGCCTGTATTTACTTTTAGCTACACATTTTTTGGACATAATCCGTCGTATCTCCTCAGTAAGCCACGGAGCCGGTAAGTGTTTAAGTTTGATCGATCGCAAAGGTGCGTGTACGTTATAAAGTTGAATTAAGTTTTCGTTGAGTATTTTGACTTTTTCATTTACACAATGCGAACCCAGTAAAACAGACCAGTTGATGTTATGGGCGTCCTCTTTTAGTTTAGCAAGATTCATTCCGCTAAAATTGCGTTGCACAAGAATTCTCGGCTTTGCCTTGGGTGGGCGGATAGCATAAGAAATAAATATCAAGTCATGATAAGAGAAAGCATCAGCTGGATACTGGCCATGGCTGATGACATGATCTGTGGAAGAGACAAGAATAAGGTCAAGAAGAGAAGGCATACAGTTAGGAAAGTGGTGAGTAGCATCAAGTGTAAGAAGTGATAAGTTATTGCAGTCCACTACTCTGCGTAACGAAGAGGAGCGATGGTCATTTTTCATCAAGCAAGTATTGAAATCACCCATTATTAATGTGTGGCTATAGGAGGGAGATAGGTTTTCTAATAAATTTTCGAAAGAGGAAAAATAGTTATTACGTGATGAGGGTGAATAGTAAACACCTAGCAAAACTTTTGAATGATCAATGTCTAATTCTAAGAAGAGATGTTCACCCGCGTCCGGAGGTGGGGGTTGTGAGGACAGACTTACAATGGTAAAAGAAATGTGTTGTCGCAGATATATACCAACACCACCCCCACCACCAGTCGCACGATCATTCCTTATAAGATTAAAACCTGGAAGAGTGTATGATGTGGAAGGTAAGCACGGTTTTAACCATGTCTCTGAGACTAATATAGCGTGTATGTTTTTACAGTTAAAGGTAGCCAGCATATCAGGGAAATGAGCTGGAATACTCTGGGCATTTATATGGACTACATTAAAATTCCGCGGAGCATCAGAAAATTGGTACTGGAGACTCTCTTGGAGTGAGGGTATACTAACGTAACTAGAATTAAGACTGTTTATGGAGTGAAAACTGTCATCATCACTAATGTCAAGGTCAGACATTAAGATGCAATAATGCAATATTAAATAAAATAATTAAACTAAGATACCTATTAATATATAAATATAAAATAATAACAAGAAGAATAGAATAACTATAAAGCAAATAAATATTTAAAGCAATCTAAGTTATCCACTTTGATCCACCCGCCAGTTGTGTGTTTTACATTTAAAACGCTGAAAGGTATTTAACTAAATACAAAAGAGAGAGAAAAAAAGGTAGAAATAACAAAACAAAAAAACAAAAGAAAAATGAATGAGACTAATCAGGGTGAACTTCTCGAGCAAAAAGACTATGTTCCAAAATGTTAAATGACGAATGCGAAACAATAGTGTTTCAGAGGGTTTGGAATTGGAACGCAATTTTGACAGATGACTTTGATTTGTTATTACAAGAGGTAAACTAATTTCTAATTAATAATAATACATACAACCACTACTTTACCGTGATGGACATTTAATTGCCACAATCACTTTAATTCCCATTAAACGTGTACACAATCTAAGTGTGTTTTTTTTAATTGTTACGAATCTGTAGTGATTGTATTCGAATCGGTACATACAGTTAATTGGATTGGCCTGTAATTGCTCTGGTAGGTTTTGTTATCTATGAAGCAATTATTTGAATAGATCGTTGCCAATTATTAACCGACAATTACTGGAGATATGATCACGCAATTTTTTTTACTGTGTAGCCCGATAGTGTTTTTTTTTTTTGATTTGGTACGTCATAAAAGTGGTCTCGTTTAAATTTTAACTTTTTTTAGTTATTTTAACTTGTACCTATGTAGTATAGTATAAAGTTTGTTTGTTGTATAAAGTTATGTTGTAAAATTATGTTTAAAATATATGAAAACAAGTTTTCTGGTTCAACTAGTAATGGAAAAAGATTTTTTTTTACACACTCCAAATGGAAGTACATAAATTACTAATTCATGAACTTTTTTTTAAATGTGTTTTAGTATAAAGTTTGTTTGTGGTATAAAGTGATGTTGTAAAATTATGTTTAAAATATATGAAAACCAAGTTTTCTGATTCAACTAGTAATGGAAAAAGTTTTTTTTTTACATACTCCAAATGGAAGTACATAAATTACTAATTCATGAACTTTTTTTAAAATGTGTACATTTTTCGTTGAGTCAAGACATTGTTCGTCCCACAGCGGTTTATTGAAGTTTGCCGACAAACTCGCTTTAGTCTGAGTGCTGTACATCAACTTGTCCTTAAATAGAACATCTCTATTCTGTCGCTTTATTCTTTGATAAAATAAAAAGCAAAGTCTTACATTTTTTAAAGAGACACTTCAGATTCGGCTTGGTGTAAAAGCAAACTTGGTAGGTATAATATGAGAAATGATACAAAGCAAACTATATCATCTATCTATATATATAAAAGAGTAAGGTGACTGACTGACTGAGATACCCAGAGATCAACGCACAGCCCAAACCGCTGAAGCTAGAATCCTGAAATTTTGCATGTAGGTTCTTTTATATAACGTAAGTGAGCACTAAGAAAGGAATTTTTGAAATTCCACCCCAGGGATGATAGTCTGCGTGAGCGAAGCCGCGTGTAAAAGCTAGTATTTGATATATTTAACATCGTAAAATTTTCAGTATCTCAATGCATAAAGTTGTAAAGTTCTGTTTTCGTTTATATGAACGTCGGATAATACACTGCCACTTTGGAAACAACCTAAAAATACTAGTGTTTCAAACGCCAAAAAAGTGCACTAATTTTCTATGTCTAAAGCTATTTATAACTTCAAGACTCAGCCCACAATATTTTATTACTTCTAATATATTTACTACTGTAAATATTTGAATATTTTTTGTATGACACCACTTAGTTTTTATATATTGTCTGCTCATTTCAATTAGTGGGAACCCTCGAATCTATAGAATTACCTCGCGGCACCTTATTTAATGAAATTTCCGGCATCAATCGACGGAGAAAAATTCGCTGATTCCGAATATGTATATAACTCAATATCGCCCTATATGTCGCTTAAACCAAATAGCCTTTCACCCCTCCATATGGTATTAAGTTATCAACTCTGACAGACCAGTCGAATATAATTTCAACTTTGTTGTACATTCTTTTTGCGTGTCATACATACATCTCCATTATCGCGAACAATCACAATAATTGACAAGCATTGACCTAGAAAACCTCGCAGTGTTTGCCAGGAAATTAAATGTCTATGTTGACTTCTTGCTGTCGCTGTATTTACAGTGGGAGGTAAAGTCAGGTATAGCTTGTGTACCATTACGGGGAACCATTTCCTACGTTAATACTTTTTTTTTTTAATACTTTTAGGTACTTAAGTATTTTCTTGATACTTATAAAAAATATACTCTTAAAGAATATTTAATCACGGTAACCCTTTAATGATTGTCAGGTGATTTATATGAAGGGCCCGTATTCACTTTGTATAGTGCTAGTGCAGGTGCTTAGTTCGGGTTATCGGTGATTGGTGGAAAGTACGTGTGGACAGCGAAATTCGCGATCCACACGTATTTTCTACCAATCGTTGATCGCCTCACTTCACACCTGCACTCGCACTAATCAAAGTGAATACGGCGCCTTAAGCACTCATGATACAAAAATGAGTTCTTAATTAACTGTCATATTTCTTTCAGCACATTCACTTTTTAATTCATACAACATTAGCTTTTTAGAGGGGATTTGTCAAAAGTAACGTTCAAAGGTAATAATCAAATAAGACCCAATTTCGACTCAGTAGGACTGTCGACCCTAGATTAATTCAATTACTTACGATACCTGCATTACATACACATTTCCCCAATTATATTTCGATCGTACCACTTGGTGTGTGATATTGTGCGGTTAACCTATTGACCTTTACTAAGAATGTTTTCCTATTACCATTGAGTATTTACTGAAGAATAAAGTCAACAACAAATGTACTAGATACATAAGTTAAATCCAGCCGGCAGGTCATCTGAGCTATAAGTAAATTTTCTTCTTATTATTCTATCTTCTATTATTTAGGTATGTCGTTGTGTTTAAAATTTATTTTTAGATTGACCAAATCCTCAGATAGTATCTCAGTGTTAAAAGAATATTACCGCGAACTTGTTATAATAGCGGAGATAGTAGTATTTTAGCCCTTATGTTTTAATCATTTTATTTTTATTGTTTTCTTACGCACTCACCAGCGGGAACTAATGGTAAGGTTACATATTTAATTAGCTAGTGTAGCGCTAGTCGATAACGATGTAATTGGTCATTATGTGCCGCGGGCGTTGTGCAGAAATACAATGTAAGTAAGCACGTCATTCATGGTCATCTTTCGTTCGAAAACAGGGGATACATGGGAATACAGTATCACATGATACGTTTATTATAATCTGAAGATGAGATCATGATCAAAATCTGTCCAAAGAATCATTATCACATCAACTGCCTTAAAAAGTGCACTTCTAGACATATTTCCTCTTCAAAAGACGTTTTGGACTACTATCTATACATATAATTATTCCCGTTCAGTGAAGATGAGTTTCTGAATGAGCTCTTCTAACGTGCCTGCCGCGCGGTTTTATCCAATTAACTGGAATCTTGATGTAATGAATGCGTGTACATTGCGCAGTAAAACATCTAATAGGCATGAGCTCGTAAATGTTCAAAGCTATTTATAACTTCAATATTCAGCCTACAATATTTTATTACTTCTAATATATTTACTTCTGTAAATATTTGAATATTTTTCGTATGACACCACTTAGTTGCATATATTGTCTGCACACATGGTAGAATTTCAATTAGTGGGAACCCTCGCATCAATAGAATTACACCGCAGCACCTTACATTGAAATTTATATAAAGTTTGTACAGAATCATGAATGCTTTTTCTTTCCTGTGCTGTTCCACAAGTTATGGAAAATTAATTACCTATCTTAACGACGCCATCAAATTCAAAAGTACTCAAATACGGTTAATAGGTAAAGAGATTAACGCACTTGAACAAACAAAGTGTTTTACGAATACGAAATAATGGTCACTGTACTAGCAGTGTGGTGTACCTATATAAGCACATATACTTACGTAGATCTCCTCGTCGCCGGCGGACGCGGCAATTTGCGACAATCCCCCTCTACATTATAAACCCCTCTCCGCCCATCTTCACACCCGTCTCGCAATTTTGTAATGTTTATACTAACTACTGTATACGCCCTATTTGTTTATGAATGCCCGGTATTTTTATATTACGTCTAGAGATGATACGTTTTTGTAAGAACATTGTAGTTATATGAAAATTCAATAGGTACATACATTACATTAACTATTACCAGTATACTTATTTTGTTGAAACTTCTGTATATTTTATTTCACTACGGTTGTAAACGGGGAGAAGTTGGTACGCGATCACTCAATAGATGGCTATTAGAAGCGTTGCTATGTGTTGTGTATATGCACGTTGCTCAGTTAATGCGCTTTTTGACGAAACCCATAGTCTCATGTATTGTTGCTTGCATCAGCTCATCGCATTGAGTAATTTGCCTGAAGTCAGTAAACGTTTTTATTATTTTGTCAATTCCTCAGATTAGTCAAAAGATTTTGTCTTTAAAAATGGGCTAGTAACAGGTTCAACGAGCTTTGATGCTGGCACAGCTGTCGTCGTCTTAGTGACAATTGCATTTTATATAAATTTACCATTGAATTCCACATTGCCCTCAGAGTAAACAATGCCTTAATCATTTGTGCAAATAAAATCAGAACAACTGAAAACTGAAAATAACCTGTGGTCTACAAACCTTGTGTTTTGCTTACTTGATGTTTAAATCTTTCTGTCTCCGTTCCCCTTAATCACGCAGCGGACGGAAAGGAGATGGTTAAACATTTGTTATAATTGAATTAATATGACGCCGTCAAACCACGTTTCATATTTAGAGGGCAGCTTTTTTGGTCGTTAGTTTCACATTTTCAAATGCGCAATAGAAAAGCTAATTAAACTGCCTTTGTTGAAGTTCATCATATAATCATTTTAAATTAATAACTTTATATGTACACGCGTCTAATAAGTAATCGTCTTTTACAGGTGAAGAAAATGGCCGACCGAGTAAGTAAATGTCGCGAAGAAGTGAAGAAAAGCAGAGACAGGTATCAAGTGGCATTATCCGAGATAACAGCGTACAACCCTCGCTATATAGAGGACATGACGGGGGTGTTCGAGCGATGCCAGGAGATGGAAGCTCAACGGCTCAAGTTCTTCAAAGACGTACTCTTCAGCTTCCATAAGTGCCTAAATATTAGTCAGGAACCAACGTAAGTAGGCTCGCGGAACCTGTTTAAATACTCGAAATCATTAAGAGTGTCGATTCACATGAATGACCCAAGGAAAAGAAAATCTCGCAGAAAATCGCATATATATTATGTTGTATGAAAATGTTGTCATTATTCCTAAGAAATATTTTTTATATTTTAATAATTTTCAATTTACCAATAGGTAAATAATAAACCTAATTCTATTTAAAAACTAAACTAAGTACTAATTCTTACATAAACATTTCAGTTTACCACAAATATATGAAGAATTCCACCACACGATAAACAACGCGGATCACCAAAAGGACCTGAAATGGTGGGCGAACAACCACGGCATCAACATGGCCATGGCGTGGCCACAATTCGAGGTAACGCACCATACATTGGTGGATATACTCCCCGCCTGCAGTATTGCCCCTCCACTTGCCCACTTAGCAAGTAATCTAATCTACTCTACAGATCTCTATGCATCATAACAACTGTACGCTTTAGGCAGGTCTAGTTGCATTCAGTACTTAGGACTGTATGTATTTTTATACGGATTTTGTTAAACCATGACTATAATAGAATATAACCACCGAGTAGTGCTTAAATTGGAATTGACAAAAATGACTCTAAATATGCTATCGACTTCTTCCCAGAGAGTAGCTTTCGTGTTAAATTAATAAAATCATAAGCTTAGAACTCACAGAACGTTGCAACTGACAAGGAGTTTGATGATTTGTTCAAAAGTGTTTAAAGTTCGTCGAAAATGTACATTAACAAGTAAAATTTTAACAAAATAAAAACCGACTACAAGGTTCGACCCAATTTCTTTTGGATGCCATGATCAGATCTTAGTGTCCTTATCATGGTACCACCGTTGGGATATCTACTTTCCATTAAAAAAATAATCATCAAAATCGGTTCATAAACGAGGAAGTAATCCGCGAACACACATTAAAAAATATATATGCGGTCGAATTAAGAACCACCTCGTTTTTTGAAGTCGATTAAAAATAGCTAATATAATAGAAAGACATAGAGGAATTTATTAGTTTAAACTACCATTAAATCTTGCAAATAAATCATGGTTTGATAACTATCTGTGTATTAGTCATAGGCGATAGCGTTACTAAAAAGACATTAGTTGATTAGTATGAAAAAGAGAGCATGTTCTATTAGTTGTATTTTCAACACCCTCCCTTTAAAAAATATTTAGTGGAAATATATGCTATTTAATTTCTTATTCCTTTTTTTATCCATAAATAAGGTTATGCAATATCTTTATCGTAATTGAACAAAAACAAAACACTTTGATACTAGCAAGTTATTTTAAGTCTTCAATCAATCGCCTCTACTTTGAATCAAGTCGGCCAAACATTCAAGGTATTTCTATCAGCAGTAACAAGAAATTAAAATAAACCTCCATACAGACCAAATAAGAATAAAAAATAATAAAAGAAAAAATAACGATCAAAAAGTTTTAAAAGAGCAACATGTTCTACCAAACAGCTAAGAAAAGTGTTGCCAGATCGGAAAAGAGTAATTTTTGGAGAAAGGACTGCACGTTTGGCCTAGTGTTTTAACGGTCACCACGCCGTTTCCTACTTCGCCCCAAGTGTCGTGGGTTCAAATCAAACGTAGGACAACACTTTGTGTGATCCACAAATTCCACAAATTGTTGTTCTGAGTCTGGGTGTTCTTTGTGTCCGTTTCATGTATGTTTGTAAAGTACCCCGCGACACAGGATTTATTCCTAGTGCGGGAGTTGTCTTTTAAAAAGAAAATATTTTTTTTAAATAGAACTCCATGATTTTTTTAAAAATAAACCAACATATGAGACTGTATTTCTGCCATCATTCCTATTTCAAATACCAAGAAATTAATTTGAAATAATCATTTTTTATCGTGTGTGCACATTGCTCTTTGTAATGTAGACCTTCAGAGCCCCGGTTATCACAAGGTAACTAATACCTCTGCGACCGTTATATTTGATCAAGCCGTCAGATAGTTACGCGTCGACACTCATCAGTTACCTTGCATAACTTAAACATTGCAAAAATATCTACGGATTTCCTTTAAAAGTTCATAACTGCGTCGACCTCAGAAAAGTATTTTTATTGCTACGGGTCAAGTTCGACAAAATTGCTTTAATCAAAATTTTATAATTATTGCATTCATGTCTAACACAGACAGACCGTATCGATTTATTTATAAACAAATTAAATAATTCATTATTTTAATAATTAAACGCTTATAAAAGTTCTTATAAAATCAGGTTAATTAAAATATAAACACAGGTTTACAATAAATTAAACAACCACTCTACAAAATGCACAAGACCTGAAGTTCTCCAAATGTTGACTAAAAATAACGTTAATACAAGGAGGATGATCCCTCAACGGATCCGATACGTAACAAATACTTGGTGGAGGCAAGCGAGCTGGTCGCCAGAGTGATAGCGACGGCCCGGCTGCCGCTACAGCGACCGGCGACTATGCCCTGGTCGGAGACAACCGTGACCTGGTCGCAGTCATGGTCGCAGGCAATTCACCGTTTGAGGCTCGCCCTGCCAGCCATGTGCTTTGGTGTGGATGAGCGAGGACCGTGCCGCGTCGCCCCTTCAGTCTCCAGTAGCAACTACTATGGGGGCAGCAAGTTTTACAGCAACCCACTGATGGTACGACCACGGTGTAGGTTCGGTGACGTTTCGAGCACAATCGTGACACGTGTGACCAATAAGGAAACTTAGTTCAATAAATATCCTCGGATTATTTTAGTTGGTCATATGTCGTGAGGATGGGAATATTAAAGCACGGCTTTTTTGATTGGCGATGAACAGATTGGTTTTGTGGCAGCGAATAATGAAGATGATACTTTATTTATTTAGACTTGATATTTAGATTATATTTCTATTGATCACAAAGAACCAAATTGATCAGAAAACAGACGTCTAAAATTTTTAATATCTATAACTTTTAGTAAAATGATACAATATTAACTTTATTTAGGTGTAAACTATTAGATATAAAATTATCATGACAATGTTCGTTAGCACAAAAAAAAACCTAAATGTTATAAAAGCAAAATACATTTGCTTGGGAATTCCATGACTGCTAATTATTACATGTGTTAGTATTATCCTATATATCATTATATTTATAAAATCTCGTTATCCTCCACAAAGGCACTGTAAATCGCCTCTCAATAAACTAGCACTACATCAAGTTTTGTCACCAAACGAAATGCAAAAAACTGCACAAGGGTTTTTGATGGTGTCACACGAAAATACACCGTGATGGTTGGTGTTATGAAACAGTCTTGTCCATAGATAATCACTGCACCATTCAGGGAGCATTCACATTCGGTCGGTAAACCACTTGCCGCCCGGCAACCGACCCCAGGAAAGCACTATAAACAAAATTTCAAACTATCTAAAAAAAAAACAAATATTCGATTTTAAAAAAATTGCAACATTCACGAGTTTGCTGTCAAAATCTTTGTTCGAAATTCGAAAAAAGTTGCACTCATATTTACACTCATCCACACTGAAGTTATGGTATGGTAGCATTTAGCAATTAATAATGAATACATTTAAATTAGAAACGCACGCAATATCACCGGTTAACGTTTATGATATCGTCTAAGTATAATATATCTTTATTCAGCTGAAATACCGTTTTTAAATAAAATTGACGTTATATTTGAATATAGTAGGAAAATTAGATCTAATAGAAACTGAAATTTAAAATAAGGAAAATTTGAAGAGAAAAAATGTTAAAATTTTTGACTCCCATGAAGCCGTTTCCTCTGTATTATTGTTTTATATAATAGCATGTTATTTTTCAATTTCTTGCCCTCTCCAACTAGAACTGCAGTAAGCTTTACCTTCTAACGTACACCGGCTTTATATGGACGTGTTATTTGTTTATCTAATTTTTTATTACTTTTTATTATGAGTTTGCATTGCACAAGGAGACGTTGGGAATAATAATTTGGTTTCCAAATATGTATGAAAAACCCAAGGCCAGTGTGGTATAGTAGGCTTTCTAAGAAGAGGCCTATGTCCAGCAGTGGACTGTTGATGGAAATGATATATTAATATTTAATTATTGTAAAATGCCCTTTCGATGCATAAATTAACTTGCTACCAATTATTCCCAACGCGTCATTGCGCTCGCCATGCCCGCTTGTGACCGGTGTGTCGGTGAACCAGGAGTACACCGAGGAGTTCCGGGACATCGCGAAGGGCAAGTCCAAGGAGAGCCTGCCCACGGGGCCCATCACGTTGCTCAACCAGCGGCCAGTCAGCGAGGATGTACGTTACACCATCATTTTGTTACAGACGTCGTTTTATGGACAACAGTGGTTGATTACGAACTTACTTCGAACTTTATGCGAGAATAACTTTATTCGAAGACGGTTAGAATAATATAATAGCGAGTGACAGAAATACAGATACTTCAACCGAGGTTGAGAAGTAATCAAAATATTACCTAAATATACTTATGAAGTAATAACTAGTAATTACCAGAATTTTTGTTATTGAAAAATACGATTTGGATTTTGATTCAAGTATTTACACATAGTTCGGAACTGGAACATAATTCAAGATGAAATGTCTACATTTTAGAAAATAGAGACAACCTTGTGTTATATTTAAATTAAGTGTAATGCAATAAAATTAATAGAATCGCGAATATATCTTTTGCTTTAAAGTAGTTACTAGAAATGTAAAAATGATATTTTAGTACAAGTAAGAATAACAGTAATTATATTGAGTAATTTAATGATGAGTCTAGTAAACTTCCGAGAACAACTAATAACTTCTTAGAATGTTGTTTGGAGAAAAATCTCTATAAAGAAATAAAATGTTTTTCTCTGAACGAAAGTTTTGTAAATAAGGACTTATCTTTAATATAAGTTCTTCTGCTTTATTCAAGGGTCCATATCCGTTCGATATAAGATGCCGGATTAGTCTAGTAACAATGTTACTTTTAATAAAAGTTGATGTTTTATATTGTCAATTTTATCAAGTTAAGTCGCATTATATCCAATTCGACCTAAGGTCCGTATTCACGATCGCTGTTGTACGTAAGATGACGTCACAGCACGCGCCTCGCCGCGTCACATCCATGTGCGCACGTGAACATATCCAGCCATGAACATGTTCATCGCAGTATATGTTCAGTATACGATTCAAATGAGAATGAAGAGATACGCTGGGTTGGACTCTCGTAAAGGCTTATTATTTATTATTATTTTATTATTTAATTTGAGCATGATTCGGGTCTAAGTAGTTTGAGTTGAAAGGGATGTGGACATTCTCATTTAAATCTATTTTAGTTAAGAGCTTTATTTTTATGTTGTCTTGATGTTATTTTTGATATCTATGTTGCATGATGGATGTCGCTTCGATCTACAGTTTATGCATACGGCATGCATTAACCATTTAACACACGATCAATGATATAGTTAAAATTTTATAAAAGTATTTTGATAAACAATATCTACGTATGGTATAATTATAATAAAAAAACTGATAAAATAATCTTCAAATATTATTTTATTCATTTACTTTATTTTAAAATAAATAAATGAGTGGAACGACCAATATAAAACTACCATTTCATTGCTTTTCTATTTGTTTTTAATTTATTTCTATTTTTGAACACAATGTTGGTCCTTCCACTCACATTATATACATATATTTAAAATACCAAGATTGTAATGTCCGCGTATTTTAGGAACTACCACCGATCAACTCCAATAACAAAATTACTAAGACAACCAACCACACGGACTCGATGCCCCCGCCATCAACAATCGCCGTCAACACTACGGCTAACAACACTGCCAACAACACTATCGATAAGAAGAGTATCAGCGCACCTATTGCAGTGACGTAAGTATCAAAATTAATTTGGACGCTCTTATATTATTTAATCATTTTGTGTGTGATTTTTAAAGACGAGTAGTACTACTATAGAAAAATATGGGGATTACGATTTTTAAAAGCTGCGCCATAGAATAGTACTTATAACAGCTAGCGGAATAGTATACATAAGAAAGTCAACTCTATGTCAAATATTTTTTTAACTAGCGCAAACATAGCACCCTCAGGCCAGTTGGAGCGTCGACTTGCATAAGAACGTAAAATGGCTGGCAGGAGGTGGATGCGAGAAGAAAATTGATCAGAGTGTCGTGCAACGGGAGAGGCCTATGTCCAGCCGTGGACTGCAATATGCTGACGATGATGATTTTCAATTTCCTATCCGTCCCCCCATTGCCTAAATTGCACACCCCTCCTTTCTCTGTATTCTTAGTGATGACATCCTTGTATTCTAATCATTGATTATATTCAATGTACCTGATTAATCCTTAAACCTCATAGTCCTACCCCCACTTCCACCTAGCATTGAACACCTGGAGATATTCGGATGTACGTCGGATTGCTGTCCCCCCAGAGTGGCGGCGTCGCTCAGCGAGCGACTGGTCCGCCTGGCGATGAGACCGGACGTCTCCAACAGTTCCAGATTCACCATCACTGATATGACTGATCAAATGATCGAGGAGTTAGTGTGTGGATTTTATAACAAATTATGTAGTATTTGTGGACCTTGTAAGAAAAGTTGTAAAATTATGAAAAACCAAAAATGAGCGGTAGAAATAGCTCTTGAGTTAAACGGTTCGGTTCTTTTTTACTGTGCGCAACAGTCAAAATCTGAAACACACTTCCCGCGCACTTGTTTCTCTCCCTCTATGATCCCGGGTCCTATAGGGTTCACGCGAGGCGTGAAGAAGCATCTCGCTAGGCCGCCATAGTGTGGGTCACCATGCTGCTTTATCTACGTTCGCAATGAATATGGTGACCACCACTTTGGATACAGAGAGTCAAAAGAAAAAAAAAAGAAAAAAATAAATAAATGGGTGGTTCTTTAGTCAATCCCTCAAAAGAAAGAATCTTAGAATTTATAACTTTGAATTATATTTGGTAAAAAACACCATTCCGTTTTATATTTATTATGATTCATCAGACATTTTCTGACTAATGACACTATATTTAAAAGAATATCTTATAAAAAAACTAGCTGACCCGGTAACTTTGTAACGCCATATTTACATATGTCTCAGCTGCAGCAGGCAGTGTACAGTCGCGGAAAAATTTTTTTGTCTTTTCCCGTTATCTTTTTATTTTCCTTGTACACAAACCTTGTCCTAACAATAAAGAACACATAAAAAAAAGTATCAATTAATTTGGTGCAGCCGATCTAAAGTTATTAGCGTACATACATTTCGACAATTCATTTTTATAATATTGGATTACTTAATATAAAATATTTTGATGTATACAAAATTAGATGTTTATTTTCATTTATTATGTAAAACATCAATAGGAGTAGAAGCCAAGTTATATTAATAGCTTGTTTTTAGTTTAATAAGTACATATACATATTTGGTAATTTAAAATAATTTTTAATTTGAATTAATTGTTCCCCACAGCAACGGTACAGTCGCAGCCCCTAAATCGAACAAAACGTCACCAGCGAAAGACAGCACCAAGGGTCAAGACAATCCGTTCGAGGAGGACGAATGGGACGAGGAGTCGGGCGGGGCCCTGACGGACACGGGCGAGCCCGGCGTGCCTGTGCGGGCGCTGTACGACTACACCGGCGCGGAGAGCGACGAACTCAGCTTTAGACAAGGTCACTCTACACATTTACTTGACAATTAATTTATAAGTTTCAGAATTCTAGAATTTCTTTTTACGGTTCATAAGGGAACCATTAAAGAAAACATGTCTACGAAACTACGAGAATAAATGTCAAATGAATGTAGACTGTTCTTTACTTTTAAATGACAGTGAAACTTAATTTAATTTATTGTATTCATAAAAAAAAACATACCAATCAAATTGATAACCTCCTCCTTTTGAAAGTCGATTAAAAATTGTATCTCTCAATATTATGCGTACTAAACACTTGTATTTTGCGGTTTATCATATAGAATAAATATCACAGAAGTTCAACTCGCACTAGCCAGATTCTCATATATTTTTTTCGAAGTTTGATTTATGATCCCATACAATTTTTCACCGTGAATTCCGTTCTACTAAAGTGTCATTCCGTTTCCAGGCGATCAATTCGAAAAATTAGAAGACGAAGATGAACAGGGTTGGTGCAAGGGGCGGAAGGACGGCAGAGTGGGACTCTACCCAGCCAACTACGTCGAACCTGTGGGCCATTAGCCCACCGATGGCTCTCCCAGCAAACACCAGCGTTTAACGTCAGTGAACAATCCTGACATTGTTAAGTAAAAGTGAAGCAGAGACGACTTAGAATTGATTGAACAACCGCTAACTTGTAGAATAGTTTTTAAATTGAACCACTAGATGACGACGTTATTTTCTTGTGGCGACATCTACAACGATGTCTCCAACAACAAAAATAAATGATATATCACGTTAACGACTCGAGAAACGAAGAAATTTATTAAATTTAATAAAGATGGTACTACTTATGTATATAATAATAAATGTCTTTAATATTAGAGTAGCGATGTCTAGCTGGCATATCCGTACATACAATGTATGTGTCGCTCACGCTTTGAACATACTACATCTTATCGACATTCATTAGCTTTATTAGAATTGCACCTTAGAGAAGATAGACTACGTCTTTAGTGTAAAACAGTTGTGTGTAAATACAGTTAGTGTTGTTCGCTCATATCTATGTCCGACGTTAGAACAATACTGTATTACGCTCCAATACCGTATTGTGAACGTGACAGGTTATAAAATTTGTTTTATTTTCGCGAGTCACGATGTTAGTCATTATAATAGTAACAGGTTTTAAGTACATTCAATTATATACATGTGTTAATCAATTACGATAGCTATAGATTGATTTGACACATTAAGGGTAGCCGTCAACTTCAATACGTCTATTGAATATCATCCACTCGACATCGAACCCCGATCCTTGAGAAACAAAACACTTTTTAATGTATTTGACGACGCTTTTCTAAATAAAACTTTTGGACCTACATTTTTGTACATTTCTATTACAAAAATTCCTTTAGAAGTTTTCCTAAGGGTTGAGTTAAGGTGAGACGGTTTTGAATATTTTTGGATGGAACTCTTTGTAGGTACAATATGGAAACCAAAAATTGTTTACTTGTATATTGTAGTAACACTATATATCCGTTGTCACAAACATTGCAGCTGTAGCAGTGACGTTGCTCTGTGGACACTGCTCAGGGATGTACCGACTTCTAAACTAGTAATGATTGAACTAGTGCTGTCGATGTAGTAAAGAAAAACATTTCATCTGTGAGCACAGTATTTATCATAGTTTGAGCATTATTAATTATTAGAACGTGTTTAGAAGGTACATCTTTGAATATCGCTGAGGAATATAGCTAAGCCAAAAACTGTACGCCAATTTAAATAATTAGGTAACAAGTGATGCGCTTAGGCGGCAATGGGAATTTATATTTTTATGATATACTGGATGGTGGCACTGCACTGTAGTTGTGTTTATGTACATACACGAGTATTACGTATTACGTCGTGCTTATAGAATATTTATTTCCTATTGTATATACTGTAAAATGCATTAATGTGTATGTAAGTGGTGCGGGACGCGTCGGACTGAGCGAAGGCCTAATATTGCTTAGCGGCCTGTTTTGTAACTCCCATTTACAGCGAACACGCGGCCCGCGCTTAGTATGATATAATAACAGTTAATAATATATTACGAGAAATGTTTAACCTTTTCATTTTCCATTTTATACCTCGTTTTAGATATTGTTGTATTGTGTAATGATTGTGGGCAGGCGTGGTCGCGTCCTCGTCTCGGCTCGATGTGAGCTGTCGCTCTTTAGTCCATAGCTGTTTTGTTTTTCCTTGTTATAGGTTCAGCGACCATTTGTGAGAAATTCTTTGTGTTATATAATTATCAAAGAGGGTGGTTTTGGACCACATATGTTAATATATTATGAATATTGGTAAAATAAAATTGTTACATATGGTATTTTGGGTTTTATTTATATATATTTTTCACGTCTTATTGTCACCCTGCATGCATGCAATTAAATATACATGTTAAATTGTACTTTGATCACCGTTTTTTATAACTTGAATAACAGGGTCTGTCAAGAAAATGAAAGATCTGTCAGTAATACTAAAAATATAAAAATCAAACCTGCTGACCATTTTCTGATGACAGTCAATTCAAGCTCTCTTCCTGTTAGTCAATACATAAGGAAGTAAGCACCAAATAAAAGAACGGAGTACAATTTTAAAAATCTCTTTATTTGATGAAACGCAAGTGCACTGTGACAGGTGTCCGCAGCCTACTGCCGTACATTTAGAACAAACTTAACATAACACAGAAACTTCAACGATTTATTTATCCCCACTAATACAATAATATATTAAATAATAATTGTGATTCTCTGTGACGATTAATAGCAATTATTATTAAGTCATTATTATAATAATTACTTAGTCGATATTGAAGTAAGAGAAATATCACATACATATATCAGCATGTACGGACAACGTTGAACGTACAGCAATAGGCTATATTCACATCTTGAGGTTACATCATCGTCTAAGTCAAGCTAAACACTACATAAGGTACTGTATTTGGAAAACTGCTTTGACGCGGTTCTTCGTCATTTTAAATGGAATCTGAATATATTGTTGTAAATATAATGTCCAATGAATCACGTCAAAGTGTCTCCTCTCACTTCGCGATATACGAAGCATACAATTTATGGAGTGTAGAGATAAGGAGTACAATCTCTATGTTGTCCGCCAAAATGCACTAATTAGGTGACGCCACTGTGCAACGAGTGTAAATTTTAAAGAATTAGAAAAGATATTCAAATGAGGAAAAGGCTTCCGCTTTGCAATGGCGTGCTTAATAAAGATGTTACTACGCAAAGTTTTTAATTTTTAAACCACAATTTAATTATTTGACTGTTTGTCGGACACTTACTACGCAAAGTTTTAAATTATTAACACACAATTTAATAAAAAGAATTAAAACAATATCACACTCTCCTCTCACTATAGCGCCTCTGTGGTCGGTTCTCGAACTACTATTCATCATTCATGTATGATGGACAATTTTCCCCATAAGAGCCCATCAGAGATTGTACTCCTTACCTCTATACTCCATGATACAATTATTGCAAAATATAAGGAAATAATATGTCGCATCATACACAGTGTAGGCGACATCTGACGACAGCGCGACACCAACATGAGCAAGGTTATGCGCACTTTGTGCAATTTGGCACGAGGCACCTTCGCGATTTTAGTCCGTAGCAAGTAGAAACAGCTGTAGCGGTACACAACAGTTCATTTTTAAACCAACATAATAATATATTGTGTTTACTTTTACACTTCGTCAAGGAACCAAAAATAATCTCAAATATTACCTTACTTTTACTACCATCCGTGGTAAAAAATCTACCATTTTATTTTCAAAATGTTGCATCAAAGAAATACAACCATTGCTTTTGATAATAGTAATAAAAGTAATTATAATGGTGTTGAATAAATCTTAAAAGAACTGTATTCACCACTCTCACCAAAGTTTTTCTAAATCCTGTCAGTATTTAAGTATCTAACTAATATTGTACCGCTACAAGTGAACACGAGCGAGAACCGCGCGCACACAATCATAACTCGCCTGGATAAATGCATTACAGAACAAAATATAACGTTTATATTTACAGGAGCTACACGTATGTACATAAGGGGCCGCCAACCCTGATATGTGAACATAATCAAGTACTTATTTACAAATCATACAAAACTGAGTATGTAACAACAATGTTGCTCGATTCAAATGAGATTCGCAAACAAATAATTTATAGTTTTTATAAATTAATTTATAAACAGCGTTCTCACGTCTATGTTATAGTAGGTAAGGAATATAATGTTTATATAAATATAGTCACGAGGGGAGCTCGTTATTATTTATATAATGCTAATTACTAACGAATTGTCATATATTCGCTTTTGTGTCAATGCTTTTGTAACTTTAAATTTAAACATAGGTGTCCGTGCACGCTTCACGTAAATGCCTACGTTACACGAACGCAACTTCCACGTTAAATAGGTCGCATATCCATATAAAACTCAATACAACGAAATGATGAGCCTATCAGATAACCGTAAAAACAAAATTAGAGTGATATACAATCACGTTCTCGACTATTCGGGGTGATTATCATAGACATTTTATTCAGTTTGAGGTATGTCACATCTCAACAATCTCTTTCAGCATAAGACGTGCACAATTTATTATAAAACACATTTTTAACATAGTTGTTTGAATGCTGGCGCTTTGTAGGGCCCCACCATTACTTGTACAGCTAAAAACATAAATAACACGAACGAACCGAGGACTTTAAACAACAGTAACACAACATATTTACAACTTCATATACGTAACACTAAATAATATAAATATCATCGTTCCCTGCTATCGAGTTAATGACGTTCTGTGAGATAAATTATGTGAACCATCTAGTATTTTGGTAGTGATTTTTATGGACATGTATTTATGACAATTCAATCATATTGATCTTTTCACTTATAATTTCCAAACGTTCAATACGCAACACATTAATTTGCTTTAGACTTTAAAATGGAATTCAAAGGAACTTCTTTTTCAAACAAGTCAGTAATATTAACGTACGTTATTAAGCGGTTTTATTGAATTAAACACACAAATTGTATGTCGGACATATAGGAAGTATGCCAATAATCAAACCAATCGCATAATAGAGAGGGGATAATGCAAGTATATTTTAACGACAACTGATCGAGGTACTCGTATAATAACCGCTATGTTAAAGTAACAAAAAAACCTTATTCAAATTTAAAGATATATGTTTAAAGTCACAAACAACAATCGATGCATATAACATTACATATTTATCTCAACAAAACTTTTTTACCTATCGAGATCATACCATACATTTATAGTTCCATCTAAGCTTGTATTTTCGCGAGTATTAAGATATCATTATTTTTACAAGCTTGTATCAGAGTCACTATAACTACTTATAATAAATATAATATTTTGTCGTCTATCTTTGTATATTCAATAAATCGTAGATAAATCGTTCGTCGACAGTGGCTCCAACGGCCAAATTGGACAGTACGTATACGCATTATGATAGCGTATACGTGACTGAACATAGCAGATAATTTTGAAACTAGCCCTAAAATGAAATATAATAAATTATCAAAAATATAAACGGAATGATATATCTCAGAACTAATTACATTGCTATAGTAAAATTATTTTTTCGAGAATAAATCATAGAAGCGGGACAGTAATATATCTCTATATTTATGTGTGGGTTATGGCTGTTGTGTTAGCGGCGGGATGAGAATTAATACATAATATATACAAATAGGCGATAATGTTAAAACTTGTTGTTGTTTAAATCATCTTTGTTATAGAAATCATAACAATAATTTACAATATGAAATATAAATTAAAGAATTCTACCTCCTTACTCCTAACTTCTCTTTTATCGATGACAAGCTTATGCCCAACTGTATACGCACAAAGCTGGTGGGCGGAGCATACGATATGACCGTGTGATTTATGACCGAGTCTGCCGTGATTAAATAATTTTACTATAGAGCTTTTATTTGTAAATTTATAGGGTTTTCAAAACTCGGCTAATTTAATAAAAACCTTAAAGCGTCCTTTCAAGGGTTTACTTTTCAAAAATATTTATGTCAATAGAGTTTCGCTACTAGCTCATACGACAAAGCATTTTTTAATAACATTTAGCGGCAGTTAGCACTTGCAGACCTGTTATAGTACAAGACATTTCTTTAACAACGATATATTTTGTTTACATTCTATGCGTCAATCACTTTGTTATTCACAGTCGCGTCAAACAAAATTATTTTTTGATGTAACCTGCAGTTTTAACGTATGTTAATGATAAATAGCGATTTAATATAATAAAAATATTATAGCAATGTGTGGTTAGGATCAAAAATAGTAAATCCTTACCTAATCGACTTCTATCCGTAATGTCATATATTTGTCTATGGTAATTTAATAGTCAACAATGTAAACATGCGCAATATCGGTAAAGCTAGCCATACACGGTAGAGTGTACCTGACAGGTTTGCCTGCACAGTTACTCCCGTCAGGTAAGCTCGAGTTGAGTAGATGACATACCTGAACAGCTCAACTGTACAGGCAAACCTGTCAAGTATACACGAACGTATGTAGCTAGCCTAATATGTTGGACGTTACAGCGAAATATTTAACTATAAAAGACTGTCATTATGTCTATCAATGGATATACCGCAATGTTACCAATCGTACAATTTATTCGACCATCGTTTTTTTAGTTTTTTTTTATTCTTCGCTATTTAAAAGCCGTCTCTTATACTCATAGTGTAAATACGTGTTGACTATGGTTTTTCCGTTAAGATATATTGTAAACTTAACACAGCACAGTTCACTGTAGACAAGCTTGTAGTTTCTCGATCCACTCTTGCGCAGCATTGGCATCGCTAGCGCAGAAGTTGTACGTTCGACGACTTGTACGAAGCTGGGGACAAAAATGATATCGTTAATCCAAAATCTATCTTAAAATACAAAATAAAAGAAATATTCAGTTAGAGCATGGTTTTTTAAAATTCAATACTTACATCGAAGAATGATCTGTCATCACATTTCTTAGGCGGTCCAGGCGCGGCTGCAGCCTGCGTTACCGTTATCACTTCTGCTAAATCTGTAGATCAAGTTTTTAATGAATATATAAACGGGGTAGAAAAACATATACTAAACAGTATATGTTTTTCTACAAAGATGGTTTTACAGAATATAACAGGAAAGCCTGGGCGTTTATATTGATTTATATGAAGGCTTAATTATTTGGCTAGCGTTTTAGGAGCTCAATGTATCACACTGTTGAATAAACTGGGAAATCTAGGGAAGAATATGTATATAGTCCATTCGCTGTAAGAAAATAATGACGCAATACTAACGCACTAACTGACCAATCAGGGCACAAGCTTTTGAACGAAAACGAGAATTTCTTAGAACTTATTTGCTGGTTTAGGGTATTTACTTAATGCTTAACAGAATGCATACATTCAAACAAACAAAACTCACCAATAAACCCTTTGCAGTGGGAGTCCTCCATTGCGTCATAATATCGTAGTTGATGCTTGATTGAGTCCAATACGAACCATCTGGAAATTTATTTTATACAAACATCATTTTAAAGATACCTAAAAACCAGAAAAAAATAGTAATCACTCATTTTTCCTGGTTTGGTAGGGAGTCTCGTATACCTACAATTTTAGGTATACGAGTCTCAAAAAAGAACTAGTGTTTCAATCCATTGTGAAATTGGGATAAGTTTTAGAGAGATCCACCTCTTTAAATGAATTGGATGTTTTTAGAATTCACTCTTAGACTAGACAGTATTGCGTATCGCGTTACCAGGCGCACTTCAAGGCATCTGAATAGATGCTCGTTACTTCTTTGGGTGACTGAATAATCTAGTACCCAAAATATGTAGGTATACATTGGCATTGTATTAAATGCAAACAATAATGATATTATGCAAAAAATATATAATAGACGTAGATATCGTGGGGCGTTCATAGGTAATATATATCGCAACTAGCCGACACACGTAATTTCGTCTGCATCTTTCAATTTTTTTTTCATTTCGGTCCGAAGAAAATCGGTTCAGTAGTTACGGAGTGTATACCGAACGTACATTTACATACGAGATTTTTAATATGGTAATATTGGTAAAACAATACCTTTGTTTCCAGCCTTTCAGTAACGCTCCTCGTTTGTAGAGGTGACCCTCATGAGTTCTGTTTTCGGCCACGTTCGATGAGAACTGTTCGTAGTACTGCTGAGACGACGACTGGAGGGTCGCTACACCTATGTTTATTAAATTTATTAGTTCATTATCTAGTTTTAGTTATAATATGCTCGCTTCAGTGCGGGCAGGCGCTGGGAGGGGTGTGTAATAACAGCTGGAGTGACGGCCCGTGGGGGTTTCCACATGTTAAGACAAGTTTTGACAGGGTGGAGTGTGGTGTGTGAGGGAATAGTGTGGGGTTTGTGAGGGGATAGTGTGGGGTGTGTGAGGGGGTAGTGTGGGGTGTGTGAGGGGATAGTGTGGGGTGTGTGAGGGGATAGTGTGGGGTGTGTGAGGGGATAGTGTGGGGTGTGTGAGGGGGTAGTGTGAGGGGATAGTGTGGGTTGTGTGAGGGGGTAGTGTGGGGTGCCCTTGTCGCTTAAAGACAAGGGCTCAGGATATGTTGCCGCCGAGTGGGGGGGGATCATAGTTTACGGTGTTTACTTCTCCCCCAACCGGAGTTTGAGCGACTTCGAGGTCTTCCTTAACAGCTTGGAGACCTCGATGCGGCGATTAGCGTCTGGGCACGTCCTCGTGCTGGGGGACTTCAACGCAAAATCCATTGCGTGGGGGTCCCCCAGGACGGACGCCAAGGGCGAGGCCGTCGAGGAGTGGGCGGCTTCGGTGGGCCTCTGTTTACTAAACAGAGGCTCCACCAACACGTGCGTGCGACAGCAAGGGGGGTCGATAGTGGACCTTTCGTTTGCTACCCCTGCTGTTGCCGCACGAGTAAGGAACTGGTGTGTCCTGGAAGAGGTTGAGACGCTCTCGGATCACTTGTACATCCGATTCGAGCTCTCCCGGTCCCAGGGCCCCAGTAGGGGTCACATGGCGCGGCATCCTTCGGCGGAGTATGGCTATCGCCCTCCGCCCGAAGAGGTACGCGATTGGCGTGAAGCCGCCCGTCGAGCCACGATGGCTAGATGGTCGTTTCGGCTGGAGACTCCACGCGCTGGCTTTGCCGCCGTGGAGGCTCTCCAGCCGGTCATCCTTGAGTGGGCAGGGCGGCAGCACGGGACCCTTTCCTTCCGACTGACGCAGGTCCTTTCCGGGTTGGTTGCTTCGGGGAAGTACCTGCACTCGGTCGCTAGGAGGGAATTGAGTCCCGCCTGCCACCACTGCGACTGCAGTGAGGACTCGGCCCAGCATACTCTGGCGATTTGCCCCGCTTGGGCGTCGCAGCGCCGGGCCCTCACTGCAGTCATCGGAGGGGATCTCTCGCTACCGGCCGTCATACGCTCCATGGCCGGTAGCGATAGCAGTTTTACCGCGGTCGCAACCTTCTGCGAAGATGTAATCTCGCAGAAGGAGGTGGCGGAGAAGGCCCGGGAGGACGATGTCCACTCGGACCCAATCCGCCGCCGGCGAACCGGGCAGCGGAGGCGCGCCTATCAGCGCCTCATGCCGCCCTGAGTGTGGCCGCGGATGGTCGGGACGGGCTTTCCCCTCCATCCGCTCTAGTGGCCTCCCGCGAGGGGGCGACGTACGCGTGTGCCGTACGTCGCCTAATTGAGAGGATACCAGCAGACGGTGCCCGCTTCTGTGCGGGCAGGCGCTGGGAGGGGTCCGGATGTGTTAATAACTGCAGTTCCCGGACTCCTCCCTTCACAGGCGCAGAGTGGCACACCGTGTGGTTTTAGTCGGTTCGAGTCCGACACACCGCCTCGCCGCAAGCCCCGGTGGGGTGACGGTCCGAGGGGATTTCCACACGTTAAAAAAAAAAAAAAGGGGGGGTAGTGTGGGGTGTGTGAGGGGATAGTGTGGGTTGTGTGAGGGGGTGGGGGGTGTGTGAGGGGGTGGTGTGGGGTGTGTGAGGGGGTAGTGTGGGGTGTGTGAGGGGTGGTGTGGGGTGTGTGAGGGGGTGGTGTGGGGTATGTGAGGGGGTGGTGTGGGTTGTGTGAGGGGGTGGTGTGGGGTGTGTGAGGGGGTGGTGTGGGGTGTGTGAGGGGGTGGTGTGGGGTGTGTGAGGGGGTGGTGTGGGGTGTGTGAGGGGGTGGTGTGGGGTGTGTGAGGGGATAGTGTGGGTTGTGTGAGGGGGTGGGGGGTGTGTGAGGGGGTGGTGTCAGGGTGTGGCGGATACCTGCGGATCTGGGCGGGCACAGCGCGTCGGTGTCGGGCGGCGGCGGCGCCTTGTACTTGGTGCAGGGCGGCGCCCACGCCTCGGCGCAACGCTCGTGGCACGCCGCGCCGCAGTCCACACACCGCACGCCCGTCTGTAAACCACATACACTCAGTCAATACCACTAGTTCATATCCTTTTTTTCCTTCAAGCTTCTTTTCAGAATTGGTTTAGACATTTAATCTGACTTAACTATATTTAAAAATTGGAGCTGTATCGTAGGAGACTTTTCAGTAGTCGTAAGAGACAGCTATATCGAAGTCTCCCCACCATAAAGCTGAATTTCGAACACATTTAACACGAAGTAATAGTCATCAATCCTGTGAATGGTCTGGTGGTACAGGGTGTAGTGTGTGGTGCATGGCTCACCTTGAGCGGCCCCCACAGCAGGTCCTGGCAGTGGTCGCAGCGCGCGGGTGCGGCGGCGGCGGCGGGGGCCCAGCGGTGCGCGGGCGCGGCGGGGGGCGGCGGCGCGGCGGCCAGGCGGCCCCGCACCAGCACCTCCAGCGTGCCGCGCTTGTGCCACGCCAGGGTCGCTCGGCGAACCACGCCGGAGGACATTGACGAGTTGCGCTGCACACACACACACACATCATATATTATATTGTTACATATCTCTGGCAACCTCATCTTTCCAGTTGTCTCTGGGTCGTCCCATTGGCCGCACCGCCCGGTGGGCTCTTTCGACGACTCGATCCTCACCTATTCTTACGATGTGGTCAAGCGAGAAATATGAAATGTAATATGTGTGTCAGAGATATGAAAGAGTTCAAAGTGTCTAACTGGTCTGAGCTGGAACAGAATAAGAAAGAATGGCGCATTCTACTGGCAGAGTCAAAACACACTTTAGATCGGTGAGTCAGCGAAGTAAGTATTAGGGTTCGAACAATTAGAAAAATAAGCTTTATGACGACTTAGAAAACCCCTTCATTAGTTACACTCTTAAAAAATTCAGGCAGATAAAATTGTAAATGTCACTCGGATATAGAATTTGCTAGAAGAAATAACGAATAATGGCCGGGGCGGTAATTAATTGATCGTTTTCATAGCTTCCGGTGTTTGTTTGGTCACCGAGACTGTTAGGCTGTTGTAATATAGACGAGGTTTGTAATCATGTCGAAATTTGTATTTCGCGATCAGGGACTCCGCCCTCGAACTTATGTGTTTGAATTGTGACTCAGAACCCTTTCTGTGGTTGAATCAAGCAGCTAGCATCGCCAGGGTACCCTAGGCAGCATCGGAGGAACCCACTACCACCAGCAAAGGGCGAGTCAAGTTATTTTGATAAATTGTAACTTATTACTTGAATAGGTGAAGCGCCTCAAGTTGACATCTGTTCACCAAGCTATTGTATTTATTGCGACTTGCATGCTGTACTATAGGTTCTATGGCGAGCAAGGGTTCTTAGTAGAACGCATCCCTGGTGAATAGATTAAACACTCAGTAAACGTCCTTAATTATCGCCGAAGTTGCTCACTTATATCACTTACATATTTATCTCACTGTAGCTCAAAACAGCGAACAGCGGTCTAACGTCTTTTTAATTTTTTATATTAAAAGCCGTTCGTTCTGGAAGATTCCAACCGCTTGAACCACCAACCAAAGAATTCTCGAACATGCCGTTTCCGAAAAATGTAACAAGTCAAACGCGCAACAATCAATCACCTGATAGAAAGTGACTGCCGTCGCCGCAAATCAAGAGTCACAAGCGTGCTGCCGGTATCTAAAGCCGAGTCTCCACCGAGAAAAAGTTAGCAACGTTTGTGTTGTCAACACGTGTTGGTGACAAAAGTTTCTGTAATTTTCTTGTGTTGGCAACAAAAATTGTCAACAAATGTTTTTTTTTTCAAAACATGCAATTACAATATGCAACACTTAACCTAAACACATAAACCTATCTTAGGTTTATGAGTGCTTAGCGAGTAGTCACTAGTTAATTACATAGATTCAGATATATTTTACGATATGTGATTCACTTATTGCGATTATACAAATACAAGTCAAAAAGTCGCGCCTACCCTCCCTATTAGAAACCGTGTTTCTGTTTTTGGCGGTAAACATTAAAAAAAAACAGCTTGCTGCAAATATTTATTGGCTCTGTGGCGACGCTTAGTTGGAATGTTTTTCAAATTGTTGGCGACTCGGTGTAGACACAATGGTAACAAAGGTTGACAATTTTCTGAAGAGTTGCCAACAGTTGGAAACACTGAAATTGCCAACAATTTCGGTGGAGCCGCGCCTTAGGAAAAGAATAAGTTCCTTTTTTAAAAGGTCGCATCATAAAAAATAGCTTAAATCTAAACGTTTACCACATATAATTAGACAGATAATAATAGGTCTTTACCTATGAAATTGCCGTTTTGTATGCAATAAGTGAAAGTACTTATTTTTTTAAACTTTTTATTTCTGTTATTTGAAGTAATCACCCATGCAATCGACGCATCTTTGCCAACGCATTGGCATTTTTTTGATGCCCTTCTTGTAAAAATCTGGTGGACGGGAGGCAACAAACTCTTCAAAGGCATTTTGTACTGCCTCTCGGGAATTGAATTTTTTACCCACTAAAAAGTTGTCTAAATTTTGGAAAAAGTAATAGTCGGTAGGTGCAAGGTCTGTTGAGTATGGCGGATGAGGGAGAGCTTCCAACCCCAGCTCTTGCAGCTTGGAGACTGTCTGTTGCACAGTATGGAGTTCGCGCGATGTCGTGAAGGAGCAGTGGGGACGACCGATTGACCAAAGCTGGTTGCAGATGTGCAAGCTTCTGCATCATTCTCTCCAGTTCTTCACAGTACACATCTGCATTAATGCTCATGCCGTTTTGTAAAAAGCTGTGGTGAATCACACCCGCACTAGACCACCAAACAGTGACCATCACCTTTTTAGGGGTCATTTTTGGTTTAGGGCATTGCTTTGGTGCTGAACCAGGGTCTAACCAACTTGCTGAGCGCTTTCGATTGTCGAACAGAATCCATATTTCGTCGCACGTAACAATTCGTTTCAAAATTCCTTCATTTCTTTGCCTGTTGAGCAGCGCAAGGCAAGTCTCGACGCGTACGTTGCGCTGGCGATCGTTAAGGTCGTGGGGCACCCATCTATCAAGCTTTTATACCTTGCCAATTTGTCGCAAATGGATCAATATTCTTTTGATGCTTACATTAAAAGCTGCTGCTAACTCAGCTGTAGATTGAGTTTCGTCAGCTTCCATAATCGCCTTTAATTCATTATTGTTAACCAAAGTCTCCGGATGACCACGAGCTTCATTATTCAAGTCAAAATTTCCAGAACGGAACCGGGAAAACCAATAACGGGTTGTGCGTTCGTTTGTACAGTTCTCTCCGTAAACGTTTTTGATGTTACGTGCCGTTTGTGTCGCGTTGGTGCCGCGACGGAACTCATATTCCATAATTACACGAATTTTCAAAGTATCCATTATGACGAAAAATGTTCAAATGTAATGAAAATACAACGCTAATCAAAAAACAAAAGACTGAGTTTGTAAATAGAATGTCATGGTTTTAAAACAAAATTAATTTGAATTTAGAATACAGAGCCATTACAAACTTTTTTTTATTTAAAATGACCAGTACTGAAGAATGGCAATTTCATAGGTAAAGACCTAATATTATAAACATGAAACGCATAAGGCTACACATACCTATACATATAATACACTAGCTTTTACACGCAGCTTCGCTCACGCAGACTTTCATCCCCTGATTTACCCCCTTAGGGGTGGAATTTCGAAAATTCCTTTCTTAGTGCTCACTTACGTTATATAAAGAACCTACATGCAAAATTATAGAATTCTAGCTTCTGCGGTTTGGGCTGTGCGTTGATCTCTGGGTATGTCAGTCAGTCAGTCACCTTACTCTTTTATATATATAATAATAATAATAATATATAATATAGATAATCACTGCAGTACATTTAAAAAAACCTACCATACTGTCCTACTAGTTCTTATATACTAACTAAATCAAAACTTAATGCATTAACTGTACCTGTAGTTCCAACGTATTAGGAAGTTCGAGCTGTTCCCATCTCACGCGCCACTTTTGCGGCAAATGTCCCAACTCTAACTCCAACTGCCGTATTCTTTCCAGCAGACCAGTAAAAGCATCCGGCATGCTTCGAGCTATACTGTCATACCTACAAAAGATAAACCATATAATAAGTATTCAACGTCAGATATCAATATCAGATTTTGACTAATTGAACGACAGCGCCATATCTGTCAAATTCACCGCATTTTCGCACCAAACCATGTATGTTTGATGATTTGAATTAGCGAAGTGATAAAAAAAAAAACGGAATTCCTGAGATGATAAAAAAGAAAATTATCATTTTTTAAAGTTCTTCGTTCTCTTATTTATGTACATGTACCGGAGAAATTTTCAGAAGGAAAATATTCGAAGAAATTTTAGTTAAATTTTATTTGAAATTTTATTTTAGAAAATAGATTATTTGATTTTGGGACGATGTTTTATATAAGAAATAAAACTTTTAACAACACTTTATTAATAATCACAAATTTTAGCAAAAAAAACCGACTTCAATTTGGACCAAATTTAAATGGGACCACACACTTTTTTTTATTATTCAAATAAAAAAAAGAATAATTAAAATCGGTTCACCCAGTCGAAAGTTATGAGGTAACAAACATTTAAAAAAAACAGTCGAATTGATCCTTTTTTTGAAGTCGGTTAAAAACTGAAACTGATTCAAGTACGTATTCTGTTACTGTTACCTACTCCTACTTCGGATAAATTATTTGATTATTTATGTAAACTCACCCTTGTGCGACAACCCTTCTTTGAGACGAACTTAAAAGCACGTCAGGTTCATTGGCTAACACTTCGAGATCGTAAGGCGCCCCATGGGATAGTTCCTCGCTTGTATAATATTGCCATACTTCTAGTGCACTCACACATGACACGGGTCGCAGGACCTGGCAACATTCAATATATATTTTTTATGAAGACATCTCCCGCACTCGGAATAATAATCCTTTGACGTGGTAGACATTACAAACATGCACGAAATGGAGACAAAAACACCCACACACAGAACAAAAATGTATGTGTGTTTGACGTCTTGAATATTTCTTATAAACGCAAAAGATTTCATAAGACTTAAAAGTAAACTCGGTTAATAACAAATTATGAAATTAAGTCAAGAAATAAATGGAATTAAAGTCATTTACAGCTGGGTTTTTATGTTTTACTGTTAAAATTGACCATTAAAAAAACATTTGTATATATATCAATGCTATTTACTCTATTAACAAGTTCATTATAAGGGTTTTCTATGCTCAAAGTAAAGTAGTATCAGAGTTTAGTGGTTACACTCACAGGGTTGTCGAGGTCGGGCGTGTAGAGGAAGTTGTAGAAGATGGGCGACTTCTGGTGGTGGCGGTCGATGTAGTCGAAGAGCGAGTGGCCCAGGGGGGGCGCGCGCGGGCCGGAGCCGCCCAGCGCCGCGCCGCCCCCGCCCTCCTCCTCCGAGCCGCCCTCCGCGCCGCCCTCGCACAGGTACACCTGCGCCACCACACTACTCGTTACCTCAACATTGTCACATTTAATACAATAAATAAAACTAATATGGCAGATTTGGTTTCGTCACTAGACGTAAAAATAATAATATTGTCATATGATACGTTTCCTATATTTCAGCCACACATACACATGCACGCACGTATACATGAACAGACAAATGCACACACGTGTGTGTGTACTCACATATACGATATTCTAGAATCGGGTATGGCAAAAATACATTTTTATAATATTCTAATGTAAACACTCTTTCTAATGCAGACAGACATATTTATATAGTAAGAAATATTTGAATGGACAAAAAAAGAAGAAAGATTCAATTTGAACTCCATAACTATTCATTAGGGTTGCCATTGCTATAAATATAATGTACTATGGTGTATATCTGACTGACCATTCTGTTGGTATCAATCCTCTTGTCATCAGCGGCGGTGATGCCGAGTTCAGCCCGCTGTGCCTCGCTGTCGAGCAGGAAGGTGCGGAACCGACACGACACCGTGTGGTACGCCACGAACCGGAGATAGTACTCGTTGAACTCGAAGGCTAGGGGGAACTGCTTCTGGAGCTGGAATGTAATTTGTACATTTGTCAACACTAGCTGTGCCCAATAATTCGTACACGTTGCCAGCCTTTGGGGGATGGGGAGGGGGGTGTGTGGAGGGGTCGGGGGATGGAGAGGGGGGTGTGTGGAGGGGTCGGGGGATGGGCCTCCGGTATCCTAACTCACTCGGTGAAACACAGCGCAAGCGCTATTTCACACCGGTTTTCTGTGAGGCCGTGGTATCACTCCGGTCGAGCAGGCCTAATTCATGCCGAAGCGTGGCTCTCCCACGGTATGTATTATAACTACTTATATTATATAAAAGCATTTTTAAAAATTTGCCATTAGTACTTGTAATAGCAAGATGATTCTTTACCTGGTGTACAGCATCCAAGAACATCAAGAAAGTTGGTGTGAAGCCTTGTTGAGGTGTGGCACCAATGTTCGATCTTTGTTGGAACTTGTGACCTAAGGCCAGCCATTCCTTCTCGACTAAGATGCGAAAACCTTCTAACGTTCTGTAGTAGGGCTCTAAGCAGATTTGAGCAAGAGACGATATCTGTAAGACATATAACAGCAACATTATAGTGTTTAATAAAATAACAGATTCTAAATATAGCACCAGATTAGAAGGACAGGTGTGAGTTTAATTTCATATTAACTCGCACCCGACGTTGATCGCGTTCGGCGTTGCGATTGGTTAGTATTTCAGTGCGGGCCAATTGCAGCGTCGAACGCGATCGCTGTGACTCTGGTCGAGTTGATGTGAATTAAACCCACATTAGGATTTTAAAATGAAATAATTGGTGTAAAAATAAAATTATAAATTTAGTTATTTTTATAAAAAATGTTTATTTCAGTATTGTTTCTGGATAATTTAAGTATTTTATCATACAGACCTGAGCGGTGGCATCCCAGCCGTCTTCCAAGGATAATAACACAGAGGAACCTTGAAGATCCAATAAGTCAACCACGGCTCCGGATAGTTGGAAGAGTTGTCGGAGCTGCCACAACCAGCCTGACTCTTCTATCAACCTATAGGTGATATTGCGAAGTATTTAGTTCCACACTTTCGACAAATATTTCCGAATATGCTAGGGGAAATATTTATTGTTTTTTTTTTATGTATTTAGTGGTTCTATCTACCATCCTGTCTGATGGAAAGTATGAATAGAATCCAAAAGTGTTGGTCCCCTTACTCATTGTGAATGCAGACAATGCAACAATACAGCATGGTGGCCGACAACATGACGGCCTAGGGATAGATTGTATGTTTCTTTATTATAATGTGCAATTAAAAGTGCCTATCTATTTATCTGAGACTGATATACGGTTGTTTTCAGTAACCTATGTTTTTGATAAAGGAATTGATTATACTTTAAAAAAATATTCTTGTTTTAAACAACCAAAACTTGCCATAAAAGATAAAAAAATATCCTACATATCAATGAAAGTATAGTATCAATGATATAGAAAAAAATGTATACACAATTTCCAGTTGTAACTAGAGATAGGCTATTGAAAATAGCCTATGACACCCCCCACTTTTCGGTTTTGGACATCGGAGAGGTTAGGCAAGAAGCATGCATTAATATTAGGGGGAGTAGAGACCTCAGGAAGCCGGACTGGTCGGCCTGCGCAGGCGCATCGGGCGCGGAGGGCACGGCGGCGCGCATGAGCTTCTTGAAGGCGTGCTTGGTGCTGCGCGCGTCGGGGTACTCCACGGGCACCAGCTCGCAGCCCGCCAGCGCGCCCGCGCCGCCCGCGCCCGCGCCCTTCTCGCACACCACGTACAGCGCCGCGCGCCGCACCCCGCCCCCGCCCCCGCCCCCACCACCACTCGCCATGTACCCCTCGCCGCACACTGAACACAAACACTATTTTATACCTATGTAACTGGCCTATAAAGCTTTACTATACTATTATATTTGTTACCGTAAGATTGTCAAAACCGTAGATTGTAATCTATCTCGCGAGATTGCAAACAGTCGAAAGATTGTGAAATGGTATCGACGAATCGCAAGTCGCGCGCTGATTGGTTGAACAGCAAATGTCCCGCGCCGCCATATTTTTTAGTTAATTAGTCTTTGTTGCCGAAAGTAAAGTATTTATGTGATTGTAAATTGATTTCATATTGAAAATACCTCACAGCTTTAGAATAAGTTATATAAAATAGTTGTGACAGTAAAATTTATTTGTGTTTAATTAAAGAGTTAAGTTAAAATATAATTTAACTATATGGCCATTGAACGCCCTACTGTAAAACCGACCAACCAGGGACAGTTGACAATATGACGCCCGTAAGCAATATATCACAGTTGACAATCTATCGATAGTTTGCAATCTCGCTAGGTATAGTACAATATAACAATTTTTACAATCTTACGGTAACATATACGATACGAAAAAGCAAATTTAATCAGTTGATGTTTAGCCTAAAGTACTTATTTAATGTTATACCTAAAATAGGCTAAATACGCAGTAAGGGACTTGCAGAAAAAAAAATTTCATAGATATGAAACATTTCTTACATTACGTAATAGAAAATATATGTCGGAATGAGGGTATCCGAATAATAAAGTTGTTACGAACGCGTGACGCAATCGAACGGATCTATGAGTTAGACGAAGTGAGGACGGTACCTATACATCATTAGTTTTTAATAGCAGAGAAAAAATAGGGGCAGATACAGAACGTATGTACTTACATAAAACACTAACAGAAATGACAAACAAAACAACAAAGTTATTAAAGTTTTTAAAATAAAAAAATACGTCCATAATTTTTGGACACCATGTAATCATTACGCACATACCTAACAAATCGCTCAATGAATATTTTTATTCTTTCTCGCTCATCGCAATCGCATCTGCAACGACTTCAAATACAACTAGGTTTATAGTTAAATAGTTAAAATCCCTCATTATACTAGTTTGATCTTAACGATATACCTACCAAATTATTAGTTAATTTTAAGTAATCAACTGGCAGCTACTACAGAACTTAAGTATTTCATACATACCAATACAAATATTTTAATTGTTGCAAACACGAACACACTATTAAATTCACTTTAGAACTTTTTAAACCTTCACTTCACTCCACAAGTACCTAAAAGTCCACATGAGTTAATCAGGAGACTGTTTACAGTAAACCTGTGTTGGAATGAATGCTGCCGAGTCAATTTAGGATTCCTCATTGACCACCAATGTTCGTTGTAATGGTGGAAAGATAGGACATCCTTGTAAATGATCAGTGTCGGTATCATAGAAACGTACTTAACGACGTCAAAATCGAAACTGCAATTGTCGTCAAATGACGCGCGGTCGCAAACTCGGCACGTGTTAACACCCCTCTTGCATCCCGCAGCCCCGCAGTCAGCAGGACATTGACCACATTGAATTATATCAAGCGTTATGAACAAATATTTGGTGGTTTTAGGGATAAAATTAACATATTGTTTTTTTTTGTTTTCATTACATGTATGTGCTCAATATCGAATAACGAATACCAGTTTATTTTTTTCTATGGTAATTAAAAACAAGTCATGTATAAAGCGGCGCAATCGGAATTAGGGGAAAGTTTCTTTTCAGATTTCACTCTGTCCACACCTCTTGTGACATGGATCTGTCTTGAGTCTTTATAGTTTTCTATTATTTAATAATACATAAATTAGTACAAAAAAACTTATTGTGTTTATTGTGCCTATATTGTGTTTTTATATATATTATATAATCAGGTTCTAGTAGCAGGGAAAAAGTTACATGTGTACGATTTTGGGGGGGTTATGTCCCCTGTGACCCCCCCCCCTTAGAACCGCGCTTGTGATGACCTGTATGTTTACTCACTGGAGTCCGCGTCTGCGGTGGAGAGCCTCTGCCGTGGCACGTAGAGGTCGAGGTGCGAGGGCTGGCGCCGGTCCTTGAGCGAGCCCCAGCGCCCGAAGTGTCGCGCCGTGCCGCCCTTGCCGCCGCTATTACGATCCAATACACTGTCACGTCAACGTCAACTCACTCACTATATACAATATCACACATTTTCTTCTACTTCATTTTAAAATATAACTAGCAAAGTTGGAATATTTCGCTATGTTGCGTGGGGCTTTACAAACATACAAGAAACGAACAGAATGAACAATTTGTAGATCACTCAAAGTATTTTCTATGTGGGGATTGAACCCACACCAGTAGAAAACAGTGACCAACTAAATCACTACGCCATACGTAGTCCTATGTAATTGTACAACAATTCGTTTTAATGCTGAGAATATTTTTTCCTATCTATGTAAGAACGTATATATTGTGAATACATGCATGTATGTACACCGGCACCGTCTAGTTTTACAAATGTACGTATATACATGTTAAAGACACTTGAGCAGATTCCCTCTCACAAGACCTTTTATAAATAATTACTAATTAGTGTTTTTTTATTGATTGATCAAATGCAAATCAGTTTATAGAAAAACCTAATAATTATTATTTGTCGATTATTTTTGTAATTTAATCATTTAATATTATCTATATATATTTATATAAAAGTGAAATACCACTCACTTATTAATCACGAAATCTCAGAAACTATAACACCTACAAACTTGAAATTTGGCAGGTAGGTTCCTTATAGGGTGTAGACATCCGCTAAGATCGGATTTTACGAAACTCCACCCCTAAGGGGGTAAAACGGAGGTTGGAAGTTTGTATGAAAGTTCAATGTTTTTAAAGTAAGAGACTTGAAATTTAAAATGTATGCTCTATATACGGTGTGGAGGTGTACTAATAATGTATCTTTAGAAAGCAACCCCCTTTTGGACGCAAACGAGGTTGCGTAGGTCAGCTAGTATTGTATAATATCTCACCCAAGCGTGCCAGCTGCCTTCGTGAGTAATGGTGTGTGTGTGGTCTGCTGATCCTCGCAACATAGAAGCAAAGAGTCTAAACTCAGACTCGAGTCCTCGAGGTCTCCTCGTGAAGCAGGCGTGCACGCCACTAAAGTTGCAAGGAATCGTTCCTGGAACAAATCAACATATTTCCATACATATTCATTCCAGTGCACGTTAAGCCGTCGGTCCCAGTTGTCATGAACATTCTATGGTAATCGTTATTGGGAAGTCAGTGCAATCAAATATACTAACGACTAGATCATTAAACCTTCAAATTCAGTTTACCCTCAAGGTTGCGGAGGTTCGGTGCCAGTTCATCATCAACAGCCTACCGCAGTTCACTGCCTGGATGTAGGCCTCTCTAATTGCTAGTGGCGTGGTTCGATCTTCGGCTTCTCGCATCCAGCTCATTATAAATCATCAGTCTACCAGGCCTGTGGACGTACTACACTACGATGCCAGTCGCTTCGTGGAAAAACCAACTTATAGGTAAAACTGGTTTAAAGAGTAGGCGACCCAAAATAATCTTGGGATTACTAAAGGCTAGGAAGAAGATCCTTTCCAAGCTTTCCAAGCAAATGATGAAACTCAATAATTTTATTTTGTTGAATAAATTGTTTAAAATTCCTATAAAATTAATATATCGGTATTTAAATAGTTTGATATATTTTTCAACCGACTTCAAAAAGGAGGAGGTTCTCAATTCGACTGTATTTTTTTTTTATGTTTGTTACCTCATAACTTTGGACTGGGTGAACCGATTTTGATGATTCTTTTTTTATTTGAAAGCTGGTGCTTCCAGAATGGTCCCATTTAAATTTGGTCCAGTTCTGACATGTCATCCATGAGAAATCCATATAAGTCTTCAATTTGCATTATGTATGTACGCGACAAATTAACGAATAACTCAATATTCCCGTATGGTCCCATTTAAATTTGGTCCAGATTGAAGTCGGTTTTTCTTTTTGTTAAAATTTGTGATTATTTATTTATAACATGTATAAGTCTTACTTGTTCTAAACTGGAGGTAGTTTCGGTACCGCTTGGAGTAGTACCGGGTGTTTGGTGGCTCGACTTCAACATGCCAATCACGCCTTTATGATGAGGTCCTGCTGATCTGTTAATGAGTAATTGTATTCAGAAATAATATGCACATAATGTTTTAATTTTAACCATTATGTGAACAATGACTGCCTCGTTGGTCTCGCGGTTGGCGTGTGCGACTGCTGATCATGAGGTCTCGGGTTCGATTCCCGGGTCGGACCAAATGTTTGTATGATCTACAAATATTTGTTTCGGAGTTTGGGTGTTTTCTATGTATAATATGTATGTATTTACAAAAAAAAAAGTATATATGTATTTGTATCAGTTGTCTAGTACCCATAACACAAGCTCTGCTTAGCTTGGGACTAGACGGCGTTGTGTGTTAGATGTCCGAAATATTTATTATTTATTTATTTATAATGTCATCTTTTTAGGTAAAACGGAAAGATTCTGAGATTAAGTTCACTGATTGTGATTGGTGTAATGCGGTCCAATAGTTAGTTTTGAAAGGTTATAAAAACCAATCATCGTTTAAACTTCTATTGCGCGATGTACTATTTGCAGTTACTATATAATTTTTATGATGTACGCTAGATGGTACTGCTGTAGTTGTTTTTAGACGTTTTTCTTTTATTTAATTTAACTAAACACTATGGATTAATGAATGTATGAATAATGGCTTGCATGGATTTTGCCCATCAGCTGATTGTGAAATATCTTAATCATACGAGGTTTTGAGAAAGCCTTTTCTTCAGTCTTCTAAATTATAAATTACCTGGACAATGTTGCGTGTGTTCTTGAGTGTCGCCACGTAATAACAGGTAGTCGACCTTGTCGGTAACAGCGCGCAATGCGCCGTAACGAGTCGTCGCCGAAGCTCTCAGGAACTGGGATGACTGCAGGGTAACTGTTACGTACAATAAATAAGTTGTGGGTTAAAATGTCTGTCAGTAAAGTATTTAATTATTTAATGTGAGTTTGTTACTTCTCTTTTATGCCAATTTTATCGAATCGATTAATATCACACGGTACATACATATTTTTAGAGACATGAAAAAAGGCCTTAGCGTGCTGCTGTAAAAAAAACTTTATACATTTTGTTTCATACTCAGATTCTTCGATCAAATATATTATAGATGCACAGTTCCATACAAAAGTAAACAAAATACTGTCCACGCTTCTATACGTACTTAGGTATATGTATACCACTTGAGATATAGCGAAAAAAGTCCTGAACTGGTATACAGCTTAACCTAATTTTAACTTTAAGCAATTGACGTACGGACGGAAATAAATCCATATTAAATTCACTACATATTACCTTTTAGTTTGATGACACGATAGGACAATAAAATTTTATGATTCTCACAAAAATCAGAAATAAAACAGCACATGCTCAAAAACAAGTGTATTGAAAAATTTAACTTAACGTATTACAATAAAGCACATAATAGTACAAAGAATAGCGAGAGTTACATTCCACTGACATTAAATAGTGTGTTCGCGTCTTATCGCTTCTATTTGGAACATGGACAAAATGGAGTTGCTTTTTGATTTAAAAAACATACGGTAGTTGGATGGATCAACAAATAATTAATTCTTCACACATTTTTTATTTCTTCTTTTGATCCTGATAGCTAAAAGTTTGAATAGAATTTTATTATAAATTATAATAAGTATTAATTTAATATTGAATATTCCACTTCGATATTAGACCTTCTATACCTACGTGCCTGTATTTATACATATTATATTGCACTATTCCATAAGTTGGACTATACCTAAACTATAATCATCAAATATATTTTATATTCCAACTTAAATGTTTTTCAGATATTTACGAACGGACGGATAATTTTAAATTTTGGTAATCACGTTTAGAATCTGGTATAGACCAACATTTATAAACAGTTTGCAATTTCGTCAAAAATACATACATGTAGATCGAATTAATAACCTCCTTTTTTAAAGTCGGTTAAATATTCTTAGTAAAATATAATACCTACCTGTGAAGTTGGTAAGGCTGTCTTTTTTATTCTCCTGAATATGTAAATTTCAAAAAACTAAAACAAAAACAAATCTTCAATTAACCTAAAAACATTGTAACGGCGACTCCATCATTATCCTACTGACTTTGTTCGCTAGCACTAGGCTTGTCTTTTTTCTCTTATGAACATCGCGCGTGAGTGTGAAAGGGATGGATGCGTACATTAGAAGCCGTTCTAAATCACAAATTTGATGAAAATATTAATAAAATTAGCTTTAAAGCATAACGAAAATACACCAATATGTTAGATTAAAGATAGACTTACTGAAAATATGATATTCCATCCTTCTTTTGCATTTTTAGAGTGTAATTTTTACAATTTTTTGTGTGTAAACACGAGCACGGCCACCAAGCGAATGAGAGCGAAACAAGGCATATTGTTGTTTTATGCCTTGTTTTGCCGGTGCCACGTTTTAAGCGGCAACAGTGCATCTATGATATATTTGATCGAAGCTCAGATTACTAAAGAAATCCAGATGGAACATTCTTGTCAAATAACATGACGCCGATTATATTGTTTTAGTGTGCGTGCAGCCGGCGTCGACACTGTAGGAACACGTACATCTGTGTGCGTGTAATGATACCATAAACAGTAAAAAAGTCCCTATTTTTTAAAAAAATATTAAGATTGAAAAAAGGGTATTTTATATTAAAAAACTTTAAATGTTATGGTTTTTAATTCAGTTATTTTTACATACTATGTAAACTCTCAGCAACCTTTATTTTGCAGTAACTTTTTGTAATATTGTCGTTTTGCGTTTAAATTTCGAGAATTCGTTTCCAATTTCGCTATGTAGTGTAATCGTAGTGTAATCACCAAAGAATACTTTCAGATGAGGTTTGGAACCAAGTCCCTAAATATAGAAATGAGGTTCACTTATGTCTGGACTAATAAGTAATTTCCCTTGTAATGTAATAAGTAATTGAAGGGAAAAAAAGTAGACAAAAACTGGTATCACAGTCGAACTACGGGTGAGGTTTTGTGTTCCGACACAACAATATAATTATTATAGGGTAATAAATAATTATAGCAACTAAATAATCTGTATTTACCTGTGAAAAGATATTCCATCTTCTTTTTTTTGTTTTTGGGAACTACTCTTACAGTGTTTAATGACGCAAACGGCATTTTGAAAATAAAATTAAAAATCACTCGTGACGTGTACACAATATGGCGGTTTGTCAAACACTGCCGCGAGAATGTATTCGCTTTGTAATTTATATTTACTGTGTAGATTCATTGTCGTGTTCTTTACGGTCTATCTGGCTTTCTTTAGTAATCTGAGGTTTCATACTTTTGTTTCAATAAGTATTCAGAATCCTGGTAATATACTTGTGCATTTATAAACACATACATATTATAGACAAAGTATACCTAGACATAAAATTAATCATCAATATTACACAATTATTTGTCCTTGTAATCGAAACCAAGACAACAGGCCGGTTCTATATCATACATATTTTGGAAAGGCTAAAAAAGAGTTTAGTATATTATGAAAAAAAAAAAATATATATTGCAGTATCGCGGCAAAGCAAAATAAGTGAATGGGGTTGACCTCCTGCAGAGCGTGTAGGGCGCGTTGGCGTGCGCGAGGCGGAAGGGCGAGCAGGCGAGGCCGAGGCGCGCCCAGTCGCGCGCGTACACGCGCTCGCGCACGCGCTCCAGCGTGCGCGCCGCCCCGCCCTCCGCGCCCTCCGCCCCCAGCCCGCCCAGCCCGCTCAGCCCGCCCAACCCGCTCAGCTCCAGCTCCTCCACTGCACAACCAATACACATATAACTGCCTCTTTCTCTTACAAACACATGTAAGCACGTGAGTTCTTTTTAAAGCCATCTAAATCTATATATATATATATATATAAATCTTCTGTGACTAAACACCTCCTAAACACCTCAACCGATTTTAATAAAAAAATGGTGTCTATTCCTGAGGATTCGAGAATGGTTTAACTTTAAATTCACAATTCGGTTCAATGGAAAAAAAAACATAAAAAATATATTTGTGTAGCTAATTGATTCGACCCGCGGCGTTACCTGCGGGTGAAGTCATACCGCGGATAACACCGCGGGGCTCGTCTAGTACCTAAGTAAGTATATATGGGGTCTAAAAAGTTTCCGACCTAACAATGATACAAGACATTTTTTATTATTTTTTTCTACATAATCTCCTTTAATATCTACGCATTTCTCCCAAAGAGGAGCAAAACAAATGTAAAATTGCACAATTACATTCACTAGTTTCCATTCACTGCTATCTTCACGTTGAAGTCGGAAACTAATCAGATCACATAGTATTATCATTGCTTATTATAAAAATAAGTCGATTCTTGTACCTACGCTTAGATCTTTCAAACTACGCAACTGACTACAATGCAAATTTTACCAATAGAAAGAGGAAAGTTTATATACAGTGTGTGTGAAAAGAACGTGACCGGCATATTTTTAAATTTTGGAATGCAATTTTTAAAATTAATATTAGGCTGAATAGAACAATCCTTTACCTAAAATGCATTGTAAAAAACACAAGTTTTCCCTCCAGTTTTCCTCGTTAAAAATATTATTTTTACAATGAGTGCCGCGTACGTTTCCTGATTTGAAGCTGTGTTTCTCTGTATACATCCGAAAGGCCCAAAAATGTCCCGCGATTGGGCCGCCCATTATATGAAAACGTCCAAGGCCTTCGTGAGCAAGTGAGTGAAAAGATATTCAGAAACAAAAACCGTCGATGTCTTACCAGATCGAAAAATACGTCTGTTGCAGAGGATAAACGGATTGTGCAGCTGTTTGAAAGGAATCCTTTATTATCACTTCGCTCTGGGCAAGAAAGTTGAAGAAAAATGGGTTAATGATATCATTTGACACTATCAAAAGGCGTTTAGTTGTAAATGGCGTGAAATATCGAAGCAATGCGAAGAGAACTCTCCTTTCTGAAACGCATATTGAAAAAAGCCTGCATTGGGCGTGCGTAAACAAAGACCATGATTGGGACGAGATATTTTTTTCTGATGAAGCTTCATTTTCGGCAACCGGTTACTTGACTCGAGCTTGGACTACGGCTGACAATAGACTGATGGTACGAACCGTGAAACACACTTTAAAGGTCCATGTTTGGGGATGCTTCTCAAAAAAGGGTTTCGGTAATTTGCACTTGTTTACCGGTACTTTGGATGCTGAGAAGATGACGAAAATTTACGAAAAAGCATTATTGCCGTTGGCTAAGAAGATGTTTCCACACCAAAATGATTTCTTGATAGGATAATGATCCTAAACACCGAAGTCGGCTCTGCACCACTGGAACGCGGAACATAGTATTAACGTTTTGGATTGGCCCTCACAGTCCCAATGATGCCAATCCAATTGAAAATGTTTGGGCGTGGATGAAGCTTAAACTAAGGGCAAAAAATGTAGTGACCGTCGCTAATCTCACGCGTGAACTGAAGTCCGCGTGAAGGTCTTTACTTCGCAGCTATGCTAAAAATTAGCGGAAAGTAAGCCGCGAAGATGCCAAGCGATTATGGATGATAATAAAGATTGGACACCGTATTAATATACAGCATCAAACAGCAATAAAATACTTAATTGATTACAATTTATCGTTTAATATTTCTAAGATTTTCATTAAATTTTGCCGGTCACGCTCTTTTCCCACATAGTGTATAATAGTTGTTATAGTAGAGAAAAGCGGAGAATTTCAAAGATTTCTGTGCGAAGCCGGGTCGAATCGCTTGTTGTATATATTATACTACATATGTCTGGTAACCAGAAACGATTGGCTTTTATTACTAAAAGAAAAAGGACACCCAAGATTTCAAAATTGGAAAAAAAACGACTAAATATGTATGTACTAATGTCAACTAACTTAAAGATGATAACTTCAATTCCTACACCATTACAAATATAGTTTGTATAAAACACTTAATATAAAATTTTAACAAAATAAAAACCGACTTCAAGGTTCGACTCGATTTCTCTTGGATGCTATCATCAGATTTTAGTGTCCTTATCATGGTACCACCGTTGGGATATCACCTTTCCATTACAAAAAGAATCATTAAAATCGGTTCATAAACGACGAAGTTATCCCCGAACACACATAAATATATATATATATATATACGGTCGAATTGAGAAACCTCCTCCTTTTTTTTGAAGTCGGTTAAAAAATGAGATCAATATTTTACTATTCGATAACATTTGAAGATGAAAATGAAGTACATGCAATTATTTATGTCTCCATACATAATATATTCAAACACTTATACTCACGCGACAGTGTATCGGCCGAAAGCGAAGACATGAGCGGAGGGGAGGTTAGCGAGCGCGCGTCCGTAGAGGGCAGCACGTACTTCTGACGTTTAGACGGTTTGGGTTTCAGCCCGGCTTTGCGAGCTGTCTTCAGTAGCGTCTTTTTGGCAAAACCCCTGGCAACAACAAGTTTTCAAAGTAGTATTTATGAAGTCACTTAAAGTTGTTTTTTTTACAAATTAGTTTTATTTTTAAATGAAACAATAAATTATTGAAATCTGTCAACCGCTACCGGAGTGATACCACGGCCGCACAGAAAACCGGTGTGAAATTGTGCTTGCGCTGTCTTTCACCGAGTGAGTGAGGATACCGGAGGCCCATACCCCTATCTCCCCTTTCCTTTCCCCATCCCCCAAAGGCCGGCAACGCACTTGTGACGCTTCTGGTGTTACCATCAGGCGATACGTCTGCTCATTTGCCGGCCTATTCCATAATTAAAAAAAAAACTATCAAACACACAAAAGACATTAAATCCTTAGCGCAAAAATCGCAAGCTCTCAAACAATTTCAACATAGACATCGGCACTTTTTTATTTACAGATATTTCTTGTAAGCCTTTTGCTGTAATTTAGGCGTTCACAGTTTCAATTTCCTTTTCTTTTTCATTATTTACTTACTTGAGTGTATTGTGTTTAGGCTGGTGATGTTTGGGTGCTGGCTGGGCGCGTGGTGCGAGAGCAAAGTGCAAAAGCGGGTGTTCTGGATGTCTCAATCTCGCGACTTGCTTGCGAAAAGACTCCACAGCCTCACTGCTTACTTCCTCGTCTAATGCCACCTGGATTTTAATAACATTTCGTCAGTTCACATCTCAATGTACTATGTATATTATGGAACTAATCCCTCCCACACACCCACCACTGTATCTCCTGTACACTAGGATCAACAGTGACTGACAATCACACCGAGTTATAACACTCGAGTTGGAAATATGTATTATCAACTGTCTTATTCAGGCGTTCTTATAACACTGGACAATATTAAAGTGGCTCACCTTTATAAGTTGGAATGTTGCGGATCTGAGTTGCAAGCCCTCTTGCAAGGATTGTTCTAAGTGCGGCAGGTAGTGAGTCCTCACGGCTTTTTCCCGCGTCAACGAGCAAAGTGGAAATGAACGGACTACTGTTTGCTCGCACGCTGTATACAGAAAATAGTAGTCAAATATATGTCATTAAACTAACTTTAAACTAAAAAAGTAGCTGTCGTCAGTTTATTGTATACTAGCTGACCCACGCAACGTCGTTTACGTCTCCTATTGCCCGTAGCGTAATGATTTCCCCCGTTTTTGTAACATTCTTCATTGATGTGCCGCTCCTATTGGTCTTTGCGTAATGATATATAGCCTTCCTCGATAAATGGGCTATCTAAAACTGAAAAAAAAATACAAATCGGACCAGTAGTTCCTGAGATTAACGCGTGCAAACAAACAAACAAACTCCTTAGCTTTATATATATTAGAGAAGATGTTAGATTAATTGATGTACCCAGATTGTATTTTGGTTTCCTTTCATTATGGCTCAAAACAATAATTATCATTATTTTTGGCCACAACTCTGGACAAGATGTAACAATTTACGATTAGTTTTTGGGTGTGTAAATAGAAAACCAAGGGGTGCTAAATCTTACCGTAGGGGTCCGTTGGCGTGCCCTTGAATATAATTCTATAGTTGGTGAGGAACAGCGCGCCCTCTGCCGGCAGTAGCGGAGTGTGTCGTCCGTCACTCACTAGGTATGCTCTTAACGCCGGTACGGAGACGGTCTCGCCCGGTACAAGCGCTGGAGCCACTATTCGAGGCTATTGAACAAAGAAAAAAAGTACATTGTGATACCTCTAGTAGCAGAAATCTAATACTTATTGAGCTACAGACGCGCTAGCTTAAGTACAGAAACTTAAGTTAAATAGCCCCAGTTATGCATTTGAAGAACTTTGTTTTATAGTAATTTTTCGTTGGACATACGTCGGTACAATCTTGATTTTCTTTTTGAATATATTTCGATTCAGTAGTTCAGCATACATTGGAATTTTGTGCTTTGAAAAGCTATAAATCGATAAGTGGAACTGTGACATGATATAAGCAAATAATCAGGAAGCATTCAGTGATTAGAGACATGCATACTGTTACTAAAGCCCTTACTACCTTACTTACCTAATTACTCATATTCTTCATCTCCTACTAACCTCAGTGCAATAATAATTTGTTCAGAATAGCACAAGCGCTTCTGTGTCTTTAGAAATTCGCGATCTTAGCGAAAAGCATTTATGCGAATTAGAAAAAAAAAGAGTTACTGTAAACTTTTTATGAATCGATGTACGTGTCATGTTCTGAATTCAAATTTTGTACTCATAAACTAGAAAGTTTCTTAAGATTTAATCAAAAGCAAAAGAAAGCTAAATATAAGCTGTATAAATAAATATGAAATTCTTACTGTATTTTTAAAATATTTCTAATGATACGGGTATAAATTAAAATTGTGTTAATCCAAGCGCCGAAACAGCTTCTAATGATACACTGACTACACGATTCTACATAAAAATATTGTGTTGTAAGGCGCAAATATTTTTTTACAAAAGGACTGATGTAGATTCAAACAGTAAAAGTAGTAATTTTGTTTGTTTAAAATTGGTTTTCCTTTTAAACAAATTAAATTATTTAGAATGCTTAATTGATGTTTTATATAGAATTCTATCATAACTTAATCTGTTGTAACTCCAAAAGCCATAGAACTCGTGATGTGAGAAATAACACAAAAAATACTCGAAACAACAATTTGTGGATCACAAAAAATATTGTCCCATCTGGGAATCGAACCAACAAAACTAAGCGTAGCAACCGCTACGTCATCCATGATGTCTCACTCAGTATATTATTCACTTAAGAAGCAGTATTTTCAAGCTTTTCCTTATAGTTGCTCTAGATCTCTTTATTTTGACACAAATATGACGACCTATTAAATCAGAATTAACTTTTATTTTCTTGTTTTAAAGGCAACTCCCGTATAAGGAATATATCCCGTGTCGCAGAGATCTTTACAAACATCGTGAAACTGCCTCAAAATATCCAGACTCAACAAGTTGTGGATCACACACAGTGTTGTTCCATGTGGGATTTGAACCCATTACATTTAGTACAGTTAAAAGCGGTGTGGCGCCGCTTCAGTAACTACGCCATCCGTACAGTCAAACTGACGTTTTTGAACTTTCCATGTAAACTAACGTCTCTTTCTATGTTACTCAAAGCTCAGTACATAACTTTACTTGTAAACATGTAATATTGTTGTATGTTAATAAGATCTCTAGAGTACAGACGACTTGTGTTAGTGAAAATTTAGTACCAACCCCTCGGTATTGGTTGATCAGCAGTAGGAAATATTATGAAACATTTGTGACTAAATCTTTATGAGTTATGGCTGTATATGGAATAGATGCGACAGTATCTCATCAAATAACAAGAACGTTAGGTGAGTTGTAATTTTCTAGTTCATTTTTGAATGTTGAACAAGTTTTATGATAACAAATTATGAGGACAAAATTTTAATATAGTCCATTAATTATTGTTCTGTCTTAGAGGTTTATTTTGATGTTGTATATTTGTTCACGTCATGTGGCTTAACTTATTGTTTAATTTTGTGTAAAATGGCCACAAATGTCAAATGAACCGTGTGCACACATGTACACGTCATCAATGCCACGTCATTTGACTTTGACTTATTTGTAATGTTGCAAGCGTCATAAATGTTCGTTTTTTATTTTTTATTTAGGTTTGAAATATTTTGAATAAGTTTTTTAGTTTGTATGCTGTGTGTTTCAAATAAAGTTTGTTATTATTATTCAAAACAAATATGCATAAGCAAATAAATTCATTTGGCTGTTAAATACCATGAGTTAGGAACAGATTTCACAAAATTCAAATTATTTCACGAACTATGCGTGTAATTAACATTAGGGCTGTGGAGGAATAACTGTAGGACAGTGTGTTTTTATTCCCTTATGTGGAAGTAGCCACAGGATAAAAAGCATTTCTTTTAGTAAGATACCGTCACATTCATATTAAAAAATTCCTACTCCAATTAAGCAAAAATTGTTTGATTCCAAAAGTCACCAGGTTAGATGTCGTTAGTATAAAGTATTCGTGAAACTATAACTACTTGCATGTGATTCAATAATGAAACTAGTGTATCTATACTTCTTAAAAGTTTTGCGAATAATCAAGAACAAACTATTATTGTATTTGAAGAGATAGGTTAAAACGAAATTGTGAAAGGAAAAAGAAACAGAAAGCTTTCAATAAAAGAAATAGTTTATTGTAAAATATCGTCAAAAACAAATATACACAAAATGGTAACATTTCGTTGTAATAGATTGCATGCAATTTTTAAATGAAAAAGTAATAAGTGACTATTCTACCAACTGCCAAATTACAAAATGTGAATCGTTGTCATTCTAAATTCAAAAGAAAAATGTGTAAAAGAAAAAAACAGTCATCGATATTGCTAGCTAGCAACAAAATAAAGCAAAACATTCATTTTGAATAATTTTCGACTAGAAACTGGCAACATTTATCAAGTCTAAGCTACGTTCAATAGGCGAACACACGCAAACGCTAATTTGAATAAAAGCTGATGATCACTGCATTCACTACAGTCTTTAAAATATAGCTTGATCTCTGTGACAGATAGTTACGAAAATGACGAAGGAACTTTGAACAACCGACTTCAAAAAAGGAGGAGGTTCTCAATTCGACTGTTTTTTTTTTGTTCTTACGTCAGAACTTCCAACTGGGTAAACGGATTTTAATGAATCTTTATTTGAAAGCTAGTGCTTCCCGTCGATTTTTTGTTGTTTTTTTTTTTATTACTTTTATTGATGTAAAAATGCACATCTATAAATATATCTAGTAATTTTAAAATGACACTAGTGACATCTGTCACAGAGATCAAACAATAGGACTATAAACGTTGGCGTACTTACACATCAGTACAATTAATACAATACTACATCAGTCACTCGTAAATAACGTCGTCTGGTTGTTCCATCGACAAGTGTTTGGAGTATATGACAAGTCTCTTTCTTCCTACCTTCTGAACAGGTGGCAAGCGTCGACTTTCCCTTGCGACGGCGTCCAAAGTTTCTAGGTGCATGTGCACTACGCCGGGTATCATCTGGTGCAGGCAGCGGACGTGGTCTGCCGTCACACCGCCCTCTGTACACACCTGACAAACAAACATGATATTGTAACAAAACATCCCGAATATTCTAGACAGCGACAGTCAGTTTGGACAGTCATTGTGGTACAGAATATTGGACTTTATTATAATAAACATAAAGTCGAATACAGATAAGACACAGAAAACCGTAAATGATCATGTTCATCATATAAAAAGATATGTCCTGAGTGGAATCGAACCAATGGCCTCTGGCTAACAGTCAGGATCACTAACCACTACACAAAATGCCCGTTGATTTGCTTAAGATACACTTAATTGTTTTTAATACGTGAATTATTTCGATATAATGGTATTAAATAAATCTGTGTGAAACTCACTTTATCTACGAATCTGGAAACCATTTTGATGACATTGTTACCAGCTTCACCAGGGTCCGCCTCTTCAAAGCCCGACTCTGCATCCACACTATCAGATTCTGCGACACTGAATACAAAATGTTTGAATTAAGTAAGTCACACTATTTTCACTTTAATGATAATTTTAGTAGATAGATCTCTATCTTTTAGTTAACGCGTTAAGGTACGGTATTAAGATATTGTTATGTTGTAATAAAATGGGTCTCGAATGGTCTGAGTGGTTCGAAATTTAGAAGACAGCGCCATCTAGTATCAGGTAGCGCACGACTGTGGAGATTATGATTAATGATTCCGGTACTTTCAACGCTAAATGGCGCTAGATTGCTGATTCTGGGACTTTCTATTTAGTCCAGAATGTTTTATCGAACACTGGAGATCTTTCCAGATATTTCGATGGCCTTATCAAAGCGGAGCATATTGGCCGTACGGGCAGTATCGTTTCACGATATAGCGGATAAACATGGAAGCGATTTTCTAGTGCGACTAACGAGTGATTTAGTGAATAATTGTTGTAAGTGTTGTTATTAAATATACATATATAAAACAATATTTACCCAGTTGCAATATATTAAAAATATAGTGTCACCGCCCCTACTCATGACATGGGTGTCGTAAGAGCCGACTAAGGAACTTACGCAGAACAACAGTACAGCTAAGAGAAAGAAGACTTTAACGCGTGGTGATCCCCTCGGGCCGTCATCACACCGGGGTTTGCGGCGGGTTATGTATCGGAATCAGACCTACTAAAACCACGTAGTGTGAAACTTTGCGCCTGAGATTGGGAGGAAACCGAGAACAGTTGTTCTTGAAACAAACCCTATACCTTAGAGCATACATACATGGGGGAGAGCTGAACGAGCGGAGGGCGTGGTCGGAGTAGATAGAGCTTTCCGTTCGTTCAGCGCTAGTCCTATATCCACCTGTCTGGCCAACGTGGTATAGTTAGTCAAAACTTCCTCTCAAAAGATAGCGGCAGATGGAGGCATATGTCTAGTAGAAAGTATTTTTTTTAATAATCACCTGTTCGTAATACTATTGCTAGCTCTATCAGCGTCGTCGCCTCTCACGTCGGCGCGTCTGCCAGCGCCCTCTAGCGGCAGCAGCAGGTAAACCATCCTGTTCGCGTAGTGGATAGCTTGACTGTAAAGCGTGGACTCTTCACTTTGTATTATCTCTCTTTGTTTTTCTGTAATATAGTGTAATTTATAAGACCATTTTAAATGGGACATCTGGGTATAAAATTCATAACTATTCGAAAAAAAAATCGTCTGTAACAAGTTGAATAAACTTTAGCCAATCTTCCAAGCCTGTGTACACCTAAGCTTCCATGTGCTACTATTGCATTCAGGAACACAACAAGAAAGTGAACGATGTGAATATGCTTACGAACTCCACCTCAAAAGAGACACGGCAGAATCCATGTACCCATTCATGATTTCGCAGCAGAAGAAAAACATCTGCAGTGACAACCCCGCTTTTACTTATAAACTAAAGTTTAGTCGCTAAACCATGCTATCAAGGAAGTGCCTTAATAAAAGTAAGGTATCTAAAACTTGTTTAGAAACTTACATGCATAAAATCATACCTTGTGGTAAACTGGGCCATAATCGCATTTGTTCTGCAGCTATCTCCAGCGCGCTAGGTTCTTGCGCTTTCAGAAGAGATATGTACTCCTCGTCGTCTCTGAAACAACATTTAACACTGCGGTTTTCAAGGTTGTTATCACATGTATATCAAGAAAAGCATTGCTGGCACGCACAATGTGTAAGAGAATGTTATAAGAACAATCAAGAGATAGAAAGGATTCGAACCTTCACAGAGGTTCCAGTTTTGCGAGCGGTCCGTGTATGAATACCATTGTTATAGATGCCATGTACAATTGTTACACTTACCACTATATTCTTAAAGAGGAATGCAGAGGCGAATGAAAAGTCATAGTTCCATACTCGATATCATCAGGTTATTAAAAGATTAAAATTAGAAATTTGAGAGTAAATTGAAAGAAGTTACGCAAAAAGATTAGCAATGAAAGGAAATTAGATACAGAATTATATTCTCCATTCCAAGTTCTTCAGTTAATGTTTTTTTTTTTAAAGACTACTCCCGCACTAGGAATAAATCCTGTGTCGCGGGGGACTTTACAAACATACATGAAACGGACTCAAAGAACACCCAGACTCAGAACAACAATTTGTGGATCACATAAAGTGTTGTCCTACGTGGGATTTGAACTCACGACACTTGGCGAAGTAGGAAATGGCGTGGTGACCGTTAAACAACTAGGCCAAACGTGCAGTCCTTAGTCTTAGTTTAAGATTTCGATAGTATTTTACCTGGGGCTTGGTACTCTCTGATGCGTAGGGCTGGGTAGGTACAGCGCTTTGATGTCTCTTTGGACATCTTGATAAAATGCTGCCTCCCAGAATTGTTGACTCGTCCACACGGGGTGTTCCTATTGCAAAATATATTACACAAATTGAAATATAATAATAACTTTAAATATCTCACATGCATCAGTTTATGCTCAAACCAGGCAGTATCTATATGCAAGATTGTAAAAACCGTTAGATTATAATCTACCTAGCGTGATTGTAAACTGTCGAAAGATTGTCAACTGTGACATACCGCTTCCAATTTAACGTAATATTTTTCGTTAGATTATAATGTATCGGTACACACATTACATTTTACAGATAAATTACACACAATTATTTGTTCTACGTGGGAAGCAAACCTTCGGCTTAGTAGTTAAGGTTACTAACCATTAAACCGAAAGGTCCATTGAATAATAAGAATAGAGAGATAATGTTCAGAATTGCACTTTTCATCACGAACCTGTATACACATGTAGGCATACTGGATGACGCCGGTACACAGCTTGCGGCAGTAAGCTGTTGCGAGCGGCAGCATGGCCGCTGCTATTGAGTGCTCGTCAAGTGCAGTTGCTGACTGTAATGCACAGTTCATTAGCCTGTAACAAGGTATTTATTATAAACTTTCATTGAGTTTTACGTATATATCAGTAACTCTTTCTATTCACAAAAAGGTTCTTAAAAACAACATGAACATTTTCAAGAACCATTTTCTTTTCTAATGACTATTACCGCATTAGGGATGTGTCCTGTGTCATAAAACAGAGTACAGACATAGACAACACCAAGACACAGAACAACAATTTGTGGATCACATAAAGTGTTGTTCCGTGTGGTTTAACCCACAACGCTCGGTGCAGTAAAAAGGTGACATCTTAAGCCATTCATGCAGTCAATTGTTAGGTATTTATAGAAGATCTTGTTAAAATTTGGGAACAATGAAAAGCCAGTATTAGAATTATTCATGTTCAGTTTTTCATGCAATACCTGTAGCCATAGAACATATTAAAAAAAACAATAGATATTAAAGTAATTGCACAGATAATTTCATATGAAGATATTTATCACAATACTGAACAACCTTTATGACATCAGATATTGCATCAAATGGCCACTGAGCATGCTATGTTATATAATTATCCCAATAATATCATACTGAGTAGCAGTATGTTTGATTGTTTGAAATATAAACATACATTAGATAAAAAAAACGACTTCCAAAAAACATCCAACGAAAACTCTCTGCCAAAAAAACACTTAAAAGCGTAAAATAAACTGGTTCTTCATAAATTGCCTATACCTAATTCTTTATTCATTTAAATAGTAGTATTATAATGTGTGCTAGGTACCTAGAATCCGTTTGAAGTCGGTGCCATGTGACTATCGCTTAGACTTTTGTAATTGTTTGTTTGTATTCTTTTTGGCTTAGCACCGACTTCAAACAGATTTTAGGTACCTAGCACACATTATAATACTACTATTTAAATGAATAAAGAATAAGGTATATGCAATTTATGAAGAACCAGTTTATTTTACGCTTTTAAGTGTTTTTTTGGCAGAGTTTTCGTTGGAAGTTTTTTGGAAGTCGGTTTTTATTTTATAAAAAGTTTTTATTTTTCAGTTTTTAGTGCAAACAATCGTTGGTAAGTAGTAAGTTGAACTATTTCATCATCAAGAATACAAATTAAGGTCTATACGTACGTGTAATATTAAAATCATCCTCTAATGCCTAACCGTTGAAGAGTTTAACCTTCTATCATCAGCTCACCTAAATAACTTGAAAGTATACGACTGAAGGTCTTTAGATACGTATGAAATTGAAAGAATTATCCTCCAACTCCTAACGGTTGAGGAGTTGTACCTTCCACCTTCCATCATCAGCTTACCTAAATAATTTGAAAGAATACCACTAAAGGTAATATATATATACACGATATTTAAAGATTTATCCTCCAACTCCTAACCGTTAAGGAGTTGTACCTTACATCATCAGCTCATCATCATAAAATGATGACTACCAGATGCAAACACCGGTGTGACTTCAGAAAATATACGAAAAAAATAGTATGTGCCTATAAAAAATGAGGGTTTCTCTCGGTTTCCCTGGGATCCCATCATCAGATCCTGATATAGTGGCAATGGGGCCACCTCGGGAGCATACCCTCTCGAATACAAAATAAATTTTCAAAATCGGTCTACAGTTGACGAGGTAATCGCAAAAAAAAAACATACAGTGGAACATATAACCTCCTCCTTTTTGGAAGTCGGTTAAAAACTAGTTGCGCCTCGCGGTGCGCAGCTAGTCTACAATAAAAATTAAATGAAATCCTACATTATTCCTTATATCATCAGTAGCCAGTAAAAGTCCCGTCAAAATTGGTCTAGCCGTTCCAGGGATTAGCCGGAACGAACAGACACATTAAAATTTTAAAATGGAGTTTTTGGTGTTAGTACCGTAAATCGGTGAAAAACTGTTCATCTGAAATTACAAACAAGCACTTCAATTTTATTTATTAGTACAGATTAAGTCTTACTAGAACTCGATGACTAAAATATATCATACTCGTATCATTTTTTTATAAAGTTAATAATGTCCCTAGAAAATAAATGTAATTTCCTAATTTTGTTAATTTTCTGTAATGAAAACTTAGGTTTTCATTCTCTTTAAAATGTGATGCGATAAATAGATTATATCTGTCTAACAACGAGAATAAAAACCTATTTTTAAATATATATAATCAATTATAAAAATATAACATTTTAGTTTTATAAACCAAGCAAACCCGCGAGTGCATCATTAGCAATCCACTATATAAAGTGTGTTCCTGTAGAAAGCGTCATTACACGCAATTTGTTTGACCAGTAAAATGTTCAAGCTTTTAATGATTAGTGGATTGCTAAGTAGCAGCCTCCGAATGGTGTATAGCGGTGACATTGTAAGTACTGTTTGTAATTGCCTGAACAATATAAAACATATTTTTTTTCATAAACGATGCGTTCGACATTGCGATTCGTCGGCAATTAAATCTCTACTAATCGCAACGCCGAACGATCGAACGTCGAGACGATATAAAAGAAAATGACACTAAGCCTTTAGAATATTTATCGAAATATGTACATATGTATATATTGTCCATTCGTTTAGATAGTGTCGGTGCACCCGCATGTAATCGTAGTTATTGTTGTCAAATACGAATATATTAATTCATACAACGGTGTAAACTGACAAATCATACTTGCTTGTGGGTGTACGCCGCAGGCGAGCCCTTTGCTTTGGTGGCGGCTAGCCGCACGTGTGATGGCGGCGCGATCAATATGACCGTATCTAAGCGAATGGACTATAAAATACTTCGAGTTAATAGTTTAGGACTTGATTAATATAATTGTCTAACCGTCGAGTGACCGGCGTTAATAACATTTAGAAAAAAAAGGTATTACTACTTTAAAAAGCATGTATACATAACAAGCCCAATTTGCTCTTTCTTAGAACAATATTTTTTATTATTTTTTTAGCTACATTAGAGTTAATTATGTTGTTGCGTCACCTAAGTAAAATTATTTTGGTGTAGAGATTTCCAAGATGATATTTTTGTACAATTTATTCATATAACGCCTAAACGTCTATCTTTGAACGTCGATTGACATTAAAAATCATATGTTTTGTTAGTTTAGTTTAGTCGAACAGAATTAGCACCTTTACCAGACTGAGTTGACTGAGACTCAACGACCAGGACCTAATTTTCCCTTGTATTTGTATCCCATACGAGATTAGCACTTTAAAACAAGAAAACAAAAACCTTTTTCGTTTTCTTCAGGTTATAAGTAGTTAATAACTAGGTTGGTTACTATGTTGGTCTAGAAATATAGATACTCCAATTATCTTATTTGATAGATATTTAAAATTCTATATGTGCAGGGCCCAGGCAAGTGGTATCTGAAAGACATCAATAAATGCGAAGAAGCAAATCACAGGTTCAAGTTTGATATTGAAAAGAAGAAGATTAATCGAACACATGACGGTATCGACGTTTACATGACCTTGGATGAAGATTTCACCGAACAATTTTCTGTAAGTTCATTCCTACTTGATAAAATATCTGATTCACAACTTTCAATCTATTATTTCTAAATTGTTAACGCCTTACACATTTATAACATACTAGCTGAGCCCCGCGGTGTTACCCGCGGTATAACATCAAACGCAGGTAAAGCTGCGGGTCGGAGCTAGTCTAAAAAAGTAACCTAAGTTACTCCTTATACGATCAGCTATCTGCCAGTGAAAGTTTCGTCAAAATCGGTCCAGCTGTTCCAAAGATTAGTCAGAACAAACAGGCAGACAGACAGTCAAAAATTGAAAAAAAAACATACATATGCATTTATACTCTGTCCCTTCGTTTATTTTCTTTTTGACAGTTCAAGAAATTCCGAAATTAGTGACGCCCTCACACATTACCGCTTCGATTTGAAATGAAAAGCGATTTTATTTTTGAAGAACCTTCAATCGATTTAATTAAATATTTTAGCTTAAATATGAATTATTCCTTTATTAGTTTTTTATATTAAGTAAGTAATAAACAAAAATATAAATAATAAATCAGTAAATTAGATGAATAAACAGTTATTGTTCTTTACTCTTGGTTTGATCCTAAATTTCAAGATTTCGACTTAATTCCTTGCAAATAATCAATCTTGGAGTCATAGATACTATTCTTATTTCCTTTTTTTATTAAATTTACAGAAAAAATACTTACATGAAGTCAAATTATTTTTATCATATGATCGATTTATCGTATTTCAAGTACTGATTTATAGTCTGTGGTTGTTTGTTATGCACAGGCCACTTCACTAAAGTACCGTCACCGTCAATAAAGTACGACATTACTGTAGTACATTATTCCGAAAAAAAAAAGCGGTAATTTATATTATATTATATTATTATATTAATATTTTAGAGCTGTCAAAAAGAAAATAAACGAATGGACAAAGTATAGTAAAAAGCGATAATTTTAATATTACAAACAGAGATTCCAATTTTCTTTCGCCTTTATAGTCGAAAGTTTGTGTGTATGTTTGTTACTTCTTCACGCAAAAACTACTGAACGGATTTGGATGAAACTTTACAGTAATATAGCTTATACATCATAATAACACATAGGCTACTATTTGCAGCGACAACCGACATACACGCGGGCGGAGCCGCGGGCAACAGCTAGTAGATAATAAATTGAAAACATTTAATACGATTTTACCTCTCCCATACTAAGATAAAGCCCATGACAGACAGTTGCACTATTGAGTGAGGGAGTATGAGTTCTCTTAAGGGGTATTGTTAGAAATTTAACGTCATTGTAATGGCAACATTTTCGATTGTCATTTTTCTGGTTTGACGTTTTGACGTTTGAGGTTAAGTATTGTTGAGACGCTTGGATCGGTCGAACAAGGCTTCGTAATTGACTGCCGATTTAAGTTAATTTAATTGATATTTAGCTAATTGTCGATAGGACTCGGTTCCTTTAGTGGTTTTACCGTTATGAGTGGTCTAGTTTGGACTCGCGAGTTTTAGTAGTCACGTTCAAATAGGCGCGATCCGTGATAGCTGAATCGGGTGTCTTGTAATTACGAGATTTCGGGAGCCCGCAAGCATTCGAATTCCTTGAAGATTGTACAGCATTCTGGAGCATGTATGTGTGAAAGTACCAAGACAAGCCGCAGTGGGGTACCCCATCCGGCCGACAAGAACAAGGAAGCCACACAACTCCAGTAAGTGCTTGATGATTTTAGTTTAGATTAAGAACACGGTGAAACGCCGTCGTTCATTGCTCTTTCCAGTGACCAGTTAGCGATTGAATGCCTATACTCATGGGTCCTATAGGTATTGCAAACTTCACAAGGTGATCGCTCCACTGGCGAGAGGACTGAACAGGTATGTTTATTATTCTATCGAGTAAGAACCTTCTTTTTCTATGTTACTCCTTATGTGCAAGTGTGAATCGTGCACCAAATGTTTCCTACAAACTTTAAATTTGAAAATTTTAGTTTGAAAAAACATATTTAATTCTCGAATGTCGTTTGAACTTTACGCAATAAATACTCAACTGATAATAGCTCACTCTAGGAGGCGTCTAGTAATCGAGCGATTAAAGATAGTTATGGTGTATAATTATTATCTCCCACAAGACAATTATAATTGCTATTCGGAATTAAAAACCCTTAATTTTATTCCTATCCGTGTGCTACCGGACTAAGAATATGCAGTATTTTCACAGTAAAAGCTCGTTCCCACTTGTCGGGTGGCGGATCCGTAGATTAATCGGATGTCGGCGCCTTTGTTCACACTTTGGTTAATAATCGGTTGTCTGCTACAGTTTTTAGCACTCTACGCGAGGCGACTGTGCACGGTGGACGTCGACGAAGTTCTTTTTGTGATGTATTATGTGCTATGTGCGTAGAGGGCTGGCAAAACACCGGACATTTATTGTAGGCGCCGATACAAAATTGGTTTCCGATAAATGTGAATAGCTTCAAAAAATGCAATGCCACTGGAACCTCCGATTAATATACGGATCCGACAACCGATAAGTGGGAACGAGCTGTTGTTCCTCTCGTGGATATCGTAAGAGCTAATTAAAGGAGCCAAGATGCGCAGGAAAACTTGATACTCATACTCACATCATACATCGGTTTCATACATTTAGTCAAGCCATCACAACAGATTACGCATTACTAGTATGCACGTTACCATACTAAATGCATGAAACCGATACCGTTCTGACGCGTCACAACACGACGCGTCGGACAAATATAACTCTGCCTTAAGCCGTCTGGACATCCTACCAGGTTGTCCAGTATTTGGTCAAAACCTCCTTTCTAAGGAGAGCCCTATGTCGAACAGTACAGTATTATGGATTTCGATGATAAAGTATATTTTAGGGGCGTCTTTACCTATTGTACAGGGTGTGCAGTGCACACGGACGCAGCGGTGTTAGGGGCGCCGACCGAAGCACATTCAATGAATCTGCGCACTTACTGAAGGGCGCTACGCTTACTAAAGGGCGCTCGATTAATGATTGCAAACGGGCACTTCACAGAGACGCCTCTGAGCGTATTTAGGAGGCGGTCAAATTGGTGGTTTCCTTGTTTCAGATACGCATAGACATATGTAAGGAGGTTGATGGTGGATGCAAACTGTACCAAGTGATCACGGATGAGTGTTTCATAAAGTTCGTAAACAAATACGCCAAGGATAACGTTAGAGCCTGTCTCGAAATGGGCAATATCGATCCACCAGAGTTTCCCATACCAGCGGTACGTTGCCACATTTCAATATCTTTATTCATTTCTATGTTCAGTGCTGTTTTTGTGAAATTAAGGCATTGGAGACAATTTTCTGAGGTTTTTCAGAAAAAGCTCAGAAAAATTATGAAATTAACTGGTCATTACTACTCGGATGATAGATGTATCGATGTACACAAATTAAATATAATGTTAATTACTCGATAACAATAAATAAATCTCTAGATTATATATTTTTAATTATTTTTGTATTCTAGAGTATTTGAGCTTTTGTGCTGCTATTAACATTGTCCTATCAAATGATACTCATATATGTATGTGTATATTTTTCTAAATTTTGAGGTTGAGGTTCTCTAAATAAAGTCTGTATTTCTTTAGTAACAAGTAACGAATTGTCTAAAAAAAACCGTCAACGTCAATATGAAGAACTGAAAAGATTTTTTTTTTTTTTTTATGTACCCAGTGTCACTCACGACTAAGACGAATCTATTGACAGCACTCACATAAAAATACGAAAAGCCGTTTAGGCTCTAGGACATACATACGCTCGATAAACATAACCCTCCTTCTTTCACAGTCGGGTAAAAAGATTTAAATTTGAATCTTTTAAAATATTTATTGAAATCTACGAACACTTTTTCTTTTATTCATATAAAAAGGTTATAAATTTCAGGGTGAATACGATATAAAAGACTATATCTTCAACAACGAAGAGTTGCCGACCGACGGACCGTACGGAGAGTTCACCGCCAGAGGTTATATGATTAGAGGTTCCGAAGAGATAGGCTGCATTGAAGTTTACGCTGAATTTATAAAGAACGAGGACTGTGAAGATTAATGCATACGTGATAAGAAATAGTAATCACAGTTAATAAATAAATATACATATGTTTAAGTTATGTTTTATTTTCTTCACCCTTGTGGGACAAACATTTTTTTCTTATATAATAGGGGGCAAACGAGCAGACGTATCGCCTGATAGTAAGCGATTACCGCCGCCCATGAACACTCGCAACACCAGAGGCGTCACAAGTGCGTTGCCGGTCTTTGGGGGATGGGGAGGGGTTGGGGTATGGGCCTCCGGTATCCTCACTCACTCGGTGAAACACAGCGCAAGCGCTGTTTCACACCGGTTTTCTGTGAGGCTCGACCGGAGTGATACCAATCACTCCGTTCGAGCCGGCTCGTTCATGTCGAAGCGTGAATTAAGCGAAGGCTTGCCTTAGACAGGTAGGGAAGTCTAGCAGTAGGTCGGGTTTTTATGATAGAGTGGGCAAACGAGAAGACGGCTGTAGCCCATGAACGCCGGCAACTCAGGAGTCACAAGCGCTGCCAGATTTAGAGAAAGGAGTGTGCTCTTTATCTTCTTAAAGGTCGTATGGGTCTGGAAATACCGCAGCGGATAATACCGAGCCGGTGGTTACACATTTAGAGGTAGGAAAGGTACAAAATATTCTTTACACACGAGGGAGGAGGAGACGACATATACATCCCACTGGTCCGGAGTATTCGAGGGGTTTTCGCATGGAAATAATAAAAAAGGTAGTAAAACATGCTAATTATAAGAGAGAATTATCAATACCGCGATACAGGATTAGCAGTTACTTCGTAGTTGTGTGTGCCTTTGGTAGATGGCGCTGTAGTATATTTATTTGCTCTATATGTGGAAGTCACTACAAGATAGTAGACTTATAGTGATTTAGAAAAGCCACGGGGCGGTACTACCCTCTCACAGAAGACTGACCAACAATGACAGCATTCGCGCTGTCGTGTTTAGTTGACTGCGAGACCGGAGGCCCAATCATGCAGAAGCACC